>OX578141.1:146419857-149012357 GCA_951213105.1 Amaurobius ferox | reverse complement strand
ACTCCATTTGCTTCTCAACTATGAGAAGGAAGAAGAAGAAGAAGATTTATGTGAATTTTATTAATACACCTGGTAGTCATCTTTCATTCTCCACTATTTTTTCTCAGTGTACTGTTGAATCTAATATTATAATGCTGTTAAATGTTACTATACAATACAACGCACATACTAATGATTTTAAAATGTTGAATCAACAAGAGGGCGACATAATTATTTGCTGTGAAAAACAAACCATACGAGCCCACCAATCTGTATTGATTGGATCCAGTAGACATTTTAGTGCACAGTTTCAGAAGAACCCATCACTACTGAGTTTTGTAGTACATGATATTAAGTATGCTGATTTGAAGAATATAATTGACTTCATTTATCTCGGCAGCATAACTTTAAAAGAAGAAGAATTGTACAGCTTCCTTGATGGTGCAAAATCGCTCGAAATTCTTGGAGCTTGTATCGACGATTGTAATGTTGAAACCCAGACCGTCCGACCTACCAGAAAGGTGTAAGGTAACTGTTTGGACGGTCGGGAAGTTTGATTGTAGTGAGGATAATTTGACTGGATTATGCAACTGAGTGATGTAACTGGATAATATTTAATTGTCTTAATGGGACAAATTGATGTGTTTTTCAAAGTTTGATTCCAATGTTAATAAACTTATGTATTTAGCCAATGTTCTGTGTCTTCCTAATCAAAAAGCTTTTAAAAATAAGACAAATTATATGGAACAGTTAGGGAATATTTTATTAAATGGGATCGTGATTCAAGGTACTGTAATGTACCACTTAGCAGTGTTCTGTAATTTTTGCAGCTAAAACGTGCATTAATCTCAGGACTTAAATGTTTGATATGGTATGCGTTGAAGGACTAATTTTTCAGCCTTCACAGAGATTCGAAAAATTATGGCACATGGGTAATTTTCTCGCTGCCATTATATATAATAGCTATCCACACTGCTATCAGCGCCAATAAGCATAGGCTTTTTACATTGATGTTTTACATGGCTGATCTGCATTGATAGTGTATTATAATTTTTTGATTGCATTCAGTGTATTTGTAAAGAATGATCGAAGTTCTAAGATTAAATTAAAATTTTTCGGTATTTAAACTAAGTTTATTAACACTACTCTAGGGTATTCAGAGGACGATTTAGGATTGCGCATTAAATTTGACAATTTACATTAAAATTCGAAAAAATAGTTCAACAAAACACTTTTTTTCCTGTCATTGCAGATATCTACATGCAATATCTGCAAGGCCATCAAAACACATAATGAGGGGAAAACCATTGAATAAATGCTAATGAATAAAATTCATCGCAATGAAATGGCGATTTCGAATTGGATAATTGGAACCCGGCTAATGATAGTAGTACTGAACTTCAAGTCCCTAGTAAGGGTTCGCAAAATTGCTACGCAGCGCAGCTTTTCTTTTCGTCAGAAAATATTGGAAAATCCATCTTGACGAACGCTTTAGTACGAAACATGGTCATATATACCGTTATCTGATGTGTTAGCGCAAACCTAATTTTGAAAAACGCTACATATACGTGGGTTCAATTCGTAATATTTTGCAATTACATCCTTGTGTGTCTGGTACAAAATTTTGAATTTAAAATGAAGTCGGCTATGTCATAAGACTCGATTAGTTGGACTCTTTTTTACAAAACTGTGGCGCATAGTAAGCTTTCTTGCTGCCATAGACGACTTCGGCAAATTCATACCGATAAGCGCCATATTACGAAACAATTTCATATAGGCAGTAATCTGCAGTATAAGGGCGACCTTCACTTTGAGAAAACCACATGCAGATGGATTCTGTTGGTATAAATTTATGCATCCCAAAAACGTGTAGCCCAAATTTTGAATATATAATATATATGTAGTCGGATACGTAGTAAAACGGAATAGATCATTTAGGATATTCATAAATGCTCTATAAACTATTGACAATGGAAAATTTTCAGTATTGACTATTTCGTGCTGACGTTAGAATAATAAGCGTGATGATGGCTTATTCATGCAGGTATCGACCCCCCATTTCCACCGAAAATTTAAGGAACCTTCTTTGTAACACATGTGTATTAGATGTTCCCTGAATGTATACCATGTACAATGAGTCTCTATTCAAAGACATAATATATTTAAAACTTCTACTTTAGCCACTGTGTACATGGAAGACATTATAAAGTTTATAAATACAGCAGAAACTGTTTAGGTATATAATTTTCGGTTAAGCGTCAACGGAGTTCCTTAAAGTTCAGTTTATGATTCATCTAGTTTAAAATTTGCCATTTTAATACAGAAGAATAAGGTGTACCTCATATCAATGCACAAGTTTCGCAAAACCTGCTACATTACATTATGAAAAAATCTGATGTGGACAGCACATGACTTCCCTACATAATGCAAGTGTTTTATACTTATTTCAATGTGAAATAATGATGGACACGATGTATGGCACAATTTCTTTTAACGTTGAAAACTAAACTCACATGACTCTTTTCTAGGTGCACAGCATGTAAAATTATTCTGAAGTACACAATTTACTTATATTTCGCACAAATCTTATAGGACAGTGGGAATATTGCCAATATCTGCTGAGCAATATACAATATATTAAAATAAGTTAATTATAATTTCATCAATTTGGTGTCATTTTCGTAACTTGAACACTATTTTTGACAATTCGACGACATTTTCGGCAATTGGCCCCATATGGAAAAGTCATCAGGTTAGCGATCATTCTCACAAATTAGTCACCAATGTCGCAAATTATTCTGCAAGTGTTATCTATTTGATGATACGTATTACTGTACATTTTTATGCATTTTTATATATATTCATATAAAAACGTGCAATATCTCAAAAATGGTTCAAGTTAGTTTTTAAAGGTTTGTGTCATTCGGTTTAGAATAAAAAGTACAAAAGGACTATTTAATTATAATTATTGAATGTTTTGTTCTTTTATGATTTAATTCAAAATTTCATTCGAAAATTCGGGGGTCTATTGATTACTCGATCGCTTTTAAAATCAGTAAGGTTCCAGTATACATGGATCGTACTAATCGTACCATATTACGTTCGGAACACTCTATTCGTTCTTCAGATATCGCGGACACACACACATACACACAGACATCACCTCAAAAAACGTTCGATTCCAGTTCAGAATGCTTGAGACTTGCTCTTTCTTCAAAAACTCGAAATCGCATTTTCGACCCCGTCATAATATTTACCCTATACATTATACCTTGTATGTGGAGAAATTAATGAAGCAAATTCCATGGAATAGTTGCAGAAGATTATTTGCGGTGGAATCGCGATCCAGTTCCGTAAATTTACTATTTACCGGATTCTGAAAACTTTGTCATTAAAGCCGTGGACGGACTGAGCTCAGTATTTACAACTTTGACGCCATCCGCGTTGTTAGATTGAATTTTTGCTATCCATAGAGGTTCTAAAATTTGCAATGCGTTGATAGATTTCTTGTTAATATTGCATGTATTGAATCTTCAATACAACGAGCGCATAATAAGCATTAAACTGGCGGAATAGACGCTGTTGTTTGCATTAGTACTGTGTAACGAATTTTTGATCACATTCAATCTCACTTTGTAAAGAATAATCGGAGTTCTGAGCTTAAATTACTTTTTTCGGATATATAAACAAAATTCGTTAGCGTTTTAACAACATTGCAAAATACGCCTACGTGGAGTTATGTAAGATGGCACATGGAATTTGATGGCTCTCATTGAGATCCGAAATGTTTTTCGGCATAGTTCTATTTCTGTCATTGCAGATATCTACACCAGATAACTAATATATGTATTGCTGTCAAACCGCATTAGTGCAAAACCAATGGGTTTCATAAATGTTGTTGAATAAAATTGATTTGCAAGAAAATTTCGCTCTTAACTGTCGGCACGTCCACTTTCTTCTATAGGTGAGTTCTATATGTATAAATGCGTTGGGGACATATGCAGCCCGAACTAAATTTTGTAGGAAATTCAAGGCGACTAAGTAAGATAATTCAATTAGTTGAATCAGTCTCCATTAAGTTTGAAAAAATGCAGTACATTGTAATATTTCTAACTACCTTAGAAGTTATTGGCTAATCCATCCGGACCTGCGCCTTATTACGAATAAGGTTCATATATGCCGTTACCTGCAGTGACATTGAGTTCCTGAATTTGAAAACGACACATATATGCGTTTCCTTTAGTATAAACTTAGACATTACAGTATAGTATGATCCATACGAAATTTGAAAAAAAAATTAAACCGGTTACGTCGTAAGACGGAATTAGTCGGTCTTAATTAAACTTCCACAAAATTGTAGGGTATAGCAAGTTTCAGTTCTGTTATTTTCGGTAATGGCTATTCTACAGTAATGATATCTTAATAAGCGGAATAGGGGGCCATTGATGTAAGTTATCTGCTATGGAAGTGCGATCCATTACGCCACAGGTTAAGGGAAGTTATGTTGTATTATTTGTGTTTGTCGAAATTAGAAGCTTTAGTTCCATCAATGTATAATGAGATAATGAAAAAAATTATTTAATATGGTTATAAGATACGACTTCTTGGTCTTTAATGAAACAATTAAATACTTTTCACTTTTAATCATTATGTGAATTGTAAGCACATTGTTAAAAAATCTGAAAATGTCTGGTTTAAGTTCGAAACAATAAAAATCTTGAAATTGGTCAGTGGAGTTTATAAAGCAACCTTCTTAAAATATTGGGTAATTTGGCTTGAAATAAGAAATTTTCCAACTCATTTTGGGTATTTTACGTTCTTGGTGGTGATATAAATTTTTATGTGCATTTTACAGAACTGATGGACCTATCTGTATGACTAAATGTTTTTAAAATATATTACGATACACAGAGTGAATAAAGCTTAACTTGGCTATGTCCAGAACATCTGACCGATCGGATATGGTATTTCAAAACGTTACAAAACAGATCACTTCGAAGAATGTGGTAGCCTAATGATAACGGGAAGGTGCGACTTCGGGGAGGGGGGGGGGATGTTCATGATGATTTTCATTGAGATTTGGGTATTTGTTACAGTCTATAAGACTGTTAAAACTTTCCCTACAATTCCTTTTTTGACTTTCAAGAATTTTTTTCTTTCTTCTCCTATTACAAGTTCATCATTGCGTGTTCTAGATCATTGATTTTTTTTTGCACTTTGAGCATTCCTCGCTTATACTTTCGTGCCATTTACTTAGGATTTTTCCTGTTAGGATCAACTTGATTCTGAGTCTGTTTAAGGAAACTTCTTGTAGTCTGTTTTGGTAATTTTAATTTTACGGACATATAATTGTATGTATATTTTGAGATTACATATACATACAATTATATTTACTAACACAGTTATTACATTGACAATTAAATTTTATTGTGAACAATAATACAAAAGCCCTTAAATTTTATCAACGCAGGTGCTCAAATTGTTTTCCAAAACAATTTACACAGCTTTGAAGTATGCCGCTTACGCTTCGACAAACATTTTTGCACACGTCTCTTTGGGCATTGATTTCATGAAATGCATCTCTTATGTAATTTTTCAAATCACCGACACTTCTTGGTTTTCGACTATAAACTTTGTCCTTGAGTACTCCCCAAAAGAAAAAATCCATTGGGTATAATATTGATAATTATTATAAGAAAATAATAATTGTAGTTATAAAATTGTCAATAATATAGCACAAATAACATAGTTATAATGAACAGAATTGCAATAATATAACCGATACATAAACCTATTCCACATACTGTCCTCCTACTTTTGGACCACCCTGTATATATTTGTTTTAACGTGGATGGCAATGTCGTTTTCAAGATATTGTATTGTTTTCGATCTAAAACGAAAAATACCTAGACTATGAGTAAGGCTCAACTCAACTCTTTCATATATCGCTTTGAGTATATATTCATGCATTAACAAAATCAGAGTTTTTGCAAGAAATTTATGAAGGAACTTTCATATGACTGTACTCCATTTTCAACAAAACAATTAAGAACTTTTATACTCATTTGCACATTTATTTCGTACAGTTATGAGAATTTCCTAAAACCCGGTAGTGAAAATCCTTAGTGAACCCTCGAATATCCTCCGATGGTTGATTCTGTATATTCCATATCAATCATCATCTAAGCTCTATTTATAGCCGATAAATAAAAAATAAGATATGAAGTTGAAATCCTTAACGAATTCCTTTAAGATCTATCTATATCTGATTATGATAAAAATATGTTTCAAGGAAAATCTAAAACCTTAGTAACTCTCCCCCCCCCCCCCCTCCCTCAACCCATCTGGTGATGCTAAATCTATATCAGTTAGCGTCTAAGCTGTATCTCTGGATCATAGTCAAATAGCTTTTGCCTAATCTTTATACCTACATCTCCCTGCTTTAGCTATAATTACAGACCTTGTAGTTGTAGTAATGAAAGAAACGCAAAGAAAATCCGGTCTATTTCCATGGTCGAAAATTGACGTAGTTAGAATATTAAGGCTTCGAAGCAACATCTTTAGTCGGCCTTGTGTACGATAGTTTCCCATTCGATATGAGGCTCTCTATACCAGTGGTTCCCAAACTGGGGTCCCCGGACCCCTGGGGGTCCGTGAGGAGGTTTTAGGGGGTCCGTGAACAACACGCAATATTTAACTAATAAATAGTTAGCTTTAAAAAAAATAAAATTCATAATTCTTCTCCACTCTTTTTACTTTCCCTGCAATACATGGTAATGTATAGGGAAAGTATTGGAATCATGCCGAAAATCACAACTCGAGTTTTCGACGGATCTACACGTTTCGAGACCTCTAGAATACGAAAAAACCATTTTTAGCGTGACGACTGTGCGTGTGTCTGTCTGTGTGTCTGTGTGTCTGTCTGTGTGTCTGTGTGTCTGTCTGTGCAGATTTTGTATCCACTGTAACTAAAAAACTAATGGACCGAATTTCACAAAATTTGGTAGGTAAGTCACTTGTGGGCGGGGCTTGTGCTGATTAGTTTTGGGTACGATTCGGAATAGAAGAACCCGCCTTTTTTTGCGAAATGGCCCGCAAAAGCTTGTATCCACTCTAACTAAAATACTAATGGACCGAATTTCACAAAATTCGGCAGATAAGTCATTTGTGGGACACTCTGGTGCTGATTAGATTTTGGTACGATTCGGAAAAAAATAACCTGCATGTTTTTGCAAAATGGCTCGCCAAAATTGTCCAAATCTAAACTAAAGAACTACGTATGCTCAAATATATCCATTAAATGCTTGGTTAATACGTAATTTTTAGCGAAGAAAAGAATAAGACCAACCCCATTACATTAGGACCAGCCGTTCTCGAGATATTTTAGTTTTTCGTACTTTCCCTACGCCACCTTTGAAAATAAACCCGGTTACCGAATGAGAACGAAAATTCAATAAAACTGAAATAAATTTAATTAAAATAAAGAGAACGTGGATATAAGTCTGCAGGGAAAGTCATGTGCTGCCCACATCAGATTTTTACTTTCCCTGCAATACATGGTAATGTATAGGGAAAGTATTGGATTCATGCCGAAAATCGCAACTCGAGTTTTCGAGGGATCTACGCGTTTCGAGACCTCTAGAATACGAAAAAACTATTTTTAGCGTGACGTCTGTATGTGTGTCTGTCTGTGCAGATTTTGTATCTACTCTAAGTAAAAAACTGGACCGAATTTCTCAAAATTCGCCAGATGAGTCACTTGTGAGATACCCTGGTGTTGATTAGATTTTGGTACGATTCGGAAAAAAGTAACCTGCCTTTTTTTGCAAAATGGCCCGTAAAAATCGTCAAAATCTAAACTAAAGAACTAGGTATACTCAAATATATCCATTAAATGCTCGTTTAATACGTAATATTTAACGACGAAAAGAATAAGACCAACCCCATTACACTAGGACTAGCCGTTCTCGAGATATTTTAGTTTTTCGTACTTTCCCTACGCTACCTTTGAAAGTAAGCCCTGTTACCGAATGAGAACGAAAATTGAATTAAAAGTGAAATAAATTTAATTAAAATAAAGAGAACGTTAATATAAGTCTGCAGGGAAAGTCATGTGCTGCTCACATCAGATTTTTACTTTCCCTGCAGTACATGGTAATGTATAGGGAAAGTATTGGAATCATGCCGAAAATCGCAACTAGAGTTTTCGACGGATCTACACGTTTCGAGACCTCTAGAATACGAAAAAACCATTTTTAGCGTGACGTCTGTGTGTCTGTCTGTGCAGATTTTCTATCCACTCTAACTAAAAAACTAATGGACCGAATTTCACAAAATTTTGTAGGTAAGTCACTTGTGGGCGGTGCTGGTGCTGATTAGTTTTGGGTACGATTCGGAATAAAAGAACCCACCTTTTTAGCGAAATTGCCCGCAAAAGCTTGTATCCACTCTAGCTGAAAAACTAATGGACCGAATTTCACGAAATTTAGAAGATAAGTCGCTTGTAGGCCACTCTGGTGCTGATTAGATTTTGGTAGAATTCGGAAAAAAATAACCTGCCTTTTTTTGCAAAATGGCCGGCAAAAATCATCAAAATCTAAACTTAAGAAATACATATGCTCAAATACAGCTATTAAATGCTCGTTTAATACGTAATGTTTAGCGAAGAAAAGAATAAGACCAACCCCATTACACTAAGACTAGCCGTTCTCGAGATATTTTAGTTTTTCGTACTTTACCTACACCATTTTTGAAAATAAGTCCAGTTTTCAAATGAGAACGAAAGTTGAATTAAAAGTGAATTAAATTTAATTTAAATAAATAGAACGTGAATATAAGTCTGCAGGGAAAGTCATGTGCTGCCCACATCAGATTTTTACTTTCCCTGCAATACATGGTAATGTATAGGGAAAGTATTGGAATCATGCCGAAAATCACAACTCGAGTTTTCGACGGATCTACAATTTTCGAGACCTCTAGAATACGAACAAACCATTTTTAGCGTGACGTCTGTGTGTCTGTCTGTGCAGATTTTCTATCCACTCTAACTAAAAAACTAATGGACCGAATTTCACAAAATTTAGTAGGTAAGTCACTTGTGAGCGAGTCTGGTGCTGATTAGTTTTGAGTACGATTCGGGATAAAAAAAACCCGCCTTGTTTTGCGAAATGGCCCGCAAAAGCTTGTATCCACTCTAACTGAAATACTAATGGACCGAATTTCACAAAATTTGGTAAATGAGTCTCTTGTGGGTTACCCTGGTGCTGATTAGATTTTGGTACGATTCGGAAAGAAATAACCTGCCTTTTTTTTGCAAAATGGCCCGCAAAAATCGTCCAAGTCTAAACTAAAGAACTGGGTATACTCAAATATATCCATTAAATGCTGATTTAATACGTAATTTTTAACGACGAAAATAATAAGACCAACCCCATTACACTAGGACTAACCGTTCTCGAGATATTTTAGTTTTTCGTACTTTCCCTACGCCACCTTTGAAAATAAGCCCGGTTACCGAATGAGAACGAAAATTGAATTAAAAGTGAATTAAATTTAATTTAAATAAAGAGAACGTGGATATAAGTCTGCAGGGAAAGTCATGTGCTGCCCACATCAGATTTTTCTATTTTATTTTTTTAAATAAAATAATAATGAACTTTTTTTCTAAATAACTTTGAATTAAATACATTCATGAAATTAATTTCAACCTGATAGGTTATATCTTCAAACAGAATTAAATTGTTTGGGTGAAAGTGATTTAAGTGATTTAAGACTGAAATTATCACATATTAAACCAAATATTACTGAGCTAATTGCAAGAAAGCAGCATCAGTGTTCACACTAAATTATGCTTGTAGTACATATCCAATAGAAACACGCCCTTGCAATATGGTTTTAAGGGGTCCGCGAAATTTTTTTTTTCTCTGAGGGGGTCCGCGGACCGGAAAGTTTGGGAACCACTTCTCTATACTATTATTACTCCATTGACCTAAAGGCCATATGATAACCATGACTGACATTGTGGTTTTGACACGGCCATTACATCGTTACATATGGTGTTATGGTCAAGTATTCAAAAGAATAAGTATACTTTTAATGTGACGGGTGTTGTGTACCTCAACTGTGAAGTTCTTCACAATGTCCTACTTACTTCCCGACCGTCCAAACAGTTACCTTACACCTTTCTGGTAGGTCGGACGGTCTGGGTTTCAACAACAACAATGTCCTACTTATGTGGTAATGCTACAATGCACGGAAGGAGGGGAATCACGAAATCCCCATTTCTGACAAAAGACCCTGGCCAAGGCCAACATATTAATTGTAATAAGAATAAAGTTTTCTCATCTAGTTGTCACAAAATATTAAAAAGAAAGCATAAAATAATATTCACGCAATTTTTTAGTTCATTTGGTGCCCTTTCAAAATTATGGGCGTATCCAGAATTTTGGAAATGGGGTGTTACGACTCGATCGAGGGGGCTACAGTGCTGAATTTCGTTTTCCTAAATAGACCGTACCAATGTAACTTTTTCACTAGGAGGGGGGGGGGGGGGGGTAATGTTCTGACCCCGCCTACTCTCCTCATTGTCTATGCCAATACTTATAATAGTAGTGCTCAGGGCCTGGTTGTTGTATAGAAACCAGGCTTCGAATCGTGTCCTAAATTCAAATTCTCTAATTTCTGCAAGAAACAAGGCCAGGGGCAGTGGGTCCAGGGTCAACAACCCAAATCATCTCTACTACTGTGATAATTCTACAAAGCAAGGAGGGAGGGGATTAAAAGCAGTTCCGGACAGAAAGGCTCCGTAATGTTAAATTCCGAAACCACTAGGTGGCGCTGATGCTGTAGGGAATTTGAGGAATAGGGACATCCATGGGAAGGTGGGTAAGGTCCCTGTGGATGCCTTCGCCACTGGGTTTCGGTCTAAATTGGGTGGCACCACTTGGCCGTCCAAATAGTTGGTAGGTCGCGCCAGCTAGTTTGCTACGGTCAGAACTTTCAAGAGTAGCGAACAGGCTGGTCGCCGAAGGCGGTTAGTCTTAAATAATAAAAGGCAATGTCTGTGTGTCTGTCTGTCTTATACATTATAGGTTCAGCAACCGCGCGTTGTGGAGCTACGAAATTTGGCAATCGGAAACCCGGGGGGGGGGGGGGGGCACGTGAAAACCGATTTTTAACACTTTACACAAAGTTGAAAAGTGTTTATGACTTCGTTCATTCTGTCTGTCTGTCTGTCTGTCCGTTAGCACTATAACTGCCGTAAAAATGAATTAATCAAAATGAAATTTTAGTATATTGTTCAGACGGTCTGTAGGACCTATGGGAATATAAATGAATAATATCACACAATTAGTTTTGGATTGAACCCGGGTTGAAAAAATGAAATACATTGAGCCCTATGGGACCTAATATTTCAAACATTTTTAAGCGGATTTAAAATTCACAAATTGCTTCGAAAATTTTAGGTAATATTTAAATTGTTCCATAAATTATATAAAAAAAATTGAGCGAAATATATTCAGTAGTTTTTAAATGAAAATTAAAATAATAATAACACCCCTTATATGAAACGATCACGTGACCATGATATGAAAAAGTCACGTGACCCACTTCAAAATGATATATGGAATCCATCTTGTCTTAAAATAGTGATTTTTAAAGTTCTTTTTAATTCATATTGAGTGTTGTATCCGTCCTAAAACCGCTTTACTTTTGCTTAAATTCTGTGTATCTACATACTGAAATAACGCAATTACAATATATTTGAATTTAAATGCTCATCTAAATTTGATTATTTCTACAACGAAGCCTATTTTTCATCTATGTTAAATGTAAACAGCAAAATATGTAGAATGAGTTGTATTAGAATTGCTGTATTTCTTTAACAAAAAATCATTTAGTTCATGGAGTCTGCATAGCTGATATGAATGAAATATTCATTGATTTTACAAAGAGAAGGACGATTTTTTTCGATGAAGTTTTACGCATAGATTTTTATTACTTGTAGCTCCATGGTCTTAATTTTTAAATAAAATAAATCATTATAGTATTGTGATGAATGACATGAATGGGAAATTAATGAAATGCTGCTTTTATAGAGAGAGTCAGGCATGTTATATTTCGATGGCGTCATTTGAATGAATTTCATTTGTTTTCGTTGAAGTTTTCAAATATTATAAATTATCGTAGTATTATGATATTTCTAAAATTATTACCGAGGAATGTATCACATTTTAGAGATGTTTAAACCAGGCAAATCATATTTCAATGCCGTCATTTGTTGAATGAAGTTCATTTTTTTCGATGAAGGTTTAAGTTTTCAAATATAATAAATTAATGTAATATTGTGATAAGTTTCAAAATATTACCGAGGAATGTATTGCATTTTAGACATGTTTAAATAAAATTGCATTGAAGTTGGAAAGTGTTTCATAATCAATGCTTTAAGCATGATTGATCTTTCTTATTAAAATTTGATGTATTTTTTTGTTATTTAATGTTTTATGCGATTACGACCGTTTTTTGCCCTTTTTTTCTCCACCATTCAGACGTCGTAGAAAAAAACAAATCACACGACCAGAAAGAGCAGACAATTGTGAGTAAAAATATATGAATTTCAAATCTCAGGGACAAATTCTAATATTTTTTAAGATTTTTAAATAAAAGTCACTTTTTGCTAAAAAAAAGAACGAACTTTCGTTTTAATTCCTCGTATCCGGAAAAGTAACGAGATTTTCGCTAATAATTTACATTTTTCGAAAGCTCAAGCATCAGGCATTCTTACAAGCTCAATCTGGTCAAGAAATAATTATAAATAGCTGCAGAATCCCGATTTTAATGAACTTTCCATTTCCTCAAAGGAAGAGATCGACTTCCCACTCCCCGCAGAACCACGGCAGTAGTTATAAAACGCCGGTTCTGCGGCGGATCGGGGAGGCGGAGCAGGAGGAGACCCTCTTTGGGAGGAAGCTTCCCTCTTTGGGGAGGATCCTCTTTGGGAGGATGCCTCTTTTGAGACCCCCCAGGAGGGGGAGGATTCCCTCTTGACACCCCCCTCTGTTGGGAGGATGTTTGGTGAGGCGGTGCAGCACCGGATGCCTCTTTCGAAAGAGGGCAACTGCGAAAATCTTTCACAGTATTGCGAAAGAGGCCTGATACCCTCGGAGTGAATTGTCTTGAGAGGGAATGTCGCAATCGCTGACTGACCTTTGACCTGAGGAAGTGGTTTCAAGGGATGTCGCAATCAGACAATCTGGAAATGACGTGTCGCAATTGATAACCTTGGAGCTCTGAGCACACGTCCGTCCGCTCTGCTGGCTGGGAAGAAAGTGAACATTCTTATCAGCGTGACGTAGTTAAAGCGCCCTCTGGCGAATTTTGATGAAGTGCTGCCATCTATCGGCATTTTTTCCCCAAAAGAATTTAATGTCTCACTTGTCAGGAGCGGGACTCAAACACCCATCCAACTGATTACAAGACGAGCTTCTTATCCGTTGTGCTACGGCACCCGTGCTCATAGATTATTTTCTTGGAACTGTACCTTATCAGAGGAAGCAGGAGATAGAATATTTTTCGCTCGGTGAACAGATTGAATAGTGATGTCTTTTATAAAGAGATTTCGGTGCGTTTTAAAACAGAATGTTACGAGCTGAATATAAAATTGTGTTGTGATTTTTAAAACAAATTGAATAATCTCAAGTTTAAACTCAAGTATAGTTACACATTTTCAAAATTGTGTTAAGTGAATGGGACCTCTTAAAAACATGAATGTAATACTTAGCTAACATTGTATTAAGTGATAAATAGCAATGTGGATTTTTTTTTTTTTAAATAAATCTAACAGCATATATCAATATGATTTTTATAATAATAACGAAATGATTTTGAATGTTTAAAAACAAATAGATTACAAATTTCCACTGAACACAAAAATTGTGTTAAGTGAACAGGATTTAACCCTTTTGTACACTTAAAAACAAATTTATACACAATATATTTGACAAGCTTTAAAATAGCGCATTATACATAGTTAAAATGAAGTGAACAAGATTCGACCATTCCAAGTGTTATATATCAAAGTGATTTTTTTTTTTAAATACATCGATCTATCGAAAGGATTTCGAATGTTTAAAAACAAAAATATAATAGATTACGGATTTCCAATGAACACAAAAACAGTGTTAAGTGAATAGGATTCGACCATTCTAAGTGTGTATAGCAATGTGATTTTTTTTTAAAAATAAATCTAACTATCAATATGATTTCGAATGTTTAAAAACAAATAGATTACAAATTTCCAGTGAACACAAAATTGTGTTAAGTGAATGGGACCTCTTAAAAACATGAATGTAATACTTAGCTAACATTGTATTAAGCGATATATAGCAATATGGATTTTTTTTTTAAATAAATCTAACAGCATATATCAATATGATTTTCATAATAATAGCGAAATGATTTTGAATGTTTAAAAACAAATAGATTACAAATTTTCAGTGAACACACAAATTATGTTAAGTGAATAGGTTTCGACCCTTTTGTGCACTTAAAAACAAATTTATACACAATATATTTGACAAGTTTTAAAATAGCACAATATACTTAGCTAAAATTAAGTGAACAAGATTCAACCCTTTTGTGTGTTGTACACTTAAAAACATGAATGTAATACTTAGTTAAAATTGTATTAAGTGATATGTGTACCAATGTGATTTTTTTTTTAAAAATAAATCTAACAGCGTATACGACTATTATAATAACGAAATGATTTTTTTTCTTTTATAAAAATAATAATGAATACATTGGAACTCACATGCGACGTCTTGACAGCTTGACCTCCTCACTGCAAATGAGACATATACACTCATTACGCTATTAACAATTAGATCTTATCTACAATGACGTCAGCATTTTGAGCTGTTGCCACCTATTTTTTTCTTAATGATATATATTTTTTTAATAACTTCATTTGCTACATATAATCTGAAATACATGATTTTAATGATATTGTGCATTGAATATGATTTGACCATTTTTAAAGTGGTGGGTGTAATTGAAATATCGAGGTTTAGAATTTAACAGGCCAATGAATTTTCACAGATACGCCACAAAATTTTAACATTAAGTTTAAATAAAATAAAAGCTAGAGAATATGATTTGACCGTTTTCACAGTGCACATCATAATTTTACTATCATTATAGAACTTAGAAGTGAGTGTACAGTTTCGATTATTTTTACAGGACACCAACACATTTTAAAATCTATTGAATAGGAATAGAGCAGTTTTCATATACATGTACCTAGATTTCAACACCCAGTATTGAAACCTGCTAAACATGAAACGAGTAAGTATTGTGTGAGATTTTATCGCACTAACTTCTAAACTTTTTAAATTTTTAAAAATGTCCGAAATAGTTGTATTTCATCGATAGACATAAATTGTATGGAGTGCATTTTTTTTTTTTTTTTTTTTTTAAATATTTGTTTCGACAGCTTTTAAAAGAGATTTCTACGGTTGTACACTACAGCTCTAGAATTTTCTAAATATGAATCGACTGTTTGAACTATCGATGATGTTTTTACCGATGCAAATATTTACATGACAATTATTTCGATGAAACCGAACTTAGTTGAAGCTTCTAAGTTTGAATATTTAGAATCATTTTATATAATTTTTATATTCACACTGAAAATTGTTAACAAAATTAGAACTCACGGAGCGATATCTTCACTGCTTCCCGTCCACACTACAAATGAGACACACGCACTCATTACGTTATTAAAAATTAGATCTTATCTATAATGACGTCATTATGTTGACGTGTTGCCACCAGGCAGTTATTCTTTCTTAATTATGCTTTTTTAATAACTTGCTATTAACCGTTTTATGCTATCAATTTTTTTTATTTCATATAAGTAGATATTCCATATACCTTCTAAATATTAAGTTATAATTTAAAAACAAACATTAGAGATGTATTTTACGTCTGAATTCGTCCAAGTGGAAATCCAACGATTGCAATGCATGATTGGAAACTTACATTTCCATAGACACCACTAAAATGTGTGGATCTTATTTTGAAAAATCTGCTCTGAGAAAGAATATGTATATGAATACATATTTTGTATTATAAATATAGATCCCCTCCCCTCACAATACACACACAATATGCAAGCCAAAGACTCTCGCCCTGAATACATTCCAAATCGGCTACATAGCTTATCGCGCTTATCAATATATTAGATAGTGACCCAAAGTTCATCTTCGCAAAACAAGACAATTACAATGTTATTGTTTTAAGCAAATCACACATTTAAATCAAAAATTTATCATATTATTCAATACATACAAGAGGTGGAAGATCTTAACATTTCAATATTATAGAATAGTCACGCATGCGTTTTTTTTTCCCCGTTTAAAATTATCATATTTTGATGCAATTTGACAAAAATTGCACAATACTTTGTGTATGACTATCAAATAAGATCTAAGTTTTTATTATTACAACATCGATTAAGATCATTAAACGACTATATTTTTTTTTTTAAAAAAACTGTCTTAAAGAAGAATAGTATATAACTTACTGTTTTTAAGAATAGCCAATTATTAACATTGAATTTAAATGGAAGAGTAACCCTCTGAGACAAGTACATTACATTACAATAACATTAAAAATATGAAAGGTATGTAGTTAACACCTTAAAAAAAACATATAATGAGTTTTGATATCTTAATAAAGACATTACTGACATGCACATAGAAATGTCACGATTTTGTGGCTGTAGGTGCTCCATAAGACCCTTCTGCTCTTAATGAATGATCACATTTGAATGTACATATTTAACAACACACAGAAAATGACAGGACTACAACAAAATTTTACACTTATTACAAAATAAGTTCCAACTTAGTAGATTTTTAAGAAACTACAGTCAAATTTTCACCGATTATTAGAGATTGAAACACAACATTGTTTACGAATCTTCATACTTTAGAGAATGGAACATAACTTAGCATTTATTTTGAATGAATTCAGAATTTTAACATTGATTATAAATTGTATGATTTAAACTCTGTAAAGTGTAAATATCTTTCGTTATGAAACTCACACTGTAGACGTTACCTTACACCTTTCTGGTAGGTCGGATGGTCTGGGTTTCAACAATCAACAACAACTCACACTGTAGACATTTGACATGATTCGAATAAATGTATTTTTTTTTTTTTTTTTTTTTTTTTTTTAAAGTGAGATTAGTAAACCTGTTACACTTGAATGCATAGATACATAACCCATAACTATATAACATTTTTAAATGGAACATGCTAAAAAAAAATAAAAAAATAGTTAATGACCATAAATAAGGAGTTCAATTTGAAAGATAAGAAACCATTTAATGAATCTATTATTCACAAAATACACATTAACCATTATTTGTTGTACATTTAAACAAATAAGTTAAAATAATTTCCTTATCGCACATTCATAGTCCTCTGATTTGAATGACTTGAAAAAATTTCTATCATACCAATAAAAGATTTCTTCACCACGCAACAATACTTTCTTTGCTATGTTATTAATGTCAAGATTTAGAAGTACTTGTTCAGCCACTCTGTCATACATTTGTAATGGAGTGCTGTAAAGACATTCGTGGTAACTTAAATCTTCAATTTGACCAACACAGTCAACACATTTGAAAAGTTTCCTTACATCACACATGACGTTGTCATGAATACAAGAGATTAATTGTTCGAATGCAAAATTTCTGTCACAAATAAGTGATGGTAGAAAGGTTATAGTGTTCTTTATTTTTAATATTTGAGCAGGAAGCCACTCTATAAATATACTTTCTCGAAGATTTATACTAATGTTGTTAACACTATTCAGTAAACATGCTATTTGATTTTTATCTAAGGTAATATGACAGTGTGTTAGACAAAATTTTGAATCATGTAATTGAATTATTTTCTGCAAATGCAATTTTCCGTTGTCATTGAAACAGAACAACTCATTGCGACTGACGAAAGAAGTATCTGCATATAGAATATTGAACGACCACAATTTTTGAGAAAATTCACTCCATGTAGCTGGTGACAGTGTAACGCCTTCACGCGTAGACTCTAATTCATTTCGATCGTTAGAGATATTTCCATATATACACTTTTAACTTCCCATGACGAAGTTTCAAATATACATACACATTAGAACCTAAATGCCAACGACGGAGTGCATCTTGCATAAAATCTAAAGAAGGAGATTCAGTCGAAACTGATTCTGTAGTGGAAGATAACACTCCACTATGTGTTAGAACACAAGAAAGCAGATCTTGAGTTGAATTTTCAGTCTCGGTGAGAACTTGTGAATTGACAACGGTAGATGTTTCTGCTGGGGTTTTGGAAGACATAAGATAAGTCTCTAACCAATCCACAGCAAATTTTTGTGAGGGCGAATTAATCACATCTGAGACAATGTCCACAGATTTTGTTTCTTCTAGGGCAGGAACAGACAACTCCGCACTATTTACACTAGAAATTATTTGCTCGAGTGATGGTATACTTTTTGTATTCTAGACATTCTTTTTAGATAGTAACATCCAAATACGACATTCACAGTATAAGATTTATTTTTAAAACACTAACACCTTAAAACATTATAATTTTGTCGCAGCTATGAACGAACCAAACCTATCCACATAACGCCCAAAGTTAAAATGACTTATCAAACAACTTCATAAGTATAATCACGTAACCTAAATCGAGTGTCGTGTGCAAACAACATTAGTATAAATCTTCGAGAAAGTATATTTATAGAGTGGCTTCCTGCTCAAATATTAAAAATAAAGAACACTATAACCTTTCTACCATCACTTATTTGTGACAGAAATTTTGCATTCGAACAATTAATCTCTTGTATTCATGACAACGTCATGTGTGATGTAAGGAAACTTTTCAAATGTGTTGACTGTGTTGGTCAAATTGAAGATTTAAGTTACCACGAATGTCTTTACAGCACTCCATTACAAATGTATGACAGAGTGGCTGAACAAGTACTTCTAAATCTTGACATTAATAACATAGCAAAGAAAGTATTGTTGCGTGGTGAAGAAATCTTTTATTGGTATGATAGAAATTTTTTCAAGTCATTCAAATCAGAGGACTATGAATGTGCGATAAGGAAATTATTTTAACTTATTTGTTTAAATGTACAACAAATAATGGTTAATGTGTATTTTGTGAATAATAGATTCATTAAATGGTTTCTTATCTTTCAAATTGAACTCCTTATTTATGATCATTAACTAATTTTTTATTTTTTTTTAGCATGTTCCATTTAAAAATGTTATATAGTTATGGGTTATGTATCTATGCATTCAAGTGTAACAGGTTTACTAATCTCACTTAAAAAAAAAAAAAAAAAAAAAAAAAAAAAAAATACATTTATTCGAATCATGTCAAATGTCTACAGTGTGAGTTGTTGTTGATTGTTGAAACCCAGACCATCCGACCTACCAGAAAGGTGTAAGGTAACGTCTACAGTGTGAGTTTCATAACGAAAGATATTTACACTTTACAGAGTTTAAATCATACAATTTATAATCAATGTTAAAATTCTGAATTCATTCAAAATAAATGCTAAGTTATGTTCCATTCTCTAAAGTATGAAGATTCGTAAACAATGTTGTGTTTCAATCTCTAATAATCGGTGAAAATTTGACTGTAGTTTCTTAAAAATCTACTAAGTTGGAACTTATTTTGTAATAAGTGTAAAATTTTGTTGTAGTCCTGTCATTTTCTGTGTGTTGTTAAATATGTACATTCAAATGTGATCATTCATTAAGAGCAGAAGGGTCTTATGGAGCACCTACAGCCACAAAATCGTGACATTTCTATGTGCATGTCAGTAATGTCTTTATTAAGATATCAAAACTCATTATATGTTTTTTTTAAGGTGTTAACTACATACCTTTCATATTTTTAATGTTATTGTAATGTAATGTACTTATCTCAGAGGGTTACTCTTCCATTTAAATTCAATGTTAATAATTGGCTATTCTTAAAAACAGTAAGTTATATACTATTCTTCTTTAAGACAGTTTTTTTAAAAAAAAAAATATAGTCGTTTAATGATCTTAATCGATGTTGTAATAATAAAAACCTAGATCTTATTTGATAGTCATACACAAAGTATTGTGCAATTTTTGTCAAATTGCATCAAAATATGATAATTTTAAACGGGGAAAAAAAAAACGCATGCGTGACTATTCTATAATATTGAAATGTTAAGATCTTCCACCTCTTGTATGTATTGAATAATATGATAAATTTTTGATTTAAATGTGTGATTTGCTTAAAACAATAACATTGTAATTGTCTTGTTTTGCGAAGATGAACTTTGGGTCACTATCTAATATATTGATAAGCGCGATAAGCTATGTAGCCGATTTGGAATGTATTCAGGGCGAGAGTCTTTGGCTTGCATATTGTGTGTGTATTGTGAGGGGAGGGGATCTGTATTTATAATACAAAATATGTATTCATATACATATTCTTTCTCAGAGCAGATTTTTCAAAATAAGATCCACACATTTTAGTGGTGTCTATGGAAATGTAAGTTTCCAATCATGCATTGCAATCGTTGGATTTCCACTTTTACGAATTCAGACGTAAAATACATCTCTAATGTTTGTTTTTAAATTATAACTTAATATTTAGAAGGTATATGGAATATCTACTTATATGAAATAAAAAAAATTGATAGCATAAAACGGTTAATAGCAAGTTATTAAAAAAGCATAATTAAGAAAGAATAACTGCCTGGTGGCAACACGTCAACATAATGACGTCATTATAGATAAGATCTAATTTTTAATAACGTAATGAGTGCGTGTGTCTCATTTGTAGTGTGGACGGGAAGCAGTGAAGATATCGCTCCGTGAGTTCTAATTTTGTTAACAATTTTCAGTGTGAATATAAAAATTATATAAAATGATTCTAAATATTCAAACTTAGAAGCTTCAACTAAGTTCGGTTTCATCGAAATAATTGTCATGTAAATATTTGCATCGGTAAAAACATCATCGATAGTTCAAACAGTCGATTCATATTTAGAAAATTCTAGAGCTGTAGTGTACAACCGTAGAAATCTCTTTTAAAAGCTGTCGAAACAAATATTTAAAAAAAAAAAAAAAAAAAAATGTACTCCATACAATTTATGTCTATCGATGAAATACAACTATTTCGGACATTTTTAAAAATTTAAAAAGTTTAGAAGTTAGTGCGATAAAATCTCACACAATACTTACTCGTTTCATGTTTAGCAGGTTTCAATACTGGGTGTTGAAATCTAGGTACATGTATATGAAAAATGCTCTATTCCTATTCAATAGATTTTAAAATGTGTTGGTGTCCTGTAAAAATAATCGAAACTGTACACTCACTTCTAAGTTCTATAATGATAGTAAAATTATGATGTGCACTGTGAAAACGGTCAAATCATATTCTCTAGCTTTTATTTTATTTAAACTTAATGTTAAAATTTTGTGGCGTATCTGTGAAAATTCATTGGCCTGTTAAATTCTAAACCTCGATATTTCAATTACACCCACCACTTTAAAAATGGTCAAATCATATTCAATGCACAATATCATTAAAATCATGTATTTCAGATTATATGTAGCAAATGAAGTTATTAAAAAAATATATATCATTAAGAAAAAATTAGGTGGCAACAGCTCAAAATGCTGACGTCATTGTAGATAAGATCTAATTGTTAATAGCGTAATGAGTGTATATGTCTCATTTGCAGTGAGGAGGTCAAGCTGTCAAGACGTCGCATGTGAGTTCCAATGTATTCATTATTATTTTTATAAAAGAAAAAAAATCATTTCGTTATTATAATAGTCGTATACGCTGTTAGATTTATTTTTAAAAAAAAAATCACATTGGTACACATATCACTTAATACAATTTTAACTAAGTATTACATTCATGTTTTTAAGTGTACAACACACAAAAGGGTTGAATCTTGTTCACTTAATTTTAGCTAAGTATATTGTGCTATTTTAAAACTTGTCAAATATATTGTGTATAAATTTGTTTTTAAGTGCACAAAAGGGTCGAAACCTATTCACTTAACATAATTTGTGTGTTCACTGAAAATTTGTAATCTATTTGTTTTTAAACATTCAAAATCATTTCGCTATTATTATAAAAATCATATTGATATATGCTGTTAGATTTATTTAAAAAAAAAATCCATATTGCTATATATCGCTTAATACAATGTTAGCTAAGTATTACATTCATGTTTTTAAGAGGTCCCATTCACTTAACACAATTTTGTGTTCACTGGAAATTTGTAATCTATTTGTTTTTAAACATTCGAAATCATATTGATAGTTAGATTTATTTTTAAAAAAAAATCACATTGCTATACACACTTAGAATGGTCGAATCCTATTCACTTAACACTGTTTTTGTGTTCATTGGAAATCCGTAATCTATTATATTTTTGTTTTTAAACATTCGAAATCCTTTCGATAGATCGATGTATTTAAAAAAAAAAATCACTTTGATATATAACACTTGGAATGGTCGAATCTTGTTCACTTCATTTTAGCTATGTATAATGCGCTATTTTAAAGCTTGTCAAATATATTGTGTATAAATTTGTTTTTAAGTGTACAAAAGGGTTAAATCCTGTTCACTTAACACAATTTTTGTGTTCAGTGGAAATTTGTAATCTATTTGTTTTTAAACATTCAAAATCATTTCGTTATTATTATAAAAATCATATTGATATATGCTGTTAGATTTATTTAAAAAAAAAAATCCACATTGCTATTTATCACTTAATACAATGTTAGCTAAGTATTACATTCATGTTTTTAAGAGGTCCCATTCACTTAACACAATTTTGAAAATGTGTAACTATACTTGAGTTTAAACTTGAGATTATTCAATTTGTTTTAAAAATCACAACACAATTTTATATTCAGCTCGTAACATTCTGTTTTAAAACGCACCGAAATTTCTTTATAAAAGACATCACTATTCAATCTGTTCACCGAGCGAAAAATATTCTATCTCCTGCTTCCTCTGATAAGGTACAGTTCCAAGAAAATAATCTATGAGCACGGGTGCCGTAGCACAACGGATAAGAAGCTCGTCTTGTAATCAGTTGGATGGGTGTTTGAGTCCCGCTCCTGACAAGTGAGACATTAAATTCTTTTGGGGAAAAAATGCCGATAGATGGCAGCACTTCATCAAAATTCGCCAGAGGGCGCTTTAACTACGTCACGCTGATAAGAATGTTCACTTTCTTCCCAGCCAGCAGAGCGGACGGACGTGTGCTCAGAGCTCCAAGGTTATCAATTGCGACACGTCATTTCCAGATTGTCTGATTGCGACATCCCTTGAAACCACTTCCTCAGGTCAAAGGTCAGTCAGCGATTGCGACATTCCCTCTCAAGACAATTCACTCCGAGGGTATCAGGCCTCTTTCGCAATACTGTGAAAGATTTTCGCAGTTGCCCTCTTTCGAAAGAGGCATCCGGTGCTGCACCGCCTCACCAAACATCCTCCCAACAGAGGGGGGTGTCAAGAGGGAATCCTCCCCCTCCTGGGGGGTCTCAAAAGAGGCATCCTCCCAAAGAGGATCCTCCCCAAAGAGGGAAGCTTCCTCCCAAAGAGGGTCTCCTCCTGCTCCGCCTCCCCGATCCGCCGCAGAACCGGCGTTTTATAACTACTGCCGTGGTTCTGCGGGGAGTGGGAAGTCGATCTCTTCCTTTGAGGAAATGGAAAGTTCATTAAAATCGGGATTCTGCAGCTATTTATAATTATTTCTTGACCAGATTGAGCTTGTAAGAATGCCTGATGCTTGAGCTTTCGAAAAATGTAAATTATTAGCGAAAATCTCGTTACTTTTCCGGATACGAGTAATTAAAACGAAAGTTCGTTCTTTTTTTTAGCAAAAAGTGACTTTTATTTAAAAATCTTAAAAAATATTAGAATTTGTCCCTGAGATTTGAAATTCATATATTTTTACTCGCAATTGTCTGCTCTTTCTGGTCGTGTGATTTGTTTTTTTCTACGACGTCTGAATGGTGGAGAAAAAAAGGGCAAAAAACGGTCGTAATCGCATAAAACATTAAATAACAAAAAAATACATCAAATTTTAATAAGAAAGATCAATCATGCTTAAAGCATTGATTATGAAACACTTTCCAACTTCAATGCAATTTTATTTAAACATGTCTAAAATGCAATACATTCCTCGGTAATATTTTGAAACTTATCACAATATTACATTAATTTATTATATTTGAAAACTTAAACCTTCATCGAAAAAAATGAACTTCATTCAACAAATGACGGCATTGAAATATGATTTGCCTGGTTTAAACATCTCTAAAATGTGATACATTCCTCGGTAATAATTTTAGAAATATCATAATACTACGATAATTTATAATATTTGAAAACTTCAACGAAAACAAATGAAATTCATTCAAATGACGCCATCGAAATATAACATGCCTGACTCTCTCTATAAAAGCAGCATTTCATTCATTTCCCATTCATGTCATTCATCACAATACTATAATGATTTATTTTATTTAAAAATTAAGACCATGGAGCTACAAGTAATAAAAATCTATGCGTAAAACTTCATCGAAAAAAATCGTCCTTCTCTTTGTAAAATCAATGAATATTTCATTCATATCAGCTATGCAGACTCCATGAACTAAATGATTTTTTGTTAAAGAAATACAGCAATTCTAATACAACTCATTCTACATATTTTGCTGTTTACATTTAACATAGATGAAAAATAGGCTTCGTTGTAGAAATAATCAAATTTAGATGAGCATTTAAATTCAAATATATTGTAATTGCGTTATTTCAGTATGTAGATACACAGAATTTAAGCAAAAGTAAAGCGGTTTTAGGACGGATACAACACTCAATATGAATTAAAAAGAACTTTAAAAATCACTATTTTAAGACAAGATGGATTCCATATATCATTTTGAAGTGGGTCACGTGACTTTTTCATATCATGGTCACGTGATCGTTTCATATAAGGGGTGTTATTATTATTTTAATTTTTATTTAAAAACTACTGAATATATTTCGCTCAATTTTTTTTATATAATTTATGGAACAATTTAAATATTACCTAAAATTTTCGAAGCAATTTGTGAATTTTAAATCCGCTTAAAAATGTTTGAAATATTAGGTCCCATAGGGCTCAATGTATTTCATTTTTTCAACCCGGGTTCAATCCAAAACTAATTGTGTGATATTATTCATTTATATTCCCATAGGTCCTACAGACCGTCTGAACAATATACTAAAATTTCATTTTGATTAATTCATTTTTACGGCAGTTATAGTGCTAACGGACAGACAGACAGACAGAATGAACGAAGTCATAAACACTTTTCAACTTTGTGTAAAGTGTTAAAAATCGGTTTTCACGTGCCCCCCCCCCCCCCCCCGGGTTTCCGATTGCCAAATTTCGTAGCTCCACAACGCGCGGTTGCTGAACCTATAATGTATAAGACAGACAGACACACAGACATTGCCTTTTATTATTTAAGACTAACCGCCTTCGGCGACCAGCCTGTTCGCTACTCTTGAAAGTTCTGACCGTAGCAAACTAGCTGGCGCGACCTACCAACTATTTGGACGGCCAGGTGGTGCCACCCAATTTAGACCGAAACCCAGTGGCGAAGGCATCCACAGGGACCTTACCCACCTTCCCATGGATGTCCCTATTCCTCAAATTCCCTACAGCATCAGCGCCACCTAGTGGTTTCGGAATTTAACATTACGGAGCCTTTCTGTCCGGAACTGCTTTTAATCCCCTCCCTCCTTGCTTTGTAGAATTATCACAGTAGTAGAGATGATTTGGGTTGTTGACCCTGGACCCACTGCCCCTGGCCTTGTTTCTTGCAGAAATTAGAGAATTTGAATTTAGGACACGATTCGAAGCCTGGTTTCTATACAACAACCAGGCCCTGAGCACTACTATTATAAGTATTGGCATAGACAATGAGGGGAGTAGGCGGGGTCAGAACATTACCCCCCCCCCCCTCCTAGTGAAAAAGTTACATTGGTACGGTCTATTTAGGAAAACGAAATTCAGCACTGTAGCCCCCTCGATCGAGTCGTAACACCCCATTTCCAAAATTCTGGATACGCCCATAATTTTGAAAGGGCACCAAATGAACTAAAAAATTGCGTGAATATTATTTTATGCTTTCTTTTTAATATTTTGTGACAACTAGATGAGAAAACTTTATTCTTATTACAATTAATATGTTGGCCTTGGCCAGGGTCTTTTGTCAGAAATGGGGATTTCGTGATTCCCCTCCTTCCGTGCATTGTAGCATTACCACATAAGTAGGACATTGTTGTTGTTGAAACCCAGACCGTCCGACCTACCAGAAAGGTGTAAGGTAACTGTTTGGACGGTCGGGAAGTAAGTAGGACATTGTGAAGAACTTCACAGTTGAGGTACACAACACCCGTCACATTAAAAGTATACTTATTCTTTTGAATACTTGACCATAACACCATATGTAACGATGTAATGGCCGTGTCAAAACCACAATGTCAGTCATGGTTATCATATGGCCTTTAGGTCAATGGAGTAATAATAGTATAGAGAAGTGGTTCCCAAACTTTCCGGTCCGCGGACCCCCTCAGAGAAAAAAAAAATTTCGCGGACCCCTTAAAACCATATTGCAAGGGCGTGTTTCTATTGGATATGTACTACAAGCATAATTTAGTGTGAACACTGATGCTGCTTTCTTGCAATTAGCTCAGTAATATTTGGTTTAATATGTGATAATTTCAGTCTTAAATCACTTAAATCACTTTCACCCAAACAATTTAATTCTGTTTGAAGATATAACCTATCAGGTTGAAATTAATTTCATGAATGTATTTAATTCAAAGTTATTTAGAAAAAAAGTTCATTATTATTTTATTTAAAAAAATAAAATAGAAAAATCTGATGTGGGCAGCACATGACTTTCCCTGCAGACTTATATCCACGTTCTCTTTATTTAAATTAAATTTATTTCACTTTTAATTCAATTTTCGTTCTCATTCGGTGACCGGGCTTATTTTCAAAGGTGGCGTAGGGAAAGTACGAAAAACTAAAATATCTCGAGAACGGTTAGTCCTAGTGTAATGGGGTTGGTCTTATTATTTTCGTCGTTAAAAATTACGTATTAAATCAGCATTTAATGGATATATTTGAGTATACCCAGTTCTTTAGTTTAGACTTGGACGATTTTTGCGGGCCATTTTGCAAAAAAAAAGCAGGTTATTTTTTTCCGAATCGTACCAAAATCTAATCAGCACCAGGGTAACCCACAAGAGACTCATTTACCAAATTTTGTGAAATTCGGTCCATTAGTATTTCAGTTAGAGTGGATACAAGCTTTTGCGGGCCATTTCGCAAAACAAGGCGTTTTTTTTTTATCCCGAATCGTACTCAAAACTAATCAGCACCAGACTCGCTCACAAGTGACTTACCTACTAAATTTTGTGAAATTCGGTCCATTAGTTTTTTAGTTAGAGTGGATAGAAAATCTGCACAGACAGACACACAGACGTCACGCTATAAATGGTTTTTTCGTATTCTAGAGGTCTCGAAAATTGTAGATCCGTCGAAAACTCGAGTTGTGATTTTCGGCATGATTCCAATACTTTCCCTATACATTACCATGTATTGCAGGGAAAGTAAAAATCTGATGTGGGCAGCACATGACTTTCCCTGCAGACTTATATTCACGTTCTATTTATTTAAATTAAATTTAATTCACTTTTAATTCAACTTTCGTTCTCATTTGAAAACTGGACTTAATTTCAAAAATGGTGTAGGTAAAGTACGAAAAACTAAAATATCTCGAGAACGGCTAGTCTTAGTGTAATGGGGTTGGTCTTATTCTTTTCTTCGCTAAACATTACGTATTAAACGAGCATTTAATGGCTGTATTTGAGCATATGTATTTCTTAAGTTTAGATTTTGATGATTTTTGCCGGCCATTTTGCAAAAAAAGGCAGGTTATTTTTTTCCGAATTCTACCAAAATCTAATCAGCACCAGAGTGGCCTACAAGCGACTTATCTTCTAAATTTCGTGAAATTCGGTCCATTAGTTTTTCAGCTAGAGTGGATACAAGCTTTTGCGGGCAATTTCGCTAAAAAGGTTCAACGCAACAATTTCAGCCGCGCTAACAATTTCCCCCACGGAGAATACGGAAGGCGAAATCCGGGGTTTTCACGTACATTTAGAGAGAATACATTCCCCAGAAGATCTTTAAACTAGACAAGGTTATTATATCTATAAACTAGAGAGGGGCGGCAATTATCATATGCTCCCAGAAAACCCGCCCCAGTCAAGTTATGATGGATTTGGTTATGTTGATAACCAGGGAGAAATAAAGAATGCACGAATTCATAAGGATAGGAAGGCTTGTAAATACGAAGTGATTTCTGCTCTAGATGAAAAATTAGGAGAAAAATCTATAAAATTACCTACAATACAAGTAATATTTAATAAAATGCCCGTTGCAATGATGATAGACAGTGGAGTGACAATTAGTATAATCGGAAAAGAAACATTCCAAAAAATAAGAGAAATATGTCACGTTAAATATTTATCAAGATCCGTCACGATTAAAACGTTGGCAGGAGAAAAGCTAAATTATATAAACGTTATACAAACGTCATTTAAAATTGAAAAGAAAATCTTTAAACACATATTCTACGTTACTACCGCCAAATTTCCGCATAATTATGCTGGGATAATCGGTTTTGATTTTTTGAAACTTCATAACGCCATTATTGATACTAAACAAAACATAATAAAAATAGATAATATAATAATCCCTTTAGGAAAGCAAGAAAGCGTGCTAAACCTAATTTCAGATACAGCAATTAGAACGCGCAAGAAAATTAAAATAGACCCGCAAGAATCTAAACTAGTAGAAATTAATTGCACTTACACAGAAAATAAATTAGAAAATTATAATTTTGAACCAAAAATTTTAAATCAGCCTTTAAACATCAATCCAACGATTTTTCACTTAGAAACAGAAGAGACTAACCCAAATAAATTCATATCAATTAAGAATGAAGGGTCACTTAAAATTACACTGAATAAAAATACTTTGATAGGGAAATTAAAATACAAGAGTAAACAGGATAATGAGGAAATTCACTTTATAGACAATACTAAATAAATAGAATAAAATAGAATTGGAAGATAGAATAAATAGAATAAGAGAAATAAGACGGAATGAATTACTGGAAACAGACTTTAACTTAGACCATATGCCAGTCGATCAGAGGAAAGATTTACTAAAATTATTAATGGATTACGGAGACGTATTTTCCAAAAATTTAAACACTTTAGGATGTACAGAAGTAGTAAAACCTAAATTCATTCTATCGCACCAAAATCCGATAGAAACTAGACCGTATGAGGTACCCTACGCGCTTAAAAAAGAAGTAAAAAGACAAATTGACGAAATGTTACAAGCAAACATAATTAGACATAGCGACTCTAATTATAGCGCAGGAATGGTTCTAGTGAAGAAACAAAATACGGATAAATTCAGAATTTGTTTAGATATAAGACTTTTAAACAGTATTTCACAAAACTTCAATTATCCTGTGCCAAGAATCCAAGATATAATGACAAAACTAGCAGGTTTCGAATTTTACGCAAAATTAGATTTCCAGAGCGCATTTTCACAAATTTTGTTACCAGAGGAAGAAAGACATAAGATGGCATTCACAAGCCCATATGGAAGATTTGAATATAACAGATTAATATTTGGACATAAAACTAGCGGCGCGTGGTTTCAAAAATCTATAGATATTGTTCTTAAAGATTTACACGAACATGACATTTACGCGTATTTTGATGATGTGGTTTTAGCGGCACACACATATGAAGGACTAAAAGAGAAATTAGATCTTGTTTTTCAAAGGCTAAGGGACTTTAATTTAACGTTGACACCGACCAAATGTGAATTCTCTAAAGAGAAAATGGAATATTTAGGGTTTACGGTAACTAAACAGGGTTTAAGTCCAACTGATAATAATACAAAAAAAATTGTTTCTTTCCCCAGACCAAACACTGTACGAAAACTTAAAAAATTCCTAGGTCTATGTAACTTTTATCGAACATTAATCCCAGACTATGCGCAACTCACCGCTCCACTAGTTGAGCTAACGGCTAAGCGGAATAGATTTTCATGGTCTCCGCAATGCAATGAAGCATTTCAAGAATTACAAAATACATTTTTTCAACATCCTTTAGTGTTACAACCGGATTTAGACAAACCGTTCTACCTTAATACAGATGCATCAAAGACCTCAATTTCTTCTCTTCTCTTGCAAAAGAATAATGAACGCTTACAACCAGTACTATACTACAGTAAAAAACTTAAACCACACGAGCAAAGATATCCCGCAGTAAAAACGGAGCTCATGGCTATATTCTACGGAATTAAAAATTTCCACAATTACCTTTACGGGAAAAAATTCTATATTATTGCGACCACAGACCTCTTAAATATCACTTAAAAATTTCTAACCCGGCTAATTTAGAAGCCCGCTGGCTATTAAAACTATCAGAATATGACTATGAATTTTTACACATAGACGGAAACTCGAACATCTTAGCAGACTATCTTTCCAGAGAAAATTTCGAGAATAACCTCAGTAACATAGAAATTGTAGAAAATAAAAATAATATTGAAACAATAAATAGCTTAGAAAATAAATCCCAACTTCCAAATATCGAAGAAATCACAGAGAGCAAATAAAGGACGAAATTTTAAATAAACTTAGGAATAATATTAAAGAACAGCAGCACAGTAAAACTAACGATTTCGAGCAATATTTTATTGACCCAGAAACGGATCTCTTGATGTTTGTCTCGCAAGATAAAAATGTCATTCGCGATAGCTCAATAGAACGGATTGTGATTCCGAAGAGTCTACAAAGAAGAATCTTACTACATATGCATAGCCCGCATCAGGGAATAGGAAAACTTTATGATTTGGTTAGCAAACGTTATTTTTGGATTGGAATTTATGGAGACACAAAAAATTATGTAAATTCTTGTGAGGAGTGTAGGGGACTCAAAGGAGCTCACACCCCCTTCCCATTGGGTAGAAATGTGATTCCGCACTATCCCGGAAATTTACTGTCACTTGACATTTTGGGACCGATAAGAAGAAGTAAATATGGGAACCGGTACATTTTGACTGTGGTATGTCATTTTAGCAGGCACGCGGAACTTTATCCGATAGATAATATTACTGCGGACACCATTGCGACAAAATTAATTACGTATGTGACTTCTTAGGGGAAAAGTCAGTTTGTGTTGACGGACCGCGGGAGTCAATTTACCAGTCAATTATTTAAATCTATACTTAATAAACTAGATACCCATACAAAATTAACTTCAGCAGCGAATCCAAGAACAAATGGAATCTCAGAAAGAATTAATTCAGCCATAAAACGTGCAATCGAGTGTTACACGCAAGACGATTGGGAAACAGCCGTAGGAATTCATAAGGCATGTTATAATGCAGTAGACCACCCAGCCACAGGGATGTCACCGAACTTCTTGTTCTTTTCTCGAGACCTACCATTATTTATGGACATCGTACCAAATAACGCGGAAGAGACTCAAAATTATATACGAAACCAACCTCAAAAGCTGGAAACTATGGCCGTAGCATACAAACAAGCCTACGAAAATTTAATCCGCACACAAGAGATACAAGAAGAAAAATATTTAAAAAAAGCAAAATTCAGAAAACTGGAAATCGGGCAAAAAGTTTTTGTAAAAAACATTCCAAACTTCGGGAAAAAACGTTTTAGAGGCCCGTATAGAATAATACAAAAACTAACAACCCACTTATTTTTATTAAAACTAATTAAAGATCCTAGGGCAAAGCCAATCAAAATAAATATAAATCGAATATATGAAATGCCTGATAGGAGACAGCACTTATTACATGAGGAGAAAATCCACGGAGAAATCGAAACGGGAGGAGACTCTCAGGGCGTCTTGCAAATCAAAACAAACATCGCGCCGGAGATAAGCGTTGCCACCGAGATTGCTGATGATAGCTCCTTCGGAGAATTCCTCCCATTTCAACTCGAATTGGAAGAAGGGCGCTCCTCGAGGGAAACGCAAGGCCGCTCCCCTCTCCCGCCAGAACGAAAACAGGTTCAAAGAGAGCAGATTGTCACTACAGAAAGGTCGGAAGAAGACATAGGGCCCGGTCAATCGACTATTCCTATCACAGAGAATACAACGAACACTGACAAAGTTAGCTCAAATAATTTAAATAATCCCCGAGAGGAAGATAATGTAGAAAATATACATGAACAGAAATCAACAGTTTACGAGAGAGTTTTTCACAACTCTCGCTATAAACTAAGGCCACGGAAAATAAAATAACGCGAATAGGTCAGTGGAAAATAATTTAAAGTTACACGTAGGTCACTTAAATATAAGTTAAAATAATACCGATTAAAATAAATCCAGAGTAAAGAATATCTCAGTAAAGACTTAGAAGAGTAAAACGAAATGTAACAAGAACTTTTAGCACTAACGCGCCATTATGAATAAGATTTAAAGAAGTAACCGCGAAAGTGAGGTAATTAAATTAAACTTTCACGTAATTTAAAACTTAGGGAGTTAAGGGAAGATAAACTGAGATGCAGGCGTCTATAGTTTAAATGACCGGACAGACAGAGCGATCGGCTGTCAGTCGAACAACCTAAGCAAATCTGATTCCAAAAATAAGTAATTTCAACTTTAAGTAAGCAAATTTAAGCACCCTAGCGAAACATGTACATTAAACTGTCATCCTAAATAAATTATAAGAGTAATTTCACTCACGGAGCTTCCGGAAAAATTATTTGTGTAATCCAATTTGTTAGAAAATCCGTTGATCAGCATTCAGCACACAAAGAGACAGTACTACTGCCCGCGTTGACTTTGAATTTTTTCGACCCCACTCGACGTCCAGTCACATGACCAGCGGAAACAAATCGCATACGCGGTTTCAATTACAGAGACATACCGCAGAACAGAATCAAAGACAGCGTCTGTTATTGGGCCACGTAAAGAAAAATAAAAGGAAAAAAAAAACTTTTGTCAGGTCGTACGAAAGGAGACCGCTGCTAGAGTAGAAAGTATACTATGGTACAGGCCTTTAACAGGGATAGCAATTTTAGCCGGACAGCCGGGCCGTTACATAAAGGGGAAAAAAATGATGATTAGAAATAAAGACAGAAATAATTAGAGAATTAATTAGAAAGGGGTAGAGACATGATACGAGAATTAATTAGAAATTATTAGAGAATTAATTAGAAAGGGGTAGAGACATGATACGAGAATTGATTAAAAAATGATTAGAGAATTATGTAGAAACTAGTAGAGAAATGACTAGAGAATTAAATAGAAATTAGTAGAAAAATGATTAGAGAATTAATTAGAAACGATTAGAAAATTAAGTAGAAAATACTAGAAAAATTATTAGAGGACGGATTAAAGTAATTGATTAAGTAGAAATTAGTAGAAAAATGATTAGAGGATGGATTGAGGCGATTGATTAAGGGCTGGAATGAAATAAGACAGTTAAGAGAGAGGGCTCTTGAAAGTAAAAATAAATAATTCTTAAAGAAAAAAAAAGGGAAAAAATTCCTTTTCATAAGAATTTCTATAAAGAATATGTATATAAATGTTTAATGTAAAATAAATGTGATTAAGAAAAAAATGTTTAATGTTTGAATAAATAGGGTAGGAATGTAGAAAACATTAAAAGTAAATTGTTCTCTGGTACAATGCAGTGGATAGAGTTCAAGGACTCTAAACCTCCTACTTCTAGTTGCGTATTAAAGTACGAATAGAATGTCTAATGCAAAATTACATCAGTTCTTTTTTTATATTGATAAAGTACTTTGTAGAAACCAAGACTATGTGCATTTACATACCCTAACTTTGATTATCGGGTGAAACTGCAGAAGGTTGCAGACACGAATCCGGGCTTCAAAAAAGAAAGTTGCCGTTATAAAGACTTTTGCAGCAGCAAAGGAGTAGTGTACAGCTCACATAAGCCTACCAGCATATGGATGCAGCACCCTTAACCAGAAGCGAAATCATTCCTTCACTGGACCAAAGGGTACCAAAGAGGACAACTTCAGTTTCAAGTTTTAATGCAACGTCATTTTCACTGTTTAATGCTTAAGTGCAAATACATTTTCAAGTTTTTAGTGCAACTTCATTTTCGCCGTTTTAAGTGCAACTACATTTTCACAGTTTTAGTGCAACTTCATTTTCAAGTTTTTAGTGCAACTTCATTTTCACCGTTTTAAGTGCAACTACATTTTCACAGTTTCAGTACAACTTCCTTTTATAAAGTGATGTCACAACTGATCCTGCGCAGAGGATATCCTGCCATATTGAATAACTAATTTCGTTACTCTATAGAACAAACTATCAGTCCTTTAGTGTATAATGTGAACCAACAACTATAAACAATGTCTACGAACAAAAAAATTCATTTATTCTCATGACAAACTTTTATATTGTGTGAATACACTTAACAGACTAGAATGTACAATCAGTACGCTACATTAGACTGTTTGGCAAATTTATACCATACGGACAGTGACAATCTTGCAACTTAACTAGTCCTTGGACATACTTGGAGAAAAAGAATATTTCCGTACCTATAGGGCGTGTCATTATGTATATAATTTTAATGTATAACTTTTTATTGTTAAATGTTATTGTTATCTCTTTTCATATGTATACTGTGTATAATTTGTAGCCTTTACTTTTGGTAACTTAGCTATTTGAAAAAGAAACTTGGTTTCTTTTCCCTAGTTGGGGGAAGCCAGTGTCGTGGGACAGTATTGAAATCTTCCTGTCGCCACTTCACTTCTAGAAAGTATTACCCCCCCCCCCCCTCTCTCTCTTTGGAAACGGTTGACATTCCATTGCTCTGAGTAAGAAGCCAGCTGCAAGCGTGAGAAAGTGGCAAAGGACGCTATCTTATTTTTAAATAAAATGGACACCTGCAAGAGGGCTGGAGCCCCCCAATTTTTAGCCAACCCTTTGGAAGGGGCCAAAGCCAGGGATTCGATGGAGCCCGGCCGCGTCACTGAATTTATGGGTTTTCGAACCTATAGCGGCCAAGCGTCAGCTATGGAGCAGCCAGGGGGTTGTCCGTTTTCCCGACGAAGAGAAGAAGAATTGAGGGAGAACTCAGGGTATTTTGCGAAGTCATGTGCTGGTCTGCCTAAAATCGACGGAAGAGCGCCGTCCCCATGCTGTCCTGCCCGTGCCTTAAAGGGGTAAGTCCTTTTGTCCTCTCCCGCTGCAGACTGAGTATCAGAGAATAAAGTTTTAGAGTTAATAAGGAATTTAATAACTTAACTTGATAGTTTAATATGATAATGAAAACTAGAGAGAGAGGAGAAATCCTGAATTTGAAATTGAGCATTGTCTTTAAAGCATATTACCGTGCATCTGTAATTATTGTATAAATTTAAGAGGTTATTTTGTGGTTTTTAAATTTTAAGTAACAAGTATTAAATATAAGTATTTTGAAATAAAACCTTTATTAATTTTAATTTGTATTTATTGTGTGTTCTCGTGATGCATTTTCCAATCAAGCTTAACCTGGAGTTATGCTCGTTAATCGAGCAAGTGGCGTGCGTAAGTACGATCAGCGGCCAATGTGTAATTTTAAGTTTCTTTCAGCGGAGCCACGCCACAGAGACACTGTTGGAGCTTTAGATACTTTTGAGGAGACTACATTCTATCCCACTGTTGAAAACCATCAAGATTTAATTCTGTTCTTTAAAGAAACACGAGAAGAATTAATGGATTATCTACAAGGGAAAATGGATGAGTTTCGCCAAATTAAATGGAATATCGTAGCCACTTTGTATCTAGCCCGAATGTCACAGAGTGGTCAAACTGAAAGAATCTTGCACCACTTTCGCAGCAAGACGGTCAAGTGTCTGCGAGAAGAACAACTACCATCTCAAATCGATGATGCATTTAATCTGTTAGACACACATTTTGATGAATTTACACACCGAGGATCTGGATGGATGATGGACCAAATTCGTGAAATGGATGCTCATGTTGGGCCATATAATCCTTTAAAAGGCAAATCTTATATCCCCTTACCCAAGAAACTAGCAGCCAAGAAAGCCATTTTAAATATACAGAATGAAGATAATAAATGCTTAGTATGGTGCTTACTCGCCCATAAATATAATATCCACTGGTCAGATCAACCCCACCAAGTATACCACTATCGAGATCATGTATACCACTATCACTCATGAAAATGAGATTAAACTCGGAAGCATTCAGTGTCCAGTAGCCATATCTAAAATTCCAGAAATTGAAAAATTAAACAATATGAGGATTAACGTATATGGTTATGAGAAATATGAAATATATCCACTTCATATATCCGAACGAGAAGATGAGGACTGTATTAATTTACTGCTGATTACAGATGAAGATAACAACCAGCATTACACCCTTATTAGAAATATGTCTAGACTTTTAGGGGATATTACGAACCATGCTCATGCAACCTACATATGCTATAGATGTTTACATCGTTACAGCAGAGACGATCTTTTAAAAGAACATATTCCTCACTGCAAAGAACACAGCCCACAACATATCAAGATGCCCTCAGAAGAAAATAAAAATCTACAGTTTACCAATATTAATTACCAGCACAATATCCCTTATATTATCTATGCTGATTTTGAAGCTTTAATAGTAGAAATGCCAAGCTGCCAACCCGACACCCACTTAGCCTATATGGAAAAATTAGCCGTACATGAAGCTTGTGGATATGCCTATTTAATAGTGGGGCCTGATGGAAAAAGTGTGAAGCCCATCTCTGTCTATAGAGGTCCTGATGCCATAAATCACTTCATTATAAATATTTTAGAAGAAATGAGCTGGATTGGGGAAGAGCTAACCAGTATAACCCCCATTTTCATGACTGACGAAGATCACGAAGCCTTCGAATCCGCCACCCATTGTAACGTGTGCCATAAAGAACTGAATGGAGATAAAGTAAAAGATCATTGTCATATTACCGGTCAATTTAGAGGTGCTCTCCATAATAAATGCAATCTACAATTTAAGCTCGCCAAGATTATTCCAGTGGTGTTTCACAATCTCAAAAATTACGATGCCCACCATATCATGCAAGGACTTGGAAAAGTGAAAGACCATTCTCTGAATGTCATTGCCACCAACATGGAAAAGTACATATCCTTCATGATTGGAAGACATTTTAACCAGATCCCCATTTCTTTACAATTTATTGACAGTTTTCAATTTATGATGACATCTTTGGAAAAATTAGTGAGTAATTTGGATGAAGATAAATTTTATTTGCTGAAAGAAAATATCCCTCAACATACACAACTGCTTCTTCGAAAAGGTATCTACCCCTACGAATATCTAAACAATTTTGAAAAATTCCAGGACACCACTCTACCACCCCCCTTCTGCTTTTTACAATACATTATGCGATGAATCCATATCCGATGAAGATTATCAACATGCCCAAACTGTATGGAACACTTTTAATATAAGAAATTTAGGACAGTACCACGACTTGTATGTCAAGACAGATGTTTTACAACTGGCCGATGTATTCGAGAATTTTCGAAGAATTTGCAAGAAGAACTATGATTTAGACGCCGCTCATGTCATGACCGCCCCTGGACTTGCCTGGCAAGCCTCTTTAAAAATGCTGGATCGTCCTCTGGAATTACTGACGGATGTAGATATGCATCTTTTTATCGAACGAGGAATCAGAGGTGGGATTTCTATGATTTCACATCGTTATAGTAAATCAAACAACAAATATCTTCCTGATTTTGATCCAAGCAAGCCAAGCACTTATATAATGTACCTGGATGCAAATAACTTATACGGATGGGCCATGTCACAGCCACTACCTTACGCCGATTTTAAATGGATCCCTACCTCACACGCTACACAAGATTGGATCTGCTCTATACCTGATGATGGACCCAAAGGATACATTTTAGAAGTGGATTTAGAATACCCACAACATCTCCATAACCTACATAATGACTACCCTCTAGCCCCTGAAAGGGTGAAGATTGAACGAGAAATGCTGTCTCCCTATGCTCAGAAAATGCTAGAAGCAACCTTTAACCCACATTTCATATCCTCTGAAAAGCTAGTACCTAATTTAAACACCAAGACCAAGTACATTATCCACTATCGTAACCTTAAACTATATCTAGCATTGGGATTAAAATTAATTAAAGTTCACCAGATGATAGAATTTTCACAGAAGCCATGGCTGCAGAAATACATACAATTTAATACAGAGCAAAGAAAGAAGGCCCAGAACAACTTTGAGAAAGACTTTTTTAAACTTATGAATAACGCTGTGTTTGGAAAAACTATGGAAAATTTGAGAAATCGTGTAGATATTAAGCTAGTCAATACTGAAACAAGAGCCCAGAAATTAGTTGCAGACCCCCGATTCGACTCATGCAAAATTTTTGATAATGAACTGGTGGCAGTTAAAAGATGCAAGAGCACACTCCTACTGAATAGACCCATCTACGCAGGCTTTGCTATCCTCGAGCTATCTAAACTCCTAATGTACGACTTCCACTACAATCACATAAAGAACCAATATAAAGAAAAAGCTACACTTCTCTTCACCGACACAGATTCCCTTTGTTACGAGATCCAGACCCCTGATATTTACGAAGACATGCACCAGCACAGACACTTTTACGATTTTTCCGATTACCCTCCAGCACACACCCTCCATTCTACAGCTAACAAGAAAGTTCTCGGGAAGATGAAAGACGAACTGAATAGTATCCCTGCCATGGAATTCGTTGGACTTCGGGCGAAAATGTACAGCCTAAAAACACCCTTCACAGATAAAAAGACTGCTAAAGGTGTTTCTAAAAGCGTTGTCCAAAAGAAAATAAGACACGAAGACTATCGAGACTGCCTTTTCAACCTCAAAACAAGCCGAGAAAAACAGATTAGAATTAATCACGACCATCACACATTATACACCGTAGAAATTAACAAAATAGCCCTATCCCCTTTTGACGATAAACGCTACATTTTAGAAGATGGCCTCAGTAGCTTGGCATATGGACACTTTAATATCCCATAATAGAAGAAAAATGCCTTTTAAATAGAAGATCAATAAGGTAAAGTGTAGGGATGTATTTTATATACATCGGGATTGGTGGTGGGCCTACACTTTCAAGAAATATTGGATACTTTAAAGAAAATAGAAGAAAAAAATATGCCTTTTAAATAGAAGATGCTCTGAAGATGAGATAAAGTGTAGGGATGTATTTTATATACATCGGGATTGGTGGTGGGCCTATACTTTCAAGAAATATTGGATACTTTAAAGAAAATAGAAGAAAAAAAAATGTCTTTTAAATAAAAGATGCTCTGAAGATGAGAAGTTGGAAAAAGATTCTCATTCATTTGAGAATCACAGTTAAATTGTGGCGTCGATTTACATTGGATATTAAACACTTGTTGTTTTTTATCTAGTTTAAATTGGCGGGTGGAGGTGGGACCACAATTAAAAGAAAATAATTCACTTACACACATTACACTAACCAGCCACACACTTTGCTACACTAAGCCTTCGGGTGTGTCATGCGGTTTTTAAATATTTATTTTTAAAACAGGTTAAGATTGAAAGATACCCCCAATGTTAGTAGTACACTTGTATAAAATAACACACATATTAGGCCATGTTGGTTTAAAGAAATAACACTTAAGTACTTTGGGTATAAGTACACTTGTATAAAACATATGTATACAGACATTGGTATCTGTTATTATTTAAACTCCAAGACTTAATCGCATCCTTTCATTAACATCCTTTCATTAACTTGCGAGATTCATAACACTCAAGTATTTGGGACATAAGCACACTTTCACGATTATTTAAAATATTTATTTTTGGGAATATTTAATGAAAATATTTATTTTTTTAAAATTGTTAAACTCCAAGACCGGAATGATTGGGGAAACACACCCCCTCTCATACACCCAATTCCCGAGATTCCCGAAATTCTGCTACTTTAAAATCGTGTTTTTCTTAGTTTTTACAAGTAAAAAGAGTGTTTTTGAAAAAAATCGCAAAATGTCACATTTTTCAAAAAACGCATTTTTGGTAACACTTTTGCAAAAACGCACATTTTTTTTAAAAAAATGTAAAAAGTGCGAAAACCTATGTTAATTCCCATAGAGAAATTGACATTTTGAAAAAAAATCGCAAAATGTCACATTTTTCAAAAAACGCCTTTTTGGTAACACTTTTGCAAAAACGCATATTTTTTTTCTAAAAAATACACAAAAGTGCGAAAACCCATGTTATTTCCCATAGAGAATTCAAACAATCTAAATACCACAATTTATTTTAAAAACGTACATTTTTGTTGTTTTTTAACGTTTTTGAAACTTTTTGTGAAAAAACGCTAAAAATGACACATTCTTAAAATGTATGTTCGATGCTCTTGGCATACGCCTACACCCTACAAGATTCTCGCAGTTCACTTCGTAACCGCCATATAGGGGAGGGATATTCACATAACCTTGGTATACCCCTTAACCTTCGAATAGGACAAGCACACTTTTCTTAGGCGGAGGGATATTGACACGACCTTGGCACATCCTTGGCACGCTTCTAGCATGCGGATATACTTAATTACTTTATTTTATTATCCTCATTCATTTAAAAAAAAAGAAAAAAAAATCCCAACTATCAGAAAAAACCCTACTATCAGAAAAATCCCAAGTTTTAATTCTCCTTTCTGCCGCTAGGGGGTGCTGATGGTTCCATACCTCCTTCCGTGGTGTTGCCACCCTGAAAAAAGTTTCTCCCTCACAGGTGTTGCTATGGCAGCCCAAACAAAAAATATTTCTAAGTTCCATCCTTGATTGTTCCACTTTTCTCCGCTAGGGGGCGCTGATGGTTCCATACCTCCTTCCGTGGTGTTGCCATCCCCCAAAAAGTTTCTTCCATACTTAGAAAAAAATCTCATTCCAAAAATTTATTTCCCCCTCAACCCCTCAACCCCTCGTACAAGACTACAAAATCGTTGCCACCCGAAAAAAAAGTTTCTCCAAAATTTTTACCCCCACCTTTTTTCATTTCCCCCCCTTTTACACCCCCGTCCAGGATTATGGAATCCAAGATGGCGGCCATACCCCATACCTCATACCTCGCATACCTCCTTCCGTGGTGAACCGGCTTTCCTTATCTACTCATATTTTATTAGCTAGCATACATATATATATATATCTCCAGATTTAGCATTTAGTTTTCAAATATAAGCAACATGAAACGTAGTGAAATAGTTATGAATATAAATTTCTAAATTTAACTTTTCTATTTTGTGACAGTAACTTTTGCAACATTATTACTCTTACACTAATACTATATTTCAAAATCTCTTGATACCTACCTATTTAACTTGAACAACATTTTATATTGTAAATCTAGATTTCATAAAAAATGCGAAGAAATATGCCTGTTTAAAAAATCTGAAAATTCGTCATTTAAAATTCAAGCAAATTTTTGCATAATTTTCTGTCGGACTTTAGATAGGAAAATAACTTAGTAGAAATTTATAAATCACTAGCAGCATACCCGTTCTTCGTACGGAGTATATAATATAAAGACACTTATAATTCAGAATCATATGCAAATTATGTTAAAATATTAAATTTATTGCTCCTAAAGGGAAGTTTATGAATATCTGTTCTCATCATGTAAAATTATCTTCACGGGCAGATCTGAAGAATAAAACATCCTGGCCCCTTTTGAAAGCAAATATACAAAAAATATGAAATTGAGTCAATATATTCAAAATAACAGTGCTAAAATTGTATGGGACCCGTAGTACTTATATACTCGAATATTAGAAGATATAACCTGTATTAGTAGATTGCATGTATAAATTGAAAATATCAATAAACCCGTAATTGATTCCAATATATGCCAGAATGAAAGCACTAAAATTATATGGGAATATATATATATATATATATATCCCCGTACTACTTATATTGTCGCAGATTAGAAAATATGCCTGTATGTTAGTAGAAGATTACTCTTATTACAATATGAGTCTGAAAAATATTTGCCGAAATAAAGAAACAGATGATATAATAAATTGAAAATTTCAATTATCCCCGTAATCTTTATACCAGAAGGTAGTAATTGATTCCGATATATGCCAATATATATCAAAATATATGCCTATATACCTGCACTACTTATATTCTCGTGGATTAGAAGATAACCCGTGCATTTATATAAGATTACTCTCACACAACGTACAATATGTGAGTTTCAACAATTTTTGTCATAATAAAACAATGGCATAGAATTAATTTGAAAATATCGATAATCCCTGAATCAACAGTCCACGAAAATATCAATAATAATAATGTTTAAACCTGAAGGCCGTAATTGATATTATCTAGTCAAAACTACAATGTCAATGAAATTTAATTTATATACGTATCTTTGTTATTCAAATAGGAAAAGATTTAATAAAAATCGTATGCCGCATAAACACATTGGATTTACATCCGTTGCTAAACGACATGACATCATTTGCTTCAAATGACTTGATGGGAATCTTATCGTTTGAATAATTCTATCTCCATGGAAGGTTTGGAGATATTTTCGTCAATTTAGAGACAATTTAAAACATCGCCAATTTATCACCATGTGGGACGGTAGAACTGACAGTCCCATTTTGCGACACATTGACGAATAATCATCACAATACTATGCCCTAACAAAACACAATTAATTACATTTATTAAGCGCAATTTTATCAATTTCAAGATATTTTTATGGATTTACAAACATTTTTATCAATTTGACGACATTTTAAAAGTTCGCTAAATGTGTTACTAAGTAGGATGTATGGACTGGCCGACAAATGCTACCTAAACATCATTTCAGTACTCTCTTCTAAGAAAACAAATTTAATTTAATTGATTTGCGGCGTTTTTATCAATTTGTCGACATTTCCGTCAATTTGGCAACGTTTAAGAAAAGTTGCCAAGTTAGAGATATTCCGCGAAATTCGTAGCTCTGAATTTGCTGATCTGAAGAATAAAACATCCGATTCCGTTTGCATATACTAAATATAAACACTAAAATTGCATTAGAAAATATACCCGTTCTACTCTTTTTCTGTTTCAACAAAGGCTAAATAAATCTATTGGCTAAACACAATATATGAGTTTATTAGCTAAATACAATATATAAGCTTGAAAACTCTCTGCCAAAATAAAGGAAAGTGATGTACACAGTCCGTAATTAATATAATTAAAAAAAACCAAACCGTTCATTTACAAAATATATTTTTACATCTATTTATTTATTACTAGCCGCCTTTGGCGACCAGCCTGTTCGCTACCCTTAAAAATTCTGACTGTGGCAAATTCTGATCGTTGCAAACTCGCTGGCGCGACCTACCAGAAAGGTGTAAAGTAACTGTTTGGACGGCCAGGAAGTACCACCCAATTTAGACAGGAATTCAGTGGGGGAGGTATCCACAGGGACCGTACCCTCCTTCCCCTACCACCAACCCCTCGGAAGGACTTACGGTCCCACATGTTTAACGTGATCGTACTCCGCGTGAACACGGCGGCAGTTTCGGCAGTGGCGGGATTCGAACCCGGGCTTACCGAGTGCAATTCCTGAGCGCTAACCACTGGGCTGCCTCGCCCTCCGCAACTTTCTTTATATTCACCCAATTTAGACGGGAACCCTGTGAGGGAGGCATCCACAGGGCCCGTACCCTCCTTCCCCTACCACCAACCTCTCGAAAGGACTTACGGGCCCACATGTTTAACGTGATCGTATTCCGAGTGAACACTTCGGCAGTTTTGGCAGTGGCTTGAATCGTACCCGGGCCTACCGCTAACTTCCCTCAAGCTAATTTACAATTTAAAATGACCATATGCTAAGCTCTTAATTCCATCATCCTCATTCCATTGTTCGATCATTTAAAATATCCATAAAATTAAAGTATCCATCGTTCCATCATTTAAAATATCCATAAAATTAAAATATCCATTTAAAATATCCATTTAAAAAATCCATATCGTTCCATCATTTAAAATATAAATATAATAATTTCTACAATGCATATGTTAAGCTCTTATTTCATTTAAAATCGGAAGCGAGGGAAACGGAAAGTAAAAACTAATTCGGTTTCTTATTGTCCCACCTAAGGCTCCTATATATACAGGCTGGCGCAAGAGCGGCCATTGAAGCTCCTGTGGGAGCGACGGCTGTGCTTGGCGAGAAGCGGGGTTACTTTCTCTTGCTATTTATCGCTATAATGGCGCATTTCTATGCGTCTTTAAGCTATCGACTGTCAAACTCTGATTTTATCCGAGAGTCTCGAAAAATTTAATACTTTTAAAACGCGCATTTTAAATGTAATATTTTACATAAAATATAATACTTCTTATTTTGATTAGAAGGAAAAGTGTTATTAATCAAATTTTACATGCAATACGTTTCTATTTTGAGTATTTCTATAACAATTTCACCAGAATTAATGTGTTTAAAAATAGCAACAATTCTAAAAATTTTTTTAAACAATATAAAAACGTCTTTGACTGTTAACATATTCATACCTATTTTGATAATACTCGATAGCGTATTTTAAACAGGCATGATTTATTTATTATTATGATTTACTTCACTTTATTTATTTGGGGGGGGGGGGGGGGTATTTGTCTAAATTTAGTAAAAACTGGAAACTTCCAACGGTGTTTTGCGTAATTGTTTTTACGATATGGTGGTGGTGGACTTTCGTTGATAAACCCTTCTTTATCATTAAAATAAAATTTCTGATTCTGAAAAACAAATGGGATGGGGGGGGGGATGCATTTTGGCATGGACGCCAAAAGTCCTTCGACAATGATAAAGTTGAAACCGAATACCGTAGCTAAGGAAAAATGGCTGACTCTCTGCTTTAAATGCTAAAAGTTTAACAAATATCAAGTATGTTTTCTTACAATACTTGCTTATTGCCTAGATTTTTCTAATTAATGATCTATTGTTCCTTACTTAATGTCTTATAGTCATCCCTAACTCAGATGTAGTAATACAAAAGTGCACACCCAACTAGTGATAGGATATAAAATTCCATCTCCCCTATTATTGTTTAAATATTGTTTACTTTAATAGAGCACAACAAAATTACACTTAAACACCAATGCTTTCTTTTTACTGGATAATTTAAACATACATTTGAAGAGATTCAGTGGCGTCGCCAAGGAGGGAATTCGGAGGTCATGACCCTCACCCCCCCCCCGAATCCATTAAATTTCGAAGAAACAATATATGGAGAAATAGAAAGCAAAATATTTGGTTACCAAACACCCTCCCACTAGAAATTTTTTCTTGTGATGCTATTGAAGATTTAATTTATCAAGATCATATGGCCATACTGTCAAAGGATAGCATCTTTCATGGAGGACATTGTTTCTAAAATAGAAACTTACATATAGCAATAAAGAACCATGAGTCAAAATAAAATTCTGTTAACACATGTTGCTATTTATTATTTAAAAAAATAACTAATAATTGCATTGAACTTGAAAGCTGATAATTATAATACACCACTTCTGTAATTTTATAAGCAGTAGTAAAGAATTAACCGTTAAATTTTTTTTCTCCTCTTTTCATCGTAAATTTAAATAACTATAAATTCCTAGAATACATATATTTTCAACTGCATACTTTTTATAGACATTCAACAAAAAACCTCTCAATTCTAAAATATTGTATTGTAGAATATTCATGAAAATGAAAAATTGCTAGGGTACTTGTTATTCCTTACTATTCAAGTTTCAAAATCACTTTACTTGATATGAAGAATATATCATGGGTACACAAGAAGAAAAAACACTAAATCCAAAAAGATAATTTTGAGATAAATGGATTTTAGTGTTTGAACGTTTCTAAATAATCTTATTTTGCTTGATATGCATTTTCTTTATTTTATTTAAAAATACTGATATTACATTTTAGCAATTTGTTTATTTTATACTGTGATTTTTAATATATTTAGGACATCATTTTTTAAAATGACCGCATCACTAGTTGTTAGTTTCATGTTATTTATTGTAAAGCAAGTATTAATATCTAGCTCTTTATTTTTATTGCCTGTAGAACACAGATTTTTTTACTTATAGATAATTCATTTATTGCATTTTTGCTATAAATGTTCTTTCCTTGTATGCCCATGATATCTGATATAGTTTCATGTTAAAATTACATTCATACTTATAGATAACATTAGTACAAATGCATTCTTAATATGAATGGCAATGTTTTGCAATAAAACTACCCATTCCCTGGATGCTTGTGAAGAGATTATTCTCATAAAAATATCTCCCTAATGATTAAAAAAACAATTTGTATTCAGTTAATAAATTTTAAGTCCCGTTAATATTATATATTTTGTTAAGTATGGGTTAATATTAATGAATGTCTATTTTACTTTAGAATATCGATTTTCTAAGAGCATTATAAATTTTTATACCAACATGTTTATATATTTCTGAATTAGTAGTCGTAAGTTTTACTAAATTACTCATGTGCAATTACTAATTCTTCTCAAATGTATAAACAATAGCAATATTTGAACTTACTGTTGGAAAATTTTAGAATTACGTTTTATGCAACTATGTTTCGACATGTGGTTGGATGGCAATTGGTTTTAGCTTGAAAGATGAAAAAAATACATATATTACCTTCAATACCTAAAACAGTGATGTGGCCTTATTTCTTTGGGTTATATAATATAATTTGTCTTAACCTCTACTATTTTCTGCAAAATTTACACATTCAATCATAATTGTTCATTTTTAACATATTATGATTTAAACGTTTTCACTAAGTTTACACGAACAGTTTGCATACTAACTTTGAAAAAAATATATAATCTTCACTTTCAAATCACTATTTTATATTTAAAAGTGAAAGAAGGTAAACAGTCAAAGTTAATATTTTACAAGGTAAATATACGGATGCGATTGAAAAAATTAGCACAATTTACTTCTCAGCAAATTGTTGCATTTTGGAGAAAACAAATAACACAGATGGACAATTTAACATTTTATTGAGACAGCAAATCTTAATATTTATACAAATTTCTTAGTATTTTGAATAGTCATAGATGCATTTATAGATCATTTAATACATATTTTAAATAATCTGTTATGAGCCATGACGAATCTCCAATTGATGAGGTTCAAACAATCTCAACAAACTAGGTGTGTGGGACCCATAATGAATACGAAAAGAGTAACCTGAAAGAACAAGGTATGATTAAATACAATTAAAATAATAATGAAATTTCAATATATATTTCACACTTTCAAAAATGTCATAATATTTTGAAACTAATAATTATTTTGATATGAAATTTTCAGCCCCATACACTAGTACTTTTAGAAACTAGAACTGCATTTTGATGCAAAAAAATTCTTTGTAACACTTTACAATATAGTTGAAAAGTGTTTTTAACTTTGTTCATTCATTCTGTTTGTCTGTCCGTTCATACGATAATTGTCATAAAAATGACTTTATCAAAATAAAATTTTAGTATGTTGTTCAGACGGTCTGTGGAACATACGGCAATGTAAATGAATAATATCACCCAATTAGTTTTGGATTGAACCCGGGTTGAAAAAGTGAAAGTTTTTTAAATAAAAATTAAAATAATAATGACACCCATATTATATGAATCATGAATATTAATAGAAATCATGTGCCCCACTTGAAAATAAAATATTGTATCCATCTTTTTATCCAATGTAAAAATCGTGATTTTTAAAGTTCTTATTTATATTTAGTGTTGCATCCGTCCTAAAACAGCTTATATTTTGCATAATTTGTGACAGCAAAATGGTTCACAATGTTGACCGATGTATAGGCGAATGATGGTGTATCAAGTGCCTGCCTATTTGTAATAAATATTGCATATTTGCACTGTATGCATTTTAACGTTTAAATTCAACTCTATGTTTTAAAAGCTTTCAGCATAATAAATTATATCCTGATGAAAAATAACTCAAATTTTGCTATTCTAAATCTGTAAATTGTAATGGTGATAAAGATATTTCTCAAAGTATACAGCTTGACACATGATTAAAAACTTGAAATTTAAATAGAGATACCTTTCAAATTATACAGTTTGGCACAAAATTATAAATTTTCATATAAAACTTGAACTTTCAATATAGAAAATGGTCTCAACTTGAGGAAACACCTAATTCAGTAATTGTAAGAGTCCATCAAAAGCAGGAGCGAAAAGAACATGTTTTTCAAAATATGCAAGTTGGCACGAAATTAAAACTTGTCATATAAAATTGGAAAGTATTATTTATAACTTATATAACAGTGGATAATGGTAAATTGCAATAGAATCCACCACCAGCAAGGGAGATTGAGATATTTTTTAAATTATATAATTTGGAACAAAATTATAAATTTTTGTATAAAACTTGAACTTTCAATACAGAAAATGATCACAATTTGAAGAAAATTATAATTCAACAATTGTAGGAATCCACCATTAGCAGTAGCAAGGTGAACAAATTTTCAAAATATGCAACTCAGCACAAAATCAAAACTTGTCATATAAAAAACTGAAAATATGTATAACTTGAGTAAATATATAAAAGTAAGTAATGGTAAATTGTAATGGAACCTGCCTCAAGCAGAAGGGAGTTAAGTTACTTTTCAAATTATAGAGATCATAAAATTAATTTTCATAGTTCAGCTTTCAATATAGAAAATGGTCACAACTTGAAGAAAATCCCAATTCAGTAATTGTATGAGTCCATCAAAAGCAGGAGCGAGAAGCACATATTGGTCAAAGTATGCAATTTGGCACAAAATCAAAACTTGTCATATAAAATTGCAAAGTATTTATAGCTTGAGTATAAATATAATAGTAGATAATGTTAAAATGTAGCAGAATCCGCCACAAGCAGAAGGGAGATACAAGAAAAATTTCAAATTATATACACAGTTTGGCACAAAATTATAAATTTTAGTTTTAAACTTGAACTTTCAATATAGAAAATGGTCACAATTTGAAGAAAATCCTAATTCGGTAATTGTATGAGTCCATTAAAAGCAGGAGCGAGAAAAACATATTTTACAAAATATGCAATTCAGCACGAAATCAAAACTTGTCATATAAAACTGGAAAGTATTTATAACGAATATAAATAGAACAGTAGATAATGGTAAAATGTAGTAGAATCCGCCACAAGCAGAAGGGAGATGAAGAAACATTTCAAATTATATATCAGTTTGGCACAAAATTTTAAATTTTCATATAAAACTTGAACTTTCAATATAGAAAATGGTCACAATTTGAAGAAAATCCTAATTCGGTAATTGTATGAGTCCACCAGAAGCAGAAGCGATAAGAATATATTTTCCAAAATATGCAATTTGGCACGAAATTAAAACTTGTCATACAAAACTGGAAAGTAATTATAACTTGCGTATAAATATAACAGTAGATATATATATATATATGATAATAGTAAAGTGTAATAGAATCCCCTACAAGCAGATGGAGATTGAGAGACTTTTCAATGTATACGGTTTGGCACAAAATTATAAATTTTCATATAAAACTTGAACTTTCAATATATAAAATGGTCTCAAGTTAAGGAAAATCCTAATTCGGAAATTGTAAGAGTCCGTCAAAAGCAGGAGCAAGAAAAACATTTTTCAAAATATGCAATTCAGCATGAATTAAAAACTTGTCATAAAAATTGAAAATATTTATAACTTAAGTAAAAATATAACAGTAGATAATGGTGAATTGTAATAGAATCCGCCACAAGCAGAAGGGAGATGAAGAAACATTTTAAATTATACAGTTAGGCACAAAATTAATTTTCATATAGAACATGAAATTTCAATATAGAAAATGTTCACAACTTGAAAAAAATTCTTGAAGGATATCTTCAGCTTAAAAACATACGCAAAAGTACACTGAAAGTATTCTAGTGAAGATACCATATAATTAAATTTTCAATCCTGTCATAATGTATCCCTTATTATATCCCTATGTGTGTATAAGGAAAGTTATATTTCAAAGCAATGGTGAAATCCACAAAATTTATATTAAGTATTAAATCAAAGAAAAGTTTGGAAAGTTTACCTCTGTGTCAATTGTACCATTGACTTCTTGATGATCTAAAATGGATCCAGCCTTTAGGTATTTCACGTGTTTAGATTGGAGTAATGCAGGATGACTTTGCACATCACGTCTTCAAATTTCTCCAATTATCAGCTTCATGCTGGGACTTTTCAAAATATCCCTTTAATAAAGAGGATTTAAAATATTACAAACAAATTTTTGGAAACATTGAGAACAAAACTATCACTAGATGTTGAATTAGTATGTAATACCATCATACAAAATAATAGAAACTTACACAATTACAAATTTTTTTAATTTACTTTCATTTTGCCCTTAATTTTCAGCACATTTCATAATTTAGCAACCAGTTACTCAGATCTTGAAATATTTTGTAACAACCGATACACTCATATCAATTCCAGCTCATCAATATATACTTGCTGAGCAATTATTTTATGTTACTACTACAGTTAATAAGTATTTTGGACTCATTTGAACATTTTTTAAAACTATAGTCCGACAGAAAACAGAATTTTTAAACTTAAACATGCTTGATACAGTTTAACATATTCAAATTTACTACTGCATAATACTTAAAAGTATAGCACACTTTGCAAACAAAACAAACATTAAAACTGTGCAGGTATAAGCATACTATCGATGGCTAAGTTTCATAATGAAACTTCATTTACAAATTTCTTATAACCAAAAATGTATTTTATTCTAAATTATTTTATTCTTAATGTATTTTATTCTAAATTATAATTTTCATAAAATACTAAATTTGATATAATTTAAATTAGACTGTAAATTCCAGAACTTTAAATTTTATGTAAAAATTGCAAAAAAATGATACTCGGGAAAACAGATTCATTAAATTTGTAAACAGAAATAGTTTCAATAAAAATTACTATCAAAGGTACAACATACCTGAGTTGAATAGTGGCAAATTAAAAGGAAAAGTTTGAAATATCTTTTTTAGCATACTATATCATATTTTTATTCATTATCTGTGCAGAATCAGCTACAAAAAGCTATTGTCCAATTCAACATTGTGGGTTAATTTGTAAGGTAAATTATTGATCTTCTAAATGGATTTAAAATTTAGCCTTCACATGTAGAAATATCTTAATATAGATAGCTTATGTCTATCTTAATAGAAAATTGACTTTCTAGTATTCAGTTACTTTGAGAAATTATTTCAAGCTATATCAGGTATGCGAATTTTAATGTTACATAAATGCCATAGTATTTTAAAGCTTAAGTTTAACTATACTTGACAAGATAATATATCAATAATATAAATAACATAAAATAGAAAAATCAATGAGTCAAAATAATGCATGCAATTCATATTAGTACAAACAAAATATAGTATCTGCAGAAATGTTAAAAATCTCTGGCAGCATAAGTCTATGCTAACTTAAAATGAGAAATAGGTAATCAAAAATATATTTGCTTGTAACGTTGTAGTATGTACACTGAATACTTAATCATAAAACAAAATTATTAATTTTATAAATGCTTTGGAGACAATCAAAATAGCATGTTTTTATTTTTTTTAAATGCAGCATTCACATATTTCTACAAACAATTGCTAAAATTTTATATCAATACACATATTTTATAATTGAAATACAAAACAGTCTTTAAAGTACAATAATATATTAAAACACAAATTTCAAAGTCAAATCTTGCTATCTTGGCGTTAAGTCATCGATAAACCCACGCCAAAATGCGATAGCAACCCTACAATTGCATTGCAAGAAAAAATCCTATTTAACTATTATAAAAAATTAATTTATTGAAAGTTCAGCTTTAAGAAACCAATTTTCAAACCTTCTTTTCAAGATCTTAACATACATTTACTTTTAAAAAGACAAAAGGAAGCATAAAATATGAAACTACTTACACTGCGCAATTCAGATGAATGTCCAGGAATCTATTCATTTCTTCGGCAGTTTATAAAGCCATATTTTCCTTTTTTCGGGATCTTGAGGAAATTTAAACATTTCCTACGTCTTCCTCCAATGATTAGTGTCATTTATTATACCACAATCACCCATTTTACAGATAAAATACATATTAAACATCAGACAAGTAACGTGCGCTCGCCATTGAAATAGCATCGGCAGACGGTAACAGACAGTTACGGCAGGAGCTTCAATAGCGGTTGCGCCAGCCTGTCTATATAGGAGCCTTAGTCCCACCCATCGCTATGCATATACAGAACTGTGACGTCACGTCCACCTTGACGTCCCCACCCACCACCTTCCCTGCTTCTGTGAGGGAGAAACGTCGGTTAAGAAATGCTTTAGCGGATCGTCGAGAAATTGAAATTCGGAAAATCTTAAAATCCCGATCCTGTGGCCAATACGGAATATTTCTTGACCAGATTGGACTTGTAAGAATGCCAGATATTTGACCTTTCTAAATATGTAAATTATTAGTCGAAATTCTGAGTACTTTTTACTATGCGAGAATTTAAAAACCAAAAATCGTTTTTTTGAGTCAAAAGTGACTTTTGTTTTAAAATCATAAAAAAATATTAGAATTTGTCCCTGAGATTTGAAATTTATATATTTTTACTCGAAATTCTCTGCTCTTTCCGATGGTGTGATTTGGTTTTTTCTACAATGTCTGGATCGTGGAGAAAAAAGGGCAAAAAGGTCAAAAAACGGTCGAAATCGCATAAAACATTAAATAAAAAAAAAAAAATTAAAATTTTAAAAATCGGTTTTCACGTGTCCCCTTCCCACCCCCCAGGGTCTCCGATTGCCAAATTTCGTAGCTCTCCGACGCGCGGTCGCTGAACGTATAGTGTATAAGACTCACCCATTGTATACAACACATATCTTAATTCATTTAAAACCGGAAGGGCGGTCTCCATGGAGACGGGGAGAAAATTCAACCGGTGAAAACGCGGTTCGCCGAGAAATTGAAAATTCTTAGGTCATTAAAATCGCAATCCTGTGAATATTTATAATTATTTCTTGACCAGATTGGACTTGTAAGAATGCCAGATATTTGACCTTTCTAAAAATGTAAATTATTAGTCGAAATTCTGAGTACTTTTTACTATGCGAGAATTTAAAAACCAAAAATCGTTTTTTTGAGTCAAAAGTGACTTTTGTTTTAAAATCATAAAAAATATTAGAATTTATCACTGAGATTTGAAATTGATATATTTTTACTCGAAATTCTCTGCTCTTTCCGATGGTGTGATTTGTTTTTTTCTACGATGTCCGGATCGTGGTGAAAAAAGGGCAAAAAGGTCAAAAAACGGTCGAAATCGCATAAAACATTAAATAACAAAAAAAATAATTAAAATTTTAAAAATCGGTTTTCACGTGTCCCCTTCCCACCCCCCAGGGTCTCCGATTGCCAAATTTCGTAGCTCTCCGACGCGCGGTCGCGAAACGTATAGTGTATAAGACAGACACACACACAGACAGACAGACATTGCCTTTTATTATTTAAGATTCAAATAGAAAAATAATAACAAATATTAAAAAACACATTTAATTTAATTGCGTTGCTGAGCAACATAATACGTATAAGAAAGAATCTTCCTCATAAACTGCGAAATTAAATATCCATTTTGATTTCTTCCCCATAAAATGCAAAAATAATAAGCATTTTGATTTCTTTATACTTTTCATTGTTTAGTAAATGCTTGTGAAGCATAAACCATGGAGTTAGATTTTCCATTTAAATTCATGTTTCAAACAATTCATGCTTTCAGATAGTGACTAATTAATGCAAAAATCCTGCACTAAGCTCAGAAATGAAGTTTTAATTCACGTTGACGTTTTAAACAAACGATTTTCATCCTTTCCGTTTGTATAAACCACGGAGTTAGAGAGTAGAACTCCTAGGATAAAGTTCCGTTTTTCATTAATATCTCGACAACCCCTGGTCTTAGAAACTCGAAACTTGGGCAAAATTTATGGGGGACTATTTCAAGGCTATTTACAAAATTTCATTAAATTCGATTTAGCCGTTCTCTCGTGATGATGAAGCAAACGAAATATTCGTTTTTCACTAATATCTCGAGAACGACCAGTCGTGGAAACTCCAAATAAGGACTAAATTTTAAGTGGGGCTCTTTCTAGGCTACCCACAAAATTTCATCAAATTCGGTTCAGCCGTTCTCGCGTGATAATGGGACAAACAGACAGACAGACAGACAGACAGATTTTCAGTTTTATTTATATAGACTAGCAGCATACCCGTTCTTCGTACGGAGTATATAATATAAAAAAACTTATAATTCGCAATCATGTGCAAATTCAATTAAAATATTAAATTTATTGCTCCTAAAGAGAAGTTTAAGAATATCTGTTCTCACTATGCAAAATTATCTTCACGGGCAGATCTGAAGAATAAAACATCCTGGCCCCTTTTGTAAGCAAATTTACAAACAAAAAGGAAATGAATCAATATATACAACCCCGTACTACTTATATTGTCGCAGATTAGAAAATATGCCAGTATGTTAGTAGAAGATTACCCGTATTACAATATGAGTCTCAAAAATCTTTGTTAAAATAAAAGAGATGACGTAATAAATTGAAAATATCAATAATCCCCGTACTCTTTATACCAGAAGGTCGTAATTGATTCCAATATATGCCAATATACTATATCAAAACATATGCTAATATACCTGTACTACTTATATTCTCGTAGATTAGAAGACATACCCGTGTATTTATAGAACATTACAAGTACAACATGCAATATATGAGTTTAAACAATTTTTGTCATAATAAAACAATTGCATAATAACATGAAAATATAAATAATCCCTAAATCAATAATCCCCGAAAATATCAATAATAATAACGTTTAAACCTGAAGACCATAGTTGATATTATCCAGTTAAAAATACTATAAGAAAAATCAAATATATTTTTATATCTATTTATTTATTATTCAAATCGAAAAAATAATAATTAATAACAGACTAATTTAATTAAATTACGTTTCTGAGCAACATGTTATAAGATAGAATCTTCCTTATAAACTGCGAAATTAAATAGCCATTTTGATTTCTTTATACTTTTCATTGTTCAGTAAAAGCTTGTGAGAAATAAATAAATCATGGAGATAGATTTCCTATTTAAATCATGTTTCAAGCAATTCATGTTTTCAGAAGGTGGTTAATTAGCTTAAAAAAGGATAAGGGAAGAGCGCGAGGTCACTGTGGATGCCTTTCCCACTGGATTCCGGTCTAAATTGGGTGAATAAAAAGAAAGTTATGGAATTTGTCGCGGAGGGCGAAGTAGCCAAGTGGTTAGCTCGCTGGAATTGTAATCGTAATTGTAACCTAATTAGCGCAAAAAATACTCCCATCAAACTCAGAGATAAAGTTTTAATTCACTTTCAAACGATTTTCAAGCTTTTCGTTTGGATAAACCACGGAGTTCGAGAGTAGAACTCCTAGGAAAAAGTTTAGTTTTTCATTAATATCTCAACAAACCCTGATCTTAGATGCTCGAAACTTGGGCTAAATTTATGGGGGATATTTCAAGGCCATCTGCAAAATTTCATCAAATTCGGTTCAGCCGTTCTCCCGTGATGATGAGACAGACGAAAATGTCGTTTTTTACTAATATCTCGAGAACCACTGATCGTAGAAACTCCAAACATGAACTAAATTTTAAGTGGGACTATTTCCAGGCTACCCACAAAATCTTATCAAATTAGGTTCTGCCGTTCTCTCGTGATGACTGGACAGACAAGCAGATTTTCAATTTTATTTATATAGACTAGCAGCATACCCATTCTTCGTACGGAGTATATAATATAAAGAAAATTATAATTCGCAATCATCTGTAAATTCTGTTAAAATATTACATTTATTGCTCATAAAGAGAAGTTTAAGAATATCTGTTCTCACTATGCAAAATTAACTTCACGGGCAGATCTGAAGAGTTAAACATCCTAGCCCCTTTTGTGAGCAAATTTACAAAAAAAAAAGAAATTGAATCAATATATGCCACTCCGTACTACTCCACCTGAAAACACCGCGTGTTGTTGGCACTTTTCGGGCGCGGTAGCCCAGTGGTTTGCGCGCGATTCTCGCCTCTGCCAGAACTGCCGCCGTGTTCATGCGGAGTACGATCACGTTAAACATGTGGGTCCGTAAGTCCTTCCGAGAGGTTGGTGGCAGGGGAAGGAGAGTACGGTCCCTGTGGATGCCTCCCCCACTGGGTTCCGATCTAAATTGGGTGGCACTTCCCGGCCGTCCAAACAGTTACCTTACAGCTTTCTGGCAAGTCGGACGGTCTGGGTCTCAACAACAACAACAACAACAACGCTGTACTACTTATATTGTCGCAGATTAGAAAATATGCCAGTGTGTTAGTAGAAGATGACCCGTATTACAATATGAGTCTCAAAAATATTTGCCAAAATAACAGAGATGACGCAATAAATTGGAAATATCAATAATCCCCTTAATCTTTATACCAGAAGGTCGTAATTGATTCCAGTATATGCCAATATATATCAAAAGATATGCCAATATACCTGTACTACTCATATTCTGGTAGATTAGAAGATATACCCGTGCATTTGTAGAAGATTACTCCTACAACGTACTATGTATGAGTTTCAACAATTTTCGCCATAATAAAACAATGGCATAATAACTTGAAAATATCAATAATTCCTGAGTCAACAGTCCCCAAAAATATCAAGAATAATAAAGTTTAAACCTGAAGACCGTAATTGATATTATCCAGTCAAAAATGCAATGTCAATGAAATTTATTTTATATACATATTTTTATTGTTCAAATCGGGAATGATTTAATATAAAATCATATGCCGCATAACACATTGGTTCCGTTGCTAAGCAACATGATATCATTTGCTTCAAATAAATTGATGGAAATCATATCGTCTGAATAATGCGATCTCCATGGAAGGTTTGGCGTCATTTTAGTCAATTTAGCGATAACTTAAAAAATCGCCAAATTTATCGCCAAGTGGGACTGTAGAACTGATAGTCCCATTTTGCGACAAATTGACGAAACATCATCACAATACTATCCCCTAACAAACACAATTAATTTCATCCATAAAGCCCGATTTTATCAATTCTTTGATATTTTTATGGATTGACAAATATTTTTATCAATTTGGTGATATTAAAAAAATTCGTTAAATGTGTTACTAAGTAGGATGGATGGACTGACCGACAAATGCTACCGAAACATCATTTCAGTACTCTATTCTAAAATAACAAATCATTGATTTGCGTCATTTTTATAAATTTGGAGACATTTCGGCTAATTTGGTAAAGTTTAAGAAAAGTTACCAAGTTATTTAGAGATATTCCGCTAAATTAGTAGCTCTGAATTTGCAGATATGAAGAATTTAATATCCTGATCCCGTTTGTATATACTTAATGAAAACACTAAAATTGTATTATAAGATACACCTGTTCTACTCTTTTTCTGATTCAACAATCGGCTAAATGAATTTATTGGTTAAAAACAATATATGAGTTTATTAGCTAAACACAATATATGAGCTTGAAACCTCTTTGCTAAAATAAATGAAAGTGATGTACGCAGTCCGCAATTTATTTAATTAAAAGAAAAATCAAACCGTTCATTTAAAAAGTATATTTTTACATCCATTTATTTATTATTCAAATAGGAAAAATAATAATAAATATTAACAACACATTTAATTTCATTCCGTTGCCGAGCAACATGATATAAGATAGAAATCTTCCTCATAAAATGCGAAATTAAATAACCATTTTGATTTCTTTATACTTTTCATCGTTGAGTAAAAGCTTGTGAAAAATATAAGCCATGGAGGTAGATTTTTCCATTTAAATTCATGTTTCAAACAATTCATGCTTTCAGATAGTGACTAATTAGCGCAAAATATCTTCACCAAACTCAGAAATAAAGTTTTATTTCTCTTTGACGTGTTAAACAAACGATTTTCATCCTTTCCGTTTGTATAAACCACGGAGTTAGAAAGTAGAACTCCCAGGAAAAAGTTCCGTTTTTCATTAATATCTCGACAACCCCTGGTCTTAGAAATCCGAAACTCAGACAAAATTTATGGGGGGCTATTTCAAGGCTACTCACAAAATTTCATTAAATGCGGTTCAGCCGTTCTCTCGTGATGATGAGACAAACGAAAGTTTCGTTTTTTACTAATATCTCAAGAACCACTGGTCGTAGAAACTCCAAACATAGACTAAATTTTAAGTGGGGCTATTTCCAAGCTACCTACAAAATTTCATCAAATTCGGTTCAGCCGTTCTCTCGTGATGATGGGACAAACAGACAGACAGACAGATTTTCAATTTTATATATATAGATTTTAACTTTCTGACTAAATATAAAGCTTTTTAATTTAGTAATAACAATCATCACAATAGTTACACCTCAGTATGCATGCTATATGCTAGTACGCACTATTTATTGATTTATATCTTCATGAAATTTAAATCATTTTTTCCTTCTTGAAATGTTTACCTTAACTTGTAATGACATGTAGTATATGTACAAATTTTAATTATCCATAAGTTAGGTTACCACACTAAGTAGAAAATTGTTGTCTTTCTACATGCACAATGAAACTATTTAAATTATTAAATCCATCAAAACATGTAACAGCATTTCTTCAAATAAGGAAGTAAAATACAAAAACAGGGCTTTTATGAGTTGTAAAAACATTTTATCTTACAAACCTAATTAAGTGATATCAAATTTATATTAAAACTAGCAGCATACCCGTTCTTCGTACGGAGTATATAATATAAAGAAACTTGAAATTCATAATCATGCGCAAATTCTTATAGTATACTAAATGACATGTTTAATCAAAATATTCTGTTAAAATATTTAATATAATGCTCCTAAAAAGAAGTTTAAGAATCTCTGTTCTCGCTATATAAAATTATCTTCATGGACATATCTGAAGAATAAAACATCTTGGACCCCTTATGTAAGCAAATATAAAAAAAAAATATGGAATTGAATCAATATATGCAAAATAAAAGCGTTAAAATTGTATGGGACCCGTACTAATTATATACGCGAATATTAGAAAATATAACCTGTATTAGTAGATTACATGTATAAATTGAAAATACCAATAAACCCGTAATCTTTAAATCTGAAGACAGTCATTTATTCCAATATATGTCAAAATTAAAGTGCTAAAATTATATGGGAAGATATACACGTACTACTTATAATGTCCGATTATTAGTAGAAGATTACCCGTTTTGCACTATGAGTCTCAAATGTTTTTTGGTAAACTACAACAGACGACGTAATAAATTGAATATATAATTAATCCCCTTAAGCTTCATACCAGAAGACTGTACTTGATTCCAATATATATGCCAATATATGTCAAAATATATGCCAATATACCTGTACTACTTATATTCTCGTAGGTTAGAAGATATACCCGTGCATTCCTAGAAGATTACTCGTACAACGTACAATATGCGTGTGTCAGCAATTTTTGCCGCAATAAAACAATGGCGTAATAACTTAAAAATATCAATAATCACTGAATCAATAATTCCGGAAAATATCAATAATAATAATTTTTAAACCTGAAGAGTATAATTGATATTATCCAGTCCAAAAAGAAATGGCAATGAAATTTATTTTATAAACATATCTTCATTATTCAAATCGGAAAGGATTTAATAAAAATCGTCTGCCGCATAAACACATTGGATTTAAATCCGTTGCTAAGCGACATGATATCATTTGCTTCAAATAAATTGGTAGAAAAAATGTCGTCTAAATAGTTATATTTCTATGGAACATTTGGCGACAGTTTCGTCAAATTAGCGACATTTTAAAAAATCGCCAAATTTATCGCCAAGTGGGACTGTAGAACTGACAGTTCCACTTTGCGACAAATTGACGAAATATCATCACAATACTATCCCCTAACAAAAAACAATTAATATCATTTATGTAGCGCCATTTTATCAATTTCAAGATATTTTTATAGATTTGAAAACATTTTTATCAATGTGGTGACATTTTAAAAATTCGCTAAATGTATTACTAAGTAGGATGGTTGGTCTGACAGATAAATGCTAACCAAACATCATTTCAGTGCTCTCTTCTAACAAAACAAAAAAAAATTTCATTGATATGTAGAAGACCCAAGCCACACGACCAACCCGAAGGTTTATGGAAGCTGTTTCTGTCGAAAGCCCAGAACGACCGACTCATCCGAGGACATGAGCAGCAAGATGGTCGTCCGGGAAGCTGTTTGTGTGTCGTTTATATCAATTTGGCGACATTTCCGTCAATTTGGCAAAGTTTAAGAAAAGTTGTCAAATTAGCGATATCCCTCCAAAATCGTAGATTTGAATTTGCAGATCTGAATGAAACATTCTTATCCCGTTTCAATATACTAAATGAAAACACTACAATTGTATTAGAAGATATACCCACTCTACTCTTTTTCTGTTTCAACAATCGGCTATATGAATTTATTGGCTAAACACAATATATGAGTTTAGTAGCTAAATACGATATAAGCTTGAAAACTCTTTGCCAAAATAAATGAAATTGATGTACGCAGTCAGCAATTAATATAATTAAAAGAAAAATCAAACCGTCCATTCATAAGATATACTTTTATATCCATTTATCCATTTATTTATTATTTAAATCGAAAAAAAATAATAAAAACATTAACAAACACATTTAATTTAATCCGTTATTCGTACGGAGTGTATAATTTAAAGAAACTTATAGTTCGCAATCATGTGCAAATTCGGTTAAAATATTAAATTTATTGCTCCTAAAGAGAAGTTTAAGAATATATGTTCTCACTATGCAAAGTTATCTGCACGATCAGATCTGAAGAATAAAACATCCTGCCCCCTTTTGTAAGCAAATTTACAGAAGAAAAAATAGGAATTGAATGAATATATGCAACCCCGTACTAATCATATTGTCGCAGATCAGAAAATATGCCAATGTGTTAGTAGAAGATTACCCGTATTACGATATGCGTCTCAAAAATATTTGCCAAAATAAAAGAGATAGATGATGTAATAAATTGAAAACATCAATAATATTCGTACTCTTTATACCAGAAGGTCGTAATTGATTCCAATATATGCCAATATATATCAAAACATATGTCAATATACCTTTACTACTTATATTCTCATAGATTAAAAGATATACACGTGTATTTGTAGAAGATTCGTACAACATACAATATATGAGTTTAAACAATTTTTGTCATAATAAAATAATTGCATAATAACTTGAAAATATCAGTAATCCTTGAATCAATAATCCCCAAAAATATAAATAATAATAATTTTTAAACCTGAAGACCGTAATTGATATTATCCAGTCAAAAATGCTATAAGAAAAATCAAATCGTTCTTTTCTAAAATATATTTTTATATCCATTTATTTATTATTCAAATCGAAAAAATAATTATTAAAATTAACAGACAGATTTAATGTAATTGCGTTTCTGAGTAACATGATATAAGATAGAATCTTATAACATGTTAAATATGTCATGTCTTATAACATAAACTGCGAAATTAAATAACGATTTTGATTTCTCTATACTTCTCATTGTTCCGTAAAAGCTTGTTTTAAATAAACCATGAACCATGGAGATAGATTTCCCCTTTAAATCATAATTCAAACAATACATGTTTTCAGAAAGTGACTAATTAACGCAAACAATCTCCCATCAAACTCAGAGATTAAATTTTAATTCACTTTCAAACGATTTTCAAGCTTTTCGTTTGGATAAACCACGGAGTTAGGGAGTAAAACTCCTAGGAAAAAGTTCCGTTTTTCATTAATATCTCGACAACCCCAGGTCTTAGAAACTCGAAACTTGGACAAAATTTATGGGGGGATATTTCAAGGCTATCCACCAAATTTCAATAAATTCGGTTCAGCCATTTTTCCGTGATGATGAGACAAACGAAAATTTCGTTTTTTACTAATATCTCGAGAACCACTGGTCGTAAAAACTCAAAACACGGATATAATTTTAAGTGGGGCTATTTCTGGGCTACCCACAAAATTTCATCAAATTCGGTTCAGCCGTTCTCCCGTGATGATGGGACAAACAGACAGACAGACAGACAGACAGACAGACAGACAGACAGACAGACAGATTTTCATTTTTATTTATATAGATGTATTATACTGTATATGTAGCAATAAATAGTAAGATTTGTATTTTGTCTGAAAGAAGTATATTCAAAATTAACTCAAATTTTCTGAGTATTTGAGTACCATGTATGTGTGTATGTTTTAACTAGTACACACCATGAATATTGTGTTGAAATGTGAAATTATTTATTATTCTTGTTGAAATGTGAAGTTATTAAGTTTTTCTTGAAGCAAGTAAATAAAATACAAAAAAGAAGAGATTTTTATGAGCATATAAAAACTTTATTGCAACAAATTTATAAATCCAAGTAGTTGGAGTTAACAACGTTACATAAAAATAAAATTTATCTGCGTCAAAAGCTAGATCCATATTTTGTCTGAAAAGTACCTGCATATCATATGTCACACTCAAACAAAAGTTACCCCCCCCCCCCATTTATATCTACTGAATACCAACCTGATATATATTAAATGATGAACATAAAGTATGGATTATAAATAAATACTACTGATTTTACAGTAAAAGCATTTATATTAAATCCAAAAAAATTTGACATTTGCATCCCCCCCCCCCCAATTGAGTTCTGCAAAACAATTTTACTCTACGGATTAGGACATTTTCATTTGATACAAAAACTATTTAATCAGTTAAATCTAAATGACACATTAAATACTTTGATTACTACACATATTTAATAACTTTGAAACTTACTACACATATTTAATATTTTTTTCAGGAACAGTATACTGTAAGCATTTACCTACGTGCAATGATACACAAGTTTTATAAACATATCGAGTTTCGCTGCACTTTCCTTTGGAAGAGCATACTCCACATAGTCTGGGATTCCCCCCCCCCCCAAGTAACATCAAAACATCTAAATAAGCTTCAATAAACTTTATTTACACATACTCTGAGATCCCCCCTCCCAAGTAAAATCAAAACATCTAAATAAGCTTGAATAAACTTTATTTACACAGCATGTGTTGAAATGAAACTTACTGCATATATTTAATATTTTTTTCAGAAACGGTGTACTGTAAAGCATTTACCTATGTGCAACGGTACTCAAGTTTTACAAACATATCGAGTTTCACTGCATTTTCTTTTGGACGAGCATATCTGGGATTCCGCCCCCCCCCCCCCGCAGGTAACATCAAAACATCTAAATAAGCTTCAATAAACTTTATTTACACATACTCTGGGATCCCCCCCCCCACAAGTCAAATCAAAACATCTAAATAAGCTTCAATAAACTTTATTTACACATACTCTGAGATCCCCCCCCCCCACCAATATATTTGACCCATCTAACAATTCAGTCAAATTCAATTGTTGTTGTTGTTCGCGTGTCCATGGATAAGCAATATTGTAGTGGAGTAGTGGTCTAGATTCCTTCAAAAGCATTGATCACAGTCTCTGACAATGTTGGTGCATCCCAGCTGTAGAGGATCTCCCGTAATGAATCCCTGAGTGAAACTATGCCAATCTGCAAAAGATATACCGCAACAGTTGGGTATTCCCAGATGTGGTTAGGCGTGAGCTGGACTTCGGGGCAGTTTTTACAAGGGACATAGGTTCTTGTTTTGTCCGGATGGATCTTCATGCCCCTAAAATGCTCAGTTCTTAGCCTGGAAATAGTGGATGTTATGTTTCTGGGACAATCGAGTTCTGTTAAAAGGTGTTTCTTATATGTGTGAGTCATAATTCTATATCTGGCCACTGTGTTAGCATCAGCAAGTGTGATGGTGGTGCACTTCTGATCTAGTTCTCTAGCCTCTTTGGCCAAAGAATCCGCACATTCATTTCCCTCAATGTTGACATGTGCAGGTATCCATTGTAGGACACAGGATTTTCCCTTGTTGTGCAACCTTTCGAGAAGGACTATAATTTCGGATGTGATGTTGGTCTCTCCGTTTCTGATAGCTTCTAAAGCGGATTTAGAATCTGAAAAAATTGCTATTCCTTCTGTAGAATCTATAGCTTGAGAGTCATTCAGGTATAAGGCGAGGGCTTCTTTAATCGCCAAGAGTTCACTAGTGAAGTTAGAGGCTATTATTCCTGTATTGATTTTGTGTTTGCAATTTCTGCCATCTGGAAAGAGGATGAAAATTCCAGCACCTCCATTGTTGAGGGATCTGTCAGAGGAGCCATCAGTGTAGGCAATTGCATAGCTTCCCTGGGAGAGCTTTTCTATTGTTTCAAGTCCTTTTTGTATGAGAGCCACAGATTCTTCTTTTTTAGAACACGGTTGCAGCAATTTAAACCAAACTTGGTATTCTCGGGTGGTTTTCTAGGAATAGGGGGCTTCTGAAGGAAATCCAAAGAAGAATGTTCCAAATTGACCTGTTTTCTGATGTCTCTATCAAACTGGAGAGTCGAGGATCGTTTAAGCCTGGTAGTTTATTTCCATTTATTGAGGATTCTAGTAGAGATATGGTCTGTGCCGTTACAGCGAAGTTTGTTAGTGAACTTGATGGTGGCAAGGTTGCGCCTACTTTCTAGGGGAGGCAGGCCACATTCCTGTTCGGCGTTTTTGTTGTTGGTTGATGAGACTGCACCTAAAATAATTTTAGAGACTCTATGTTGGACGGAGTCGAGTTTCTGTTTAACAGTAGAAGAGGCCGGAGTCCAAATTGGGGCGGCATATTCAAGCACTGGTCTAATAACAGTGCAGAAGGTGCGTTTTAGAGTTTGAGGCCTTGAGCCCCATGAAGTACCACATAGTTTTCTAAGTATATTTAGTTTTCTAAGAGCTCTATTTGCAGTTTGTTCAATGCGCTTTGTAAAGCGAAATTCAGGATCTAAGGTTACTCCAAGATAGGCAGGTAGGTCAACCTTTTTGATATGAGAGTTCATGATTTTGATATTAGCTTTGAACTTGCCTCGGTGTCGTCTGTAGGTAGAGAAAATGCAGTAGTTTGTTTTATCTGCGTTGATGGTTAATTTAAGATTCCCGACCCATTCAGCAATACCTTCAAGGTTGTGTTTAGGGCCTTTTCCGACACTGAAATGTCTTTATGCGAAAGACAGACGGCGATGTCGTCAGCGTAACATGCTATTTTCGTGTTAGAATCAATATGGGGGTGAATGGTGTTCATAAAAATGAAGAAGAGAAGGGGACTTAAGACTGAGCCCTGTGGAACTCATGCCCACAACCTGTGAGGTTCTGAGCGCTCTCCGTTGAACCTAAGCGAGAATTTTCTTCCCCTGAGAAAATCATTTATCCACAATAACGCATTGCCATTGATTCCAGTGCCTTGAACAATATGCACCAGTTTTTGGCGCCACTCTCTGTCAAATGCTGCATACAGGTCCAGGAAAACTGTTAATGTTTTTCTGTGAGGCTTCTCCTGAAAACCATCAATTATAGACTGACACAGGTAGAAGAGCTGGTCTTCAGTACTATGATGGGCTCGGTATGCTGTTTGATAAAAATGGAGTTTATTGTTTTCAATGAGCCAGTTCATAAGCCTGCGGTGGATTACCCGTTCCATGAGCTTGCAGAGAGTACTGGTAAGAGAAATTGGCCTGTAGTTGCTGCACTCTGATGCATTTTTGTTTGGCTTTAGTATTGGAATGACGGTGGAAAATTTCCAAATTTTGGGCAGTTTGCCAGTAGTCCAGGAAAGGTTGAAGATTTCCAAAAGCTCTTTCTTTGCAAAGGCTCCGAAGTTTTGAACCATTTGGCCAAAGATCAGGTCAGGTCCAGGAGCTTTGGTGGGATTCATTATTCCAATGGCAACGTCAAGCTCTTCCAATGAGATTGGTATTGTGAAGATGTCCATATGATGATAGCTTTTCGAGTCTTTTATGGTTTTCCTCTAGACTCGAAGCAGTTTTTTGTCGTTTGCGTTAAAGTTTAGTTTGCTCTTATTTTCATAGTGTTCTGCGAGTAGTGAAGCAGTTTCCTTGTTAGTGGCTGCTCCTCTTCCAAAGGATGAAATTATGTTTGAGTGAGTGTCCCCATTTTGATGTGTTGATTGATTGTTTAGTGTTTTGATGATTTTCCAATGTTGCGATCTCCTTCGGGGATCTAAGGTTTCGCAGAATTCTGCCCATTTTTTACGCTTGCAAGTAGATATCACCTCCTCAACTTCATGACAGATCTCTGTGAATCTTGTTCTGTTTGATTCGGTATTGTTCTTCTGAAGTTCTGTACATAGATTATCGCGTTCATCAATAAGTTTCTCTATATTGGTATATTTCCAATACGGAACCCAGTCATCTCTTCTTTTGACCCTGGGGATGAAACTTTTTGCTGCCGTGTTAATACGTGAGGTAAAGGTCCGTAGTTTATTGTCAAGGGTGGTCAAATTCAATTAATATTATGTTATAACTAATAAACACAGCACAAAAGTAATTATTTTTAACAAAAGTCTGACAATTCAACAATAAATACAAACATCAATATGAAAATTTAAGTATGAATGCATTACGCAATGATCACAGATACCCCCCCCCCTCCCATGCTTTATTTCTTAAACAATTATACAAAGGCATATTACGTATAGTTCATTTGTAATACAGTTTCTATGTTCTATGATTTATCAAGGCTATTTCGAAAATTCTATGATTTATTATGGCTATTTCGATAATTCTATCATTTAGCAAGGCTGCAATTTGATTCATTGATACTTTAGATTAACTTAAAATAATATATCATAATGTAAGAAGTAATTTGTAACAGATTTTGTCTTTCTAAAGTCTCAAAAATGTACGATTAACGATCTCAACAAAAAAAGCAAATATTTACTTCACAAAAGTCTGTAATAAAATTATGCTTAAAATGCAAGGTTCAGTGATGAATAACAAGTCATTCAGGCAATATTAAACATGAATTAAGAGTACTTTTCTCAAGATATAATACTATTCGTACAGATATAGCAACATTCGGCGCTACACGAGTTATGTGTTACAAAAATGTTAAAATTGCATGCATAAAATAAGACAAAATAAAAAATAACTAACCATTTATGAAGTCCTGTTTGCAGTAGACACTATATTCCAAGTGGGCACGTATTTAAATTATTTTTTTTATTTAAAAGTATGAATTTTTGAAGGTCTCTCCTGTAACTTCAATACACTTTCGTACACTCGCAGTGATTGCATATCCCTCCGCGGCTGACGTCACGAATCCCATGATTCCTAGATGTCCGAGCTTGTTTTAGATAGCCTTGGTACGGTCCGTGTGGATGCCTTCCCCACTGGGTTCCGGTCTAAATTGGGTGTAACTACCTGGCCGTCCAGCCAGTTTGTTCTGACCGTCCACGGTTAGAATTTTCAAGGTTAGCGAACAGGCTGGTCGCCGAAGGCGGCTAATGTTTAAATAAAATTGCATTGCAGTTGGAAAGTGTTTCATAATCAATACTTTACGCATGATTGCTCTTTCTTGTTTTAAGTTTCTTCTTTAACAATTCTAAGAATTATCGCAATTGACTAAAATTTGGTACAATTTATAACATACAAGTCCTCACCAAGAAGTGTCAGTTGTACCTTGATAGTTAAAATTGCCGAGAGAGTAATTATAAATCGGCTCGAATGGTGGTCTTTTAAAAATAAAGTACTCAATGATAGTATGTACGGTTTTTGAAGAGGGATAGATGCTACACAATGACATATGTCTTTCAATTAGGAATCGTAGAGAGGAAAATAAATTTGTGGTGGCCATAGCTTATGCCATCAAAAGTGTTTATGACAGCATTTACAGATGAATCGTTATTAAGAATCTCCTTGCCCTCCATTGCCCCATTTACATTTGCAAGTGTATTATACTGTGAGACCAGAAATAGATCTCTCACCAGTTAATGTGAGACAGCTTTATGTACATTATTTATTGTGTCTGAAATCCACAGGGGTACATAATCTCCCCATTTCTTTTTAATATTTACATGAATGATGATTTGAAGGAAAGTATAAAAAAGAAAGAAACGGAAATTTAGACATATGCTGATGATATTACTGTAATAATCAGTGATAAAGATAAGGAGGACATTTACAGGAAAAGCCAGAACAACCTGGAAAATATGATAAAATGGACTAAAGAGTAGAATATGGAATCGGGAAACGAATCAACCGGGAAAACGAAACTCATAAATCTCTCACCTAAAAGAAAATATTTAACCCGTCAAATTATTATGAATAGAAAAGAAATAAAATGGGAAGAAACGTCTCTATTTTAGTCCTAACATGTAATAAGAAATGAAACTGGGAAGAGTTTAAAAAAAATTGTGGAGACAAAAGTAAAAAAAAATTGATATGAACAATGAAATGACTAACTAGCAAATATTCGGGAATAATAACACAGAGATCCTAATAAAAATTACAAAACAAATCATAAACTCATAGATCGACTACGCAGCGGAGATCAGGCTTGAAGAACCAAAATTCATCAGACTAAAATATAACAAGCTAGAAAATATCGCAATCATAATTGCCACGGTCTTATCAAAATGGTCTATTAATGATGTCATGAGAGCACAATTCAACATACCTGATCACGACACCCGTAAAACCCACAGAATTGAAAAAAATATGATAAAGAATAAAATAATAAAAAGAAAAATTGTATATAAACAGAAATATTGAAAGCATAAAATGCAAAAAGAGAGCACACCAGGGCGACTAAAAATCTGGAAAACACCAAAGACCTCATAAGAAAGAAAAACCTAATTCCAAATAACAAATTGTATATTGTGTCCCCCCGTTGGAAAAATTCATTATAGAAATTAAGACAAAAGGTTTGGATTTCCAAAATGCACATCATTTAAAGAAGAAAAAGACAAGCAAATGCAGTGGATAGCTACGGATAGATCTAAAATGGAAAACGGAACGAGATTTGGAATTTATACAGAGGGAAATGGCGAGCGAAGTTTAAAAATCCCAAAGTGCTGCTCAATATACACAGCAGAAAGTTGTGCAATCCATTATGCTATAGAGTACATAGTGGATAAAAAAATGTAATTATTACCGACAGCAAATCCGCATTGGAAACAATCAAAAATGAAAACAATAGAAAAGACCTAATTATTAACAGTATAAGAAACAGAATCAGAAAAGACAAGATCGAAATACAATTTGTTTGGGTACCGGGACACGCGGGCATCATTTTGAATGAGAAAGCGGATAAAATCACTAAAAAAGCAGTCGCACAAAAACATACTCCGATGTACGGAATAGTGGCAGGCGAAGATATCAAAACCTTAACCAAATGAAGATTAAAGGACAGCTCCCCCCCAAAATGGGAAGAATCCAAATGCAAGGGAAAATATCCATATACACTGGCTTCCAAAAATTAAGCACGGACGGTAAAATCAACAAAAATGGAAAAGTAAAACTTTGATTAACTCAAAATTGTTCATGACGATAACAAATGTGTTTATGCATTAAAGAAAACACATGCCTTGTTCTCTCCAGACTCTTACACTCTTATCATCTGGTTCCAGGCAAATCTGGACTCGTCCGTGAACAGGACGTTGCACCAATCTGAGGAAGTCCAATTGACATGTTGACGACACCACTTTAATCTTGCCCCTCTGGCTTGGACGGTTAGTTTAAAACAAAAACGGGATGCTCGGGCGTACAGTCCCTTCACATGAAGCCTTCTGAGCACAGTACTGGCAGATATTGTCTTACCAAGTGCCGTGGCAACCATGGATGTAACAGTTGTGGAGGTCGTTTGTCGATTCCGCTTGGCTACTATAGCAATATACCGATCATCAGAAGGGGTGGTACTCCTTGGACGACCGAGCACAGGTCTCCAGACAACTGTTTGACTTGTTTGGAATTGTTTCCATAATCGAGAAATTACCGAATGATCAACGCCAAAGAAAATAGTGACATCTTTGATTGACTATCCTGCTTCAATGCGTCCGACAGCACACCAGCGCTCACTATATATCATTCGTTTTCTTTCAGTCATAGCAACACGAATATCATCAAAAATAATCCTACAGAAGTTATAAACACTTCGTATCACCATTTAAACGCACCTCCTCAAACCCTTCAGAATGCAGGCGTCTTCGATGACTGCCTAATTAGCACATATCCGGATAGTCAATCGTGATTGGCTGTAACATACGATATTTCCACACTGCCATCAACATTCGCAGCGATTTTCAGCCACTCAAATTCAAATACGTTTTCGAAAAATGAAAATTTGCATTGCGTACTTAACTTTTGTAAGTCAGTGTATCAAAAACAATGATCGTAAAATTAAAACTACCCAAAACAGACTACAAGAAGGTTTCTTAAGCAGACTCAGAACTAAGTCGATCCTAACCCGAAAAATCTTAAGTAAATGGGATAAAAGTATAAGCGAGGAATGCTCAAAGTGTAAAAAAGTCAATGATATTTTAACAGTCTTATAGACTATAACAAATACCCAGTATCGCAATGAACATTATCAGCAAAGATTGCATAAAATGGTTTGTATACAAATACAAATGCGACAAATCGACAGAGTTGTCCGCTACCTGCTGCAGAAAATAATATCCTCCCATGGAGGAAAAAAGGGGACGTTGGAAGATTTAACCAATGGTTAAACTCCATTTATTTCTCAACTATGAGAAGGAAGAAGAAGAAGAAGAAGATTTATGGGAATTTTATTAATACACTTGGCAGTTTTCTTTCATTCGCCACTTTTTTTTCAATTTACGTTTGTATGTTATTATATCTCACAATGCAGTCAAATATAACTGTCATATACAATAATCATAATGAACATTATAAAGTTTTGAGTCCATCTGACGGAGATATGATTTTTTCATCGGAAAATCGCACACTGAGAGCCCATCAAGCAGTATTAATTGACTCAAGTAGGTATTTCCAATCAGTGTTTCAACGAAATCCCTCATTATCTAGTTTATTAATCAGAGATATCAACTATAGAGACATGAACAACATAATAGACTTTATTTATTATGGCCAAATATCTTTAAGAGAGGCCGATTTATTCAACTTCCTAGATGGTGTTAAAATGCTCCAAATTATAGGAGCCTGTGTTTAAATTAGTTTTTGGCAAGTATATTTTCTTTTATGTAAATACGTTTTTTACTGATGGTGTCTCGAAACAGATGGTGTCTTAAAAGATATAAAAATCTTTTCGCAAAAAATACATAATAAATTTTCTATTAGCTAATTGTAATAATCCATGTAATATATTGCTTTTCGAATCCATCTTTGTTTATATTTATCGAAACATCAGTAATTTCCAGCATGTTAAAACCCTCAGTTTCGCATGGCTTCTCATTCTTGACTCCCTGAGAGTGGGATATTTGTCTGAATTTTTAGAAATCTAATTCTGTTACTTTGACTTCCAGAGCCGTTACTTGTATTTTAATTCTACGGTGTAAATTTTATAATTAAATGTCTTAAGTGATTTCATTCAAAAAATTTTCCTTGTGTAATCTGCCCATTCGCATGCATATTTTATTGACGGAATTTGACTGAGTATAAGAGCCATGCTAAAGTTATAGGCCATAAACCACTTTGGACATAAACCAAATTATAGGACATAAACCAATCAAATAAATATAATAAAATTTATATAACATTGAATTTCTGGTAATGTCTATAAGAAGTTACCAGACTTAGACATCTTCATGGTAAACCATAAGGAATGGATAGGTTATGGTTCAAAACCTCCCCTCAGTTCAGATTGTAATATGATGAGGCCAACATGTGATTGGACTACTTGTGACTTATTCCAATCAAGACCTCCTCCCATAACTAAGCTATATATGCTGTCATTGGCCATTTATGCGTATAAATAAAATTGAAAATCTATCTGTGGGTATGTGTGTTTGTCTCATCATCACAAGTGAACGGCTGCTTCGAATTTCATGAAATTTGTTTATAACCTTGGAACTGCCGCACTCAACATTTAGCCCATGTTTCAAGTTCCTAGGACCAGGGGTTATTGAAATATTAATGAAAAGGCACAATTAAACCTTCCATAAAGATAGCATTGTGCAGACGATATGTTTTCTGCCAATTTATTTGAAGAAAATTATATGTTACTTAGCAGAATTAAATACAATGTGTTTATTTTGCAGATGAATTTTTATAAAATCTTTTCCGATTTAAATATTAAAAAATGTATCATTTAATTTCAAATTGCATTTTTGCCTGGATTATGGGTTATATCATTATGGGTTTAAATATTATGGGGATTATTAATATTCTCAATTTCTTATATCGTCTGTCTTATTTTGGCAAATATTTTTCAAACTCATATATTGTATTATGGTTATAGCTTCTAAAGAGAATATATTTAGTATATATTTAGTAGTTATATATTTCATAGAGAATAGGTCATGATAATATATTTAGTAGTTATATGACTACTCTTGACATAAAGTTCTTTGTAATTGTATTTAATGATATTTAATGTGTATTTTTATTTCTATTTCAGTGTAATGCCAATATAAAAACTGTGGACTCAGATGGTTGAACTGCTGTGACATATGCTAAAAACGAAGGATTCGAAGTATGTCTATGTGTCCATAATGGATGTCCAGATTTGATTCCTGTTGCCACATCTACATTTCCTTGTAGACGAGGTAGCTGGTCTATGAAGTTCACTGAAGTGCCTGATAAATTGCCTGCCAGCATCATTTAGTAAGACATTTACAACAGTAATTGCTGTATTAATCATTTTCATTTTCTTATTCAGTGTACAGATAGACTCCTTTGACTAAAATCATGTAGATAATGTGAAAGTTTATTATATTTAAGCACTCAACAGGTGATATATATGTCTTTGCAAAATCAGTAGAATTGTAAATTTGTTTAAAAATTACATTATGCAGTTGTATATTTAAATAAATGATATATTTCTGAATCGGAAAACCAATTAAGCTAGGAAAGCTAATTCATATCTTTCATTCATAATATATAAGCAAATCATGTAAAATTTCATTTTTGGAATTATACTTGTAGCAGCATGTTATCTAATATAAATTTAAATTTAAACAATAGTATTAAAAGTGAATCACTGATTTGTGTTCACTATACTTATGCATTTAATTCAAATTTCAGTCTAATTTATTTCTTAATAAAATAAGCCCAAAAAGTCAATTTTGAAAATGAGTACCATGAATCCATTATCTTCAAATATGTGTTTTTATGTAAGTCAACAATGTGTGGATTTCTGTAAACTTTTAACTTTGAATATGTTGCTGCTATAGGCTGGGGCCTTACTTTTGTATTTATTATCACATTTGCTAACTTTAATGTGGGAAAAGCAAACTTATTTCTTTGTATTTATAACTAGGTTTTTTTTCCCAGAAGCATCATTATTTATCACCATCATTTCTGTAAATGTTTTGTCATTTTTGTTGTATAAATATGAAATTGAACAGAAAATTTTATTTAAATGCGAGTTGTATATTTAAAAATTGTTTTATATACATATGTATATACATATATATTAAATACAGTTAATATAGAAGATTTATAATTGTGCACTTACCTGACCTCTAGAGAGTATTAATTGTTGTTTTTCTAATGTAGTACAAAGTTTTCAAAAAAAAATCTGTTGCATACACTGAAATTATTTATTTTGGATCTGAAAGATTTAAAATTTGAACTATATATAAGAAGTGAGAATAAACTTCCTGTCATGTTATATAATTCCTGTCATGTTATCTTTCTTTTCTTATATATAAGATTTCTATCATATGAAATCTTGGGTCAAATATGATAAAAGTGTGAGTAGCATATAAAATATTATACATAATTTATTAATAATTTACCAAAATATCAGATTTTTTTTATATTTAGCACACGTATGATTTCCTACAATTATAATAAAAGAGATATTCTTGTATGAAAATTTTATTATCAATCAAACTTTCTTCGTTAAGGAGGCAATATAAAAAGTTATTTTCGATATTTTTTATGCTAATACATTCACAGTTTTGAAAAATTTTAACATCAAATAAAACATACAACTTAATTACAGGGGATAATCCCCCTCTGAATAATGCCCTTGAGTTATAAACACATCAGGAATATTGAGATCGATTTTATTGTAATGCTTGGAGTTTATTGTAATGCTGAGAGAGAGTTTATCATTTGCATTTTTAGTACCTCACTTTATAAATTATTTTGCTTTTTTCACGTCCCATTTGTCATAGGAAAGCTGGCAGTTTTCTTTCAGCTTTTGTTTAGTGCATACTCTTCCAACTGTGCTGTTATGGCATAAAGATGGGGGTTTAGAAAGCCATCAAAACAATTTTAGTCACTTAACTGAGATATGCTTGCTTTAGAGCAAGAAATATGTTCTTATCTATTAAACGATCGATCGCAAACCCATGGCTCCAATTAAAGGAATGAATGAGAATGAAATAGGGAAAATTCAAATAGCATAGATATACAACGACAGTTTTGGTCACGAGACAAGTCTCAGTATAAAGGAATAGCATTTTAACTTTTATACTTGTCTACAAGGAAGTTCTAATAAGCAAATTGTTCCTTATCCATCTCAAGATATTTAAAAATATATATTCGTTCTCTAATATATATAAGTGACTGTGAAAAAATTGTTCAAGTTATAGGACATAAACCACTTTGACCTAATCAAATAAAACTGCGAAAACAGATTTCTGGGATCGTACAAAAATGGAATTTCGTACGATAAAATTTCCATTCGAAAACATACATACTTACGTACGGAATCTTAAGCAAAAGTTTCATACCGAACCCAATCATCAGTTGAAAACTTTAATGGTATCTCGGGTAATTTTGATCATATGGCAATATACTTTCTTTTGTCTTACTAATTAGCCTGTGTGAAAGTTACATTCTGCAATTTTGATACTACAATATATCATATGATCAAAATTTACATACGATGGTAGTATTACTTAATTGAAGCATTTCTTAAATTCACACATTATGGGCTTACGACCAATTCAGGAGATTTTTATTCGCGCAATCTATTTCAAACGACTAACTAAACATATATAGCTGTTAGTTTTAATGGAGTCTAAAATGAACTCCACGAAGTCACCTATAAGGGACATTTCTAAAATTAGGATCATGCTTTCATTGCAGTAACAGCATCGATGGACAGGTTTCGTGGTTATTATGCGATGGTAATTGAGTAGCTTATATCTGCGGCCATGATGGCAGCAAGTGAACTTGAGGATTTCTATTCTTGCAATCAGATTCGGAAAATAGAAACTTTTTGCTGAAAAAAAGCCGACATTTCAAAGGAATAAAATACAATTTGTAATCTTGTATTGACGTCCAGCCAATACGGCCAATACAAATATAAATATATTGAAGCCATGCGGCATAGTTATCCAATGAAGATTAATGAATATGGTAAGAATATTTTGAAACAGATTTATTTTCTACATTAAAAGAGTTTAAGTGTTTTAAACAACAGTAATAGGTACAACCATTATATCATACAGTTGACCTTAAAAACTGCTGCTTGAAAAACTTTCTTAAGGAATATGTTTAAAATTTAATGAAAATATTTGAGCAGTGTAATGAAAATATTTGAGCAGTATTTAAACAGAGTTTAGTTCCTTTCTTCATTAACCAACTTTCAATTTGATTTGGAACATGTTAATTATTCCAGTATCCCCCAAAACCCAAAAGAACGTTAACTCTAATTCTACAAAATGTATTGGAAAGTTATGACAGCTGTCAATCAATTAGATTATATTTTGTGAATTTCAACGTGTATTGAGAAATTTAATGCAATAAATGTGAAATCCAATGCAACTGTGTCAATGCTTAAGTTATTTGTAATTAACATTCGTTCTTTTTTTTTTTTACATAAAGTGGAAACGACATTAATAAAATATAAAAATGCCTATCTAAATTTGGCAAATGTATATGTAGTAACTCAAATCTGTACTGTTAAGTAATTGAAGCAGATAACTACCACTTTTCAGTTGTACAAATAATTTTAGTAATAAGTATTACTTCTAAACATTATTTTATTAAAAGGACAGCAAATTAAAAATAATTGAATAGAATACAGAATACGTTGAATAATCAAAACTGAAGTAAAATTGAATAACGGTTACTTTTGTTGGAATCGTCATTAAAGTTGTTTTAGTGCATTTAAAATTTAACTTGAACGATACCGTTATTGCAAACGCTTTTGCTACAACTGTTTAAAATCCTACGACACACAGTACAATACTCCTATTTCAATCTACCTAACCTTACTAGTATTTTCTGATTGCTGAATAGATTTTAGGAAGCGAGTTTGAGCATTTTACATTTCTAGAATCTAGTTGCCGTCGGAGCTTCTAAAAACATTTTCACTCGACAACCCCTGATCCTAGAAACTCGAATCATGAACTCAATTTCAAGTGGGGCTATTTAACGGCTACCCACAAAATTTCATGAAATTCGGTGCATCTGTTTATTCTCTCGGGATGATGTGACAAACGCACATACACACGGACAGCTTTTCAATTTTGTTTATATGTAGATTGTCTATTGTGTTTGTGTCTTTGCAAAATCCTTAGAAGACCAAATCTTTGCAGCACACTCATAATATCGATAAAGGGACAAAACTTAGCATGAGTCGGATTTTCAACTTTCTCCCGTGGTGGCAGCAAATATGAATTTTTTAAAAAGTCTTTTAGATCCTTCAGTAGTCCGAAAATGGCAAATCTATACTATCGTCCGAGAAAATATTTCTTTTTTAAGTTTGTCGAGAACTTTCTGTGATTTTCAAGATTGAACCTTTACACGCTATAGTATATCAACTATGAGAAACACCAGAGGCTGATATTCAACTTCTTTTCCGGTAGTAACGAAATTGGAAAAGGATCAAAAAAGTATTTATAATCCCTCAAGAAGCCCTCTGTGAACTAAAAATTTCAGAACTTTTAAGTTTGGCCACAGAGAAAAACATCATGGATCATATTTTCAATAAACATTATTATTTTTTTACGCTAAGAGTCATTCATTGTTAAAAATAAAACTTATTTATAAAAAGTTGCAACATTTTTAAAATTTTTAAAAGTGTTAGTTTCCCTGCCTTTGACGGACTATACTAGTCGTCTTATGTAAAATTGTATAAAAAAGGTATTCATAAGCTTTTACCCCTGCGTTAAGAAAAAGCCATATATTGTGTATATTCATTTATAACATATACAAAAAATCTGATGTGGGCAGCACATGACTTTCCTTATAAAAGATTGAAATGTATACAATGTTTTTGATTTATGTTTATAGCTAGGCCTTTGCACAGACGGAATGGGGATTTTTTGGCGCCGTTGGGTTGTATGCGCACTGACATGGATTGTAAATATTCAGAGATTTAATTGCAGCAAAACGTCAAAGTTGAGCTACAAATCTTTGAAAATTTATAGCCCTGTCAGGTGTGGTTCGCGTCGGGGTCCGTCCTTGGGACCATCCGGTTGTCGAGAAAGCCCTCTGGTTCTTGTGTTTTAGTGGAGCACATAAAAAATGAGCGTCGCTTCAAAAACCAATGGTGTGAAGCATTTTTGGACCTCCTCTTTTTATTGCGCTTGGGAAACAGCGAATGAGAATTGGGGGACTTCCTCCCTGTTTTGTTTGTCGTTCCCCGTGTTTGTAAAATTCTAAAAAGTTTTTAGAAGATGTAAAAAAAGTACAGACGCAATCTGAGTTTGATGGAGAAAGGTCTCCTGGGTTCCTTTTGAGCACTTGCGCTAGGAACACATCCGTGTCACGAAGTAGGCGGCAATTGACATTTGTCGTGCGGCAGTTTCTACAAGTTTCACGGAACCGGCGCAGTTTACCTAACTAGGGGTAACAGACTCTAAGATAGAGCTCAGTTATTTCTCCAGAACAGCTCTCTGTACATTTTTTACAGCTGTGGCAGGGTAGTCACAGATGATGTAGAACGGTTCAAATATTTTCGGCCAAATCTTCACTACGCAAGTGCGTAGACGGATAGACGGAGTCTCATAGGGGTACCGATCCCGGGCTCCTAAGAAGCAGCCAATATCTACAAATAAAGTATCTGATCTCTTTTTCTTTGGCAAGCCTGTACGCAGCTCACTCAAAAGCCGCTGGGACTAAGCCGGCTTTAAGAGGAGGAGAAGGAAGTGGACAGTGTGCCCATCGTCATTTGTTTTGGTGTGTTTGCAGTACAACACAGCTCTACCACTAGAACGGCGCGGTGTAGGACCTTTGCTCCTTTAGCGGCATTAAGCCGTGGTAACTGTAACACTACGTGTACGGAGTGTTTGGGGAGCATCAACCCCGGGCTCCTAAGCAGCAGACAAATCTATACAAATTCGTATTTCTTTGGCAAGCCTGTACGCAGCTCACTCAAGAGCCGCTGAGACTAAGCCGACGTTAAGAGGAGGAGAAGGAAGTGGACAGTGTGCCCATCTCCAAAATAATACTTGGCAAAATTGTGTCACCTGATGATACGCAACCGAGTTCTCAGACTGATAGTGTTTTCATGAACAATCAGAATAACTGAACTAAACCTTCAATTAATCGTGCCACCCATTCTAATGTGCAGAGGGAAAGCTACAGCACTCAGTGAGAGTCATTATTATGTACTGAAGGTATGAAATTTATATATATTGATTTTAAAGTGTGTATCTGAATGTTTAAGCTTGATTGATGTGATCCAATAGTGTTAAGGGCAAAGTTATGCTAAATGGGAGATTTGCAAAATTGAATATATATATATATTGTGTGTTCTTAACAAAAAAGTAATTAATTACAAGTTTGGATAATAAATAAAATAAATATGCAAATTAATGCAAAATAAACTGTGCACCCCGAGGTCAAGCTTAGGTAAATTGGGAACTCATTGTAAATGTGTATTTTGTATATTAATGTTAAATTGAGATTCATGTGTTTTATAAATAAATTGTTAGTTGGCCACAAAAAGGGAGTGATTATTTTGTTTTAGTAAACGTAATGTATTTTGGTCCAATCGGACCCCACTATACATTAACGCGGTTGAGCCAGGTGGAACTATTTGGTGAGTATCTTTAGTGTATTTATGTGTTAAATTTTATAGTGTATTTATGTGTAAATCCACCTCACCACAGGCAGCACATGACTTTCCTTATAAAATGCAATGAATTTACTTCTTTAACAGTGAAAAAGTGATGAAAAGATCACGGCACAGTGTTTGCAACGTTAAATTGCACATTTGGCGCGGTAAATTGTACATCCGGAGGACAACATCTAAAACTATTTCGTATCTAATTAACTTATATTTTACGCATATGTAAATTAACAATTATCAATATCGATAACATCCTCTATAAGCAATATAGTCCATATATGTTATTTAAATATTTTAAAAATAAATTCATCAATTACAAGTCATTTTCCTTAACTTGGGGTCATTTTTGCAATTTTGTCGATATTTTCGTCAATGTGAGGCCAAATATCGCCAAGTTGGGAATGTTTTTTTATCAATTTGCAACATTTTTATCAATTTGATAACATTTCTATTAAGTCGGAAACACTTTCGTCAATTTGGCAACATTTAAAAAAATCTCCAAGTTGGCGATATGCCGCCAAAATTCGTCGCCAGAATTTTGCCATAAGTTTCAGACGGAGTCATATGGTAGGTTTATATTATTTCCAAAATATTGAATTGCAATCAAATAGTTGTCATTTTCATTGTTTTAGCGTCATTCTTATCAATTTGGAGCCAGTTTCATCAATTTGGCGACATTTAAAAACTCATCAAGTCGGCGATATTCCGCCAAATTTGCCGCTAACTTTCGTCAAGCAGTTTGTTCGGAGAAATAAGTTATTCTTATAGCCAATAAACGACTAATGGTGTCCAAATACAAAACTATTACATTTCGGGCGCAGTAGACCGGTGGTTTGCGCGCTGGATTTGCAAGCTGCCACAACTGCCGCCGTGTTCATGCGGAGTACGATCACGTTAAACATGTGGGTCCGAAAGTCCTTCCGAGAGGTTGGTGGTAGGGGAAGGAGGGTACGGTCCCAGTGAATGCCTCCCCCACTGGGTTCCGATCTAAATTGTGTTTCATTTCACGGCCGTCCAATCGGTTACCTTACACCTTTCTGGTAGGTCGGACAGTCTGGGTCTCAACAACAACAGTATCTTCTCTTATAATAGATTCTTATTCTGTCCAATATATTGGATTTTCAACAGTCATTCATTGATTTAGCATTATTTCTATCAATTTGGTGACATTTTTATCAATTTGGCGATATTTCGTCAATTTGGCAGCATTTAAGAAACTCGCCAAGTTAATGATATTCCGCCAAATTGGATGCCAAAATCTCGTCAAACATTGTTTATGGAGAAATATATAAGTCTTATGGTAGATAAACGACTAATGGCGTCTAATTATAAAGCTATTACCTAAACTGTCTTCTCTCGTGAATGGAACGATCAAGATCTACGAGAATTATGAAAAATAATGTTATCTCATAATACTATATATGAAAAGTGAACTGATTTCACAATATCGTTTAGTGACTCAGTGATACACACCACATACACACACACAGAGAGACATCCCCTCAAAACGTCTAATTCGTGTTCAGGAATGCTTGAAACGTGTTCTTCCGTCGAAAACTCGAATTCTAATTTTCGATCCCGTCACAAAACTTTCCTTGTACTATGTATATAAGGAAAGTAACACGGAATTCGTCAGCCCAGACCCGTACCGGCTCGAAAATTTTTAAGAGGAAGATGATTCGACTTGGCTCGTAGACTTTGCCAGACGTCCTTAGGTCAAGCCTGAGCCTTTGCAGACCTCTTCCGCAAAATACTGTTTAGATTTGGTAATACAACAACCATACATAAAATTACATATTCAAAAACAAATAATATGAACGACCGTGGTGAAGAAGCAGGAGAAAGTGTAAGTACATAATAATATCCGTAAAAATCTGATGTGGGCATCACATGACTTTCCCTGCAGACTCATATTCACGTTCTCTTTATTTCTCTAATAATTCATTAAATTGAGTTTAATTGCACAAAATAACACCCATAATTATTTTAAATTACGCTGAATTTGCACCGTTTTGAATTCAATTGTCGTTTTCGCTTGATAATTGGACCTATTTTCAAAGGTAGCTTAAAAATATGAAAACACTAAAATATCTCAAAAACGGCTAGTCCTAGAGTGATCTCATTCTTGTCATCGTCAAAAATTACGTATAAATCAAGTATTTAAATGATATATTTGAGCATACGTAATTTTTAATTTTAGATTTTGACAATTTTTGCGGGGCCATTTCGTAATTAAACATTCCATTTTTATAAATCCTACCAGAATATAATCAGCACCAGGGTAACCAACAAGTGGTTTATCCACCAAATTTTGCGAAATTCAGTTTATTAGTTCTTTAGCTTAACCGAATTGTACCAAATTCTGATCAAAACCAGGGTAATATACCAGTAATTTACCTAAAAAATTTATGAAATTCGATCAATTAATTTTTGAGTTAGGATGGATACAAAATCTGCACAGACAGACACACAGCACCATAGTCACACAGCACACAGCAACATGTCACCCTAAAAGTAGTGTTTTCATATTCTAGAGATCTCAAAACGTGTAGATATGCCGAAACACGAGTCGAGATTTTCGACATGATTCCAAAACTATACATTACCATGTATTGCAGGGGAAGTAAATAATATGATGGGAGCAGCACATGATTTTATTGCAGACTTAAGATTCATTTTTAACATGTTATAACAAAGTTGAAAAGTGTTTATAACTTTGTTCCTTCTGTCTGTCTGTCCTTTCGCACGATAACTGCCGTAAAAGTGACTTTATCAAAATGAAACTTTAGTATGTTGTTCAGACGGTCTATGGGACCTATGGGAATATAAATTAATAATGTCACCCAATTAGTTTTGGATTGATCCCGGGTTAAAAAAATAAAATACATTGAACCCCATGGGATCTAATTTTTCAAACATTTTTAAGTGGATTTAAAATTCACAAATTGCTTCGAAGTATTTAGAACATATTCAAATTATTCCATAAAAATATATAAAAAAAATTTCAGCAACATATATTCGGTAGTTTTTTAAGTAAAATTTAAAATAATAATTACACCTTTTATATGAAGCGATCACGTGACCATTGGAATTAAGTGACCATGGAATTAAATGACCCACTTCAAAATAAAATATGGCATCCATCTTGTACAAAAATAATGATTTTTAAGTTCATTTTAATTCATATTTAGTGTTTTATCCGTCCTAAAACCGTATATTTTTGTTTAAACTCTGTGCATCTACATATTGAGACAACGCAATTACAATATATTTGAATTTAAATGATCATCCAAATTTGATTATTTCTACAACGAAGCCTACTTTTCACTTATGGAAAATGTAAACAGCAAAATATGTAGAATGAGCTGCATAAGAAATGCTGCATTTCTTTAACGCAAAATTATTTAGCTCATGGAGTCTGCAATATAGCTGATATGAATGAAACATTCATTGCTTTTACACGTAGAACCAGGCGATTTTTCGATGAAGTTTTAAGCATAAAGTTAAATTACTTGTACCTCCATAGTTTTGAGTTTTTAAATAAAATAAATTATTATAGTATCGTGATGAAATAAGTTTTCCAATATAATTAATTAATGTAGTATTGTGATAATTTAAAAAATATTACCGAGGAATGCTTCGCATTTTAGAGATGTTTAAATAAAATTGCATTGAAGTTGGAAAGTATTTCATAATCAGTGCTTTAATGCATGATTGATCTTTCTTGTTCTTTATTGCATTAATAATTCGTTAAATTGAGTGAATTGTACCAAACCTGATTGTAACCTGAATTGTACCAAAATCTTATTAGCACCAGGGTCACCCACAAATGACTTACCTATATAATTATATTTTGAATATGTTTTATTTAAAAAATCCGATTTTTTGTAAAAAGTTTGAACTCTTTTAAAATATCTAATAAAAAATGATAGCTTTCGTAATAAATGATAAGGATTCAGCATGAAACTTTAGAAGAGGTATAGGGCAGGTTCTTTTATCCTGAATTGTACCAAAATCTTATTAGCACCAGGGTCACCCACAAATGACTTACCTATATAATTATATTTTGAATATGTTTTATTTAAAAAATCCGATTTTTTGTAAAAAGTTTGAACTCTTTTAAAATATCTAATAAAAAATGATAGCTTTCGTAATAAATGATAAGGATTCAGCATGAAACTTTAGAAGAGGTATAGGGCAGGTTCTTTTATCCTGAATTGTACCAAAATCTTATTAGCACCAGGGTCACCCACAAATGACTTACCTATATAATTATATTTTGAATATGTTTTATTTAAAAAATCCGATTTTTTGTAAAAAGTTTGAACTCTTTTAAAATATCTAATAAAAAATGATAGCTTTCGTAATAAATGATAAGGATTCAGCATGAAACTTTAGAAGAGGTATAGGGCAGGTTCTTTTATCCTGAATTGTACCAAAATCTTATTAGCACCAGGGTCACCCACAAATGACTTACCTATATAATTATATTTTGAATATGTTTTATTTAAAAAATCCGATTTTTTGTAAAAAGTTTGAACTCTTTTAAAATATCTAATAAAAAATGATAGCTTTCGTAATAAATGATAAGGATTCAGCATGAAACTTTAGAAGAGGTATAGGGCAGGTTCTTTTATCCTGAATTGTACCAAAATCTTATTAGCACCAGGGTCACCCACAAATGACTTACCTATATAATTATATTTTGAATATGTTTTATTTAAAAAATCCGATTTTTTGTAAAAAGTTTGAACTCTTTTAAAATATCTAATAAAAAATGATAGCTTTCGTAATAAATGATAAGGATTCAGCATGAAACTTTAGAAGAGGTATAGGGCAGGTTCTTTTATCCTGAATTGTACCAAAATCTTATTAGCACCAGGGTCACCCACAAATGACTTACCTATATAATTATATTTTGAATATGTTTTATTTAAAAAATCCGATTTTTTGTAAAAAGTTTGAACTCTTTTAAAATATCTAATAAAAAATGATAGCTTTCGTAATAAATGATAAGGATTCAGCATGAAACTTTAGAAGAGGTATAGGGCAGGTTCTTTTATCCTGAATTGTACCAAAATCTTATTAGCACCAGGGTCACCCACAAATGACTTACCTATATAATTATATTTTGAATATGTTTTATTTAAAAAATCCGATTTTTTGTAAAAAGTTTGAACTCTTTTAAAATATCTAATAAAAAATGATAGCTTTCGTAATAAATGATAAGGATTCAGCATGAAACTTTAGAAGAGGTATAGGGCAGGTTCTTTTATCCTGAATTGTACCAAAATCTTATTAGCACCAGGGTCACCCACAAATGACTTACCTATATAATTATATTTTGAATATGTTTTATTTAAAAAATCCGATTTTTTGTAAAAAGTTTGAACTCTTTTAAAATATCTAATAAAAAATGATAGCTTTCGTAATAAATGATAAGGATTCAGCATGAAACTTTAGAAGAGGTATAGGGCAGGTTCTTTTATCCTGAATTGTACCAAAATCTTATTAGCACCAGGGTCACCCACAAATGACTTACCTATATAATTATATTTTGAATATGTTTTATTTAAAAAATCCGATTTTTTGTAAAAAGTTTGAACTCTTTTAAAATATCTAATAAAAAATGATAGCTTTCGTAATAAATGATAAGGATTCAGCATGAAACTTTAGAAGAGGTATAGGGCAGGTTCTTTTATCCTGAATTGTACCAAAATCTTATTAGCACCAGGGTCACCCACAAATGACTTACCTATATAATTATATTTTGAATATGTTTTATTTAAAAAATCCGATTTTTTGTAAAAAGTTTGAACTCTTTTAAAATATCTAATAAAAAATGATAGCTTTCGTAATAAATGATAAGGATTCAGCATGAAACTTTAGAAGAGGTATAGGGCAGGTTCTTTTATCCTGAATTGTACCAAAATCTTATTAGCACCAGGGTCACCCACAAATGACTTACCTATATAATTATATTTTGAATATGTTTTATTTAAAAAATCCGATTTTTTGTAAAAAGTTTGAACTCTTTTAAAATATCTAATAAAAAATGATAGCTTTCGTAATAAATGATAAGGATTCAGCATGAAACTTTAGAAGAGGTATAGGGCAGGTTCTTTTATCCTGAATTGTACCAAAATCTTATTAGCACCAGGGTCACCCACAAATGACTTACCTATATAATTATATTTTGAATATGTTTTATTTAAAAAATCCGATTTTTTGTAAAAAGTTTGAACTCTTTTAAAATATCTAATAAAAAATGATAGCTTTCGTAATAAATGATAAGGATTCAGCATGAAACTTTAGAAGAGGTATAGGGCAGGTTCTTTTATCCTGAATTGTACCAAAATCTTATTAGCACCAGGGTCACCCACAAATGACTTACCTATATAATTATATTTTGAATATGTTTTATTTAAAAAATCCGATTTTTTGTAAAAAGTTTGAACTCTTTTAAAATATCTAATAAAAAATTATAGCTTTCGTAATAAATGATAAGGATTCAGCATGAAACTTTAGAAGAGGTATAGGGCAGGTTCTTTTATCCTGAATTGTACCAAAATCTTATTAGCACCAGGGTCACCCACAAATGACTTACCTATATAATTATATTTTGAATATGTTTTATTTAAAAAATCCGATTTTTTGTAAAAAGTTTGAACTCTTTTAAAATATCTAATAAAAAATGATAGCTTTCGTAATAAATGATAAGGATTCAGCATGAAACTTTAGAAGAGGTATAGGGCAGGTTCTTTTATCCTGAATTGTACCAAAATCTTATTAGCACCAGGGTCACCCACAAATGACTTACCTATATAATTATATTTTGAATATGTTTTATTTAAAAAATCCGATTTTTTGTAAAAAGTTTGAACTCTTTTAAAATATCTAATAAAAAATGATAGCTTTCGTAATAAATGATAAGGATTCAGCATGAAACTTTAGAAGAGGTATAGGGCAGGTTCTTTTATCCTGAATTGTACCAAAATCTTATTAGCACCAGGGTCACCCACAAATGACTTACCTATATAATTATATTTTGAATATGTTTTATTTAAAAAATCCGATTTTTTGTAAAAAGTTTGAACTCTTTTAAAATATCTAATAAAAAATGATAGCTTTCGTAATAAATGATAAGGATTCAGCATGAAACTTTAGAAGAGGTATAGGGCAGGTTCTTTTATCCTGAATTGTACCAAAATCTTATTAGCACCAGGGTCACCCACAAATGACTTACCTATATAATTATATTTTGAATATGTTTTATTTAAAAAATCCGATTTTTTGTAAAAAGTTTGAACTCTTTTAAAATATCTAATAAAAAATGATAGCTTTCGTAATAAATGATAAGGATTCAGCATGAAACTTTAGAAGAGGTATAGGGCAGGTTCTTTTATCCTGAATTGTACCAAAATCTTATTAGCACCAGGGTCACCCACAAATGACTTACCTATATAATTATATTTTGAATATGTTTTATTTAAAAAATCCGATTTTTTGTAAAAAGTTTGAACTCTTTTAAAATATCTAATAAAAAATGATAGCTTTCGTAATAAATGATAAGGATTCAGCATGAAACTTTAGAAGAGGTATAGGGCAGGTTCTTTTATCCTGAATTGTACCAAAATCTTATTAGCACCAGGGTCACCCACAAATGACTTACCTATATAATTATATTTTGAATATGTTTTATTTAAAAAATCCGATTTTTTGTAAAAAGTTTGAACTCTTTTAAAATATCTAATAAAAAATGATAGCTTTCGTAATAAATGATAAGGATTCAGCATGAAACTTTAGAAGAGGTATAGGGCAGGTTCTTTTATCCTGAATTGTACCAAAATCTTATTAGCACCAGGGTCACCCACAAATGACTTACCTATATAATTATATTTTGAATATGTTTTATTTAAAAAATCCGATTTTTTGTAAAAAGTTTGAACTCTTTTAAAATATCTAATAAAAAATGATAGCTTTCGTAATAAATGATAAGGATTCAGCATGAAACTTTAGAAGAGGTATAGGGCAGGTTCTTTTATCCTGAATTGTACCAAAATCTTATTAGCACCAGGGTCACCCACAAATGACTTACCTATATAATTATATTTTGAATATGTTTTATTTAAAAAATCCGATTTTTTGTAAAAAGTTTGAACTCTTTTAAAATATCTAATAAAAAATGATAGCTTTCGTAATAAATGATAAGGATTCAGCATGAAACTTTAGAAGAGGTATAGGGCAGGTTCTTTTATCCTGAATTGTACCAAAATCTTATTAGCACCAGGGTCACCCACAAATGACTTACCTATATAATTATATTTTGAATATGTTTTATTTAAAAAATCCGATTTTTTGTAAAAAGTTTGAACTCTTTTAAAATATCTAATAAAAAATGATAGCTTTCGTAATAAATGATAAGGATTCAGCATGAAACTTTAGAAGAGGTATAGGGCAGGTTCTTTTATCCTGAATTGTACCAAAATCTTATTAGCACCAGGGTCACCCACAAATGACTTACCTATATAATTATATTTTGAATATGTTTTAATTAAAAAATCAGATTTTTTGTAAAAAGTTTGAACTCTTTTAAAATATCTAATAAAAAATGATAGCTTTCGTAATAAATGATAAGGATTCAGCATGAAACTTTAGAAGAGGTATAGGGCAGGTTCTTTTATCCTGAATTGTACCAAAATCTTATTAGCACCAGGGTCACCCACAAATGACTTACCTATATAATTATATTTTGAATATGTTTTATTTAAAAAATCCGATTTTTTGTAAAAAGTTTGAACTCTTTTAAAATATCTAATAAAAAATGATAGCTTTCGTAATAAATGATAAGGATTCAGCATGAAACTTTAGAAGAGGTATAGGGCAGGTTCTTTTATCCTGAATTGTACCAAAATCTTATTAGCACCAGGGTCACCCACAAATGACTTACCTATATTATTATATTTTGAATATGTTTTATTTAAAAAATCCGATTTTTTGTAAAAAGTTTGAACTCTTTTAAAATATCTAATAAAAAATGATAGCTTTCGTAATAAATGATAAGGATTCAGCATGAAACTTTAGAAGAGGTATAGGGCAGGTTCTTTTATCCTGAATTGTACCAAAATCTTATTAGCACCAGGGTCACCCACAAATGACTTACCTATATAATTATATTTTGAATATGTTTTATTTAAAAAATCCGATTTTTTGTAAAAAGTTTGAACTCTTTTAAAATATCTAATAAAAAATGATAGCTTTCGTAATAAATGATAAGGATTCAGCATGAAACTTTAGAAGAGGTATAGGGCAGGTTCTTTTATCCTGAATTGTACCAAAATCTTATTAGCACCAGGGTCACCCACAAATGACTTACCTATATAATTATATTTTGAATATGTTTTATTTAAAAAATCCGATTTTTTGTAAAAAGTTTGAACTCTTTTAAAATATCTAATAAAAAATGATAGCTTTCGTAATAAATGATGAGGATTCAGCATGAAACTTTAGAAGAGGTATAGGGCAGGTTCTTTTATCCTGAATTGTACCAAAATCTTATTAGCACCAGGGTCACCCACAAATGACTTACCTATATAATTATATTTTGAATATGTTTTATTTAAAAAATCCGATTTTTTGTAAAAAGTTTGAACTCTTTTAAAATATCTAATAAAAAATGATAGCTTTCGTAATAAATGATGAGGATTCAGCATGAAACATTAGAAGAGGTATAGGGCAGGTTCTTTTATCCTGAATTGTACCAAAATCTTATTAGCACCAGGGTCACCCACAAATGACTTACCTATATAATTATATTTTGAATATGTTTTATTTAAAAAATCCGATTTTTTGTAAAAAGTTTGAACTCTTTTAAAATATCTAATAAAAAATGATAGCTTTCGTAATAAATGATAAGGATTCAGCATGAAACTTTAGAAGAGGTATAGGGCAGGTTCTTTTATCCTGAATTGTACCAAAATCTTATAAGCACCAGGGTCACCCACAAATGACTTACCTATATAATTATATTTTGAATATGTTTTATTTAAAAAATCCGATTTTTTGTAAAAAGTTTGAACTCTTTTAAAATATCTAATAAAAAATGATAGCTTTCGTAATAAATGATAAGGATTCAGCATGAAACTTTAGAAGAGGTATAGGGCAGGTTCTTTTATCCTGAATTGTACCAAAATCTTATTAGCACCAGGGTCACCCACAAATGACTTACCTATATAATTATATTTTGAATATGTTTTATTTAAAAAATCCGATTTTTTGTAAAAAGTTTGAACTCTTTTAAAAAATCTAATAAAAAATGATAGCTTTCGTAATAAATGATAAGGATTCAGCATGAAACTTTAGAAGAGGTATAGGGCAGGTTCTTTTATCCTGAATTGTACCAAAATCTTATTAGCACCAGGGTCACCCACAAATGACTTACCTATATAATTATATTTTGAATATGTTTTATTTAAAAAATCCGATTTTTTGTAAAAAGTTTGAACTCTTTTAAAATATCTAATAAAAAATGATAGCTTTCGTAATAAATGATAAGGATTCAGCATGAAACTTTAGAAGAGGTATAGGGCAGGTTCTTTTATCCTGAATTGTACCAAAATCTTATTAGCACCAGGGTCACCCACAAATGACTTACCTATATAATTATATTTTGAATATGTTTTATTTAAAAAATCCGATTTTTTGTAAAAAGTTTGAACTCTTTTAAAATATCTAATAAAAAATGATAGCTTTCGTAATAAATGATGAGGATTCAGCATGAAACTTTAGAAGAGGTATAGGGCAGGTTCTTTTATCCTGAATTGTACCAAAATCTTATTAGCACCAGGGTCACCCACAAATGACTTACCTATATAATTATATTTTGAATATGTTTTATTTAAAAAATCCGATTTTTTGTAAAAAGTTTGAACTCTTTTAAAATATCTAATAAAAAATGATAGCTTTCGTAATAAATGATAAGGATTCAGCATGAAACTTTAGAAGAGGTATAGGGCAGGTTCTTTTATCCTGAATTGTACCAAAATCTTATTAGCACCAGGGTCACCCACAAATGACTTACCTATATAATTATATTTTGAATATGTTTTATTTAAAAAATCCGATTTTTTGTAAAAAGTTTGAACTCTTTTAAAATATCTAATAAAAAATGATAGCTTTCGTAATAAATGATAAGGATTCAGCATGAAACTTTAGAAGAGGTATAGGGCAGGTTCTTTTATCCTGAATTGTACCAAAATCTTATTAGCACCAGGGTCACCCACAAATGACTTACCTATATAATTATATTTTGAATATGTTTTATTTAAAAAATCCGATTTTTTGTAAAAAGTTTGAACTCTTTTAAAATATCTAATAAAAAATGATAGCTTTCGTAATAAATGATAAGGATTCAGCATGAAACTTTAGAAGAGGTATAGGGCAGGTTCTTTTATCCTGAATTGTACCAAAATCTTATTAGCACCAGGGTCACCCACAAATGACTTACCTATATAATTATATTTTGAATATGTTTTATCTAAAAAATCCGATTTTTTGTAAAAAGTTTGAACTCTTTTAAAATATCTAATAAAAAATGATAGCTTTCGTAATAAATGATAAGGATTCAGCATGAAACTTTAGAAGAGGTATAGGGCAGGTTCTTTTATCCTGAATTGTACCAAAATCTTATTAGCACCAGGGTCACCCACAAATGACTTACCTATATAATTATATTTTGAATAGGTTTTATTTAAAAAATCCGATTTTTTGTAAAAAGTTTGAACTCTTTAAAATATCTAATAAAAATTATAGCTTTCGTAATAAATGATAAGGATTCAGCATGAAACTTTAGAAGAGGTATAGGGCAGGTTCTTTTATCCTGAATTGTACCAAAATCTTATTAGCACCAGGGTCACCCACAAATGACTTACCTATATAATTATATTTTGAATATGTTTTAATTAAAAAATCAGATTTTTTTGTAAAAAGTTTGAACTCTTTTAAAATATCTAATAAAAAATGATAGCTTTCGTAATAAATGATAAGGATTCAGCATGAAACTTAGAAGAGGGTATAGGGGGCAGGTTCTTTTATCCTGAATTGTACCAAAATCTTATTAGCACCAGGGTCACCCACAAATGACTTACCTATATAATTATATTTTGAATATGTTTTATTTAAAAAATCCGATTTTTTGTAAAAAGTTTGAACTCTTTTAAAATATCTAATAAAAAATGATAGCTTTCGTAATAAATGATAAGGATTCAGCATGAAACTTTAGAAGAGGTATAGGGCAGGTTTCTTTTATCCTGAATTGTACAAAATCTTATTAGCACCAGGGGTCACCCACAAATGACTTACCTATATAATTATATTTTGAATATGTTTTATTTAAAAAATCCGATTTTTTGTAAAAAGTTTGAATGAACTCTTTTAAAATATCTAATAAAAAATGATAGCTTTCGTAATAAATGATAAGGATTCAGCATGAAACTTTAGAAGAGGTATAGGGCAGGTTCTTTTATCCTGAATTGTACCAAAATCTTATTAGCACCAGGGTCACCCACAAATGACTTACCTATATAATTATATTTTGAATATGTTTTATTTAAAAAATCCGATTTTTTGTAAAAAGTTTGAACTCTTTTAAAATATCTAATAAAAAATGATAGCTTTCGTAATAAATGATAAGGATTCAGCATGAAACTTTAGAAGAGGTATAGGGCAGGTTCTTTTATCCTGAATTGTACCAAAATCTTATTAGCACCAGGGTCACCCACAAATGACTTACCTATATAATTATATTTTGAATATGTTTTATTTAAAAAATCCGATTTTTTGTAAAAAGTTTGAACTCTTTTAAAATATCTAATAAAAAATGATATCTTTCGTAATAAATGATAAGGATTCAGCATGAAGCTTTAGAAGAGGTATAGGGCAGGTTCTTTTATCCTGAATTGTACCAAAATCTTATTAGCACCAGGGTCACCCACAAATGACTTACCTATATAATTATATTTTGAATATGTTTTATTTAAAAAATCGATTTTTTGTAAAAAGTTTGAACTCTTTTAAAATATCTAATAAAAAATGATAGCTTTCGTAATAAATGATAAGGATTCAGCATGAAATTTTAGAAGAGGTATAGGGCAGGTTCTTTTATCCTGAATTGTACCAAAATCTTATTAGCACCAGGGTCACCCACAAATGACTTACTTATATAATTATATTTTGAATATGTTTTATTTAAAAAATCCGATTTTTTTGTAAAAAGTTTGAACTCTTTTAAAATATCTAATAAAAAATGATAGCTTTCGTAATAAATGATAAGGATTCAGCATGAAACTTTAGAAGAGGTATAGGGCAGGTTCTTTTATCCTGAATTGTACCAAAATCTTATTAGCACCAGGGTCACCCACAAATGACTTACCTATATAATTATATTTTGAATATGTTTTATTTAAAAAATCCGATTTTTTTGTAAAAAGTTTGAACTCTTTTAAAATATCTAATAAAAAATGATAGCTTTCGTAATAAATGATAAGGATTCAGCATGAAACTTTAGAAGAGGTATAGGGCAGGTTCTTTTATCCTGAATTGTACCAAAATCTTATTAGCACCAGGGTCACCCACAAATGACTTACCTATATAATTATATTTTGAATATGTTTTATTTAAAAAATCCGATTTTTTGTAAAAAGTTTGAACTCTTCTAAAATATCTAATAAAAAATGATAGCTTTCGTAATAAATGATAAGGATTCAGCATGAAACTTTAGAAGAGGTATAGGGCAGGTTCTTTTATCCTGAATTGTACCAAAATCTTATTAGCACCAGGGTCTCCCACAAATGACTTACCTATATAATTATATTTTGAATATGTTTTATTTAAAAAATCCGATTTTTTTGTAAAAAGTTTGAACTCTTTAATATATCTAATAAAAAAAGGATAGCTTTCGTAATAAATGATAGGGATTCAGCATGAAACTTTAGAAGAGGTATAGGGCAAGTTCTTTTATCCTGAATTGTACCAAAATCTTATTAGCACCAGGGTCACCCACAAATGACTTACCTATATAATTATATTTTGAATATGTTTTATTTAAAAAATCCGATTTTTTGTAAAAAGTTTGAACTCTTTTAAAATATCTAATAAAAAATGATAGCTTTCGTAATAAATGATAAGGATTCAGCATGAAACTTTAGAAGAGGTATAGGGCAGGTTCTTTTATCCTGAATTGTACCAAAATCTTATTAGCACCAGGGTCACCCACAAATGACTTACCTATATAATTATATTTTGAATATGTTTTATTTAAAAAATCCGATTTTTTGTAAAAAGTTTGAACTCTTTTAAAATATCTAATAAAAAATGATAGCTTTCGTAATAAATGATAAGGATTCAGCATGAAACTTTAGAAGAGGTATAGGGCAGGTTCTTTTATCCTGAATTGTACCAAAATCTTATTAGCACCAGGGTCACCCACAAATGACTTACCTATATAATTATATTTTGAATATGTTTTATTTAAAAAATCCGATTTTTTGTAAAAAGTTTGAACTCTTCTAAAATATCTAATAAAAAATGATAGCTTTCGTAATAAATGATAAGGATTCAGCATGAAACTTTAGAAGAGGTATAGGGCAGGTTCTTTTATCCTGAATTGTACCAAAATCTTATTAGCACCAGGGTCACCCACAAATGACTTACCTATATAATTATATTTTGAATATGTTTTATTTAAAAAATCCGATTTTTTTGTAAAAAGTTTGAACTCTTTTAAAATATCTAATAAAAAATGATAGCTTTCGTAATAAATGATAGGGATTCAGCATGAAACTTTAGAAGAGGTATAGGGCAAGTTCTTTTATCCTGAATTGTACCAAAATCTTATTAGCACCAGGGTCACCCACAAATGACTTACCTATATAATTATATTTTGAATATGTTTTATTTAAAAAATCCGATTTTTTGTAAAAAGTTTGAACTCTTTTAAAATATCTAATAAAAAATGATAACTTTCGTAATAAATGATAAGGATTCAGCATGAAACTTTAGAAGAGGTATAGGGCAGGTTCTTTTATCCTGAATTGTACCAAAATCTTATTAGCACCAGGGTCACCCACAAATGACTTACCTATATAATTATATTTTGAATATGTTTTATTTAAAAAATCCGATTTTTTGTAAAAAGTTTGAACTCTTTTAAAATATCTAATAAAAAATGATAGCTTTCGTAATAAATGATAAGGATTCAGCATGAAACTTTAGAAGAGGTATAGGGCAGGTTCTTTTATCCTGAATTGTACCAAAATCTTATTAGCACCAGGGTCACCCACAAATGACTTACCTATATATTTATATTTTGAATATGTTTTATTTAAAAAATCCGATTTTTTTGTAAAAAGTTTGAACTCTTGTAAAATATCTAATAAAAAATGATAGCTTTCGTAATAAATGATAAGGATTCAGCATGAAACTTTAGAAGAGGTATAGGGCAGGTTCTTTTTTCCTGAATTGTACCAAAATCTTATTAGCACCAGGGTCACCCACAAATGACTTACCTATATAATTATATTTTGAATATGTTTTATTTAAAAAATCCGATTTTTTGTAAAAAGTTAGAACTCTTTTAAAATATCTAATAAAAAATGATAGCTTTCGTAATAAATGATAAGGATTCAGCATGAAACTTTAGAAGAGGTATAGGGCAGGTTCTTTTATCCTGAATTGTACCAAAATCTTATTAGCACCAGGGTCACCCACAAATGACTTACCTATATAATTATATTTTGAATATGTTTTATTTAAAAAATCCGATTTTTTGTAAAAAGTTTGAACTCTTTTAAAATATCTAATAAAAAATGATAGCTTTCGTAATAAATGATAAGGATTCAGCATGAAACTTTAGAAGAGGTATAGGGCAGGTTCTTTTATCCTGAATTGTACCAAAATCTTATTAGCACCAGGGTCACCCACAAATGACTTACCTATATAATTATATTTTGAATATGTTTTATTTAAAAAATCCGATTTTTTGTAAAAAGTTTGAACTCTTCTAAAATATCTAATAAAAAATGATAGCTTTCGTAATAAATGATAAGGATTCAGCATGAAACTTTAGAAGAGGTATAGGGCAGGTTCTTTTATCCTGAATTGTACCAAAATCTTATTAGCACCAGGGTCACCCACAAATGACTTACCTATATAATTATATTTTGAATATGTTTTATTTAAAAAATCCGATTTTTTTGTAAAAAGTTTGAACTCTTTTAAAATATCTAATAAAAAATGATAGCTTTCGTAATAAATGATAGGGATTCAGCATGAAACTTTAGAAGAGGTATAGGGCAAGTTCTTTTATCCTGAATTGTACCAAAATCTTATTAGCACCAGGGTCACCCACAAATGACTTACCTATATAATTATATTTTGAATATGTTTTATTTAAAAAATCCGATTTTTTGTAAAAAGTTTGAACTCTTTTAAAATATCTAATAAAAAATGATAACTTTCGTAATAAATGATAAGGATTCAGCATGAAACTTTAGAAGAGGTATAGGGCAGGTTCTTTTATCCTGAATTGTACCAAAATCTTATTAGCACCAGGGTCACCCACAAATGACTTACCTATATAATTATATTTTGAATATGTTTTATTTAAAAAATCCGATTTTTTGTAAAAAGTTTGAACTCTTTTAAAATATCTAATAAAAAATGATAGCTTTCGTAATAAATGATAAGGATTCAGCATGAAACTTTAGAAGAGGTATAGGGCAGGTTCTTTTATCCTGAATTGTACCAAAATCTTATTAGCACCAGGGTCACCCACAAATGACTTACCTATATATTTATATTTTGAATATGTTTTATTTAAAAAATCCGATTTTTTTGTAAAAAGTTTGAACTCTTGTAAAATATCTAATAAAAAATGATAGCTTTCGTAATAAATGATAAGGATTCAGCATGAAACTTTAGAAGAGGTATAGGGCAGGTTCTTTTTTCCTGAATTGTACCAAAATCTTATTAGCACCAGGGTCACCCACAAATGACTTACCTATATAATTATATTTTGAATATGTTTTATTTAAAAAATCCGATTTTTTGTAAAAAGTTTGAACTCTTTTAAAATATCTAATAAAAAATGATAGCTTTCGTAATAAATGATAAGGATTCAGCATGAAACTTTAGAAGAGGTATAGGGCAGGTTCTTTTATCCTGAATTGTACCAAAATCTTATTAGCACCAGGGTCACCCACAAATGACTTACCTATATAATTATATTTTGAATATGTTTTATTTAAAAAATCCGATTTTTTTGTAAAAAGTTTGAACTCTTTTAAAATATCTAATAAAAAATGATAGCTTTCGTAATAAATGATAAGGATTCAGCATGAAACTTTAGAAGAGGTATAGGGCAGGTTCTTTTATCCTGAATTGTACCAAAATCTTATTAGCACCAGGGTCACCCACAAATGACTTACCTATATAATTATATTCTGAATATGTTTTATTTAAAAAATCCGATTTTTTTGTAAAAAGTTTGAACTCTTTTAAAATATCTAATAAAAAATGATAGCTTTCGTAATAAATGATAAGGATTCAGCATGAAACTTTAGAAGAGGTATAGGGCAGGTTCTTTTATCCTGAATTGTACCAAAATCTTATTAGCACCAGGATCACCCACAAATGACTTACCTATATATTTATATTTTGAATATGTTTTATTTAAAAAATCCGATTTTTTTGTAAAAAGTTTGAACTCTTGTAAAATATCTAATAAAAAATGATAGCTTTCGTAATAAATGATAAGGATTCAGCATGAAACTTTAGAAGAGGTATAGGGCAGGTTCTTTTTTCCTGAATTGTACCAAAATCTTATTAGCACCAGGGTCACCCACAAATGACTTACCTATATAATTATATTTTGAATATGTTTTATTTAAAAAATCCGATTTTTTGTAAAAAGTTTGAACTCTTTTAAAATATCTAATAAAAAATGATAGCTTTCGTAATAAATGATAAGGATTCAGCATGAAACTTTAGAAGAGGTATAGGGCAGGTTCTTTTATCCTGAATTGTACCAAAATCTTATTAGCACCAGGGTCACCCACAAATGACTTACCTATATAATTATATTTTGAATATGTTTTATTTAAAAAATCCGATTTTTTTGTAAAAAGTTTGAACTCTTTTAAAATATCTAATAAAAAATGATAGCTTTCGTAATAAATGATAAGGATTCAGCATGAAACTTTAGAAGAGGTATAGGGCAGGTTCTTTTATCCTGAATTGTACCAAAATCTTATTAGCACCAGGGTCACCCACAAATGACTTACCTATATAATTATATTTTGAATATGTTTTATTTAAAAAATCCGACTTTTTGTAAAAAGTTTGAACTCTTCTAAAATATCTAATAAAAAATGATAGCTTTCGTAATAAATGATAAGGATTCAGCATGAAACTTTAGAAGAGGTATAGGGCAGGTTCTTTTATCCTGAATTGTACCAAAATCTTATTAGCACCAGGGTCACCCACAAATGACTTACCTATATAATTATATTTTGAATATGTTTTATTTAAAAAATCCGATTTTTTTGTAAAAAGTTTGAACTCTTTTAAAATATCTAATAAAAAATGATAGCTTTCGTAATAAATGATAGGGATTCAGCATGAAACTTTAGAAGAGGTATAGGGCAAGTTCTTTTATCCTGAATTGTACCAAAATCTTATTAGCACCAGGGTCACCCACAAATGATTTACCTATATAATTATATTTTGAATATGTTTTATTTAAAAAATCCGATTTTTTGTAAAAAGTTTGAACTCTTTTAAAATATCTAATAAAAAATGATAGCTTTCGTAATAAATGATAAGGATTCAGCATGAAACTTTAGAAGAGGTATAGGGCAGGTTCTTTTATCCTGAATTGTACCAAAATCTTATTAGCACCAGGGTCACCCACAAATGACTTACCTATATATTTATATTTTGAATATGTTTTATTTAAAAAATCCGATTTTTTTGTAAAAAGTTTGAACTCTTGTAAAATATCTAATAAAAAATGATAGCTTTCGTAATAAATGATAAGGATTCAGCATGAAACTTTAGAAGAGGTATAGGGCAGGTTCTTTTTTCCTGAATTGTACCAAAATCTTATTAGCACCAGGGTCACCCACAAATGACTTACCTATATAATTATATTTTGAATATGTTTTATTTAAAAAATCCGATTTTTTGTAAAAAGTTTGAACTCTTTTAAAATATCTAATAAAAAATGATAGCTTTCGTAATAAATGATAAGGATTCAGCATGAAACTTTAGAAGAGGTATAGGGCAGGTTCTTTTATCCTGAATTGTACCAAAATCTTATTAGCACCAGGGTCACCCACAAATGACTTACCTATATAATTATATTTTGAATATGTTTTATTTAAAAAATCCGATTTTTTTGTAAAAAGTTTGAACTCTTTTAAAATATCTAATAAAAAATGATAGCTTTCGTAATAAATGATAAGGATTCAGCATGAAACTTTAGAAGAGGTATAGGGCAGGTTCTTTTATCCTGAATTGTACCAAAATCTTATTAGCACCAGGGTCACCCACAAATGACTTACCTATATAATTATATTTTGAATATGTTTTATTTAAAAAATCCGACTTTTTGTAAAAAGTTTGAACTCTTCTAAAATATCTAATAAAAAATGATAGCTTTCGTAATAAATGATAAGGATTCAGCATGAAACTTTAGAAGAGGTATAGGGCAGGTTCTTTTATCCTGAATTGTACCAAAATCTTATTAGCACCAGGGTCACCCACAAATGACTTACCTATATAATTATATTTTGAATATGTTTTATTTAAAAAATCCGATTTTTTTGTAAAAAGTTTGAACTCTTTTAAAATATCTAATAAAAAATGATAGCTTTCGTAATAAATGATAGGGATTCAGCATGAAACTTTAGAAGAGGTATAGGGCAAGTTCTTTTATCCTGAATTGTACCAAAATCTTATTAGCACCAGGGTCACCCACAAATGATTTACCTATATAATTATATTTTGAATATGTTTTATTTAAAAAATCCGATTTTTTGTAAAAAGTTTGAACTCTTTTAAAATATCTAATAAAAAATGATAGCTTTCGTAATAAATGATAAGGATTCAGCATGAAACTTTAGAAGAGGTATAGGGCAGGTTCTTTTATCCTGAATTGTACCAAAATCTTATTAGCACCAGGGTCACCCACAAATGACTTACCTATATAATTATATTTTGAATATGTTTTATTTAAAAAATCCGATTTTTTGTAAAAAGTTTGAACTCTTTTAAAATATCTAATAAAAAATGATAGCTTTCGTAATAAATGATATGGATTCAGCATGAAACTTTAGAAGAGGTATAGGGCAGGTTCTTTTATCCTGAATTGTACCAAAATCTTATTAGCACCAGGGTCACCCACAAATGACTTACCTATATAATTATATTTTGAATATGTTTTATTTAAAAAATCCGATTTTTTTGTAAAAAGTTTGAACTCTTTTAAAATATCTAATAAAAAATGATAGCTTTCGTAATAAATGATAAGGATTCAGCATGAAACTTTAGAAGAGGTATAGGGCAGGTTCTTTTATCCTGAATTGTACCAAAATCTTATTAGCACCAGGGTCACCCACAAATGACTTACCTATATAATTATATTTTGAATATGTTTTATTTAAAAAATCCGATTTTTTTGTAAAAAGTTTGAACTCTTTTAAAATATCTAATAAAAAATGATAGCTTTCGTAATAAATGATAAGGATTCAGCATGAAACTTTAGAAGAGGTATAGGGCAGGTTCTTTTATCCTGAATTGTACCAAAATCTTATTAGCACCAGGGTCACCCACAAATGACTTACCTATATAATTATATTTTGAATATGTTTTATTTAAAAAATCCGATTTTTTTGTAAAAAGTTTGAACTCTTGTAAAATATCTAATAAAAAATGATAGCATTCGTAATAAATGATAAGGATTCAGCATGAAACTTTAGAAGAGGTATAGGGCAGGTTTTTTTTTCCTGAATTGTACCAAAATCTTATTAGCACCAGGGTCACCCACAAATGACTTACCTATATAATTATATTTTGAATATGTTTTATTTAAAAAATCCGATTTTTTGTAAAAAGTTTGAACTCTTTTAAAATATCTAATAAAAAATGATAGCTTTCGTAATAAATGATAAGGATTCAGCATGAAACTTTAGAAGAGGTATAGGGCAGGTTCTTTTATCCTGAATTGTACCAAAATCTTATTAGCACCAGGGTCACCCACAAATGACTTACCTATATAATTATATTTTGAATATGTTTTATTTAAAAAATCCGATTTTTTGTAAAAAGTTTGAACTCTTTTAAAATATCTAATAAAAAATGATAGCTTTCGTAATAAATGATAAGGATTCAGCATGAAACTTTAGAAGAGGTATAGGGCAGGTTCTTTTATCCTGAATTGTACCAAAATCTTATTAGCACCAGGGTCACCCACAAATGACTTACCTATATAATTATATTTTGAATATGTTTTATTTAAAAAATCCGATTTTTTGTAAAAAGTTTGAACTCTTTTAAAATATCTAATAAAAAATGATAGCTTTCGTAATAAATGATAAGGATTCAGCATGAAACTTTAGAAGAGGTATAGGGCAGGTTCTTTTATCCTGAATTGTACCAAAATCTTATTAGCACCAGGGTCACCCACAAATGACTTACCTATATAATTATATTTTGAATATGTTTTATTTAAAAAATCCGATTTTTTGTAAAAAGTTTGAACTCTTTTAAAATATCTGATAAAAAATGATAGCTTTCGTAATAAATGATAAGGATTCAGCATGAAACTTTAGAAGAGGCATAGGGCAGGTTCTTTTATCCTGAATTGTACCAAAATCTTATTAGCACCAGGGTCACCCACAAATGACTTACCTATATAATTATATTTTGAATATGTTTTATTTAAAAAATCCGATTTTTTGTAAAAAGTTTGAACTCTTAAAATATCTAATAAAAAATGATAGCTTTCATAATAAATGATAAGGATTCAGCATGAAACTTTAGAAGAGGTATAGGGCAGGTTCTTTTATCCTGAATTGTACCAAAATCTTATTAGCACCAGGGTCACCCACAAATGACTTACCTATATAATTATATTTTGAATATGTTTTATTTAAAAAATCCGATTTTTTTGTAAAAAGTTTGAACTCTTTTAAAATATCTAATAAAAAATGATAGCTTTCGTAATAAATGATAAGGATTCAGCATGAAACTTTAGAAGAGGTATAGGGCAGGTTCTTTTATCCTGAATTGTACCAAAATCTTATTAGCACCAGGGTCACCCACAAATGACTTACCTATATAATTATATTTTGAATATGTTTTATTTAAAAAATCCGATTTTTTTGTAAAAAGTTTGAACTCTTTTAAAATATCTAATAAAAAATGATAGCTTTCGTAATAAATGATAGGGATTCAGCATGAAACTTTAGAAGAGGTATAGGGCAGGTTCTTTTATCCTGAATTGTACCAAAATCTTATTAGCACCAGGGTCACCCACAAATGACTTACCTATATAATTATATTTTGAATATGTTTTATTTAAAAAATCCGACTTTTTGTAAAAAGTTTGAACTCTTCTAAAATATCTAATAAAAAATGATAGCTTTCGTAATAAATGATAAGGATTCAGCATGAAACTTTAGAAGAGGTATAGGGAAGGTTCTTTTATCCTGAATTGTACCAAAATCTTATTAGCACCAGGGTCACCCACAAATGACTTACCTATATAATTATATTTTGAATATGTTTTATTTAAAAAATCCGATTTTTTTGTAAAAAGTTTGAACTCTTTTAAAATATCTAATAAAAAATGATAGCTTTCGTAATAAATGATAGGGATTCAGCATGAAACTTTAGAAGAGGTATAGGGCAAGTTCTTTTATCCTGAATTGTACCAAAATCTTATTAGCACCAGGGTCACCCACAAATGATTTACCTATATAATTATATTTTGAATATGTTTTATTTAAAAAATCCGATTTTTTGTAAAAAGTTTGAACTCTTTTAAAATATCTAATAAAAAATGATAGCTTTCGTAATAAATGATAAGGATTCAGCATGAAACTTTAGAAGAGGTATAGGGCAGGTTCTTTTATCCTGAATTGTACCAAAATCTTATTAGCACCAGGGTCACCCACAAATGACTTACCTATATAATTATATTTTGAATATGTTTTATTTAAAAAATCCGATTTTTTGTAAAAAGTTTGAACTCTTTTAAAATATCTAATAAAAAATGATAGCTTTCGTAATAAATGATATGGATTCAGCATGAAACTTTAGAAGAGGTATAGGGCAGGTTCTTTTATCCTGAATTGTACCAAAATCTTATTAGCACCAGGGTCACCCACAAATGACTTACCTATATAATTATATTTTGAATATGTTTTATTTAAAAAATCCGATTTTTTTGTAAAAAGTTTGAACTCTTTTAAAATATCTAATAAAAAATGATAGCTTTCGTAATAAATGATAAGGATTCAGCATGAAACTTTAGAAGAGGTATAGGGCAGGTTCTTTTATCCTGAATTGTACCAAAATCTTATTAGCACCAGGGTCACCCACAAATGACTTACCTATATAATTATATTTTGAATATGTTTTATTTAAAAAATCCGATTTTTTTGTAAAAAGTTTGAACTCTTTTAAAATATCTAATAAAAAATGATAGCTTTCGTAATAAATGATAAGGATTCAGCATGAAACTTTAGAAGAGGTATAGGGCAGGTTCTTTTATCCTGAATTGTACCAAAATCTTATTAGCACCAGGGTCACCCACAAATGACTTACCTATATAATTATATTTTGAATATGTTTTATTTAAAAAATCCGATTTTTTTGTAAAAATTTGAACTCTTGTAAAATATCTAATAAAAAATGATAGCATTCGTAATAAATGATAAGGATTCAGCATGAAACTTTAGAAGAGGTATAGGGCAGGGTTTTTTTTCCTGAATTGTACCAAAATCTTATTAGCACCAGGGTCACCCACAAATGACTTACCTATATAATTATATTTTGAATATGTTTTATTTAAAAAATCCGATTTTTTGTAAAAAGTTTGAACTCTTTTAAAATATCTAATAAAAAATGATAGCTTTCGTAATAAATGATAAGGATTCAGCATGAAACTTTAGAAGAGGTATAGGGCAGGTTCTTTTATCCTGAATTGTACCAAAATCTTATTAGCACCAGGGTCACCCACAAATGACTTACCTATATAATTATATTTTGAATATGTTTTATTTAAAAAATCCGATTTTTTTGTAAAAAGTTTGAACTCTTTTAAAATATCTAATAAAAAATGATAGCTTTCGTAATAAATGATAAGGATTCAGCATGAAACTTTAGAAGAGGTATAGGGCAGGTTCTTTTATCCTGAATTGTACCAAAATCTTATTAGCACCAGGGTCACCCACAAATGACTTACCTATATAATTATATTTTGAATATGTTTTATTTAAAAAATCCGATTTTTTGTAAAAAGTTTGAACTCTTTTAAAATATCTAATAAAAAATGATAGCTTTCGTAATAAATGATAAGGATTCAGCATGAAACTTTAGAAGAGGTATAGGGCAGGTTCTTTTATCCTGAATTGCACCAAAATCTTATTAGCACCAGGGTCACCCACAAATGACTTACCTATATAATTATATTTTGAATATGTTTTATTTAAAAAATCCGATTTTTTGTAAAAAGTTTGATCTCTTTTAAAATATCTAATAAAAAATGATAGCTTTCGTAATAAATGATAAGGATTCAGCATGAAACTTTAGAAGAGGTATAGGGCAGGTTCTTTTATCCTGAATTGTACCAAAATCTTATTAGCACCAAGGTCACCCACAAATGACTTACCTATATAATTATATTTTGAATATGTTGTATTTAAAAAATCCGATTTATTTGTAAAAAGTTTGAACTCTTTTAAAATATCTAATAAAAAATGATAGCTTTCGTAATAAATGATAAGGATTCAGCATGAAACTTTAGAAGAGGTATAGGGCAGGTTCTTTTATCCTGAATTGTACCAAAATCTTATTAGCACCAGGGTCACCCACAAATGACTTACCTATATAATTATATTTTGAATATGTTTTATTTAAAAAATCCGATTTTTTGTAAAAAGTTTGAACTCTTTTAAAATATCTAATAAAAAATGATAGCTTTCGTAATAAATGATAAGGATTCAGCATGAAACTTTAGAAGAGGTATAGGGCAGGTTCTTTTATCCTGAATTGTACCAAAATCTTATTAGCACCAGGGTCACCCACAAATGACTTACCTATATAATTATATTTTGAATATGTTTTATTTAAAAAATCCGATTTTTTGTAAAAAGTTTGAACTCTTTTAAAATATCTAATAAAAAATGATAGCTTTCGTAATAAATGATAAGGATTCAGCATGAAACTTTAGAAGAGGTATAGGGCAGGTTCTTTTATCCTGAATTGTACCAAAATCTTATTAGCACCAGGGTCACCCACAAATGACTTACCTATATAATTATATTTTGAATATGTTTTATTTAAAAAATCCGATTTTTTGTAAAAAGTTTGAACTCTTTTAAAATATCTGATAAAAAATGATAGCTTTCGTAATAAATGATAAGGATTCAGCATGAAACTTTAGAAGAGGCATAGGGCAGGTTCTTTTATCCTGAATTGTACCAAAATCTTATTAGCACCAGGGTCACCCACAAATGACTTACCTATATAATTATATTTTGAATATGTTTTATTTAAAAAATCCGATTTTTTGTAAAAAGTTTGAACTCTTAAAATATCTAATAAAAAATGATAGCTTTCATAATAAATGATAAGGATTCAGCATGAAACTTTAGAAGAGGTATAGGGCAGGTTCTTTTATCCTGAATTGTACCAAAATCTTATTAGCACCAGGGTCACCCACAAATGACTTACCTATATAATTATATTTTGAATATGTTTTATTTAAAAAATCCGATTTTTTGTAAAAAGTTTGAACTCTTTTAAAATATCTAATAAAAAATGATAGCTTTCGTAATAAATGATAAGGATTCAGCATGAAACTTTAGAAGAGGTATAGGGCAGATTCTTTTATCCTGAATTGTACCAAAATCTTATTAGCACCAGGGTCACCCACAAATGACTTACCTATATAATTATATTTTGAATATGTTTTATTTAAAAAATCCGATTTTTTTGTAAAAAGTTTGAACTCTTTTAAAATATCTAATAAAAAATGATAGCTTTCGTAATAAATGATAAGGATTCAGCATGAAACTTTAGAAGAGGTATAGGGCAGGTTCTTTTATCCTGAATTGTACCAAAATCTTATTAGCACCAGGGTCACCCACAAATGACTTACCTATATAATTATATTTTGAATATGTTTTATTTAAAAAATCCGATTTTTTTGTAAAAAGTTTGAACTTTTTTAAAATATCTAATAAAAAATGATAGCTTTCGTAATAAATGATAAGGATTCAGCATGAAACTTTAGAAGAGGTATAGGGCAGGTTCTTTTATCCTGAATTGTACCAAAATCTTATTAGCACCAGAGTCACCCACAAATGACTTACCTATATAATTATATTTTGAATATGTTTTATTTAAAAAATCCGATTTTTTGTAAAAAGTTTGAACTCTTTTAAAATATCTAATAAAAAATGATAGCTTTCGTAATAAATGATAAGAATTCAGCATGAAACTTTAGAAGAGGTATAGGGTAGTTCACTAAGGATTTTCACTTACGGTAACTTTTCTAATTTCATTTCAAAAATTTTACTTGAACATTTATTTCTTGGAATCTGTTATAGATATATGTAGCTTAGATGATGACTGATATGGATTCAGTGTCGAGTAGGAAAGGGTAGGGATTCACTGAGGATTACTCCTTCCAGTTCTTTTTCCACTTCAGATTAAAAACATTTTTGAAAAATTGATTTCTCAAGATTAGCTCCCTATAGAGCTTAGATGATTACTGATATGGATTCAGCATAAAATTCTTGAAGTTGTTTGGGGATTCGTGAAAGATTTTCATTTACGCTTTTAGAGATATCATTTCCGGTTTTTTTCCGAAAATTAGCATGACTGTACGAAATATGTAAAAGAGGATTAAAATACCGTAAAAAAAGTTTCGTTGATAATAAAGTGTGCACACCATTTGACACCCTATGAAAATTCCTTGATAAATCTCTTGTTATATGAATTTTTTCCATTTTAGATCAGAAACCACGTCTTTAAATGATGATATCCATTTTTTAATAAATAAATACACATTAAATAGATATTTTCGTAAAACTTTTATAGCTACTTATGTTTTATTTTATTTTTGAAAAACAAAATGTTAGAAACTTCGTAGGATTTCTCAGCGAAAATAAATAGGCCTGTTGATTTGATTTTCAAAACTTGGTTGTGAGTTGTCGTATCCACAGACATCATTTAAAAACGGTTGATTCGTTTCAAGAATGCCCGAAATGCTTAGATCCATCAAATTTAAGAACGAATTTTTGACTCATCATAATACTTTCCCTTAACATATATTTTGCATTGCAGGGGAATTTAAAATGACTGTCTATTCGTTTCGATAACATAGCCGTATTTTTCACTACGAGAGCAGTTTTCAAATCATAAACTCTAAATCTAATAATTTGCGACCGTAACTATAGGTTGTGACTACAATAACCTTACACGTTGTGGTCTTTGGGGGTACGACACAAACAAGATCCCATCGGGATGGAGCTAAACTCCTGCGACAACCTGATACTGATCCATCAATTAATGCCAAATTTTGAGATGGTCCTACCATGCAAAGATTGGATATTTTTATTTTGCCACTATTCATTGAATAACCAATTATAAAATTTGGTTTCAACATAGTTTAGTAATTTCTTTTTGCGTGAAAGTGTAGAATCGTAAAGCTTTCAACGGGCTTTCTAATTTTTTTTTAACTTGGTTCAAATGTATTTTATCTATCAGCAAAATTGAAAAATCAAATTTTTGCACTTTCGCTATATAATTTTAAAATTACTTCTAACGAATTAAAATAATTTTAAAACGGCTCCAATGCTGGTAGTTCAATTTTACGGTTTGCAAAAAAATCGAGGAAAAAATCTCAAAATCCAATGCTATATTTATATATTTTCCTTCCTTTATTGATAAGCATGATTAGCTTCAGACGAGGAAGTTATGTATACTATAATAAAATCTAGCCTTTCCTTTTGAACTTCTCTTTAGTAAAATTATCTTCACTTCTTTCATGCCAAATTATTTTGAGGCAATTTTGAGATTTCTACTGTATGCTATACGAGATGGCAGTAGATAAAATTGTTCGTTCAAATTTGTACGAATAAAATAACATTTGAGCGAATCAAACCACCAATTAAAGTAACATTTCAGAAAATAACTCCCTTAAATATATATTTACAAGAAATAAGTAGCTAATGAAATACTGCACATAAAATAATAAACATTTTTGTATCTAAAATGGGAAAAGTAATAAAACATACGTTCATTTTCAAATGCATGAAAGCTTTGCCAGTACATTTAACCAGAAAAATCCTATTGTATCATTCCCTATCCTATCTGTTTTCGAGATATCAGAAATTTTAAATATGCACGGAAAATGTTATATGTATTTTTCACGGAGTGTGTCTTTCAAGTGATGTCTATGAAATTTGGCATTCTTACTTAATTCTGGGACAAAAACCTTAAGGAAAATTAAATACATTCGTCAGGATAGACACATTCTTGTTTGCTGATTGTTATTTCTTTTTCTTGATGGAAGCTGTTATTTCTTGCCACTGAAACCGATTGATAAGGTCACTAATTCGCTATGTGCAATAATTTCAACGATTTTTTTACTTTTTAAACGATTTAATTTAAATCAAATATTTTAATGTTTTTATTCCCTCACCCGCTCTCTGACACAAACATTTTTTAAATAACTTGAAATATATGTATTATTGTTCATACATATGGGCTGATTTTGAATAACTACAATTTCTTTTTAATTAGTTGTCAATTACTCCTTTTCATAAGTAAGTAAATAAACGAAAACAATATCTATTTCTCCATGCCATCTTTCACCAGTTACTACTAAAGTGAAAAATTTCATATTTTTTGCTTAGTCTCAACTCGGCTGATTTTTTCATAACTCAGTCCAATACTTTCTATATTTTCTTAATTTACCTCCCACCCCCCACCCCCCGCCTCCTAAACACATTAATACATTTTTGTTAACAAAACAAATTAACTTGAAACGTTGGTATTGTTTTTCTGTTATTAACTAGAAAGAGCAGCATAAAATGAAATGGATTATCAAAACTTTTCCTTGACTTTCTTACTTTAAGAACAGATATTCTGAAGTTAGTAGCCACGAGTTTCTGGGAATTAAGATCTATGAATTATTTCGTTGTTGCCCCATATCCTCGCTGAAATATTTTACATGCAACGTCTTTTCATACACACACAATAGTGTCATATATATTCAAAAACTCATACAAATATTGAAATATCTCATTGATATTTAAATATATCGGCATAATAAGAAGAATAACAAAGGCTGAGAGAAGAGTTAAAATTCCCGCGCATACTTTGATTGGTTGAAATGCCACTTGTTTCAGCCACTGACATTGAGCTGTAAATATTGGTTGTCTCCCTTTGTAAATTGAAATTGCAGGAGTTCTAAAGGCCCTATCACACTCAAAAACTTTTGGAACAACCAACTATTTCGGACAACTTTTCCCCCAATTTTTCGGCAAAAAAGTTGGCGATAGGGTTATTGACAGTTTGAAGAAGTTGTGCTAAATGACAAAACTACGGCGGTATGTTTATCGCCTTTTGGCGACAACTATACATTTATACATGTACTTTTCGGCAGGCAGCGCGTTCTCGCTTCGACTTCGGCAGTAAAACAAGACTTTTACTTAGTACTTCGTTTTGTAACCTTTATTACTTTTTAATTATAACTAAATTGCTATCAGCTGCAGGGAAAAATCAAATATGCCTTGGCATAATTACGCTAGGATTATTCCTGCTTAAGAAGAAGAAACAAAGTAAACCGAGAAGGATGTGGACAAAATCTATTGTAAATTTTTGATTTGCTCTTTTTTATATGGATTACTTCAGATATCAGAAGCTTAAACAGTTGAATGAACATTAAAAAATATTTGGATTTGTCACACATCCGTATAAAACGCAAATAAATATTTGGTGAAAAATATTGACTCTATTTTAAGATACAAAATTAGTTTAAAAAGCGATATTGCCGATATTGACTGAAATGAAACAAAGAAAAAGAAAACGTAAAAAGTATTTAAATTCAAGAATGCCGTTATTAAAATATTATGTCTTCAACAAATTTAAGTTCATTACCATTTTATACTTGATTTCAAAGGTTTTCAAAGACATATCTATTTTAAATATCCGAAGATGTTCTTTGCTCGTTTGTAAAGTTTAAAATATTTCTCATTAAAGTAAACTTTTAAAAATTATTTTATCTACATTTATATTTATTTAGTAATTATATTTTAAAATAGATTTAAATGTACATTCCATCTATAGCTGGTATAAAGTATACTTCAAGATGTTTTTCAAAGTAACTTCGAAATAAATTTTTATAAGCATTCAAATTTAAAAGAGTTAACTTTTCATATTTATATACAAACTTATTTTTTTTATGAAAAGTAAATGATTTTCAAATGTATTGTAAATTTCTAATTGTCTATGTGCGTTTAAAATAATAAAAAAAGTCTTCAAATGTTAGCATTAAATTATTAAAATTTCAAAGTAGTTTGATTTTTGTTTTTATTCTAATCTAAAATGTTCAAAATTACATGTCGAAAGACAACTACTACTCGTATAAGGATGTTCGATGATTTCTGTCTAATTTTACATGCACATTTTATATTTGCTAATTTTACAAGCACTTTTTTACTTAAGAATATATTCCATCTATACCTGGTATAAAGTATACTTCAAGATATTTTTCAAAGTAACTTCGAAATAAATTTTTATAAGCATTCAAATTTAAAAATAATTTACTGATATAAGATTATTTTGTATATAGAACGTAAAATAATTTAAAACAAAAAAATTCTGCAGATTATTAAAGGAAAACTGTATTTGAATATTTTAGCAACAGATGGCAGCACTTGTAAAATTTAAAATTCGCTTGGATTCGAACCAGAGCCCAGTCGTTTGCTGATCTGATTCTCTACCACCCAAGCCAAAACTTCACATTCAGAAAACTGATGAAATATGTATATATCGCCAAAGCAAACTCGCGTACGCTCTTGATTAAATTCACAGAAAGGCTGATTTTCTGAAACGCATCTATACTGTAAACTAGCAAGCCACTGGCAAATATAAATTTTAATCAGAAGAGACCAAAGAGATTATATTAGTAATAATATCTTAATATTTATTATATAATATTTCATGTATATAAAATCGCTTTGGAAGAGATGGTTCGTAAAGATGATATTTTCTCGTACGCATGGTTCTTCAAATTCTTTTTTAAATACAGTGGATCTTTTAGATTCCACAAAAATGATTTTTCACGTATTGATTCAATTAACTCCATTTCCATCTCGCATGACTACTTTTTTTTTACTTCGAGACGACTTCCATTGACATCCACCTTTATGACACAGAAATATTATAAATACTTAACAAAATTCTAAATCTAAACTAAAATAATACTTCGCGCTGCCTGGTTATTATATCAATATAATCTATCTGTTATTATATTCTATCTGTTCGCGCTCCACAGATTCAAACTTGCTTGAGGATTTCACGCCAAACCAGAATGTAGTAGAATCTGCGCCAACCTTTCTACACACGTGATTCCTTCGCTACTCATCTGTGATTGGCTGGTTGGTAAAAAATTGTCCCAAATGAACAACTTTTTCTATACCTGTCAGATAAAGTTGTCCCAATTTTTTGACCTCATTTCACCCGAGTTTTCCCCCAACTCGGCGTAAAAATTGTTCGAAAAGTTGGTTGTCCGAAAAATTGCCGGAAAAGTTGTTGAATGTGATAGGGGCTTAACACACCTTTCCCGTCCGGCTGCCCACTTTGCTGCTCTATGTCCTAGGATGAGCCGGACGGTCTGGGCTTTCGCACCTTCCCCGTGATTTTCTGCGTCATTTATATTTGTTAAATCGAATCTATATTGGCCTCGTTTCATTCAAGTACAATCTCAATGCGCTGGTTTCTACTATCGGTGGTGATGGGCTCACTCAATTCGATAAATGTTTTTGGTACTCGAACAATAGACAGACAAACAAAAAGGCAGACATATTTTTTATTATTATAGATTAAGGATAATTCACAAATTTTAAATTCAATTGAAACATGTGAACATTTCAATCATTACGCTGTAAATGAAAATCTAAATCTGAGATATTACAAGCTTTGGCATCAATATTTGATATTGATAAATACCATTCGTATTATGTCAGATTGATTTAGTCGACATCAATATTTCATCCATTCAAATATTTCTTTACAGCAAATATACTTGAATCTAGCGGTTGCAATGATACGCTAGCCTTTCTAATTAGGTCGCAATCGATTTCCTTTATCCATTCAGACCAAGCATGAACCCACCTTCGAATGTTCCAATGAGCGAAAGACAAACTCCTCAGATAATTGTTGGATACATCTAGAAAAGTAATAACTCTTTCTCTATTGTTTAAGCCCCATCTTAAAAACTTCGTATCCCTTTGAAACATATCCTCAAAAAATATATGATCATCCAGTAAATATTTTGCAAGTAATGGTAGAGAGTCAAATATAGTACTCAAAGTCTTAGGACATATCAAAACTTTCCATTTAAACTCTTCTAAGGCCTCTGGATCCAGTTCGAACCATTGTATAAGAATATCAAGATCCTGCAAATTACGTGAAAGTTGAACCCAAGGAAAGTTTAAACCTGAAGATAAAAATAGTTCTTGTTTAAACTGCTCTATAGCTTTTACCGTTGGAAAACACCAAGTGAGAAATTTATCAACATTCTGCAAATTCGAGTGAGCTATATGATATTCACATAAATCCATAGCATAGATTTTGACAAACCATTTCTTAAATTGCATTCTATTGTCTTCCGATGGAAAGCCCCATGTCAGAAATCGGTCAACTTCCGGCCATTTCGAGTGCTTAACACAATTAATACATACATCCGTTGAATATATTTTAACGAACCGTGATTTAAAATTTCTTACAGTGTCGTCTGATGGAGCATACCTTCTGATTACTTTTTCAAAACAATTTATTTCTATGATATATTGAAAAGACGAAGCCTTTTTAAAATCAAGTCTATGATCTTTAAAAAATATATTAAAAATAAACTGAAATATTTCCTGCTCTGATGAAAATCCCCAATTTAACCATGAATTAAAGCGATCGTCGTTAACTTCAGATAGCATCTGAAAACATGATTCTTTTCCGGATTTTGATACCAAAACTTCCATTTTAAATCTGGGTATTTCATTTTCAGGCAAACATTCCCTTAACATAGAATTAAGTAGTTCCCAGTTTTCTTCCAGAGCCAAATGGCAACAAAATGATGCACCATACTTTGATCTTAAAAATGATAATTTCTCTTCAAAAGTAACATGATGTTGCAAAATATTTTGAAATATTTTTATGTTTCGAATTTTAAGTGGCTTCTTGTTAATCAAAATGAACAGTAATTCGCCTGCTTTAATGGTCTTTCTGTCTGGGAGATAATTGTCGCTAAACACATAGCGCTTGAAGTGATTTGGTGTTTTTTCCAATAGCGCTACGATTAAATCTCCATAATAGTAATCCATATAATCATTTCTTCCAGCATTATCCCCATTTTCAATTGAATAATGATTTGCCAGTGATAATAAAAGATCTCCATATTTTGATTCAGGCAAAATATTCCATAACCCTTCAATAATTGGAATCAAAAGATCCAGATAAGGCCACTGAAGAAAGCATACAAGTACATTATGTCCAGTGTCTTGAAGGGCTTCTTGGAAAAATTTGACCCTTTGTTCTTCAGACATTTGCTTTAACAGAAAGCATAAAATATCGATGTCAGGTTCAAGTGATGATAATCGTCTATAAAGTAAAAAATCCCCTGTAATTTTTTCCCGTAGTTTCAGTTTATGGATTTTGGACACTACTCGTTTAGCAAACCTAATAACATGCTGTCTGAAGTTTTCATTCGATTTATCCCAGCAATGTAGCACAGTTAACCTTGATCCTTCATGTATCCCGTGTCCCATTAAAATAATCCAAAATGCAAAATCATATTCAACCATTCGATATATTGCCACAGTTAATTGGATAGACCACTGTTTAACAGTTCCAGGATCCTTGTAAAAATACATATCTGTACGTTGTTTAGGTGACATTTGTGACCATAGAGAAAGAATAAATAATTCTAAGCAATACATGCACGCCATTTTGTAACGTTGGACAACTGGTATTTTTTCGTCTTGGACTAAACGTTCAGCAATCTTCTTTTCGTCTAATCTCATTTCTACTGTCCAATCGAAAGGAGTCAAAAAACTGTCTGCAAAAAGGGGAGGAAAGTTAAACATCTCTTGTTGCCTGTTCCAATTGAACAATTGCACAGCTATTGAACGAATGCTAACAATCAATAGATTCTGTAATGCAGGAGGCAGAGGGAGTTTCTCGCACATGTCAGTTGATTGCTTTTGAATTAAAATCTCCCACATACTGTTCAGAATGGAATATTTATTCCGTCTTAGTTTTTCCGACTCACATAAAATATATTTTTTTAGTTCAAAATTTTGACATAATTGAATTGCTAATGTCGTAATGGCCTGGTCTTTGAGTGATGGCGGGGCCTTTACATAACCTTCTATTAATTTCTCAGAAATATCCAACTTGCTAATGCTCATTCTCACTTCATACATCTTCTAGCAATCCATAAAGTTCTACTAGGTTTTGACTACATGAGAAAGAAAAAAGAAAAAATTAGTCTTTTCCGTCACACAATATATATATATTAAATAAAAATGTCAGCAAAATATGTTCGATAGTTTTTAAAATAAAAATTAAAATAATAATTACACATATATAATATGAAGAAACCACGTGACCCACTTTATAATAAAATATGGCATGCATCTTTTTTATCCAGAGAAAAAATCGTGATTTTCAACGTTCTTTTAAATTTATATTTTGTGTTGCATCCGTCTAAAAACCGCTTTATTTTTTCCTCTTCTCTGTGCATCTATATTCTGCTCCAACGCAATTCACGTGATTGTAACGATGAGTTGTATAAGAATAGCTGAATTTTTTTCACGCAAAATTATTTACGTCTGGAGTCTGAAATAAAAGTGTATGAATGAAATATTCACTGTTTCTACAACGAGACGATTTATATATCGACGATATCATTTGAATAAAATTCATATTTTTCGATGAAGTTTTAAGTTTCATTTAAAATAAATTACTGTCATTCTGTGATAATTAAAAAATATCACCCCTGAATGTATTGCGTTTTGCATTTCAGTTGGAAAGTGTTTCATAATCAATGCTGTATACATGATTGATCTTTCTTGTTTAGATAAAGCTGAACCATTATTTTTACTTTCCTTATATACATAGCATAATATATAAGGAAAACATTGTGACGGGGTCGAAGATTTTAATTCGAGTTTTTGACGGGATAGCACGTTTCAAGCATTCTTGAATACAAATCAAACGTTTTTGAGGTGATGTCTGAGTGTGTCAGTATGTCTGCGGAGACGATATCTCACGAACGAATGGAGAAATTCGAAAGATATTTGGTATAAAAATTGAAATCTGTAAATATTGGAAGCCTATTGTTACTTTCCTTATATACATAGTATAATGTATAAGGAAATTTTTGTGATAGGGTCGAAAATTCGAATTAGTGTTTCAGACAGGAGAGCAAGCTTCAAGCATCTCTGATCATCAATCGAATCGAACGACATTTTTGAGGTGATGCCTGTGTGTGAAAGTATATGTGTGTCGTGTGTGAAAGTATATGTGTGTGTGTGAAAGTATATGTGTGTGTGTGAAAGTATATGTGTGTGTGTGTGGTTGAAAGTATGTGTGTGTGTGTGTGTGTGTGAAAGTATATGTGTGTGTGTGAAAGTATATGTGTGTGTGTGAAAGTATGTGTGTGTATATGTAAAAGTGTGTGCGTGTGTCACTGAGTCTGTGTTGGAGACGATATCTCACGAACGAATGGAGCGATTCGAATGAAATTTGGTATAAAAGTTACAATCCATGAATACTAGGATCTTATTGTTTTCAAACACAATCGAATGTTCAGAACCCCTAAATGTGAAATTTTGAAAATCATCAAAAACTTAAAATATTTAATAAAGTTTCGCAAATGGGCATTTCTTATGTAATTTTTTCCTTAGAAAACGATTGGCATAAACGTTAGAGGGCTAGCATGAACCGTTCTCGACATATTTTACATTTTTCAAATAAATTTATCCAAAAATCCCATAAATTAAAAAAACTATTAACTGTTGAGAAACATGTTCACTTTCCATACGTAATATCATGCGATAAATTTGGTGACATCATTCTAGCTCGTTCCATTCATGAGAAAATATATTTTGGGTAATAATTTTGTATTTGAACGCGAATAGTCATTTATCTGCTATAAGAATAACTTATTTCTCAGTCCATAAAGCTTGGCAAGATTTCAGCGACGAATTTGGCAAAATATCGCCAACTTAGCGACTTTTTAAATGTTGCCAAATTAACGAAAATCTCGGCAAATGGATAAAAATGAAGCTAAATCAAAGAAAACGACGACTAATTGACAAAAATTCAATATCTTGGGAAGAATATAACCAGCTACTAGAAGAATAACCAATTTATTTTACTGTAAAAGTAGTAAATTCATTGCATTATATAAGGAAAGTCATATGCTGCCCACATCAGATTGTATTTTAACTCTATCGAATGTTCAGAACCCCTCAAAATTTTAGAGTGAAAATTAAAAAAAATCAAAACCTTTAATAAAGTTGCGCAAATCATCATTCGTTATGCCAAAAGTCATTTATCGACTATAAGAATAACCTATTTTCTCCTTGCATAGCGAGTGGTGATATTTTGGCGACAAATTTGACGGAATGTCGCCACCTAGCGACTTTTATAAATAAAGCCAAATTAAGAAAAAATTTCGCCCCATTGCTAAAAATGCTGCTAAATCAATGAAAATGATGATTAATTAATGATCATTCAATACTTTTCGCGGGATGTCGCCAACTTGGTGACTTTTTGAATATTGCAAATTAAAGAAAGTGCCGCCAAATTGATAAAAATAACGCTAAATGGGGGGGGGGGATTCATGCTTTGCAAATTTTTAATTCTCTCATATGAGTGGCATGCTTTCTAGTATACTCTTATTAGAAAGCTCTGCTCCCCATTTGTCTGCAACACTTGGCGATACATTTAGAGAACATTTAGATATATTTAGAGATTTTTAGATACATACATTTAGAGAAGGTGAATAATCTAATGACATATCGCCAACTTATCAATGTTTAGCCCCAGATTAACGAACATATCATCAAAATTGTAAAAATGACGCCAAGTTAAAAAAAATAACGCCTTATTGATGAATTTATTATTTACATATTTCAATATATGGATTATATTGCTTATTACTGATGAAAAGTATATTAATAATAATTAATCTAGAGTTGCGAGAAATATGTTAATTGGGTACGAAAAAGTTTTGCAAATTTCCATCTGGAAAAGCCACAAATGTACAATTCAAAGTTAAATATAGTGTGTCATGGATCTTATACATCCATTTCGACAATAAGAATTTTCAATCTCGTCTTTAGTAATTTCGTATCTAGTAGCTCATCGGTAGAGTGTCGCCTGGCTACTTCGTAGATCCAGGTTCTATTCCAGGTTGGGGCAAGGTTTACAATTTTATACATCACTTTTCACTGTGAAAGAAGTAAATTCATTGCATTACATAAGGAAAGTCATGTGCTGAGATCAGATGTTTTTCATTGCATGCAACTTGGACAGTACCTTGTATAAAACAAAATTAGAAAATTAAGACATGTTTATTTTATTTTTCGTGTCCCATAAGAGAATGACCTAGAATCCTTACCCCCCCCCCCCCAATTGCTTCACGTTTATCAATTTGGCGACATTTTCATCAATTTGACGATATTTTTTTCAATTTGGTAACATTTCAAAAAGTTACCAAGTTAGCGACGTCCCTTTAAACTTTTTTCCCAGCATTACGGACTGAAGGAGACATGTAAAATTTTTATAGTCGATTCGATATGTTTTTTCCAAAATATTGAGTTTCCATTAAATAGTGGTCACTTTCATTTTTTTAGCGTCATTGTTATCAATTTGGCAACATTTAAAAAGTCACTAAGTTGGAAATATTCTGCCTTTAGATTTAAAAAAATCAACAATAGCCAATGATCTCACAAAGTTCAGTAGCCACTTTGATGATGTTAGTGGCCATAATTCTGTACTCGATTCTGACCTCCCCTCCACCCATCTCCTAATTTTTCCCTTTTTCATATGCATCTTATATATATATATATATATATATATATATATATATATATATATATATATATATATATATATATATATATATATATATATATATATATATATATATATATATATATATATATATATATATATATATATATATATATACAGGGTTCATTCTAGGATTTCAAAAGGGCAGGGTGCTGACTTCCAAAAAAAGGCATATTGTCATCATAAAAGGGCACATTGCGTATGAAAGAGGCAAATGTTTTTAAAAGGGCACAATTATAAATTTTAACCAAAGAATGCATTGCATAATGTGGCCCACACGTAAAATGGATACAGATAATTTATCTATTTTACATATTTATATAAAAATAATTAGTGATGCAAATAAAAGTATTAAAAATTAAAACAAAAGGGTACATTGTACTGCTTGATGCTGCTAAAAAATAGCATAGTCTTTAGATGGTATCAATATTTTGGCAAAAAGTGGCTAGTTAATGTACACGGCTACTAAGTCTAGTAAGTAGCCAGCATTTTATCATTTTAGGATTAGCTTATTGTAAAAATTTTAGTTGAAGCAAAATGGAAAGAATTTATATTTAAATTAAAACTTCATAAAAAAAAAATTATATAAATAAAATCAAAATATGTTACAAACATAAGTGATCCTCCTTAAAAAGTTTTGAGTTCCCGAATCCAAAAATTACAGAAAATATTTTTTCTTAAACTGCATTGTTAATACATTGAAAAATAAATAATGAATTTTCAAAATTTAAAGTAATATTATATTAACTTATTAGAAAAACTAGAATTAACGCAATCTTATGCAAGTAATTTAAATTTATTGAAGATCCAATGTTTACTTTATCTAAACTAAACATACTATGAGCAAAAATGTATGGGCACACATAAATAAAAGAAAATACTAAAATTTGTTAATTAAAATAAAACCATGTTTTACCAGTATAAAATGCTGTATAAAAGTTAAGACATTTATTAAAATAATTATTTTTAGAAAAGTATATTAATGGTATAAAAATAAGGCAGCAGTGCCCGGAATTTTAGATGCAAACCTCTGATTAAAATTATACCGGAATCATGGCGAATTAGTAAAAAGTTTGAGATATTAAACTTGATATATTCATTTGTTAGGGGTTTAGGGGAGAGTAAATAATTTGCATTATGTTAGGGGATAGTATGTATGCTTGATAGGAAGTCACAGAAGAAATGGTAATATTAAATGGGAGGAGTGTATGGCTGGCATGTGTCTGGTCTGTGGATATTAAGAACAGTTCGGGGAGTCGATGTGCACCGGTTCCTATCTCCTATGCATGGGCGTGGCAAAAAAGCATGCTGGCTTTGCTGGTATATGTAAAATTAAAATCAATGATATAATCCACAATATAAGAAGCAATGAAAATATCTAGTTGCATATTAAGACACTGGAAAATGTAAATAAATACAAATTGCATATAAAATAAATAAATAAAAATATAATATACGTTTCATGTAATATAAGTTCATTATGAAAGAAGGAAAAGCAGAAAACTTGAGATTAAAGAGCACCCTTTTAGTATAAAAGTTTATTGAAATGTATATAACTTAAATGTATGGAAAACAATGAAATAGTACAACCTCAAAAATCCGGACTTTGCCGATTCCGGATTTTCGATTTTTCCGGATTATAGAATTTGAATAAAATTCAGATTTAATATTAACTAAATACACTATAATGCACTATTTTTAGTAAAAATAATGGCAAAAGTTAAGTTAATCAAAACATATTATTTAATCTAAAAAATAGGGCAAAAGAAATTTCTAAAAAAAAATATACACATTAATAATTTAGAATGTGTGAACGAAACGAAATGATAAAATTACATTTTATCATTTCGTTTAAATATTTGAATTAACATTTGTTATTTCATTAATTTTGTTTTATGGGAAAGCAGTTTTCTTTATCCTGTAGATGGACATTATTTATGCTCGGTTGTAAAGTTTCTTTGTTCAAGACCTTTAACTGCATGATCGATTGTTTGCATAAGATTATCAATGGGTATTTTTTCTTCTCCACATTTATCGTCGTTACTTTGATCTTTTTCCATTTAATATCATATCGCGAATTTCGCCATCACTCAATTTATTTACGATTGGCGCATCATCATCACAGTGCAGAACTTCCGTTATATCGGCTTTGTCGAGATTTAATGAAGCGCCGGAAGATTTAATAAAGATCGAGGATTAGCACCTTTGACGATATATTTAAAGGTGTAAATGTGTTTAAACCGTTTTCGCTATTAACGAACGAAAAACAAAAAATAAGAACTTAAAAGTTGTATTTATTTTCTAGCATCTATATAATGTTATGTTTAAAAAAGGCTGATGTGTCTGAAAAAAGTAAAAAGTAAAAAAGGTAATAGTCAAATATGTAAAAAATATCGCAGTAGATAAAATAAATATCTTTTCCAAAAAAGAAAAATATCTCTCCTCTCAATGATTTTTTTAAATTACGATGAGTCATTACTAGATTGCAGCAGCACCGAGACGTGGTGGGGCAGGGAAAGCGAAGAAAGGAATTTGCTTAGTTCCTAATCGTAAACGCAGCCGACCCCTTTGAGAGCTCAGTGCGTTAATGACCTTGTTGCTCGGTTCTGTGCGATACGATATTATTTAGTTATTTATTTGCTATTTATAGTATTTAAATATGGCTTTCTAAACAAAAAAGGCAAAATATACAGTCGATTTCAAGCTGACACGTTCGACGAAAACGAAAAAATCGTCAGATATTGGGAGGGGGAGGAGATTCTGAAGAATGGAATTCGTACTACGAAGTGAGCAAAATAAATTTCCGTGAGCGTTAATATAAATTCTCGGGATTTTTAGATTTAATTGAACAATCTGTGATAAAATATTACGATAACGTTTTAAAGTGTTTAATATTAAAAATTACATTGTTTCAGAAAAATGTCTTTTTCAATAATGAGAAAAGAAAATTTTGATAATAAAAATTCTGTATTTAAATATCGATGTATATTTTACGCTAAATAATTAATCGGGAGTTGTGACTTGAATAAGGGGGAAGAGGGATTAACACTAACAACGTCATTCACGCTCCAACCACGAGCCGATCTAAGGCAGTCCATCTAAACTTTCGTTTCATTTCCGGGTTCAGAAAGTCGACCGGAAAATACGATATTTGTTTATAAAATATAATTCTATATAAATAATCTTACCCTGTTGTTTTAAATCCGCGACTTTGTCAGTCCGGGGGAAGGAGAGAAAAAAAAAATAACCCCGAAGGATTTGGACTTCATAATTGCCCCGGTTCAAAAGTTATTTTCCTAAAACGAGTACTATAGCGAGCCTAGGACGGATTTGATTGGGTTAAAAATCAAAAACTTAAAATATACCACTGAAAACAGCGGTACACTAATGTCGTGTTTTTAGTTACACAGGATCTCGAGTTATTCCGGAAAAACAAGTACATTATGGTGATGGTGAGCCCGGGACTTGTTAACTGAAGAATGCCACTGCTTCTCAATATTAAGTATGGTTAAGCAAAGTTTATAAGCTTAACAAGAAGCATAGAGTAGGGGCCCAGAGAGAAATGGGATATTTGCGGCATCCAGATCCAAATTCCCACCCCCTCAAATTTTATTGAAAAATAATTTTATTATAAAAATTATACGTATTAAGTTATGTTTGATTATTTAACTGAATTTTATGATAAATACGAAAACAATTTTATACAAAATATTCATTGCTCATCATTAAATACAACCAAGTGTACTCGGCGTTGGTCATGGATTTTGATGCAAATCTCATGAGAATTACACCGGAACTCACGGCAAATGCTAGGAAGCTAAGGAACGCTTTAACAATACACCCGTTTATAACAAAATAAAATAAAATAATGCGTGGACGCACACACGGCTATGCTAGTCACGATTGCTCATCTTAAATACCGGCCAACGTCATATACAAAATTGTAAACAACCTTACAAATTATACAACACAATCGCCTATTTTGAACCAAAATCATTCTTGTGAGTCGCGACACAAATAAATGAAAATACTTGAAGGTGCAAAAAAATTCCTTTAATTCAGAACCAATATTCAAACAATTATTGCTATCTCAACGAATTTTCATCCAATTTTAATAAAATTTTAACCCAATACTCATAATGATAATATAATGCTAAATTGAAAAAATTGACGAAATCTTCAGAATTCGTAAATTTAGAAAACCCAAAAAAATAAATACACTTAGTGTGTCACCAGCTGTTTTCAGCTGAGATGAAAGGTCTGCAATTTAATCAAAGCACCTGCTTGCAAATTATCCTTTGCGGAGGCAAGAAAAGAATAGATTTGATTTGACAAAATGACGGAAAACAGGATATTTAACTTTAAAATTTAATTACTTTTAAAATATTTATACGAATTTTTAAAAAAATCTTGACGAGATGCACATAATGAAGTAGGAAAGAACCTATGTAGCAAATTTCACCGCTGTCTGGCGCTTTGATTTCCCGCTATAGAAGAAACAGACATATACAGTTAATTCATTCAGTCATTAAAAATTCCTCAAGAATCTCTTCACTTTTTGTTCTTAAGGACCCCTTAATTTTTTACTGAATCTCCGATCCGAAATACAAAACGAAACCGGGCTGACGACGAGGCCGCAACCTTCAACTGTAAGGTATATTACCAAAATATTAGGGATTGCTATTCCCCCCCCCCCCCCACACACACACAATCAAAAAAAAAAAATACGTATTTTATTAACAGGATCAAAATCAGAAAAGAAATAAGGCAAAAGCACCTCCTTTCACCTTTCCTAAAAAAAGTAGAAGACTGGAAAATTATTTATTAGTGAACTATTTTTCCTATATGATAAATTATTACAAGTTTCTTCTTTTTTTCTTTTTTACAAACTAATATTTTTAAGTATAATTATTTGGGCTACGATTGCCATACACTCCTCATTAGCAATATTTTCCCCCAAGTGTTTACTATTTATGTTACATCAGTCAATTCAAAACACAGTTGAACTAGAGTTATGTCTGTGATTAGTGGTCTCTGCTAGGAATTAATGGGATTAAAGAAGTCAAGTGTTTAATGAGATTGAAATCCATATAAATAAAATTGAAAATCTGTCTGCATATGTGTTTGTATTTGTTTCAGCATCACCGGGAGAAGGACTGCACCGGATTTGATGAAATTCGGCGAAATTTCGGCGTAAACTTGAAGTAGCCACTTAAAATTCAATCCATATTTAAAGTTTTTATAGGATCTGGGGCTCTCGAGATATTAATAAAAAATGCACAATTAAAGCAGTGAATAATTTTCTGAAAATTAATCAACTGAAGCAGTAAATAGTTTTTTTAAATAATTTTTCGGGGGGGGGGGGGAGAGAAAAGAATTTTATTGTTGATATCATTTAATCTTTCAATATTAATGCAACTGTGTTAAAATATCAGTAAATTGCCCATTGAAATTCAGGTGCCCAAGGTCGGACCCCAAACATTAAGATACAGGCTGCTCTGCATGTTTCATTTTCAGATTTATACACATTTTTATAAAATAATTTAAAAGAATAAAAACAACTTATCTGTGCACTAAAGAAACTTGTCAATTTCATGCACTTTGACGCATCTTGTCTAAGCTGGCGATCATTTTCTCTCTCCCTTCTATGTATGTTAGGCATTATGTCTGAGCACTTGCAGTGGACAACTAGGTAAATTTTGAAACTGTACCTTACATAAATTCGTAAAATAACTTCTTCCTCAGTATCTGTAGTTTAGCAAGAATTCCCCCCCCCCCACCACCTTTTTAAGAATTCCCCCATCTCCTGATTGGATAGATGCTTTTGCTAAAGTGTTTATGGGATTTTATAACCCTTTAAAGGCAACCTATGAATTCTCTTCGAATTTTCTTTGAGGGCGGCTGTGGAAGGTATTTATGTGGGCACCGGCATTCAAGATCAATATAATTTAAACGCCTTTGAGGTACAGAGAAGCAATAAAACCCATTGTTATCAATGTCAGGGCTGGGGAGAATGGAATGTTTATCTGAGGAGTGGGGAACAATAACTCCTGGAAGGAGAAACCTTGAGAATGACACTCTCCGGGGTATAATGACACTCCCGGGTAATGATACTCTCCGGGGTATTTTTTTTATATATAGCTTATTTATCTTGTGTCCCGGGGCTCAGAGGGATATGATTTCACCCTGTGGGGTGGAAGTTGCCGACAAAGGGTGGAAGTTCAGCTAGTGGTGTCCAGTTATATTGGTACATTTCCCATTCATTTGGCTGTCAATATTGTTGTGATTTTTGTGCAGCTTTAATAATGAATGGGAAAAAACTTCGCACAATCACGGATGTTTTGAAAATTTGACTATACAAGGTATGGCCCCATTTAGGAAAAGGGCATGCAGGGCGGTATTTTTCGATCTCAGGGCGCAAAATTATAGTACTGGGGCAGGCGGGGCGGGTTTTTTAATTTCTGAGGGCAGCGGGGCGGGCCACCCCGCGAAAAACACCTAGGATGAACCCTGCATATATATATATATATATATATATATATATATATATATATATATATATATATATATATGTGTGTGTGTGTGTGTGTGTGTATATATATATATATAATCCATGGTGAAAACATCTATTTACAAACATCTGGTGTACCTCAAGGGGGCTGTAGTAGTAGTATTCTCGCTGACTTATATATTTATTATTATGAACGTCATTTTAACTCTCATTCATATATTTTATATCGATATGTAGACAACTTAATTTGTATTATCATAGATGATTCTTATACCATTAATATTGATTTTTACCCCTCTAACCTAGAATTAAATCCCTAATGAGCCTAGTGTTAGTGAAACTATGAATTATTATTTAGACCTAAATTTAAGATACCCTCAATAATCATGTTATCACCAATCTTTATGATAAAAAAGATTCTTATAACTTCACTATTATTAAGCAACTATCATATCAGTCTTGTAATTCTATTCAATTGTTTAGAAACATTACTTTAAACCAGCTTTTTCGAATACATCGACTTTCTGATCCTCAGTTTCACTTTCTCCACATCAATAATCTTAAACGCATTTGTCAAAATTACCACTATCCGGAAGTATTTGTAAATAATATTATTAATAATTTCCAATTGGACACATACTAATTTTACTTATACATCATTTATCCTTGATTGGACAACTCTTTTTTGTGAATTTCACCCGTTCTTATCATCTACTTTCCACTAGGCCTGAGTGCTTAATATTTTTGAAAGACTACTTTCCACTTGTCCTGAGTCCTATACTGCTTTCTATTTTTGAAAGTTTGCTTTCTATTTTTGATACACATTATTTTTCGTTCAAGAGTATTCATTCCGGTGTCCTCTAACTTTGACGAAGAGAAAAGAAATGCTCTGTCGCATGTTCTCTTGCGAGCGTGTTACCTGCCACGTAGTTATTGTGAATGTGAGTTAATATTTCTGTTTTTGTTATTTCTGGTATATCATTCACATGGTTTTTATTATTTGTCCTTCCACTAGTCAGTAGACAGTTCCAATGGTGTCCATAGGTAAATACTATCGCCATTATCAGAAACTGGCTATTCTTTCGGTTTTAACTCGAATTGTATGGCTGTCCTGACGAGAATGCAATTTCGAACTAACCGCCGTCTTTTGAATATTTTCAGTTGATTGTTCTCCATGTCATGATCTTCAATCTTGAGCTTTTTATTATTGCCTTTTATCATTTTTGTCGTGTTTGTTTTCTATTTTATATTTATATTATTTTATATATATTTATATATATATATATATATATATATATATATATATACCTTTTAATTATGACTTTTGTATACTCATCTTCCCCTCCCCCCCCCCTTCCATTATAGTGATAAGTTAACATCTATTTTTGTCCTTAGTCATGGTCTATAGTTACTTATTTGTAACAGATATGCTAGAGATGTATTTTTTGTACTTGCCACAGTTGTTTTCGTTTTTTAAAAAATATCTTTATTTTTTTAATAAATCTATTACGTTATTAGCTTTGCGCAATATCATGATTGAAAGTTTTATATTCTGATTTCTACATACTGACTTTTATTACATCATTTAATAGTACATTTACATTTATTATTTGCTTTTGGATTCAACTATCTACCTTTTGGTTTTCAAATATTTGCAAAAACTATATATATATATATATATATATATATATATATATATACGCACATTCAATGGCCATCCCAAAAAGCAGTGTTGCCCAAACTGGGGTCCCCAGACCCCTGGGGGTCCGCGAACAGCACGCAATATTTAACTAATAAATAGTTAGCTTTAAAAAAAAATAAAATTCATTATTTTTCTCCACTCTTTTTTTATTTTATTTTTTTAAATAAAATAATAATAAACTTTTTTTCTAAATAACTTTGAATTAAATACATTCATGAAATTAATTTCAAACTGATAGGTTATATCTTCAAACAGAATTAAATTGTTTGGGAGTAGATTTCCTTTTGGCACAATGCGATGATTAACGGTGACGATACTCTGATGTAGCTTGGACGTCAAAGCACTTGTAACTTCGAGCATTAACACTACAAGAGACCGGATGACGTCAGCTTTGAATAGAGGGGGACGTAGCGAACATCCCCCGCCTCGCCCGCGCTGATTTACACGGGTGCTCCCACGGAAAGTCACGTGACATAGCTACTAGCTATGGTTAGCCAAGGTACTTATGGTTAGCTACTAGCTATGTCACGTGACGTACTTCACTAACGTACTTTCAACCCTGCAGATATTTGTTGATTATTTGATAAAATGGATCGTCGGCTAAAATTAGGTGCTTCAAAGCGTCCTTTGGAAACTGAAAATGTTGTTAGTTCTAGTCGTATCACGAATAATGAAGTGACGAGTCCGAAAGTAGATAGTTGTTCCAGTGCCAAAATTGTGAATGCTAACGTAAAAAAGGTTCGTAAATATTGTGATTCATATATAAACTTCGGGTTTATTTCCATTGAAAAGAGAGAAGTGTTATCTCCGCAATGTGTTATTTGTTACCAAGTTTTATCTAATGAAAGCATGAAACCTGCAAAACTCTCTCGACATTTACAAACAAGACACCCCGAGTTTGTTAAAAAATCTGTTGATTTTTTTCAATTAAAATCTGACGAGTTGCAGGGCAACCAAACAATGTTGTATAAAGCCAGTGGTGGCTATAATGAAAATGCTGTTCGTGCGTCATATGAGGTCTCCTTACTCATCTCTGAAAAGGGAAAGCCACATACCATTGGTGAAGAAATTATAAAACCAGCAGCTCAATTGATGGTCTCAGCAGTTCTGGATGAAAAAGCTAGTAAGGCTTTGAATTTAATTTCCTTGTCTAACAATACAGTAAAAAGACGGATAGATGAAATGGCCCAAAATGTGAAAGAAGAACTTCTCAACAGAATTCAAAAGCATTGCACATTATTTGCAATCCAGTTAGACGAAAGCACTGACATTGTTAATAATGTAAATTTGATTGCTTTTATCCGCTATGATTATGAAGAAAAATTTCATGAGGATTTTCGTTTTTGTGTAAATCTAGCACCACGCACAACTTCAGAAGAACTGTTTAACATTGTGAACAAATTTACGGTTGAGAATGACATTGATTGGAATAAATGTGTAGGTGTCAGCACTGACGGAGCAAGAGCGATGTGTGGAAGGAAGAGTGGATTGGTAACTAAATTAAAAGCTATAGCAGCATCTATCGAGTGGGTTCATTGCTGTATCCACAGAGAAGCGTTAGCAACAAAAAAAATGGCGCAAGAATTAAAAGAATGTTTTGATGAGGTAGTTAGAATTGTAAATTATATTAAAGCAGGTTCTTTAAATTCTCGATTGTTTGCCATATTATGTGCGGAAATGGGCAGAGATCACGAACAATTGTTAATGTACTGTGATGTACGGTGGCTTTCTCGTGGAAAAGTATTAACCAGAATATTTGAATTGAGGGAAGAAGTAAAATTATTTTTATTTGAATCTAACTTTGACCTTAAAGATAGGTTCCATGAAACTAATTGGATTTTGAAGTTGTCATATCTGGCTGACATCTTTAACTATCTAAATGGACTTAATTTAAGCCTGCAGGGATCTAGCGTCACTATTTTTCAAGTTCAGGATAAAATCAAGGGGATGAAAAAAAAATTAAAGATGTGGATTCAGAGATTGGACACAGAGATCTTCGAACAATTTCCGTCCATGGCAGAATATATCCAGAGTTCAGGAGAAAATGTTCCACATGAAATAATTAATATTATTAAATTACACTTGGAACAATTGCATTTACAGCTAGATGAATATTTTCCCGAAACCAATGACGGTGACGTGTGGATATTGAATCCATTTGCTAGTGAACTACCAACCATTCACTCTCTTACACCCAAGAAGATTTTTTTGACGGATCTTTCATCGGATTATTCTCTAAAATTAATGTTCTCACAAGTACAATTAGCTAACTTTAGGTTATCAGTAACGGCTGACTATTCTCAACTGGCAACTGTAACCAACAGCATCCATCAAAAGTTTTTTATAGGATGGATCACTCGGGTGTTCTGGGAAATGAAGTTGCAGACGTTGTTAGCTTTTGAGGTGACGTCAGATATCTCTGTTCAGAGTACAAACTTACCTTATCCCTGTTCATCGCTAAGGTCACATCTGAATATTAATACCATAAAAGAGTGGCAATAGCAGTGGAATGAAAGTGAGAAAGGAAGAGAAACATTCAACTCTCTTCCTAGAGCATCTCAAGAGCAACTGATTTGCAGCAGAGAATTGGTACAGTTTTTCTCAGGGCATGGCTGTTTCCCAACCTATCTTTACAAAATCCAAAAGAAAGACACCGAAAACTGTATTTGTGGTGAAATTGGATCTCCGAAACATTTTGTATTTGATTGCGAACTTACAAAGAACTATCACCTTAAAAGGCCCAGTAGACAACATATGCCAATATTTGCCGAAAACCTTCTGGGGAATAGCTGGGGTAAACAGAGAATAAAAACTATAATTCAATTCCTAGAGGAAAACGAACATATCCTATGAATTATTACTGGTAACCTCCACACATTAGCTCACTGTTTATTGTATATTTATCTATAGTACTTCTAATTTTTTTTTTATAAATACTGCAATCAAATTAATTTCAAATTCACATTTGGTTTAATCATTGTATGTATCAATATAGTATTGAAAGCCATGGTAATCTCTGAGATTTGTATGTATATGTTGTATATATAGTTTTGTATGTATGTTTGCATAAGTAGTTTTGTATATATGTATATATATGTATATATCTTTGAAAATTATTCGTTTCATTTTGTATATGTAATAACCAATTTTAGAAATATTTTTATATATATAGTTGCTCCCATTTGAAACAGTTCTGCACATAAGTGTTTATGGATGTGAAATATTTGTGAAATACTATCTGTATATAGTATAGACAAGCATATTGTATATATAATTGTTTATCATTTTTATCTTGGCATTAAGTTTTAATTTCTGGTTTTGGCAGATATTCCTCCACCATAGGCTGTAATTACGGCAAACCTTCGGGTCGGTGCTTATAGGTGGTTAATCTGTTAATCTCAACTGGCAAGAAAGGCTCGTTTAAGGGGCTTCATCAGTCACAAGTTTCAATCTTCACCTTCCATGTTAATGTATGGCCGTTTTAGTGCTAGTGCTAGATAGCATAGCTCCTCCAAAAATCAACCTATTTCAATTTTGTTTTCAGGATCTCAAAGTTATAGAAATTGAAGTTTGCTTTATAATTTTACTTTTTGTTAAAATTATTGTTAAGTATTTTTAACAATTTATTGAAGTTGAGAGTCACTTAGAAAAGTCAAAACTAAAAGTTTAATCGTCTTTTATCAATTTGCATTTCATAATACTCGAATTTGAAAAAAGCAGTGCACATGAATAGAATTTTAGCTTTCGATAGATACCTAAATTTTTGCGCTATCATAAATAGATTTCCAGCAACTTTTAATTGAAGCAAATATGGATCTGAAAAAAATTGTATTTTGCTTTCCCCCTCTTTCTTATTTCCTTCAGGGGGTGACAGGACTCCCGTGGGAAAACGTTGTTTATGGGCGTTTATTCGAAGGCGGCGGGATTTCTTCTTGTCAGGAGGAGGATAAGGGACAGAACTAATCCCGCCGGTCATGAAAGGAAGAAGGGTAGAGGGTGAAAATTGTTCTCACGTTACGTGGAAAGGCATTTTGAGTTGGGAGTGGAAAACGGTTACTGGACCTTTTTATTTCAGTATGCTTACTCGATATAGATCGTCTCTTTCTTCATTCTCGAGTTAGCTAGTTTTGCCAATCACTATTTAATAATATTCTGTTGTAATTTCAATTTTTACTTTACCGTTGCACATATAAGTATATCATATACTTAATTTTCTTTTTCTATTTTTCTCTTGTAAATATTTAAAATTTATAATTATATTTTTGTTGTAATTATTTTGTCACCATAATTACTAAACATGAAAAGGGATCAACGTTTTAACAAATCAGGAAGGCTCAAGTTATCAGCCCACCGCAAAAGAAATAAAGGAAAATATTTAGCAGCATGGAGGGAAAAGCAGAGGTAAGTTTATGTATTATTGTTCTAATATTTTTTTCAGAATATTTAATTTTGGATTGTGTATATAAATTATTATCCTACATAATAAAAGTAGATCATTCTCTCTCTGTGTGTGCGCAGTCTGTAGCGGGAAATGTAAGCGTCGTACGGCCGTGCAATTTCATACACAGATGATTTAGGACTCGGAAAGGTGCACCTCGACGTTATTTTTTTCATTTTAATTATTGTTTCAGTTATGAATTTTTAAATTTTAAAATCACGATTTCCCACTATTTTGTCAAATTAAATATGTGTCTTGCCGCAGATTCGCAGATGATCGAGCAGTTTGCTAGGCATTTAGTCTAAGGGCAAACAGCTGATTTCACCAAATGCATTTATATTTTTATTTTTCCTAAATTTACAAATTCAAAAGATGTCATCCCATTTTTTTTATTTGGTCGAGTATTGCTAAAATTTGCCTGAAATTGGACAAAACTTCGTTCAGATAGCACTTACTTTTGGGTTTAAAGAAAATTTTATTCAATTTCAAGTATTCTTATTTATTTGTGTCGCGAGAATGACTTTAGTTCAAAATAGATGATTTGGAAATTGAGTGCTGTTATTTGTATCTGTATTATTAAAGTTGCAGGCGCCTATTTATTAGAAATATAAAAATTCAGTGGTTTTTCAGAAGATATGGCCAATATATAAATTGATTTTGATTGAAAATTAATTTTGAAATACATCATGTCCGTCGATATATTTTCGTCGAACGTAGAGTATCCGCAAGTGACGGGTTTTAGTTTTTCGATGTGTGTGTGGGGGGGGGGGGGGGGGATTATCACGACAATTGCGTCGATGTCCACGACTTACATGCAATTTTCACTGTTATTTATTTATATGAATAAAAATAATATATTTTGTTATTTTATATAATTACCCTGCTTTATAACACCCTTGCAACGCCAGGTACATTTTTCAGTCTTATATAATTACGAATGATCTTCCTCCTGTATGTATGGTATTACATCTGACTCGTCAGTCCGTTATCAGTGAAATTTGGTACAGATAAGGTTAGATACATTTCGGAGGTTTTACTTGAAATACCCGTTCCGTTGACTCAAATATTGAATGGTCGATATAATAACCAAAATTTTCGCCCGTACAAAAACCAACCATTTTATACTCGTACATGAGTAAAATTACATAGCTTATCATAGCGCTAAACAAGTAATTCCTATGTAAATGGATTCATCATGTTAATCTTTAATACATTGCCTTTATTACTTTCCTTATATACATAGTATAATGTATAAGAGAAAGTATTGTGACGACGTTGAAAATTCGAATTCGAGTATAAACGGGAGAGCACGTTTTAGTTATCCCTCAACACGAATCAAAAGTGTCTGAGGTGATGTCTGTGTGTGTGTGGGGGGGGATATGTGTGTGTGTTTGTCAGTGAGTCTATGGAGACGATATCTCACGAACGAATCAAGCAACATGAACAAAATTTGGTACAAAAATCACAATTAATAAATATTGGACTGTAGCTTTATTTACTGTAACTTTTTTTAAATTTACGACGAACTGTAATTTATTAATTCTTTGCTTTTTGTCTTTTTTAGAGCCAAAAATTCAGAGCCTTCGGAGTCGCTGAATAACCTGTGCTCATCAATATTACCTGTAACTCCACAGCAAGAAACAACAGATCCAATAAAATTCGAACTTTGTGGAAGGCGAATTATTAATATCGCCCATTTTATTAAGGAATTGCAACTTTTGAATCAACACGGAGTCTTTGGTTGTACCATCAGTGACATGAAAATTATTTCAGAAAACAGAAAAGGACTTAATAGTGGCATAAAATTCAAATGTTTAATGTGCAATTTGGAAAAAACAATCTGGACAAATGATGTAAATGAATCATCTCTTCGCATCAACACGGCAGCTGTTATGGGTACTGTTGGTATCGGAGTGGGATATTCTAACATGGAAGAATTTTTCAGCGCCTTGAATATTCCATTTATGTCCCAAAATACATACACCACCGAACACGATATAGTGTCTGATTCTTGGGAAAAGTGTGCTTCCGTTGAAATGGAACAAGCAGTGAATCTTGAAAAAGAATTAGCTATACAAAGAGGAGATGTTGATTCTGATGGCACACCTCTTCTAACAGTTGTAGTGGACGGAACTTGGGCGAAACGTTCATACAGAACAAATTATGCATCACTATCAGGCGCTGTAAGTAAAATGCTATTTTCCTCTTTTCTTGAAGTTGGTATTGCTAGAAACATCAAATAAATGAAAAAATGCCAGCATATATACGTATAGAATATGCATTTTGCAAGTGTATTTCATTTTTATTTATTTATTTATTTATTTTTTGTATAATTATTTAAGTAAATATTTATTTCCAATATTTTTTTATTATCTATTTAAAATTCATCCAATATATAATTATAGCTGCTCTTCTGTTTCTCTGAATGAAGTAGCATTGTGATTTTCTATTAAATTTAGTACATATGTACTGTGCGTTCAGGAGAAAGGTTTTATCTAAAACAAAATCGATAACATGTTCCGTTGACATTTGAAAACTTTTGGATATGTTTCTAAGAGTCACAATAAAGTAGATTCAGTTTTTGTAAAATATAATATCTAGCGTTTCAAAAAAAAAAAAAAGGGGGGGGGGGGTGTCCTGAAAGCTTCTTTTTATGAAACATATTTTTTCTAACCTCTTTCGATTTTGATTTTAAATCTTTGATTACATTCTATGGCAACACATTTTCAATTTTTAAAATCTCACTTTTCTCTTTTTCCCAACAGGCTGCCATTGTGGGATACCACACAAAGAAGGTTCTCTTCTATGGAGTTAGAAATAAATACTGTGCAACTTGTGCTGCATCAAATAGAAAAAATATCACGCCACCAAACCACAAATGCTTTAAAAATTGGTCAGGTAACTCTTCTGCTATGGAAGCCGACATTATAGTAGAAGGGTTTTGCCAAAGCATGGCAACATATGGCGTAAAATATGCAACAATGATTGGTGACGGTGATAGCAATGTCTACAAGAAGGTCCTAGATGCAAGGCCGTATGATAATTTAACGGTTGAGAAAATTGAGTGCAAAAATCATTTGCTCCGCAATTTTTGCATTAAAATTAAAGACATAGCTAGAAATAGCAAACTGGGCCACATTGATCTGCGAAAGGTCGTTGGACACAATATAATGCGTTTACGACGTGCTGTTGTAAAAGCAACGGAATATAGAAAACAAGAAAGTGTCTCTAAGCTAAGGGAAGACATTATCAATTGCCCTTTACATGTTTTTGGACATCACGAAAAATGTGAAAATTATTTTTGCAGTGGTGCCAAAGAAAATGAAAAAAATTATGTACCTCAGTTGAAAAACAGTGGAATCTTTTTCAAAATAATGGACGCTGTTGGTAATCTGGCCTGTAATGCAAGAAGTTTGCAATTTAATGCAAATAATAACGCCGTAGAAGAATTCAATTCAATTGTGGCGAAACACATTGGAGGCAAACGTGTAAACTTTTGTCTCAAAAGATCATACCAGACCAGATGTAGCACGTCAGTTGTTTCCCATAACAGTAAACATAAATACTACAAAATTCACCAGCAATTAACAAATAAAAGTCCTGGCCTATACTGTAAACGGAGAGAAACCAGAGAGGTCTGTAGAAGAATCAAGGCAGCTAGATCAAAAGGGAAACACCGAAAGTTTTTGAAAAGGACCGCTCTTTTTAAAGATAAATCTTATGGGCCTTATGCTGAAAAACCCGACTTATCAAAGCAGGAATTTGAAATAAAAAGTGAAAGATTTTTTAAAGAAATTGAAAAATCGGATTTTCAGAGAAAAGAGCTGGAAAGGAATACAATTCAACAGAGAGACTCTTTAGTATGGAGGGAAGAAAGACGTCGGCTTTTAACAGCATCAAATTTCGGCGCTGTTTGTAACAAATTGCCAACTACAAGTTGTGCAAATATTGTTAAAAGTGTTTTGTATTATAATATAGATACACCTGGTATACGATATGGTCGGCTGCATGAAAAAGATGCAATAAGGGCACTAGAAACACATGCTGCTATTAAAATTTCAGAATGCGGCTTGTTTATAGATAAAAATCTAAATTTTCTCCCTTTCCCACAACTTACTTGTGCGAAACAGCTTTCTCCCACCTGACATATTTAAAATCTAATTTGAGAAATAGACTTGAAGTTGAAAGTGATTTAAGACTGAAATTATCAGACATTAAACCAAATATTACTGAGCTAATTGCAAGAAAGCAGCATCACTGTTCACACTAAATCATGCTTGTTGTACATATCCAATAGAAACACGCGCTTGCAATATGGTTTTAAGGGGGTCCGCGAAATTTTTTTTTCTCTGAGGCGGTCCGCGGACCGGAAAGTTTGGGAACCACTGCCAGGGGACTAAAAAGCAGGGACTAGAAGCAGGGACTAAAAAATATCAACATTTTTTATATTTCATTATTTAGTATTTTTGCAAATAATAATGCATATGATCTATATATTGCTGCATGAAATAAAATGTTGCATTTCAGGAAATACTAATATTTATGCATTGGCAATTTATTAATTTATTTATCAATAAAAGGGGCTATAGCTCCCTTAGCTCCTGACTAAGGATATCATGCCACTGTTTATATAATTTATATGCGTATATTTATAGATGTTATTTAAAAGAAATTAAAAATTAGAAACCGTTTTTCTGCTGAATGAAATTATTCATTTTTTCAATATATACGAGCAGGATCTTCTATACAAATTGTGCCCCCCCCCCCTACAAACTTTTAGTTGAACCTTTCAGGTAGGTTTCATGGGTTCCCTTCATATTTGATTTTCCCCTCCTTGAATTATTTTATGTTTCTCAAGATACAACAGGCGGCTCTGGCACGAGAATGTAAACTGAATTACACAATCATGTTATTAAGTGACAAATAATTTGGTTTCGTTCTATTTTTCAAAAATAAAACAGTTTTTCGCCGATTAAAAGGTGAAAATGCACCTCAGCAATGCACAGATATATGAATAAGCTTGAGCTAAAATATGGCGGTAAATGTTACACTAATTAAACTCCATCAAAATTGGTTTTTGTTCAAGAAATTCTTGTGTTTCCAATTCTTGTACAACAAAACAGTTAAAACGGAAATAAAAAAAAAGAAAACCGAAATCTTTGTTTTAATAACGTTATTTAGACACATAACTTTATTTTATTAATAATATTCTTGAAAAATGATTTTTCCTTATAAAAATTAGGAAAGTGCAGGCGGGAGTTTACAGGTAAGTATTGTGACTTTTGCCAAAGTATAAAATTTTATAAGAAATATCCCCCAAAACCATAAATTTGGGAGATTTTCACTTTCCTTTTATATGTAATGTATAAGGAAAGTATTATGACGGGGTCGAAAATTTGAATTCGAGTTTTCGACGAGAGAGCACGTTTCAAGCATACCTGATCATGAATCGAGTATTTTTGAGGTGATGTTTGTGTGTGTGTGTGAGAGCAAGTATGCGTGTGTGTGTCAGTGAGTCTGTGGAGACGATACCTCACGAACGAATGTAGAGATTCGAATGAAATTTGGTACAAAAATCAGAATCCATGAATACTGGAAGCCTATTGTTTTTAAACACAATCGAATGTTCAGAACTCCCCTAAATTTTCGAGTAAAATTTTGAAAAAATCATCAAAAAATCAAACCTTTAATAAAGTTACGCAACTAAACATTTCTTATGTAATTTTTCCTTAGAAAACGATTGATACAAACAGTAGAACGCTAGCATCAACCGTTCTCGAGATATTGCATATTTTTCAAATAAATTTCTCAAAAAACCAAGTAAAATAAAAATAAATATTAACCTTTAAGAAGCATGTTCACTTTTCGCATGTAATGTCATGCGATAAATTTGGTGACATCATTCTCGTGGATCTAACTCGTTCCATTTACGAGAAAAGATATTTTGAGTAATACTTTAACGCCAATAGTCATTTATCTGCTGTAAGAAAAACTTTTTTCTCCTTTCATAACGCTTGACGAGATTTTAGCGACGAATTTGGCGGAATGTCGCCAACTTAGCGACTTTTTTAATTGTTGCCAAATTAACAAAAATATTGCTAAATGGATAAAAATGATGCTAAATAAATGAAAATGACGACTAATTGAAGAAAATTCAATATCTTGGAAAGAATATAATTATCTACTATAATAATAATATTTTTTAACTGTAAAAGTAGTAAATTCATTGCATTATATAAGGAAAGTCATGTGCTGCCCACATCAGATTTTTATATTTGCTACGAGATCAGCAGAAAAAAAAGTGCAGTGAGTAACAACCCATTTTCAATAAATTAAAAAAATGAAACTAAATAAAATATTTTTTTTTCCGATTGATAAATATAGAATACAGCTATAAATCGTATACACCCCATGGAATAAAATTTGTGAAACATATTAGAAAATGTTAAACCAAATTAAAAAAAAGATAATATTAACCATAAAATTCTAAAGAGCATCAATAAAACAAGAAAAACGTCAAAATGAACTAAAACAACAAACATCTAGGTTAACATTTTTCGTAGAAAGTTATATATGATAAATAAGTTTTACACTGGGATGAAAAAAAACATATTTACTAGTATACTTGAGTGATTTGATCCTCTTTAATCCTATCAATGCCTCAAAAGCGGAGATCGTTAATGGCAGACAGAACTCTCCCCTCCTCCCTCTTCTGCAACATAAACACGCGTGGAATTTTAAAATATTTTACCCCAAATTAACACCAAACAAAGAATAATTTGGACAAAATTTTGATTTTGTAAAGACAAAGGAACTTGGTAAGTGCACTATCAAGAACCTCCCTGTCATTTTCTACATTTCTTTCTGGAGGAGATATTAAAGAAGATCTTTTGCTATTTTTTTTCTACTTTCGATTTGGCTAATGAAATAGCCGTTTGCAGAAAAAGAAAATTCCGTCAAATATTTTAATTAGGTTTCTGACAATCGCGATTAATCTTTTTCAGTTTTTAATATGCCTTAAACAATGACAAAAGCACTAATTCTGACATTCTTCATTATTATTACACTCGATTATTACACATTTACAATAAACTGTACACCCGGTTATAACACATTCATAATTTAGACTTCCTTAAAAAAACTTTTTTTTTTTTAGTCGAATTCAATTGTTAGCGAATATCTTCTCTTCAAAAGTTTTATGTTCTATCAAATACGATTAGGAATGACAAGAGCAATTTTACCATCAAACAGCAATTTTTAAACAGACAAACGAAATGAAAGTCATATCAAGCAAAAACATATTATTGACTTGCAAATACTGAACCCTAGCTGCCAACTCTGAATTTCTTCGTGAAGCTCCGATATTTGCATTGACTGCCGATTTCCGGAGAAATATGCAAATCCCCCCCCCCCTCCTTTTTTTTTTAAACTTTTAAGGTGAATATAGTAAAATTTTAAAATGAAATTCCATACTTTGGCAAAATTGGCCACAAAAAGTGACTAAATTTCGCTCAAGATTATCTTGTAATATTTTAATTTTAAATGTGTTTCATTCTTATATTTGTAAGTAATATGAGAAAGATTATATGGAAATGTCACTAAAATGTGCATTTATACGTGAGTATCGGTTTATCCCGTTTTATTATCATGTATTTTTCATTCTCGCAATTTGTTTTCATCAACTAAAACTTTTATATTAATTGCTGTTTTAACTCAGGAAAATTAATTTTCAAGCATGAAATGAAGGGGTATTGGGGCAATGACTGTACAAGGTAAGATGACCATAATTGAAAATTGTTAAATAGAAGTTTTTATTTTAATTTGTTGCTTTTTCATGCCTTTTTTGCCAAGTAAAAACAAATTAGCAATTTTTTCTATTTATTTTTTCTTGAGTTTCTTTTTCAGTTTATTTTAAATTTTAAGAAAATTTAAAACAATTTTTAATACAAAAATCTGAATTATTATTTTTTTATATCTTTAACAAAAACGGGCATTTAAAAAATAGTTGTTATTGTTAGAGATGTAAAAATGGCAACTAGCCGTGTCTATTTGGCAGCTAGAGACAGAACCTATAGGCGTCAAATGAAGCCTAGTTCAAATTTTTAATTTCTAACACTGATTGATGGTATAGGCAATGAGTGTGACTCAGCCTTAAGGACCATGTATTATGGGAAAGGGCGCTCTGAAATTTGTTCCAGGATTTGTTAAATCTAGTTACGTCACTGCTCTTATTTTAAATTCAAAAAGACAACGCACTTAATAAACTTAACTAAGAGAGGTTGAAGACATATCCCCCCTAAACTAAGATTTAAACTACTTGATTTTAAAAAAATCATTGATTTAAATCGCTTATTTTTTTTAAATTATTCATTAAAATCAATGACTTTTTAATTAATTGATTTTAAACAACATGAACATGCATTACTTTATTTCACATTTATAAGTTTGGGTTATATAAAATAATAATGCTTATTAAATTATTACATACTAATGGTGGGTAATTTATTACATACTAATAGATGGGTTTGCCCATCAATAATGACGGGGAAATTGAGTTATTTGGGATAAAAGGCTTAGCGAAAATTTAAGATATTTGGCGACTAAATAGTGGGACGGACAGACATACAGACCTAACAAATTACATAAATTAGGATATGTATTAATTATATAAAAATTTGTTAAAAAAATGCTTTGAGAAATAATTCAAATTTTTTTGATAAATTCATGTAATTCCTTGCAAATATTTTCTTTTTTTTTTTTTTTCAGAATTAAAATTTCTCCTTATCCCCTTTTAACAGCTTTTGCAGATATTCTGATTTAAATCATGATTATATTAATGAAGAAATATTTATTTTTCCATTTATTTTTCTTTACATTAGCAATCGAGTATAACTTGAATTTCCTCGATTTTGATTCTCAACGTTAAAATCATTATGTATGATTTTTAATCTTGTAGATTTAAATTTGTTTTGATAATGTAAATTTAACTATTTAAACTTCACAGCCAGCAGCTTAATTTTAAATTCTTTTTACAATTCCCACTAGCAATGTTCATTATACAAAGCAACATTTAGTGAAATAGGTTGTAAAATTGCAATATATTTTAATATACTAAACCACTAAATTCCATATAATGCAGATAATGTATATATTTTAATTATTTATGTAAATTATATGAAATATATTTTTTGTTATATATTATTCATAAAGAAGTTTTTAGTGGTTGTGAGAAAAATCAAACAAGCCCAATTTAAATAAAAATCCAATTTGAAAGAAAAAAATCTAATTTAAATAAGAAAAATCCGATTTATTTGATTTTTTTTTAAATAAAAAAAATCACCAACCCAGCAAGCAGAACACGCCAAAATCTGTGAAAAACAACGTTTTCTCTGATAGTGCAATCAGAATTGCAATATGGTGCACAACGATGTACCATTTTTACTGAATTATTTTTGCACAATATAGTTATATTAATTCTATAAAAATCAGTATAATTTAATAAATAATAACTAATATAAAATTATAAAAACATAGCTTTACCAAAAACAAAAACGTACCCAAACCTTCACGAGTGCAGCATTGTTTACATTAAAAACCCGCGAAAAAACAGGAAATAAAAGCGATCCTAGCGGACACCTTAGTGAACTGAGCTGTCGCCCATTTTTTGCAGAAAATACGCGAAATTTCCCGGTCTTTATTATTACGTAGGCAACATTTGTACATCAGTCACCACATACTCGTCGTAGATAAGAACAAGATGGTAAGGATTAGCACTTGGTAAATATACAAATCAAATGCGCTCTGAAATTTGTTCCAGGACGCCAAAATTCTATTTACGCCACTGCTTTTATTTTAAATTAAAAAAGACAAAGCACTTAAAAAGCTTACCTAAGAGGAGTTGCAGAAATATCCGTATCCAAGAAGATGAACTTAAAAGATAATTACCAAGCACCTTGTTAAAAATTATTCATAATTCACTTAATAAATTTTAGAGAAAGAAATACTAGATAAATACGAACGATTAGCTTTGTGCTGGCAGTCTATAGAACTGGACCAAAAGAAATGGCAGAAAGGAACTCCAGTCACCACACACTCGTCGTAGATAAGAACAAGATGGGAAGGACTAACAGAGTATTAGCCTGTGATGCAAAGAAGCGAGTCTGAGGACGAGTTCACTCATCAGAGGAGGTAATAGAAGAGTTTGGGGAGGGGGAATTTCTCCCGTGCGGTGCATTACTGCAATCACATGTGACTGCCATATTGGATTAGCAGACTAGCATCTCAATCCTGCCGTCATGCCCAACGGGAAACAAATTCCGGCGCAATACGCATGCTCACGGACTCCCCCTCCAGTGCTTCAATATTTCGTCAAGTGGTGATATAAATAGTGTGCAGAAGCCGAAAAGCTGACAGTCTGACATGCTTCCCAATCAGTGTTCCCAGATCTAGGGAATTTTCCCTAGATCTAGGGAAATTCAGAGATTTCTAGGGATCTAGGGAAGAAGCAACCAAATCTAGGGAAATTTTCAGAGATTTTTAATTTGTCATATTTACTACTACGTTTACAATTTTCAGTTAAAAAACCTTCTCAATTTCACATATTTTTGAAATTCTTAGAAAATAAAAGATTAAATTTTTACTTTTTTCGGAGATTTTGAAACTAACTGTTTAGTTAACTGTAACCGCAATAAAAGGGCTTATTTTGAATATTTTCACGAACTGTTGTCTGCTACGATAATTCCGATTTATAATCTTTTCTTTAGTCGTTTTCCTAGGATATAGGGGTTTAAAACCCTTTAGAAGATAAGTAAATATAACAGATTCCTACCTTATTTTTTTTCCAAATGTATGCGGTTATCAGAAAAATCTGAGGGTGTTGGAAGATAGGAAAATATACTTTCCCTGGGGGCAAAATTGTTTGCAGAAATTTTCTGGAAACCTAAATAGCCAGTACCAGACTGTTCAGAGCGGAGACATGATTTATTGATAAAAGATATTTATTTTTTCAAGTTTTGCTACATAGTTTTATATTAGTTTAAATTCAAATTGTTAGTTTGTCATTGTTATAATTAAGTAGTTTGTTAATTTGTTATTGCTTTAGTTTTATTATTGTTATAGTTAAAAATATATATAAAAAATTTGAAGTTCATTCCCGAGTCTAGTTTTTTCTAATTTTTTGATAAATGGAACCCACCTCAGGAGAAAAAAAATCGTAGCTCATGGAAGCAAGAAAGTGAATTTAAAAGATGGCAGTCTAAAAGCAGCAAAGGCAATGGATGTTTTTACTACTAAGCCTGAGATTTCCATGAAAAAGTAGGGAAATATGAAATAATCAAACATGGATTATTCAAAAAACATAATACTAATGCCATCACTCCAAGGTATATAAATTAGTTTGTGCCTGCACATATACAAAGCATTTCATTTTGTTTTCTAAAATTTTTATTTACAAGAAAAATTGCAATTTGTAGTTTCACCAAATAAAAATAATATATTTAGATTATTTTTAACCTGGGAATGAGGTTATTTGGCTAATAAATAAACTTGTCTGTTCGAAACTTGCAGTAAGAGTACGGAATTTCCGAAAATTATTGTGATTACGTCATGCATAGCATCCAATCAAATCGTTGCTTTAAACATTATGACGTCACATATCACGTGACCAAAAAATCTAGGGAAATCTGGGGAATTTTTTTCCCGAATCTAGGGAAAAGACTTGAAAAGAATCTGGGAACACTGTTCCCAATCAGGGACGTAAGTACCGGGGTGGGGGGTGTGGGGCGGTGTCACACCCCCCCTGGCTCAAAATTCTCGGAAAAATTGGTAATCACTCGGAAAAAATCTAAATAAGAGTGGGTTTTATTTATTATAAATTTCACTTTAAAAACTTTTTTTTTACTTTAATTTTCTAAATGTCCACTACAAAATCACAGTTTTTCTTTGGTGAAACAAAATCTTCAACGTCCATGTTGAAGCAAAGCCATCTGATGGACGTGGGACAATGGGTTCTTTACGGTGTCATAAATCCCCTTCAAATACAAATGGCTGGGGGTGAACGAGAGTGGTCCTGGAAGTCCCCAATCTTTGTCGGTATTTTTATTGAGGAAATTGGGAGACGCAGATCTGTCACCCGGCGGGTGCAAATCATTTGTAGAACACATTTTCGCGGACAAAACCATCGAAGACCAATTAGGTTCTGATAAGAGCTCTTTGGGCAAAACCTCTTTTTTTCACTACATGCAGTCGGAAAAACAGCAGAAGAAAAATACTGAAACTGTAGATGGATGAAATACATTGTCCAGGGATTTGGAAAGCAAGCCCAGTGTCTGTTCACTTAAAAGTGTCTTTAATTGGGCAAATAATTTATGACTCTCAGGAAAATGTCTGTAGAAAGCATGGGATCTTCATTCAGTCAAGCCCAGATTCCTTCATTTCTTCGCAGAGCAGAGTAAGTAGGCCAGCTTCTGTATGCGTAGTTTATTAAATACATTTCGTGTTCAACATGAAAATAAAGTATAACCGTGAAAGGTAAAGTAGTACTTTTAAATTATTTAAAAGCATGCATAAGAATCGGTTATATATATTTCTCATATTTATTATTATTTAGTCCTATGCCTTTTAAAAATATCTTTTAACAATCCATAGTTAACACAAATAAATTTTTTGCGGCAAAATAAAATCGCAAATCGAGAATGAAGCATTGAACTATATAAAAAATGAGCAGTGGCTCCAATAGGGTCAGAAAGGGCCGAAAATTCATCCTGCCCGACCCGACAATACCAGTGCTTAAAGACCATTGAGTCTAGGTGTGATTCGGCCGGAAATAATTTGTATTCATATGTGTTAGAAATATGAATGCGTGAAATACTTCTACAAAGAATTGAGATAAAAAAAAATTTTTTTTTAAATATTTATCTTTACATAGCTGAAATAATGACAATAATTTCATGTATTCAATTAAAACTAATTTGAAAAGTTTTCAAAATTAAACATGTTCGACTCAGCTGTACTTTTTAAAAGTCCGAGTCCGGTCCGACACAGTGTTATAAAACTCGGGCAGGGCCCTAGCCGAAATGATTTTACGTAAATACCATTTTCCTATGTAGTTTATTTTCTTTGACCTTTCCAAAACAATTTCAAATATTAAAATATCGAAAATAGAACTACTTTTTCAAAATAGTTCAAAATATTAAAACATTGAAATTAGAACTACCTTTTCAAAATAGTTTAAAATATCGAAATTAGAACGACCTGTTCAAAATATTAAAATATCGAAATTGTTACCCCTATATTTCAAAAACTAATAATCCGATCCAAAATCCAATTATATACTCTTATATGGTTTTCAAAGGGCTACAGATTACCTAATATAGTTCATAGCTACCTCTCTTAGTTTTCGAGAAATAAGAATTTATAAACTTAGTTACTTTATTTAAAAAAAACGGGAAATTTTCAATCTTTTTCAACTTAATAAAACGATTCCTCGAAAATTATATTAGATCTTTAAAAACAAATTATTAATCTAGAACCTGGATTTCCTACTAAACATTCTTGTCGCTCATTGTTTATCTTTTATAATTTAGAAGAAAGTTCAAGTGAAAGCAAAGGGAGACTAAAACTGCTCTGACAAAATCTTTATAGTTTATCGAAAAAAAAATGCCAATAAACTAAAATGTTGAAATTATTTTTATATATACGTAAATGGTACTATATTTCCGACAAAATAAGTAAAGGTTAAGTTGATATTTTTATGTATTAAGTTCGGAGATATAAGCGTCCAAAATGTTTATATTTTTCGTAACGTCCCGATCCCCGCCAACCATATATACTCGAATCATGCATGTTTTTCACATTAAAATTTATACAAAGCTTTGTCATTTCATATTGTGATTATTTTTGAGGAGAATATTATATATCAAATAATTGCGGGGGAAAAAAATAATTCAAGGCTTTTTTTTTTGGCTTGTTTTTCCTGATGATGTATTTTTTTTCTAAATTGAGAAGTAAAAGAAATTGCATAAAAGTATGCAAGTGTGAAAACGGGTTTAATATTTTAATTCATGTTTGCAACTAGTTTTTTAAAAAAATCATTATATTAAAAAGTTAGGCTTCCTAACACCTGAAAGACGCTACTAATGTATAAAACACAGAACTCAGGAAAAATTTTAGGGATGATAGCAACAAATAATTTCTACAAATATAAGAATTTAAAATTATTGTGTTTAAATTATGGCTGCATATACTGCAAAAATTGAAATAGGAAAAATACGAAAAATTGAAAGTTTGATTAACTTAAATGTTATTAATTTTATAACTTAAATAAAATTAATTAACTCTTAAATTGCAGTATTTAAAGTTATAAATACTAACAGAACCCACCAAAGAGAGGTTTTTCAAAAGATAGGACAGCGCTTTCATTGCAGATTCCGACATCGATACTAGAGTTATCCTAGTTCTGGGAACGTCCCCTTCAGGCGGGTTCTGTAAACATTAACGCTTGGTTTTGACCATAGTCCATAGACAAATCGTGCAGTTTGACTGCAATCTTTGTAAAATTTAATGTCAACTGCGTAATAAGACTAAATTTGTCTGTCTCTATAAAAGTTCACGAATTTGTAGATTATAGCAATTTTTTGTGTTTCCATTCCACATCATGTATATGTGCAGAGCGCTGAAAAGCGCAAAAGCCATCCATATATACTGTTATTTTCAATAGGAACGCATTTTTTATGGAAAATAATTGGCTGATATATTACCAGAAAAAATGAAAGTTATTTTATATTTGTATTTTAAACTATTTGTGATTGAATAATTTAAAGAATTTACAACTATTTAAATGCAGTCGTCATTTGTATGAAAATTTATACTATGTTTTGAGTTGGAATAAACATGTTTCATTAATTCCTTCGTATAAATTAAATGCATGGAAATATTTATATTTAGAAAGTTGAATAAATATTATAATAGCGTGTAAAATCAAAATTCAGTATTGCAATCATGCCGAAAATCGCAACTCGAGTTTTCGACGGAACTACACATTTTGGGACCTCTAGAATACGAAAAAACTATTTTTAGCCTGACGTTTGTGTGTGTCTGTGCGTCTGTCTGTCTGTGTGTGTGTCTGTCTGTGCAATGTATGTATCCACTCTAACTCAAAAACTAATGAACCAAATTTTATAAAATTTGGTAAATAAGTCACTTGTGGGTTACTCTGGTGCTGATTAGATTTTGGTACGATTCGAAAAAAAAATAACCTGCCTTTTTTTTGCGCAATCCATTAGCTTTCTTGTTGAGTGCCGAGACTACTGTTTGATAATTCCATTGTGGTAAGACTAATCTAGACAAAAATGGGATTCAGCTCCTATTGCAAATAACAATGATAGTTCACTGCGCGGGCGCACATGCGTTTGCACTCCACTCTCTACGCGGGAGTAATACGCCCTCGATAAACGCCCAAATGATTGCGGTGTGGGTTTGAATATGCGGGCGCGCATTTAATCCGCATATGCAAAACGTACGCCCTAAATAAGCGCTTAAACACACCTTCTCCCATTGCGCTGCGACATTTTCAGGGTTGAACGAAAAGCAGGGAGGAAATGATCGGGATTATGGTTGTTGTTATCTGATTCAAATGATTTTTTCACAAAATGCTTTTAATGACAAAGAATTGTATTTTATTTTGAAATCTATAAATCATATCTTTAAAATTCAAGAAATAAGAAAACTTCTCAATTTAAATCACTTCATGTCTTTCGTCTGCTTTGTTTCCGTGAATGGCGAAAAGTAAAATTAGACAATTAAATGCTATCTCCGAATATTTTCGTGCTATAGAAGAAATTTATCGAGCGAATTCTTATAACAATTTGCATGTTTAAAAAATCCAAATTATCTGTAAAATTGTGAAAGTTAGAATTTTTGATTTTATCACCCAAATCGTGCCGTACCAATTATTTGTAACCGTCTGACATATGTCTCTTATTCTTCAAATAATTGTCTACTGGGATAAATTGGTTTAAAAACGGCGAAATTTCGACTTTAAATATTCATAACCTTTAAAATAATTGGAATTTAAAAAAAAATCTCGGCGAGGTTCATATTTGCATAAGCTGAGATACCACCTCTATACAGATTTTCACAGCTGTTGAAAGCTTGGATTTTCCGCTACGCAGTATACACACACAGAAATAGACATCTTGCAAAATACTATAAATAACAATAATACAAATTTTACTCGACTGTCTGATATTAAATTGTGTATAAATTAGAATGTTACACTAAAATGTTAACTACATCGAAATGTTTTTGTAAACCTATTATTAATCGAGAAAAATATGTTAATTAATTGAGTGCCCAATCAATCAAAATTTGCATTTGTTATAATTCTGCTGTTGTACATTTTGTAGGCACATTTTATAAATTATATTTTTATTAATAAATAATCATTATTTTATTTTCAGAATCAAATTTTTCTTTCTCGTTCAAATCCCCCCCCCCCCCCCAAAAAAAAAGAAAAATAAATATATTACTTAAATTTAAACAGAGTTATTTCAAAATAATAAACCAACATTGATAGTTGCGAAATATTGTATTCAGATTTTTTGTGGCCATCATTTGGTATTTGAATAGTCACAACCTCATTACTAAAGCTGCCCATGGTCCCCACAAGGGGGTGGCTAGCACGGCTACACCAAGGTATTTAGAAAGAAGGTAGGTCAAACAGCGCAGGAGAATGCCATTGGTTTCCGCTCCGTGACGTCATATCGGGACTGAAGGGAATTTCTTCAGTAGTTTCTATGCGTTTTTGAGCTGTGGTACGCTTTTCAAATGATTGCAAATTTCAATTATTATTGAACTTTTAGAAAATGATTTTATATTATAACAGATTTATGATAATTTTAGCCTATGTTTTATTGAATTACCATAAACTTGCCTGTTTAAGACACAATAAACGCGATTGCTCTATTTGGAAATGATAGAACAAAAATAATTAATAATTAATTAAAAAAAACTTAAATATAAATTCCTTCTCCGTAATTGGAATTGATTGAACAATAATTGTAAAATAGAGCATAACGGCATTACCGTGTATTTCTTATTTTCAATGAAGTACAGGGTTTAATACTAAAATAATGTATTTAATATATAAATACCTGCTGTCACTTTTTGAATTTACAGGGTTCATATCCTATTAGAACATAATAATATCATCCCACTATCTTAATGAAAAGCACTCTATACGGCTATCGACTCATTATAACTTTTGTTATACGGCTAATTTTAACTCTTGTCTAATATTAATTTTGTAACTAATCTGTCATACGAATCACTGGTGAAGCTTGAGTATTTTTATAAAATACACCTAATATGAGAACACAATTTTCTGGCATTCGATTTAATAGCAAGAAAATTTGTGATTAATTAGTAAAATGAATCCCATCATATATTGCATTACAATAAAAATTTTATTACTTTCCTTATATACATAGTATAATGCATAAGGAAAGTATTGTGATGGTGTTGAAAATTCGAATTCGAGTTTTCGACGGGAGAGCACATTTCAAGCATCCCTGATCACGAATCGAACATTTTTGAGGCCATGTCTGTACGTGTGTGTGTGTCAGTGAGTCTGTGGAGACGATATCTCACGAACAAATGAAGCGATTCGAATGAAATTTGGTATAGAAATTGCAATCCATGAATACTGGAAGCATATTGTTTTAAAACACAATTGAATGTTCAGATCCTCCTAAATTTTCGAGTGATAGTTTGAAAAAATCATCAAAAAATCGAAACATTAAATAAAGTTACGCAAATAGACATATATTATGTGAATCTTCCTTAGAAAACGATTGACATAAACTTTAGAACCCTAGCATGAACCGTTCTCGAGATATTGCACATTTTTCAAATAAATGTATCAACCCCCCCCCCCCCCCCCCCCCAAAAAAAATGTTAACTCTTGAGAAACATGTTCACTTTCCATATGTAATATCATGCGATAAATTGGGGGACATCATTCTCGTGGATCTAGATCGTTCCATTCCTGAGAAAAGATACCAATTGAGTAATACTTTTGTGTTTGAACGCCGACAGTTATTTATCTGTTATAAGAATAACATATTTCTCCATTCATAACGCTTGGTGAGATTTTGGAGCCGAATTTGACGGAATGTCGCCAACTTGGCGACTTTTTTAAATCTTGCCAAATTAACTAAAATCTCGCCAAATGGATAAAACGACGATAAATCAATGAAAATGACGACTCATTGACGAAAATTCAATATCTTGGAAAAAATACACGTATCTACTATAAGAATAACCTATTTTTGTTTTACTGTAAAAGTAGAAAATTCATTGCATTATATAAGGAAAGTCATGTGCTGCCCACATCAGATTTTGCATTTCTGATTGGCTTTCTTTTTTAGGACTACATTTTTAACATGTATAATTTTTAGTTATATCTGCAATTAATTCATTAGTCCTGTTTTGGTATTTATGTTTTGTTTTGTAAAATAAAATATATTCAACTATTATTACTGTAACTTTTAAAGACAAGTTTTTAAAAGAGTTATGTGTTACACGAGCGTACACTAAAATGAAAATTGTTTCGCTGGGAAAATATTTAGATATTGCTAATGTTCATGTAGATTCTAAAGCGAACTGCAATAAATTTGTATTCGATAAATTTGTATTATTCCCGTATATCATTGATTTGTGGGCGCTTTAAAATTCTGTAGAACCAATAGTGGAATTTTTTGAGACTGAAGATCCCAGTAACTATTTAAATCAAAAAGTATGATGTGGCAGCACACAACTAGCCCTATATAATGAAATTAATTTAACTTTTTTGCAGTGAAAAAATGATGTATAAGATCCACGGCACTGGTTTTTTAATACATAGTACATTTGACATTTTTCCGGATCACAGCTATTTCGCAAAACCCAATTCACTTATATTTCACACAACTCTAAATTGGCAATTATCAATATTGATGGTATCAGCAATAAGCAATGGACTCTATATATTTTAATATTTTAAGAATTAATCCATTAATTTGGCGTCATTTTTGCAATTTTTACGACAATGCCGATATTTCGCCAAATTGGGACCAAGTTCGCCAAATTTATCACCAAGTGTCAAAAACAGACGAAGTGAACAGCATTTCTTACATATAAATGACTGCTGTTGAATTGTTATACGTCAAAATGCAAAACTATTACTCAAAGTATTTTCTCTCGCGAATGGAACGAACTAGATTCCCGAGAATGATGTTACCAAATTTAACGCATATTATTACATATGTAAATTGAACAACTTCACAATAATGTATACTTTTAATTTTATTGGATTTTTTTGATAAATTTATTTGAAACATGTGCGATATCTTGAGAACGATTCCTGCTAGAGTTTTAAAGTTTATGTCATTCGTTTTCGAATGAAAAATTATATAGGAAATGATCCTTTGTGTAACATTATTAAAAGTTCTAATTTTTAAATGATTCTTTCAAAATTTCATTCGAAAATTTGTGGGTGTTCTAAACATACAATTGCGTTTAAAATCAATAGGTTTCCAGTATTCGGTAGTTTTAATATTTGCACCAAATTTCGTTCGAAACGCTCCGTTCTTTTGGGAGATATCGCACAGACTCACACATGTAAACATCACCTCAAAAACTTTCGATTCGAGTTCAATTCAGGTAAAATTGAAACTTGCTTTTTCGTCGAAAATTTGAATTCGAATTTTCAACCCCGTCACAATATTTCCCAATGCATTATACTATGTATATAGGGAAAGTGATGACTACATCACTGTTTTTTTCCTACCAGAATTTCATTTTTGAAAGCTGAATTAATCATGGAATGGAAAATGCCTTGAGCATATTGTAGTACGATTAAAAGTAATTTTTCCTTTCAACTTTAAATTAGCCATTCATTTTGTAACTTTGGAGCTTTCGCAAGCTTACATCCACTACTTTGTTTTTCTTCGTATAGCTATAATAGTAGTACCGCATAATTCATCATTGCTCCATCGATATTATAACTGTTATAAAAACTAATTAATTACTTGAAAATAATTGCAGCTCAATTAATTTTTCAAAGATAATAATATATATTATTGCTGTATATTCAATCAAAACTCTTAGACTAAAGCAATACTAAAAAAGAACAGAATTATTTGACAAAATAAAGCCTACAATTTCCATAGAATCCTCATATCTTCCTCTCTGCTTGTCCCGTTGTGACGTCAAAAAAGTCAAGACTCCTCCCACCCCTAAAAGCGGCTTTCGTGCGTTTGATGTTTGACCACCCCTGCGGCTACACCCAGGGGGGCCGGCGGAGCCGGGCGCCTTTCAGGGTGTTTTTCTGATTGACTAATTGACAGCTGCTTAAAAAAATAAATAAATAAGGAGGCACTGTTTTTTGTGATTTTGAGAAATTTGAAAAATAACAACTGTAACATGATTTTTTTTTTATCAAAGAGGGTCCCAATTAGTAGCTATATCCTTAACCGTCACTGTCCTTAAAAATATGGCGTGACAAAAAAGATCAATCACAATCGCAGTACCATCGCATCGTTTCCATTTTTCCAGGAAGAAGAAACACTACTTGTACTCAGGGGCGCTGACAAAATTTCCGGGCCCCTATGCGAAATCTTGGAACCCTGTGTAACTCACGGTAGCGGCTCCTTACGCCCTCATATATTATTAATGTTCAATTGTCCATGAATTTTTGGATGTTTTTTTTCTAGGTCTGCCATAAAGGGAGGGGATAAGTGGAACTAATATCCAAGGGCCCGCAGCCCATAGGGGGCCCTTAAAGAATTTTATCCAGGGGCCGGCCCTAAGATGTGGTGGCCATGAAGCTGCCACTAAGTAGGAAACAAAAAATGATAAAATTGATCTTATATATTAAATATAGATGAAGAAGCCAGTAAAATTCATCAACATAATGAATAACATAATTTTTTATTTTTGAAAATCAGCTGTTCATAAATTAGTGATGCTTTATGATATTTAAATCACTTCTGATTCTATTTGCGCCACTTAATATGCACTAGTTTCCAGTAATAATTTACCGATACTAAAAATGTTGATGTTCAATTTAAAAAATAATTTTTTGTTACATTTCGTGGACTTCCCTTCTCTGCAATTGGTTTATTTAATTTCACATTCCTTCGAAGTATTTATTTCTCAGAGACTTTGAGCGAAGTTGAAGGATTTTTATAAAGCAGCAAAGTCCGCGTACTTCGTGCGATACGCTCGTCCAAGTACACCACAGCCATGCATGGGAAACAGGAACCGGCGGACATCAACTGCCACAGGTCCTCCCATCCACTCCTAATATCCACAGTCACATGCGAATCATACAGCCCTCCAATTCAATATTGTTATCTCTTATACGACTCCCTATCAAAACATACATACTATATCGACTGCTAACCTAACGCAATGAATTTACGCTCCCCTATAATCTTAGCAAACCAATTTATCAAGTTTGATACCTCAAACTTTTCATTTCAAGTTTTTAATTGGTCTGGCCATACCATGGAAGAAAAGAAACTAAATTTATGGGCCATATAATTCAGCTCCAACCAATCTATCTATAAACAAAGTTTGTATAATTGCATTATTTACAAAGTGATTTTGAAGATAAAACAGAAAACAAGTCTCTCTAACTCCATGGCTTAGATATTCATATTCTGAATTTTTAAATTGGGATGACCTCTCAAAATTAACTTTCCTAGTCAGCTGAATCATGGAGGTGGTCTCACCTCTAACTCCATGAGCTGAATACAGTTTTCCTTATATTTCTTCAAGCATGGAGTTCTCATAACCATGCAAATGCATCATGTTGTGGCAACACCTTCGACCTGGGGTTATAAACACAAAAATAGCAAAAAGGGCCAAACTTTGAGAGGTTATTTTCCCAGATCCAAGGATTAATTTGGAAAACGATTTTCAGATTTGGATTCAGCAGGGTAAGCAGAAGTTTTTTCAGCCTTCGGGGTTGCATTCGGTGCTCTGACATACTGACATTGAGCTTTCAGAAACGTGATTAAAAATTCGTTCAAATCACTGCTGAAAAAACATTGAAGCTATACACACTCTTTTGCAAAAAATTATATGCACCCATGAAATATTGAATAACCTACAACCGCGAAGCTCGGCATGTATGTGTCGTTTAAGGAAATGTGCAAATGATTAGAATTTGGAATCAGTTAAAAACGTTTTATTAAGAAATGGTGACAAGAAGCTGACATTTTAGTAAGTGGTAATCGGCTATACAAGTCGATATTCGGTGCGGTAGCGGTATAGGGTCAGTTAGGTTGCTTATGTCCCTCTGCGGAAGATTCTGCCACAAATGTTGCAACTGATCAGCTAATTCAGCGGTATTCAGGGAAGGCTGCAATTATTGTCACAGCATGTCCCAGACGTTCTCTATTGGTGATAGATCTGAGACCTGGATGGCCATAGGAGGGTATTAAATCTTTGAAGACATTGTTGAGAAACTTGTGCAGTATATATTCGAGCTTTGTCTTATTGGTAAATGGAACCTGGGCGACTTGGCAGCATAGGCAGAACAATCGGCTGCAGAATACCGTCGACGTACAAGCGAGTCGTCAAATTGGCTTGCAACTGGAGATCTTTCTTCTTTCGACCCAGACCGTACGACCTACCCGAAAGTGTAAGGTATCTATTTGGATGGTCGGAATATTCACATTCAATTTAGACTAGAATCCAGTGGGGGACACAACCACAGGTACCGTACCCTCCTCCTACCACCAACCTCTCGTAACCCACATATTTAGATCTTAGATAAGCGTCCGCTTTACAGAATCGCACCTTCAAGCGCGGATGATTTTCGCCAACTCCGAAAGGAACCACGGCCGAACAATGTTAAAGTGTAATATGCACTCACTCCAGTTGTATATTATAGATCACTGGTATACGAAGTTTTTGGCCTCGGAATCCCTTTTGGAAATTTAATTTAACACCGGGACCCCAAAATGAGAAAAAGTCCAAATTGTGTTCATCAAAATTCCGTAATTTTCCGTAAATTTACACACGAAACTATAACGTACGTTGAAAAACTCTGCATTGCTCAATGTTAATTTCAAACCAAATTTATACGCATACGATCCACACACCTGGAAAAAAAAAAATAAAGAAAATAAACGATCCTTCCTCTAGGAGAAAGCTCAGGCATGTGCAACCATCGGAGAGAAACCGCAGTCCTCTGCACTTCATTAAGGGAGATGCATTTGTTGCTTTGATAAGTTTTTTAAAAATAAAATGTAGTAATTAAAAACAAGAAAGATCAATCATGCATAAGCATTGATTATGAAACACTTTCCAACTGAAATGTAATTTCATTTAAAAATTTCTAAAATGTGATTCATTCAGTGGTAATATCTTTTACATTATCACAGTACTACAGTAATTTATTATACTTAAATATTTAAAACTGTATCGAAATATAAATCATCTGATTCTTTATGCAAAATCAATGAATATTTCATTCATATAACTTGTATTCCAGACTCCAGAGCTAAATAATTTTGTGTGAAAAAAATTCAGCAATTCTTATGCAATTCATCTTACAATCGCTTGAGATATTTGCATTCTGCATATGTTAAAATTAGGCTTCCTTGAAGAAATAATAAAAGTTTAGGGATCATTTAAAATCACAACTATTGTAATTGCATAGGCACGGAATTTAGATACACAGATAATACACAGATAATATATATGTGTATGTGTATGTACTCAAAGTATTGGAATCGTGCCGAAGATCGGAACTCGAATTTTCAAAGGATCTACACGTTTTGGGACTTCTAGAACACGAAAAAACTACTTTTAGGAAGACGTCTGTGTGTGTAAGGGTGTATCTGTGTATGTTTCTGTGTGTCTGTGTGGATATTACATCCACTCTAATTGAAAAACTAATGGACCGAATTTCATACAAATTGGTAGGTATGTTTTTTGTGGGAAATCCTGATGTTCATTAGATTATAGTACGATTCGTAATAAAAGAATCTGCCTTCTTTGCGAAATGGCCGCAGAAATTGCCTTTATCCACTCTAGCTAAAAACTAATGAACCAAATTTAACAAAATTTGGAGTATAATATTTCAATAACCTACAAGTGATTTATATACCAAATTTAACAAAATTTTGTATATAAATCATTTGTAGGTTATTCTACTACGATTCGGGAAAAAGAAACTGGCTATTTTTGCGAAATGGCCAGCAAAAATCGTTATATATAAAAATAAAAGACTACGTGTGCTCAATTATATCAATTAAATTCCTATTTTATATGTGATTTTTGACAACAAAAAGAATAAGACTAACCCCATTACTCTAGGACTAGCCGTTCTTGAGATATTCTAGTTTTTTCGCGTTTTCGCTACGCCAGCTTTGACAATAAGTCCAGCTATCAAATGAGAACCAAATTTAAGTTTAACGTGTAAATTTAATATCATTTAAAATACTTATGTTGTGCAGATAAACTCAAATTATCATTGAATAAATTAAGAGAACGAATATGAGTCTGCAGAGAAAGACATGTGCTGTCCACATCAGAATTTTTAACAATATTACACCAATGATTTATAGAAGTGAACGGGGATTATTTTCAGGCCATTTCGAAAAAAATGTATGATCTATATTTAAAGATCCATCAAATTTTTGTCGAATAAAATGTTCAACAAATTTAAGCTGTGTACCAAATTTTAACTCTCTAGGACGTAGGAAAGTGCATTTAAAATGCCATCAATTAAATTTATCATGAAGAGTTATATAAAATTTAAAAAAAATGAAAAATTGTTATCTACCAAATTTATTTTAAAATATGAAGCCACTCCCATATGCAAAACGTTTAAACAAATGGAGAGATATTTATTATATAATATCTCTCTCTTTTCTTTCTGGAAGATATCCCAAAGTCAGAATTTAATTGAATTTGTTTTTTTCCCTATATTAAATAATTTTTTTAATTAAAAAACTACTTAACATATTTTACTGAATTTTTTTTTATATATTCTATGGGATAATGTGAATATTTCCTAAAAATTTCGAAGCAATTTGTGAATTTTAAATTTACTTAAAAAATGTTTGAAAAATTAGGTCCCATAGGGTTCAATGTATTTCATTTTTTCAACCCGGGTTCAATATAAAACTAATTGGGTGATATTATTTATTTATATTCCCATAGGTCCTACAGACCGTCTGAACAACATACTAAAATTTCATTTTGATAAACTCATTTTTACGGCAGTTATCGTGCTAACGGACAGACAGACAGACAGACAGACAGACAGACAGAATGAACAAAGTCATAAACACTTTTCAACTTTGTTGTAAAGTGTTAAAAAATTGTTAGAATGCGATGATACACACAACTTTCTATAGAATTCAAACTGTAGAAGTGAGCTAATCTTCCTGTTTTGGATGCGGCGAAATAAATATCAGATAACCTAAAAAATACAATTTAGATGTATTTAAGAATATGTGTATATCCACATGCAGGTAGATTTTCTGGTGGATCATTTTGAAATTTTTTTTTTACGTTCGTGTCTGAACGATTTTCAGAAAACAAATATCCAGAAAATGAAGAAACGACAATCCCTTATGAGCACTAAAAATCATATCATATTAATCTCCTTTGGGCAATGTATGTATGCTATTATGCACATCCCGTGTTTTACAAAGCTAATTCTTGACCTAGAAACGCGTATTTACTTATTTATTTTTTATTTATCTATTTTTTTTTTCTTGAGAAACTTATTTGGAATGTGCAAAGTGCATTCGAAAATTAGAAAAAATTAATAAAGTTTTAATTATTTACAAAAACCTAATAAAAGACCCAACTTCAACAAAAGAAAGATGCATGTTCCGAAATTTACACAGCCAATTCTTGGCATAGAAACTCGTGGGTTTTTAAATGTTAGGCAATCATTTGGAAATATGTCAAGTGCATTCGTAAAAAAAATCCCAAAACGTACGAAATGTAATACTTTTTCAAATATATTTAAAATTCCGCTAATTCTTGCCCTAGATACTTGCCTTGTTTTAAATGGTAGCTAAAGGTCTGGGCAATTGCACAATACATCCGATAATTAAAAAAAATGTACAATTATTTATTAAAAAAAAAAAAACCCAAAAACAGTCTCAAAACCAAAAATTTGGTTTGAGACTTTTTTTTTAATTGGGGCATGGGATATATGCACAAAACATTCGAAAATTAAAAAAAATAATTGCCGTGTAGACTTTGAACTGCACAAATGTCACTAAAACAGCAATGCACTCGTCCCAAAACAAAAGTTAACTCACTTGTTTATACAGTCGGAAATTTTCAATATTAGTCCGAAAAATTCCCTTCACCCCCCCACCCCCCCCCCCAGTCAAGATTGGCCACTTACGTCCCTGTTCCCAATTACAGTTTTACGATTAAAATTATAAAAATGCGATCCAAAATGTACAGCATTGCATCCCAATGAGAATATTTACGAATATGTACATTGTTACCTTGGATTTTAATGTTCATTCTGAGATTTTACAATTTTTAGGCATTGGAATTAGTAATGTAATGGTTGAATGGTAAGCAGAATGATGAACTGCCCTATATTTTTTAAATTCTAACCCGATTTTAAATGTATGGTAAAGGAAAGTTTTATTTTAAATAATATAATATTTTATGATTTGGTAATTTATACACTTGAAAATTACATTCGTAATTTTACACACAAGCGGAAAAAAAGGTATTTTCTTATCGCTACCTATGTGAAGTTATTCAATTGTAGGTTTACTTTAATTCCTGTGTCTCAGGTGTGAATTAAGCATGAATTTTAAGAAAGGGGGGCGATTTGCATGAACATATTACTTTGCGAGTTAATAGCGTTGTGTAAACAAACCTCTTAGTGCTGTAATACATAATGATAAGCTACTGGGGGAGGAATACCTCCAGGCGTGGATTTCGCCCCCTCCCCCGACATGTTTGAGTGTCGCATTTAACACTATCTATTTTTTAATATTCTGTACCTAAAACATTGATAGATAGGCAACGGCATCCCCCCCTCCTGGATTATTGACCTGTAAATCCGCCCCTGGAAACCTCCCTGCTCATTCTCAAACCCCTACACTTGAGAAGAAGTATAAATAAATTGAAAAGGAGATGACTCAAATGTTTTGAGCCGCAAAATTTGTGATTTTTTTTAATTGAATAATAATTTATAAAATGTGCTATTCAGTAGCAAGGCTATACATAGCCGTGGGGAGCCCATGGGCCTGCCCCCCAAAATATTACCACAAATTGCAAAAAACGATATTCTTGTTCTTTTACGCTTACTTTTTAATATGTGACATCTTCCCTCAAAAATATTTCTGGCTACATCCTTGTTCAGTACACTGGTATAGCCAAGGGTGGATGTTTAGGTGTTCACACACCCCTCTCTTTGAAATTTCAGATGTGATTTTTTGGTATTTTAGTGACCTTGGTGATATTCTGCATTAGTTTGACGATAAATAGCATTAATCATCACCAAATAAAATCGTCAACCTCTGATAATAATTATTGGGCTGGTAAAGTTTTATTTAAATCACCTATCACTACATACGAGTATTACAGTAAACACGTTTTCTGCTATTAATTAGCGATTCAATGTACTGGCGGATCCAGGGGGAATAACCCCCAACCTTGAGCCAAATTTTATCATGGCAAATGAAATAAGTGATTAGCAGCGGCATCCGTGCTTTGGTTCGTTTCCCCGAACTTTCGAGAATGCCAGTGGGCAATGGACACTGACCTTTAGAGTAGAGGTCAGTGGCGATGGAGCATTGAAAATTATTAGTCACCATTTAGTGTGTAAAGTGATATTCATTTTGCGTCAGTTTATGTCAATTATCTGAGTGTTACGTTTCACCCTTATTTACAGAGAAGTAACTATTTTTTAAATTACCAATTTAACAAAAATAAGTTTAAAATAATTTACAAATTATAATATTTAAAGATTTAAACAAAAATAATTTTAACATATATGTTTGTTAATGAATAAAATATTGTACTTTAGTACGTTGAGTGTGAGCAAATTTTGGTTCTAATTAAAAATATATGCAGAAGGTAAATTCGGATCAACACTTTCATAGGCCCTAATTTAATCCTTCTTCGGGGGCCCAGCACGACGTCGTACAATTGAATTCTGCCATCATCAAGTTACCATTAATATAAGTGAGTTTCATTTTTTACTTGAAGATTCTTTGCGTCCTTGCTAGGCTACAGGTTTCTTTTTTGTGTCAAAGATATAGTTAAATATATCATCTGATGAAAAGTTATTTCACTTCTAATTTGAAAATTTTTTAACTTCTTAAATTTAGAACTTTTACATAAAAATTTGAAAATGAGGTATTTGAGAGGGGGGAGGGGGGCGGCTGTCATTTTGACCGGAGTCGGATCTTGATCTTTCAGCTTTATAGTAAATTCGCACCTGGGTAAAACGTCTGGGTTATGTGGTATTAGAGATTCTTGCATTATAGTTGTAATTAGAAAAAACGAAAATATGTGCTCTAGCCGTTTAAATATTTATCAATTCATAGGCTATTTATTACCAATTAAAATATTAATACATACAACAAAAGTTTTATTACACATTTCATAAGAAATGTGTTTAAAAATTTAATAGTATGCAGTATTTTTTATGCTTTTTTCTTTTGTACTCATTTTTTTCCTTTATTTATACGTTGCATTGCATAAACAATAAAATATTTGTACGCAGATATTGATTCCAATAAAATATTTTCTTGACGTTTATCTCAATAGAATTTGTAAACTATTATATCAATAAGTTTTTCGTCAAAATGTGTGCATCTAAAAGCTATTTCTTTTTCTATTTAATTTGAACGGACTTTTGAACACTCGGAAGCAAATGTTCCAAATACCATTTTTGTAAAATTAACTGGTAAAACAATATACAAAAGTTTGAAAAAGTTGCAAATTTAAGGAGGGGAGGTGGGGTCGAGTGTTCAGACTTTCTTTCGAAAAACGGTGTTCTATGTTCACTTGATCAATGGAGGCAGATTATAAAAATCAAATTTTTGCAAATATTCTGATAAATTAAGTAATGTTCACTACATTCGATTTATACGTTCAGACGATTTAAACGGAGGGAGTAAAGGGGAGCATTTTTCACTTCTAGTAGATTGCAATCGCTGTGGAAGGAAAGAGGAGAATTTCTCTTAGCTGAAAAATGTTCGGTTCTTGATGACATCGGGTTCATCAATGTGGTATTAAATACATGTGCTTCGGATTATTCGCCAAATATGTACTTGAAAACATAAATAATACGTACTTAAACTTACGTATAATTATACATTTCTTAGATAGCCCCCCCCCCCTCCTCCCCCAATCGAGTTTCAGACGCAAATCTAAATCCGGTGCATGTTAGTGAATAGCTTATTTATTTATAACGAATAGCTTAAGCTATTACGAAGTTTCATATTATTTTTTTAATCCGTTAACTGAAGTAGCCTATTTATTTAACTGATCAACATATTTTACACAATAATTTGTATCTTTAATCATTTTGCACTTTACGTATTTTTTTTATATATTGAGACAAATAATGTTAAGGGGGAAAACTGTTGCTCCAGCTCGAGAAATATAATGTATACCTAATATTATTGAAATATAGCACGAACGTATTAAAATAAAACACATCAGTGCATTTTTAACTTTTATTTACAATTTTAATAACACTGAAATCAGTAATATTTGCTCGTTTTTTAATTGCAACAAGGGTATTGGAAATTGAAGAATTTAATTCACTGTTTAATGCCAATAAAATGCACCAGAAAGATTAGAGATTTTTTTTTCTTTTTATACTTTTAAATTGAAAGGGGTACATTTTGTTACTCCAATAAATTACTAAATTGTTTATGAATCCTATAGAATGATTAAATATATGTTCTCAGAGGGAAGCAAACTTTTCTAGAAAATTCCTCTTTTATTAGGCTATATTATGGAAGAATAGGGATCACATACAAGTGACTGAGTCTTCTCCAAAATATTTTTCTGTGTATGCCACTTATTCAGTCCATTCCGTAAAAGAGAACTCCAGAATCTCTTCATTTTAATGCGAAGAAAAACAGTCTTGGTCTCAAAAATCCATATATTTATTGTTAAAGTCTATCACATATTTGCAATACAATATTCAATTACAACACTAAACAGGAGCTTGTATACATATGTATTGCTTGTGCGATACATTCCTCGGTATTATTTTTAAAATTGCCACAATAATATATTAATTTATTATACTTGAAAACATAAAACTTCATCTAAAAAAAACTGAACTTCATTCAAATGACGGCATTGAAATATGAATTGCCTCGTTTAGACATCTCTAAAATGCGATACATTCTTCGGCAATATTTTTAAAATTATCATAATACTACAAAATTTTATTATATTTGAAAACTTCATCGAAAACAAATGAAATTTATTCAAATGACGTCATCGAAATATAACACGCCTGGCTCTCTCTATAAAAGGAGCATTTCATTCATAAAAAATTTCCCATTCATTTCATTCATCACAAAACTATAATAATTTATTTTATTAAAATAATTAAAACCATGGATGTACAAGTAATTTAACACTATGCTTAAAACTTCATCGAAAAATCGTTTGCTTCTCTACCTACATTCAATGAATGTTTGATTCATATCAGCTATATTGCAGACTCCATGAGTTAAATAATTTTGCGTTAAAGAAATGCAGCAATTATACAACTCATTCTATATCTTTTGGTATTTATATTTTCCATAAGTGAAATGTAGGCTTCGTTGTAGAAATAATCAAAGTTGGATGATCTTTTAAACTCAACTATATTGTAATTGCGTTGTTTCAATATGTAGATGCATAGAATTTAAGCAGAAATAAAGCGGTTTTAGTACGGATGCAACAATAAATTTGAATTAAAAAGAACTTTAAAAATCACGATTTTGACACAAGATGGATGCCATATTTTATTTTGAAGTGGGTCACGTGATCTCTTCATATAATGGTCACGTGATCGCTTCATATAAAAGGTGTAATTGTTATTTTAATTTTTATTTAAAAAACTACTGAATATATTTTGCTGAATTTTTTTTTATATATTTTATGGTATAATTTGAATATTTTCTAAAAATTTTGAAGCAATTTGTGAATTTTAAATCCGCTTAAAAAATGTTTGAAAATTTAAGTCCCATAGGGTTCAATGTATTTCATTTTTTCAACCCGGGTTCAATCCAAAACTAATTGGGTGATATTATTCATTTATATTCCCATAGGTCCCACAGACCGTCTGAACAACATACTAAAACTTCATTTTGATAGTCATTTTTACGGCAGTTATCGTGCTAACGGACAGACAGACAGACAGACAAAATGAAAAAGTCATAAACACTTTTAAACTTTGTTGTAAAGTGTTAACAAAATGGCTTTAAACTTTTAGACGCTGAATTATAGTGAAATAAAGATAAAACAGAATGGCATTGGACATTGATATGCTAAATTAAAGGGAAATAAAGATAGAACAAAATAGCTTTAAATATTAATATACGGAATTTAGCGGAAATAGAGACGAAACAAAATGGCTTTAAACAAACATCAATATGCTGAATGAAGGGGTGATAAAACAAAATGTCTTAAGAATATCAATATGGATTTAAACACTAATACACTGAATTAAGGTGGAATAGAGATAAAATACAAGAAAGATCAATCATGCATAAAGCATTGATTATGAAACACTTTTCAACTTCAATGCAATTTTATTTAAACATCTCTAAAATGCGAAACATTCCTCGGTAATATTTTTTAAATTATCACAATACTCCATTAATTTATTATATTTAAAAACTTAAAACTTCATCGAAAAAAATGAAATTCATTCAAATGACGGCATTGAAATAAAAATTGACTGGTTTAAGCAACTCTAAAATGCGATACATTCTTCGTTAATATTTTTAAAATTATCCTAATACTACAATAGTTTATTTCATTAGAAAACGTCATCAAAAAGGAATGAAATTTATTCAAATGACTTCATCGAAAAATAGCACACCTGGCTCTCTCTATAAAAGCAGCATTTCATTCATAACTTTTTTCCATTCATTCATTCATCACAATACTATAATAATTTATTTAATTAAAAATTTAAGACCATGGCTGTACAAGTAATTAAACTCTATGCTTAAAACTTTATCGACAAAATCGTCCTTCTCTGTGTGAAATCAATGAATATTTCATTCATATCAGCTATATTGCAGACTCCATGAGCTAAATAATTTTGCGTTAAAGAAATACAACATTTCTTAAGCAGCTCATTCTACATATTTTGCTGTTTACATTTTCCATAAGCGAGAAGTAGGCTGCGTTGTAGAAATAATCAAATTTGGATGATCATTTAAACTCAAATATATTGTAATTGCGTTGTTTCAATATGTAGATGCACAGAATTTAAGCAAAAATAAAGCGGTTTTAGGACGGTTAAATCACTAAATATGAATTAAAAAGAACTTTAAAACTGACTATTTTGATACAAGATGGATGCCATATTTTATTTTAAAGTGGGTCACGTGATCTATTCAAATGATGGTCACATGATCGCTTCATATAAAAGGTGTAATTATTATTTTAATTTTTATTTAAAAAACTACTGAATATTATTTTGCTGAATTTTTTTTATATTTTTATGGGATAATTTGAATATGTTCTAAAAATTTTGAAGCAATTTGTGAATTTTAAATTTGCTTAAAAAATGTTTGAAAAATTAGCTCCCATAGGGTTCAATGTATTTCATTTTTTTAACCCGGGTTCAATCCAAAACTAATAGGGTGACATTATTAATGTATATTCCCGTAGGTCCCACAGACCGTCTGAACAACATACTAAAATTTCATTTTGATACAGTCATTTTTACGGCAGTTATCGTGCTAACGGACAGACAGACATACATACAGACAGAATGAACAAAGTCATAAACACTTTTCAACTTTGTTGTAAAGTGTTAAAAATGTGATATTTTCTTTAATTTTATTATTAAAACCATTAATTTTTTACTCAATTGATTATCTCCCTTATTGTGAAATTTGAAGTCAGTCGAAGCAGTACTTTTTCAGTTATGTTCGATTTATTGCCGTGGGCTTAACTTTTGACTGTAATTTGCCAGTTCTGGAGTAAATCCGTCCCATATAAAAAAAATGTGATGTAGGCAGTACATATTTTTTCTATATAATTCATTTAATTCACTTCTTTCACAGTGAAAAACTGATGCATTTTAACAACGGCACAAGTTTTTAATGTTGAATTGTACATTTGGCGTTTTTCGAATGACAACATGTGAAATTATTCTGAAGTGCCCAATTACCTTATATTTAATGTAACTCTAAATCGGCTATTGTCAATATTGGTAGCATCCGCAATAAGCAATATATTCCGTATATTTATATATTTTAATAATTAATTTATCAAATTTGGTGTCATTTCCGTTGATTTAGTGTTTCCTATAATCCAGCATCAATTTTTGCAATTTTTACTATATTTCCGTCAATCTGGAGCAACACATCGCCAAGGTGGCAATGTTTCAAAGTCTCCGATTGTTATTAATGCCCAATTTAGCAGCCAAATTTATTGCCCAGCGTTACATACAGATAAAGAGAAAAACTTTTCTTATATAATGTCTGCCGTTTTTAAGAATCGACGGGTTATAGGAATCAGCAATCTATCAGAATCAAAACAGCAGAAACAAACACAAACTATATATTTTGCATATTAAAATTTCCACGTCAAGGAATCACGATTGCCGGTTTTAAGAATCAGTTTTCTACCTAAAATATGTTCATTTCATTGAGGAGAGAGAAAAAATAGAAAAATTTCATTCTGTATAAGGTTATCTTATTATATAGTCTCTTCTCTCCGGATATACAGCGGGGGTGGTTGCTATGCGACAAAGTGGGTCTACATGAATGAAATTCTCGGTAAAAATGATTTAGGGAATGTAAAGTAAATAATTAAATTTCTGTTTTCACTTAAGAAAACAGGACTGATACGTAAAGTTGTTTTTGTTTATGTGTTCAAAAATATTCGTAGAAATTTAGTTAGTCATTTCACATTTTGCTAGTGGAAGTGTTGCAGAGCCCGCTTTGACGAAAATAGCTTGCAATTTCATCCCAGAACTTCAACGATAGAGCGTCGGCTGGCCAGTTCGAAGATTCAGGTTTCTATTCCCGGTTGTGGCAGCAAGGCTCTTTACAATGGCGTCTGAACAAATCAACCAGCTATAGGTTACTGCAATGATATTGGAGGTCTGAAAGTGGCCCTAGTACAACTAGTACGGATTCAGTGGACTCTGGGATATTGAGTGACGATTTCAAATCGGGAGAACAACTACGCAGAAAGCTAACCTGGAGAATAAAAATAGCATCAAGAGGTTAACCTGAAGTAAAAATCGTAGCTATCCTAAAGAATAGATGGAGTCTTGGTATATTTTCCAAATAATATTGAGCACATATTTTAAAATTGAGAGGATAACGACCATGCAGGATACTAATCTGGGTAAAAGTAGTAATAGCAGGGGCCTCCCTGTGGTAAAAATAGCAGAAGATAGTCAGTCAGATGGTCAGTTTCCCGCCAATATGACATTATAGGAAGAAGAATGCAGAGTCCACTTCGATGATAAGCGCTTGCAATTTCGTCACAGTAGCTCAACGGTAGAGCGTCGACAGGCCAGTTTTGACATCCAGGGTTAGATTCCGGGTTGGGGCAGCAAGGTTTTTTAGAATGTCATGTCGCAAGTAAAGAGAAACCCAAGATCGCTTGAAAAACTTTATATAAGAATATGATTACCTTCCTTCGCCCAGGTAAAATGCTGCTTTTGCATTCAAAATGACGTAACCAACCTGATGCAAAGGTAAAAATGAAATTTTAACATCCAAATGTAATCTTCTAAGAAAAAGGAAAAGAAGAGTAGCTGATGCCAAGAAGGCACTTTTACAATAGTTTTTTAATACCAGACTGAAGATAGCTCCTATCAGTAGAACTATTTTATTGAAAAAAGCTGAAAACTTTTCGAAGAAATTACGTGAAAAGGATTTTTGTTCAACTGAAGGTTGGTTAAATGGATTTAGTTTGTAAAGAAATATTTTAGAATGCAAAAGGAAATTTACAAATGTATTAATAGTACTTGACTTATATACACTTTTACAGAATTTAAATGTATGTAACAGTTAGCGTTTAATATAGAAGGACAACAGTTAAATATTATTCTTATTTAAGAAACAACTCCTTATAAGAATCAAAACGATAGAAACGAACGTGCTTGTGAATGCAAGGAACTAGATCCTCAAGAATATGTTAACAAATTTATTACATAATATTGCATGAAATATGAACATATTTCACAATAGTTATTACTTTTTTTAATTTTATGTAATATTTTTGAAGGCGTAAAGGGATTATATATATATATATATATAAATTAGGCCAGATTTATACGTAAAAATTATGAAACCAGTTCATGAGTGCTGTGATCCGCAAAGGAAGCTCAATCTTAATTTTGCAAATACCCCTGTAATTGGATTCTGTCGGTATAAACTTAGTTGTACAGCATCGTGCAGCCCAAGTTCAAACTTACCATTGCACATATCGACGATTGCATGCTGATACAGTATAATACGTGCGAAACCGGTGCTTGATTTTCTTGCTACCATTGCAGTTATAGACTATTTCAATCTGACGAATACAAAAAACTGGAATCTTTCTGAAATTTTAGGCTGAATCCATATCAGTCACTATCTAAGATCTATCTTTAGACAATTGGAAGAAATAGACCGTTATGAAAAATCTTGAATCGGAAGACAAAAAGTCACAGGAAATGGAAATCCTTAACAGAACTTCCAATATCCTTCATAATTTAATGCCGAACCCACATTAGTTATTATGTAAACTATCGATAGCCTATCTTGAGAAATGGATGTGCCAAATAAAAAAGTTTTTGAACAAGAAATGGGAGAAGGAACAGGAAGTGGAAATCCTTAGTGAACCCCCGAGCCATATCATCATCCATATCATCAATTATCTACAGGAGGTTGAACAAAATGATTCGAACACCTCTATTTTTATAAAAAGAATTTGAAGTAATCTTGGCACAAGTATGTTAAGCGGTAATGCCCGCTTTTGCTACCAGTTACGTAGCTTATGTTATAGTCGATAAGTCGGAATAGTTTAAATCGTCTAAGCAAACGCTGTATTGTATTTCGGACTCTATCAAAATCAGAAATATTGCGGTTAAAAACCTACCCCTAAACGTAATATGTTACTTGACTATCTTAATAAATAAAATATTAAAACTAAACTACTTTCCCAAAGAATGGAATGGATAATCATAACAATCCCTAAGCCAGGTGAAGATGCCACAATTCCAGCCAACTACAGACCAATTAGCTTGCTACCGACACTTAGTAAAATTACTGAGAAAATAATTCTTAAGAGACTGAACACGCACTTTAGTGAGAATGACATCATCATTCCGGAGCAGTTTGGATTTTGGCCAAAGCACTCCACCACTCATCAATTGCTGAGAGTGGTAGAGTACCTATCTTCTGGACTTAACAGTAAGACACCCACAGTTGCGATTTTTCTGGACATACAAAAAGCCTTTGATAAAGTATGGCACTGTAGATTAGCGTACAGATTGATCACTTTAAAAGTCCCTGACGCTCTTGTCAAACTTTTAATCTCAGGCTTAAATAACAGACACTTTCAAGTCAGAGTAGGAGGTAACTTATCTACACCCAAGCTCATTAAAAGTAGTGTACCGCAAGGTTCTATCCTGGGCCCGACACTCTTTAACATATACCTGAACGACATCCTCAGGACTCCAAACACAGAGCTGGCACTCTATGCAGACGACAGTGCGATACTTGCAAAACACCCCTATGTCTCAGTAATGCACAGACAGCTACAACAACACTTAGACATACTCCAAACTTGGCTGGAAAAATGGCGAATAAAATTAAACCCCAATAAATGTCATTGGATTTATTTCTCTAGAAAACGTAAACCTCCGCCACCTCTGTACATAAACAACCATGCCCTAAAAGCGGAAAAATCTCCTAAATACCTAGGTGTAACGATAGATTCCCACCTAACCTGGAAACAGCACGTAACGAACTTAATCAAAAAAGCGTATATGGCCACAGGAGCCTTATACCCAATGATAGGAAACGGAAATTTAAGTTATCAAAATAAACTCCTAATTTATAAATCGGTCATCCGCCCGGGAATGCTCTATGCAGCACCCGTATGGGGATATGTCTGTAAAACTACAATAGACCTCCTAGCGACAAAACAAAACAAAATCCTACGGATTATCAGGAAAGCTCCCAGGTACTTAAGAAACTCGGTAATTAGGAATGACTTCAAAATAAAAACTGTTAGAGCCCAAATTAAAAAGCTAGCGCTTAAATTTTACAAAAATTTGCCATCCGTTCCAAACGAACTGTTATTTAATCTGCATGACTATGATCATCGCAAGGCCAAATCTCGTAAGAGACCCCGCGCTGTTCTAAACATCGATAATCAGAATTAAAAGATCCCACCTCAAACATCTGATTTTTAAATAAACCTCGCGACTATTATTTTATAGAAAAAATATTCTAAACTCTAAACTGTCAAAACGCTAGGTAACCCTTAGAACTGCATCAAACCCCCAAACAGCTTAAACTCTAAATGTGCAACAAACTGCCACACCAGGAGCTAGGACAAATAATAAAAAGTAGTAAATAAAAATCTCGAACCTCCAATTAGGGTCACTGAATTAATGTCACAGTTTGACGATAAGAACCACATATTGAAACTGGAGATTAAAGGCGCTTTGCGCCTGGTGCTCTGTCTTGTACGACACTCGACTCTCAATTTAGCAAATCTTGGAAAATAGATGTTTTAAGGAAATTTTTTTTTTACCGAAGTAGTTGAAAAACTTGGCTAAAAATCGGAAGTAGAAGTACTTAGTGAACTTTCCTCACCTCCCAAAATTTGATGCTGTATCCATATCGGTTGTCATCTAAGCTATTTCTATGGCTGATCCTGAAAAATAGATGCTGCAAGGAAAATGTAAATATTTAAATCGAAAATGACATCTCCAGAATTGGAAATAGAAATTGCTTTTTAGCTAGCTTCTCCTGTCGCCAGCCCGCTTGCAATCCACTCGCGTGTTTTATTTATATTATTTTTAATTGTAAATGTATCTTTATTCGTGATGTAACTCGACTTATGCTCTCATCGTCTGTTGTATTAAACTTTAACTTAATTGGGCTCTGGTATCCCCAGGTCTGAACTTTCCCTTCGCCCCTCCCCCTTTTTACCTCTTCTAGGCAGTCGGCCAATGCCAAGGCAGCGTCACCTGACATCATAGACGACAGCACCATCTATCATCGAAGTTAACATCTACAAGCCACGTCCTGTACAGGAACGACATGTAACCAATATAATGCTAAACAGTATTAAAATCGGACATGCATCCAATAAATTCGATGTGGAGATAAGTGCCCCGGCACAGGCGCCCCGAAATGTTTCGTCTTGGCTTGGCTATCGGTTGACATCTAAGCCATTTCTATGGCTGATCCTGAAAAATAGATGCTGCAAGGAAAATGTAAATTTTTAAATCGAAAATGACATCTCCAGAATTGGAAATGGAAATTTTTAGAGAGTCATCTTACTTCCTCTAGAATTAAACGCTGACTTTGTATCAGTCACTATCTAGGCTCTATATAACCAATTCTAATAAATAATTTCATGAATATTTTTTGAAAAGGAAATAGGAAAGGTCCCGAAAGTGGAAATTTTTAGTGAATTAGCCTACCTTATCCAGAATTTTATGGTGTATCCATATCAGTTATTATTTAAGCTCTATTTATAGCCAATCTCGAAAAATAGATGTTTCTAGGAAAATAAAAAAAAAATAAACAGGAAATGGAAAACGAACCGGGAGTGGAAACTCTTATTAAACCCCAAAATATTCAGAATTCAACTCTGACTAAATATCATTCATCATCTGAGCTTTATCTATAGTAGATCCTCAGAAATAAAAGGTACAAAATAACTTTTGTAGTAAAAACATAGACGGTACATTTGATTGCTACTAACAACAAAAAACAATCATCTAACGCCAGGTTTAAGGTTCTGGTTTATTTATCTCGAAATTACATACTTCAAGATCACGTATTTTCTGTGCGTTTTACCATCTTCAGCACCATGTTTCTCTTGGCGTTCATTATTCAAACTATTATTTCCATAAAATAGTTTCCGCAAGTTTTTACGGATAATTTTACTAAGTTTGGTTACATTCTGGACAATGAGTACCTCTGTAGACGACTTTAAATCTGTGCTATTATAACACGTCCAGGCATATGTGCGAATCAGCATGCATATCAGTCCACAAATTTAAAACGTAAATTTTGGGTGTAGAAAGTACAGCTTTGTCTTAAATTGGAGCTAGGGATCTTAGGGCGTAAGTTATGACAAGGAAAATTATAAAAATGTAGCATAATTTTAATTATTTATAAAAAAATATTTATTTATGAAAAAACAACAATAAAAAATAAACCGCCGTTATAAACCCAGAATTTTGTAACCTTATATTATCCAGAAATTTTAAACGCAAATTCTCACCGTAGAAAAACGTGGTTTGACTTAAATTGGAGATATAAATCTTGGAATGACAGTTATGTGCCAAAAAAAATATTTTTTTAATTATTTGCATTAACATGCAAGACTTCTTCAAACGTAAGTGTTTTTCTTCAGAAGAAGGCGAAAAAACACAATGTTATGATATATGCTATACTTTAGAATGTGTTACGTAGGTGTTATGTAGAAGTAATGAATGGAGGACGAAAATGCTCTGTTAATAAAGAAACAGTATTATGAAATGAACTGGTATTATGAAATTCAAAATTTTAACTCTATTAATTTTGCAGTTATATGCTCTAAATTGAGTATGCAAGCGTATTTCATTATTAATGGTTATGTGTTCAAAAATCGTGAAATTCTGAGTAGAAATTAGTGAGTTAGGAGTCCCTTGAGCGGGGAATTTTTTTTTCATTTCATTTCGTTGGATTCTTTAGTGAGTACGATACAGTGGGAATAAAAGGCATTGCAGGTTGTACAGTATGCAAAAGCGACAATATGGCACCAAGCCCCAGATATGAAGACTCCAGTTTTTATAATGGGACGGACAGTCATTTATGGTCAAAAAATTTAATTATGATATCATGGTAAGTAAGTTTCATGGACAGAACCAAAACCGCAGGTGTTATAAGATTCCCCAGGGTCTCGACAGCCCAGTGGTTAGCTCGCAGGAGTTGCACTCGGTCGGCTCGGGTTCGATTCCCGTCACTGCCAAAACTGCCGGAGTACGATTACGTTAAACATGTGGGTCCGTAAGTCCTTCCGAGAGATTGGTGTTAGGGGAAGGAGAGTACGGTCCCTGTGGGCGCATCCCCCACTGGGTTCCAGTCTAAATTGGGTGGCAGTTTCCGGCCGTCCAAATAGATACCTTATAATTTTCTGGGAGGTCGGACGGTCTGGATCAAAGAAGAAGAAGAGGAGGAGATTCTCCAATAAAGCTTGGCATAAGCTCCACTCACATGACTGGAGCCAATGGGAAAACGGATTACGAAAAGCCTATGGGAGCAAGAGGGGAGCCTTCAGAGTACCTTCCGCACACCATTTGAAGAAGTTTTCTTCTGCTATGACTTCAATGGTAGAGTTGGAAGTTCAATTTTCCTGCGATGACTTCGATTGTAGAGTTAGAAGTTCAATTATGCTTCCATGACTTCGTTGTTAGAGTTGGCGTGACAATGTGATGTCACCAACTTCATCCTTGAATGCACACTGTTAATTGCCGACGCAAAATGCTCTTAAAAATGTGTCGTGTATGAGAAAGTGCAGTTATGTAAAAATGTAAAGTCAGCGAAAAAGTGTAGAGTCTTTTGTGAAAAATGTGCAATCAGTCGCATTGTTCTGTTAAAGTGCTCCATGAGAAAAGATTTATTTGAGGAAATTAGCGAGTCTGATTTTAGTCAGTAATAGGTCACTATATCACATTCGTGTCTCTAGATAAAATTACCTGTAACAATATTTTTGTAAATATAAAATAATGATAAATTTAATCTTGAATAAGTTTAACGTAAAGGTTATTTTAATATATTTTAATTTGCCCAATTATGTCTCTTCATTTGCGTAAGTGAAGATAATTTTGTATACTAATCTATTTGAATTTCAGGAACACCTGGCAACACAGTAAATCAAGTTGGTGGGTTAACATTTGCAATTGTAAAGAAAGTTAATACTTTACTTAATATTTAAATCTCAATTTAATTCTCCACAGATAGGCCTCAGAAATATATTTGTTCTGAATTTATTTTGCTCTCATTCTGATAGTGTGACATAACGCTACTGGAGCGCAGGCGGCTGTATTGGGAAGGAAATTATATTTTATGTTTGGATCTACGAGTGTCGAATGCGAAAAAAATAAGTGATTTTCATTTCTACTATCGTTAAGATGAGACTGCTACAAAAGTAATTTCTAAATATTTATTGCTCGAAAAGTGGCCGCTGGCTGAGAGCACCGCAGCTAATGATACTTCAATTACAGTCATCTTATATCTATAATAATAAAAGGATATATCTGTATGTATGTATGTGTTGGTTGTAGTTAAAATATAATTAAAAAAACAGTCATGAAATTCGGTACAGGGGTACCTGAAGTCAGGTGACGATGTACCACGATGAAATTCAAATTATATATTAAAAATTCAAATTAATTTTAAGTTCTTTAATATTGAAGAACAATTTTGAAATGTTTTCATACAAATAGGTTCCTAAGCGACCGAAAATGTTAAAGCAGACTTCCAAGCTTAACATCACCGTAAAGATCGAAGAACATCCTTCTCAATCAAAACCTGTAAGTGTAATATTTGATTTTTCACAATTTTACACAAAATCGCTATTTAGAATTCCCTCATCTGCGAAACTTGCCATAATTCCAGTCTTACAACTAGTCAGTATCAAAATACATTATTTAACTCGCTATGAAAACAAAAATTTAGTTTCTAACTCCATTCGGTGCTTTTTGGCGAATAAATTAAAAGAGTAAGGTACTGGCGATTTGAGTTTTCAACGAACATGGAAAGTACTGCAAATAGCCCTTCTTTCCTTATAGAAATAGCCGTCTTATAGAAATAGCCGTTGAAAGACATGCTCAGATGCTAGCAATTTGTGGTGAAAAAATTGGTGTTGTGCGGGAGAAGGAATTGCAGCTTTGTGCCTATGGGAAGTGAAGAAGCGGGCATTTTCTTTAAACGGGTGTTGTCCTTTTTTATGCGCTAATTATGCTAGAACAAAGAAAACTTGACTGGAGTGTAAGTCAACTCAATTTTCTCATACCAGTATCCATTTTTAGTAGCTATCAGTATCATGGATCCAAATGATTGCAATTATAGCTTGTTACCCTTCATTTTAAAGGGCTTGAAATTTTTTTTAGATTGATTCCATACTTGATAATGTACCCCCGGGGGGGGGGGGGGCAGGTAACTTTCTTCCTGAGGGGGCTAATGACGTCACGAACAAAAATCGAATCGCGGCTATTTTTCACAACAATGATTGAAACTATTAAATCTCGTGATCATTAAGCTATAAATAAATTATTTTATGCATGATTATGTCAAATTTTGTCCTATGCTGCCGTGTTAAAAAAATATAAAATTTCAAATAAGTTTCAAAATTTTCTCTCGAATTTAACAAAAATTCTATCCAGTTCTAGATATTTTGATAACAAAGCCGCATTTAAAGTTTCGTGATTTTTGTCATTGAAATACCACCACGTAAGTTAAAATTTGGTTCTTTTGACAACTTAGTAATGCAAGCAGTACTCATACTCACGTGCAAAATCCTAATCAAAATGCAATTGATATTTAACTGATATCATGTGAAATAAATAACTATTAGCAAATTCTTGGGTATATATATATATATATATATATATATATATATATATATATATATATATATATACATATATATATATGTAATACATATATATGTATGTAATTTTTACGGTTTTATAAGAGTCATGAAGAAAATAGTGTGGGGAGTATCGGCTACCGGGAGCGTTTGCCATGCCGGAAAAAAAGCTTTAACCGGAGTGTGGGGGGTCGCAACTCCCCTCGGTCGTTACTTCCGCTACTCTTCTAGAAATTTTACGAGTACATTGTTACTTGTCCTATTTGGGAATTTATATATATATATATATATATATATATATATATATATACATATATATATATATATATATATATATATATATATATATATATATATATATATATATATATATATAAATTCCCAAATAGGACAAGTAACAATGTATATATATATATATATATATATATATATATATATATAAACCCAAATAGGACAAGTAACAATGTACTCGTAAAATTTCTAGAAGAGTGGCGGAAGTAACGACCGAGGGGAGTTGCGACCCCCAACACTCCGGTTAAAGCTTTTTTTCCGCCATGGCAAACGCTCCCGGTAGCCGATACTCCGTACACTATTTTCTTCATGACTCTTATAAAACCGTAAAAATTACATACATACATATCTGAGCCACGTTAAGATCTCAACGTGGCTCAGACCCATAGAGATAGTGGCCGTTTTGTCATGTATCGGTCTATTCTTGCGTTTCAAAATGAGAATAAGCTTAGGAATAAAAATAAACATTCTAGTTCTAATATTACTTTGAATACTGAACTCGCGGAAATTAAAAAACTTAGATCTAATCCGGAACTTGTCATTTTATGTGCTGACAAGACTAAGCAACTTGTTCTTACCAATAAAATTGATTCTGTAAATTCAATGCGGAAGTGTATTGACGAGATGGAATGCATTCAGGTTAAAAAATTCCCGATCAATAAGATTAATGCTAGAATCGCAAAACTTAAAAAATCTAACGATCTTCCCCCAAATGTTAAATCTGCTATTTTCCGTACTTCTCATCAACTCCCTAAGATCAAATAAAACTTCATAAACCTAATCATCCTATGCGTCCTATTGTTTCCAAATGTTGCGGACCTACTTATTTTTAGAAAAATCCCTTGCCTTCTTCTTAAAACCCTTTTTTAATAACCATAAATTTTCTATTAGTTCAACTGAAAATTTCATTAATATTTTATACAAAACTAAATTTAAATCTAATAGTACCTTGCATAGTTATGATGTTGTTTCTTTATTTCCTAGTATACCCGTTGACATTGCTATTGAAATTATTATCAAAAAACTACATAATCATAATTTTAAAACTCCTACCATAGACGCAATCACTTCCGCTTTGAATATTGTTGCGGAGACAAATTATTTTGATTTCCATGATGTTTCCATGGGTGACCGTCAGTAAATCTTCTACCCTAAGGCTCCGTAGTATAGGAGCTCTATTCTACCCTATCCGCGCTTTGTTAACTTTCGCAGAACACATTTTTCGCCGAAATTCTGCTCAAACAGTTGCGAGATATTTTCTGAAAAATAAAATGCAACGCTAAGATTATATTACAACTAAATTTCATACTCAATAAAATATAGAATATGGTTTTTATTTCAATCCCAAATATTTTTGGTGCTGCCATCTGTTGTAATATACCGAAAATGTTTATTTTTAATGAACACTTTTAAATGTCTATTCCTTCTAACACAGTATTAAATACAACAACAGATCATATATCATAATGCCACAATCACGGAAAGGTAATTTATCATTCTATAAATGTAATAAGGGATCTGAATGTACATCACTGAGGACTGCAGCCTTGTCTTCCAGTTTCTTTGTCTTCAAGTCCAAGTCCAATCACCTTTTCGTGATTGTGGCATTATTATACATGATCTGTTGTATTTAATACTGTATTAGAAGGAATAGACATTTAAAAATGTTCATTAAAAAATATAAATAGTCGGTATGAATTAAATTACGGCAACAGATGGCAGCACCAAAAATATTTTGGATTACAATGAAAAATATATTCTATATTTCATTGAGTATTTAATTTAGTTTTAATATAACCTACGCACTACATTTTATTTTTCAGAAAATATTTCGCAACTGTTTGAGCAGAATTTCGGCGAAAAACGTGTTCTGCGAACGTTAACAAAGCGCGTATAGAGCAGAAGATTTACTGACGCTCACCCTTAAGACTGCTAAATGAAAAACTGTGTACACATCATACAAATACATTTTTACTTACAAAAATATACATAAAACTATTTACAGGCGATAACATAGTTACAATTAATCCTCAAACATTTTACTTGTTTAAAACTTATTTAATTGAGTCTTATTCACTAAATAAAATGAGCAGGAGGAGGAAATGATATGTCATTCATTTTTAACAAATGAATCAATAAATTAATCCTTGAAATTGGAAAGAAAGAAATGTATGAATGGACAAATTCCAAATTGTGCCTCACCAACACTGCCAGTCATCATCGTCGATGTCCGGTTGAACACAAAGTCTCCATCGGATGAGAGGTCCGTCTTGTTGCACTATATATATTATATCTTCTCTTCTCTCTAAAAATCAACTCTAAAGCAAAATGATATTTCGGCAAACTCAATCCCCAATGGTCAACGGTCATTGGCTGGCAAATCCTGCGCCCCGGATTTGCCAGCTGCAAATCCGGGGCGCAGGTCCATATTAATTTCTTTTGGGGGGGGGGGGGCTGACAACAGTATTTCTTAACAGATAAACAAAATAAAATTTATTTATTTATTATAAATGGCCAGGCACTTGATACGTTACATCATTCACCTATACATTAGCTAGAATCGTGAACCATTTAGCCGTCACATGAAGTTGTCCCGGCGCACCAGTGGGGGCGGAACACAATTCGTCCAACAACGCAACAACCATGTCCGCAGCTGGGAATCGAACCCACAACCCGGCAGCAGAGCGAGCACGGCGAAACACTTGCTTAGACCTCTCATCCACCGCGTCGGCGAAACAAAACAATATTAGAGTATGAGTTTTACCGTAGGATGTCACTCCTGGTTTTCTCCCAATACCAGTTCAAAAATTTTGATTTTTCTTTGAACATCTAGTTTTCGGATGAGTGAAGTTTTTGAGGGGTTAGGGAATTCACAAAATATTTCAACTCCCGGTTCATTTCGACATCCGGTTCAAAACCTTTCTTTGAAACACATCTATTTGTTTTTCAGAATCAACTATAGATAGAACTAGTAATAACTCATATGGATTCAGCATTAAATTTTGTGAAAATAGGGTAAGGACTTAAACTTCCGGTTCTAGAGATGTCAGCTCCAATTAAAAACTTGCATTTTCCTTGCAACATCTGTTTCTCATGATTGGCTATAGATAGAGCTTAGATGATGACCGATATGGATTCAGCATTGAATTTCGAAGAGTGGATGAGCAGTTCACTAAAGATTTCCACTTCCGGTGCCGGAGACATCACTTAAGGTTTTAACGGAAAGTAACATGATTGTACGAAATAAGTGTACAAAAGAGAATCAAAATTCTTAAGGGTGAGCGTCAGTAAATTTTCTGCCCTATCCGCGCTATGTTAACTTTCGCGGCACACATATTTCGTCGAAATTCTGCTCAAACAGTTGCGAAATATTCTTTCATAGATAAAATGCTATGCTTAGATTATATTAAAACTAAATTTAATACCCAATAAAACATAGAATATATGTTTTATTTTAATTTAAAATATTTTTGGTGCTGCCATCTGTTGTCGTAATTTAATTCATACCGACTATGTTTATTTTTTAATGAACATTTTTAAATGTCTATTCCTTCTAATACGCTATTAAATACAACAGCAGATCATATATAATGCCATAATCACGGAAACGTAATTGAACTTGGGCTTGAATACAAAGGAACTTGAAGACAAAACTGCAGTCCTCAGTGATGTACATTCAGATCCCTTATCAAATTTATAGAATGATAAATTACCTTTCCGTGATTGTGGCATTAATATATATGATCTGTTGTTGTATTTAACACTGTATTAGAAGGAATAGATATTTAAAAATGTTCATCTATATAAATAAAAATGAAAATCTGTCTGTCTGTCTGTCTGTCTGTCTGTCTGTCTGTCTGTCTGTCTGTCTGTCTGTTTGTCCCATCATCACGGGAGAACGGCTGAACGGAATTTGATGAAATTTTGTGGGTAGCCCAGAAATAGCCCCAATTAAAATTATATCCGTGTTTTGAGTTTTTACGACCAGTGGTTCTCGAGATATTAGTAAAAAACGAAATTTTCGTTTGTCTCATCATCACGGAAAAACGGCTGAACCGAATTTAATGAAATTTGGTGAATAGCCTTGAAATATCCCCCCATAAATTTTGTCCAAGTTTCGAGTTTCTAAGACCTGGGGTTGTCGAGATATTAATGGAAAACGGAACTTTTTCCTAGGAGTTCTACTCCCTAACTCCGTGGTTTATCCAAACGAAAAGCTTGAAAATCGTTTGAAAGTGAATTAAAATTTAATCTCTGAGTTTGATGGGAGATTTTTTGCGTTAATTAGTCACTGTCTGAAAACATGAATTGTTTGAAACATGATTTAAAGGGAAAATCTATCTCCATGGTTCATGGTTTATTTAAAACAAGCTTTTACGGAACAATGAGAAGTATAGAGAAATCAAAATCGTTATTTAATTTCGCAGTTTATGTTATAAGACATGACATATTTAACATGTTATAAGATTCTATCTTATATCATGTTACTCAGAAACGCAATTAAATTAAATCTGTCTGTTAATTTTAATAATTATTTTTTCGATTTGAATAATAAATAAATGGATATAAAAATATATTTTAGAAAAGAACGATTTGATTTTTCTTATAGCATTTTTGACTGGATAATATCAATTACGGTCTTCAGGTTTAAAAATTATTATTATTTATATTTTCGGGGATTATTGATTCAAGGATTATTGATATTTTCAAGTTATTATGCAATTATTTTATTATGACAAAAATTGTTTAAACTCATATATTGTATGTTGTACGAATCTTCTACAAATACACGTGTATATCTTTTAATCTACGAGAATATAAGTAGTACAGGTATATTGACATATGTTTTGATATATATTGGCATATATTGGAATCAATTACGACCTTCTGGTATAAAGAGTACGGATATTATTGATGTTTTCAATTTATTACGTCATCTCTTTTATTTTGGCAAATATTTTTGAGACGCATATTGTAATACGGGTAATCTTCTACTAACACATTGGCATATTTTCTAATCTGCGACAATATAATTAGTACGGGGTTGCATATATTCATTCAATTCCTATTTTTTCTTCTGTAAATTTGCTTACAAATGGGGGCCGGATGTTTTATTCTTCAGATCTGATCGTGAAGATAATTTTGCATAGAGAGAACATATATTCTTAAACTTCTCTTTAGGAGCAATAAATTTAATATTTTATTAGAATTTGCACATGATTGCGAACTATAAGTTTCTTTAAATTATACACTCCGTACGAATAACGGGTGTCCTGTTAGTCGTTAATAAATTTTAACATTTTAGGAGGATATATCATGTTGCTCGGCATCGCAATTAAATTAAATGTGTTTGTTAATGTTTTTATTATTTTTTTTCGATTTAAATAATAAATAAATGGATATAAAAGTATATCTTATGAATGGACGGTTTGATTTTCCTTTTAATTATATTAATTGCTGACTGCGTACATCAATTTCATTTATTTTGGCAAAGAGTTTTCAAACTTATATCGTATTTAGCTACTAAACTTATATATTGTGTTTAGCCAATAAATTCATATAGCCGATTGTTGAAACAGAAAAAGAGTAGAGCGGGTATATCTTCTAATACAATTGTAAGGTTTTCATTTAGTATATTGAAACGGGATAAGAATGTTTCATTCAGATCTGCAAATTCAAAGCTACGAATTTGGAGGGATATCGCTAATTTGACAACTTTTCTTAAACTTTGCCAAATTGACGGAAATGTCGCCAAATTGATATAAACGACACACAAACAGCTACCATAAACCTTCGGGTTGGTCGTGTGGCTTGGGTCTTCTACATATCAATGAAATTTTTTTTTTGTTTTGTTAGAAGAGAGTACTGAAATGATGTTTGGTTAGCATTTATCTGTCAGACCAACCATCCTACTTAGTAATACATTTAGCGAATTTTTAAAATGTCACCAAATTGATAAAAATGTTTTCAAATCTATAAAAATATCTTGAAATTGAAAAAATTGCCCTACATAAATGATATTAATTGTTTTTTGTTAGGGGATAGTATTGTGATGATATTTCGTCAATTTGTCGCAAAGTGGAACTGTCAGTTCTACAGTCCCACTTGGCGATAAATTTGGCAATTTTTTAAAATGTCGCTAATTTGACGAAACTGTCGTCAAATGTTCCATAGAAATATAACTATTTAGACGATATTTTTTCTACCAATTTATTTGAAGCAAATGATATCATGTCGCTTAGCAACGGATTTAAATCCAATGTGTTTATGCGGCAGACGATTTTTATTAAATCCTTTCCAATTTGAATAATGAAGATATGTATATAAAATAAATTTCATTGCCATTTCATTTTGGACTGGATAATATCAATTATACTCTTCAGGTTTAAACAATATTATTATTGATATTTTCCGGAATTATTGATTCAGTGATTATTGATATTTTTAAGTTATTACGCCATTGTTTTATTGCGGCAAAAATTGCTGACACACGCATATTGTACGTTGTACGAGTAATCTTCTAGGAATGCACTGGTATATCTTCTAACCTACGAGAATATAAGTAGTACAGGTATATTGGCATATATTTTGACATATATTGGCATATATATTGGAATCAAGTACAGTCTTCTGGTATGAAGATTAAGGGGATTAATTATATATTCAATTTATTACGTCGTCTGTTGTATTTTACCAAAAAACATTTGAGACTCATATTGCAAAACGGGTAATCTTCTACTAATAATCGGACATTATAAGTAGTGCGTGTATATCTTCCCATATAATTTTAGCACTTTAATTTTGACATATATTGGAATAAATGACAGTCTTCAGATTTAAAGATTACGGGTTTATTGGTATTTTCAATTTATACATGTAATCTACTAATACAGGTTATATTTTCTAATATTCGCGTATATAATTAGTACGGGTTCCATACAATTTTAACGCTTTTATTTTGCATATATTGATTCAATTCCATATTTTTTTTTATATTTGCTTGCATAAGGGGTCCAAGATGTTTTATTCTTCAGATATGTCCATGAAGATAATTTTATATAGCGAGAACAGAGATTCTTAAACTTCTTTTTAGGAGCATTATATTAAATATTTTAACAGAATATTTTGATTAAACATGTCATTTAGTTTACTATAAGAATTTGCGCATGATTATGAATTTCAAGTTTCTTTATATTATATACTCCGTACGAAGAACGGGTATGCTGCTAGTTAAAAATAAAAATAATCGGTATGAATTAAATTACGACAACAGATGGCAGTACCAAAAATATTTTGGATTAAAATAAAAAATATATTCTATGTTTTTTGGGGCATTAAATTTAGTTTTAATATAATCTAAGCATTGCATTTTATCTTTCAGAAAATATTTCGCAACTTTTGAACAGAATTTCGGCGAAATATGTGTTCCGTGAAAGTTAACAAAGCGCGGATAGGGCAGAAAATTTACTGACGCTCACCCTTAACAGTTTTGTCAAAAATGAAGCATACCCACCACTTAACCACCATATGAAAGCATCTTTATAAATTTCTTGTTGTTACGTGTTTCCTAAACACAGAAAATATAATTGCCATTGGTTTATTGAACAGTTTATCAAGCAACATATTACTTTCGACAATTTGGGAACAATCATAGTTCTCCTATAAGAAAGATAAATGCAATATGTAACTAGTGTGTCTATAAATTGATATATTACCCAATCGGAACCTTCTCGTGTGCAGATTTTACTTATTTTTATAGCTGACAGCGCTAAGTTGTTCCTTAGTGGATACTATTGCAATTTAGTAGTTTTGACAACTTTATTACCATTAAAACTCAAGGCTTAAGTATGACTATTTTAAGAGTTATAACCTGGTATTCTTATCAATCTTAACACCATCGTTATATACAAAGAATGCTCATTTCAATAAACTTCGATCAAAATCTATAACAAGTTTTTAGGTTTTAAATAAAGTAATAATAAATCCAGTTTTTCTAACGAAAAACACAAATTTCTATATACGAGTACATCATCGAAACTACCCTACTCTTACATGCTTTGTTGTTCGAAATTCAAGTTTAAAATTTATGTTGCTCTGATGTTATCAACTTCTAGATAAAAGTCCGTAAATTAGAAAGTCATTTTATGCCATATTTTTTTTCGCTGAGTTTAATAATAATTAATTTTACACGTTTTAAAACTAGTTATTAAAATTTCATTCACCCCCTTAAAATTTCATTCGCTTCCACCACACACCCCGACCAAAAAGTCCTAAAAGAAACACCGATCTTGATGTCTACCGTTAGACTGCGTAGAGAACGACTATGCCAATAGTGGATTCCCCCAAGTTATATATATTTCTATTTTAGGTTATATTGATCCTATTTCATTACTCTGGATTTGTATAATTACGCGGTCCACTGAAAGCATCCCAAAGGTTTACAAACAACGAACGATCTGATCTGGTCGTTGAACACGGCTAGTATAATATATATATATATATATATATATATATATATATATATATATATATATATATATATATACATATATATATATATATATATATATATATATTTATATATATATATATATATATATATATATATAAATATATATATATATATAAATATATATATATATATATATATATTTAATGTGTAATGTATATATATATATATATTTTTTTTTTAATGTGTAATTTTTTTCTCCTAATGTATTGCTAATCAGGTTTTCTACTCCCTTTCACTTTTGCTATTTATTTTCTATTTTAAATTTATACATTTTTAATGTGAGGGTGAAAAGTAATTCTTCCGCAAGTTTGGAGCCGACGTAAAACACTGATGCAATGTATATATTCAGTAATGCTAATCAAGGCAAGCCATTAAACTCAATGCAAACCCACTCCTTATAATTAATCTAATTCCTACTTAAAAGTATTGCAGAAAATAACTTCATAACAAAAACTCTGCGATATGGCTGTTATCTAATCTGATCACGAAGGAAAATTATTCAAAACAACGAAGTATAGTGTCTCCATCTATTGGAATGTCAGTGAAAACAAAACACATATATTTTAATGGAGATATATATCCAGTATTTAGAATTTGTCGAATATAAACATATTTATATAATGTTAAAATTTCTAAAAGCGTGTTGTCAGAACAGTAATTTTTCTCCTAACACATCATCCAATTTGTCATTACCACCCTCCAGTGCCGTTTTGATTGGCTAAGTAGACAAATACTTCGGGTCCCACAACTGAGCAACACTTGTATTTACCTACAAAGCTGCTTCTAATTTTTAGAAATAGTGTTTATATCATTCCAAGGCCACGCAACAAATCGTGAAACACCTACAAATCTTTATCATGCCCTCCCCCCCTCTTCATATTTGATCTTCCCCTCTTTATGAATTTTTTGTGGCTTTTCCTTCCTTTAAAAATAAAGATTTGCCCCTCCCTCTATGAGCAGGCCTCTCTCTTCTCAAACAGCACGAATATCGAAGGAGGCAATTTAGAATATTTTCAGAAAAAAATATCAAGCAGATACAATTTTGGATAACTTCAAGTCTGATTTATTGAACACTGCAAAAATTTGATCGGTGGTCATATCGGCTGAGCATGTGTACAGCTAGAAATACTAGTTACAATCAGAGCCCCAAGCTGCATTTCTCAAATTATTATGAAAGGATTCTTAGCAAATGCTATTCGACTTAGAGTAATTGTCTGTAACTTTACCAACTATTGACTATACCAACTATCGGCTATACCGTTGGCTAAAACTCGGCCAACTTTCTTTCTTTCGACCCAGACCGTCCGATCTACTCGAACGTGTAAGGTATCTGTTTGAACAGCAGGGGCAGTGCCACCCAATTTAGACCAGAGCGACATCCACAGGGACCGTATACCCACCACCAACCTCTCAGAAAGACGTTCAGATCCAGATATTTAACATGCCCGTACTCTGCGTGAATACAAGCACAGTTTGGGCAGAGCCGTTAACCAACTTTCGGCGAATTGTGTACCTTAGCCTTCAAATATATAAAACAAATATTGCCTTGTTCAAAAGAGAATTATTGTGCAAAGAGAGAGTTCGCTATACAACTAGATGTACGATGTAGATGGCTTTGTCAGTCACCACAGATACTCGCAAAATTACAGTATGTAACAAGTTTTCTTGTTCCCCTTCGCAGACAACTTAGAAGAATAGCTAAAAAGAACAAAAATCCTCAGATTTGCCATTATAACAATGACGATTCACTATGAACCTAATGAAATTTCTGCTTCGAAGCAAACAATAGTACCTCCAAAACCTTTGACTTCAAATTTTTAACGCAAAAGTTTTTAAATCTTGAGAACGTTGAAATTTTCTTAATTTTCGTTGACGTTTCCACTCTACGAAATTTAATCGGGGGGGGAGTGGTCAAATCTTGATAATAAAAAGTATTATAAATTATTCAAGTCGGGAAAGCAGTAGCATGAAATGCAAAGAACTCTCAAGTCCAAAATGAAATCATTTCTAATTCAATAGTAACTTTATGAAGTCAATGAACTATATGGCTTCAATATCGACAAGTATCTTATAACTTGTGAAGTAATACAAAGAAATAACGTTATAGGGGACCTCGTTTAATGTCTAGTTGCCAAATGAGCTTACTTTCATGGCTCCAAAATGATTGAGAAGAAGTCATTGCAGTAACATTTGTTTTATTACTTTCCTTATATACATAGTATAATGTAAAATCGATGAAGATATAGAGTTGTGTGAAATATAAGTTAATTGGATGCTTTGAAATTGTATTACATTTTGTCATCCGGAAAATCGCCAAATGTACAATTCAATGTTAGAAACACAATTCTGTGGATCTTATACATTATTTTTTGACTGTAAAAGGAGTCAATTTATTGCATTATATAAGGAAAGTCATGTGTTGCCCACATCAGATTTTCTACTTTCCTTATATACATAGTACAATTTGTAAGGGAAATATTGTGACGGGGTTGAAAATTCGAATTCGAATTTTCGACGGGCGAGCACGTTTCAAGCATCGCTGAACACGAAACAAACGTTTTTGAGGTGATGTGTGCGTGAGTGCGTGCGCGCGCGCGTGTGTGTATGTGTGTGTGTGTGTGTGTGGGGGGGGAAACGATATCTCACGAACGAATAGAGCTATTCGAACAAAATTTAGTACTAAAATTATAATCCATGAATACTGGAAGCCTATTGTTTTTAAAGGCAATCGAATGTTCGGAAGACCCCCAAATTTTCGAATGAAATTTTGAAAAAATCATCATAAAATCAAAACCTTTAATAAAGACTTACTTTTAGAAATTGCTTTTAAAGGTGGACCCTCATAACGTATTAGTCCAACTGCTTCGCTTGCATTTCGAGGACATAAGAGTATTAAAAAAAAAGTCTTATTTGGAGGACATAAGAGTATTAAAAACAAGAAAGATCAATCATGCATAAGCATTGATTATGAAACACTTTCCAACTGAAATGTAATTTCATTTAAAAATTTCTAAAATGTGATTCATTCAGTGGTAATATCTTTTACATTATCACAGTACTACAGTAATTTATTATACTTAAATATTTAAAACTGTATCGAAATATAAATCATCTGATTCTTTATGCAAAATCAATGAATATTTCATTCATATAACTTGTATTCCAGACTCCAGAGCTAAATAATTTTGTGTGAAAAAAATTCAGCAATTCTTATGTAATTCATCTTACAATCGCTTGAGATATTTGCATTCTGCATATGTTAAAATTAGGCTTCCTTGAAGAAATAATAAAAGTTTAGGGATCATTTAAAATCACAACTATTGTAATTGCATAGGCACGGAATTTAGATACACAGATAATACACAGATAATATATATGTGTATGTGTATGTACTCAAAGTATTGGAATCGTGCCGAAGATCGGAACTCGAATTTTCAAAGGATCTACACGTTTTGGGACTTCTAGAACACGAAAAAACTACTTTTAGGAAGACGTCTGTGTGTGTAAGGGTGTATCTGTGTATGTTTCTGTGTGTCTGTGTGGATATTACATCCACTCTAATTGAAAAACTAATGGACCGAATTTCATACAATTTGGTAGGTATGTTTTTTGTGGGAAATCCTGATGTTCATTAGATTATAGAACGATTCGTAATAAAAGAATCTGCCTTCTTTGCGAAATGGCCGCAGAAATTGCCTTTATCCACTCTAGCTAAAAACTAATGAACCAAATTCAACAAAATTTGGAATATAATATTTCAATAACCTACAAGTGATTTATATACCAAATTTAACAAAATTTTGTATATAAATCATTTGTAGGTTATTCTACTACGATTCGGGAAAAAGGAACAGGCTATTTTTGCGAAATGGCCAGCAAAAATCGTTATATATAAAAATAAAAGACTACGTGTGCTCAATTATATCAATTAAATTCCTATTTTATATGTGATTTTTGACAACAAAAAGAATAAGACTAACCCCATTACTCTAGGACTAGCCGTTCTTGAGATATTCTAGTTTTTTCGCGTTTTCGCTACGCCACCTTTGACAATAAGTCCAGCTATCAAATGAGAACCAAATTTAAGTTTAACGTGTAAATTCAATGTCATTTAAAATGCTTATGTTGTGCAGATAAACTCAAATTATCATTGAATAAATAAAGAGAACGAATATGAGTCTGCAGAGAAAGACATGTGCTGTCCACATCAGAATTTTTAACAATATTACACCAATGATTTATAGAAGTGAACGGGGATTATTTTCAGGCCATTTCGAAAAAAATGTATGATCTATATTTAAAGATCCATCAAATTTTTGTCGAATAAAATGTTCAACAAATTTAAGCTGTGTACCAAATTTTAACTCTCTAGGACGTAGGAAAGTGCATTTAAAATGCCATCAATTAAATTTATCATGAAGAGTTATATAAAATTTAAAAAAAATGAAAAATTGTTATCTACCAAATTTATTTTAAAATATGAAGCCACTCCCATATGCAAAACGTTTAAACAAATGGAGAGATATTTATTATATAATATCTCTCTCTTTTCTTTCTGGAAGATATCCCAAAGTCAGAATTTAAATGAATTTGTTTTTTTCCCTATATTAAATAATTTTTTTAATTAAAAAACTACTTAACATATTTTACTGAATTTTTTTTTATATATTCTATGGGATAATGTGAATATTTCCTAAAAATTTAGAAGCAATTCGTGAATTTTAAATTTACTTAAAAAATGTTTGAAAAATTAGGTCCCATAGGGTTCGATGTATTTCATTTTTTCAACCCGGGTTCAATAAAAAACTAATTGGGTGATATTATTTATTTATATTCCCATAGGTCCTACAGACCGTCTGAACAACATACTAAAATTTCATTTTGATAAACTCATTTTTACGGCAGTTATCGTGCTAACGGACAGACAGACAGACAGACAGACAGACAGACAGACAGACAGACAGACAGAATGAACAAAGTCATAAACACTTTTCAACTTTGTTGTAAAGTGTTAAAAATCCGCTGCCATTTGCGAAAATTTTCTCAGATCATTGTTCATAAATAATGATTAAATCCAGGAATAAAACTTATGAAACAAAACAGCAATATTGCTATCAGTGCCCATTTAGAAAAATTATTAAAAATACAGAATACAGATGTTTTCACGTCCAAACTGATTCCCTGTTTCGCTTTACTTGTAGAAGAAATAATTAAAATCTACAATTAATCAGTTAAAATCTCTTCGTTCGACATTTAAAATACATAATACTATTTATTAGTATTAAGGAAAAGACTAAAACAGGTACATCTGACAGATTGTCTTGTTTTTAGATGATATTGTCCCTACAGCCGCTCATTTCATCTTTCCCTTGTTAGCTTGTGGAAAATATAGCTCCTTACCTCTTGCTCTTTCATTTTTTAAAGTTTATTTCCCGCTGCTTTCTGCTAAGCATAGGTGTCGAAAATAAAGATCTTTATGATTTTATTTTAATTGATAAAATAGGTATAGTGATTACGCAGAGGAACCATAACCCCATTGAACAATTCCATCACTTCTATTCATAGAATCAATGCTGGATATAAAATCCTGCATTGTAAATTCCCTATCGTATGCTGATTCCGTATATTATTATTCACCATTATATATTTTTTTCGAGATTCCTGTGCCTATAATTAGGGCAGTAATTGTTTTCCGCGAATTTTAAGGGTTTTCCTAAAATTTCGCTAATATTAAATATATTCACTAAATCAAGGTTTCTTCTTTTTTTGCCTAATTTTTATTATAATTTGTGATTCATAGATAATGGATTCATGGTTTATCACTTTCTAAATTTAAAAACTGGTTACATGACAGCAAACACAGAAGAAAATGTCTGTATGTGCAATATAATGTTGAAGACCCAGACCGTCCGACTCGTCCTGAGGACTAAGAGCAGCTGTTTGGACGGCCGGTTGTGTGTGCAATATAATGTATCACACTCCACTTAAATGACACTTAAATGACAGTTCACTTAAATGACAATCTTGATCTAATGTAAAAGCGTTACCATTGTCTGAATTTATGATCTGTAAATGTAGTATTAGTTTTTTTAGTTTTTCTTTTATGTAATATAATGATTATTGATTTGCACAGTAGTTACTTGTATTACTGCTTCGTAACTGATACTTGTTTTAAAATGTTAGTGCAGATCCTCGGCTGGAAAATTTCCCAGAAATTCCGCGATTTGCCTCGTGATTATCCCACGAATTTTACCTCCTTTTCCTCCAGCAATAAAATTACTGCCCTATCTATGATTGATACTCCACAAGAGGCCCTCACAAGATGGTGGTGTACGGAACTTGGCTTCCTCGTAGCCCTGATCCTCCTTCATGTGGGGAAATTAATCTGTGGAGAGGCTGGCTGATAACGTGGCTTTGGTCCTCTAAGGTCTAAGTAGATGCTTCCAGGTGGCGGAGAGGAGCTTACCCCTTATGGCCTGTTTCCAGAACCGTCGGTGACTGGGGTCGAGACTCGACAACTCCACTCTGCCTGGTGAATAGTTCCGCCAACTCTTGCTCTCCAGGTTGTTCGTCTCGCTGGATGGTGGATATAATTTTTTGCCGCCCTCTTCGTAGTGGCGTAAACCACAATAAGTCGTCATTGGGATTGGTCCTTTTCCAAGCCGGAGATCTTTAAATTCAATGTTATTAATCGAATTAACATTGATTTCAGAACGTGCCTATAGATGGCAGCATCAACGTAGAAAGGAAGAAATTTATGAGCACTGCAAGATTTTATTCAATAGTCCATCTTAGAATAATATACAGAGACATATTTCTCCACATTAAAACTCTTATTTCTTCATTTTATTTTTTCCCGCGTTTAGTTTATCTCATTTATGATACGACCAGGCACGTCGCGACAGGGGCAGTTAGGGGGGGGGGGGTGACTGCCCCCCCCCCCAATGTCGGACGGAAAGGAAAACGTCGGCAAATTCGCCAATCCGAAAGAAAGATTGCATCACTGTAATAACGACAACCAAATATTCGATTATTCATGGTACACATGTCGTCATTTCAGATCATATTAAAAATTTCCAGCGGAGGGCAAAACGCATATAACAGCTTTAAAACAAAGAAATTTATTGATAAATTTCGTCCATCTACACATGAAACAATATTACAGAAAAAAATGTATTTCCCTCCTAGATACATTCATTACTGAACTTTCAGCGAATATGGGTCAGTGTCTTGAAAATATTGGACCATTATATAAAATGTTCTGCCAAACTCTTAAGAAAAATTTAATCGTTGAAGATATTGTACCAATGGTGTGATTTATTTCCACCTGTTTGTAAGCCTGATCTGTATGTTATGTTGAGAGACTTTGATGTTCTAAGTAATTTAATTGAAGAAGAGTTCAAAGATGTTGCATGTGTTTGCTTAAAAATAACCGAATTGAAAAATGTGTTGTTTAGTGCTTCAAAAGCTAAGGATCTTTTGTTAACGGCTCCCGTTACTGTAGCGACAAACGAACGTACTTTTAGTAAGTTAAAATTGGTGAAGAACTTGTGTAGGACAAATATAGGAGATGATAGACTCGAGTCTTTAATCATTCTTTCAACAGAACGAGATTTAACTGATGCAATAAATACCGAGAAGTTAGTTAAAGCTTGGAGTCCCCTGAAAGCTAGAAGAACTAAAGTGAAAAAATGTATCTTGCTCAAAAATTAACGTGCGCAAAACAATTAATCTACTAAATTACTTACACATTTGAAATAGTTTGTGTGTTGAATGTTTAAATGTCTAAATTTCTTTAGTATTAGAGAAAAATTATCTTTAGTATACTTTATTAAAGTAAAAGGTTTGAAAACAGATGTTGCAAGGACATCGTTTTTAAAATAGTCAGGGGAGGCGCTGATGGATATGCGTTGCCCCAATAGGGGGTGCATAGCGTCCCCGACGGGGAGTCCTGGACCCTCTTTTGGCGCCACCCCTGAAAATAATATTCGATTTCTCATGGTACATATAAGTCGGCAAATCGGGGCATTATCCCCCCCCCCCCCCCCCCCCCCAATAAAATTTCCTCTCTTCGTCCCTCGATACAACTTAGCCATAATCTTAGAACACTGAAGTCCAAAAGTATCTGCGACATTTTTTAATGGTGGCGCCATCTAGACAAAGTATTGTCAACTATAAAAGAATTTCTAATTAATAAAATTGTTATAATTTCTATCCCCACAAAAGAACACTACTCTGTACTATGCTCGATCTCATTTACATAAATAAAATATATTTCTAACATATAAAAGTAAATATTCGAATAGACGCCTTTAAATTAAATATCTCTTAAACATTATGATGAATTTTGAGATTTTTACTTTCATTATATACACAGTATAATATATAAGGAAAGTAATGTGATTGTATTGGTATTGTGGAATGGTCGAAACTTTGAATTCAATTTTTCCACGGAAGAGCAAGCATTTCTGAACACGAATCGAACGTTTATGAGGTCATGTCTGCATGTTTATGTGTGTGTGTGTCAGTGAGACTATGGAGACTATATCTCACGAACGAATGGAGCGATTCGAGCAAAATTTAGTACATAAATTACAATCAGTGCATACTCGAAGCCTATTGTTTTTAAACGCAATGGAATATTGAGTTAAATCGTTTATCTACTATAAGAATAACCTATTTCTCTGTCCATAACGCTTGACGAAGTTTTTGCGACGAATTTTTGCGGAATATCGCCAACTTGGCGACTTTTGTAATGTTTCTAAATTGATAAAAATAATGTTAAATCAAGTTTGATTTTCACTGAATTAACCGACTGATCGAGTGAAGGAGAGAATAGGTCAATGGGGGGGGGGGGGGGGGGGATCAAAATCATCGAACAATTTTATTCTAGCTAAACTATTGGATTTACTGTCATTCGATTCGTCTCAGATTCTAGGTCAACGAAAAAAAACTAATATTTTGAAAATTCGAATTAGTAGTAATGATACAAAAACTTCATTATACATTCTTTCATTGCATAGCAACAAATTTTGATGTTGTAAAAAACATTAACAAAATTTGAAGTCTTCTTATTAATAGATCTCATCGAAAACCAGCAGACGTACTGTAGTTATCGAATGAATAGGCATACTTAATTTCATTTAAATCGTATTTGTCTTTCTTGAGATTTCTGACTCCTTGTAGGAAAATAATACTCAAACTCCCCAATCAAAAATATTTTCTTAACAAAACACCCAGTCTAATAATGAGGTTTGTCTAAATTTTCTTTTATAATATAAACTGATTAGTATTCAGGGATGCTCAAAACGCGTAAATCCATCAATATTCAATAATCTTTTTTTTTAAATCCAATACTCTCCCTTTACATAATACCATGTATTGTAGGGGAAAATATGTGAAAGGAACATCTTTTTTTTTATATAATATTTTATTGTAATGTGAATGACTCTATTTATACATTGCTAACTAGGAATGGTAATCCTTTAATAACAGAAAAAAAGTTTATTCCATAATCCCGATTTTAATCTCAGCTATTTTAATTTATGAAATAATGTTTTCTTGATATTGAAATTATGTTAAAAGTGTTACAGTAGGCGATGTCATCAATTTTATAGAGCAAGACTCCACCAGAATAGGAGTATTTAATTTTAGAAAAAATGGCTGATATCATATTGTATAGAATTTAAAAAGTTCTAATTCCATTTAAATATCCTCATGCAAAATTTAAGTAAAAAAAAAAAAAAAATTAATTCTATGTAATATTTTTCTTATTAAGTATTTTGTCTGACTTATTAAATGAATTAAATAATAAAAAAAAATGTTTAATGCAGAATATTATTTTATTTGGTAATGTTGTAATTTAGAGGCTGACAAACTGATGAAATAAAACTTACTAAAGTACTGTAGAAACATGCTATAAAATATTAGCCGAACCTGCTGTCTTAAATATTCTGAAATTAAAAATGCTTAGTTATTATTTTAGCGTAAAAATTCGATTAAATATATTAACCTTGTAAATATATCAACTATTTATGCTGTAACTAATGAAGTATTTTTAACTTCAAACAATGCAAACATTTTTTAATCAGAAAAATATTTGAATTATTTTCCCAATTATAATAACTTTTACAGTAAGTTTAATGCTTAACTTGTATATATGCATATATATATTTGATTTATTTAAGATATATTACTTCAGGCGGTATATTACTATATTATTTCATTATAAAATGTTAGGTATGTTATTTCATTACGTAATAATAATTTATTATATCGGAAGGTTCTTTGTATGTATCGAAAGTTTGTTATAGCGTGAAATTTCTCTTGGTATTATCGTCTAAATACGTAACGTATGCAGTAAATAGACATATATTCTTTATAATGCACCAAATGAGTTTTTATACCCAAAATAGAAATCGTAATAAAATTAGGAGGTAAGTTTTATTATAAAAATATCCTTTAAATGAAGTAAAAAGAAATTCAGAGCCCCGCGAACTAACGGGATTCGAACGAACTGTGAAAGGAATGGAACCAGGTGAAAATGCCCGATGCCCACCACCCATTTACCTCCTGTTGAAATGAAATCGTCCATGCATTACTGCGATGACGACATTCTGTGTGTCCAGTTATCATCCTCGTAGGATCCTTCGACCAGAGATATAAGTAGACTGCGCATTGCTATTCAGAAGAGATTGAAAACGTGACCACTGCATGTATCACGTGACTTAGGGTCGAACACTCGCAGATTTGGCGACTTGTTGCCGCGCTTGGCGCTATAAAATAATTTTTTTGTACTGGAGTAAAACAGTGCTAAATACGTCTGATGTATTTCAAAATGCATATTGTTTAGGTTTTAACTAATCAAGTTCCATTAATCACACTAGCATGAAATTTGGCATGTCGTTGTCTTTTGTGATATATTTTAATTTCCTAGTTAGAAGGTCCAAATTTAGTATTTCGTTGTCTTTTACGGTATATATTGATTTCTTGTATTTTGAGTCTTATCGGGCTAGCCCATCCTGGGCCCGCCATAGATATATACTCATTATGTGGGAATAACTCGAGATCCGTTGTATCTAGAAAGATCATATCATATTTAGCATGATTATCTTTCATGGTATATTTTAATTCATTGGATTTTGAACCTTACCATCCGAGCCCGTACAGGAACTGTTAAGAGTAATGCACTGAAGAATAACTTAATGTTATTCTAAGGAAAAACTCGGGAACCGGAGCAAACATTTTGTATGGTGTTGTCCTTCATATATTTAAGTTACATACAACTAATAAAAGGGTGTATTTGAAAAGTTGTTTTTTGTTTGTTTTTACTTGTTTTCAATTCAATTAATAAAATCATCAGTGAAATTGCCCTTAATTTCGAAAAAAGACATTAATTATATTATTTAAGGTTGTTGATGTTTAATATTAATGCATCAACATTTTAATAATGAATAAAAAACCTGTATAAACTTTGCGATTTTATAAGTATACATTTACAGAGCTACCATACCATTTAGTATTATAAAAGTGCCACTAAAATTAATCTTTTACTGCAGTAAACGTGTATGTTTAACAAAATACTTTTTTTTTAGTTTTTGTATAAACGAAGTGCAAAATTGCCTCAATGCCAATTTTCGAATTTAGAAATATAGCTGAGCAATATACAATTCTATATAACTATTCAAAATCTTGAATATTATTCCCAAATTATGCAACAGCTACTTTATATTCCTTGACCCCCCCCCCCCCCAAAAAAAAATGTTTTTAAAGATATTTGGACATAGTGTTATTTATAATAAATCAAAATGCTGCTTGCAAGACATTAACTTGCAACTTCTTAATAAAATAGCTTTATTAGTTCATAACACCCTATCAAATGCAGAGAACGGGTTGGGCAGGAATATACATTTTAAAATATTTTTCAGTTCTCAAATTTAGAAATATAGCTGAGCAATATACAATTCTAGATAACTATTCAAAATCTTGAATATTATTTCCAAATTATGCAACAGCTACTTTATATTCCTTGCCCCCCCCCCCCCCAAAGAAAAAAAAATGTTTTTAAAGATATTTGGACACAGTGTTATTATAATAAACCAAAATGCTGCTTGCAAGACATTAACTTGCAACTTCTTAATAAAATAGCTTTATTAGTTCATAACACCCTGTCAAATGCAGAGAACGGGTTGGGCAGGAATATACATTTTAAAATATTTCTCAGTTCTCAAATTTAGAAATATAGCTGAGCAATATACAATTCTCGATAACTATTCAAAATCTTGAATATTATTTCCAAATTATGCAACAGCTACTTTATATTCCTTGCCCTCCCCCCCCCCCCCCCCCGAAAAAAAGAAAAAAAAAATGTTTTTAAAGATATTTGGACACAGTGTTATCAGTTACTGAAATTAAAATTTTCCCCGACAATTTTTATGATTGTAAGGTTGTGCATATCCGTGCGCATGGTTTTAATATTAAATTGGTTTCCTTTTGCAATTGATTCCCCTATAGATACATTATTAAATAAATATAAAAGAAAATACAAACAATAGGCTATAAACTTTCTTTATTATATGTCCAATTCATATATAACTAGTAATCTGCATACATAAAATTTAGGTCATATGTATTAAGTATATCATATCATCACATACATAAAATAAAGAAGCAATTAATTATAACAAAAGAAGTTTAACAGAATCAGAAAGCAATTTAGACTACACACATTTAAAAATGTTTTTAAAGAGATACAAAAAAAAAATGCAAGACCAATTTTTCACCAGTTTACTTGCTAAAAATGTTTTGGAAAATGCCATCCTTTAAAAATTAAAATTAATGCAATACAAATGTTAAAAAAGTTCCTAGCCACTAAAATTGAGCAATGTGTTCTACATTTAATGTATAATACATGGTTTTCTACTGATGTATTCTACAATGTAGAAAACATTAGATTTCTGAAGTATAGCGAACCTAACTAATCATTTTACTTTTAAGTAATAGATTAAAACTTAAGAATGTATATTTAAAAATATTAACATATTTTCAATGTTCAAGATAAAAAAACTATAACATTGCCATTTTATAATTTTATTATAATTAAATACATATTTTCACCGAGTGAATAATAATTCCGATACTTAATTCCAAAAATCTTTAGTTACTTAGTGATATTTATATAAATTTTCTTGGGCGTTATTAATCATTTCATAGCATTATATGGCATAAAAACATTGTCAGGAGAAAAGAGCATGAATTAGTAAACAATCCAATTTGGCGTAGAAAAATATCGCCAAGAGAGAAAACAAGGCCTATTAAAAGTTCACGTTCATTTTATTTTTTTTCTTCTAATTTTAAGCATTTATAGAGGTTCAGTTTATGGAAGTACGGAAATATATATAAAATATTTTATTTTAAAAATTATTACGAGGCTATACATTATTTACAAAGCCAGAAAATCTACTTTTATTATAGTACGTCATGGTCGCACTTGCCAATTAACTCGTTATTTTATATAAAATATGTTTTAAAATGAATGAAAATGACTTACCTGTGAAACGTAGTGTCTCCACCTTTGATGAACTTTGAAGTACATCCATATGCAGCGCAGGACATTACCATATTTTGCTGAAAATTAAACCCAAACGTGCGACAGGACTTCTCGCTTTTGAAAACGTAATGCAATTGCAATGGAAGGAGAGGTGCGCGAGAAAATATGCGCGTAGGGGAGTGCATAAGTCATGTGACTTAGTTCAGTGGTCAAGAAAAGGTTGCCGTAAGTCTCTCTACTTATATCTCACCTCGATGGTAGGATCACGTGGAAACGGTGCAGTGAATGTGAAGGACACAGAATACTATAGTCTAGTAGTCTGTGGTGAAGGACAGCAACATTCACAGAATACTATATTAGTAGTCTGTGGCAACATTGAAGGACAGTGCATGGAATTGGAAGGAGAAATTTGATTCACTAGATTTTCGAACTTCTTCCATTTTCTACATGCTCTAGACCAGGGGTGGCCAACCCGCGGCCCGCCTTGAATAATTTTGCGGCCCGCGAGATTCATTACAACTTTACAAAATACGATTATTTTGTGCAATATTTTTGTTTTTAGTGTAGTGTTTTGTAACAAATAAATCCCATAACTGCTTCTATTTTACACGTTGCTTCTGTTTTTATACATACTTAGAAGTGGACAGTATTGCATGCGCAGTATTGCATTTTAGAAAAATACAAAAAATTATTTGAAATATATTCATGTCGATGTCGAGTCGAGTCCCTTTCATGTCGATGTCGAGTCGGCCCCAGAATATCTCCAAATGGAACTGATTGACTTACAATGCAATAATGAATTAAAATACATTTTTGAAACATCAGAATCAAAAATAGATTTTTATAACACTTATGTCACAAAAGAAAAATTTTCCAATTTGAGAGATCTGGCACAAAAAGTTGTGAGCGCTTTTGGATCAACTTACACCTGTGAATCGTTTTTTTCGAAAATGAAATTTATCAAACATAAATCGCGCTCAAACTTAACGGACGAAAACCTGCAACATCAATTACGATGTGCAAATACACGCATTGAGATCGACTTGCAAAAACTAAGTGAAAGAGTTGAGAAACAAATATCTCACTCATTAAATAAATTAAACATTATTCGATCATTGCATTATTATTATTATATTATCTATGTTTGTATACATGAAAAATAATGAAAACAATAATAATAATTCATTCTGTTTTAAATTTTCACTCCTATAAATGTTTGTAATGGGTCCAAATCTAATATAAAGATATATATTTTTATATGCGGCCCTCGGGCCGACGTGGTGGTCGAGTGGTCAAGGCATGCGTTTCCAAAGCAATCGCTCGACCGCCATGTTGTGGGTTCGAGCCCCACGTAAGGCATGGATGTTGTGTTGTGGGCGCAGTGTGTTCCGCCCCCCTCTGGTGCGCCTGGGGCAACGTCCCTAGGATGGCTAAATGGATCACATATAAGGCCGAATTATGGGCGAATGACGATGAGTCAAGTGCCTGGCCATTGGCAATAAAATATGTATATATATATATATATATATATATATATATATATATATATATATATATATATGCGGCCCGTGGGATTATAATGTTTTTCCGAAGTGGCCCGCAAGGTCATTTGGGTTGGCCACCCCTGCTCTAGACCGATGTCGATGTTCATCTCTGCGATAACAATCTAGTGGGCAAAGCAAGTCGCTTTTTATACACACGTGTTCCTTTCTCCGAAGCTTGCTGAGTGAATTATCATCAATTTTTAACAAGGTGCTTGATATTTATCTTTAAATTCATCTTCTTGGATACGGGTATATTTCTCCAACTCTCCTTAGGTAAGTTTTTTAAGTGTTTCTGTGTTGTCATTTTGAATTTAAAACAGTGTAATAATCGAAATTATAGACTGTCCCTAACAATGAAATGGACTGGGGCAAATCCTTACTGCCAAGAATCTCTAATAATTCGGGTAATCTAATCCCTCAAACATGTTCTAATCGTAAATCAGATATTGCTAGTGCATACAATTGATCGATATCCCATGTTCATAGCTACCAATTCTCCCGGTTTTTCCTGGAACTCCAGATTTTCAATGATTTTTCCCGGTTTTCAGATTTTTAATGAAAATCTCTTAGTTTTGCCTATCGAAAATTAGGGATTTTTTAATAAAAGTATTTTGTCAAAGGGAATTTCAATCGAACTTGTCGCCGCCATAAGTCCAGTTTCGCATGCATATGATTACAATCCCGTGTAATATTGAATCATCCTTTTCCATCCATGTTTAATTTCAAATTATGTGAATTAAAACTGCACAACATTGATTTCTTTGTAGTATGTTTCATTATTAATAACATTTTTGGTAAAATATTGATTATTTGTGTGATCGGTAGAAGCGCCATGCACCGGCACCTGGTTACAATTGCGGTAGTAGTGTCGTACAAGACAGAGCACCAGGCGCGAAGCGCCTTTAATCTCCAGTTTCAATATGTGGTTCTTATCGTCAAACTATGACATTAATTCAGTGACCCTAATTGGAGGTTCGAGGTTTTTATTTACTACTTTTTATTATTTGTCCTAGCTCCTAGTGTGGCAGTTTGTTGCACATTTAGAGTTTAAGCAGTTTGGGGGGTTGATGCAGATCTAAGGGTTACCTAGCGTTTTGGCAGTTTAGAGTTTAGAATATTTTTTTTATAAAATAAAAGTCGCGAGTTTTATTTAAAAATCAGATGTTTGAGGTGGGATCTTTTAATTCCGATTATCGATGTTTAGAACAGCGCGGGGTCTCTTACGAGATTTGGCCTTGCGATGATCATAGTCATGCAGATTGAATAACAGTTCGTTTGGGACGGATGGCAAATTTCTGTAAAATTTAAGCGCTAGCTTTTTAATTTGGGCTCTAACAGTTTTTATTTTGAAGTCATTCCTAATTACCGAGTTTCTTAAGTACCTGGGAGCTTTCCTGATAATCCGTAGGATTTTGTTTTGTTTTGTCTCTAGGAGGTCTATTGTAGTTTTACAGGCATATCCCCATACGGGTGCTGCATACAGCATTCCCGGGCGGATGACCGATTTATAAATTAGAAGTTTATTTTGATAACTTAGATTTCCGTTTCCTATCATTGGGTATAAGGCTCCTGTGGCCATGTACGCTTTTTTGATTAAGTTCGTTACGTGCTGTTTCCAGGTTAGGTGGGAATCTATCGTTACACCTAGGTATTTAGTAGATTTTTCCGCTTTTAGGGCATGGTTGTTTATGTACAGAGGCGGCGGAGGTTTACGTTTTCTAGAGAAATAAATCCAATGACATTTATTGGGGTTTAATTTTATTCGCCATTTTTCCAGCCAAGTTTGGAGTATGTCTAAGTGTTGTTGTAGCTGTCTGTGCATTACTGAGACATACGGGTGTTTTGCAAGTATCGCACTGTCGTCTGCATAGAGTGCCAGCTCTGTGTTTGGAGTCCTAGGGATGTCGTTCAGGTATATGTTAAAGAGTGTCGGGCCCAGGATAGAACCTTGCGGTACACTACTTTTAATGAGCTTGGGTGTAGATAAGTTACCTCCTACTCTGACTTGAAAGTGTCTGTTATTTAAGTATGAGATTAAAAGTTTGACAAGAGCGTCAGGGACTTTTAAAGTGATCAATTTGTACGCTAATCCACAGTGCCATACTTTATCAAAGGCTTTTTGTATGTCCAGAAAAATCGCAGCTGTGGGTGTCTTGTTATTGAGACCAGAAGATATGTACTCTACCACTCTCAGCAATTGATGAGTGGTGGAGTGCTTTGGCCGAAATCCAAACTGCTCCGGAATGATAATGTCATTCTCACTAAGGTGCGTGTTCAGTCTCTTAAGAATAATTTTCTCAGTAATTTTACTAAGTGTCGGTAGCAAGCTAATTGGTCTGTAGTTGGCTGGAATTGTGGCATCCTCACCAGGCTTATGGATTGTTATAATTATCGCTTCCTTCCATTCTTTGGGGAAATAGTTTAGTTTTAATATTTTATTTATTAAGATAGTCAAGTAACATATTACGTTTAAGGGTAGGTTTTTAACCGCAATATTTCTGATTTTGTCGTGCCCTGGGCTTATACGGTTTTTGAGATTTTTAATAATTTCTACTATCTCCTGCGGGGTAGCTGGGTCAATCTCAGCCGTTACTGGGGAATTCCTGAAGTTATTTAAAGTTTGACTAACCATTCTTAGGGTGTCCTGACACATTAGATCGTGGTTTGGTTGGAATTGTTTTTCATAATGGCTTGCGAGCGCCTCGGCTTTTTCCTCGTCTGAGTACGCGATTTTAGCACCATCTATTAGTGGCGGGAGCTTAATTTGAGGTTTCCTGAGTCTTTTTGCGAATTGCCAGAGCGATACGTCTTCTGGGCTAAGGGATTCGATTAGTTCTTTATACTGTTGCTGCTTTTCTGCGACAATTTTTTCCCTGACTTTGCACGTGAGTCTGTTAAGCTCCCTTTTAAGGGCGGGGTCTCTGTTAGCCTGCCATGTCTTACGTATTCTATTCCTTTGCCTGACTAATTGTTTGACATGGTGGGAAAGTGTGGGCATTTTTGGAGACTCACGATGTGTTGTAGCAGAGGCAATTGCTCTCTTGATTTCTGTTGTGAGTGTGTGCGTGGCAGAGTCAATATCCGCCGTGCTCATTATGTTAGGTACTGCTAAGTGCGGCTCGAAGAGTGCTCTTTTGAATACTTCCCAGTTGACCCTCTCTTGTCCCAAAGAGGCTGGAAGAGGCGTGTTCAGGTCGAATGTCACCAGTACCGGTAGATGATCCGAGTCAAATTCATCCAGGGTACTAATAGTGTGAGCGTAATCTATGTTCCGCGTTAGGACAAAGTCTATGAATGAGCCGTTGGCGCCTGAGAAGCAGGTTGGTGTCGACGGTACAATAATGTTAGTGTTTGTAGTGTTCAGCAGTCTGTGTATCTGTGTACCGCGTGAATTGGCTCTCCTACAGCCCCACGCTCGATGGTGTGCGTTGAAGTCGCCTGCGAGTATCGTGTTTGGATATTGCGCGAAAAGCAGTTCCAGTTGCGCAGCTACATCTACCCTACTCATATTTTTGACATATGTTGAGGTTAGGATAAACGGGCTAGTATTATTAATTTTAATTTTTATACTAGTATTTTCTATACTTTGAAGATTTATGCTTTTTAGTTCCTCGTGAGGAATATTTCTTTTAATGTATATTGCTGTTCCTCCATGGGGCGTTCTAGCATTAGTATTTGAGCTAAGATTATGATAACCAGAGTAGTTGGCTATGTTTAGTTTTTTACTTTCTCTAACTTTAGTTTCCTGAATTAATAAGGCGTCTACTTCATTTTCGTTCACATAATTCCTAAGTTCATTTATTCTTGGAGATATGCCGTTCGCATTCCAAAATATTATTTTAAAGGATTCTTTTTGGGACCTAGCCATGACGGGTTTGATTCTCACTGTTACTTTTAAAATCCGCGATTATTTTAAGGGCCTCAAAGACCATTACCATTGGATCGCTCTTTTTTTGCACTAGTTCTGCGAACTGCATCAACAGACGTTTTATGTCGTCTAGATTAAACATGCTGATAAATCCTCTGATGAGGTTGAGGATATCCTCCATCTTTTCAGCATCAGATATATCAGCATGTTCAGTCTCGGCTTCCATTTCCTCAGCCTCAACCGCGGTTTGCACTTTTTTGTGAGTGTCCTTTTGGAACTCGATAGTTTTTTGTTTTTTTCCATCCGTTTTAGCTAACAGCTGGGTTTGCGCGAGCTCTTCTTCCTCCCTGACTCGTTTAGTATCTTTCCATTCCTTAACTTTCCCATCCAGTCTATCCTTTGCCTCCTTTGCCTGTCTGGCTTTTTCTAACTCCGATCTCTTTTTAATTGCAGCTGTAGCTGCTCTAACTTCCTCCAGAGTCAATTCTCTGGAGGTCGAAGGTTTGGGGGCCTGCTCTTGCACCGATCTGGTAGGTGCTGTAGGTTGGTGCCTGTTTAACTGTGGCACTATGTGCGAGGAGCCCTGAGGGGGTGCCTGGGGGTTTGGTCCGAGGGCCTTTTGCCTCCAAGGGGGTATCTGATTTTTTGGGGGAGGGGGGGCATACCCCGGTGCCTTTCCCTTGTTCCAGGGGTTCTTCGGGCATTGCCTGAAGTTCGCCGGGTGGTCTCCATTGCAGTTTGCACACGTCGCCTTCTCTGTCCTAGGTCTCTGGCAGTCTCGTGTGAAGTGTCCTTCACCACACTTCAGGCACTTTGGCGGCATACTGCAGTTCTCAGATGAGTGGTTGAATTGCTGGCACCGGTAGCAAATTTTAAAGCCCCTAGCTCTGAAGGCCTCTACCTTCACAGCCAAGTACCCTAATCTTGTGAGTCTGTAGACCCTCTGCCAGTCATCGGTAGGCCTAAGGCTGACTAAAAAGATCGGCAGGGGTAATCTGGTTTTGGTGTTTCTCAGTTGAGAAACCCGGACTACATCTAATCCATTGGATGTTAGAGTCAATTTTATCTCCTCAATGTCATAGCTGGTTGGTAGCCCCTTCAAAACTACCTTTTTCGGCCTTTCAGTTTTGAGGTTTAAACTATGGAAGGGGATTTTCTCGCTAGACAAATGGCGCTGAACAACCCTATAGGAGTCAGCGTCATTGGGTATCAGTTTGAGCATATCTCCTGTCAATTTTCCAGATACTTTATTTTCTGTAATTTCATTTAGCTTTTTAAGGAGAGCCTGGTAGTTGTCTCTAAACTTTATGAAGAAACACTCTGCTTTTGGTTCTTTTTTTTCTACATTCATAACATTACTATTTTCAACCGCTTTAGGTTTAGGTGCACTTTTAAACTGCACAGGTTGTGCAGCAATTTCAGCATAAGTCCTAGTTCTAACATTTTCATTTTCAGTTACAACACTATCCCTAACCTTTTCATTTACAACACTATCACTAGATTTTAAGTTTTCATCCTGGTTTTTAGTAGGCGTTCCCTTAGTGGGAGACTCCTCTATCCTAGGCCTTTTACATGGATTTACAACCGTTTCAGTTTTGTCCGAAAGTTTAATTTCATCAATTAATCCTATTTCTAGCAGTTTAGCTTTAACTACAACATTACTAACACATACATTACTATCCTCAAGTGATTTAAAGATTACGTACATTTCACTATCCATAAATTTAGTCATGTCACGGTAAGACAGAAAAGAATACACAAAATTGAACGAACCTATAATCCGGGAGACTTGGTCCTGTTCCAGTTCGATGAGTCCATTCTTGAGCATATCCCTGATATGCAGAGTCAGCGTGTAGATAACCAGTCCTAAGAAGTTGACGACTTGCATCACATCAGTTGGCCACGTGAAACACGATCCATCCTGCGGCAGAGAGTCGCTGTATAAGTTCATGGCATCCTTGAGAGGCCGAGCACAATCTCCATCAAGCTCACTTGCAGTAATCCTCGTAAGCTCCAGATGATCCTTGTCCAAATCCATAACGTCAGTTGAGAGCAATCCAAAAAGTCACTACCACGTGTAAGGCACACGTGGTAAATCCAAAGTTGAGATAGCACGAAAAGCACAAAATGGCGGAAATCCGCACACAATAAAGATGATAATTACTTAGCCCGACGTGTTCTATCGTAACTTGATATAACACGCCCAAGCGTAAGCAAGAAAGTCACCACAAGGTAAAAGCAGCAGCTTCGCAAAATCACAACCTCACACTTCGAAGTCTGAGCTCCGAATGAGAGCCTGAATATATATCCCTTGGTTACAATTGCATTCCATTTACTTCGCCAAGTATATAGTATTCTGTGCCTACGACTTTCCGGTTATCCAATCAGCATGCGACTTTTGCGGAATAGTATTTCAATAGCAGCATCACCATAAGAATATTTCGAGTTCAGATAGCGTTCTAGAATTTTGACTTCTCTTATCATAATATAAATTGTGTATTTATAACCATATAAAAGCTTAGAAATTTGTAAATAAAATACTTAAAATAGTAAAGTAGATTGAATTTCCAGTAAGGCTCTTTGAGTTTCATCATGTAAAAACTTCCAATAACCTTGCCGGAGACCTCTCGAGTGCTGAGCGTCTCTCCTACCGCCTAAGCAAGAGTGTTATGCAATTTTGAATGAAATAAGAAATTACATGCTCTAAAACTTACAGTCATTCTTTTAAAAGTAGAATACATTTAAGTTGTTTTAATATTGTTTCGGGGGAAAAGAATTGTATAGAGGAAATACAGGTTTTACTTTTTAAATTCATTCAGATGTTTATTTAACTATTCGTAAAAGAGAAATAGTTGAGTTCGCTAACGTTAACATAGCTGAAAAATAATATAACGCTAAAATAATTATACGAACTTCCAAAGAGAAAAAAAGAAAAGAAATATTTTGCAAATTGATAGGGCAGATCCTTTGAAGTAAACAAATGAGATTGTATTTTAATATATGTTGAATAAAATGTTCAGATTTGACGAAAAATTGGTGCTTGTAAAATTTCTCAAGATCGTCGTTTTGCATATTCCAAGGACATTTTTATCGAAGCATTTGATACTAATTTGGTCGGCAACTTGGTGTTAATTTAACCTGAACAATGAAACAAATTCATTGTCAATTAGCATAATTAATTTGTCCTTTGTGGTTGAATTTTTCCTCCTTTCAAAAACGATCACTCGCAAATGCAAGACCGTCGTCTTGAATACTGTTATTGCGTACCTTATTTCAGGATTCACGGTCTCCTTAGATGGTGAAATTATCAACGGGTTTTTACGAATCTTTGTACAACTTTAGGTACCCTAATAAGACTTCGTGGTACCACATTTTGTAAAATTTGATTGACGCGAGGAATAACCGGTTATTTCGAACCCGGGTAGATTTACGATGTATTGGTGGTAGGGCCCCTGGTGCTGATTAGATTTTGGTAAAATTCGGTTTAAAAAAACCTGCATTTTATTTTTTGAGGAAATAGCTCTCAAAAATCGTATGCATTTATTCTAATTAAAGAACTAATTGGCCAAATTAAAACAAAAAATGATTTATAAGTCACTTATGGGTTACCATACATACTGCTGATTAGATTTTTAGTACGATTCGGGAAAAAAAGAAAAGGGTTTTTTTTTTCTGCGAAATGGCCTGTATCTAAATTAAAAGACTACCTATGCTCAAATGTAGTAATTAAATTGTTCGCTTTATACGTAATTAATGACGATGAAAAGAATGAGACCGACTCCATTACTCTCCCAACTAGCACACTTCCGTTTTTAATTCGTTGAAAAATCGGAACCCAGTTTCGTTTTTATTTCGTTGAATATGCAACGAAATAAAAACGAAAAGATGTCTCGGCGCTTCCACTATTTTGCAACCAATTTTTAAAACGTTACTTTTTCGTTTTTCACACATTACTTTTGCATGGAGATTTATATGATAACGATATGTATCGCAAAAGAAACGAAAATGTAACGGAGCGGACGGAAAAAAAACGAAAATATAACGAAAGTTAACGCAAATAGAGCGAATATGTAACGAAATATAGAAACGGAAATGTAACGAAACGGACGCAAAACAAACGAAAATGTATCGGAACGGACGCAAAACAAACGAAAATATAACGAAATGGACGCAAAACAAACGAAAATGTATCGAAAGTTTACGCAAAAAAAACGAGTATGTAACGAATGCTAACGAAAATAAAGCGAATATGTAACGAAATATAACTCAAAAGAAACGATTATGAATCGTAACATAGAGAATGCATTAAAAGGATATATTTCCTTCAATCTTTTGTTTCAGTTTTTCCATGCTAGAATATATGGGGGGGGGGGGGGGATTAAACCTCGGGCTATGTCAGTTTTGGGGATTTTTCGCTGCTATTATTTGCAAGGACAGATGTTGAGAAATTCGATAAAGTAACTAGATGTATTTCTAATATTTCTGAGCATAGCATTAATTTTACAAAAATTTTAGAAACACTTCTCTAATTATTTTATCAATGTTTTAATAAAGCACAAATTTTCCTCTTTTTAGAATTTATGCCTTGCAAAAAACAACAGGACATATCCTAAAAACTAAATGATATTTAGTACTATATTCCATATGTTACCATGGAAAAACTGAAACCAACAGTTGAAAGGAAACTATCCTCTTAATGTACGAGTAGCATGCTAAACTGAGTAACGTAACGAATAAGCAAATATTTTTATGCAAAACAAACCATTTTAAATAACTTTTATGCTCTGTTAAATAGCATTTCAAATTCTAGAAGAAAAATCCACTAAAAATTACATTTTAAATGTTATTTACGAAACACATCTTGTGTTTTTTCGTTGGAAAATATTTACATATTCTATTACATGTTTGTTACTGAATTCTGCACATTATTTTTCAGTTTCGTTGATTTGCTTCCTGGTGATTTCAAGCTTTACCTTGTAGGAGCATATGTTCCAAGTTTCAAATTAAAACATTATTCACATGCAATTTAATTAATATACTAGTGTTAACACTGTTGACTTTTTCATATAAAGAAAAATTAACATATCTTTTTTTACCAAATTTAAGAAGTGTATACCTTTAGGAGTATGGACCTTCCAATCTTATTAGATTGCATTTACCTAAATAAAATCACTTCAGGTAAAATGGAAAACTTTAAAAGTTAAATAATCATTCCTCTTTGTTGTCTACATTTTTCTTAAGCACAGGTGTAAAGACTTGATCCCCCCCCCCCCCTCCACACACAAAAAAAAAAAACTGCAACAGCATATAAATGTTTTTCTTCTTTCTCTAGTTCCATTTTAAAATCTACTTCTGAACTAGATAGATTGAGGCGAGATGTTTTAGCTATCGATGCTATTGAAAATTTATTTCAATGTTTGATCTGTATTTAGCCATGTGATCAGACATAGATTTTATAATCCTGACAGCAGAAGGCTAAATAAAAAAATATCAGTTTCATTTTAACTTTGTAAATAAGATAATTTTAAGTTGTATTTCATAAAATTTTGAGTAATTAACAAATAGACATTATAACAGCTTTTTAAAAAGAAATGAGGGCAGTAGTTTTAAAAATATTTTACTAATTATATATATATTCTTTATTTACATGTAACTGAAATTTTTGATAACTGTTAATTGTCTATTTTAAACAATACAGTATATTTAGATTTGTCCACTAACAAGACTCAACTAAGAATCATGTTATCGCACATACACTTTATACACCATTTAAATGTCCTGAACTACCATTCTGCTGCTCATGACTTCGGACGAGTCAGTAGTTCTGGGCTTTCGACACCATTTAAATGGAACAAGTTTTATCAGAAATTAATTTACTTTAATTTTTCAGTTTATAATAGAGTAACATAAAATCAAATCTCTTGTTATATTTACTTTAAATATAAAATGAGAAAAAACAATATACTCTGAAATAAAATTAATCATTCGCTCTCTGCTTAAAGTGCGTACTTGTGGAAAGTTTATTCAAAATGACATAAGGTGATAATTGCATAAAACCAATTTTGGATTTGGGGATTTATTTTCCATATATAAATTGTATTTTGGAATGATGCCATTTTTGTTGAGCGTGTTAGCTCAATGGAGCTTTTGGAGAAGTCAACATCATAAGATATTCCCAACTTTTTTTTATTCAAACACCTTAACTGTACTGCTACTATTTTGGGAACCATAAATTGTTAGGCTCATATTTTTGTGATATTTTGTAAGAACATATTATTCTCAATAGTTAAAGAACAATGTTTGTATATGAGACATAGATATATTAACAGACTACCCTAATTTAAGAAGCAATTTATGTATTCTATTTCCATCATGAAACAGCTTCAACAAAAACAAATAATGTTTCTTGGAATAAACAAAATTAAAATTTTTATTAAAGTAATTCTTCAGACATTAATGACTGTAATTTTTCACTCTTGTATACATGCAGTGTACATGAAAATTATAGCAAGATTTAAGGTTTAAGTTAAAAATAATAATAAGGTTTCGAACTCCACGCAAGACTCTGAAACAGATATTTTATTTAAAAATATCACAAAACTTTATACTAAAATTGAAAAACATCTAAAATATGCTTAAAAAAGAGAAATAACTTTTATTCAAAAATATACTTTAAGATGAATAGCAAACCATATATTTTTTATTTTTAAAGCATGATCAACGAGTTTCTGTTTGGAATCTGTAAGTTGATATCGGTTAAAGATATTTAGAAGTAATTTCCATAGATTTTAAGACAATTGTTTTATTGACGAGCAAGGTTGGAGACGTCATTGCGGTAGAAATTTGCTGTATTCAAAAATCCAATACAGCATGCTTCATATCATTATTCAACTAGAAGCAATGTCCTTTTCATGTCTTCTTCTGGTCTTGTAGGAATGCTATTGGGAAAACCTGGGGCCTTAATCCCAGAGCTATTCATTGGATTTACTCGATGATAGTCTGTCCTATCATTTCTTATGGATCCATTGTTTGGTGGTCCAGAATTAGAAATGAAACTGCTAAACTTGATTTAGTTAAGCTTCAAAGGATGGTGTGCATTGCAATCTCCGGATGCATGAAAACCACTCCTACTGCATCTCTTGAACTTTTACTTGGTTTGCATCCGCTTTATATGCGTATTGAAGCAGAGGCACTTATCTGCATGAACAGACTCAAATATCTGAAACACTGGAAAGATTACTCAAGGTATCTATCTTGGGGCGAACTTAACAGTAATGTTGCTAGGCATCCTTATTTCTGTATGCCACCTGATGGCATACATGTCAAATTTACGTTTGATAAGCCTTATGAAATTCTTGTCCCCTCGCGGGATGATTGGAAGAGGACTCCAACCTACAATAAACATAACTGTTTTGTATGGTATACTGATGGCTCGAAGATTGGCACTAGTACTGGTGCGGGAGTCTGCTGCCCTGATGATGGCACTAAGCTATCTTATCCGCTTGGCAATTTTGCTACTGTCTTTCAGGTTGAAGTATTTGCCATTCTTATGTGTTGTAGAATTTGCTATGACAGAAAGTACGAGAATAGCCAGATTTTCATTTGTTCTGACAGTCAGGCTGCTCTTATGGCTCTGGGGAAATTCACTGTGAAGTCTTCCCTTGTTTGGGAATGCTATAAAGCTCTCTGTAAAATTGCTAGTAATAATAGTGTCATTCTGTACTGGGTGCCTGGTCATTCGGGCATTCCTGGCAATGAATTGGCAGATGAACTTGCTAGGAAAGGCTCTAATACTTCTTTTGTGGGCCCTGAGCCAGCCTTGGGTATACCCAATGATCTTATCAGAAGAATTGTCTTTGACATCTTCAGGAAGCTTCAATGCAAGAACTGGCGTGACACTAAAGGGCAAAGGCAAGCGAAAATTCTCAATTGTAATTGCCCTAGTGCACGTCAAAAGGAACTTTTCAGGCTCAGTAGAACTGGCATCAGGAGAGCTGTTGGGCTCCTTACTGGGCACTGCACTCTCAAGAGACATCTTAATATTATGGGTGTCTCCAAAGATTCGCTTTGCAGAGGCTGCAATTACAGCGAAGAAACTGCAGCTCACATTCTGTGTGAATGTGAGGCTTACTCTGCTCACAGATTCGAACACATTGGTTGTCATGTGATTGAACCCTGGGAGCTGAACGACATTCCTGTCAAGTGCCTGCTTATGTTTGCATCGGCTACTGGTCTCTTCTCTTAGGGACCTTCACTTTTTGGGGTAGTACAATAGACCTCTGGTCGATGTGCTAGGCTCTTCTGGAGCCACCCACCTTTATATCATTCATTCATTCAAGAAGCAATTTATGTATTCTATTTCCATCATGAAACAGCTTCAACAAAAACAAATAATGTTTCTTGGAATAAACAAAATTAAAATTTTTATTAAAGTAATTCTTCAGACATTAATGACTGTAATTTTTCACTCTTGTATACATGCAGTGTACATGAAAATTATAGCAAGATTTAAGGTTTAAGTTAAAAATAATAATAAGGTTTCGAACTCCACGCAAGACTCTGAAACAGATATTTTATTTAAAAATATCACAAAACTTTATACTAAAATTGAAAAACATCTAAAATATGCTTAAAAAAGAGAAATAACTTTTATTCAAAAATATACTTTAAGATGAATAGCAAACCATATATTTTTTATTTTTAAAGCATGATCAACGAGTTTCTGTTTGGAATCTGTAAGTTGATATCGGTTAAAGATATTTAGAAGTAATTTCCATAGATTTTAAGACAATTGTTTTATTGACGAGCAAGGTTGGAGACGTCATTGCGGTAGAAATTTGCTGTATTCAAAAATCCAATACAGCATGCTTCATATCATTATTCAACTAGAAGCAATGTCCTTTTCATGTCTTTTTCAATAGACTGAAGAAGTAAAAATTGCAAGGAGAGAGTTCTGAAGAGAGATCTACGGTTGCTTCAGTCTCAGTTTTAAAGGCTTGCAATCTGTTCTGCACAAGAAGTGGGTGTTCAACACATGTTCTTTACAACACCATTGTGGTCAAACTGCCACCATATTGAATATATGCTATCATAGCCTATTGAATTTCTTTGGACATGGAGAGGTCAAATGCTGACATTGCATGATTTGTAACCATGCTATGGATTTGTAACCATACTATGCACCAGATTTCATCACCAGCTACAATGAACTCCAAGACTGTGTTGCTTTCCATGTTGAAACTCAGCAAGTGTTGCAGATAAACTGCTATACAGTAGGGCCTCTGATTACTACTGACAGCTCACAGGATCCACCATCAGCGCACTTTGCTGTATCCTAGGCTCCATATGATAATTCTATCAGTTCCATAGCTCCACCATCATCCTTTTTATGTTACTTTCACGGTGTTTCTAAGAAAACAAGAGACATAAATATCTTTAAAAATGAAGCAATTATATTTGTTAGAGATTATTAAACAATTAATTTATGTTACAGATAGGTTTGAGTATTGTTTGTTTAAACATCAAGGATTTTTCTCAAGACATATGTAGAGCTTAAAAAAAATAACACAGTTGTCAGACAAAGTATTTTAGCTTGAAAATAAGTTCAAATTTTGTTTGGTAGAATAGAAAAAATTTTAATTCTTTCTTAGACAGTTGAAGTAAGACATATATAGAAATTATTACATATTTACTTTAAAAAAAATTTCTGCTTATATTTTTATTTTCTTTGTGTAGATCAAATGTATTTATTTTTTACATCTTGATGTTATTGTATTCGTGTAGTATTACATTTATAATAACATTTATTTCTTTTAATATCCTCAGTAAAGATGCACACATTTATACAAATTTTTTTTAAAAAGTTAAATTTACTAAAGAAAAAAAAATTAAGCTTTAATTACAAAAATGTCTTATGAAATAAATTATATTCTTAAAAGCTTTACTACTGAGTACTTTCTAATAAGGTATTTGACTATTTCTTAGACTGAATACTTTTGTTCAGTATAAACATATGTTAAAAACAAATTAAAATTTATTAATGCTGGGCTTTTAAAAGTAATTAATACATATTTTAATGGGACATGCAAAAGAAATGCATATGATTTGCTGATTATGGTTCTCTTTCAGATAATAAATTCAGTATTTGGCAAATAGCTATTTGTTGTATCCCAAGTAACTACTGTATATTTCTGAATATAATCCAATCAGTATATAAGCCAAGTCGAATATGTAATAGTAATGTAGGAAATTTGATTAAAACTGTAAACTTGTATATAAGTCGAATAATAATAATAAAAAAAAAGAATAAGAAGCATCGGCAAATGTGTGAACGACGAACTATCACAGCCAACCAAATCACATAGTTATGAGGGCATTGTTGATAATGAAAGATAATGACACAGTCTGCTCAGGTTGCTGTGTGAAATCGTCCAGTAGGTTGTGTCAGTAGATGTTCTGGTATATGATTGCCTCTGATTTACTTGTGAAAATAGCACCCACAAAACAATGGTTTCACTGTGCTGTAGTAAGTATGAGATAATATTTTTATTAAATTGTTCTTCGCTTTTGAAATTACCAGTTCCAAAATTTTCAGCTTTTCAACTTCTGATATTTTTGCCACGCAATCCAACAATATAATGGCTCGCCTAGTTTTTACCAAGTTTGTTATTTGGAAATCGAAATTCAAAATTCATGTAAATAAAAGATTATATAAAATTCATTAAAAAGAGACAACAGAATATGATCAATAAGAAAAATAACATATCGAGCTGTAACATGTATTCCACAAACTTATTTGGAAAAGAACGCTCAAGTTAGGCCTCCATCCTCCAGAAACATCCAACCACATGCTAGCATTGAATGATGAATGTGATGTCACAATCTCAACATGTGCAGCTTAAAGGTTATAAATTATGCCTAACTACGCAAGAGTGAATGCTTATTACTTTATTATTGCATAAACAAATACACTTTGTTGCAAAAAATATATGCACCCATAAGAAATTGAGCTACAGCCGTGAAACTCGGCATGAAGGTATTATTTGAGGAGATATGTAAGTGATTAGAATTTGGCGTAACCCTCTAAGTTCAGGTTCCCTTGTTTCAACAAACAAAGAATCTAACGTTTCAACTAGTTGTTCATATCGTGAGGAGATTCTTTCACAAGTCCGTCCATGTGAAAGCCAGCGAGAGGTGGACACTTTAATCATTTTCAGCATGTTTAAATTGTATACGTTTCCTTGAATTTCTTTAAAAATTTCACCCTTCTTTGGGCTATAATGGAACATTTTTCACAAAACTAAAAGTGAGTCAACTGATTGAAGATTGATTGTCATATTTCTTTAATAAGTGAACGAATACTAAAGCTAATCTGTGGTTTCTACAATTTACGTAGATACAATGAAGTAAATGTTGTTTCTTGTTGGAAAATTTAAAAATTTGAAGATGAACAGCAAAGTACGCACTGGCATAGAGTCAATAAGTGTTGGCTGGGTCATAAAAGTACACAGATCCAGTTTCAAAGAAAAACATCGTTCACTTTATTTCGTGAGAAACATAACTAGGCAAATTACACATTCCAGGTAATTTTCCATGCCACAAAACTTCAAAATATACTATGTACAAAAAGTTTGCAGTTGTAAATAATCAGACAGAGATTCCTTGAAGCATTGGTAGTAAGTAACTATACTACCTCTATCACTTGCATGTATTTCCAGCCACCATCGAAGGTATCACACTTGGCAAAGGAAAACCAAAGGATAAGACATCAAAAAAATATTTAAAGTGACTTCCGAACGTTTGTAAGTAAATTTAACGTTCAATACATGCTGGTCTAAACTGACCACATCTGCATCCGTCTCGACTAAAAACCGTTGTCAAACGATATCCCGTAGTGCTTCTGTCTAAAGCATTTCTGTCTGCCTGCATCAGACTATCAGCGTATGTGTCTAATCGATCGTCGTGATCGGATTAAGTCTTCTGATTGAGTCGTCTGAAGTCATCTGCTGAAGTCGTCTGATTGCTTCAAGAAACCTCTGCCCTATATATCCGAGAATGGACACTTCCGGAAACGCCCCCGGATATGCAAATCAGATGCGTATGCATTGAGAACTGATTTGCATGAAACCTCATGTTGAAAAACGTCACGGTTCACGCCGGTGAACAGAAAGAGTCGTTCATATTAAATTTGCATAAACGCCCGTTCACGGGAATGTGAATCGCGATATATTGATTTTTTCCAACAGTTTCATTCGACGTTGAACACCTGAAAGCTCTCCGCTCATTACATTGGTTCCCTCTAAAACTATAAATAAACAATTGAACAGCTTAACATTTTTTGCTACAGTTGTTTTCTCAATAGCACTCATAATTTCTTCAGCATTGATAGTAGTTAAGTTGTTGTTGTTGAGACCCAGACCGTCCGACCTACCAGAAAGATGTAAGGTAACTGTTTGGACGGCCGGTAAGTGCCACCCAATTTAGACCGGAACCCAGTGGGGAGGCATCCACAGGGACTGTACCCTCCTTCCCTACCACCAACCTCTTGGAAGGACTTACGGACCCACATGTTTAACGTGATCATACTCCGCATGAACACGGAGGCAGTTGTGGCAGCATGCAAACCACCGGGCTACCGCGCCCGAAATGTGCCAACAGCACAAGGTGTTCCCAGGTGGTCACCCACCCAAGTACTAACCGCGCCCGATGCTATTTGACTTCGGTGATCTAACGAGAACCGGTGTTTTCTGCACGGTAGGGCCGTTGTGGTAGTAGTAAGTGTACAAGTCCAAGGTACTTTTCTTTAACATTCTCATCACCCTACATTTGGTAACGTACTATTATACCTAGCTGATCACGTTGAGATTCATCAATCGACTCGTCAACCAAAATTGCATAAAATTCTGAACATGATAATTCAGTTAAGGTTTTTTGTTCAATGTAAGTAGAAATGGAATATAAGATATTGTCAACAGATATGCTTAATAAATGAGTTGCATTTTACCCATATGTATTTAAATACTGTGCAATTTCTTTATCCTCTAAATTTTCACCTAAAAATCTTACAACTGACCCAAAGTTTTCAGATACCGCCCACTGTTTTTTAACCATGAAGTATAAGATTTCGACACATTTGCTTAATAAATAACCTTCTATTGAAATTTGTTTTTGATTGTTTCGCAGTCTCTGTGCCTTCAGTATTTTTTTTAGCAATTTCTTGTTTGTCGGCATCCTTTGGAAAGGCAATAGATTGTTTATGTCTATTACTATTTTCAAGCTTCTTTATAGTTCTGGTAGGATGACCTCCCTTAAAACTCACACCAACACTTGTTCAAGGCTTATTACCACTGTACCCAATGGAACATATTTTACATAAAAAGCCTGAAGCTGCTAGACTGTAGTAAAACCAGTTATACTGTCTTTCATAATATGTTTTTATGAAATAAGCTTTTCTTTTTTTACTGTTTTCTGTAGTTAACAACATATCATCTATATTTTCTTCATTACCTCATTATCAGAACCTCATCATCAGAAAATTCAAGTCCAACGTCAATATTCTCTTTTATATCGTTTTCATTTTAAGTATTCTTTTCTACATCAATTTCAGCATTCTTTTTACATCGTTTTCAATTTCAGCATTCTTTTTCAAATTCACTGCATTTTCTCCTATAGAAAAATTCAACCTCACCTTCATTCGATAATTCAGTTGCACCGTTTTCTGCATTCCTCTTTACATAATATTTGGCGTCACTTTTCTGAACGAAATTTTTCGTTTCAGATGCGCTCTCTATTACTTTATCAGCATTCTGATTTGTAGAAAATTTGGTTGTAATTGTGGAAGTATTACTTTTCTAATCTGCTTGGAACTTGCTTTATGGAAAAAAAATGTAGGATGCTCTCACAACCACTGCTATCAGCAGAACTGATTTTTTTTTACATAATAATCTGAATTTTTTTAGAAGCCCCAGGTTGGAGGACGTCTACTCTTCATAATATTTGGAGTATCGCTAACTTTATCCGAAAATAATTATTGTTAATTTAAAATAAAAACTAACTAAACTAATTAAATAGAACTGAAACTATGACGATGATGCTTCACCCTCACCCAATGGTGAGCGAAGTAAAGGCAATCTGCCATTAGGGGGTTTGTATGCCTAACTGAAACTAAATGCAAGACCAAACAGCAAGCAGTGTTGCCATATTACTTCCTAGACTGTCCAACCTACCAGAAAAGTGTAAGGTAACCGCGAATTGGCTGTGTGTCATTCCGCAAGAAACAGTTGATGTTTGTGTATATTTTTATTCTGCACAGAAATCAAAACATTTGAAAATAAAATGTACATGCAAAACACGCTTATGCTAACACAAGACATATTACTTTTGAATTTTCATCCATATTAACAATAATTAAATGCATGACACAGTTGAGGGATAATAAATATAGGCATCAAAAATGAACAAAATTGTGTTTTTCACTTTCCTTAACTATTGTAAAGTGGTAAAACTTTAAACAAAATTCTTTGTGATATTATTCTAGAATTTAATGTGGCTGCTGTCACAATCGAGTGGAAGAAAAAGATTATTCTTCGAACATTGTCGTCCATTCTTGGGGACAAGAATGTGCAATTTCACAAAAAATTATAGTTAAAAGTTTTAAACGAAATTACAGTAGGTTTCCCCAGCAGGAAAATATGTTTCAAGATCCCTAGTGGATGCTTGAAACCATGGATAGTACCAAACCCAATATTATACTATGTTTTTTCCTTCACATATGAGAAAGTTTAATATGAGAATCCGTTCTATTTTCTATGAGAAAGTTAAATTTATAAATTAGACACTGTATAAGATAAACAACAATAACTAATAATAAAAAAGAACAAGTATAATAATATACTGTAATAAAAGTTGTGAATGTGATCTCCCCCTCCCAATATAGCTTATTGTACAGTTTTAGACTAATCCTTGTTCTGGTGATAATGATACAATGCATACTTGATGGAATGAGAAAAATAATGTAGGCATTGTGATGCAAGGTTAGACTATTATTGAGAATCATTTGCTTTGGGAGATCCTGGATTATCAAGACATGACAATGTTGGTGATTGGATGTCAGGAACAGACCTTGTCAATGGTTGAGGATTCTCGATAGTTGATTTTAGTGATGTCTACACTGCTAGTTATGCTTCAATTTCTTTACCTTCATAGACAGGATACTTTTAACTTAACAAGTTCTTTCAATTCTGCATTTGTTACCACATCTTGATGGTCTTCAATATGTTCTTTCACTTCTTAATCAAGAATGTTAGAAAAACCTTTTCTACCAACTTGTGACTACATAAATGATTTTCTCAACTTTTCCACTGATCCCTGGGAAACCTTTAAAATCATAAGGTCTTCCTGCAGGCATTTAATTTTACTAGTTTTAATTCATTCACTGCAGTTTTAGTAAATGTTATTGTGTCAACAATACTGATGATTTCCAATCACTGGTGTGTAATTTACATTTTATGAATTGCTTATTTCCGAAATTTTCCATTTATGATTTTTTGATTGTGATTGACTGAAACCATAGAAAAGGGGTAACTATGGTATACTAATATTGAATTACTTAAATTTTTTTATTTAGTGAGTATAGCTTTTACAATTTAAATTGAATTTAGAGTAGCCTACATTTAAGCCATTGCCATTTGAATTAAGTCAATAACGAGTAATAAAAATATGGAGTATAAAACATGACTTCCTATCCAGTCCAGAATTAGGGTTTTAAATTAATGTACCTATTCATATGTATAACTAACATGGTCGGATGAGTTTTAATTAAAAATACTTTATTGTTTTATCGTTTCTAAGACAAAGGACATCAGCTAGGAAAGCTGATATTTCAAGAACTCCCAACAGCTTATTTTTGATACGATAAGGAACAGACTTACCTCATAGACTGTCAAAAGTGAATTAATTCAAGACTTGTTAATTGACACGGTACAATGTACTTGGTAGATTAATGCAGGAAGACAAAATTGACTCCAAAAGTGGGGTTCAACCCCACAATGGTTCCAGTATTTTCCTAGAATGATGAAGAAAACAATGTATTGAGACGTTTGAGCTAGGAAATATAAATATTCTACTCAAGATCTTTAAATTTATATGCAAAAATAATTTCCTATGGTTTTTCATAAACTTGTATCAATTACCGTTGTAAATAAAAATTTCTGCCATTCAGCCAAACTAAAATTGTCGGCTCTTGATATGTTTTCACATTGCATTTTAAACATTTGTTCTACAATGGATTTGCTCAATCTTAGTATCTAAATGCTGTTACTATTAAAACAGTTTCTCTCCTACAATTGTTGTTCAAGTTAATCAAAATTTTTCTAAATCTTTATATGAACATGTTTCTGAAAAATATTTTACTATCATTTTTCAAAAGTTGAGTTGGCAGATAACTAAAATCCACAGAAAATTTAATTGCAGCAATATTGTGCTTATACCCAGCGATAGAGTTCAGAAGACCCCCCCCCCCCTCCGCACTAAAAAAATAATGTAGGTTCTTTATATATATATATTTTTAAGCCACTTCTTGAAAGAACAGGCTTTTTTCAATTAATATATTTTTAAATGTATTGTGAGATGTATACATATCTCAAAAATATATTGATCAATTATAAATGCATTTTATTTTAAAAAATGTGCTATGTTTTCATCCAGAAATTGTGGATCTTCCACAAAATTTTTTTCTTCTTACATGTCTGTTAGTAAACACAAGCATTTTCTCCATCTAGTATGCCCAAGTTTTTCAATCTAAATAATCCTACAGATATTTTAAATAGTTAGGGTATTTGCAGGCGTGGTAGCCCATTGGTTAGCGCACGGGAATTGCATTCGGTAGACCCAGGTTCGATTCCTTCCGCTGCCAAAAAAACTGCTGCTGTGTTCACGTGGAGTATGATCATGTTAAACATGTGGGTCCATAAGTCCACAGGGGTGCAGAACTAAACCTGTAAACCGAGAGGTAGGCTAGGTCTGCACTGCTGTCTCCAAGTTAGAGTATTTGAGGTATTTCTTCCAAGAATGACCTTTGATATATATTGACAAAACTAAATATGCTCTTAACTTATGTATTAAGGAATATGAAAACTATATCATAAAATGGGAAAATAAATCTGACTGCTCAACATTGTAGAAATTCTGTCTATCGTTTTAAGTTTTCTTCCACTAGTATTATACAAAAATGTTTGTTAATTTATAATCTTGACTTTTCTATACCTTTCATATTCAGAAATAGTTAAGTATTTTAGCTAATGATTTGTTCAGTAACTTTTCCTTTTACTGTCTTGTTAGATGCCTTGTAATTGTACCATTTTTCTTTATATTTGTTTTATACCTTAAGGAACTCTTCAATGACATTTGGAATTGTTTTCACCAGGTTGTGTCTTGTCTCATCTTGTTGGGACATTTTTGTAATGTCTTTGAACAATCCAGCTTGTGTGTTAGTTCTATGTTGCTTGACTGACTTTCTAATATCCAGAATCCTTCTTTAGTTTTCTGTTTTATAATTGTGAACGTATCTTTTAATTATAGGATACCTCTCTGGCTCTTCTATTTCTGTCAATTTGATCTTTGATCTTTTTGACTTTAGATTTGCTGGCACTGATGAAGAAGATCCAACATTTCCTCGAAACAGCTTTATGCTTCACGTTCTATTATCATATTTTGCTTGATTCAGAGTCAGTAAAAATATACAGAATGCTAAATAAATAAAACTATTTAAAAATAATTTTATATTGGAATATTTAATTTTTTAATAGTTTTTAGGAAATAAATTTAAGAAAAAAACACCAATAAAAAATCTATTAATATAAAACATTAAATATTAATTGCTATTTATATTGGTATCATACTTGACATTAGAATTCAAGAGTCGGAGTCGAAGGTTTGAAGTACTGACTCCACAACCCTGCTTGATACTGTGCTCTGTTATGTGACATCTTCCTGATCTTGTATCTTACGTTCCACATAATTATTCTATATGTTCTATCCCTTTCCTGTAGTCCATCCGATTTCTTTCCTATTCATGTAATTTGTATGAAGCAATTAACTTCCACCCATTTTATATAAACTTAATGCTCTTGTTTTACTCATTTTAAAAGCATACCTATAATTTATACTATATTTTCTCATGGATACAATATTAAATACTTTCGTACATTACAAACTTATGTGCATCGTAATAAAGTTTTAGAATTGTGTAAATGTTGTAAAATATAAATAAAATTAATGAATGAATTATTAGTGTAAAATGTGAAATTATGGTGGCGACCTGTACTTGGCATATGATGGAGTTTGTTTTCGTGCTCAGATAAAATTTATCAACTGAAAAGCATTTTAAAATGTTAAAATAAATATATTGTATTTTAATAAAAAAAAATTTTCAATGGGAATGTGATCATTAAAATTGGATCGTTTTTGACCCACTTCTGCAAACTACATATCAAATTACTTTTCTGGGAACAAAAGGTAAGATAGCAGATAATGATCGAATTATTTTGTATATATGTAAATTATTATTATTAGTTTTGTGCTCAATGTTCAAATATTTACACAGAGGAAAATAAAAATGAAAAGTATCTGCAAACATATATGTTGACTTAAAATTTGAAGCAAATTTCGGAAACTAATCATTTTTTGTACATTAGGATCCATGCAACAAATTAAGCATACCAGGGATCTATTTAAAGGAGAGGGTTGAGGTTCATTGCCCCCCCCCCTTCCTAAAAAAAAATTAAATAAATAAAAAGTTCCTTTGTATAATCATATATTAATTTTAAATTATAACAGTTTGCTCAAATAAATTTTCATTAAGTATTTGTTATCGGAAAGAAACCGGTGAAATTGGATTTTAATTTATTATTAAAATTCATTTAATTTTGATAATTTAGAAACATTCAGAATCTACCTAATTGAAATTAAAACCACAGGAGAAATTGAAAATAAAATATCATTATTAAATTCTAAAGTAAACAGTACCCATTGAATTTCATATTTTCACAATCAATCAAGCAATCATAGTGCAAAAGTAATTCAACTTTTTTGCAATAAATTTAAAAATAACAAATTGTAACTCGCACTTGATCAATGATAATAACTGAATGATCATTTCCTCAAAAATAAATTTAAAATGTATTCTCTATTAAATTCACAGATCACATGATGTCCAATTTCTTCTGTCTGAAATATGACATCTGGTACATGGGCGTCGTATATTTATCTTGCTGCAATCCAGGCGAAAATACATTTTTTGTTCTGTTACTGTAACAACTTGAATGTTGTGAAGAACAATGTTTTATTTGAACTTTGAAATGTCGTCAAATAAATAAGCCTTAAATTTCTTATCTGGAATTATAATTATTTTTGTATCCGATTCTAATTTACCCATATGCATTCTTCATAGAACAAACTGTTATTACTTAGTACGGGGCAAGGAGATTTTTATCCACTAATTGAGGATTTTGTTTTATGTGCAACTTCAAATGCACATTGAAACGTCTTATAATTTTAATAGCACTAGCACTACTTAATTTACTTTATCTACAATGCATGGAATATAAAAAACAATAAAATCAACAATACAATCAGTTTTAAAAGGTAAAAACAATTTACTTACCCTGACTCCTAACTAGACAAAAGAAGACAACAAACACGAGGTGTCTCAACAGTTCCACGCCAAGTTGCCAAACATTTTTGCGCCAATGTTGGTGCGAGCACGTGTCACAAGCTAGGAAACGCTGCTGTAGAGAGTTACCATACATTAAAGAAAAAAGGATACTTATCGCTGATTTGGCACAAATTTCGTGCAGTCTAGCGAGGAAATATTCTGTCTAATAAACTTCCACATTTTCTAGAAATCTATTCAGTCAATTTTATTATTGCTTGAAATATTAATAATATTGTAATATTAATATAAATTTATAATATTAATAATAATTTTTAAATATATACCTTAAATAACGTGATTAAATTAAATAATTCAATAATTCTATAAAAGTTTATAGGTGGTGGGGAGGGGGGGGGGCTAGAGAATGTATTGAAATTGAAGTTATCCATATATTGCTATAAGGTGAAATAATTTGTTTAATGGAATTTGCTGATGACGTGGTTAGGTTAGCAAATGAAAAAACGAAGAAACGCCCCCCCCCCCCCCATCCGTTAAAGCAGGGTGCAGCAGTTGTATGGAATGGGGCTTAGAAGCAGTATTTCTTTCAGGACTTTTCGGCTGGTGTGTCTGTGTGTGTGGGGGAGGGGGGGGGGGCAAGTTTTCTATTTTCTCGACAGAAAATATCTAAACGCTATGCCACATAAATAGAAACTAGGTAATATAAAATGTCTCCGGGCGGGCGATACTCATCTCTGAGGGGGGGGGGGGCGCATCGGCCCCAGAGGTATGCCTGAAAGAACTACTGATTGGAAGCACCCCCCTTCCTTGTCTGAACCATTAGTTTTACATAAAGTCAATATTTGGAAAGGAAATTCAGGATTGCTACCTTCCCTATTAGGTTGTCAAAATTCTGGCTACGCCTATGCGTGGGTGACGCAACTTACCCTTACCCTGTTAATGCCAAAATGCTCTAAAAATATACTAGTTCTTTATATGGTCTATACCGAATAACTAAATTCAACACATTCGATCGTCAACCCCCTTCCGTTTTTCCAAAATCCTGGCTACGCCTATGTTTAAACATGAATATTGATTGTTAAATTTAGATCAGATAAATATGTTAAAATCCAGGAGAAAAGTAACTTGACTAATTGCACAAGGAAATATCGAATGTATGCTTAAAGTTTATGTACAGATAAATTTTCGGTTATTAAATTTATTTTGAATATTCTTTTCGTGTATTATACAAAAGTATAAGCAAGAGTACCAATTCCTCCATCTCAACACTCATGCACTGATTCAAGGTCATTTACTCTCCATTAGTTAAACATATTTAGTCACTATCGATAAAATCTGACCGTCAACCTCCTCCCTCACTCACGACATTTCGGCTACGCCGATGTTAACTAGTCCAATGTTCTATATTTGTATATTTCATAGTAATTTTACTTATGAGCGTTGTGCAGGATAGGATAAATCGGTATCCTCCCCACACACACACACACCACCATCATCACACACATACACACACTCCCTGAGACCATTTTTAGCAGAATTCATGCAATTTTTATTCAATCATAAAAAGCTAAAATAAGAATAAACAACTATTTCCTTTTAATGCCTACAAATATCAATGGTTTAAATAAATTTTTAAATTTTATCAACTGTCGAAAATTTAAAATTTACAATTTTAACAAATTTAAACAAAATAGAAATAACAAAATATGCAAAAAAAAAAGAAATTTAATATTAAAAATACCCATTAAAAATCATAAATTCCAATAGCACATTGGGTCTTTACGCTAATGAGTTAAATTTACGTATTAAGAAATTTAGCATCGGATTATTTTTTGGAGGAAAATAGTTGATTGAGGAGGAGATATGAAAATATTTATCATGAATAAGTGTAAAAATTTTAGAAAAATGCAACAAAAGTAAAATGATTTAAAAACGAAATATATAATCCATTTTGCAACGTAACACATAATTCGTTTTAAAATAATTTTTAAATCGCAATATTTGCAACCAAACGAAAAACCAACGATAGCAACAAGTTTGCAACGTTTTTAATCCAGATCGTGCTACTTGGGCTAGGACTAACCATTCCAGAGATATTTTGGCTTTTCGCATTTTTGCTACGTTGCCTGTGAAAATACGTCAGTTACCAAATGAAAACGAAAATTTAATTAAAAGGGCAAATTCAGTGTCATTTCAAATAATTATGCATGTTATTTTGTGCAATTAAACTCTATCGGATGTATAAAATGGAGGGGTTCTTGTCTTACCTACCATCTCGGACATCGGGATATCTGAGGAGATAAAGCATACAATGAAATTCTTCAGAAGTGCAATTTCAGGGTTTCCTGGAAGGGCTTGGTGAATGCTCATTGGATGCACTGACAATAAATATCCCAATGTTGTCCTTTGCTGAATACACACATCGCTCCCTTCGAGGGGGCAACACCCTAAGCAACAAACTCTTTGATAGCTCCCGTGGAGGAGATTTTACAGAAGCCTCTGTCCATAGTGAAAATGTCTTAAAATTTCAAGACATGGTGAATTTCTAAAGGGGGATTCTGATTGCTCACGATCTGAATCGACGATATGGGCTTTTTTCCAACTGAATGGTTGTCTGATCTTTTGCGTAAATTTGTCCAGTACGTAACTATTATTATTGAATAGTTTAGAATTCTAATTTTATATTGGTCAACTGTTAGTAAATATTATTCATAACAATCCAGTTGATGCTCTTTTTATGGCTAGATGTAAAATGCATAATTTAGTTAATCGGAGAGAATTTACTGGTACAAGTGAAGACTAAACTATTTTTTTTATTATTACTTACATTAAAACATGCTAAAAATCCAATTTATAAACAAAATAAAGGACTTTCTCAGCATTTTGATTTTGAAACGATATAACAGATTCTATCCAGATTATTCTATAACAGATTATACATATGTGTAAATCTATATTCAGTTTTTATAATGGAATTTTAATCTTGCTTCGACAATGTAAATTTTAATCTTATAATAGGAAGTTTTCTAGAATTAGTATATAAAAAGCCTGTGTCAATTTCAAATTTCCCTGCGGCATGTACCTTAAAAAAATGAATTATATATAAATTGTAATGTTATTGAATCACATAAGCACCATTTTGTTCTATGACTTGATTTTGTTCTGATTTTGTGGCAACAATCATGCCCCTCCCATATCCAATTTTGGGCCTGGGTACCAAGTAAAGTCCCGGGCCTTAGATAAAACATAAAGTGGAGGGGGGATCCATTTTTTTTCTGTATTATTTGTTATAGAGTTAAATTTCATAAAATATATCAAGTACAAGGTGATTTATGAGAGATCTTTCATATGATGTCAAGTGGTGTGTACATTTCGTTTTAGAAGAAATATTTTTATACTCTTTTGCACGCGTATTTTGTATAGTCATACAATTTTTGGAATAATCGAAAGTGACATGGCCAGAACCAGAAGGGTAAATCATTAATGACCTCTCCAAAATTCGATGCTGAATCACACATTATATAAGCTATTCTTTAGCTAATCCTGAGAAATAAGTATTGTTAAAAAAATGGTAATTTTTTAATCAGAAGTGACATCTGTTGAACCAGAAGTGGAAATCCTTAATGAATATTCCTATCCTCTAAAAATTTTATACTGAAACCATATCAGTCATCACCTATGCTCTATAGTCAATCGAAATATAAGTTTCAAGGAAATGTTTTGAACCAAAAGGTGAAAAACCGTAAGTATAAATCCTTTGAAAACCAAATTCCAGAAGAAGTTCCCTACTTTCTCTGGTATTTAATGCTGAATCCATATCAGTCATCATCTAAAGTCATCAAAAAAGAAAAAAAAGCAAGAAAAATGTACATTTTTTAAATGAAGGCTACATCTCCACAATCGGAAGTTGAAATTCTGATTTCTCTAACCCCTTCGAAATTTGATACCGCAATCATCGTCTAAGCCGTAGCCAATTCCAAAAATTGATGCTGCAAAGGAATTTTGTTGAAGAAAAAAATTCATCCGAATTAAAAATTCTTCTTGAATCCCTTTACTTTCCATCACCAAAGCTCTATAGTCAGTCTTAGAAAATGGATGTTTCAAGGAAAAAGGAAAATTTTGAACTACAAATGTAAAAAGAATTATATATGAAAATCTTTAGTGAACCTTCCTATCTCCTCCAGAATTTGATGTTAGATTATGTGTACCATACGTCCTGGATTTCCCCGGATAGTCCGGGTTTTGAAGGTGCATTTAGGTGGTTGGTCCGGGGTTAGTAAAATGTCCGGGGTAAGCAATAAAAAAGAATCAACTAAAAATATTTATATCATTGAACGTAAAAAATAATTCCATATATATGTATTGATTTTAAAGAAGATTTTTATCTTCCGAAAAGTATGAATGGTCAAAATGCAATTTGCCTGAACTTCCAAATTTAGTATGTATTGTTGATAATGAGGTTGATGAGCCACAGCCAGGACCCAGTTCAAAATGAAATAAATTAATTACAGAATAACTTTGATTTGTGTAGCTTCCTGTTTCAATAAAAAGTGGTAATGTGTTATGAAAAGTTTGCGCAAAGTATTTTAATTTTACCTTGTGACTGGTAACCTATTCTGCATTCTAAATATTATTTATACATCCTTTAGGCGAGACTAGCAGGGACGGATCCATGGGTTGGGGATAGGGGAAATTCCCCCCCCCCCCCCAAATCAGTCAGTTAACATTACATTTGTAGTGGCAGCAACTATCATCATCATAGCCGTTGTTAATTTGGCAATACAAGTTCCCACCCAAATATCTCTCCTGATCCGCCCCTGAGACTATGGTTTCAACATGGGGCGCGACAGACCAGTGGTTAGCACGCGGGAATGGACACGGATGGCCAGAGTTCGATTCCAGCCACTGCCAAAACTACTGAAATGTTCACTGAAATGTTCAAATGTTGTTCGGAGTATGATCACTTTAAACATGTGGGTCCGTAAGTCCTTCTGAGAGGTTGGTGGTAGGGGAAGGAGGGTACGGTCCCTGTGGATGCCTCCTCCTACTGGGTTCCTGTCTAAATTGGGTGGTACTTCCCGGCCGTCCAAACAAATACCTTATACTTTTCTGGTATTTCGGACGGTCTGGGACGAAGAAGAAGAGGATTTCACCATAGGGAAGTGGTGCTGTATGCATAGTTAGAATAACGGGCAATTGCTAGCAAAAATAAATTTTACAATGTAATATCCTTGTAGTGGAGTGCTCCCCCCCACTTCCGGTCACGGCTCTGTATATTTTCACTTTTAAAAAGGTATCCTGGGTGAGGCTTCCAAAATTATGGAAAGGCTATGCTAGATCCATATCAGTCCTTATCTAAAAGCTATAAGAGATCCTGAGATATTGATGCTTCAAAAATTTCATTTTTGCAGTCAACAACCACTCGGAAAAAACAGTTAGCAGTGTTACAGCTGAATTACCTCCAATTTGTATGCATATGTAGCCTATAAATAAAATATAATATGTCCGAAATATCTCGGGAACTTATCAGACAATCAATTTTCATTTGTTTCGTAACTCTTTTGATAGAAATAATACATGCACAGATACATGCCGTTTTGTACATCAATCGTTTCGACTCATTAAAAAATCCCAAGACGTAAAGTTCTCTACTTTTGAAAAAAAATTCGTTTTTTAACAGTTAGCAGCAAATGTTAGTGTCCACAAAATGCTCTACTAAAATTATCCTAAGAGGTTTTAACCTCCAAATTTTTTAAAACTACCGAATGAAATTATTTTTGATTTAATACATTATATCAGTCTATTACAAAATCATATTTTCTAAATTACATTGATTTTGCAGTTTTTCATTGAATTTAATCTTTTATATGGTGAATTCACTCTATTCGAATGCCAAATTGCCAATTATCGTGCCACAATTAAAAAAAAATGATGGCGTTGAGAGCAGTTTATACCAGCATAACGGGAGCAGTAACATTTTATTTTTTTTTATATTTCCTTCCTAGATCCTCCCACATTCGGATAAACCGCCTATATAACTTTGATAATATATTTTTGTTTCATAACTAATTCTTTTATTCTAATTTATTTTTGTAATTATATTAAAAGAATGAAAGCATGAAGTTAATTTAATATTATATTGCCATGTGTTCTAAACTCATTCATTATGTTCATAAAATATATCTTCCAAAATGTATCAATTCTGATATGAGATAAAATGTCAAATGAGTATTCAGAATTATTTATCGAGGGATTGGGGTCACACAAGCTTAAGGCCAAACAACGCAGTTTGTATGCACAAAAAATCCAATATAATGAAAAAATCGTTTTCTAATTAAGATTTAGGGAGAGGGGGCAGATCCACAAATCCCCCCCCCCCCCTGGATACACCTTGTAATATATAATAAAAAATGTGTGAATTTTCTCTTTCAATGAGCACAGTTCCTAGTTCCCACTAATTACCAAGTTCAACATAAAATCATACAATATAGAGTGAAACTTTAAAATCATTTTATAATCACTAAAGCATTCATAAAATTCTTTAATAATGCAATATTTTGCCTGACATTTTGTACATATTTAACTACAGTTATTTTAAAGGAATGGATTTACAAAGCAATGTAGAAATGCGATAAAATGCATTTAATTTATTCCAAGATTAACTTTGTTTTATGATTAAGATATCTAAAAATAATATTTGAAAAATATAAGAAAATTATTGGATATTCCCTCTTAATATATTGTTTAAGCTAATAATTTTTTTTATAAAATTTAGTTGCATGTTGGGAGATGCACTAACACTGATGAGATTATTATAGTATTGCATGAGGAATTAAAATAAACTTGCTTTTTGCATTTTCTTTGAAACAATATCGGCTATTACATCATTGAAATCAACGTGGGAAGCAATTTCATGCTGATAGAAGATCTTTCTGATCTTTTAATCTGATAGAAGCTCTTTGGTTCTATAGAAAGAAACTAGAATTTTCCTTTCTATAGCCCTGCATTTAGTTGTCACCTCCGAGATGTGACGATTTAGTCGGATACCAGGACACCCCATCGCGTTAATTGGTTTACGAGAAGGGAATATAACATTTCTCTTCCCAAACTTATAATTTCACAAAGAAAACCTGTAAACAAGGATAGTCTCAGTTGTCAGTTGGATGTGATTGATATGAGCTGTAAACTTCAATGAATGAGCGAAAGAAACTTACCTGCTAGGGTTATAAACGTATCTGTTTTATCAGTGCAATTCTAGAAAATTGCTAACTGCTTTCCCTGTAGTGATCGGTTTTTTTATTGCCTTGTTGGCATCGTCTTTCTTAACAACAAAGAATGGACAGATTCTGCCGTTAAACACCAATGACACTGTGAAGCTATCTCTACTCAAATGACTTGTATTGAACTAAGGATACCTTCTTTCAACCTTTTTTAACTATTTCGGAAATCGAACTATCTTAAATTAATTTAGAAAAAAAATATAAATTCATACACAGCTGTTCTATAGTAAATATTTTCATTCTCAGCAATGTTCACGGGCCCCTAAAGACCCTATCATACTCAAGAACTTTCGGAACAACCAACTATTTAGGGCAACTTTTCCCCCAATTTTTCGGCGAAGTTGGCGATAGGATTATTGACAGTTTGAAGAAGTTGTGCTAAATGACAAAACTACGGCGGTATGTTTATGCCTTTTGGCGACAACTATACATTTGTACATGTACTTTTCGGCAGGCAGCGCGTTCTCGCTTCGACTTCGGCAGTAAAACAAGACTTTTACTTAGTACTTCCTTTTGTAACCTTTATTACTTTGTAATTATGACTAAATTGCTATCAGCTGCAGGGGAAAATCAAATATGCCTTTGCATAATTACGCTAGGATTATTCCTGCTTAAGAAGAAGAAACAAAGTAAACCGAGAAGGATGTGGACAAAATCTATTGTAAATTTTTGATTTGCTCTTTTTTATATGGATTACTTCAGATATCAGAAGCTTAAAAACAGATGAATGAACATTAAAAAATATTTGGATTTGTCACACATCCGTATAAAAAAGCAAATAAATATTTGTTGAAAAATATTCACTCTATTTTAAGATACAAAATTAGTTTAAAAAGCGATATTGCCGATATTGACTGAAATGAAACAAAGAAAAAGTAAACGTAAAAAGTATTTAAATTCAAGAATGTCGTTATTAAAATATCATGTCTTAAACAAATTTAAGTTCATTACCATTTTATACTTGATTTTAAAGGTTTTCAAATACGTATCTATATTAAATATCCGAAGATGTTCTTTGCTCATTTGTAACGTTTAAAATATTTCTCATTAAAGTAAACTTTTAAAATTTATTTTATCTACATTTATATTTATTGAGTAATTATGTCTTAAAATAGATTTAAATGTACATTCCATCTATAGCTGGTATAAAGTATACTTCAAGATGTTTTTCAAAGTAACTTCGAAATAAATTTTTATAAGCATTCAAATTTAAAAGAGTAAACTTTTCATATTTACATACAAACTTATTTTTTTTATTAAAAGTAAATGATTTTCAAATGCATTGTAAATTTCTAATTGTCAATGTGTGTTTAAAATAATAAAAAAATTCTTCAAATGCTTGCGTCAAATTATTAAAATTTCAAAGTAGTTTGATTTTTGTTTTTATTCTAATCTAAAATGTTCAAAATTACATGTCGAAAGATAACTACTACTCGTATAAGGATGTTCGATGATTTCTGTCTAATTTTACATGCACATTTTATATTTGCTAATTTTACAAGCACTTTTTACTTAAGAATATATACCATCTATACCTGGTATAAAGTATACTTCAAGATATTTTTCAAAGTAACTTCGAAATAAATTTTTATAAGCATTCAAATTTAAAAATAATTTACTGATATAAGGTTATTTTGTATATGGAATGTAAAATAATTTAAAACAAAAAAATTCTGCAGATTATTAAAGAAAAACTGTATTTGAATATTTTAGCAACAGATGGCAGCACTTGTAAAATTTAAAATTCGCTTGGATTCGAACCAGAGCTCAGTCGTTTGTTGAGCTGATTCTCTACGACCCAAGCCAAAACTTCACATTTAGTGTTATTTTAGAGTGCTATTTTGAAAAGTAAACAGAATAAGTTTTCAAGTTGTTTTAGTATTGCAATAGAAGGATAAAAAAAAGTCTTTGGAGAACATACATGAAAATTCATTTTCTAAATTCTGTCTGATGTTTTTTTTTAACGATTCGAGAAAGAGAACATAATTGTATTCGTTAAAACAAGGAAATTGCCATAGTGTAGTAAATATTCTAAAGCAATTTAAATTAGGATCCTTTTTTTTTTTTTGTGATGGAATCACTTTAGTTAGCTTATTTTAGAAAACTGATGAAATATGTATATATCGCCAAAGCAAACTAGCGTACGCTCTTGTTTAAATTCACAGAAAGGCGGATTTTCTGAAACGCATCTATACTGTAAACTAGCAAGCCGCTGGTAAATATAAATTTGAATCAGAAGAGACCTAAGAGATTATATTAGTAATAATATCTTAATTTTTATTATATAATATTTCATGTATATAAAATCGCTTTGGAAGAGATGGTTCGTAAAGATGATATTTTCTCGTACGCATGTTTCTTCAAATTCTTTTTTAAATACAGTGGATCTTTTAGATTCCACAAAAATGATTTTTCACGTATTGATTCAATTAACTCCATTTCCATCTCGCATGACTACTTTTTTCCGACTTCGAGACGACTTCCATTGACCTCCAACTTTATGACACAGAAATATTATAAATACTTAACAAAATTCTAAATCTAAACTAAAATAATACTTCGCGCTGCCTGATTATTAGATCAATATAATCTATCTGTTATTATATTCTATCTGTTCGCGCTCCATAGATTCAAACTTGCGCGAGGATTTCACGCCAAACCAGAATATAGTAGAATCTGCGCCAACCTTTCTACACACGTGATTCCTTCGCTACTCATCTGTGATTGTGTGACTCATCTGGTTGGTAAAAAATTGTCCCAAATGAACAACTACAGTGACCGCCGGTTATAAGATTCAGTGGTTATAAGAAACAGCCGTTTATAAGACTCAAAACGACAGAAACAAATACAAACTTCGTTTTAACATTAAAATTGTGTCGTTTATAAGAAACACGATTCCGCTTATAAGAAACAGTTTTCTACAGAAAATTTGTTGATTTCCTTGCGACGCTGGTGTAAAAAAAAAAAATCGATTTGTTTAAGGTTAACTGAAGGACGAGTTGTTATCTCTTGTCTCTGGGCGTACGGGGAGGGGGTGGGAGTTTGTTATGTAACAAAGGATGACAGAGGATTTCTCCGCAGAAAGGCTTGGGGAGAACAACCCCAAACCAGTAAGAAACGAGCTTTAATCTTTTGGCAGTTAAGGAAACGTACTGATAAGGAAAGGCATCTTTGCTTATGCACTCAAATGAGATTCGTACAGCTTTAGTTAGTCATTTTATGTTTTGCTAGTGAAGCATGTCGCAAACCCTTACTTTGCTTGAAAAGCAAAGTTTACTTAAAAAGTATGATTCTCTACCTCCGTGTAGTCAATAAGCAAGAAAACAACCTTGCTTGATGCTATCCATATGATCGCAGGCGCATGGAAAAAAGTTTCTGACATATGCATTTTTAATTGCTTCCGTAAAGCAGGATTTTTGAAAAATAATGTTGCCATACCAGCAGAAGATGAAGAAGAATTAGAAGCACCTTTCGAAGAATGGATTCACATCGACGAAAATTTACAAACATCTGAAGAAAACAATGATGATGCATAGTGCGGAAATTCAGAATGTTTGCAATGAAGAAGAAAATGAAGACGACGTTCCACAAGAAGAAAATTTTCCTACAGCCAAACAGTCGCGAGAAGCCCTAACTATAATTAGAAAACCTCTTGAACACAGAGGGGCATCAGAAAAAGTTTATGGACTATTTTATGATTTAGAAATGGATGTACGTAAACTAATCACAGACTCGTTAGCACAAATAACACTGGATAAAATTTTTGCTGTTCCTCAGTAATAGATTACGGTATGTATGAAAATGTACTATGCTCTTATACATAAATGAACGACCTATGAGTTTTACTTTTTATTCTTATTTAACTGCATACTATATGCATATAGTTAATAATTTAAGTTGTAAGGCTTAATTTGTAAAATAAGAAATATTTTTGAATGCAAAACTTAATTTACAAATGTATTATGTACGTACTAATATTTTACTTATATACATTTATCTTTTAAATTCTGTAAAACTGTGTTCAATAGTTAGTATTTACAATGGAAGAACGATATTTAAAAAATTTCCGGATTTAAGAAACAACTGCTTATAAGAAACAAAACGAGCGAAACTAACGTGTTTCTTATAAGCGGCGGTCACTGTATTTCTATACCGGTCAGATAAAGCTGTTCCGCCCGCCCCTGGGGTTGTAGTTCTGGAGCACCTGGCCGAATCTCCGAGATGTAATTTTAGGTCTTGTGCTCTGAAATACATAAAATGCTCCAAGAAAAGGGGGATGTAAGTGATTAATATTGATTTGAATCTGAGGAAAAGATAGTAAAGTGTCTCACCAAAAAAAAGGGGGCCACTTTTTTTTTTTTTTTTAAGTTTAATTATAAATATCATCAAATTAAATTAATTTAATTAGATAGACGGGATGTGATTCATCTGTCTAGTTGATTAGAGGATAAGGTTAAACAATTATTTTAAAAGTCCAATTTTTTGACCTTATTTCACACGAGTTTTCCCCCAACTCGGCGTAAACATTGTTCGAAAAGTTGGTTGTCCGAAAAATTGCCGGAAAAGTTGTTGAATGTGATACGGCCTTAACAGTCTCCGGGGTCCAGTACTGTGGTCCCAACTGACCCCCCCTTTGTGGGATCCCTGGCAACAACTCATAATGAATAATTCCTTTGTAGTCCCACCATACACAAATCATTACTTTTTGGGGATGCAGCCCCCCTCTCGATGTTACTTGGGGAGATTCATTTGGCTTACCCCATGATCTTTCTCTTGTAACATTATTGTATAGTATCCATTTCTCATCTCCAGTAATGAGCCGTTTCAAAAAAGGAGCTTCTTCATTTCGTTTCAGCAAAGAATCACATGCCGAAATTCGAGCAAGCATATTCTGCTGTGTTTAAGTATGGGTTATCCATACATCGAAGCTGCTTACATACCCAATCTTCTTCAGATGATCATGAACTGTACTTTTTGGAATATTTAGTCTGTGAGATAGTTCTTGAACTGTGTAACGTGGATTTTCAGCGATAGCATCTTTTAATAGGTCCTCGTTTACAGAGAATGGGTGTCCAGAGCGGGCATCATATTCGAGGCTGAAATTTCCGCGCTTAAATTTATCAAACCACCTTCGAACTGTGTCATCAGAAACAGCACTTTGTCCATATACAGCACAAATTTTACAAGCAGTCTGACAAGCATTTTTTCCTTTCTTAAAATAAAAGAGCATAATATGACGAAAATGAACTTTTTGGTTCTCCATTCTTAGCACTGCAATGAAACAAAACTTATGCCACAACACAAGCTAGAATTATGCTGTGAAAACAGAAAAAAAAAAACGAATTTACATATCTGTTTCAATCAAGGTCACTCCTTCTCAACGGTAGCAAAATAATAATAAGAAAGCGCGCTTCGATTTGAAAAACCGCAGAACTTTCCGGATAATCCAATATAAAATATAAATTATTAATATTAATATAAATTTATTTAAAAAAATCCAATCTCATGTAAAAGGTTCGATCTCTTTTAAAATCTTAGATAATAAATGATAGCTTATATGATAAATGCTAAGGATTCACCATGCTATTCTAGAAGAGGTATAGAGTAGTTCACTGCGGATTTTCCCTTACGGTATCTTTTCTAATTTTGTTTAAAACATTTTACGTGAAACATTAATTTCTCAGCATCTGTTAAGGATATAGGTAGTTTAGATGATGACTGATATGTATTCAGTATCAAGTTCCCGAAAGAGTAGGGGTTCACTAAGGATTACTCTTTCCAGTTCTTTTTCTATTTTGATAAAAAAATATTTTTTGAAACATTTATTTCTCAAGATTAGATTGATAGAGAATAAATGATGACTGATATTGATTCAGTATAAGATTCTGACTGATATAGATTCAGCATATAATTCTGACAGGGGTTTAGGGATTTACGAAAGATATCCATTTACATTTTTAGAGATGCCATTTCCGGTTTTTCCAAAATTTCGCATGAGATCCCTTGTATGAAATACTTAAAAGAGAATTAAAATGTTTAATAGTTCCATCAAAAATAAAGCGTACTCACCATTTGTCACCCTATGAAGTTATAATAAATTTCCTGTTTTTAATGATTTTTTTCCATTTTAGATAGAAACATGAAATATTTCGAGAATCGCGTCTTTAAATGATGGTATTCGTTTTTCAATAAAAATCACACATTAAATAGCTATTTTCGTAACACTTTTATACGTACTTATGTTTTTTAATGCTTTATTTTATTTTTCAAAAAAAAAATTTTTGAAAATTTGAAAGCTTTCTCTCAGCGAAAATAAATAGGTCTGTTTTCAAAAATAAATAGATCGATTGAAATAATAGAAAATTTCATTTGATTTTCATAACTTGGTGTTTGAAAGTTATCTTACCCACAGGCATCATTGAAAAACGGTTGATTCGTTTAAGGAATGCTTAAAATGTTCAGATCCATCAAAATTCAAGAATTGGATTTTTAACTCATCATAATATTTTTCCTTTACATATATTACTCTTTGTAAGAAAATTTGAAATGACCGACCATTCATTTCGGCAACATATCCGGATTTTTCACTGGAAGACCAGCTTTCAAAAAAAAAATTTGAAATTCAAGGAATTGTAACCACAATAACCTCATCCCTTGGGGAGATGGCACAAACCAGTCCCCATCAAGGCGGAGCTAAATTCCTGCGACAACCTATTACCGATCTATCAATGATAAACATTGAGATCGTACTATTATGCAGAGATTGGATCTTTTTATTTTGCCTTTATTCAATGCCTGACCAATTATAAAATTTTGGTTCAACATAGCTCAGATTTTCTTTTTGCATAAAAAGTAAAATCTTCAATCTTTCAACGGGCTTTTTGAAAATTTTTTTAACTTGATTCAAACGTTTTCAATCAATGAGCAAAATTGGAAAAACACATTTTTGCACTTACGAGTTAATTATAAATATACTTCTAACGAATTTAAAAATAATTTTCTAAACGTCTGCAATGCTTATAGTCCAATTCTGCGCTTTGCAAAAAATTCCAGAAAAAAATCTCATTCCAATGGTACATTTAGTTATTTTCATTCCCCATTGATTAACATGGGACTCTCAGGTTAGCTTCAGGCGGGGAAGTTTCTTCTTAACATAAAGATGCCCGTAAGGAGGGGGGGGGGGCACATTCAAGTTGGGGGCGAGCTCCAGAGTCCGGATCCCCAATATCTTTTTGATGGAGGTGAAAACGTTAAAAATCCAGTGCAGCCAGATTCAAGGAACGGACAGGCTGAATCGAACGAAATTCTTCTTAAGAGAAAAAAATGGAATAATTCGGGAAATAGGGTGAAATCCAGGAAATGCTACTGTTTTGAGGATAATTTGGTAACACAGCTGCAAACCACCAAATTTCGTCAAAGTCATTAGAGGAGACTGCATTTTTTTTTTTTTTTATTATTATTATAAGTCATGCTCCTCGAAAAGTCTACTAAAAGTTCTACTGAACCTTCAAATTCCGCCTAAAATCTATTGAAAAAGTAAAAATCTACTGAGTCTAGTCACTGCAACTAGCCAGAGTCGGATCAAATGTGCTTATTTGAAACGTGGTCACTTAGCGGCGCGGCCTTTGTGTCCGCTATGCAGGTGCATTTTTATTTTACTTGTTTAAAGACTTGATTGCTGAATAATGTGACCTCTGATGGCGGCACTGCAGCTAGTATTGACACTATTTCAGAACTGGGATTTTTTTTTTCAAAAAGTAAGGTTAATGAGATAAAGCTCGAAATCCGAGACTTCAGCCATTCTAATCCTTTGATTTTGCGATTGGTTTTTTAGCCGAGATCTCAGGATTACCATCTCTAGTAAATATGGATTTTTCTTATTGATCAAAGCAAGAAGCAATGGTAAAAATTTCTTATTTTCATTTTTGTTTCAAAATTAGTAGTTTTTTTATAAAAAATTTATTAAAATATTATCATTGACGAAAATATTAACCGCAGTTGCATGTATCTAGAGCAATAAGTTTTCATACATGGTCTAAGGCCTGGTTTCAAAAAAGGAGTATGTACAACAATGCTAGCAATTCCTTAGGCCAGAATTGTAAAGTAGGTAGCATGTTTGAGTGCAATCCAGAATTTTTAGTGTTATCATATTCGATCTCTGCCTCTGGCCATATGTTATTTTTCGGCTAGTTTATATTTCATTTGTGAATGTTAACGGAAAATGGAAATATTATACAATTGGCCGTTTGTTAGTATACCTCTGGTAACTTAAAATAAATATATATTATTTTGATTTTGGACAAATTTCACAGCAATCAACTTTCCCGAATTTTACGGGAGACTTCCGAATGTATACATTTTCTCCGGATTTCCCCCAAAATATGAAAATCTCCAGAAATTTAGAAGATTTCGACTAAAGTCTCTTATGTAGGGAAATTTGGGAAAAAATCCCTGCAATTCGCGAAAAAATCATTTACAAGTGAAACATTTTTGAAGATGGCAAAGTCTGCAATTTATTAACAGGCATGAGATTCTTCTGCAGATCCATGAGTTTCTGCTTTTTTTTTTCGGAGTATACTTCCGCCCGCTGTTTACTGGAGGAATATTCTTCTTTCAACGGAAGGAAATAATGTGAGATCAGAATATTCCTTTTCTTTCTATATGAGTGCAGCGCTCACAAGTGGAGATCTTTTATAGCAGCATTATGGGGAAAAAAAAAAAAAAAGGCATTTGCACGCAATCCTCGATACATTTCGTTTAATTGTGAAAACGTTTTCCACTTTTACAATCTATTTACAACGATTAAAATTTTTAAAATTATTTCGTGTTTTATACGTATAAAATATTTTTCAAACGTATAATTAGTGAAATGGATGGCAATTTTGCTGCAGCATCTCAAACTACTGCACTTGTTCGCGATCCTTGGTGTATTTTGTTTAATTGCGAAAATAATTCCACTTTTGCAATCTGTTTGCATCGATTAAAATTTTTGATATTGTTTCGTGTTTTATACGTAAAAAATATTTTATAAGCATATAATTTATTCGTGAAATGAAGGACTATTTTGCTCCAGCAATGCAAAGAACTGCATTTGTGATCCCTGGAATATTTCGTTTAATTGTGAAAATATTTCCATTTTGCATGAGGTTCCAGGTTCTGAAAAATACAGATATCCCAACTAGAAGGCAGAAGACAAATACTATTAATGAATATCATGGAACCAATAAATGTACTTTTACCGTTAAACAAATGTTGATGAGATGTAGTACAAATAAAGGTGATTATAAACAGTTTTTATAGAAATAACAGAATGAACAAGATAAAAAGAAATAAATTTAGAATATCAAGTATTTTTTATTATTCAGCTTTATATTAAGCTTTATTTTTTATTATCTGTGCCTGAAAAATTCAAATTTAATATTTTATATTGAAAAGTCTGTGACTTATTTAGATTATTTATGTAATTGCTGAACGTGACATATCTTTATTTGATAATAGAATATTTAAAATTTCATAAAATATGTATTTCAATTTGGGTTTTCCCAATTTGATAGATTTAATTATATTACTAATAGAGGTGATGCATTTTTAATTCCACTTCTAATTTTAAATTTATTAATTTATAATTAACAAGACTTTTAAAGTAAACAGGTGTTCAAGGCATCCTTTTCTACATAAATTCAAAATTCCGTCTTTTTTGTAATTATATGGAGAAATTCTTTCAGGATTTTTTGGCCGCGGGGGGGGGGCAAATTTTCTATTTGCCCTATATAAATATATCTAAATGCTGTCACATAAAGAGAAACTAAGTTAACATAAAATGTATCAGAGGTCTTCGCTCCCCCCCCCCCCTCCCGACATATGTCTCAAAGAAACACTGTTTATGCATGTTCTACAATCTTTCTGCAATTATATGCTTGTTTCACAAAAAAAATAAAAACTTATTAAAAAAGCCAAATATGCCACTATTGCTATTACTAAGATATTTATCACTTTATTCATTTTTAATTTACTTTCTATATTATATTCTATTTAATTGTTAAAATTAAATTTGGTACTATCCCTGTAACTACTTACCATATTTTGTTAAGAAAAAGTAAAAAGCACTACTCAAAGTAACTAATTACTACTGTAAAAATAAAAATCCATTCAGTCCTTGCAAAATTTTAGACGCGGTATAGGGATCTTGCCGCAACATGAAAATCTCCCTAATTTTTATTCCCCAAAGTTGGCAGATATGAAATGTTAAAATCTTTTGTATCTCAAAAATGGCTAATGTTCTCTTTTATTTCTCTTTCAGGTCTTCGAAACTGAGTAGAACTTGGTCAATTTTGTGAAATATTCAATTTTTTAATATTCTGCTAGAAGGTGTATGAATTAAGAATGAGCGCAAGCAATATGAATATATATGAGAAATTGATAGAAGGTTACGTAAAGGCCCCACCCTCACTCAAAGGCCAGGCTATTACAGCTTTAGCCATTCAGTTATGTCAAAATTTTGAGCTAAAGAAGGACATTATATTTGAATCAGAACTACTAAGATTGCATAAACATTCAATTCTTAACAGCACATGGGAAAATTTAATTAAGAAACGATCCACTGAGATGTGCCAGAAACTCCCTCTTCCTCTTGCATTAAAGAATCTATTGATTGTTCGAATTCGACTAATAGCTCTGCAACTGTTCAGTTGGAACAGGAGACAAGTCGCCATATTTAATTTTTCACCCCTTTTTGCTGACAGTCTTTTGACCCTTTCCGATTGGACAGTAGAAATGAGATTAGACTCAAAGCAGATTGCTGAACGTTTAGTCCAAGACGAAAGAATACCAGTTTGCCAACGTTATAGAATGGCGTGTATGTATTGCATAGAATTATTTATTCCTTCTCTATGGAATCAAATTACACCTCAACAACGAAATGATAGTTTGCATTTTAATGAATGGAAATTAATTCGGTTTTGGTCTCGCCAATTAGCTGGGGGAGTAGAAGAAATAATTGAATATAATCTTCAATTCTGGAATAATTTAATTATATATGGATTAATTAATGGATTAAGGTCAGTTGTGTTTTATTGCTGGGATAAATTGAATGAAAACTTAAAACAAAATGTTATTACATTTGCTAAACTAGTAGTGTTCCAGATCTACAGACGGAAGATACGGGAAGAAATTACTAGGGATTTTCTACCGCATTATAAGAGTTTATCAACTCTAGTACATTTCATTGATATTTTATGTTTTCTGTTAACACAGATGTCTAAAAAACAAAGAGTTATTTTTTTCCAAAAAGCCCTTCAAGGTGCCAAGCATAATGTACTTGTATGCTTTCTACAATGGCCTTATTTGGATTTTTTAATTCCACTTATTGAAGAGTTGTGGAGCATTTTGCATGAATCAAAATACGGAGATCTCTTATTAACCCTAGCTAATCATTATTTAAATGAAAATGGTCATAATACTATAAGTAATGATTATATGGATTACTATTATGTAGATTTAATGGTAGAGCTATTGAGAAAAACACCAGATCGTTTCAAACGCTATGTATTTAGCAATAATTATCTTACAGGCACAAATATTGCTAAAGAAGGCGAATTGCTATTTACTATGATCAATAAAAAACCACTTACAATACGAAATATAAAAATATTTCAAAATATTTTAAAACATGTTACTCTTGAAGAGAAACAATCATTTTTAAGGTCAAAATATGGAGAATTGCTTTGTTGCCATTTGGCCCTGGAAGAAGAGTGGGAACTACTGAACTCGATATTAAGGAAATGTTTCCCTAATCATGAAATAGCAAGGTTTAAAAAGAAACTTTTGGTTTCTAAATCAGGAAAAGAATCATGCTTTCAGATGTTAACACGGGTTAACGAAAATAGCTTAAATTCATGGTTAAATTGGGGATTTTCTTCAGAGCAGGAAAATTTTCCATTTATTTTTAAAATATTTTTTAGAGATCAGAGGCTTGATTTTAAAAATGTTTCGGATTTTCAATATATCATAGAAATTGATTGTCTGGAGAATATATTAAAAAGGTATGCTCCATCACAAGACGCTACAAAAAAGTTTAAATCAATGTTCGTTAAAATATATTCGAGGGATATGTGTATTAGTTTTGTAACCCACACAAAATGGATAGAAGTTGACCGATTTCTCTCTTGGGCCTTTCCGTCAGAAGACGCTAGAAAGCGATATAAAAAATGGTTTGTCAAAACATATGCTATGTATATATGTGAATATCATATCTCTCATTCGAATTTGCAGGATGCTGAACAATTTCTTACTTGGTGTTTTCCAATGGTAACCGCTATAGAGCAGTTTAAACAAGAATTATTTATCTCATCGGGTTTAAAGATTCCATGGGTTCTCCTTTCACGTAATTCGCAGGATCTTGACAGTCTTATAAAGTGGTTCAGACTGAGTCCAGAAGCCTTAGTAATGTTTAAAAGGGAAGTTTTGTTTTGTTCTAAGTCTTTGAGTACTATATTTGACCTTCTGCCACTCCTTGAAAAGTATCCAATAATAAAACCATCATATGTAAACGAGCTGCTTCGAAGAGATGAGAAGTTTTTAAGATGGGGGTTAAAAGATAAAAAAAACGTGATGGACTTTAAAGAAGTATCCGACAATTATTTGAGCCGTTTGCCTTTCCCTAATGTAAGAGTTCGACTGTCGGTACAGATCATGTGGAATAAATTGATAAGTGAAATATCTTCATGTGTATTAACAGAGCAGAATAATGAACTCATGAGATCAATAGATACGACTGTTGAGATCTGGAGATCAAGTGACAGGTATCTTGAGAGCATGAAATTAATAGACATGAGTTTAGAGATTCGGAAATCAATAAACAGGGATCTTGAGAGCATGAGATCAACTGAGTACAATAAGATTAGAAGACAGAAACTCATACTTGTTGTCATTTCAAGTATCACCATTGCAAGTATCTTTGCTGTAAATAAATATTTGCGTCGATAGCATATTGATGTAGACTAAATCAATAAAAAATATTTGGGATTTTGTCGCGAATGATATTTATCCATATAACAAATTGATGTAAAAGCTTGCAAAATCGAAAATTTAGCACATAGCTTTTTATTTACGTAAATTAATACTAATTTATAATAATAATAGAATATATCTGTCTTTCTATTTGTTTGCCTGTCTGTTCATTGCGCAGTGAAAATCTAAATGACCCCCAGAGTTCCCAAATTTGGTGCAGTGGTACTTTAGGTAATGTTCGAAGACACCTCCCCAAGTAGCACACTTCCGTTTTTATATGTTTGAAAATCAGAATCTAGCTTCGTTTTCATTTCGTTGAATAGGAAACGAAAAAAACAATGTCTCAGCCTTTCACAATTTCGCAACCATTTTTAGACGTTACCTTTTCGTTTTTCACACATTATTTTTGCATGGCAATTTACACGATAATGATATGTATCGCAAAAGAAACGGAACTATAACGAGGCGTAACGCAAAAGAAACGAATATGTAACGAAAGTTATCGCAACTAAAACGAACATATAACGAAATTCTACGTAAAAGAAACGATTATAAATCGTAACATGGAGAACACATTAAATGAATATTTTCCTTCCAGTCTCTTGTTTCTGTTTGTCCATGTTAGCCTATGGAATAAAGTTCTAAACCTCTGGCTCTGTCAGTTTGAGGGATTTTTCGCCGTTATTATTTGCCAAGAATAGATGTTGAGAAATTTGATAAAGAATTAAATGTATTTCTAATATTTTTTACCATTACATTAATTTTACGAAAAATATTAGAAATATCTTTATGTTTTAAAAATCGATGTTTTAAAAAAGCATAAATTTTCCTCTCTTTAGCATTTTTACTTTGCAAAAAACAGCCGGAAAAATCCAAAAAACTAAATGAGAGGTTTAGTACTATTTTCCACAGAATAACATGGAAAACTTGTAAAAAGCAGTTGGAAGGAAAATATCCTCTTAATGCATGAGTAACATACTAAACTGAGTAACGTAAGGAATAAGCAAATATTTTCAACCAAAAAACACCATTTAGAAGAAAGTTATTTTTATGGTCTGTATATTAAATAAGACTTTAAATTCTAAAAGAATAAATCAGCTAAAAAATATCTTGTGTTTGGTGTTTTTTCGTTGGAAACCCTTTGCATATTCCATTCGTTATTAAATTTTGAACATCGTTTTTCGGTTTCTCTGATTTGCTTCCTGGTGATTTAAAATTTTACCTTGTAAGAACATATTTTCCAAGTTTCAAAATAAAATATAATTCATATGTAATTTAAGTTAATGTTCTGGTGTTAACACTATTGACTTTTCATATAAAGAAAAATCTATATATATTTTACAAATTTAACATCTTCAGAGTGTCGAAAACCCAGACCACTCGACTTGCCCAGAGTGTTGCGACCCAGACCGTCCGACCTACCAGAAAGGTGTAAGGTAACTGTTTAGACGGCCGGGAAGTACCACCCAATTTAGACCGGAACCCAGTGGGGGAGGCATCCACAGGGACCGTACCCTCCTTCCCCTACCACCAACCTCTCGGAAGGACTTACGGATCCGCATGTTTAACGTGGTCGTACTCCGCATGAACACGGCGGCAGTTGTGGCAGCGTGCAAATTTGCCCAGAGTATATAGGAACTTACAATGCCTTAAAATAAAGTGATTGATTGTAAAAGATACATAATATATATGTGAAGCAATAACTTTGCTTTGAAACAATTTTTAAATTGAACAGTATCACAAAATCTTATAAAATTATATTTATCTAACAAATTAAACATTTAAAATCACTTTAAGTAATAAGAAAAATTTTATAAGGTGAATAATCATGATTAATCCTTTGCTGTCTACACCTGTCTTAAGCACATATATAAAGACATGACCCCCCAAATCTACATCCGTATATGGATGCCTACCATCTTTTTCCAGTTCCACTTTAAAATCTACTTATGAACTAGATAGACTGAAGAGTTAAATAAAAAATATATCAGTTTTATTTTAACTTTGTAAATAAGATAATTTTAAATTGTATTTCACAACGGAATTTTCAGTAAGTTATATTTATATTTTTTTTTTATTTACATGTAATTGGAATTTCTGATAACTCTATTAATTGTCTATTTTAAACTATACAGGATGTTTTAATTTGTCAGCGAAAAACACTCAACTGAGAATCCTGTTATCACACATACACTTTATATACCCTGTAAATTCTACAAGTTTTATCAGAAATTAATTATTTTAATTTTTTGTTTATAATAGACTGATATAAAATCAAATACCTTCTTATATTTACTTAGTATATAAAATGAGAAAAATCAATACGCATTTGTTTTCTGTTTAAAATGTTTACTTATTATCTGTTGTATACTTTATTCAAAATAATTTATGGATGCTTTATTCAAAATGATATAAGGTGATAATTGCATAATTCCAATTTTGGATTGAGGGATTTATTCTCCATATATAAATTATATTTTGGAATGATGATGCCATTTTCTTTGTGTGTGTCAGTTGAATGAAGGAGCTTCTGGAAAAGTCAATGTCATGAAATATTCCCAACTTTTCTTGATTCAGACAACTTACCTGTACTACAACCATTTTTGGAACCATAAATTGCTAGACTCTTATTTTTGTAATATTTTGTACGAACATATTATCCTCAATAGTTAAAGAACAATGTTTGGATATGAGACATATTGTTTATTTATTGAAAACTAAGAAAGAATCTATGCATTTCACTCTCAAACAGCTTCTGCAAAAACATATTAAGATTTATGGAATAAACAAAATTCAGATTTTTTTAAAGTAATTCTTCCAGTATTAGCGACTTTTTAATTTTTCACTTATGTATACATTTAGTGTATATAAAAATTATAGCCATTAATGTCCGAAATTCAGAGTTTAAAGTAATAAAATGTCTACCTTCCGCACAAGTCTTTGAAACAGATACTTTATTTAAAAATATCACAAAATTTGTACTTGAATTGAACTGCATCTAAAGCATGTCTGAGAAAGAGGAACTACAACTTTTATTCAAAAATTAACTTTAAGAGAATTAACAAACTATGTATTATTCATTAAAAAGCTTCCATTTGGAATCATTAAGTTCATATAAGTTAAATATGTTTAAAAGTAATTTCCATATATTTTAAGATAATTGTCCCATTGACGAACAATGATGAAGTTGAAATTGTGGTAAAAATCTGTTGTATACAAATATCCAATATAGTCTGCTTCATATCATCATCCAACTAGAACCAATGTTCTTTTAGTATCTTTTCCAGTGGACTGAAGAAGTAAAAATCACAAGGAAACAGATCTAGACTGTACGAATGTGTTGCCCTCAATGTTGAAACAAAACAAGTGTTGTAAACAGATTGCTATACAGTAGGCTCTCTGATCACTATTCAACTCACAGGATCCATCGATAGCACACTTTGCTGTACAGTAGGCTATATGTCATAATTTGAACAGTTCCATGGCTCCACTATCATCTTTTTCATGGTACCTTCCCGATGTTTCTAAAAATATAACAAAATCATAAATATATTTTAAAATGAAGCAATTGCACTCCAAGATAATTATACATGTTAAGGGCGTATCACATTCAACAACTTTTCCGGCAATTTTTCGGACAACCAACTTTTCGAACAATTTTTACGCAGAGTTGGGGGAAAACTCGTGTGAAATAAGGTCAAAAAATTGGGACAAGTTTATCTGACCAGTATAGAAAAAGTTGTTCATTTGGGACAATTTTTCACTAACTAGCCAATCACAGATAAGTAGCGGAGGAATCACATGTGTCAAGACAATATTTGACAACTGACAACTTGAGGAGAGAGGAAGGATGTCGGACTGTAAAGATACCTCGTTCTTTGACTACCTCAAGACCACGGAAGTGTTTCTTGCGCAGTACCTTGATGATAACGGTGAATCCAAAGCTCAAAGTGTAGTTATTCCTTGTGATTGCGCAGAAATTATCGCTAAATTACGAGACCCGAATTGTTATGAAACGGAATTCAACTTCGACTCAAATTTCTTTGTGTGATAAAATTCTTTGCAGTTGTTTTAAAAATGGAAATATATATCCGGTAGCATTAACATCAACTAAGCTTTTCTCATGTCTTTTTGTTTTCCAAATCAAATTTGATCCCATAACTACAGGTTCTGGTGGTGTCATGTTAAATTTTGTAGTGAAGAAGTGTACCCTTTACTGTTGTGTCTCAAGAATTAAAAAAGTCGAATCTGCACATAAAGCATCTTCATATGGTGTAGTGTCACCACCTCCTTGTTCTTTTTTTTCTATTAAAAATATAAAACAAAATAAAATTACTGTAATATTATCTATATATAAAAGAAATGCAACAAAGAAAAATTTCATAAATATATAATCAAAATTCTCCCTTTAAAAGTCCACCTCTATCAGTTTTGTTGTACTATATTCATGGTGCTATTTTGGTCTAAGCAAAATTTAATACCATAATTCTTGGTGAAAAAGCCATACCTGCAATGATGTTAATACACAGGAAAAAAATCCAATAACGTGACATTTTGCATCCCGTGTAAACACCACAGCAGTGGCATAGCACTCATTGAAGCCCAGAAGCTGAGCCTCCCCTGTGTAAAATCTAATTTAAATATACTTTTATTTATTATATTTTTAATACAACTTTGCGAATATATATATATATATATCTTTTTTTAAAATCACTGTTACACTTTACTTACTTAAAATGAGACGTTTCAAAGTATTTTTCCCATTAAAATGCATATCTAGAAGCTGAAATCATCTAGACTTCAAGGTGCATTGAAATAAGCTTGGTATTAGGGCTGCCCACCTGTTAAAATCCGTCCTGGCTGATAAGCTAGAACCATAAGCTAACTTCCAAAAAAGTGTGGCTATTTCTTCCCTCATTTTCAACCCCTTATAAACAGCGTAATGACAGACAATGATTGGATATAGGACAGGACATTTCATGAATAAAAATTTTTTGGGCAAGGCTAATGGATATGCCACTTTGGGTCAAATCTGGTTCTATTAATTAATCTTCGCGGGAAAATGTCATATGTAATACTAAAAAATATGAGTTATTTTCCCCGAATACCATGATATTCACCCAAATTTAAACAATATAAAGACGAAGAAACACACTAATAATGACTGCAAAAATTAAGTAGTTTGTAAAGTACAATTAGTCGCAGCAACAATATGGCAAAGCATCATTTGCAAATTTGTGAGTTTTAGAAAGAATAAATCTGATTTCCCTTTAAAAATTACATTACAGGAGAATCTCATTTAAACAAAAGCCATTGATAATTTTCTAGCAGATTTTTAGCTTATTGTGGTTAAGATATTTTGAAGTTTTCAACGTATAGTATTTGTAATTAATTAATATACAAAATTGTTTACGAACATTGTTGACTACAGTGTTCTCATCCGTTTACAGTGCACTCCTTTGAATTGCTTTATTTCATTAGTTCTAGCTTTTCATATTTACAAAACTGATATATTTTTTTATCACTTGCTAATATATTTATTACTGCTATTCTAATATATTTCTACTTCATAGGAGAGGGATCTAAGTATTCACTTATCTGTAGGGAATCTTTAATGTGGATTTTGTAATAAACAAATTCAATATTTATATAAGTAACAATTTTTAATTTAGACAACTTAGATAGGCTAGATAAATGCTTTAGGTAAGAAATCTGGAAGTTCAGTGTATCTGTCAACGTAGCATAAATGCTGTATGAAAAAAAAATCTACTTCGAAATAATGTAAATTTTGTATCTGAACTAGTTTACTTTTTATAACAGCAAATGTCAAATCTAATGTTTTATAATGAAATTTCAAGAAATCTTACCTTTACTTTTTCCAAATGTTTATTCATTATATCTTTCATATGCTCGACAATATCATTTGTCGCAGATTCTGTCAAGAGATGATGTTCTTTAAGAAACAATACACTTTTACCTGCTAGTAGTTGTAAATCTGTATTGCTGCCTAGAAAATAATGAAAATATATTTATTATTTATAGCGGCAAATAAATGAGCTAATGCTATGTCAAAAGAATTTAACAAAATTTTGATTAAGAAAAATACTTGCCCGGATTTAAAATAATCAGGTGTGTATATAAATATGCATATAGCTGTTTGTATATCAATCATAGGGGCTTAACTAAGATACATCAATCAATCCCATATCTTAGTAGTTAATTTTCATCTTCATTTTTATATCATATTCTATATCATCTACTTTATATTAAAATATTTTTGTCTTTCTGAGAATATTTTATATCAAAATGGAATAAACAGTATTGCAACTTTTATTATAATAAAAAATAATATCCGTCTATTAGTCTGTCTGAGCGTAGTGGAAAGTCCAAGTGATACACGGTAACGAAATTTAGATATCCCAGATAGGTTGAGACGCCTGACAGTCATTTCTTTAAATTTGACTTTGTTTTTTACTTATTATTATTTTTGACCAGTAGAAGATTAGAAAGAACACACTACTACCAGTGTTATGATATCCCATTTATCAGAGACTTTTAAAGGAATCATTTAGGAAGGGGATCATTTTTTAATGTCGGAGTGTGTATGCTGCTATGCAGACCTAATAAAGCTATCTCAGAGTTTTTTCTAGAAACTACTGAATAAATGCTACTGATAGATCAGTGTAATACTGTCTCGTAACAAAACACAATTAATTTCATGGATTTATCATCATGTTTATCAATTTATTGCTATTTTTATTGATTTGGCAGCAATTAAGAAACATTAAAAAAACTCACCAAGTTTGCGCTCTTTCGCCAAAACTTTTGCCAAGCATTATGGACGGATGGATAAAAAAAAATGGGCTATTAAGATATATAATTAATAATTCCCACAAAGCAACAGGGATTATATAATAAATTGAGCTTAATTTTGGATAGTATTGAATTTTCATCAATTATGTACCATTTTCATCACGTTACCTATTGGGAGACATTTACTTTCATTTGGCAAACTTTTGCTTAACTTGGCGATATTTAATCCAAAGTCGCCAAAATTTGTCACCAAGTGGGCATGTTTGATTGACACACAAATGCTACTGAAACATCATTACTGTACTATCTCAAACAAAACACATTTAATGCTTTTAATTTAGCATCATATTTATCAATTTCGCAACATTAAAAAAAGTCACCAAGTTGGCCATATCCTGCCAAATTCGTCGCCAAACGTTACAGATACGGATACAAGGACAGAGAAATGGATTTTTGTAAATTTACAAGAAAAAATTTGAAAAATCTGTATCACTGATCCAAATAATCACAATTACAGCATGTTACCTTTCACTTTAAAGGACTTGAAAAAAATCTCTCAACTGATACCATATTCTCAACTGATACCATACTTGACAATGTAACCCCCCCCCCCCAAGGGGGGTATGATGTCACGAACACAAAATTTGTTTAACGGGTTTTTTTTATAACACTTATTGAAAGTACCAAATCTCGTGATCATTGAGCTATAAGTAGGCTTTTTTTTATGTATGATTATGTCACATTTTGTCTATGTTAAAAATATAAAATTTTGATTAAACTATGAAGTTTTGGACGAATTTAAAAAAATTCTACCGAGTTCTAGATTTTTTGATAACAGAGTTAGATATAAAGTTCCGTAAAAATCCATTAATATTTGCAGCAACTATCGCGTATACAAAAGAAATCGACCACAGACAGACAGACATCACTCCAAAGATAGCCGAAACATTTTCAGGAGATCCTGCAATATATAATGACATCAAAATCTCGAATTCGAGAATTTTCGTGAGAATAATACTTTCTCTATATTATATTACATAGTATGAGAAAGTAAAAAAAATATTATTGATTGAAAATACAACCAATTTTTTTAAAAATATAATTTGATTTTTTTTTAATTTGAATATTGAATTTCAAGCTATAAGTTGAGACAATAATTATTATAACAAAAATTATTATAGCCTCAATGTAAAGTTATTAGGTAAATCATTTAAAATCTCGTTTAAATTTTACGACAGAAGTAGTTTAAAATTATAGAGTAAAAATGGTTTTTATAAATATATAACAAAGGTTATAAAATAAAAATATTGAAATCAAATTCTTACTGAAAATTAAAAATTATATAGAGTTACATACCTTCACAAACATATGCTTGAGTATCCTGAAAAATTTCTTCGTTTGATTCAATTTCATGTGTAGTAGAAAGAGGACATGTTTCATGATTTTTTAAATGTCGGTAGAATGTTCTTAAAACTTTAAAAGTTTTTCTGCACAGAGAAAATCGAATACTAAATCGAGGATCATTTTTAAGTTTTAATTTTATGTGTCTTATATATCTGTTTGAATTTAAAAAGTAACCATTGCATATTGAACACAGATATTGTTCGTTCATAGTAATTTAATTCAAGTACTTTTTTTATTATTATTATGCAAAACATTCGCTAAAACAAACAGCATTTGTTTCCTCTGTTTCTCGCTGTAAAAGTACTTTGAAAGAAAGGAGATCAAAACATCAAAGAAACCTTAAGAGTCGCTTGCATTCAGTGATGGCGGTTATGAGTAAACAGCCTGAGCTTTTCTATATCACTATATGGAAAATATATGCATTAGTATGAAGAGAAAAAAATTACGGAAGAGAGATTGAGAATAGCGATAGAAATTTTTGATGTCTGAAATGTATTCATAACACTCATAGGGGTCTGTAAGAGTATATCTCCACTCTGTGTATGCCACTCAATTGTCATGTAGCTCTAAAACTAGGGTCGAACTGCTAACTATGCAAATTGGGAGATAATTTTGATTATGGTTGCTTAGGGCGCTAGAAGAATCCTTCGACTGATAGAAAATAACATTAAATCCGCTGCTAAAGACCTTGGGACTTCTTCCAAAACTAAAAATTACAGTTTGCTGTCTTAATCGAAAAACAAAAACCTGTTTTAAAAGTAGCAAACACATAAATATATTTCATATTTTCAAGTATCACAAAATTTAGCCAATTTCCTTGAAGGTGAAAACTATATTCATAATAATATTATAACAATATTCATAAAAAATATTTCGAAAAAGTTTTTGGAAATGTTTTCAACTTTGACTTTAACTGCACATTAGTTTCTATTTCCAGTTTCAGTTTGTCTTTGTCTTTTTTCACTTTGTGTCTTTGTTAATTCCAGTTTTAAATATGGAAAATGAAAAATGTGTACTGCTTAATGTGCCAAAAGATAGAAAATTTAAAATAAAATTTTCTAGTGATCCAGAAAAAAGTGATATGTCGAATTTAATAGAAAAATTTGAAGCTATCTGTAGAAAGGAGAGTACATTGCAAATTACTTTGGATGATAAAAGTTCTTATTTTATTTATAAAAAATATGATCCAATGTTTAAATGTGACATTGAAATTGATGGAGATGAAAACTTGTTACTGGAGATGTAATTAACGTCTCCATTATTATGAAATACAATCACATATCTCACATTACTCGTAAATTTACACGAATATTCAAGACACTTCTGAAGTACTCCAGGATATACTGAGTCCCTGGAAGAGCAAAGTTGCACCATGAAGATTTATCTTGAGATGAATGCAGCCGATATGGATATGCTAGGTTCATCTGTGAATATACCTAGTTGCTCCAGGGCGCCACAAAACTCCCAGAAACAGTCGTGTTCGAAACATGGGGTAGCCAAACGACTGCATAAAGTAAGTGTTTAATTTCTCTCAGTTTTTATTCTTCTTGTAGTTATTCTTGTTGACTTTAAATTGTAGTGCCTGGAATACCTAGAGGTGCGTTAAAGTGAAAAGTTGGGAAATTGTTCAGGAAATGCAACAGCTGGCGCTGCAGTCTTCTCTCACCTGCTTGTAGCAGACGGTGCTGTATTTTTTTTATACAGAAAAAAAACTTATTTAAAATTTAAAAAAATATCTATTTGAAAACTGTTACAGCTTTAAAATAGGCTTTCAGGAAAAATTATTCATTTTTCTACAGGGACAATTCTCTCTATAGTTAATAAGGATATAATAATGCAAAAAAATATTTTGTAATTGGTTTCTTGCAATGAAACAGACTAATTCATCGGTCCGTTTAAATTTTTCTTTCTATTTTCATTATTTTGTAGCCAGAAGTTTATTTTTACGATTATTAAAAATAATATAAAATCACAAAAATTCATCTTACAACGTAAGGAGGGTACGTACGACGAAGAAGACAAATATAAATTTACACTAAGTTTGTTGTAAATAATGTATTTGTAGACAGAAATGCATGTAAACTTCATTTACAAAAAATTAAACAAAATAGCTGAGATAAAATTTACAAAATTGATCTAAATAATTATTTTTTTTTGGAGGGGGGGGGGGGAGAGAGTCAAATTAAAAATTTATCCTGGAAGGTACAGATGTAGTATAATCTCATTTTCATTTTTAGGTGAGATTCTGGGAACCCCTGTAATGATTCGGAGAGCGTTCCATTCTGGTAATACTTTTCGTGTCTTTTGTCCCCAAGGTAAAAATGTCAACATTCCACTTTACCCACTGATGTATTTTGAAATGCAATTTAGGTAGGAAGGAAGGGAGTTCAGTTTTAAATATTAATCTCAAGGGGGGTCCAAGTTAGAGGTCTTCACTGGCCCGACCTGGCCCACGCAATGGCTCAGGCCATGTTTATTAAATTACCAGAATCAGGGTGTATTTAAGGGGGTTACCCCCCATTAAATACACCCTGATTCTAGCAACTCTTTTTGCATCTTTTGATACCCTTAATGTCGTCTTTTATCATCTTTTGTCGCCAAGGTAAAAATTGCCTGCCCTTTTGTCACCAAGGTAAAAATCAGAAATTTTTTTAATTTTCTGATTTTTATGTTCTTTTTCAGCCACAGAACACCTGTTGCACAAACAGCTATTGCTATGTGCGACCTCTGACAGTTAGCGGCGCCATATTATATGATGTTTTTAGCGGGAGAGTGTAGCAAGTTAAACTGTGAAGCAGGCTTAGACCCATGCTTGAATTGCTACAGATTAACTGTTACACAAAATGCGACAATTTTGATCTTGGCAACATGAAACGACAAAAACACAGAAAGAGTTGACAGAATGGAATGTTGCGATTTTTACTTTGGTGATAAAGGGGCGACAAAAGACTCAGAAAGTGTTTCTAGAATGGAATGTCCTCCATACCATAGCAGGAATTGCCAGAATCTTACCTAAATTCGCCAATAATGAAAAGGATATTATAATACATCTGTTCCCATGATTTTTTGGTATTTAAATGTTTTAAAGGTTATGTTATAATATTAATAATTATTATTTTTATTATTTATTTATAATGTTATGTGCACCAATTAAAATTGGTCAATATCAAGATTTATTTATGGATTTTAAATGCAAAGAAATGCATCACTTTAGAGAATTGATGTATTTTGAAATTTAATTGGAGGGGGGTCAGTTTTAAATGAAGTTTATATTCATCTCAATGGGTCTAAGTTAGAGGTTTGCACAGACTCGGGCCTGGCCCACGGGCTTTGCCGCAACCTGGGCTTGGGTCATGTTTTATTAAATTTGGGTTGGGTCGTGCCGGGTCGACATTAATAAAGGCAAAAATAGATCAAAATTGAAACAGAAAATTTGAAATTACATATGAAACAAAGTTCTCAATTAGAGGATAAAAGTATGCTTGTCCCATATTAAGTAATAAAAGTTTGCTGTGTACGGAGAATGCAGATGGGTAAATTAGAATCAGATACAGAAAAAATATAATTTAAGATAAGAAATTGAAGACTTATTTATTCAGAGACGTTCCGAAGTAAAAATAAAACATTCCTTTTTGCAACATTCAAGTTGTTTAAAACTATAATAACAAAACAAAAAATATTTTCTGGCCTGGATGTAGCAAAATAAATATATAACACCCGTGCACCAGATGTCATGTTTCATATCATGGGATCTATAAACTTAATAGGAAAGAAATACATTCCAAATTTAATTTTTGAAGAAATGATCATTTAGTTATTATCATTTGTCAAGTGCAAGTTGCAATTTGTTATATTTTTAAACGTATTGCAAAAAATGTTTAATTGATTTGTACCCATGCTCTCAATCCAGTATCTGTTGTCTTGGTCACAAAACCACCTATACCATGGCAATGATTCTCTCAGTTATCCATATAATGGAGATTTTTTCTTTTTAAGTCACTTTCTGCACTTATATTTGATTTGTAGTCAATAGTTTATCCTGGCACAAAACATTTACTTTGCAGTTTATGATTTTTCAATCGCACATTAACATCAGTATTTTCCATAATTACATCTACAGTTTGTTGAAAAATGCAACATCTTTTGAAACAAATAATAAATATAACTAATGAACTACTATAACAAGGCAATAAATTTAATAGAGTATAATATATAAGAATTTAACAATAAATGATAAAAACAATTTCGAAATTAAACAAATAACATTCTAAAAAATCAATAAAAGAGTAAATTATGATCTACCAAAATTTAAAGGAAACCATAGTCAAATCGATAACTTTAATTGACGACAATACATAGCACTACACTCACCCATCACCAAATTCTTAGAACAAGTTTTGTAACAATTCTCCCTTGCACATATGTTACTAGGTATTCTAGGTAATGCATATTAAACTATTAAACCAAGATATAAATTAATGACTAAGCTTGATGCTTTAGTAAGTTTCACTATTTAAATATCATCCTATCAGTTGTAGTAATATTTTTTAAGAATACTCATCTTTTGGTATTTCCCTCAATTTAATTGACCCATTGAATCACTTTTTATAATTGACATGAATAACGTTGTTAATCAATTTTAAAAAAGTTGTAAAAGCAAAACCGTTGAGTTTGGTAGAAAGTTACTAGATAAATCCTTTAAATTTCATAACATTTTGTTTCTCTATAAAAATAGAACTGTGGATAATATATGAATAGATCCATCATAGAATTTTCTAATAGAATATTTTTTTTTGTTGTTTTCAAATAAAATGTTTGTTAGTTGTTTATTCAAAAATATTTTTTCCTTTCAAGAATCTCATAAGTTTTATTTTTATTCCTTTTTAGATTTCGGTAATACCATATCCGTGTCAATTACCAGAATTTTCTCATAAAATTAAACAAGATCTGAGTAAAGGAGGCATTTTGCAAAATTTTAATTTGTTTGTTAGAGAATGTGCTTCCTTTCTTTTAAGTCAGAATCCTGCTCCAACTAAGCAGGATTATGAGAATTTTAGTCGTACTATAGCTGATAAGTATCCCTGCATCTATCACTAATGATGCGACTCCATATGTAATTAATTATGTTCTGATTGACTTTCCTTTTTATTTCTCAATGAATTTTTCAGATATATATATATATTTCAAATTTTGACTTTTAATTCATTAGGGACTCTGCTCCCTGTATACTTCATTCACTAATTTCTATCAAAATTTTATTTTGACCAGACATCCTGATTTCAATGAGACAGTCTCATTTTTCAGCTTTACGCCCTGTTGTCAATATAAATTCTTTAAACACACTAAAATGACTCACTTTTGGAAAACTGAGATCATTAATTCAAAATTCTTACTTAAGTTACTATTAAATTCTTATTCAAATCTCTACTATACAAGTATGTTTGGTGGCTACTGTTAAAGTGAGTTGGGGGGGGGGGGGAGAACGTAGCGAGGATGGACAGAGCCCCCTAGTTATATAAGAAACAACATATAACTTCTGCTAAACTGTGCTCTCAAGAAAAGTTAGAATGAGTTTCCAATCATGTAGTAACTGCCATACATATTTTCGACAGTCTACAGTGTCATGCACGGCACAAATTTTAAATTTCTTCATTAAAGAAATTGAAGTTTTGCACAAGTGCATTTATTTAGTAGAATGGACAAAATATAAGTTCACTATATCTTGTGGATTTCAATGAAGCATTGTTAAAAGTCTGTCAAAATAAAGATAGGCTAAATTTTTTTTTTTTTTTTTTTTTTTTTTTTTTTTTTTTTTTTTTTTTTTTTTGCTGTTGCAATGCAGAAAAGTCGTACGTGTAGGTTTGAAGTACCGACTCCACAATCTTGGAGTTTTACCTCCCCTCTACCCCCCAAGTTCTGCTTTTCTTGAGCGTGGTTTCAGCTGCTCTAATTGTATAAAAACATCTTACAGATATAGACTAAAAACCAGCGAAATTAGTAAACTTTTAGTTATATCTATTAAAGTGTGCATTTGAATAATTTTATTCAAAAATTAGCCATTGATAAAGGATATTTTTCAGCTGATAAAGTTAAATATGTTAGTAGAGAAAAATAAATATTTATCCACTTCGAGTATGATATATATTTTTTAAATTTTATTTTCTTACAAATCATTATCAGTGTATGTAGGTACAATTATTTGTACATACATGGCTTATTACTGTTATGTACATATTTGTTATTTTATTTTTTTATTTTTACATAACAATTACATAAATACATATAAATTCTAACACAATTTTTCTTTCAATAAGAATTTACAAATTCTGTTATTTATATTGTACTGGTGAGAATAAAAAACGTTTTTGATCAATAAACTCCAAGCTGAAATTTCTTTCTTTGATTTTATTGCTTAGTTTTTAGTTTATTTCTCAACCTGAAACTAATATTTTCTTTCTCATGTTTTCAAGAGCATTTTTATTATTATTTTAAATGTTTTTTCGGCTACTGTTAATTCCACAAAACATTTTTTGAACAGAGATATTTTAATTATGATCGTGTTATATTTTTAAACATACTTCCCAGGTATATCTATTCTGTTACCATATATATAAATTTTTAAAAATTTTGCTTTTTCACTTTTCAGTCTTACAACCAAATTTTGATTAATTCCAATTTATAAAGTGTTTTAAAATTTTTAATTTTAGTCATATTTCAAGCAAATTTTGACAAGGAGCATAAGAAATTCCCGAAGCTATGATAAACGTACCAAGGAAAAATTGCCAAAAAAAGCATCTCTAGTAAGTCGAGGAAAATTAGAAATTGAAGTAATTTGCATTTTACAATTCTTCAAACATTAATTTATTTAAATTAATATGTTTAGAGTATTCATTTGTACTGGTAAAACAAGTGAAAATATGTATTGAAATTTTTCAGAAAACTAATATAGAACCTCAACATCACTTGGGTGAAATGAGGAAAGGCTTACAAAAAAAAATGGATAAACAGCATTTCAGAATGCTTATGACAAAAACTGCTGCACAAAGGAGAATATCTATTTTATCAGCAGCAACTATTGAAGGGGCTCAATTATTGTGTCCTGAACTAAAAATCCAAGAATGGGTAAAACACTAACTATATTTAATACTCATTATAAGCAGTAGTGTATGCAAAGATATATTAAAAAAAATCTAAATTCCCTTTTGGAACTTAAAAGTATCATTTATAATACTCGCATTTCACATATTTTTAAATGTAAGAAAAAAAAGACTTCAGTATTCCAAATCTGAAAAGAAAAAAAATCCTCTGCATAAAAATTTCAAAGGAGTATTTAATTTTTGAAATAGTATTTTCTCACTTTTCAGAGCAGTTTTGTAAAATATTTAATGTAAATGCATAAATTGGTAAATATGAACATTAAAACAACCGATCAGTTATTGTATTTACTAGAGGCTTTCAAATGAGCATGATTGATCTATCATGTTCTGATTTCTGTATAAAATTTTATTAATAATTCCTATACAAATATTTTGTTTTCTATGTCTTTTTCTCACATAAATGATTTATGAAAAAATACCCACTCAGACATTTGCTCATGAGCATCTGTTGGTTACATTTGTTTTTAACAAATGTCCAATAACTTGTCTGATATAGTGGCTTTTCCCCACTTCAAGTTCTTCAATTGCTTAGCTAGAGACAGATTAAAGATCACCCTGCACGGCAACTTATGCGTTTATGCTGACACCTACCATACAGTGAAACTCCACAACAGAGGAGGTCAAGTATAAATTGTAAAAATAAATATTTAGGAAATAATAATTTGTAGGGGCCACGGACGGGGGGGGGGGAGATTAGAAGTTCCATTGTTGTACTTAGTTTATGCATTTTTCTGCTGAAATATATACATTAAATATTTCTATAAATGCAATGTTAAAATTGTATCGTTTCATTAACAGTTGCTGCATCATTTTGATTATCTAACAAGCACAACCGCTGAATCCAGAGAAAATGGAAATCATAAGACAATTAACAGTTTGCAAACCCTAAACCCAAATATTGTTTCTGGAAGATATGAGGAAATGAGTGATTCTGACACAATTAAAATCATTAAATGGGCATCTGAGGAAATGTCAACAACAAAACGCCCACAGAAAATTAAAAATTGGTATTCTGTTTTGAAGGTAGGCCAATGTTCAATTTTGTATTTATTCAAACAACTTTTCATTCTTTACAGATTTTTTTTTCATGTCAGATAAAGAAATCTATGTAATCCAAAATGTTTCTCCATCATTGGGATTTAACTTTTCTAAAAAATAAAAGCACTATCTTATCACAAACAATGCATAATTAAAATAATTTTTAAGTAAATTTTTTTCAACAAACAATAATAATTGTTGCAATGTATTTTCTAAAAAGCTGATACCCCCAAAATATATAAATTAAAAGAATATTACCCACCAATTTTTACTAAAAATGTTAGTGCAATATTCAGTAATTTTGAGATATATTTAAAATTTTGAATTTTTTTGTGTGCAAAGTCACATTATTTACTTATTTTTGGCATAAAAAAGTAACTTACTTTTATCACATAAGTTATGGGCAGAACTGTAGATCATTTTTATTATTTGTAAAATTATGAATTTAATCTGTTTATATAATTAGTAAAATGTACAATTCAGTTTACTCTTAGTTGTTGCATCATAAAATGATGTAATGCTTACATTTTGAAATTGCTTGTTTCATTGATTCATTTAGATTATATAAATATTTCATTTTTTACTACTTGCAATTTGATTATATTCCCTCATGTCCTTGCTTGACTAAGAATACAGGAAAAAATTAATTTATTGATAATGAAAAAGGGACCTAATTTCACTTTATGTGATCCATTTTTACTGTTTAAAAGGCATTTCTTATCTCATAGGTTGGAGATGTTCCAGTTACTCATTGTGAGCAAACTCAATCACCTTACATTGACAGTTATATGAGTGAAGATGGTTCCCTTACGGGTGCTTTTATAATGGCACAAAATGCCGTTATATGCAAACTAGATAACATCAGCACCTTTAAAGTATTGGAATGTTTATTGGCAGTTTATTATGTCTTCGATTATAAATATCCTAGAGCTTACTCAAATATGTTGTCACTTTTGCAAAAATCCATGTTGAATTATAGAGTGACCAACACTAATTCAATATTTATTATATTATTGAAACGCATTCAAAACTTAGGATAGTATATGCTTTTTTTTTGTTGTTAAACTCTGAGCATAAGGAATGCTAGCAAAGTAATAGTTTTTCAAAATGTTTCATACATCTTTGTGGTAACATTGATTTTTTAACATAATAATTATTAACAGTTTAGTTATTCAGTTACTTATTCTGTTGAATATTGTGATAATTTTTTTTGTAATAATTTTTTTATAAGAGTTTATAAAAAAAATTGTAATATATGTTTTATGTAAATATATTTCTAGGTTGTGTGCAATATAGCTTTTTTGTGTATCTTTCAATTAAAATATGTTATGCATTTGAAATTCTGCATTTATATCATTTTTGTATAAACCTCATTCATAAAGTTTATTTTTAAATATATTTCTAAATTGTAGCTAATTATATATATATATATATATATATATATATATATATATATATATATATATATATATATATATATATATATATATATATTAATTATTTCTAGCAGTTTGTGGCAGATATTTGCTTTGCTAATTTGCAGATACATTCATCTTGATTATTGTGTTAGTGGATATATTTTCATTTCTTATTGATCTGATCTTGATCTTTTCTTACATATCCAATCCAACCTCAACTTTTCCATTTTCATGTCTAAAGTGACATATGGAATTTCATTATATTGTTATTAACTCTCTAGCAAAGTGATAGTTTTTCAAAAGTTTTCATATATCTTCATGATAACATTTATTTTTTTACATAATAATTATTAACAGCTGACTTATTCAGTTAAATATTGTGTTAAAAAGTTTATAAAAAACTGTTATATATGTTTTATGTAAATATATTTCTAGGTTGTGTGCAATGTAACTTTTATGTGTATATTTCACATAAAATATATTATACATTTGAAATTTTGCATTTATATTATTTTTGTATAAATCTCATTCATAAAGTTTATTTTTAAATGCATTTTTAGGTTGTAACTAAGTTTTTGTATCTATCTTTCAATCAGAAGTAAGACTGACACTACCAGACTGGGTCAGGCAAATAATTTGTGCAGACCCTCTATTTGGCATCACTCCCTGTTTCTGGTGAGGGGAGGGGGAAGTCTTAAAGTACATCAATAGATATGAATATAATCTTGGTTAAGAACGCCAGTCCAGGAAATTTTTTTTTTTTTATTTCACTGCATAGATATTATTTAGAGAGCTAGTATAACATTTAAATAGAAAGTTACAGTTGAAACTCCATTTAATATAAATATATAGAAACTTTCTCTTTTAAATTTTTTTGTACAATGTAAGTCAGGCCTTGGGTATTACTGATTTTGTTAGTCACCAGAGGTTCAAGAAATCGTGATTTTGCACACGTTTTCTTGAGCAGTTCATTTTTTAAACTGCAGATTAAGTATCACGGAAATTTTCTGGTCAGTGGGTTCTTCAAAAGTTGCCTACCAAAAAATATTTTCACTGGCCAAATATTGTTATCATTAATTTAGCCTTTAATGTTGCTTATTGAGATGTATAAACTGTTACATAATGTTATGCTACCCACTAAAATATTAAAAACTAATTAATTTCAAATTTATTATTGCATGCATGTAATCGTGATTATTAACAACATTTTGTTTTTCGGTTTTGCATAGATTCTGCTCTTACTGTACAATTATAGTTTTTTTTTTCAAAACTGGAATGGTTATGCTTAATTTTAGTTGAATCACATTAAAATTATGCTTTGAAATAATCAAATGTTCTTAGATCTATGAATTAAGTTTCTATTTTTAAACTTATATTTTTTTGGTCATTTTCTGTTAGTTTTACATTTTGTAATCGGCCATTTCCATTTTTATAAATTATTTCAACTGGAGTTACTTCCTCATAAATTTTTCTATTTTCAATTTCTCCACATTTCAATATATTTTTAGTACTTTCTTTTAATCTAATAAAAGTAGCATGACACTGTACGCAAATTTTATAGAAAGTGGCCACTAGTGAATAATGCATTTTAAAAATGACAAATTTTTTGGTTTTGCTATCATAAAAATTTACAGAGTACAAAAACATTTACTCATCAGTTTTGTTGAGTAATGTGTATTTTGTTATTAGCTATTTTTGAATAGTTACTTGCTAATTGGCCAGTGCTAATTTGAAGCTCTATTATTGGCCATACTGAGAGTGCTACAAAGTACAACTGTAGGGAAAGTACCCTTTGTTAACTGTCTTTGTTGTATTTGTAAATATTTTTATAAAATAAAAGTATATAATGAATAGCATTTTCTTCCCTTCTCATTTTCTTTGAATCGGTGTAATGGAATTCATTAAAAAAATAGTATAGTATATCAATACTTCAGTTTGTTACAAAATAAAATTAAATTTCTTTGTCTGACACTCCTAAAATATTTTGTTATGTTCTTTGATAAGTGCTTTTAAACATTATTTTCATAATTTAATTTAATTTAATTTCTGTTTAAAGAATCTTCTTATTTTATTTATTTGCTTGCATATGTATACCATAAATAACTAGATCATAACATAAAATTCAGTGGAAATAAAGTGTAGTAAGATAATGTATGTTACAGAACTGACATAAAATCCAACCATTTCTGAAACATGTTAACTTACTACACATTATTTACACAAGAGTTTATGCTGTGGTCTAGATATTTATTATTTGTAAGTGCAATCACATTCTGTATTTATTTATATAACTAGGGCCTATTGCTGGCCTTACTCCATGAGTCTGGGGCGACTCCGTATTATGCATTCTAGTATAAATTCGTAATAAAATGGGAGCTGTAAAATGTTGTAATAATTCCCAAAACAGAATACGAATGTTTAGATTCCCGAAAAAATGAAAAAGATAAAATGGATGAATGCAAACTTTTTTTTTTCTTTGTCGCTATTGATGACAAGTGTGTCAAAACTGGTGCATTCCACTAAGGTCAATACAAGCAGATTTTAGAGATCAGTGGTGCTGGTTCTTCCTCTTCGTCTCCAAGACATTTCTCAGTATAATTCAACATGGTGGCTGTGAGTCAGCTTCTGTTATAGGAGCTTCACCTCCTATGCAGGTGTAATACACCAGATGGGAATCAGCTCGGAGCTAGTGCCTTTGCGATATCATTCTGCTTATTAAGAGCAAAAAGAAAACTCAAGATCGCGAAGGCTCTGCCTGAGTTTACTTCATAATCTCAAGGATTCCTCTTACTGGCTGCTATGAGTATATTCCATCAACTCCCTCTCAAAATATCAGAAAGTAATTTATAATGCAGGTGTATATGCCACACAGACTGCTTATGCAATTATGATATTGAATTAAATTGTTCACTTTCAATTTTATTAAAATTATTTATAAGTTATTGAAAATATGATTATTGCAGCCAGAATTCGCTTGCAAAAATTGTAATGATAATTCTAACCAACTTAGGTTTGTATGTAAAGAAAATGGTTACATTGTATGATTTTCTATAACATCGAGGCCATGTTTATCAGAAATGAACTATCAATTTATGAGGAAAGTCACAAAACAAATATATTAAAGTAACAATTTACTTACTATATATATGCATTTGTTTTCTCGATAATCAATTTTAATGAATAATTATACTTAATGTAAATTAATTTAGGATGTAAATGCATTCACATAAGACTCAAAATAGTGAAACTTTTCTACTTTAAATTGACATAAAATAGAAAAATTATTATTAAAATTTTAACTCAATATTTGGTAAAAATTTTATCCGAATATTCAATATTCCACAAAATTTGGTGTTTAGTACATCCGTAATATTTATTTCAACACGAGAAGTCGAGTAAAAAAAATGGATAGTGAGTAAAATTACTGAAGACTGTGAAATAGTGAAATAAATTGTTTACAATTAACATTTTTAATGAGTGAGGAATGTTCAGTTGTTTGAAATGTGTAATGAATTAAAATAAGTGTAAAAATGGGTCAGATTCTGATGGTGTTTGTAATTATTTCTTGAAAAGCCAACTGATATGAAAAATAAATTTTATATAAAATGCGAAAATTTCTCAAATGTAGAATAAATGAAACAAATCATGTTTAAAACAAATGATTGGAGTGGGCCATATTACCTGCAAAAAGTCAAGGTGCTTTTGATTACTCATTTGTATTTCTGTCCAAGTGGTGTTTAGTGAGATGAAGCAACAGAAAATAGTTTCCCTCAAATTCTAATGGCAAATTACTTGGCATACAGAGAATGATAACATCAATAAGAAAAATGATCTTGTGCATAATCTAACCTAAGCAAGAATTGAAATGCTGCATCTAATCATCTCGGAACGGAAACATATTTTAAGAAAAGCGGTTTAGTTCTGTGACATAAATATACCAATTGTATAAGTTGTAATTTAAAAGTGAATTTTCAGTAAAACATTGCATAAATTATCATAAAAATATATGTGGTTGAAAGATATATTGATATTTATTGGAGAGGAGTACTGTTGCCACTGCTTCCCTTTGCCACACATTGCTGGTTCTGTTTACGATTGACTCTCAGGTATGACATTTATTAATTTTTATTAAGAATTTAAAGATTAAATTTGTTTAAATTTCTACATATACAACATCCGATTTTTAATGGTAAGAAACAGTTAAAATCAGTGAAGCTCATTTGAAATATAATTTGTAAAATTTACCTGTTCATTAAATTGCTTTGTATTTATGGCACAAAATAGAATTTGCTTTCCTTGCCAACTTTCAATTATAAAATTTCAATTATTATCGAGAAAATATAAACGTAGCTTTGTTAAGAAGAAAAGTATGAAATATAATACATGCTATCATTAAGAAAGCTCCAGCTACGCCAATGAAATCCACCACCTGGCCAATGCTGCAGTTGCCTACTTGGAGATTAATAAAGACAGGATGGACTCTGACAACCAAATGAGGACCAACCAGGAGATCCGAGGTATGTGTACCAAATGAGCAAGGTTATTATATCTATAAGGTTGCGCCACTTCAGCTCTAGCCAATGAGAGCACGTAAAGACGCAACGTCACTTGGAGTTAAATGTCAGGAACGGCCCGGTAGACTCCAATGTTAAAGGATGCTAACAAAATTAATTTAATCATTTTTTTAAATTTAAAATATGAAATAAATACTCAAATAACATTAATTTTACTTGAACACAACTTAAATATGCAGTACAGGGGTTTTTCGGAAGGGTACATACATAATAAAACTGTATTTCCCTTTCTGAAAAATATAAATCATCTGAAAGTTTCGTTTCGCTTTTCGAAACCAGTCAATGTTATTACAGGAGACGATGTTATTTATAATGAATTTTGTTTTAAATACGCGAATTTACAGAAATATGTTCGGAAAGTTTTCTAAACAAGCAATTGTTTCAAATTGTTTATGTTATCACCATAAACAGTGGCTTTGAGGTAACCCCATAGCCAGAGGTCACAGGGGTTGAGGTTTGGTGGCCAAGAAATGGGGAAGTGTCGGCTTACAATACGGTCATACGTGACCGGCCGTCCAAATGGATGCTCAAGTCCTTGTTGACGAGCCGGACGGCCTGGGTTTTCAACGGTCATACGTGAAATGTTGCTTAAGTAACTGTTTGACACATGTATCAATGTGAGGTAGAACCCCGTCCTGCATAAAAATCGTGGTGTCTAAGCCACTGCTTATGGTGATAACATAAACAATTTGGCGGAATTGAAAAATATGATACACCGACATGTCCTTCTTCCCGGCCGTCCAAATAGATGCTCAAGTCCTCAGGATGAGTCGGACGGTCTGGGTCTTCAACACCGACATGTCCGTTAAATTCCTCCTGATATGCTAAGAGCTACTGTTGAAAACGCAGTAATGCGATTTAACTTGCATTCAGAAAATGGTGGAAGCCACATTGCACATGATTTGTAACACGTTTTGGAAACGATTAAAAACTTTTTAAACCGATGTCTTCATGTCTTATTTGGTTTAACAATATTGCATACAGCGTCATTCCCCGCTGGCGGTGAGTTTTTGATTTTTTTTTCCTTTTTGCGGAAAATAAAATCCCATGACCTCCTGTAAACTATTACCAAGTTTGATAACATTATGTCCAGTAGTTTTCCTTTTATGGCCATTTCAAAGTGGAACTTTATAAAGACCCTGTATATAAGTATTAGAATTATGTATTTTGAGTATGTTAATAATGTTATATTTGATTTAAATATTTTGGGAGAATTAGAAGAGTAGGAGCAGAAAATTATTTCAGTTGTAGAGTATTCCGAGAAAGTTGAATTTAAGATGGCAGAAGGTGGGGGAGAATCCTCCAAAATTCCAGGTATAACATACCTGTTAGGAGAGTTTAATGGCATTGAGAACGATACGGACATTTTTTTTTTGATCAATTTCAAGCACTCATTAGCTTAGGGAATTAGTCAGAGGAAGAGAAGTTAGCAATCGTAAAATCTCGGTTGAGAGGAAATGCCAGAAAGATCTACATCGGATCGCAGGATCTAAGAAGGGAGGCTTCATTCGAGAAATTCAAAGATAAGTTCTTGAAATTTTTTACCGAGAAACCAAACATCGCGACAAATCAAATTCTCTTCACTACCGCGAAGCAATCACCGGGGGAAACAATAAAACAACTTGCCCATACAATTATTTAACTCACTTTATATAGGAAGCACCGAACACAATGAATCGACTCTACAAATCATTGACAAATTGAGCTTAAGTAAATTTTTAGAGACAGTGACAATAGATTTTCAAACAGAAATTATCAAAGCTAATGCACAAAATTTTGAAAAAGCGGTAAAGATTGCTATGAACTTAGAACAGGCTAATTTGGCAGCAACTCTAAACAATCTCACATGCAATAAAGACATTGAAACACTTCGCAAAGAGCAGCAGGAATTTAATGCGCAACTCTTAAATTAAATAACACAGGAAATTATTGCACTAAAAATTAAAGATAATGTACCCACAACATAGGAAAAACATAACATGTCATTATTGTAATAAACAGAGACATTTTATGCGGGACTGTTGAAATTATGCGAGAGATAGATTGACACAAAATGTAAACTCCAAAACACATAATTGGAACATCCCAATCCTGCAGATCTGGAATAGCCAGATGCAAACTCCGCCCCAGCCATTCCCACTCTATGCAAATCAATGACAAACTTACCCCACCTACACGGACGCATATATTCTTGCAGCCAAAATCACGCCTTCCATAGAAATTATCATGAAGAAACAAATAGAAACTACCACGTTTCACCCCCGGAAGACTGATTTCTAAGGGAGCGGCAGAATACAGACGATAGGAGTCAAAAGGTTTAGAAATCGAGGTACGGGAAATCAAAGGGATAGTAGAGACAGAAATACAGCATTTAGACACGGGAATTTTCCAAATAGAAGAGAGAATTTAAACTAATAGTGGAGATCTTGGAGCAAAATAAAAAGACCGAACAAAATTACAGGGAAAGATCTCCAGTAAGTAATAAAAAACCTGTAGAGAAAGAACGAAAGGAAATTGAAAAACAGGACGAAATAATTGCGAAAAAACAGGAGGAATTAATTGCTTCAGTAGGGAAACAAAGTGAAAAAACAGAATTACCGACGATTATAGCGCAATTTAAAGATATACAAAGTGAATTAATAATAGACTCAGGAGCGAGCATCAGCGTTTTACCAGTAGGGCTATTTCACAAAATAAAAGAAATTGTAAAAATTAAATATGTGTCGAGGAATGTAACTATTTCAACTTTGACGGGACACAACATTGATTATGTTAAAACGGTAGATTCCATTTAAAATACATGGAAAACAGTTTAGACACATCTTTTTCGTCACTACTGCAAAATTTTCTAAAACATATGAGGATTTAATTTTCTACAAAAGAACAAGGCCATTTTAGACACACAAAACAACACACTTAAGATAGGTGACATGGAAATTATTTTAAATGCGTACAAACAAATAAACGCACAACAGGTAAGCAACATAACAGAGGAAAAACTAAACCCAGTTAAACTTATGATAAAAGTGCAAATTAAACCAAATCAAAGGGAGAGTATTCTGGTAATTCGCGAGCAAAATTTGGAAGAGGAGACAGAGGTTTTGTTTGAGCCGAAGGAAAACACATACATAGAAATGAATTATGGGTTATACCACATTCAGGATAACAAGATTAGGATTGAAATTAAAAACACTACAAATTTCACAATAACCTTAAATAAAATCATGGCACTAGGAAATATTACTACCGATTTTGTTATAGACTAACAAGACATTCATAAACCAGAAATTTGTAGACAAAAATCACAATACGAAGAGATTATAAATTTAATTTATGCTAAACCGGAAATAATTGCAGAAAGAAGGAAAAACTTGAAAGCAGATGATTTTAAAATTGAACACATGAATCAGGATACGAAACAGGATTTCTTAAAATTTGTAATACAATACGCGAACATATTTTCAAAATCTTTAAAGACATTAGGAACTACGGACATAGTCAAACCTGTAATAAAGTTATCACATGACCACGCAATACGGTCGAGACCTTATGATGTACCTTACCAATGCTACCTAAAACAAGGCTCGGACATCTAGGAATCATGGGATACGTGACGTCAGCCGCGGGGGGGATCTGCAATCACTCTGAATGTACAAAAGTGTATGGAAGTTACAGAAGTGACTTTCAAAAATTCATATTTGTAAATAAAAAAAGTAATTTAAATGCGTGCCCACTTGGATTACAATGACTAGTGAAAACAGGACTTAGTGAAAATGGTGAGTTATTTTTGGTGACTTTCATAAATGGTGAGTTATTTTTTATTTTGTCTTATTTTATGCATGCAATTTTAACATTTTTGTAACATGTAGCACGTGTGGCGCCGAATGTAGCTATATCTGTACGAATAGTCATATCTTGAGAAAAGTACTCTTAATTCATTTTTACTTTCCCTGCAATACATGGTAATGTATAGGGAAAGTATTGGAATCATACCGAAAATCACAACTCGAGTTTTCGACGGATCTACACGTTTCGAGACCCCTAGAATACGAAAAAACCATTTTTAGCGTGACGTCTGTGCGTGTGTCTGTCTGTCTGTCTGTGTGTCTGTCTGTCTGTCTGTCTGTCTGTGTGTCTGTCTGTCTGTCTGTCTGTGTGTCTGTCTGTCTGTGCAGATTTTGTATCCACTGTAACTAAAAAACTAATGGACCGAATTTCACAAAATTTGGTAGGTAAGTCACTTGTGGGCGGGGCTGGTGCTGATTAGTTTTGGGTACGATTCGGAATAAAAGAACCCGCATTTTTTTGCGAAATGGCCCGCAAAAGCTTGTATCCACTCTAGCTGAAAAACTAATGGACCGAATTTCACAAAATTCGGTAGATAAGTCACGTATAGGTCACTCTGGTGCTGATTAGATTTTGGTACGATTCGGAAAAAAATAACCTGCCTTTTTTTGCAAAACGGCCCGCAAAAATCTTCAAAATCTAAACTAAAGAACTAGGTATACTCAGATATATCCATAAAATGCCCGTTTAATACGTAATGTTTAACGACGAAAAGAATAAGACCAACCCCATTACACTAGGACTAGCCGTTCTCGAGATATTTTAGTTTTTCGTACTTTCCCTACGCCACCTTTGAAAATAAGCCCGGTTACCGAATGAGAACGAAAATTGAATAAAAGTGAAATAAATGTAATTAAAATAAAGAGAACGTGGATATAAGTCTGCAGGGAAAGTCATGTGCTGCCCACATCAGATTTTTAATATTGCCTGAATGACTTGTTAGTCATCACTGAACATTGTATTTTAAGCATATTTTTATTACAGACTTTTGTGAAGTAAATATTTGCCTTTTTTGTCGAGATCGTGAATCGTACATTTTTTAGACGTTAGAAAGACAAAATCTGTTACAAATTACTCCTTGCATCAGCAGAAGCTGAAAGCAAAACTTTGTGAGAATATAGCCTTCTTTATTGGCCGAATTGTTAGATGGGTTGAAATAATGCATGTCAAAAGTGTAAATAAGATTTTGAACCTTTTATATTAGATAATCAGTTTAAATTAAAATATATTCATTTCTATTATAAGTTTTGTGGTAAAATATTGGAATAAAGAATTCAAAGGGTGGATTTTTTTACAAGAAACATATTTTGCCTTATCACATACAACTTGTATGACTTCGATTATAAAATGAAATTTGTCCATGTTGAAAAAATTCCCCAATTTACTTGTTTTGTTGTTTGTTTTAAAGATTTTAGTAATTGGGATCCTTCTGACTTAAAATATATATTGCAAAACAGCGATATTCATTTTTCTGAAAAGCATAATTATTGAGATTTGTAACAAATATATTTTGAAAACAAAAAATTGAGAAAGTTAATCGTGTTTATTTTTTATCAAAAGTTATTCATTGATGCTTTTGATTAAATTACAATCAAAGTATTTAATGTGTCATTTAAATTTAACTGATTAAATAGTTTTTGTATCTAATGAAAATTTCCTAATCCGTAGAGTAAAATTTGTTTTTCAGACCTCAATTTGGGGGGGAGGGGATGCAAATGTCAGATTTCTTTGGATTTGATAAAAATGCTTTTACTGTAAAATCAGTAGTATTTATTTATAATCCATACTTTATGTACATCATTTAATATATATCAGGTTGGTATTCAGTACATATGGGGGGGGGGTGAGAAACGTAGAGGCTCAAGTGTAGCCATGAGAGTGGTGAAAAATGTTTACCAATGGCAAGATGTCTGGACGCATCGCCCTAAAGTTGGCCAATCAGAGCCAAACAGGCGTGTTAGACCTCAGGCAAAAAGTGGCGGCAACCAAGAGATGATATTACACAACTTCTACGAAAATAAAGTCGTGTTGTTGAAACTATCCATACAAATTCTAACAATAGGCAATACACTAACATTGTCTTTTTTGACATAGTTAAAGCTTTCGATAAAACTTTTAATCCTTTGCTAATCATCAAGTTGGTACGACTTGACATTTTGACTGAACTTTTGACCATCATCAATTAGTATCTCAGTAATCGTTTCTTCCGCTTACGAATTGATCAAACTCTTTCTTCAATCCGACCAATTAGGGCCGTGGAGTCCAAAGGAGTGGACTCAAATCTCAAGGAGGAAATTTGAGTCCACTCCTTTTTAATATCTTTATCAACGATATTCCAAGCATACCACAATTTAAGCTGGCCATCTTTACAGATGACACAGCTCTGATTGCACGTAGCTGTTCACCACACAATTCCATTAACACCTTACAAAGTTACATGAAACATAGCCTTGAGAACTGGCTCGTGACCTGGAGAATTAAAATTAATGCTTCTTAGAGTGCAGTATGTATTTTCAAGCCCAACTACCGAGAACTGAATCATAATTTGAATCTTAAAATCTTCAACGAATCCAACCCCTTTTTCGCACTTAGTAAAGTATCTGGGCGTCATTTTGGACGACCATATGACTACAGAGAGCATATCGATACTAAATTGAAAGCTGTCAAAAAATCTTATAATGCCCTTACCCCCACTTCTTGGTAGTAAATCCCACCTTCCCGTCCCTAATAAATTAATTATTTATAAACAGATCAGCGCACCGACATTTTTGTATGCTAGCCTTGTTTAGGGGGGTAGCAAAATGCCACATTAAGAAACTACATGTTTTCTGAAATAAAACTTTACGTTGTATTGTTAATGCTCCTAAGTATGTCCAAAACGAAGTTATTTATCACGATCTCAATGTATGGCTTTATAAGGGGTGTTACGTGATTCACTCAAAATGTTAACATTGAAAATTCTAGTTGCCTCAGCATGAGAAACGTGCACCAGAGTTATGCTGTAACCTTTCTTTTCTACCACAGGAAACGCAGTCCAAGGAATCTTCTGATTGGCTCTTCGGGGACCAATTAGAAGAAACGACGGCACATTATACCTGGTCTGAGTTTCCTAGATTTTACTCCGAATGGCGACAATAGACTGCGCTGTTAGTCCACTTTGGTAAACGAAGCAGCTTCAAGTCCTCATTCCCGGCTCGACTACTAGTCATGCTAGATCGCTTGCTCGTGTTTCTTCAGCGCAGCCCATTTTCTGATTCTCTGTTGACTTAGTTTATTTAATCTGTTTTTGTACGAACATCCAGTGAATCTTATTTTTTAAACGGTTTTTCAACTTTTTGCTAGTCTTGCTCTTACGTGTATCTTGCTCCTGCCCACCCTTTTCAGCCTACGCCTTCCAAGACAATAATTTACTGCAACCAATCATCTGCTGAACGCATCATTGCACCCACAGGAGTGGAGTGCCAAAGTACACCGGAAATATTGCTATATACTAGATATACTACTCCTTCAAGGACTGGCATTGCTATTTTCGATGTAGGGTTGGTTATCTCGGTCACAGGCACTCCTTAATTAAGCGTCTTGGCGACTATAGGAGAAAGTGATTAAACCGTACTAAGGTCGCAAGTACTGAAACTTGAATGACTAAAGATAAAATACAGAATAACACACACACAAAAAAAAAACGGAAAACGTAGAAGAAGCTAATTTAGGTTACACCGATTAGTTTGAAATAGAAAAAACCGAAATCCTTCCAAATTTTGAGGTCTTCTTCATAATTGAAGTCCTAAGCGATCGCTCAGGCTGTTTGGCCCTTGGAACGCTTTAGTGAGATAACGTGTGTGGATCATGCAAACTACACACACAAGTTTATCACAGGGGGCATCATTACGAGAGTTTCAAATTCACATTTTCTGACTAGTCCATTGGTGTTTACTATAAAACTGGCAATATTCTATTTTCAGTCTACTGCTTCATATTACAAATTCGGAAAGGGTCCATAATGATAGATGCATCCGTCTAATAATGTCTTGAGTACTTTTATAACATGTATCCTTGTATGAAACATCTTTCATATTTTGGGGCTGCGTTAGATGTCGCAGAGTCGAAAATACTTTCTTTCCGATAAACGTTAAAAGCGTTGCTCGCATGTCAGTTTTCGATTTGATTCTATTGGCCTCGAAATAAAATTTCACTTGAGGCAAATCTTCAAAAGGTTCCCTTGTTATATGCTGGCAGCCCGCCAGTTTGAAGATAGGCATTGGAATTTTTACTTTCAGTATCCGGCTTAATGAAAAGCACGTGCTAGAAAATCCATTGTCGACAAATAAAATTTTACATTTATATACTTTTAGAAGCTGTAAATTAGCTATCAAACATTACAAATTTTTAGCCTCATCACCAATAACAATAAAAATAATACGAGAAGATATTTGTCTGTTTGCTTGCATATTTGTGTCATGCGTAAAGGAAACTTTATGCGCCGCATAACCACAACATTTGGTTCAGTGGTGTCTGAAGTCAGACAACGAAGCGCCCCCCGGAAGATTTTTTTTTAACTTCAAATTAGTTTTAGAGTAATCTAATATTGAAAAGTAATTTTGACAGATTTAGGCACAGAACGGGGCATTGTATCAGTTTCAGAAATTTTTTAAAATGTGCCATTATGGTAGTTTATGAATTGTTATACACAACTTTTTTTACAGAATCTTAATCTACGTATTTTTAAATTTCTAAAATACACAGGTTCAAAATGCGTAGATTCTGCAAAAATATATGGCTTTTATATTTTGTTAAAGCTGTTTTAGTTTATTTTCAAAATTTTTTTTCAAAAACAAAATTCAAAAATTTTTTTTAAATAATAGTATTTCTTTTTGGATCATAGAACTACATATTATAAATGAAAAATGATATCGATAGATAACATGTTATTAACAATATTGTTAACGAGATATAGTTAATAATTGAGCAAATCGCTGCAGTAAACAGACTTCTAATTAACTTCTAAATAGTTTCTATTTCAAAAGCACAAATTTTGTTTCCAGATGGCTATTTGTCTGTTCCTTTTTAAAATTCTATTTTGTAAATCCTCACCTTAAATTTTATATATATATATATATATTAAAAATAAATCAATGCATAATAAATATATAATAAATATAATTTCTCTTCTCTCTTGTCATTGATTGTTTGGAGATAAATTTATCTGTTATTACAACATTTCTGCATATAACACAGTTCAGTACATGAAAAATTTGACTTGTATGCATTAGTAGTAGGTTATTTTGTCGGATGAATTTGATTAAAAAATAAATAAAAAATTGTATGAAATGAACTTCATCAAAGAAATTTAGATTTTAATATTTTATGAAATTTGTTATACATTAGTTGAGTTAGAGTGGATACATGCAATTTTTGCGGGCCATTGCGTAAAAAAATGCATGCTCTTCTTTTTTAAATCGTATCAAAATCGAATCAGCACCAGGGTATCCCACAAGTGACTCATCTACCAAGTTTTGTGAAATTTGGTCAATTAGCTTTTCAGTTAGAGTGGATACAGACAATTTTGGGGGGCCATTTCGCAAAAAAACGCAGGTTCTTTTATCCTGAATTGTACCAAAATCTAATCAACATCAGGGTCACCCACAAAGAACTTACCTACCAAATTTTATGAAATTCTGTCCATTACTTTTTGAGTTAGAATGGATACATACATTGCACAGACAGACACACACACAGACGTCACGCTAAAAATATTTTTTTCGTATTCTAGAGGTCTCAAAACGTGTAGATCCGTAGAAAATTTGAGTTGCGACTTTGGGGATGATTCCAATACTTTCCGTATACATTACCATGTATTCCAGGGAAAGTAAAAAGGCCCGGGAACTTTATAGTACCTGTAATTGGAGCAACTGAATCTGAAATTTCTGCTGTATATGAAATATCAATTTAACAAACTAAGATGGTCACCGAGAACAGCGTCTGTCTAAACGAGACGAAAGTGCAATGGAAAAAAAATTGAAATTATGGGTGACTTAAAAACTATTATTGTAGTAATCACAAAAGATAAAAAAATCTGATGTGGGCAGCACATGACTTTCCCTGTAGACTCGTATTCCCATTCTCTTTATTTCTTTAATAATTCATTATATTGAGATTAATTGCGCAAAATAACACCCATAAATATTTAAAATTACACTGAATTGGCATTTTTACTTTCCCTGCAATACATGGTAATATATAGGGAAAGTATTGGAATCATGTCGAAAATCACAACTCGAGTTTTCGACGGATCTGCACGTTTCGAAACCTCTCGAATACGAAAAAACTATTTTTAGAGTGACGTCTGTGTGTGTGCAATGTATGTATCCACTCTAACTAAAAAACTACTGGACCGAATTTCATAAACTTTTGTAGGTAAGTTTCTTGGGTGAGATCCTGGTGCTGATTAGTTTTTGGTAGGATTCGTAGAAACAGAATCTGCCTTTTTTTGCTGAATGCCCGTAAAAATTTCATGCATCCACTCTAGCTAAAATACTAATTGACCAAATTTCACAAAATTTGGTAGATAAGTTACTTGTAGGATACTCTGGTACTGATTAGATTTTGGTATGATTGGGAAAAGAATAACCTGCCTTTATTTACGAAATGGCGCGAAAAAATGTCATGTATCCACCCTAGTTAAAATAAGAATTGACCAAATTTCACAAAATTTGGTAAATAAGTTACTTGTGGGATACTCTAGTGTTGATTAGATTTTGGTACGATTCTGAAAAGAAGAACCTGCCTTTTATTACGAAATGGCCCGCAAAAATTTCATGTATCCACCCTAGCTAAAATACTGATTGACCAAATTTCACAAAATTTGGTAGATAAGTTACTTGTGGAATACTCTGATGCTGTTACTGTGGATGCTGATTAGATTTTGGTGCAATTCGGAAAAGAACAACTTGCCTTTTTTTACGAAATGGCCCGTAAAAATCGCCAAAATCTAAAAAAAAAAGACTAGTTATGCTCAAATATATCAATTAAATTCTTGTTTTATACGCAATTTTTGACGAGGAAAAGAATATAACACACTCCATTATGCTTTAGGACTAACCGTTCTCAAGATATTTGAGATTTCTTGTATTTTTGTTACGCCGATTTCAGAAAAATGTCCAATTACCAAATAAAATCAAAATTTAAATTAAAAATGCAAATTTAGTGTTATTTGGTGCAATTAAATTCAATCTAACGAATTATTAAAGAAATAAAGAAAATATGAATTTGAGTCTGCAGGGAAAGTCATGTGCTGCCCGCATCAGATTTTTACTTTCCCTGCAATACATGGTCATGTAAAGGGAAAGTATTGGGATCATGCCGAAAATCTCAACTCGAGTTTCCGACGGATCTACACGTTTTGGGACCTCTAGAATACGAAAAAACTATTTTTAGCGTGACGGCTGTCTGTGTGTCTGTCTGTGCAATGTATGTATGCACTCTAACTCAAAAACTAATGGAGTGAATATCATAAAATTTGGTAAGTAAGTCACTTGTGTGTGACCCTGGTGCTGATTAGTTTTTGGTACGATTCGGAATAAAAGAACCCGTCTTTTTTTGCGAAATGGCCCGCAAAAATTGTATGTATCCACTCTAGCTGACAAACTAATTGATCAAATTACAAATTTGATATATAAGTCGCTCGTAAGATACTGTGATGCTGGTTAGATTTTGATACGATTAGAAAAAATAAAAATCTGCCTTTTATTTGCAAAATGACCCGCAAACCTAATATATTCGATCTAAAATAAAATACTACATGTGTAAGATAGTGAAACTCTGAAATAAATGACTAAAATTGATTAAATATATGAATTAAGTACTTGTTCTACATGTAAAATTTGACAACTAAGCGAATAAATCTGACCCCAAGACTGTAGGCTAAACCGTTCTCGAGATATTGTAGTTTTTGGAATTTTAAGGATCTGAAGAATTTAAAGTGAATTAAGCTGCCAAACAAAACGAAGATGCAATAAGAAAACGAATTGGATATAATATCAGAAAATTATCCATATTATTTTCTGCAATTAAACTCCATTTAATGCATAATTAAATAAAAAATTACAAAATGAATTTGAATCTGCAGGGAAAGTTATCTCACATCAGATATTTACTTTCCCTGGAATACATGTTAATGTATAGGGAATGTATTGGAATCATGCTAAAAATCGCAACTTGAGTATTCGACGGATCTACACGTTTTGGGAACACGGAAATACTATTTTTAGCGTGACGTCTGTGTGTGTGTCTCTCTGTCTGTCTATCTGTTTGTCTGTCTACCTATCTGTCTGTCTGTGCAATGTATGTATCCACTCTAACTCAAAAACTATTGGCCCAAATTTCATAAAATTTGGTAGGTAAATCACTTGAGTTTAACTCTGATGCTGATTAGTTTTTGGTATGATTCGGGATAAAAGAACCAGATTTTTTTGCGAAATAACCCGCATAATTTGACTGTATCAACTCTAGCTAAAAAACTAATAGATCAAATTTTACAAAATGTGGTAGATAAGTTACTTGTGGGTTGCTTTGGTGTTTATTAGATTTTGGTACGATTCGGAAAAAAATAACCTGCTTTTTTTTTCGAAATGGCCCGCAAAAATCATCAAAATCTAAAATAAAAAACTACGTATGCTCAAATATATCAATAAAATTCTTGTATTATACGTAATTCTTAACAAGGAAAATAATAAGATCATCTTCATTACACTAGAATGAGCTGTTTTCGAAATAGTTTAGTTTTTTCGCATTTTTGTTACTCCTCCTTTGAATATATGTCCAGTTAACAAATAAGAACGAAAATTGAATTAAAAGTGAAAATTCTGTGTAATTTTAAAAAATTATGGGTGTTATTTTGTGCAATTAAACTCAATATAATGAATTGGTGAATAAATACAGAGAATGTGGATATGAGTCTGCAGAAAAGTCATGTGCTGCTCACAGCAGATTTTTACTTTCCCTGCAATACATAGACACATGGTAATGTATAGGGAAAGTATTGGAATCATGCCGAAAATCGCAACTCGAGTTTTCGACGGATCTACACATTTCGAGACCTCTAGAATACTGAAAAACTATTTTTAGCTTGACGTGTGTGTGTGTTGTTGTTGAGACCCAAACCGTCCGACCTATCAAAAAAGTGTAAGCATTTAATTGATACATTTGAGCATACGTAGTCTTTTATTTTAAATTTTGACGATTTTTGCGGGCCATTTCGTAAAAAAAGGCGGGTTCTTCTTTACCAAATTGTACTAAAATCTAATCAGCACCAGGATACCCCACAGGTGACTTATCTACCAAATTTTTTGAAATTTGGTTAATTAGTTTTCTAGCTAGAGTGAATACAGGCAGTTTTTGCGGGCTAATTCGCAAAAAGAGGCGGGTTCTTTTATCCCGAATTGTACCAAAATCTAATCAGCACCAGGGTCACCCACAAGGGACACCTACTAAATTTTATTAAATTCGAGCCACTAGTTTTTGAGTTAGAGTGTATATCTACATTGCACAGACAGACACACAGACGCCACACTAAAAATAGTTTTTTCGTGTTCTAGAGGTCCCAATACGTGTAGATCCGTCGAAAACTCGAACTATGATTTTTGGTATGATTCCAATACTTTCCCTATGCATTACCATGTATTGCAGGGAAAGTAAAAGATAAAAGTATTAATGATATAATGCGATAATTTTAAGATAGAAATATGCAATTAAAGGTAAAATTGATAGTTCTGGAGAAAGATATAAATTTGCTGAGCGTAAATGAAAATACTTAAAGCATATAAATACCTTTGCGATTCATATGTAGCTTGCATTATCTATGTTTTTGGTTAATTAATACTATATTTAAAAAACCTAGAGCATACATATTATAAATATCGGTTTTGAAAACAATTATTCCAAATTTGATTATTAAATATACTATATTTCTCATCATATGTTTCAGCTTATATTCTAATTTACATATGTATTATGATATTTTCATGATAACTCTGTACATGTTTGAGTGCGATCGCCTATTTTCATTCTTATAAAAACTATTAACATTGATAATATCTCTTTAATGAATTTAAAAACACGATTTTTCTATAATTCATATACTGTATTTCATCCATTTACATGTTAACCATTCCTGACATGGAACTCAGTGACGTCACGCTTCAAGCTAAGGCTCCTCTATATATAGGAGCCTAACTATAGAAGCTCCACTTCAAGCTGCTTTCCAGGTCGAAAACCAACCCCTTTTCTCTGTCCTGCCTCTTGTTTAAAGTAAGGGAACAAACACATAAAAGATTTTCCGTGATTTTTCACGGTTGCCCAGTAGTTTCAAATAATTATCAGTGTTATTTTGTGAAATTAAACTCAATTTAATAAATTATAAAAGAAATAAAGATAAATTAAATTTGAGCCTACAAAGTGAAAAGCGACTATGTGCTATCGATATAGAACGTTTTCAGCGAATTGAACACGTCAAAATTCCTATCTCGCAAATGAAGCAAGGTAGGCGAAATTTTGCAATTACAAAGTTGGAAAACGTTCTATATTTAGTGTGGAAAGAAGTGTACACAGACAATAAAGAATGAGGCCAACTAGAAGCAATAATGCAAATGTCTTGTTATACTGAAATATTTCGGAAGGAAATGACGAGAAATAAGCATGGAAAAATAATCTGTGTAATAAGCTAATTTTAATTTACTTAAAATCATTATTTTTACAGTAAAAAGAAAACTCGAAAACTCGACTTCCAATTTTCGACATGATTTCAATACTTTCCCTATACATTACCTTAGTTAAAATAATAAATGCTGTATAAAAATGGTAGACATATAATGCAGTGTCAATAATTACCCCTTTTCGTTGACCTCCTTTTTTATCGTCTGTGTACATGTTATGTGCAAACTCCACATCTTTACATACTAAATTGAAAACTTTCTACAACTTTGAAAATTTTCGATTTTCTTGCTTGGTTTTTAATATAGGGATTTTAACTTCTTCAATTTCCTGCTAGAGACGCTGCTTTCTTAATCGATAACGCATAGTCACTTTCTTATGAGTAGACCCTGAATTTGCAGCTATACAATGCTTTAATCAAAAATTAAAGACACGCATAAGGATTTATGAAGAAGCGCTATATACGAGATGCTCTAGATTTGATAAATATTTTTATACCAAATACTAATTTATTACTTCCCTGCAGTACATGGTAATGTGCCGCCCAGGTGGTGAAGTGGATAGCGTCTCCGGCTGCTATCTAGTGGGCTTGGGTTCGAATCCCGAGTAAGGCATGGTTGTTTTCCTGAGGATGAAGTCAGTCTTCCGCCTTCTGGGTCCTCGTTAAATGAGAAGCTGCACCCTTCAGACCTTAGTCAGTGATGCTTGCATGTATTAATAAACTTTGTACTCTTGTCTTGTGTGTCATTCTTCTTCTTCTGGCGTCACTGGACCTGTATTCGTGCTCTGCAGAAACAGGGGTCATATGAACAAACAAACAAACATGGTAATGTATAGGGAAAGTGTTGGAATCGTGCCGAAAATCGCAACTCGAGTTTTCGAGATCTACACGTTTTGGGACCTCTAGAACATGAAAAAACTATTTTTAGCGTGACGTCTGTGTGTGTCTGTCTGTCTGCGTAGATTTTGTATCTACTTTAACTGAACAACTAATTGACCGAATTTCATAAAATTCGGTAAGTAAGTCCCTTGTGGGTGACTCTGGTGTTGATTCGATTTTGGTATGATTCAGAAAAAAAGAACCTGCCATTTTTTGCGAAATGGCCCGCAAAAATCGTTAAATCTAAAAATAAAAGACTACGTATACTCAAATATATCAATTAAATGCTTATTGTATACGTAAATTTTGACGACAAAAAGAATAAGGCCAACCGCATTACTCTAGGACTAGTCGTTCTTGAGATATTTTAGTTTTTTCGCATTTTTGCTACGCCACCTTTGAAAATTGGTCTAGTTACCGAAATGAAAACGTAAATTGAATTGAAAGCGCAAATTCAGTGTAATTTAAAATAATTATGGCTGTTATTTTATGCAATTAAACTCAATTTAATGATTTATTGAAGGAATAAACAGAACGTGAATATGAGTCTGCAGGAAAAGTCATGTGCTGCCAGCATCAGATTTTTTTTCTATAGCTCACCAATTGAAAGCAGCACTATCCCAGATCAACCTTCACAAATTGCTCTCTAACATTTAATTGCTTCTGGAGATAAATATGTTGTTTCCTGCGCGGAAGTAGTAAGGCGTGTTTTGAGATGAAGCCTTTTTAAGTATTCGCTCCCCTTGATGTTGGAACCTAGTTTCACTACTGGACATACAGTGGCCATTCATGCTACAACAACCGGATAGTTAAGTACTTGGTATTTTAAACCTTTCATCAGTATCATTTTAATTTTAAAATACTAGACAGTATATACAGGGTGGCAGGTAATGTTGTTAGTCAAATAAGTTTTGAACTATGGTATAGCTAAAACTATGAAAGTGATGTATTTGTATAGTAAAGAGATCATGCGCTACCTGATGAAACTAACGGAAGCGCCCCTAGAGGCAAAATTTTGAAGTTAACATTTTCATCTCGGAAACTATGAGAGATAGAGAAAACGTCAATTAGAAAGATGTAGATCATCATCGAATTAGTAACACATTATATTTTTCAGAAACAAATGGGTGCAAATAGAAAGCTCTAAGCATTACTGTGAGTATCGTATGCAACTGTTAGGTGTGGCGCGCAAAACCGCATCTGCAGATAAAATATGCGAGATTTAAACGATCGTATATCATCAGATGTCTGTATTATGATGAGCATCGCATTTAAAATAAAAACATGACAGGATATTCGAATAAATGTTATTGCAAAACGGTACCGCTATATGTCAAATTCAGACGAAATGCTATAGAAGCTTCACAGCAATATGCCTCACCTACTGCTCAACGATCACCCGTGATATTGGTAAGAGTACAACAAGAAGTTCTTTCCTGCATATAAATATGTATTGTGGCAGATGGTGAGCATATTGAATATACATACCTTACGTTAAACTGTACGCTATGTAAATAGCGCTTTTGTATTAAATGAAATAACGTATCGTACTAATTTGGTGATGCTCTACAACTTTCTAAATGAATATTTTTCTGTATATCTCATAGTTTCTAATATAAAAGTACTAATTTCCAAATTTTATCACTAGAGACGCTGTCGTCAATCTGATCTGGTATCTACATGATCTGGTGACTATACTGATACCTCATTACCATAGCTCTAGCCACCATCCTTCAAAACTTATTTGGCCTACTTACAACTTTACAGGCTGTATATATGGTTTATTTTAAATGGATAGTTACGTGCAGTGGCGTTGCAAGAAAAAAAATTAGGGGGGGGGGGGTGAACAGAAAGTTTATAGTTCTCAATTCTTCAAATATCATTGCACCGAACTCTAGTTTGCTTATGATGAGCATTTAAAGTCTTAAATTTTAATATAAAGCAGCTAACATTTCTTCTGATTTATAAAATTCTTGAACTTGTAGTTAGAAAGTCGAAGACTAATTTTTGGATATTTATACGTGCTACAGAAATTTGATTATGCATTTCTATATGGGAAAAAGCGTAGTTTATTATTTTTATTAGACAATCATGCTTTATAGTTCATAAAATATTTATGAAAGTTTTACAGCAGATAGGTTTTGCTATAAAACTTCACTTAAACTTTCAGACTTTTTTTAAGCCTTTATGTACACTCTATTGAAAAAAATAATGCATCCATAAAAAATTGAGCTACAGCCGCGAAACTCGGCATGCAAATGTCGTTTTAAGAGTTATGCAAATGATCGAACTATCGGCATATAGTGCTCATGCAACTTGTTTGAGAACGCCGCATCATGCAGCATTTAAAATAGCCAGTTTTCCCACTCACGGGCAATTGGAACTGAATTTTCTGCTTTGATACTGCAAGTTGTGTACAGAGATGCCTTTGAGACGTACTCGATGGCGCTATGAACAATTGTCGGATTTAGAGAGAGGTCGCATCATAAGCCTAAGGGAAGCTGGTTGGTCCGACGGGCGTATCAGTAGTCATCTTTTTCGGAGAGATATGGTAGTTGGCAACAGCGGATCAGAGAAGTAACCGTCGGAGAGACTTAGGACTCCACAGACAGACAACTGCTTGAGAGGATCGTGCAGTAACGAGAGTTGCCTCGTCCACATTAATGACGTCGCTATCAGCCATTCAAAGGCATTTGCCATCCTTCTGCAGCCGATTTTTCTGTCTATGCTCTCAATCCACCTAAGTTCCATTTACCAACAAGAGAATGCTCGACCACATACTGAACGACTTTCTCAACAATATTTTTGAAGATTTAATACCTTCCCATGGCCATCCAAGTTCCCAGACCTCTCACCAATAGAACACGTCTGGGACATGTTGGGACGGCAATTGCAAACTTCTCAGAATACCACTAAATTAGCTGACCAGTTACAACATTTGTGGCAAACTCTTCTGCGGAGGGATATAAGCAACTTAATTGGCTTTATGCCGCACCGAATATCGGTATATATAGCTGCCAGGGGATGATTTACCACTTAGTACTAAAATGTCGCCTTCTTCTTGCCACCATTTCTTAATAAAAGTTTTTTCTCCCCTCTCAAATTCTAATCATTTGCATATCTCCTCAAATGATACATACGTGTCGAGCTTCGCTGCCGTAGTCCAATTTCTTATGAGTGCATATTTTTTTGGCAACAGAGTGTATTTGCATAACTCGATCATTTTACAGTAATTAAAAATGCTTCCGTAACCATTCTCAAAATAATAACTAAATATTTTTATTTTTATTTTCGTTTTATTAGCAATACAATAATACAATTGAGATTGAAATGCATTTTTTAAATGCTTGTTTAAAGTGCATTAAAACATGTTTTAGCACATACGTTTTAACAACCCAAACCCTTGTTCTTCATTTGAAAGACCTGCTATTTGTAGATAAATATATTCTGAATCAGATATACTTTGGAAAATAAAAATCATATCCATTAATTGAAGTCCTGTATTTGGAAGTATCCATTAAGTAGATTTTACTGAAAACGTTTTTTAAATGAAGAGTGAACACCAGTGTCTACTAAGTTAGTATAATGTTAATACTGGTACAGAACGGGTCTTTGGGGAGGGTTGTGGCCCATAAAACTATCCACTTGGCTACGTCACTGGTTACATGTGGTAATAGCTTTCGGATATATTAATGATGAAATGGAGATAAATTCATTTTTGCCATTAAGGGCTTAAAATACTTAGTGAAATGAACAAAAAAAGTTCACCGTTATCCATAAAGTTGGACTACATGCATTTTCAAGTTGAAAAACATTTTTTTTCAACTTGTTTATTTCAAGGAATGAAATACAAGTTGAAAACATGATTCGAATTTTATTGCTCCCAAACTAGAACGAAAACAGTCTTGCACTGACAGCGTTGATTCTATTCAATGAATTGAAGTGGCTGAGAGAAAGAAGATCAAGGATAGAAAACTATCCAGAAGTTTAATGAGAAAATAAGCTGTACACTATTTTCGAGTGTCACGTGACATCTTCATGGTAGTGAATTTATTGAAGGATCTATTCAAGAACATAATGTTGCAGATTCGCATGAAAGATGGTGGTTATCAAATAAAGCTGAGATAGATGTCATATTGCGGACGGAATAAAACACAAGCGCTATACATCGAAAGTGGTGAGATTTATCTTTCCATGTTTACATTCATGTATATTTTGACCTTTGCATTGTAACGCAGGGAGATTGATAGTTATTTAATTTGAAAAATTTGTTAACTTATCTTTAATTTCAAAATAATATTTAATGTTTTCTAACGTTTACTTCTTTGAATAATTAATTAATTCTATACCAACTATAAAGTATAAACGGTATTGAAAAGTTATATTTTCATTTGTTATATATATTTAAATAAAAAGAAATAATTGTATAATTTAAAAAAGACCAACTTTGAAGTATTTGAAGTAGTTCTAGGTATTGATAGAGCTATTAAAATGAAAATTCTGGTACATAGTTACAGTATTTCAAAGAGCCGTAATGGATACACTCTTTTTACATTGGAACATGTTCAAAATCAAAATTCGCATGAAGAAAATGAACACGTTTCCTCTCAAAAAAAAATTTTTTTTTTAAATGGAACACTTTCGAATCCACGTTTCTCTATCCACACCCCATTAAAAAAGGAACGTTGCAGCATTTTTAAAGAAAAGCACTCAACTTTGCTGTTTATATTTTTCGCATTCCTTCTATAAAGAAATGTTGCTACATTTTGAAAGGAATGCACGCCACTTAGTCTGCTTTTATTTTTCCCATTCTCTTTATAAAGGAACGTTGCTACTTTTAGAAAAGAATGTTGCTACTTTTTAAAAGGAATGTTGCTTCTTTTTGAAATTAGAGTGCTCAACTTTGTTTTAACTTTTCATATGATGCATTTTTTTTTTATAAAGAAACGTTGATACTTCTTGAAAGGAATGTTTTTAATTTCGTTTACTTTTACTTTTCGTACGACGCATTCCTTTTATAAAGGTACGTTGCCACTTTTGGAAAGGAACGTTGCTCCGTTTTGAAAGAAGCGCGCTCAATTTAGTCTGTTTTTAGCTTTCGTACGATACATAGTTCATTGAAACACCTCAACAACGGACATCCACGGAAAAAATAGTTTTTTCTTCTATTCAGAAGTTTCAGATATTTAGAAAATGAAATTTCAAAATGGTGATACTTCTTAATGACATATATATATGATAATGCTAGGTGAAGGAGCCCGGTTTTCAAAGGCTTCACTTTATGAGATTTAAGGGAAAGCATTATCATGGTGTCAAATTATAATATACTTTTTTGCCTTAGTTTTTATTTATTTATTTATTTATTTATTTATTATGCCGAGCTCAGGAACCGACCCAATGGGTTTGCGGCTATATAAACCTAAATCGGCTGATACTACTGTAGTTTGGGCCGCCGGTGGTGAAATTGCGGCGGGGACAACGGCAGACAACGATAGCTGTAGAATGGAATATTTACACTTATATTAACAATTAAAGTTCAAATTCTGCTTTGTTGTTTCGTATACATGCTGGGAGCTTCCATGCGCGTAGGCATCCAACCCTCTGTAAAAGAGTTCTCCTAGGAAGTTCATTTAACATAGTACAAATATGACACTACATATTCATTTACATTTTGTATACAAGTCCTTGGTGTGTAATGGTGATGAAGCTATTGATCATTTTGATTGTTGAGGATGAAAGTATTGTGGAGGATAAGTGAGCAGATTCTTGAGGTCCGATGCATTAGGGAAGATAAGGGATGAATGTCATTTAGACTTTGTTGAAGTTTGGAGGCGGTGTTCATCGAGGCTTAATGAGGTTCCTCTCAATTGGCTTGATTCAACGAGTTTAATCTGGTTGTGGCTTAGTTTTTAAAGAACTCTTGTCTTCAGACTCGGTTTTATGCTTAGGCACTGGGCACTGTAACCAACTGCTTATAGTGACCGAATTAGCGGTGGCCATTTGCAAATAAAATTTGGTGTAGAAATAATGGCTTCTGCTGAATTTCAAGCAAACACACTCAATATTTAACTATATTGTTGCATAATATCCATATAAATAAAATTAACAGAATTCAGATTTCACTGATCAATATTATAAGAGTAAGAACTCTAAATTCTGCTATTCTTTAAAATCGTTTTATGACAGTTTTGTTAGTATTTGTTTTTTTCAAATGGTCAGGCACTTTGACCTTCGTCATTCGCCTTTATTACAGCGGCCAGAGTGTGAACCATTTAGCCGTCCATTGACGAGTTTTGTTAGTTAAAAATGAGAAACCAATTTAGCATTATCTTTGTAGTTCAAATGGAGTAATGTCGGCAAGAAAAAGTGCGTTATGTTCCACTATTTTTTAAATCTCTGTGGTAACCAACAAAGTCAGTCATATCACATAGCCAGCTTCAAAGTTCTTGAAAATTGAGGCCAGAAGACTAAATTGCGGCACATAGCAACTTTTCTTCCTGTCATTTCAATTATCTGATATCTTATACTGAAGTAAGAGCTGTAGGCTGCAATGGGCTCGCAATTTTTAGCTTTGGGAACACCCTCATAAGCGGGTTCTATAACTATATATACACGCTATAAGTAATATTCGAAGTACCTTTATGACTAAATTCTATTTTTTTAAAATAATTTTAGACAAATGTCTTAAACTTGTAATGTTTTAAACAAAATCTTTACAAATTTAAAATATTTAATTTTTTTTTTACTTTCACTACACAGTATATGCATAGGGAAAGTACTGTGACAGGGTTGAAAATTTGAATTCGAGTTTTCAACGATGAACATGTTTTAAGCATTCGTAAACATGAATTCCAAATTGAAACAAATGTAGTCACCTAATTTTCATATGCCGGCTTTCTTTAAGGGGACGGTGGACGTTGAATTTTTTTTTATTTGTTTATTGCCTTAAAAACATGAAAATTATAAATATTCTTCTTAACATTACTATATGAAATACCATTACAATTTTTTCAATTTTGTTATAATTTTGTATTTTTTTTAATTTAATTTTTTTAACGAAAATTTGAAAATGCTCCCTGCGGGCCATTTGTTCACATTTTCAATTAAATTTACATTATGATCACTCAAAAACACATTATGAACAAATTTTGGAAGTCATTTTTAGCTTTCTTAGAAAGTTAAATTTTTAAAAATATTTTTCTGCATTAAAACTTAATTTTCATCATTTAATTAGGTTCTTAAACACTTTTAATTAATTACCTTAATAAAGTTCAATTATAAAATGCATATCCAGTTTCATTAAAAAGTATGAAAGGTGTCTTCTTGCCAAATTTCATGCATCTCAAACAAAAATTAAGACGCATGGAGCATTTTAAAAATGTAAAACCTTTAACAATTCCATTTCGAAAAAATGCATTTAACCTTTTGCTTACGGGTGGGACAGCGTCAATCCCAAACGAAAAACCTCCCACAAAGACAGGCATTTGACATACCCTATCCCAAACAGTTCGACTCCCCTTTACAGGCATTGGCGTCCATGGAAATCGGCGTGTCGCCGATTTCCATGTGTAAATGTGTAAAATAATGTTATATGTTAAAAAAAAAACTTTCTTCAGTCGATTTTTGCTCATTTCAACGTCCACCGTCTCCTTAAGAAAGTATTAGAAAGTTAAATTCCATTATTCCTTTCACATGCAAATCGCTCATGTCTGCACAGAGGATTTTATTTGAAAAGTAATTATTGGCAAGCCTCTCACTGCAAGATTGCAAGTGTTTACTTAGGCCCTGGGCCGCGAACAGAGTGATTTATGCAAAGTGTCCAAACAAAGTGATTTATGCAAGTGTCCAAACAAAGTGATTTATGCAATATCCTCACCAAAGTGCAATTAACTGTTAATGAATATCTCTTGAAAAAATGACTATTGGCCAATTCTTCAGCTTAAAAATACAAAACTAGTACATAAAGTATCGTCACTCGTGAATGGAATGAACAAGATCCACGAAAATGATGTTCACAGATTTATTACATAATATTGCATATGAAAAGTGAACATTGCCGAGTCCACTTCGACAATAAGAATTTGCAATTCCATCCCAGTAGCTCAACGGTAGAGCATCGGCTGGTCACTACGAAGATACGTAGTTCGATTCCCGGTTGGGGCAGAAAGATACTTTAGAACTTATTGGATGATGCTCACACTTTTTCTGATTTTATGTAATGGTTTTGATAAATTTATTTGGAAAACGTACAATATCTCGAGAAAGGGTCCATGCTACAACGTTCTAAAATTGATGTAATTCATTTTTTAATGAAAAATTACTCAAGAATTAAATAATTATTTAACATTATTAACGATGATTTTTTTATAATTTGTTTCAAACTTTCATTTGAACATTGAAGAAGGAGTCTTCCAAATATTCGATAGCGTTTAAAATCAATAGGGATCCAGTATTCACTGCTTATAATATTTAATACTCGCACTAAATTATTTTGGAAACACTTCATTTCTTATTTATTCGTAAGATAATGCATCCACACACACACACACACACTCACGCACAGACACATACTCACGCACACACACATACTCACGCATACACACATACTCACCCACCCACACAGCCACCCACACACACACATATTCACGCACGCACACATACTCAACCACCCAGACACACACACACAAACACACACACACACACACACAAACACATACAAACAAACAAACAGCCCCCTCCCCCCACACACACACATACAAACAAACACATACCCCCCCCCCCACACACACACACACACAAATTAATTAAATTTGCATTTATATTTTTACTACTTCTGAAGAAATCAGGACCATAGCTATAGGGGGTGAGTCCCCCAAGAGATATACAGCTCTCTTCATAAAAATATTCAATTTTCAGTTCATGAAAATTCATCCAGAACGTCATCTAAATTTTGCATGAAAAATTGCTTTTTAAAAATTTTCTCTAAATATTTCCTTTTTGTATATAACTGAAGAAAGATTTAGTTTAACTAAGTTTGTTGTTTTACTGATGATCACCAAATTCTTTACAGATTTAATTTGAAAATATTTAAAAATAAGTAACATAAATTAAAACAATTGGGGGGGGGATAGTTAATTGAAGTTATTTTTAACAGAACAATTTATCTAAGCACTAAAATTTAATATTTTAGCGCATTTCCCCCCAAAATAGATTCATATTGAGTCCCTCTTTCAGCACTTCTCTTGCATTTCGTTTCTCTCCTGGAAGAGATCCGAGAAAAATCTACTCCAAGTCACTGAATATAATATAGCCTAGAAGAAACGGTTTTCTTTCTTTAGAGCTTTGTCATAAGTAGTTGCGGTGTCCCATTGTGTCATTTCTCCATTAACTTATTTATCTCGCCTTATTCTGGTCGTGGGTGGGTTTGAAGGTTATTTCAATTTCGTTAAATTTTCTTTTACTCTGAGGATATTCGAAAACTCTTCCTCATTAATGATATCATTTTCGTGCATGGTAGCAAATCTTTCAATGTTGAAAGATAATAGATCTGAATGTTTCACTGCTCAGGCAAATGGGATAAACTCAAATCATGCTGACATTTTTGTTTAGAAATTGGTATCAAATTAATTTCCCTCTCTTTTATCGTTTTGATATCTTACGATTGGTAACTCACTGGTTTTAAACGCGTCCATGTTTAAACTCTAATGTTTAGTAAATAATCTCACACAACATGTTAATGCTGTATTAATAGTGAAATCTCTCTTAAAAATTAAGCTACTATCTCTCTAAACTATCACTTTTTCTCCGGAATAGATTTCAAACTCCAGACATGATCTTAATTTCATCCACATTAAGCGACCAGAAAGTTGCTCCGATAAAAAAGTAAAACACTTTTTCCCATTTTGAATTTCAAACTCCCCCAAAGCGCAGAGTTTCAAGAATTAATTATTTTATCTTTTAAGTTCTAATTTATATGAGTTCCTTTGGTTGCATACGCTATACCCAGTAGCGTTTTCAAGGAGTTGATTTTGGGGGGATATAAGCCTCCCCAGAGATCCATTATCTTCCCGTATTAAAATTATACGTATCAGACACTGTCATTTAAAAAACGTTTACTGTAAAGCCTTCTTAACGGACAATTCCGAAAAACGGACACCTACAATTAATGGACATTGTTTTCAATTTTCAGTCCCAAACGTATATCCGGTTCTATGTTTGTATCTACAAGCCAGCAGAGTCCGCCCGCTATGCCCTGCTTCTTCTTGTTTGGGCTCGCTAAAACTGGAATCAAATTTGTTTAAATTTGTAATTGTGATAAACAATCCAACAACTTAGATACTTGTACGCAAAAATTCTCTCAAACTTTTTCAAATGAAATCACACTAAACAGGTTCGTTTCCGTCAAGAAAATTTGCTATCAACGATATATCGAAGTTTTCCAAATTTGCTATAAACGGTTGTGTACATTTGATTGAACGGAAAGTTCCTTGTTTTCATTGGACATCAGTGATGCATGGTTCTGTGATTGGCGTTCTAAACAATTTGGACGGATGAAGTACAGCACGGCCATGCATTGGAAGCAGGAACCGGCGGACATCAACTCTTGTAGACCCTTCACTTCGATGGGGTCGAGTTTTGTGAAAGTTATTAACTTCTATGAGAAATAATTTAGGGGGAATATTTAAAAAAGCTGTTTTCTGCATTGGATTCAGCATCAGTATGTTGACCGGTATGAGTTTTTTCAGCTTGTGAAATGAGTCAGAAATCCTTTTTCTGGAACATTTTCTCACAAAAAATAGCTAAAAAAGGCAAATTTTGCAATCGGGAGACTGAAACTGCGCTTTTATAATAATAATAGTAGGTCTTCTGGATAATGAACAATGGTTTGCGTCATTTAATACTCATTCGCTAAAACATGCTTTTAATGCATAAATGTGCACTTTAATCATGCATTTAAAAAGTGCATTTCCATCACAATTCTATTGCCAATGAGACCAAAAGCAAAATAAAAATATTCATTTAGTGATCATTTTGAAATTTATTACGGAAGTATTTTTAAGGACTGTAAATATGATTAAGGTATACTAATAAGTGGTAAAGAACCTTGCTGCCCCAGCCGAGAATCGAACTACAGATCTTCAAACTGACCAGCCGACGCTCGAGCTATTGAGATGGAATTGCAAGCTCTTATTGTCGAAGTGGACTCCCGATTCTCTACCCTCTAATATCAGATTGGCGTGCAACTGATAATCTGACTAACCACCACCTCCTGCAATTTTTACCTCAGGTTAGCCTCCTGATGCTATTTTTATCCTCCACGTTAGCTTCCTGCGTGGTCGTTATCCTCCTGATTTAAAATCGGCGCTCCTTATCCCAGAGTCCACTGAATCTGTGCTAGTTGTACTAGAGTCACTGTCAATCCTCCAACATCTCTACACTAACCTACAGGGTTGATTTGTTCGGGCGCCGTTGTAAAGAACCTTCCTATACCCCAACCAGGAATCGAACCACCGATCTTTGTACTGACCAGCCGATGCTCTACCGTTGAGATACTGGGACGGAATTGTAAGCTCTTATCGTCGAAGTCCCTGCAAAGCTTAAAATGAGTCTGAAAGATGCCATGAAGTTTTATAGCAGAGCCTGTCAATGAACTACGAAGAAACATGCTTGTCTAATAAAAATCCTAAATCACACACTGAAACACAATTTTCTGTAGCAAGCATAAATATCCAACTTGAACTTTCTAACTACAAGTTAAAAAAATTTATAATTAAAAAAATACTTAACTTTATCATAAGTAAACCAGAGTTTGACGAATGATATATGGAGAATTAAGAACTAAATTGTTTGTTGCAAATTTATCCCCCACCCACCCTAATTTTTTTTATTTATTTATTTTTTTTTGTGACGCGACTGGCCATACCTTTATATTTATATTTTATCCATGTATAATGAAATTCAAGATTGAGTATTTCTGCCTTCCATAGGAATATGTACTTTTTCACCATTAGACAAGCTCTTCACAACGGATGCCAGTAACGGATTAAGGGGACTTATCACTACAAAATCTACTTTCTTTAAAAAGGACTTTTTGAATCATTCTTATGATTTATATGTTATACCAGATAAGTGAGAGAAGGAAAAGCAGTTTTTTTTTTAAATTAGGTTTTTGTTCAATTCAAAAATCGATACTTACAATCATAGAACAATTCATGATCTCTAGAAAAAAAATATAATAGTATTTGCAAAAGTAGTAGGGTTTAGAAGTAAGTGTATATATGAAAAACAGAAAATGCACTTTAAAGTATATGGTCCTGAAACTAGTCCATATTAATTGTTTATACTATTTGAGTAAAAAGCAAACCACATATTGTTCCTATCTTTTAGATTAATTTCAAAGTATCCTAGACTTTAAGTAACTCCTTTATTTAAAGGCACTTTGTTTCAGAAGCTTAAGCCGTTTTTATAAATAGAGACGCGGTCTAAAATTTTGCAGTAGCTCACCTTTTTCAGAAAATAACCTTTGAAAACTCGTATTTTCTTTATTCTCATAGCATCGCGTCCAATAACCATTTTTTCAGCCTCCTAGGGTTTTTTGTGAACTTTAGTGGCCTCTACATTGAATTTGCAGATGGCTTCTATTGCCATGATTGCTTTCATATTATTGCATTGTTTTTGTAAATTGTTTAGTTCATCGTGTGTTTGGCGCAGCATGTCTTCATCTTGGATTTTGCGCTATTAAACCGCAATCAATCAACCAACAATTTCAGTTTACATTTTTATACTGTTTTTCTTTCGTACTTATTTAATTTATTGTTCTTTTATTACTTTCTTTTAAAATGTTTTGGCCCCTGAAAATTTGTAGGAACTCGAAGAAATATTTGGGAGGAGAAGCGATACTTCCTAGGCCCTCTTCTTGCTATGATCTTGGCAAGGCAGCTTGAATCACCATTGTATGAAAAATTAATTATATAGATCGAGTTATATAGATCCATCTCCTTCCCACCAATAATTGTTCTCACTTAAAAAATAAATGATCGTGGAGAACAAGAAATTTATGAAGGAAACTTTTTATGGGGACAAATGATGGGCACACTTCATTTTTCACGGAGCTATTAAGTATTTTTATTCTCTTTTATACAATTATTTTGTACAGTCATGCTGAATCCCTGTCAATCATCATCTAAGCTCTATCTATAGCCAATCTTGAGAAATAGATGTTTCAAGAAAATTTTTTGAACCAGAAGTGGGGAAAAAACCATAAGCAAAAATACTTAATAAACCACTCTACCTCCTGTAGAATTTAATGTTAAATTCATATTAGTTAGGATCTGAACTCTATCTATAGCCAATCTTAAGAAATAGATGTTTCAGGAAAAATGAAAAATTTTGAGCGAAACCTTATACCGCCTCCAGAATTTTATATTGAATCTGTATTTGTCATCATGTAATCTGTAGTTATCTATAGCAGAACCCTAGAAATAGATGTTTTAAAGAAAACTTTTAATACACTCCCCTCCAAAAAATAAGCACGAAATGTAAATTCTCATATCACGAGTGAACGAATGAATTTTATTGGACGAAACTTGCTGCATACTTCGAGTACAATATGCAAATATAGAAACACGTGCATAATAACAATTGACTCCGTGTCAAATACGTAAATCAGCGTCTTGATAAAAGTAGGTGTTTCTTTCTGTGCGTCCTTACTTCTACATACAGACGTTAGAGTGAAAATCCGAAATAACCATTTCATTCAATATGTCCCAAAGCAGGCGTTTTGATGATGGTCACAGGTTAGAATCCGGCCAATCTATTGGAGAAGTTGCTGAATTCTTCAGAGTTCATCATTCTGTGATTTCACGCTTATGGACCCAATTCCAAAACAGCGGAACAATAAGGAAACGGTCAGGCTCGGGTCGCCCTCGAGTTACAACATCTTCCGATGACCGCTACTTAGCGTTATTGGTGAAACGCAACAGGCAAGCAACAGCACCTGCTTTACGTTCTAGCCTCGCTGCATCTACAGGCAGGTAGGCAGGCCTGCATCCATTACAAGATATAATAACCTTGATATAGATATAATAACGTAATATAGATATAATAACCCTAATATAGATATAATAACCTTGATTACAACTGCAAGAAGGAGATTGCACAAACATGACTTTTAAGAGCCGAGGCCAACCATTTGTATTACATTGTCTGCGAGGCACAGAGTAGCTCGTCTCCAATTGTGACAGAAACACTTAAAATGAACCATAGACGATTGGAGCAATGTCCTATTCACCAATGAGTTCAGATTCGCTTTGTAGTTAGACGATCTACTGATTTTTGCGTGGAGAGAGGCTGGTATACGGTATCAAGCAATTAACATCGTTCAGCGCCAATCATTTTCTGGTGATGGTATCCTTGTATGGACTGGGATTTTCTTCGGCGGACGTACTGACCTCCATTTCCTCCTCAACGGTACTGTGACTAGCTAAAGATATCGCGACAAAATCCTCGATCCCTATGTTCGATGCATCCTATGCAATAGGTTCTGAGTTTGCTCTTATGGACGACAATATCCGGCCAAATAGAGCTCGTATCGTATGGGATTACCTGATGACAGATGGAATCCAGCGAATAGCGTGGCCAGCGTATTCCCCAGATCCAAACCCAATAGAGCATGTATGGGATGCTCTCGGGAGGGCTGTAGCTTCACGACAAACCCTTTCAGACATTACCCAAGAGCTCCAACGTGCTCTGATACAAGAGTAGCGATTACTGCCTTCCGACCTCATTGACCACTTAATCGGTGGCATGACTCGTCGTTGGCAAATCTGCATTAGTGTGAGAGGAGGTCATATCCCTGATTGACAGACATTTCACATTCAAAATTATGACTTGCCGTTTTCCCCATTTTTTTTTTAATTTTTTTTTACTGTATAAGTATACGTTAGAAACTCTTTTTTTTTTTTGTATGCAAATACTAGGCACATTCCTTTTCTATGTTATTGTAAAATTTGGAATGAATTGTTACAGTCGTTTCTGATTTGTGCCTGATTTTCACTTTCGGCCTTTTTTTCTTTTGGAGGGGAGTTAAAGGCCCAGACCATACAGCCAACCCAGGGGTTAGTGGCAGTTTAGTGTATGGCCGGGAGAAAAAAAGCAGAAGTAACTATATCAAAAATTTTACCAACAACAAATCTTTTGACACCAATCTTTTGACCACTGTCATAAATATAATAAGAATAATTATATGTGGAATATTTGTCATCTGTTTCACTGTGTGCAATATTAAACACGTAAATATAAAAACTTCGTTTTGGAGGTAAAAGCTTTTACTTATGACTTACCATGAGCAGCTTAAATGGAGGCAAATCATACGAAATCAAGTTGATCAATGGCTAAATGTTTGATATTAAAAACTTGATAGTGTTTAACTTTTCATTATCACATGTTAAAAAATTCCTATTATATATATATATATATATATATATATATATATATATATATATATATATATATATATATATATATATATATATATATATATATATATATAGTGGCTAACATACATAATAAAAAAAATTATATATAATTATTTATTAATTATATAAATAAATAAAAATGAAAAATAATAAACTCAGTCAAAAAAATTAGAAATATCAAAATATCGGAAAATAAGATGCATTAACATTAATGTTTTGAATTTTATTTTTGCTAAAAAATTGCAACTTTTGCCAGTATTGAAACTACGATTTGAGTGCCCTTATAATGGAGTATAGTGGCATTCTCGTTTATCCAGTTTTCCTACCAATTACTTGTTTAGTAAGAATTTTCATCTTTGATTCATGTTCATATTCAGAATTGCGTATATGCGTTGTTCATATTCTGAATTCCTTGTCCGGTCTCCTGCTTAGACTCACTGGACGGGTCTGGGAGTATTACTGTGAACGTTCGTACTGCCTCCCTGGTAGAATTTCGACTTGTTCATTCCGGTGCTTCTAGATAATTTAAGATGTTGAGGTTGATCGTGTGTACACGTGGTGAAAGAAGAAGGGTTCATGCCACATGGTAATACACATTTTCTTAATGTTTCCTATCTGCATTTTTTTATGCCTGTAGTCTGAGTTAGAGTATTTATAGTAATGTACTATTGCTCTATCTGAAACAGGCATGTGTTTGGGTTAGTTAGAGTTAAATACTCAGACCTGAGGAGGAATTTAATTCTGACTAATCATCGAATTTGGGCTGGTGCTGTTCTCTTCTCTTATCGGCATTATGGCCGTGAATTTGCTTCTATGGTGATGTTAATATTACTTGAATTTTTTATTATTACATATTTAAATTTACATATTTTAAATTAAATTTCTAATATACATATATATATATATATATATATATATATATATATATATATAATAGGAATTTTTTAACATGTGATAATGAAAAGTTAAACACTACCAAGTTTTTAATATCAAACATTTAGCCATTGATATATATATATATATATATATATATATATATATATACAATACAAATGTTAAGTAAAATATAACTTTTACTAGAAATATTAAAACGGGATATGCCCGTTGCCCCTTGGCCGTTCGACTTCCTTGTAAGCATCCCCATCCGTTTTTACTTCTTTCATTTCTTATTCATTTGAATCCATATATATATATATATATATATATATATATATATATATATATATATATATATATATATATGGTTTCATTTTTCGATTATCAGCCAAATTGTAAATAGATTAAAAGATTCTAATACATTAAGTTGTGTACCAAATTTCAGCTCTCTAAGTTGTAGGAAATTATGTTAAAAATGCCATGAAATTTGTTGAACCAGACACCCGCACATCGCTCATAACGAGTTAACTAAAAGCTTTTAAAAACACAGTGTGTATTGGGGGGGGGGGACTTATTTAAATGATGTTAGAGGGAATCACCCCATAGTTATTTTTCAACAACATTGGTAAAATCAGAACTTTGCATCCTCAGTTTCAGTGTCGTTACATTTCGCGAGATAAAGGTCACTGCGGGGTTTAGGTGAAGGACAATTAACCACAATCTTTAACGAGACACTCTCACTTATTAGCATGTCTAGAACATGTTTAATAATGACATTCAAGGCTGTTTTTTAACATGGGCAAAATATAAAATTTCTGAGGCTCCGCGAATTTTAGGGAATGTAATTTTTACTAATGTATTTCTTGATTAGAAAGAAAAAAAATCATGAATGGTGTATTACTAAATCGCTGGTCTGTTATTGAAGAAAAAAATAAATAGAAATTTAATTAAAAAGCATAACTAGCAACCTGGAACTGGATCGATGCAGGGTAGTGTTTTATAACTGTGTTTATGTCATAAAGTAATAAAATAAAATATTAAATCCAAAACTTTAAATATTAAATAATTAATGCACAAAACAGTCTAGTAACTTATACAATTGTATAAGCAATGCCAAACAGAAGGAAAATTTTGTTACATCACACACACACACACACAAACTAACATACATACATTTCCGCAAGATAGAAAAGTACGTCTTTTTCATCAACAAATTGTGACGAAGTAAAACTTCAAGTTCGTCTTCTTCATCAATAAACTGTGACAAAGTAAAACGTCTCGTAAATATTTAATAATAATGCTGTTTTAACATTAAATAATGTTCTCGTTTAAAATTTTTACAACATCACAAAATACCATATTTATTCATAAGGTTTTCGCTGCTTAGAGTTTTGCTGCTCGGTTTTCCTATACCAATGCACTAACAAGCTGGGATGTTTTGACAACGCATATTTATAAAGTTTTCTTCAAAATTGAGTGATAGTTCCGTGTATTGTTTCTACAACTTAGCAATCTGTCAAATTTATTTATTTTTTTTTTCTGTGACTGCCGCGAGGGGGAAATATCCACGTCTTTCAACGACTTATTGTGACACATTGCGATATCTCTGACACATTTTATACTGATCTCCCTGTATTGTTGCATGAAGATCTTGTTTACCATAGTTTGAACGTTATCAGACATGATAGGTATGCTACTATGAAGTTGCAATAAGATACAGTTGTTGGATTTTTGCAACAGCACAGTATGACGTTTGCAAGATTTTATACAGAAGTCTTTGCTCCGCTATGATTATTTCTAGTAGAGCTGTTACAACACCAAAATACGAAACAGATCAATTGCTGTAAGGTTTCAGAAATATAGAAATTCCATTATTTTCGACGATACATTAACGTATTGGGTTGTCGTGGATATAATAATGATGTTAAGGAAAACTTGAACAAAGTATGTAAGCTCAAATAAAATAACAAAGTAGCATACAGCTTATCCTTTGCACAAATGTATTTTACTTATAAATGATATAACTGTAATGTTAAGTAATGCTCTAGTGCAATGTTTTTACAACGTAACAAAATGTCATAATTAAATGGTTTTTACAACGTCACAAACTATCATAATAAGTGACTGTGATGTTTCAGTTAGAAATGTTATCATTTTCCGGCAAGCCACTGAAACGAACTGGAATGTCTCCGAAGTACTTAATTATGATATTACTGCAATGTTGAGAGATCGTTTCATGTCATATTGCTACTTCAACGTCACGAAATGACCCAAATAAGTTAATGTGCGATTTAAGCGAGCTATAAATCTCCTTCTGTTTTAACGACATGGACGAACTGAGATATGTCTGTTACGTTTCATATTAATGTCTCTGCTTTGTTGAATGTAGGCCACGTTTATCGTTGCTATAACGTCATTAAATAGAGTAAGTACGTTACAATGAAATATAATTGTTTGTTTCGAGTGACGACAAGATGTGGTTCATTTTGGCATGGAAAGACGTATTAAAAAATCTCAGAGTCTCTAGAAGCAGTATAGATAGAACATGTTAAAAAAAATCTCAAATTTTAAAGCGTTAGAGGCATATGCATGGAACCGTATGTACTTTATGACTGGGAATCAGTATAAAATGTCCAGTGGTCTTGGATGTCCCTAGTGATGACCGGTTTTCAGGAGTGTTTGCTATAAGAAGATATTAATAGATATACAGAGCTTCAACAGAGAATGGAACATATTCTGTAAACTACTGACATGGAAATAAGTCTTTTTTTTTATTATAAAGCCGAATAAATGTACTTTTTTCTCTCCCTGTGCCATTAGTCAAATATTTTGATTCTGAGAATTGAACTTACATCAATGTTTTGACCATAGTATTACCCCAAGAGTTTTAGTCAAGTCTCTAAGAATTGGGATTTGTTTCTCTATAGCTGTTTTGCTTGTATTTTTTAGTTTTGCTTGTAAATTTCTCTAATAATGATGCTCTCCATTGCAGACGGGTGTCAATAATCCCAAGTAAATTCTTATGATTTTATCATTTTGTCCTACTCTGTAGTACAGTTCTCGATAAGTAAAGGTAACCTTCTAAACCTTACTGTGATCCTTCATGTTTTACCTGCCTCTACTATTTGAAATTGTTATTTTTTAATATGTTAATATGTTCTTTCAGATCAACAATGGCTTCACACGAAACTGAGTTGTCAATAGGTGTTGATCAGCGAAATCTTGTTAAAGATGGTCATACAGCAGTAGATAAAAGAGCTCAAAACATGAAAGATGTTGATGATAATAGTCTGGAAGATGCGCCGACAACCGAAAGGTAAAAGCAATTTGATGATTTATCATTTATTATTACCACCAAAATTAACGCTGGTCTGTGGCAACTATAAACCGGTAGCATACTTTGCCATTTTACACCACTTTGGAGGGATACTTTGGGATTTTAGATTTAAAGGAATTCTTTGCGTTTAATAATTGCTTCTAGTATGCCACAATTTTAGTGCGATTATTTATATTTCAGTGAATATGGAAAAGTATTAATTGTACATAATCTCTAGCGACTGTAAACATTCTTTGAATTAGGTCGTGATTGTTTACAATAAACTTTAGAACACTGTTTCACTAGTGAATGCATACCCTACACTGTTACAGCTCATTGAATGTGGAACTGTGAGAGGATATGTAACAGAGAATGCTACTGAGTTTGATTGGCCAATCCGCTCTTTTCAGAGTTTAGCCAGTGAACTTTCTTCGTCGTCTGTTGAGCATGTGTCATGTGTTTCCACATACTTATAAAATGACACAATATACATAATGGACAATTCCGATTTTTTTAAAAGCTTTTAAAACCAATTGATATTGAGATTTTTTTCTGATTTCAAATATCCAAGAGAAAATCTCTTAAAATAATTATTTATTTAAATATCAAGAAATGCAAAACCGCAAAATCTACTCAAACACAAAACGGTCCGTGATTGGCTGTGACGTCACATGGCCTGTTCGACCTGTAATGCAACATTCTATCGCCTTTTGCCTTGAGATATTTGCAGGATAGTAGTGGTTTAATTTTGTGTACAATTGAAATTTTACTTTTGTACTTGGTCTGTTTGAATATAGATCATTTGCTGATTATTTTATTGAAAACATGGATCCTGGTTTTGATCCTAGTTTTTGAAAGGGAATCAGACAATTTGCCTAAGATCAATTTTACTGTGATGGCGCTCTATTTCAGAAACAATAAATATTTTGTGATGGCGCTCTATTTCAGAAACAATAAATATTTTGTGACAGCTGAAACTCGGAGTGTAAACGTGATACCCTTTACTTGAAGGTTTATTATTATTATTACTATTATTATTATTATATGATTTACATCTACGTTTAGGGTATCTGTGGTAGAAATCGGAGCATTACGAAAAATGCAAACACTTTGGACGGTAATTTCTCCGTCCCTGATAGATAAAAATGTACATATTTTTTCTTGTTCTGTTGGTCTAGATTATGAATATATAAAATAATTTTAATATAAATAGTAAGCGACAAAAATATGTATTAGTAAATTTAGTTTCTGAATCTAATTTTTGAGAAAAATAAAAGCTAATTTATTGAACCTTACTGACTTAGTTTTCGAGTAATCGTCTTGTCAAATTGAAGAAGATTATTTGTTTTTCTTTTTACAAGTTTGTAATGCTTATAAAAACTAAAAGTGCTGGATATGAACAATAAGCAATAATTTGCAGCTCTTTTAAAGTCTTGCAAGTGTATATAATAGGGTTTTGGATCGAATGATTATAATTTCGATAGCTTAGCTTTTAACCTGGATTTTCTAATATCTGGGAAAGCTGCAATATTTAAAATATCACGCTTGTTGCAGTTCAGCGTCTTCACTTACTCCTTGGTGAAATATGGGTGCACAAGAACAAGATATTTTATTTTGGTTAAAGAAAATAGAAGGTTAAATAAACTTGGGGATTCTAAAGATGTTTAATGATTGGTGAGGTTTGCACATAATACATGGAAATATACATAATCAAGTACGTAATTATGTGCCACCATACAAGTTTATAAATTAATTTGAATGTAAAATCTCGTCAGGTATATTGTTAGGTTTAATATATATACCGCAAAGCAGGTTAATAGAAAATTTCATATTTTGAGAAAATTGCATATCTAGAGTCGGAGTATCCAGTTGAAATCAGGATGAAAAGTAAAAGCGCTAGCTAGCTATAAACAGTTAGCAAGTAATTTGTAGCACTTTGAAATGAAAGCCTGCAAATGAAGCAAATGAGTCTGAAAAATAGAATTGAACAAATTGAATCGTACTGAAGTATCGAATTGAATCGTACTGAAGTATCGAATTGAATCGTACTGAATCGTACTTTATTTACGCAAAACCATTTCAGTTCGCTCCATCGGACTGGAGGACCCATCTCTGATTTTCTTTAGTAGTATATATATGCACGTATGACCGCACATGTACTTTTTACCCTAAAAACTGGATTTTATAGCTTATTTTTATCTTTTTTATATAAAAAAAAGGTCTCAATCCATTTTAATATTAAAAACATGATTTTATAGCTAAAAAAAGGTGTATATATACCTTTTTTACATTTAGACCAAATTTTAACTTTTTTTTAGATAAATGCGTGAAAAAAGAGGACCTCCAAATGAATGGAAGTCCTCTAAATATATTTTAGTTAAAAAGCTTTAAAATAAATGTGTGTCAAATGAACTTTATGGGGGGACCGTTAGTCCCCCCTCTAAAAGAGAGGCACGATCTCAAAATAGGATCGTCTCAGAAAATGATAAAGAAGAAATATTAATAACACCAAATATATAGATGAAAAAACACGTCCGGAAATTACGGACGTGTTTTATAGAAAGAAAAAAGGTAATTTTATAGAGTTTTTAGAAGAAAATAAAATATATTATGAACAGATAGATTATAAAAATGATTAAGCTTTCTCTAATTCATATTCGTATTTATCATCAATCATACCTGAATACTTAAAAATATATCTTCCTTTATTGATTTTATATATTGATTCATCAGAAAGTTTTCCATGTTTATTCGCTAGGTAATACTCTTTTTCTTCAACTTCCACATCTAACTTTACGATTACTGTATCTCCATATTTAGTTTTAATTTTTTTCAATGATATCAGATCATATTCCCCAGGATATAAATCATTTAATTTAAACGTTTTGGGATAACCTCTCAGTCTATTGAACTCTTCCATTTATTAGTAAACATTTTTTATAAATATAAATCCAACTGAGGAATCTAATCATAATAGAATAAGTTCTTTGAAATAACATATAAAACTCCTAATCCATTCAATTTAATATCTTCATTTTCTTCCTTTTCAATTAATACAGTCATCCTTTGAAAACTTTCTGATAATAGTTTTTTAGTATGATCATATTTTATATACAAATCATACAATTCTTTACAAAGATAAGTCAAATAGTAAATTTCTTCAGAATTTGTAAAATTTAAAGCTGGAATATCACCTAAGCACTCATCCATTTATATAGAATTATTTTTATAATGTCCTAAAGCTCTAGTATAAATTCCATCTTCTAATATAAATCTTTTATCATCTTTTGCTGATAAAGCTATCTTGTTCACTTGAATTGAATACAATTCATGTTTCTTACTTCTAATTAAATTCTGTGTTCTATATAGATCTTTTTTATTCAATAAACAGTCTTTATAATCTTCAAATGATATTCTCTTTTTAACGGTACTAGTCTTAGTTCCTTTAGACTTCTTAGTTTCAAATTTTATATGGTTATCTTTATCTTCTTCATTATTATTGTATTCTTCAACACTCTGTTTTTCTAATCTTATTGAATACATTTTACTTCTTAAACCTACAAATTCTTCCATAATCACACCGTTATTTTCATCTTTCATTTTACCTAATACTTTTTTATTACATCTAGGCATATTATACAGATTATTTACTTGATAAACAGATGTATCGAAATAATCAATCATAGACTTCATATCTTCATAAAAGTCATCTGTTTTAATATCATATATAAAACTATCTGTATCCATATATAATAACTTAATATTATCCTTATATCTCGGTTTCATGACATTATAATGAAAATCATACATTAAATGTTTAGATAAATCTAATATACTCATTCCAACATAAATCGGTTTATTAAAATATAGTTTTGTTTTTTTCATGTGAACAGCTACCAAATTTTCATCAAAAATAGTTCTACATTTGAAATTAGGTTTAGCAATTAATTTTTAACTTGATCATAATTACAACATAATCTTACATCGATTCGTTTTCTTATATTTTCCATAGTTTTTCCAAAAACTGAATTATTCATCAATTTATAAAAATCTTTCTCAAAATCATTAGCAGCTTTCTTTCTCATTTCAGTGTTTAAATCTATATATTTTTTCAACCAATTCGATTGTTTAAATTGCAATACTCTATGTGCTCTTACAGCCTTTAAACCCATTTTCAAATATTGTTTTAAACTTCTATAATGAACTACATATTTCTCTTTATCGTGTAAAGTTGTTAATAACTTACCTTGTTTCGAATTTTCAGGAATTCTATTTTCAGGACATGATGGTAAATCTGAATGATAATCATGTAACTCTTTTGGATATCTTAAACTAATTTCAAATATATATCCATTCTCTGAATCATCTTTTATTTTATGGACTTCACGTTTAACACAATTTATTTCATCAGCATTACACCATTTAAATTCTCCATATGGTAAATATTGACTCATAGCCCATCCATATAAATTATTAGCATCTAAATACATTAAATAATTGGATTCTTTACTATTATCATAATTTTTCATATATTTATTATTTGCTTTTCCATATCTATTATAACATTGTGAAACACCTCCTCTTAAACCTTTTTCTATCATGAGAATCATATCATAATTATTTAATAAATCTAATTTAACATTTGTTATTTTTAACATTGCATCCCAAGATAAACAAGGAGCAGTAAAATACCAATCTGGATCTAATTTATAAGTTTTTAAACAAACATCTCTAAAATTTTCAAATACATCTGTTAAAATTAATACATCTGTTTTGACATATAAATCTGTATATTCACCTAAATTTTTTATATTAAATTCTTTCCAAACACGTTGAGCATGTTTATATTCTTCATCAGTTATATTACATTCATTCAATTTATTATAAAATTTATCTTTTGAAGGTAATTCTGTTTCTTTGTATTTTTCTCTAGAATCCATATAATCATAAGGATATACACCTTTTCTTGTAATGAGATCTAATTTATCATCAGGAAAATGTAATGATGTCTCTCTAAATTTTGATTTTAAGTATTTAATATATTTCCTTTTTCGTATTTTTGGAGGATATCTATTTATTTCATTCTCTGGTCTCAAGTTTTTTGATAAATTATCTAAACTGCAAGACATAAATTTAAATGAATCAATAAATCTCAATTTCATACCTCCTATTTTTTTGCTGAAAGATATATATTTTTCTTCAGTATTAGGTATAGCATCTATTTTTGATTGATCAAATCCAAGTTCTTTTATAAACAAATGAGAATCATAACCTGTTAAATTATGGATTTTTACTGGAATAAAATTTGGAATTTGATAATTTAAATTACAAACATTATGAGCAGGACCCCTATATTTTCCAGTTATATGACAATGATCAATTACTTTTTCATCCTTTAAGATTCGTTTTTCACATATATGACAAATATTAGTTCTTTTATAATTATTTTCATCGAACTCTATCATTGATTTGATACTTTCATATTTTTTAGTTTTGCCTTCTATAATTTTTTCAATTTTAAGAGTATCCTCTTTTAACATAGATACAAACTTTTTGATTGTATCTGGTCCTCTATAAACAACAGGAGGTTTAAAGTATTCATTTTCATATTTGATATAATAACAAAATGCATCTGCTACATGTTTTTGATATTTCACAGTATATGATTTAGTTTGATCTTGCTCACATGTATCAATTTTAGGTAAGAGAGATTCAAAATCAGCATATATAGTATATGGTACTCTCATTTTTCTTTCATGATTTTTAAATTGAATAACTTCATCTTTTTTAGGCATATTAATTGTGACAGCTTCTTTACAGTATTACACATGTATCTTTAATCTTTCCTCAGAATAAAAATAATTTAAACATCTATCACATAAAAATATTTGATTATCAGTAATTTGTGATCTGATCAAACTATTCATATTTTTAATCCAACAATAATGATCTTTCATATAAAACAAGTTTACATGTTTTTCTAATTTATTGTTAGTTATTCTAAGTGGATAAATTGAACCATCATAACTATAAACATTTACAGATATATTATTTAGTTTTTCAAATTTCTTAATATTGTCTAATGAAACAGGAAAATCAATACCTTTAAAATTTAATTCATCTTTATATTGCTCATATTTTGACACTCTTTGAGGATCTTTTTTTACAGGATGAATAGCTGATAATATAGACCACATAAAACATTTATTATCTTTATTTTTTACATTTATTATAGCTTGTTTAGATTTAATGTTTTCAGGTAAATCAATATAACTTGATCCTCTCAAGGGTTGATACTTATTTATTCTCAATTCCAAAAATTTAATTTCTTCAAGACTCCAACCAGATCCTTTTGATATAAAATCATCAGATTCATTTATTAAGTTGTCAATAACATAATCATAAAAAGTATGTAAATCATTAGATTTTAATATAATTTGATTCTCAGTTTTGAATGTAAATTCTTGAATTTCTTCATTCAATTTATACAAACAAAACAATTTAAAATTTACCTTTATTCCATTAAATTCTTTCATAATTTGCTTTATTTTTTCTATTACAACGTTTCTTTTCTCTTCTAAAAATTCTAGAGGGATTTTAATATTATTACAATTATTAATTCTGTATGATCTTAATCTAGATTTATAAGCAGTTTCATATTCCTTAATTTCTACATTACCTTCAACATTTAATAATGCTTTTTTATGTTTTCGACTTGATATGTAATTTTCTAAATGTTTATAATATATACCGCAAATAATGCATTTTCTCTTTTGTTTTGATCTTTTAATCATTAAGTCTTTCTTTATATGTTCTTCTTCATCTTCGTAATATTTACCACATATACGACATTTTCTATCTTCTGTAAATAACTTTTCAAGATTTTCTTCTAGTGTAAATAAATTTTCTTCAGGAAAGACAGATTTAAAATCATTTTTATCAAATCTTAAACTAAAAGAATCAAAAATCTTTTTAATTTTTTTACGTTTTTCAGGTTTATCAATAAATATTTTTTTCTTTTTATCTAAGTATGCTGACAAATCTAGATTTAATAAATCTACTAAAACAGGTTTATATTCACCTGTTTTTCTGATATATTTAATAAATAATCTAATTAAATCATCCTTCTTACAACCTTTAGATTGTTTAATATTCAATTGTTTTACTACTTTTCTAAGTTCATTAATAGTCTTTGTTCTCAGTAGCATGTCCATTTATTAGGAAACATTTTTTGAAATACTTTTCACAACTCGCTTGATATGAAAATAACTTCTCAAATGTCTTTTTTTATGAAGATATGTATACTGTTTTCCACATTCACAATTATATTTCGTATAACTAATCATAGATTTACAAATTTTACAAACACTGTCACGATTAAATTATAATTACGATGCTTATAGAAATCATCTATTGGTTTTATAATCTTACAGTGTGTGCATATTCTTGTCACGTCCATTTATTAGGAAACATTTTTATAAAAGGATTGTAAAAAATCATTTTTTCATATTTCTTTTTGACTTTTTGAACCTTTATATTATTTTCAATATTAAAAATATCACAAATCTTTTTCATAAAATAGTAATAGTTAATTGATTTCTCATAATACATAAAATCTAAAAATTTTAAAAACATATCCTCAACTTCTTGAGAAATATTATATCTCCTTTTTAATCGATTAAAATAACAAACTCTACTATTATATCTTTGTTTTAAACTTTCGTAATCGATAACATAAAAATATTCTTCGTCTTCTGAATCATAGATGAATTTCGTCTTTAAATTATGCTTATTATCTTCAAAAAAGTTCATTTATATATGAACTAATTCAGATGTCCAACTATTAAATTCATCTGGATATCCTAACCACTTTACAAAATATTTATTTCCTTTCTTTTTTATGATTTTTTCAATTTCATATACATCATCTTTTTTATTATATTTTACCATTTCATATTCATAAATTGCCCCTTTTATTTCTTCTCCATTTAAATCTTTCACTTTATAACAATAAGGATCTCCTTCTATTGTTTCAGAAACTACAAATATTTCTTCTGTAAATGTAGAATCATCTACTTTCATGAATTTTTTTTTAATTGTTGATATTCTAACTCTATCCCCTATCTTAAATTTCGGTTTTCTAATTACTTTTTCTTTATATAGATTTTTATAAACTTGAGATTCGTTTTCTTCCTTACTGGCTTCAACAGGTGTCATTTTTATTGATCTATGATATTAATTGTTATAATTTTTAAGTAATTTAGGTAATACATCAATATATCTGTTAGTATTATTAGCATACATATATTTTATAATTTTTTCTCTTATACTTCTATTAAATCTCTCAGCTATTGCAGATTTTATTTCTTTATTATAAGTCGTAAACCAATGTATATTATTATCTTTGAATAATTTTTGTGTAACTTTTCCTGTAAATTCAGTACCTTCATCCGTTAATATAAATTTCGGTATTCTTTCTTTAAAAACTTGTTTAAAACCTTGTACGACTTCTTCAGATGTTTTTCTTTTTATAGGGAAAGCCCACGCATATTTATTAAAAACATCTATAACTGTTAACAAATAATTAGTTCCATCATTATATTTGCTATAATTTTTTATAAATAACAAATCAGCGTCAAATTGATTATTACTGTTTGGAACATAAACTCTTCTTCTTTTAAATTTACGAATGACAGGTTTATATCTAGTATATACATCTTGTTCATGTAAAAATTCTTCAACATTAGGTAACCCTGTTATTATTTTTAGAAGTAGCTTCATGATAATTTTTAGTTTGGGTTTTATCTTTACACTTGACACAATATATAGAAAGACCTAATCCAAAAGTTTTTTTAGCTTTAATAATAGGTTTAATAATTCCTCTATCTAATCTTTCACGAAATGTTGGATCTTGTATAGCATTTAAATCATCTATTAATTCTTGATCAGCAACATGTCTCTGTTTTGTATCTTTTGTTTTACTATAAGAAATATCATGTTTTTTACATGCTTTATCAACTTTATTTATTCCAGGATCACCTCTTTTTAATCTGTTTTCTAATTTTGTAAATGGACCACAATATTGATATCCTGGTAAATGCATTTCTGGAGGATTTATTTTATCTTGTAACAATCCAACAATATCACCACCTTTCTTTTTACACACCATTTATTTAGGATGAATAAATTTATATCCATTCAATTGCATTTGTTTTACATATTTTTCAACTGGATTAAATTTTAAACTTTTTATGAAATCCTTTTCACGCATATAAATTTCTTCTTCTGTCATATTCTTAGCTTTAAACGAATTAATGAGTTCTTTATAAAAATTATAACAATGTCTATATTCTTCCTTTCTTTCTACAATTTTTAATGCTAGATCAATAGCTTCTACTATTCCAGCCGATAAACTTAAAAAAGCAAGCGGTAGAAAGGCAATAGCTGATAAACCCGTTCCACTTAGAATAACCTTACTTACTGATAATGAAATACTTATCTTTTGATACAAATTTCTACTCTTTCTGTAAACATACAATCTTTTTTCTAAATATTCTTCCATTTCATTTATATAGGATCAAATTTTTTCCTGTATCTTATTTTCGGATTCACTAAATCTAACATTAAAAAATCGTATTGTTTTTGAACACTTTTATTATATATTTGTTTGAATTCTTCAGTACTTAATTTACCATCTATCTCTCTTATAATCTGTTGAATTTCTTTTGGTTGTAGATTGAAAAATATAAAGTAATTACAGTTCTTTCTTATATTGATAGGTGTTGAATAATATGACTGAGATAAATAAATAATGGATGCGTTTTTCTTTCTACCTCTGATAAATAATTCTTGAATGGTTTTTTTATCTTTCTCAGTCACACAATCATCGAAAATAACTAAATTCTTTAATGAAGGATTTAAATCATCTACAGTAATAAAATCATCTGAAGAAAAGAATACTTCTTTTTTGTATTTATCATATAATTCTAATAATGTTTTCTTATTCTTCTTACATTTCAAAATATCTTCTCTTTCTATATCTTCAAACAATGTATATATTTCTTGTAATTTAGAATATTTAGGTTCGTATAAATCTTTTGCACATATATATAATGCATCAAAATTTAAAAAATCATAAATCCTATTTAACAGTAAATTTGTTTTACCTGAACCTGAAGGTCCTGTTATAAGCAATCTAAATGGTTGTTTAGGTAACAAAGGATGTTGATTAGGATCAGGTAACTCATCTGGTTCCGTGTAATCTTTAGTTTTTATCATAACAGTAATTTACTAGCAGTAAAAATAAAATTAGGTGCAGTAAAAAATTAATATTATATAAATGAATGAATTAGAAAAAGAACGGAAACACAAGTTTATAAAGCAAATAAAAGATGCAATTAAATTAGTAAAATTAGAAAAAGAAATAAGAAAGAATAGTGAAGATCAACTAAAAGACAAAATAGGTATTCAAAAGACCTTAGAGGAATTTCATAAACCAGTCACTCAAGAAATTGAAAAATATGAAAAATCAAATAAAGAGGTTGTAAAAAGTATTCAAAATGTTGTAAAAAATATTTCATATCCTTCTATAAAAGAGCCTATTGAAGCTGTGAAAGAATTAGTATCTGATACTTATGATATCGATAAAAATTTAAATTTAAAATATATAAAAGAGAAAAAATTGTACAGACCGTCAGTATTTTTAAATGATCAAGAAAAATTAGAGGAGATGTATGGAAGAGCTAAACAGTTAAAAGAAGGATTATCAAAGAAAAGAGGCAACTTAAAAAGTACAATTTCTAGAGCTAAAACTTTTTCAGAGGAGGAATTAAATCAGAAAAAGAATGAAATAGAAGAAGTTAAAAATAATGAAAATATGTTGCACACTTATATGAATAGATTAAATCTGATTCGAAGTAGTAAAGATATAAAGGTTGGTAAAGGATTGGATGTATTATCAAATTTAACAGATAAAATATGTAATGGAAGTAAATCAAAGAAATTGTATAATCAAGTAGTTTTATTGTTAGATATGTTATTAAAAAATAGAGAAATGACTTATAATGATGTACAACGATATCATAAACAATTTCTCTGTTAATAAATGATAAAAAATAAAGTTTATTTGAGTGAAGGTCAGAAAAATAAACTTAAATCAGCTTTTAGAAAAAAAGAAGTACTAACATTACAAATAGATAAATCTAAAACTCCTAATCATGAGATGTATTTAACTAAAACTCAAATTAATCATATTAATGATAGAAAAAGAATTACAATCAGTAAAACTCAATTAGATAAAAATGGAGGATTTTTACCATTTCTGGCAGCACTTATACCCTCTTTAATAACTGCTGCTAAATTTGCAGTTCCTGCATTAGCAACAGGTGCTTTATCAGGATTAGCTAGTTCAGCTGTACAAAAGAAAGGATCTGGGGGAAAAAAACGTGGAAAGGGAATATATCAACCGTGGGAATTAGTGACGAAATGATTGAAGAAAATATGAAAAATGAAAAAGGGTTTAGTGGTGTATTTACCTCCGATTTATTACCTAAAACAGTAGGAAAATTTGAAAATGGAATCATTAATTTAGATGTATCAACAGGCCCCGGAACTCATTGGGTTTGTTATTATAATGATCCTAAATATAAATATGTGGAATATTTTGATCCTTTTGGTGAATATAATGATATACCTAAAAATATTAAATCATTTCTTGTTACATCCAATAAAAAAACAAAAATAGGTTATAATGATAGTTTTTTACAGAAACCTTCATCTGTGAAATGTGGTATATTTTGTATGAAATATATAAGAGAAAGGAATAAAGGTATATCACCTAAAAATGTTCTAAAATCATTTCCTACACAAAAACCCAGTGATTGTAATGAAAATTTTGTTATGTATAAATGATAATATTAAAATCTGAAGGTCACGAGAGATCAGAGGAATTTACTGTAAATTTTATTACACCTCTTAAAATAAAAAAAATTAACTTTACACTCGTTTTCTATGGAAGTTTCCTGGTTTAATATAAGTAAGAATTATGGAAATAACATATTTAGAATGTATACATTAGACACAGATATAACAATTGTTATCACAAATGGTAATTATACTGTAAGAGGTTTAAATGAGTATATGATGAAAATATTCGGTGAGGATCCACCTGTGAAATTTGGTATTATTGAAGCAAGACAAAGAATATCTATTAAACTGAAAAAAGATTGGGTAATTGATTTTAAAAAAAGTAACTTTCATAAAAATATAGGTTTTTTAAAACCAACATATGGAAGTTATGATGAAGAAGCAGAGGTTGAAGGTGAACATATAACTGATATATCCAACGGAAATGATAATATTTATATTCACTGTGATGTTGTAAAAGGATCTTTAATAAATCAATATAATTCAGAAGTCATATATTCTTTCACTAATAAAAACCCACCAGGTAGTATAATTTCAAAAGAATTTAATAATTGGATATATTTTCCTGTTAAAGTGGATCCTGTTGAAAGAATAAAAATGAGGATTACTAATCAAAAAGGTGAATTAATAGATTTAAATAAAGGAGCTGTAGAATTTAATTTTATTTGTTCTTAAATAAATGAATAAACATAGATTATATAGAAAAAGTAAAAAAATACAAGGATTTTTAAAGGTTTTATTGAAAACTGAACCTATTATTAAAGCACAGAATAAATTAAATGAAATATTTTCTATGAAAAAGAAAGGAGGTGGTTTAAAAATTATTCCTAAATAAATGCAAAAGATTTATGATTTGAGTGATACTCGTTATTATTATAATGATCACATTAAAAGTTATGAATTAAGAGAAATTCATCCAAAAGAACGTAGTTCAGATGAGAATGCTACCTATGTTTTTCATATTAATGATACTAAAGCAAAAATTTTATATTCTAGAGGATATCTTGAACTAAAATTAAAAATTACAAAACATGATAAATCATCCATTGGAAACGAAAATGTGAGTCTGGTAAATGGCGGAGGTTTTATCAAAACTTTAAAAGTACATATAGGAGATGCCGAAATTGAATCAAATACACAGTCAAATTTTTCAATCATGAATCATGTTTTAAGATTAACTCATTATACTCCTGATTATGCAACATCACAAGCTCAAGATGAATTTTTTTATCTAGATACATCTGATTCAGCTGACCGAAAAGAGTTCAAATATGATGGTACTTTAGAAGATACTACTAAAATAACTGATTTTTTTAATAATTTGAAAATGAATAAAGATTATAACGAAGGATACACAAGGAGATGGGAACTAACGAAAGATAGCATTGTCTTTAGTATAATGACACCTTTAAATCATATGATCGATTTCTTTAGAGAATATGAAAAGGTTATTTCAGGTTTTGAAGTGAAAATATAAATTCAAAGAAATGAAAATAAGAATATGATATATACTAATATAGGAAATGAAAATTATAAGGTAGTAGTTGAAGGTTTATCCTTGCATTTACCTTATATAGAATTTAAAAATTCTGCAGAAAGCGTATTTATGGAATCATATCTATCTGATAAAGATATAGAGGTAAATTGGGATCGATATAGATTTAAGATGGCAGGTCCCTATAGAAGCGATAGTGGATCTGTGACAGCAACTACAGCGTCAGATGAAGTTTTAGGTGTCTATGTTATTCCTCAGTATGTTGAAAGAGATGGTAATTATGAAAAAAATAATATGATATTTGATAATATAGATATGACTGAATGCTGGTTGATGATTAATAATAAACAAGTTCCTCTTATGCGTTACAAAACGAATTTTACCAATAAAGATTATAATAGAGTGTATGAAGCTCTTTTCATGCAGGATTAAACGATATTAATACAGAAAATGTTTGATAAATAAGAAGAATTTTGGTGATCTGTATCCTATTTTTAATTTTGACTTATCAAATCATGAAAACTATACCGATTTAAATAATTTAGATATTGAATTTAATTGGGTAACGAATAGCCAAAAGGAATATAAGTTTTATTTTATTTTTAAAGAAAGAAAGAGATGTTTTATAAATTTGAAAAATAAAACTATAACAATGGTTAAGAGTTTAAAAACATAATGCTATAATAAATGAGTGCTTATTATCCACCTTATGATGATCATATGAAAGAAGGGCCTATTGGACCTCCTGGTATAGGTTTTTAATTAATGGCTGATAGAAATTATGATATGGAAAATAGAATTTTAAAAAATTGTGAAAATCCTACAGATGATTTAGATTTAACCACTAAAAGTTTCGTTTTGAATAAAATAGAGAATAATTATTTTGAATTGAGAGATCTTATAAAAACTAAATATGATGAGGGTTTTTTATCCTTTACTGAAGAAACAGGCAAGAGAATAAAAGAATTAAATGATACAACTTTACATTCTTTAGAAGGAAAACCTTACGATGCAAAAGGAAAAAGAATAGGAAATGTTGCAGATCCTAAAGATGAAAAAAATGTTCTGAATAAAAGATATTTTGAAAAAAATTCGTTAATATTACAGAATGATAAATTTGATGCAAACAATAAAATAATTACAAATGTTTCAGAACCTGAAAATGATAAAGATGCTGTCAATAAAATATATTTAAACAATAGAGATATCTGGGTTACTATACAAGATGATTTTCATACTTATACAGGGAGGGATTATAAAAAAGTAAATTTCGACATGATGAGCTCTAAATTACTAGATCAAGAGATGCGATTATCTACAGATATGTATATGAAAATTTCTATATATATACTTAAAAATAAGGCAAATATAGATCCATGGGTATCAGTAGCTATCAATGGTAAGGATATTTTAAGAGTAGAAATGAACTATAGAGATACAGTAATCTGTTTTGCTTATGGTAAACGCAACGATATTATTACATTATCGATATTTCCTGATGGTGATTCAAACAAATTAAAACCTTATAAGCATATTGAAAAAATCCCTTTCTAAAATACGTTCCTCATTAAATGGATATTGATTGGAATGAATTTTCCAGAAATAATTTATCTGAAGATGTAATTAGAAATCTGAAAGATCATGTAAATTGGGATTTAGTTTTACAATATTCAACCCTGTCTGAATCTTTTATTGAAGAATTTGCTCAACCTGATGATTGGCCTAAAATTTCTAGATATCAAAAATTATCAGAAGATTTTATAGAAAAATGTAAAGATAAAGTAGATTGGGTAAACATATCTCAATATCAAACTTTAAGTAACGAATTTATCGTAAAATTTTCTGATAATTTAGATTTATATAAAGTATCAATATTTCAAAATCTTACAGAAGATACCATGAGAGAATTAAAAGATGATTTAAATTGGCTGTATATAACTAGATATCAAACATTTAGTGAAAATTTTATAGAAGAATTTATGTATAAATTAGATTTTTGTTATTTGATTAAATATAAATTTGATCTATTACCTGATCACTTTTTTAATGTTTATTGGAAAAAAGTACAAGCTATACAGATGAGTGAATTAAATAAAAAGTTTGGTCATCATGAAATAGAACCTTACCGAGAGAAGATAATTAACGAGATATATGAAGCTAAATCAATCTTGAGAGAGTGTGTTTATCTTTTGAGACAATTAACTAACAAAGATGAAAAATAAACATTTTATAAAAATGTTTCTATATAAATGTATGTTATATATAATAATGGTATGGAAAAAACAACTATGTCTTTCTTAAATATAGAGAATCCTACTGAAGTGAAATATATTTTTTTATTAAATAATATAGAAAATAAATTAACATCTCTTGAAGGAATAGAAAATTTAACTAATTTAAAAGAATTATATTGTGAGGGAAATAAATTAAAATCTCTTGAAGGAATAAAAAATTTAATAAATATAGAAACATTATATTGTAAATATAATAGATTAACTTCACTTGAAGGAATAGAAAATTTAACGAATTTAAAAGTATTAAATTGTAGAGGAAATAAATTAACATTTCTTAAAGGTATAAAAAATTTAATAAATTTAAAAGAATTACATTGTGATGGGAATATATTAACATCTCTTGATGGAATAAAAAATTTAATAAATATAGAAACATTAAATTGTGATGAAAATATATTAACATCTCTTGATGGAATACAAATTTAACTAATTTAAAAAAACTATATTGTGATGTAAATAAATTAACATCTCTTGAAGGAATAGAAAATTTAACTAATTTAAAATATCTATATTGTGAGGGAAATAAATTAACATCTCTTGAAGGAATAAAAAATTTAGAAACATTAGATTGTAAAGATAATAGATTAACTTCACTTGAAGGAATAGAAAATTTAACGAATTTAAAAGAATTATATTGTGAGGGAAATAAATTAACATCTCTTGAAGGAATAAAAAATTTAACGAATTTAGAAACATTAAATTGTGATAAAAATAAATTAACATCTCTTGAAGGTATAAAAAATTTAACTAATTTAAAATATTTATATTGTGATGAAAATAAATTAACATCTCTTGAAGGAATAGAAAATTTAATAAATATAGAAATATTAGTATGTAGTGAAAATGATATTACATCTCTAAATGAATTAATATTTTTGCCTAGAATAAATGAAGTATGGTATGATGAAGATAAAATAAATTTACCCCCGATTTTAAGAAGACGATTATTTCATAATAATGTATATAATGACTCTCTAAATGTGCATAATACATATATTCAAAAATCTTTGAGAGAGAGTATCATAAAATTATTAAATACAGAAATTACATATGATTTAGATGAATGTATTAAAGAATTAGATATAAAAATTAACTTATTGGAGGAGGAATTCCATAATATTAAATTTAGAGAGATATTAGTTGTTGTGTTTAATAGAATTTTAAAAAATGAGAATAAAAACGAAATTATAAAAATGTTAAAAGATGAACTAAAAGAGGCTGATGATAAATGTTTCGTTGGGAAAGTAACTAGAATAATTAATGTACTAAGTGGATTTGATCCTGATGTTTCTATTACGATTTCTGATAATGAACAAAAAAATATTATAGCTGAAAAAATATTTAGAGAGTCAAAGTCTGATGAAGAATACAGAGATAATCTTAAAAAAGGGAAGGAAGAAAGAGGTTTTACAGATTATGAAGAATGGATGAATTTATAACTAAATATGACATTGTTAAAACTTTCTGATTAATCAATAAAGGTAAATATATATTTATACTTTTTTGGAGATTTAGAGACGTGGGTGATTTACCCACGTTTAAAAAATCTCTAAATTTCAAAGTATTTCTCTTATTTACATTATCTTTTATAGCATGTCTTACATATTAGATCTTCACCACTTATCATAAAAGGTTTATAGATCAAACTTTATGTACGTTTTTAGATATAGCTTTCTTAGTATCTTCATTAATTTTAGAAAATTTAAAAGATTATAGTTTTAATATAATATCTAATTTATCATAGTCTTTTTTTTTATTTAAAAAATAACAAAATGGCCCACCTGACCCTAGGGATCTGGAAGTCTGGTTCCACAGCTGTTTTAGAATTCTAGAACCAGAGTTCCAGATCACCCCTTGGATCAGGCCCACTAGCCAAGGAAATGGACAATACAAACATATAAACATTCAGGACATGAATCCACAAGATTCAACCCACCACTTATTATAAATTCAATGAGTGTCGCTCCATTGGATGCAACGACAAGAACGACTGACGTCATTTTTGGCTTTTATAATCCATCTACCCGAATTGATTAACAATCCGGGCGGGATTTGACCGGGGGCCTTTATAACAGTAGCCCCGCGTGATATCATTATGCCATGGGTACCCAAAATATGTTGAACAATTCATTAATATAACCTTTACATTTGAAAAAACAACTTTAAGCGAGTCATTTTTTAAGCAGAATACTTTAAAAGATCAATAGTTTTAATTTATCTGATCGAAAAATAGCGAAAATAATGATTATAATATGTGATAAATGCTTTTTAAAAATGAGAAATATATATTTTCCGTTTTGGTTGATGTTGTTTGGTGCTGCCATCTAACGAAAAAAATCTGCAATATTTTCTCTTTACACATATTTATATGATTTTATACATTTTTTAATCTTAAGAGGTTGTCCTATATTTTAAACAAGGAAGATCAATCATGCTTAAAGCATTGATTATGAAACACTTTCCAACTTCAATGCAATTTTATTTAAAAAAGTCGAAAATGCAATACATTCCTCGGTAATATATTAAAACTTATCACAATACTACATTGATTTATTTTATTTGAAAACTTAAACCTTCATTGAAAAAAATGAACTTCATTCAAATGACGGCATTGAAATATAAATTGCCCTGTTTAAATATAACTAAAATGCAATACATTCCACGGTAATATTTTTAAAACTATCATAATACTACGATAATTTATTATATTTGAAAACTTCATCGAAAACAACTGAAATAAATTCAAATGACGTCCTAGAAAAAATAACACGCCTGGATCTCTCTATAAAAGCAGGATTTCATTCATAACTTTCTCCCATTCATGTCATTCATCAAAATACTATAATAATTTATTTTATTTAAAAATTAAGACCATGGAGCTACAATTCATAAACTCTATGCTTGAAACTTCATCGAAAAAAATCGTCCTTCTGTTTATAAAATCAATTAATATTTCATTCATATCAGCCATGCAGACTCCATGGACTGAATTATTTTGTGTTAAGTACAGTAATTCTAATACAACTCATTCTACATATTTTGCTGTTTACATTTTGCATAGGTGAAAAATAGGGTTAATTGTAGAAATATTCAAATTTGAATGAGAATTTAAACTCAAATATATTGTCATTGTGTTGTTTTAGTATGTAGATGCACAGAATTTAGGCAAAAATAAAGTAGTTTTAGGACGGATACAACACTCAATATGAATTAAAAAGAACTTTAAAAAATCACAATTTTGAAACAAGATGGATGCCATATATCATTTTGAAGTGGGTCATGTGATCGTTTCATATCATGGTCACGTGATCGTTTCATATAAGATGTGTAATAATTATTTTAATTTTTATTTAAAAAACTACTGAATATATTTCGCTGAATTTTTTTTTATATATTTTATGGAACAATTTGACTATTACCTAAAATTTTCGAAGCAATTTGTGAATTTTAAATCCGCTTAAAAAATGTTTGAAAAATTTGGTCCCATAGGGCTCAATGTATTTCATTTTTTCTACCCGGGTTCAATCCAAAACTAATTGGGTGATATTATTCATTTATATTCCCATAGGTCCTACAGACCGTCTGAACAACATACTAAAATTTCATTTTGATTAAGTCATTTTTACGGCAGTTATCGTGCTAACGGACAGACAGACAAACAGACAGACAGACAGAATGAACAAAGTCATAAACACTTTTCAACTTTGTTGTAAAGTGTTAAAAATGGGTCTATCCTAAAATGTCCCGTTTGTTTGAAAAAACAACTAAAAGATCGACGCATAACAGCTACTAGGAAGTTTGTACTTCTACTCTCTCTGTGACCTCGACGATAAACAAAGTCGCTTTATTTTTTTTGCTTCGTTCTGAAACGGATATGAATTAGAGAAAGCTTAATCATTTTTATAATCTATCTGTTCATAACATATTTTATTTTCTTCTAAAAACTCTATAAAATTACCTTTTTTCTTTCTATAAAACACGTCCGTAATTTCCGGACGTGTTTTTTCATCTATATATTTGGTGTTATTAATATTTCTTCTTTATCATTTTCTGAGACGATCCTAAAATGTCCCGTTTGTTTGAAAAAACAACTAAAAGATCGACGCATAACAGCTACTAGGAAGTTTGTACTTCTACTCTCTCTGTGACCTCGACGATAAACAAAGTCGCTTTATTTTTTTTGCTTCGTTCTGAAACGGATATGAATTTGAGAAAGCTTAATCATTTTTATAATCTATCTGTTCATAACATATTTTATTTTCTTCTAAAAACTCTATAAAATTACCTTTTTTCTTTCTATAAAACACGTCCGTAATTTCCGGACGTGTTTTTTCATCTATATATTTGGTGTTATTAATATTTCTTCTTTATCATTTTCTGAGACGATCCTAAAATGTCCCGTTTGTTTGAAAAAACAACTAAAAGATCGACGCATAACAGCTACTAGGAAGTTTGTACTTCTACTCTCTCTGTGACCTCGACGATAAACAAAGTCGCTTTATTTTTTTTGCTTCGTTCTGAAACGGATATGAATTTGAGAAAGCTTAATCATTTTTATAATCTATCTGTTCATAACATATTTTATTTTCTTCTAAAAACTCTATAAAATTACCTTTTTTCTTTCTATAAAACACGTCCGTAATTTCCGGACGTGTTTTTTCATCTATATATTTGGTGTTATTAATATTTCTTCTTTATCATTTTCTGAGACGATCCTAAAATGTCCCGTTTGTTTGAAAAAACAACTAAAAGATCGACGCATAACAGCTACTAGGAAGTTTGTACTTCTACTCTCTCTGTGACCTCGACGATAAACAAAGTCGCTTTATTTTTTTTGCTTCGTTCTGAAACGGATATGAATTAGAGAAAGCGTAATCATTTTTATAATCTATCTGTTCATAACATATTTTATTTTCTTCTAAAAACTCTATAAAATTACCTATTTTCTTTCTATAAAACACGTCCGTAATTTCCGGACGTGTTTTTTCATCTATATATTTGGTGTTATTAATATTTCTTCTTTATCATTTTCTGAGACGATCCTAAAATGTCCCGTTTGTTTGAAAAAACAACTAAAAGATCGAAGCATAACAGCTACTAGGAAGTTTGTACTTCTACTCTCTCTGTGACTTCGACGATAAACAAAGTCGCTTTATTTTTTTTCCTTCGTTCTGAAACGGATATGAATTAGAGAAAGCTTAATCATTTTTATAATCTATCTGTTCATAACATATTTTATTTTCTTCTAAAAACTCTATAAAATTACCTTTTTTCTTTCTATAAAACACGTCCGTAATTTCCGGACGTGTTTTTTCATCTATATATTTGGTGTTATTAATATTTCTTCTTTATCATTTTCTGAGACGATCCTAAAATGTCCCGTTTGTTTGAAAAAACAACTAAAAGATCGACGCATAACAGCTACTAGGAAGTTTGTACTTCTACTCTCTCTGTGACCTCGACGATAAACAAAGTCGCTTTATTTTTTTTTCTTCGTTCTGAAACGGATATGAATTAGAGAAAGCTTAATCATTTTTATAATCTATCTGTTCATAACATATTTTATTTTCTTCTAAAAACTCTATAAAATTACCTTTTTTCTTTCTATAAAACACGTCCGTAATTTCCGGACGTGTTTTTTCATCTATATATTTGGTGTTATTAATATTTCTTCTTTATCATTTTCTGAGACGATCCTAAAATGTCCCGTTTGTTTGAAAAAACAACTAAAAGATCGACGCATAACAGCTACTAGGAAGTTTGTACTTCTACTCTCTCTGTGACCTCGACGATAAACAAAGTCGCTTTATTTTTTTTGCTTCGTTCTGAAACGGATATGAATTAGAGAAAGCTTAATCATTTTTATAATCTATCTGTTCATAACATATTTTATTTTCTTCTAAAAACTCTATAAAATTACCTTTTTTCTTTCTATAAAACACGTCCGTAATTTCCGGACGTGTTTTTTCATCTATATATTTGGTGTTATTAATATTTCTTCTTTATCATTTTCTGAGACGATCCTAAAATGTCCCGTTTGTTTGAAAAAACAACTAAAAGATCGACGCATAACAGCTACTAGGAAGTTTGTACTTCTACTCTCTCTGTGACCTCGACGATAAACAAAGTCGCTTTATTTTTTTTGCTTCGTTCTGAAACGGATATGAATTAGAGAAAGCTTAATCATTTTTATAATCTATCTGTTCATAACATATTTTATTTTCTTCTAAAAACTCTATAAAATTACCTTTTTTCTTTCTATAAAACACGTCCGTAATTTCCGGACGTGTTTTTTCATCTATATATTTGGTGTTATTAATATTTCTTCTTTATCATTTTCTGAGACGATCCTAAAATGTCCCGTTTGTTTGAAAAAACAACTAAAAGATCGACGCATAACAGCTACTAGGAAGTTTGCACTTCTACTCTCTCTGTGACCTCGACGATAAACAAAGTCGCTTTATTTTTTTTGCTTCGTTCTGAAACGGATATGAATTAGAGAAAGCTTAATCATTTTTATAATCTATCTGTTCATAACATATTTTATTTTCTTCTAAAAACTCTATAAAATTACCTTTTTTCTTTCTATAAAACACGTCCGTAATTTCCGGACGTGTTTTTTCATCTATATATTTGGTGTTATTAATATTTCTTCTTTATCATTTTCTGAGACGATCCTAAAATGTCCCGTTTGTTTGAAAAAACAACTAAAAGATCGACGCATAACAGCTACTAGGAAGTTTGTACTTCTACTCTCTCTGTGACCTCGACGATAAACAAAGTCGCTTTATTTTTTTTGCTTCGTTCTGAAACGGATATGAATTAGAGAAAGCTTAATCATTTTTATAATCTATCTGTTCATAACATATTTTATTTTCTTCTAAAAACTCTATAAAATTACCTTTTTTCTTTCTATAAAACACGTCCGTAATTTCCGGACGTGTTTTTTCATCTATATATTTGGTGTTATTAATATTTCTTCTTTATCATTTTCTGAGACGATCCTAAAATGTCCCGTTTGTTTGAAAAAACAACTAAAAGATCGACGCATAACAGCTACTAGGAAGTTTGTACTTCTACTCTCTCTGTGACCTCGACGATAAACAAAGTCGCTTTATTTTTTTTGCTTCGTTCTGAAACGGATATGAATTAGAGAAAGCTTAATCATTTTTATAATCTATCTGTTCATAACATATTTTATTTTCTTCTAAAAACTCTATAAAATTACCTTTTTTCTTTCTATAAAACACGTCCGTAATTTCCGGACGTGTTTTTTCATCTATATATTTGGTGTTATTAATATTTCTTCTTTATCATTTTCTGAGACGATCCTATTTTGAGATCGTGCCTCTCTTTTAGAGGGGGGACTAACGGTCCCCCCCATAAAGTTCATTTGACACACATTTATTTTAAAGCTTTTTAACTAAAATATATTTAGAGGACTTCCATTCATTTGGAGGTCCTCTTTTTTCACGCATTTATCTAAAAAAAGTTAAAATTTGGTCTAAATGTAAAAAAGGTATATATACACCTTTTTTTAGCTATAAAATCATGTTTTTAATATTAAAATGGATCGAGACCTTTTTTTTTATATAAAAAAGATAAAAATAAGCTATAAAATCTAGTTTTTAGGGTAAAAAGTACATGTGCGCTCATACGTGCATACATATACTACTTTCTTTAATAACCTTTTATAGTTAAGTTTGTTATACAGTAAATTTAAACTGAAAATTTAGATTCAGCGGTGTACTTTTTCTGGGAATTAAAAATAATATTTATGTTTACATCTATATATATTTCTATACATATATTTTTTATTATATTTATACGATTTGTGAGGATTCTAAATATAATATTCTAATAATTTATAAGTTTAATATGTTTTTCTTCGACTTATAGGCAAAACATAGAATACGGGAAAACATAAAATCGAGGTTAATTAATCAGAGAAAAACCCGATCCACCCGAGGTATGAGCAAGACGGCAAGTCGTCACGACAACAATCCTTGGTCACTCGGCGCACTGCCAGGCCCACAGACTAATATTATACAGACCTTCCACTCTCGATAGTTTCGTTTTCACGGCGGCCATTAGAGATAGACCAAAACGAGAGTTGGCGCGCTCTTGGCGATGGTCTGGTTTGGTCTGAGCACTTGGTGATGGTCTGGTTTGAGTCCAAGACGATTTTCAATGTTATAACCCTATTTCGCTCGACGAAAACTTAGAACAGACTAGCGTGGTTTGAGTAACGTGAAAAAGGATTATTTGTTAAATGTTTAGATCATTTCATAGAAATGGATTGATAAAAGAAAACTGGTTGCGTTACAGGGTATGTAATTTATTTTTATTAAAATTGAAATAATTTTGGTTATCACCATCCTACATACGTGTTCATTATAAGTATACACGTGTTCATAAGTATACACGTGTTCATAAGTATACACGTGTTCATATAAGTATACATGTGTTCATCATACGAAATTAGTGCTGTGTTATTACTGCCGGATTAGACTAAATTTTAAGAGGTAGTGGTATAATTAGTTAAAAAATACTTTCCGTATTTTTATAAAATGTGAAATAATTGATATTTGGATAGCTTTTTCTTAGTTGAATGTGATATTGTAAGTGTATATATTTATGTAAAATTTTTATTAAGTGCCTTATGGTGGAAAATTCACCCCCCCCCTCGGGTAATTAATGATTGAGTTCCACAACTTCGATAGTGCATTTATGTAAGTTTTATATTTACTTATATGAATATTTTTATATTTAAAAAAAAGTCTATTATCAGTATCCCAGAACAAATTAAGAATCAAGTAATTAACGATCAACACGCTAGTATACTTTTTAGACTGAAAATATTATATAATATTTCAGTCTTTTGAGTATGTTAGCTTGTAATTTTTTGTGCATTATGTTTTATAGTGAGACAATGCAGTGTGTCTATTTTTTAATCTATTTTGTGATTATTTGAATTAAATATATAACTATGTTTATTTAAATTTACTTAAACTAATGAATATATTTATGTTGCAGATTAATGTATTTTTAAATCCTGATCATTTCTACAGTTTCAAAAATTATAAAAGTGCAGTCCTCAACATTTTGTTCCCCTCCCGTTTTAAAAAAAAAATCGCCAAGCGAGCGATAATGCGCCAAATCTGGCAGACGCATCGTAGTTCAGTTGGTCCAACTCACGAGCTCTAGTGTCTATGCGACATCCCATGTTAAAAATGTTGCCATAGGATCCTATGGGAGTGAACCTTCTGAATATAGTATTCTGTGACTAGGCCAAGCGCCACCGCCGGCCCACGACCCAATACCCACAAGGCCGCCGCAGACGGCGAGCGACGGAGACCGAAACCGACACGAAAAAGGGCAACTATCATGCTTGAACAGTCGAGACTCATCTCGACTGAAAGATGATTTATTTACAATGAACAAGTACAGAAGGTACAACAACTTCTGTACCAACAAAAGATAACAATTCAAATAATCTTATACAGGTTACATAGTAATCAATCGAACTGGCAGAATTCGAGACCTGATAATGTTCAAATGGATAATTTCAGATGCCACAGAACAACCAATAGGAAGTTCCATAAGGTTCTGCAATAGATGACCGGTGTAGGCCGAAGAAGTCCACTTAACTGAAAAAAACCCTCCTTGGCCAAGAGTCCCAACAAAGTACAAAAGTGTTCATAATAAAGCATTACAATTCATAACAAGAAAGATTAATCATGCATTAGCATTGATTATGAAACACTTTCCAACTGAAATGCAATTTCATTTAAAATTCTCTAAAATATGATACATTCAGTGGTGATATCTTTTACATTATCAAAGTACTACAGTAATTTATTATACTTAAATATTTAAAACTGTATCAAAATATAAATCACCTGATTCTCTATGCAAAACCAATGAATATTTCATTCATATAACTTGCATTCCAGACTCCAGAGCTAAATAATTGTGTGTGAAAAAAATTCAGCAATTCTTATGTTACTCACCATACAATCGCTTGAGATATTTGCATTCTGCATAAGTTAAAATTAGGCTTCGTTGAAGAAATAATAAAAGCTTAGGGATCATTTAAATCACAACCATTGTAATTGCGTAGGCACGGAATTTAGATACACAGATAATACAGATACACAGATAATATATGTGTGTGCGTATGTATGTATGTATTCAAAATATTGGAATTGTGCCGAAGATCGGAACTCGAATTTTCGAAGGATCTACACGTTTTGGGACTTCCAGAATACGAAAAACTATTTTTAGGAAGACGTCTTTGTGTGTAAGGGTGTATCTGAGTGTGTTTCTGTGAGGATATTGCATACACTCTAACCGAAAAACTAATGGACCGAATTTAATAAAATTTGGTAGATAAGTTTTTTGTGGGAAACCCTGATGTTCATTTGATTATAGTACGATTAGTAATAAAAGAATCTGCCTTCTTTGCGAAATAACCGGCAGAAATTGCCTTTATCCACTCTAGCTAAAAACTAATGGACCAAATTTAACACAAATTGGTGTATAATATTTCAATAACCTACAAGTGATTTATATAATAAATTTAACAAAATTTGTTATATAAATCACTTGTAGGTTATTCTAGTACGATTCGGGAAAAAGGAATGGGCTGTTTTTGCAAAATGGCCGCAAAAATCGTTAAATATAAAAATAAAAGACTACGTGTGCTGAATTATATCAATTAAATTCCTATTTTATACGTGATTTTTGACAACAAAAAGAATAATACTATCCCCATTACTCTAGGACTAGCCGTTCTTGAGATATTTTAGTTTATTTTGCGTTTTCGCTACGCCACTTTTGACAATAAGTCCATCATCTATCAAATGAAAACCAAATTTAAGTTTAACGTGCAAATTCAATGTCATTTAAAATACTTATGGATGTTATTTTGTGCAGATAAACTCAAATTATTATTGACGAAATAAAGAGAACGTGAATATGAGTCTGCAGAGAAAGACATGTGCTGTCCACATCAGAATTTTTAATAATATTACAACAATGATTTATAGAAGTGAACCGGGATTATTTGCAGGCCATTTCGAAAAAAATGTAGGATCTATATTTAAAGATCCAACAAATTGTTGTCGAATAAAGTGTTCTACAGATTTAATCTGTGTACCAAATTTTAATTCCCTAGGACGTAGGAAAGTGCATTAAAAATGCCATCAAATAAATATATCATGAAAAGTTATATAAAATTTAAAAAACACAAGAAAGATCAATCATGCTTAAAGCGTTGATTATGAAACACTTTCCAACAGCAATGCAATTTCATTTAAACATGTCTAAAATGCAATACATTCCTCGGTAATATTTTCAAACTTCGCACAATACTACATTGATTTATTATATTTGAAAATTTAAACCTTCATCGAAAAAAATGAACTTCATTCAAATGACGGCATTGAAATATAAATTGCCTGGTTTAAACATATCTAAAATGCGATACATTCCTCGGTAATATTTTTAAAATTATCATAATACTACAACAATTTATTATATTTAAAAACTTCATCGAAAACAAATGAACTTTTTCAAATGAAGTCATCGAAATATAAATCGGCTGGCTCTTTAAATAAAAGACGCATTTCATTCATAAACATTTTTCCATTCATTTCATTCATCACAATACTATAATATTTAATTTTATTTAAAACTTAAAATCATGGAGGTACAAGAAATTTAACTCTATGCTCAAAACAATCGTTTGCTTCTCTGTAAAATCAATGATAGTTTCATTCATATCAGCTATATTGCAGACTCCATAGGCTAAATAATTTTGCGTTAAAGAAATGCAGCAATTCTTATACAACTCATTCTACATCTTTTGGTATTTACATCTTTCATAAGTGAAAAGTAGGCTTCTTTGTAGAAATAATCAAAGTTGGATGATCATTTAAACTCAACTATATTGTAATTGCGTTATTTCAGGATGTAGAGGCACGGAATTTAAGCAAAAATAAAGCGGTTTTAGGACGGATACAACACTCAATATGAAATAAAAAGAACTTTGAAAATCACGAGTTTGAGACAATATGGATGCCATATATCATTTCGAAATGGATCACGTGATACTTTCATATCATGGTCACGTGATCGTTTCATATAAGAGGTGTTATTATTATTTTAATTTTTATTTAAAAAACTACTGAATATATTTTGCTGAATTTTTTTTTATATGTTTTATGGAACAATTTGAATATTACCTAAAAATTTCGAAGCAATTTGTGAATTTTAAATCCGCTTAAAAAATGTTTGAAAAATTAGGTCCCATAGGGCTCATGTATTTCATTTTTTCAACCCGGGTTCAATCCAAAACTAATTGGGTGATATTATTCATTTATATTCCCATAGGTTCTACAGACCGTCTGAACAACATACTAAAATTTCATTTTGATTAAGTCATTTTTACGGCAGTTATCGTGCTAACGGACAGACAGACAGACAGACAGACAGACAGAATGAACAAAGTCATAAACACTTTTCAACTTTGTTGTAAAGTGTTAAAAATTGAAAAATTATTATCTACCAAATTTATTTTAAAATGTGAAGCCTCTCAAAATTGTTATCTACCAAATTTATTTTAAAATATAAAGCCTCTCTCATATACAAAATAATTAAAGCCTTGGAAAGATATTTATTATATAATATATCTATTTTTAACACTTTACAACAAAGTTGAAAAGTGTTTATGACTTTGTTCATTCTGTCTGTCTGTCTGTCTGTCTGTCTGTCTGTCTGTCCGTTAGCACGATAACTGCCGTAAAAATGACTTAATCAAAATGAAATTTTAGTATGTTGTTCAGACGGTCTGTAGGACCTATGGGAATATAAATGAATAATATCACCCAATTAGTTTTGGATTGAACCCGGGTAGAAAAAATGAAATACATTGAGCCCTATGGGACCAAATTTTTCAAACATTTTTTAAGCGGATTTAAAATTCACAAATTGCTTCGAAAATTTTAGGTAATAGTCAAATTGTTCCATAAAATATATAAAAAAAATTCAGCGAAATATATTCAGTAGTTTTTTAAATAAAAATTAAAATAATTATTACACATCTTATATGAAACGATCACGTGACCATGATATGAAACGATCACATGACCCACTTCAAAATGATATATGGCATCCATCTTGTTTCAAAATTGTGATTTTTTAAAGTTCTTTTTAATTCATATTGAGTGTTGTATCCGTCCTAAAACTACTTTATTTTTGCCTAAATTCTGTGCATCTACATACTAAAACAACACAATGACAATATATTTGAGTTTAAATTCTCATTCAAATTTGAATATTTCTACAATTAAGCCTATTTTTCCCCTATGCAAAATGTAAACAGCAAAATATGTAGAATGAGTTGTATTAGAATTACTGTACTTAACACAAAATAATTCAGTCCATGGAGTCTGCATGGCTGATATGAATGAAATATTAATTGATTTTATAAAGAGAAGGACGATATTTTTCGATGAAGTTTTACGCATAGAGTTAACTTATTTGTAGCTCCATGGTCTTAATTTTTAAATAAAATAAATTATTATAGTATTGTGATGAATGACATGAGTGGGGGAATTATTTATGAATGAAATGCTGCTTTTATAGAGAGAGCCATGCGTGTTATTTTTTTATGACGTCATTTGAATGAATTTCAGTTGTTTTCGATGAAGTTTTCAAATATAATAAATTATCGTAGTGTTATGATAATTCTAAAATTATTACCGAGGAATGTATCAGATTTTAGAGATGTTTAAACCAGGCAATTTATACTTTAATGCTGTCATTTGAATGAAGTTAATTTTTTTCGATGAAGGTTTAAGGTTTCAAATATAATAAATTAATGTAGTATTGTGATAAGTTTTAAAATATTACCGAGGAATGTATTGCATTTTAGACATGTTTAAATAAAATTGCATTGAAGTTGGAAAGTGTTTCATAATCAATGCTTTAAGCATGATTGATCTTTCTTGTTTCTTTCTGGAGGATATCGCAAAAGTCAGAATTTAATTAAATTCGTTTATCTCCCTATATTAAATAATGTTTAATTAAAAAACTACCTAACATATTTTACTGAAATTTTTTTTATATATTTTATGAGATGATGTGAATATTTCCTAAAAATTTCGAAGCAATTTGTGAATTTTAAATGTGCTTAAAAAATGCTTGAAAAATTAAGTCCCATAGGGTTCAATGTATTTCATTTTTTCAACCCGGGTTCAATAAAAAACTAATTGGGTGATATGATTTATTTATATTCCCATAGGTCCCACAGACCGTCTGAAAAGCATACTAAAATTTCATTTTGATAAAGTCATTTTTACGGCAGTTATCGTGCTAACGGACAGACAGACAGACAGACAGACAGAATGAACAAAGTCATAAACACTTTTCAACTATGTTGTAAAGTGTTAAAAATCAGCACGATACAGTAAAACAGATAAATTGAAATCAATTAATGTATAATAAAATATGAGAAACATGTTGAATCAATAAAACCATATTAATACATGAGCCATAGTAACTTACATAAAATAGTTTAAAATCTTAAAACATGCACAATAGAAGTCTCAACTTAGACTTGTAACAATAACCATTCACAAAATATGGCTGAAAATAAAGAAAACACAGCAGTGGCTGAAAATGTGACAAGTTCAAACTAAAGTTCATAAGTCAATTTCTTCTTGGAAGACACCATTTATAATAGCCACGATTCCTTTCCGGGATATGTTACTCCTACACAAATTCAAGAGGGATACATTTTTAGCACTTTAAAACAAAGTTTAAAATTATTTATGACTTTGTTCATTCTGTCTGTCTATCTGTCTGTCTGTCTGTCCGTTAGCACGATAACTGCCGTAAAAATGACTTAATCAAAATGAAATTTTAGTATGTTGTTCAGACGGTCTGTGGGACCTATGGGAATATAAATAAATGATATCACCCAATTAGTTTTGGATTGAACCCGGGTTGAATAAATGAAATACATTGAACCCTATGGCACCCAATTTTTCAAACATTTTTTAAACAGATTTAAAATTCACAAATTGTTTCGAAAATTTTAGGTAATATTCAAATTATCTCATAAAATATATAAAAAAAATTCAGCAAAATATATTCAGTAGTTTTTTAAATAAAAATTAAAATAATAATTACACCTCTTATATGAAGCGATCACGTGACCATTATATGAAGAGATCACATGACCCACTTCGAAATGAAATATAGCATCCATCTCGTCTCAAAATCGTGATTTTTAAAGTTCTTTTCAATTCATATTGAGTGTTGTATCCGTCCAAAAACCGCTTTATTTTTGCTTAAATTCTGTGCATCTACATACTCAAACAACGCAATTACAATATATTTGAGTTTAAATGATCATCCAAATTTGATTATTTCTACAACAAAGCCCATTTCTCACTTATGTAAAATGTAAACAGCAAAATATGTAGAATGAGTTGTATAAGAATTGCTGCATTTCTTTAACGCAAAATTATTTAGCTCATGGAGTCTGCATTGCTGATATGAATGAAATATTCATTGATTTTACAGAGAGAAGGACGATTTTTTTCGATGAAGTTTTAAGCATAGAGTTTAATTACTGGTATCTCCATGGTCTTAAGTTTTTTAATAAAATAAATTATTATTGTATTGTGATTATTGAAATGCTGCTTTTATAGCGAGAGCCAGGCGTGTTATATTTCGATGGCGTCATTTGAATGAATTTCAGTTGTTTTCGATGTAGTTTTCAAATATAATAAATTATCGTAGTATTATGATAATTTTAAAAATATTACCGAGGAATGTATCGCATTTTAGAGATGTTTAAACCAGGCAATTTATATTTCAATGCCGTCATTTGAATGAAGTTCATTTTTTTCGATGAAGGTCAAGTTTTCAAATATAATAAATTAATGTAGTATTGTGATAAGTTTTAAAATATTACCGAGGAATGTATTGCATTTTAGAGATGTTTAAATGGCATTGCATTGAAGTTGGAAAGTGTTTCATAATCAATGCTTTAAGCATGATTGATCTTTCTTGTTCATTCTCAATGGTACCTACATGAGCTTACAGCCAATGTATGTTTATTTTACCATTGTGGTCTAAAATTTTTTCATTTACATTATGAATCCATTCATTGTTGATGTTCATTGACCTCAGAGCCATTAAAACTGATCTGGAGTGCGTAAAAATGTCGGCCTCCGTGAAGTTTAACTTTTTAATATATTCCAGTGCAATGTTGCTCTTATGTTTAATTTTGTTCTCTTCGTATATTACAAAAGCACTCCCAACTTTTTGATCTATTTTTGAGCCGTCCGTGTATATAGCTATTTTACAGGCCCCGTGATCATTATTCCATTTTAATTCTCTCTCCTCCCATGGTACAAGTAACGTCTCATAGGAAGTTTCCACTTCTTCATAATTAATTTTCTTATATTTAGGTTGTACTTCCATTTTACAATGAAACAGTCTATAAATTTGAGTTTCACTTTTGCCTTTAATATCAAAAGGACTATCAAGATGACTCAAGAGGACAGACACCCTGATAGGACTTGTAAAGTCTCATTGGCTACGATCTTGTAGTATTTGGTAATCGAGATTAATGCAATTCGTTGAATTTGCAGTAATCTGGAATAATGAGAAATATAGGTAGAACCAATACAACCAAGTTTTGTATTGGTTCTACCTATATTTCTGTTCCAAACCCGGCTACCATACATAATATATTTCACTGGTAAATTTCTTTTAAAATCTTGGGGATTAGCTCCCATGTTACCCTGGACACTCTTGCAATTTTATAATGAAAATTACCCAATTTATTTTTAACTTTTCTTAAATGAGAATTCCGAAACATCTTTGAATCCATTATGAGTCCACGATATTTCATTTCTTTGGTGTATTAAATCCTTTCATTTTGCTTTTTTATATATGGGATGCAAGTAATCTTCTTTTTAGCTTCGAACATAATGAATTTTGATTTTTCTTTACTGAAGACTAACTTATACTTATCCGCCCAGCTTTCAAGCTTCTGAATGTCCTCAGTAACTAATTCGGTATAATAGTAGAATGCAATAGCTTTATTTATGATCATGTCGTCTGCAAATGCTTGGACGGTGACTTAGTCACTATCAAAGGTGATATTTAGGGCGATAAAATCGAGGTTAAAGAAAAATGAATATTCTAAGCATATAAATAGAATACTTCAATTCGTATAAATAAAGCAAACATAAAAAAAATCTCGAAAAGAGTAAAAGAAACATTTTGTATTACGTTTATATTTAATGATGAAAAGTATCACTTGTTAAGGACATTGAAGAGAAAGTTGGTGATTTTAGTTTCTTTTTTATTTTTAATTGCAAATTCACAAATAGCGTTTTCGACAACTGACAGGGTTTGCAAATGCAATTCTTGATTTTCATTTGCGAGAAAAGTTTTTCACAGATATTAGTGCATTTATATCTTCGATCGAGGAAGGCACACCCTCTACAGACTCGAGCAGTATGGCCGTTGTTCGCGTTGTCGACATCAAATTGCAAAATTTAACAAGAAAGATCAATCATGTATAAAGCATTGATTATGAACCACTTTCCAACTTCAATGCAAATTTATTTAAATATCTCTGAAATGCGATACATTCCTCGGTAATATTTTTAAAATTATCACAATACTACATTAATTTATTATATTTGAAAACTTAAAACTTCCTAAAAAAAAATGAACTTCATTCAAATGACGGCATTGAAATATAAATTGCCTGGTTTAAACATATCTAAAATGCGATACATTCCTCGGTAATATTTTTAAAATTATCATAATACTACAACAATTTATTATATTTGAAAACTTCATCGAAAACAAATGAACTTTTTCAAATGAAGTCATCGAAATATAAATCGGCTGGCTCTTTAAATAAAAGACGCATTTCATTCATAAACATTTTTCCATTCATTTCATTCATCACAATACTATAATATTTAATTTTATTTAAAACTTAAAATCATGGAGGTACAAGTAATTTAACTCTATGCTCAAAACTTCATCAAAAAATCGTTTGCTTCTCTGTAAAATCAATGAAATTTTCATTCATATCGGCTATATTGCAGACTCCATAGGCTAAATAATTTTGCGTTAAAGAAATGCAGCAATTCTTATACAACTCATTCTACATCTTTTGGTATTTACATCTTTCATAAGTGAAAAGTCTTCTTTGTAGAAATAATGAAATTTGGATGATCATTTAAACTCAACTATATTGTAATTGCGTTATTTCAGGATGTAGAGGCACATAATTTAAGCAAAAATAAAGCGGTTTTAGGACGGATACAACACTAAATATGAATTAAAAAGAACTTTAAAAATCACGATTTTGACACAAGATGGACGCCATATTTTATTTTGAAGTGGGTCACGTGATCTCTTCATATAATGATCACGTGATCTCTTCATATAATGATCACGTGATCTCTTCATATAAACGATGTAATTATTATTTTATTTTTTATTTAAAAAACTACTGAATATATTTTGCTGAATTTTTTTTATATATTTTATGGGATAATTTGAATATTACCTAAAATTTTGGAAGCAATTTGTCAATTTTAAATCCGCTTAAAAAATGTTTGAAAAATTAGGTCATATAGGGTTCCATGTATTTCATATTTTCAACCCGGGTTCAATCCAAAACTAATTGGGTGATAAAATTCATTTATATTCCTATAGGTCCCACAAACCGTCTGAACCATATACTAAAATTTCATTCTGATAAAGCCCTTTTTACGGCAGTTATCGTGCTAACGGACAGACAGACAGACAGAGAGAATGGATGAATAAAGTCATAAATACTTTTCAACTATGCTGTAAAGTGTTAAAAATGGGCCAGATTTTGGTAGCATAGCCAGTTTTTTCACTGAGGATAAACTTAGACATATTTAGCATCCCTTAGGTATAAGAAATCTTTGATCTCGTTGGATCGGGGAGGGGGGGGGTACACGTAGAGCCCCTTTAGTTCACCTACTATATCGTCTGAGAACATCAGATCGAAAATGTTCAGAACTTCTGAACACGTCGTAACGTCTCTGTCACAGTTAGTGCATTCACTAAGATCATTGGTTAGATGAGTGAATTGATCATTTTTCAATAAATCTTTATTCTTTGTTCGACCATCGCATACTTTGTCAGATAAATTTGAAAATCCACACTTTGCGCAAAAATGAGATATATGTACATGTTTCTGGTGCATTATTCCAAGCCTAAAAAATTAGCAACAAATAAGTAAAATGCTAGAAAAATATCATTTGGGACCTCAAATAAAATCTTGGATTTGTATCACGTACATTGGGATTATACAGGGTTTCCCAAAAACATTGACCTCGGCTTTTATTCCTTAAATATTGATCTTAGACATATATAACAAGAAAGATCAATCATGCTTAAAGCATTGATTATGAAACACTTTCCAACTTCAATGCAATTTTATTTAAAAAAGTCGAAAATGCAATACATTCCTCGGTAATATTTTAAAACTTATCACAATACTACATTGATTTATTATATTTGAAAACTTAAACCTTCATAGAAAAAAATGAACTTCATTCAAATGACGGCATTGAAATATAAATTGCCCTGTTTAAATATCACTAAAATGCAATACATTCCACGGTAATATTTTTAAAACTATCATAAAACTACGATAATTTATTATATTTGAAAACTTCATCGAAAACAACTGAAATAAATTCAAATGACGTCATAGAAAAAATAACACGCCTGGATCTCTCTATAAAAGCAGGATTTCATTCATAACTTTCTCCCATTCATGTCATTCATCAAAATACTATAATAATTTATTTTACTTAAAAATTAAGACCATGGAGCTACAATTCATAAACTCTATGCTTGAAACTTCATCGAAAAAAATCGTCCTTCTGTTTATAAAATCAATTAATATTTCATTCATATCAGCCATGCAGACTCCATGGACTGAATTATTTTGTGTTAAGTAAAGTAATTCTAATACAACTCATTCTACATATTTTGCTGTTTACATTTTGCATAGGTGAAAAATAGGCTTAATTGTAGAAATATTCAAATTTGAATGAGAATTTAAACTCAAATATATTGTCATTGTGTTGTTTTAGTATGTAGATGCACAGAATTTAGGCAAAAATAAAGTAGTTTTAGGACGGATACAACACTCAATATGAATTAAAAAGAACTTTAAAAAATCACAATTTTGAAACAAGATGGATGCCATATATCATTTTGAAGTGGGTCATGTGATCGTTTCATATCATGGTCACGTGATCGTTTCATATAAGATGTGTAATAATTATTTTAATTTTTATTTTAAAAACTACTGAATATATTTCGCTGAATTTTTTTCAATATATTTTATGGAACAATTTGACTATTACCTAAAATTTTCGAAGCAATTTGTGAATTTTAAATCCGCTTAAAAAATGTTTGAAAAATTTGGTCCCATAGGGCTCAATGTATTTCATTTTTTCAACCCGGGTTCAATCCAAAACTAATTGGGTGATATTATTCATTTATATTTCCATAGGTCCTACAGACCGTCTGAACAACATGCTAAAATTTCATTTTGATTAAGTCATTTTTACGGCAGTTATCGTGCTAACGGACAGACAGACAGACAGACAGACAGACAGAATGAACAAAGTCATAAACACTTTTCAACTTTGTTGTAAAGTGTTAATAAATTATAAAGTTGCATAAAAAAGGTACAGAATTTTATGAAATCGATTAAAATTTTCAAGGGAATTAAATTTTAAGAAATACAAAATTTAAATTTTTATACTGTCCCCGTACAAAAACATTTTCAATGAGTAAAATGTGCCCCATACGCTAATAAGGTGATGTACAAAATTTCAGCATTTTATCATAAAAAGTCCTAGAGATATGAAAACCAAAAATGTTGACTTAAACCACTTTTCGATGCATCGACATGGGTTCTCATAGGGGAAAATCACGTCGGCAGATCGTGTTTCAGGGATCATACACAAATTACGAAAAAAAACAGTGATTACTTAAGTAAATAATAATTTTGCTATTTATTGGTACAAAAGTATCTACACTGTGTAGAAATAATAACTTTACACAAAGATTTCAAAGCTCATTCAAAATGTTTTCCGTCCATGTCAAAGATCCATTAAAGATAGGAGGCAGATATTATTTGCCTATGGTGCATTTCTGCGTTGCGTCATTTGCACTCTTGCTGTAAACATTCACATTTTTATTTGTGATTAATCCCTCACCAATTTCGTTTAAACATATCTCTGGGACTTTTTGTGATAAAATGCTGAAATTTTGTACATCACCTTATGAGTGTATGGGGCACATTTTACTCATTGTAAATGTTTTTTTACGGGGACCGTATAAAAATTTAAATTTTATATTTCTTCAATTTAATCCCCTGGAAATTTTTGTCGATTTCATAAAATTCTGTACCTTTTTTTACGCAACTTTGTAATTTATTATATATGTCTAAGATCAATATTTAAGGAATAAAAGCTGAGGTCAGTGTTTTTGGGACACCCTGTATATTTCTATAGAAGCAAAGGGAGATTTTTCACAAGCCATTTCGAAAAAAAATGTCGGTTCTATTCATCGAAGATCCGCTCAATTTTAATAGATTAAAATGTTCAATTGGACTGAGTTGTGTACCAAATTTCATATCTTTCGGACATAGGAAAATATGTTTAAAATGCCAACCATCGGTCGTGGCGAATTCAATAAAAGATTTCGAAAGATCCAAAACTTGCCCTTAAACAGAGTTCCTATGGAGAGTCCTTAAGCACTTCCAAAAATTTGTAAGAAAAGACCCAAAAATGTACGCTTAAGCTCACCCTTCAGTAAAGCGACCCTGCCCGATCGAATAAATTGGATTGCAGCTCCCCTATCGAAGAATTTAAAAAGGTCTTTTTTATTACAAATCTATTTTACAGATCTTTTTTATTTCCCCTATATACTACATAATATAATGTATAAGAAAAATATTGTCGAAAGTGAACATTCGAATATGAATGTGAATATAGGTCGTATTCAAAAGTGAATACAATTCGAGTTTTCGACCGAAGAGCACGTTTCAAGCATCCCGAAACTCGAATCAAGCGTTTTGGAGGTGAGTCTGTGTGGTATTCTAAGAACGAAATTTGGTAGAAATATTACAATCAATGAATACTGGTACGCCTCGGAAAGTCCCCAAATTTTTTAATTAAGTTTTGAGAAAAGTATTCAAAAATCAGAACCTTCAATAATGTTATGTAAACGGTCATTTCTTAAGTAAATTCTAAATAGAAATCGAATACATTTTAGAACGCTAGCAAGAGCCGTTCTCGAGGTATTGCCCGTTTTTCAAATAATTTCTAAAAAATATTACATAAGATTAAAAAATATTAACTATCGTGAAATATGTTCACTTTTCGTGTGAAATATTATGCGACGAATTTGTTAACATCATCTTTGTGGATCTAGTTCGTTCTATTCACGAGAGAAGATACTTTGTGTAATATTTTTGTATTTTTAACCTAACAATTCGCCAATAGTCATTCATACTAATAAAAGAAGATGGCTGCCTGCTTATCTGTATCATCTGTAGCGAAAAATATAACAGCCGTAGTGCCATTAAATTTGGTACACATGTACTTTAACTCAGGATGATACGCCTCGGCATTTTCTTTTCTTTTCTTTTTTCTTTTTTCAGATTCGAATTCGTTTTTGAGTTATTTTATGTTTTAGCTCGGTTTTGAGTGATTTTCACTCAATTTTGGTTCCTTAGCGACCAAAAATATTATCGCAGAGTTTCCATCTTAACACCATCCACAAAAATTGAGAAATTATCTTTTCAACAAACTTTAAACGGAATCTATACCATTAATAGACGAATTTTCGTGAAATTAAAAAATATATAAATAATTTTCGCGTGTTTAAAACGTCTCTGACATTTATATTGCAAAATAAAATAATTAACTGACCATCCCATCTTCATAATTTACACGAGATTTTCTTTTAATATCACACACTGCTCCAATAGAAAAATTCCATTCATTAATTATTATGAGTTTTTATGTAAAACCTCATAAATTTTCAAAGGAATTCTAACAGCGCACGAGACGTTTTTCCTGTCCTTGAACACACCTTGGGACGGGGTCAAGTAAGGTTCCTAAATAAGGTTCCTAATGTATATTTAGGAATCTTAGAGTTCAGAGTTGGTATTTCGATGCGACGTTATCAGCGAAACTGAAGTCATCTGCTTAGGGATTTATTTGGATTGCGAGTTGGTTAAAGGATCGAAAATATTATCAAAATTTGCAAGAATTTTAATTTAGAAAACGTATTGTTGATTTTAATCGAATTAGCTTCTGTAGCTAATGTAGTGAATCGAAGGAACTCATATAGGGTGTAAGAGCATATTTAAAGCGTATTATACTCACACAGAGGGGGAAAAGCATATTTGGGGCAAATCAAAGGAGCTTATTTATGGCGGAAGAGATTATATATAGGGTGTATAAATATAACTTATTTAGGGTTTATCAAAAGATCTTATTCAGGGCGTATCAAAAGATCTTATTCAAGGCGTATCAAAGAAGCTTATTCAGGGCGTATCAAAAGAACTTATTTAGAGCGCATCAAAAGAGTTTATTTAGTATGTATCAAAGAGCTTATTTAGGGCGTATCAAAAGAACTTATACACCTGCACAATGGACAAAAGTCGTATTTAGGGTATAATAAGCAGTCGTGTTATGGCGCATACGCAGTCGTGCTAGGACATTGTTATCAATATATCCAGCGCCTGAGTCAAGGTATATCACGTATCCGAGCAGCGTTCTAGGGTGTGATTAGGTGCTCATTTAGGATATTTGCATGTGCTCCTGTGTGTTCTTTAAATTAAGCGTGTGCTTGCGCAGCAGCCGACTAAACCTTTTGCAAAACTTCAATGAATGAATTCAATTAATTTCGAGCAACGGCGGGTACAGTTTTTTGTCTATATGTAAGAAATGCTCTTCTCACCGTCTTTCTGTAACGCTTGGCGATAAATTTGTCATACTTGGCGACAGGCAGTCGTTCAGGACTTTTTGGCCGGGGGCGAATAAAATTTTAGGGGGGGGGGAGGTCAGGCAAGTTTTCTATTTTCCATATGTAAATATATCTAAATGCTGTTACATAAATACAAACTAATTTAATATAAAATGTCTCCGGGGGGGACGAATAATAGATAGAGACGCTGCTTGGCGACTCATTTAGCGGAATATCGCCCTTTTGCCAATATGCCTTCTCAGACTGACGAAAATATAGTCGAAATTACAAAAATAACGCTAAATTACGAAAAGGACACCAAATTGATGTATCAATTACTAAAATATTTGAATATACGGACTATATTGCTCATAGAGGATGCCATCAATATTGATATCATTATCAATTTAGAGTTTAGCGAAATAAGTTAATTGGGTCTTCGAAATAGTTTTACATGTCGTCATCCAAGAAAATCCCAAATGTAGGACATTGCCCATTAAAGACATTGTGCCGTGGATCTAATTCGTCATTTTTACACTGTGAAAGAAGTAAATCCATTGTATTATATAGGGAATATCATGTGCTGCCCACATAAGATTTTTTTGCGTAGTGAAATACATGCTTGAATGACTTTTTACTCATTTCATGTTTTTCTTGTCATCGAAGCTCATGTGTAGTTAATAAATAAATAGTTCCTCGTGTTGTGGTCGATAGCTGGAAATAATCCCACATGTTTTTAGAAAAGACTGAAGGGTTTAGCTAATCCTTAATCAGTTAAATAGATATTGAAAGAACCTCGTCGTCATCATTTCGCTCTTGTTTTCTTCAACTGTTACATGAAATGTAGGTTTCGGTCTAATTAACGCTCATGGGCACAAACCGTAAACTGACAAGCAAAAAATCCCCTTTTTCTACTTTTCTGTCTTGTTTATCCTAGATTTATAATTTTGGACATAAATCCCGAATAATTGCAATATCAAACTGGGAGCTATCGGGATCATACAGCATGATCGGTAAAGTTGTAAGTAGGCCAAAAAGGTTTCGGACGATGGTAACTAGAGCTATGAAAGTGTGGTATGGCCATGTGCTACCCGAAGTGACTGAATACAGCGCCCCTAGTGGCAATATTTAGAGGTTATAACTCCTAACTCGAAAACTGTGCGCTAGGTACAAAAAAAAATCTTACAAAATTGTAGACAATCATCGAATTAGCAAAAAATGACATCTTGCAGAAACAAATGGTGCAAATAAAAAGCTCTAAATATTACTGAGAGTATCGTATGCAAATGATGGATGTAACCCGCAAAACCGCTCCTGCAATTAAAATATCCGATAAAATTTGCAAACGATCGTCTATCGTTAAGCGTGTTCTTTGATGAGCACCGTGTTAAAAAAAGAGCATAACAAGCTATTCGAATGAAGATTATTGCGATATGGTACTGCTATAGAACAAATTTAGACGAAAAGTTGTGCAAGCTGTACAGCAGTACGCTTTACGATTTTCTACTGCTTCGTATTCACTGGCAATACTAGCAAACTTGCAACAGGAAGTTATTTCCTGCTTACAAACATGTATTGCGGCAGACCGTGTATATTGAACATACTTTAAGTAAAACTGTACGTTATGCAAATAGTGCTTTTTTATTACATTAAATAACGTTTCAAATTAATGTGATGCTTTATAACTCTTTAATTGACTTTTTTCTGTGTCTTTTATACTTTTCGAGATAGATGTGCTCACTTCCAAATTTTGCCGCTAGGGATACTGTCATCAATATCATCTGGTAGCACATAGTTACGTTACTATACCGATATCTCACTTTCATAGCTCTAGCTACCATCGTCCCTATATCTCTATAGATTCACCATCCCTATATCCCTATAGATACATCGTCCCTATATCCTTAATCCCTATAGATACATCGTTCCCATATCCCTATAAATACATCGTTCTTATATACCAATATCCCTATAGATACATCGTCCCTATATCCCTATAAATACATCATCCCTATATATCAATATCCCTATAGATACATCGTTCCTATATCCCTATAAATACACGTCTTTATATACCAATATCCCTATAGATACATCGTCCCTATATCCTTATATCCCTATAAATACATCATCCCTATATATCAATATTCCTATAGATACATCGTCCCTATATCCCTAGAAATACATCGTCCCTATATCCCTAGAAATACATCGTCCCTATATCCCTATAAATACATCGTCCCTATATCCCTACCGGTAAAATACCGCTGTTTTATGTTTGATGTCTTCTATATTCTTAATTTTGCAAAACTATAGGATTCAAGAATAAAGGACATGGTAATAAAGGTAAAAATGTAACGTTACACCGCCTGAATAAAAGTTCAACTTAAAGTATCGATGTACATTAAAGGGAAACAGGTCACACCCAAGATTAATAGAATATTTTATATATAAGATATTCTACGGTCCTTGGGTCACACCACTGTTTTGGTTATTCATTGCTAATTCAATGCATCCGTGTAATTTAATTTTTTCTTATATAGCTTCAATTATGACTTATACAGTTTGAAATTCTCTTAGGATGAAGAGTGGCGAGACCCTTCATGCTTTAAGTGGACTTTATGCTCAAATTATCATAGTGGTTGCTGCAATACTGGTTTTTACGGAACTTTTGCATGGCCCAGTCCCTCTTTTTTTCTTTCACGTAAGTATCAGATCCATATTTAATATTTTAGAAATATTTTACAATTGGCAACTTTTTATGTCCAGTTGTCAACATACATTTAATTAGCAATTTTGAACAAGGAGGATACTTCAGTACAGGTGTGAATGCTATCAATAACAAAGGGTATTTCTAGCATGTTCACTAGCATGCCACCTTTTCTATCTACAGAAATTCAAATATTAACATGCACGAATATTTTTTTTTTGTGGCCAGGCAGTGTAGAACGTTGTCTAATGAGTATGAAACAACAATAAAACTTTTACAGAAAACATTTATTTCACACAATAAAGCTATTGGCGAAAGATTGCCCTATTCAGGTATACTAAAATAAACAATGTTACATACACGGGAATCTAATATACAACCTGTTCAAAATGCCCTTCGTCAGCAACGATGCATATTTGAATTTGAGAAAGAATATGACAGCGTACTTTGAGAAGCATCGCAGCATTTGTAACACATCGTGTTACAGACCCTGATGATGCGAGATTTTAACAGGCATTTATTGCCTTCGATATACGCATTTCATTCGTTCCTGGTGTCGATTCCTAGTCATTAAACAATGCTCTACACTTTTATAATCAGATTTTTTGATCTACCTCATTTTATTGCCGAGTTAGTTAGGCTGACTTTTCAAATTCTCCACTAGGGCTGCTACAATCTCTTTTATTTGATCGGTTACAAAGTTTAACACTGGTTAATAATGATATATTAAGGAAGACACTCCCGTTGCTGATAACAGTATCCATGGACCTGTTTCGCAGTTATTATGCGCTTATCAGCATGGAATAACCGTTAACTGCAATGGCAACAACCGAATTAAAAACATATAGTTCAAGTTTTGTTACCCAAAATACTTTCAATTCATCGTGGTTAATTCCAACAAAAACTTCTCTATTAAAGAGGTACATTTGTTAAGTTTATTACGAAACGCATGAAATAACTTTCCTCTGTACTTTTACCTGATAACGTTTGATAAGTTCGGTGATAGTTTTTATTTCAATGTATTTCACAGCCGCCACTTTTTTGTAAGAGACATGACCGCTGACGGAAATGACTCATTTTTTAAAGCATAAGAATTTGGCTTTATCTTTATGTCTTTGTGTTATGGGATATCAATGCTTTTAGTACATTTTCTTCAATGCACTTAAAACAGTTTTTATCGAAGACTTTAAACTTTAAAAGATTTGACATCGATTTCAGACAATGGATTTTAAAGCGTATGAGTGAGTGCAAATAATTTAACAATAAGGTTACATTCTCCTGGCTATAACTCAGATTTAGTACATATTTTTGCATGGGGTTTTGTTTTAAATGCTGCTAAAATGCCCATCTGCAGAATTAAATAATGAAGAGAAGCCATTTTATTTTCCCTACATACATAGTATAATGTATAGAGAAAGTATTGTGATGGGGGTCGAAAATTCGAATTCCAGTTTTCGGCGAAAGAACACGCTTCAATCATCGCTGAACTCAAACCGAACGTTTTTGAAGTGATGTGTGTGTGAGTCTCGGGATGCGATATTTCACGAACCAATGGATCGTTTCGATCGAAATTTAATACGATTATTACTATCTATGAATACATGAACTCTATTGATTTTAAACGCAATCGAAAGTTTAGAAGACTCCTAAACTTTCGAATGAATTTTTGAAAAAAATCAAATAAAAATAAGAAGATTCAATAATGTTAAATAAATAATTATTTTATACGTATTTTTTTGTTCTAAAACGAATGACATAGATTTCAGAACGCTAACTTGAACCGTTCTTGAGATATTGTACATTTTTTAAATAAATGTATCTAAAAATTACATAAAAATGAACAGTAATAAGTATCATTAAATATGCAACGCCGATCCGGTGATCGAGAGGTCAGGGGCATGCGTTTCCGTCTGATCGCTGGTTTGCCGGTTTGCGGGTTCGAATCCCGCTAACGGGCATGGATGTTGTCATGTCGAGGCCAAATCAGACTTCCGCCCTTCGGGGAGCCTCTATAAAAGTGAAGCTGCAAATCTTCTCCCCTTCGCCATGGGATACCCTGGGGGGGGGGTCTTGTGGACGTGGTGTGTAGGCGCCCCTTCACCACGGGGGAATTTGTAACGAACAAAATATGCAACACTTGACGATAAATTTGGCGACCTCATGAACTACTTTGGCGAGATGTCGCCAACTTGGCGACATTTATATGTGGGGCCAAAATCGACGAAAATATCACCAAATTCTCAAATATGACTCTGAAGTAAAGTAAGAAATAACGCCAAATTGATGATTTAATAATTAACACATTTTAATATAATGGAGTGTGTTTGGTGCCAACCATGAGAAGTCTACACGCCATATATGGTAATTTTCTTATCTTTGTAAGTTACCATGACAACACATGACGTCACGAAGAAGAAAAGGTATTTGTACTGTTTCGACCGAACAAAATAGTATGTAATGTATTGTATGGAAGGAACGAGGTAGGTAGAGCGTAGTTACAGTGTAAATATTGTTGTGTGCGTGTAGAATAAAGATGGTCTACCCAATGACGGCTTCTGTTCCTTGTTATTTAATTTAAGTAGGAAGTGAAACACAAACATGGTCCGTCGGAGTCGGAGTAAGAATTCAAGAGTTGAATCACCTAAAGGATTTCGGTAACGAAATGGGAATTACAAGGCTCCAGAAGTCGCAAAGCTTAAGGTCAGTATAGTTAAAAACTATATTCGTTGAATTTATAGTGCATTCGTGATACACGTATCTTGAATTTAACCAAGTTGAAATAACTATGTCTGAACTAATTACAATACAACATGAAATCTATGATTCTATGACAAGATTCATTAGAAATTATAAGAAGGATTCAAAGGATAGGAAAACGGAATCGTACCTTAATTTAAGATTGAACAACTTTTCCGAATACTGGATCGAGTTCAAAACTACGCACCGTAAAATAATTTTATCCAAAGAAGTTGGAAACGACGATCCTTATTTTACGGACGATTTTTACTCAACGGTAGAAGATTTCTTTATCAACAATAAGTCAGAAATCCAAGAATTTCTTGTTTCTAAATTTAGTTTAGCTTCAAACAATGAAGCGGTGCAGGATATGCTAACTCCACGTCAAAACTTTAATAATGATGTAATATTACCAAGAATAGAATTGCCTAAATTTTCTGGTAAATACGAAGATTGGACTTCATTCCATGATATGTTTGTATCCATAATTCATAGTAATGAGTCGATATCTAAGGTGCAAAAACTCCACTATTTGAAAATCCATTTAGTTGGAGAAGCAGAGAAATTGCTTAAGCATTTTGCAATTACCGAAGATAACTATGAAATAGCATGGAAATCGCTAATTGAACGGTACGAAAACAAGAGTGTTAGTTAATTCGCAATTGAAATCACTTTTTTCTCAACCAAAGATAACCAGGGAAAGTGCTCATTGTATTAAAAGTTTATTGTATACCACCCAAGAATGTCTATCAACATTAAAAAATTTGGGAGTTCCGGTAGAACAGTGGGATGATATTGTGGTCTATATAACGACGCAGAAACTTAGTATAGAATCGCTTCAGTTATGGGAACAAAGTTTAAGCTCAAAAACAGATTTACCTAAATTTGAAGAGTTGAAATCATTTCTTGAATCCCGTTTCAGAACACTTGAAGCTATTTCAAATTATAATCAAGCTACTTCAAAGAAAGTAAGCACCCAGGAAAAAGAAATTTCGGGAGCTAAAGAAAATCGAACAAGAACGTATCTTATAACTAAAAATGTGATATGTATAATATGCTCGGGAAAACATGCTTTAGGACAATGTGAAATGTTTACGAAAATGAATAATCTGAAAAAGTTAGAAACAGTGAGGCATAAAGGTTTATGTTTTAATTGCTTATCTCCGAAACATGTTGCACGCCAATGCCTTAGCAAAATAAATTGCCGATTTTGCGATCGACGACATCACAGTATTTTACACAGAGCAATTGTTAATAATAATCAGGATAATGGGGTCAAAGCCAGAGATCATAAAGATCCAGAATCTGGTTCAAAAGAAATATTAAGAAGTGAAAATTGTAATGAAACTACTACTCAAACTTGCACTCATTCTTTTCGTGACATTCCAAAATTCAGTGAAATTTTATTAGCTACCGCACTTATTCGAATCTCATCACCTTCGGGAATGGAAATAACAGTGAAGGCATTATTAGATCAAGGATCGCAATCGACCTTCATAACAGAATCTGCTGTACAAAAACTTAGACTTAAGAAAGATCCGGTCGTTGCTCAGATTCTTGGAATGGGAAAATCTAAAGTTGGAATATCTCGCAATCAAGTTAGATTTAGAATAAAATCCCGATTTAAGGAAGAATTATTGACGACTACTAATGCTTTAGTGCTTAAAAATCTCACAGATTATACACCACCACGATGCTCAATATCTGATTCTTGGGAACATTTAAGAAACATTAATCTTGCTGATCCAAACTTTAGCAAAGTAGGAAAAATTGATATCATACTTGGCGCAGATGTATATTCGCAAATCTTATTGGATGGTATCATAAAAGGACCAAGAGGTACTCCAATTGCTCAAAATACTTCATTAGGTTGGATTTTGACGGGATCAATCTTGAATAATTCTCAGGATAGCTATTCCAAACTACAAACAACTCAAATTCTGAATCTTCACAGCATGTCGGAAATACACGATCAGCTGCGAAAATTCTGGGAAATTGAAGAAACTTAACTAGCTCGAACACTCACTGCTGAAGAACAAATGAGTGAAGATATTTTTGAGAAAACGCACAGAAGGGAAAATGGACGTTATGTAGTAAATTTGCCATTTAAAGACACTTTAACAACACTCGGTGAATCAAGAGATATAGCGATTTCGCGATTTGAGCAAAACGAAAGAAAACTATCAAGAAATCCTAAAGTTAGTGCGGAATATTCAACATGTATAAATGAATATATCAAACTAAACCATATGGAAGAAATCCAAAACACCTCAAAGGATCTCAAAATTCACAGAATTGGTTACAAACCGAATTATCTTACTCATCATGCAGTGATCAAAGAAAGTAGTTCATCTACGAAACTTCGAGTGGTATTTGACGCATCTCAAAAAACTTCGACTGGTGTATCATTAAACGATAAATTATTAGTAGGACCGAATCTTCAAGAGGATATGACAGCTATATTACATAGATGGAGATTTTATCGAATCGTATACACAGCTGATATAGAAAAAATGTACAGACAAATCCGTGTTGTGGATAAACATATAGACTATCAAAGAATAGTTTGGAGGAATTCTATGTCAGAAGCAATAAAAGATTACCGATTACTAACAGTAACGTTTGGATTGGATTGCTCAGCTTATCTTGCTATAAAAACCTTGAAACAATTAGCTCGCGACGAGAAACTAAGTTTTCCATTAGGAGCAGAATCTACAATGAACGATTTTTACGTAGATAATCTTATGTCCGGAGCGGATGATATTTCTGAAGCATTGGAGAAACAAAAGCAAACAATTAATCTTTTAAAATTAGGAGGATTCCCTCTAAGAAAATGGTCGTCTAACAAAGAAGAATTGCTTGAATCATTACCTGAGGAATTTCGAGAAATATCAAAGCTGAAAACCATAGAAGCAGATCAAAGCATCAAAACTCTTGGTTTATATTGGCATCCAATAACAGACGAATTCGGTTACAAATTAAGTTCTATGGCAACGGAACAATCTACTATTACGAAAAGAACCATTTTATCGAACACAAGTAAACTATTCGATCCATTAGGATGGATAGTACCAGTTCTAATTACAGCTAAAATTATGCTTCAGTCATTGTGGATGATTGGATTGAATTGGGACGAAGAACCACCAGTAGAAATTCGACAACAGTGGATTGACTGGATAAGTCAATTACCAGATATGGAAAATATTAAAATTCCACGCTGGATGAACTACAGTTATTCCGAAAATCATTCTATCGAAATGCACATATTTTGTGATTCCTCGAGTACTGCATATGCTTCTGTTGTCTATCTTCGGATAATTTCTGAAACAACAATTTCTACGCACATTGTTGCAGCAAAGACTAAAGTCGCTCCAGTGAAAACTGTATCTCTGCCAAGACTGGAACTTTGTGGAGCACTGTTAGGGGCAAGATTAGCTTATCAAATCTCATTAGCAATACATGCAAAAATTGAAAAAACGTATTCTTGGACAGACTCAAAGATCGTTTTAGCCTGGTTGAAAGGACATCCTACGCGATGGAAAACCTTCATAGCGAATCGTGTCGTTGAAATTCACGATAAACTTAAAAATTGTAATTGGATGTATGTGCCATCAAAAGAAAATCCTGCCGATTGCGCGACTGGTGGACTTACACCAGACGAACTGATTAAGCATAAATTATGGTGGAAAGGACCTGCATGGCTTACAATGCCTCAAGACTGTTGGCCTAAATCCATTGATATTCCACCTACAACCATAGAAAAAAGAAAGGTTGTCACATTAACAACATTAAATGCAAGTGCAGATTTTAACTTGATTTCAAAATACTCTAATTTGTCTAAACTAGTAAGAATAACTGGGTATTGCTATAGATTTGCATCTAATTGTAAGATCTCAAAAGCTGAACGTAGTTTATCTTATCTTACGGGGCAAGAACTAAAAAACACTTTAAAGAAACTTGTAAAATTAACACAGAGACCATACTTTACTTCTGAGATAGAACGACTAGAGAACAAAAAGGATCTATCGCATAAGAGTCGACTTCTAAATCTCAACCCATTCCTAGATGGTGAAGGTATATTAAGGGTAGGAGGGCGTTTAAAATATGCCAATTTACCGTTTGAAGAAATTCATCCTGCGATCTTACCAAGAAAAAATCATTTAGTCACCCTTATAATCCAAAAAATTCATCTAGATACGCTGCATGGAGGAACACAGTTAGTATTAGGACTTTTAAGAAAAAGATATTGGATATTGGACGCTAGAAATACGATAAAATTTATTTTACATAAATGTATCGTATGTCACAGACAAAAAGCCAAAATGTCTCAGCAGCTTATGGGAAATCTTCCAGCTCCTAGAATAAATGAATCTAGACCTTTCTCTCATACTGGAGTAGACTACTGCGGCCCAATCGATATTAAGATTTCAAAAGGTCGTAGTGCGAAATCACAAAAGGGATATATTGCAGTATTTATATGTTTAGCCGTAAAAGCGATTCATCTAGAAGCCGTTTCCGATCTGACTAGCGAAAGTTTCATGGCAGCGTTCCGACGATTCACATCGCGTCGCGGACTTTGTTCTGATTTGTATAGTGATCAAGGGACAAATTTTAAGGGAGCAAATTCCATGCTTAAGGACGACTTTAAAAAGTCGATTGATCAAATTAACAAGGAAATAGTACATGTCTTAACCGAAGATGAAGTAACGTGGCACTTCATCCCTACGTCATCGCCACACTTTGGAGGCTTATGGGAAGCGGGCGTAAAATCCACAAAATACCACTTGAAGAGAATTTTAGGAAAAAGATTGCTTACATTCGAAGAATTGAGCACAGTATTAACTCAAATCGAAGCATCGTTAAACTCAAGACCGATTACGCCAATTCATGATGATCCTAACGATTTCAACCCACTTACACCGGGACACTTCCTAATTGGAAATTCGTTAAAAGCAATACCTGAACCAAGTATATTAGATATAAAGGAAAATAGATTAAACAGGTGGCAATTGCTGCAACAACTGAATCAACAATTCTGGAAAAGATGGAATTTAGAATACATAAGCAGAATGCAACAAAGACCGAAGTGGTTAAAACAACGCAAAAATGTGGCCAAAGGACAACTTGTTCTCATCAAAGATGATCGACTACCCCCTACCAAATGGCTTCTTGGCAGAGTAGTTGATACGCACGCAGGTAAGGATAATTTAGTAAGAGTTGTCACGCTACGTACAAAAGATGGTATTCTCAAAAGACCCCTCACGAAGATTTCGCCCCTCCCGATCGACAATCCAGAGCCTCTAACCAAAACCAATGATGAGAGTTTAGAACTTTGAATTTTATATTTATATTATTTGTAGACCATTCATTTGAACTTTTTTCGAAATCTAGCGGGATTCTCGATGCCTGAACGTTTGAAATTAAACTCTTAGTTCAAGCAAAGAGTTCAAGGCCCCGTGTATGTTTGGTGCCAACCATGAGAAGTCTACACGCCATATATGGTAATTTTCTTATCTTTGTAAGTTACCATGACAACACATGACGTCACGAAGAAGAAAAGGTATTTGTACTGTTTCGACCGAACAAAATAGTATGTAATGTATTGTATGGAAGGAACGAGGTAGGTAGAGCGTAGTTACAGTATAAATATTGTGTGCGTGTAGAATAAAGATGGTCTACCTAATGACGGCTTCTGTTCCTTGTTATTTAATTTAAGTAGGAAGTGAAACACAAACAGAGTGTATTGCTTAGCAGATGTCAGTAATATTTCCAATTGCCAGGTTATAATTAAGTTAATTGAATACTTCAAAATAATTTTACTTTTTATCATCCATACAAGCGCCCAATGTCAGTGTACTTTTCAACGTTCAAAACATTGTGCCGTGAATCTTGTTCATAATTCCTCATTGAAAGGATTAAAGTACTTGCATTTGTAGGGAAAGTTATGTGCTATCGGTATCAGATTTTTTTTTTAATTTGAAAAGCATGTACCCACAGTATATATCTGCAACCTGTTACTCACCAACACTACGGTCCAAGGGCAAGGTTCATTTAGTAGTGTTCTTTAGAAATCTTTGAAATTTAGTTCATATATTGCATTTGCTTTCAAATTTTGATCATGAACATAGCATAATGTATGAATAGAGCATAATCCGAATTCATAAATTTCACATAATAAAAGCAGATGTTTGTCTGTCTGTCTATGTGTGTGTATGTCGTCTGTAGCGGAAAATCGAAGCATCAGATAGCGGCAAAATTTGCTACAGCTTATTTTGCCCCCACATTGTACAGAAGGTATGGCTACACACAGAAAAAACTTAAGCTCGGGAATGATTGTAGTTCAAAACAGGTGATTTGGAAATTGAGTGGTGTTATCTGTATCTGTACCATTTCAGTAAGTGCTTTGCTTTATGTCCTCGCACGATGCCCCGAATAAAATTCAAGTTAGTTTAAAAGTTACGAAATTTTAAAGATAAAATTTGGACATTTTCCGCCATTTTGTCAAATAAAATCTATTCATTCATTGCCTTTTCAGACGATATTCGAGAGTAGGTGTTTTAATTAAATGGCAGACATTTTGCCTTAACTAAAAAACAGCTGTTATCTAACGAAGTGGATTTCATTTATAGGTTTTCCAACAATGCAAATTTAATAGATTTTGTACTAATTTTTTTTTTAATTTGGTACTTTATTATCATTGTGAGTATTGTACAAAAATTTGATATAAACTCGCTGAGATAGCAAAAAATTTGTTTTCTTACTTCTAGGGTAAAGGCATTTTTTCGTTTTGCGACGATCGGCGATCGAAAGCTTATTTGGGACATATCAAATGAGCTCATTTCGAGTGTATTATGCCCACGTTGCACAATAGATATGATTACGCACGGAAAAAATTTAGTGCGAAAATTGTTTTAGAATGGAATGGTTTAGAATGTCCGATTTGGAAATTCAGTGGTGTTACCTGTATCTGTATTATTCAAGTAGCTGGCACTTATTTAGAACGGCGGGTAATTCGTTCTAGTAAAAATTATTAGCGACTATTAATCCCACTTATATAAGTCTACAGAGTTACCAGAAAATTCCTTAAGTGCCCAACTAACTTTGTAGGGGAAGGTCCTTGAGTGTTCACGTTAGATCTATCTATAGTGACCATGCCCGATCAAATAAAAGATTCCAGCATCCCTAGCGTATAATTTAAAAAGTTTGGATAACAAACTCGGCTACAAATCGAGATAGACGAAAAAAGGAAACAACTACAATGTTGCAGAACATTATTTAATAAGTAGGGATCAACCCTAAAACTGTCAGAGAAGGCATTTATTTGGGGTTCTTGGTGAATGGCTGGCCTATTCAGAAATAATATAATAAATATGAACAGAAATCTAATGTACAGTCTGTTTGAAATGTCCTTCCACAGAACAATGTGCATTTGAATTCCAGAAAGAATATGATAGCGTGTTTTGACAAACATTGCATGTTACAGACTCTGGCGATACACCTTTATGACAGGTATTTATTGCCATCCGTATACGGGTTTCATTCGTTCCTGGTATATATTCCCACTCATTTGATAATCCTCTACAACTTTGTAATTGGGGGATTTTTTTTTCGTCTATTTCGCCTTGTTGCCGAATTCATTTTGATGAACATTGTATCAAGCAAACAAAATTTATAAATTATTATTTTAAATCGAAACGTGTGTCTTAAATACACAACTTTTCAAACGTACATTTATTAAACGTACATGTTGTTGCCAAATATTTTACCATACTATTATTTTTACTAAAAAAATCTTCCTTGAACCATCTATTTGTCGGGATCTGCTATATACAGAGATTATATGATGACAGATATAAATTCAGAATCAAATTCGATTCAACAAGGATTTCTACTTTCGGTTCTTTTTCCATTTCCGGTTCAAAATTTTCATATTACTTGATACATCTAGTTCTCAAAATTGATTATAGATTGATTTCAGATGATAACTAATATGAATTTAGCATCAGATTCTGGAGTTCGTAAAGGCTTTACTACACCTTTCCACTTCCGGTTTAATAAATTTCTTGAAACATCTATTTCTCAGGATTGGCTATAGATATTTCTTAAATAATGATTAATTGATATGAATTCAACATCAAATTTTTTCACTTCCCGTTCAAATAATTTCGCTAGCCAGTCCACCTCTACACACATATCCTCCATATGGTCGTCAGCACTGAGAGAGAAGAGCAATTCGTCGCTAAAGACAACATACCTCTAAGCGAACACTGTCCAGACTGACGGAGGACGGCACCAATCCAAACGGCTCTGTTATGTTAAGGCGTCAGTGGTAGACGCCTTAATGGGCATCTAATTTCACCTTCTACCAGTTGTTTCCGAACAGTATCCCTTGATACAGGATGCATGGAAGATGGCAAATGCCTTTGAATGGCTGATAGCGACGCCATTGTTTTGGACGTGGCTCCTCTCCTGACTGCACGATCCTCTCAAGTAGTTGTCTGTCTGGGGCGTCCTGAGCCTCTGTGGCGGCTACATGTGCCTTTTCTGATCCACTGTTGCTAACTGCCATATCGCTCCGAAAAAGATGGCGACTGATACATCCATTGGACCAACCAGTTTCTCTTAGGCCTATAATACGACCTCTCTCTAAATCCGACAATTGTTCGTAGCACCGTCGAGTACATCTCAAAGGCATCTTTGTACACAACTTGGAGTTTCAAAACAGAAAATCCAGTCCCAATTTCACGTGAGTAAGAACATCGGTCGTTTTAAGTGCTGCAGGATGCGTCGTTCTTATGAGCCCTATAACATTACTGGCGCGGACACATTGATCATTTGCATAACTCTTAAAACGACATTCACATGCCAAGTTTCGGGGCTGTAGCTCAATTTTTTATGGATAGATTTCATTTTTGCAACAGAGTGCGTATATATATATATATATATATATATATATATATATATATATATATATATATATATATATTAAAAGTTTCATAATTACCGAAGCATACTAAAAATGTAAAGGATACTTTGCAAATATGACTAGTGAGAAAAACTAAAGTGATTACAGTATTAAAAAATGACGATGCAAAATACTAGATAAAATCTATCTCTTGCTTCAGAAACTAGCATATTTTGTGTTCATTTTCAATAAATATTTGGATTTGAAAAATTTCTTTATCGAAATGAACAAATATTAGGCCTAGTGCTTTTCCACGTGTATGGCTTTAATGCTTGGTTATTTTTTGTTTTCGAATGTTATTTTTTCGAATCTTTCTTGTTTCGAATGTTTCGATTGTTTTCGAATGTTTTTTGGTTATTTTCGAATCTACACCATTGATTATCTTAAGCTAGATGACTAGAAATAAGTATTTAGTTTTTCTCATGCTGATTGATTCTCTATTTAACACTTCTTTTTAATTTGTAAGCATATTTTAAGTTAGGATTTTTAAGTTACAACTTCTCTTTCTATCATTGGATTTTCATATTATATTTTTATTATTTACATATATATATATATATACATATATATATATACACTCTTTTGCAAAAAAAAAAAGAAAGAAAGAAACACCCCTAAAAATAATTCGATCATCTCGAAGTTTCACATGGAAATCCCTTTATATCAAGAATGCAAATAATTAAATTTGCAAGGCCAAAGAGTGTTAACTTCGGTCATAGCGCGCGTTTCGTCTACACAACTAGCATCTTATAAAACAGGCTTAAAATGTGGACGGTTTATCTTTGATCGTTATCGGCGTTGCAGTTCCGTGGAGACACAACCAATAATGCCATTATGACGTTGCCGAAAACCTTATAAGCAATTAGACGAGTTCGAACGTGGTCGTATAGTCGGGATGCGTGAAGCTGGTTGGTCATATCTAGCAATAGGCTGCCACTTGCACCGAACGGATACTGCTGTGCAAAGGTGCTGGCAGCAATGGTTGTTGCAAGGAACCATCGGCGGGATGAAGGCTCTGGAAGGCCAAGGTGCACGAATGCGAGGCAAGATCAGATGATTGTGTTAAAGTCCAACGTGCAATAGCCTCTTCCATACCACACGTGGTACCTTCCATCATCTCACGGCGCTTGGCTAAGGTGGGGTTACGCTCACGGCGGCCTTTAAGACGTCTGCCCATAACCCCACAAAATTGACAGAGTCGTTTGGAATGGCGTCGTAGCTGAGTATCATGGCTGCCAGCAGACTGGCATCGCATAGTGTTCAGCGATGAATCCCGCTTCAGTCTTTCAGCAGATGACCATCGGGTATGTGTGTGGAGGCGCCAGGGCCAGCGGTCCCAATCAGTTTTTGTTTTACACAGGCACATAGGCAGGGCGCGGTTGCCTAGTGGGTTGGGAATTGCACTCGATAGGCCCGGGTTCGATTCCCTCCGCTGCCAAAACTGCCGCCGTGTTCACGCGGAGTACGATCACCTTAAACATGTGGGTCCGTAAATCCTTCCGAGAGGTTGGTGGTAGAGAGGAGGATACGGTCCTGTGGATGTCTCCCCCACTGGGTTCCTGTCTAAATTGGGTGGCTCTTCCCGGACGTCCAAACAGTTACCTTACGCCTTTCTGGTAGGTCGGATAGTCTGGTTCTCAACAACAGCAACAGGCACACAGTCATAACCCCTGGTGTGATGGTGTTGGATGCTATCTCTTACGACAGCAGATCGCCCCTAGTACAACTTTAACGTCTCAACGATATGTTGATGAAATCCTGCGGCCATTTGCGTTACCCTTCATAGCACATCACTCTGGAGCCATTTTCCAACAAGATAATGCCACGCCATATACGGCTCGCATATCTGTGGACTGTCTCCGTGCTGTTGATACTGTTCCTTGGCCAGCAAGGTTACCAGACCTTTCGCCAATCGAGCATGTATGAGACATGCTACGCCGCCAGATTCGAGCAACCTGAAATGTAGTAGATTTGGAGCAACAATTGGGGAATGCCTGGCAGAATGTATCGCAAGATGACATTATGAAACTTTATCACTCCTTACCTAGACGTATATAAGCATGCATTGCCGCCAAGTGGGGTTTCACCAATTACTGATTTGAAAATTCAATGTGCAATTGCTAGCCATTGATCGGTCCTGCGGCCTTGATTTTGTAATCATTTCATTACCTGTGTATGAGCTGTACGCATATTTAATTTCAATAAAAACAGTCACTTTCTTCATGTTGCTTCGATTTTTCTCTGCAAAAGAGTATATATATATATATATATTGCTATAGTGATGATTGATTCCATTTAATAGTATAGTGCATGGAAGTAAAAGTAAGGAGTTAAAACTTCATATTAAGATAACGCCAATACCATTTGAGACAATAATTCAGGTAGCGCTTGGGTAAGATAAGTAGACCTGCATTGTATATATTTCTTTTGCTGCGAAAGGCCTGAATATTTATTTAAACTGTCCACTTTGTAAAAATAAAGTATTTACACGATGCGAATGCTACGTATTCAAAAGTATTTTACCTTTCCATTTATTTTTAACACTTTACAACATAGTTGAAAAGTGTTTATGACTTTGTTCATTCTGTCAGTCTGTCTGTCCGTTAGCACGATAACTGCCGTAAAAATGACTTTATCAAAATGAAATTTTAGTATGTTGTTCAGACGGTCTGTGGGACCTATGGGAATATAAATGAATAATATCACCCAATAAGTTTTGGATTGAACCCGGGTTGAAAAAATGAAATACAAATGAAATACATGAGCCCTATGGGACCTAATTTTTAAAACATTTTTGAAGCGGAATTAAAATTCACAAATTGCTTCGAAAATTTTAGGAAATATTCAAATTATTCTATAAAATATATAAAAAAATTTTAGCAGAATATGTTCGGTAGTTTTTAACACTTTACAACAAAGTTGAAAAGTGTTTATGACTTTGTTCATTCTGTCTGTCTGTCTGTCTGTCTGTCTGTCCGTTAGCACGATAACTGCCGTAAAAATGACTTAATCAAAATGAAATTTTAGTATGTTGTTCAGACGGTCTATAGGACCTATGGGAATATAAATGAATAATATCACCCAATTAGTTTTGGATTGAACCCGGGTTGAAAAAATGGAATACATTGAGCCCTATGGGACCTAATTTTTCAAGTATTTTTTAAGCGGATTTAAAATACACAAATTGCTTCGAAAATTTTAGGCAATATTCAAATGGTTCCGTAAAATATATAAAAAAAAAATTCAGCGAAATATATTCAGTAGTTTTTTAAATAAAAATTAAAATAATAATAACACCTCTTATATGAAGCGATCACGTGTCCATGATATGAAACGATCACATGACCCACTTCAAAATGATATATGGCATCCATCTTGTGTCAAAATCGTGATTTTTAAAGTTCTTTTTAATTCATATTGAGTGTTGTATCCGTCCTAAAACTACTTTATTTTTGCCTAAATTCTGTGCATCTACATACGGAAACAACGCAATGACAATATATTCCAGTTTAAATGCTCATCTAAATTTGATTATTTCTACTATTAAGCCTATTTTTCACCTATGTAAAATGTAAACAACAAAATATGTAGAATGAGTTGTATTAGAATCGCTGTAATTCTTTAACACAATATCAAATAGTCCATGGAGTCTGCTTAGCTGATATGAATGAAATATTCATTGATTTTAGAAAGAGAAGGACGATATTTTTCGATGAAGTTTAACGAATAGAGCTTACTTACTTGTAGCTCAATGGTCTTAATTTTTAAATAAAATAAATTATTATAGTATTTTGATGAAAGACATGAATGGGGGAATTATTTATGAATGAAATGTTGCTTTTATAGAGAGAGCCAGGCGTGTTATATTTTTATGACGTCATTTGAATGAATTTCAGTTGTTTTCGATGAAGTTTTCAAATATAATAAATTATCGTAGTATTATGATAATTCTAAAATTATTACCAAGGAATGTATTACATTTTAGAGATGTTTAAACCAGGCAATTTATACTTTAATGCCGTCATTTGAATGGAGTTAATTTTTTTCGATGAAGGTTTAAGGTTTCAAATATAATAAATCAATGTAGTATTGTGATAAGTTTTAAAATATTACCGAGGAATATATTGCATTTTCGACTTTTTTAAATAAAATTGCATTGAAGTTGGAAAGTGTTTCATAATCAATGCTTTAAGCATGATCGATCTTTCTTGTTTAAATAGAGTGGGGTAAAATAATAATTACACCCATATCATATGAAGAGATCGCGTGACCCACTTTAAAATAAAATATGGCATTCATTTTCTTTTCCTAGTGTTAAAACCATGATTTTTAAAGTTGTTTTTAATTCATATTTAGTGTTGTATCCGTCCTAAAACCGCTTTATTTTTTCTTAAATTCTGTGCATCTACATACTGAAACCATGCAATTACAATATAGTTGAGTTTAAATGATCTAAAAATAACTGAATAATATCTAAATAAAACTTTGATTATTTCTACAACGAAGGCTGAATTTCTTTAATTACGTTACGTTTCTTTTACGTTGCTGAATTTCTTTAACGCAAAATTATTTAGCTCATGGAGTCTGCAATATAGCTGATATGAATGAAACATTCATTGATTTTACATATAGAAGCATATGTTTTTCGATGACGTTTTAAACATAGAGTTAAATTTCTTGTATCTCCATGGTTTTAAGTTTTTAAATAAAATAAATTATTATAGTATAGTGATGAATGAAAGGATTGGAAAAATATTTATGAATGAAATGCTGCTTTTATATAGAGGCGATTTATATTTCGATGATGTCATTTGAATAAAGTTCATTTGTTTTCGGTAAAGTTTTCAAATAGTAAATTATTGCAGTATTATGATAATTTTAAAATATTACCGAGGAATGTATCGCATTTTAGAGATGTTTAAACCAGGCAATTTATATTTCAATGCCGTCATTTGAATGAAGTTCATTTTTTTCGATGAAGTTTTAAGTTTTCAAATATAATAAATAAATGTAGTATTGTGATAATTTTAAAAATATTACCAAGGAATATGTATGTATCGCATTTTAGAAATGTTTATATAAAATTGTATTGAAGTTGGAAAGTGTTTTATAATCAATTCTATATGCATGATTGATCTTTCTTGTTATCTTTATATATTCTGAACTCTATCCTACAAATATGAAACAATACTGATTAATTATACTCATAATTATGTAACCCTTAATTTAAAAATAATCAAATGTACGTATACTAAATACTGCACCTTTCTGTTATGTCAATAACTAACACTAGCGACTACTTTACTAACACTAGCAACACCTCGATATCATTGTCATTATGGCCTTTTCAAGCTTTTCATCCATAGGGGAGTTTCATCTCTTTCTTTCTAACTCCATGGTATGATGATAATCTGTCTTAACAAGTTTGAATAATTCAATTTATTTCTTCAGCTTTTGTCAAAATTCATAATGTATTTAGTTCCTAATGTCTTTTTCGTAGTTACATATGTGTAAAATATCTTATATATGAAATTTTAATATACATTTTTAGGGATACGTATTCACATTTCTCGTTGGTGGTGGGATTCTCTGCTTCCTAGGAGCTTACATCAGCATGTTGATGAACAAATTCCCCAGATGCACATCAGATAGGGATTCATCCAGTGAGAAATATTTTTTCGCCTCGCATTTTGTAAAAAATCTATTCTTCTCCGACATTAGCATATACTTAAGAATTGGATCTGTAGGTAAGTAGTCTACCATACATAAATATGCTTGAAATAATTTTAAAAACATATTTTCCTTTCTATTCTAAAACCTTCATAATAACTCTCTTTTGAAAAATACCCTGCTACCCGTAGATCGGCTTAACCGAAAGATTCCAAATTTTTATTTTTTGATAATTTACGTATTAATTCAATTTTTGCTAAAAGTTTTACCTACATTTATTTCTTTTTATATTTTTAATATTGAAAATATTGTTAGGTGTGCATTGATTATAATACTAATTGATACAAATGAGAGATATTTTAATATGTGATACGATTTTGATAATATATGTGAGATACATAGTACGGCGTAAAAAAATAGACAGAAGCTTATTACTTTGAACATTGTGTATACGCAATCGCTTTATTTCTTTATAGATTATATAGTGATTTTCTTCTAATGCTCAATTTGGTTTCGCTTCAAAACTGCCTTGCAACTCTACCTTTTAAACAATCGCACATCAGAAACTGTTGCATCATCTTGTGCTTAAACCGAAGTGCTGCGTCTAGGATCTTTGTATCGTCAGTGTGCGTAATAAATGTATTATTTGTCTCATCGGGCGCTTTTCCAACAGTAGCTTCTCCTATATTTACTGCAGCAACTATTTCCGCATCCGTAAGTCCTGATCATCAGTCTTTGGGACAAGCCAGACCTCAATGTCGGATGTCCTGGGAAACCGCTTTAACATGCCCCAAGAACACTTCGGAATTATAAGAACTGCATTATTGTCCGCAGTTCCAACTAAATATGCTTTCACGTGCTCGAACTCTGTTTCGAAACTCGTGACTCTCAGGTCATAATTTACGCCCAATCATCCGAAAATTCCTATGTAACCCCGATTAACCAAAAATGTTTCGGTCCTATGATATTTGAATAACCGGGATTCTACTGTTGCGAACACTCATAAGGTGGTATTAAATGCCTTAAGCTGGAGAAGTCTTTAGCTCAACCTTATGATACCGACCACGCTTTTGCCTCGAGATCACATCACGGCACTGCCAAGTTGGTGATTTCGCGTTCTCGCCACATTGGTGACCCGGACATGATCAGAAGTTTGCATGTTCAGATCAGGTCCGGGTCACTCATGCCCTCTACATTGGTGACCTTGGACGAGCACGAATTATCCAGAGTTCTATTATGTCTAATTTTTCAGCTTCCTAAAAATTATATATGCATTGTAAAAACGTATATTCTGTATTCTATTCCCCATCCGATGGCGCCAGGAAGCAGTTGAATGAAGGTTTCAAACTCTTGATATACAATGTCTCTTCGGGTTCCATTTTAATTTTTGTAATTAAATTTATATATATATATATATATATATGTGTGTATATATATATATGTATATCTATATATATATATATATATATATATATATATATATATATATATATATATATATATATATATATATATATAGTAGATATTATTCGGAGTACAATGATACTTTTGGTTTGACTGCACGACACGAGGAGCAGAAATAACAATTGGTGTACGGATTGGACTGAATATATATATATATATATAATTATTTATATATATATATATATACAGTCCAATCCGTACACCAATCCGTACACCAATCCGTACACCAATTGTTATTTCTGCTCCTCGTGTCGTGCAGTCAAACCAAAAGTATCATTGTACTCCGAATAATATCCACTATATATGAATGTGTATCTAATTTGCATAAAGGATCGTCTTCATATTTAGTTACTCAGTATTTCTAAAAATTCAAATAGCAACACTCATTTTTGTGTCATCTTAAGATTTTCCCATGTCAGCATTATTCTAAATTTAAATTTGTATGCGATTCGACCATAAATATGGGAGATACACGGAAAATAAACTATTCGCAACTCAATATTTAAGGTTGTAAAATGAAGGTCACTCATACTTTGCATTTATACTTTCTCTATTCCGTTGATATGGCATAATCTCTGCAAAAACATCTGATCAAAAGGCTTGTGAGGTCCAGATCTCGTAAATTTTGGAGACAGATATGTTAATATTAAATGAAGTTTTTATAGCACCAAAATATATTTAATGTCCTGGGAGCCACAAATTAGTTTTCCTCACGCAGTTGGGTGAAAATTATTGACATTTTATTCGAACCATACAAAAATTTAATTTCGGAATTATTATTAAATTATTAAAAATTAAAAATTTCACCGATTTAATTAGAAATTCTATAATGTTTCTTTGACTATTACCCTTTATTTTTGTAGCACACAAATGCGTATCGGCAACATTAAATGACATTAACACATTAGTTTTTCGTACTTGGTGCAATTTGTCTTAAAATATTAAAATAAAAGACAAAACTTAAAATACTTTCACATATAAAGAAGATTAATACTATTTAATTTGATACAACTTACTATAATCGCTAATATATACATAGAACATTACAGCTCAATAATACATAAGGTAGCCTTTCCTGTCAATAACTTCTTGGATGCGTTGGGGCATAGGATTTTTCAAGTTACGGACAGGTTCAGTGACCTGCAGAAATAATTCCCACGCTGCATAAGCGGATTGCCAAAGCTAACTCTCACTAACATTTTATAAAATAACTTACCTTCAAACGTCTACAGAATATAAAAGTTTCATAAAATAACGTTTTCCGCAACAATGGAAGAGATCATTTTGACAGCTGCCGTCGTTCTAGGAAGATCGTTGATTTGTTTTCTTATTATAAAATGTAGAATAATTTTCTTCTGTGTTTTCAATAACTTTAAGAAAATAAGAAAAGTCATAAAATTCCAATGGACTGAGATTAGACGTTTTGGAGGAATCTTTTCTCAAAGTAGTTATGCGGTCGAAATGACCACTTCCATCGTTTTAGTGTTACATACAAGTAACAAGTCGAAAGTAATTTTAAAAATTATATTATTAATTCTATTTTCAATGAGATAGCCTAAATCTGTTATGCAATTAACTACAAAGTCTGGAATATGCAAATATAGTCTTTACTTGCATATTCTATGCCATTTCTCATATTGAAGAAATATATGCATTTAGTTTAATTTACAATTTCACCATTTATTGTTGTTGATTTCGAGTTTTGAATGAAATTCGAAATTAAAATTATTTTACATAGAAGTTTATATAATATTAAGTGTGAAGAAAACCTGAAATAGCACGCATGAATCTAAAACTGACTTTCAGATTTGTCATTGCACTTTAAATTAGGAATTTTTCTTAATACAAATGCAATAATAATGTCTGATCACTGGTTACACAAATGCCAAGAGTCTAAACTTTGCATTGAACTGCAATTTTGAAAAGAAAAAGAAAACGAAAAGATAAATCTAGTATTTTCCATTGACAGGATGGTCCTCAGAAAGCGTCAGAAAGATGCATTTTTGAATAAATTTGTATTTCAATAAGTACTAAAAGGAATGAACTAAAATTTTGCCCTCCAATTTTTCCGACAGTGCTGAATCAATTATCGTCAAAATTTACCTATGTTTCTAGCCATATTTATTTCAAATATGACTTTCATAATTAATAATTGACACTTAAATTTGTTTAAAGATGAAAAATAATATGCATTTTGTTCGAGTTATTCAATATCCCAAAATAAAATAGGATTTAGATTGATTTACTAATTGTTTCGTAACATGTAAAAAAAAAAAACTGTTACCAATGTAACATTAGGGGCACGAAATTTCAAGCAGTCATAACTCCCTAACGGCTTGAGTAAAATATATAAATTTTATATTAATTCAGGGTGTTTTAACCTGAAGAATTAAAATATGTTGCCAAACGTGGGTGTTGCTTTTGAAAAAATAAAGTTAGAGTTTAATATAACGACGATCCCTTATGCAAATTAGCTACTCATTCAGTTATAGAAGACACTATTACGAGTCCAAGGATACAATTAGTTTTACTACAGATCCTATAACACAGACTGACCTCTGGCCGCCATGATGCACCACAGTGAGAAACGCCCTAGCGTCAAGAAGTGAGAACCAGCGCCAATCTCCTTTCTGGCCTCAGTGGATCTCTCCTATTTTGGCCCATTTATCGCCGACTCCGGCAAAAAAAAAAAAATGATATTCTTGTACTCATGTCTTTTACAATTTATCCATTTATTCTTCTTTCTTGTCCATTCAGGAATCTAAATATTCGTATCCCTTTTCGGAAAGTATTAACGCAATTTACGGCCAAACATCCTCCCCTTTTATTGCGAATTTATACCACAATGAACGATATCGAGTCACTGCGCAATGACTAAGTATAATACGAAATGATAGATGCGTCCTTGGGTTTTACTGTATGGACCAAGGGAGCTGGAACGGTGTTATACATACACACACACACACACACACACATATATATATATATATATATATATATATATATATACTACGTAACAGTGAAAATGAGAAAGCAAAAAGGAGTGGGCAGAAAAATATGCTAATTGCAGGGTAGACGCAGCTCACCGAGCTATGTAAATGGTGCGAAATGCGTATCTGTCCTACGCACGTTGAGTGAGATATACGGGAAGGAACCTGAAAATCGGCAAATAGTCTCGCCGCTCTATCTGCCAGGGAAATCATTTTGCAATTTTTTTGTCTCAGAGAAAACGTGTAGTAGCAGAGAATGCCAGGCCGCCGCCAACCGAGGCAGTTCCAGCAGACAGACGATTTCACGAGGGGTATGGTAATCGGACTCAGAAAGGTAGGTTGGTCCACAGAATACTATATTCAGAAGGTTCACTCCCATAGGACCCTATGGCAACATTTTTAACATGGGATGTCGCATAGACACTAGAGCTCGTGAGTTGGACCAACTGAACTGCGATGCGTCTGCAGATTTGGCGCGCTATCGCTCGCTTGGCGATTTTTTTTTAAACGGGAGGGGAACAAAATGTTGAGGACTGTACTTTTATAATTTTTGAAACTATAGAAAGGATCAGGATTTAAAAATACATTAATCTGCAACATAAATATATTCATTAGTTTAAGAATATTTAAATAAACATAGTTATATATTTAATTCAAATAATCATAAAATAGATTAAAAAATACACACATTGCATTGTCTCACTATAAAACATAATGCACAAAAAATTACAAGCTAACATACTCAAAAGACTGAAATATTATATAATATTTTCAGTCTAAAAAGTATACTAGCGTGTTGATCGTTAATTACTTGATCCTTAATTTATTCTGGGATACTGATAATAGACTTTTTTTTTTAAATATAAAAATATTCATATAGTAGATATCAAATTTACATAAATGCACTATCGAAGTTGTGGAACTCAATCATTAATTACCCGAGGGGGGGGGGGGGGGGCAATTTTCCACCATAAGGCACTTAATAAAAATTTTACATAAATATATACACATACTATATCACATTCAACTAAGAAAAAGTTATCCAAATATCAATTATTTCACATTTTATAAAAATACGGAAAATATTTTTTAACTAATTATACCACTACCTCTTAAAATTTAGTCTAATCCGGCAGTAATAACACAGCACTAATATACTTATATGAACACGTGTATACTTATGAACACGTGTATACTTATAATGAACACGTATGTAGGATGGTGATAACTAAAATTATTTCAATTTTAATAAACATAAATTACATACCCTGTAACGCAACCAGTTTTCTTTTATCAATCCATTTCTATGAAATGATCAAATAATCCTTTTTCACGTTACTCAAACCACGCTAGTCTGTTGTTCTAAGTTTTCGCCGAGCGAAATAGGGCTATAACATTGAAAATCGTCTTGGAACCAAACCAGACTATCGCCAAGCGCTCGGAACAAACCAGACCATCGCCAAGAGCGCGCCAACCCAATGTTTGGTCTATCTCTAATGGCTGCCGCGAAAACGAAACTATCGAGAGTGACAGGTCTGTATAGTAGTCTGTGGGTTGGTCCATACGTCATATCTCAGCGGACAGCCACCTACACGCATCCACGGTGCACCGGCTGTGGCGAAGATGGTTGGAATAAGGGAATGTGGTACGTTTGAGGGGTGCCGGTACGGCCAGAGTGACATCAGCACGCATGGACCGACGCATCCACTGGCAAGCGTTGACGGTCCTGCAGGCCACTTCCATCGCCCTTTTGCAGCATGTGCGGGACACCCTTGATGCTCCCATATCAACCAGGGCCATTAACTGCCGATTGGTCGCCGGTGACCTGCACTCATGGCGCCCATTAAGAAGATTGTCATTAACCCAACAGCACAGACGCCTTCGTTTTCAATGGTGTCGGGATAGAGCCACGTGGACGCTGAAATGGCACAGGGTCGTGTTCTCAGACGAGTCACGGTTCTGTTTAAGCAATGACAATCGCCGTGTACCGGTATGGCGCAGAAGTGGTGACAGGTCCAATCCGGTCGTATATGTGGAACGCCACAGCACGCGACAACGCGACATCATGGTTTGGGGTGCCATCTCCTACGATAGCAGGTCACCTCTGGTCCGTATTGAGGGCACTATGACGGCCCCACGATATGTGGATGACGTGCTGCGGCCAGTGACACTACCCTTCCTTCAGGGGGGTGCCCAATGCCATTTACCAGCAGGATAACGCCCGACCACACACGGCACGCATCAGCCATCATGTCCTGCAAGGTACCCAGCTGCTTCCCTGACCACCAGTCTCCCCTGATCTCTCACCAATCGAACACGTCGGGGACGTGATTGGACATCGCTTGCGTACGCTGCCACCGCCACGGTTATAAGAATAACTCTGGCAAATGGTTGACAGGGAATGGGCAGCCATCCTTCAGGACACCATCCGCACGCTCATTGACTCTGTACCTAGACGTGTTGCTGCCTGTATCGCCGCCCGCGGTGGTCCTACAGCCTACTGATCAGACGGTGTTATCGCTCAGTGTATAGGTACTTCATGTTGCAATAAACATTACTTATTGTTCGTTGCTGTCTCTCTCTGTTTGCCGATTTTCATCACTTTCTGCCCACTCCTTGGTATTTCATTTCATTGTCACGCAGTATATATATATATATATATATATATATATATATATATATATATATATATATATATATATATATATATACAGGGTAATCCAAAAGTCAGTTAAGATTTGAAAATTCAATAATTCACGGGATAATGTACGTGGAGAGATAAAAATTGACACACATACTTGAAATGACATGGAGTTTTATTGAAATCTTAAAAAAATAATTACAAGAAATGGCCAACAGATGGCTGTTCATCTGATAACAAAGTCGATAATTAGCTTAACAATTCATCTGTTAGCAAAGACGATGTTCTTCAAAACAAATTCTCAACGTGTCGGCCGTCATTCATCAGCAATACCTGTACCGAGAGACAATGTTGTGAACATCACTGTGCAGCATATCTGTAGGAATGGAAAGAAATTGCCGTCGGGTGGCGTCTTTTAGCATCTCTAACGTGGTCGGACGATCGCGGTAGACTTGCGACTTCAGGTAACCACACAACCAATAATCACATGGATTGAGGTCTGGGGACCTGGAAGGCCAAGGATGACAGAAGTGGCTGCTCAGCATACGATCCTCACCAAACGATCTGCGCAAGAGATGCTTCACAGGTGTAGCAATATGGGATGCATTTAATTCAATACAGAGACTCAATACTCATCTGTATTGAGTGAAATCCGTTCAATAGAGAATAGAAACGTTCAAAATAGTTTAAGTTATTTAGTATTGATGTAAAATGTTATATTACATTGATGTCATGGATTTAATAAGGTGGTGAAGTGGTTTTGCCTTTAGGAGTTGACTTATATGGTTGTGATATGTAATAATAGCGTCGATGGATGTTTTTACATCTCGACTAGAATAAATGTTTTATCTTTATATATTTCTGTCTGAGTAGATATCTTTATTGTCTGGTTTTCCCCTTTTAGATTGATGCATATGTATTCTTTTTGTTACGCCGCTGCCCTCCACTCTATAAGTAGCTATGCTGCCACAGTCCGTATGTCTACTTGGAGGACACCTCAATCGGCGAAGTAATAGTTTCGCGGATTGGCGGCTCTTTTGTCTTTTAATGACATGACACACAAGGCGTGAATGGTTAAGTAAAAGAACAATTTATATAAATAAAAACCTATTTATTCCCCTGTTCCTAGTTACAGGGCGGTAGGAGTTGCTGGACTTGTGGGGTGGAGTCCTCGGGACGGGACTTTTGAACTATCCATCGTCTACAAACCTCCTTTAAGAATAATAGTCTTTATGAGTTATGCTCCTTCTTGGATGCTTCTTGTCCTGTCCCGAGTGCTTCAGCTCCTGTGCGGGGGCCTCCTGGAGTTTTCCTATCTAAGACTTGCTGACAATGTTTTTCTTAAGTTAAATTTTTTCTTTAAGTTAACTATCTATAAGTTAAGTTTAAATTTTTTCGGTAAATAGTTGTGTATTAATACTGCGGGCGAAATGTTAATTTTTGAGTATAATCTTCTTGAGCTGGTCCGATCCGACTTGTCAGCCTCTTCTGTTCCTGGGCTCCTGATCTCATGGCAGATTTCTATCTGGACCTTTGTGGACCTGGATGGCCTGTATACTGTCAACAACCTGTATACTGTCTAAGGCTCTCCAAGACTCTGGTGCGCTTTCTGGGGGGACTGAGGCTCCGGGCTGTCTCTGGTTGTCTCCGACGAATGGTGCTCTGCTGCTGAACAGATCCCAAATTTTGTCTCTCTGCCTTGGCCTGGTGTCTTGGCTTAGCTAAATTTCTAAGAACTTGACCACTTTTAGATATGGAGAGGAAGATCGTTTAGTTCAATAGCGGTGCTTGTGTTACTATATAAAGTATAGAAAGGGCTTCTCCATAGGAAGAGTGCCTGTGTGACTTTACAGTGATAAAAGAAAGTGACCTTGCTTAAACTGCAAGAGTAATGAATAGCTCACGAAGCTATCAATGTAGTTTCCAGTTGTGTTACAGAAGTGTTTTCAGTAGTGTGTGAGAGTTCACTTGTGTTTTCAGTTGTGTGAACAGTTCAGTTTGCTGCCTACAGAGTTTTTTCCAGTTTCTGTTCTATAGTGTTCTCCATGTGCTTTAGTGATCTTTTCTTTTCGTCTGAGTGCTCGACAGTCCTGGTGTGGATGTTTATGCTTAGTGACTCTTGGTCTGGAGTTACGTTGGTGGAGCGATTTGATGTGTGCTCATAACTTCAAGTGTGTCAAATTAGTGTTATTGTTTGGTGAGTAAAGACTTTGCTTTCTCCTTGTGACTACAGATGTGAGAGTCCTGATCGTGTTAATGCTCCTTCTAGCAAAACTCTTCTTATGAAAAGGGCTGACGAACGTTTATAGACAGTGAATGTGAATAAACTTTCAGAGCTAGACATTCCATGAACTTCTGTAGTGTCTGGACGTGCTGAACTCTTTTCACTATTCAAAAACATTCAAACTGCACATTTTAATTTCTACACTGACCACGGAGTGGAAATGTTTGTCTTGTACTTAACCACAAGAATTGCCGCTGAGCGGAGCAGGCCGGTAGGCCTTTAATGTAATCCCCAATGTAAATTCCTCATCCATTTATATGCATATTGTAATAAATTTCAGGGTTGGAAGTCTTCGCTGGTCCTGCCTGCCTGCCCCTCGGCATTGGTTTTGCTTGATACTAGATAGTCTGTTCCCTGGCAATTAATGGGCGTAAACCTCACGGTCGCCTTGCCTTGGAGCTCTTAACCTGTTCCTAGTTACATCATTCTGTTAAAACATTGTCCTTCTTTAGGTAGCTATCGTACCTTTCCTTAGACCAGGAAAGAGAATGTTGGAAAGAGAGAGTGTGTCTGTGTAATTTAAAAGATCCATCGCGTAACATACCTCAACGCCGAATTACTCCCGGAAAACTAGCGCGTTTTAACACCGTCATAATAACATGGATGAGAATTCTTTAGACGGGGGTTGCTACGGTCCTGGATTCTAACACTCGGGCTCCAGTCGTCGGGCTGGGGACTCAAGAGATGCTCATGAACCGATCGGTGCACCAAACTAGTGTTGGTACTGACTCACATTTCTATCTATAATCATATCATCTCGGGCCAATATATATAGTACCCAACTTGTTGTTTACACCTCCTAGTTCCTACCTGTTCAACTAGGCCTCCACACGGCCTCTTGACTGCTGGTATCTTGAAATGTATTGGAATTTATACATTCGAAAAACCAGATGTTAGCAGAGTGTCGTAGCGGATGTAAGCAGGAAATAGTCTTGACGTGAAAAAAACGATATTTATTTTTTCACGAACTCAAAACATTAAAATAACATAAGAACATATCAATTTCCATAACTTGGAAAAGATATTTTGCAAAAGTTGAATAGTTTAAACAAAAGTCTTGAAAAATTACAGAAGACTTAACAGCAGTTAGGCCTAACAACATCGGCCATTAAACATTGCCGTAACCGGCGTACATGAAGATAACGATCATACGTGATCATGATGATATATCACGAAGACGAAGATAATCAACAGATACAAGCACTAGCTTAAATAGCCCAGTATCATTGAAGTTGTAGTTAATGTTTTCCTTCCGATGTATGCTAATCTATAATCGGTTGAAGTAGAAATTAGCATAAACCGGAAGTTGACGTCTCAATCTGCAGGACCACAGACCATGGGGGTAAAACTTCTTAACAAGCGATCCGAAAGCGATTAGCCTATTAGAACGAAGTATCTTTTAGATTTTAGACCGTACATCGACCGATTCACGTACTTGCTTCTTTACAACCGAAGTTTTTGTAACATTGACCTCTTGACAATCTGGTGGGTCCCTCAGCTGCTGGCGATCTCAAATGGTCGTGAGAGATTTCGCTCCCTCAGGCCATTAAAGTACACTCGTTATTGTGCGTTCACACTGACACTTTTCGGACAGATTTCTAAACCCTATTCTACGTACTATAGGTGCGCAAGTCATACTTATGGACGGTGGAATAATTCCCTTTTCCTGCGTTATATATTTTATAGCATTGGGCCTCTTCCATGGTAAAGCCGCCCCGCGTTAAGCGCTTTCTTACTGAAAGGGGTGTTTACACTATAATGTCGCACATGGGCTCTGCTTTAAGCAAAAACACATTCCACTATTTGCCATCTGCCCCTGATGTTAAAATAACAAGTCTTAAGTACGCGATACCTTGTTACGCGTTCAAGATTTCAATTTTGAGCGCCGTAACATTTTTATAGCAATGTACCGGCCTCCGAGAATGTTGTCGCGACATAAAGCTCGCTTTAACTGGGGTGAGGGGGTCACAACCCCCCGGCCATCTTTTGGTACTTTGTTTTCAAATCTTATCTTTTCTTTTTGGACAGATATATATATATATATATTATATATATATATATATATATATATATATATATATATATATATATATATATATATATATATATATATATATATATATATATATGTATTATATATATATATATGTATGTATTATATATATATATATATATATATATATATATGTATTATATATATATATATAGAGAGAGAGAGAGAGTCCCAAAAACATTGACCTCGGCTTTTATTCCTTAAATATTGATCTTAGACATATATAATAAATTATAAAGTTGCGTAAAGAAAGGTACAGAATTTTATGAAATCGATTAAAATTTTCAAGGGAATTAAATTTTAAGAAATACAAAATTTAAATTTTTATACGGCCCCCGTATAAAAACATTTCCAATGAGTAAAATGTGCCCCATACACTAATAAGGGGATATAAAAAATTTCATTTTATCATAAAAAGTCTCAGACATATGAAAAGACAAAAAGGCTGACTTAAACCCCTTTTCGATGCATCGACATGGGTTCTCAGAGGGGAAAAATCATGTCGGCAGATAGCGTTTCAGGGTCATACACAAATTACGAAAGAAAACAATGATTACATAAATAAATAATAATTTTGCTATTTATTGTTACAAAAGTATCTACACTTTGTAGAAATAATAACTTTACACAAAGCTTTCTCAAAACTCAAAATGTTTTCCATCCATGCCAATACAGAACTGCATTCGCCTAATAACACTTCTATCCACTCGATCAAGTTCTTGTTCGGTGATGTCACGACAACCATCTTGAATGCGTTGTTGCAACTCTGCTTTATTTAAGGGAGGTGACAGATAAACAGTTGTGCGTAAACGACCCCACAAATAACAGGAAAGATCAATCATGCATAAGCATTGAATATGAAACAATATCCAACTGAAATGCAATTGAATTTAAAAGTCTCCAAGTCTCCAAAATGTGATACATTCATTGGTGATATCTTTTACATTATCACATTATCATTTACAGTATCATTTACATTACAGTAATTTATTATACTTAAATATTTAAAACTTCATCGAAATATAAATCATCTGATTCTCTATGCAAAAGCAATGAATATTTCATTCATATAACTTGTATTCCAGACTCCAGAGCTAAATAATTTTGCGTAAAAAAAAATTCAGCAATTCTTATATAACTCACCTTACAATCGCTTGAGATATTTGCATTCTGCATAAGTTAAAATTAGACTTCGTTGTAGAAATAATAAAAGTTTAAGGATCATTTAAAATCACAACTATTGTAATAGCGTAGGCACGGAATTTAGATACACAGATAATACACAGATACACAGATAATATATGTGTGTGTGTGTGTATGTATGTATTCCAAGTACTGGAATCGTGCCAAAGATCGGAACTCGAATTTTCGAAGGATCTACACGTTTCGGGACTTCTAGAACACGAAAAAACTATTTTTAGGGAGACGTCTGTGTATGTAAGGGTGTATCTGTGTGTGTTTCTGTGTGTCTGTGAGGGTATTGTATCCACTCTAACTGAAAAACTAATGAACCGAATTTCATAAAATTTGGTAGGTAAGTTTTTGTGGGAAACCCTGATGTTCATTATATTTTAGTACGATTCGTAATAAAAGAATCTGCCTTCTTTGCAAAATGGCAGGCAAAAATTGCCTTAATCCGCTCTAGCTAAAAACTAATGGACCAAATTTAACAAAATTTGGTATATGTAGGTTATTCTGGTACGATTCGGGAAAAAGGAACGGGCTGTTTTTGCGAAATGGCCCGCAAAAATCGTTAAATCTAAAATTAAAAGACTACATGTGCTCAATTATATCAATTAAATGCTTATTTTATACATGAGTTTTGACAACAAAAAGAATAAGACTAACCCCATTACTCTAGGACTAGCCGTTCTTGAGATATTTTAGTTTTTTGGGAGGTTTTCGCTACGCCACTTTTTACAATAAGTCCAGCTATTAAATGAGAACCAAATTTAAGTTTAATGTGCAAATTCAGTGTCATTTAAAATACTTATGGGTGCTTTTTTGTGCAGATAAAGTCAAATTATTATTGAAGAAATAAAGAGAACGTAAATATGAGTCTGCAGGGAAAGTCATGTGCTGCCTACATCAGAATTTTTAACAATCTTACAACAATGATTCATAGAAGTGAACAGGAATTATTTGCAGGCCATTTCGAAAAAAATGTAGGATCTATATTTGAGGATCCACCAAATTTTTGTAGAATAAAATGTTCTACAAATTTATGCTGTGTACCAAATTTCAACTCGCTAGGACGTAGGAAAGTGTATTAAAAATGCCATCAAATAAATGTATCATGAAGAGTTATATAAAATTTTAAAAAATTTAAAACATTGTTATCTACCATATTTATTTTAAAATGGGAAACCTCTCTTATTTATAAAATAATTAACCCTTGGAAAGATATTTATTATATATATCTTTTTTCTTTCTGGAGGATATAGCAAGAGTCAGAATTTAATTGAATTTGTTTTTCTCCCTATATTAAATAATTTTTATTTAAAAAATTACCTAACATATTTTACTGAAATTATTTTTATATATTTTATGGGATAATTTGAATATTTCCTAAAACTTTCGAAGCAATTTGTGAATTTTAAATTCGATTAAAAAATGTTTAAAAAATTAGGTACCATAGGGTTCAATGTATTTCATTTTTTCAACCCGGATTCAATCCAAAACTAATTGGGTGATATTATTCATTTATATTCCCATAGGTCCTATAGACCGTCTGAACAACATACTAAAATTTCATTTTGATTAAGTCATTTTTACGGCAGTTATCGTGCTAACGGACAGACAGACAGACAGACAGACAGACAGAATGAACAAAGTCATAAACACTTTTCAACTATGTTGTAAAGTGTTAAAAATCCATAGGCGTTAAATCAGGTGATCTAGGGGAAATTCGACTGGCCCATGCAAGCCAATCCACTTGTTTGGAAACTCGTTATTTAAACAGTGTTTCACAACTGTAGTATGGTGAACTGGAGATCCGTCCTGTTGAAACCATACATGTGGAAGTACTATTAGGGGCAGTTCATCCATAAAATCAGGAATAAGTTCAGAATCTCATTAACATATCCTGTCAGCCGTCAACGTACCATCATACAGTATGGGTCCAAGCAAACGGTTTCTGAAAATACTACACCATACATTCACAGAAAATTACTTTTGATGATGAATATCACGTACCACGAATGGATTTGTGTCAGACCAGAAGTGTTCATTTTGAGGATTTGTGCATCCATCTTGTTTAAAACAGCATCGTCAGTCCAAATTTCGCTTTTCAGGAAAGAGGGATTTGCATCTTCCTGATTTAGAGCCCAATTACAAAAATCTAGACGACGTTGATAATCTGTTGACTCCTGTCCTTGCACACGAAGAATATTAAACGGATGCCATTTATTCCGTCTGAGTATTCTCCACACTGTTGTACGTGGTACGTTCATTTCTGATACAGCAATACAAACACTACTATGTGGATGACTACAAAAGTAAGCCAAAATATCAATTTCTACATCAGTTGAGTGAAGTCTAGGCCTACCTAGTCCAAATACACGATACTCTTTCACGCACTCGTTGCACCAATCGGGAAATAAATCCCCCAGAAGGATGTCCAGAATTGGGAAAAGTAGATTGATATTCCCGTGCAGTTTCGCTAGCATTGCAATTGCATAAACTGTACAGCATAAGCATTTCAAAAAGTTCTTCGTTGCTGCATTGCGACATACTGTCGGTACAGACTAACTACACTCGCAGAAGGTAGCAGAAATGTGAAATACTTAGGGCCGCTCAGACTGCCGGGCTGCTCGCGCTGCGCTTGCGTAAGCAAGGCGATTGATCAATGGCGGAGCAAAAACAAATTTCTCATGTGATAATGCGTCTGATGCGATTGTGTGGCGCACCGATCAGAGGCAGATATTTGCATGTGCATACATTTCTAAGCTGTTTTAATATTTATTTTGATTGTGCCATTTCCAAGTTTTATTCTGTAATTAATCATGTAAAATTTTAAGGTATTTTTTAGAAAGCATATTTTTGAAAAATTGTAAATAAATCTAAAGATAAGAGGCAGATATTATTTGTCTATGATGCATTTCTGCGTTGCATCATTTGCACTCTTGCTGTAAACATTTACATTTTAATTTGTGATTAATCCCTCACCAACTTTGTTTAACTTGGACTTTTTGGGACTTTTTATGATAAAATGCTAACATTTTGTACATCACCTCATTAGCGTGTGGGGCACATTTTACTCATTGGAAATGTTTCTATACTTCAACTGATCCCTGAAAATTTTTATCCCCTGAAAATTTTTATCGATTGCATAAAATTCTGTACCTTTTTTTTACTCAACTTTGTAATTTATTATATATGTCTAAGATCAATATTTAAGGAATAAAAACCGAGGTCAATGTTTTTGGGACACCCTGTATACAGGGTGTCCCAAAAAGATTGAAACGCGCTTTAATTCTTTACCTGTTGGAGATAAGTGGGCAATGTAAGTTGTAAAAATGTTGAAAGTAAGGTCGGACATAAAACTACGTTAATGAAATAGTCCTCCCATTAATTTTCAAAAAGTTACACTTTTTAAATTTTTATACGACCCCCTTAGACAAATTTGGTCAACCAGAAAAATTTTATTTTTTATGCAACAAGATCACTAAAAAAGCCGCATATCTGTATCTTTAAAATCAACTGAATTATGATAAAGGAAAAAATCTGACTTATGCCACTTCTCCGTACCATGTGAAAGGATGTTTCATCAGTGAAAATAGGGATCATAAACAAATTGACGATGAAAATTGTTTAGATCAAAAATAAGTCAATAGGTGTCAAACTTTTTTATCACAAAATCATCTAAATAATGCATTACACAGACAGATATCATATAAAGCAGTGGTACTTACTATGCAATTGGGTATCCTATGTATTATCATCCAGTTTTATCTTTTTTGTGATATGTCACAAATTTACATTTCTAATTTGATATATGGTCCCCATTCACAATATTCAATTTTCAGTTAAATATAACTCGCTCAATTCTAAAGATATAGGTATACGTTTTTTTTAATGATCTTTTTGCATCAAAAAAAAAGAAAACATTTCTGATTGACCAAATTTGTCTAAGGGGGTCGTATAAAAATTTAAAAAGTGTAACTTTTTGAAAATTAATGGGAGGACTATTTCATTAACGTAGTCTTTTTCCTACTTTACTTTCAACATTTTTGCAATTTACATTGTCCACTTATCTCTAACAGGTTAAGAATTAAATCGCTTTTCAATTTTTTTAGGACACCCTGTATATTATCGAAAAAAAAACATAAAATCGTAGAAATAATTGAATTTATTGTGTACTATTTATCTTTATGTTTAGAATATTTTTTAAAAGAAGTTAAATATATATTGTAAGATATAATTTAGTTAAAGAAATTGTTTTCTTTAGTATTTGGATTGGGATCTCTTATATCGACTGGATTAGAGATAGCTTCTATTTTTACTGTACCACTTAACTGCACAGATGAGCTCAATTTGATGCAGCCGATTCTATTGGGTCTCTTTAGTTTTCTCCAATTGCACTTTATTTTCATGAATGCAAAGGTAAGAAATATAAGTATCTAATATGTATATATTCCGTTAATTAAAATTTTCAATTCCATTAAAAATGTAAGGGAAGGATGAGTAAAGTGGTCATTCGAAGAAAAAATTGATTTAAAAAAATACTTATCAGCTATAAAAATTAAAATAACATTAATATTACGATTTATGTAGATTTGTGTTTTGCATAAATTTTTGTTGATTATTTGTTTCATAGGAAGTAAATGAATACACTTCTCTCAAATAGCCACTTTACTCGACAGGAGGCCAAGGTGGCCACTATATGAAATAAAACAATTGAGACAGTGAAAAGCGTAAAAAAAATATTTAATATAATTTAAAAAATAATGTTATAAATAACAAACATAAATGCTGTTCATTATTATTGTACAAATAAAAAGCATAAATACTGTTCATTATTATTGTAAATAAGAAACGTAAATGCTGTTCATTATTATTGTAAATAAGAAACGTAAATGCTGTTCATTATAATTATATAAGCAGTGCCGATCCGGTAGTCGAGCGGTCAAGGACAAGCGTTTCCGTCTGATTGCTGGATTGCAGGGTTGTGGGGTCGAATCCAGCCAGCGGGCATAGATGTTGTGCTGTCGAGGCAAAGTCAGACTTCCGCCCTTGAGGAGCCTCAATAAAAAGTGAAGCTGCAAATTTCTCCCCTTTACCATGGAACCAGGGGTCTAGTGGACGTGGTGCATAGGCGCTCCTTCACCAAGGGGGAATAAGTAACAACAACGTATAATCAGTACAATCTTTCCATTTTTAAATATAAAGATGACACTTAATCGAAAAATAACGGAATCTTTTATGTAATGACTAAATAAACAAAACGTAAATGTACGCATAAGAAGAATAGCAGCAAACAATATGGTAGCTGTTTCGTTGACTTAATGGATAAAATTCATCGGATCTAAAAAGGAAGTCCACTGACATACTTATCGCTGAACACCTAGATGCCATTGCGACTACAAACCTCTAACACTATATAAACATTGTCATTGATACGTACATCTCAAACTATTGCTAAAGTGATAGAACTAAAATAGCTTCGTCAAAAGCAACATGAAACTTACTTGTGTCCCTGCCTCCTCATGTTCGTCCTAATCATCCTCTTTAACAAAAAGCATTTTACTGTCTCATACGTAGCATGGAGAATGGATTGTTTTCACGTAAAATTTTCGATTTCGATATTTTAACACCACTATATGTTTTAGAATCGTCTGAATACATTTTGACTATTTCGAAGTGATGTCTATCTGTCTGTTTGTGATCGATTTCTTGTGTACATGACATTCTGCCACAAATATAAATGGATTTTCACAAAACGTTATATTCGAGTTTGTAAACGAAAAATCTAGAACAAGAATGTTTAACACTTTATAACAAAGTTGAAAAGTGTTAATGACTTTGTTCATTCTGTCTGTCTCTCTGTCTGTCCGTTAGCACGATAACTGCCGTAAAAATGACTTAATCAAAATGAAATTTTAGTATGTTGTTCAGACGGTCTGTGGGACCTATGGGAATATAAATGAATAATATCACCCAATTAGTTTTGGATTGAACACGGGTTGAAAAAAATGAAATACATTGAACCCTATGGGACCTAATTTTTCAAACATTTTTTAAGCGGATTTAAAATTGACAAATTGCTTCCAAAATTTTAGGTAATATTCAAATTATCCCATAAAATATATAAAAAAAATTTCAGCAACATATATTCAGTAGTTTTTAAATAAAAATTAAAATAATAATAATTACACCTTTTATATGAAGCGATCACGTGATCATTATATGAAAGATCACGTGACCCACTCCAAAATGAAATATGGCATCCATCTTGTTGTTGTTGAGACCCAGACCGTCCGACCTACCAGAAAGGTGTAAGGTAACTGTTTGGACGGCCGGGAAGTGCCACACAATTTAGACCGGAACCCAGTGGGGGAGGCATCCACAGGGACCGTACCCTCCTTCCCCTACCACCCACCTCTCGGAAGGACTTACGGACCCACATGTTTAACGTGATCGTACTCCGCGTGAACACGGCGGCAGTTTTGGCAGTGGCTGGAATCGAACCCGGGCCTACCGAGTGCAACTCCAGCGCGCTAACCAATGGGCTACCGCGCCCTGCATCCATCTTGTGTCAAAATTGTGATTTTTAAATTTCTTTTTAATTCATATTGAGTGTTGTATCCGTCCTCAAACCGCTTTATTTTTGCTTAAATTCTGTGCATCTACATACTGAAACAACGCAATTACAATATATTTGAGTTTAAATGATCATCCAAACTTGATTATTTCTACAACGAAGCCTATTTTTCACTTATGTAAAATGTAAACAGCAAAATATGTAAAATGAGTTGTATAAGAATTGCTGCATCTCTTTAACGAAAAATTATTTAGTTCATGGAGTCTGCATAGCTGATATGAATGAAATATTCATTGATTTTACAGAGAGAAGGACAATTTTTTTCGATGAAGTTTTAAGTATAGAGTTTAATTACTTGTAACTCCATGGTCTTAAGTTTTTAAATAAAATAAATTATTATATTATTGTGATGAATGAAATGAATGGGAAAATATTTATGAATGAAATACTGCTTTTATAGAAAGAGCCAGGCGTGTTATATTTCGATGGCGTCATTTGAATAAATGTCAGTTGTTTTTGATGAAGTTTTCAAATATAATAGATTATTGTAGTATTATGATAATGTTAAAAACATTATCGAGGAGCCAGGCGATTTATATTTAATTGACGTCATTTGAAGTTCATTTTGTTCGATGAGCTTTTAAATTTTCAAATATAATAAATTAATGTAGTATTGTGATAATTTTTAAAATATTACCGAGGAATGTATCGCATTTTAGAGATGTTTAAATAAAATTGCATTGAAGTTGGAAAGTGTTTCATAATCAATGCTTTATGCATGATTGATCTTTCTTGGATTTTTTTAATTCGAGCGAAGACTTCGAAATTTTATATTTTCTTAGCATGACAACATAGGACAAAATTTGACATAATCATGCATAAAAGGGGTTATTTATGGCTCTGTGATCCCGAAACTTCATAGTTTCAATAAATGTAGTCAAAAATAGCCGCGATGCAATTTTTGTGTTCATGACGTTATTAATCCCTCTCAGAGGGGGGGTGGGTTAAGTTATTCCCCGGGGGATACAATATCAAACTTGGTATCACTCGAAAGATCTTTTCAGCCCTTTAAAATTAAAGGTAACTTCTACAATTGCGATCATTTGGAACAACGATATACAGATTTTTTAAAAAAATTCTTGTAAAATGTACAAAAATATAATAAAAATAAATAAGTAAAAATCACAAGCTGCTTCATGGATTCTAGTATGAGAAAGTCAAGTTGAGCTGCACTCTAGTTAATCACACTTATTTACCATGCCTTAAAATTGTGTTCTGATTGTCAGACATTTAATTGTGAGATTGACTATCTGAAATCTCTATTAAATCTGAAATATCTATTCCTCGAATTCAACAAGTTGAATTTGGTTTCTAAATTTCAATGTCAAGAGGTATGTCCACGTAATTTTATCGTTTTACCTTTTCATTCTACCGTTAGTTATAATGTCACAAATATTCTTTTGTTTTAATTTTAGGTGTGTCTTTAAGCCTCTTAACAAAATTCAATTACCTTCTCTTAAAAGTCCCATTCCTGTCTTTAATCACTGGAGTATTTATCACATTCCTCGGTCTTGGTTATGTTGGTCAAACAAAAAGAGCTCTTAAATTTCGTATTAAGGGGCACATGAACCATGTTTCTAAATAAGAGGTTTCTGCTAAACATTCTTGAGACTCTAATCATGTTTTAAATTTTTCGGAAGCTAAGATCATATTGACTCCTAATTATATATTTGAACGTTTTTCGATTGTTTCTCAGTCAAATCCCTCATTAGTGATAATTATATTTTCTTCTCTGCTTGGAAATATATGGTTTAATTTTCCGTTCTCATTTGCCTCCTTCTTCTTTTTTCAATAATTTCATTTTCATGAATTTTATTTTCGTTTTTTTTTATGGGAAATTAACTCTTAGCTTCCAAAATTCATTTTTTGTTTCACTTATTGTTCATATTTTGTTTTTGAATATTTTGTTCTGCTGGTTTGGTTATTTCATTTGCATTGGACTTTTATGAATAAATGATTTGGACGTACACTTTTGTTTTTGGTATTTAACTATTCATTCGTTATGTCTCACTTTTTGTTCCTTCCTCCTGGGTTGTTTTACCTCTTTTTTCTCCTTTCACCGTTGAAAACACCCTTCCCTGCTTCAGGTTACTGTTCGTGCATCAGTCGCGATATTTCTGTCCCGAGTAAAGTTTGCTCTTCGTGTGTGTCCTGACGAAGAAGGCTGTTTTTGCCTTCAAAACCGGTCGACACTATAAATTTTCAGTTGTATGCTGCTTTTAACGAAATTATTTCAGTTGTATTATCATTGTTCTTATAATGAATTTTTATAGCATAAAAATTGAGTTTTCTATAGCAACTGATTAAAAACTATTTGAAGTTGAATGTTAAATCAATAATAAGCTTCAAAAATTACACTTACTTTACATAAGAGCTTTAAAAAGAACTTAGTCTAAAAATAATTTACGTCAGACAAACAGGTTTACCTAATTTTCTATATGTAATGTGACAGCGCATTAAATATGAACAAGAAAAATCAACCATGCATAAAGCATTGATTATGAAACACTTTCCAACTGCAAAGCAATTTTATTTAAACATCTATAAAATGCGATACATTCAGCAGTAATATTTTTAAAATTATCACAATACTACAATAATTTATTACATTTGAAAACTTAAAACTTCATCGAAAAAAATGAACTTTATTCAAATGACGTCATTGAAATATAACTCGCCTAGCTTTCTATGTAAAAGCTGTAAATATTTCATTCATACACGTTTATTCCATTCCTTTCACTTATCACAATACTACAATAATTTATTTTATTTAAAACTTAAAACCATGGAGGTAAAAGTAATTTAACTCTATGCTTAAAACTTCATCGAAATGAGTCTGCTATAAAATCGTCTGTTCTCTATGTAAAATCAATGAATGTTTCATTCATATCAGCTGTATTGCAAACTCCAGAGCTAAATAATTTTGCGTTAAAGAAATTCAGCAATTCTTATACAACTCATACTATCTTTATGCATTTACATTCTCCATAAGTGAAAATTAGGCTTCGTTGTAGAAATAATCAAAGTTTGATGATCATTTAAACTCAAATATATTGTAATTGCCTTGTTTCAGAATGTAGATGCACAGAAATTATGCAAAAATAAAGCGGCTTTAGGACGCATACAACTCAATGTATTTTATTTTTCCAACCCGGGTTCAGACTAAAACTAATTGGGTGATATTATTTATTTATATTCCCATAGGTTCTACAGACCGTCTGAACAACATACTAAAATTTCATTTTGATTAAGTCATTTTTACGGCAGTTATCGTGCTAACGGACAGACAGACAGACAGACAGAATGAACAAAGTCATAAACACTTTTCAACTATGTTGTAAAGTGTTAAAAACGAAACTTTTTCCTAGGAGTTCTACTCTCTACGTGGTTTATCCAAGCGAAAAGCTTGAAAATCGTTTGAAAGTAAATTAAAACTTCATCTCTGAGTTTGATGGGAGATTTTTTGCGCTAATTAGTCACTTTCTGAAAACATGAATTGTTTGAAACATGATTTAAGTGGGAAATCTATCTCCTTGGTTTATTTTTCACACGCTTTTACTGAACAATGAAAAGTAAAAAGAAATCAAAATGTTTATTTAATTTCGCAGTTTATGAGGAAGATTCTATCTTATATCATGTTGCTCAGAAACGCAATTAAATTAAATCTGTCTGTTGATTTTAATTATGATTTTTTCGATTTGAATAATAAATAAATGGATATAAAAAATATTTTAGAAAAGAACGATTTGATTTTTCTTATAGCATTTTTGACTGGATAATATCAATTTCGGTCTTCAGGTTTAAACGTTATTATTATTGATATTTTCGGGGATTATTGATTCAGGGATTATTGATATTTTCAAGCTATTATGCAGTTGTTTTATTATGACAAAAATTGTTTAAACTCATATATTGTACGCTGTACGAGTAATTTTCTACGAATACACGGGTATATCTTCTAATCTACGAGAATATAAGTAGTACAGGTATATTGGCATATGTTTTGATATATATCTGCATATATTGGAATCAATTACGACCGTCTGGTATAAAGAGTACGGGGGTTATTGATATTTTCAATTTATTACTTCATCTCTTTTATTTTGGCAAAGATTTTTGAGACTCATATTGTAATACGGGTAATCTTCTACTAAAACACTGATATATTTTCTAATCTGCGACAATATAAGTAGTACGGGGTTGCATATATTTATTCAATTCCTTTTTTTATAAATTTGCTTACAAAAGGGGCCAGGATGTTTTATTCTTCAGATCTGCCCGTGAAGATAATTTTGCATAGTGAGAACAGATATTCTTAAACATCTCTTTAGGAGCAGTAAATTTAATATTTTAACAGAATTTGCACATGATTGGGAATTATAAGTTTCTTTATATTATATACTCCGTACGAAGAACGGGTATGCTGCTAGTCTACTATAAGAATAACCTATTTCTCCATTTATAAAGTTAGGCGAAATTTTGACGACGAATTTGGCGAAATATCGCCAACTTGGCTAGTTTTTGTAAATGTTGCCACATTGATAAAAATGTCGGCACATTGATAAAATTAACGCCAAATCAATGAAAATGGCGAGTAATTGATGAAAATTTCAATATCTTGGAAAGAATATACGAATAAGAGAAAATACTTTGGGTAATAGTTTTTTATCTGGACGCCATTAGTCGTTTATCTGCTATAGAAATAACCCATTTCTTCATACATAACGCTTGGCGAAATTGACGGAATATCGCCAACTTGGCGATATTTTTTTAATGTCGCCAAATTGATAAAATGAAGCTAAACCAATGAAAATGACGAATAATTGATGAAAATTCAATATCTTGGAAACAATCTACTATAAGAATAACCTATTTCTCCGTCTCTAATGCTTGGCGAAATTCTGGCTACGAATTTTGGCGGCATATCGCCAATTTGACGAGCCTTTTTAAATTCTGCTAAATTGACGAAAATGTCATCAATTTGATAAAATTGACGTTAAATCAATGAAAATAACGACTAATTGATGAAAATTCAATATCTTGGAAAGAACATAACAAACGACTATATGAACCCATTTCTCCGCCCATCTTTAATGCTTGACGAAAAATTTGGCTGGATGTCTCAAACTCAGCGACTTTTTTAAATATTGCCAGATGGACGAAAGTATCGTCAAATTGATAAAAATGTCACCAAATTGATAAAAATGACGCTAAATAGGAGGCAATGCTTTGCACTACATATCATATTGTCCACTGACGCACAAATACCATGTTGGAGTACCAGCAACAGACAGCATGGCCCTCTAGACTGACAGAGTTCTGAAAAACTCATCACCACTGGCAAGAATAAAAAAAGTCGTTTATTACCTGTAAGTTAACTAACTTTATCTCATGAATACAACACCACGCAACACACACATTCCAATCGCAGAAGGCTAATGAAACAGAAGAGAAACGCAGAGCCTTACTATCAATTCAGGTGATTGTGTGCATAGTTAAGAATTTGTACTGGACGGACATAATTTGAACTATACAATTTTATAAAACGAACTGAAAGAACTCAAAAACTGAATAATATCTAAACCGTCCAGGCGTCTACGTACGCCGTAACCAGAATGCACTGTCAAGCAGAGCCTTATTATCCATTCAGGTGATTATGTACATAAATAAAAATTAATATTGGACGGACATAATTTGAACTATACAAATTTATAGAAAAACTCAAAGAACTCAAAAACTAAATAATATCTAAACCGGCCAGGTGTCTGCTTTTTTCCGTAGCCAGAATGCAGTGTCAAGCACCTGCGCGTGCTTTCTTGAGCTGATATTTCCAATTGTTTGCAAACATGCAGCGGACTTATATGTTGACTACACCAATGCCTTGTAAAAGATTCGCAGTCCGCCTGCGGCGTCCGAGGCAATGCTTTGCTCATTTTTAATGTCTTCATATGAAGGGCATATCGTCTAGTATATAAGAAATGCGCTTCTCTCCGTTTGTTTGTAACACTTATCAATACATATGGCGAACTTGGCGAATAATTTAGCGAAATGTCGCTAACTTGGCGATATTTAGTCTCAGATTGATGAAACTATCGTCAAAATTTCAAAAATGACGCCTAATTGAGGAATTTATTATTGAAATATTTTAATATATGGACAATATTGCTTATTGAGGATGCTATTAATATTGATAATTGTTAATTTAGAGTTGCGTAAAATACAAGTTAATTTGGTACTAAATAGCTTTGCATGTTGTTATCCGGAAAAGCACCAAATATACAATCCAATGTTATAAACACTGTGCCATGGATCTTTTCATCATTTTTTAACTGCGAAAGAAATAAATTCATTGCACTGTATAAGGAAAGTCATGTGCTGCCCACATCAGATTTTTTAATATTATATTTTAAAGCTGTAGAGACACAAAATTGACAATTATCAGATATACAATCATATCTTGATTTTTTTTTTTTTTTTTTTTTTTAATAAATTGTTCAAGGATGACCCTTCTTTTTGAATCATTTTAATGTTTATTCATATAAATATTAAAAGTTTAACATACTGTCGATTTGCGATTTTGAAAAATATTTAATTTATTCTAACAAACATTTTAGGAGATGGTGAGCTCTTTCCGCTGGTTTCGCCACATCGCCCTCATGCATCTGGTGGCTACGAATTTGGCAGTGTGGGTTCGAATAATGCTGTGGGAATCTGCCAAGGACTGGTTAGATGCAATTCATCATAAGCATAACTCAAGCATCGAATGGCATGCGTCGAAATTCAACGTCACTGTTCATACATTGGAATCTGATATTAAATCTCTGGATGAACACAAACACAACCCAACACATAGAGTTCATGGTAATCAATATTTTAATTTTTTAAAAAAATCTTCATTTTGGGGGATCATAAACAGTACAATTCTTTTTTTCACTTTGAGAAATTCCTAAGTGAAGAAATATAACAAGTAAATATTAAAACTTCGTTTTGGGGGTGAAAGCTTTTATTTATAGCTTGCCACGAAACGCTTCAATGGAGGCAAATCATAAGAAATATCTGAAAAATAAATACATTGACATAAACTATTGAACTCAATTTATACAGTTAATTAGAAACTTAGCAGTGTTTAACATTACATCATAATGTGTTAAAATTTATTCCTTTTATATATACTATATAGAAGCTGAATATTGTATTTAACTGCCCTACTACAATAGAATTACATATATAGAAGAGAAGGGGGGGGGGGGGGGAGAGAGGGTGCGAGCCATTTGGCAAAAATTTACCGGTTCTATCCGCCAAATTTTAATAAATTAAAGTGTTCTACTGGACTAAGCTGTTGTTGTTATTGTTGAGACTCAGACCGTCCGACCTACCAGAAAGGTGTAAGGTATCTGTTTGGACGGCCGGGAAGTGCCACCCAATTTTGACCCGAACCCAGTGGGGGAGGCATCCACAGGGACCGTACCCTCCTTCCCCTACCATCAACCTCTCGGAAGGACTTACGGACCCACATGTTTAACATGTTCGTACTCCGCGTGAACACGGCGGCAGTTTTGGCAGTGGCGGGAATCGAACCCGGGCCTACCGAGTGCAACTTCCGCGCGCTAACCACTGAGCTACCGCGCCCTACTGAACTAAGCTGTGTAAAAATGTTATCTGTGCACCAAATGTCAAGCTGTGTACCGAATGAAAGTATGTTAAAAATGCCATCAAGGATGTTGGAACAGACATCGGTCATGATAAGTTAAATAAATTTTTATTGTTTTAGGATTATTAAAATCCTACAACAAACAAAATATCGAAAACAGTGCAAAAGATCGCAATTGTAAAGAGTATTATAATCGCAAACAGTATTTTTTTACATCGTAAATGGAGCATGTAAATGAATAAATTATTTAAAATCAAGTGGCAATACATTGGGAAAAGAACCGGAAAGGAAAGTCTTTAGTAATCCCCTTACCCCCATAAAATTTGATGCTAAATCTATATCAGTTATATATATCATCCAACCTTTTGCCGACCTTGAGAAGTTGATATTTCAAAGAATTATTTCAACCAAAAATGGAAACAAACCGGAAGTGGAAATTATTTCTGAACCCCCTAACCCTCCGGAGTTTGATGATGAATCAATATCATTCGTCATCTAAGCTCTATCGATAGCCGATCCTGAAAAATAGATGTTGCAAGAAAGTTTAAAATTTTTGAATAGGAAGTGCCATTTTCCACAAAACCCGGAAGTGAAAATCCTTATTAAATCCTATACCCACGTGAAATTCGATGCTGAATCCATATTGTTACGACGTATTTTCTGGGCTCGTGAGTATATTCTCAGGATACAAGATTGAGTCCAAATTTTTGGATAATTAACGCTTTTATTTAAAAGCACTAATAAGCGTAAACAGGAAAAATATACATCGAATAGTTTGATAACTATCTTACAAGATCGCTATTCAACAGTCAGATACAATAAAACAACAATAAAATGCTCAGCTAATTTACAAAATAGCGGATACTATTCTCAAAACACTGACTATCTCACAATTCAATTCAGCTTGCATAACGTCAACTGCTGCTCCAACTGAGCGATGACTAGTTTTATATTCTCTCCGAAGAAACTTCCAGAAAGGACTCGTATCTTCCAGAATATTCGTTATTTCGAGAAAATTTTAGTACATTCGAAAAGTCGCCTAATCTGGCAACCCTACATTCACTTAATAATAAATGTCTTCCTGTACAGGTGGTTTTCCTTAAATAGAACAAAGACCGTGAATAGAAGTAAAGGTTTGCTATGCTTCTCTCACTACATTTCGGTGAACGGTGATAACCCCCCCCCCCCCCCCTCCCTCCACTCATCACAAAAACTAGACGTGCTGGAGAAAAATGAATAGCAGATTTGAAGTCAGGGGTCTAAATACTCGTATACCCAAAATTACACATCAGTTTGCTTGTTGAATTTTGCTTGTAGACCAGTATAATCAGAAAGGACCGTAGCACTATGTCCAGGCATTTTATTGCAAGGGGGTGGTATTAGCAAATAAACAGAGGATTCAAATTTTTATACAGTCATCCCTAGCGAAAAATGTTCAATTAAAAATAGTTGCTCCTCGAACTCATTAGTGCAATAAAACCGACCTCATCTTGATTTTAAAAATTCGCCGAAATATTAGGATGATAATTTTCGAAATTTCGACTATTTCAGGCTTGCGGTGCGGAAAGGACGTTTTATCGCTAATTATTTTCTGTAAATTAGAGGTCGACTGCAATTAGAAAAATTTGCATTAACACATCTGAATTTTGTACGAATACTACTACGAATTTTCTACTTTTATCTTAATTTTCTCACTTGAAAGGCCGACATTTCTGCGTATGGATTAATTTTTATACAATTATCCATTTAACTGAGAGTCGATTCGGTTACTGATTGTAAAATTTATACCTGGTTAATCAAAAAGTAAAAGAAAATATTAAAGATTTCGCATTATTCCTTTTTTGACTAACCATGTATAAATTTTAACACCCGATTAACCAAATCGATGGATAAAAACCGGTTAAATGGATAAAAACTGGTTAAATGGATAAAAACTAATCACTGGAGCTAATTTTTGCAAATCCAATTTTGTCACTATCAAAAATCTGAATTGAAGTACACATTTTTCTACCTACATCATCTGAAACCTGAAGCACAAACAATAGCTCTGTTCTTTATATTTTCTATAATCTTCATGTTGCATTTTCTAATCCATTTTACAATTTGTGACCCGCATATATTAAATTAATTCGTAAGCTGTATAGACATTTCTCAAAATTGCGTGTGTTGTTGTTGTTGAGACCCAGACCGTCCAAACTACCAGAAAGGTGTAAGGTAACTGTTTGAACGGCCGGGAAGTGCCACCCAATTTAGACCCGAACCCAGTGGGGGAGGCATCCACAGGGACCGTACGCACCTTCCCCTACCACCAACCTCTCGGAAGGACTTACGGACCCACATGTTTAACGTGATCGTACTCCGTGTAAACACAGCGGCAGTTTTGGCAATGGCTGGAATCGAACCCGGGTCAACCGAGTGCAACTCCAGCGCGCTAACAACTGGGCTACCGCTCCCAAAATTGTGTGTGTGGTTAAGTTCCTGCTTCAGAGCAATTAATCAGTCTACATCGTGCACAGAGATAATATCACTTCATACCAATTGAAATTTCTGATTGGCTTGCATTTGATTTTTGAAAATTCATTAGTAAAAAGTCGATGTCCACATTACTCGCGACAATGATGATTGATTGACCTTTGATTGTCTAAGCAATCCTACAATTTATTTCGATAAGAACATAAATCTAAATATGAATAGTCTTCTTATATGTTGCCACTTGCTGGTTCATGTTGAGTTGGTCCATTTTAAGCTGGTTCATCTGTCATTATTTATAAATTCATTATCGATATCTAAATTGAATTCATCGCATCAGAGTCCCTACACTAGGATAGAATCTTTGCAATAACCGAAAATTCGTTTCATATGGATTTCATTATTTGTGAAGCTTTTATATATTGAGCCTTAATTACATTAAATAAGCATTCGATAATTAACTCTCATTGGATATATCAACCGTACTTGAGAAAAATGTTAGAAAAGTATAAAAGTCTCTCCATTGAAACATTATATTATTTATATCCCAAAATTTAATTGTTTTTAACAAGTTACATAAAATTATAGAAAATTGTCGTTCAGTTATAAAACACTAGTAGAAATACTCATCGTTGTCCGAGTTAATACTGAAATAAAATTAATGCATCACAAAATCTGAAATATTTTAGCCATAAACCTGCTCACATTTAATCTTAACACAGCAGTGACAAAAGTATGTAGAAAACCCAGACCACACGACCAACCCGACAAAAGTATGTGAATTAGTTGAAATATTTTTGAGTTATAAATCATGGTTAAATGAAAAAGAAATTGATATTTTAATCCCTGTTATTCCGCGGGTTGGTGTCGGAGGATAAAACTTACATTAAAAATCCCTTAAGCTAACCATCATATTCTGAAAAGGTTTCACTGTAACAGATTGTGTAATTCTGGACATATTTAGCTTGGAAACGAGTTTTGAATTTTCACTGTTATATATGAGCACGGTACAATATCTGAAATATTTTTAGCGACAAACCTACTCCTAATTAATGAGTGCAGTAACTTTATATTAAAAATAATTTGTCAAATATACAAATTAACGCATTTTATTAACTATATCAATACATTAATTTGTAATATTAGGAATTATATTAATTTGATACAAGCATCCATCGGTGGGAAATAAAAAATAATTTAATTCCACACATGGAGAAACACCTTTAATATTATTCAATTTATACATCTTTTTATTTGTATTTGTATAATGAATAAGTATTAAGCAAAAAGTGTTTTATATTTGCTCCAGAAAAACTTACAATCCACGAAAAATGTTATTTTTCCTGGCCAATAAGCTTAAGCTTTAGCATAACATTTATATAATTTTCCACTCAAATGTTCATTGAAATGTCTTCTCCTCGATTGTTGCATTTACAATTAAACAACTATTAAAACTGCTAGTTAATCATCCAATCTCTATAAAACTTTGTTTTGATTTTTTTCAGTTTTGAATGCACAGTATTGTCCATGGACAACTTTAGAAACAGAAGAAACAGAAGGTTTAATTGCTTACCACCTGTGTATCCAGAATTCTACAATTGGAGCTATTTGGGAAAAAGCTATGCCGTACTTGTACCCTTTCAACGTACAATATTGCTTAGTAGCCGCTGCCATCCTTTACATTACTTGGTCCAATCTTCAAACCAATCGCATCAAACTGCAACGTTTTACAGCCGTTTCTGTCTATGGTCGAGATTCCAATCAAGATGAAGTGAATTGTGCGGGTTCTACGCGTGGTCTTTTACTGGGGTTGCTCATTCTTGTAGGAGGAATAATAGTGCTCATCCTCTTCTTCGTTTTGGCTCAGGATAACGATTTCAACGTCTTGTTCCTCATAGGATCCTTAGAGTGTGGTATTTTTGGGCTTTCAACATTGGCCGCAGTTATTGGTCTGTTGCAAATCCGAAAAATGAGAAGTAAAACTTCAAGACAGCAGAGACTGTCGGAATTACTGCAAAGGATAGGAATGTTGGCAGTCTATATATATGGAATTTGCAATATGATAGTAGGCGGAAATTTTATCAGCAGTTCACAGCACTTTTTGCTGCTCTTACATGGAACTTTCATGGTCATACAAGCTTGCATACAGTCACTTTTTATTCATCAAATCTCTAAAAAAAGACTGAGTCCATTAAATATGGATGAAAAACCTGGACGTCAAGTGGTCATTTTTCTTGTTTTCTCCAACATCGTCTTATGGATTCTCGAATCCTTCACCACACCAAATCAGGTTAGAAGTCACATGCAATTACAATTCTATGGTCATATAGCTTGGCCAGTTATTTCTCGAGTAATTATGCCCTTTGTCATTTTTTATCGCTTCCACTCTGCTGTTGCTTTAATGGAAGCCTGGCGCAAATCTTATAAAGTTAAGCAAAATTAAATCGCAAGTACTTTTAAAATAGCTTAAGTACAAAACAAAATGTAGAATTTTATGCTTCGCATTTGAATCAGTGGTATGCTTAATATACTTTGCCGCTAGGACTAAGCTTTCGTGTCCCCGAAGAATAGGATCAAATGATTAAAAAATATTTTCAATTAACGATATTGAGGTCTTTCCGAATTTTCATTTCAGAACTCTGCTAAATGTGCTACATGAACAACTAACAATCAGTAATTGTTTGAGAATAGTTTCGAAGGCTTATTTTATGATCTCAAACTTATATTGTTCTTCTGAAAAACATTTATTTTCTCTGTTATGTATAACTCTAACTTTCCCTTTTATTATATAATAATAAAATTTATTGTGAATTGTCTTAATGAGTGTGGAAATAAGTATATGCTGAATCATTACTAATCAATGAATAAACAAATCCACATATGAGACATTTAGAAGCTAAACCGATTAATTCCACGAATTTTAAAAATGAGGAAATAGAACAAAAGTTGAAAACTATAGTAAGCTCTAGGATAATTGGGCTGGGATAGATCAGTGGTTATGGCGAGAGAATCACAGGAGTAGGATCCGAGCTTGGTTCTTTCCGCCTCCCAGAACTATCCCCATATCTACGAAGAGTATGGGCATGACAGATTTTCCGGTCCGAAAGTCCTTTTGAAAATAGATGGGTTACGTGAAGGTGGATACTGTACCTACGGTTGCCGATCCCATTAGGTTCCAGTCTAAATTGGGTGCCTGAAGGGCTTAATGGGATCCGCACCCTGTGGTACTCCGGACGGGGGGGGACAATATGGTATGACGGTAAAATGGTTCACACTTCGGCCACTAAATAGGCGACTTGTTTAATTAAGTGCCTGGTCATTGTAAAAGAAAAGAAAGAAAAACCTCTAGAATAACATAAAATTTATTATTGCGTTTCTTTATGCAAGATTTATTAGCATAGATTTAAACTTCTAGTAAATATCTAGAAAAAACACGCCATTTTGTGGATTTAATCATAACGGCCACTTAAATAATGAATGAAAAAGATTTAGTGATGTTATCGCCAACAACTGTTGAATTAATAAAAATAAATAATTTCAAACAAGCAAAGTCTTATCAAAACACTTATTAAATAGTTAATTATTCAGTTTTATTTCTTAAATAGCCTTGTTTATGGGTTTATTCATTTCAGTTACAGCACACCTATCGTTCCGGTCGAGCAAGAATTTTACATTCAGTAGAACGTACTTATAACATACTCAAGTTTCGAAAGAGCCTGATTTAACAATGACATTATAAACTTATAATTGGTTCCATACAAACTGAAGACTAATTTGCTCGCTTTTGGCTACCAATAATTTTAGGATTCCGGATTTAACGAGTTTACGAAATATTAAACTGAATAAATTATACAAATGATAAAATCAGAATTAATGAAACATCTTTCTTGACTATGTTCTTGAAGAAATGTTGAAGTAGGGAAAATGGTATGGGTTGAGGGGGGGGGGAGTATCGTAAGAAAATTAAGACCTTACATACTTCTGAAAATTGCCTTCCTCTCACAACCTAGAAAGCACGTAAATGACAAGAAATTTTTGAAAGAGATTTCATACGGTGGCAAAGGGTGTCGAAGACCCAGACCGTCCGACTCGTCCTAAGACATGAGCAGCTGTTTGGACGGCCCGGTTGTTAGAAATAAGTGCTGATGCATGTGCCATTTCACAACTTTTCTAAAATTACCTTTGTGGAAGTGGCAACGGTGGTGATGCTTATTTCTTTAGAAAAATATGTAGCGGTAGCTGCGTTGTATGTGTCCGCGTCTATGCCTGTTTGTGATATTGTATTAATAAACCTGTTCGTGCATATTTCTCATTCATTTTTGCACTAAGTTTTTCACATACATTTCATTTTCGACGGTGGTATTAAACATTTTAAACTCTTTTGCACACTTATTTCGTAGCGTCATGCGAATCTTAGGAAAAATCGGAAATCACATCTTTAAAACTGAATTTGGAAATCCTTAGTAAATCTCCTATCTCTGTAAAGAACCGTACAGCCCCACCCGGGAATTGAACCATGGATTTTTGTTCTGGCCTGCTGACGCTTTACCTTTGAGGTACTGGAACGGAGATGCAAAAGTATGCTTACATTACGATGATTCATGAGATGGTGATACCAATAAGCACATAAAAGTTCGAGAAATTTTACATTTTTTATGTTAACACTAAACTACTTTTGCACTGATATACAAAGATTGGCAACTGAAATAAAAAAATATGACAAATTATAAAATATTTTGCAAACATTGTAGATGTAAAGTTATGAAAGTATGTAATTTCCACTAAAGTGTCTGAAAATTTCTGAAAGCAGTCGCTCCTATGCATATGTATCGGAGAATAAAAGATAGCGAAGTCATGCAAACATAAGCAAATGATATGATAACGCTGCCTCCTCTTCATTTCACTAACTAACCATGCTTTTCTAACAATTTAAGACGTTCTTAACCCTTACTTTATAGAAAGCGCCATGAAACGATTACACAAGCTGATATTATGTACAGTAAAAAAGCAACATGACTTAGTTTAGAAAAAGAAATATTACTAGAGGAAGAAAAATTCAGCAAGGAATAAATGATGAGATTCATTTTTTTTAAATTCTGATTTAATAAAATTTTCAATTTTGTCAATATTAAATACAGCATAGTTTTTAAAAAATTGGATATAAAAGCTGTGCTACCACAAATGCTAAATCACATTTCAACCAAAAAAAAATTGATAACACCTTAATTTGTAAGGATAACATAAATGACACAAATGATGCCACAGCGACTACACCTGTTTAAACCATGTACCTCAAGGATTTTAACAATGACTGTTCGCATAAACATAACTTTTTAAATCAATGTGGAAATTTGACTTTGGATATATAGCAGCACTTGCACAGAAATGATTGTTAGACGGTAGTTGATAATGAATAATCCATAATTTTTGGTTAAATGAGTAATATTTTTCTTTTATAAATTTGCATTCTAATGACTCTCGACTGGATGTCATTTTCACATTTTAATGCATCTTATTAATTTGATTAAATTTTATTGAAACTTTGCTATAATTCAAATTTTCTCATTGCAGCTAAAATATGATTTTTTTACTGATAGGATAACAGTGTTTTCCTACTATCAAGCATACAATAATATAGTGCTGCAATGGATTTGCTCCTCCAGTTCGAATTAACCAGATTTTACTGTCTACCTTTGATAAGAATATATGAGACGTGAAAGAAAGCAATAGCTTAATAGAAAATTACTGGACCATCACTCTTAAAATGCCTCCCCCATAAATTAAGGATAACCTGTTGATGACATACTAAAACAGTTGCAGAGGTTGCACTTCAATATATTGTTGTTCATTTTATACGAAATTGTTTTTGCTCAGTTTCGGTTAATGCGTTTGGGTAACTTTTAATTTTTTTTAATGGATTTCCGTCAAATTTTTAATAGAACTTAAAACATTATGCTGGACCTTTGTATTTGATGTTAAGCAATTTCCATAGTATTTGATGTTTATTTTAGCATCCTAGGAGTAAAGCAAAAGCTTATAATATGGGGTATTTGAACCTTCCCCATGCACAAAAACAAACAAGAAAATCCCCACTAAAATATTTCAAAGAAATGAAGGAGAAACAAATATGTAAAAATTGTATATAGAGGTAAATAAACTTACACATTTTATGCATCAAATTCTGTTTAACCAAACGGTGTTTTTTTCCGTTAAAAAAGTTTATTCCTTTTCCATATTAAGCAGAATTTAACTCATGCAAAACTGTCAACATGGCAATTTCTATACTGATTTTCAGGATTGTAAAAATTTTCCTTCTTAAGTAGATACTGTTTTATTCAGATTTCACTATATTTCTATCCTTTCCACTTTGTAATAGTATAGGCTTTGCAGTTGCAATGTTGCAGTTGCAATGTTGCAGTTGCAATGTAATCTGGGGGATAGCTCAAAATTAACTACTCAAAGTGCACTGTAATAATGATTTATTTTCATCACAACCATATGGTATACAATTTATTGGGGAGAGAACTCCCACTGGCCCAAAAGCGTCAAAGGATATTTCACAACTGCTGGTTACAAAGGGATTGAAGCATTTGTCAATGCCATTAAGGCATCTTTAAAATGATAAAAATATTTGACATGAGGTAGCACCATTTATATATAAAGGAAAATAAAGTTTATTTTTAACACAGTGGCAATGTGTTGACATTTGAAAGTCAACAAAAGAACCAAATTTTTATACTATTATTATCATGTAAATGAAATTATGTATCGAATTTGATGCTTTTTACTTATATACAGTGAAATCCATGTACATACTGGCCATAGACCTATACGCAAGGGCGGAATTAGGAAAGGGTCAGCTAACCCCCTGTCGTCTGCAATACAGACTTTTAAAATATAGACCAGGCCATTATATGTTAGACTTTTAGCTGTTAAACACAAGGACTCCCCTTCATATTTTATGTATTGAGCTTTTTAACACTTTACAACAAAGTTGAAAAGTGTTTATGACTTTGTTCATTCTGTCTGTCTGTCTGTCTGTCTGTCTGTCTGTCTGTCTGTCTGTCTGTCTGTCTGTCCGTTAGCACGATAACTGCCGTAAAAATGAGTTTATCAAAATGAAATTTTAGTATGTTGTTCAGACGGTCTGTAGGACCTATGGGAATATAAATAAATAATATCACCCAATTAGTTTTTTATTGAACCCGGGTTGAAAAAATGAAATACATTGAACCCTATGGGACCTAATTTTTCAAACATTTTTTAAGTAAATTTAAAATTCACGAATTGCTTCGAAATTTTTAGGAAATATTCACATTATCCCATAGAATATATAAAAAAAAATTCAGTAAAATATGTTAAGTAGTTTTTTAATTAAAAAAATTATTTTATATAGGGAAAAAAACAAATTCAATTAAATTCTGACTTTGGGATATCTTCCAGAAAGAAAAGAGAGAGATATTATATAATAAATATCTCTCCATTTGTTTAAACGTTTTGCATATGGGAGTGGCTTCATATTTTAAAATAAATTTGGTAGATAACAATTTTTCATTTTTTTAAAATTTTATATAACTCTTCATGATAAATTTAATTGATGGCATTTTAAATGCACTTTCCTACGTCCTAGAGAGTTAAAATTTGGTACACAGCTTAAATTTGTTGAACATTTTATTCGACAAAAATTTGATGGATCTTTAAATATAGATCATACATTTTTTTCGAAATGGCCTGAAAATAATCCCCGTTCACTTCTATAAATCATTGGTGTAATATTGTTAAAAATTCTGATGTGGACAGCACATGTCTTTCTCTGCAGACTCATATTCGTTCTCTTTATTTATTCAATGATAATTTGAGTTTATCTGCACAACATAAGTATTTTAAATGACATTGAATTTACACGTTAAACTTAAATTTGGTTCTCATTTGATAGCTGGACTTATTGTCAAAGGTGGCGTAGCGAAAACGCGAAAAAACTAGAATATCTCAAGAACGGCTAGTCCTAGAGTAATGGGGTTAGTCTTATTCTTTTTGTTGTCAAAAATCACATATAAAATAGGAATTTAATTGATATAATTGAGCACACGTAGTCTTTTATTTTTATATATAACGATTTTTGCTGGCCATTTCGCAAAAATAGCCCGTTCCTTTTTCCCGAATCGTAGTAGAATAACCTACAAATGACTTATATACAAAATTTTGTTAAATTTGGTATATAAATCACTTGTAGGTTATTGAAATATTATACTCCAAATTTTGTTAAATTTGGTTCATTAGTTTTTAGCTAGAGTGGATAAAGGCAATTTCTGCGGCCATTTCGCAAAGAAGGCAGATTCTTTTATTACGAATCGTACTATAATCTAATGAACATCAGGATTTCCCACAAAAAACATACCTACCAAATTGTATGAAATTCGGTCCATTAGTTTTTCAATTAGAGTGGATGTAATATCCACACAGACACACAGAAACATACACAGATACACCCTTACACACACAGACGTCTTCCTAAAAGTAGTTTTTTCGTGTTCTAGAAGTCCCAAAACGTGTAGATCCTTTGAAAATTCGAGTTCCGATCTTCGGCACGATTCCAATACTTTGAGTACATACACATACACATATATATTATCTGTGTATTATCTGTGTATCTAAATTCCGTGCCTATGCAATTACAATAGTTGTGATTTTAAATGATCCCTAAACTTTTATTATTTCTTCAAGGAAGCCTAATTTTAACATATGCAGAATGCAAATATCTCAAGCGATGGTAAGATGAATTACATAAGAATTGCTGAATTTTTTTCACACAAAATTATTTAGCTCTGGAGTCTGGAATACAAGTTATATGAATGAAATATTCATTGATTTTGCATAAAGAATCAGATGATTTATATTTCGATGCAGTTTTAAATATTTAAGTATACTGTAGTACTGTGATAATGTAAAAGATATTACCACTGAATGAATCACATTTTAATTTTTAAATGAAATTACATTTCAGTTGGAAAGTGTTTCATAATCAATGCTTATGTATGATTGATCTTTCTTGTTTTTTTTATCCTACGCCTTTCAACCATCAGTCTCTGTCGGGCAGCCCAGTAAAATCTTGAACGAAACGAAAAGTCATCCTCCGCAGAATTTCTATCCGCGACTTCACTATCCGCGACGACCCCAGGGCAAGTGTAGAGGTGGTCACCAATCATGTCACCAAGGCCACAAAGTGGGCATATCGGAGAATCCGACAAGCCAAAACGACGTCGGGTGCGGTAGCTCACTGGTCAACGCGCGGGAATTGCACTCGGTAGACCCGGGTTCGATTCCCTCCGCTGGAAAAAGAAAAAAATGCCGCCGTGTTCATGCGGAGTACGATCACGCTAAACATGTGGGTCCGTAAGTCCTCAGGGGTGCGGAACTAATCCTGTAAACCGAGAGGTAGGCCAGGTCCGCACTACTGTCTCCAAGCAAAAACGACGTAAATGTTTCTGTAGAAAGTCGTGGCCAGTCTTGAGCCGGAAGTTAGCCACTCCCATAGCTCAATGGAGGGAGAACGGGACAATCTTCCTTAACAAAAAAGCCCAAGTTTTCCCCTTCGCAAAATCCTTGTAAAATTTTTCTCGAAAGGAGCCAATTTTTAGTTTAACAAGCCTTTTAACAGTGTGATAAGTCCAAAGTCGGGCAAGGTTGCTGTAAGTTTGAACCAGCCTTAGCCAATTTGTCCGCCAGGTCATTACCAGAGATACCGCAGTGGCTGGGGATCCAGAGCAGAACGATTTGATGTCCCTCCTCCAAAAGAACATTAATAGCCATCTAACAGTGGTACACAGTTTTTATATTGCTAAGTGTGATTGAAGAGAGTGAATTGGTGATAGCCTGTGAGTCAATAAAGATTACAATATTATACTCTCTTCCCTTGTCAATTTCGTCAAGTGCCAAAGATACAGCTGCCACCTCACCATTGTAGCTGTTACAGAATTCCCCTATAGCTTTGCTCAGCCTGAAACATTTTTTTTCGCGACCCAGACCCGAGGGCTCGTCCGTAGGGCAGAGCATCCAAAATCTCGGGCCGATCTGAAACATTTTGAATACACACCTGCACCAGCATTTTTAATGGCATCCATAGCAGATCCATCAGTGTATATATGTAACCAATTTGATGAGGGGAGGGGTATCGCTCTTCAATAGTAGCAAGGGCAGCCATTCTTAGTTCAGTATCCGTAGAAAGACTCTTGCTCACTGGAAAAACAAAGTCAAGGCGGAAATCAACTTTATTGTTATGTCTGTGATAAGTGGAACGACCAAACAAAGGCTCCCTTTCAACATCCGGAATATCAAATTTATCTAACAATTCGTTGACCATACTCAAAAAGGTTCTCTGAGTTTTTAACCTAGTCTGGGCAGGTGTATATGCCTTCCAAAAACCATCAGTTCTCAAAAGTTTTTCAGAAAGTTTCAAGACACCTCTTTGTCTCCGATCCACCAATGGTTCCAGACCAGCCTAAATTTGCATGGCCTCAATAGGGGTGGAAAAAGCCCCACCAGTAATAAGTCTAAAGATATTATTTTGTACAATCTCCAATTTCTTCTGGATAGTTTCAGATGCAGTTATCAGTAGCTCAGCTCCATATTCGACTGCAGGTCTGAAAAAAATGAAATGAATACCTGTTATTGACTGGGATTAAGATGCAAAACTCGATTAAAATGACCCTTGAACTTACAACAAATTCTCAAAAATCAAAGAATGCTTTAACAACACATCCGTTTGGAACAAACATAAAAAAGAATTTCGTGATTTCACTACTTCCAAGAAAATTTGCAACATTTGCATATTTTCTTGACTCAAATCAAACATCAAACCTATAGCAACTCTTGTGATTGAAGTAATGGAGATGGTGTCAATTGTGACATCAGCAGGGGAAAACTTCATTCGGGGGGACCCGAAGTGAATGTTCAAACTTTAAATCACAGCTTTTATAGATTCATTTAAAAACTCTTTATAAATGCAGTAATTAAAAAAGTTTTCTTTATTTGAATAGTAAGATATGACTTTATATTCATGCTAAAAGATACAATCACATGAATCTTCAATTTGCCAATGTAAAAAAGTAACAAGAAAGATCCATCATGCAAAAAGCATTGATTATGAAACACTTTCCAACTGCAATGCAATTTTATTTAAACATCTCTAAAATGCAATACATTCAGCGGTAATATGTTTAAAGTTATCACAATACTGCATTAATTTATTATATTTGAAAACTTAAAACTTCATCCAAAAAAATGAACTTTATTCAAATGGCGTCATTGAAATATAAGTCGCCTGGTTTAAACATCTCTAAAATGCAATTCATTCAGCGGTAATATTTTTTAAATTATCACAATACTGCAATCATTTATTGCATTTGAAAACTTAAAACTTCATCGAAAAAAATGAACTTTATTCAAATGACGTTATTGAAATATAAATCGCATGGCTCTCTATGTAAAAGCTGTAAATATTTCATTCACACACTTTTATTCCATTCCTTTCATACATCACAATACTACAATAATTTATTTTATTTAAAAACTTAAAACCATGGAGGTGCAAGTAATTTAGCTCTACGCTTAAAACTTCATCGAAAAAATCGTCTGTTCTCTATGAAAACTCAATGAATGTTTCATTCATATCTTAAATAATAAAAGGCAATGTCTGTGTGTGTGTGTGTGTGTCTGTCTGTCTGTCTGTCTGTCTTATACACTATACGTTTCGCGACCGCGCGTCGGAGAGCTACGAAATTTGGCAATCGGAGACCCGGGGGGGAGGGAAGGGGACACATGAAAACCGATTTTTAAAATTTTAATTATTTTTTTATTTATTTAATGTTTTATGCGATTTCGACCGTTTTTTGCCCTTTTTTCTCCACGATCCAGACATCGTAGAAAAAAATAAATCACACCATCGGAAAGAGCAGAGAATTTCGAGTAAAAATATATGAATTTCAAATCTGAATTTCGATTTCTAATATTTTTTAAAGATTTTAAAACAAAACTCACTTTTGGCTCAAAAAATCAATTTTTTGTTTTTAAATTCTCGCATCGTGAAAAGTACTCATAATTTCGACTAATAATTTACATTTTTAGAAAGCTGAAATATCTGGCATTCTTACAAGTCTAATGTGGTCCAGAAATAATGAAAATTGCCTTCAGGATGGCAATTTTAAAGACGCCATGATTTTAAATTTCTCGGCGTTCCGTTCGTTTCTCCTCCGCTGAAGCAGGGAAGGTGGTGGGTGGGGACGTCAAGGTGGAGGTGACGTCACGGTTCTGAATAGAGGGCCTTTGCTCTATATAAATTATTATATTTATATTTTAAATGATGGGACGATCTGGATTTTTTAAATGTATATTTTAACTTTTGGATATTTTAAATGGATATTTTAATTTTATGGATATTTTAAATGATAGAACAATGAAACAATGGAATGAGGATGATGGAATTAAGCATATGGTCATTTTAAATTGCAAATTAGCGCGCGGGAAGTTAGCGGTAGGCCCGGGTTCGATTCCCGCCACTGCCAAAACTGCCGCCGTGTTTACGTGGAATACGATCACGTTAAATATGTGGGTCCGTAAGTCCTTCCGAGAGGTTGGTGGTAGGGGAAGGAGGATACGGCCCCTGTGGATGCCTCCCCCACTGGGTTCCCGTCTGAATTGGGTGAATATGTAGAAAGTTATGGAGATTGTCGCGAAGGGCGCGGCAGCCCAGTGGTTAGCGCGCGGGAATTGCACTCAGTAGGCCCGGGTTCGATTCCCGCCACTGCCAAAATTTACGCCACGTTCACGCAGAGTACGATCACGTTAAACATGTGGGTTCGTGAGTCCTTCCGAGAGGTTGGTGGTAGGGGAAGGAGGGTACGGTCTAAATTGGGTAAATAAAAAGAAAGTTATGGAGATTGTCGCGGAGGGCGAAGTAGCCCAGTGGTTAGCGCGCGGGAATTGCACGCGGTAGGCCCGGGTTCGATTTCCGCCACTGACATGGAGTACGATCACGTTAAACATATGGGTCCGTATGTTTTTCCGAGAGGTTGGTGGTAGGGGAAGGAGGGTACGTTCCCTGTGGATGCCTCCCCCACTGGGTTCCGGTCTAAATTGGATGGCACATCCTGGCCGTCCAACCAGTTACCAGGCCCGGGTTCGATTCCCAAAATTGCCGCCGTGTTTACGCGGAGTACGAGCACGTTAAACATGTGGGTCCGTGAGTCCTTCCGAGAAGTTGGTGGTATTGGAAGGAGGGTACGGTCTAAATTGGATGAATAAAAAGAAAGTTATGGAGATTGTCGCGTAGGGCAAAGTAGCCCAATGGTTAGCGCGCGGAAATTGCACTCGGTAGGCCCGGGTTCGATTCCCAAAATTGCCGCCGTGTTTACGCGGAGTACGATCACGTTAAACATGTGGGTCTGTAAGTCCTTCCGAGAGGTTGGTGGTAGGGGAAGAAGGGTACGGTCCCTGTGGATGCTTCTCCCACTTGGTTCCGGTCTAAATTGGGTGAATAAAAAGAAAGTTATGAAGAATATCGCGGAGGGTGAAGTACCCCAGTGGTTAGTGCGCGGGATTTGCACTTGGTAGGCCCGGGTTCGATTCCCAAAATTGCCGAATAAAAATAAAGTTATGGAGATTGTCGCGGATGGCACGGTAGCCCAGTGGTTAGCGCGCGGGAATTTCACTCGGTAGGCCCGGGTTCGATTCCCGCCATTGCCAAAACTGCAGCCGTGTTCACGCGGAGTACGATCACGTTAAACGTGTGGGACTGCAAGTCCTTCCGAGAGGTTTGTGGTAGGGGAAGGAGGGTACGGTCTCTTTGGATGCCTCCCCCATTGGGTTCCGGTCTAAATTGTGTGGCACTTCCTGGCCTTCCAAGCAGTTACCTTACACCTTTCTGGTAGGTCGCGCCAACGAGTTTGCCACGGTCAGAATTTTCAAGGGTAGCGAACAGGCTGGTCGCCAACTTTTGGATATTTTAAATGGATATTTTAATTTTATGGATATTTTAAATGATGGAACAATGAAACAATGGAATGAGGATGATGGAATTAAGCATATGGTCATTTTAAATTGCAAATTAGCGCGCGGGAAGTTAGCGGTAGGCCCGGGTTCGATTCCCGCCACTGCCAAAACTGCCGCCGTGTTTACGTGGAATACGATCACGTTAAATATGTGGGTCCGTAAGTCCTTCCGAGAGGTTGGTGGTAGGGGAAGGAGGATACGGCCCCTGTGGATGCCTCCCCCACTGGGTTCCCGTCTAAATTGCGTGAATATGTAGAAAGTTATGGAGATTGTCGCGGAGGGCGCGGCAGCCCAGTGGTTAGCGCTCGGGAATTGCACTCAGTAGGCCCGGGTTCGATTCCCGCCACTGCCAAAACTTACGCCACGTTCACGCAGAGTACGATCACGTTAAACATGTGGGTTCGTGAGTCCTTCCGAGAGGTTGGTGGTAGGGGAAGGAAGGTACGGTCTAAATTGGGTGAATAAAAAGAAAGTTATGGAGATTGTCGCGGAGGGCAAAGTAGCCCAGTGGTTAGCGCGCGGGAATTGCACGCGGTAGGCCCGGGTTCGATTTCCGCCACTGACATGGAGTACGATCACGTTAAACATATGGGTCCGTATGTTTTTCCGAGAGGTTGGTGGTAGGGGAAGGAGGGTACGTTCCCTGTGGATGCCTCCCCCACTGGGTTCCGGTCTAAATTGGGTGGCACATCCTGGCCGTCCAACCAGTTACCAGGCCCGGGTTCGATTCCCAAAATTGCCGCCGTGTTTACGCGGAGTACGAGCACGTTAAACATGTGGGTCCGTGAGTCCTTCCGAGAAGTTGGTGGTAGGGGAAGGAGGGTACGGTCTAAATTGGATGAATAAAAAGAAAGTTATGGAGATTGTCGCGTAGGGCAAAGTAGCCCAATGGTTAGCGCGCGGAAATTGCACTCGGTAGGCCCGGGTTCGATTCCCAAAATTGCCGCCGTGTTTACGCGGAGTACGATCACGTTAAACATGTGGGTCTATAAGTCCTTCCGAGAGGTTGGTGGTAGGGGAAGAAGGGTACGGTCCCTGTGGATGCTTCTCCCACTTGGTTCCGGTCTAAATTGGGTGAATAAAAAGAAAGTTATGAAGAATATCGCGGAGGGTGAAGTACCCCAGTGGTTAGTGCGCGGGATTTGCACTTGGTAGGCCCGGGTTCGATTCCGAAAATTGCCGAATAAAAATAAAGTTATGGAGATTGTCGCGGATGGCACGGTAGCCCAGTGGTTAGCGCGCGGGAATTTCACTCGGTAGGCCCGGGTTCGATTCCCGCCATTGCCAAAACTGCAGCCGTGTTCACGCGGAGTACGATCACGTTAAACGTGTGGGACTGCAAGTCCTTCCGAGAGGTTTGTGGTAGGGGAAGGAGGGTCCGGTCTAAATTCGGTGAATAAAAAGAAAGTTATGGAAAATGTCGCGGAGGGCGAAGTACACCAGTGGTTAGCGCGCGGGAATTTCACTGGGTAGGCCCGGGTTCGATTCCCGCCACTGCCAAAACTGCAGCCGCGTTCACGCGGAGTACGATCACGTTAAACATGTGGGATCGTAAGTCCTTCCGAAAGGTTGGTGGTAGGGGAAGGAGGGTACGGTCCCTGTGGATGTCTCCCCCACTGAGTTCCGGTCTAAATTGGGTGGCACTTCCTGGCCGTCCAAACAGTTACCTTACACCTTCTGGTAAGGTCGCGCCAGCGAGTGTGCCACGGTTACAATTTGCCACGGTCAGAATTTTCAAGGGTAGCGAACAGGCTGGTCGCCAAAGGCGGCTAGTCAGCAATATTGCAGACTCCAGAGCTAAATAATTTTGTGCTAAAGAAATTCAGCAATTCTTATACAACTCATCCTGCATCTTTATGTGTTTATATTCTCCTTAAGTGAAAATTTGGCTTCGTTGTAGGTATAATCAAAGTTTGATGACCATTTAAACTCAAATATATTGTCATTGCGTTGTCTCAGAATGTATATGCACAGAAATTAAGCAAAAAATAAAGCGGTTTTAGGACGTATACAACACTAAATATAAATTAAAGAGAACGTTAAAAATCACGATTTTGACACAAGATGAATGCCATATTTTATTTTAAAGTGGGTCACGTGATCTCTTCATATAATATGAGTGTAATTATTATTTTAATTTTTATTTTAAAAACTACCGAATATATTTTGCTGAAATTTTTTTTCTTATTTTTGTGGGATAATTTTAATATTTCCTAAAACTTTCGAAGCAATTTATGAATTTTAAAGTCGCTTAAAAAATGTTTGAAGAATTAGGTCCCATAGGGTTCAATGTATTTCATTTTTTCAACCCTGGTTCAGTTCAACACTAATTGGGTGATATTATTCATTTATATTCCCATAGGTCCTACAGACCGTCTGAACAACATACTAAAATTTCATTTTGATAAAGTCATTTTTACAGCAGTCATCATGCGAACGGACAGACAGACAGAATGAATGAACAAAGTCATAAACACTTTTCAGCTATGTTGTATAGTGTTAAAAATAGACTTCGTTGAAGAAATAATCAAATGTGGATGATCATTTAAACTCAAATTTCATAAATTACACATATTTCGATGATTTTACAATTTTTTTTATGAAGAAATTGTCTGTGTATTCAATTTTATACTCATTGGAATGATATTTTTTAACACTTTACAACATAATTCAAAAGTGTTTATGACTTTGTTCATTCTGTCTGTCTGTCAGCACGATAACTGCCGTAAAAATGACTTTATCAGAATGAAATTTTAGTATGTTTTTCAGACGGTCTGTGCGACCTATGGGAATATAAATGAATAATATCACACAATTAGTTTTGGATTGAACCCGGGTTGAGAAAATGAAATACATTGAACCCTATGGCACATAATTTTTCAAACATTTTTTAAGCGAATTTAAAATTCACAAATTGCTTCGAAAATTTTAGGTAATATTCAAATTGTTCCATATAATATATATAAAAACATTTTCAGCAAAATATGTTCGGTGGTTTTAAAAATAAAAATTAAAATAATAATGACACCTATAGAATATAAAGAAGTCAAGTGACCAACTTCAAAATAAAATATGGCATCCATCTTGTGTCAAAATCGTGGTTTTTAAAGTTCTTTTTAATTTATATTTAGTGTTGGATCCGTCCTAGAACCGCTTTATTTTTGCGTTTTTTCTGTGCATCCATATTCTGCGCCAACGCAGTTACAATATTTTTGAGTTTAAATGATCATCAAACTTATTACTTCTACAACTAAGCCTAATTTTAATGGATGCAGAATGTAAAGATGAGTTTTATAAGAATTGCCGAATTTTTTCACGCAAAATTATTTAACTCTAGAGTCTAGAATAAAGTATATAAATGAAATACTCACTGCTTTCGCAAAGAGAGCCAGACGATTTATAATTCGATGACGTCATTTGAATCAAGTTTGAATGAAGTTTAAAGCATGGAGTTAGAACTTTCTTTTACCTCCAGGGTTTCAATTTTCCAAGTAAAATAAATTATTGTAGTTCTGTGATAACTAAAATAATATCGCAGCTGAATGTATCGTAGTTTAGAGATGTTTAAATAAAATTACAGTTGGATAGTGTTTTATAATCAATGCTTTATGCATGATTGATTTTTCTTGTTTTTAACACTTTTCAACTTTTGAAGTTGGTCACTTTACAACAAAGTTGAAAAGTGTTTATGACTTTGTTCATTCTGCCTGTCTATATGTCTGTCTGTCCGTTAGCACGATAACTGCCGTAAAAATGACTTAATCAAAATGAAATTTTAGTATGTTGTTCAGACGGTCTGTAGGACATATGGGAATATAAATGAATAATATCACCCAATTAGTTTTGGATTGAACCCGGGTTTAAAAAATAAAATACATTGAACCCTATGGGATCTAATTTTTCAAACATTTTTTAAGCAGATTTAAAATTCAGAAATTGCTTCGAAAATTTTAGGTAATATTCAAATTGTTCCATAAAATATATAAAAAAAATTCAGTGAAATATAATCAGTAGTTTTTTAAATAAAAATTAAAATAATAATAACACCTCTTATATGAAACGATCACGTGACCATGATATGAAAAGGTCGCGTGACCCACTTCAAAATGATATATGGCATCCATCTTGTCTCAAAATCGTGATTTTTAAAGTTCTTTTTAATTTATATTGAGTGTTGTATCCGTCCTAAAACCACTTTATTTTTTCTTAAATTCTGTGCATCTACATACTGAAACAACGCAATTACAATATATTTGAGTTTAAATGCTCATCCAAATTTGATTATTTCAACAACGAAGCCTATTTTTCACCTATGTAAACTGTAAACAGCAAAATATGTAGAATTAGTTGTATTAGAATTGCTGTATTTCTTTAACACAAAATCATTTAGTTCATGGAGTCTGCATAGCTGATATGAATGAAATATTCATTGATTTTACAAAGAGCAGGACGATTTTTTCCATGAAGTTTTACGCATAGAGTGTAATTACTTGTAGCTCCATGGTCTTAATTTTTAAATAAAATAAATTATTATAGTATTGTGATGAATGACATAAATGGGAAATTATTTATGGATGAAATGTTGCTTTTATAGAGACAGCCAGACGTGTTATTTTTTGTATGACGTCATTTGAATGAATTTCAGTTGTTTTCGATGAAGTTTTCAAATATAATAAATTATCGTAGTATTATGATAATTCTAAAATTAATACCGAGGAATGTATCACATTTTGAGATGTTTAAACCAGGCAATTTATATTTCAATGCCGTCATTTGAATGAAGTTCATTTTTTTCGATGAAGGTTTAAGTTTTCAAATATAATAAATTAATGTTGTATTGTGATAAGTTATAAAATATTACCGAGGAATGTATTGCATTTTAGATATGTTTAAATAAAATTGCATTGAAGTTGGAACGTGTTTCATAATCAATGCTTTAAGCATGATTGATCTTTCTTGTTAATTCTTATTAAGTGTTGTATCCGTCCTAAAACCACTTTATTTTTGCTTAAATTCTGTGCATCTACATACTGAAACAACACAATTACAATATATTTGAGTTTAAATGATGATACAAATTTGATTATTTCTACAACGAAGCCTATTTTTCACTTATGTAAAATGTAAACAGCAAAATATGTAGAATGAGTTGTATTAGAATTGCTATATTTCTTTAACACAAAATGATTTAGCCCATGGAGTCTGCATAGCTGATATGAATTTATTGATTTTACAAAGAGAAGGACGATTTTTCTCGATGAAGTTTTAAGCATAGAGTTTAATTACTTGTAGCTCCATGGTCTTAATTTTTAAATAAAATAAATTATTATAGTATTGTGATGAATGAAATGAATGAGAAAATGTTATGAATGAAATGCTGTTTTTATAAAAAGATCCAGACGTGTTATTTTTTCTAGGATGTCATTTGAATGAATTTCAGTTGTTTTCGATGAAGTTTTCAAATATAATAAATTTTCATAGTATTATGAGGCAGTATAGTATTATCAGGCAATTTATATTTCAATGCCGTCATTTGAATGAAGTTCATTTTTTTCGATGAAGGTTTAAGTTTTCAAATACAATAAATTAATGTTGTACTGTGATAAGTTATAAAATATTACCGAGGAATGTATCGCATTTTAGAGATGTTTAAACCAGGCAATTTATATTTTAATGCCGTCATTTGAATGAAGTTCATTTTTTTCGATGAACATTTAAGTTTTCAAATATAATAAATTAATGTAGTATTGTGATAAGTTTTAAAATATTACCGAGGAATGTATTGCATTTTAGACTTGTTTAAATAAAATTGCATTGAAGTTGGAAAGTGTTTCATAATCAATGCTTTAAGCATGATTGATCTTTTTGTTATATTTAGTGTTGCATTCGTCCTAAAACCGCTTTAATTTTGCATATTATCTGTGTTTCTAAATTCTGCGCTAATGCAGTTACAATATTTTTTATTTTAAATGATCACAAACTTTGATTATTTCTACAACGAAGTCTAATTTTAAATAATTCAAAATGTAAACAAAACAACTCTATGCAGAAAAAAAAACAACGATTGTAAGATGAGTTGAATAAGTATTGCTGAATTTTTTAAAGCAAAATTATTTAACTCTGGAGTCTAGAATATAAGTGAAATGAATTCATTGATTTTATTTAGATAGAGAAGCAAGCTATTTTATGGCATTGCCTTTTTCTGGAGTCTAGAATAAGTGATATGAATTCATTGATTTTATTCAGATAGAGAAGCAAGCTATTTTATGGCATTACCTTTTTTGATGAAGTTTTAAGTTTCCAATTATTGTACTATGATAATTTTTAAAATATCACCTCTGAATGTATCGCATTTTAGAGATGTTTAAATAAAATTGCATTTCAGTTGGAAATTGTTTTATAATCAATGCTTTATGCATGATTAATCTTTCTTGTTATCTTTCCGATGATGGCAAGACGGAAACTCTGTAATAATATTTTCAATTACATAGGAACCAATTTGTGTGAAAATCTCTCAAAATTTTAATTCTACATAGAATAACTAAAAAACAATTTTTTTTAATATTGCTCCAAGACCTGATCTATAACTGTACCAAATATCGTAGCTGTGGGTTTATTCATTAATAGGATAGGATATACCCACAGGGATATAAAACCAAAATAAATAAAATATTTCTACAAAATTAACTCTTTATAAAACTTAGAACAAAATTCTAACATGTTACATATATAAACGTACAAGGTTACCAAATTGATTTTTAAATGAAATGATAAAATCAGTAAGTGTGCAGCGATATTTTGCTTTAGGCAAGCACAACATTTAATTCTGGTATATAAAAACAATAAGAAAAATATATTACAGTCAACTCTCCTATAACGCGGTACTCTCATAATGCGGTTTCCATATGAGAGCAAAAATTGAGACAGCCATAATTGAGACATAAGGTGGTACTCATAAAACGTGGTTTCTCTATATTACAACTCAATTTGTTTAAGCAGTCTCTCTTTAGCATGAATTTTTCTATTACACTTTTACGATCGAAATTAATGGGAGAATTCCCCAGTTTTTTCATCCACGTGCATCACCATATTTCAATTTCAGTTATCAGAGAAATCCCCTGTAAAACAAATTAATACATTCACCTCAAATGCATTGGTAGACGAAAACATGGGTAAAGATGGGTTTCAAATTTCAATTTATATGATGTGAAAAGGGACTGGGTTTGAGCAAACATTTAGAAAATTACTTCATTGAAAATGATCCTTCAACAGTGCAAAGTGCAAAGTTTAAAAGAGAATTACAAAATTGCTTAGCTCCTTATAGAGAGATTTTAGTAGAGTTACAAAATAAAACAACATTTGGAAACAAAAATGAAGATATGCAAAGTGAAACGGACATTAAAAGAAAAAGAATTAGGCCACGAATACTTAACAGCGATGATGAATGTTAATAGCATTTTTGTTGGAAAAAAGTTAGTTTATATTTCACATTGTTTTTTTAATTTTCTTATATGAAGTCTTAAACTTAATAAAAATAATTCGAAATATGTAAACATATATTTATTGCCTTTTGTATCTATAAACCTATATTTCATAACCATATTCATCATAACATGGTACTCTAAAAATGCAGTTTTATATAACGTAGAACGAACCAGCCTGATTTATATATGTTCTGAGTTTCACTCAATGCGGTTTTCGTATAACGATGTCCGAATTGTTCTGCTTTGTACTAATTCTGAGTTTCACTCAATGCGGTTTTCGTATAACGATGTCCGAATTGTTCTGCTTTGTACTAATTCTGAGTTTCTTATAACGCAGTTTCGATATAGCATGATACGAATTAATCTGATTTGCACAAATCTGAGTTTCTTATAACGCGGTACGAATTAATAGTGTCATGGGAGAGTTGACTGTACTGTTGAACTTATTTGTACATAAATTTCAATCTTCTACTTTTTTTGCAAACGATTTAATGACATTTCCGTGGAAATTAATAGTTCTTATTTCTCATATTTGAAGAAAACTTAAGATACAACAAAAGTTTGTGTCTTTGCTATTAGATGATACATCTCATTACATATCAATAAGAAATTGACAGATTGCTTCACTAATCAGATTATTTTGTGCTAATTAGACTTTTCAGCTGGCACTGACATTGCAAGCGTGCAAAGCAACATTGATATCGGAAAGATTAATTTGAGCTTGGTGACCAATCTATCATCGATCACTGTTTCACAAATACAAATTTTACTGAAATTTTATAGTAAAAAAATATTATTTTTGAAAACTTATGTTAGGTAAGCAATGCTTGGATTGCTTCTATGGACCGCATACCACTGGACAAAATCTAACTAAAACTGATAATATTTGGGATACATTTGAAAAGTTTCTACTATTATAACAAGTAACCACCAGTCATGACCAGTGTTTGAATACTTTTTCACAACCACTGCCGTTTGAAAACTTTTTCATAACCACTGCCGTTTGAAAACTTGTTTCGGTCACTGTCCAGTTATAACCAAAATGTATCCAGTTATAACCAGAACATATAGATAGCTTTAAAAATTTTTAGCGAGGTAAACACTGGAAAGTCTGCTGAGATTTTATAAATAGCAAAAACTTCATTGTGTTCATCTAACTTTCTAATATTTAACAAAATATGCACTCTTTTAGCTTGTACGCTTATACACGATTGATAAAAATTTACATTTTTGTAAATAATACTTGCATTTGATATAAAACCATCTTGAAGTGATGTTAGATTACTGTTAAAAAGAAATATGCGTTATTATACATATTAAAATGTAAGACTTGGTAGATACTTTGTTAAAAAATTATATCCAACATAATAATATAGAGTATTCCACATCACGTGGCCTCAGTCCTGGCAACAGCATAGCAACCAGGAATGTAGGATAGACAGTTAACTTAATCTATATGTTAACACGGATTTTGCAGTAGCAAACGTTATCAAAATAAAATTTCCATCACAAAATGTATTGATACATATATTTTAGATTCCAAAAATGAATTAATATCTTCTCAAGCTACGTTATTGTCGATTACAACCATACTTAAGCTCAATATGGTTTAGAAACATTTTAAACTTTAAACTTCATGAATAATTAAGTTATTTTACATTAATAGAAAATAATATACTTAACTATTATAAGATGTTAATCACAAGTTAAGATTTCAAGGATATGAAAACCTCAATTATGAATACCACATTCCAAACAGCACATAAGTTTAGCATATTTATAAATTTGTCCTTCAAATCTCACGCTTTTCTTACAAAAACAAATGGATCAAGTAAAGAATGATCACAAGATGTCCTACAACACTTTTGAAGTGGAGGATAAAAAAAATGTGCCGTCATGTTGGAAAGCTCTATGCTGTTCCACCAACATGCGTATTTTCATAATGCAGTTCGGAGTGACAAGGTTGGCAATTTGGCAAATTTGCTGTAAAAAAAAATTCTCGCCAAGAGTGCCGTAAGCATCTCCGTTGTGATCTGCACGAAATGAGTTCATATTTACACGTTGTATGTCAATATAAATTATTAAAATTCTTTACAAAGTGTTGTCAACATTCCAATATTCACTTCAAGTCATTATTTAGATTCTGCAGTCGCGTGTATCACAATGTTATGTGCTTGTAATTATAGAATTTCACACTGTTCTTTTAATAAAGTGGTTTAAAACATCATATTTAGAATAAATGATAATATTTAAAATAGTGTGCATTTGGTTATTTAAGAAAATCAAACGAGCAATTTTTTTTATTGCAGTGAAATAAAATTGTTTGTACAAGTAGTAAACCACTAAAATCGTCCCTAATAAAATGTACATTAACAAAAAAATACTTATTTTGATAGAAATCTTGTTGTTTACATAATTTCATTATAAATCGGTACAATTGCATTTGGCCTATAAAATAAATATTCAATGTGTTGTCATGGATTATTTATTTACTAACAGAACTTCTATTTTATAATAACGAAGTTTACATATGTTACAGTTAGTGTGCGATTCTTTAATAAACCTCTAATTTGCACATATGTAGATATTTATAAAAGATATATATCTCTTATTTGCATATATAGATAAGAAATATATGAAGGTTAAATACACACAATTAAGTATGTAGATTTCCTCATAACTACTATAATTTTGTATTGTATATCTCAACTTGTAATACAATGCAGGAATAAGTAAGCATAATTTATAACAAGAAAGATCAATCATGCTTAAAGCATTGATTATGAAACACTTTCCAACTTCAATGCAATTTAATTTAAAAAAGTCGAAAATGCAATACATTCCTCGGTAATATTTTAAAACTTATCACGATACTACATTGATTTATTATATTTGAAAACTTAGACCTTCGTTGAAAAAAATGAACTTCATTCAAAAGACGGCATTGAAATATAAATTGCGTGGTTTAAATATCTCTAAAATGCAATACATTCCACGGTAATATTTTTAAATCCATCATAATACTACGATAATTTATTATATTTGAAAACTTCATCGAAAACAACTGAAATTAATTCAAATGACGTCATAGAAAAAATAACACGCCTGGATCTCTCTATAAAAGCAGGATTTCATTCATAACTTTCTCCATTTCATTCATCACAATACTATAATAATTTATTTTATTTAAAAATTAAGACCATGGAGCTACAATTCATAAACTTTATGCTTAAAACTTCATCGAAAAATATCGTCCTTCTGTTTATAAAATCAATTAATATTTCATTCATATCAGCCATGCAGACTCCATGGACTGAATTATTTTGTGTTAAAGAAATACAGTAATTCTAATACAACTCATTCTACATATTTTGCTGTTTACATTTTACATAGGTGAAAAATAGGCTTAATTGTAGAAATAATCAAATTTGAATGAGAATTTAAACTCAAATATATTGTCATTGTGTTGTTTTAGTATGTAGATGCACAGAATTTAAGCAGAAATAAAGTAGTTTTAGGATGGATACAACACTCAATATGAATTAAAAATAACTTTAAAAAATCACGAATTTGAAACAAGATGGATGCCATATCTCATTTTGAAGTGGGTCATGTGATCGTTTCATATCATGGTCACGTGATCGTTTCATATAAGATGTGTAATTATTATTTTAATTTTTATTTAAAAAACTACTGAATATATTTAGCTGAATTTTTTTTTATATATTTTATGGAACAATTTGACTATTACCTAAAATTTTAGAAACAATTTGTGAATTTTAAATCCGCTTAAAAAATGTTAGAAAAATTAGGTCCCATAGGGCTCAATGTATTTCATTTTTTCAACCCGGGTTCAATCCAAAACTAATTGTGTGATATTATTCATTTATATTCCCATAGGTCCTACAGACCGTCTGAACAACATACTAAAATTTCATTTTGATTAAGTCATTTTTACGGCAGTTATCGTGCTAACGGACAGACAGACAGACAGACAGACAGACAGACAGAATGAACAAAGTCATAAGCACTTTTCAACTTTGTTGTAAAGTGTTAAAAAAAATGTTACGAATAAATTTATTTTAACTAATAAGACCTGTTATTGAGTCCCAACTTTAAATTTTTAGATGTAAATTATAAATTTTGACTTTCTATCTTATTAAATTCACAATAACTAGTGACATTGAAAATATGTTTCTTAAAACTGCTGTCATAAGCTTGAAGAAATAAATCAACATTTATGCATGTGCTTTACACTTGTCATTCAGATTCAATCTTGAAAACGACTGTCTTTTGTGCATTATAAATGCTACTTTTATCCGTACAAGCCCACAAATTTAAAACTTAGATTTGATAACTTAAAATAGGTATTTCTCAGGAAATAAACTTCTACAATAACTGGTTTAGCATATGGGAGAAATTAGCATATAAGCCATATCCATCCTTGTGTAGAGAAGTTTCTAGCAATGCAAATGTGAAATAAATGTTTACTTAATCATACTTGAACCAGGTTTTTGATAGGTTTTGGCATGGAATGGGTAATGCAGATAACTATATTATGGAAAGGATCATAGAAAAGTGATAGAATCCCAATAAGTAAAGGAGTTTGTAATGTACAGTTATACTGTTGCTTACTACTTGTAAAACTGTGAAGCCAATTCAATGATATTGATAGCAAGACTGTGAGTATTTCAGAAAATTCATTTTTACTCATTTGTACCCACATTCAAAGCCTACACCACAAATTTAAAATTTAGTGCTTTAGCAACTTTGTATCATAATGTGTGTGTAGAATCTGCAACAAAATATCACTGATATTTAATTAATATAGTAAAACCTCGATTTTGTTGGCTTCAAAGCACAAGATTTGTAAAGTGTCTCTTTTCTAAGGAATAATGCTACATGTGCATTGTTAATAGAATTTGCAATATTGCATTTGTTAAATCCATTCATTTAACCATATTTAATGTATTTTAAATTTTATGACTTTCAGAAAATTTCAAATAAAGTGGTACAATAGTAAGAACAATCATTTTAAAGTTAGTGTAATTCGATATTTTAATGAAAAGTTTCTCGAAACTAAATTAAACAGAAATATTTAAAAATTCATTCATTATGAATATTTGATTTCAATCAAAATCAATAGTTGCATTATTCAATGATTCTAATATTTGTACACATAATTGTTTGATATGAATAGTATCCATGCTTGGGGATCTATATATCTGTGACAGCAGGGACGTAAGTACCGGGGGTGTGTGGGGGGTGTGGGGGGTGGGGGTGGGGGGGTGGGGGTGTCACCCCCCCCCCCTGACTCAAAAAAGTCGGAAAATTTGGCAATCACTCGGAAAAAAAATCGGAATAAGTGTGACTTTTGTTCACCATAAATTTCACTTTAAAAACTTATGTTTTACTTCAATTTTCTAAATGTTCACTACAAAATCACCGATTCTCTTGTGAATCAAAATCCTTGAGGTCCATGTTGAAGTAAAGCCATCTGATGAACGTCGGGCAAATGGTTTCTTTGCGGTGTCATAAATCTCATTTAAATACATTTGAGCCACCTGGAAGAGCGATGACAACGAGGGCAGGAAGTCCCCAATCTTTTTCGGCCTTTTATTTGAGGAAATTCGGAGAAGCAGACCTTGCACCCGGGAGGTGCAGATCATTTGTAGTACCCATATGTGGGGACAAAACCATGCAAGAGCAATTAGGTTTGGTAAGAGTTCTTCGGAAAAAATCTATTTTCTTCGCTACGCAGGAGAAAAATACTAAAGCACATTATCAGCAGGAGAAAAACTATCAGCAGGAGAAAAATACTAAAGCACATTGTCCAGGGATTTGGAAAGCAAACCCAGTATGCATTCCCTTAAAAGTGTCTTTAATTGGGCAAGTAATTTATGACGCTCACAGAAAATGTGAATGTATTTTCTGTAGAATTCTGAAAAGCATGGAATCTTCATTCAGCTCAGATTGCTTCAATTTTTCGCAGAGCTGGGTTGGGACCGCGTAAAGTAAGGTAGTATTTATAAATTATTTAAAGGCATGCATAAGAATTGTTTATATACGTTTCTCATAATGATTATTATTTATTTTTATTCCTTTTTTAAATGTTGTTGTAAAATTTTTGTGCTTTTAAAGGTATCATTTAACAATTCATACGTCATTTAAATAAATTTTCTGCGATAAAATAAAATCACAAATTGTGAATGAAACACTAAACTATACAAAAAGATCAGCAGTGGTTCCAATACGGGTCAGAATGGGCTGAAAATTTAGATTTTTTCCCTATCTGGCACGACTGTACCAGTGCTTAAACCCTGCGCAAAGACCATTGAGTTTCGGCTTGATCCGGCTCGAAATAATTTATATTCATATATGTTAAAAACATGAATGTGTTGAAGACCCAGACCGACCGACTCATCCTGAGGACTTGAACTTGAGCAACTATTTGGACGGCCGGGAAAGAGTGAAATTTTTCTACGAAGAATTGACGTAATTTTTTTTTAAACATTTATCTATGTATAGGTGAAATGAAGACAATTATTTCATGTATTCAATTAAAATTCATCTGAAAAATTTTTTAAATTAAAAATGTTCGGCCTGGCGAAATAAATATATTCGACCCCAGAAAAATTTTCAAAATATGTTCGGCCTTTTTTAAAAGCAAAGTTCGAGCCCGGCCCGAAACAGCGTTATAAAATTTAGACACGGCCCGAGTCGAAATGATTTCGCCTGAATAACATTTTTCTATGTAGATATTATATCTTTTTTGACAATTTTAAAATAATTTTAAATAATTAAATAGCAAAATTAGAGCCATTTTTTCAAAATGATTCAAAATATTAAGACATCGAAATTAGAACCACTTTTTCAAATTTTTTAAATTATTAAAATATCGAAATTAGGACCACATTTGCAAAATATTAAAATATCGAAATTGTTGCTACTATATTTCAAAAACTAAGAACCTATCCAAAATCCAATTGTACACTCCTATATGGTTTTCAAAGGGCTACAAATTACCTAATATTGTTCATAGCTACCACTTTTCGTTTTCGAGAAATAAGCATTTATAAACTTAAAAAACAGGAAAATTTCAATCTTTTTAAACTTGATAAGACTATTCCTCGAAAATTGCATTAGATCTATAAAAACCCATTACTAAGCTAGAACTTGGATTTCCTACTAAACATTCTTATCGCTTATGGTTTATCTTTCATAATTTAGAAAATAGTTCGAGTGAAAGCAAGGAGACTAAAATTCTTTCCGACAAAAACTTTTTAGTTTTTCGAAAAAAAATGCCAATATACTAAAATATTGAAATTATCTCTATATATATATACATAAAAGGTACTATATTTCCAACAAAACAAGTAAAAGTTGGTGATATTTTTATCTGTTAGGTTCGGAGATATAAGCTCCCAAAGTGTTTATATCTTTCGTAACGCCCGGATGTCTGCCAGAGACTCCCCAACCATACATGTTATTCATATTAAAATCTATAAAATCTATGCAATTTGTCCTTTCATACTGTGATTATTCTTCGGGAGAATATTATATATCAAATTGATGAGGGCGAAAAAACTTAATGCTTTATATTTTTGCTTGTTTTTCCTTATGATGATGTATTTCCTTTTTTAAATTGAAAGAAAAATAATTTGTCTAAACATATGTAAGTGTGAAAACGTGTTTAATATATTATTACATATTTGCAACTAATCATTTAAACCAATTCATTAAATAAAAAAGTTAGGCTTCGTAACCCTGAAAGATACTACGAATGTATAAAACGCAGAACTCGGGAGAAAAAAATTCTAGGGATGATATCAACAAATTATTTCTACAAATATAAGTATTGAATAACATTGTGTTTGACTTATAGCTGCATATGCGGCAAAAATTAAAATTGGAAACATTTGAAAAATTGGAAGTTTGATTAATTAACTTAAAATGTTATTAATTTCATAACTTAAATAAAGTTACTCTTAAATTGCAGTAAATTTTTAAGTTATAAATACTAACAGAAACCACCAAAGAGAGGGGTTCCAAAACATAGGATAGTCCCATTGCAAATTCCGACATAGATGCTAAAGTTATCCTAGTTTGAGGAACGTCCCCTTTAGGCGGGTTCTGTAATCATTAACGCTCGGTTTTGGTCATAGTCCACAGATAAATTGTGTAGTATGGCCTCAATTTTTGTGAAATTTAATGACTGCATTTATCTGTTTCTATAAAAGTAGTTTCAAACAAATTTGTAGAATATGGCAAGTTTTCGTGTTGCCATTCCGCATTAGGTATTACTTGCAGAAAACTAAAAAGTGCAAAAGCGATCTACAGATTTTCAATGGGGACGCAATCCTTATAGAAGATAGTTGGTTGATATATTACCAGAAAAAATGAACAATATTTACATGTTTGTATTTAAATCATTTGTGATTACGGAATTTCAAGTATTTACAATTACATATTTAAATGCGGTCGTCATTCGTATGAAATTTTATATCTTCTAATTTGAAATAAAACTGTTTTATTAATTCCGTCGTATAAACCAAATGCATGGCAATATGTATGTAGAAAATTGAATAAATATTATAATAGTGTCGAAAATCAAAATTCAGTTTTATCCCAGCTCGGATAGTCTTGATATGTTGCGTGTATTAGGTTCTTTTTTGACTATCTGATCAATAAAACAAATAAAGTACAATTTCCATTATAAAATCCTTCACGAAAGATAACTTTCTCTTAGCAGCAGGACTCTGTTATGCTATCTTTGCCTTATAAAATCTTTTTTCATCTCCTTCCCCCCAAAACGTTCTTTATAATCTTTTTAAGTAATCTATTGTAGTACAAATTGCGATGAAATTTATTTATAAAATGTTTAATTCCGAAAGAAAGTATTATTTTACAGGTTTTATTTCTACCGTATTTAAATTTCAATGTATTTTTTCAAAATTAATAAATTTCCTTATTTTTTAAAGTTAAGGTGTTTCCCTTTCTTAAATTACTGTAATTAAACCTTTTTAAAACAATAATTATCATATTAGAAAATTTTCTCCCGTCAATATCACCACAGAAAGAGCACTTGTGCTTTGCAATTTTTAAAGTTTCTTTTATTAAATATACGATTTAAAATCTATTACATTCTACAAATTTTTACTGGAAAGTTAAGAAATTTAAAGTTAATTTCAAGAGTTTTCAAGTACAACAAGTAAAAGACAAAAACAGAATTATACCAGATAAGCTCTCAGGAAAAATGCCTTTCCAGAGAAATTTCCAAAAGAAAATAGATAACATTTTAGGTTACATGCTTGTCTTATAATACTATAATGACTAGCACCAAAATATATCGCAACATAATTGAACTAGCAAACATAAACGGTTTTAGTGATATGGAGCATTAAGTCATGCAAGTTTTTCTTTAAAATGCATTCTTCTATACTGTAAAAGCAACCAATTTATTGGTTTTCCTATTGGTAGCCGAGACTATTGTTTGATAATTCCATTATAGTAAGACTAATCTAGACGAAAATAGAATTCAGCTTCTATTGCAAATAACAGTGATAGTCTACTGTGCGGCCGCACATGCTACACGGGCGTAATAACACCTAAATGTCGGTTTGCATATGTGGACGCGCATTTAATCTGCATGTACAAACCGCACGCCTTAAATAAGCGCTTAAACACGATTTTTCTCGTTGCGCTGCGACACCTTTAGAATTGAACAAAAAGCAAGGTGAAAATTGGGATTATGATTGTAGTTATCCCGTTTAAATGATTTTTTCACAATGCTTTTAATGGCAAATAACTGTATTTTGAAAAATATAAATAATATCTTTAAAATTCAAGAAATAAGAAAACTTCTCAATTTAAATCACTTTATGTATTTCGTCTGCTGCACTTTCGTGAAATAAATGCCGAAAAGTAAAATTAGATAATTAAATACTATCTCCGAATATTTTCGTGCTATAGAAGATATTTATCGAGCGAATTCTTATAAAAATAAAATAATTGCTCATTTAAAAAAATCAAAATGATATCTGTAAAATTCTGGAACTTAGAATTTTTAATTTTATCACCCATATTGTGTCGCGCTAATTGTCTATAAACATCTGCTATTCTTCAAACAATAATCTGTTGGGAACTTTATGTTCTGAATATTTAAAGGAATGGATTTAGAAACAACGAAATTTCGATTTTAAATATTCATAACCTTTAAACTAATTGAAATTTAAAGAAAAATAATCCCGGCGAGGTGCATATTTGCATAAGCTTAGATTGCATAAGGTAAGATGCCAACTAACTCTATACAGATCTTCAAAACTGTTGAAAGCTTGAATTTTCTGCTACGCGTTACACACACATAGAAACAGACATCTTTTTGAAAAATACTAAATAATAATAATGCAACATTTACTCGACCGTTCGATATTAAATTGTGTATAAATTAGAATGTTACACTAAAATGGTAACAATGTCGAAATGTTTTTATAAACCTTTTATTAATCGAAAAAATATGTTAAATAGTTGAGCGTCCAATAAATAAAAATTTCCATTAGTTATAATTTTACTGCTGTACATTTTGTAGACACATTTTATATATTATATTTTTATTAATAAATAATCATTAATTTATTTATAATTACTATTATTTTATTTTTAAATTAAAATATTTCTTTCTTGTTCAAATAAAAATCCCCCAAAATATCATTTAAAATTAAACAGAGTTATTTCAAAATAATAAACCAAAGTTGATAGTTGCGAAATATTGTATTCAGATATTTTGTGGTCATTATTTGGTATTTTAATAGTCACAACCTTTCTACTAGAGCTGCCACTATAAGTAGGAAACAAAAAAGTAATGAAATGATCTTGCATATTAAATATCGATGAAGAAGCCAGTAAAATAGATCAAAATAATGAATAATGTAATTTTTTAATTTTGAAAGTCAGCTGTCCATAAAATATGGTGATGCTATGCTTTATATTACTTCATTCATTTCTGATTCTGTTTGCACCACTTAATATGCACTCGTTTCCAGTAATAATTTACTTATACTAAAAATTTTGGTGTTCAATTAAAAAAAAAAATGTTTTTATATTTTGTGGACTTCCCATCTCTGCAATTGGTTTATTTAATCTTACGTTCTTTCGAATTATTTATATCTCAAAGACTTTGATCGAAGTTGAAATTTTTTTATAAACCAGCAAAGTTCTGCGCACTTCGGGCGCTAAGCTCGGTTAAGTACACCACGGCCATACATCAGAAACAGGAACCGGCAGACATCAACTGTCACCGATCCTCCCACCCGCTCCTAATATCCACAGTCACAAACGAGTCATACACCTCCCTATTCAATATTACTATCTCTTATAGGATAATATCTCTCTATAAAAACATATATATTATACCAACTCGTAACATAACGCACGAGTTCCTTTCTCTAGGAGAGTGTTCAGGCATGTGCAATCTACTGGGGAGAAACCGCAGTCCTACGCATCTCATTAAGGTCGATGCATTTGTTGCTTTGATGCGTTTTCTTAAAAAAAATGTAGTAATTAAAAAAAAATGTTAGAATGCGAAGATAAATACAACTTTCTGTAGAATGCAAACTGTAGAATTAAGCTAAACTTCCTGTTTTAGATGCGACGAAATAAGTATCAGATAACCTAAAAAAAATGTAATTTCAATGTATTTAAAAATGTGTATAGCCACATGTAGGTAAGTTTTCTGGTGGACCATTTGGAATTTTTTTTTTTTTTTACGTTCGTGTCTGGACAATTTTTTGAAAACAAATAGCGAGGAAATGAAACAACGGCAACCCTTTATGAGCACTGCAAATCATGCCATATTAATTTCCTTTGTACAGTGTATATATGCATGCTATTATACACATCCCGTGTTTTACAAAGCTAATTCTTGGCCTAGAAACGCGTTTTTTTCTTCTTTTTTGAGGAAATTATTTGGAAATGTGCAAAGTGCATTCGGAAATTAGAAGAAAGTAATAAAATTTTAATAATTTATAAAAACCTAACAAAAGACCCAATTTTATCAAAAGAAAGATGCATGTTCCGAAATTTACACAACCAATTATTGGCATAGAAACTCACGGGTTTTTAAGTAGTAGGCAATCATCTGGGAATGTGTCAAGTGCATTCGAAGAAAAATCCCAAAATCTACAAAATTTAATACTTTTGCAAATATATTTAAAATTCTACTAATTTTTGCCCTAGAAACTTGCCTTGTTTCAACTGGTAGCTAAAGATCTGGGCATCTGGGTAGCTAAAGATCTGGGATTATTTACATCTTGTTCAGATTATGGATATATATAAATAATTTCAAGATTTTAATATCTTGAAACTTTTTTTCGAAATATCTTAAAAAGTATGTCCGAAAATTTTCTGTTTTTCAAGATTGTAATGCATCTTATAAACTAAACGTGATAGCAATGAACAATAGAACATCGGCATGAGTGTAAATAAACAGCCTGCATAGTAGAAAGTGCAGAAAAATAAGGGCATTATTTTTATTATAGCGGATGATGGTAAACTGATGATGATGGCAAAAAAAAAAAAAAAAAACTAAAGCTAGGCCCATTAAACATCGAAATTTATCTTTGGGCTGAAAATAAGTTATTTAGAATACTTGAGAAACGACATATGTTTAAAAATTTCATTTACTAAAATGCACTTTAAGTGATTTTAAGTGAATGTACAATACTACTTAATTTTACTGTAGTCACTAGCTAGCATTCTGAAAATATATAACATTTACTAGCAAATTCTGCAGTATATATGCTAGCGAGAAGTGAAAAGTACATAACAATTTTTTTTAAAACTCTATATATTTTATTGAAAATGAATAATTTATTTTCCGGTAAATTAAAATTATACATAAAAGAAAATAAATTTAGATATATTCTAATTAGGGGTTAAACGATTGTAAATTTCTAAAATAGCCATTTTTAATACGGGAAATAATGGAAATTTCCATACTGTTAAGCATACGAATATTTTGTTTTGGAAACATAAGGGCAAAATTTTCCGTGTGACGTCACGTGCCCATGTTCTATAATCAAGAATTTATATCTTTTGAAATCCCTACAAGTGTATGTAATTGAATTTTGGATTGAGCTCATAGTTTTCAAAGTATATTGGTTATAATTTTAATATTCCAGTGTTTTAACCTAGATTTTTCAATGGGTGGGAAAGGTGTAACATATATTTAAAATGTCACGATTGTTACAACTCAATCTATTTACTTACTCCTTGGTGAACGATTGGTGCATAAGCATGAGATATTTTATTTGGTTTAAAAAAATTAGAAGGTTAAATGTACTTGGGGATTCTATAGATGTTTAATGATTGGTGAGTTTTGACCACAATAGATGGAAATATAAGTATTCAAGTACGTATTTGTATGCTGCTAGGCAAGTTTATAGATTAATTTAAATGTAAAATCTCATCAGATATATTGCATAAGTTTAATTTATATATCCCCAAACAAGTTAGCAAAATAATTTGGTATTTTAATGTGAAGTCCATGGTCGAAGTATCCAGATAAAACCCGGATGAAACCTAAAAGTGCTAACTAGTTATAATTTGTTAACGAGTAAGTTGTAGCATTTTGAAAGTCTGTAAACGAAACAAATGAGTCTGAAAAAATCGAATAAACTTATTCAACTTTACAGTTTTATTTTACAAAACGCTATTCACGCAAAACCATTTCGACTCTATTGGACTGGAGCCACTGCAGATTTTTTAATTTTTTTTATTATTTGCTTAATATGTTTTCAAAATATGTTCATTATACATACAACCTCAAACACATTCAATTTCAGATCAAGAATGCTTAAAGCATGTCAATCTGTCGAAAACTCTGAATAGAATTTCCAATCACATAATAATACTTTTATTTTTAGGTATATAAGGAAAGAAAAAATTGCTAAACATATAAAAAAAAATATAATGAATTTAATTTTAAATTATATCGATAACCACATAATCTGTACACTCAATGAGCGGCAGTAGGATCATCAGAAAAATATAGTGGGGTACCAGATATTGTGTTCCATTGCTTTACTGTATACAGTGAAGCGACTTCTGCCAAGTGATAGGACAAAAATTACTGAACTTAAAATTTTATCAACAATCAACAGAGCCAAAATAATGTCCAGTACCGTTGATGGTTATAAGTAAATATTTTAACACTTGTACAAAAAACAAAATTATCGCTTTAAGGAATTTCATGTTCGCCTGCCACGTTGCAATTGAGCAGTAATGATTGTGAAACAATGGTCCATGGATAATAAAGGGTGAGTGGCCAGTTGAGCATTTTCTTGCTTATCCGCTCCAATTGCAGATAACAGAATCCATGTACTAGTTTTGCACTTATTATGCCCTTGTCAGCATGGAATATTTATAATGGTATGTATCTGTAATGGGACCAAGAAATCATGTTAAGTGTTACTACCTAAATCTCTATGTGGACCGACAATTTTAATCCTACAAGCAGCCTGCTTTAAAAGTCTTTAAGATTGAGCTCCGGTTGCAACGACCAAGTTCATGCTCACAAAGTTGCCTATAAAGGGCATTCCTACAGTAATATTCATGCTCCCATTGCAGATACCAGCATCCATGGATTTGTTTTGTGTATATTATACACACATCAGCATGGAATAGTCGATAACTGCAATGTAAACAAAAACTATGTGCCATTATTTTACAAGCCTCGATGGAAACCATCAAATTCAGTTTTACCTTCCAGCTGGGAAATGCGATACATTCCACGGTAATATTTTTAAAATTATCATAATACTACGATAATTTATTATATTTGAAATAACTGAAGTCGAAAACAACTGAAATTCATTCAAATGACGTCATAGAAAAAATAACACGCCTGGCTCTCTCTATAAAAGCAGCATTACATTCATAAATAATTTCCCATTCATGTCATTCATCACAATACTATAATAATTTATTTTATTTAAAAATTAAGACCATGGAGCTACAAGTAATTAAACTCTATGCGTAAAACTTTATCGAAAAAAATCGTCCTTCTCTTTGTAAAATCAATGAATATTTCATTCATATCAGCTATGCAGACTCCATGAACTAAATGATTTTGTGTTAAAGAAATACAGCAATTCTAATACAACTCATTCTACATATTTTGCTGTTTACATTTTACATAGGGGAAAAATAGGCTTCGTTGTAGAAATAATCAAATTTGGATGAGCATTTAAACTCAAATATATTGTAATTGCGTTGTTTCAGTATGTAGACGCACAGAATTTAAGAAAAAATAAAGTGGTTTTCGGACGGATACAACACTCAATATAAATTAAAAAGAACTTTAAAAATCACGATTTTGAGACAAGATGGATGCCATACATCATTTTGAAGTGGGTCACGTGATCTTTTCATATCATGGTCACGTGATCGCTTCATATAAGAGGTGTTATTATTATTTTAATTTTTATTTAAAAAACTACTGAATATATTTCACTGAATTTTTTTTTATATATTTTATGGAACAATTTGAATATTACCTAAAATTTTCGAAGCAATTTGTGAATTTTAAATTCGCTTAAAAAATGTTTGAAAAATTAAGTCTCATAGGGATCGATGTATTTCATTTTTTCAACCCGGGCCCGGGCTAATTTTTTCAATCCAAAACTAATCGGGTGATATTATTCATTTATATTCCCATAGGTCCTACAGACCGTCTGAACAACATACTAAAATTTCATTTTGATTAAGTCATTTTTACGGCAGTTATCGTGCTAACGGGCAGACAGACAGACGGACAGAATGAATAAAGTCATAAACACTTTTCAACTTTGTTGTAAAGTGTTAAAAATTGATATAGGGTGGAATTTAAGACTATCCTCACACACACCTTTTAAATGGGTTATAACGATACAGAGATTGCACATAAAATATAGAATTGGAGATTTTAAAAACATTGTTTTATTCCAAAAATTTTAGTACTGAAATATTACCTTTATATTCTACAAAATTTCTAGTACAAAAAGCATATTAAGAGGTCTTGTACAGATTAAGTTAATTTCTTCAATAATAAATATTTTTTGTTTAATATTTTTATGTGAAACATTTCGTTACAGATTACTTTTTCTAGTATAAAATGCAGATACATTAATTTTTTTAATAAGAGTTTTTTTACATTTTTTGCTTCTAGGAGGGGTTGAGCTTCCTCTGTTCTGCTTCCATTACAGATAACCAGTTTCACACTTGTTATGCACTCGTCAGCATGGAATAACCAATACCGCTGTGCTGACAGATCCACTTAACAACTTATCGCTAAATGGAAGCATTTTTTCTTCAAGATTCAGGAGTTTTTTGCAAATAAATATTAATTATTTTAATAAAAAATAATTCAAAAGTTAACAATAAAATAGATAAATAAAATTCAAAAGTTAAAAGTTCTGTTTTATGGAAGAGCGTTGTTGGGGTGAATCAAAACTAACTAAATTGATACTTTCTATATGCGTAGTGGACTGTAATTCTGAAAAAGAGTACTGCAATACTTATCCATACCTTTATTACAAAACTATCTAAATGAAATAATGAGAACAACGAGCCACTTTCTCGTGTCTCCTATCGCTACAAGTTTTTATTCCATCTCCACAATTTCGCTTTTTAAACCGGCAACCCGCTGCTTGGCGCTCGACAAACAAGAACACTTGGCGTCTTTCAAATACATATTGAAATCAAATTGCAATTAAAGTACATAATATAATCATAATAAAAACCACACAATAAAATCATAAACAATACAAGAAAAATTTGCAAATAATTCAAGGAGACATTTTAACCATAATCACATAACTCCATTCCATATGTAGTTACACTATCTGAATTAAGACATCAATTTTCCATAGGTAAAACCGCTATTTTTGAAATGGGTCTCTTGTATATTCCATTTTGTGTTTTTACATTGACAACTCTGACCTTATTGTCTATGCCCAAACATGTTTCAACTATTCTGCCTAAATCCCATTTGCAGGAAGGTAAATTATCTTCCTTTACTACAACCATATCCCCAACCCTCAGATTATTTTTTACAATCATCCACTTATTTCTTTGTTGCAACGTACTTAAATAATTGCTTTGCCATCTTTTCCATATTGTTTGACACATTTTAATTGTTCTTTTCCACAAATGTAATCTGCTTACACCTTTCTGGTAGGTCGGACGGTCTGGGTCTCAACAACAACAACAAATGTAATCTGTTATCATCAATTTCTGTCAAAGTGGGTTTTACAATAGCAGCGATTGGTCTACCAATAAGGAAATGCCCAGGAGTCAATACTTCCAAGTCATCAATATCCGTGGTCAAGGGAGTAAGTGGCCCAAAATTCTAAATTCCTTCTATCTGAGTGGTTATAGTCAAAAATTCTTCATAAGTCAATTTAGCATCTCCCATCATGCGTTTTAAATTATGCTTGAAAGACTTGACTCCTGCCTCCCAGAGACCTCCAAAGTTGGGAGCTCTGGGAGGAAGAAATTTTCAAAGTATAGATTCAGAGGACAAAAAATTGGCAAAACTGACATCAGGTTTGGTTACCAGATTATGTAACTTCTTAAGTTCTATATTAGTACCCACAAAATTTTTTGCATTATCACTATAGATCGTCGTCGCCTTTACTCGTCTAGCAAAAAATCTTTTCAAGGTGGCAATAAATGCTTCAGAAGATAAGTCACATACAATGCCCAAATGAACTGCCTTGGTAACCATACATACAAATATACAAACATAAATCTTATGATAAATCCCTTTACGTTTACCGCTATATTTAATCAAAAATGGTCCACAGAAATCCACCCCTGTACAATTAATGGAAAATTTACATTTGCCCTTTCCTTTGGTAAGTCACCCATAATTTGTTCTGCTATTAGAGGTTTGGCCTTAAAGCACGTAATACAATTATGCACAATCCTTCTACATGTGGTTCTGCCATTTAAAGGCCAAAATTCCCTGCGAATACAATACAATAAATTTTGAGGTCCAACATGTAGATATTTTTTGTGATAACTCTCAATAATCATTTCAGTGAGTTTATGTTTGGCAAGCAATAAAATGGGATGCTTTTGAGTATCAGCTATATGACAATTTTGGAGACGACCTCCTACTCTCAAAACATTATTTTGATCCAAATAAGGGTTTAAGTTTCTTACCTTTCCAGTTGGAGATTTACCTTTCTGAATGTTAGCTATGTCATCGGTAAATACCCGTTCTTGAACACAACGAACTAAAAATAACGTTGCATGTTGAAGTTCTTTACAGGAGAGGGGTCCACAAAGCTTACCAAATGGATTTTTTAAGTTATGGGTAAATATGAAAATGAAACTTAAAATGCGAATTAATTTAACATAATTATTTGAAATATTGAGAATAGTATCTAAAAACAGAGAGTTCAAGTTCAATGTCAGTGTTACATCAGTCACTTTCTTGAATTCCTGAATATACCTTTCATCAGATGGGGAGTAATGTTTATCAACAATTACAAGTCGTTCCCGATGAAGAAATTCCGGGCCATACCACCACAAGGTATGCTCGCCAATTTGATCAGGGTCGAGTCCTCGAGAGACCAAGTCCGCTGGGTTCTCTGCAAACTTCACATGTTGCCATTGAAAATTCCGAGTGAGCTCCTGAATGCGTGAGATTCTATTGGACACGAACGCTTTCAACAGATGTGGTGATGAATCAATCCAATCTAACACTATTGAAGAATCGGTATGAAGGTAAACTCTGTCAATTTTTAGTTTTAACGAAGTCAATATTTCTGACACAAGCCTTGAAAGTAATTCTGCTGCACAAAGCTCAAGACGCGGTATGGTTTGCACCTTGAGTGATGCTACTCGTGATTTGCTGCAAAGAAGGTTGACCTTCACTTCATTTACACTGGTCACACAACTAATATACACCGATGCGCCGTAAGCATCTTTACATGCGTCTGAGAATCCATGGATCTCTATTTCCTTAACCGAATCTGCAAGAATATAACGAATGATCTTCACATGTCTCAATTTCGGTAAGGCCTTCAAAAACCTTTCCAATTTTCTTTTTGTGGAAGTTCTTGATCCCACCCAATCTTCAAATGCCACAAGTTTTGTAAAAATATCTTTGCTTGTACTATCACTGGACCTAAAAATCCCAAAGGGTCAAACAATCTCGCAATGTCTGATAAGACAGAGCGCTTAGTAGTTGCATTTGAAGAAGATGAGACTGTGAAACTAAGATCGTCATCCTTTGGGTTCGATCTCAAACCAAGTGTTTTCAGTGTGTCCATATTAGATTCTTCTTCAAAGTGGTATTTTTGATCACTGAAAGAAACTTGTTCTAGCAATCGTTTATCATTGGAGCACCATTTGTGCAAGTCCATTCCTCCAGACTTTAACATTGCAATTAACTGAAGTTGTAATTCGATAGCTGTCAAAAGATTATTTGTTCTAGACAAAATATCATCGACATAAAATTCAGTTAAAGCTGCCGCAGATGCTAATGGATAATTGTCCCTTTCATCTATAGCTAATTGCATCAAAACTCAAGTGGCCAAGAATGGTGCACACGCAGTACCATAAGTCACAGTTAGCAGTTCAAACAATGTCGGTTCCTCAGTAAAGCCTCTTTTCCAGAGAATACATTGTAAATGACGCTGTTTGGGATGAACCCAAATCTGCTTATACATTTTCTTCACATCTACCGTGAAGGCAACTTTATGCTTCCGAAATCGCAATAGTATAGAGAACAAGTCCTCTTGAACTACCCCTCTCTTGTATAAGCAGTTGTTCATGGAACTTCCAGAAGTGGAAGGTGCTGAAGCATCGAAAACGACGCGCAATTTTGTGGTACTACTTGTAAATCCCGTGATGGGGCATAACATAGATCGAGTCTTCTGGAATCACCTCCCTCACTTCACGCATGTTATTGTTGCTGAGACCCAGACCTTCCGGAAAGGTGTAAGGTAACCGTTTAAAAGGCCGGGAAATGCCACCCAATTTAGACCGGAACCCAGTGGGGAAGGCATCCACAGGGACCGTACCCTCCTTCCCCTACCACCAACCTCTCGGAATCACTTCACTTCACGCATGTGTCTTAACCTCTCATATTCATTCATGAAGTTACTGTAAAAAAGGATAGCTAATTCAGGGTTTTCACCCAATCGATACCATAAACTATTCAATCTTTTCCTAGCAGATTGTATAGAGCTGCCAAGTTTAGCATTTTCCTTAATAGGAAGGCTCACTTTATATTTCCTCGTTACATCTCTACTATGAGTTTTTAAAAAATGTTCTTCGCAATGTAACTCTTCTTTATTTTTTGAACAAGGAGGATCTGAAACTGTTTCTATTTCCCAAAACCTTTCTACGATATCTTCTAACTTATTTATCTGAGAGAGCAACCCGCAGTGTTGTCTTTCCTCAACTCTACCTTCCACCACTTCACTAACTACATAGCCAAATACAATATCTTGGAGGGTAACGGACTGAGTGGTACGAATTTTGTTACTCTTTAAAATTTCAAAAAATAGCTCTGCACCAATCAATAAATCCTCCTTTCCCAGTTCGAAGAACCTTGGGTCAGCTAGAGTTATATTCGGTGGAATTTTTAACTCTTTCATTTCCAAATATTTAGCAGGCATCATATCCGTAATTTTAAGGATAATTAAAAGGTCAATCGATACAGAAAAAGATCCATTTGAATTCGAAATACTCGTACTTGTTTTTCTTCTTTCATTTATCAAGCCATCTGTTAACCCTGTGACTGGGACATTTATTCTTTCCTTTCGCAAACCAAGTGTATTTACGAAATCAGAGCTTATACAATTAATTTGGTTCCCAAAGTCAAGAATACCTCTCCCTTTTACGTAATTACCTCTTCCATCTCTAATATAAATAATTGCCGTAGCAAGAATTATTTTTTTTTCTCCGCTACTAAACATGACGTTAATCGTGACGACTCATCGCCGCCGATGTTTACTTGATTCGAGTTAACAGCATTGAAATTTTGATCCATCTCAAACGAAGTGGGGAGAGATTTAGACCTCATTAACTTTACATCTGTTTTATGCAATAACGAATGGTGTTTAGATTTACAATTGTTGCACACAGATTGAGATCGGCAAACCGCAACTTTATGGTATCCAAAACAATTCGAACATAATTTATTTCTTCTTACTATTTATTATCTTGCTTGAGGGGAAAGCTTTAGAAACATTTCACATTTATACAATGAATGAGAATGTTTACACAAAATGCATGCTGGGGTATTATTACTACTGGATTTCACCATCAAATTTCTGGATTTATTTCCTTGATCATAATTTGTTTTAGGTTTATTCGAAATATTACGATTGATACTGTCTAAAACTTGACATCTTTTCTCAAGAAAATCTATGAGTTCTTCAAAAACAGGAACCTCATTAGTTTTCAAAGTTAGTTCAAATTGTTTCCGACTTTCGCGATCTAATTTTTGAAAAAGTATATTGATAAGTAAGGCATCCGAAAGAACATCTCGATCAAATTTTAAGCTCTTCAATGCTCTCAAATTTTTATTAACACAGTCTAGTAATTTGCGCAAATCTCTAGCTGATTCTTGTGTCAATTTTTCGTAATTAATGATGCCTTTGATATGCGTATCCACGATCGCTCTTTTATTTTCGTACCTATTTTCAAGTGCTTGAAAAAGAGAACTGTATCATCGACAGTTTCGATATGTTTTGCTTCCTCCTTCAAATCTCCTGGTACACAGAATAGTGTTCCATGTAAAAAAATTAATTATAAGTACTCTTTGTTCTCAACACTTATAAAAGTATTAAAGTTAAAATTAACAGATGAATATTTAAAGAATTAAGTTCCACTACTAGTTTCTGATTAATATTAAATTTAATTACTTTGTCTATTAATTTAAAGCAACTATATTGTTTGTTAGTCAACTATTAGCTTACAAATAACTGCTGTTAACTATTAGTTAATTTATATAGATCCAAATACAAATATATTAGTTTATATATACAGTGATATTAATAAGTAAATATTAGCCTCATAATATATAATTTCAAAGCACAATTGTGGTGTCGTGTGACAAAAATACCTTATAGTATTATATACCGATTTTATATTATTTAATTTAAGGAAATTACTATGTGTTAAGTGAAAACACTATGCATGCAAGTTTGCAGCACACAAAATGCTTGAATCCTGGCTAATCAGTGTCATATTTTGAATTATTTGAAAGGCATTTGGAGGCATTGCATAAGTCTAAGATGTACAATATCACCTTACAATAGATTTGCCTGAAATTTTTCAATTTAGGCGGAGCTAAACGCCCTCGAGACATTGTACATGATAGGATACGTTTAAAGTATACACCATTAAAGATAAAATACATTTTACAAAATATTCTCCATGTAGCTTTGATATGCAACTACTTTGAAGTGTAGTTAAGAGGTTATAATATCCGATATATCAGCAATTTAAACAGAAGTTCAGTACAATAAGCAATTCTCACCAATAAACTTTATAAATACTAAAACAATAATAATAAAAGCATGAAACTGTTTTTATTTTAAAAAGAAACGTTTTTATGACTTAAAACCGTGTTCAATAAATATTTCTGTGCGAACGTAACGCAAAGAACACAGTAAAATGGGAAAACAAACGAGTTTGTTTCTGTTTTCGTGGTGGTAGGGGTTACTTACTTTCCTTGGCAGTAAGGTTACCATTGTCTTCATCCGGTTCGCAGTGCGAATTTCGCCAAATCGCCAAGCTTGTCACTCCAAGGCCACCTAGAATAAGAGGCCCAGACATTGACAACTCAACCGCAGCAACAGGGGGAAAGTATCTCCCGTGCATAACACGTACGGGATCTGACACAGATGAATTTATACAGTAATAAATAAGACTAATATGAAAAATATATCTCTAAACTAACAAGTAAATTAGAATAAACTTCAAACTGTGATTCTAAAATAAAAAATGATCTACACTGAGAACAAATATTTTTTCACTCTCTTCTGTAAACATTTATGTTAAAGTTATATTAACATAATAAACAACTATATTAATATTTATGTAATATTTAAAATATATATTAAAAAACAAAACTTATAAACCTTAGAAATTCAAATAATATTTTATAACTATAAATTAGGAGAAAAGTAATTACATATTCACTATAATGGAAGAAACTGCTGATACTTACCTATGACTTTAAAATACATATTTTATTAGCTAACATACATACATATATATCTCCAGATTTAGCATTTAGTTTTAACATATAAGCAACATAAAACACAGTGAAACAGTTATGAATATAAATTTCTAAATTTAACTTTTCTGTTTTGTGACAGTAACTTGTGCAACATTATTACTTTTACACTAATACTATATTTCAAAACCTCTTGATACCTACCTATTTAACTTGAACAACATTTTATACTGTAAATCTAGAATTCATAAAAAATGCGAAGAAACGTGCCTGTTTAAAAAATCTGAAAATTCGCCATTTAAAATTCAAGCAAATTTGTGCATAATTTTCTGACGTACTTTAGATAAGACAATAACTTAGTGGAAATTTATTAATCATTTTAACTTTCTGACTAAAACTGAAGCATTTTAATTTAGTAATGACAATCATCACAATAGTTACACCTCAGTATGCATGCTATATGCTAGTACACACCATTTATTGATTTATATTTATATCTTCTTGAAATGTAAATTACCTTTACTTGTAATGACATGTAGTATATGTACAAACAAATTTTAATTATCCATAAGTTAGGTTACCACAGTAAGCAGAAAATCGTTGTCTCTCTACATGCAATGAAACTATTTAAATTATTAAATCCAGCAAAAAATGTAAAAGTATTTCTTCAAGTAAGGAAGTAAAATATAAAAAAAGAAGGGCTTTTATGAGTTATAAAAACTTTTTATCTTACAAATCTAATTAAGTGACATCATCAAATTTATATTAATAAAATGTATCATACTGTATATGCAACAATAAATAGCTAGATTGGTATTTTGTCTGAAAAAAGTATATTCAAAATTAACTCAAATTTGCTGAGTATCAAAGTACCATGTATGTGTATATGTTTTAACTAGTACACGCTATTAATATTGTGTAGAAATGCGAAATTATTTATTATTGTTGAAATGTGAAGTTATTAAGTTTTCTTGAAGCAAATAAATAAAATACAAAAAAGAAGATCTTTTTATGAGCATATAAAAACTTTATTACAACAAATTTATAAATCCAAGTAGTTGAAGTTAACAAAGTTACATAAAAATAAAATGTATCTGCCGCAAAAACTAGATCCATATTTTGTCTGAAAAGTATCTGCATATCCTGTGTCACATTCAAACAAAAGTTACCCTCCCCCCATTTATATCTACTGAATACCAACCTGATATATATTAAATGATGTACATAAAGTATGGATTATAAATAAATACTACTGATTTTACAGTAAAAGCATTTATATCAAATCCAAAGAAATTTGACATTTGCACCCCTCTCCCCCTAATTGAGTTCTGAAAAACAATTTTACTCTATACCATACAATTTTACTCCATACCATAGACTCCTGCTTGTCTTGGGTGACTTATAATACAAAGCTCATCAATAAATAAGTTATTCAAGCAATATTAAAAATGCATTAAAAATATTTTTCTTCAGAAGATTTAAGGCAATTCATACAGGAATTGAAACATTCTGTGCCACACATGCGAGAAATATCACACTATTATAAATCAACAGATAATTTTCTCAAAATAAAATAAAAAATGCTATGAAATTTAAATTTACAGTTTAGACTTTTGAGCACTAGTTTAACAACCCTGGATACTCAAGGGGGTACCGTCGTTAAATGAAGAATAGTGAAATATTATGTTATAACTAGTAAACACAGCACAAAAGTAATTATTTTTAACAAAAGCCTGACAATTCAACAATAAATACAGACATCAATATGAAAAGTTAAGTGTGAATGCATTATACAATGATCACAGATACCCCTCTCCCCCATGTTTTATTTTCTTAAACAATTATACAAAGGCATATTGCGCATATTTCATTTATAATACAGTTTCTATGTTCAATGATTTATTATGGCTATTTCGATAATTCTATGATTTAGAAAGGCTGCAATTTGATTCATTGATATTAGATTAACTTAACATAACATATCATGATACAAAGAGTAATTTGTAACAGATTTTGTCTTTCTAACGTCTAAAAAATGTGCGACTCACGATCTCAACAAAAAAGGCAAATATTTACTTCACAAAAGTCTGTAATAAAAATATGCTTAAAATACAAGATTCAGTGATGAATAACAAGTCATTCGGGCAGTATTAAAAATGAATTAAGAGTACTTTTCTCAAGGTATAAGACTATTCGTACAGATATAGCAACATTCGGCGCTACACGCGCTATGTGTTACAAAAATGTTAAAATTGCATGCATAAAATAAGACAAAATAAAAATAACTCACCATTTATGAAGTCCCGTGTTCACTAGTCATGGTAATTCAAGTGGGCACGTATTTAAATTGTTTTTTTATTTAAAAATATGAATTTTTGAAAGTCACTTCTGTAACTTCCATACACTTTCGTACATTCGGAATGATTGCAGATCCCCCGCGGCTGACATCACGTATCCCATCATTCCTAGATGTCCGAGCCTTGTTTTAGGTAGCCTTGGTCACTCCGAACCGCATTATGGAAATACGCCACAAATATGTATAGATGAGTTGCACCGACGTCACATTCCCCCTAGCAACGGTTGCTACCGCCATACTCTTTGTAGACGCCGTCCGCTATCACTGTATTCGTTCAATGTTAAAGTGTTAATTGTTAACATTGTGTAACAAATTTTTCTTAATATAGATAGGTTTACAATATGAAATTATCTGATTACGTAGAGAAATTGCTTTTAGAAAGCCAACAGAGGTATAGAGAAAAATTAATTATTACGGGTTTATCTGACGATCCATATATTATTCCAATACAAAGTTTTTCTCAATCGCCTGTTCTGATACCATACGTCAAATGGTCTGATGTAACGCTATGTTTTACTAGTTGCTTCAAGTCAGGCTACAAAACAAGAAGTCAAGGTACTTTTGATGCTTATTTATTTAATTTACTTTAATGCAATAGTGTGTAAATCTTAATATATTTATTATAATTGAATAAACTAACTAATTTGCGAAATAATCAGATCATATTATTTATTTGGTAGATAATAAGGCTAACTATTTGATGTTTAACATTGAAATTCTATATAAATATATATTCATTTGGGTGTGTTAAAATTCTTATCACCTTAAATTGCCCTAACTATTCTCTTTTATCTATTTCACAAGTAAAGTACATTTTAATTCTGTATGTATCTATCTATTATATTATGTGGAAATAAATTTGTCAAGTAATACGAACGTTATTCAATAGTACGGATAGACCAATGTTACAAAGAACATGGCCGCTATGCAGTGGATCGCGAGCGTGACGTCACATGAAACTGATTTCTCGCCATGTGTGACGTCACAGGAAAGTCATGTATACCTACAAGTTGGATGAGGAGATTCACCAAACTTGACTTTATGAAAACTAGTTATAAATAGGAAATATTAAATCTAGGATTAAGCTTGTGCATTGGTACAGTTTTGAAATATATTTATTAAAAAGAGATTTGATCCATTGATAAGAATAATACGCTCACATCACAATCATATGTGCGTGATAAAACAAAATGCGTCTGATAAAAGAAGCAGTACATTGCATTGTTGATTGGTGACGTAAATCAGAAACCCGTGATTTTGTAAATAGCGTTTAGTAATAGTTTAGGCTCCGTCAATCGCCATTTTAACGCTCTGGAGTATGTCATTGCAATTTAGATTAATGCAAACTTTACTTTATTAATTTGTGCTTAAATTTTTTGTTAAATATTTCTGACTATTTTTAAACTTTTATATTGCATAATTTTACTTACCTCTGTTTCAATTTTGCCTTGTGATATTGTATAAGGTGAGTTCAGAGAAAATATCTTCTACATATTTAACTATACATATTTATTCTGGAATTTCTTTTATAAAACATTTTATGTGCAAGAACGCTTTAATTAAACTTGTGTTTATTTTATGTATGTGCAGTCAGATGTCAAAATGATGTAGGCGTTACTACAATGTGTTCGATGTCAATGTTTCGTACTTAATATGTAGTTCGGTTTTATTGTAAATAAAAATGTCTTTTAATGTTGAATCTATGAATAGTTGGATAGCATGAAATTTAACAATCGCATGCAAAACTGAAGTAGTAATTGTTTCTTAAACTGCTTCAAAAGTGAAATTTTTAAATTTTCGTTGTTCTAAAAATAAAGGTGAATATTTTAATTGGTATATTGAAACTTGTCAATGTATTAGTGATACCATGTTTAATAGAAAGAAAATAAGTACTTTTATTGTGTGAAACATTACTGTTTTCTCTTCATATTTTTACTTGTCATAATAATTCACATTTTGCATATAACCTTTACTGCTTATTTATGCAATTCACTTGTATGTAAATAAGAATGTTTGTATAATAATCGGAGGTGTTTCTTGTGGAAAACATGAGTTGGTGAAATTGATTGAAAAATAAAAATTTCTCGTAGTGAATTTTTTTCTCTCATCTTAGAAATGACCCAAGCAAAAGTGCTTTTTCATTATCTACAAGCAGAGTAAAAAATGTTACAGCATTCTAAGTAATATTTTCATTGAAAAAATTTTCCTGGTCCTTTATAAACATTTAGAAAGGGAAATGTTAAGTTATAAAAAGTACAGTTCAGCCAACTTCATATTTAAATCTATACACCTAAGGAATAAAATACTCTTATCTTTGACAACTAACCATCTTATAATAAAAAATTGAAAGTTTTATTTTCATATATGTCAAAGTGAAACAATAACAGAAATAGTAACAAGGTGTTCCTATACAAATATCCTGTTGCAACAATCAATGACATAAATTTGAATTATAAATGTAAACATTACCTATATATAGAGTTGGGCAAAATACATAGAAAATGTATTTTCGATACAAAATACTTTCAAAATTAAAAAAATTCCAAATACAAAATACATGTATTTTCAAAATAAGAAATGTATTTTAAAAAATTAAACATAGCTGTGTATTGGACGGAATTGAATTTTCAATGCAAAGCAAAGCAAAATTTATCTATACATTTTTTAGGAAATAAACAAACCTCATATTTGCTAAACATTAGTATTGGCATGTATTGTAAAAAAATGATTTAAAACAATCTCTCTGAATTTTTAAATGTCCAAATTAATAAAGTAAAAATAAATTAATCTATGGGAGAACACATTTTATATAACAAAGATATAATAAAAATTCCGATGTGGGCAGCACATGACTTTTCCTACAGACTCAAATTCATTTTCTCTTTTATTTCTTTTATAATTGAGTTTAATTGCACAAATTAACATACATGATTATTTGAAATTACACCGAATTTGCACTTTTATATCAATTTTCATTTGATAACTCAATGTATTTTCAAAAATGCTGAAAAAAAATATATATCAGGGGTTGTACTTGTCCTGAAAATCCTGAAAAAATATTGTGTCCAGAAATCTGAAATGTTCTTATTTTTTATGTGCCATCCTGAAATTCCTGAAATGTTACTTGTCTCAAAGACAGAGATGCCAACTACTATGGATACCTCCCTAGTTTCTACTGAAAATATCCTCATCTCATGCTATGGTCTATTGAATTTTCATAGTTTTCTAAGGAAAATTGCCTTCAGTCTAGGCCAATGTAAATTTACTGCCGCGTGTAATGTAAATTAAGATCGCGATTGCGTATTTTATGAAAGTAATAAGTATGCTTCTTCAAAGGTTTCAGCATAAATTGCTAAAATGTTAATTTTTTTTCAATAATTTTGTATAAACAGTGTGATTGCGCAATTTAGTTTTTCATGAATTGTTGAAACTACATTAGTATCTCTTTCCGTCTATCTCAATCTTCTGAATTCATATTAGATTGACTAAACTAGCATTTTTTCCTATTCTGTTTAATTATTAAGGTTCATTTTTTAATTATTTTCCCATAAACAGTAAGATTGCGCAATTCAGTTTTTCTCGTGAATTGCCGAGAGTACATTAGTATCTTTTTCCATCCATCTCCATCTTCTTAATATTGCATATAAGATTAACTGAACTAGCATATTTTCGTAGTCTGGTTAATTATTACAGTTAATTTCTTAATTATTTTTGTATAAACAGTGCAATTGCACAGTTTAGTTTTTTTTTTTGTAAATTGACGAGAGTATATTAGCATTCATATCCATCTTTTGAATGTTGCATATTAGATTGACTACACTAGCTTATTTTCATTTTCTGGCTAGTTATAAAGGTTAATCTTTTTAATTATATTTGCATAACATAAATTTTTCTATTTTGAAAAGTGGGTATGAACTCTATTAAGTGATATTTTCCAAAAAGGGGTATCAAAGCAAGGATTTAGGCAAATAAAAAGGCAACCATTTTAGCAGAGATATATTTCATTCATATTATTATTATCAAGGATCAATATCTGTTATCAACTTGTTTTATCAAACATAAATGTTTGTTTTTATTAAAGTAATTTTCACCAGATAAAAACTGATATATTTTTTTGTTTTATAATTTTTTATCCTGAAATTTTGTAAAATTGATGTCCTAAATTTTCATATTTAACCAGTACCACCCCTGCTATATATATATATATATATATATATATATATATATATATATATATATTATTGAAGATCAGTATCTGTTATCAACTGGTTTTATTAAACATAAATGTTTGTTTACATTAAAGTAATTTTCACCAGATAAAAATTTATATATTTTTTGTCCTGAAATTTTGTAAAATTGGTGTCCTGAATTTTCATATTTAACCAGTACCACTCCTAATATATATATATATATATATATATATATATGTATCTTGAGAACAGCTAGTCCTAGAGCAATAGTTGGTCTTATTCTTTTCATTGTCAAAAATCATGTATAAAACAAGCATTTAATTGATACATTTGTGCATACGTTGTCCTTTATTTTAGATTTTGATGATTCTTGCAGGCAATTTTACAAAACAAGCAGGTTTTTCTTTTTTTATCTTGAATTGTACCAAATTCTAATCAGCACCAGGGTAATCCACAAGTGACTTATAAAATTTTATACAATTTGGTCAATTAATTTTAGAGTTAGTGGACACAGAGAGAGAGACATCATGCTAAAATAGTGTCTTCGTGTTCTAGCGGTCTCAAAATGTATAGATCTGTCGAAAACTCGAATTGCAATTTTCGGCATACTTCCCAATACATTACCATGTATTGTAGGGATAGTAAAAACAAAAATTTATGAATAAACCTTTATATGGTGGCAAACAGTTTATACACTTCATTTTGGACAGAACTGTAAAGTATTTTAATTCTCTTTCGTATACATATTTCGTACAGTCATATAAATTTACAGAAAAACTGGAACTAACATCTCCAAAACTCTAAATGTGCATGCTCCTTAGTGCAGCTTTTTTCAAAGTGTGTGTTCTGCGACCGTATTCCTGGGGTTTCTCCAAGTCAGTTATATTCAAACTGGGTTCCGCTAAACGTTTTCAGGGGTTCCGCGACTTTTTTAATAAAATTTTAGATTTTTGTTATGTTATAAGATTAACATTTATTAAATTTTTTGTTATTCAAAAATTTAGATAATTAAATTAAATTTTTTTTTAAAAACTGCTTATATGTTTCACTGCAGTGGCGGCTTTTTAGAGCCAGCAAATTCACCTCAGCTGTATTCAATAAAAAATATGAATAACATGTTTTTAATAATTTATTTTTGTATTCAATATTTGGTTTTATGATTATAATGGTCAAAATTAATTTATACTCTTCGGTAGTTAATTTTTGTAAATGTAGCCTCAAAACTTTTTTGCGGTGGGAGAGGGGACACAGAGATTTTCTGTTACGTCACTATTCTTACGGGGCATATTTTGTGTACTAGGGTTCCAAAAAAAAATTTTTTTAAGCGTAGGGTTCCGAAGGCGTTAGAAGTTTGAAGACCACTGCTCTACTTGATAGTTTTATGTAAATTTTCATTAAAGTAAAAAGTAACATGTGAATACATAATTTGAACCACAAAGCACTTTTTCACATTTTGGGTTTCTGCCATAAAATTAAATTTCAAAAGGTTCTGCTACCAGAAAAATTTAAAGAACACTGCCTTAATAAATCCCACTATTATCTCTAGAATTCAACTCTGAATCCATAGCAGTTATCGTCTAAACTCTATCTATAGTGAAGCTTAAGAAAGAAGTTTAAATTTTTTTAAGAAATTTTTTGAACCTGAAAGGGGGAAAAAATTGGAGGTGGAAATCCTTAGTTAACCCCTGATCCACTCTGGAATTTTATGCTGAATCCGTATCAGTCATTATCTCTGCAGCCAATTCTGAGAAATAGATGTTTTAAGGAGAATTCTTAAACCAGAAGTGGAAGGAAAAGAAATCGGAAATAAATATTCTTAGTGAACCACCCTACTTCATCTAGAATTTGATGCGAAATCCATATCATCAGTTATCATCTAAGTTCTATTTATAGCCAATTTTGAGATATAAATGTTTCAAGTAAAGTGACAATATTTGAACCGGCAATGAAAAGGAACCGGAAATAGAAATCCATAGTGAACCTCCTCCAATCCCTTAGAAATATGATGCTAACTTCAAATCAGTCATTATATGAGCTCTATAGCAGATCCCAAGCAATAGATGTTTCAAGAAAACATTTTTCCGAAAAAATATAGGATGATAAATTTTTGTCAATCATAAAATGCAACCTCGATTAAACGGTTGCCAAGGGACTAACATAAATACTACTTGTCAAATCAAGGTACCACTGCTTAAAACTAAAATCCTACCTTTAGATATGTTTTAAAGTTTTTTGTGGCTTCAAAAGTCTCATTTATAACGACATATTTTCTTTTCATAACTGGTATTCTGCCTCACTTTTCATTTGTCATCAATAGATATTACTTTAAAATATTTCCCATCTAATACTGCACACCTTTCACATCATAATCAATTATCTAAATGCATTTGCATAGCGAGCAGCAGTATCTCCCATCTTTTCTGATGTCTTTTGCAATAACTAACTGCATTGCATCTCTTTAATTTATATTGTTTACACAAAGAATGCAACTTTAAGCTTTCTTCTTGCCCTTTTTCTTTAAATACGTAGACAGAAAGGAGCTATCTACCAAACATCATTATATAAATCCAATATGAACATAAAATTTATAACAGAAACTATATTTTTCAAAGGCTACTACAGTCCACAGATACTAAACATCCCACTAATTTATATCTTTATCGGCCTAGCTTGAAAATAGATGTTTAGATTAACTCCTAGAAGCGACATCAATGACTAGACAAAATGCAGATTAGCCATTTCCTCTTTTTCATATTATTCATCTGCGGTAGTTCACATGATAGTTTGAAATTTGAAGAAATGTATTTTGAGTATTTTAAAAATACAGAATGCAGTACATGATCATTTATCCCGAATGCTCCCAAAACTGGAATTGGGCAGAATGATGCCATGCCAAATTTTGTACCGACAAACATTTTCGCCAAAAATTGGTCAAAATAGCTGGGTTTTTTTTTTTTTTTTTTTTTTTTTTTTTTTTTTTTTTTTTATCTCGGCAAATGATCAGAAGTGTTATTTTCCACTGATTTCTTCATAGTTTCTACAGAAAACACCCTCATAATACGAATTACGGTTTTTCCATCTTTTCCTCCGGAGAATTGCCAATGGCCGCCGAAAATTTAGTCACATGTGTGTGTTCCATGCAACAACAGAAATTTGCACCCATGTGATTAATTAATCTCATTTTTCTTATGCATAATATATTACATGCTTTATAAAAAGTTTCTACATTTGGCATAAATCGCTAAGTTTGGGACATCGAGATTGTTACCTACATATCGCACTTCTTAAATTTCTGAGATCTTATGCTTTTCTGATTAGATTCTAACGATGTGTCTGTCCTATGACTTTTCGCCAAAAAAAAATTGCAAAAAATGATTATTTTCCGAAAATTTATTGCGACAAACTTCTTGTTTCTGTGCTACAGTGCATAATTGAGGCAGATTTGTAGGTGTATCACTCACGTTTGTGCAATGCAATTTTGGTCCAATATATTTTTTTTCTTTTTATCGAACGTTTAAAAAAGTGTTTTAAAATCCTGATTTCTGAAATTAATTTGAGTTATCCTTGTCCAGAATGCAGAAAAAAAAATTAGCTGTTGTAAAATATAATTTAAAACCAATCTCCTTTTGACTTCTTCAGACAGTGCCGTTTTCTCATGAAACTCAGATTTGTACATTTTCTGCCGATTTTCGGGCTAATATGGCAATTCTGGAAAATATTCTCTACCAATATCATGAAACTCCGCATTTGTATATGATCCTCGTTATATTTTATTTTACAATTTTTGCAATTTGTTTGCTTCAACTAAGATGTTATTAATAATTTTATTTAATGTGAAGAAATTACTTTTCAAACATGGTTAATGAAATGAAGGGGTATTTTCTAGAAAAATTATTTAAACAACGATTTAGGCACTTAAAATACAGCCATTTTGACAGGATATATTAAAATTTGATGTATCCCCATCTATTAATAGTGTTATAATTTTATTAAAATTAAAAAAATGTTATCTTTAGTGTAAACTTGTGTTCTATCAAGCCTCAATAATAAACTTCTTTCATGTTTTGACCCTTTTTCATAATTTTTTTCTTAACTAGTTCTGATTCTAATTTAATTACATATATATTTTTAATAGTATTTAATTAAATATAATTTTCATTTCAAAATAAGGCTTTATGTAATATATTCATGCCTAAAAATTGAATTATAATTTTCTACATTATAGAACATTCCGGTAGATTTTCAAAAGGTGTTCCAAAGTATGGAAAAAACCCTTATCCTGGAAGTCCAAAGTCCTTAGCATTCTGGATAATAGATCCCATTCTGTACTCTGAAAATGTATTTTCCAAAATATTTTACTTTTTTCAGTTTAAAATGCAAAACACAAATGTATTTTGAAAATATATTTCAAATATATGTATTTTCAATACTGCCTAACTCTGCTTATATATATATATATATATATATATATATATATATATATATATATATATACAAAGTGTCCCAAAAAGATTGAAACATTCTTTCATTCTTTATCTGTTGGAGATAAGTGGGCACTGTAAATTGCAAAAATGTTAAAAGTAGGGTAGGAAATAAGACTACGTGATGAAATAGTCCTCCCATTAATTTTCAAAAAGTTGAATAACTGAATTATGATAAAGGAAAAAATCTGACTTGTGCCACTTTTCCCTACCACGTGAAAGGCTGTTTCATCAGTGAAAATAGGGATCATGAATGAATTGACGATGGAAATTGTTTAGATCATAAATACGTTAATATGTGTCAAAGTTTTATCACAAATGCATATAAATAAAGCATTACACAGACAGAGATCATATAAAGCTGTAGTACTCACTACGTGGTTGGGTATCCTATGTATTATCATCCAGTTTTATCTTTTTTGTGATATGTCACAAATTTACATTTCTAATTTGATATATGGTCGCCATTCACAATGTCCAATTTTCAATTAAGTATAACTCACTCAATTTTAAAGATACAGATATGCAGTTTTTTTTTAATGATCTTGCTTTATTAAAAATAAAAATTTTCTGATTGACCAAATTTGTCTAAGGGGGTTGTACAAAAATTTAAAAAATATAACTTTTTAAATTAATGGGAGGAATATTTCATTAACAGTCTTATTTCCTACCTTACTTTCAACATATTTGCAATTTACATTGCTCACTTACACTATATGATCGAAAGTATCTGGACACTTTGGATGTTAGAATGTTTTTTGAATTTCTAAAAACAAATACTTGGCAAAGTGTTATGTAACTTTGGCTATGTAAAGAACATGCTTGAACGTTCACTTTCCAGTAAAGCTTTGGTGACTTGTGCATTTAGGGGACCACCAAGATATTGAAAAAGGGGAATAATATATTTGATCGCCCTGTATCATAAAAAGTTGGAAATGATTTGTAGCTTTCACAACGTAGTTAACTAGCTTTGTTCAATGTAATCAGCATTTTCGTAAAACAAAAACGTATACTCATGAAGATATAAACGTTTTTAAAAAAAAAACATTTGTTACATGCTGTTTGCTTACAATATCCATAGGTTTCAATCAAATTTCACGAAACTTACAGAACATTTGTCAACGGCTTCACTTCAATTGAATATACTTCAATTACTATACTTCAATTGAAAATTAAAGCACTGAATATACAATGAGATTTAAGCATTTGAAGAAACTAAGTATTTACTGCGCAGGCGCGAAACATAGCAATAGTTTTCTTTCATGATTTTGTAGTGAATACTGTAGGGCAGCTTCTATAAAAAAAATCCACAGGAATATCGTGAAAATTCACAAATATATCGATATAGTGATCAGTTTTTCTCTGACTCTGTGAAAGTACCTGGATGATAAGGGGGTTTTCACAAATTGACATTTTACAAATTTATCGGACACCCCTGTTCTGAAAATGAACTAGTCCAATTTTATACCAATAATGTACAGGGGTGTACCAATAATGTACAGGGGACATTATAATGTATAGGGTACCAATAATGTACAGGGGACATATATAATAAATTACAAAGTTGCTTTAAAAAAGGTACAGAATTGTTTATATCTTAATGAATATAAGTTTTTGTTTTACGCAAATGCTTATATACATTGAACAAAGCTAGTTAACTATTTTGTGACAGTTACAAATCATTTCCAGCTTTTTATGATACAGGGTAATCAAATATATTTTCCCCTTTTTTTAATATTTTGGTGTGGTCCGCTAAATGCACAAGTCACTGAAACTTTACTGGAAAGGATGCATTCAAGCATGTTCTTTACATCGTCAAAGTTACAGAACACTTCGCCAAGTGTTTGTTTAGAAATTCGATAAACATTATAACATCCAAAGTGTCCAGATACTTTTGATCATATAGTGTATCTCCAACAGGTAAAGAATTAAAGTGTGTTTCAATCTTTTACCCTGTATATATAAATATACAGGGTGTCCCCAAAACATTGACCTCGACTTTTATTCCTTAAATATTGATCTTAGACATATATAATAAATTACAAAGTTGCTTTAAAAAAGGTACAGAATTTTATGAAATCTATACAAATTTGAAGAAATACAGAATTTAAATTTTTATATCCCCCCCCCCCCCCCCTCCCGTACAAAAACATTTCCAACGAGTAAAATGTGCCTCATACACTAATAAGGTGATATACAAAATTTCATCATTTTATCATAAAAAGTCCCAGAGATATGTTTAAACAAAGTTGGTGAGATATTACACAAATTAAAATGTAAATGTTTACAGCAAGAGTGCAAATGACACAATGCAGAAATGCATCATTGGCAAATAATATCTCCATCTTCCCCTTTTTGCTTTTTAATTTGCTTCTTTTGAGGAAGGAAAGTACTAGGGAGACACTAGATCACAGCTTAATATTATTATTTTTATATATTTTTTATTCGGAGATAACACACAGTGGAAAACTTTTAAGGTAGAGTGCTCTTCTTATTTTTTGGACGTAAAATAATTGTTTTGTTGGTGGATCAAGAAGATATAAATTCTTTCATTTTGTTAGGAAGTTTAGAATGATCATGATGCAATTATGTTTAGTTAGGGAATTTTAAAGTAAATATTTCGTTAGGGGTCATATAGTAATTATATTTTGAGGGGATCAAATAGTAATTATTAGTATTGATATGGAGAATGTGTGGTTTGAATATTAGGGGATTTTAGGAGTGCAGACACTGCAGGCAGGATAAGAGAGAATACTTTAAATGAATTTTGGCACGCTGTCATATGGCTGATTTAACATCTGCTGTAGAGTAAGGTTAGGTGCGACAGAATAAGGTGGAGTAGGATCCTAATATTTTCGAATGGTCTAATGGCTAACACATGGTGTGGGACAACTCAGTGGTTAAGGTACGAGGGTTGCACTCGGATGACCAAAGTTGGATTTCCGGCTCTTCCGAGACTGTCCCTGTGTTCACATGGACTACGGCATATTAACTATGTGGGACCGTAAGACTTTTGTGGGGTTGGTGGTAGGGCAAGGAAGGTAGGTCTGTGTGGATGCCTGTTCTTCGACATCAGATCATGACTTAATCTTATTTGATATATATTTTTTATTCGAAGATAATACACAGTGGGAAAACGTTTCTCTCTTAACAAAGAGTACATTTTTTTCCCAAAAGAGCATGAATGGTGCCGTGCTATTCTTAAAACAAAAAGGCAACCTGAACACTGCTTCCTTTTAAAACAGCCTGGGGGTATGGTCTCCCAAACTAAATAAGTGCACCCCCTACAAACATTGATCGTGCCCCCCGCCCCCTCCTTCGTATTTGATTTTCACATTTTTGTGAATTTTTCATGTCTCCTCCCACAAAAAAAAAATGTTGGAGGTCCACCCACCCCCATGGGCAGTTTCTACCTAGAAAACTATGCAATATTGGCAGTGGCAATGTTTAATTTTCCTATGTTGTGGTATTCATGCTGTAATGTTTTGTGTAACATTTCTTGTAAAATATTTTAGTTACATTGTCTTTCAAATTTTAAAATTAGGCAAAAAAAAAATTTATAAAATTATATGCATACACATTAGTAACTGTTTATAACTTTTAGTTAAGTATAATGATGTTATATTTAAGAATTTATTTAATCAATTATGCTTTTATGTGGTTTCCAGCATTTTTCTAATAACTGCCCATAGAACATAATATTTATTTAGAATTTTTTTTCACTATGAGCTCATAGTTTTCCCAACTTTATGTATAATAACTATTTGTGTATAATAAAGATAAATAGCGCATCAACAAAATATATTTTTTTGAAAAAAATTAAAGATACACTTTTTTGCAATTTAAGCTGAATGGTCAAATTAAGTGACCTTGAAATGGAAAATATCATTTGCAGGACTTATCACAAGAAAGATAATAGGGTCAGGTGGGGGTGTTATATTTAAGAATTTATTTAATCAATTATGCTTTTATGTGGTTTCCAGCATTTTTCGAATAGCTGCCTATAGAACATAATATTTATTTGGAAGTTTTTTCACTATGGGCCCATAGTTTTCCCAACTTCAAATTTGTGTATAATAGAGATAAATAGTATATCAACAAAATATATTTTTTTTTTTTGGAAAAAATTAAAGATACATTTTTTTTTTTTGCAATTTAAGCTCAAAGATTAAATTAAGTGACCTTGAAATGGAGAATATCGTTTTCAGGACATATCACAAGAAAGGTAATAGGGTCAAGTGGGGTAAAATAGTTATGAAAATGCAGGTTTTCCCATTTGCATATAGTTAGCTTAAAATATATTATTTTCTTTGAGAAAAAATTATACAGAATGTACAAATGAGTTTTTCTTATAACATTTCAACAGTAATTTCAGTAAAAAAAAAAGCAAATTGGTATTTATAATGCAATTTTAAAACATGCTGTCTATTAACTATTTTATCCCATGCTGTGGGGGTAATATAGGTAATGCATCTGCATGGGTAAAATAAGTATACCTGAAGTGTTTGCAATGCTTTCACAACATATCTGGGGGAAAAAATTGTGTCCTCTGTGGTCCATTATTGGATCAGGAAGAACTTTTATTATCTGTGATGCATCAACAGCTGATATATTGCCTTTCTCTGGAAATGTAAAATAGGAACTTCCACTTTTTTTTAGAACTTGGCGGTATATTCCTCATCATGGTGAGAAATAATTATTCCATAGAACAACTGGCTCGTTTTCCCAAGGAATGCTACTTCAACCCATTGTCCAGTTTTGAAGATTTGTTTGTTACTGTTAATCAAACTCTCTAGACAAATTTCGCTCTTTTAAGGCAGCACTTTGTTTTGGTAGCTTTTTCTTGGCTTGTACAACAGATATTTTTATCTTTTTGATATCTCTGTTGATTTTCTCTATATGTCGTCGATCGATCGATTGGTGGTTAAGACTTCTCCGTACACTGTGCATGTGATAATGTGTTTATAATCACTACTTGTATAAGTTTAAAAGGGGAACCTATACTTTATTCATCTATCTCTGCTGAACTAAAGAATGCCGCAAGTTTATCAATGGTTGTCTTTGAAGTTGATGCCACAGGTTCATGATCGTTGTTGTTAAAAGTTCATTCCACTGGTTCATCAACCATAGTTGTTAAAGTTGACTATACATTCATGACTTTTATATATTTTAGCAATCGCCGGTTAATGACATTCTTGTTTGAAGGAAATATGCCACTTCCCCTAAAGCCACTTTAACAGCATTTTCCTTCCCTTCCTCTGAGCACTTTTCAAACAACTTCTTTAACAACATGGGGAAAACAGCTTTATCAACATTATGCATACAACTTTCTCTATACCAATTTTTGAATTAATTAAGCACAATGTAATACATTAGTAAATAAATACTCTAAAATGATCCAAAAATTAAGAAATCTAACTACATTCTTCTTTTTCGTTAAGCATAACAGTATAACTATTTTACCCCACATGGGATTTTTTACTCCAAAATATTAATTTATCATTATTCTGTAACAAAAGTGTAGAAAATTTATCATGACTAAGTGTTTTATGCAATATGATATGAATTTTTTCTAAAACTTGCCTCTCATTTACTTTAAATCTAAAGTTTTCTCACCAATACAACTAAGCTACCACAACAAGGAACTTCAAAATGGCTACCAATCCTAACAGTCAGAAGCAAGTACTTTATTCTGCATTGAAAATGATGACTCATACCTAAAATATCTAAAACTGACAAAGCAATAATAAAAAAAGTTTATACATATTTTTTAATTTATTTTTGAAAGTTACCTATTTTACCCCACCTGACCTTACCTTAAGCTATAAAATAAGCTGTTTTGGGCCTAATCCATTATGTCAAAATATACAGGCTTTTAATATGTCAAGAATCATGAAAAATTACCAGATTTTCCTCAAATTTTTATAAATAAGAAAATAATGAAAATTAGGGATTTAAATTTTGCATAGAGACTTATATATGAGTGGACAACAAAATAGCCAAGTTTGAAAAAAAAATCTTCGGTCAGGTTAGAGGCTGTGTTGATTTGCCATAGAATGACCCATTAACAAAAGGAAAAAAAAGGTCTTTATTTTTTATTTTATACTAAATTTTCCCTTTTTGTAAAACTGACCCATTTACATTACTAAAGTGTTTTTTTTTTTCTTTCAATTTTATAGATTATTATGGCATCAAGAAAAAAAGTTCTTCTGAAAGTCATTATCCTAGGAGATAGTGGAGTGGGTAAAACTAGTCTTATGAACCAATATGTTAACAAGAAATTCTCTAACCAGTATAAATCAACCATAGGTGCTGACTTTCTTACAAAGGAAGTGTGTGTAGATGATAGATTGGTTACTATGCAGGTAATGAGATTTTCATTTTTCTATTATATTTCAATTCATAAGTAGTTTTAGATTTTAGCACTTTTACTCTTATTTAAATTATATATGATTCATACTGAATTTTAAAACAAAAGCTGCCAGATTTGGTAGGCATATAAATGTGGGCCCCAAAAGTCTTTATTTGATCACACAAACAGATATTAAAAATATATTACAAGCCTGAGCGCTTTCGGGCATAAAACATCCTTCATCGGAGACATATGATAAGATACATTGGGCATTTTATACCCAGCCAAGAATTGCTAACAAAATCTGCATATCATTAATGGCCAAATTACACAAGGAGAAACATGGGAATGGAAAAACTTAATATTAAAATTTATACAACAGAAATAAAATATAAAATATACACATTTTGATGCTTAAAAATGCAAATATGATTTAACCTTTAAGGAATCAAGAATGAGACGCCACATGAAACTAAGATTTTGTACACGGTCAGAATTACAGATTGAGTCATGATAAATAAAGATTCAAAAAGCAAGATATGTGAATTGTTACAATTAGTTAAAAGAAAGAATTTATCGAAAATCGGAACAAAATTATCTTTGATAAGCTTGGGATAAGGCAGTGGAATGTTTTTGTTTAATATCACAAGCATGTTCAAATAATATAATGCCAACATTTCATTTAGTACTGCCAATATAGAATGCATAACTATTTTCAAGAGAAATAAGGGGGCAGCCTGACTTAAAATATTACTTTTAAACTTATTGATATGGCTATGGCTAAACATAGAAGTAACAGTAGAATGGATCCGTTTAAATTAAATGTGTGATGAAACAGAAACGTTTTACTTCCAAAAGTGCTCAGGCTTGTAATGTTTTTAATGTCTTTTAGTGCGATCAAATAAAGACTTATTTTAAAGTGTTTTATATTTTAATTTTGGATGTGCTATCTTAATGTAATTATTTTTAAATATAACGATAAAAACATATTCAGAATTGAAATCAATACTGTTTAAAAACAAAAATGTTAAATTCTGTAGGAAAAACATGAAGTTATATTGAGTTTAGTGTTATGTATAGGAAACACATGCAAGTGGGGGGTTGGGGCCATTTTCAGTTGACTATCAACTGTACAAAAGCAGGGTCCTGTGGGCTGCAAGTGGGGGGTTGGGGCCATTTTCAGTTGACTATCAACTGTACAAAAGCAGGGTCCTGTGGGCTACTTGATAATGCAAATGTTAGAATTGTCTTAATATCTTTGTTTAACTTCAGAGAAACAGAATTTTGATGGTGGCACTCTCGAAAATGGTGCGTTTGAGTTCTGTACACGAAAAAGAAAATAAGTAACTGTCCATTTTATTTTTAATATATATATATATATATATATATACAAAACAATTTTTCTCCTTTAATTCTGTACAAAAAAGGTCATGTATTATTGGGACCAACCATTTTCACAAAGACTTCACTTTTAAGGCTTTCAAATGAAAATAGGAGTACCAAAAATTAAAACTTGTTCAGTGGACACTAATCTCATTTAGTCATCCCTTAACAGTGAGAGCTTTAAATAAAATTATATCTACATAATATATTGTTTACTTAAACAATAGCAAACTTTCTCTGAGGTTTGGCCTGTGCATATTGATATATATGGCACTGTTTTTAGGAACTCTGTATATCAATTATTATTAGTGATACCGCACAGCTATCCTCCATATTTTTACAGTACAAAGGTATGAAATTAAAATATGACAATTGAATCTAAAAGTATAATTTAAAAAATTAAACAAAATACTTATTTACTATTGCAATCATACTTTTACTTAGTTATTGTTTTCATTACAAATCTCAGTCCTAAATCTTCATAATCTTCTTCAAACTGTCCTATATTGTCACATCAGTCAGTAACATCGTCACATCTGCATATCTCTGTACACTTTATTCCATTTGAATGACACGTACATACGTGGAGGAGAGCAGCCTTTCAGAGCATAAGCAGTGACAAAGTTCCAGTATAAGCTCTGGAGCACAGAGCATGGTACATGCAACCGGCTGGTATGTACCCCTACTATTTTTCATTTGAAATCCGTAGGTGGTAGATTATTAGGATGCTGGGTACGGTCTCAATTCCATTCAAAAGCCTGAATATGAGCCAATAAAGCTGGGTGCTGAGCAGATTTTAATTGAGGGAGGTTCTCATTTTGACATTGCTTCTGTGTGAACAACATCTATCCAACAGCTGCTATATCAGTCAGTGTTGTTTTGAGTATATACAGCTGACAAACAAACGCTTTTAAGCTAAATGTGACCCTAGGTTATCTTAAGTCAAAGAAAGTGTGGTCATTAATTTGGCAAAAGCTTTTAATAGTTCATCACTAAGGCTTGGATTTTGATGACATCTGCATTTTTAATTTTCCCTTTTAAGGGTATTTTCAAGACATTTTTGAGGCAATATTTAGTATTTTTAGAAGATTTACTATATTTAGGGGATTTTTTTTTTCATTGTTAGTTCTCTATACTTTCTGTTGCAATGGATTTTTTGCTAATTCCCATCTTAGCATCTTTACAGACAAAACCCTGGGGCTGTAACACTTCCTCCCGCTTTGTGGTACAAACAGGTATTTTACAATATAGTCTTCTTCACTCTGGTCGTAAATCAACTCCTTTTAAGACAGGATTTTGAGGAAATAATTGGAAAGGGGAACCATTCCTCTTCACGTGGCTATTGCTACCAATCAGAAGGGACTTGAATAGGTTTAAACTGCATTTCAAATTTTCTGACAAGGCAAAGGACAGCTGCAGAGAAATTTAGTCATTATTTCCAATTTGTAAAGGAAGCATTGCTTCAGATATGCCTAAATGCAAACTTTCTAAATCTTGCCATTTGCAGCAAGTTTGGTGAAAACGTATTTTCTACGGATGGAGTAATTTTATTTTGCAAACTATGCGAAACAAAAGTTGCAGCCGAAAATTCACTGTTGTACAGCATATTAGATGAGAAAAGCATGTACGAGCTGCTAAACATGCAGAATAAATAACGCAGTCGTCTCAACTTTTACTTTTGAAAAGTACTTTGACATCTAACAAGTCTCCATTTTACAAAGAGTTGTGTGAAGCTTTTGTATCTGCTAATATTCCTCTAAGAAAACTTAATGACCCAAAGTTTTGCCTCTTTTTATGAAACACACTGGTTGCATTATACCCGACGAATTGACTTTGTGCAAAAACTACATAGATGGGTGCTACTCAGAAACATTGGATAAAATGAGAGAAAATGTAAAAGGGAAAAAAATATTTGTGTCAATTGACGAAACAAGTTATGCTGATGGTCGTTTCTTTGCAAACGTGATAATAAGAACACTGGAGCCAAACTGTCCTAGAAAAATATTTTTACTTGACGGTGATCTTCTAGAAAAAGTAAATCATTCTACAATTTGTCTGTTATTTGATAAATCTTTGCATCTTTTATGGCCGAATGGTATTCAATACAACGATGTTCTTCTTTTTTTATCTGATGCAGCCTCATATATGGTTAAAGCTGGGAAGTCCATTAAAGTATTTTATCCTAAGGTAGTGCATGTTACTTGCCTTGCCCATGCATTACATCATATTGCTGAAGAAATACATGTAAATTATCCTGAAGTAGATAGATTGGTATCCAACATTAAGAAAATTTTCTTAAAAGCACTATATCGAATCGAGTTTTATAAATCACAAGCTCCTAGTCTTGCCTAGCTACCGAAACATGTGATAACGCATTGGGGAACATGGCTGAATGCATGCATGTATTATTGTGAGAATTTCAGAACCGTGAAATCCATTGTAAACGCCTTTGAAACTAATGATGCTGCTTCAATTCAAATTGCACAGAACGTGCTATCAACAAACAACATAGAAGGAAACTTGGCGTACATAAAATCTAATTTCAGCATTTTATCCTCGACCATTAAATGCCTAGAAAAACAACATATGCAACTAGTTGACGCAATAGGTTACATTAACAACATTAGTGGTGTCATTCAGAAGGATAAAGGTAAAGTTAGACATTGTATAATTGCCAAAATTAAACGATGTTTTTGGGTAAAAACCAGGGCTTCAAAACTTTGAAGAAAATCGCTTTCATCCTAACTACTGGTGAAGATGAAACTTTTGACATCGAGGAAGAATTGGGCATAAGCGAACCTGGTGTTTTTTCTTTCAAATATGCACCTATCACATATGTAGATGTTGAAAGAAGCATTTCGCAGTATAAAAACTTATATTCTCCTGGAATTTAAACATCATTTCCCCTCAGGGTAAATGTAGTTAAACTTTCTTTACTTGTAGCAAAGTGTGAGTGAAAAACAAGACAGCATCCATTCAGGAAAACGAAATCAGCATTTTATTCAAAACGTCGGAGTCTTGCCTAGTAGTATAGGCTAGCTGTGGTAATAAACATGCAGCTGTTAACATATGTACAGGTTTTTGAAGTTAGAAAAGACTGATTAAGAAGTTCAGTTTGGAAAACCACTAGTAGACATTTCCGTCCACTGTATGCCATTTGTTTTTCCACCACTTCGTAGGTCACATACTGGAACATGATTGAAACTTGGCACATTTTTGGAGATGACTAGAATGACTTATAATACATTACTGAATGACTCATCAACGATTAAAAATTGTAAATCAAGTGGTAAAATGAAATACTTTTAACATTGCGACTAACATGATCGATAATAGATCAATAGCAAACACATTTGTAATTTCGATGCTAATGCATTACTAGCATTACCGTACATTCTAACTCTCTCATCATCTCTACTTCCATCGATCATTAATTGATCAATATCGAGCTACCTCTCTTTTGCTCGCTACTTCACGCCTGATCCGGTCTACTTCTGTCCTACTCGATCTACTGATTCTTGCAAACCAAACTTCCTATATATGCCTGGATTGGTACCTTCCGGAATGATTTCCGAGGCCCGTCACTGAGATATGCACATTAATTTGTGTATGAGTCGGATATCCAGATTTGCATGAAGACGTCTGCTGAAAGAATGCCGTGAGACATTCCCGAGAACGAGGTAAGTCAAAAATAAATGTGTTTTTGAACATCGCTTAAGAGAATAATGAATCACGATCATTTGTTTACGTTCTTCCATCATATTCTGACCATAGAAGATCTTTTACATTTGAGAACATTAAGAAGCACTTAATAATTCAATGTAATTCCGATGTAATCATGGAAAATTAAATTGTCACAGTTCAGAACAATAAAAGTTTTAAGTCAGGTATTTATACATATGTTTTTTTATTACAGCAATTTAGATTATTTGTATTTAGCTAAAACTTTCGAAATTTGTATCATGAATTAACTAAATTTATTTTTCATGCCTTTTTTTAAATAAATTATTTTAAGTTCATAATAATGTAAAATTTTAAGGGCATTTTTTTACTATTTTAAGGGCATTTTTAGTGAAGTTTTATATCATCAAAATCTGTGCTTTACTCATCACATACAGAATTGAATATTTTCCACCACTTTACTTTCCCTTTGTTGACAAGTGATAATGTTACATTTGTTCGTGAAAGTGCATTGTAATCCAGCAAGCTTTCAGCAGAGGTTCTCTGTAAGAGTCAAAAACCACATGAACCTTACTGTAATTGCTAACTTTTTCACCAATCCATTTACTGAAGCTTACACAGAGATCACAACACATTTTCACAAGTTGGAATTGAGGTAAGTAGTATGAACAAGGCTTTAACCAAGGGGCCTTTTTCGGAAATACCTTACTTATAGTCCTTCAAAGTCAGCTTCTAGAGCACCAATGGAGTATTAGTTCTGCAACTGTTATAATGTGAAACCAAGATTGAATTATTGCTTCTGTTAATTGGGTTTTATTGCTGGGTTGCTTCTGACTAACAAGTTTCTTTAGTTGGCTCCATAGATTTTCGATGGGGTTAAGGTCTGGGCTATTCCCAAGCCATTTCAGCTGTTGAATATGATGATCTTGAAGTCACTTTTTGCACACATAAGCAACATGAAGCTGAATCCTGTTGAAATATAAATGCTATATTATCTTGAAAAAGATCACATGCAAAAGGCTGCAGTTTGGGCTCAAGTACTTCATTTATGTATCTTTGGGCATTTATATTCCCATTGATCACGCAAATTCTGCCCACACCTCTTGATGCCATACAACCCCAGATCATAACGCTAACTGGATGTTTGCAGATGTAATGCAATCAGGATGCAAATCTTCTCAGATTCTTCTCCTTACGTATTCTACTCCATCACTACTAAACAAGGATATTTTGGTCTCATCACTCCAAATTATACTGTCCCATTATTCTGTTGTCCAGTTTATCCCAGTTTGATCTTTTAAACCTTTTCAACCTTCGCTGTGTTAAATTAGCCCAGGTTTCAGAATTTTTTTTTTAAATAAACTATTAGTTCACATTATCAGGGTTGTTGACCAAAAATATTTAACTTCCAGCCACCTGTGCCTTCTTCTGTATGAGCTATTCCGTTGCTATTCATTTTTATAATTTTTTATTTCACTCCATTTCAAGTACTTAGTCCACAAAAATCAAATTTTTCTGATGCTTTTGCAATCCCCATATTCAATACTATAAGCACATGAAATTTCATTGACATAGGTTTGAAAATACATGAACTAAATGGTTTTTCAAAAAATCACTGCCTTATTCTCAGACAGCCATTTTGTTTCTACTGCAGAACTTTAACAACCTGTATTTCTTAAACTAACCTAAGTAGGAAGATAAAATGCTTTATTTTTCAAGAGACCCATAGAGTATATATTCAGACCAATTTTCATTATAATCTGAGGTGGTGGAGTTCCATGGCGTGAATGATTTGACATGAAATAACTCGAACGTAATTTTATTAAAATTAATTTAATTCTCATATGATTTTAAAAAAATTTAGCAATTGACTTATATACCGAAAACTATATTTGTTTATAAACTATAATTCAATATAAATAATCTTACCCTGTTTTAAATCTGCAACTTTGACAGTCCAATAGTTAAAATAAATAAAAAATTTGAAAAAGTTCAAATTTTCAAGATTGTTCTGTATTTGTTTTATATCACAAAACCACTATATGCATTTAAAAAAAGGGAAGTATTTTGTTTTTAATCTTGTTTACATATTAAAGGAAATTAGCAGCTTCTATTGAAATCTCACAAAAAAAAATCATTTAAATTTTTTTCTGGATTCCGGATAATTGGTCCGTCCCTGTATATATATATAGAGAGAGAGAGAGAGAGAGAATATAGTTTGGAGTTTTTGTTTTTCAAACTTAACAAATATCTTCTCACACATGCTAATTCTTAAGATTCTGTTCTATAATTTCAGATCTGGGATACAGCTGGCCAAGAAAGATTTCAGAGCCTAGGGGTTGCGTTTTACCGAGGTGCTGATTCATGTGTTCTTGTGTATGATGTTACCTCACCAAATACATTTAAAAGTCTGGATTCATGGAGAGATGAATTCCTTATCCAAGCTTCTCCAAGAGATCCAGAAAATTTCCCTTTTGTTGTCATTGGTAACAAGTTAGATCTTGAGAATAGAGCGGTAAGCGCATGCATACTCTTATTCAGTTATTGTTAAGAATTAAAAGCAGTTGTGTCTGCTGAACTCAAACCAGTAGGTCTGCAATTGGGATAGTAGAATAGCAATTACACTGTCTAGACTAGAGATGAGTCGGGCTCAATTTTGATAGTCCAAGCCTGAACTATTCAATGTAAAATAAAGGTCGAAATATGCTATTAATGTTCCCACTTAATTGTTACTAATTCTCAAAAATTTCCATTTGTGAAAATGGATGATTAAGTTTACATATAAAACACAAAAATTGCATAAATAAATTCTTTGAATGCTAAAGCTTAAGATTTATTACATGCTACTAGGGATGTTACAAAACCAAAAAAAAAGAAATTCCGATACCAAATAACCGATACTATCATATTACCAAAGAACTGATATAATCCGATACTGATATTAGATTGCAACATATAACAAATTCATAAATGCTGTAAAATTATGTATAAAACTTATTTCAACCATAGTTAACTAGACACCTTCATAAATATTAAAATCTGAAAACACTTATAATACACATGTTAATAAATAATTTATATTCTATTTTAGCTATTTTATGCTATTTTAGCTATTTTATGTTTCAAAAAGTTATGATAAGTGTTCATTAGCTAAATGTCCCCCAATCTAGCAACTCTGTCTTCAACTGGAAACACAAAACTACAATATCTATACTAGAAATCTGACAATTTTAGTCCCTGTTATGGCTTGCTTGTGGTCAACTCACCCAGATTTAAAAGGGGATTTTATTTATGTATCAAGAGTTTTAAAGATTTCCATTCTAAAGATAAATAAATAACAGAAGGGTGAGAGGGACCATTGAATATAAACATTGGAACGTAGCATTGAATGACCTTTCCCTTTCATGCAGATGCACAGGATCCGACAGCATTATCCCTATCTTTCAGCGAGTGAAGTATTTTTGTATTTTATCTTTTTTCTGTACATAGTTCTGTTTCAGGATGGAAGGCAGTTGAAGAAAAATAATTTCCTCAATGCTGAAGAATAAAAAACAAAAGAAAAATATATCTGTTTCCCCCCCCCCCCTCCCGTTAGTATTGGGAAAATGCTAATACAGTACAGGATCTATTATCTGGAATGCGTAGGACTTCAGGCACTCTGGATAAGGGGTTTTTCCGTAATTCGGAACACTTTTTCTAAAACTTATTGGAATGGTCTCAAATGTTGTTATAGAAAATTATAATTCATTTTAAAAACATAAATGTATTAAAAAAAGCTTTTTTACAATCTATATGGATTAACTAAAATGCAAATTACATGTAATTATAGTATCAAATTTAGTGATTAAGAAAAAAATGTCTGAAAAAAGTTGATTATTCAGGGTAGTTATTAGAAGACTTTTTTTTTTTAGCATTTCAACTAAAGTGGGCCCTCATCATATTCATCTAATATTTTGGCAGAAGCACCTTTGTTCATAAGTTTCAAAATATTTTAAAGTACTTTTAATAAAATTAAGATGAGAAGTATGTTCATTTTTAATTGAAATGAGATATTCAACTATGGGTGCAAATATATCAAATTCTAATTTATGCTCTTCAAATGTATTTCTAATAAGCCTTATAAATAAAAAAATTCTAATTTCGTTATCCTAAACATATACCAACAATATGTTTAAAAGATAATATCCCAGCATAAAAAGCACAAAAAATATAAAAATATTAGTGGATGGAAGCTGATTGAAAAAATGGAAAATATTTAAAAATAAAACGAAATATACTGGTGATCGTGTTTAAATAAAAAAAATTCGCGATATTGCTAAACTGTCTTCTATAAATTACTAATTAAATGTAACATGGAACTTTTTGCTAGGGTCAATTTTCGGTCCAAAATAGCCATTTTCATCCAAATAATAGGATTTAATTGAAAATGATTTTGATCTTGGAATCCCAGCAACGTTTTTTAAAATATTGAAGATGTGTATATTTCCACGGAGATGAAAAAAAAAATGATTTTCCCGAGAAAATGACAAGTTTATAGCTGAGGTTAAGTATTTAAAGAGATCAATCAGAAGGCCCTGAATAACATTTTATAACTGCTATACTTTTCTCTGCATTTCGGCAAGAGTTAACTCTCATTAATTTCGGGAATTCCTTACTTAAACGTACTTTCTATCCTCTCGTAATACGCTGATGACTCTTTTTTTTTCATCTTTTCCAATAAATGCTTATTAAATTGTGTAAAATAGTGTGAATTCTGTACGGCACATCGCATTTGAAGAGCGTAGGAATCGGGATATTTCTAGCGTAAAAGTTGGAATACTTTTACCGAAAATCAAAGTTCCAGAACAAAGAGCAGAAAAGAAAATGTAACGAATTCGGAAAAATCAAAACCTTTGTGCCTAGTGTGCTCTACCCTATACGCCCAGAAAAAAATGAAACTCCATTAAAAAAGCACCTTGCCGCGCTTGTCCGTAACTAACTCCTGTATTATACTATACAAGAGTTAGTTACGGACAAGTCGCAGCTCCTATATACTATACAGGAGACTTATCCGAAACTAGTGAAGAATGGAATGACACGTCTCGCCGTCAATGCACCGGTCTCGCCCGTGTCGGATCGTCACCTCCGAGAGCTACTATCGGAGCGTAGGAAATTTTTGGGGAAAACGGTGCTACTTCGGATGTTTTCCGGAAAAGAGAAATTGTGGAACTTCTCGGAAAGAACATGATCCACGGAATATTTTCATTTTCTATCGCGAGAATTCCTCGCGTTCGTTTTCGAAATTTAAGAAGAATCAGCTGCGGCGAGTGCGCGCGGCACTTTTTTCTGTGCGGGAATTTTGAATTTCGTGCGCGGTTTGCGCATCCTATTTCAAACCCTCTAAAATAGTAGGTTTCAATACATTGTTTTTTTATTGATATTGCTAATTAAAGCAAAAAAGCATTTGGTGGGATTTTAAACAAAAAATCGCTATTTGGCGCAATATTTAGCAAATAATCGCTTGTTGGCGCAGAATTTGGCAACATTTTGCCGTATTCCGGTTTTGGGAGAGTCCAGATATTGGAACGCCGGATAAGAGGTCGCTTACTGTATATATATATATATATATATATATATATATATATGTGGACGAAATCGATATCGGAACATCCTTACATGCTACGCGATGTGGGTACACACTTTCAAACAACAGTTTAGTTGCCTCAAAGCATTGCAAACCCAGATACAGTTTATAAAAGGAGTATAAACAATACAAAAGTTATAAAACTATAAAATCTTTGTTAAAAGCAACATGCAACACAAAATTACTAATATTGGCTAGTTTCGAAGGCTTACAACCTTCTTTGTCAGTACAAACATGAAATGCAACCACTCATTGGAGCTGGTGGTTGTCAATCTTATCAAATAAAATATCAAAAACCTGTTAGCAGTAACTTTTTAGTAATAAAATAAAATGTGGTTATCTTTGATTTCTACATTTTAATAACATTTTCTAAATATAAACTACTTAGAAAAAATGTCTATTAAATAAAATATAAAAAAAAAATAATAGTTTGGAGCCCGAGCTCGAATTACACTTAGTACCGTAGAGCCTTAACCAGATTCAGACTCGGACTGGACCCATCTCTTCTCTAGTTTGGATCTGTAGTAGATTTTCTGGTGAGAAAATACTGTTTTCCATGTAACATGGGAGAAAAGTTGGAAGGAAAAAGGCTTTATGGTGATGTTACATTTATGCAACACACAAAAAGAAATTAGTGAAAAGCAGTGTGAATCTTGTCAAAAAAAAATTACACAACACAAAATTACAACTATCTTATCCTTATTTGACATATTGACTGTAGTAAGCGCATTTGAATGCAAGTGTTGATTTAAAACCATGAGCCTACTTAAGAATCAAAGATGCCAACCATTATGGATTTTCTGTAATTCTTATGGTTTTCTGTACAAAATTACGGAATATGGAAATGGCCTGTAAAATTACTGAAAATGTCTATTTTTTTTTTTTTTAACCTTTCTTTCCTTTTCCATCCATCTCTATCCTGTAATTATTATGCACATTAAATTGACAAAACTTGCATATTTCTATAAGTTCGTTCATTCATTATTCATGTAATTTTTTTTAATTATTTTGACGCATTTAGCAGGGTTTGAAATAAGGCTTGAAATTTAGGAGGGACATTCCCCCTTTAACAAAAATTTGGGGGGGCGGGGGATTTCCAAAAACTTAGGGAGAAATTTAAAAATTCAGAATTTTTATTAGTAAAATGTAAAACAAGGATATTTTTATATTTTCAAAATTAACATTTAGTATTTTCAGCCTTGATTTGAAAATTATCAACTTTATTTTTTAAATAAATTGGAAACCCCTTTTTATGATTGGAAATGGAAAGCAAAGAGAAAACATATACTGTTATTTTGTAAATTCATAATTTTAGGATAAAGCACATTTTGAATAGTCTATATTTGCACTTCGCCATGCTAATGTTATTCAAAATATTTTTATATATTGAACTAAAAATATTTTTTTACGTACTTTTAGTAAAATTAAGATGAGAAGGATGTTCATTTTTAATTGAAATTAGATATTCAACTTTGGGTCCAAATATATCAAATTCTAATTTATGCTCTTCAAATGTATTTCTAATGAACCTTATAATTCTAAATGCCTAAATAAATAAAAATGCTTTAATTTCATTATCTTAAACATATATCTCAATTTCATTTACAATATGTTTAAAAGGTAATATTCCAGTGTAAAAAGGACAATAAATGTAAAAATATCAGTGGATGCTGATTGAAAAAATGGAAAATATTTAAAAATAAAATGAAATATACCAGTGATCGTGTTTAAATAAAAAATGAATGCAATATTATTAAACCATCTTATAAATTACTAACTAATAAATGAAACACGTGAACCCATTTTTTGCTAGGGCCAAGTTTTGGTCTGAAATAGTCATTTTCATACCAAGGATTTCATTGAAAAATGGCTTTGGAATCCTATCAAAGTCCTTTAAAAAAAATATATATTTCCTGGGAGATGAAAAAAATCAGGTTTTTTGAGAAAATGACAAGTTTATTGCTTAGGTTAAGTATTTAATTTAAAGACGTCAATCAAAAAAATGTTTTATCTGTTATAATAATTTTCTTCACATTTCTGCAAAAGTTAGCTCACATTAATTTTGCGAATCGTTAAAAAATGTACTTTCTATTAACAAAATTCTAAGTAGATCGTATTTTCATCTCACAAATGCGCCTTTTTTATTTTTATCTTTTCCAATAAATGTTTATTGATTGCGCACAATAGCACGAATCCTTTGCCGCACATCGCACTTGAAGGGCATGGTCAAAGCAGTTGAAATTTCTTTGGAGATATCGTAATATTTTTAGCGAAAAAGTTGAAATATCTTTTACTGAAAATCACTCAGAACAATGCACAGAAAAAAAGTAACGAATTCGCGAAAATGAGAAAGTTTGTACCTAGTGTGCTCGGTTCTATACACTAAGGTAAAATGAAACATTGTTAAAAAGCATCTAGCTGTGACTTGTCCATAACTAGTGGACAATGGAATGATGCGTCGCACCCCTTCCGGATGCAGCCCCTTAGAAATTTTCAGGAGAAACGGTTCGACTTAGAAATTTCCCTGTAAATAGGAGCTGTTGGGGTAGCTTTCGGGATATGCAGAACTTCCAGGTAAAAACATGCGCAAATCCACGAAACATTTTCATCCTTGCTTTTCATTTGCTCTCCCGCACTTTCCTCAAGTTCGACCAAGCAAGACCATTATTTAAAAATTAATGAGATAAAAATTTGCACTAATACTTTTAGGTAGCAGGCTAAGATTATATTGAAAGAGCACATTCTTAACTACATTCATTCATATCCCTGAATTCAACAAAGCCCTTGTGGCACACCTTAGCGGAAAATCCTTTCCTATTTGGACTGTAACTGTAGTCATGACCTTGTAAGTTAAGTTGACGAAATTTATTGCTGCAGTGGAATATCTCAATTTCTATCCAATCTCTTTTCTTTGTCCTGGACTTTTTCTATATTTTGGGGTGGATAATCTCACATTTTGGGAAGAATTGAAAAAGTGATTTATTTCTTTAACACATTGAGCGTGGAGATGTTTTTGCTCTGCCTACCTTTCAGGCAGCACACAGCGGCAAGGTGTTCGGTTATAGAATATAAACAGAAGATAACATACACGTCGAGGTGACGATTGTATTTCACTGTCCTTTTTTGCTATGCGAATGGTGCAAAAACATTCAGATGCAATACAGCCAGAAAGTTAACCAAACAGGTCGTCACTTTTTGTAATATGTGTAAAACCAAACCACATCTTTGCTTAAGAATGTTTTAATAAATTCCATTGAAATTATAACATTTATTTTTTAACCTTGATACTGCTTGTCCCACGGACCGACATCACCCAAACAAAAAGTTCACTGTCAGTCCCCACAGACTGACGCTACATAAAAGGAATATTTACTATCAGTCACCATGGTCTGATGCCGCGCTTAATGTCTTAAAAGGAATGATGGTAACTAAAGCATATCTAATTATTAAGTGTTATATGGTTTAAAATTATGCAGTTTAGTTATCATAAATGGTTGTCACGAGGAATATTTAAAATATTTCTTTGTATTTTAATCCTTTCTATAAATCTGATATTAATAATACTATACATAAATTTATTAAATAAGTGAATTATTTTTACGCTTGACTAAAATGCAGCCAAGTAAAATTTTTATATTTTACACAAAAAAATTTCTCGCATTTTCCAAAAAACACCTAATTTTTTTTTTTATGGTCTACAGTATAAAGAACATGTAAAAAAATTATCAAGAAATTTAAATACGAAACTAGCTCATCTTGAAAACAAATCTTTTTACTGAAATTTAAAAAAAAAATTACAGTTTTCAATTTTAAAGCAAAAAATAATAGGATTTTAATAAAAAAATATTATCAAAATGCATACTGTTTGATAATAAGCATATATTCTAGAACATCCATAGAAAAAAGTATGCATTTCTGACAATTATATGCAAAACAAGAAAGGATTTTATCATTTTATCAAACACATTGTTTTCATTTCATGTATTCGCAAAGCAGTACCACGTGAATTCCCCATTTCTTTAAAAATTTATTGTTAAAAAAACTTAATTCATGGACTGAACTAATTTTATGGTAGTATAAGTTTATTGTATGTAACTTTGTATAAAATTTCAGAAAAATGTGAGGGGGTGAGTGACATGCCTTGTTTGAACTGACATAGAATGATGCCAAAAGTTTTTTTTAATTTATTCTTCATATATTTTTGTTTTATGTAAGCAGGTATACTTAACCAGTGCTTGAAATTTAAGGGGGACATTCCCCCTTTAACACACATTTTAGGGGGGGGGGGTAAAAAGAACCTGCGGCCAAATTTAAAAATTCAAAAATTTTATTAGTAAAATGTAAAATAAGGATATTTTTGTATTACATTACAAGAGTTGTACAAAATTGACATTTAGTAATTTATTTTCTGTGGAATTTGGGTTATATATATATTATTTATTTTTTTTTTTTTTTTAGATTACAACAAAACGTGGGCAAGGTTGGTGTCAGTCAAAAAATAATATTCCTTACTTTGAAACCAGTGCAAAAGAAGCCATCAATGTGGAAAAGGCATTTCAGAGTGTTGCAAAAAATGCACTTGCTCAGGAGACTGATGTTGAGCTGTATGAGAATTTTCCAGACCAAATCAAACTGACAACTGACCAGAAACAGAGAACCGACAGCTGTTCATGCTAATGTTAAATGCTTAATTGCACTTAAATGTGTAGAAAAAGGAAAACAGTTTTGAGTGTTCAAAATTTCAAATTGTTTAGAAACAGTGATTTTAACAATTTATTTCTGAAGAACTTTGGGTGGTCAACTATAAAACTACCCTATTTGTGTAATCCATTTTTCCTAAGTAATGCACATTTTAGTGCTATTTATATTTATGCAAAGATCTATTTCATAAGACTATTATTTTTTCCATTTGTGAGCCTAAATTACCATTTTGGCAGCATGTGTAATTTTCGGTACGAGATAGTGTAAATTTTGTATAGAAGGGTCTGTAAGTATTTATAGATAATGAATGTTTGCATAAATATATATATATATATATATTGTGCATACAATGATGTAAAGATTTGAATTATCTAAGTTTGAAATTTTATATTTCATTAGTAGAATAAAATGCTGGCATTCAATGTAATTTATTTTTACTGAATGCAATATGTGTAGCACCCTGCATATTTGCTTTTAGGGCTGCTTTCTTATTTTTTTTTTATACTAGAATTAATATCTAGATTCCTTCTGAAAAACTTGCTTCTATGTGATCCATAAAATTTAAAATATTTTCAAGTATTTAAATGTATATTTTATAAAATAAAGTTTTGCAGACTTATGTATTAGTTAAAATATATATGTGTATATTTTGATTTAACAGTTTATTTTTAGACATTTTTCATACATTGTATAACCCCTATATAAAAATAATTTACTAAGGATAGAAATTGCAAAAATTCAATCACTGGTCTAAAGGACCAGTGGCTTCATGACTGATCCATCTATATATAAAGAGTAGTATTCTGGAGTTCTATGTTACATATGACATCAGATACTGAAAATGAAGCTGGATATTGGACTTTTTTTAACTTTACAACAATGGAGAATTCTAGAGTTTTATATTGCTTATGACAGCAGATATTAAAATGAAGCTGGATATTGGACTCATTTTTGATTTATTTACAACAATGGATATTATAATACATTCTTTTGTGTTGTCGCTATGCAGTGATTGAGTGTTGTCTTTTATTATAGTAAGATATCCCATGAATAAACTGGTATTTTAATTACTTATGGGCTAAATGCTCACAGGCCTCACTAGTATACGACTGATTTTCTGATAAATATCAATTTTCAGGTTCTAAAAAAAAATTTTAACTTCATAGTTTCTAAAAACCTTTGCTTGGAATAATCTTGGTAATGCTTCAGATTTTTAATAGATGACTGAGCTGTTTAGCATTAGTTGATAAAAAAAAAGTATCATTTCGGCTACACATGTTTATTGGTGTCAGAAATGTGCAAAATATCAAAATTTAGATATTTAAGCACACCAACTCATGTAAACAATGCAAACATATAATTTCTAACATATAATGTATACATATTGGGTATTTATTTAAAAAATATATAATTTTTTGGATGAAATTCCTCTTTAAGTGTAAATTTAAAAATCATTTTATCCTAACTTTTCTGTAAACATATTTTACTGGCCTCACATTTGCAAATAAATAACACCATTCAAGTTTGATCTTCACATAGTTTCTTAGAATTCTAATAATTTAATATATTTTTTATGAAGGAAAATATTCATGTCACCTGAATGACACAGCATCATCCAAATTACTATTTATATAAGGGATGTCACGAAACCAAAAAGAGGTCTAATATCCGATATTATCAGATTATCAAAGAACCAATATTCAAGGGTGGGGAATCCCACTCACCACTGGTGAGTCCCAATATTATTTGAGTCCAAAATTTTAAAACTTTACCTCAAAGCAAGCCTGGATGCATAAAATAATGGAGACTTCCCAGTGACTCGAAACACGTGACAGACCGCCCGTTCCGACTATAATTTAGGTTCGGAATTGGTTGTGAGCAGTTGTGAGTGTGAAAATCAATTTACACAAAAGCCATCCAGATCATTGTGTTATGCATCACGTATAAGAAGGGCCCTTCACACGTGGAGAATGCAGAGCGAAGTTTTCGACTGCATGTTATCTCCTCCTTCCTCCCAAATAATAACAAGAAAGAACAGTTATGCATATAGTATTGATTATGAAACACTTTCCAACTTCAATGCAATTTTATATAAACATCACTAAAATGTGATACATTCCTCGGTAGTATTTTTAAAATTATCACAATACTGCATTAATTTATTATATTTGAAAACTTAAAATTTCATCGTAAAAAATGAACTTCATTCAAATGACGGCATTGAAATATAAATTGCCTGGTTTAAACATCTCTAAAATGCGATACATTCCCCGGTAATATTTTTTAAATTATCATAATACTACAATAATTTATAATATTTGAAAACTTCATCGAAAACAAATGAACTTTATTCCAATGACGTCATCGAAATATAAATCACCTCTATATAAAAGCAGCATTTCATTCATAAACATTTTTCCAATCCTTTCATTCATCACAATACTATAATAATTTATTTTATTTAAAAACTTAAAACCATGGAGGTACAAGTAATTTAACTCTATGCTTAAAACTTCATCGAAAAAATTGTCTGGGTTCTCTGTATATAATATATTGTAATTGCTTCAAATATATTGTAATTGCGTTGTTTCAGTATGTAGATGCATAGAATTTATGCAAAAATAAAGTGGTTTTAGAACGGATACAACACTAAATATGAATTAAAAAGAACTTTAAACATCACAATTTTGAGACAAGATGGATGCCATATTTTATTTTGAGGTGAGTCACGTGATCTCTTCATATAAAGGGTGTAAGTATTATTTAAATTTTTATTTAAAAAAACTACTGAATATATTTTGCTGAATTTTTTTTTATATATTTTATGGGATAATTTGAATATTTGCTAAAACTTTCGAAGCAATTTGTGAATTTTAAATTCGCTTAGAAAATGTTTGAAAAATTAGGTCCCATAGGTATTAGTGTATTTCATTTTTTTAACCCGGGTTCAATCCAAAACTAATTTGGTGATATTATTCATTTATATTCCCATAGGTCCCACAAATTGTCTGCGCAACATACTAAAATTTCATTTTGATAAAGTCATTTTTACGGCAGTTATGCTAACAGACAGACAGAATGAACAAAGTCATAAACACTTTTCAACTATGTTTTAAAGTGTTAGAAATGAACTTTATTCAAATGATGTCATTGAAATATAAATTGCCTGGCTCTCTATGTAAAAGCAGTAAAAATTTCATTCATAAACATTTATTCTATTCCTTTCATTCATCACAGTACTAATTTATTTTACTTAAAAACTTAAAACCATTTAGGTAAAAGTAATTTAACTCTGTGCTTAACACTTTACTGAAAAAGTCTGCTATAAAATAGTTTGTTCTCTATGTAAAATCAATGACTGTTTCATTTATTTCAGCTATATTGTAGACTCCATGAGCTAGATAATTTTGCGTTAAAGAAATTCAGGAATTCTTATACAACTCATCTTAGAGCTTGATGTGTTTACAATCTCCATAAGTGAAAATTAGGCTTCGTTGTAGAAATAATCAAAGTTTGATGATCATTTAACCTCAAATATATTGTAATTGCATTGTTTCAGTATGTAGATGCACAGAATTTAAGCAAAAATAAAGCGGTTTTAGAACAGGCACAACACCAAATATAAATTAAAAAGAACTTTAAAGGTCATTATTTTGACAAAAGATGGATGCCATATTTTATTTTGAAGTGGGTCACGTGATTTCTTCATATAATGGTCACGTGATCTCTTCATATAATAGGTGTAATTATTATTTTAATTTGTATTTAAAAACTACTGAATATATTTTTCTGAAATTTTTTTGATATATTTTATGTGATAATTTAAATATTCTCTAAAACTTTCGAAGCAATTTGTGAATTTTAAATCCGCTTAAAAAATGTTTGAAAAATTAACTCCCATAGGGTTCAATGTATTTCATTTTTTCAATGTGGGTTCAATCCAAAACTGATTGGGTGATATTATTCATTTATATTCCTGTAAATCTGACAGGCCGTCTGAATAACATACTAAAATTTCATTTTGATAAAGTCATTTTTACGGCAGTTATCGTGCTAACAGACAGACAGAATGAACAAAGTCATAAACACTTTTCAACTATGTAGTAAAGTGTTAATAATTAGATGAAACTGTGATCTAGTGCCAAAGAAAAGTGGATAAACATATCCCACTTTACTTCATTCCTCCATTAAAAGAAACAAATACATTCCCTCTTTCAATAGATAAAATCTTTCAAAATTATTTTTTACTTTTTTTTTTCAATTTGTGTAAAACGTTCTAAAGATTTGATCTTAGTACACATATTTGCTTTAAAACAATTATTTAAAAATTTAGCTTTCTAGACTAGGTTCATGGAGCTGACAATCCTTCCAATTTTCATCATCTTTCCGATCTTCAGATCAGAAAATGATTTCTTCTCATTTTTCGTCCAGAAATCAAAAGTCTCTCTTTTCCCGATTCCTCTATGAAAAATTCTTAATATTTTGGCAGGATGTCTACAGGTTTGGAAAATCATAAAATTGGTCACAAAAATCCAAAAAATGTCATGAATTTTGAGATCGAAGTTTTCCTGTTCTTGCATCTAGAAAATTTTTCTCACAAAATCGGCGCTCGCAAGCTCATCAGGAAATATGACCAATGATTGTTTTTGTTCCACTTTTACAATTTATTTAACATTGACTAAAATTTTGATAATTATTTTGTGCTACTTACATAACTAATTTTCAAATGTGTTATTAATGAAATGAAGAGCAAATATTTACTAAACCAAATTATTTTTTTTACATAAATAGTATGATCGCGTAACTTAATTTGTGTTTTTGTGTATTACCCTGAGTATGCTAGTATCTTTTTCAATTCGCCTCCATCCCTAATTATTACACATTAGAATAGCTAAACTAGCTTATTTTTGTATTTTGGTTAATTAAGAGTATTTTAATTATTTTCACATAAATTGTGAGATTACGCAATTCACTTTATATTCTCAAGCTTTGCTGAGAGTTCAATTGTATATTTTTCCATCCATCCATCTCATTCTTCTAAATATTGCATATTAGATTGATTAAACTAACATATGTTCCTATTTTGGTTAATTATTAGAGTTAAATTTTGTTATTTTCATATAAACAGTGTCGAAAACCAGACCACTCGACTGACCCGAGGGCTTACAGTAGTGGTTTGAGTTTGTATGATATAAACAGTTTGATATAACAGTGTGATATAAATAGTTTGAGTAACCTATAAACAGTGTGATTGCGCAATTCAGTTTGTAATTCTGAGAGTTTACAAATATATTTCTTTGTTAATATCTTAAATGTTTTGTATAATTTACCAAATAGTATAAACGTTAACTCTTTTAGCAATAAAATTATTCTAAAATTTTCTATATTTTTTTATTTATAATGCATGAAATAATATATAAAATATTAATATTAAATTAATAAACACTTTTCATGTCTTAAACCTGGTTTATTCTTGCACAGAAAAGTAAATTATGCTTTGATTAATCACTGTTATTGAAAAAATTCTGTATTTGAACTTCAACATGGGAATTTTGCTGAAAACAACAGGTGAAATCTTTAAAATACTAGCAATTTCATTTTGAAAAATAGGTATGAAGACTGCAGATGTTTAGTTTCAATAATTGATTAATATGTATACTACGTAAATGATGAATACAAACATTATCAAAGTAAATCCCCCTCCCCTGTTATTTCTTCCTTTATCTGTCCTTGGCAGTGTAAAATTGCAGTATATAGTAAGTTTTATTATTTTCTGTGTAGTACTTTATTTGGTCTTAACAAGTTTCAACAAAGGAGTTTGTAGGTTCAAAAGGTCCACCTGGAAGGTGATGAGTTAGGGAAAGGATGGTACGGTCCTTGCGGTTTCCACCTCCATTGAGGGCTGGTCTAAATTGGTTAGCATTGTCCCAGCAGTTCAAACAGTTACCCCTTCAAGTAAGTCTGATGATCTGGGTAAATAAAAAAAAAAAAAGATGATCCACAGTTGCTAGTTACTGCACTGGGAATATGATTAAAACATAACTTTAGACTGTCTCACCTTCTATTTAGTTGGCTTTATGACTATAAAGAAAATATCCATTAAATTCACAAAAATGAGCAAAAAACTTTTCTTTTTTTTTAAATACATAATATTTTCTACTTCTTGTATACAGATCATAAAATAATAATTATATAAATCTTCCTCAGTTAAAGGTCATTTTAGGTGCCAATTTTGTAGTACATTGCTGAATCTGATGCTCTCCATCTTCCAACCCTCTTCATCTGACCATCTGTCAAAATTGCTTTTTAGGATTATTTTATTCAGATAATGAGTAAAAACTTTAGATTCATTTTAATACCTTCTACTGATAACTATAAAAAAAGGGAGAAATGCATATTATGTTTGTAAACAAATTGAAACTGCTTACACTGCAATTGATCAGTATTACGAAGTGTTTCTTGAAGTTAAAGTTCCCTGTGATTGCCACAATTTATAAGACTAGATCAACACTGGGTCTTTACGAAAATTTTCAATTATTGAAACTAATCAGAAATTCGTGCTTAATCATAAAGTATAGCAAACTAGCCATATATAAAATGCAGTTCATTTCATTCTAGATATTTTTCTTGGTGTTGCATTAAGGCAATTAAGTGATGCAATCTCCCTAATCATCCTTAACTTCTATGGTGACCTACGAAGTGAGTTTTACCACACATCTAGCATGACTTTCATAGAACATTGAGCTTGAACTGCACAATTTAGCAATTGAGGTTTGCAGTGATTTAAATCACATAGATTTAAGAAAAAAATCACTGATTTAAATCAATTAGATATCAAAATTTGAAATTTAATAGAAATAAAATCATTTCTTTAACTTAAACAGTATTATAAAAATATAAAAAAAAAAATTCTGTAACTGCTATCAAAAAGAATTTAAAAACGAAATATTAATTAGAACACAGTCATCTTTTGGTATTGGTGCTCTGTATTATCTTGATAAAGAAGGATCTTTATTGCCTTTGATTTGAAACGGAAAGATACTTTTTATCAATCTTTATTCTTTAGTTTGTATTCTTATAAACATTATTCCTTAACAGTTTCTCAGATAAATGAAAAATGGCTAATTTTTAAGGACATTTATAGAAAATAAAAAGTATTTAAATCAATTGATATAACTAAATATATTTTTACTTTTTTTAATTTTTAATTCGTATGAGGAGGATAAGCAAATTGGGCATTTCATACTTCAAGTCTTTATATAAACAAGATAGAAAAATGCAAATTTAGTTTTAACTTTATTTTTTTAAACTATAACTATAGTCAACTTTGATTAGCTATATTTTTTTATTAAAGGAATAATTAAAAAAATATAGTTAAATATTTATTTTCAGAAAAAATTAACAACCATGACATTTAAATATTTTAATTTAGAGAAAACGTTTTGTAAATATATATTTTTATTAATGTCAGATTTCAAAAATACAAACATACATTCAATGCAAATAAAATGTCACTGCCTATTCAATTTATGAATACTTTAGAGATCTGTCTGCATTAAGAGCATTTTTTCAACATTTGGTGTAATTAACAGGATATTATGAAATAGATTAGGTTTGTATGGTTTATTTATATATATCTTTCCAAAAATGTTCAAAATGTGTTCAGGGATCTTAAAACAATTTGCCAAAATTTTGAGAAACAATGCTGGTATATTATATTATATATAGTTTTCCTGAAAATTTTTAGAATTCGAAATTTTGACGGATAAGCACATTTTAAGACCTCTTGAGCATTATTTCAAATACTTTTTTGAAAATATGTTATGGCCCTCTGTATGTGTATGTATGTCTGTGAGGTGTGGACATAAGTCAAGAATGAATGTTCGTACCCTTGTTAAAATTTAAGCACTGATACATTATGTGAAAAATATGATGTGGGCAGCACATGATTTTGACTTACCCTACCTGATGTAATGATTTTATTTCTATTACAGCGAACTCATGGTGTACAAGATCCACAAAAATTTCATCATTAAATTATTTTATCACCACGTCAATTTAAATTGGGAGCTTTTGGCAACTTACTAGTCCAAACGAATGATTTATGTATTCATACTTGTGCAAAATCCTCATCAAAATGAAATTGATATTTAATTAATATTAATTGAAGTAACTGACTTGGCAAATTTTTAAGCTTCTAAATACAAAACTATAACAAAAATATTTATATATATCTTCTCTCGTAAATGAAATGGTCTGACTAATGTTGCCTAATACTGCATATGGAAATTTAACTTATATAACAATATGCAATATCTCAAGTCTAAAGTTTGAAATAATTTTTCAAAAATATATTCGAAAATCGTGCAATATCTCAAGAACAGTTATGCTAGCGTTCTAAAATTTGAGGTAATTTTTTAGTTAACAGTATTTAAAAGTCTAATATGTTAATCAATTTTTCAAAAATTTATGTGAAAATCATACAGAAAACGGTTCATTCTAAAGTTTGAAATTATTTTAATTAACTGTATGCAAAGGTCTGATTTTCTTAATGATTTTTTCAAAAATTCATTCGAAAATCGTGCAATGTCTCGAGAACGGTTCATGCTAGCATTCTGTAGTTTGAAATTATTTTTTATTAAACAATATTCATAGGTCTAATTTTTTAATGATTTTTTTGATAAATCTATTCGAAAATCTAGCAATATCTCGAGAACGGTTCATGCTAAAGTTTTAATGTTTGAAATGTCCACACTAAAAGACTGTCCGGCCTCTCATCTCGCTGCTGTAAACCTCTGGGTCAGTCGTGTGATCTGGACCTTCAACACTAAAAGACTGCATATTTTGTTGAACCTCGGAAAGGCTAGATGAACACAATGAAGTTTTTGCTGTTTATAAAATTTCAGCAAACTTTCCAGTGTTTTTCTGGCCAAGAATTTGTAAAGATATCTATATGTAAAAATTATATTGCACGTGTAACTGATCAATTATTTGCCAATCTTTATAACAATTCATACTAGCATCTTTTTACACAAACCACCCCATGCCTGGTAATAAATAGTTACACAATGCAGGCATACACACATGTAGAAATATATTTTAACTAATTTTGTATGTACTTTTGAACAAACATTCATTCAACAAGCTTTCTTTTGTAGAAGTAAGTAATTTTGTTGCGATATTCAATTTCTGTTATCATTTATGTTAAACAAGACTTGGTCCAGCTTCGAAACAATTAATGAGTTGCGCATTGCTTTTATTGTATAACTTTTGCACATGTCAAGGGTGTGTTTTAAAAGTTAACTGAATGGTAATCTCCGTATCCAACTGTTTATCAGTTATCAAGTCACTTACCAGAGAAAACACAGCATGGTGATTCTACACGGTTCTAGACAGCATTTCAAGCAAAACACGTGTTCTGTGTATCTGTTGTGATAATCTCCCAGAAAACTATTCTGTCGTTCTCCTTTATTTTATTCTGACTCCATATATATAAATAATTGACATCATTTACTAACGGAAACAGCTTTTAATTTAGAATTCACCAGATTACAGCATTTTTACAAGATTCCATCATTTTACAAGTTCTTAGTTCTATAATAACAAATCCACTGTTTCCACTAACTTCATTACAGAATAATAAAAATAAAAACAAACAATAATATGCAACTATAGATGTAAACATTTTGGACTCTGTTTTCAAACTCTAAGTGGAGGAAAAAATAATAAAAAATCGTAGCAGACGATCATAATGCTGCTTTTGACATCCTCCCACATTTTGATTTTTGACTACGAAAATCAAAACATAAACATGCCACTATTAAGAAAATAACCATATTAAAACGTAAAAGTTAAATATTCGTTATCATAACGCTTAGGTTTCACTACTGTTTCTCACATTTAGTTTTAATAGTCACAGGAATGGATTTGTCAAGAACAATAGTATCAACAGTTTTTGTTTCATTACATACAGCTTCTGTTTCACCAAAAACAAGGTCACTAACAGTCACTTTTTCAGGAACTTCTGCAGATTTACCATTCTTAAATGTCTGATCCTGGTGAGACACTTCTAAAGCCCCTATCACATTCAACAACTTTTCCGGCAATTTTTCGGACAACCAACTTTTCGAACAATTTTTACGCCGAGTTGGGGGAAAACTCGGGTGAAATGAGGTCAAAAAATTGGGACAACTTTATCTGACAGGTATAGAAAAAGTTGTTCATTTGGGACAATTTTTTACCAACCAGCCAATCACAGATGAGTAGCGAAGGAATCACGTGTGTAGAAAGGTTGGCGCAGATTCTACTACATTCTGGTTTGGCGTGAAATCCTCGCGCAAGTTTGAATCTGTGGAGCGCGAACAGATAGAATATAATAACAGATAGATTATATTGATATAATAACCAGGCAGCGCGAAGTATTATTTTAGTTTAGATTTAGAATTTTGTTAAGTATTTATAATATTTCTGTGTCATAAAGGTGGATGTCAATGGAAGTCGTCTCGAAGTCAAAAAAAAGTAGTCATGCGAGATGGAAATGGAGTTAATTGAATCAATACGTGAAAAATCATTTTTGTGGAATCTAAAAGATCCACTGTATTTAAAAAAGAATTTGAAGAACCATGCGTACGAGAAAATATCATCTTTACGAACCATCTCTTCCAAAGCGATTTTATATACATGAAATATTATATAATAAATATTAAAATATTATTACTAATATAATCTCTTTGGTCTCTTCTGATTAAAATTTATATTTGCCAGTGGCTTGCTAGTTTACAGTATAGATGCGTTTCAGAAAATCCGCCTTTCTGTGAATTTAATCAAGAGCGTACGCGAGTTTGCTTTGGCGATATATATATATTTCATCAGTTTTCTGAATGTGAAGTTTTGGCTTGGGTGGTAGAGAATCAGATCAGCAAACGACTGGGCTCTGGTTCGAATCCAACCGAATTTTAAATTTTACAAGTGCTGCCATCTGTTGCTAAAATATTCAAATACAGTTTTCCTTTAATAATCTGCAGAATTTTTTTGTTTTAAATTATTTTACGTTCTATATACAAAATAATCTTATATCAGTAAATTATTTTTAAATTTGAATGCTTATAAAAATTTATTTCGAAGTTACTTTGAAAAATATCTTGAAGTATACTTTATACCAGGTATAGATGGAATATATTCTTAAGTAAAAAAGTGCTTGTAAAATTAGCAAATATAAAATGTGCATGTAAAATTAGACAGAAATCATCGAACATCCTTATACGAGTAGTAGTTATCTTTCGACATGTAATTTAGAACATTTTAGATTAGAATAAAAACAAAAATCAAACTACTTTGAAATTTTAATAATTTAATGCTAACATTTGAAGACTTTTTTTATTATTTTAAACGCACATAGACAATTAGAAATTTACAATACATTTGAAAATCATTTACTTTTCATAAAAAAAATAAGTTTGTATATAAATATGAAAAGTTAACTCTTTGAAATTTGAATGCTTATAAAAATTTATTTCGAAGTTACTTTGAAAAACATCTTGAAGTATACTTTATACCAGCTATAGATGGAATGTACATTTAAATCTATTTTAAAATATAATTACTAAATAAATATAAATGTAGATAAAATAATTTTTAAAAGTTTACTTTAATGAGAAATATTTTAAACTTTACAAACGAGCAAAGAACATCTTCGGATATTTAAAATAGATACGTCTTTGAAAACCTTTGAAATCAAGTATAAAATGGTAATGAACTTAAATTTGTTGAAGACATAATATTTTAATAACGGCATTCTTGAATTTAAATACTTTTTACGTTTTCTTTTTCTTTGTTTCATTTCAGTCAATATCGGCAATATCGCTTTTTAAACTAATTTTGTATCTTAAAATAGAGTCAATATTTTTCACCAAATATTTATTTGCGTTTTATACGGATGTGTGACAAATCCAAATATTTTTTAATGTTCATTCAACTGTTTAAGCTTCTGATATCTGAAGTAATCCATATAAAAAAGAGCAAATCAAAAATTTACAATAGATTTTGTCCACATCCTTCTCGGTTTACTTTGTTTCTTCTTCTTAAGCAGGAATAATCCTAGCGTAATTATGCCAAGGCATATTTGATTTTTCCCTGCAGCTGATAGCAATTTAGTTATAATTAAAAAGTAATAAAGGTTACAAAACGAAGTACTAAGTAAAAGTCTTGTTTTACTGCTGAAGTCGAAGCGAGAACGCGCTGCCTGCCGAAAAGTACATGTATAAATGTATAGTTGTCGCCAAAAGGCGATAAACATACCGCCGTAGTTTTGTCATTTAGCACAACTTCTTCAAACTGTCAATAACCCTATTGCCAACTTTTTCGCCGAAAAATTGGGGGAAAAGTTGTCCGAAATAGTTGGTTGTTCCAAAAGTTTTTGAGTGTGATAGGGCCTTAAGGGGTATACATTTTGTACTGGCCTGGTGAATTCACCATTTGCAGTTTTCACTTCAACGACTCGGTTGTAATTGTCTCTACCAGGAAAAACAGCCAAGGGCCAATCAATTCGTTTCTTATTATCACAATTAATAAGAACAATGTCACCCACTTTAATTTCTCTAAGTGTTTAAGTGGTTGTTGGACTAGAAAACAGATATTCAGCTCTAAATCTCCTTTTGAATTCCTCTCGAATTCTTTGCTGGTATCTCCATCTCTTTGAGATATTAACTTTATCTAGATGGTCTAAATCTGGACTTCCAATTGTGCCAATGTCTTGAATGAACATAGATGGGGACCAAGTCTTTTTGATCTTCGGATACATAAGTAAAAGATCATGCACTGATAACAGCCTCTACATCTCACAGAATGGTCTATATTTCTTTGTACATAAGAGAAGATTTCCCTAAAACTCTTCTCAGTAATTTTTTCACAATTTGTAAGAGTCTCTCCCACCAAGCTGTGATTGGAGGGTCAACTTTCCATTGGATTCTAAAAATGGAAGTGTGACGGATAATTTGTTCCCAGTTGATAGACGTTATAAAATTCTCTGTTCCTACAAAATTGCTCCCATTATCGCTATACATTATCTTTGGTCTTCCACGTCTGGCAATGAATCTTCTTAGACCCAAAATAAAACAATTTGTAGAAAAGCTTTGTATCAGTTCAAGATGTACAGCACGATACACAGCTCAAGTGAACAATAGAATCTATGCTTTTTCCCTATATTTTAAGTACAACGGACCAGCTAAATCCACTCCAGTCACTTCAAATACTAACGTGTTGTTGTTATTGAGACCCAGACCGTCCGACCTACCAGAAAGGTGTAAGGTAACTGTTTGGACGGCCGGGAAGTACCACCCAATTTAGACCGGAACCCAGTGGGGGAGGTATCCACAGGGACCGTACCCTCCTTCCCCTACGGACTACCGCGCCCGAAATGTACCAACAGCACGCGGTGTTTCCAGGTGGTCACCCACGCAAGTACTAACGTGTGTCTAATTCGATCTTCTGGAGTGAGGATAGATAGAGTGGAATAGGGATATATTCTAATCCATTTGCTGTGTGTCTTCTATAGCGAACACATTTTGAAATAATTCGCTGGACGATTCAAAACTGTTGCCTAAAATTAGCTAATACAGACTGAACTCCAGCATGTGAAGACTGTAAATGTCATTCGAGTATTAGTCTATCAACTATTTCATGTTTTGCAGGGAGTACAATGGGACATAAGAAATTCTTGTCATCATCTCATTATTTTCGTTTTCAGTCTAAGTTCCTCTTTATCCGTAAAAGTGCAACATGTTTTTAGCTTAAATTGAAAATCCTCCCTAAAAGCATCCTGTTGAATAATTTTCAGGAGTTTCTTTTCTACATATTCCAATAATCCTGCATTAGTACTGTCCGCTCATCTCTAAGACGATTATTTAATTGAAGAGTATTGTTGGAAAAGCGAAGTATCCAAGCAATCTTTCTCAAAATCTGTGAATACTTCGAAAATCGCTGACTGTACCATCTTTTTTCTATTTCAGTGCAAATAAGAGACAAAGTAATATGCTTCCGTTTTTCCTTAGTAACTTCTCCTTCATCCATTTTAACTTCTGTTGCCGGCCAGTTATTTTCATTCTGTTTTAACCAAACAGGTCCGTCCCACCATTTAGATTTCAAGAAGACTAACAGAGCAGCCTCGGAAAGATCAGCAGGATTGAATTCTCCTGGCACATGTCTCCAAGACTTTTTATCAGACAGTGCTCTAATTTCGTTCACTCGATTATTGAAAAAAATTCCCCAATGTCCTTCATTTTGTATCCAATAGAGAGCCGTAGAAGAGTCTGTCCAGTAGATGCAATGGTTATCGTTTAGATCCATGGCTCTTACAATTGTAGAGACAAGACGTGCTCCAATGCAACATACCAGTAATTCGAGCCTAGGAATGGTCATCTTGTGTAAGGGAGCAACTCTGCTCTTCGCGTGTATTAGAGATATAGTAATTTCTTCTCCATGCACCTTTCAAAGAAAAACAACTGTACTATACGCCGACTTACTGGCATCACAAAAGATATGAGGACTTAATTCTGTATTAGGATCACAGACATCAAGACTTCTAGGAATTTTAACATTTGAAAGCATATGTAAATCACTATTCCAGTCCTCAAATTCCTTTTGAATTTTCTCTGGCAGTTCAGTATCCCAACCTGTTTTGAGATTCCAAGTTTGTTGTACAATAATATTCGGAAGTAGTGTTACAGGACACAAAAATCCAAGGGGATCAAATATTTTATGAACAGTTGATAGTATGCTTCTTGTTATACTAGATTTAATTTCAGAAACTGAATTTTGGTCACAGAAGAGACTATTTTCATCTTTATCCCAAAGTAATCCCAAAACATGGATTGACTTTTCTGAAAAACGATTTTCATACAAGGTATGAGATCGAAACAGGCTTTTTCCAACAAATGTCTTGATTCTTGGATGAAAATGTGCAACTTTTCCTCATTAGATACAGAGGTCACACAATTATCCACATAAAAGGACTTTTTTAACATTTCTGCTGTTTCTTGTATATTACTTAAGTTTGCTTCTATATGATAATTTAGTACAACAGCTAACAGGAATGGACTACATGTGAGACCAAATACCAGTCTTCGATGCCTAAATATCTTCAGTTTTCTTTTCTCGAAATCTTCCCACCACAAAAATCTGAGGAAATCACGATCTTCCTTTGCAATGGATATTTGAAGGAATGCCCTTTTGATGTCTGCTACAATTCCAATTTTATCTTTGCGAAACCTCATTAATATTGGTGGTATTTCTGCTAAGAGATTAGGCCCTTTTTCAAGACAGTCGTTCAGTGAGAGGGAACCTTTACCATGACAAGAAGCATCAAATACTGGTCTGACTCGTATTGTAGAATTCTATTTAAATACACCTCTATGGGGCAAGTAGTGAGAAGGATTTCCAAGTTCTTCTTGAGGTACCACTTCTATTATACCAGATTTTTACCATTCTTCAAAGACAGCATCATATTCTTTATATTTTTCTTCCTGTTTAAGCTTTACAGCCATAGAAATGCATCTTCTTTCGGCAGTGTCCATATTTGTCTTTAAAGTTTTGTTAGCCTCAAGCCTTGATAAATGTATTTCATAACGTCCCTCTTCATTCACAGAGAGTGTTTTTCTGAAATGATCTAGTGCAGCTCTTCCTATATCTTCTTTAGATTTTGTCTCAATTGGATCCCTAATACCTAAAATATCAAGATCCCAAAGATTTGCTATGGTGGATGTTTGGGAAAATAGAGAGGTAACAGTGAGAGCTGATAACCCATGACTCTTTTCTCCTTGAACTCTTCCCATAATAATCCAGCCAAGTTTTGTTTCAACAGCTATTAGTCCGCACTTCAATTTGTGCATTTTTCCAGTAAAGAGTTGCCCACAAAAATATGCTCCTATCAACAATTCAATGTCTGGATAAACTTCACCGTAGTCTGCTATCCAAATTTTCTTTTCTTTCAATTCTTTTTCCCATGGTCCTTTCTTGAATCGCGACAATTTCCCACATATGACAGTTTGGTCTAACACTTGAATATCACAGTTGAACTTGTTACTCGAGTTGCTCAAACTTATGTTATAACACTGATGAGACTCTTTTTGAAGTGTTTTTCCTTCAAGTAAAACACGAACCAAATCTTCGGATCCGACTGGTTCGTAACCAATTTCATTCACCGTATTCTTCAGGATATATGACCGTTGCGAACCACTATCGATTAGTGCACGTACAGTACGACTCCTTTTATTGATTTCAGTTTTGTAAAGTTTGTAGGAGCACATCTTTTGAACAGCTATGGTTTGCCAAGGAAATAGTTTGCTTTTCTTCTTTCTTCTCTATGTCGCATGCATCTATTTTCTTTCGATTAGCTGGAATTTCTGGGCACATTACAGCCCAGTGTTTTCGACCACAGATTATTATCAGGAGGTAATGTGAAAAAGAAGCAGAGATATTAAATATTAAAAACTCAAGCTTAAGCTTGACCCTTGGTCAGCAATTATAAGACAAACTCATTAAAACATTAAAAAAGTGGCCTGTCGTATAGTGGTGGACTGCCTAAAATAATTTCTCACTTACCTCTGATATCTAAAAGATAAAAGTAAAACAATACACACTGTGCAGAAAATATATTCTTTCAAAATGAGGGTATCACATTTTATTAATACATCAACAATTGTGTATGGTATTCTTGCATTATCTTATATCAGATTCTAAGTCACTTCATTTGTTATTAACAGTATCATATTCATCAACTTAATTACATATGTCAATTAATCATTTATGTTTGCATTTGTATACTCTCTATAAATTTCTGAAATTCAATCCTTTACATTCCACACCATTCAATATACCTGTATTTCTATTTCATTCTTATATTCATACAAATTCAACTTCAAATTTTATATTTAATATTCGTATCAATTCTAACATATCGTTCTCGTAATCATGCGCATATAAATCATCAATTCTTTCCACAGCTCTGATAAATTCACATGTTTATAATAAATTCAAAACACTTCAAGAAATTATAACATTTCGTCTTTCAAATTAAAATGAGATTCAATTGGTAAGCTAGCTAATTTTCCAAATTATAATTAATTTCTATAATTTATGACCAATTATAATTAATTTTCTATAATTAATGACCACTGTTAGGAATTCTACCTAAGATGAGGCTGTGCTCACATCAGCGGTGGAAAGTGTTATGCTTGCCTAACCAAATTTCTCTCAATATAAATGAATATTATACCCCATGTTATCTTATTTATTTTCAAATTGTAAATCCCTGTATCTTTCTTTATTTATTAATTCTAAATCTTATATTGTTTAGGAAACACTCTTCAGGTGTAATCATGAATTTTTTTATCAACTTAATTAATTCCAAACAATGTTAAATTAAAGCGTAAATCTAAAGCGATCGGTGACATTGGTCTACCCCAATGCAAATTTAGGTTACTTTTAGTGCCGCATATCTAGCGCAGAGGCTAAGGTAATTTTTGGAAGGGGAGGGATCATTTCCCAATTCAAAAAAGGTTGCAAATTGCAATGCGCGGAATACTAAAATTTCGCCTATCATTTATTTGATTGGAGTCCTTGTCCTTGATTTGTTTAAGACTCACACATTACATTTTTCATCATTATGGTTTTTACATTAAATATATTCATTATAAAATTAGTTGCTTCTATTTAACTATTATTTATTATAACAATTATCTTAAGAGAGTATCCAGTAAATTCATCTTTTGGAAGTAAGCAAAATGTGTAGCTTGTGAGGCTATTTAAAATATGCGAAAGTTGACCACCTTTCTGCATATGAAATTAATCTGCACCAGGCAGGTTAAATATGTCACTCCAATTTATTTAATCACTAGCACTTCACCTTGGGTCATAAGTAATAAAGCATGTTTTTTTAAATTATTAAATGATAAATGTTACTAATTAATGTGATTCTATATCTATATTTCATTCAATTGATTATATGTCTATTCTTCACTTATTCACTATTCTTAGAATTCCTTTAAATCTTAAAAATACTATAAAATGCCAAAAGAAACTCATGTACAAAATATTATTTAATACTCATATGCACTCTTCCTGCACTTCTACTTCTAATATTAATATTTTCATTCTCATGAATTTATGCAGTACTATATTATAACTATTTATGATCTACTCTGATATTAATTTGTATATTCAATCATATTTCAAATTTTACTTATATATACATTATCAAATACAATCATATTATTCATTACGTTGTATATTCTATCATAATAGAGATCATACATTTTACAATCGTGATTCGTATTCTCTGCCCATACCGAGGCATTAATTAACCAAAGAGTTTTTATATATTCTTGGAGCATTTAGTGAAACTCCTTTCTAAAATCTCGTAATTAATTAAACTTTAACTCACCCAGCACCTTTAGGCAGTAAATCTTTGGTCGACATGTGCATAATTATCCAAATGTTTGTCACACTTTAGTTTAATTTAAACCGTGGATTATTCCCTATTTACGAAATGTTTACTTCGGGAATAGTCCAAACATCACTATGGGTTAGAGGCATATCAGGAACAGAAATTGATTCCTTTGGCATACTCCTCTGTCACCGTTGGTTTCGGCGCTCTCTGCATGTAGGCCTTGTAGGCAAATTGTATTTCAGCTGGCAAGTAGCTGTCATGTAGAGATGGGCACATGAAACGATTGTAGTTTTGATCAGTTGAAATATTCTTAGTCCTCATTTGCATTCCTATTTTTTTGCAATCCAGCGTCGATGTAAGGAGGCTCTCGCGCCATTTTAGCTCGTGGCTCAGGGTCCTTGCCCAGCAATCACGCACTCTTTTATACATTTTTTCTTTTTTTTTTTTTACCGTAATTCTCAGTGCACAATTTCCAATCGAAGCGTGGTAAATATATTTTTATTGTTCACAATGGTCCTGCAGATTAATAGAGGAATTACTATAATCGTGCGCAAAATGAGTTTGCGCCATTTTGGCGCGCCGGCCGAAGCCAAGCTCTTAAAGCAAAAGTTTTTTACCGCATCATTCGCGTGAAGTCCAGCATCGAGAGATGGAGGAGATCCTCGCACTCTTCGCGCCTAGAAAAAAAGGGGGTCCGAGTGTCCTCTGCGATTGGTCAAGAGACCCTTCTCCGCTCCACTTTTCTTTATTTAATTTTGTTTCTGAACACCTGCAAGTCTATTTTTAGCCACTGCTGGCCAACTCAGCATAGCAATGCCTCTAAAAAAGTACACTTTTTCTCCCATGACCAGTGAATTTCTGAAGTCCTATTCTGAGGAGTAATTCCATTTAAAAAAAAGGTTAATTCTTTTTAGAAAAACCATGTCTGATCCCTTGGATCAAGACATACCACCCCTCAGTAAGAAGAAAAGAAATAACAACCAGTTCAAAACGAATTCCGAAGAATTCCTAAAAAAAAATTCCACGAATTTCCTAAGTCCCGTAAAGTTTTGCAAAGGGAGAAGAAAATGTCTGGTGCAGTCTGGGCCAGACATTACCTCGGGGTAAGCAGAGAAAGAGAACATCACAATATATATATACAATATCTACATAATCATCATCTTTATACATCACACTGACTAATTTTTCTTATTAAAATAAACACAGTAATGTAATCGTCGATTTGGATCTAAAAAATTTTAAATTACGCAATAATCAGCAATAAATATAATGCATCCAGTACTTTATAACATCCATGTAATCTTAAGATTTTATTAGTTCTTAAAAAAATCAATCTACGAAGAAGATGTAACTGCGCAAGGCGCGCGTACTGCGCTCACTGTAAAAAACGAAACTAAATTTCTCCTTTCGGTTCGGACAGTCCTTCCAACACAATTCTCCTACCGCTGCACTTCTCTGGCTGAAAAAGGGGAGGGAGGGAGGAAATGTAAACAAAACACTCCGTTCTCCTACGTTGAAGCGAAACACACAGCTCCTGCTCACATAGCCCGGTCGAAAAATCCTGAGCTTACGAATCACGAAGTAAACAAAGAAGGTGTATCCCGTAATCGAGATGTCTAGGAAATGCATGACTTTCTTGCTCGCTTGCTACAAATTAGTAAAATCCAGTTTAAATAAAATCCTTGATCTTTCAAGAAAGATGGGCTCCTTAAAATAATTTATTTCCATGCCTGCATAAAAACAAATTCCAAAATCTACAAGCGTCGCGAACTACTTGCGATTGGTAATTACCAAGGTTCTATTCAGCAGGTTGTTACTTTCAATCTGTTTACATTGAACAAAATGATTTCAAACATGAAATCTTAATATCATCACTTCCTGTCCACGCTTATGCTATCCATCCAGTTACTCCTGTCCTTCTACACATTATTTTTTTTTTTATTTGATTTAACATATTATTTCTTAAAATTCAGCTTATTTATTTCATATTTTCTTCTAAGTTCAAGTCAATCCAAAAAAAATTTTGGCGTGGGTTTGGGGTGAAATTTGAATTTCTCACATTCATTTTAGATCATTAAATATAACATATAACTCAAATAAAATAAAATTTGCATACACTTTTAAAGCTTTTAGTTTTAAATTTAGGTACTGGTGCACTATAATAAAAATATAATACATTCATATATCAATATAATTATTCAAATAATCAATATCAATTTCCAAACTCAATATCATATACTTCATCAAATTCATACAGTTCTCCATACTTTATGTGATACCCCTCAAAAAATTTTATTTTTGCTTTTTCAATTTTTTTTGTTTATTTATATGTGATACCCATACGCAATTTTGACTTTGCAAAATTTATTCATTATTAATTTTTATCAAACATTAATTTTATTTTATTCTTTCATTTTATTTTTATTGTATTGTATACATATTTTTCTTTTGATTTAAAATACTTTGATCTCAGTATAAATTATAGTTTATTTACATTTTATAACAAAACAATCATACTTCAGTATCAATTAACTCACAGCACTATTCAATTTTCAGTGTAAAATTTTAAATTCATCAAGTTTTAAATTTATAAATTTCATTTAACTACCAGGTTCACTACGACTGGTGCACGGCACCAAATATATCAGAAAATGAAAATGTCTGATATCTATAAGATAAAAGTAAAACAATACACACTGTGCAGAAAATATATTCTTTCAAAATGAGGGTATCACATTTTATTAATACATCAACAATTGTGTATGGTATTCTTGCATTATCTTATATCAGATTCTAAGTCACTTCATTTGTTATTAACAGTATCATATTCATCAACTTAATTACATATGTCAATTAATCATTTATGTTTGCATTTGTATACTCTCTATAAATTTCTGAAATTCAATCCTTTACATTCCACACCATTCAATATACCTGTATTTCTATTTCATTCTTATATTCATACAAATTCAACTTCAAATTTTATATTTAATATTCGTATCAATTCTAACATATCGTTCTCGTAATCATGCGCATATAAATCATCAATTCTTTCCACAGCTCTGATAAATTCACATGTTTATAATAAATTCAAAACACTTCAAGAAATTATAACATTTCGTCTTTCAAATTAAAATGAGATTCAATTGGTAAGCTAGCTAATTTTCCAAATTATAATTAATTTCTATAATTTATGACCAATTATAATTAATTTTCTATAATTAATGACCACTGTTAGGAATTCTACCTAAGATGAGGCTGTGCTCACATCAGCGGTGGAAAGTGTTATGCTTGCCTAACCAAATTTCTCTCAATATAAATGAATATTATACCCCATGTTATCTTATTTATTTTCAAATTGTAAATCCCTGTATCTTTCTTTATTTATTAATTCTAAATCTTATATTGTTTAGGAAACACTCTTCAGGTGTAATCATGAATTTTTTTATCAACTTAATTAATTCCAAACAATGTTAAATTAAAGCGTAAATCTAAAGCGATCGGTGACATTGGTCTACCCCAATGCAAATTTAGGTTACTTTTAGTGCCGCATATCTAGCGCAGAGGCTAAGGTAATTTTTGGAAGGGGAGGGATCATTTCCCAATTCAAAAAAGGTTGCAAATTGCAATGCGCGGAATACTAAAATTTCGCCTATCATTTATTTGATTGGAGTCCTTGTCCTTGATTTGTTTAAGACTCACACATTACATTTTTCATCATTATGGTTTTTACATTAAATATATTCATTATAAAATTAGTTGCTTCTATTTAACTATTATTTATTATAACAATTATCTTAAGAGAGTATCCAGTAAATTCATCTTTTGGAAGTAAGCAAAATGTGTAGCTTGTGAGGCTATTTAAAATATGCGAAAGTTGACCACCTTTCTGCATATGAAATTAATCTGCACCAGGCAGGTTAAATATGTCACTCCAATTTATTTAATCACTAGCACTTCACCTTGGGTCATAAGTAATAAAGCATGTTTTTTTAAATTATTAAATGATAAATGTTACTAATTAATGTGATTCTATATCTATATTTCATTCAATTGATTATATGTCTATTCTTCACTTATTCACTATTCTTAGAATTCCTTTAAATCTTAAAAATACTATAAAATGCCAAAAGAAACTCATGTACAAAATATTATTTAATACTCATATGCACTCTTCCTGCACTTCTACTTCTAATATTAATATTTTCATTCTCATGAATTTATGCAGTACTATATTATAACTATTTATGATCTACTCTGATATTAATTTGTATATTCAATCATATTTCAAATTTTACTTATATATACATTATCAAATACAATCATATTATTCATTACGTTGTATATTCTATCATAATAGAGATCATACATTTTACAATCGTAATTCGTATTCTCTGCCCATACCGAGGCATTAATTAACCAAAGAGTTTTTATATATTCTTGGAGCATTTAGTGAAACTCCTTTCTAAAATCTCGTAATTAATTTAACTTTAACTCACCCAGCACCTTTAGGCAGTAAATCTTTGGTCGACATGTGCATAATTATCCAAATGTTTGTCACACTTTAGTTTAATTTAAACCGTGGATTATTCCCTATTTACGAAATGTTTACTTCGGGAATAGTCCAAACATCACTATGGGTTAGAGGCATATCAGGAACAGAAATTGATTCCTTTGGCATACTCCTCTGTCACCGTTGGTTTCGGCGCTCTCTGCATGTAGGCCTTGTAGGCAAATTGTATTTCAGCTGGCAAGTAGCTGTCATGTAGAGATGGGCACATGAAACGATTGTAGTTTTGATCAGTTGAAATATTCTTAGTCCTCATTTGCATTCCTATTTTTTTGCAATCCAGCGTCGATGTAAGGAGGCTCTCGCGCCATTTTAGCTCGTGGCTCAGGGTCCTTGCCCAGCAATCACGCACTCTTTTATACATTTTTTCTTTTTTTTTTTTTACCGTAATTCTCAGTGCACAATTTCCAATCGAAGCGTGGTAAATATATTTTTATTGTTCACAATGGTCCTGCAGATTAATAGAGGAATTACTATAATCGTGCGCAAAATGAGTTTGCGCCATTTTGGCGCGCCGGCCGAAGCCAAGCTCTTAAAGCAAAAGTTTTTTACCGCATCATTCGCGTGAAGTCCAGCATCGAGAGATGGAGGAGATCCTCGCACTCTTCGCGCCTAGAAAAAAAGGGGGTCCGAGTGTCCTCTGCGATTGGTCAAGAGACCCTTCTCCGCTCCACTTTTCTTTATTTAATTTTGTTTCTGAACACCTGCAAGTCTATTTTTAGCCACTGCTGGCCAACTCAGCATAGCAATGCCTCTAAAAAAGTACACTTTTTCTCCCATGACCAGTGAATTTCTGAAGTCCTATTCTGAGGAGTAATTCCATTTAAAAAAAAGGTTAATTCTTTTTAGAAAAACCATGTCTGATCCCTTGGATCAAGACATACCACCCCTCAGTAAGAAGAAAAGAAATAACAACCAGTTCAAAACGAATTCCGAAGAATTCCTAAAAAAAAATTCCACGAATTTCCTAAGTCCCGTAAAGTTTTGCAAAGGGAGAAGAAAATGTCTGGTGCAGTCTGGGCCAGACATTACCTCGGGGTAAGCAGAGAAAGAGAACATCACAATATATATATACAATATCTACATAATCATCATCTTTATACATCACACTGACTAATTTTTCTTATTAAAATAAACACAGTAATGTAATCGTCGATTTGGATCTAAAAAATTTTAAATTACGCAATAATCAGCAATAAATATAATGCATCCAGTACTTTATAACATCCATGTAATCTTAAGATTTTATTAGTTCTTAAAAAAATCAATCTACGAAGAAGATGTAACTGCGCAAGGCGCGCGTACTGCGCTCACTGTAAAAAACGAAACTAAATTTCTCCTTTCGGTTCGGACAGTCCTTCCAACACAATTCTCCTACCGCTGCACTTCTCTGGCTGAAAAAGGGGAGGGAGGGAGGAAATGTAAACAAAACACTCCGTTCTCCTACGTTGAAGCGAAACACACAGCTCCTGCTCACATAGCCCGGTCGAAAAATCCTGAGCTTACGAATCACGAAGTAAACAAAGAAGGTGTATCCCGTAATCGAGATGTCTAGGAAATGCATGACTTTCTTGCTCGCTTGCTACAAATTAGTAAAATCCAGTTTAAATAAAATCCTTGATCTTTCAAGAAAGATGGGCTCCTTAAAATAATTTATTTCCATGCCTGCATAAAAACAAATTCCAAAATCTACAAGCGTCGCGAACTACTTGCGATTGGTAATTACCAAGGTTCTATTCAGCAGGTTGTTACTTTCAATCTGTTTACATTGAACAAAATGATTTCAAACATGAAATCTTAATATCATCACTTCCTGTCCACGCTTATGCTATCCATCCAGTTACTCCTGTCCTTCTACACATTATTTTTTTTTTATTTGATTTAACATATTATTTCTTAAAATTCAGCTTATTTATTTCATATTTTCTTCTAAGTTCAAGTCAATCCAAAAAAAATTTTGGCGTGGGTTTGGGGTGAAATTTGAATTTCTCACATTCATTTTAGATCATTAAATATAACATATAACTCAAATAAAATAAAATTTGCATACACTTTTAAAGCTTTTAGTTTTAAATTTAGGTACTGGTGCACTATAATAAAAATATAATACATTCATATATCAATATAATTATTCAAATAATCAATATCAATTTCCAAACTCAATATCATATACTTCATCAAATTCATACAGTTCTCCATACTTTATGTGATACCCCTCAAAAAATTTTATTTTTGCTTTTTCAATTTTTTTTGTTTATTTATATGTGATACCCATACGCAATTTTGACTTTGCAAAATTTATTCATTATTAATTTTTATCAAACATTAATTTTATTTTATTCTTTCATTTTATTTTTATTGTATTGTATACATATTTTTCTTTTGATTTAAAATACTTTGATATCAGTATAAATTATAGTTTATTTACATTTTATAACAAAACAATCATACTTCAGTATCAATTAACTCACAGCACTATTCAATTTTCAGTGTAAAATTTTAAATTCATCAAGTTTTAAATTTATAAATTTCATTTAACTACTAGGTTCACTACGACTGGTGCACGGCACCAAATATATCAGAAAATGAAAATGTCTGATATCTATAAGATAAAAGTAAAACAATACACACTGTGCAGAAAATATATTCTTTCAAAATGAGGGTATCACATTTTATTAATACATCAACAATTGTGTATGGTATTCTTGCATTATCTTATATCAGATTCTAAGTCACTTCATTTGTTATTAACAGTATCATATTCATCAACTTAATTACATATGTCAATTAATCATTTATGTTTGCATTTGTATACTCTCTATAAATTTCTGAAATTCAATCCTTTACATTCCACACCATTCAATATACCTGTATTTCTATTTCATTCTTATATTCATACAAATTCAACTTCAAATTTTATATTTAATATTCGTATCAATTCTAACATATCGTTCTCGTAATCATGCGCATATAAATCATCAATTCTTTCCACAGCTCTGATAAATTCACATGTTTATAATAAATTCAAAACACTTCAAGAAATTATAACATTTCGTCTTTCAAATTAAAATGAGATTCAATTGGTAAGCTAGCTAATTTTCCAAATTATAATTAATTTCTATAATTTATGACCAATTATAATTAATTTTCTATAATTAATGACCACTGTTAGGAATTCTACCTAAGATGAGGCTGTGCTCACATCAGCGGTGGAAAGTGTTATGCTTGCCTAACCAAATTTCTCTCAATATAAATGAATATTATACCCCATGTTATCTTATTTATTTTCAAATTGTAAATCCCTGTATCTTTCTTTATTTATTAATTCTAAATCTTATATTGTTTAGGAAACACTCTTCAGGTGTAATCATGAATTTTTTTATCAACTTAATTAATTCCAAACAATGTTAAATTAAAGCGTAAATCTAAAGCGATCGGTGACATTGGTCTACCCCAATGCAAATTTAGGTTACTTTTAGTGCCGCATATCTAGCGCAGAGGCTAAGGTAATTTTTGGAAGGGGAGGGATCATTTCCCAATTCAAAAAAGGTTGCAAATTGCAATGCGCGGAATACTAAAATTTCGCCTATCATTTATTTGATTGGAGTCCTTGTCCTTGATTTGTTTAAGACTCACACATTACATTTTTCATCATTATGGTTTTTACATTAAATATATTCATTATAAAATTAGTTGCTTCTATTTAACTATTATTTATTATAACAATTATCTTAAGAGAGTATCCAGTAAATTCATCTTTTGGAAGTAAGCAAAATGTGTAGCTTGTGAGGCTATTTAAAATATGCGAAAGTTGACCACCTTTCTGCATATGAAATTAATCTGCACCAGGCAGGTTAAATATGTCACTCCAATTTATTTAATCACTAGCACTTCACCTTGGGTCATAAGTAATAAAGCATGTTTTTTTAAATTATTAAATGATAAATGTTACTAATTAATGTGATTCTATATCTATATTTCATTCAATTGATTATATGTCTATTCTTCACTTATTCACTATTCTTAGAATTCCTTTAAATCTTAAAAATACTATAAAATGCCAAAAGAAACTCATGTACAAAATATTATTTAATACTCATATGCACTCTTCCTGCACTTCTACTTCTAATATTAATATTTTCATTCTCATGAATTTATGCAGTACTATATTATAACTATTTATGATCTACTCTGATATTAATTTGTATATTCAATCATATTTCAAATTTTACTTATATATACATTATCAAATACAATCATATTATTCATTACGTTGTATATTCTATCATAATAGAGATCATACATTTTACAATCGTAATTCGTATTCTCTGCCCATACCGAGGCATTAATTAACCAAAGAGTTTTTATATATTCTTGGAGCATTTAGTGAAACTCCTTTCTAAAATCTCGTAATTAATTTAACTTTAACTCACCCAGCACCTTTAGGCAGTAAATCTTTGGTCGACATGTGCATAATTATCCAAATGTTTGTCACACTTTAGTTTAATTTAAACCGTGGATTATTCCCTATTTACGAAATGTTTACTTCGGGAATAGTCCAAACATCACTATGGGTTAGAGGCATATCAGGAACAGAAATTGATTCCTTTGGCATACTCCTCTGTCACCGTTGGTTTCGGCGCTCTCTGCATGTAGGCCTTGTAGGCAAATTGTATTTCAGCTGGCAAGTAGCTGTCATGTAGAGATGGGCACATGAAACGATTGTAGTTTTGATCAGTTGAAATATTCTTAGTCCTCATTTGCATTCCTATTTTTTTGCAATCCAGCGTCGATGTAAGGAGGCTCTCGCGCCATTTTAGCTCGTGGCTCAGGGTCCTTGCCCAGCAATCACGCACTCTTTTATACATTTTTTCTTTTTTTTTTTTTACCGTAATTCTCAGTGCACAATTTCCAATCGAAGCGTGGTAAATATATTTTTATTGTTCACAATGGTCCTGCAGATTAATAGAGGAATTACTATAATCGTGCGCAAAATGAGTTTGCGCCATTTTGGCGCGCCGGCCGAAGCCAAGCTCTTAAAGCAAAAGTTTTTTACCGCATCATTCGCGTGAAGTCCAGCATCGAGAGATGGAGGAGATCCTCGCACTCTTCGCGCCTAGAAAAAAAGGGGGTCCGAGTGTCCTCTGCGATTGGTCAAGAGACCCTTCTCCGCTCCACTTTTCTTTATTTAATTTTGTTTCTGAACACCTGCAAGTCTATTTTTAGCCACTGCTGGCCAACTCAGCATAGCAATGCCTCTAAAAAAGTACACTTTTTCTCCCATGACCAGTGAATTTCTGAAGTCCTATTCTGAGGAGTAATTCCATTTAAAAAAAAGGTTAATTCTTTTTAGAAAAACCATGTCTGATCCCTTGGATCAAGACATACCACCCCTCAGTAAGAAGAAAAGAAATAACAACCAGTTCAAAACGAATTCCGAAGAATTCCTAAAAAAAAATTCCACGAATTTCCTAAGTCCCGTAAAGTTTTGCAAAGGGAGAAGAAAATGTCTGGTGCAGTCTGGGCCAGACATTACCTCGGGGTAAGCAGAGAAAGAGAACATCACAATATATATATACAATATCTACATAATCATCATCTTTATACATCACACTGACTAATTTTTCTTATTAAAATAAACACAGTAATGTAATCGTCGATTTGGATCTAAAAAATTTTAAATTACGCAATAATCAGCAATAAATATAATGCATCCAGTACTTTATAACATCCATGTAATCTTAAGATTTTATTAGTTCTTAAAAAAATCAATCTACGAAGAAGATGTAACTGCGCAAGGCGCGCGTACTGCGCTCACTGTAAAAAACGAAACTAAATTTCTCCTTTCGGTTCGGACAGTCCTTCCAACACAATTCTCCTACCGCTGCACTTCTCTGGCTGAAAAAGGGGAGGGAGGGAGGAAATGTAAACAAAACACTCCGTTCTCCTACGTTGAAGCGAAACACACAGCTCCTGCTCACATAGCCCGGTCGAAAAATCCTGAGCTTACGAATCACGAAGTAAACAAAGAAGGTGTATCCCGTAATCGAGATGTCTAGGAAATGCATGACTTTCTTGCTCGCTTGCTACAAATTAGTAAAATCCAGTTTAAATAAAATCCTTGATCTTTCAAGAAAGATGGGCTCCTTAAAATAATTTATTTCCATGCCTGCATAAAAACAAATTCCAAAATCTACAAGCGTCGCGAACTACTTGCGATTGGTAATTACCAAGGTTCTATTCAGCAGGTTGTTACTTTCAATCTGTTTACATTGAACAAAATGATTTCAAACATGAAATCTTAATATCATCACTTCCTGTCCACGCTTATGCTATCCATCCAGTTACTCCTGTCCTTCTACACATTATTTTTTTTTTTATTTGATTTAACATATTATTTCTTAAAATTCAGCTTATTTATTTCATATTTTCTTCTAAGTTCAAGTCAATCCAAAAAAAATTTTGGCGTGGGTTTGGGGTGAAATTTGAATTTCTCACATTCATTTTAGATCATTAAATATAACATATAACTCAAATAAAATAAAATTTGCATACACTTTTAAAGCTTTTAGTTTTAAATTTAGGTACTGGTGCACTATAATAAAAATATAATACATTCATATATCAATATAATTATTCAAATAATCAATATCAATTTCCAAACTCAATATCATATACTTCATCAAATTCATACAGTTCTCCATACTTTATGTGATACCCCTCAAAAAATTTTATTTTTGCTTTTTCAATTTTTTTTGTTTATTTATATGTGATACCCATACGCAATTTTGACTTTGCAAAATTTATTCATTATTAATTTTTATCAAACATTAATTTTATTTTATTCTTTCATTTTATTTTTATTGTATTGTATACATATTTTTCTTTTGATTTAAAATACTTTGATCTCAGTATAAATTATAGTTTATTTACATTTTATAACAAAACAATCATACTTCAGTATCAATTAACTCACAGCACTATTCAATTTTCAGTGTAAAATTTTAAATTCATCAAGTTTTAAATTTATAAATTTCATTTAACTACCAGGTTCACTACGACTGGTGCACGGCACCAAATATATCAGAAAATGAAAATGTCTGATATCTATAAGATAAAAGTAAAACAATACACACTGTGCAGAAAATATATTCTTTCAAAATGAGGGTATCACATTTTATTAATACATCAACAATTGTGTATGGTATTCTTGCATTATCTTATATCAGATTCTAAGTCACTTCATTTGTTATTAACAGTATCATATTCATCAACTTAATTACATATGTCAATTAATCATTTATGTTTGCATTTGTATACTCTCTATAAATTTCTGAAATTCAATCCTTTACATTCCACACCATTCAATATACCTGTATTTCTATTTCATTCTTATATTCATACAAATTCAACTTCAAATTTTATATTTAATATTCGTATCAATTCTAACATATCGTTCTCGTAATCATGCGCATATAAATCATCAATTCTTTCCACAGCTCTGATAAATTCACATGTTTATAATAAATTCAAAACACTTCAAGAAATTATAACATTTCGTCTTTCAAATTAAAATGAGATTCAATTGGTAAGCTAGCTAATTTTCCAAATTATAATTAATTTCTATAATTTATGACCAATTATAATTAATTTTCTATAATTAATGACCACTGTTAGGAATTCTACCTAAGATGAGGCTGTGCTCACATCAGCGGTGGAAAGTGTTATGCTTGCCTAACCAAATTTCTCTCAATATAAATGAATATTATACCCCATGTTATCTTATTTATTTTCAAATTGTAAATCCCTGTATCTTTCTTTATTTATTAATTCTAAATCTTATATTGTTTAGGAAACACTCTTCAGGTGTAATCATGAATTTTTTTATCAACTTAATTAATTCCAAACAATGTTAAATTAAAGCGTAAATCTAAAGCGATCGGTGACATTGGTCTACCCCAATGCAAATTTAGGTTACTTTTAGTGCCGCATATCTAGCGCAGAGGCTAAGGTAATTTTTGGAAGGGGAGGGATCATTTCCCAATTCAAAAAAGGTTGCAAATTGCAATGCGCGGAATACTAAAATTTCGCCTATCATTTATTTGATTGGAGTCCTTGTCCTTGATTTGTTTAAGACTCACACATTACATTTTTCATCATTATGGTTTTTACATTAAATATATTCATTATAAAATTAGTTGCTTCTATTTAACTATTATTTATTATAACAATTATCTTAAGAGAGTATCCAGTAAATTCATCTTTTGGAAGTAAGCAAAATGTGTAGCTTGTGAGGCTATTTAAAATATGCGAAAGTTGACCACCTTTCTGCATATGAAATTAATCTGCACCAGGCAGGTTAAATATGTCACTCCAATTTATTTAATCACTAGCACTTCACCTTGGGTCATAAGTAATAAAGCATGTTTTTTTAAATTATTAAATGATAAATGTTACTAATTAATGTGATTCTATATCTATATTTCATTCAATTGATTATATGTCTATTCTTCACTTATTCACTATTCTTAGAATTCCTTTAAATCTTAAAAATACTATAAAATGCCAAAAGAAACTCATGTACAAAATATTATTTAATACTCATATGCACTCTTCCTGCACTTCTACTTCTAATATTAATATTTTCATTCTCATGAATTTATGCAGTACTATATTATAACTATTTATGATCTACTCTGATATTAATTTGTATATTCAATCATATTTCAAATTTTACTTATATATACATTATCAAATACAATCATATTATTCATTACGTTGTATATTCTATCATAATAGAGATCATACATTTTACAATCGTAATTCGTATTCTCTGCCCATACCGAGGCATTAATTAACCAAAGAGTTTTTATATATTCTTGGAGCATTTAGTGAAACTCCTTTCTAAAATCTCGTAATTAATTTAACTTTAACTCACCCAGCACCTTTAGGCAGTAAATCTTTGGTCGACATGTGCATAATTATCCAAATGTTTGTCACACTTTAGTTTAATTTAAACCGTGGATTATTCCCTATTTACGAAATGTTTACTTCGGGAATAGTCCAAACATCACTATGGGTTAGAGGCATATCAGGAACAGAAATTGATTCCTTTGGCATACTCCTCTGTCACCGTTGGTTTCGGCGCTCTCTGCATGTAGGCCTTGTAGGCAAATTGTATTTCAGCTGGCAAGTAGCTGTCATGTAGAGATGGGCACATGAAACGATTGTAGTTTTGATCAGTTGAAATATTCTTAGTCCTCATTTGCATTCCTATTTTTTTGCAATCCAGCGTCGATGTAAGGAGGCTCTCGCGCCATTTTAGCTCGTGGCTCAGGGTCCTTGCCCAGCAATCACGCACTCTTTTATACATTTTTTCTTTTTTTTTTTTTACCGTAATTCTCAGTGCACAATTTCCAATCGAAGCGTGGTAAATATATTTTTATTGTTCACAATGGTCCTGCAGATTAATAGAGGAATTACTATAATCGTGCGCAAAATGAGTTTGCGCCATTTTGGCGCGCCGGCCGAAGCCAAGCTCTTAAAGCAAAAGTTTTTTACCGCATCATTCGCGTGAAGTCCAGCATCGAGAGATGGAGGAGATCCTCGCACTCTTCGCGCCTAGAAAAAAAGGGGGTCCGAGTGTCCTCTGCGATTGGTCAAGAGACCCTTCTCCGCTCCACTTTTCTTTATTTAATTTTGTTTCTGAACACCTGCAAGTCTATTTTTAGCCACTGCTGGCCAACTCAGCATAGCAATGCCTCTAAAAAAGTACACTTTTTCTCCCATGACCAGTGAATTTCTGAAGTCCTATTCTGAGGAGTAATTCCATTTAAAAAAAAGGTTAATTCTTTTTAGAAAAACCATGTCTGATCCCTTGGATCAAGACAATTATATATTTTACATTTGTTTTACAAGCCTTAAAATTGTGTTCAGTCTTCAAACAAGATAAGCAAGCCTTCTTATCCTTAATTTTGTTTTGTTTTTCCTCAACTGACAGTTTCTGTGCTTAAAAACATTCTTTACTTAAATGTGGTTTATTGCAAAAAATACAACTGCTTAACTTTTCTTTCTTCTTTTCACCGGAAAATAAATCATTTGTAGTCGGAACGAACTCTTCTTCGATATTTTGAATCGATCGCTTTATTTTCGTAGACTTTAAATTCTTGACTTCAAAGTCATCAATGACCATTGATATCAGTTGCTCATTCTCCACTTCATATCTAATAAAGGTCATCAAATCGTCGAGTCTATCCTTTGGAGTTTCTCCAATTTTCGATTGTCTCTGCCAGACTCTTAGCAACTCCTCAGGAATACACTACTCCACTAACGGGGAATGAATTGCATCAAACTTTTTTGTAGCAACACCCAATGAATCTAATGCTCTAAGTTGCGATTCAAGTTTATCATACGACGAAAGCGAAAGCGTCGATTGTGACTTTGTGTTCTCTATCACTAATGCTAGAAGATCTCTTATGTAGAGTTCCACTAAAACATCGTCTTTCCCAAATCTAGCTTTGAAACTTTCTATCACTTTTGGATAGTTTTCAGCCGTAGCTGGGTAGCTTTGTACAAGTTCTCTAGCGCGAGAATTTCTAACTGTACACTGTAGGAGATACTGGAATTTATATCCCGGATCAATACCCGGATCTTCGTCTATGTTTTTTAAACATTGACCAAAAGGTTAACCAGCCTTTTATATTACCGTCATATTTCTCCAGTTCAATTTTCGGGAGTTTGAACTTTCTATTATGCATTTCCGATCACTAACTAGTGAATTTATTTCATCAGTTTCTTTAAATCGTTCAATGAAAAGGGCCTTTACTTTAAAGAAATTGTTATTATACTCATCGGCTGACTTACTTTCTTGTTCGAATCTTTCAACCGTTGAATCGTCAGATTCTAACATGAGATCCATGGATTCGCGATCCAAATTCTGAAGGTCTTCATATTTCAATTTCAATCTTTGCTTTTAAGTCCAAAACTTTATTTGTTTCCTCGGAATCGATATCTGCTGTAATCTGATTGTATAACCGTATAAAAGAACTCCGTACAACTTTCCGTTGCTTCTGAATTTTATTCATAGTTATTCAAAACAAAACTGTTCAAATTCAAAATATCGTACTTTATCACGTCCGTTTGTCGCCAAATGTTGTGAGAATCTCCCAGAAAACTATTCCGTCGTTTTCCTTTATTTTATTCTGACTCCATATATATAAATAATTGACATCAGTTGCTAACGGAAACAGCTTTCAATTTAGAATTCACCAGATTACAGCATTTTTACAAGATTCCATCATTTTATAAGTTTTTAGTTCTATAATAACAAATCCACTGTTTCCACTCACTTCATTACAGAATAATAAAAATAAAAACAAACGATAATATGCAACCATAGATATAGACATTTTGGACTCTGTTTTTAAATTATAAGTCGGGAAAAAAAACAATGAGAAAAATCGTAGCAGACGATCATAATGCTGCTTTTGACAGTATCATGTGACCACATAACATTGATTGAGAAAATCCTTGGTCATTCTGATTATAACTGCACTGTGACCGAAATAAGTTTTTAAATGGCAGTGGTTATGAAAAAGTTTTCGAACTCTCTGGTCATGACTGCTGGCCACCTGTCATAACTGTGGAAACTCTTCAACTGCTTCCCAAATATTATCAGTTTTAGTTGGATTTTGTCCAGTGGGATTTTGTCCAGTACCTAACATCAGTTTAAAAAAAATAAACATTTTTTACTATAATAATTTAGCAGAATTTGTGAAACAGTGATAGATGATAGATCATTGGTGACCAAGCTCAAATTAATCTTAATTAACAATAGCAAAGATGCACTTTTTTGTTGTATCTTAAAAAGTTTTCTTCAAATTTGAAAAATAAGAACTCTTAATTTCTATGAAAATGTCATTAATGCGTTTGCAAAAAAAGTAGAAGTTTGGAATTTATGTACAAATAGATTCAACAGTACAGTCAACCCTCCCGTAATGCGATTAACACTAGAATGACTGATATTTTGAACTACCTAAAGCGACGGGCAGCGGTCAATTTGACCGCCATAGAAAAAGTACAACATACCTTTAATTCAAAACCAAAACATCATAGTCACAGCATTTAGGATGTTTCTTTGACACATTTTGTAATGTTTATTGCTGAATAGGAATACGTTGGACATCTGTGTTGATGTTAACTTATTACCGTTTACTCCGGCGAAGTAGATTGAATGGAAATGCGCCGACATTGAATAGAAATAGCGTATATCTCCAAAGTTCGTGAAGTTTCGTATCAAGAGAAGAAGATGAAAATAAACAGTTTCTCAAGCATTGAATAGGTGAGGCATAGTTTGAAAAAGTAAAACAAATTTTTATTGTAGACTGGTGAGATATATATAAGTACAGAATAACATTCTGTAGGACGGGGCATGTGATTTAGCAGCGCAAAAAAGTGCGACCTGCTTCTCCAAAAATTGTCTGGCGTCTCTCAGATGCATGTTCCTTTCGAGTATATATTCTGGTCCAAAATTTGAAGACCACCCGGTACCAAAACTTTTGGAATGTTTCCCAGGCTCTTCATATCAGAGACCACCTAACTCTCCTATCTGGGATTATCTCTCCCTTCTCTGATGACGGCTCAAAATGGGTGCATTTCTCCGAAATCAGACTGTGATGACGGAGCTTTATAGCCTTGTTTTCCAAAACTGCAATGCAGGCTGTCTTAGAGTGTATGTACTCTGAAGATGCTCTGAAAAAATGGCTGAAAATAGGCTTGAAAAAATGACAGGCTTCTCACATGCCCCTCGCAGAGAAAAACTAGGGTTAAATACCTAGCTTTTCCAAAACACAACACTTCAATTACAAAACTATACAAAATTACCAAAACACCTGTACCGGTCCATCCGGTCAGCTCTGGTCCTTGATAGCTGACATCTTGAACGAAATACATTAAAAACATAGAAAAATCAAAATACTTCAATCTCCTAAAGATTGTCAAGTCACAAGTCCATTAACACTGATTAAACCCTACTTTCGGGTACATTGAGTCCTTGGTATTAAAACACTTAAAGTTTGTACTCTGTCTGTTTCTATCGTGCACTCAAAGTTTTAAGTGTCACAGTTCACGTAAACATTGTCAAAGTTTCAAAAGTTCAGAGGTTTTTTTTTCACTTCCAGGAAACATGTTTGCAACACAGTGATTATTTACCTCGGCCGTCACCCAGGATCTCATATCATATACTTTCATAGCAAAATTACTATAACTTCCCCCGAAATCCCGTCCAAAATTAATAATTACAACTGTGTCAGGCAAATAAACTAAACAAATAATAACAAATGAAAAAGCAAAAAAATCTAATATTACATTATCCGCCCTACCTATCCATATAAACAAACCATTGAATCCTACTCTGTTTGCCCTAAACAGATATACATACTCCACTGAATACCGACATTAATGCTTTTCTCTCCTTTCCTGCCGCGCGCGGTCTCTTTCCGCACCAGCTGTTAACTCGCCCCCACCAGTTTCGTTCTCAATCAGCTGTTCATCTCCGGTCCCAACTTTCCGAGGCTAGAAGAATATGTTTGACCCAACGAGTTAGTATATATGGAGGGAGTGCGGTCCTATCTTCCCCATGCTAGTAGCATGGACAAACACAGAGAAAGTGTAGTAAGGACGCGGAGGAGAAGGACTTTCATGATTTGGCGATTTATCGCCTAAACTGTGTAGTGTACCTTCTGTTTTTTTTTTAACTTCTATTAAAGTCGAGGATGAATGGGAAGTTATTACACGTGTTATACGTTATAAGATTTTAAAAAATATGTATGAAGAAAAATACGAAATAGGATTAGAATATTTTTATTACCAAAAAATTTTATTACTAAAGAATAATTTTGTTAATGAAGTCAATTTTGTAAAACAACTTGAACTACAAAGCAATTACAAATAAAATATGATATGAAATAGATTACAAGTATACAAATTGAAGAATATGTATAATATATTTAAAAACAATTATAAAGTATATGAAAAAATTGTGTGCATGCTTGCTTAAAATGTAGAATTCTTCACTTTTATCCAGATAAACTTTATCTCTGAAAGTTATGTTAGCATTATCCATATCTGCTTTGAGGCGTAATACGACTGAGTCATTTTTACATCTAATTTATTTTAATATACTGTATGTGTACCGTCATATATAAAACAATGTAATATTTGCAATAATAAAATATTTAACTTTCCCGAGGAAAACTGAAAAATATAAAACTTTATAATATTTCTTATATAGGGAAATATATATATATATATATTCGCTATTTTATCTCATACGAACTAAAAAATATTAAAATATGTGTAACAATTATTGCCTTTTCATCTCTTCCTCCTGACAGCATCTTTATTTAATTCCCATTACCCCCCCCCCCCCCCTTCCTTTTTTTGAGTTTTTCGTGTGATATTATTTCATTTAAATCATGTTGTAACTAGTTGATGAAGATGATATATGTAGTCCTATTTCAATATAAAATTATTTCAATATAAAATTATTACTTTTGAATCACCTAAGCTAGGTGTCCCAATAGCTTTATTTTCGTCAAATTTCTGTAATTATAATAATTTGGACTTCAATTTATATTAGTCGCACTTGAAAGACTCTGAAACACGACTTTGGTACATAAAACATGATGTAAGTAAAAATATTTATATTGGTAGAGCTGTTTCTAGATCAAAAGCCTATTACTTAAATTATGATGAGGAGAATGTAAGGTTCTTTTAGAGTTAATATTTCTAACGCGTGATCAAGAAGTCGGTGATTCAAATATTTCTTTGGGCAAGGCATATTTCTTTCTCGAAAACTAAACAAGAGTGTAATACCAAAATACTTCTACTACACTGGGAGTTTGATGATATATCCTTTTATGTTTAATTTGTGAACAATCGAGATGTTTATATGAAATTAATTCTAACCAACATCGGCATGTATAAAATTTATGCGGAGAGGGTGGGGGGGGGGGGGGGCAATCTCAAGGATAAGATTAATAACATCGACTTATTAAGTACAATTTACTCTGAACTAGAAATGAGATCATGCTCATATTTCAGATCATGTATCTTTATATAAAATGCACTGAAAAATTGTGATGTAAAATCTAACTGACATTTTCAATCAATGTAAACTATTATATTTTATTTTGAAAGTAAAATTTTATCATACGACACGTCTTTACGCTCATTATCTAAACACCCTATGTTTCTTCCCTAGCCACCCAATCTTGCCAAACGTCGCCAAACATCGCCAAGTTCTACCTCGAAGGGAAAACATATGAGGATACCGAAAATAGCTCTATAACTATCACAAAAGTACTCCGAATGTTTTTTTAAAGTGTTAGAATGATATTATAAGTCTTCTGCAATATCACAAACACCAAAAATAGAGCAAAACTTCTAATAATATAGCATTAAAAGCAATAAAATTAATAGCCAAATGAAATGCACCACGCTAAAATCTAGCAAAATTACTTCTTAACTATATTTGTAAGATATATAATGAAAAAAAAAACTTACCCATGGAAAGAGTAATGTCCTCCTTTTACATGCTTTTCTTTGCAGCCGTAAGCACAACAGTACATAACCATTATTTTACTATTTATATTTCTCAAACACGCTCTCGGTCAGAAATCGCCATTGAAATGTACAGGGTCACAGTCGGAAGAAAACGGGTTCTCAGGAAATTCGTCCTGACTACAACTCCCTTTATCTTTGGCCCCGATTGCAACCCTTAAGCTCTCTCCATTATATACTACCTCGATGGTTTGACCCAGTTTCAAACACATCTCCCCCTCCCCCTTTCTTGGGTTCTGCTTTCTTCTACCCCATACCTTTCTTCCGCCGTGCCGAAGGATTAGGGAATCGCTCCATCCCCCCTTTATGCTATAGTCATCGGTTCGTCCCCTTCTGCCGGCGTACTCTCGAAACGAAAATCTTTCGATGAATCTGCCCGATCCTACTCTCGGAGCCCTGTTTTCTGAAATCGAAACCCTTTGAGGTGATGTCTGTGCCCTCCTTTCAGCTGTCGCATCTTGACTATCGGGCGTGCCCCTCCCGGTTTCTGCTTGTAAGAGGAGAATTTCCAGCGGCTTTACCTTCACTTGTCGCCTCCTCTCCGCTCTGCTTATTTTCGGGACGACTAATTGGCCCTATCTCTCTCCTAACATATTTTCGGTGTAAACTACATATCCTCCGCATATCTTTGCTCGTTCCTCTAATTCTGCACACCTTATTTGTTTCTTCGCAGACATCTGTGATTGCGGGAATTTTGCTTCCTTTTGTTTTCCGCCCTCTGAGACTTTTTTCCCCCCTTTCTTACATTTCAAACTCGAAATTGATCCACCTCGGGGTTCGAAAATTATTTCGCTCCCGTTTGCGCCCACCGGAATCGGTTTGCGCCTGTCTGGGTCTATGGCGTCCGCCTTCCCAGCTCTAGAATTTTTCTTTAGCTCTCTCTTTACCTGTAACGGTAACAATACCTCCTCTGCCATATCCTTCACGACCGCGCATATCACTTCCTGTTGGGGCGCACTACCGCTCTGTCCCCTGACCATATCTAAAGGGATATTTATCAGTGGACATTCTACGGACAGCTCAAATACTCCTTGTAAACGTATAACCGCCACGCCCGTCCGCGATTCGCCTGGCACTAGGTCGCTTCTCACGACAATAATTTCCGCGCCCGAATTCACACGTGCCCATGCCAATTTTCCCTCTACGCTCACCTGCATTCTCTCTTAACTGCATAGCGGTCTCCTTTCCGTAGCTTCCGGACCTTCCGCCCTAACTGCATCCACCCTGGCTAAGACTCTGTGGTCAGTAACTCGTGGAGTATCCCTTTGGTCAGTCGCGCGTTTATCTTCCTATCTCAAACTAGTGTGGTTGGGAATCGGTGGAAGGATGTTCCCACCTGATTTTTCGGAGAGGACCTCTACTCCTGTATGGCACTCCGGCACTGGAAGGTCTTTCCCCCAGTGCTACCTACCCGGGTAGGATCTCTTTTCCCTTTCCTCTGAACTTCTCCCGTTTCTTTTTGGTCTCACAGGCACCCTTTCTCTTCACACTTCCCTTTGCCTGCGTGACCTCTCTCCTCCGCTTCTCTGCTTCTGGTTTTTCCTGGGGGATTGTCCCAGTAGTGTAATTTTGATGTTCGCCCACCTAAGTTGTGGCTATTTTTGTTTTTCTTGGTTTTTTTAATGTTTTTGTAGTCGCCTCAGTAGTAGAGGCCCCTGTACCGCCCTGGCCAGCAAGGGAATTGTCCCTGTGACTAGTTGTGCATTATGCTCTCTCTATTCTGCATTGTCTGTGTTTAGTTTAGGATATTTTTCATCGCGAAGCCGGGGTACTGTCCCGGCCTTGTACTTTTAGGTGTCCTGCACCCTCGTGGTGTTTCGCGTGGGGCCAGTTCCCCATGGCAATTTTATATCCCCCATTTTCTTTTAGAGCTAACATCTTTCTGCCTTGCAGCCACACTAACCTTTTTATTCCAGGCCAAGAATCTCAAGCTCAGCATCACCTTGGCCATAACGCCCTGATGCACAGGCCTTGCCACATCATCCATACAAGTATGTTACAATTAATACTTTCCCTTTCAGGTAGCCCTGGCTGCTACTCAAGCTCTAGGTAAGTCTTGCCCAGGTGGCAATTGGTAGGTTTGGTAGGCTTGTTGGCCGCTGTGGCGTCCTTGGCCCCTCAGTTGGCCTTTCTCTGCCAACCTTTCCCCTTTCAGCTCCTGTGCTCGGCGTTCCCGTTCTTGGGTAAGTGGCCTCGCGCGTATTAGTTTTAACTAGTTTTACTGCTCTTTGTCTTTCGCCGCTGGCGCATCCTTTCCCTCGCCTCCACCTTATATGGGTCGCCTTCTTGACTTCTTCACATCCCTCCCGGGTCCCCCCCCCCGAGTGGGGTCTCCTCCCGGTGCTTTCCCCCTAGCAGGGGCCAGCCTCTGTATTTTCTGGTCTGTGTACCATTCAGGTTTTAGTTGTCTTATTTTTAGGCTTAGCCATTAGTCTTAGGCCATTAGGCTAAGCCATTAGTCTTTAGTCGTAATTAATCGTATTTTAGTCGTATCTTTTTTTTGCATATTTTAATCTTAGTCTATAGTTAATGTGTCAATCCTCTATAGTCTCTTGCTGTGCAGCTGCTCTTGCACTGCACTCCTCTCGTGCCCTTATCTCCTCCTCTGGCTTAATCAGCATTCTTCCTTCCCGGCTTAGGCTGTTGCCTTCTCTTTCCTCTCCTTCTTCTTCTTCCTTTCTTTTTTTTTTAGGTTAAGCTAACCCGGCAGTACGGGTATAAGTCCGGGTTACGACGGCGCCTCTTTAATTTGCATACTGCCTCTACATAACTACCGAGGGGTAGAAAGTTGGAATCCTCTGCTAAATAACAAATCCTCTTCGTGTCCACCTACATGGTTCCTCTTAGCTTCTTTGGGCGGTCACTGCAGTGCAATAGATTCGTTCACGCACCTCTTCAGTGCCCCATTTTCTCCAAATAGAGTAGGGGCTCGGCCTGGGATGCCCCGGCCGGGAAATCCCCGGCAGGGGGATTCTGGGCCATGTTCACATCTTGGCTGCTCTCTAGGTGTGGCGTGTGTGGTCAAGGGTCCGTAAGAAGACTTTGCTATCTTTGGCGTTAGTCCTGCCCTGGGTTACCGGTCCTGTTTTCGACCACTTTGCCTCTTCTGGACCTCAGCTGGGTCGTCCGAAGACGACTCTCAGCGGTGGAGAACCAAAACCTGAAGGCCGTAATTGGCAGAACAGGTCTCCACTTAGCTGTCTGATAGTATCCTTTGGACCATTCGGCCTTCCCTGCCTCCTCTGAGGACAGTCCCATTTAAAATGATTCTTCGACCCACATATAAAACATTGGCCCTTTTCCCCCTATATACGGGTCCCCCAATATTTGACCGGGCTCTTTCACCCTCGGGTCGGAATTGACCACGTTCCTTTTTCTCATCTCCACTGGCCCCGACGCCGCATATGATTTACCTCTGGCCGCGAAGTACATATCGCACTCCTTGGCCAGTTCCCTGAGCTTAAACCACCCTTCACCTTGCCGTATACCTATATGGGCATAGGTCTCGACGTCCAGTCCCTGGGTAATCTTGTCCGCTACCACTAATTGGTTTACGGTCTCAAAATTATTTGCCCCCTTTAATTTGCAATAATATTCCCACATGGACGTCGCCCGAGTAGCGAACTGAACGAAATTTTCGTCCGCCCGACGGTTCGCTTTCTGGAATTTTTCTAAACATACTTGAAGCGAAGGTTGGAAATTTTCTAATACAACCCCCTTTACCACCTCATAATCCCCGTACTGCTCCTCCGGAACCTGGGTCAGCAAATCCGCCGCTCTGTCCCCCAGTAAATTTAACAGAATTGTCGCCCTGAATTCAAGCGGTACGCCCTCAGAGGCGAATGCCTTCTCCAGGCTTAAGAAAAAATACGCCAACTGGTCAGACCGTGTAGGTACTTTGACTGTTAGCAGTCTTATTATTCTGACTGTCTCTTCCACCGTCCGAAACCTCATCTGCGCCCCTACCTCTACGCCTATTATCGGACTCTCCGCGTCACTGCGCCTTCCTGCCCGAATTTTCTCTAACTCCAACCTTTCTTGGTCGGAGTTAGAGAAAATTTGGGATTCTAAATTTAATTTAAATTGCTCTTGTTCTGACTTTAACTTAATTTGAAATTGTTCCCTTTCCAATTGCAGTTTAATTTTTGACTGTTCCCTTTCTAATTGCAGTTTAACCCTTTCGCGCCGACAGTCACCTGTACGTGCCAGCAAGAAGCGCACTCACTTCCCGGCCGACACGCCGGCGTGCAAGAGCGTTTTCTCGTTCACCCCCGGCCGTCACCCATTAGTGCCAGTGTCCTGGAACGTTTTAAAAACTAAAATTTTTGCCAGAAGATGGCATTATATGTCCGTGTGGTTTCAGATACATGTAGATTTGACCTTCTACTCAAAATGAGAGTAGTATGACTCACATACACGTGGTTTTTAGGGGGAAGGAATGAAGGAGAAAGGAATGTTTCCGAATGGCGTGAATTATACGGCTCTTTACATTCGCACGTGGTATTTGTTTACAGTAAGCAGGGGAAGTTTTTTTTTCGCTACAGCGTTGGGTATTTCGATTTGCGGTCCAGTTTTTAGTGGATAGTTAGATCTTGTAGACGTAAATTTTTTCTCTTTTTACCGTTAGAATGTCGAAGCGTCGAAAAATTTTAACTGAGATTGAAATAGCGGAAATGATGCAAAATATTTCAGATATTGATTCTGAAACAGATTCGGATAGTGACAGTGATAGTGACACTAAAATATATTCTGATTATTCTGCTCATAAAGAATCTAGCGAATCTAATGATGATGAGGACATTACTGATATCTATATGCCGAGTACATCGAAAGCAAGTACTTCTCCATGGTCATCCACAGTAGAAAATTTAACACAATTACCATTCAAAGCAGTGCCTGGACTAAAAGTGGATAATTCGGTTGAAGAAGAAATTGATTTCTTTAGGCATTATTTTGATGATACAGTAATGAAATTAATTACGGAACAAACTAATCTGTATCAGAGAAGTATATATCCTGAGGATGCATCTGGTGCACGTTCTTCGAACTATTTACCTGTCACAGAGGAAGAAATATTTGTTTTCTTTGCTCTAACAATTTTGATGGGCATTATAAAAAAACCCAAAATCAAAATGTACTTCTCAACGAATCCCATGCTTGCAACGCCATTTTTTAATAGCGTAATGAGTCGTGATCGATACGTTGCAATTCTTCGATGTTTGCATTTTGCCAGCAGCGATGCCAAAAAAATCGGAAAGTTTCAACCAGTTTTAGATAAAATAATTGAAAATTTCAAGTCCGCTTACACCCCTGAAAGGAATATATCAATAGATGAAAGTTTATTATTGTGGAAAGGAAGACTTGGATTTCGCCAATACGTCCCTGTTAAACGATCTCGATATGGAATTAAACTCTATAAATTATGCGAATCTAAATCAGGATATATATACAATTTTATTATTTATACGGGGAAGGATACAGTGTTAAAGGAAACTTTAGGATTATATGGGGAAAGAGTTGTGAAATCTCTACTTGAAGAACTTTCTGGTCAAGGGTACCATTTATATATTGATCGTTTTTTTATGTCTCCATCATTAGCGGATGAACTCTTCGGACTACAAACAAATACTTGTGGGACTGTAATGAGGAGAAGGAAAGGAATGCCTGAAAATTTTCCGCCGCCCAAAATGAAAATCGGTGAGATGTTGGTTTTGCAGAAAAAGAACATGAACTTAACTGCTTTCAAAGATAGACGAGAAGTGCTAGTGATATCAACTATGCATGATGCAAAATTACTTGATACTGGTAAAAAAGATCGCGCAACATCTAATCCTATAATGAAGCCAGAGTGTATCGTAGAATACAACAAAAATATGGGGGGGATAGACTTAAGCGATGCCGTCATAATTCAGTATCCATCTTTCAGGAAAACTATTAAATGGTATAAGAAACTTTTCTTTAATATCATGGATATGGCTGTATTTAATGCCAATATTCTTTTCAACAAAAAAAGTAAGAACAATCTTCCTCTCCTTAATTATCGCCTTAATTTAGTTAATCAAATTATTTCTCAGTATTCCTCTAAAATCACCAAAGTTAATATCATACCAAAATCAGCAGAATCATTAAATCCACTCCGATTAACTGAAAGACATTTCCCAAAACTTTGTTCAAAAGAAACGGGTGAGAAAGTGAGACGACGATGCTTCGTTTGTTCACATTCCCGGAAAAATCCTCCAAAACGGCAAATGAGTTATTATGAGTGCAAGGACTGTAACGTAGGACTGTGTGTAGATCCCTGTTTTCAAATTTTTCATACGAAAAAAGAATTTTAAGTCATATATTTAGTTTTCAGATATATAATGTTAAAAGTTATTAAATGGTAAGTACATAGTGAAAATAAAATGTGTAAAATATATATTTAAACAAGAAATAACTTAAATAAATAAAGTATCTATAGAAATATATATAAAGCATATGCCATTTAAATATTCTACAGAACATTATTAAACAACGCGTTGATATTTCAGTAATTTCATGGATTTAGGCTTAACAGCAAAAAACCCTCCGGCCGTGGACACTCGCGAGAGAGACTGCCGGCCTCAGCGATAAGCGCGCGTTTGCGCTTCGCGTCGCGAAAGGGTTAATTTCTGACTTTCTTTTTCCACCCCTTCAGCTATAATAGCTGTGAGCATTCCTTCCGAGTCTTCGTCCTCATAGTCTGGGCTTTCCAGAATGATTTTTCTCAACTCAATAATTTTTAAATTCTGAGATACAGTTTCCACCAGTTCGGATGCTAGTATCATCAAATCCGCTCTCCGCGCTTTCGCTAAGAATGCCATTTTAAAATGAAATATAAAATTTATACTATATATATATAAAATTAATGTATTAACACTGTTTACTCCTGACTCTCCAGTATTTAAATTAACTCTATTTAAATTAACTCCAGTGTTTAAATTAACTCCAGTATTTAAATTATAATTTAAACTCTATAACTTAAAATGCATTAAATAAAATATACTATATATCTTTACAATTCATAAATAAATTATTTTGAACATCACTTTTTAAATTTGAGCTTTGACTAACCAATTTCCCTGCCCAAAATTCTAGCTCGATTAAAAGATCTCCTAACTCTCTCCTCAAGATCCTGAGTTCCAAAGAAAAAGAAAAAACCAAGGTAAAATATCACTCACCCCCTCGTTGCTTTCTGTGTCGGATTCCTCGCCGTACGTTGTGGGGATCTATGCTCCGGTCTACCGTAGTCGGAAGATCACAATCATCGGGCTCCTCTGGTTGCGGTTGAAATCAGGCTTCGTAGTTGGAGTAGAAGAGATTTTGACATTTGAATTGATTCAAACTGCACAGAAAGTATCAGCTGTGTGTGTTTCTTTAGTCAACCTTTTATTAGTGTATTTTTTTTTCTTTTTTGGACCAGGTGTCTGCTAATTTAAGTTAGTTATCTTATGTTAAGTCTGCTGCCTGTTGAGCAGCGGGCACCATGTGTTATGGAAGTCGATCACGCAATTGAGCCTGACAATGGTTCAACGAAAGATGTATACCCAAAAGGAAATAACCAGATGTTTACAAATATAAGTGAAGAAGATAAAATTCGTATTGCAGAAAGCAATGGCGTCAAGACATTTGGAATTATTTTAAAAGGAAAAACGGACCCAATACCTACTACTCAACTAAGAAAATTGAAAGAAGATATTGAAAGGAAAATATTTAAGGATAAAGTTAAAGAACTCAGTGTAACACAAAATGGAAATATAATCATCATTACAGACGACGTGGAAAGCGCGGTAAGTGTTTTGAAAATTACTCATTTATGTGATAGAAATATAGAAGCAAGAGCAATAGAAGAGTTCCTGTGTACCAAATATTTACTCAAAGGAGTTCCAATAGACATACCATTAACAGAAATTCAAGAAGAACTACAAGTCGAAGGAATAAACTGCTTGAGGATTACTAGGTTCACAAAACGCGGATCTACGGAATTGACTACCACTGTCTTAATAAGCGAACTAGGTAAGAATATTCGCGACAGAGTAAACATATATTGGTTCAAAATACGAGCTACCCCATTCATTGATTTTTCTCGTATATGTGGTAAATGTCTAAAGTACGGCCACTCAATCACAAAATGTAAAGGTGTCATTAAATGCCCTAAATGTGGTGATGATCACAAATTAGAGGAATGCAAAGAAAACGAGGCAATATGCTTTCGCTGTGGTCAACAACACTTAGCGAATAGCAAAATATGTGAAAATTATAAAAAAGAAACACAAGCCTACTTAAGAGCAAAAACAGAGGGAATACCACTAAAGGCAGCACGACTTCCTACAGAGAGAAAAACTTATGCTAAGGCGACGACAAGCCAAACCCAACTAAGTACGGCTGCACTAAAAATCCCACCCACTTCCGTGAGAGAAATTGAAACTAAAGTCGAACAATTATCGGCAATACTGGAACAAGTTCAAAACCAGGTGGCTAATAACGAGAAGAAAAGTGAACAAGCAGAACTGCAATTTGCAAATATCATTAAAAAGTAAGAAGAATGGATAAACGAATTAAGGAAAATAAACCACCAACAAAATGAACAGCTCAATCAAATTAGAATAGAAAATAAAAAATTGAGAAATGAAATAAGAGAACTGAAAGACCGCGGGAAAGGAGTGAAGCACAAGGACACTGTAAGACACAAAACTCGAAGTTCAACCGGAAAATCCCTCAAACACATTTTCACTGGGTCTACTCTGTCGGACCAATCAGACGATAATCCGGTTATCTCTGCTCCTCCTGGGGTCAAGGGCCAGGCAGGAGGCACTCAATTTTGATCTAAAATTTCCTTCTGGCTGTGCAGTGGATTTCGCGGGAATTCTACTCTTAGCCTCTAATCAGCGTATACGTTCACCCGCGGATTTTGTGACCATGCGTATTCTCCAATGGAACATTAGAGGGGTCGCTGCCAACAAAGACAGTTTGCAACATTTAATTGATGAGCACGACCCACAAATCATCGCGGTACAGGAGACTTGGCTCAAATCAACCTTTAAATTAAGAGGTTACTTAATTTATCAGAAAAATCGGGTGGGCGTTACGCCAGGGGGTGGCTTGCTCATCGTAGTAAAGAATAACCTCAGCTTCAAAATCGAGCCCATAAACGTACCATCAGACAGCAATATGGAAATTCAAAAAATTAAGATCACTGTAGAGAAAAACTCTTACACCGTTTTAAATGTCTACAGGAGACCAAAAACTCTCCAATTGGAGGAATTAAAAATATTGGAAAATGCCTGGGAGTCCCCTTGTATCCTTTATGGAGATTTAAATGTAAGAATCGAAGGCAAAGGTAATGATGTTCCTAATCCTAGTGGAAAGAGGATGCAAAAATGGATAAACGAAAACGATTGCGTGCTATTAAATACGGATACCATCACATATATAAGAAGTAAATCACAAGTGTCAGGACTCGATCTGACCATCGCCTCGCCGAGAATAGCTCCTAAATTCAACTGGACTACTTTGGAATTGACATACGGCAGTGACCACTTTCCGGTACTGTTAAAATCCACTCATGAAAAGAATAGAAGACAGCACAGACTGAAAATATATACAGACTGGAAAGCTTACCACAAAAAAATAGGTGAATTTAAACCTACTCAGGAAGCTCAGAATATTGAAACAGACATTACCAATTTTAACGAGAGCGTGACAAAGGCTAACGAAATCTGTGCAAAACAATTAAAGGGCCTGCGATACAGAGAAAACTCTGACTGGTGGACACCAGGGTGCTCTCGCCAGAGAGCTATGGTCAGAAGGGCTTTTTGCAAAGCTAGAAGAAACATTGGTGATGACACCTGGATTGAATATAAAAGAACCTTTGCTAAATATAAGTTGACTCTGAAGAAAGCTAAAAGGATTTATTGGGAGAATAAATTCAAGGAGATAACAAACCCAAAGGACTATTTTCGTCTTATCAACAACTTCAAAAACTGGCGTGGCAGAGTGCTGCAAGATACAAATTGGATATTATATCAAGACGGAAAAGAGATTGTAGATCCTAAAACTCAAGCTAATTTATTTCTAGAACACTATGCCAAAGGAAAACTACAGATGAAGCAAACCAGGCAAAAACACACCAATCAAATGAGTCACCCGGAAATAACCAAAAAAGAGCTGTACACATCAATACAAAACTTAAAAGACAAGACCCCAGATCCAGACGGGATAGAATCCAAAGCTCTAAAATATAGTACAACGGAAATTAAAAATTGGATGCGAAGAATGCTAAACCAGTCTTTGAAACAATCAGATGTTCCAAAAGCTTGGAAAAGTACTATTATTGTTCCAATCTATAAAAACGGCAAAGATAAAAGCAAACTCAGTAGCTATAGACCCATCTCTCTCACATCACAAGTTGCCAAAGTCATGGAACGAATTTTACTACGGAGATTGGAATGGTGGGTGACTACCAATAACATTCTTCCCGATCATATTTATGGTTTTCGCCCGAAAAAAGACACAACTAACTGTCTTTTCGACATCGCGCAACTCATAAGACAAAAGAGAGGAGCGAAAAACCATGTGATCCTTTTATCTTTGGATATAAAAGGAGCCTACGACAATGTGAACATCGAAAAATTGCTACAAAAATTAAAAGACAAGGGGTGCGAAGAATATATGAATAGATGGATAAGTAACTTTCTCACCGATCGGGAAATTAAAGTAAAATGGCGAGGAGTAGAAACTGGGAACAAAACAACAACAATTGGTTTACCCCAGGGGTCGGTGCTGTCCCCATTTCTATTCAACATATACACAAGTGATATGGGAGATAACTTGGGAGAAAACGGGAAAATATTCCAATATGCAGATGACGCAACAGTTATAATCAGCGACAACAAGGAAAATAGATGCATCGAAAAACTAAGGCAAGTAATTCAAAAGTTGGAACGCTGGGAATCAGAATGGGATATGGAATTTTCAGTAGAGAAAACGAAAATAATGAATCTTACACCAAAAAGAGGTATACTCAAACCAGACAATTTCTTTTGCACAGGAAAGATACCTTGGGTAAAGGAAATAAAAATTCTGGGTCTAGTAATTGCCGAAAACTGGAAATGGCAGAAACATCAGGAATATATAATAAAGAAGGTTGAAAATATTATTGAGACAATAAAAATGCTAGCCAGCCAGATATGGGGTCTGAACACTGAATGCCTTCTAACAATAGTACGCCAAGTCTTATTGACTCAAATCGACTATGCCAACGTCGTTCGCATGGAAGAAACAAATAATATCATGGGAAAATATACTATCCTCGAAAATACTGCAGTGCGATTAGCATTAGGAGTTCCAAAGATGACTGTTACAGAAGTAATGCGTATGGAGGCAGACATACCAGAATACGAACTGAGGAAAGTTTCAAGTTGTGAAAAGTTCTTACTTAAAGAAGAACTCATAAGGATGAAAAGAGGGTTTATTAAAGCAATTCATCAACAGTTGCAAGTAATAAGACTAAGCAATCTGAAGTGGTCAAACAGAACGGTGGATAACATAATAACACTGATAAAAGAAGAAAATCTAGGTGCGAACATAAACTACCTTCCTGATCCAATTCCACCTTGGGACGATCAGCATTTAGACATAAACATTGACAAATTCGATTTCCAAAAATCTTCTGCAGCGGAAGCACCAATCCTATTCAGCAAATTTAAGAACGAAGAAGAAGGAAGCACGCAATGGATCGGAACAGACGGATCTAAAAGCATAAAAGGAACAGGCTTCTGTATATACCAAAGTGAACAAATCGCGAGAAGTATTCGCCTCCCCAAAATATGCTCCATATTTACCGCAGAACTCGCTGCAATAATTTATGCAGTTGACTACTTAATAGACGAAGGAAAATATACGATCATCTCTGATAGCAAAAGTGTCTTAGAAGCGCTTGCAAATGACAGCAAAAAAGCTGAAGACCTTATCAAATATACAAGAGCCAAAATAAAGTCAAAATCAAAAAAGGCGAAAATCAAACTAATATGGGTACCAGGACACTCTGGAATTCACCGAAACGAAAAAGCAGATGAACTGGCAAAAAATGCAGCTAATAACACGCAATGTGCTACTCTGGGAATATGCATGTATTCAGACATCAAGAAACTGGTAAAATATAGGCAGAGAACATGTTGGGATTAAAAATGGAAAAACTCGAAATTTCACTCAAAATTCCCATACATAAACCCGTTTAGTAAAAAGGCTTACAAAACAGTCGAATCGAGAAAAGATTCCACAACTCTTATGAAAATCCTGACTAAATCCTACATCACCAACAGTTTAAGAGCTAAATGGGACCCCAACATTAACCCAAATTGTAACCAATGCCAAGTTCCCGAAACCCTTGAACATTTGATTCAGATCTATCCTCAATACAACGAAATCCGCAGAAAGTACGAGGAAAATGTTAAAAAATTTAAAAGACAACCAGGAACTATACTTGATCAGAATCTTGACATTTTTAACTTTCTTGATCCTGCTAGAGCAGCTAAATACCTTGTGAAATACATCTATGATATTGAGAGGTGCAAATCGGCTTTCCCGATGTAGACTATCTTTGAAATATCAACTAATCTTACGGACCTTGTCCTTTCAGTGTTTTACTTTGTATCTAACCAACTAACTAGTTTCTATGGAATCAATCTTTCATCTAATTTGTTGGGCAGCTAAAGCGTTTTTAGCAAGCTGCCGTTAAGCCCCCTTCGCGAAGGTGAAGGAAAAAAGAAAGAAAGAAGAAATCAGGCTTTCTCTGCGGACTCCTTGTCAGTTCGTTAGTTCTCCGGTCGTTGAACTCTCCGGTGTTATTGTTCTGCAGTTGTGTTCCACGGGCGCGTCATTTGATTCTATTTCTGATGGGTTCGGCCAAGGCCAAACTTTAACAAGATCCTCTTCCAAGAGCTTCTTCCTTGGTTCGACAGTCAGGTTTTCCATCATATCTCAGTTGCCGCCACCATTTTGTAATGTTTATTGCTGAACAGGAATACGTTGGACATCTGTGTTGATGTTAACTTATTACCGTTTACTCCGGCGAAGTAGATTGAATGGAAATGCGCCGACATTGAATAGGAATAGCGTATCTCTCCAAAGTTCGTGAAGTTTCGTATCAAGAGATGAAGATGAAAACAAACAGTTTCTCAAGCATTGAATAGATGAGGCATAGTTTGAAAAAGTAAAACAAACTTTTATTGTAGACTGGTGAGATATAATAAGTACAGAATAACATTCTGTAGGACGGGGCATGTGATTTAGCAGCGCTAATCACATCTCAGCGATCATGCATCTCAGATGCATGTTCCTTTCGGGTATATATTCTGGTCCAAAATTTGAAGACCACCCGGTGCCAAAACCTTTGGAATGTTCCCCAGGCTCTTCATATCAGACACCACCTAACTCTCCCAAATGGACTGGGATTAATCGTTTTGGAGGAATCGTTTTTCACAGTAATTATACGTCAAAATGACCGCTTCCGTCGTTCTAGTGTTAATTCATACCGCTTTATATTATGAAACTCAGATTAGTGCACATCAAATTATTTCTTGCCATGTTATATGGCCACCGCATACCGCATTATAAGAAACTCGGAACAATTCGTACTGTGTTATACGAAAACCGCATTAAGTGGAACTCAGAACATATAAATCAGACTGATTCATTCTACGTTATATAAAATTGTATTTTTAGAGTACCATGTTATGGTGAATATGGTTATGAAATATAGGTTTATGGATACAAAAGTAAGGCAAAAATATTTTACATATTTCAAATTATTTTTATTAAGACTTTATAAGAAAATTAAAAAACAATGTGAAATATAAACTTATAACTCTTTCTAACAAAAATTCTATTAATATTCGTCACCTCTGTTAAATATTAGTTAGTGGCCTAATTCTTTTAATGTCCTTTTCACTTTGCATATCTTCATTTTCGTTTTCAAATGTAGTTTTAATTTGTAACTCTACCAAAATCTCTCTGAAAGGAGCTAAACAATTTTGTAATTATCTTTTAAGCTCTGCACTTGGCACTGATGAAGGATTATTTTCAATAAAGTGATTTTCTAATTGTTTACCCAAACCCAGTCCCCTTTTCACATCACTTAAATTGAAATTTGAAACTCATTCTTTACCCATATTTTCGCCTACCAATGCATTTGAGGTGAATGTATTAATTTATATTACAGAGGATTTCCCTGATAACTGAAATTGAAATATGGTACGAATTATATGTATATGAAATATGGTTATATGGTACGAATTATAGTATGGTTATACGATACGGTAATTGAAATATGGTACGTGGATGAAAAAACAGGGGAATTCCCCATTAATTTCGAACCGTAAAAGTGTAATAGAAAAAATCATGCTATAGGGAGACTGCTTAAACTGAGTGGTATTATAGAGAAACCGCTTTATAAGACTACCGTGTTCTATGAATATTGCCTTATGACAGGGCTGTCGCAATTCTTGCTCCGCATTATGAGAGTACCATGGTATAGAATGGTTGACTGTAATATATTTTTTCTACTGTTTTTATATACCAGAATTAAATTTTGTGCTTGCCTGAAGCAAAATATCGCTGCGCACCACTGATTCTATCATTTCATTAAAAAATCAGTTCTGTAACCTTGTACGTTTATATATGTAACATGTTACAATTTTGTTTTAAGATTTATAAAGAGTTAATTTTGTAGAAATATTTTATTTATTTTGGTTTTATGGCTGACAAGGGAGATAGCGTCTATCCAAATAATTTATAAATAAACAAAGTATGTTTACTTTGTCTAGTAAAGCTAAGCGCCAAACGGTATTTTCAGGAGTGACGAATCTCTCTCTGTCTACCCACATCGGACGATATTCCATTGGAAATGGAATATCCCTATTTATATACACACTAATATACACACAATTTATATACACCCAATTTATACTCGAGCTATAGCAAGTCCTTGATAGACATGTCTAAGCTATAAGGAAGTGGCTGTTTTCTTAAAAGTTAATAGGAAATTTCACTTCAAATATCCTGATGTTTTAATTTATTCTATTTTACCTTACATTCTTTGATATTTATTTATGATTTGCTTCAATTTTTTGTATAAATTAGAAGTAGCATAGTTGTTTATAATAAAGAAATTTACAAGTCTATTTAATACATAGACTTGTAAGACTTGACTTACGGTCAAGGTGAAAAATTCTTATGGAAACCAAATCAATCTTGAATGAAATATACGAATATATATTTGGAATTGTTCTTGATTAAATTTTTATCAAATGAAAAAGTAAAGCTTGATAAGTGGTCTATTTATTTTCTTATATATTTTTTCCTTGATTTTAATATTCCAATTAAAATGGAGTTTTCCTTGTATTTTATTTTCCTGCATATAATGTTCGTATTACAAAACCGGGGTTTCATTTCAATAAATTTGTTAATGTCATTAATTTATTTTAATTGTAAGTCAGTTATTACCGAAAAATTACTTAAAACAGTTTTGCATACCTCTCAAACCGCAGTTTACAAGGAAGGTCTCTTGACCGACCACCACCGATTTCAGTGAAAAAAATACTGTGAATAGTATTGGTCTGTCACAACACATTGTACAAATACCAGCGGCCCTATAGCAATAGAAACGACACAATAAATTATTGAAAATTGGTTCTGGGTTACCAGAATCTATACGTTATCCCGATTTGGCGATTATTCATTATGATTGCTGTTTTGACAATCGCGAAAGCTGAAAACCTCTGAAGATGTAATACTATAAAAATTCGGTTAATGCCTAGATCCTGGGCATACGAGCGTTGCATTTGTAAGTAAGACACCACTGGAAGATTTTGAGTTCTCGTATTCGACTGACCAGATAGCACAGAGTTTTGAGTGGTGTTCTAAACATATAACGTTAATGCGAAACAAGATCTTTAGAAAGTCCCGCTTTACCCCCTCTTGGACACTTCTCCCAGTAGGAGGAAAGCCCGTGTGCAGTTTTTAACAAAATCATTCGTAATACTAAACAGTGAACACTAACAAGACAGTACGTACTAATACAACTCATCAGCTTTTGAAGTCTCACTTTTTATAAACTTGTCATAAATTAATCTGTAGGACAAATCCAATCTGGTGCTACTACGACCTAAATTAATGTAACGTTAACAGGCTTATTATTTTATGGAATAAATGTATTGCAGAGGTGAGGAATAGTAAAAAAATGTTCGAAACAGAAATATGTGCAACACCAACTACATTTTGCAAACTTTTGGAAAGAACTATTGGTCAAAGAGCAATTAAAAGAATCTGATGTATGAAAAACAAAATCAATCGGATTTTGAAATGTCCTGGGTGTGAATCTGTGTATCCACAGGAATACCACAAGGATATTTCCACATATCAATAAAACGTGGAGAAGAAAACTGATTGTGCGTAATCACTTGCAATTTAAAAATACTGTCTCTTTTGTATAAATGAATGTTGATTTGCTTAATCATAACCACATCTGAAAATTTTCTCACGAAGTTCTTCCATAATCGAAACCCGTACTTATCTAGGGGTTGAATGAGAGCTGTAGTTTTAGGAGGAATGTTAAGTAAATGCATATCTGGAATACAATTATTAATTAAATTTTTGTTTCTATATGCAGACCAAGAATCTACCAAAAGTATTGTTTCCTGTGGAGCGATTTTGGAAAAAAAATCCGTCAACCACGTACGCAACTCTTGCGATCCCATTTTACCTTATATTCAATATATAGCTTCCTTATATTTAAAACTTATCTTCTGTATCTGTACATCACCTTCATCAGAACCCAAATTAGCATCAGCACTAACATATTCAGGATCGCTTTCGTCGTCAAGCTCGTAATCAGAGGATTCTTCCTCAATCCCCGCACTTTGCATCGAAGTTACATATTCATGTGTGACTTCATTGATTCTGTTTTTCAGATCTCTTTCTTCTTGGGTGAAAGAAGTTATTTGAAAATCATTTTGAGTATATTCCAGACGAAGCATCCATATTACGTTACATACGTTGATGCTAGTCATTTCGAATTAACGGAGTTCAAAATTACGAAAAAAAACCAAAACAACAATGCGAAATTGCAAATGTAAAAAATATTCAAATAGTTTAAACACACTGTTCTATCAGCCTTTGATAGTGTTGTTGAGACCCAGACCGTCCGACCTACCAGAAAGGTGTAAGGTAACTGTTTGCACAGCCGGGAAGTGCCACCCAATTTAGACCGGAACCCAGTGGGGGGGCATCCACAGGGACCGTACCCTCCTTCCCCTACCACCAACCTCTCGGAAGCACTTACGGACCCGCATGTTTAACGTGATCGTACTCCGCATGAACACGGCTGCAGTTGTGGCAGCGTGCAAATCCAGCGCGCAAACCACCGGGCTACCGCGCCCGAAATGGGCCAACAGCACGCGGTGTTCCCAGGTGGTCACCCACCCAAGTACTAACCGCGCCCGATGCTGCCTAACTTCGGTGATCTAACGAAAACCGGTGTTTTTAGCACGGTACGGCCGTTGGCCCAGCCTTTGATAGTGTAAAAAATATCATGCAAAAAGCTTGCATTCAAACAAACAGTAAAGAGAAATAAACTATAAAAAATGTCGCTGGAAATACGAAATGTGCAATACTACCGAACAGTAAGCGAATCGAAGAGCAAAGCAAACGAGCCGATGCGCTGTTTCCGTACTTTATTCGGGGAATATGGCGTATACTGTACGCCAACGTTGGCGCCGACTTCTAGAGTAGGGTTACATTTGGCGATGAAAAGTATATTTTTAAATATTTTATTGTGTCGTTTCTATTACTATAGGGTCGCTAGTACTTACACAATGTGTTGTTACAGACCACTACTATTCACAATAATTTTTTCATTAAAATCGGTGGGGGTCGGTCAGGAGACCTTCTTTGTTATTGTTAGTACAGAGGCACTGATAGGTAAGGCATAAGCATACATTGCATAGGGGCTCGGGAGGCTTCATTTTTTTACCCACACCATCTGACCTACTCGAAGGTGAAAGGTATATGTTTAAATGGTCAGGAAGTGCCATCGAATTTTGACCAGAAACCAGTGGGAGCGGCATCCACAGGGACTGTATCTTTCGGAAGAACTTACAGGCCCACATATTTAACGTTTCCGTACTCTGCATGAACACATAGACAGTTTGGGCAGAGTTGGGAATCAAACTTGGGTGATCCGAGTGCAATCCCCGTGCACTAACACCGGACTGTTCCACAAACCAGACCTCTTTTTGCCTAAACCGTTTGTAAAAATAGATCAATAACTTGTAAATTAAGGAGGGGTGCACATTTGTTGTATATGCCCAAAATATCTGACGGCGGCTATGTTCTGGTCCATTCAGCTGTACTAAGATATATTTATTGTGATAGAAATAATGCTTTTATATTCAGATTTCTATTTATCGAAGTTCACTTTATAATATATAAAAATATATAAATTAATTTAAATGTTTTTCACACACACACACACACGTACTGTATAGTGACCATTTGTCTAATGCTTTCGGAAAAAAATATATTTATTGCCCAATATTTTGTTTTAAATTAATTTTTTATTTCTTACCTCATTTCGACAGCTGATAATCCGGCACCACTTTAAGTCTTAAATGTAACCGAGCTAAAATATATATCATGAAACTTCATATTTGCAAATTTTGCACTCCGTTTTTCAGTCTCCGCAAATTATTTTTACATGACTGATCTGTCATCATGACTGTTATCGTGACTGAACCATCCTCCTCAAAATTAAACAAGAAAGATCAATCATGCATAAAGCATAACACGTTCCAACTTCAATGCAATTTATTTAAACATCTCTAAAATACGATACATTCCTCGGTAATATTTTAAACATTATCACAATACTACATTAATTTATTATATTTGAAAACTTAAACCGTCATCGAAAAAAATGAATTTCATTCAAATCACAGCATTAAAATATAAATTGCCTGGTTTAAACATCTCTAAAATACGATACATTCCTTGGTAATATTTTTAAAATTATCATAATACTACAATAATTTATTATATTTGAAAACTTCATCGAAAACTACTGAAATCCATTCAAATGACGTCATAGAAGAAATAACACGCCTGGCTCTCTCTATAAAAGCAGCATTTCATTCATAAACATTTTCCCATTCATGTCATTCATCACAGTACTAAAATAATTTATTTTATCTAAAAACTTAAGACCATGGAGTTACAAGTAATTAAACTCTATGCTTAAAACTTCATCGAAAAAAATCGTCCTTCTCTCTGTAAGATCAATGAATATTTCATTCATATCAGCTATGCAGACTCCATGAGCTGAATAATTTTGCGTTAAAGAAATACAGCAATTATTATACAACGCATTCTACATATTTTGCTGTTTACATTTTACATAAGTGAAAAATAGGCTTTGTTGTAGAAATAATCAAATTTGGATGATCATTTAAACTCAAATATATTGTAATTGCGTTGTTTCAGTATGTAGATGCACAGAATTTAAGCAAAAATAAAGCGGTTTTAGTACGGATTCAACACTCAATATGAATTAAAAAGAACTTTAAAAATCACTATTTTGAGACAAGATGGATGCCATATTTCATTTTGAAGTGGGTCACGTGATCTTTTCATATCATGGTCACGTGATCGCTTCATATAAGAGGTGTAATTATTACTTTAAGTTTTATTTTAAAAAAACTACTGAATATATTTTGCTGAAATTTCTTTTATATATTTTATGGGATAGTTTGAATGTTTCCTAAAACTTTCGAAGCAATTTGTGAATTTTAAATCCCCTTAAAAAATGTTTGAAAAATTAGGTCCCATAGGGTTCAATGTATTTCATTTCTTCAACTCGGGTTCAATCGAAAACTAATTGGGTGATATTATTCATTTATATTCCCATAGGTCCCACAGACCGTCTGAATAACATACTAAAATTTCATTTTGATAAAGTCATTTTTATAGCAGTTATCGTGCTAACGCACTGACAGACAGACAGACAGACAGAATGAACAAAGTCATAAACACTTTTCAACTTTGTTGTAAAGTGTTAAAAACTAAATAATCAAAGACTTTTAAAGTTACTTGCTTTTTAAAAAGCAGTGTGAAAAGAATTAATTTTCAAATTTATTAAAATGAAATAAAAATAGAAAATTTACCAATACACATCTCTAACTATGTCTGAAAAAGATTTGGTATGAAATTGATATGATGTTTTTAAATAACAATCTCAGGATGTATATAATTTTTTTTAAATCATTGTGCATGTAAATTTTTAGTATAGCTTAAAAAAAATTTTTTTTTGCTTTCTTACTTTCATCGATTTATACATTTTGGTTATCCATGTACACAAAGCACAATTTTTAAATAATTTCTGAATAAATATTCGTGTACAATATCATTAACATTCTAATTACTCATTTGTTTAACGTAATATGAAGTAAGGGATATTTATATTTTATTTTGAAGAAAAATGTTATCAACATGGAATAATTAATACCTGCAATGGCAGCAACAAAAACTTGCTTTGCTATATGCCACTATAATGTGAGTTTCTATGGGAACTGATATATTAAGTGCTACCACGCAACCGGCTTCTAATTAAAATTAAAATTAAACTCTTGAGAGAACTTTGCCTGTAAAAATATTCCCAAAGTTTGAATCAGACTCTCATTCAATGTGCAAAATAAAGGGCGCAACAGCCCAGTGGTTAGCTTGCGGCAATTGCACTCGGATGGCCCGAGTTCTATTTCCGCTACTGCCAAAACTGCTGCTGTGTTCATGTGGAGTACGATCATGTTAGACATGTGGGTCTGTAAATCCATCCGAGAGGCTGGTGGTAGAGGAAGGAGATTACGTTCCCTGTGGATGTCTCCCCCACTGGGTTCCGGTCTAAATTGGGGGGTACCCAAGGTAAATAGAAGTAAGAGAGGTAGGCCATTCGTTTCTGGCAACCTACTCCTATCCAGAGTTCTTGGAATTACTGACGTCACTGGTTCCCTCCATCTAGCTGATCCCTTCCGAAGCGTGGGGAAAAGACAGACATAGAGCACGGATATTAGTTTGACAGCATTGTTTTAAATTTGGTAGTCTTCGTCTTCGTGATGGTTTATAGTGCTGTAGCTCTTTGCAAAAACGGCAATTCAAGCAAATATGTATCATTTCACAGATTTCTTTAAAATGCGGATCGTAAACTTCGACATCATAACAGAGATGAGAAAAAGACAGTGAATGATTTGCTAAATGTTCAAGATGTAGAACAGACTTCAAATATTTTTGAGAATATGTCTGTAGTTTTTCAGTTAGGTGATATAAATGAAATAGAAAGGCAAAATTTATATTTTGAAAATCAGTAATTATTATTTAAAATAAATTCTTTAAAAGGAAAATTATTCGGTGATGAAGAAAAAATCAAGTCCCTAACTGAAAAGTATGAAAAATGCGAGAAGACAATGAGAGAATAAAAGCAAAATTAAATTTTCTTGAAGCACATAGTGGCAATTTAATGAAGAAAGATGATGAGAAAATTCAAAGTGAAATTGCAAAAGTCCTTTCTAAATATTTCACATCAGGTCAGCTATTACGAATTTTAAATAATAATGACAAAAGAACACAGTGGAAAATTGAAGATATAGCTAAAGCCTTAGTTCTTGGGAGCCTGAGTTCTTTCATAGGTAGCATACTACCATCTTAGAGAACAAATTAAAATTCCTTTATCCAGCATTAGCATTTTAAAATTATGGACGAAAAATTTTAAATGCTCTTCAGGAATTTTAACCCAAGTAGTAGGAATGATGAAAGAACAGGGCAAGATACTAATAGAACCGCAGAAATTTACGGAAAATATATTTAATCAAATTAGCGTTCTTGGACGATTTTATAACCATCCTCTTGCTACTGCTTTCAAATCTCGACTTAAAACATTACTGCTTGTGTTTCAGCTTCCTATGCCAATAAATACACAAATGTGCAACTTTATATTTCAAATTAGAAGAAAAAGACGACGCAATCAGCAACACTGCAGATATTGAACATGAACATGACATTCAGTTCAATCCTGATGTAAAAATGACGCTTTGCGGGTTTTTTTGTGGGGGGGGGGGGGGGGGTAGGATATTTGGCATATCGTCACAAGAAAGCACAGTTAGGAATTTATTCATATCTAGTGGAATCAACATATCCGAAAATGACAAGAAATGGGTTGAAATTTTATCAAGGTCTTTTTACATGATACCTGGATAGAAACAGTCACCAAATTAGAATATATTTTTTATTATCATTATATTTCTTTTTCAAAAAGTATTTTAGAGAACCTCCAGCTTAAAATAAATGAACAATTTAATAAAATAGCTCCTGATGTTGCAAGAACTTATACCAGAACCACACACACACAGAACCTTCTTTCGAATAAGGCACATAAATGAAAAGCTGAAATAATTTTGGGTCATTTAGTGAAGAAAAGAATAAGAAAGACCAATCATTCTTAAAGCATTGATTATGAAACACTTTCCAACTTCAATGCAATTTTATTTAAACATCTCTAAAATGCAATACATTCCTAAGTAATATTTTAAAACTTATCACAATACTACATTAATTTATTATATTTGAAAACTTAAACCTTCATCGAAATAAATGAACTTCATTCAAATGACGGCATTGAAATATAAATTGCCTGGTTTAAACATCTCTAAAATGCGATACATTCCTCGGTAATATTTTTAAAATCATCATAATACTACAATAATTTATTATATTTGAAAACTTCATTGAAAACAACTGACATTCATTCAAATGACGTCATAGAAAAAATAACACGCCTGACTCTCTCTATAAAAACAACATTTAATTTATAACATTTTCCCAATCATTTCATTCATTACTGTACTAAAATAATTTATTTTATTTAAAAACTTAAGACCATGGAGCTACAAGTAATTAAACTCTATGCTTAAAACTTCATCGAAAACATTATCATAATACTACAATAATTTATTATATTTGAAAACTTCATCGGAAACAAATGAAATTTATTCAAATGACGTCATCGAAATATAACACGCCTGGCTCTCTCTATAAAAGCAGCATTTCATTCATTAACTTTTTCCATTCATTTCATTCATTAACTTTTTCCATTCATTTCATTCATTAACTTTTTCCATTCATTTCATTCATCACAATACTATAATAATTTATCTTATTTAAAAACTTAACACCATGAAGGTACGAGTAATTTAACTCTATGCTTAAAACTTCATCGAAAAAATCGTCCTTCTCTTTATAAAATCAATGAATATTTCATTCATATCAGCTATGCAAACTCCATGAGCTTGCGGCAGCAAAGACATCTGATCAAAGATGCTTGGAGCCTGTACCCGAATTATAAGAACAGAGGAGAAGCTAGCTTTTGCTCAGTGATTATAATGTCGGTCTTGTAGCCAAAAGGGTCCCTGGTTCGGGGCCCGGCGACTCACAATCGCCACAATGATGACTGGACGTTTGAAACCAGCAACCTTCCTCTCCAACGATCTCACCATCTCAACACGACATGGCAGCACTACACGGAGTCAGAAGCCTTGACACTCCCTTCCTGGTTGACCACGACTGACCGTCACGCCGAGGCGACACACCTCCCGGCTTTCATCATCAGCGGAGGGAGTGTGCGACAGCAAAGACATCTGATCAAAGATGTTTGGAGCCTGTACCCGTATTATAAGAACAGAGGAGGAGATAGCTTTTGCTCAGTGATTATAATGTCGGTCTTGTAAGCAAAGGGTCCCTGGTTCGGGGCCCGGTGACGCACAATCGCCACAAGCTAAATACTTATGCGTTAAAAAAATACAGCAATTCTTATACAACTCATCCTGGAAGGAATGATAATGATCCTCATCAGAAGGAATGATAATGATCCTCATCAGAAGGAATGCGAAACTACTCATTTGGCTATCGCCCCCCCCCCCCCCCCATTTTTTCTGTCGACGCAACTGATTAAAACCTACTGACTGGCTGGACGTGTTATTTTTTCATTGTGTTTCAACATATAACGTAAATAAGGTACAATTTCCGTAGATGTTCCTGTATGAAAGGCATTTTCAAAATCTGGTTGGTCACAACTGGACTTATCGAATCAATTTCTCTTCCTATCCCTTTACTTTTTTAATATTTAAATTTTTTTTAACATGAATACTCATATTCAAAAATTGTATAATGTTATACGAATTTCAATGCTCATTTAATTTCTTGAATAATTCCCTTTTTCGATAGTAAAATAATAATAATACATAATTAAAGAAACCCATGCACTGCTATTTTTGTATCGTACAAAATATGATTTCTACATTTGTTTGAATTCGGATGAGAAGTCTTTATATAATTGGATTTCGTATACATATCAATTACATTATGAAAAAAAAAATTAATACAAGCATTTTTTTGCCTGAAATCTTTAAGGACATCACATGTTTATTTAATTCTATAATTCTGAGAACTATTTTTGAATTACATTCAGCAAGCCATTCACTGCCTTCTCATTTTTTTTCATGTCGAAGTCTGTTATATTTTAAAGCAGTTCTATAAAAATGGACAAATTCCGTTGGTTTATTATTCTATCCTCAGATATTACTTGCATTAAGCCTCGGACATTTTACTATACACATATTAAAGTAAAGCTAATAACAATTTTAAAATGCAGAAAATATTTTAACATAGTTTAAACAGCTCAATTGTTACTGTCATCGTTAGATATGCTTAAAAACATCTCTAACGATACAGTCCTAAATAAAAGTTACCATAACTAGTTTTATTTAACATTATACTTTTATATAGGAATAATGAAATCTAATCTATCATTTTACTCGGTAGAAAGTTCAATATACTATATGATGTACCTTTAAATTAAGATAATTGCTGCAGTATTCAATGCATTTCTGATGACAGCTACGGACTACGGACCTGTCTTTGTGATCAGTGCGTCAGTCGCGAACGGAGGAGAAAACTCCAGCTGTTCGCGTCCAATCTTTGGCCAACCTTTCCTTTCTGTAGACCTTGGTCGCCCCCACAGGAGCTTCAATGGCCGCTCTTGCACCAACCTGTATATACAGGAGCCTTATTAAATATAAATCACAAATGTGACGTCACGTTGTGACATTTATGTTTAGTTGCAGATACGTTGCAAAATATAGTCACAGTAATGTCATGGTGTCACTAATTAGCGATGTTGCATACAAATCACAAATGTGACGTCACATTGTGGTGTTAATTAGGATGCAGAAACTTCACAAAATATAGTTACAATAAGGTCACAATATTACAACGTCAAACGTCACATAGAAATCACAACTGTGATATATGAAAATCACGTGATCATATGATTGACGATCATATCATATGATCGTCAATCATATGATCACGTGACAAATGAGTCACAATATGATAACATTGTGACTCATATGTCACGTGATTGCAACGTCACTGTCACACTTGTGACGATCTTTGCTGTAAGGGTAGTGGAGCTGACCATTTAAAATTCACCTTCATCAGGCTAACTCTAGAACAATTAGGATGTTTGAAAGGCTTAATTTATGAAATTTCAAGCTGTTCGCTGGAAACCATGTTTCAGCAAATATTACCTCATGAATTAAATGCCTTAGAAAATAGTGAATGTGTTTCATCCACGATATCCGAGGAAAAATTATATCAAGAACATATAACCGCCATTCGAGATTATTTAGGATTTCAAATAAGAAGTTTGTATACCTGTGATGGATGTTCAATGAATTCATTTTCGCAATTAAACCATGACTGTTTATAAAAATTTGATTTTGAAAAGCTGAGTGCAGTGGAACATCATGTATTTCTAAGATTAGATATGAGTGAAATAACTCTCTGTTTAAGTGAACTCAAGCACAATTCCTATTTCTTATCACTCACACGTAACATTTATATGGAAACCCTAAAAACGAATGTTTTATCCTTAATGGAAAATGAAACAGTTGTGTAAAGTCATTGTGTGTTCTTTAATAAATTATATTTTTATTTAAACCATGTGTTGATTTGTGCTTTACATGTAATATTTATTGCAACTATAATCCATAAAAATGCATCTTGCATTAGTACAGAAATATTTTTTATTAGAAGCTGTACTCAAGGAACCTGCTTTCTTTCATGTATAAACATCTGGTTTCCTACAATTAAGTTCACCGCTTTAGGTAAGACGGGGGTCATACAGAGGGTATGGGAACATCCACCACCCACCCCCTTTATATACAAAGAGATCTAACATTCAACTGTCGCCACTGAATGGCGTCTACGATAACCAAAGATTTAAAAATTACCAACCCCCATATAAGCTTGCAACTTTCAGGAGACATACTAACGACTTATTTTGCGGGGTGATAAGCGATGAACCCTTTCTATCTCACATCTCCCTAGTAGCGCTATAATTATCTCTCTATAATCATTCCACCTGATGTCTCCATCAGCCAATATTAAGAAATTCAAATGTAGACTAAGTATTATTGTTTGATCAATTATAATATAAGTATTAGGAATTTATTTTTGAACGAATTGCACTTTTAGCGCTTATTCCCCTCTCAACTACAAAGGTAAACAAGCATTCTTTTGGAATGTCCACGATAGCATGTAAACACACACAGCCCATTTATAGTTATATCATCCTTTTATTAATACAGCTCTCACGGAACCTGCGTTCATTATTGCCCTTGTGGGAACTTCAAGCAGGACAAGGGCGGATCCAGCGAGGGGCGGAGGGGGCGATCTCCCCCCCCCCGTCGGGGTTATACATAGAAAAAATAAAGACAATGAAGAATAATTTTTGTGTTGTTTGTTATATATGACTGCCTGTAATAAACAAAAGTCTAATGTGAAAAATGTTTTGACATTTCTGTTTAAAAATTGCTTTTCAAATAGGCCACTCCTTGGCAAATCAAGCAAAATTATATTTATTTTTCTGTATGCAATGGCAACTCTATAAGCGTTACAAAGTAACACTTTCGGGTCCTCGTAAGTGTACTTCCCTGTTCAAGCGTCCTCGTAGTGAACCTGAGTTTGACTCATTGGATATTAGTTGCAGCAAACACGGTAAGCTAATTTTGATATATAGTTTTAAAAACGTCCAAAATGAGTAAGAGAACAAATCAGCCAAAATTACTGAGTTTTTTTAATAAAAAACCCAAAGTTGGTGATAGTGAATTTCAAGGTAAAAAAGACGAAACTCCTTCATGTAGTATTCTAACACAAAAAGGAGATGGCGATACTTCAAAGGAGATTACCAGTGAAAACTTTTCATCAACAATCGTCAACTCCACAAAATCGTCAAATGACAAATTTCCTGAAACTAAAATGCAAACTTGTGTAGATCCTGAGGTCTGGACTGGTATTCTTAAAAACGATCTTGGATACTATTTGAAACGTAATTTGAGTCTTGGTGATGCCTCAAGGTGCTACTTGTTAAAGAACCATTGGATTCCACCTCCTGACTACGACTTTCCATTTTCAGTCCACACAAAATAGCTGAAAGAAGAGAAAAGATATCTCAGCCAAAATCATCTCAATAAATATAGTTGGGCGGTTCTTTCTGAAGAGCTAAAAGGGGTCTTTTGTAAATACTGTGCCTTGTTTGTGATTGGAAATACTGGAAGTAGCACTAAAAATGTTATGCCATTAAAAACTCTAGTCACAGAACCAAAGTTGCTTGGAAAAGACTGATATTTAGAAACTCACCAAAAAAAAAACACGTATCATATATGGCTTACTGGGACATTAAATTAGTCTATGCTTTTATAACGAGCACCTATTATTCATGACTGAAAAGATATTCCCACATTATAGTATGACTTTACATTTGAGATTTTAGTATGATTTGCATTTTAAATAGAATAGAAAATTTGCAAATTATAGGAATTGTAATAAATTTTACAGATGTATATCTTATATCTACTATTAAAAAAATTAAAACTGGCACCTAGGCTAAAGAAAATCTGAAAATGCTAAATTAATTCGAAAGATTTTTTGCTAGTTTAACATGTGGAAATTTCAAATATACTCAAACAACTAGAACTAAATTTTGTCAGTTTTACCTTAACCTGATTTCTCAAATGGTTTAGAAACAATAAACACATATTATTAACGCATACAAAATATTAACGAGCAGGTACTGAAATTTACTTACCCAAGAGAAATATAAAAATAAAGCTTTTTAAATATACAAATGTTTAAGAGCATAAGCACGACAAGCAAACCTATTTAAAATGTTAAAATTTCAAATACACTTCAACAGCTAAAAATAAGTTAACTCGTCTGTTATGCTATGAATTAGATATATATGTTTTAAATTATATACTGATTTACACGTATATACAATGAAAACATCAAGCATTACTATCAATATGAAGAAAGTTAAAACATACCTTTACTTATAGTCCATTTATTACTTTATGAGTTGACGAAAATATCTTGTATTTAAGTTTTGTTGGCCGTTATTATAAATCTCATAAAACGCGAAAATACACTGTTTATGCTGCTGCAAAGATTCCGGAAGTGAAATAGCGTGGCCGCAAATTGAACACATTCGCTTCTTGGCACAAAGTCAGATCTCGCCAAACCTGCGATATTCAGAGCCATCTGTCGGAGAAATGTAACTTCCTGGATCGGTTTATTTCCGCCTTAATACACGATTGATAAGAATTTGATATTTTTGTAAATAATACTTGAATTTAATATAAAACAATCTTGAAATGATGTTAGATTATTGTTAAAAGGAAATCTGCGTTGTTATACGTACTGAAATATACACTTACTCGATTGATACTTCGTTAAAATATTATATTCAGCATAATAACCATAATAGCATTATAGCGTAAAGAGAAAAAAATGGATGTACGGGGAGAGAAGTGACGTCTGGGTTCTACATCACAATACCAGCCCCCAGTATGGGCGGGACGGAGCGTCACCCCCGGTAGAAAAGGCCGAACTGCTTTCCCCCCCTGTACCTCGTGACGTATGAGCCGTAGGCCCAATTCTGACCTTCGAATCCGAATTCCTCCGTCTCAACTTATCTGGAAAGTTCTCCCCTAGTAGAGTAGCCCACACAAAGAAGTATCGTATGTGCAGTGCAGTACGTGGGCTCGCGTGTGTGGATGCATAACGGTCTTTTTATCGTATTTTTGAATGTCTTATATGTTAGTTCATGATTTTATAAACATTTTGACCAGCATACCTTCGACTACATACCTTATAACATTGGATTACTAATTACCTTATTAGCGTAATGTGAAAAACTGCTATTTAGAAGTAAGTGCTTACCATTTTTTGCTTATTATCATGTCATTTAAAATTACATAGAATTTTAAATATATGGCAATCAAATTATTGCTATTCAATTAACGCTAAATGGATTCTAAATTGTTTTGTTGCTAATTATAACGTCAACAAACCTTTTAGAGTTTTCTTAGTTTGTTTTAAAATTTTATTGTTGTCACATTAATTAAGAAAACTGCCTAGACATTTGTAAAATTAAGCTTTGTTAAGTAATTGTGAAGTATTTAAAATCATTCAATGTTTAAAATGTATCTTTTATTAGGTTTAGCTTGTGTGATTCATTTCATTTACCTAGTATACTTAATATGTTGTCATAAATTATTCAGTTTCCTGTAAATATTTTAAAATTATTTTAATAATGTTGTTAGTTGTGTGATATTTTTTAATAGACTAGCAGTATGTCCGTACTTCATACTGACCATATAATACAAGAAACCTAAAATTCAGAATTTGATGTGAAGTTTTAATATTTAGAGTCTCAATTTTTGAAATTTTATAATAATTCTAATGAAATGAAAATAGGTGATCTCTACCGTGCTGAGATAATAAACAGACAGATAGATGTACAACATACAATTTTATGTATACTGTTAATAGCAGATATACCCGACATTGCCCATGATTTAATATATGTGCAAATTCCTGCAGTATTCTAAATGACATTCTTACTCAAAACATTCTATTAAAATATTTCATTTAATTGTCCTTTCTGTGTTTTCTATACAAAATTATCTTCAAGCAGATCTGAATAAAACATCCTCGTTTGAAAACAAATTATAAAATATATATGAAATTGGATCAATATAAACTAAAATAAAAGCGCTAAAATTGTATAAAAATGGTTATAAAATTTTGTTTTATATTGATTTCTTTATTATTTAAATCTTAAAAAATTTAATAATCGTCTGCCTAATAAACACATTTGATTTAATTGCGTTGCTAAGCATCATGATATAATTTTCTTAATAAATTTGTGGAAAATATATCATCTGCATAATTCTATTTTTATGGAAGGTTTAATTGTGGGATTTTTATTCATATCTCGACAATCCCTGGTCCTAGAAACTCGAAACATGGACTAAATTTTAAGTAGGGCTATTTCAAAGCTACCCACAGAATGTTCATGAAATTCGATGCAGCAGTTCTACCGTGATGATGAGATAGATAAACACACAGACAGATACATGTATTTTCAATTTTATTTATATAGATAAAAAAATGTCATTCTCTTTTTAAGATATTGTCAATAGTAAGAAATCGTAGCAATAAAAATGCTACACTAAAGTTATGAAAGTAAAATAATGTAAAATGGAATATTTCACACATCAAATAACATATTTTAACTGTTTGATAAGTAAGTAATTGCATATAAAAGATATAGTATCTTAATATATTGCACGTATATTTTTTATTATTTGTTATGGCATGCTGAAATTTTAGAAGAATAGGTTAGGAAGTCATTTGTGTTTAGGTTGGGCACATTTTATTTTTTATGTAGCGAGTTATTAATTATGTTATTGAAAATTGTTAAAATAACTTGGAAAAAAGCAAAGTAACTAACTTACAATTTCAAGTTACCATTGTATATTTTATTATATTATAGTTAATGTTATTTTAATAATACAAAGCTAATTTAATCTTTCTTACATTTTCACTTCAATGGAATTGTAAATGAAATATTAATACCAAAAAGTTTTATTATACAGCTTTATTAAATTTTCAAAGCCCCTGAGGTATTTCAAACTCTATAATTAAGCAAAATTGTTTACAATTTGTTAATGTCTGGTAGTAAAAAAGGGAATATAAGATGTGCTATATTAGAAAACCTGAACTTCTACAATTTATAGTGCATAGGTTAATGAATGACATTCAACTAGTATTTTATCTTAATTCTAAATCATTTTACAATTTATAACAACAACAAAAAATGAATAAAATAAAATGAAATAAAAATAAAGAAACACGTAAGCATATTAAAAGTTAAATTCTGAGTTTCTTTTTAATGATTATCTTATGATATTTAAAGATATAGTATTCAGTAATCATTTTAGTTTCTGCATACTTTATCTGTAAGTACGCATACTTTAGCTGAATGTACTGAAGAATTATTCAAATAAAATGCCTGATTAAGTAATAAATATACAGGGTTCTTTTTCAAACTTTTATTAAAACACTAACTGAATGGAATCCTTTCATCTTTGCTCCTACAGTGAATGAGTCATTATAAATATTTTATTTTAAGGAAATGTACAGCAATATTAAGATTTTAAATCACCCATTTTAATGAACATTATCGAAAATACTTCCAAATTTCATGAATATTATTTGATTTACTGATAAATTATGATTCCTTTACATCGAACAGAGAATTAAAAGGGAAACAAATAGCAAAAGCTTCGATCGCGATCTGGAAGACCTACTCGCAGTGGGCCTACAAGCCAAGACGTCAAAAATTAGTGCTCCGGCCTCTGCTTTCGGAGGTGACGGACGGAGGCGGAGCCGTAGTAAGTAGTAATTTGGACACCCCGTATCAATATATGCATTTCATAAGAGTGCATCAACCCTGTGGCCAATCGCAGCTAGGCAAAATCTGAAATGCGTTGATATTGTGAACTTGCAAGTCGGCCTTTTTTCGATTTTCAGTGGACCAACTAAAAAATTGAATTAACCATGTGACCTTTTATACCCAGTCATAAACGTACAATTTCCTTCAGGGTAAGGCTGAAGCGGAAAAAATAATGTACTCATGCCCTCTCCTCTGTAATGTTTTTCTCCTGGGAATGAAGTCAATTAGAAGTAGAATTTGGCAACAAAGTCTCTTCCTTCTTTCTTTCTATCGTGAAGTATACGGCAGCAAGAATAACCTCGTGTTATTGTGCTTTAATTGTAATATATTAATTTTTTGTGCCAGTCTATTATTTGGTTCGAAATGAGTTCAAACGGTAAGGAAACGTGTTAATATGTTAGTAAGCTTGTTTTCTTGTCGTAAAAGAACAATTTGTTGTTCTTCTTACTCTGAAGATGAAACCAAGAACAGTCAAATTTAAAAACAATTCTGATAAGTTTTTCATAATGAATTTGTAGCTCTTGATATCAACTTTGCGGTCTCGTATTTTTAATAAATTATAAATGAAATGCAGAACTTGACTGCATCATAACAATAAATAAAGGGTTCAATGTAAACTGCATTTCGATTTCTTTTAACGTTCATATGATTGCCTAAGGTTAATAGCAGTGCTGTCATAAACTATCTAGTTGCCGTCTTGCCAGTTCTCAATCGGATAAGTTTAACAAATTTTCGGTTTCTTGTAAACCCAACGTAATTGCTTCTGGTTTTGGTGGACTTGCATTTACGTTTAACATTATATTCCTTTTTCATTCTTGGCGTTTTTAGGTGAGATTTTCACAATCCCTGCTGTGAATTGGAGAACATTCTATTCTGGCAACCCTTTCCACATCTTTTGTCGCCAAGGTAAAAATTGCAACATTCTTTTCAGACAATCCTTTCCGTGTCTTTTGTGGCCAAGGTTAAACATCGCCCTTTTGTCACTGTTTGTGCAACAGTTGATCTTTAGCAATTCAAACATGGGCCCACGCCTGCCAAACAAACACAGAATCCTGCCCTGCTGGTTGTTGGAGGTCGCCGGGAGCAACAGGTGTTCTAAGGCTTATAGAGCACAACATGAAAATCAGAAAATTTTCCGATTTTTACCTTGACAACAAAAAAGTGACGGAAGACGTGGAAAGGTTTGTCAAAATGGAATGTTGCAATTTTTACCTTGGCGACAAAAGATGCAAAAAGGGTTGCCAGAATGGAATGTTCTCCAAATCATATCAAAGATTGTCAGAATCTCACCTAAAATTGCGAAGAATGAAAAAAGGGATTATACTATATCTGCATCAATTTTAGCATGGCTTTGTAAGTCAAAACTAAATGAAGAATGAATGGGTAAATTCTGAAAATAACCCCCCCCCCCCACACACACACACACTCTTTTTTCTGAGTACAAAATTGCGCCAAGTTGGTACGTTTATCTGTGTTTTGAAATTGACTCCTCCCAACTGAAGTGAGGTATATTCCCGTGCTTTAAAATAGGCTCCTTCTACCACAGTGACTTCGTATTATTTAGGTTTATGAACTGGAATTTTGAAAAATGATGGTGCAATTGAATGAAAGTGAATAATACTCATAAAAAAATTATAAAATACGATTTTTGTGCCTTTTAAACACTTATTGAAACACTATACTTACTTTAATTTTTTATTTAAAGTCAATATCAAAAACCTCAAAACATCGGAAATTAAAAAAAAAAGGCAATACTTATAAAAAATATGAAAAATTAAAAAAACGAGAATTAGAAAAAAGCTTGTACTTTAACTAAATTTAAGAAAAAACGATACTTCTAAAATAGTTTGTACTTTAACTAAATTGAGGAAAAAACGATACTTAGAAAAAAGTTTGTACTTCAATTATATTTAAGAAAATCCGATACTTGGAAAAAAGATTGTACTTTAACAAAAATCATGAAAAAACGATACTTTAAAATTAAGAAACCCATTTTAAAAACACTGAAAAATACAAAAGACAATTTCAAAACACGAGATGAACGAAGAAACGAACGGTTGATCCGGAAAATAGGCCCCAACTCATTTTTCAAAATACGATCCCGTGCCAAGTTGGCGCGATTCTTTGGGTTACAATTTCATTGCATATACTTCATCAATTCTGGTAGCTCACGGCTTGTGGTAACCCACGGACATCCAATCAGCTCGACTGTTTGGGAATCTGAATTTTAATAGTCAGTAAGTACTTCAATAGTCTTCTGTGTATTTCATCAGACTTTTTTTGATCGAATTCGTTGACTCTTGTTTTTACAGATCTTTTTCGATCGATTTGTAAAGATTTGAACATGTACATTGAAATAAATATTTAAAACATTCCTTGTAATTCATGGACATTAACATTTTATGCAAATTTTCAGTAGATCTGCAGGTTCCGGTGTTAAATGTACATGTATGTTCAAGAAAACGTGTTCCGGAGTTGAATGTACGTGTATGTTCAAGAAAACATGTTCCGGTGTGGATGTAATTAAAAATATGGATATCCGTTGCATAAAGGTTAGTTCGTTTCGGTAAAACCTGAAAATAGATCCCCCTCATTTTTCTAAGTACAAAATTGCGCCAAATTGGCGCGTTTCTCTGTGTTTTGAAATTGACTCCTCCCAACTGAAGTGACGTATTTTCCCGTGTTTTAAAATGGGCTCCTCCTACCAAAATGACGTCGTATTCTATAATTTTATGAACTGGAATTTTGTTAAATGATATTGCAATTGAATATAAATAAAAGTGAATAATACTCATAAAAATATTACAAAATACGATTTTTGTGCATTTAAAAATATTGCGTAATGGCAGAATTATAAAAATATCGTGTAATGGCAGATTGTACTTTAACTAAATGTAAGGAAAACGACACTTAGAAAAAAGATTGTACTTTAACTAAATTTAAGAAAAAACGATACTTAGAAAAAAGATTGTACTTTAACTAAATTCAAGAGAAAAAGTTACTTAGAAAAAAATTTTTGTACTTTAACTAAATTCAAGAGAAAACGATACTTAGAAAAAAGTTTGTACTTTAACTAATTTCAAGAGAAAACGATACTTAGAAAAAAGTTTGTACTTTAACTAAATTCAAGAGAAAACGATACTTAGAAAAAAGTTTGTACTTAACTAAATTCAAGAGAAAATGATACTTAGAAAAAAGTTTATACTTTAACAAAAATCAAGAAAAAAACGATACTTTAAAGAAACCCATTTTAAAAACATGGAAAAACACAAAAGACAATTTCAAAACATGGGATGAACAAAGAAAAGAACTAACCTTTATGTAACGGATATCCATATTTTTAATTACATCCACACCGGAACACGTTTTCTTACACGTACATTCAACACCGCAGCACGTTTTCTTGAACTTACACGTACATTTAACACCGGAACCTGCATATTTATTGAAAATTTGCGTAAAATGTTAATGTCCATGAATTACGAGGAATGTTTTAAATATGTATTCCAAAAAGTTTGTACGTGTTTAAATCTTTGCAAATCGATCGAAAAAGATCTGTAAAAACAAGAGTCAACGAATTCGATCGAAAAAGATCTGATGAAATACACAGAAGACTATTACTGCAGATTCCCAAACAGCCGAGCGCTGATTGGATGTCAGTGAGTTACCAGAAGCTGTGGGCTACCAGAATTGGCGAAGTATACGAAATGAAATTGCAACCCGATGAATCGCGCCAACTTGGCGCGGGATCGTACTTTGAAAAATGAGTGGGGGCCTATTTTCCGGTTCAACCACAATTTTAATAAAAGGGAATAATACTATACAATTTTTGTACATTATAAAAATATTCCATAATGGTGGAATAAAAAACTTTTAATATTTTAGAAATCATATTGAAACGCACAATGCTTAAGAAAATTTTGGTAAATCCGGAGAACAGGTCACCGCAAGTTTTTTTCTAAGTACAAAATCGGGCCAAGTTGGCGCTGTCTTCCGTGTTTTGAAATTGGCTCCACCCATCCTAAGTGACGCCATTTACTGTCTTTAGAAATAGGCTCCTCCTACCAAAATGACTTTTTGGTAGGAGAACCCTATTTCTAAAGACGGGCTATTGTGTTTGTTCTAAACAAGATTTTCTAATATAAATGATAATGTAATTTAACTTAAATAACAGTGAATAATACTCATAAAAACATTACAAAATCAGATTTTTGTGTATTTTAAGAAAATTAAATAACTTTGTAAAACTGCAGAATAAAAAAATGAATAATACTCATGTAAACGTTCTAAAATCAGATTTTTGTAAAATTTAAAATTTTTATGCTACAATTTTATCTGTGCATATCGCATGTAGCAAGATCGCTTTCTCCATCTAACTGAGGATCCATATAAAGAAAGGGGTTCGACCTACAGATCGAAATTTGTGGAACGAATGTACCAGTGGTCCGTGTAGGGGCAGGGATTTGACCTGAAGGTCGAAAATTGTGGAACGAATGTATCAGTGGTCCGTGTAGGGGCAGGGGTTCAACCTAAAGGTCGTTCTACACTGGAAGGGGTCCCCCAGTAATCTCCGGTTTATTAGAAACGGTCGCCTGCGGTGCCCAGACACAGAATATGCTACAATTTTATCTGTGCATATCGCATGTAGTAAAATCACTTTCTCCATGCAACCGAGGATCCGTACAAGGGCAGGGGTTCGACCTAAAGGTCGAAATTTGTGGAACGGATGTACCAGTGGTTCGTGTAGGGGCAGGGGTTCAACCTAAAGGTTGAAATTTGTGGAACAGATGTACCAGTGGTCCGTGTAGAAGCAGGGGTTCGACCTAAAGGTCAAAATCTGTAGAACGAATTCACCAGTGGTCAGTACAGGGGCAGGGGTTCGACCTAAAGGTCAAAATCTGTGGAACGAATGTACCAGTGGTCCGTACAGGAGCAGCGGTTCGACCTAAAGGTCGTTCTACACCATAACGGGGCCCCTAGTGATCTCTGGTTTATTAGGAACGGTCGCCTGCGGCACCCAGACACAGAATATGCTACAATTTTATCTGTGCATGTTGTACGTAGCAAAATCATTTTCTCCATGCAACCGAGGATCAGTACAAGGGCAGGGGTTCGACCCAAAAGTCGAAATTTGTGAGACGGATGTACCAGTGGTCCGTGTAGGGGCAGGGGTTCGACCTAAAGGTCGAAATTTGTGGAACGGATGTATCAGTGGTCCGTGTAGGAGCAAGGGTTCGGCCTAAAGGTCGAAATTTGTGAAACGGATGTACCAGTGATCCGTGTATGGGCAGGGGTTCAACCTAAAGATCGACATCTGTGGAATGAATGTATAAGTGGTCCGTGTAGGGGCACCTAAAGGTCGTTCATTTCAAAATTAAAAAAAATAACAATACTTAGAAAAAAGTTTGTACTCTAAAAAATTGATACTTATAAAAAGTTTCTACTCTAACTAAAAAGATTAACTTTCAAAGGAGGGAGCTATTTTCAGGATCAACCGATTGTACTTTAACAAAATTGAAGAAAAAATGATACTTGCAAAAAGGTTTGTACTTAAAAAAAAATTCAAGAAAAAACGATACTTAGAAGATCATTGGACTTTAATGAAATTTAAGAAAAAACAATACTTAAGGAGAACCATTTTAAAAACACGGGAAAATACAAAAGACAATTTCAAAACAGGATGAATAAATAAAATAATAACCTTTAGGTAATTGCGCTTATATCCATATTTTGTCTTACATCCACACAAACATGTAAAAACATACACATACTTTACACACCAGAACACGTTTCACACTGCAATCCAATTAAATCTATAAAAATATCTACTAAATCTACAAAAACATTTGCTCGAATCCATTTGTCGCTTACCAGATGCCATTTAGAAACTTTATCTGCAATACAAAAATATCTACTGGCAACTACTACAGCAATCTGTATGTACGTTAATTACATGGAAAGAAACAAATATTTATTCAAAAAAGATCTGATAAAATACACAGATTACTATTGAAATACTATTCCACGTGCTGATTGGATGTCCGTTACCAGATAAGTCATAGGCTATCAGATTGGCGAAGTAAACGGAATGAAATTGTAACCCTGTGCATCGCACCAACTCTGCGAAATTTTGTACTTTGGAAAAATAAGGTGTGGGCTGTTCTATCGATCTACCGGCCGGTTAATTGCAGAATCCAGTTATGTCATTTTTCTTGGTGATTTTTTTTTAGATGCCAAGTCTTTTATAGTGCTCGGTGTTTTAAATATGCATCCTTATTTTTTAAAAAGGTGCTATTTTGGTCAAATCTTTTGCAAATTTAACTTTTTTTAATTGTTTATCTTTTGAAAACATGAAAAATGACCAAATTGGCTAAACATAGAGCGAACACGTCTTTAAAATCGATATAAAGCTGAAATTGGGTAGATTTTATGTGAATGTTGCACAATCTGTAGATGTAAAGTTGAAATTTAGAGTACGACAGATTATCAGAAGTGTCAGCAACGCTTAGTGTTCTATCCTGGAAGGGCATTTTATGTTTCAGTTGTGTGTATCTGGTATTGCTAATTATTGGAGGTCAGCAGCACAACATTATCTTCAGCCACACACACTGTGTTCTCTCTGGCTATTATGCCCTTAATGATGAATCAATTGCAGTTTACATTGGTCTAAAAATGAGGAAAAATGTACTTTTAATTTTTTACATGGTGAAACCTCTCATCACTATCAATTTATCAAACAAATCATTCATCCGTCCTTCAAAGAATCTCATCAAAGAAGGGGACAACGACAACAACTGATGGAAGTCAGGCTTAAGTTGTAAAGAACATAGAAAAAAACATTTCTTGCTATCTTCATGGTATCAAAAAACATTAAAGTGTGATTACAAATAATCACACACAGAAACTGCCATTTAATACACAAAGGTAAGGAACTGCAAAAGATTATCCAGATATAAGTTGCACAGCACTTACGAGAAAACACTTGCTACAATTGCTTCAATTTATAAAATAAAACATTTAACTGGCATTTTCCAAATGACCGGTACGGTCCCGAATTTGGTGACTCTTATGGCGCCCAGTGTTTTTAAAATTCATTTTTAACTTATAGAAAAGCATTTTTGTTAAATTTTTTTGCAAAATTAACAATATTTTAATAGAATACCACTTGTGAAAAGTTATATAGTCAAATTTGCATAAAAATCCAGTGGAAAAGACTTTATTATAAACTAAAACATTTTTAAACTAACACTTTTGAAAAATTAAATTAAAATTTTATACTTATAAATTTATAAAAAGCATGTAATCTTTAACACTAGAAAGACTGAAAATTGCCGTATACCTAGGAAGTCGGAAGGGGCCAGTGTGGCCCTTCCTAGATTTTTTGAGTGTAGGTAGACCAATTAGATATCTAAAATCTAGAAATATGGTAAAAATTAATTTAATAAAAATATAGTAGAGACTCGATGTTCAGAATTCCATAGGGTTTTAGTCTATTTGGATAATCAAAATGTTTGATTAAATGGAACATAAGGACTTTTTCAATCATTTATATTTCCGTTGTTCAGATAATTGAATTTCCACTCTAGATAAATAATAATTATAGATGATAATAATAATAAACTAAAATACTCTTGATCAATTAATGAAACTGAAAATTTATATGATACTAACCTGATTTATTTTCATTTTATGCAGTTTTCATAGCAATCAATGCACTTCTTCTTTCGAAGCACATTTGCCGCAAACTGCTTTTTTGAAATCCGGACATGTGTTCCATGTATGATTTCCTTTACAAGATATTTTTACCCTACATTTGGTTCTCTTTTTGATCTCTCTTCTTGTCTTCTCTGTTTACACATCGCTCCGTTGGTTTCCTTGCATTAGCTGTATTTCTTGATGACACGTATGGAGCACGGAGCTCTTCACATAACTGCAGAATAAAATTTCTGCGACTAAGTTCCTTCTTTCTGGTCACCTCTTTATATAAAATCCATGCATTTATAGCAGATATATCTAAAACATTAAAAAATATGTGCATAGGCCAACGACGAGTTCCTGATTTAGTACTATAAAGGCGTCTATAATTTAGTACTATAAAGGCATTTGGTCTATAATGTCCACACCGTACTTTGTTCGATTATAATATATTAGTTTCTGGGGGGTAGCATTTGGAATTCAAATCAGCTGTAAAAAAGAGTAAGGTCAAGGTCAAGCTAGGCTGAATGGCACTTGTCATGTTAGAGCTATTATGAGAAACTAAGAATTTCTCCGCATTATTGTAAAATACCTTGGGGCCACTCTGGCTTCTCCCATCATTCTAGGTATAAGGTTTGATATTTACGTTCCTATGAGGCCAATACATAAATGATTAAATAAGCACTAAAATAGGATCACATTATGAAAAGTCAGAAAGCTGCACTACGTTTAGTTAATTATTATTGAAATTACTGAACAACAAATAACGAGAGTAGCCACACAGGCCCCTCAGTCTTTCTAGTGTTAAACGATAAACTTACAAGAAAAACTGTGTATAATGATAAAACACTGAACAGGATACTTAAAAAGAAAAAAACACTATGATAAAACACGGAATTTGAAAAATAAAAATGCTGATACTTTAGAAGAAATTTGATGAAGAAACAATACTTAGACGAGAAGAAATTTAATAAGAAACGATACTTGGAAGGAATCTGATAAAAAACGATACTTGGAAGAACTTTAATAAAGCCCTTAATATTTTATGAAGCACTTAACCTTCTACTTTTTAGGGTTTTTTTTTTTTCTGCGCTTGTATTATTTACGATTGAAGCAGATCCTGATAATTTCCTTTGTGATATTCTTGCCTAGCTATGAAATCGGTCAAGTAAGAATCAAACTGATCCAATCACATGCAATGCTGTTTCAATGCTCGATCCAGCTCCCTTTAATTGCGTTTGTGTGCGCCCCTGTTCCCAGGTTTAAATATCAGACGATAATTTACTGACTAGTGCATGAACCCTTCATCTGAAAGGCAATCATATGCCTTCCAGCAGTCTGAAATTATTGTCCCCAGTTCAACATACTTTTTTATAACATTTATCAACACATCTTTACTTCTATTCTCAACTACTTAAAAAAACTCAGACCATTCAACTCCTCCAAATACTCAATTACCCTTCACTTGCTTGCCCCTATTATATTTTCTTTCGCCAAACATGCTTTCGTCAATCTCAACAATCTTACCAGATCCACCAAGCATTCTACTTTCACTCACAATCAGTTTCACACACGCCTTTCTACAAAGGTATTGCTATGACAGGAATTACAGGCGCAACCAAATACTTGTTTGCTCTGATAGTCAGGCTGCTCTTATGGCTTTAGGGAAGTCTACTATGACGTACGTCATCCCTTGTCTGGGAGTGCTATACTGCACTTTGTAAAATTGCTAGCAACAATTAAGTCATACTTTACTGGGTGTCTGGACATTCGGGCATTACAGGAAATGAGATGGCTGATGAATTGGCTAGAAAAGGTTCAAGTGCTCCTTTTGTTGGTCCCGAGCCGGTTTTGGATGTTCCCAATGAACTGACTAGAATTGTCTATGACATTTTCAGAAAGCTTCAGTGCAAGAACTGGCGTAATACTCAGGGTCAAAGGCAGGTTAAAGAACTGAACTGTAAATGCCCTAGCATGATTCAAAAGGAATTATTCAAGCTCAGTAGAACTGGCATCAGAAGGGCTGTTGGACTCCTTACTGGGCACTGCACCCTTAAGACATCTAAATATTATGGGCGTCACTAAGGATTCACTATGCAGAAGCCGCAATTATAGCAAAGAAACTGCTGCACACATACTTTGTGAATGTGAGGTGTTCTTGCTTATTTTGAAAAAGACTCCACATGACTAGATGGTGGATGAGATGAATATGTCAAAAAGCATAACTGATTGGAAGAGTTTTTGTAGAAAGGTGTGTGTGAAACTGATTGTGAGTGAAAGTAGAATGCTTGGTGAAAAGAGAAGGTCCTTAAGAAAAAAGACCAGTAGCCGAGGCAAAAATAAGCAAGAACACCTCACATTCACAAAGTATGTGTGCAGCAGTTTCTTTGCTATAATTGCGGCTTCTGCATAGCGAATCCTTAGTGACGCCCATAATATTTAGATGTCTTTTAAGGGTGCAGTGCCCAGTAAGGAGTCCAACAGCCCTTCTGATGCCAGTTCTACTGAGCTTGAATAATTCCTTTTGAATCATGCTAGGGCATTTACAGTTCAGTTCTTTCACCTGCCTTTGACCCTGAGTATTACGCCAGTTCTTGCACTGAAGCTTTCTGAAAATGTCATAGACAATTCTAGTCAGTTCATTGGGAACATCCAAAACCGGCTCCGGACCAACAAAAGGAGTACTTGAACCTTTTCTAGCCAATTCATCAGCCATCTCATTTCCTGTAATGCCCGAATGTCCAGACACCCAGTAAAGTATGACTGAATTGTTGCTAGCAATTTTACAAAGTGCAGTATAGCACTCCCAGACAAGGGATGACGTACGTCATAGTAGACTTCCCTAAAGCCAAAGCAGCCTGACTATCAGAGCAGACAAGTATTTGGTTGCGCCTGTAATTCCTGTCATAGCAAATTCTACAATACATAAGAATGGCAAAAACCGTAACCTGAAAGACAGTAGCATATCTGCCAAGAGGGTAAAACAATTTTGTACCATCATCCGGACAGCATACTCCAGTAACAAGTACTAGTGTCTAGCTTATAGCCATCAGTATATCACACAATACATTTCAATGAGCAGAAGTAAGAAATGCTCATAGAATAACACAGGTTGCCAGAGTTTCCAAAAGTAAACCAAATATCACTCCCATTATTGCCTATTTGGCTCGATAAAGAAAACAAAAAACGACCATACCAGTCATTGGGATTAAGCCTATTTAACTATCCAAAAAATCATGCATAAACAGTAATTTAGCTCACGAAAGTAAGGATTGCAAAAGATAAAATTCTGTTATAATTTGCACATCACTCTGAAAATGGTGTAACATATGGTTAAACTAATGCAGCAAACGCTGGCACAACCTACAATGATCAATCACATCCCATTCCTTAAAGAACATGAAATCAAAAGGAGGAAAAGATTACTCTCTATAGCTGTATTATTCGTATCCCTGCATAATGGATGGATATGCGATTGACAGCTACTCAATAAACTATACCGTTGGCTGTGAATTGTGTGCTGAGGTGTGTGATTGACAGCTACTTTATGAACTGCATCAGTTAGCCATGACTTGCATGCGTAGATGAGGTTTGCAATAGTTTGTTTTTCGTGGTACTGCTGCAAAATAGCCATTCATTAATGACGCATGTGAACAATACTTTTCTCTATATAACATGAAATTATTATAAAAATTTTAGTCTATTAAATAATTTCAAAAGTGGAAGAAAGATGATTATTGTTCATCTCTTGCGCAGAGATGCCAACCAATTGATGAAGAGTTATGTAGTTAGCAATCGTGACGATGTTGATTTTAACAAAGTGAAGGTTTCTTTGGAAAATTTAGAAGGGCTACTTAAATTATTAAAGGACTGGGACAAAGGAGCTTTGTAACAAAATAAGAACTTATGTCATTAAAATTAAGGAAAAAATTACTTTGGAAAAACAAAATGAGACAATGCACCATTATAGAAATGTTTGTTAAAAAATTTAATTGTTTTAAAGGTGTATGATAAATAAGAATTTTCTTTTTGAGTATTTTTTTATTTGTTTCATATTTTTGCTTACCTGTTCAAATTTCCATTTTGTAATGGAATTCAGGAGGTTCAAATTACGAAATGGAGGGGGGAGCTGTACTTTTTTTTTTTCAAAAAATGACCCAAAATCCGAAAAAGTATGAAATTCGCAATCACCAAGGACCGGAGAATTCCAGATTTGGGAATTCTGTATATACAGGGTGTTTAAAAAAAGCCAAGCTATACGAGGGGTGGTACTACAAACCATATCAAGCATTTTTCATCATAGTTAACCGGATCGGAAATGAAACGTAAAGGCATTACAGGGCTCTTACTTATTGGGAAGCGCCCATAGCTTAGCCCCCATGATCGCCCGATCTGTCGTGTCTTGACTTCTCTTTGTGGGGATATCTCAAGAGTCTGATCTATGACACTCTCCTTGAATCTGAAGAGAAATTTGTAGCCAGAATTTCGGCCGCTGCTGACAAAGTGTGCAACATGCCTGGTCTGTTTGAGAGAGTTCGCCAATCCCTCCATCGCCGCTGTGATATGTGCATTCCAGTTGGCAGTTGCTCTTTTGAACCAATATAGGTAACCCTTCTATAACATGGTAGATAGGTTCCTAGAAAATGCTGTGTTATGTGAAACTGTTATATGAGACCCAGAGCCAGTACAAAAAAGGGGGTTAGGTTCCGAAAACTTATTAAAACAGATGTATATTTTTAAGTCAATCCAAGCAACTTCAATTTTATTAAAAATTTAACATATGTATGTGTCAAACAATACAAAATATAATTATTTTCAGTTTATTAGCCCTCAATTTAATAATTTTCTTCCTCATCACTGCTCAATACAATTAAATGTAAACTCTCTTGACTCTTTGAATCACTTTCATCATTTGCGTCTTCTGCCCTCTTTAAAAAGTCTAATTTTGGCTTGTTTGTTATTCCTTAAAAGTTCGTTGTAGATCTCCTGGTATGGAGACAGGCAATTTTGCAGCTCCCTTTTGAATTTTCGGCTTCTTTCAGCGGATGGGTCTGCATTCAAGAAAAATAATTCAAGATATTTTGCTAAACTTAGGCCTTCCCTTAATTTCTTTAAAATTAATTTATTAATTTCACAATCTTCATCATTGCTTTTCTCTTCGAAATCGACTTGATGTACAACTTCTGAAGCCATTTTCAGTAAATCCGCTTCGCCAATTTCTTCTTCCATCAATAAATCTTGAACTACCTGAATAGCCATATCCTCAAAACCTTCGCTTCCGATCGATTTAGCAAGTTCTAATATGCCACCAATTTCATTTCTTATGATTCAAGGTTGTTTTCTATTTCAACTGATGATAGCCAAATCTTTTTCCAACATGCATTTAATGATGCTTTTAGTTCTTTCAACAATAAGGATATGATTTCGATACAGTGCTTAATTGAAAATTGCTTCCAAGCCTCCATGACACCAATTAATCTCGATTCAGTTAGGTCTAAAATCCATTATAATGACCTTTTGATGTAGTAACTTTTAGCGGTATAAATGATACCTTGATCCAATGGCTGGATCAACGAAGTAGTGTTTGGTGGTAGAAACTATTTGGATCTTGGGATGACTCAAATCTTGTGGGTGACCCGGAGCATTGTCTAATAGTAACAGCACTTTGAAGTCCAAATTTTTCTTCTTTAAATTATTTTCTACCTTTGGCACAAAAGACTAATAACCATTATCTAAATAAATTTCCAGTTTCCCAAGCTTTTGAATTTTCTGTCCAATGTACTGTCAAGGTCTTTTTATTTACGCCTTTAACCCTTTCGCGACGGCGGCATTCCGAAACTACCGTGGCACAAAGGATGGCGCGCTTCGTTTCCGAAATGTGCCCCAAAGACGGCTATTTTTTTGCGCTAAGCCTAACTCTTGAAAAAAATTCACTAAAAATCACCCGTTCAACACAGCATTCTACTATTTTCAGGAATAAAGGAAATTCTTATTTTCTATTTGATGTATATTTTTCATACAAATTTTCTGTTATCAAAATATTAAAAATTTTAGTGTATTTAAAATGATTACTTACCTTGATTAAAATAGTTATCAGTTAATCAGAAAAAATATTGAAATGATGGTAATGAAATATTTATATAGCTAATAGAAATTATGTACATATATACACAAGAAAATAGCGTAGCTATTTTCATTAATACACCTTTTGCGTATGGTATATTTCAAAGCAAGTACCCACGCACAGACCAACATTGCAATCTTTGCATTCATAATAAGTCGTTATGCGCTTTCTTTTGCCTTTTGTAGTTTGCGAGCAAACTATACATCTTCTTCGGAGGTCTTTTTTACCTGTATCAGAGCACAATTTTGGAAAATGTCTTCCAGTTAGATGGAGAGGGGAGGGGATGAGATAACTACTTCTACTGGACTGTTCAGGGGTAAAGAACATTTCAATAAGTTGCTCTATGAGATGAAGACGAAACTGCAAGATTGGGGATTTTTTCCCTTTCTTATTGTCAAAAAGACTATGAGCATTCAATATTGCAATATCTAGAAAGCCAAAAAATAATTTTCTGTACCATTTGATAGTTTTTCTATAAGCTGGATAATGCGTTAGAGATGCATCCCCAATATCCCCCCCCCCCCCCCATATATTTGTTATATTCCAAAATACAATTTGGTTTTAAAATGTCTTCGGATGTTTTCCGGTCTTTCTTTCCAGAATTTTGCATTTTGTCAGTATGAAGAGTTGTTAACATTAAGACATCCTTCTTTTTGTCTTTGAATAAAATGACATTCACACCATCCTTTTGCTGCAATTTCTCCTTTGCGTAGAGGTACAGACGGAAAATTCTTTGGCATGTCCTTCCGATTTTTTAAAACTACCACATACATGCGTATTGTTAGACAACAAATACTTTGCGAGTACAGGAGAGGTAAAAAATCTATCCAAATACAAAGTATATCCTTTTCCTAAAAGTTCACTTAGAAGTGTTTTCACAACACGTTCTCCATACCCACCATCAGAACTTGATAATTCCGTGTCCTTTCCAGTATACACAAGGAAATTCCATATATATCCTGATTCCGATTCTGACAATTTATATATTTTTATTCCATATCTGGATCTTTTCGAGGGGATATATTGACAAAATCCCAGCCTTCCTTTCCATGAGAACAAAGATTCATCAATGCACACTTTCTTTTAGGAGTGTATACAGATTTAAATTTTGAAACTAATGCATCTAACACGGGTTTCAATTTATCTAGTTTTTGGGCATTACTATCGAGTAAAATGAAGGTAACTTAATATTCCCATAAATCGATCGCGACTCATAACTGAATTGGAAAAAGGAGTACTGATAATTGGATTCTTTGAAAAATACATTTTAAGATTTGGTTTTCTGACAATGCTCGTCAAAACTACTAGTGCGAGAAACACACGAAATTCGTTTCCTGTCACACGTGTAAATACATTTAGAATTGGTGGAGTCTTCGATGTGGAAGGAGAGATGAGACTTTTCTCCCATTTTTTCTTTGCAAACTCATTAGTTGCTTTTACGATAAATTCTACTAGTTCATCATCAAAAAATATGCTAAAAAAATAAAGTTCCTTATCTAAATTAGGCGGAATGATATTGTGATTTATTCCAGGTATGTTCAAAAACTCCAAAGAATTCAGATCTTTCAAATCACATCTCCAAACATCACTCGAAAAAACAGCAACTGAAGCTGGCGGCGTTGTAATAATAGTACGCTCAGAATCTGAGGAATCAATTGCATTTTCAGATTCATCTTCAGAAATAACACTTTTCTACGAATCTTCCCTATATGCATCGCTTTCATTACTGTCTGGTTCGTTTACCATACGCGTATATTCTTCCACTGACAGAAAACGTTTCAAACCAGCCATACTTTTATCCGAAATAACCTAATCATTTCATTGCCACACATTCCTTTACCCCCCCCCCCCCCCCCCCCCCCCCGCACAAAAAAAAATACTCTCTTATATTCCTCTAATTCAGCAAGAAAATCAATAAAAGCTAAAATCAGAACGAGACCCGGAACTCAATTATAAAATTGTTTATGCTGCGAGGAGTGAGCTGTCTGTTTACTTTACAGAACCATGCCCCCTCCCCGCTCCAAATGGAGAAATAATTCATTGGATTCTCTTTCTGCCAAGGTCAAGCACCTACAAAATACATTTAAGTTGCTTCCACGGGCATTTAGCGCCATCTAGTAGACAAATAAATTCAAATGAAAATGTTCCACGTAGAAACACCAATACGTGCCACTCGGTGTTTAGGGTAAAGTTCTCTCCGGCACCAGGGCGTGCCGTACATCCTTGAATGCAAGTTCACAGCTGGCACGCCCGCGTGCCAACTGTCGCGAAAGGGTTAAGTGCACGTCGATTTAATGATCTATGAACAAGCAAGGGTTTTGTCCATAAAGTCTCCTGATGCATTACTACACAAAAGTAGCGTTGTACGATCTTTAGATACCTTAAATTCAGGTGCAGTTTTTTTTGTTTTGGTATAAATGTTCTATTGGGCATTTTTTTCAACCAAAGCTCAGTTTCATCAGCATTGAAAACTTGGTTTGGTGTGTATCCATGTTCTATAATGTTTTTAATTTTTTCTGGATACGTCCTAGCAGCTTCAACGTCAGCTGACACAGATTCGCTTTGTATTTTTATGCTGTGGATCACGAAACGCTCTTTGAATTTTTTAAACCAATTTGCTACAAAATCTGGACTGACAGAAGATTCTCCATTTTCTTTAAAGTGTTTGTAAATGTTAAGAGCTTTTTGTTTAATGATATTCCCATCCAATGGAATCTTTTTTTTGGCAGCTATCATCAATCCAAATGCTAAGTGCTTTTTTTTTTCCTCAATTATTGGCACACTGTTACAAGATGCATATTTTGCAGATATAGTAGATCCTACAGTCACAGCACTTCTAATTTTCTTTTCATTTTTCTTAATGGTTTGAATTGCTTCATTTAAATTTAGAGTTTTTGCAATGTATGATGCTTTTTTTCCTCATAATACGATCCGAAATTTGTATTTTAACATCCAAAGAAATAAATTTTCTCTTCAACTTTGTTTTTTATTTTTATCAGACATAGTTTGGGATTAAAATTTAATTTTCTAAAACATAATCGTAAAAATAAAAATGAACTCTTTAACTGTTATCCTCTTCGGGACTGGTGTGCCATATATGCATTCCCTAAGAGAGTGTCTCACAGCTGGGCATGTCACACATGTATCGCTAGAAAATGAACTTAGTGGACGGCTGATGCATATGTGTATTTTAAACAATTTTTAAAGACCACTGGATGGCACCCTGTGTCCATTACTTTTGAACTGAACATAGTTTTTGGATCCTGACCTTCAGTCTGTTCCCATTCTGTCTAACCTTTGTATTTTGCTTATCAGCTGTTGCGGGAGGGAGGAGGGAAAGCGTAATGTAAAGAAACAGAGCTTGGCTCTTTTAACTTTCCATGTGATATAAATATTCGCGTTTCTGATATCTCTCAGAATACTTTTTTATTTTTTTTTTGCTACTATGTGGGGTCTTTTAGGGTTTTATTATTACTATGTGGGGTCTTTTAGGGTTTTATTGTCAGTTCTGATACACTTTGCATTGCTTTCGGATATATTTCGCGTACTTCCCTTTTTATTTCGGAAATCCTTGACTCCAGTTTATTATGGCTAGAAAGCGTTATTTATCAGAGGAAGAATATACTAGCATAATAAATGAGCCAATTAGTGACATAGATGAGAGTGATGACTCATTTTTTAAAGTTAGAAAGTGATATTTCTAGTGATTCTGATATGGACATTTAGTAAGACTGAGTTCCTGCCTTCCTCTTCCCATAAAAGTTCGACTCAAGATACTTCATCATGGACTCGAGCACTTGAGGAATTGCATCCCCATACATTTATTGGAACACAGGGAACAAGTTCTGTAGTAAATGCTGAAAAAGAAATTGATTTCTTTAATATTTTCTTTGATGATGATCTACTAAATTTGATTGTTGAAGAAACACACTTTTGCTCAAAACAATCAAATAAGTGCTCCATCAACTTCTAAGTCAGCCAAATTTTCAAATTTAAGTATTGCGAATATAAAAGTGTTTTTTGCAATGATAATACTGATGGGCATTATCAAGAAGCCTAATTTGAAAATGTATTTTGCTATAAATGAGATGCATGCTACTCCGTTTTTCAATAGAGTTTTGCCTAGATATGTGTTTCTTAACATTTTAAAATCTTTGCATTTCACCTTAGACAAGTGCTAAAAAGTTGGGAAAACTAGGACTAATCGTAGAAAATCTGAAAATTATATTTAAAAGAACCTACATATCCGAGGAAAATATTTGCATCGATGAATCCCTTTTTGCTTGGAAAGGATGTCTTGGCTTTCGTCAGTATGTTCCATCCAAAAGATCATGTTACTGGATTAAAATATATAAGTTATGCGAATCAATTACCGGTTATGTATGGAATTTTTTAATTTATTGTGGGAAAGGCATAGAAATGTTAAGCAACGACGGGTCTTATGGAGAAAGAGTAGTGAAAATATTGATGAGTGACTTATGTGATAAAGGGTATATAATTTATATTTGGATCGTTTTTTCAATTCCCCATCGCTTGCTGAATATTTGCATTCCGTAAAAACGAATATTTGCGGAACAGTATTAAAAACAAGAAAAAGAATGCTTGAAGACTTTCCAGAAAGAAAACTAAAAAAGGATGAATTGGATGCGATGCAACTAGATAACATGAACATCATTACATTCAAAGAAAAAAGAAAGACGTTTTTATGCTAACAAGCATACATGAGCCAGAAATGGCTAAATCTGGCAGAAAAGATAGTTACTGGAGAGGACATTTTAAAACCTAAATAAATGTATTATAGATTACAATAAAAACATGGGTGGTGTAGACATAGGAGATGCAGCATGTCATTTTCTCCCGGACGTCCTTTTTGCTGCTCATGTCTTTGGACGAGTCGGTCGTTCTGGGCTTTCGACACCATTTATGTTGCTCTCCTGGCCACACACTAAACTGTCGTAAGCCTCAGGGTTGGCTGTGTGGTCTGGGCCTTCAACACCATTCATGTTTGCTCAAGTCTTCAGACGGTCTGGGTCTTCAACACCATTCATGTTTTAGAAAATCAGTGAAATGGTGCAAAAAATTGTTTTTTGGGCTGATGGATATAACAATATTGAACTCCATCATTCTTTTTGACAAAAAACATGACATTAAAATGCTGCTTCTCCAATTTAAAATGAAACTGATGAGCAAATTATAGAGAACTATGGAAATTATTGAGAAGGAAAGCAGTTTACAGTCAGATCTGTACCAGCACCTATCCGATTATCTGGTAGGCATTTTCCTACCCTTAATATGAACGAAAAGGGTGAAAAAAGCCAAAGAAGGTGCATAGTTTGTTCACAAACTGCTAAAATAAAGAAAACAGCAACAAACATTTTATGCTTGCAGATCATGCAATGTAGGACTTTGCGATTCTCTGTGCTTCGAGATTTACGACTCTGTGTTCATTTTAAATTTTGTTACTTCTTCTTGTAAATAGTCTTTGTTGTATTTTTTTATTAATTTTAAACTTTATTAATGTATTTTGTCAATTAAAACTTCAGAATAATTTGAATAGCGCTTTCGAAAATTATTTCTCAAGGTAAGCAAATTTTTTTTATATATTTTTATGTAAATTAAAGGAAAAAAATTATTAAATGCTAATTTTAATGTATGTGACAACTTAAGTAGTAATCCAAAATGGTACCAAAAATTACGACGTTAAAACTTCAACATTTTTTTTTTCTTGTGATTTTTTTTTCTAAAGTTAGGTTTAGCAACGCAAAACCCCCGTCCTGTGGTACGATTCCTTTTGCCTCCACTCCGTTCCGAGGAAATGTCTTAAACAAAGGCACGAAAGGGTTAACACATGTACAATGTATGTACCTCAAATAACTTAAAATAAGTTCCTTCCAAAACATACAAACACTAGAATTTCTTTAAATAATTTTTCTGAGATTCACGTAACACAACTAAACACTTGAAACACAAAACATGCAATGATGCGCAATAACTCTATCATTGGCTCAGTAGTGATAGCTAGAAGCAAACATGTACTGTGTCTAAGTAAAAATCGTAAATCTGTCATTTGCATTTTGTTTTGTACGAGGGTTTCTGCAAATTTCAGATCGTATTAGAGTAAAACAGTGTTGTTAGATAGCGTGTTATAGGAAGGTTTCCACAAATTTCTGATCGTGTTAGAGCGAAACCGTGTTGTTGGATACCGTATTATAGGAGCGTTACCTGTACTGTAATTATTGTTTATTAAATGTCATTTTATAACTTCTAAGTCATTCTTGTGTTTACACCTCACCTCATCGGTTTCACCATTAAGCTCGCACCAACACCTTTACTTTTCTTTTCCGACCCGGTAAACCATGACGAAAAATGCTTGGTTTGGTGTGTACTACCACCTCCTAAAGTTTGGCTCATCTTTTTTGAATCACCCTATATACATATATATATATATATATACAGAGATCGCCCTTGAAATTTTCCAGAATAGTAAAAATAGTCCCTGACTTATTTTGAAGGAGTATTTTGCTTTCCAGAGGAGTAATTTTTAACAAATGTGCAGTTATCCTCAAATTTCCAGATATTATAAAAATAGCTTCAGTAAAAAAAGATTTAAGAAATTCTCTCTTGTACCTGACTGGAAAAAACAAAATATATTATGTATTTGACAGACTTAAATCATTTTTTTAATACCATTATTCAAAAATTGATATTCATTTCATTAATAACGCATTTGAAAAATAGTTTGTGTATAAAACATAAAATAACAAATTTTAGCCAATGCAAACATTTCGAAAGTGAAAAATATTTTCACAATAGAATGAAATATACGGAGGATCCTGTACAAATGCAGATTTATATTAAGCATCAATTTTAATTGCTGCCAAAAATGGTTGCTGTTTATTTGCCTAAATCATTGTTTTAATACCACGTTTTGGAAAATGTCCCTTCACAGGGTTTATACCCATTTTTCAAAATAGGAAAAATATATATTATGTGGATTTTAATGATTAACCAGAATAAGAAAATAAGCTAGTTTAGTTAATCTAATACACAATATTTAGAAGATAGAGATGGATGGCAAAATATACTAATGGGCAATTCACAAGAACAAACTGAATTGTGTAATCTTATGTTTATGCGAAAATAATTTTAATAATTAACCGTTTAGAAGATTTATCCAGAATGACAACTTTTACGGAACATTATTATTACTTTCATGGAAAAAGCAATCGCAATCTTAATTTACATTACACTTGGCTGTAAATCCCCTTTGTCATAGCAATACCGTGCAGGCGACCGTAAATTTACATTGCCCTAGATAGATAGGCAATTCTCCATAGGAAACTATGCAAATTCCATAATCCGTAGTATGAGATTGTATCCCGTAGAAACTATTGAGAATTCGTATTAATCGGCATCTCTGCTCTTGCATGGAGCAGTGAAAATCATGATTTTTCACAATCGCGTGGAGATGGATTACTAGAAGGATGAGAAAACTCTGATCTCAAAATAAGTGTCTGTTTTCAAATTCGTAACATTTTTGGGAAATTCGTAACCGATGAAAGATATAAAGAGATAGATACATATTGTTACAACTATAAGAAAAAAAATAATTCAATGCCTCGGACATATGATGAGGATGGAGGATAGGAGAGTCACTAGAAGGCTTTTGGAAGGAAACCCAGGAGGGTCAAGATCTCGAGGAAGACCTAGAGTCAGATGGAAGGAGCAGGTAGAGGAGGATTTGAAATTGCTTGGTGTTAGCAATTATAAGAGGAAAGCGGCCAATAGAAAGGAATGGTCAAAAATCTTAAAGGATGTCAAGGCCCTACAAGGGCTGTAGTACCATGATGTTGATGAATAGCGTGAAATATGTGTATAGAGGCATTATCTCGATCTCTGCCTCCGTAATTTTGGAGATTCTATATGTAGATGACCTCGATGACCCATTTAGCAATTTATGCCAAATTTAGAAACTTTTCATGAAGCACATAATATATTATGTAAAAGAAACAAGCTATTAATTAATGAATTATGCTGGTTTAAATTTCTGTTATGCGGATTAACATCATATGTGCAGAAGCTTATCTGCTCCAAGGAGGTTAAATTCTTGGGAATTTACTTTGACAAGGGACTCAACTGGAAGAGACACTTGGATTATTGCATGACTAAAGCCAGAAGAATCTTCTGGTCTTGTAGGAATGCCATTGGGAAAACCTGGGGCTTAAATCCTAAGGCTATCCATTGGATTTACTCGATGGTAATCTGTCCTATCATTTCGTATGGATCCATTGTTTGGTGGTCCAGAATTGGATGTGAAACAGCTAAACTAGAACTAGTTAAGCTTCAAAGGATGGTGTGCATTGCAATCTCTGAATGCATGAAAACTACTCCTACTGCAACTCTTGAACTTTTACTCGGTTTGCATCTGCTCTACATGCGTATTGAAGCACAGGCACTTATCTGCATGAACAGACTTAAATATCTGAAATACTGGAAAGATTACTCAAGGTATCTATCTTGGGGTGAACTTAACAGTAATGTTGCTAGTCATCCTTATTTCTGTATGCCACCTGATGGCATTCATGTCAAATACACGTTTGACAAGCCTTATGAAATTCAGGTCCCCTCGCGGGACGACTGGAAGAGGACTCCCACCTATATTAAACGGAACTGTATTGTATGGTACACGGATGGCTCGAAGATGGCACAAGCACTGGTGCTGATGTGTGCTGCTCTGATGATGGTACTGAGCTGTCTTATCGGCTTGGCAATTTTGCTACTGTCTTTCAGGCCGAAGTCTTTACCATCCTTATGTGTTGTAGAATTTGCTATGACAGGAAGTATAAGAATAACCAGATTTTCATCTGTTCTGACAGTCAGGCTGCTCTTATGGCTCCTGGGAAGTTCACTATGACTTCTTCCCTTGTTTGGGAATGCTACAATGCACTCTGTGAAATTGCTAGCAATAACAATGTCATTCTTTACTGGGTGCCTGGTCATTCGGGCATTCCTGGCAATGAGTTGGCAGATGAACTTGCTAGGAAAGGCTCAAGTACTCCTTTTGTGGGCCCTGAGCCGGCCTTGGGTATCCCCAATGACCTTGTTAGAAGAACTGTCTATGACATCTTCAGGAAGCTTCAATGTAAGAACTGGCGTAATACTAAGGGACAAAGGCAAGCGAAAATTCTCAACTGCAATTGCCCTAGTACACATCAAAAAGAACTTTTCAAGCTCAGCAGAACAAACATCAGGAGGGCTGTTGGGCTCCTTACTGGGCACTGCACCCTCAAGAGACACCTTAACATTATGGGTGTCACTAAAGATTCGCTTTGCAGAGGCTGCAATTACAGCGAAGAAACTGCTGCTCACATTCTCTGTGAATGTGAGGTTTACTCTGCTCACAGATTCGAACACATTGGTCGTCATGTGATTGAACCCTGGGAGCTGAACGACATACCTGTCAAGTGCCTGCTTATTTTCGCATCGGCTACTGGTCTCTTTTCTTAGAGATCATTCTCTTTTAGGGTAGTACAATAGACCTCTGGTCGATGTGCTGGGCTCTTTTGGAGCTACCCACCTTCATATCATTCATTCATTCAACATCATATGTGACTAAATTTTCAGCAGCCGATGGCAATTTTCCATAAAAAAATATGGAAATTTCATAATTTGTATTGTAAAAACGCTTTCCATAGAAACTATGAAAAAATCGGCAGCAATTGACACTTTTAATCATTTGGCAACATTAAAAAAAGGTTCTATTTAACCAATTTTTGGCAATAAAAAGTTTGTTGGTGCAAACGCAAAATTTGGAATCATTCTACTAAATTCCGGATTTGGGAGCGTTTTGGATATCTGGCCCTGGATAAACGATCCTGTACTGTGTTTATTTTATTTTTCGTCAATTGATGTCAAGGTTCATTAAGCCGATTGTTCTGAAGCTTCGACACCTGATAAATTGTTTGATGTTGAAGTCCACTTGAGATATGATAATCATAAAAGCATCGATCTTAGTATTTCCACTTTATGGTATCTGTCAAATAGTAGTGCTTCTCCACTTCATGAATTAGAGTTTCGCTATGAATGCAAGAAGTTTCTAATTGGCATAATTTCTAAAATGATTGAAAAATGCCCAGTAGACTTCCTGATGAAAGCAGTTTTAAGCCTAAAAACTATACGTACTAGTAGTGTATTTTTTGAACAAAAAATGACTGTGCTTTTACGAAATCTACATGAAAAAGACTTGATTTCAGGGCTAACAGCAGATAGAGCTAAACAACAGTTTTCTGAGCTATGCCAATTCTCCAAAAATCTGTGGAAGAATGAATTTCTTGCATTTTGTGAAAATAAAACTTGTTTGGATAATTTTTTTATGTCTTTAATTGGAAGTGAAGACTTTTGTTTCGTGATTGTGCATAGCATCGGAAGATAGAAATGATTTAGTAAGTTTATTCGGTTCACCTATTTTTGTTTAACTGTAGATCTGGAGCACTTCATTTCACTCCATACTCATAGGGACTATATATATTTATACAGGGCATTATTTCATTTTTTAAAATCGGTAGCGAAATTTACTAGTGATCAAAAATGCCAATAGCAAAAATGTTTCTTGACTAGTAATTAATTAGACTACATGGAGACAGTCAATGTACCCGCTAAAATGTGAATAATAACTAAAATTTTGGGGAACTTTAAAAATTGAGTGTAATTTTCTCACTCTAGCCAAACATTTGAGTGAGATTTTTAAAACTTGAGTGAAAATTCAAAAATTTTTGTTTCAATGAAACAATTTTAATTTATAAACATTTGCATGATGTTACAATTAACAAAACATGCATTTGATTAGCTAATATACAAAAATGTAACATTGTGTAAATGACAAAACCTTAGCAAAATGAATTTGCATTTTGCAAATGCAGAAAGTCTGCTTTAGCAAGGGTTTAGTATTTGCAGAAATTTGTTTTATTAAATCACATTTTACAGCTGCTAATATATATATTTTTTTCCGTTTGCTTTTTGGGTATTTTGGCGAGAGATAGCTCAATTAAATTTTGGAGATCAATTAAAGTGTCATTTTTGATGTTTGATAACAAGATTTTAGTACCACGCATTTGGTCTACGGAAATTGTGATTATGTTTTTCTCCTCTGCATTTTATTGAAGCATAGCTCAAATAAATTTATATTATATTCAATTTATTTATATTCAATTTAAAAATACTATTTTTAATGTTTAGCAACAGGTAACAAGATTTTAGCGGAACAAATTTGTTTCCTGTGGACACTGGAATTGCGATATTTTTTCTCGGCATTTTGGCGAAGGATAATTTAAGTAAATTTTGGGGATCAATTAAAAAATGCTATTTTTGATGTTTAGTAATACAAAACGAATTTGCATCCCGCGGATATGAAAATTGTGGTCTTTTTTGCGAATCTCAGCAAAATTTTGTGATTTACGCATTATATGTTTTATAAATTGTATGGATATTTTTCTAAAATTCCATAAATAAAGTAATTTTGTAGAAATTTGCAAAAAATCGAATTATGTGCACTTCTCTTTATCGAGAGAACGGGACAAATTGTAATCTCCTGCAAAAATAAAGAGACTAGCAGCTATGAAATTGTGATACAATTGTTAATGAACTAGCTTGTTAAAATCATTGAACGTTATCAAAATAACTAGAATGCTTCATTATTAGTTGACAGGCCCGTCTTAGATACGGCCGGGTTCGTTGAATTAATTTTTTTCCTTATTTATAATGTGCAATATGGACCAAGTTAAAAGGGCCGATCATGCCCTTGTTTTCCTGATCCAGCTCCAAATTTATAATTCCAATCTTGGCTCCATCAAAGAAATTTAAAATACAGATAGGATTGACTGTTGCTTACAAATGCAATTCCTTTCTACTTTGTAGTGTCATTGCAGATAGGCACTCGATTAAAAATGCCTGCACCCACAATGTGAGATTCCACCGCATGCCTTCTGGGAGATAAATGTGGTCAAGGTTAGTTAACTCCCCAAAATGCAATTATCTGACAGTGAAAGGGGTGATAGAAAAGGGATTGTAGTAGGATATCTATGAAAGGGAACGTGGGGTGACAGGAATCAATGACAAGTTGTAAATTTTTGTCTTGATCCATAATCAATGGATTCAAAGGGGAAATGCAAGGAGCATTTGAACACTTGATCATACAGGTATAAAGTCTATGGTTTGAATAGAGGGAAATATATTCATACCACGAGAAAACATCACACAGCAATTTCTATTGTGTGATATTCTCTAGAAAAGGGCAAGATTCTCGTGGTCTAATGGGAACCCTAGAAAACTGAAGAAAAAAATTGATTTGGGAGTGGGTGGGAGAGGATGCAAACGAATCAGAAAAGGTTACTAGCAATTTGCTACTTGCTTTTAGACAAAATTGCACCTTGTATATATATATATATACACACATATATATATACAGGGTGAGTCAGAACTCTTGGGCCAAACTTTAAAAGGTGATAAATCACATCTAAACAAGCAATTTTTATCATACAAAGCAGGGTTGTAACGCAAGAGGTGAACTGCTAGGCGGTAGCTTATGAAATGAGGAAATGATGACTCTCTCGTGAAAATAGGAAACACAAAAATGACAGAGTAGGCACGAAGTACGTTTTACTGGCAGAAATTGCAGAATGCATGGACAAAGTTACAGAAACTGCTCAAAAGCGCGACCACCAGCAGTAATGCAGGCTTCACACCTGCGACATAGCGAGTGGCGCACGTTAACAGAAACACCCGGCATATCTTGGACACCAACAGCAATCCTAGCAACAAGGTCCTCATCGGAGTCGATGGGACTATCATAGATGAGACTTTTCATATGCCCCCATAAGAAAAAGTCGAGACAGGAGAGATCAGGCGATCGTTAAACCCTGGTTAGTTCTGATGCAGTCGTCACTGCATTCAGACGTCTAGCAGTTCACCTCTTGCATTACGACCCTGCTTTGTATGACAAAAATTGCTTGTTTAGATGTGATTTATCACGCCTTGAAGTTTGACCCAAGAGTTCTGACTCACCCTGTATATATACACAAGATGTTTCAGAACTCATGGGACAAACTTTTAAGGAGTGGTAGAGCACACTACAACAAACATTTTTTGTATAGGAATGTATAGGCGCAAGTGACACGTTAAGGCACAAATACAAGAAATAGACATTAAAGGAAACATAAGTTGTTTATTTACAGCATCGTTGACAAGTGCTTCTTTACAGCAATGTTTACAATAATTGCTCAGAATTGCTTCCACTAACAGTAATACATGCTTGGCAGCGTCAATGGAATGATTGGTGTGTACTGTTGCCTGTAGAGGACAGTAGGTGGCTTGTTATGCATCAACATTATGCATCTGCAGGAGCACACCATTTGCGTGTGACTGTGTGGTTGCCCATGATGAGAGACTTATGCACATTGAAAATACCTTCGTGTGTAAAAATCGCCTTATCTATGAATTGCACATGAGCTAGGAAGTCTGGCTGCAATGCACTCTGCTGCAAAAACACTGGCAGATTTCATATGTGCAAAGGGTAATCCTCCGTTTTCAAAGCTTGAGTTTTCTGAAAATGGAATGAGTGTAATTGTTCTTCGTTTAACACTCTTCAAACGGTGGGTTGAGTCAGGCCTATGCGGTATGCAATAGATCTTGTATTTCTGTTGGGGCTTCTTCTACAAGGTTCAAGATAAATTCGTCCACATCTGGATGTCGTACACTCTGTTCACCTGTTTCTTGTCTACTGATGTCAAAGGAACCAGATTCACAAATTTGGCTGTGCAACCTCTCAATTTTGTGGTCCAGCACTCGTCTATTCGGAAAGCATTCCTGATACATCCTTAGTTACCATTTGCAGCTCCATATATTAGATGCATGTCTGCCTTCTCTGCCATCACGGGCGACAACATAGTCGCACGCAAATGGCATGTTTCCGCAGATGCATAATGTTGACATGCAGCAAGCCACCTACTGTCCTCTACCGGCAACAGTACATGCCAATCACTCCATCAATGCTGCCAAGCATGTATTCCTTATGGTGGAAGCCATTTTGAGCAATTATTGTAAACATTGTTGTAAAGATGCACTTGTCAACTATGCTGTAAGTAAACAATTTGTTTCCTTTCATGTCTATTTCTTGTGTTTGCGCCTCAACACGTCACTTACGCCCATACATTCCTATACAAAAAATATTTGTTTTAGTGTGCTCTACCACCCCTTAAAGTTTTTTAGGGCGCGGTAGCCCATTGGTTAGCGCGTTGGAGTTGCACTCGGTAGGCCCGGGTTCGATTCCAGCCACTGCCAAAACTGCCGCCGTGTTCATGCGGAGTACGATCACGTTAAACATGTGGGTCCGAAAGTCCTTCCGAGAGGTTGGTGGTAGGGGAAGGAGGGTACGGTCCCTGTGGATGCCTCCCACACTGGGTTCCGGTCTAAATTGGGTGGCACTTCCCGACCGTCCAAGCAGTTACCTTACACCTTTCTGGTAGGTCGGACAGTCTGGGTTTCAACAACAACAACCCCTTAAAGTTTGTCCCTTGTCAATAAAATGGAATCATTTGATTTTGTCTTATACAGAGAAGTCTTTAAGCATCCCAATAACTTTGTTAGGAAAGATCTATGAGTGTACATGTTAGGTCTAGCTATAGTAAAGTGACCATTCGTGATCGAATAAAAAATTATTGCAGTATCCCTAGCAGAGCATTTAAAAAGTTAAGATAACAAACTTATCAGCTAAGCAAAATAGACAAAAAACCAATTACAAATTTGTAAAGCATTGTCTAATTTCTAAGAATAGTCAATAAAACTATTATAGAAGGCATCTATTTGATACAATAGGATTATTGGTGAATGGCTGTCGGATTCAGGAATTATACAGTAAACAACACAAACAAAAGTATCTACTGTAAAGCTGAATCAAATTGCTCTCCCTCATCAACAATTCATATTTACTTAAAGAAAGAATGTTACACTATGATTGCTTTTAGTGCCTGCCAACCAATGAAATAGGACAGGTAGTTATTGCCTTTCTATAAGCATTTTGTCTGTACCAGATATCCATTCATACTGATGTAGCTGTACAATTTTGTAAATGACATTTTTCTTCTATTTCCTTTTTTGTTGCCAAGTCCTTTCTTCGATGCTCCACTAGACGTGGCAAACGTGTTGAAAGACGTGTTGAAATTGATTATTTGATCGATATGGCCACAGAGAAGCCTAAACATATGTACTCATGGACCTTTCCTTACAAAGTTATTGTGGTGCCTAAAAACATTCTTAGGAGCCCAGATATATGAATTTGTAAATAGTATCCTCACCACCCACAAACATCCAAAGATAAACAAAAAAGATCAATCATGTATAAAGCATTGATTATGAAACACTTTTCAACTTAAACATCTCTAAAATGCGATACATTCCTCTGTAATATTTTAAAAATTATCACAATACTACATTAATTCATTATATTTGGAAACTTAAAAGTTCATCGTAAAAAATGAACTTCATTCAAATGACGTCAATTGAATATAAATCGCCTGGCTCCTCGGTAATGTTTTTAACATTATCATAATACTACAATAATTTATTATATTTGAAAACTTCATAAAAACAACTGAAATTTATTCAAATGACGCCATCGAAATATAGCACGCCTGGCTCTCGCTATAAAAGCAGCATTTCATTCATAAACATTTTCCCATTCATTTCATTCATCACAATACTATAATAACTTATTTTATTAAAAAACTTAAGACCATGGAGTTACAAGTAATTAAACTCTATGCTTAAAACTTCATCGAAAAAAATCGTCCTTCTCTCTGTAAAATCAATGAATATTTCATTCATATCAGCTATGCAGACTCCATAAGCTAAATAATTTTGCTTTAAAGAGATACAGCAATTCTTATACAACTCATTCTACATATTTTGCTGTTTACATTTTATATAAGTGAAAAATAGGCTTCATTGTAGAAATAATCAAATTTGGATGATCATTTAAACTCAAATATATTGTAATTGTGTTGTTTCAGTATGTAGATGCACAGAATTTAAGCAAAAATAAAGCGGTTTTAGGATGGATACAATACTCATTATGAATTAAAAAGAACTTTAAATATCACAATTTTGATACAAGATGGATGCCATATTTCATTTTGAAGTAGGTCACATGATCTCTTCATATAAGAGGTGTAATTATTATTTTAATTTTTATTTAAAAACTACTGAATATATTTTGCTGAAAATTTTTTTATATATTTTATTGGATAATTTGAATATTACCTAAAATTTTCGAAGCAATTTGTGAATTTTAAATCCGCTTAAAAAATGCTTGAAAATTTAGGTCAGATAGGGTTCAATGTATTTCATTTTTTCAACCTGGGTTCAATCCAAAACTAATTGAGTGATATTATTCATTTATATTCCCATAGGTCCCACAGACCGGCTGAACAACATACTAAAATTTCATTTTGATTAAGCCATTTTTACAGCAGTTATCGTGCCAACGGACAGACAGACAGACAGAATGAACAAAGTCATAAATAAACACTTTTCAACTTTGTTGTAAAGTGTTAAAAACGCATATTGTAGTATTACGCAGCATAGCACATAATTCCAGACACACCACTCATGTTAAAAAATTATTTTCTCAAAAACCCATTATTTACAAGCACTTTACAACGTAGTTGAAAGTGTTTATGACTTTGTTCATTCTGTCTATCTTTGTGTCCGTTAGCACGATAACTGCCGTAAAAATGGCTTTAACAAAATGAAATTTTAGTATGTTTTTCAGATGGTCTGTGGGACCTATGGGAATATAAATGAGTAATATCACCTAATTAGTTTTTTATTGAACCCGGGTTGAAAAAATGAAATACATTGAACCCTATGGGACCTAATGTTTCAAATATTTTTTAAGCGAATATAAAATTCACAAATTGCTTCGAAAACTTTAGGAAATATTCAAATTTTCCCATAAAATATATAAAAAAAATTTCAGTAAAATATTTTAGATAGTTTTTTAAATAAAAATTATTTAATATAGGGAGAAAAACAAATTCAATTAAATTCTGACTCTCGTTATATCCTCCAGAAAGAAGAGAGATATATTATATAATAAATATCTTTCCAATGTATGAAATGCTGCTTTTATATAGAGGCGATTTGTATTTCAATGACGCCATTTGAATAAAGTTCATTTTCTTCGATGAAGTTTTCAAATATAATAAATTAATGTAGTATTGTGATAATTTTAAAAAAATTACCGAGGAATGTATCGCATTTTAGAGATGTTTGTATAAAATTGCATAGAAGTTGGAAAGTGTTTCATAATCAATGCTTTATGTATGATTGATCTTTCTTGTTCTATCTTCAAACTTTCCATGCATCTAGGTAATAAGTGCAAGATTAACATGTATTTCTTTTGAAAAAAAATCAAAATTTGTGTTTTTGAGATTTTCAAAATTAAAAATTTTTAAAATGGATTTAAAATTTTTTAAAATTTTTCAAACTAGTATGTGTTGCAAACAAATTAAAGTTCATAAAAAGAGCTATATATGAGCCCTGTATCATTGCTGGTTACAAAAATATGAATTTTTGTGAATGTCACTTGTGTGAGGACATTTTTTGCACTTTTTGAATATGTATAATAAAAAAACTACCAAACCAAAAACTCACAATTTTGATTTTTCATATACTCAATAGATATTAACTATACAGGGTGTCGCAAAAAGATTGAAACACACTTTAATTCTTTACCTGTTGGAGATAAGTGGGCAATGTAAATTGCAAAAATGTTGAAAGTAAGGTTGGAAATAAGACTATGTTAATGAAATAGTCCTCCCATTAATAATAGTCCTCCCATTTAAAATTTTTATACAACCCCCTTGGACAAATTTGGTCAATCAGAGCATTTTTATTTTTAATGCAACATTAAAAAACTCGCATATCTGTATCTTTAAAATCAACTGAATTATGATAAAGGAAACAAGAAAGATCAATCATGCATAAAACATTGATTATGAAACACTTTCCAACTTCCATGCAATTTTATTTAAACATCTCTAAAATGCGATACATTCCTTGGTAATATTTTAAAAATTATCACAATACTACATTAATTTATTATATTTGAAAACTTAAAACTTTATAAAAAAAAAAATGAACTCCATTCAAATGACAGCATTGAAATATAAATTGCCTCGTTTAAACATCTCTAAAATGCGATACATTCCTCTCTCTATATATATAATTAATATGTTTAATATTATCATAAATCATAATACTACAATAATTTATTATATTTGAAAACTTCATCAAAAACAAATGAAATTTATTCAAATGACGTCATCGAAATATAAATCGCCTGGCTTTCTATAGAAGCAGTATTTCATTCATAAACATTTTTCCATTCCTTTCATTCATCACAATACTATAACAAATTATTTTATTTAAAAACTTAAAACCATGGAGGTACAAGTAATTTAACTCTATGCTTAAAACTTCATCGAAAAAATAGTTTTCTCTATGTAAAATCAATGAATGTTTCATTCATATCAGCTATATTGCAGACTCCATGAATTAAATAATTTTGCATTAAAGAAATGCAGCAATTCTTATACAACTCATTCTATATCTTTTGGTGTTTACGTTCTCCATAAGTGAAAATTAGGCTTCGTTTTAGAAATAATCAAAATTTGTTAATCATTTAAACTCGAATATATTGTAATTGCGTTGTTTCAGTATGTAGATGCACAGAATTTAAGCAAAAATAAAGTGGTTTTAGGGCGGATACAACACTAAATAAGAACTTTGAAAATCATGATTTTCACACAAGATGAATGCCATATTTTATTTTGAAGTGGGTCACATGATCTCTTTATATGATATGGATGTAATTATGATTTTAATTTTTATTTAAAAAACTACTGAATATATTTTGCTGTTTATAGATTTTATGGAATAATTTGAATATTTTCTAAAACTTTCAAAGCAATTTGTGAATTTTAAATCCACTTAAAAAATGTTTGAAAAATTAGGTCCCATAAGGTTCAATATATTTCATTTTTTCAACCTGGGTTCAGTCCAAAACTAATTGGGTGATATTATTCATTTATATTCCCATAGGTCCCACAGACCGTCTGAACAACATACTAAAATTTCGTTTTGATAAAGTCATTTTTATGGCAGTTATTGTGCTAACGGACAGACAGACAGATAGAATGAACAAAGTCAAACTCTTTGCAACTATGTTGTAAAGTGTTAAAAATCTGACATGCCACTTTTCCTTTACCATGTGAAAGGCTGTTTCATCAGTGAAAATAGAGATCATAAACAAATTGATGATGGAAATTGTTTAGATCAAAAATACGTTAATATGTGTCAAAATTTTTTATCACAAATTCATCTAAATAAAGCATTACACAAACAGAGATCATATAAAGCAGTGGTACTCACTACGTGGTTGGGGCACATAATTAAAATATACCGGATTGTCAGAATTAAAACACCCCTGCTCTGAGCTCTCTATACATCGAACTACTCAGTTGTTGAAACCCAGACCGTCCGACCTACCAGAAAGGTGTAAGGTAACTGTTTGGACGGTCGGGAAGTGCCACCCAATTTAGACCGGAACCCAGTGGGGGAGGCATCCACAGGGACCGTACCCTCCTTCCCCTACCACCAACCTCTCGGAAGGACTTTCGGACCCACATGTTTAACGTGATCGTACTCCGCATGAACACGGCGGCAGTTTTGGCAGTGGCTGAAATCGAACCCGGGCCTACCGAGTGCAACTCCAGCGCGCTAACCAATGGGCTACCGCGCCCCATCGAACTACTCAGTGTAAAGACTCCAAAATTGTTGAACCTACTATTCAAGACATGGGGAAAGGGATTACGCGAAAAAAAAAAATTAGTTCCAGAAACACAGATAGGTGGCGCTGTACAACAGAAAATATGCTGAAAAACACAAAATACACATTTGTAACACATTTTATTCGAACATACCAAACATATATATCACAAGGACCTTATCGATACAGGGAATGCTGCTCAATATGGTTCCCTTCTTCAAGATGTAAAATCTGCAGTCTGTGGACAGCTTGTTCAACTGCGGATCGTAATTGGTCGATTGAGATGCTTCTCACATGCAGAGTGATACTGTCTTTCAAATCTGCCAAGGTTACCAGACGTCCTCGATACACAAGACTTTTTAAGTATCCCCACAACCAAAAATCACAGGGATTAAGATCTGGAGAGCGAGATGGCCAGGTTATCAGAAACGCACGACTAATTACTCTACCATTAGTAAAATGTTGCCGAAGAAACTGCTGTACGAGTCCAATGTGTACAGGCGCTCCATCTTGCATAAAGGTAATTGAATCAAGACATTGGTGCTGTTGCATTTGGGGTACAACAAAATTTTCGAGTATGTTTTTGTACCTCCTGGCCATCACAGTGCATGTCACAGGGCCATTGGGAGTAGCCTCTTCGAAAAAGAAAGGTCCAAGAATGAATGTGGCTGTGAATCCACACCAGACTGTAACTTTAGGTGCGTGAAGTGGAATCTCTTGGAAGGTACGAGGGTTTTCCGTGTCCCAAATGCGACAGTTATGGATGTTTACTGTTCCACTTATATGGAAATGTGCTTCATCGCTCCATAGAATCTGCCATGACCACGATGCATCCATTTCAACTCTAGCCGGAAATGTCAATACAAAGGTCAGTCGCTTCTCCCTGTCGATGGTCAGCAAGTGGTGATGGTGACAAATTTTGTATGGGAAAAAATGCACTATGTTACTCAGTATGTTCCGCACTGTGCTGTAGGGAACACCCAAGTGTTGTGACACTCCACGTGCACTACTACAGCCTGTAACGTTATCCTTTGATTGTTCCATACCTGCCAACTTTTACGCATTATGCGTAAAATTTACGCATTTTAACCGCTCTCTACGCTTTTACGCATGTATTGCTATATTTTACGCATTTCCGCATTTATTTGAATTTTTTAACATTACTAGGAAATCAATCTTAGGCAAAATTCTCCGGCTTTTTTTGTTTGAAATTTATTAATTAACCAGACGTGGTATAATTCCTCGGAAACACCATTTTACACTTCTTCAGCACGGATTTCTACCATTCCCGGGATCGTAGCAAATCCATAATAAAATGCAGGGTAATACCAATCAAATTAACGAAGATTTACGGCCGCGTGTAATGTAAATGAAGATCTCGATCGCTTATTTTATGAAAGTAATAAATATACTTCTTCAAAGGTTGTCTAATTCAGCATAAATTGCTAAAATGTTATTTTGTTCATTAATTTCGCATAAACACTGCGATTGCGCAATTCAGTTTGTTCTTATGAATCGCCGAGAGAACAAAAGTATCTTTTTCCATCCATCTCAATCTTCTAAATATTGCATTTTTGATTGAGTGAACTAGTTTATTTTCATATTCTAATTAATTATTATGGTTAATTTCTTAATTATTTTCACATAGACAGTGCGATTGCGCAATTCAGTTACTTCGCGTGAATTACCGAGAGTACGTTAGTATCTTTTTCCATCCATCTCCATCATTTAAATATTGCATATTAGATCGATTGAACTAGCTTATTTTCATATTCTGATTAATTATTACGGTTAATTTCGTAATTATTTTCGCATAAACAGTGCGATTGCGCAATTCAGTTACTTCGCGTGAATTGCCGAGAGTACGTTAATATCTTTTTCCATCCATCTCCATCATTTAAATGTTGCATACTAGATCGATTGAACTAGCTTATTTTCATATTGTGGCTAATTATTAAGGTTAATTTTTTAATTGTATTTGCATAATACAAATTTTTCTATTTTGAAAAATGGGTATGAACTCTGTGAAGGAATATTTTCCAATAAATGGTATTAAAGCAATAATTTAGGCAAATAAAAAGGAAACCATTTTGGCAGGAACATAATTTAGTGCTATTATTTTTTTTTAATTATTATTATTATTATAAAAGATCAATATTTGTTACTCTTAGTGAAAACCTGTGTTTTACCAAACATAAATATTTGTTTTCATTATAAAATAATTTTCACCGGATAAAACCTTTATATATTTTTTATTTTATAATTTATTGTCCTGAATTTTCATATTCTACCAGTACTATGCCTGATATTTAATGCAGTATTTTTTTAATGCAGGTATTTGTACATAGTTAAATTCATTAAAAATGTCGTTTGTGCGTGTAGTTTAAAAAAAATCATTATAAATGTCATTCACGCAAAATTTTACACATTCCAATTTTCCCAGATTGGCAGGTATGTTGTTCAACAATAGCGGAGGCAACATCGTCAATGACATCTGAACGAGTCGATTTGCGTCCTCGACCCAGCTGAACTTCAAGATGTCCAGTTTTCTCAAATCGAGCGATCATTCTCCTGACTGCTTGTGGAAGTAATGGTCCTTTGCGCAAATTCTTAAATTGATGAAACTCTCGAAGTGCCGCTGCAGCATGTCCTTTGTTTTCATAAAACAGCTTCACAAGCAAAGCTCATTCTGGCTGTGTGACAGCCATCGCTGATGAGAATGAAAATTTCCCAGTTTTATCCCCCTTTTATGCCCAGAACATAGTAGGTGCAAACCAAGGATTTATGCAAATTTTTGTGTTTACAGTGCGAAATTGCAGTTACAACAAGTTTCTTCACTTTTTTTTTTTTTTTTTTTCATATCAGCAAAAGAAATTAGAAAGGAAAAATTCCATATCGCATGTGTTTGTTTTTATTTGTGATTATTTTGTGTCTTTTCAGCATATTTTCTCTTGTACAGCGCCACCTATTGGTGTTTCTGGAACTAATATTTTTTTCTCGTAATCCCTTTCCCCATGCCTTGAATAGTAGGTTCAACAATTTTGGAGCCTTTAGACTGAGTAGTTCAATGTATAGAGAGCTCAGAGTAGGGGTGTTTTAATTCTGACCACCCGGTACATACATTGATAGAAGACCACTGATATAAAGGGACAAATTTCATTACAAATACTTTTTTTTTTAATGGCCAGGCACTTGACTTTCGTCATTCACCTTTCGTCAGCGCCCAGACCGTGAACCATTTAGCCGTTCTAAGACGTTGCCCCAGGCGCACCAGAGGGGGGCGGAACACACTACGCCCACAACACAAACATCCATGCCTTGTGTGGGACTCGAACCCACAACGCGGTGGTCGAAAACCCAGAACGACCGGCTCGTCCGAAGACTTGACAACGACGACTTGAAGACGATCCGAAGACTTGAAGACGAGACAACGCGGTGGTCGAGCGATTGCTGTGGAAACGCTCGCCTTGACCACTCGACCACTGCGTCGGCCATTACAAATACTAGAAATACAATTCGCAAAGCATTCTCAAAATGTTCCCCTTCAAGTCCAATACATAACTGAGATCTTCTAATAATGCTTCTGTAAATATTTTGGAGTTCTTCATCACTAATATTGTTGCAAGCATCAATTATCTTTTATTTAAGGTCAATTGCGTTAGTGGGCGAGTATTATAAACTAATGTTCAAAGACGACCCCATAAGTAAAAATCGAGAGGGGTTATATCAGTGGATCTGGGGGGCAATTCTGTGGCTCCTTTTAAACCAATCCACTGTTTCTCAAAGTTTTCGTTGAACCAGTTTGTCACAATTATAGCCTGATGTGCAGGCATGCCATCTTGTTGATAATATTGTTGAAAATTCAATTGTTATTTTTGCATCCCCTGAAAATTATTTAATTAATAGCGAGTATGAGAGAGAAAAAAATAAGAGAAATGCTTTTTGAAATTAACATTAACCACAACTGTGTATTTTCTTCAACATGCATATTAGTGAAAACAATTTAAACTTATACATAAATGGGAAAACTTAGGATTATTGCATTTGGTATGTTTATGAATATCCAATTTGTTGTTTAATTGCTCTGTCTCCAGGAAGGTTAGAATTATGTTATGAAAGGGGAAATATTTTTTAAAGGTGGTACACACTAATTTTTAAAAGTGCTATACACACTAATCTTTAAAATGTGATGCTCATACCATTTATTCAAATTTACTTTGTAATAATACATATTTTGAGGTTGATAGTAATTTATAAATTTTAAATGCAGTCAGTTTTAGCACCCCCCTGGGAAAAAATCCTGCATACACCCAGTAGTGTATTTTCAGCTTGATCTTCCTTTATCTGCATAAAAAATTTCCTTGTTTCCCTATCATCCAGTCTACAGTAACTTACGTTTACAACCTTATTTGCTTTTTTAACCTTCTTGCATTGTACTTCTTACTAGTAGAGATTGATATCTCTACTGTTTAATTTTTTCCACTTGTCTTTTCTTTATTTTTTAAATAAATATCAATAACAATATCTTAAAACCTGAGCCAATCATAATATGTCTGACAGTGACGGCCTGGAAAATGTTGACATGCGATCCATTCATATGTGGGGCCCAAGTAGATCCATAGATCTCTTTAGGATATCTACAGGTAGATCAGAGGGAAGTCTCATTTCCCATTTAGTATCCGAAGTGATTGATAATGTGTAAATTAATCTAAAATAGTGTTGTATTACAAAGAAACAGGACCACCGTGTATTTACTAGACATCCCTTGTGCGAAATTTAAAAATGTGCCTCAGAGTCCTGTTATCCCCACACCTCAACCTTTATGGTTTTTAAGATATAGTTATTTTTATTTCCAGTCGCAGATTTAAAAGCACTTTAAAACTAAACACCAGTCTTGAATATTGGATCTCCAGTACTTGAAAAATGTATAGTTTTACAGGTTATTTCAACACTGATGAGAGTAATAATCGCTTAATATTAACAAATTTTATTTTGAGAGAAATCGGTGAAATGAACAGAGTTGCTATTGCTCAATCTAGCAGAAAATCAATAAAAACAGGATTATTGTAGATAACAATTAAAAGAATTACATTTCATGAAAGCCACTTAAATCTTTCGAGAAATATTGCACTTCTTAAAGGAAAGATAACTATTCTATTATTTAGGGAGCAGCTCTTGTAATTATAATAATCTTACTCAGTTTTTTCAGTTTGTTAGCAAGATATCATGCTCCATATGGTAAAAATTTCATAATTCTCAAGAATGGCATGTGAAAATTGCTAAGCGATTATGACCATTCATATTTGGTTAAAAGTACTTAAAAAGTATCCACTCGTCTGATAAATGTAACCAATATATTTATTTTAATTTCTTTTTCTTTTATATCGGAAACATGTAATATCTGGAGAACGGTGCAATCTAGCATCAAATAAATAAAGCCATTCACTTAAATAAAATATTCATCATAGAATAGCTTATTGTTTTCACTTAATTATGTTTTTTAAATGTTTTATCATTTTAAAGCATGTTCAAAAACAGACATCATTCAATAAATGGTCAATTCATATTCAACAATACGAATGAATAGGTAATAAAAATACGAGTATGGCATTCTGGGAACCATATTTCTATTAATTTCTCTTGACATGACTATATACACTAAATTCAAATTTAAATTCAGAAATTTAAGAATACCTGCTCTTTTGGTAGCATAGACAGTTTTTCTTACAAAGGACTAGAGTTGGGCAAAATACATTTTCAATGTATTTTGCCCAACTCATTACATAGGTTTTAGGTCATAAAAAATACAAAATGCATGTATTTTCAAAATATATTTTTAAAAATTAAATATTGCTATGTTAACTGTTGAATTTTCAGTACAAAGCAACATTTGTCTATACATTTTATTGGAAATAAACAAACCTTATATTTGTTAAATATTGGTTTTTAAAGGGATTAGAATGCATTAGAAAAGTATGACTTAAAAAAGACTAAACGTCTTTTAAGTTTTAAATCTCTAAGTTGATAAAGTAAAAATAAATTAATCTATTGGTGAACACATTTTATATAACAAAGATATAATTAAAAACAAGAAATTTATAAAGAACCTTCACATGGTAGCAAATGGGTTATACATTTCTTTTTGTTTTTGAGGAACTATTAAGTATTTTAATTCTCTTTACATACATATTTTGTACATTGATACGAATTTTTAGAAAAACGGGAAGTGACATCTCCAAAACAGGAAATGGAAATTCTTCCTCTACGCCCTTTAGAATTCGACACTTAATCCATAACAGTTATCACTTAAGCTCTATCTATAGCCAATCCTTAAGAGATAGATGTTTCAAGGAAAGTTTTTGAACCGAAAGCGAAAAAAGAAACAAAAGAATAAAAATCTTCAGTGAACCCCCAACGAGATTTAATGCTGAATTCATATCAGTCATCATCTTAGCTCTATCTATAGAGAATCTTAAGAAATAAACTTTCAAGAAAATTTTATAAACTGGAAATGGAAAAAGAACTGGAGTCAGATATCCTTAGTGAATACCTACCCAATATGCTCCTCTGGAATTTGATGTTGAATCCATATCAGTTATCTGTATCTATAGCAAATTCTTAGAAAAACTGTTTTAAGAAAAAATTTTGAACTAGTTGTGGAAAAGAAACCAGAAGTAAAAATTCCTAGTGGACCACCTATCTCCTTTAGACTTTGATGCAGAATTCATATTATCAGTCATCATCTGAACTCTATCTATAGCCAAATTTGCGATATAGATGTTTCAAGTAAAATGACAATATTTGAACTGAAAATTGAAAAATAAACAGAAATGGGAAATCCATAGTGAACTTCAATACCTTTCTGAAATATGATGCTACTTTCAAATCATTCATCATCCGAGTTCTATCTATATCAGATTCCGAGAGATAGATGTTTCAAGGGAACATTTTCCTGAAAAACAGTTGTATGGCAAATTTTTTGCTATCGATAAAACTTATTACATAATGTAGCACAACCTTGATTAAACAAATGCAAGGGAACTATCATAAATAAATATTTGTTAAATGGTAATACTACTGCATAAGACAAATATCTTACCTTTTGATGCATTTTAAAATTTGTTGTGGCTTCGAAAATCCCAATTATAACCGCACATTTTGGTTTGCATAAGCAGCATTCTGGTTTACTTTTCTACTATTATCAATAGATATATATATATCACTTCGAAACATTTCCATCTAGTACTCCACACCGTGCACGTCATAAATTTATTTGCATCAGAGCAGTACAGCAGTATCTTCCATTTTTTCTCATGTTTTTGCAATAACTGTGTGCATTGTTTTTCATTAATTTGCTTTAAAAATATATACAATGCATAGTAGAGCTTGTATTGCATATGCTTAAAGAATGCAACTTCAAGCTCTCTTCTTGCCCCTTTCTTTACATACATAGACATGAAGAAGCCATCTACCAAACATCACTATACAGGGTGTCCCAAAAAAATTGACCTCGGCTTTTATTCTTTAAATATTGATACATATATAATAAATTACAAAGCTGCGTATAAAAAGGTATAGAATTTTATGAAATTGATAAAAATTTTCAGAAGATTAAATTTGAAGATATAAAAAATTTAAATTTTTATACGGCCCCTGTGCAAAACCATTTTCAATGAGTAAAATGTGCCCCATACACTAATAAGGTGATGTACAAAATTTCAGCATTTTATCATAAAAAGTCCCAGAGATAAGTTTAAACAAAGTTGGTGAGGGATTAATCAATCACATATTAAAATGTAAATGGTAACAGTAAGAGTGCAAATGATGCAACACAGAAATGCATCATAGGCTTATTATCAGGTGAATGCAACTCTGTATTGGCATGGATGGAAAACATTTTGAACAAGCTCTGTAATCTTTGTATAAAGTTATTATTTCTACGCAGTGTAGATACTTTTGTACTAATAAATAGCAAAATTATTTATTTATGTAATCATTGTTTTCTTTGGTAATTTGTGTGTGACCCCTGAAACGCAATCTGCCGACATGATTTTTCCCCTTTGAGAACCCATGTCGATGCATCGAAAAGTTGTTTGTCAGCATTTTTGTGTTTTCATATCTCTGGGACTTTTTATTATAAAATGCTGAAATTTTGTACATCACCTTATTACTGTATGGGTTACATTTTACTCATTGGAAATGTTTTTGTATGGGGGCCGTATAAAAATTTAAATTTTGTATTTCTTAAAATTTAATTCCCTTGAAAGTTTTAATTGATTGCATAAAATTCTGTACCCTTTTTTACGCAACTTTTTCATTTATTATATGTCTAAGATCAATATTTAAGGAATAAAAGCTGAGGTCAATGTTTTTGGGACACCCTGTATAATTCCAATGTGAACGTAATGTTTATAACAGAAATTGTATTTCTCAGAGGCCACCGCAAATGCTAAAACATCCCATTAATTAAAATCTGTATTGATGCTATGTTGAAAGAGCATGTTTAGATTAATTCCTAGAAAAGAATTAAACAATTAGACAAAATACAGATTAACTGTTTTCTCTTTTGCGAATCTTTCATCTGCGGTTTAAACACGATAGTTTGAAATCTGAAGAATGTATTTTGAAAATACAAAATACTCTGACGGTGTATTTTTGATACATTACCAAAATAGACCCTGAAAATCTTAAAGGAACATTAATTTTCAAACTTTGGGGCTTGCGAAAAACTAAAATTTTAGTCTCACTTGGTAGTGAACTGTGTCAAGCCAGTTTGGTAAGCGTAGTAAGAATCTTGTTAATATCCAGCTGCAAGTTACGTTACAGTGCTAGATTTTATTTACCAATATAGACTCTATGGAGAACTAATGTAATTTTTCTGCTAGTAGAGGGTCTTCACCCAACCACTTCTATACTTATTGACGAAGTATCTGAATTCTCAGCAAAATATATAAATGTACATAAATTGAAAAAAAAAAAGAAAATGGGTAATTCATGTTTAGTGGTGTGAGCCTGTAGATGACCAGGGCCCGGTCCGCTATTGCAAACTAGCAGACCGGGCCAGGTTGCCTCTGGTCTTTGATGGTATATCAACATTGTCCTTTTACATATCAAAGCTAGTCATATTAGCCCATTTAAATATTTTAGGCAGTAGAGAAGATATGGTTAATTTACGAACCTTTATGAATATTATAATGGTTCTTTATTGACATGTTTTAGTCTTACACCTCCATTGCTCTCCATCAATTCCATGCATTTTTGGAAATTCATATTATCAGGCAAAAGTCCCATCAGAATCGAGGGAAGTATGAAATCTTGCATTGTCATCGCAAATATGTATGTGTGTAAAATTTAAAGAAAATTGATTCGGTAGAATTACATCAAAAATTTGTTTCAAGATTTGACCCAAACGCACACAGTGATAGCTAATCTCCACTTTACCCTTCTAATTTATATTAGTTAACTTTTTCTTGAAAAATCATTATTTTCATAAACATATTTTAAATGCTCCTAAATATCGAATTTTGAATTTTGAAATATTTAATAGATTTAAATAGTACTCAAATTAGCAGCACAAGTTGTAAAACTTAAATATCCACTTTGATTCAAACTAGAGACATCTCATTTGTAGTGTCCCTTCTACCTCCAAGTCAAAGTTGTACATAATCTTGAGTGAATTAATAAATTACATGGTGTAAAACTTTGTGTTATTTCAGTGTGTTATTTTAAAGAATAAGCAGAATATTTTTTACTGTTTTAATATTAAGAAAAGCAAAAAAGTGTATACAGAAAATACATTAGATTTTATTTTCTAAATTCTGTTGGACATTTATTTAACATCTCAAGAAATTGTTTTAACAATAACCACGGGCAAATTTGATGATGAATATGAAATTGGCGGTTCAGTCGAGTTATGCCAAGGTTAACTTCTAACTGACGTTAGTGAATATGGGGGTAACTGACTGAAATGTGGCCTGCGCTTAAGAAAAGGTTGAAGACTACTGTTCTAAATACTAGATCTATCAAAATTTATTAGAAATCACATTGATTATTATCAAATAGTTTACTTGTAATCAAGTAATTTAGTCACCTGCATACCATAAGTTACTATTAAAATAGCTATACAAAATATTCTTTTATACACATGCTTCTATTCAACAGCATGCAAATGTTAAAATTTTTAATTTGAATATGCTGTTGTTACATATGGCTTTATTGGAAATCAATCCATTATATAACTGGCATCTCTCAATGATTCAAAGGTAGAAACACAAAACAAAAATATTTCAAATCAAACAAACACAAAACCCAATGAGAAGAAGGAGGTCAAAGAATATTGTGAAGATAAGAGTTCCAAGCTAATTTGATATAAAATTCAAACAAATGTTCCGATTTAATTTAAACTTTGATCATTCCATTGAAATCTATAAAAAAGAATTAAAAATCTGTCTAAGTGTGTTTGTCTCATCATCAAGGTAGAACAACTGCACCGAATTTCATGAAATGTTGTGGGTAGCTGCGAAATAGCCTCACTTAAAATTTAGTTCATGTTTCGAGTTTGTAAGACCAGGGGTTGTAGAGATATTAATAAAAAGTCTACAATTAAACCTTCCATAGAGATAGTATGCAGACAATATTTTTTTTCTGCTAATATAGTGTTTGAAGAAAGTTATATGTTGCTTAGCAACGGATTTAAATCCAATGTGTGTATGCGACAAACTATATTTAAACTCATATATTATTGTATGGGGGTAATCTTCTACTAATACACGGGTATAACTTCTAATCTACGAGAATATAAGAGTAGTATGATCTTCCCATACAATTTTAGCACTTTCATTTTGGCATATTCAATTTTATATTTTTTTGTAAATTTGTTTACAAACGGGATCAGGATGTTTTATTCTTCAGATCTGCCTTTGAAGGTAATTTTGTATAGTGTGAAAGATTCTTAAACTACTTTTTAGGAGCATTAATTTAAATATTTTAATAGAATGTTTTGAATAACAATGTAATTTAAAATATTATAGGAATTTGCACATGATTGTGAATTTCAAGTTTCTTTATAATATACTAGACGGCTCTGTCCCCTGCTCTTTATGCTTTGCCAACACTTGTTTCGTAAGCTATTTCAAGCCAAACTAATGTTTATATCGGTAAACAGTTTATTTCATCATGTTACCATATTATTTCTCTGTAAATGTACCAAATTTCATATTTTATATGCTATAGTTTTTGTGGTACGAGACACAGAAAACCAATGGATGTGCTGATACGAAAGAACATTTTTCACTTCAAAAATGTATAAAAAAAGTAAAATATCTTCTAAACTACATTTAAATTAAAACAAGAAAGATCAATCATGCATAAAGTACTGATTGTGAAAGACTTTCCGACTGCAATGCAATTTTATTTAAACATTTCTAAAATGTGATACATTCAGCCGTAATATTTTTTAAATTATCACAATACTGTATTAATATATTATATTTGAAAACTTAAAACTTCATCGAAAAAAAAATGAACTTTATTCAAATGTCATTGAAATATAAATCGCCTGGCTTTCTATGTAAAAGCTGTAAATATTTCATTCATACACATTTATTCCATTCCTTTCACTTATCACAATACTACAATAATTTATTTTATTTAAAAACTTGAAACCATGGAGGTAAAAGTAATTTAACTATGCTTAATACTTCATCGAAATGAGTCTGCTATAAAATCATCTGTTCTCTATGTAAAATCAATTGTTTCATTCATATCAGCTATATTGCAAACTCCAGAGCTAAATAATTTTGTGTTAAAGAAATTCAGCAATTCTTCTACAACTCATCCTAAATCTTTATGCATTTACTTTCTGTATAAGTGAAAATTAGGCTTCTTTGTAGAAATAATCAAAGTTTGATGATCATTTAAACTAAAATATATTGTAATTGCGTTGTTTCAGAATGTAGACGCACAGAAATTATGGAAAAATAAAGCGGTTTTAGGATGCATACAACTCTAAATATACATTGAAAAGAACTTTAAAAATCACAATTTTGACGAAAGATGCATGGCATTGATCATTTAAACTGAAAGATATTGTAATTGCGTAGTTTCAGAATATAGATGCACAGATATTAAGCAAAAATAAAGAGGTTTTAGGACAGATACAACACTAAATATAAATTAAAAAGAACGTTAAAAATCACGATTTTGACACAAGATGGATGCCATATTTTATTTTTAAGTGAGTCGTGATCTCTTCATATAATATGGGTGTAATTATTATTTTAATTTTTATTTAAAAAACTACCAAAGAATATATTTTGCTGAAATGTTTTTCATATTTTTTATGGGTTAATTTGAATATTTGTGAATTTTAAATTTACTTAAAAAAATGTTTGAAAAATTAGGTCTCATAGGATTCAATATATTTCATTTTTTCAAACCGGGTTCAGTCCAAAATTAATTAGATATTCCCATAGGACCCACACAGACCGTCTGAACAACATACTAAAACTTAATTTTGATAAAGTTATTTTTACGGCAGTTATCGTGTGAATTGACAGACAGAATGAACAAACTGATAAACACTTTTCAACTATGTTGTAAAGTGTTAAAAGGGCTCTGTCTTGCAAAAATTCCATTATGTAGGTACCTGGCTGCTAAGATCTTACTATTGTTAGTCTATCCGGGACAAGAACTCGCGACTCAAATATTTTGTCTTTGACATTAAATATTTCTTAAACTGCAATACATATCGAAGAATGTATTTCAACGTGTTACCCAAACTTTTTTCTACAAGTGTATGGAATTTTACATTTTTGTAAGCTATAGTTATTGCAGTATGAAGCAGAGAAACTCAAGGAACGAGAAATTTTGTCAAATGTCGCCAGCTACTTTTTTTTAATATAGAGATATATTATATACGAAAAATGGGTATATTGCTAGTATGCATATAAATAATGAATTTTATGTGTGGGCTCTCTTAAAATTGCTATTTTGAAATTTTTGCAGATGTACCAGCTTCAGCTTTAGGTGAATCAATTTGGTTAGAGGCTAACAGATATTATGATGCCGAAAGGGCTTACTATGCTGTAACTGTGCAGGAATTTATGAGAAGAGCAAATCCTGGACATAATCTACCCAATGTAAGTTTATCTACCTTTGTTCACTTTAATAACCCCTAATACTTAAGATACTTTTTCTACAGCCAGTTGTTTAATTTTCCCATGTTAACCTATGGAAAATAATTCCTGTTCATTTAGTTTCTAGGAAATCTTCCTGCTGTTTTTTATTGAGCATAGATGCTGAGAATGAAGAAAAATGTTTCTTTAAATATTCGATAAAATAATTAAAAGCATTTCTAAAATGTTTGTAAAATGAACACTTTAATTTTCTATAAATATAAAAAATATTTCTATTTTCTGATTTTTTAAAAACACATAAACATTTCTTTTTTTAGTATCTATTCTTAGCAAAAAACATTTGGAAAATATCCAAAAAACTAAACTAGCTACTGATTATGGATTTTTTAACACTTTTCAACACAGTTGAAAAGTGTTTGACTTACTTTGGTCATTCTGTCTGTTTGGTCGTTCGTACGATAACTTCCGTAAAAATTACTTTATCGAAATGAAATTTTAAAATGTGGTTGAGAGGGTCTGTGGGATATAGGGGAATGTAAATGAATAATATCACCCAATTAGTTTTGAATTGAACCCGGGTTGATAAAATAAAATACATTGAAGCCTATGGGACCTAATTTTGCAAACATTTTTTAAGTCAAGTTAAAATTCATAAATTGCTTTGAAAATTTTAGGAAATATTCAAATTATCCCATAAAATGTGTGAAAAAGAAAAAATATTAGCAAAATGTTAGGTAGTTTTTTAAATAAAAATTAAAATAATAATCACAGGATATATGAAGGGATCACGTGACTCGCTGCAAAATAAAATATTGCTTCTATTTTCCGCTGTTATAGATGTTAGATTATCTAAATATATATTTAGTGTTGCATATGTCATAAAACCACAGTATTTTTACGTATGTTTTTAAATTCTGTACCAATGCAATTACAATATTTTTTATTTTAAATTATCACTAAACTTTGATTATTCCTACAGCGAAGCCTAATTTTAAAGTTATGCAGATGTAAAATGTAAATAAATCAAGCGATTGTAAGGTGAGTTGTATAAGAATTGCTGAATTTATTAACTCTGAAGTTGGGAATATAAGTGATATGAATGAAATATTCATTGATTTTACATAGAGAGGCAGACGATTTATATTTCGATGACGTTATTTGAATAAAGTTCATTTTGTGTACCTAGCATTGTCTATTTCAATGAAGTTTTAAGTTTTCAAGTATAATAAATTATTGTAGTACTTTGATAATTTAAAAAATATCAATGCTGAATAATATATCATTTTATGGTATTGCCTTTGTTGATGAAGTTTTAAGTTTCCAATTATTGTACTGCGATAATTTTAAAAATATTACCTCTGAATGTATCGCATTTTAGAGATGTTTAAATGAAATTACATTTCAGTTGGAAAGTGTTTCATAAGCAATGCTTTATACATTTTTGATCTTTCTTGTTTTTTTATTGTCTTATTGAATTTATTTAATATGGTAATTAAGAAATAAAAATTCTCAAAAACTGAAAATTAAAAAAAATTTAAGTGCTTAAAAAAAAATCGAAAATTACTATAACAATGTGTAATAGAGGAGTTGTACACTCCATATAATTTATTACATTTCCGAGAGTGAGAAATGTTCTGAAGTTTTAAGTGCTTACTGAATAAGTGTTAAAATTGGTTAAATTCACTTAATGTTTGTAATTCTTTTTTTGAGAATCTAATTGTCTTTGAAAAAAAAAAAAATTATAAAAAATATATAAACTGTCTAAACTTAATAATTTACATAAATGTCTAAACTAAAATAAATTACATAATAAATATTTTAAAGTTTGGAATACACTATATTCTTGATATCATCACTTTTTGACAAAATTACAAAATACATGCAGCTAAAAAATAAAATTTAAATAACTTAATTAAAAGGAGTATATAATACAAAATTAATAGCATTGACCGGTTTTGAAGGCAAAATCGGCCTTCATCAAGATGCAGTACAAAAGCAACCTTCACTCATCAGAGAAAGATCAGCGACTGATGCAAGTATAGTAAGCATTGCAGAAACAGGAAAAGGGGTGTTGCCAATGGCAAGAGAAGAAAAAAAGGGGTAAAAAAAACCATGAGGAAGGAACAATAGGTGGGATATAACGGATGAATAGTGATATACCAAAGAGGAAAGTCGGTGTCCAACAGAGGATTTAAATCACTTGTTCAGTTCATAAAAACCCAATTAAATTAAAAAATCCAGGAAAAGAACTAAAATTTCTAAAATAAGAAAGCAAATGAAATTGAGAAATTATACTTGAGCAGACTAGAAGAAAGGATAACTATCATTAATAAGGGATTTTAACTGCAAAACTATCGAGAAACTTTCAAGAAATTCCAATTCAAAAATGGAATTAGGAGTAGAACAATCTTAGCTTTGGAAAAATTAAGAGCAGGGTTAGAGTCCCAAGAATGTTCAGCAATTGCAGACTTCTTGGGACAGTGGAAAAATTCTTGTTTATATATAAATATATATAGCTCATCTGTGTTCCTTAATATGAAATTCATGAGCTCTTTTTGTCTGACCAACATAATCAAGACCGCATTCGCAGGGAATGTGTTAAACACCCCAATGATTCAAGTCAGGAATAAGGTCTTTAAGAGAAGGGAAATTAATTTTTGTTGAGAGGTTTAAAGACGTATCTCTAAAATTGAAACTTAAATGAATATTGGTGGCCTTATAGGCAATAGATGAATAGAAAAGTAAAACAGTAGAAATATGTGGAAAACAAACCTCTTCACATTGCAGGTTAGAAATAAAATTCGCTTTGTTTATTTATGCAATGCCATGTCAATAGTAGTGGGATTGTAGCCTCTAGAAATGGTCAAAGATTTCAGATAGTCAATCTCACAATTAAGTGTCTGAGAATCGGAACACAAACGTGTAAAAAGCGGAAGATTTTTGCTGAACAGGATTATTAGAATGAGCATGAGGAGGGATAGAAACAAAGGTTTATGGAAAACAGAAGTTGAGGAAGTGGATTTATTTCTTGTAACAAGAGCATCAAAAAAGGATATTTGATTATTACATTCCTCTTCATGAGTAAACTGAATGCAGAGGTCAATGGAATTAATTAAATGAAGCAAATTAGAAAGATTGAAACTATTATCATTCATCATTGTTTCAGTCTTTCTAATTTGCTTCATTTGAATAATAATAACTGCCAAAGGACCCATGTTTTTAAGACTATTGGGTCCCAGGGACACAGACTGTAAGTAAGTAGCAGCATCACTGCATTATATTGAAGAAGCATCAATCTCTTAATTGCAAGTTTATGTAGTAAATTTAGGTGATGCAGAAATTTAATGTCATTTACAATTAGATATTTTTCTAGCAGGTACTGGACCTATTTCTAGGAGAAACTCAGGAGTAACATTTCTTGTGTCCAAAACTAGGCTGTCTCATCTCACACACACTACCTAACAAAGTGCTAATTAAAATATTGTAGTCGCAATATTGCATTAAGTCAAATGTTGCATTAAAGTTTTGAAGTTATTGAGTAATAGAATAAAATAATTGTTAAGTACTTGGAGATAGGTGTAGGGTAAGATAATCCAGTTTTGGATCCAGGACTCTCTGGCCCCCTGCCATACCTATTGCCTTAGCCAAACCTTTTCTGTGCTAATTTCAAATATCTGTGAACTTGATTTTCTTATTTTTTTAACATATATGTTTGTTTTTACTCCTTTGTAGGTTTGAGTGAATGGATGCTTATTGTTATCTGGCGGAAATGTTCCCTTATTGCTGCTTTTCCATTGTCATGAATACTAAACAATTAACAGTTATTGCTGAAAAAGTTTCAAAAATTTGCATGCTTTAAAGTATTTATCAACTTGTTTTCATTAAAAAGTTTGTATTTAGTATAGTACTTTTAAAAAGTAACTGTAAAACAAATAAGTTGAATACCCAGAATTCACTTTGTTGATCATTAATATTTGTGAGTTTCCTCACAGTGTTTTTGTGATCAGAATTTTCCAAATTTGAGTCAAGTCACTTTTGACCAATAATAACTGTACTTTTTTTTTATTATGCAAAAAACAATTACATAGAATGGTGAAATAAAAGCTTTGAGTAAAATATTTCATTACATTAACCTTGAAATCCTGATACATTATGTGCAATGTACATACCTGCCAACCTGGGAAAATTGGAATGTGTAAAATTTTGCGTGAATGACATTTATAATGATTTTTTTTAATTACACGCGCAAACGATATTTCTAATGAATTTAACTATGTAGAAGTACCTGCATTAAAAAAATATTGCATTAAATATCAGGCTTACTGGTAGATTATTAAAATTCAGGACACCAATTTTATAAAATTTCAGGACAATAAATTATAAAGCAAAAATATATAAAGGTTTTATCCGGCGAGACTTACTTTATAATGAAGACAAATATTTATGTTTGGCAAAACACAGGTTTTCACTAAAGAGATTAACAAATATTGATCTTTAATAAAAAAGAAATATAGCACTGAATAATATTCCCGCCAAAATGGTTTCCCTTTGATTTGCCTAAATCATCGCTTTAATACCACTTTTTGGAAAATATCCCTTCACAGATTTCATACCCATTTTTTAAATAGAAAAATTTATATTATGCAAATATAATTAAAAAATTAACCTTAATAATTAGCCATAATATGAAAATAAACTAGTTTAGTCGATATAATATGCAACATTTAAATGATGGAGATGGATGGAAAAATATGCTAATATATTCTCGGCAATTCACGTGAAGTAACTGAATTGCGCAATCGCACTGTTTATGTGAAAATAATTAAGAAATTAACCGTAATAATTAATCAGAATATGAAAATAAGCTAGTTTAGTCAATCTAATATGCAACATTTAAATGATGGAGATGGATGGAAAAAGATACTAACGTACGCTCAGCAATCCACATGAAGTAACTGAATTGCGTAATCGCACTGTTTATGCGAAAATAATTAAGAAATTAACAGTAATAATTAATTAGAATATGAAAATAAGCTAGTTTGGTCAATCAAAAATGCAATATTTAGAAGATTGAGATGGATGGAAAAAGATACTATTGTACTCTTGGCGATTCATGAGAACAAACTGAATTGCGCAATCGCAGTGTTTATGCGAAATTAATGAACAAAATAACATTTTAGCGATTTATGCTGAATTAGACAACCTTTGGAGAAATATATTTATTACTTTCATAAAATAAGTGATCGAGATCTTAATTTACGTTACACGCGGCCGTAAATCTCCGTTAATTTAATTGGCATTACCCTGCATTTTATTATGGATTTGCTACGATCCCGGGAATGGTATATATCAGTGCTAAAAAAGCGGAAATACGGTGTTTCCGAGGAATTATACATGTCTGGCTAATTGATAAATTTAAAACATAAAAAGCTCGAGAATTTCGCCGGAGATTGATTTCCTAGTAATGTTAAAAAATTCAAATAAATGCGGAAATGCGTAAAATATAGCAATATATGCGTAAAAGCGTAAAGAGCAGTTAAAATACGTAAATTTTACGCATAATGCGTAAAAGTTGGCAGGTATGAATGTATATAAAATTTGAGTTTTTATCCTTTAAATGAAGTCATTTAAAAGTAGTTTAATAATTTTTTTCAGTTGATTTCATATAGTTGCACTTGGGAAAAATGCAAACTTTTTAATATTTACTTAACTGATTGGTATAAATTTATATGAAGAGTTCCCAAGAATTTGAAGGTTGTGTAATCTGTATCATAAATTCAGATTTGTGCATATTTTTGAAACTGCTGTGTAAAGTTGCCTGTGATAGTTTGCTATTAACCAGAAATCTAATATTTTTAATATGCTCATTCCACTGCTAATCAGTGTTCTGTTTGACAGTTGCATGAAATAACAACCCTATCCATTTTTTTCCTGCTAGGGGATGTCACAGTCCTCACTTGCTAGTGAAATTGCATATGCTCGTCAGAAAATACAAAATTTTCTTAAAGCAGTGAGTAAATGTTTTAGCTTGTGCTTGCATACTTAGCTTTTCACTTCTTTTTAATGATGTAGTTACATTTCATATTAATTAAATCTGTCCATTTAAAATTAATTATAATTTTAATATTTTGGATGTGCATTTGTATATATTAGGGGTGTTCCAATATCTGATACAGATTATTGTTTTCACAGATATATCAGTATTTTTCTGATAACAATAAACCAATATTTGAGAACCGATACTTTTTTTTTCTTTTTTTTTAATTCTTCATTGAGAAAATGGGTCTTTAACTGCCCTTCATCTTGAAACAAAGTAAAATGATGCAGTAAGATGATAAAATACAGAAATATCTCATTAGCCTAAAAAGTAGACACTGGAGCCAGGGATAAGTCTGTTGGATCCTGTGCATCTGCATGAAAGAAAATTTCTAAAGTCAAAGGTTATTCAGTGCTATATTTATAAGTCAGTGGTCCTACCCTTCTGTTATTTATTTATCTTTAGAATGGTATGGAGATCTTTATCTTTTGATGCATAAATGAAAATCCTTTTTAAAACTGAGTCAGCTACAAGGGACTTAAACAAAACAAAAAATCATTCCTAGTCAGATATACAGGGTGTCCCAAAAAGATTAAAGCACTCTTTATTCTTTACCTGTTGGAGATAAGTGGGCAATGTAAATTACAAAAATGTTGAAAGTAAGGTCGGAAATAAGACTACATTAAAAAAAGTCCTCCATTAATTTTCAAAAAGTTACACTTTTTTAATTTTTATACGACCCCCTGAGACAAATTTAATCAATAAAAAAATTTTTGTTTTTAATGCAACAAGATCATTAAAAAAACTGCATATCTGTATCTCTAAAATCAACTGAATTATGATAAAGGCAAAAATCTGACTTATGCCACTTTTCCTTTACCATGTGAAAGGCTGTTTCATCAGTGAAAATAGGGATCATAAACAAATTGATGATGGAAATTGTTTAGATCAAAAATACGTTAAAATGTGTCAAAATTTTTTTATCGCAAATGCATCTAAATAAAGCATTACACAGAGATCATATAGAGCAGTGGTACTCACTACACGGTTGGGTATCCTATGCATTATCATCCAGTTTTATCTTTTTTTTTGTGATATGTCACAAATTTACATTTCTAATTTGATATATGGTCCCCATTCCCAATGTTCAATTTTCAATTAAATATAACTCGCTCAATTTTAAAGATATAGATATGCAGGTTTTATTTAATGATCTTCTTGTATTAAAAATAAAAATTTTCTGATTGACTAAATTTGTCTAAGGGGGTCGTATAAAAATTAAAAAAGTGTAACTTTTTGAAAATTAATGGGAGGACTATTTCATTAACATAGTCTTATTTCCTACCTTACTTTCAACATTTTTGCACTTTACATTACCCACTTATCTCCAACACGTAGAGAATTAAAGCGTGTTTCAATCTTTTTGAGACACCCTGTATAGTATTGTACTTGGGGGTTTCCAGTTGAAGACTGAGCTAGGTGACATTCTGCTGATCGGACTACTTTTAAACCCTTATTGTGACTTTTTAAATATAAAGTAACTAAAATACTAAAAGAATTTAACACTGACTTAGTTGCACCTTCCTGGGTCATGCAGTACCTGTGTACCAAATTTCATGACCATGCAATGCTTAATTTCCTGTTATAGACTGCATGTACATTTTTCTTTGTTATGTACAAAGAAGGCCGAAAATGACTTATAAAGTGTATACAAGGACTATTTTTCATGTATGCATGGAAATGTTTACCCACTTCTAAAAGGGGTAGAAACTTTCAATTTGATACATGGATGCTTCAAGTGGTGTGACTGGCCGGAAAATTCCAAAAATCCAAAATTAATTTATAGAAGAGCTGGGGGGAGAGGGCAAATTTATTTTCGGTATCTTGTTCATATTTAATTAAATCACACTATTGCAACGGATATGAAAAATATTGTTGTGTGGAAGTTAAAATAGAATTCATTGAGCCTCGTTATCCTACTATTTTGTTTACTTATTTTACTTGCATCTTTAATCATAAAATTCACTTTACATTAACCGAATCAAGAGTAGAAAAATAAAAAGCAAAACATCTCCTGTAGCCTCTCCTGAAATAGAAAAGTAGAAAGAGAGATGGAAAGATCATGAATGATGCGTTCTCCCATCTGCCCAATAAATTGCAAGGTTCTTTGCAAGAAATTTTGTTCAATTATTCTTTATTTGGTGTCTATTTGGGCTAAATTGTTCTGAAAATTTGAACTCCTAAGAATTTTTGCTCTAAAACCAATATTTTCAAATATAGTAATTCGGACTGGAATTCCCTGATACCCCTATTTGCTAAGTGTTTACGTTGGGTCATCGTAAGAAAACAGAGCGGGATCAAGAGTTGGCAATTATGATGGCTCGCTGTGGTTAACGATTTTTTTTCGCATTTGTAGTAATGTTGGGAATAAGGTTAAGTGTGGGGTTAATATATATATATTTTTACCTCAATATAAAACTTATTTCCCAGTTATTTTTACTTTCTCATACAAAAGAATGTAGTATAGAGAAGGAAAGTATTGTTTTTACGAAACTTTTTGATTTCAAGATTTTGATGTCAATATGTGTTTTAAGGCCTTGAACACATTTTGACTACTTTTAACATGATGCTATCTGTGGTTTATTTCTTGTGTATATGATAGCAGTCACAAATATTAATGGATTTCTACAAAACTTTATATTTGGCTTTGTTAACGAATATTCTAGAATTTTATAGAATGTTTTGACATTCGACCAAAAACTTGGAAATATTATTCGAATTTATTCAAGATCTTATATTTTCTTAACATGGCAGCACAAGACAAAATGTGACATAATCATGCATAAATGGGTGTATTTACAACTCAATGATCACTAAACTTTTCGTTACAATCATTGTTATGAAAAATATCCACAATGCAAATTTTATATTCGTGGCATCAGTAACCACACCCGGGGGTGGGTAGGTGTTATCTCCCTGAGATACAAGTAAGAGTGTGATACCGGTATAGTTAAATGATCGAGAATTGGTTAGCAAAGTGGCAAATTCCAGATAGGTGGTTCATGATTCGTGTGTGTTCCTGAACAGGGGTTATTTTCTTTACAAAATTGCCCTACATACTTAAATACTTTGTATAATAACTGATTTTTTTTTTTCAAATAGTATAGGATACCTCGTGGTGTGCTGCAGTATGTTTAGTCAATTGCATAAATTACAACTTTTTATTGGGATCAGATTAGAGACACAGGCTCACGACCAGTGGTGCCGACAAAATTTTCAGGCCCCTATGTAATTTTCAAACCCTATAGTAAACATGCCCCTATTATCCCCTTTCTTTACAAGTTGCTGACCTGTTTTGTAAACTGTTTATGCAGCCCGGGGCCCCAAGCCTCCTAGACCTGTATGCAAAACATCCATTTGCCCCTACCTGTCAGTAGACTTACTCACGACTGGTTCCCTCTTGGTTTATTCATCAATTGACGTACATAGTCTTTCTTTTCCATTTTTTGCCTCCTCAGCAATTTTTGTTGAACCATTGTATAATCGCGGCAACAGACGATTCTGTGACGATTTTCTGAAAGGTTACCAGAAATGTTTCTCACTACAAATGTTTAGAGAAAATTATTATATGATGTTTATTACAATTCACCAGCACAGATAAACTAGCAATGCTCAAATGAGTCTCATTAGAAGTACCATAGAGAGAAAAATTTTGATTGAAATATGATTTTCTTATTCGTGTATTTATATTCTATTTTATCCGTGATTACAATTCAAAATTTTATATTTTATATAATTTTTCACTGTGTCATCTGCAATTGTTTCACTCTGTGCAGATTAATGTAAGTTATTTATTATTTCACGATCGTTCCTTTACTCAGATTTTCAGAAGAGTGTATAAAATATTTATTAACATGTTTATCATAAATGTTTTCATTTTTTTAATATTTGCAAAGGTGTCCAGTTACAAATTATGGCTGAAATAAGTTTTATACAGCAATTATAAATTTGTTATAGATTATAATAGCAATCTAGTCGGTATCGGATCATATCGGTTCTTTGGTAATCTGATAGTATCGGTTATTTGGTATTGGTTCTTTTTTGGTTTTGTGACATCCCTAGTATATATGCAAATCTCAGTTAGGCTAAATTTCTGATAATTGTCAATTTTCAGGTTCCAAAACAATTTTTTTAACTTTATTGTTTCCAGAAACTTTTGCTTGGAATAAGTTCTTGAAAATGTCTTAAGATTTCTAATGGATGACAGAGCTGCTTAACATGATTAATAGAATTTTAATTTATATTCATTAGGTTCCAATGTCAGAAATGACCGTGGCAGAAATGACATGGATTTGTTTTTGTTCCACACCAAAATTGAAGCAAAGTATGCATTATGCATAACTTATCCTTATGCACCAACAGGAAACACAGTATTTTTAAATTTTTGTTTATATTAATAATAACTACATGTAAAAAAAAAACCGGCAATATACAGAATAATAGGAGGCATTATTGGTATGTAACAGCAAATATAATTGGAATAAATATGCTTATCAAAAATCTGTAATGAAAAAAGATGACTGTCTGTGAAATTTGGTACAGAGGTGTTTTATAATCGGGAATGATGCGTCTCGGCAAGATTTAAAAAAAAAATTTAAATTGTTAAGTTGTGAATTTAATTGCTGTTTGGCCCTTATCCCTATCATAATCAAAATTTGACCCTATTGCTCAAACTCAAATAGTCAATTTCGACTGGCACTGCCATCTATTGCATGTTTCTAAAACTAAAAGTTATAACTAACATTTAATTTAGCTTTAATTAAATCCATTACAATATTTTCAATACGTATATATATGTACACATTATATGTAGGGAAAGCAAAAATTATAATTTTTAATAACTTTTATTATAATTAACAGATATTCATATAATTCTGTATTGTAAATTGTATGGACAATTACAAATGCTTGATGGATTAATCATCAACAAATGCCTATTAGAGTAACATTAAAACATTAACAAATTCTTAGAAATATTTAATCAGCCTCCTTCACTGTCTCTGGCTATGGCCCTGCATTGTACACATTGATAAGGAAAACATTTAATTCAACAGACCGGACCATGTCCAGCAATTGCTATTGGTGCCATTTATAGTGTTATTTGAAAACAAAAATGTCATTGCTTCATTTCAGAGTTTTGCATTCGAAAACCAGAGCATCGTCGGGTATTTGTTGCTTGAGAGATAAAATTGTATTTTTATTCATCAATTAGCAAAGCTTCAAACCGATTTAGAATAAAATTGTAAATGTGATTAACAACCTTTTTTACTTTGAGAAACCCTTAAAATATTTCAAAATCTCATGAAATCCCCACTTAGTTTGGTTGACTGACACATAATATGTTCCATGGGGGTAAATTACAAAACAGATGTGTAAAGCAGTAGAGTTTATAAACTGGATCATACCTTTGAATAAAATATTAAAAGAGTATTTATTGTCTATTTCTATTCATCAATTACAATTAACAAAAAATGTCAACACATTTTTGCTTTTACATTTGACTTTTACAAATCATTACAAAATAAACATACTGTTTCTATTAATATAATCATTTTTTATGAAAATTAACAGGAAAGCAATTAAATTTTATTGCTTATATGATACATTCAGATTTTTATATGTGATTAAGAAAAATATATTTTAGCAGGTTTGGCATTTTTCTATATTTGTTTGCCTTTTTATTTTTAAAATTATTTTTCTGGCAGTCTATGAATAGTTGACGAAAATGCTTGTAATGTTCATCAATGCCAACTGAATTCATTGCTGCACCAAAAATTCCCCATTTTAACTAAATTCGTCTTCCTAAGTAAAGCATTCACAGCTTAACATATGACTATTGAACAGAGTTCAACTTTCAGTAGGCTTCATTGTTTTATTAATAGATCATATTAAAATCTTACAGTATGGGATCTATTATCCGGAATGCTTGGGACTTTGGACTTACTGGATAAGTGTTTTTTCAATTATTTGGAATACTTTTCGAAAATCTACTTAAATATTCTATAATGTTGATGTATAAAATTATAATTCAATTAAGCATAAATGTATTCCATAAAGCTTTACTTTATAATGAGAAATCTTTATTGTGTAATGAGATACTTAATTAAAGAAAATTATATATTATTAAAAATATATATGTAATTAAATTAGAATCAGATCTAGTTGTTAAGTAAAAAAATTATGAAAAAGGGTCAAAACAAGAAGTTTGTTATTAAGGCTTGATAGAACACAAGTTTACACTAAAGATAATACCATTTATTTATTTTTAATAAAATTATAACACTATATTTGTAGATCGGCCGTCCTTTTGGTTGCTCAAGTCCTTGGATGAGTCGGACGGCTTGGGTCTTCAACTATATTTGTAGATGGGAATACATGAAATTTTAATATATCCTGTCAAAATGGCTGTATTTCAAGTGTCTAAATTGTTGTTTTAATACATTTTTATAGAAAATATCTCATTTCATTAACTACATGTTTGAAAAATAATTTTCCCACATAAAATTATTAATAAAATCTTAGTTGATGCAAACAGTTTGCAAAAATTGAAAATTTATTTACAGTAAAACGAAATATGATGATGATCGTATACAAATGCTTATTTTCGTGATATTGCTAGAGAATCTTTTCCAAATTGCCAACAAATAAATAAAACACATATTAAAAACTTATTACCATACGAATTTAAAATTTTGGGACAGATGTAAACCATGGTTGCCAAGTGGGGGCTATTTTTCATTAAAAAAGGGAAATTTCTTCTTAAACACTTCAAATACTAAGAAATTTGCATATTTTTCCAAAAATTGGCAGAAGATGTGCAATTGGGGTTTCATGAGAAAACAGCACTGCCTGAAAAAGTCAAAAGGAGATCAGTTTTAAATTGCATTTAACAGCCACTAATTTTTTTTTCTTAGCATTTTGGACAAGGATAATTCTAATTAATTTTTTAAATCAGGATTTTAAAATGCTTTTTTAAACATTCGATAAAAAAATATATTAGTCTAAAATTGCATTGCACAAACATGGGAGTGATACACTTAGAAATTTGCTTAAATTATGCATTGCAGCACGGAAACACAAAGTTTGTCATAATAAATTTTCGAAAAATAATAATTTATTACGATTTTCTTTTGGCGAAAAACATCGGATACATCACTCGGATCTAATCAGAGTACGTTTTCCATAGAACTACAAAGAAATTAGTGGAAAATAACAACACTTCTGATCATTTGATGAGATTAAAAAATCTCACCATTTTGACTAATTTTTGGCGTAAATGTTTGTTGGTTCAAAATTTGGCATCATTCTGCCCAATTCCGGTTTTAGGAACATTCTGGATATCAGGAAGCCGGATAAACGATCCTGTACGTACTGTAATTAAAAAGTTTTTCAATTATGAAAAAAGTGGCAAGCTATACTTCTTTTTGCAAGCTTTTACATATTCTTGCAGAATTCTGGTTGTTACCTGGAGCCCCAGAGTTCTGTGGAACCGTGGTTGTGAATCACTGCTCTAAATAGTGCTCTTCAACTGAATTAAAATCACTCCTGTTGTCATCTGATGGATGAAAAATAATGCATCGTAATGTCACCGAATCTCATGGATAAACATGTACAGTAGCCTCTCGTTATATCGTGCTTATCGGGAGACATGGCAAAATGTGCAATATATCCGAATGCATGATATATTGGGCGATATGAAAAAAAATTATGCTTTTATGAACATATGTAATAAAAATTTAGGAGTGAAAGTACAATAATAAAAAGAATCACGGTCATAATAAAGACAGAGAAGTTCCATTTACTTTTTTATTTTATGTCCAAATGCACATACACATTTAATTGATTATTGTACACACTTCATTCTCTTGCGAAGAAGGTACATACATACAATCTAATGGCAGCTGCTTTGATTTTTCTTTCAGAATTTACTTTCCAGAAAATATCAATGAGAAAAAATGAATCAACTGCATCTCGCTTATATGATTTGAGTTGCATCTTTCAAATACTGTGTAAGCTTTCTCAAGCATAGCCATGGCTTCTTTCATGGTGACAGAAGGAGGACTCGGTTCTTCATCATCGCTGTCATCATCTTTTGGGACCACTTCTTCTCGTATATGAGCTATGATCTGCTCATCTGAAAATAGTTTCAGAAGCCGGTTCGTTATCCTCTACATTAATCCAATCTTTCACTTCATCTTCGCACACATTTAAACCAAGCGATTTAAATTGTTGAACTAGAAGCTCTATTGAGTCTTCTTCATTATCATTGAATTCGATATTATTTAAAACTCAGCCAGCATTTGGAAATGATTTCTGATTTAACAGCGAACCACGCCTTTTGGGAAATGCACATGACATCTTTTAAGCTCACACTTTTCATTACCTCAGGCAGTGATTGTTCTTCAACTAACAATAGATTGCTCTGTAACTCCTGTCGATAATTTTTTTTTTAACGTGGCAATTATTCCTTGGTCTATTGGTTGAAGAAGACGTGTTGTGTTTGGTAGCAAAAACATAGCTTTGATATTTCCATCTGATGACATCAGTTCTTTTTCACCGGGATGAGCACTGCATTAGTCTATTAGGAGCATGGCCTTTTCTTCCAAACCCTTATTTCTCAGATGAAGACAAACTGATGGCATTTAATTATCAAAAAAGCATTTTAACCCACTTGCTTTCTTTTCACCCTTATTCACTCCCGTCCCATTGACGACTCACGTTGTAACACTTCAATCTTGGGAAAGCAAAAGAATGTAAACGAAAAATCAGAAAATAAAAATTGGGAGACATAGCAGAAGTGCGATATATCTGAATGTGCGATATAACGAGGGGCTACTGTATTAACAACTTTCTTAAAATAATATCGTTAAAATCTTTTTTAAAAATGAAGGTTGTTTTGCAAGTTAAAATTGTAATTTCTTAAGCTTCACCAATTTATTTCCATTATTTAAGTTTTTACTGATGTAATCAAGAGATAACTCAAATAATCACTTTATCACTGAAGAACAATGACAGAAGTGCCAAATTTGCATTTTTATTATAAAGTCAAACATACTTTTAATGTTATTAAATACTTTTTTGTTGAAAAATGTGTTGAATAGATTGTATTCTAAATAAATACTTTGTAATAAATGATTTGTTTGTTGTTTGCCTTTTCTTAGATACGCATAATTTTTGGCTTTAAAATGTGAATTTTTATTTGAAATTTTGAAATCTTTGGGTTTATTTTTTTGAATGCTTCATTTTAATGTCTCATCCTTGCCTTTCCGACTATTGGTTAGTTAAATTTTACAACTTCAAAACTATTTTACAACTTTACAATTTTACAACTTTACAATTTTTGTGTGTTCTAACATATATACATTGCATATATAAATTCTGCAAGAATAAAATATTTAGGTAGTTTTATGTTAAATTTTATAATATATCATCGCGGTAAATATTTCACCCAGTGATAAGATGCTCCCACCGAAATTTGTTGTTTCTTTTGCTTATTTTTCTCGCAATGCATTATTTAAACTTAATTGCTTTTATCTGCTTTCTTCTCATTTTGCTTCTTCCTGCATATGTAGTACTACATGGTGGCATTTGTGGTCAAATGTTCCTATGCAAAACAGGCTTATTTTTGTATACCAGACCTATCGTTAAAGTTTGTCTAAGACCTTTTGGACCACCCTGTATAGTATATATTATCTGAGGTGGCAGTAGAAGCTACAATATATTATAAGACATAGCGCAAAATGAAAATCAAGACAACTATTTGTGATTGAAAAGAGTGTTGAAAACATTAAACTGCATAAAAATCCTGTTAAGATTTCTCTCCTATATGAAAATTTTTAGAGATTTGAGTATTCTACAACTCCTTACAATTATTTTACCATCAAAATTAACTAAGTGTTCAGGGAGAAGATTCATTGACATAAAACATATGTTAACTACTTTTAACAGCATGACATTGAGTTAGGACATTAAGATGACCTTGTTTTTCATGAACCCACACAAAAAATTGATTTGTGCAATATTGATAAAAATTAATAAATTACATGCTGTTATTCTTTAATAAAGTCTATTCTCATACAGTGATACTTTTTCTCAAATTTTCACTTGATTTTGCCCTAACACAGTCTATTTTTTAATACTATTTATAACTGAGTTCAAAGAGGAAAATATTTTTGTAATTGTTTATATTAAAAATAGTTAGAAAATATTTGAATAATTTTATTGCTCAAAATACATGAACTAAGTATCCAATGCAATTTTCAACTTTAAAAAATATTGTTCTTATAAATTCTTGCAATGAAAGCTTGTTATAATGAGATCTCAATGTGCTATTACTGCTCACATACCTGTAATATTTATAGGCAAATAAAAATAAAATGTAAGAGTATAAAATTGGGCTTTCTTTAAATGAAGGAAAATAAAATTTCCAATTTTAGGATCCCGAGATTAAAAGATTCAGAGTACAAAATCCTGGGATTGTAAAAGAAATAAAAATTCTGTATTACAATCTCTAATGTATTTGCGTATTTATCATTCTATCTTTTTATATTCTGCATTGCATAAATTCATATTTGGTACTTATGTTTGAACATTCTGCAGTGACTTTTTTTTTCTTTATATAAATATTTGTGAAACCTAATTTTTTTGCTTAACTTTTGATAGGATATCTGTTACAGTACAGGATCTCGATATCCGGAATATTCCCAAAACCAGAATTGGGCAGAATGATGCATAATTTTGCACCAACAAAATTTTTCACCAAAAATTGGTTAAATAACTTGTTTTTCTTTTTAATCTTGCCGATTGATCATAAGTGTCAGTTACTTCTGATGTTTTCATAGTTTCTACTTAAAATGTTCTCAATACAAATTGCACAATTTCCATATTTTCCTATGGAAAATTGTCCTCAGCCGCCGAAAATTGACAGTCACGTTTGATGTCAATCAATGCAGTGATGAAAATTTATACCCACGTAATTAACATCTCCTTTTTCTTAAACATAATATATTATATTCTTCATAAAACTTTTTTAATTTGTCATAAGTTGCTAAATGGGTAATTGAGATTGTTACCTCCATATAGCACCTCCTAAATTACGGAAGGCATGCTCATTTCTGATTAAATCAGAGAGATGTGTCCAATGTTTTCTTTGTCAAAAGAAAATTGCAAAAAATCGCTTTCAGTTTCCATGCTACAGTGCATAATTTATGCATATATCTAAGTGTATCATTCCTGCATTTGTGCAATGTAATTTTGATTTGGTAATTTTTTTTCTTTTTATCGAACATTTAATAAAGCATTTTAGAATCCCGATTTCCGAAATGAATTTGAGTTATCCTTGTCCAAAATGCCAAGAAAAAGGAGCTGTAAAACGTAAGCAGCTGTAAGAGTTGTAAAACGTTAGCAGCTGTAAAACGTAATTATAAAGTGATCTCCTTTTGACTTCTTCAGACAGTGCATTTTTTCCCAAGACCCCAATTTGTACATTTTCTGCCGATTTTCATGCAAATCTCTTGGTGTTTGAAGAGTTTAAGAAGAAATTTCCTTTTTTTTAATGAAAATATGTAGGTGGTTCAAAAAGTACAGTAACAAGAGCTCTCACGGGTGCATAAATTCCACGTGTGAATTAAATTCCATGTCTAGATACGATTCTAGCATTCAAACACCCGACCGCATACGGCCTCGGTTACACTTGAATTGGTACAGTATTTCCGATGGAATGTACTGGAACACCCACCCTACAGCCCGAATCTCACACCGAGCGATTTTCATCTCTTTGGACCATTGAAGAAGCACCTGACAGGTTGCCATTTCGCAACCCATGCCAAAGTTCAAGAAGCTGTCGTTGAGTGGCTCTACAACCTGGACCCTGATTTCTTCTATGCCGGTTTTGATAGATTAGTTTACTGTTGGAACAAATGCTTCGACAACCATGGTGACTATATGGAAAAATAATATGTGCCAGTGCCTTGCTAACTTTGTGTATTTCTTGGATTTTGTGAATAAACCTTTTCTCTCACAGGACGTGCTATCTTACTTTTTGAACCACCCTCGTAGCTTACTTGGTAACCATGACTTACATTTTACCCAAAATTTGAAATTCGTATATTGATAAGTTTTTAATGTGTTTTATTTATTTGTTGGCAATTTGGAAAATATTCTCTAGCAATATCATGAAAATCAAAATTTTTATACAATCCTCTTTATATTTCATTTTATTGTAAAAACATTTTCAATTTTTGCAATCTATGTGCATCAACTAATATTTTATTAATAACTTTGTTTTATGTGGGGAAAATTACGTTTTAAACATATAGGTAATGAAATGAAGAGTTATTTTCCAGAAAGATGTATTAAAATCATCATTTAAGCACTTGAAATACAGCCATTTTGACTGGAAATATTAAAATTTGATGCATTTCCATCTACAAAAATGGTGTTATAATTTTATTGAAAGAAAAATAAATTTTAATTATCTTTATTGTAAACTTGTGTTCTATCAAGCCTCCATAATCAACTTTGTTAATGTTTTGACCTTTTTTCATAGTTTTTTCTTAACTAGATCTGATTCTAATTTAATTACATATCATATTTTTAATAATATATAATTTTATTTAATTAAGTATGCCTTTTCATTGCAAAATAAGCTTTATGCAATACATTTATACTTAAAAAAGGAATTCTAATTCTCTACAACAACATTGTAGAGCATTCCAGTAGATTTTAGAAAAAATGTTCCAAATTTCAAAAAAAAAAAATCCCTTATCCAGAAAGTCCAAAGTCCCAAATATTCTGGATAATAGACCCCATACTATAAATTCTTACACTGAAAGAAAGTAGATAATTTTGGCAAATTACTATGTTTTCTGTGATAGTTTAAAAAATAAAGATTTTCCTATCCTTAATTTCTTAATTCATTTCCTTTTCAACAATGTTATGGAAGACTAACAACTGATTTAATATAGTTGCTTGTTTAGTTAAGTGCTTATTTATTTTCAGAGTGATTCAGTACCTGAAACCAGTGCATGTGCTGTTCTGCATAGACTGGAAAGAATTGAAAAGGAACAGAATGCTATGAAACAGAGTTAGTATGACTTTATTTATATGATAAAATGTTTGTCAGCTACAGTATCTATTTTATGGATAGAACATATTATTTCTGTAGGGCTTTCGGTACAATGTTAGCATTTAGATTTTAAAGTTTATTCTTTTTTATGAAATGTAATTGATCTGGATCAAAAGTCAGCTCTAAAAATTTCCAGAATATTAATTAATACTGATTGATACTTGATATTGATTTAACTTAACAATTAAGTTAAATGTTTTCTTAAACTGAAAGTAGATAATTTTGGCAAATTAGTATGCTCTGATTCTGAATTCTAAAATCTTCCATGCCAAAATTTTGTGAATTGATGTTTAACTTTTGAAAGTGAATTATAAAAATTTGATAAAAAGCCTTTTTTAACTTCAGATTTTACAAAATGAAACCACAATAGTGTTTAAAACTGTTTATTCCAGCTAAAAATGCTACAAATTCATAAATAAGGATAGGAAAGGTTTACAATTACAAAGCATTGTTATTCCATGTCCAAATAGAAAGAAAGCTAAGTCAGTAAGCTTCAATAAATTAACTTTTTTTTTCTTCAAAAATTAGTTTCAGAAACTAAATTTGCTAATACATATTTTTGTCGCTTACTATTTATATTTATCTTTTGAAATTTGAGTCAAAGTAAGAAAAAAGTCACTTGCTCAGATAGATGCTTTAAATGTTTTCTGAAAAAGTTCCAAAGTATTAAAATTATTTTGTATATTCATAATCTGGACCAACAGAACAAGAAAAAAATATGTACATTTTTATCTATCAGGTTCGGAGAAATTGGTGTCCAAAGTGTTTGTATTTTTTGTAATGCTCAGATTTCCTCCACAGGTACTCTAAACGTAGATGTAATTCATATAATTTAAGGTATCTGTGGTGGAAATTGGAGCATTACGAAAAATGCAAAAATTATAATACCGGCCACTCAATTTGCTGCTCATGCCTCTGGGCGAGTCGAATAGTTTGGGTTTTCGACATAATAATATTTTATATATTTATAATCTGGACCAACAGAACAAGAAAAAAATATGTACATTTTTATCTATCAGGTTCGGAGAAATTGGCATCCAAAGTGTTTGCATTTTTCGTAAAGCTCTGATTTCCACCACAGATACCCTAAATGTAGATGTAATTCATATAATTTAGGGTATCTGTGGTGGAAGTTTGAGCATTACAAAAAATGCAGAAATAATGATAATAATACTGGCCACTCAATTTGCTGCTCATGCCTTTGGGCGAGTCGAGTGGTCTGGGTTTTCGACATAATAATAATAAACCTTCAAAGGGTATCAAGTTTACATCTCGAGTTTCAGCTGTCACAAAATATTTATTATTTCTGAAATAAAGCCCCATCACAGTAAAATCGATCTTAAGCAAATTGTCTGATTCCCCTTCAAAAACTAGGATCAAAACCAGGATCCATGTTTTTAATAAAATGAAAGAATCAGCAAATGATCTAAATTCAAACAGACCAAGTGCAAATGTAAAATTTCAATTGTACTCAATATTAAACCCCTACTACCCTGCAAATATCTCAAGGCACAACACGATAGAATGTTGCATCGCAGGTCTAACAGGTCATGTGACATCACAGCCAACCACGGGCCGTTTTATGTTTGAGTAGATTTTGAGTTTTTTCATTTCTTTATATTTAAATAAATAATTATTTTAAAAGATTTTCGCTTGGATATTTGAAATCAGAGAAACATTCTCTGTAAATATCAATTGGTTTTAAGAGCTTTTTAAAAAAAAAAAATCTAATTGCCCATTGTTCATCATTTTCATTAATTTAGTGTCATTTTATTAATTTTCCATATTCTAATTTCCTCTATTTTGCAAAGTTTGTAGTTTTCTTTACCCTTTTTCAGGAGTTTATCACTCCTACTTTTTCCTATTTTTAAGTGTTTATCCCTCTTATTTTTTGAGCTAGACCCTCCTATTTTCCTTACTATTTTTTGGAAATTTTGGCTGCTGTCCATGCCCCTGTCATGGAGAAGAATCTCATTCAAACGCCAAGTGGCCTCCATTGGTTCAACATATTGGCTATCTATCTATATATATATATATATATATATTTCACTACTTCATTGTTCTCATTCTGCTTGATCTTCAAAATGGCCCTATCATGACCTTTGTGAATGTACTTATATGGATGTACTTGATAGCCATGACTTAAGAACAGTACCCGACATTAATGTTGCAGTCAAACTTTTAAGTAAGGATTGTGTGGCACTACCATGTAATTACCTGTATAAATAACTTTTTCATTTAACTTACCATGGTAAACATACAATTTATCAATGTTATGTCATATTCTATATTTAAGAAATCCCTCTGATCAGTTTTAGAACTAAATTCTTGAGAAAATCCTTTGGAACATTCCTTGGACACGATAATAGTAGCGAACTCTGCAGAACTTAGTATATTGTATTTTCTCCTGTCAACAAATGCATATTTAACAAATTGTAATACATGTTGCTCTCCACGTATTACCATAGTACACAACATCTTGAACGTGTGTGTGTATAGATTGACTTCTCTCAATACTGCTTCAATGTGTCGAGTCATTTTCGCATTACCAAAGTCTAAACACATTTTAACTGTCTCTTCCAGATTGTCATAAATGTAGATTTGCCGATTCCTAGGCGTTTTGTTTCCTATGTTAGTAAAAGATGTTGCATGTTGATACACTTCATCCTGAATCTAACAATGGGGGGTATTCCTGTTTCAAAATATTCAATGTGAGCCCTAAAGGTTGCAAAAGCGAAAGAATTGTATGTCCGTAGATGCTGTCTGAAATGTTTTGCTTCCTCTGTTTGTGAAGTCGGCAATGAGCGTTTCGCAAGCATTATTGTTATGAACTTTTACGATTCATTGTTGAAAACGCTGTTGCCATTTCAAAAGAAGTAATATTTAAATGAAGCTCTGAATAATTAATGTAATTTTAATTGTTTAAATCAAATATTTATATATTGCTGCTTTTGAGGTGGCAGTATTGTTTTCAACAATGAAAGATTAGATTTTGAAGATACAAGATAATAAAATGTTCATACAAAAGTAGTGTAAAAAATTTTTCACTTCAAAATTGTATAAAAAATAGATATTTCCTATTCGATTGTATCCAAAATAAGAGGCAACACATAACAATGTATTTTAAATCATTTGATGCCATGATTCAAAAACCAGATCCTTATTTAATTCCATTCTTTTAAATTACAGAAAATCTCTTAATTCAAAAAATCTGTATAAATTTTCAAAATTAAATATGTTTGGCCTGTCCTGTCCCGAAACAGTGGTAGAGAAGGCCATTGTTTAGTCAAGCACTGTCCTGCCCACGGGTCGGGTTCGGGCTGGGCCCAAGTCCATGCAGTCTTCTACAGGGTTCATACACCTTCTGGAAATCCTTAAAAACTCCTTTTATAAGGGCCTTTAAAACTTCTTATTTTATTCGTTTTAGCCCTAAACTCCTGAAAATCAGAATATACTCCCGGAAATTCGGCATTGTGATCTGTTATTTCTTTATAAGCGATAGGTGGTGCCACCGAAATAATGATAGTGCACAAATACTAATATTGGAAATACAGAGATGCCAATTATTATGGATTTAACGAAATTTTTACGAATTTCTAAACAAAATTACGGACTACTGAAAAGACCCGTAAAATTACGGAAAAGGCCAATATTTTCCCCATCTATCGCTATCTTGTAATTATTGTTTATTATATTAAATTGACAAAACTTGTTCATTTTTATATGCTGACTTATTATCCATGTAAATGTTTTAATTATTTTGACACATACAGGGTGTCCCAAAAAGATTGAAATGCGCTTTAATTCTTTACCTGTTGGAGATAAGTCGGTAATGTAAATTGCAAAAATGTTGAAAGTAAGGTAGGAAATAAGACTATGTTAATGAAATAGTCCTCCCATTAATTTTCAAAAAATGACATTTTTAAATTTTTGTACGTCCCCCTTAGACAAATTTGGTCAATCAGAATATTTTTAATACAAGATCATTAAAAAAAAAAACACATATCTGTATCTTTAAAATCAACTGAATTATGATAAAGGAAAAAATCAGACTTATGCCACTTTTCCTTTACCATGTGAAAGGCTGTTTCATCAGTGAAAATAGGGATCATAAACAAATTAATGATGGAAATTGTTTAGATCAAAAATGTGTTAATATGTGTCAAACTTTTTTTATCACAAATGCATCTAAATAAAGCATTACACAGACAGAGATCATATAAAGCAGTGATACTGACTAATCAGTTTTATCTATTTTGTAATATGTGTTGTGTATGTCCAGTTTTATCTTTTTTGTGATATGTCGCAAATTTTACATTTCTAATTTGATATATGGTCCCCATTCACAATGTTCAATTTTCAATTAAACATAACTCGCTCAATTTTAAAGATACAGATATGCGGTTTTTTTGAATGATCTTGTTGCATTAAAAATAAAAAAATTAACCAAACTGATTAACCAAATTTGTCTAAGGGGTCATATAAAAATTTAAAAGTGTAACTTTTTGAGAATTAATGGGAGGACTATTTCATTAACATTGTCTTATTTCCTACCTTACTTTCAACATTTTTGCAATTTACATTGCCCACTTATCTCCAACAGGTAAAGAATTAAAGCACGTTTCAATCTTTTTGGAACACCCTGTATAGTATGATTGTGCAATTCAGAAAATTCTCGTGTAGTCTTGGGCATCCACAAGTATCTTTTTCCATCCATTCCTATCCTCTAAATATTAGTCAATAGATGAACGAAGCTTCACATTTTGGTTAATTATAAAGGCTACTTTTTTAATTATTTTCTTATAAATAGAGAGATTGCATAATTCAGTTAGTATCGTGTAAATTGCCGAGCATTAACTAGTATCTTTATACATCCTTCTCCATCCTGTAATTATTGCACATTAAATTAACAAAACTTACTGTGTTTTTGTTTATTATTCATGTTAATTTTTTAATTATTTTGACATATTCAGTACTATTGCACAATTCAGGGAATTCTTGTGTAGTCCAGTGAGTCTACAAGTATCCCTAACCATGTTCATCCTCTAGATATTAATCATTAGATTGATAAAACTAGCTTTTTTTGCCATTTTTGTTAAGTATTAAAGTTAATTTAATTATTTTTACATAAATAATGTAATTTCACAATTCAATTGCCCAGAGAAATTTAACAGTTTTTCAAGAAGAATTTGATATTATCTGGTGATGAAAGGAATATTATTTGTGTCCCATAATAATGCTGTGCCAAAATGTATATTCTGTATTGTTAGTAGGCTAAATTCGAGTGCAGACACATTACATTTTTATTACATAAAAAAAAATTAAAAACATGTCAAATGTTCTTTTATTTTAAAATAAATAAACAACTACATTTTTTTAGTCTTTAAGCTAAGCTTATTCTGTTTTCTTAAGGATTTTAAATTTTGTTTTATTAGTAATGATATTCATATTATGTTTGTTTACTTTAAAAATTTGAACATTTCATATGAAAATATATAATATATAAAAAAATTTGAAATGTTTGATCAAATATTATTCTGATTATCATTGCAAACAGTTTTTATATCGCAAATCAAACCACTTATGTTATTACTAAAAATGTCCTGTCTAGATTACTGAAACTATAAGCAGCCCAGGGTTCCCACTAAGTCAGGAAAAGAGGGGGAGAATTTCTCTCCCTCCAGAAAATTTTGGGAGAGATTTTCTGTCATAAGGAGAGAAACTTAAAATTTCATTTTTTTTTTTTACCATGCTAATTTAGAAAGTAATAAAAAAGAAAGCATTAATCATAACTCATATTCTTCGACATTTAAATTTTTTAATTCTTAAAATTAACATTCTTTTTAAAAATTAATTAGGAGTCGTTTAAGTATTAAGTAAGCACATTTTGGGTAATTTTATACCTGCCCTCCCCCATTTGTTATCAAAAATACTCAAATTCCTGACTTCCCCCATGCTTACGTTATGATTTTATTTGCTGACATAAAAACGTCTACATGGGTTATTTTATGTAAAATGACTCGCATGTGAATTTACGATTTTTTTGTCTGTAAACTGCAAAAGTCGAGGGCCGACTGTATTTACTTTATATTTTGATTTTTAAAATCATTTTATGATCAATTTTCATGCAGCAATAGCAATTAAAACTTTAACGACTTTTGATTGCCGAATGCGAATATCGATGAAAACTATTTCACTACGCAAATAGAATTACTCGCATGTGAATTTACGATTTTTTTGTCTGTAAACTGCAAAAGTCGAGGGCCGACTGTATTTACTTTATATTTTGATTTTTAAAATCATTTTATGATCAATTTTCATGCAGCAATAGCAATTAAAACTTTAACGACTTTTGATTGCCGAAGGCGAATATCGATGAAAACTATTTCACTACGCAAATAGAATTAGGTAATAATTTTGATTTGATGTTTGAAAATGGATTTTTTTTTTTTTTTTTTTTTTTTTTTTTTTGTGTGTGTGTGTGTGTGTGTGTGTGTGTGTGTGTGTGCAAAACTTGGCAGAACATAAGGGTTGCATCGTCCTTTTGTTGAATCTCAAGCCAGTCATGTGATTTTAGCTATTTTGTTTGAAAAGTTTCGACTTTTTTCTATTTGTTTTCAAAATAGCCTTTTATTTCATAAATAATACGTTTGTAAAATAATTTTTCTATATAAAACGCGAAACAATTACAAACACTGTAGTCGATGCAAACAGATTGGGAAAGTGGGAAATATTTTTCAAATTAAACGAAGTATGCCAAGGATCGCGTACAAATGCAAATTTTCGTGATGCTGCTCCAAAATAACCCTCCATTTTATTAATAATACGGTAGAAAAATGGTTTGGTTTTTATTCTTTGTATATTAAACAAAATAATTATAAAAAAATTCAGTCGATGCAAATATATTGTAAAAATGGCAAAAAGATATTCATTAGTCATCTCTCCTCAGAAACTGTGGGAATCGCCGTATGTGAACGCCGTTTTCGCAACTGTTGAGAAACAGATTTTCAGATGTAAGAAAGGAATGTCTTTGATAAAAAATTCATTGCTTCTGCTTTGTTGAAATTTTGCGACTTTTTTGGGGCATATATGGCCAATTTCACGACATTTTCGGGATTTTTGTAACAACGAAGCGACTGATCGCGATTTGCGGTCGCGAAGCAATCGGCCCGATCTACTGGCCGCAGGCGCCGTGGGACTGAAAGGATTCTGGAGAAATTTCGGTCGCCAGAAATGGCGATTTACTGTAATAATTTTAGTCGCCAATGGCCTGGCTGCTGCGAATCTGCATCTCTAGTCATTGGGCATTGGATTTCTCTGTATCCAATTTGAAGGAAAAAATAATTTTAGGCCGGAACTGAAGAGAGAAAAATTCTCGCGCAGTCTAAATTTTTATGCGAGATTTTTTATGGATTTCACGATAATCTCGCGGGTTCATGCTGAAATGGGACCTCTGAAGCAGCCATTATTCATATAAATCTTGTGGAAATACAAAGCAGCAATACTGTTGGAAAAAAATCAATACATCGCGATTCACGTTCCCGTGAACGGGCGTTTATGCAAATTTAATATGAACGACTCTTCCCGTTCACTGGCGTGAACTGTGACATTTTTCAACATGAGGTTTCATGCAAATCAGTTCTCAATGCGTACGCATCTGATTTGCATATCCGGGGGCGTTTCCGGAACAGTCCATTCTCGGATATATAAGGCAGAGATTTCTTGACGCAAACATCATCAGAGAGAGTTCCCACTGAGTTCTGATCCAGAATGGAGCGGAGAAGGCTTTGTAAGACATAGACACTGATGGTCTGATGCAGGCAGACAGAAATGCTTTAGACAGAAGCACTGCGGGATATCGTTTGACGACAGTTTTTAGTCGAGACGGACGCAGAGATGGTCAGTTTAGACCAGTATGTATTGAACATTAAATTTACCTTCATGTGTCTGGAAATTACGTTAAATATTCTTCTGATGTCTTATCCTTTGGTTTTCCTTTGCCAAGTGTGATACCTTCAATGGTGGCTGCAAATACACGCAAGTGATAGAAGTAGTATAGTTACTTACTACCCATGCTTCAAGGAATTTCTGTATGGTTATTTACAACTGCAAACTTTTTGTACATAGTATTTTTTTTATGTTTTGTGGCATGGAAACCTGGAATGTGTAACTTGCCTAGTTATGTTTCTCACGAAATAAAGTGAACAATGTTTTTCTTTGAAACTGGATCTGCATACTTTTATGACCCAGCCAACACTTATTGACTCTATGCCAGTGCGTACTTTGCTGTTCATCTTGCTTCTTCAAATTTTAAATTTTCCAACAAGAAACGGTTACGGGCCAGTTTAACGCCCAATAGAATCATAAGTGCAAGTATTTTAAAGAAACATTGTTCCAGTGTTCAGATGGGGGCCGTGCCTGGCACCATTTTGATGTACGTGTGAATAACAAAAACAAAACGTAAACAGTGTACAAAAGACTTTTACTTCTGCTTCTTCAAATCTACGAGTGGCCATGGAGGCAAGTAGAATGGAGTTGCTGACGCGAGCCAACTACGTCACCTGGTGTACCGACATCTCATTCGTCCTCTAGGGAGAAGGATGTTTCGGACACGTAGACGGATCTGTTAAGCCTATAGAAGAAGACGCAAGTCGCCGAGACTACGATGATTTTTATCGACGGAAAGACCGAGCGCCTGTTATCATCTACCAAAGCTTATCCTCGGAATACAAGGAGTTGATAAATGTCACTGACGAACCTAGTCAAGTATGGAATACTTTGAAAGAACATTTTCAAGCGCCTTCGCGAGCTAATCTCGTGCGCCTACTGGACGAGTTCTTCGACATCCGGCCGGAGCCAGACGAGCCTGTTGACATATTTTGCTCAAGACTGCGGAAGGCCGTGATGAGGCTTAAAGACGCGAATCACCCCATTTAGTACTTATATGTTTCATTCCAAGCTATTAGATACCTTCCGGAAGAATACCGGGGCATCGTTCAATTAATTTATCGATGGAGTGACTCGGACTTCAAGCTCAGCAAAATACAAGCAGAGCTATCAGCTGAGGAGAGCCGGCTTCGTCAACAAGCAAGTGACTTTTCTAAAACTGTGAGTCTAAATTCTGCATATCTTACTTCTAAGAAATGTGTAAATAGAGTAAAAGTATCAAAATTTAAATCTCAAAATGTTTCTCAAAATGTGTCTAATGTAAATACTTCTAGTCATAATGTAAATATTTCTAAAAGTAACATTAAGTGTTTTAAATGTAACAAACTAGGTCATACTAAAGCTAATTGCCCTAAATATAATGGATCTAGTATTGTGGAATTTCTTGGATCTCCACATATCGAAGCTAATACTGTAATCGATCCTAACGATAGACTCAGCTGGGTAGTAGACATTGCTGCTATGCGACATTTCTGTAATAACATTAAGTTATTTTCCAAATTTAATGAGTGCAAAGGCACTTCAATGTCGCTAGCAGTAGGGGATGTCGAAAGTCCAGTTGAGGCTATCGGGACGGTGGAGATGTATGTCCAATTTAAGGATAAACAAAGTATTATCAAATTGGAAAATGTTATGTATTCTCCTAAACTTAGAAGAAATTTATTAGCTGCATCTGTTTTTGAAGAACAAAATTTTAGTTTTCAAGGAGCTAATGGGGTGCTATGGTTTTTTACACCCAAAGGGGAAAAATTCTTTTATGCAAAAAGAAAGGATGGGTTATATTTCTTAAAACCTAAGTATAGTACCCAGGAACAACATAACATAGAAAACCGTCAATCTAAAGATAGGGATCGAGATGGAGACAAGAAACGCAAAAAGGATAAGAAATCTAAGGATAGGGATCCTAGTGCTTCCAGAAAAATAGATAAAGTAAAAATAGCACCTAATTTTAAAGAAACTAAATTTAAATCTGACAAAACAAAAACTAAGCAGAAAAAAAATGTGGATAGTTTAATATCTAAACCTAGCAGTTCAGTAACTGAACTTAACAATACAAACTGTCTTTGGCACAAAAGATATTGCCACATAAACGCTGAATATCTCCTCCAAACCAGCAAAGTTTCTGCTGTAAACGGACTTCCTAGGCTTAAATACAAAAAGTTAAATTGTAAATCTTGTAAATTGGCTAAGTCTAGGAGAGTATCGTATAAACCCACCGGTAGGATAAGGTCCACTAAACCATTGCAATTGTTACACATGGATGTGTGTGGTCCTTTACCCACAGCCTCATACGGTGGAAATAAGTATATCTTAACTATAACAGATGATTATAGTAGAAAAGTTTTTGTTTACCTTATGAAACAGTAGTCAGAAGTATTTTCACATTTTAAAGAGTTTCAGGCCAGAGAGGAAAGGCAATTAGGTACTAAAATTCTATGTATCCGGACGGATAATGGAATGGAATTCTACCATGATAAGTTCAAAAATTACCCGAGGGATATCGGCATTAAGGCTGAAAAAACTAACACATATACCCCACAGCAAAATGGAGTATCGGAGCGATTTAACTTAACCGCATTTGACTGTGTTAGAGCCATGTTGAACGAGAGAAAAATGCATGACAGATTCTGGGCGGAAGCAATATTGTGTTTTACATACACTAAAAATCGAATATGTCACAAATTTAAGACTAAAACTCCACATGAACTCTACAGTGGTAGAAAACCTTGTCAGCCATCTTAGAACCTTTGGTTGTAGAGTATATGTAGGCAAACCCAGTCAGCTCAGAAAGAAGTTAGACATGAAAGCTACAGAAGGGGTGATGGTAGGCTATGCTACTAAAACTAAAGGCTATAGAATATTTTTGTCAGGAGAAAAACGAACAATTGAGACCTGCAATGTGAGGTTTGATGAGGGTGAGGTAGTGGAAGGCATCCTGGACCCAATTTATCCCAGAAATATCTCCTTAGGGATATCAAGAGATAACCTTTCAGAATACTCCGACGGGGAATATCCGAGAGGGCAGTCTGATGGGGGGGGGGGGCAGGAGAGAGTGAAGACACTGGTGACGATCCGTCTGAATCCAGTGAGGAAACGGACTCTCCTGCTGACTCCAGTATGACTCCTTGCTCTGATATTGCTTGGCAGCGAAAGACGGTTCCAAGACCCGATGGGAGTAGAACCGATGTGTATTATTACGCTCAAGGAGATAATAAAAGGCTGAGGTCGCACAATGATGTTAAGAAATATTGTGATAAAAGAAATATACAATTTGATCAGCAACTGTTTAATTTTCGGGAAAATAAAGGTCTTAAAAGAGTCAGAGGCAGACCAGAAGCAAGCAATATTGAAATAAATATACCAAAAGGGTACAACGCTGCTATTAAATCCTCCCAGTCTGAAAAATGGTGTAAAGCTATGGATGAAGAAATGGCCATAATGCAAGAGAGGGGTGTCTGGGAACTAGTTCCTGCATCCACCTCACAAAAGCATATAGGCAATAGATGGGTCTACACTATTAAGAAAGACGTAAATGGGAAAATCAAGAGATTTAAAGCTTGTTTGGTAGCGCAGGGGTATGGTCAGAAAAAAGGAGAATCATACGATGAAGTTTTTAGCCCTGTTGTTAACTTCAACTTAATTAGAGCATTCTTCTCAATTTTCGTATGCATGCTTGGCTGGATGCATTTCCAGTTAGATATCAAATCTGCCTATCTCTATGCTAAATTGAGTCAAAAAGTATATATGAAACAGCCTCAAGGTTATGTCAATCAGGAACAGCCTGATTATGTTTGTTTGTTGAAGAAAGCCATTTATGGTCTTCATCAAAGTGGAAGAGAATGGTTTAATGAACTTGACATCAAATTAAAAGAATTAAATTTTTTAAAACTTCAATGGTGTAATTGTGCCTTTATTTACAATAGCAAAGTTCTTATGCTAGTTTATGTGGATGACATAATTCTCTTCTCAAAGTGACATAGACCACATTGTTTCATTACTTAGTATAGAATTTGACATCAAGGCATTAGGAAAAATTAGAAAACTTTTAGGCGTGGAATTTAAAGAGTATGACAATAAATTTTTTATACATCAAAGTCAGTATATAGATAAAGTATGTCAAATGTTTCAACAATATAAATATCCAGTTACTTCACTTCCCATTTCTAAAGGGAATATTCTAAGTAAAATAGATTGTCCAAAGACAAGTGAAGAAATAAAGCAAATGCAAAGTTTTCCTTACAGGAGCTTAATTGGGTGTTTGGCTTTTATATCTAGTAGAACTAGACCTGATATTTGTTACGCCATCAATATATTATCTCAATTTCAAGAAAACCCTGGAATTAAGCATTGGGATGCATTGTTAAGACTTTTAGAATATGTTGAAAAGACTAAAAATTATATGTTGAATTTATCTAACATTCAGGAGTTAAAATTAAATTGTTACTCAGATTCTGACTTTGCTGCAAACAGAGATGACCGTGTTTCACTTGGAGGCATGATACTCTTTATTGACAATGTACCTATTTCTTGGCGTACCTTTAAACATAAGTGTGTCAGCTTATCAACCATGGAAGCTGAATACGTATCACTAACTGAAGCCGCTAAGGAAATGGTATGGATACAAAACATAATTGAAGAATGTCATTTACTTGGGTTAAACTTTAATAAAAGTAACAGTGTTATTTTTAGCGACAACCAAGCAGCCATTAATTTTTCTAACTCTCCAATTGAAAACAATAGAACTAAGCATATTGATGTTAGATATCATTTCCTAAGAAATTTAATAGTCAATGAATCATTTAATGTTAAATTTGTAAATAGTAAAGATAACTTAGCAGATCACTTTACTAAACCAATGACTAAGGAAATAATACTTAAATTTTATAATAAATTTTTTTTTAAAAACTAAATCAAACTTTTTGAGATTAAATGTTTAGTCTAAAGAAAATTTTAAATACTAAATTGAACTTGGGAATTTTTAAAGATGTCATATATATATATTATTGTTTATCTTAAACCTCATTGATATAACATAGTATATCTTGAGTATAAATTTTTGTGATATTGAATCTTTTCACTTTACACCTTTGTATATACATCCATTTTCTATTACCCGCATAATGCTAAATAGTAGCTTATGTGTATAAAATTTTTGTAGTTTTCAACTTAGTAAAAAGTATGTGTTGAAAGTTTTGATAAAGAATTTTTATTATCTGATTACCTGCATCATGTATTTTTTAAATATTTGGTATATCAATGCAGTCTCATAGTATTAATTATGTATACTTGTATTGTATTAATAGACTAAAATTTTTTTAAGCTTTTTGAATTATAGTGTTTATACTCAAATTTAAAGTAAACTTAAATTCTATGCTTATACAAAATCTTAATCTTTTAAAGTTGACTTGTTAAATATGAGAATATGCTTATACTTAAATTTTGGATACTTATAATTAAACTTAAACTAAAATTTAAATTTTGGAATGCTAATACTTATGCATTGAAGTTGTGTTGTATATAAATTTCTACTTGATGTGAAATGTTGTTGTTACAATATTGTCGACAATACTTAACTGTTTTTCAGATGCTATAAGTACTTATGCATTTTTTTATTTTAAATTTAGTAATGATATAATACTTTAAATTTATTCCTTCATTATATGTTTGATAGAATACTGGGGGCCTTTGTGTTTATTGATATACCTTGGTTTCTCAGAGTAAGTTTCCTTTTGCATATGCATTGAGACTTAAGGATTTGTATGAGGGGGCCGATTGTTGGAAAAAAATCAATACATCGCGATTCACGTTCCCGTGAACGGGCGTTTATGCAAATTTAATATGAACGACTCTTTCCCGTTCACCGGCGTGAACCGTGACGTTTTTCAACATGAGGTTTCATGCAAATCAGTTCTCAATGCGTACGCATCTGATTTGCATATCCGGGGGCGTTTCCGGAACAGTCCATTCTCGGATATATAAGGCAGAGATTTCTTGAAGCAAACATCATAAGAGTTCCCACTCAGTCTGATCCAGAACGGAGCGGAGAAGGCTTTGTAAGACATAGACACTGATGGTCTGATGCAGGCAGACAGAAATGCTTTAGACAGAAGCACTGCGGGATATCATTTGACGACGGTTTTTAGTCGAGACGGATGCAGAGATGGTCAGTTTAGACCAGTATGTATTGAACATTAAATTTACTTACATGTGTCTGGAAATTACGTTAAATATTCTTCTGATGTCTTATCCTTTGGTTTTCCTTTGCCAAGTGTGATACCTTCAATGGTGGCTGCAAATACACGCAAGTGATAGAGGTAGTATAGTTACTTACTACCCATGCTTCAAGGAATTTCTGTCTGGTTATTTACAACTGCAAACTTTTTGTACATAGTAGTTTTTTGATGTTTTGTGGCATGGAAACCTGGAATGTGTAACTTGCCTAGTTATGTTTCTCACGAAATAAAGTGAACGATGTTTTTCTTTGAAACTGGATCTGCATACTTTTATAACCCAGCCAACACTTATTGACTCTATGCCAGTGCGTACTTTGCTGTTCATCTTGCTTTTTTAAATTTTCCAACAAATACAATGCAAGTGTGAGCAGCGATATTGCTAAGGTGGGTGATTTGGGGATCATAGCCTCTCTTCCCAAGAATCCATTGACTTTCAATGAAGTTATATATGGAGAAATGGAAAACAAAATATTTGGTTACAAACCATGCCAGCCAAGTTGATGTTGGATACATTTAAAAAATTATAAAAGACTTGGTTTTGTTAATGAACCCTGTTCCATCACGGATATTTAATAAATTATGGAGTGGAAATTGGCAAACTTTTTCTTTATTGGTGCATTATATTGTAATTCTAGAGAATTCTTTGTGTGGCTGGAGTGGTGTTGTTGGTACAAAACTAAGCGATGTGGCTCAAAGAGAATCTGTAGAATCTTGGTTTTGCTTCTACATTTAATGTTTAGAAAAACTCCTTAAAAATACTCGAACCCTCCTGGAAAACTCCTTAAAAACTCCTGGAAATGGGTTCTTGCAAAAGAGTATGAACCCTGTTCTACTTTGAATCCTTGTTTTTCATCCATGCAAATCAAGTGAAAATGTTTTTTTAAAGAATTATTTGCAATACATTATATCTGCTTGTAAAAAAATACCTGATACTCAAGTTATTTGTTTAGTTTCTGAGTTTGTGTGTACTCAGGAAACCAGAAATTAATAGATTAAAATATCATGGGAAATCTGTTGTTTTTTTCCCTAATAAATTCAGCTTTGGAAGATTTTATTTGTTGCACTGTTTTTAATGTTTGGATTTACTGCGGACGATATGACGTTCACCATAAGCTACAAGACCACTGCTACAAGACTGCTTTCAATGATATCAAGACATATATTTATATTCTTTGATTAACCCTTTCGCGATGGTTGGCACGCCCGCGTGCCGGCTGCGAACTTGCATTCAAGGATATACGGCCCGCACTGGTGCCGGAGAGAACTTTACCCTAAACGCCGAGTGGCACGTATTGGTGTTTCTACGTGGAACGTTTTCATTTGAATTTATTTGTCTATTAGATGGCGTTAGATGCCCGTTAAAGCAACTTAAATGTATTTTATAGATGTTTGACCTTGGCACAAGGAGAATCCAATGAATTATTTCTCCATTTGGAGCGGGGTTGGGGGGGACATGGTTCTGTAAAGTAAATAAGACTCACTTCTCGCAGCATAAACAATTTTATAATTGAGTTCCGGGTCTCGTTCTGATTTTAGCTTTTATTGATTTCGTTGCTGAATTAGAGGAATATAAGAGAGTATTTTTTGGGGGGTTGGGGGGGGGGGTAAAGGAATGTGCAGCAATGAAATGATTAGGTTATTTCGGTTAAAAGTATGGCTGGTTTGAAACGTTTTCTTTCTGTGGAAGAATATACGTGTATGGTAAACGAACCAGACAGTAATGAAAGCGCTGCATATAGTGAAGATTTGTGGATGATGAATCTGAAAATGCAATTGATTCTTCAGATTCTGAGCGTACTATTATTACAACGCCGCCAGCTTCAGTTGCTGTTTTTTTTAATGATGTTTGGATGTGTGATTTGAAAGATCTGAATTCTTTGGAGTTTCTGAACATACCTGGAATAAATCACAATATCATGTCGTCTAATTTAGATAAGGAACTTTATTTTTTTACCATATTTTTTGATGATGAACTTCAGGGTGCGTACGCGGCCTGGAAAACCTTGAAAGTCCTTGAATTTCATTATTTTTTTCAAGGCCTTGAATAGCCTGGAAAATTGGGATTCTTTCCAAAAAGGTCTGGAAAATCCTTGAATTTCTCATTTCCAATTCAAAAACCGCAAAATTCCGGTTATACTAGAATTCCTACATCACGTATTACGTCACAATCTCAAACCAGTTCTCTTTTCCCTGGCGCTGTAAATCACAGTTGAATTGGTTCCTCCCATACTTGTTTTCCGCGAATGGTGGCCGTTCATCTCGTCATTAACATGTTGTTTGCATTTCGAACGGCGCCGGCGATTAGTGTCTGCTCCTTGCGCTGGTGTGTCGCGTTTCCGATATCCTCTTTTGTTTTATGTTTGCTCTACGTCTCTCCCCATTCTCAGAGATGCCAACTTTTTTTGGATTTTCCTTAGTTTGTACGGACATTACTCCCAAAACTACGAAAAATCCCATGAAATCCATGCATCCCACCATTCAATTCATATTCCCTGCTTTGCTGAGAGTCCAAAATTATCAGTTTGCATCCATTTTCTTCTAATGATTTCATATCGGAACAATAGACCTAATTTATTTTTATAGTGCTAGTAAAAATAAAGAAATATTTTACTAAACAAATTATATTTCACTTAAATTATAAGATTGCACAGTTCAGTTTTTTTTTTTTACTTTGCTGACAGTAAAAAAAAAAAATTTAAAGTACACAATTGTCTTTTTCTGTCACAAACTTTTCACATACTTTTTCCATCTATCTCTGTCCTCTTAACATGACTAAATTAACTTGACTAAACTAGCTTATTTTCATATTTTGGTTGATTATAAAGGTTAACTTTTTAATTATTTTAATATAAATAGTGTATGATCGTGAAATTGAGTTTTTTGTTTTCTTTGTGGCCGTTGCCGCGATTACGCAATCATCCTTTTCCATCGATCCCTATTTTTGCATATTAACTTGACTAAACTAACTTATTTTCATATTTTGGTTGATTATAAAGGCTATTTTTTTAATTAATTTCACATAAATAGTACGATCGTGAAATTCAGTTTTTTTTTTCGGGGGCGTTTCCGAGAGTACACAATTATCCTTTTACATTGATCTCCATCTCCCTATTGTTGCACATTAACTTGACTAAACTAGATTATTTTCATATTTTGGTTGATTGTAAAGGTTAATTTTTAATTTTCGCATAAATTGTACGATCATGAAATTCAGTTTTTTTTTCACCGGCGTTGCCGAGAGTACGTAATTATTCTTTTTCGTCCATCTCCATATTGTTGCACATTAACTTGACTAAACTAGCTTATTTTCATATTTTGGTTGATTATGAAGGTTAAATTTTTAATTTTTACATAAATTGTACAATCATGAAATTCATTTTTTTTTCGCGAGTGTTGGCGAGAGTACGTAATTATCCTTTTCCATCCATCTCCATCTCCCTATTGTTGCACATTAACTTGACTAAACAAGATTATTTTCATATTTTGGTTGATGATAAAGGTTAATTTTTAAATTATTTTCACATAGATAGTGCGATCGTGAGTGAAATTAATTTTTTTTTTTCGAGGGCGTTTCCGAGAGTACACAATTATCCTTTTCCATCGATTTCCATCTCCATATTGTTGCGCATTAATTGCACATTACATGATTTAGAAAAATAATTGAATAAAAAATTAGATTTAGCTAGCAATACTAAGTAATATAATAACATTTGTTATGGTTTATTACTGATTCATTTTTCTATCTAATTCAGAGGTGAGGTATGGGATAAGTGTGACATAAATATTTAATTTAATGTTTTTTATTTTCATAAATTTTTAAAAATGTTGATATCAAATTTTGTTGCAGCTGTTCAATAATAAAATTTGATAATTATAGCTTTGATTTGAATTTCAACTTTTACAATAATTTCTAACTATTGGTTAAAAATATATTACACTAGAATCTATTTTGCTTGTGTTTTGAAATTTTTTCAAATATTTTGTGTTAAAATAAAAGAATTCCAAAATTAAGGTTTTTAAATTTTACTATAAAACTTAAGATAATTTTTTATATTTATTACCCCATTAATATAATATATAAACATATTTTTAAACTGTAAGAGTAAGTGACTGTGTATTATAAGGATGGTTTTTTTTAATCGTAAATACATTCAGATTTTTTCAAGAATTTCGGTGATAACAGATAATTCATGCATTATGTCAATTACATATGGTTACATCTTTTCTGTTTAGCAATATATTTTTATATTTAAAACTTCTTACATATTCATTAATTTAAAAAAAAAAAACCCTTAAAAATGCAATTTTTGTACTGAATCAGTTTTGTGCAACGGTAAAATAGGTCCTTGAAAAAGTCCTTGAAAGTCCTTGAATTTCACTTTCAAAAAAGTGTACGCACCCTGACTAGTAGAATTTATCGTAAAAGCAACTAATGAGTTTGCAAAGAAAGAATGGGAGAAAAATCTCCTCTCTCTTTCCGCATCGAAGACTCCACCTAAATGCATTTACAACTGTGACAGGAAATGTATTTACACCTGTGACAGGAACTGAAATGTATTTTCACCTGTGACAATGTATTTACACCTGTGACAGGAAACGAATTTCGTATGTTTCTCGCACTAGTAATTTTGACGAGCATTGTCAGAAAACCAAATCTTAAAATGTATTTTTCTAAGAATCCAATTATCAGTACTCCTTTTTTTAATTCAGTTATGAGTCGCGATCGATTTATAGGAATATTACGTTACCTTCATTTTACTCTTGATAGTAATGCCCAAAGACTAGATAAATTGAAACCCGTGTTAGATGCATTGGTTTCAAAATTTAAATCTATATACACTCCTAGAAGAAATGTGTTCTTTGTTAAATCTTTGTTCTCATGGAAAGGAAGGTTGGGATTTCGTCAATATATCCCCTCGAAAAGGTCCAGATATGGAATAAAAATATATAAATTATCGGAATCAGGCTATAAATGGAATTTCCTTGTGTATACTGGAAAGGACACGGAATTATCAAGCTCTGATGGTGGGTATGGAGAACGCGTTGTGAAAACATTTCTAAATGAACTTTCAGGAAAAGGATATACTTTGTATTTGGATATATTTTTTACCTCTCCTGTACTTGCAAAGTATTTGTTGTCTAAGAATACGCATATATGTGGTACAGTTTTAAAAAATCGGAAGGACATGCCAAAGAATAATCCATCTGTACCTAAAACATATATACACTAAAATTTTTAATATTTGGATAAAAGAAAATTTATATAAAAAATATACATCAAATAGAAAATAGGTATTTCCTTTCTTCCTGAAAAAAGTAGAATGCTGTGTTGAACGGGTGATTTTTAGTGAATTTTTTTCGAGAGTTAGGCTTAGCGCAAAAAATTAGCAGTCTTTTGGGAAAAGTTTTGAAACAAAGCGCTCCGTCCTTTGGGCCACGGCGGTTTCGGAATGCCGCCGTCCCGAAAGGGTTAAGGGATGTTTTGTTATATAGCTGTCTCCATCGAATTATCCTTGAAAAGCCAGATGCAAAATATGTATAAAAGCTAGGCATACATAAAAAAAATCGATGTTGTGCAAATAGTAGAATCGGCAGCTCCATTTCGCTAGTTCCCCTTCGAATTTCCAAATTTGAATGATGCCATTCATAAATGGCAGCTGGAAAAACGGTAGCCTGCACCTGGGAATTTTGAAATTTTCCCACTTTCATTCGTTCATACTATAAAAATATATTTTGTTTGTACCATTTCTGGTATAGCTTTATTCCTATTGCAAAGTGAAAGGGTGGAAAAATGGCAGATTGCCACCTCAGAATTTCATATTTTCAGCAATGCCCTATGTTTATACCGTATGAAAATGTACTATGAAAATTTTCCATTTTACCACTTCTGGTACAGTGTTATTCCAGTTTCAAACAGGGGGCTGAAGCCTTACCTCAGAATTTAAAAAAAAAATTCCAATGCCATTTGTTTGTGCTATATTTGTACCGGATTGTACCATAAATATTTTCATTTGAACCACTTCCGGGACAGCATTGTTCACATTTCAAAGGGGGGGGGGGGGGGGCTGGAGAAACAGCACATCTCCAATTTGGAATTTCAAAATTTTGCCATGTTTTTATCTATGTTTTTACTATGTTTGTATCAGATTGTACCATAAAAATATTTATTTATAACACTTCCGGTACAGAATTATTTCCATTTTGAAGGGAGGGGGCTGGAGAAGCAGCAGCCACCACAGCGTTAGAAGTTAACAGGTATGGACCAGTGTATATAAGAAAACACTGGTCTGCAGCCATCATGGCTGGTCTGTTAAGGTTATAAACAACATAGCAGCAATGTACAAATACATTTTTGGATATCTGACACATTAATATACATGTGCAAATTTGGGTTACCTTTAAAGATGTATACAACAGGTTATCCCAAATAATTATTAAATTAGTTAATATATACACTATAAATAGTGATAAAAACTTCTAGATTACTAAATTTTTGCAAATTTTTTTTTCCATCAAAATTTCCTGAATTTAAGATATATTTTTCGTCATTTTTTAAAATGTAAATTGAATTTAATAGATTGTTGAATTACAAAAATAGATTTTCTTTTAAATTGATAAAATTTGTGATTTAAACAGTCCCCTTTTAATAAGTTTTGATAGTAACCTTTTTTGATCTTGTTCCCTATTCTAATCAGAGGGATACATACAGCAGGCACAGGATCAAAAGCTTTGATGTTTGGTGTGCCCAAATGTCTCATGAGATCTGTAACACTTTACTTAGTTGATTTCTCCAATCAATTTTGACTTCATAAAATATCTTTCACTGTCAGTTGAAGTTCAGTAGACTCCCTCTAATCCACACAGGTTGGGACCAGCAGTTGTGCGAATTATAGAATTTTGCGATTATAGATCGATCATTGCTGCATAAACTAATGTGTAAAAATGAGACATTGGTAGATCCTGAGTTACTTAATTAAAAATCACTGCAATACATTTAAAGCAAAATTAGCTAATTTTATAAATTTTGCTGCTTGTTTTTAAAATTTTCAAACATAAACTTAATTGTTATTTAAGGATTTTTGAGTTAATATATTTTTTTTACAGTCTATGAACAGTTATTTTTTACTCTGTAATAAAACTATCTTCTCTATAAAGTCAAGGTATTTATATTCCAGAGCTAAGCCCTACTCAAAAATAACTTTTTCTTCTTTGTCATCAGAATCGGTATTATAATTAACTTTTGCAGAATTTAATGCATTGTAATTTATTGTAAATTTAACTGTTTACTTCCAAAATGTATTGCGGATTATAGGCATTTGCGGATTATAAGGTTGCAGTTTAATGAGTTGACAGTATATGCAATGAAAATCAAAACATGTATACCACAACCAAAATGTTTTCATGCCTGATATAATATAATCAGTGCATTTGTGCTCTCTCATCAGGGTTCATATAGTTTTTAAGAAGCCTAAAAAAAATAATTTGTAAGGACCTCAAGAGTAAATTTGACCACCATTTGAAAAATTATATTATACAAAATATGTATGTTTGTGATTTTTAAGAAAAAGCTAAAAAGTTCCTGATTTTTGAAAAAAATAGCACCAACATTTTTGATTTAAAAGAGCACTAAAATGCACGATTTTTTTTAGTAAGGGTGCTAAAATTGACAATTCTTATGAAAACAACAAAATTCGTGCTTCTTGTGAAAAAGCTATATAATTAACTATTTTTATTTTAAATGATCAAAATTTGCAATTTTATTTAAAAGCGCTATTTACGATTATTTAAAAGTCGAAAAAATGGTGATTCTACATAAAAGTGTTAACATTTGAGATTTTATTTAGAATCTAAAAGTGCGAAAATTCGCAATTTCATTTAAAAATAATAAAAGTCATAGTTTTATAAAAGTGCTTCAAAATTTGATTTTATAATATACGATTGCTATAATTTGCGATTTCATTTTAATGCCCTAAAATTTCCAATTTTATGTAAAAGCACTAAAATTTAAAATTTCATTTAAAAGCTATAAAATTTGCAATTTTATTTAATAGTTTTAAAATTAAGTTTTATTTAAAAGCACTAAAATTCATAATTTCATTAAAAAATAGTAAAAGTCATGATTTTTTTTTTTTTTTTTTAACTTGCCTTCGCAATGTTTGTGAAACGATCTAACATTTCTCTATAAAACTTTAGTGGATTATAAATGGGTAATGAAACATAATTAATTTCCTACAATTTCTTTTTAAACAAATGCAACTAAGTGACTGCACGATTGTTGGCAAAAGTGTTTGAGGTCTGCACGGGCCGGAATTTTAGATTATTACCCGGCCAAGCAATACCAGTGCATTTATCCAGCCCGAAGAAATTTTAAGGTAGAGCCTGATTCATCCCGAAATGAATTGTATTCAAATGTGTTTAAAACATGAATTTACATATGAAGAATTAAGTTTTTTTAACATTTATCTTTACATAGCTTAAATAAACACATGTTCATGTAAATATGTTTGGCCTGGTAGTATTCAATATTTTAAAAACAGAGCCTTTGTCGGTTCATAAAAGTGTTTAAAACTCTGGCCTGACCTGATCCACGTGTCAGGCAGACCTCTAAAAAATACTACCATCGTGATGTACATGAAACTGACGAGCTGGATATATGGCAGCCCCCACCTAGGATTTAAAAAATTTTGCTGAATCAATTCATTTATACTGTAATAATTTTTGTACCACTTATAGTATGTAGTTATCCCCATTAAAAAGTGGAGAATACTATTTCGCCCCCCTCCCCCCATTTCCAAATTAAACAGCTGAAGATATCTATTTTGCATTCAAGCCATGTATTGATAACTGTTACATAAAATTATTCATTTGTCAATGAATGGCTCCAACGGTTAACAGAATTATTTTAATGTTGCAAAAGGAAATACAACAAGAGCATTAAAAAAATTATTGTAAATCTGCTGATAATCTTTCTGAGAAAGCAGAAATAGCAAAGAATGTAGCTTTTTGCATGCAGTTAAATGCATTAAGTTTTAAGTGTGCCTTTGGTATAGGAACAGTAATTGAAGACTTAATCCCTGAAATCAGTAGTAAAACTAATGAACTAATAAAAAGCATGTCCTGAAACATTATTTGTACTATACTTCTATTCTCTTGTATGTATTTTTGTGCAATTGCATTTGCTCTATTGTACAATTTCATAAACAGAACTGTGCCCAGTTTGAAATATTCTGTAGTTCAAAACAATTTCAATGGCTGAGTTTGAGATTGTACTCTGTTTTGCAGTTTCAAGCTTAACTACTATCGTGGCTGTATCAGCTTGATATATTACAGATAATTTCTCTTGAACTTATATATAGAACAGGGGACAAGGGGTTTAGTACCTGTTTTATGTATAACCAGCTTTTTTTCATGCAATTCATTGGGTAAAACCATTTCAGATGTGGTCTACGTGCACCATCCTTTAATAATGGATAAGTCACAAGTATTATGGTGTTATTACACGGAGCAATTCCTTCCAGCAATTTTTCAGCAACACCATACATTTCAATGGGAAGAAATCTTGCCGCCGAATTGCGGCAATTCGTTCATACTCGGCAATAAAAATTGCTCAATTTCTGAGCGGCTACCCAATCAGAGCACGATAAAATTAGACGTCACTACGCTCCGCCTTTCCTCTTCTCATTTGCATTCAAGATGGCGATGGCGACTGTAATGCAAACACGAAGCAGCTGAATTATGTTAGAATCTGGAGATGGAAAAAAATAATAGAACTTCTACCAAATTACAGACACCTTGGGATTTAAAATATCCAAATTATACGAAAAAACACACTAAAGAATGCTTCCTGAAATCGGCTGCACTAAACAGGGAGGGCCTGTTAGAAAGGAGGAGCTTACAGTATCATTGCCGGGCGGAATTGCTAAAGTCTGGAGATGAAAAAATAGTAATAGAACTTCTACCAAATTACAGACACCTGTGGCATATAAACGATCCAAATTATACGAAAAAAACCAACTAAATAATGCTTCTTGGAATGAACTCTGAGGTATTAGAAAGGAGAGGCGTTTTAGAAAGGCGTGGCCTAAAGTATCATTGCCGGGAGGAATTTCTAAAGTCTGGAGATAGAAAAATAATAATAGAACTTTTAACAAGTTACAGATACCTTTAGGATATAAAAGATTCAAATTATACGAAAAACACACCAAATAATGCTTTCTGAAATAAAATCGGCGAGATTAGAGAGAAGGGACCTATTAAAGAGGAGGAGCCTAAAGTATGATTGACGGGTGGAATTGCCGAAGATCGGCAATAAAAATTGCCGTGTGTAATAGCACCATTAGTCTATATTACAAGCAATACAAATTCTTACTATATATATATCCATGTTACTACAAAGAACATCTGTTTAAATTCATAAACACCACTAACCAAAATACCTACCTGCCAAACCTTATTTTTTTCTTTTATTAAAACACATTCTACTTTTAAATTCAACACCTTGCTACAATTACAGCAATATATTGACAGATCATTCTCAAAAAATTTTAAATAATTTTTCATCTCCATGTTTCACTTCCAACAGTTGAAATCTTAGTATATAGAATTAACTTCAGCCTGTTTTGAGTTAAAATGCTTAGTCAGTATCATGTAATTTACACTGTTAAGCAGCACAAGGGGTAAATACATTTATATTCTTATACCTTTTCATTACATTGTATTCTTCTATAAATACTTAGCCACAATCTGGTATATTTGATTATTATATTTGATTTCTTATATATCTGATCCAATTTATATTTTCTTCTACATCGGGCCATGTGCATTATTACTGTAATACAATTTACAGCAATGTACACAGAAACGTAAAATCCTCATTAACAAAACATATATGGCCCTGGATAACATACATGGTTTTGGAAATGCTTTTCACTTTATTCAATTTCAAATTTTTTTGGGGAGATAGAAAGGGCCTAGCTCATCGTGCTAAACAATGTTTCTATTTTGCAACTTTTCATCTTACGCACATTTCTTGCATTTACACCATGTATGTTTATGCAGGGAACAAGGGGATTAGTACCTTAAGTACCTGCATTGCATATATGATTTAAAAAAACTTTCATCTAAATGTATAGTTACAAAAAATTTTTTCATCCATCTTTACCACATATAATTCTTATTCCATTCCTTTATTTATATATGGAACAGGGAAAATGGGGTATTTTATACCAATTTAATACCTGTTTTATTTATAATGTTTACTTATGTTCTTTTTAAAATATTCAACAGCTTGTCATATAGTCTTTTTGATATCACATTTACATTCCAGTCCATCTTCCTTTCACTTTTGCTATACAGAACATTTTCTTTTGATGATCCATCTCAGATATATATAATACAAGTAAAATAAAAATTCTTTAATTATATATATATATATATAATAATAATAATAATAATAGTTTGAAAATCCAATGATAAAATAGAGAGAAGTTGCAACTCAAAAAACCTAATATGAAAACATTCCTAACAAATAAAAAAGTATCAGAGTATCAATCAAGTGGAATATAAAAGGCAAACCACTAGTCATCAAGCTGAAGACAAACAACAAACATCAATGGAAAAGAATCGATAACAGAAAATTAAATAAAATCCAAGCATTAAAGCTTGGCCTAGGCTTGTCCTTAGGCCACGTTACACGTGGACAAGCCCTAGGCTTAAACAAATGAATTGTTCATTTTGATAAAACTCTTCATCAAGTCCAAGTATTTCATTAAAATGAACACAAAATGCATGTTTCTGATAACAGTGATAGATTATGTGTATAAACACTGTTAACTTGGACGACATGCATAAAGATTGAAAAAATTATAGGAAACAAGAATAACTGAAAAAGCACTATATGTGTATGTATATATATATATATATGTGTGTGTGTGTGTGTGTGTGTATCACAATAAATTGAAAATTAAGTTAAAAGAAAAAGTTTGTGCTAACTGGAAATTTGCTAAAGACAGAGAAGACATTGAGATTTAATTTTGAAAAATGAACTCCTGAACCCGTAAAGTGATTTTTTGCCAAAACTCATTTTTTTTTCAAAGAATTTTTTTGTTAATATTTTTCATGAAACAATGTGATATTTTTCTATAAATAGTTTTGAAGCTATTTGGCTGGTAAAAACAAACTTGCATCTTATTTAAAAAAACTATTTTGTCAATTAGTTTTGTATTTAACTATTTTGGCTACTATTTTTTGTATCTGATACGACTAAAGCAACTAACTATTTTTAAAGGTATGATCCAGTGACAATCCTGTTTGTGAAAAAATTGTGCTAAAACGTAAAATAACTAAAAAACTGAATCAAATTGAAGAAAAATTCCACTGAGACATAATGTCCTGAAGTACCTGTGTACAAAATTTCATGTCCGTACAATGTTTAGATTTTCCACTACGAACGGAAGTGACTGATAAACAAACACAGACATTTTCTTTTGTAATTTTAGATAAATTTTGAAACTGCTTAAGATATAAATTATTTCTTTTAGAAATTGAAACTTTGACCTCCCAGATGAGTGGTGTGCAATGTCAACTGTCATTGATAAGCATCCCTCCTATGCAGCAGACAAACATACAAAATAAGGATATCACTCAGGTAAATATTTATTAGATCCTACAATTCATGATATTTTTGTGTAGTAAGATTTAAATGAATTACATTTAAGAATTGTGTTTTTGTCCAGATACTTTTATTCTTCCACTCCTCTCATAATGTCCATTGATTTTATCTAGTTTTTATCTTACTTTCCCTATGGTTATTTTAGCATATTGCAGCTATGCCAAACTGCTACAATGCGGACTACCATCGTCAGACTACTACAAAACAGCTGTTTTTTGTTACACTTAAAGAAACTACGTATCATGATAGTGTTATAGTTAAAACTTAATCTGTGGATATTTCTTGGGTAACTGTTTTGGTTACGGATCGTTCGTTAAGTGTCTGAATTAAATTTCATTTGAGTTCATATTGATTGGGTCTTGCAAAACTGCTTGATTGGTATATGCTAATTTTTCTTATCTCCTGATTGAGAAAGGCATTGGATTGAGCAGCAGCAGTTGGCAGCTAGTGCGGTTTGGATCTCTTGCTCGTGGTTTATGCTTGTAATATTTATGTTTATGATAGTAGTATGATAATTATGTTCAGTTAGAGCAGTGCCTGTATACAAGCTGCAGGTTTTCTCACTATTCCTGTCAGCGACACTAAGTCTGTGATGTTATGTTTTTTTTTTTCATTGTTTGATGTTAGATTGATTTTGTAGGAAATAAATTCCTTATATTTTTTTTACCTGGTAATCTCCTTTGATGTAACGTGCCATTTAGTGTACTGCAATTAAAATTGTACTCAACTACACTTATGTTTATGAACATTGCAACACTATGAAGTAATTGTCAGATTAGAATGAAATGTACGGGACATGCAAAGCAGGGTAGGACATGAAATTGATTATGACTGCACATGTCTGGGCTCAGCAGCACCCTCTGAACGATCGTATGAGAAGTATAGAGGGCTGTGGAAGAGCCAAACATGTATGGTATCGGTGTCTGCAAGTTGAAAACTTCTATTGAAGTAACTATGCTTTGTCAACGTTAGATGACATCTTATAAGCAAACTACTGAGTTTGAACGGGGACATATTTTTGTACTGAGAGATTGCTGCCCTTACGGCACATAATTCCCTGATAGCAATGCTGGTGTGGAAGCAGTGGACCGAAGAAAACTGGATGTGTCTAAAATCCGGTAGTGAACCATGCGATGTGATGACAACAGAGAACCCTGAACCATCTATACCTTAGGTTGCAATGGACAGAGGAATACAGACCATGGCATGTGGATTGGCACCAGATCATGTTTTCAAACGAGTCCTGCTACAACCTGGCCTAAAATTATGGCCGCATATATGTTGGATGGTATTGTGGTGAGTGCCGTCTTCCTGCATGCGTTTTAAAGTGTCATATTGCATGAACAATAAGTGTGATGGTACGGAGTGCTATTGACTATCATAGGGGATCCCGGCTGCTACTCTTTGCGGGTACTCTCAACAGCAACCACTGTACCATGGAGTTTTTGGATTTCAAAGTTGTACCCTTCCCTTAGCAGACTCTTGGTGCTCTATTTCAACCAATGCCCGACCACATTTTGCCCAGAATGTCCAAGCCTTCTTCATTGTACAACATATACCACTTCTTCCTTAGCCTGCCCATTCACCAGACATGTCACCAATTGAACATGTATGGGATATGGTCACTTGGTGACTGGGCCATTACTGTTCTCCAGCAGTAACCACCAATGAACTGTGGACTCGGATTGCAGTAGTCTGGCATGCAATATACCAGGAATATATCCAAATTATCTTTGATTTGATGCATTGATGTTTAGGAGCTCTTAATGCCTCTACATTTAGAAGGTGTTATTGCTTCACAAAATACTGATTTTGGGTCTGTAGAGTGATTGTATTGGTCTGAAACGGTAACCATTTATTTGTATCACCATTAATAATATGTGGTATAAATGTCATTCTAATCTGACCATTCCTTCGTGGTGTTGCAATTTTCATAAACTTGAGTGTATTAGGTGCATTGATTGAATAGGAACGCCACCAAATTTTTAATTTCTCCATCAAATAGGTCATGGACCTTAGTAAAATGCAAAGTGTGTGCAAAAAGATATAATGTAAGCAAGCAAATCAACCGGGACCATGGAACAGAAAAAGTAAGTTCAAATTCAAGTAGTTTGCCCTAACTACATACGTAGGTGGTGTTTGTTGATTTGTAGCTGCCGTAGTTAAAATGAGGAAGCTCTCCAAAAACAATTATGCAACATGGAGCATGGACATGATATATGCACTCAGAAATGAAGGTTGCTAAGGTTTTGTAGTCGGAACAGAGATTAAATTGGAAGCAACAGCATCTAGAAAATATTAGACTATGAAAGGAGATAAGATAAAGTGATTGTCATGCTGTATTATGGAATGAAAAAAGAATAACACAAGTTAATCTGATGTACAGAGGATTAAAAAAAGCATGAGAAATCTGAAAAAAACACTTCGAGCCAAAGTCTCAAGCTAACATCATGCATCTACTGGACGAATTCTTCAGCAATAGACCAAGCGTTGATAAATCTATTGAAATCTTCATAACTTTCATCAAATGAAAGGTCCAAGGACTACGGACACCCCCTTGCTGATGTGTATGTGGCATTTCAGACAATCCGACATCTGATGGATGTCTTCCGAGGTTTCATCCAAATCTTTTATCACTTCCCACATGATGAGTTCAAGATAGAAAAGATTGAAACCACACTATTATCTGAGGAAGACACTGTCTCAACAGCTGATGGACCAGTAATTGAATGCGAGTACAGCTTCTGCTTTTAATGTTAACAAAAAACAGAGTTTCCCCCAGGCACTTTTGGAAGGGTGCAGTGCCCTGCCTGCCCTTTTGTTACCAGAACAGTGCCCTTCTTGCCCTTTGTACAAGAAAAGTCCCCTCCCTGCCCTTTTGTTAGCAGATCAGATCCCCTGCTTAGCTTTTTGTTAAGAGAGCAATGTCTCAAACGAAAATCAACCAGTTCTTGTATGACCTCAGATAAGTCCCGGAGCTCTTTCTCTGTGTTCATTACCATAAATTTTAATCGTGTCTATGTCTCTCTTTCCTGTAAGTAACAGATTCAGTTAAGAGTAATCCATAAGAGAGATCCCGTAAGTAACAATTCAATTAGGAGTAACAGATTCAGTTGAAACAATAATAACATTTTAAGTAAATTAAAGCTTTCCCACGCATTGGAAAACCCAGGTTAAAATACTAAAATATCGAAATTATAACCACTATACTTTGCAAACAAAGGGCTCATTCAAAATCCAATTATATACACTTGTAGGGATTTCAAAGAGCTATATTCTTGCATAATTGTTTACAGGTTTAGTTTTTGAGATAGAATTACAAACTTGAAAAAAGGGAAATTTTCACTCTTCTTCAACTCGACAAAATGATTACTCGAAAACTATAAGCACATTTTAAAAATATAAATATAGATTTAGCAAATAAGTTTCCTAATACATATTTTTATCCCTTACTATTTATATCTGTCTTTTATGGTTTTGAAGATGTTTTGAGTGAAAATAAGCAAAATGAAAAAAAAAACACTTGCTCGGACAGATACTTCAAAAAATAAGTTCAAAATATTAAAAAATTGAAATTAATTTTATATATTCACAATCTTGACCCTATTTCCTACAAAACAAGAAAATATATTTACATTTTTGTCTATTAGACTTGGAGGTATATGCGACCAAAGTGTTTACATTTTTTTTGCAATGCTCTGATTTTCGTCATAAAAATCCCAAGCATAAATGTTATTCAAACATAAAAAATATGTGCCCTTTTTTTCTAAGAAGTGCTCTTTTTCTGGTAACAGCATCCTGCCCTTTTTAACACTTTACAACAAAGTTGAAAAGTGTTTATGACTTTGTTCATTCTGTCTGTCTGTCCGTTAGCACGATAACTGCCTTAAAAATGACTTAATCAAAATGAAATTTTAGTATGTTGTTCAGACGGTCTGTAGGACCTATGGGAATATAAATGAATAATATCACCCAATTAGTTTTGGATTGAACCCGGGTTGAAAAAATGAAATACATTGAGCCCTGTGGGACCTAATTTTTCAAACATTTTTTAAACGGATTTAAAATTCACAAATTGCTTCGAAAATTTTAGGTAATATTCAAATTGTTCCATAAAATATATATAAAAAAATTCAGTGAAATATATTCAGTAGTTTTTTAAATAAAAATTAAAATAATAATTACACCTTATACGAAACGATCACATGACCCACTTCAAAATGATATATGGCATCCATCTTGTTTCAAAATCGTGATTTAAGTTCTTTTTAATTCATATTGAGTGTTGTATCCATCCTAAAACTACTTTATTTTTGCTTAAATTGTGTGAATCTACATACTGAAACAACGCAAATACAATATATTTGAGTTTACATGATTATCCAAATTTGATTATTTCTACAACAAAGCCTATTTTACACTTATGTAAAAAGTAAGCAGAAAAATATGTAGAATGAGTTGTATTAGAATTGCTGTATTTCTTTAACACAAAATAATTTAGTCCATGGAGTCTGCATGGCTGATATGAATGAAATATTAATTGATTTTATAAAGAGAAGGATTTTAGAGATATTTAAACCAGGCAATTTATATTTCAATGCCGTCATTTGAATGAAGTTCATTTTTTTCAATGAAGGTTTAACTTTTCAAATATAATAAATTAATGTAGTATTGTGATAAGTTTTAAAATATTACCGAGGAATGTATTGCATTTTCGACTTTTTTAAATAAAATTGCATTGAAGTTGGAAAGTGTTTCATAATCAATGCTTTAAGCATGATTGATCTTTCTTGTTTAATCGTGGGGGAAACTCTGCAAAAAAGACAATTTTAAATTTAAGTCTAGAAATGTTTCTAATCTAAATGTATCTAATGCTGAAACTAAATTCAATGATAGAATATTAAGACCTTTCTATTTATGTAGGAAATATGGGCACCTAAAAATTAAATTAGGAAATTTAGTGCTAATTTGAGCAATGTAAAAAATAATTGTTTTTCACTTGAAACTGATAATGTTGATTCTATTGGCAAATTCATTTGGGAACTTGAAACAGCAGCAACCAGACATTTTTGCAATAATAACTTATTTTCAAAAATTAGAAAGTTAGAGGGGACATCAGTGTCCTTAGCTGCTTGTGATTATGAAAGCCCAATTGAAGGTGTTGGTACAATACAAATGTATGTAAATTATAACGGAAAGAAAAATCAAATTATTTTAAACAATGTAATGTTCTCTCCCAAGTTAAGGAGAAATTTGATACCCTTCTCAGTACTTGAGAAGAAAAATTTTAAGTTCATTTTTTTCCATAACACTTTAATTATTCAATCTTTCAACTTTAATTTTTTGCCAAAATTACAGATTGTTTCTGAATATGCCTGTTTCTTAAGTTTTTGAGTTCTCTCATCTTGATCTTTTTTTTTCGCACTTGATGAAGCATTTACTATTAATATTTATACCTGTTTTATTCTTAAGAAGGCCGGCCACTCATTTTTCTATAATTTATGGGGTTTTCCCAATTATTTTGGGCGATTTTTTAATAATTTATATTCTTGTTTCTGTCTTTTGATCACTTACTCTAATTTTTAAAGCATCGCGATCCCGATATTTCAGTCATTTTTCGCGTTATACTATCAGTCACTATGAATGTAGCAACCTTTTCTATTATAAAATTTCTACAATATGTTTATTTCTTAACAACTAAATTCGTTATCCTTTTGAAGAAATTTGATTTTATTTAGTATTTTGACATTTCTGAATTTATAAAATATAATTTTGCATCGCTAAAAGCATAGGCCGTTTTATTGCTTTACTTGAATTTTCCAATCAACGGGATGGGGTATGAACTAACTTTGTCCGTGGATAAGTTGAAAATCGGGGTGTTTTAACTTTGAATTGATAATAGTTGTTTACAGTTGGCACTACTGAAAACATAACTAAATGGTAAACAGTTTAGGAATACAAACACTTTTAACTTTTTACATCATCAATAACAGATTAATATAAAACATGGTATCATTTATAGCAGGGAATTTTAAATTTCTTTGATCAAGAAACTATCGTGTGCCAAAACTTTAAAAAATGCGAAATGCTTGCAATCTATGTCTGGGCAGCATAGTAACCTTCAAATGCGCTATTTTTACCACCCTCGTTCATATTTACTGTATGATCATTTGCAGACTGTACATATGTAAGTTGAAATAGAACAATACATAATGTTGCAATATCGACAATTTAGCTTCGAAAAGCATCCCCCAATCTCCTAGATTGACTCCTTTATTAGCACCTGGTACCTTCAGCTGCAGCGTATACCTGAAACTGTTGCATATAAATTAATTTCTTCAGTTTATCATGATGCAAAATATATTATGAATATTTAAGCAATAAATAAATTCACAAACCGAAAATAGCAGCACATTTTTCGCACACCATTTTTATTTTAATGCACGATTTTAATTTCATTTACCATCCACTTTTGGAAACTATTTAAAATTTGAGGCATGTGTAGAAATGATGAAAGCCCTATTAGTACAGTATGTAAAAGTGGGGGTACTCCAAATTTTGGTAGGGTCCTGGTGGGGTCAATTGATAGAATGCGCTGTGCTCGGACATGCCTCAAAAGTTAATCCATGATCATGAGGAGGAAGGAGATAGGAATGCGGATTGCACTCATTCTCAACTGAAAGTGCAATAAATTCACAGCTGTAGCACTATTGTAGCGATTTTTAGCAGATTTTTCTCACTCCACAGAGGGATTGTTTAGGAAAAGAGTCATTTTAGTCTATCACAGTTAGGCTGATCATGATTTCGTTAATCGCTAGTTTAAGTTGAATTGCCATAGGCGAGTGGGAATTTTAATAGTTGGTTACGGAGAAATGTCTATTCACTAGATCAAAGATCTATAGTATATATTAACATGAGGGATGGGTAGCAATGAAAAACCTTTTATGATAACACCAAGTGTATCACTCTTTGGCATCGCTTACTTGAGTGTTCAAGCTCAGATGGATGAGATTTCACCTTGAGGTGCAGAGAGTACCGGCGAAGGATGCCGCTAGACATGTTCAGTTTGGTACACTTCCCATTCATTTGTTTGTAAATACTGCTATGACTTGTGTGGTCTTAATAAATAATGAATGGTAAAAAACTTTGCATATTTCTCAATGTTTTAATAATTTGAGAATGTATGGTAAGGTGTCATTTTGAAAGGGGTTGCTAGGGTGGCATTTTTTGATATCAGAGTGCAAAATTGTAGTACTAGAGCAGGCAGGGTGGCTTTTTAATTCCTGAGAGCAGTAGCGCAGGCCGCCCCGTGAAAAACACCTAGGATGAACCCTGCTAAAGCTAAAATATTGAAGACTGTTGAGTCTAAAGGTTAAGATTTTGAAGTAAGTTATCTAATGATAAAGTTTTTAAAAGTAAAACTGTAAATCATAATAGTAATTTTAAAGGAAAAGAATCTAGCAATGAAGTTTTTAAAAGTAAAATTGTGAATCATAGTAGTAATTTTAAAGAAGTTAATGCCAGTAACATTTTTAATAGTAAAAATGCTAGTTCTAGTAGTGCTGAAGTTTTCAAAATTAAAGATGTCAAGCCTAACAAATATGATGTTTATAAAAGCAAAAGACATGTTAAATCCACTACTGAGGTAGAGGGAAATACTAGACTCTGGTATAAAAGATTTTGTAACAAAATTCTCAATATTTGTATCACATGCAAGATTTCTGCTGTAAATAGTCTTGATATTCATGATAGAAAATTAGATTATGAATGTTATAGACGTGCAAAGTCTAAAAGAGTTTCATTCAAACCTATTATAAAATACTAAATTTGTAGAACTAAAATTTTTAGAATTATGGATAATTAAACTTTTTAGAGAAGTGCAAAATTCTACTCTTTGGCCAACAGTAAAATATATTTTTAGGTCTACTTCAATTAAATAAATACTTTTTGTATCATTTTGAAGATTTTGAGATGGGACAAGAACAAGGCTTTTAATATTCTAAGAGAACAAGTTTAAAAAAAAAAAAAATTAATGTCAAATTATAAACTTTTATCTTCAACCCTTAAATATGGACCTTTTTATTTCAAGTCAATTTTTAACACTTCACAACAAAGTTGAAAAGTGTTTATGACTTTGTTCATTCTGTCTGTCTGTCTGTCTGTATGTCCGTTAGCACGATAACTGCCGTAAAAATGACTTAATCAAAATGAAATTTTAGTATGTTGTTCAGACGGTCTGTAGGACCTATGTGAATATAAATGAATAATATCACACAATTAGTTTTGGATTGAACCCGGGTTGAAAAAATGAAATACATTGAGCCCTATGGGACCTAATTTTTCTAACATTTTTTAAGTGGATTTAAAATTCACAAATTGTTTTGAAAATTTTAGGTAATAGTCAAATTGTTCCATAAAATATATAAAAAAAAATTCAGCTAAATATATTCAGTAGTTTTTTAAATAAAAATTAAAATAATAATTACACATCTTATATGAAACGATCACGTGACCATGATATGAAACGATCACATGACTCACTTCAAAATGATATATGGCATCCATCTTGTTTCAAATTCGTGATTTTTTAAAGTTCTTTTTAATTCATATTGAGTGTTGTATCCATCCAAAAACTACTTTATTTCTGCTTAAATTCTATGCATCTACATACTAAAACAACACAATGGCAATATATTTGAGTTTAAATTCTCATTCAAATTTGATTATTTCTACAACTAAGCCTATTTTTCACCTATGTAAAATGTAAACAGCAAAATATGTAGAATGAGTTGTATTAGAATTACTATATTTCTTTAACACAAAATAATTCAGTCCATGGAGTCTGCATGGCTGATATGAATGAAATATTAATTGATTTTATAAACAGAAGGATGATTTTTTTCGATGAAGTTTTAAGCTTAAGTTTATGAATTGTAGCTCCATAGTCTTAATTTTTAAATAAAATAAATTATTATAGTATTGTGATGAATGAAATGGAGAGGCTAGCAGGTATCCCTTCCAAGGCTAGCAGGTATCAATAATTCGAAAGAAGTTTTAACTAATTTATAAATTTATTAAAAATGTATTCTATTTTATACTTTACCAGAAATAGAAAAAACTAATTATCGTAGCAACATACACTTACGCTCACATTTTTAACTTGGGGGAAAAACTTCAGAACTTACATTTTACCTAAAATGTACCTTTAGAGATGGAAACTTAAACATTATAATTGAAAATTTTTTTATTAAAAATTAATTATTTGGAGGTTCTATAATCTTTGAAAGATTTTAATCGTATTTGGTACATAAATAAAATATTACATAATTTTTGATTTTTGTAAAATTGCATAATCAAAGTGCTAAGTGTCAAGTTTCAAAACAATTTTAACAGCTGAGCTTAAGACTCTTCTGCAAGACAAAAAAATTTCATTTAAAAGTCTAAGTTGCATATGTATGCATTCAAAATTATATAAACGGAGGAATTTTTATTGTTTTCCACCTTCATGTACTTATAAATATCAATTAATTCAAAAATTAATTTTTTGTTAAAATTTAGTTAAAATAGCAATATGCACTATCTTGAATTTTGCTGAAGACAACTGGGTAAATCTGGAAAACTATAGGAATTTCATTTTAAAAAATAAGCAGTAAGTTGGGCAGACACATTGGCTGTCCCCCTCCCCATCAAATTATATGTGCTTGTAAATAATGTTCAGTCAACATTGTCTTGACTCATATTTTGCTAATATACATGAATGTATGCAGACCAATTAAATTTTTTAAAAAGCACTTTTTCTCAAGGTATAGACATATTTTCAATTTACTGCTTTTAAAGTTTGTAAATTTGCTGCTCCTAAACATTTCATGTTGCTCCAAAAGTAAGTTTTATATCTGTTCCAAAGCATTTCTTGCTGCTCCGAAAGTGAGTTTTGCACCTACTCCAAACCATTTTATGCTGCTCCAAAAGTGAGTTTTGTCTGCTCTGAAAATTGATACAAAGAGCACATTGGTGGGCAACATACTTGTAAGATTTAAAAAGGATAGAGCTCTGCTGGGCTTTTTAAAAAGTCGCTTATGACCTGGCAGAACATATTTATTTTGAAAAAAATTTCAATGGATTCAAATTGAATACATAAACTTATTGGGGCTTATCTCAGCTATGTAAAGATAAATGTTTAAGAAAACAAACTCAATTCTTCTGTACAAAATTTTCACAAATTTATGTTTTTAACACATTTGAATACAAATCATTTTGGGCCGGTTGAGTTCATTCTACATTTATAGAATGAGGGGAGAAAAAATAATTAGCGCCTGTGGTTACAATTTGGACCTGACTGCTTTCCTAGAAAGAAGGCTTTGATGATCACATCAGCTAAGTGAAAGGGTGGTTTTCACCCTAATTTTACAATGACAATTTGTTATTTATTTTTTTACGGCATCTCTAATCTCAAGGCCGTTCGATAGGAAGGCAACTTCCGAAAATTGGCCATCCTCGCTGCATTTTAACCTATGCCTACACACAAGCATTGTTCAGTTTATAGTGTAAGATTCGGGAAGGGGGCCTAAATCCGGACCTGGTACTGCATGCTTGCTTTTTTGCACAAATTTGAAATTGAAGAGGAAAAATAATCAGGACTATATAAGATGGGACTGGATTTAAAATAAAATAAAAATAAATTAATGGGTTTTTTTTTTAAAAAAAGTAAAAGAAAAATAATAAATAATTCCGGAATTTACATAATCGGTTCCATACTGTAATACTAATTATATAGATTTTTCTTTGCATACAATTTATTTTTTAAACATCATAAAATACAGAAATATAGTTTTTTTTTTAAATTTTTATGTTTAATTTATCTTAAACTTTAACCGGCAATGAAACCGAATATAACTTAACAGCATTCAGGTCTTTGTCTTAACTGTACTTTTTATTCACAACAATTATAAAAGGTAGGATAAAAAAAATATTTGTTTTATTATTATTATTATTATAATAGTTGAATTTTAAGTAAATAAACTAAAGGAAGGTAAAAATAAACACATTCAATTTTATTGAAGAAAACAAAGGTTGGCTTAAGAAATCAAAGTTCTGCTTGCTTATAATTTATGAACTCATACTTAGTATTGTCTAGCTATGTTTCAGAATTTTCTGTTTTATATATGTATGGCGTATTCTTTTTATCGAAATCAGCATAAAAAGATTATGGAAAAAGACTACTAAATGGGCCAGATAAGCAACTAAATGATCTCTAGGAGGAGACTATTTAGGCTACTATTTTTGACTTTTCAGGCTACTAAAGCAACTATTTTTCATGTGTAGTTACGATGGCAACCCTGAAAGGTAATGAAAATTATGCCCAATTAATTAATTTATTATTAAAATATTTAAATATATGAATTATATTGCTTATTGAGGATACTATTAATATTGATAATTGTTAGAGTTGCGTAAAATATAAGTTAATTGGGTACGAAATAGTCTTAGATGTTGTCATCTGGATGTACAATATACTGCGTCAAATGTACAATTTAATGTTACAAACAATGTTACACTGTGCCATGGATCTTTTCATCACTTTTTCACTGTTAAATAAGTAAATTCATTGCATTATATAAGAAAAGTTATGTGCTGCCCACATCAGATATTTTAACAAGTGTACTTCTAGGGCATTCAACAGCAGAAGTAATGAAAGATGTGAAAGATGCTTTGCTTGAAATTTTGAAACAACATTAGGTGCTCTTGAAAACCGTACCATATTGTCAATGGATGATCTAAAGAAATTAAATTTTGAACTACAAGCAATTGGAGAAGTAGTACTCCTATATATTAGTACATGCTCTCTACATAAAATTCACAATGCAATATTAAAAAGTTTGTAATTTTTGGATATAGACATTGATGAGTTTGCCACTAAATAGTTTGCTTTTTTTTTTTCAAAATAAGTGCTACAGGAAAGGAAGATTTTGCTGGAATTCAGTCTCTTTTAAATATTGAAAATATTTTTCTTTCACGTCATGTTAGTTCTTTTAGATGGCTTACCATTGAACCAGTGCTAAAACGCATCATTGGACAATATAGTATTATTTTGGAATATTTCCTATAGTTCCTCACAAAAGAATGCAGTTATGGTAATATTTCATCAAATGCTGGATATAAGAGAATTAAGCAGTATCTAAATGATCCTAATATGCTAGCCTATATGCAATTTATCTTCTACATTAATAGAGTTTCTTTCCCTTTTCCAAAGGGAAGGTATTTTAATTTGCATCTTGTATTCTAAATGTAATGAAGTCCTCATTAATTTTGTCGTCATGCGAAGAAATGGTAACACCATGAGTAACAATTACTTCAGTTTTACTTCAAAAATATCCTTATCTTGCTTCTTTAACTTTTTTAACTGAAACATGAAAAAAAGATGAAAGAAAATATTTGTAGAACAAACAGGAAAAAGAAAATAACGAAAAGCAGATGACATTAAAAGGGCAATACAAAGTAGAGGAGAAGTTGAAGGAAATTGCCTAAAAATGTCAAAAGCTTCAAAATTATGTTTAAATAAGCCAACAGTTGCTTGATTTGGGTTCAGAAAGACTAAGTAGTGCTCTGAGGAGGAAGCGCATGAAGGGAGCGATTCCTGCTAGTGGCATCATAGAAGTTGCTAAAGTTGAATTATAAAAGTGCGTAAAAATATTGTCAAACTGAGAAGGAAAAAGATGTTGTAGATGCTGAGTTGTCTAAATTGAAAATCTAATAAAATTTTTCATAAATATATCTTCAAAGTGTATTTGCTTCTTTTAGGATATTTTACGTATCCCAACTCTACTTATTTTATGAAGAAAGGTAATTAATAATTGAAGTAGTAAGTTATGTTGTAACTAAATCAGCATTTAAATCCAGTATTTTTATATTTTATTTCTTTTTACCTTCAGTTATAATATAGTGTGCAATTATAACATTTTTAAAAATTCATAATATTTTATTTTCATATAGCATAATTTACGTTTCTGTCATCAGGGTTCGTACGCCTCCTGGAAATCCTTGAAAACTCCTTATTTTATTTGTTTTAGCCCTAAACTCCTGAAAATCGAAAAATACTCCGGGAAAATCACCATCATGATCCTTTATTTCTTAATATAATCAATAGGTGGCACCACCAAACTAACGATAGTGCACAAATACTGATGTTGGAAATACAGAGATGCCAATCATTACGGATTTTTCGCAATTCTTATGGATTTCTGAACAAAATTATAGACTACGGAAAAGACCCGTAAAATTACGGAAAATTCCTATTTTTTTTCTCATGCATCTTGTAATTATTGCACCTTAAATTGACGAAACTTACTTATTTCTATATGTTAGTTTATTATTCATATAAATATTTTAATTATTTTGACACATTTAGTATGATTGCGCAATTCAGGGAATTCTCCTGTAGTCCAGCGTCCACAAGTATCCTTTTCCATCCATCCCCATCCTCTAATTCAGTGGTTCTCAACCTTTTTGGACTCGCGGCACCCCTGTCTCCCATTCAGGATACGGCAGCACCCCAACAGCCTCTACCCCCGTACTTTTATCACAATTTAAAAAAAAAATTGAACTTTGGTAGTTTTCGCTCTCACCCCTCGATATATAATATTTTGTATACAATACAATATGTACAGAAATTTTAAAAATCTAATAACTCATCTAATAGAAATCACGTAATTTTATTTCATAACTAAAGATGTGTTTTATAATACATAAAAAAAAATCTCAAAATTAAATGGGAAAAGTGGAAATAAATGATTAAAAAAAAGATTTGAAGTTACAATTTTTATCAAGTTTTGCAAATTTTAGTTACAATAGTGTATTTATATATGAATAATTTTTCTGCCAAATGTTTTAATTACTTGTTTTAAGCTTAATAAAATCAAAGGTATAGAAATGGTTTCAAATAAATGTATCAACAGCCTTAAAAAGTTAGTACGAAATTTGAGGCTGGTGTTTTAAACATAATGTTTTTGAGTCTAGCCTCAAGGTTGACAACGCAACACGAATGTCATCCTCAAGACTTAGAAGTATATTTTTTGATTTTGACTTGATTATAGCCATGGCAAGAAAACCTTGTTCACACAGATATGACATGGAGAACGGTAAAAGTAGCTCTATGGCTTTTTTAGCTATGTTGGGATAATCTTGCAATAATTCAAGCCAAAATGTAGCCACAGATTTCTCGTTACTTTTTTCAAATTTAATTTTTAAAGTAGAATCCATGCAAACATCGATGAATTCATCCCTTTCAGAAGCAGTAAGGTTCAGTTCTTCCGCGCTATCTGTGAATTCAAATGGTACCACAATCCAGTCCAACTTTTCCATTGATAGGGATGGAAAATATTGATCACTCGCATTGTCTAGTTGCGAGATGTGGTCAAAAATGAGATGTTCTATATTTCTTAGACTACTGAAATCATCTTCATTCATCAGACCAAGAAAAGAGGGAAAGTTAGACAGATCCCCTTTTTGGATCGATGATTTCCTCGAGGCCAGTTTTCTCTTAAAACCTTTTATTTTGTTTGTTGATGAAATTAGTGTCTCTTTCCAACCTTGCATAGACAAATTTAATTCATTAAGCTTTTTGAATATATCAGTCAAGTACGCAAGTTTCAAACACCAAACATTATATGCCAAAGTTCATTAAACGTGCTCTATTTTTCTTTTTTTTTAAAAAAATTTAAGTTCTTAAGTTCTAGAAGCCAGCATTGCCTTTAGACAGCTACCTGATTTCTGTGTGTAAAACTAATGAAACATGAGCAGCGTCCATTTTTTGTCATTTTTTCAAAAATTTTTGTTTTTAAAGGTCGTGTTTTTATGCAATTTACCATTTTGACAGCCTGATTAAAAACTTAGAAAAGTTCGTTGCCACAAGATTTTGAAACTAAAGCTGCTCTATGCAAAAAACTATGAGTTTTTATCACAGAGGGATTTTCTATGAGGACTCTAGTTGTAAACCCCTTAAATTTTCCTACTATGGATAGTGCGTCATCGGTACAAATTCCGATGCAATTCTCCCACAGGAGGCCATGTTCTGTGAGGTAAAAAGACAGTGAATTAAAAATGTCTTGACCAGTGGTGGTCATTTGGAGCTCTTTCCAAAACTGAAATTGTTCTGTAATGTTATTGTCATTAACGAATCTACCAAACCATCTTCCAAACCCAAGGAGTTGTGATATGGAGCGAATATCTGTGCTTTCGTCTACTTGTAAAGCATATTTGCCATTGGCTCTCATTTTCCCCACAACTTGCTCGTTTACATTAATTGATATTTCAGATATCCTACGGCGTACTGTTCTGTTTGAGAGAGGAACTTTCGAAACCTGATCTAGCTTCTTGACAAAGTACAGTATCAACAATGATGTTAGAAGCTGGCCCAATTATTTTCTCCGAGAGTGTGAGGTTTCAATTTTTTTGCTATCAACTCAGGAATTTTTAATGAGGCCTCAAGACTAGCATCAGATATGGTGACCTTTTTAACCATTTTAGAAGCAGCCTTTTTCTGGCCTTCCAGTAAACGTGAAATAGCAAGAGTTTTTTTCGGACTCACCTGGATGTTTTGTAGTCAGATGCCACTTCAGCTTACTGGGGACCATCGCTTGATTGCTGAGAGTTTCCTCACAAACGACACATACGGGCCTAGGATTATCCTGATCAGTATTCCATGTAAAACCATACGACAAATAACTGTCCAAATATATCCTTTTCTTAGGAAAAGGTTCGTTTCTTTTATCACCATTTAAACTTGAGGAATCTGAAGAAACTTCAACATTAACCTCCATTTCAACTTCTTGACTTTCCTCAATTTTGCATCTTTTCACCAAAAACTTATCCATAATCAAAAACACGGAAACAGTGAAATTGAAAACCACGTGGTCAGCACAAAAACAATGTCCCTTATTCTCCAGTTTACGATTTACGTCCACTAATTTCCAGCCACGTGGTGGAGTTCATGGCTGCCAGAGTGTACGAAAGAAAACTCGCAAACTATGCAGAAGAACCCCCACATCCTCTAAAAATAGTCCCCACGCCCCTACAACGGGTGCCAGAGACTGTCAGAGACTTTGTGAGGGTGCACTCGGATGCGTCCATGTATCCAAAAAGACTAACCCATGCTTGGCTCCGTCTCACCCCACTCCAAAGTTTTCACTTCGTATTTCGTACGTTGGCGAATTTATATCGTCTGGCAAACGTACCATAAGCAAAAAATATTTTCAGTCCAAACATAATATTCTGGTTTTTTCTTAATTTTTCAAAAATAAATTTTTCTTTTTCCTCTTTAAAATTTCGTGGCACCCCAGTTGAGAACCACTGCTCTAAATGTTAGTTATTAGATGAACTGAGTGAGCCCATTTTCACATTTTGGTTAATTATAAAGGCTAATTTTTTAATTATTTTCGTATAAATAGAGGGATTGCGTAATTCCGGTAGTATCGCACACATTGCCAAGCGTTGACTAGTATCTTTTTCCATCTCCATCCTGTAATTATTGCACATTAAAATATCAAAACATGTTTATCTTTGTTTTGGTTTATTATTCATGTTAATTTTATGAATATTTTGACATATTCAGTATAATTGTGTAATTCAGGGAATTCTCGTATAGTCCTGTGAGTCTACAAGTATCCTTTTCTATCTATCTCCATCCTCTATATATTGATCATTAGATTTACAAAACTAGCTTATTTTCAAATTTTGGTTATTTATTATGGTTAATTTATTAATTATTACTTTTAAATTATTTATTTACATAAATAATTCGATTGCACAATTCAATTTGCCTAGAAAAATGCAAGTTTATCTAGAAGAATTTAATATTATCTGGTGATAAAAGCAATATTATTTGTTCCCCATAATAATGTTGTCTCAAAATGTATATTCTGTATTGTATTGTTAGAAAATATGGGACTGATTTTATGCTAAATTTGAGTGCAGACACAATAGATTTTTTTATGACTTAAAAAAATAAAAACCATGTCAAATGTTCTTTACTTTTCATGTTTTAGGAAGAAATTATTAAAGTCTGAGCTAGCGCAGGCTAAAAATAAATAAATAAACAAATACATTTAGTTTAAGCTAAGCATATTCTGTTTTCTATTAAGCTAAGCATGTTCTAAGAATTTTGAAATTTCTTTTTTCTTTAGTAATGAAGACTAATATATTCATATTTTGTTTGTTTAGTTTAAAAATTTGAACATTTCATATAAAAATATATATGAGAAATTTGAAATGTGTCAAATATTTTTCTGATTATCATTGCTAGCAATTTTTCTATCCATACGAACCACTCTAGTCATTGCTGAAAGATTATTGAAAATTTCCTGTCTAGATTATTCAAACTATAAGCAGCCATTATTCATATAAATTTTGTGAAAATACAAAGCAGCAATATACTGCAATACAATGCAAGTGTGAGCAGTGGCATTGGATCTGTGGGTCATACCCCCTCCCCAAGAACACATTGAGTTTCAAAGAAATTATATATGGGAAATGGAAAATAAAATATTTGGTTACCAACCATGCCAGCCAAGTTGATGTTTGATTGATTTAAAAAATTATAAAAGACTTGGTTAAAAAGAAATTTGTTAATGAACCCTGTTCCATCACTGATATTTAATAAATTATGGAGTGTAAATTGGTAAACTTTTCCTTTATTGGTGCCTTGTAATTCAAGACAAATATTTTTTGTATGGCCAGAGTGGTGTAGTTGGTATAAAACCAAGTGACATGGCTGAAAGAGAAACATCTGTAGAATCTTGGTTTCGTTTTTACTTTTAATGTTTAGAAAAACTCTTGGAAAAATTCTCGAACCCCCTGGAAAACTCCTTAAAAACTCCTGGAAATGGGTTTTTTCAAAGGAATATGAACCCTGCAACCTAAAGTCATTTTATTGTTGAAAGGTGTTTGTATTCAAATTAAGGTTCTTTTTACGGGCATAGTTAATTTGCATCTCACTACAATAATGTTGCATCAGCATTGGCACAAGTTATTATTGTGATTTATTGCTGAAAGCCATAAATTTAATGTTTGTCTTCAGAAACTTTCTGTGCAGGTCTGAACATCAAACTAATATTCCTTGGATATTTTTTTCTGTTATTTTACAAACATATTTCATATTTATTTATAATTTTAAACTGCATCAACAGATTTCAAATTCCTATTTGTTTAGAAAAGAATTCCTGTTTTTGTTCCTTTTTTTTTTCAAAGGCAGTATCAACTCTGTCCAATTGAAAAATTATGTTCCTGCTATGTTCTGTTCATTAATTATGAATTTTTATGTAAAACCTCATAAATTTTCAAAAGAATAGTAGCAGCGCACGGGACAAGTGATAAAACAGGTTTTCTTCTGTCCTTGGGATGGAGTCAAGAGTTAGTTGCCTTCTTGAAGCATGCATCTGGAATGCTATGGGAAGAACAGATATTTCAATTTGATATCATCAGTCAAAACTGATGCCATCTGCTTAGGGATTTATTTGGATTGAGAGTTGGTACTAAAATCGAAAATATTATCAGTGTTTACAAGAATTTTTAATTAGAAAATGTACTGTTGATTTTAATCAAAGGAGCTTATGGAATGAATCGAAGGAGCTTATATAGGGTGTATCAAAAGAGCATATTTAAAATGTATTATGCTCATACAGAGGTTGAAATATGTATTTGGGACGAATCGAAGCTTATTTATGGCATATCAAAAGAGCTTATTTAGGGTGTATCTAAAGAGCTTATTCATGGTGTATCAAGAGCTTTTTTCAGGTGTAATAGATAGTCATGTTAGGGCATAGCATTCAATGTGTGGAAGGCCCAGGCCGTCCGACTCATCCAGAGAACTTGAGCAACTATTTGTACGACCGGGAGCATTCAATGTGTGTAGCACCAGGAGCAAGGTGTATTATGAACCCAAGCAGCAGTCTATGGTGTGATTAACTACTTATTTAGGGCGAGCATGTGCTTGTGTGTGTTTTGTAATTTGAGCATGTGCTCTCGCAGCTGACGACTCATCATTTCAAAAACCTTATAAATGAAGCTGGGTACAGTTACTAGTTTATAATGTAAATGTGTATTTGTGAGGCAAATTTCAAATTTTTTCATTCGGTTCTTTTTGACTTATTTATTGTCAAACTTTGATTTAAAAACGCAACTTTGAGCTCATTTTTCTGTTGGAAAATATATATATTTTTTTTCCCCTTAGAATTTTAGAGACAATGTCTTTGCTAGACAATATAACCTGTAAATTGTGTTGGTTGATTGTTATTAGGAATTTTTTGTTAAGTAAAACTTAAAATTCATAAAATTCCAATTGCTATACAGGGTGTCCCAAAAAGATTGAAACACGCTTTAATTCTTTACGTGTTAGAGATAAGTCTGCAATGTAAATTGCAAAAATGTTGAAAGTTAGGTAGGAAATAAAACTACATTAATGAAATAGTCCTCCCATTAATTTTTAAAAAGTTACACTTTTTAAATTTTTATATGACCCCTTAGACAAATTTGGTTAATCAGAAAATTTTTACTTTTAATGCAACAAGATCATTAAAAAAACCACATATCTGTATCTTTAAAATCAACTGAATTATGATAAGGGGAAAAATCTGACTTATACCACTTTTCCCGTACCATGTGAAAGGCTGTTTAATCTGTGAAAATAGGGATCATATGGAATTGTTTAATCAAAAGTACGTGAATGTGTCTCAAAATTTTTTATCACAAGTGCATCTAAATAAAGCATTACACAGACAGAGATCATATAAAGCAGGGCATTACGCAGTTGGGACACATAATTAAAATATGCATACAATGATCATTTTTGTGATATGTCACAAATTTACTTTTCTAATTTGATATATGGTCCCCATTCACAATGTTCAATTTTCAATTAAATATAACTCTCATCAGTTTTAAAGATACAGATATGCTGTTTCTTTTAATGATCTTGTTGCATTAAAAATAAAAAATTTCTGTATTGACCAAATTTGTCTAAGGGGGTCATATAAAAATTTAAGTATAACTTTTTAAAAATTAATGGGAAGACTATTTCATTAACGTAGTCTTATTTCCTACCTTACTTTCAACATTTTTGCAATTTACATTGCCCACTTATCTCCAACAGGTAAAGAATTAAAGCATGTTTCTATCTTTTTGGGATACTCTGTATATCAACAGGTGTTTGAAATGTTCTCATTTCAGAAAATGTTTCCCATCAAGGTACATAGCTGCAAATAATGTGTATGGATAAAAACACTTCACTTTTTTGCTTCACTGCAGTAGTGGACATTTTGTATATTAAAAACAAAATGGAAACTTATTTTTTAAACAAAGTAGATTGCAACAGTCTAATGTGTACAAGTACCATAAAATGGGGAATATTAAAAAACTGTTTAGTAAAAATACTTAGATGATAAGTATCGGAGAGACTTTTAATGCTTGTTATATCTATGGCACATTTGCAAAGTCTCTGCAGCTATGACTGGTATGCCCCTTATGTCATCTAGAGTGTATCAGTGCCAAAAATCAACTTACCTAAAAATGTTTTTGTTGCTATATTTATCTTTGAAAAAATTTGAATATTTTTTTTTTCAATTACTTTAGATTAAAGAAAATGAAGCCAACACCAATATTCAAAATGGGTCATCTGCTGCTGATGATGATGACATAGATTTATTTGGATCTGATGAGGCAAGAAAATTTTATTTCATGGTTGCAATAGGGTTTAATTATTTAGACTAGAAATATGTCCATAAAGTAGTTACTTATTTTGTAGAACCCTATAGCTGTTATTTTCATACCAATATCTTTTTCTCATTTCCTCTTTCTGGCTATCTTCTTCTATTTCTGTTCTATGCTGTTCAAAATTAATTATTTTGAATATCCCTATCTTTCTCCCTGTTCAATATCACAAACCAGGATTTTTCAAAGTGTGTTATGGGGAACCGACAGTGTTCCATGACGTGATAAATTTTTTGCAGGAAATCAAACTGTGCAAATTACGAAAAATTATGAGTTCAGCCTAACATTTCTTATATCCTTCAGTAATTGGTGTTTAATAACATAGTCTCATTGTTCGCATAAACTTAAATGTGAAAATTAAAATTAGTTATAATTCGTTAAATGTCATTTTTGTCACCATTCTTCAAGAACAGCTGGTGCTGAAAGCTTGAAATTTTGCACAGTGGTTGCAACTAATGTGGGCTAGGTTTTTAGTTGGGTGATTTTCAAAATGAACACCTGTTTGATGTCCCAATCTTTGAACCCACATTTCATGCTAATAAAATTATTTTTTTTATACTTTTAGAATATATATTGGTACATTAGGATTAGATTATAATTAATAAAATATACTCATTAAAGTGTTTGTTTTAAAATTATTAGCTATTTTCTATTATTTTTAGTTTTCAAGTAATAAATTTGCAAACTGTGCAAATTACGAAAAATTATGAGTTCAGCCTAACATTTCTTATATCCTTCAGTAATTGGTGTTTAATAACATAGTCTCATTGTTCGCATAAACTTAAATGTGAAAATTAAAATTAGTTATAATTCGTTAAATGTCATTTTTGTCACCATTCTTCAAGAACAGCTGGTGCTGAAAGCTTGAAATTTTGCACAGTGGTTGCAACTAATGTGGGCTAGGTTTTTAGTTGGGTGATTTTCAAAATGAACACCTGTTTGATGTCCCAATCTTTGAACCCACATTTCATGCTAATAAAATTATTTTTTTTATACTTTTAGAATATATATTGGTACATTAGGATTAGATTATAATTAATAAAATATACTCATTAAAGTGTTTGTTTTAAAATTATTAGCTATTTTCTATTATTTTTAGTTTTCAAGTAATAAATTTGCAAACTGTGCAAATTACGAAAAATTATGAGTTCAGCCTAACATTTCTTATATCCTTCAGTAATTGGTGTTTAATAACATAGTCTCATTGTTCGCATAAACTTAAATGTGAAAATTAAAATTAGTTATAATTCGTTAAATGTCATTTTTGTCACCATTCTTCAAGAACAGCTGGTGCTGAAAGCTTGAAATTTTGCACAGTGGTTGCAACTAATGTGGGCTAGGTTTTTAGTTGGGTGATTTTCAAAATGAACACCTGTTTGATGTCCCAATCTTTGAACCCACATTTCATGCTAATAAAATTATTTTTTTTATACTTTTAGAATATATATTGGTACATTAGGATTAGATTATAATTAATAAAATATACTCATTAAAGTGTTTGTTTTAAAATTATTAGCTATTTTCTATTATTTTTAGTTTTCAAGTAATAAATTTGCATGTCCCAACTCAAAACACCACACTTAAGGAAGTCTTTTTTTATGCTTTCAAACTAGATTAGCTTTTGTATATGAATTAAAAAATATAGTTTTACATTTTAATTAAAAAAAATGCAAGTGATTCCTTTAAAATATAATTATTAATATTTTAAAATTTAAATTTAATGTGTGTCCACTGTACATCTCATGAGTGTTACCTCAGGAGTGTTATTACTATCATTTTAAGTAGGTTTTGATTTCTGCAGTTGGTAACAAAGCTAATGGAAGTCATATTGTTCCTTCTTATCTCGTATAAGAAAAGATTACAAAAAGTTAATAAGAGTACAATTTTATTTGTAATCTAAGTCAAATTTTTATGTGATATAAAGCTTAAAAAGGCAATTCATTTGAAAATCACCCAGTTATAGAAATGAAAGATAGTATGAAAACTTCGAAAACAGTACGAAATGTATGAAAAACCATGAAAATAATTTTTTCTCAAAAGTGGCTGCAACAATTCTAATGAAATTTTTTTGAAGTTAGTTTGTATAAATAAAAGAATAATATTGTAAATTAGATGGATTCAATTATCTTACATTCATTTTTTGGTTAATTATTTATTCTAAAATATTTCTTTTTAAAACTTTACAACATAGTTGAAAAGTGTTTGACTTTGTTCATTCTGTCTGTTTGTCCATCCGCACGGTAATTGCCATAAAAGTGACAAAAAATGAAATTTTAATATGTTGTTGAGACGGTCTGTGGGACATATGGGAATGCAAATTAATAATATCACCCAATTAGTTTTGGATTGAACCCAGGTTGAAAAAATGAAATACATTGAACCCAAGGGGCCTAATTTTTAAAACATTTTTTGAGCGAAGTTAAAATTCACAAATTGCTTCGAAAACTTTAGGAAATATTCAAATTCTCCCATAAAATATATAAAAAAAATTTCAGTAAAATATGTTTGGTAGTTTTTTAAATAAAAATTAAAATAATAATGACACTTATATAATATGAAGATGTCACGTGACCTACTTCAAAATGAAATATGGCATCCATCATGTGTCAAAATCATGATTTTTAATGTTCTTTATTATTTATATTCAGTGTTGCATCCATCCCTAAAATCGCTTTATTTTTGCATTTTTTCTGTGCATCCATATTCTGCACCAAAGCAGTTACAATATTTTTGAGTTTAAATGATCATTAAACTTTGATTATTTCTACTATGAAGCCTAACTTTAATGAACGTAAAATGTAAATAAGTGATTGTAAGATGAGTTGTAATAAAAATTGCTGAATTTTTTTCATTCAAAATTATTTAACTTTGGAGTCTGGAATGACAGTGTATGAATGAAATGCTCACTGCTTTTACTTAGAGAACCAGATGATTTATATTTCGATGACATTATTTCAATGAAGTTTTAAGCATGGAGTTAGAATGTAATTTTACCTCCATGGTTTTAATTTTCCAAGTAAAATAAATTATTGTAGTTCTGTGATAATTAAAATAATATCGCTTCTGAATGTATCTTATTTTAGATATGTTTAAATAAAATTACAGTTGGATAGTGTTTTATAATCAATGCTTTATGCATGATTGATCTTTCTTGTATTTATATTTAGTGTTGCATCTATCCTAAAACGGCTTTATTTTTGCATATTATCTCTGTTTCTAAACAAGCGAAGATGAGTTTCATAAAAATTGCTGAATTTTTTAATGCAAAATTTAGATCTGGAGTCTGGAATATGAGTGATATGAATGGAATATTCATTGATTTTACTTAAATAGAGAAAGAAGCAAACGATTTTATAGCATTGTCTTTTTTGATGAAGTTTTAAGTTTCCAATTATTGTACTGTGATAATTTTAAAAATATCACCACTGAATGGATCGCATTTTAGAGATGTTTAAATAAAATTGCATTTCTGTTGGAAAGTATTTCATAATCAATACTTTATGCATGATTAATCTTTCTTGTTTAATTAATCAGGAAATTAATTAAAATTGTGCAAAATGTGTTTGACAGGAAAGTAATAATTTTTATATTCTATTTTTGAAGTTTTTTGTTACAAATTGTAAGACTTTTCATACCATGAGGTTGGCAAATATGAAACAATGATAGTTGTGTGAATCACCCAAGAAGCTGTTCAGAGTATTGAAAATTGAAATTTTCTAAACACTTATTTTATTCCAGTGTTTAAGAAGCATTTGGAAAATTTCTGAATGACTTGTATGTATAATTTTGTATCCATTGAATGCAAAAATTATTGATTTTTCTTTATAGGATAATGAAGATGATTTAAAACTTAGAGAAGAAAGAGTACAAGCATATGCAAATAAAAAAGCTAAAAGTAACTATCTTAATCTATGAATATTAAAACCTCAAATTCTGAAATTTGTTTAATAAAACAGTCTAATAACTAAGATATTTTCAAAGTAAAATTTTGAAAATATCAGTTTGAGAAGTACAATAAATCAACAAATCTGACCTTTAATATGTTCTTACTATATTACAATGTACTTACTATATATGTACTTTTATATGTAAGTGGGCCATTGTTATAATTTTACTTGTCAAATTTTTTAATTTTATGTTTAATTATGTGCAACTCACTGCTGCTGAAGTAATAAAACAAACATTTTCAGAAAAAGCAACACCATTAACTTTGTGTTGTATGAAGAGATGCCAACTACTTCGGAAATTCTAGAGTGTATCTAAAATTTAAGCATTCAGTATGAAAGTGCGGAAAGCATTTAAAACTCTCAGGAAATAAAATATTGCTTTACATTCCCGACACTTCATACACATGAGTGATCTTTCTGCTTTTCTCCCAAGAGACGACTTGATAATTGCCGCTGCTGAAATTGGTGATGCCTCTTGAATGGCATGTTGAACTGTAGACTAAGGCAGAGCCAAAGTCAATGTCACGCCAAATGGGTAAATATTGCAGGTGGAGCATCAGGAATTAATGACGTAGGCATTCTATGTGAAGTAAAGTTATGGATTTTTCTCCACCCAATTGCGAACAATGAAGTGAAAAATAAAGGTTTGTTGCAATACATTTTATGGATACATTTTATGGTGGAGCTGATGACTCAACGTCATGTCAATTGTCCAAGACCTCCGAAGCTTTCATAACAATATGCAGGAACTAAATCAGAGGCTGCATATTTTAAAACTGATGATTTTTCAACTTTGAAAGCAGAAGCACTGTTTGCAAGCTTTTTAATCAAACACAATATATTTATACCTTATAATCATCATGCTGGTCCATTATTTAAGAGCCATGTTTCCAAATTCGAAAATTGTTGAAAAAGATACAATGCGGTTACTCCAAAGTGATAAGCATTTAGTTCATAAATTACGAAGATATATTTTTAAGTGTGCAGAGGTAGCAGCCACTTGTGAATAGAATCAATCGGATATGCCTGTTTTTTGCAGACCCTTCAAGTAAATTATATTGTCTTCTTTCTCTAAAGGATCTTTTACCATTTTTTAATAATGTTAATAAATTGCTTCAAAATTATAAACCTTTAATTCACAAATAAGTGTGCAGCGGTATCAGTGCAGGACATGTGAAAACAGTGATGATCTGAGAAATAATTTTTCTTTAATAAATGTTAAACTAGAAGAAAAGAAATCCTTGATCAGATTGTGTTTCCTTTAGATGTGATAACTGTTCAGTGATGATGGGAAAATATAAGGGTGGGGCTAAATTTGCTCTTGAGAAGCAAGCTAATACATTCATCGGAGGTTGTTTGTCATCTCCTAGTGTTCACTCTAGACCAAAAAGGGGTGAGGTATGTCGGAAAAGGGGGCACATGATTTTAGGGATGCTACAAAAAAAAAAAAAAATCCATTACCAAATAACCAATACTATCAGATTACCGAAGAAACCAGATAATCTGATACTGATATTAAATTGCGTAATAACATATTGTGATTATAACATATAACAAATTTATAATTGCTGCAAAATTTAATATAACACATAATTCAGTCACAATTAACTAGACACCTTCAATAATATTAAAAAACCGAAACATTTATAATACACATGTTAAATATTTTATGCGCTCTTCTGAAAATCATAGTAAAAGAATGATCATGAAATAATGAATAATTTATATTAATCTGAACAGAGGAAGAAAAAATATTTCTATTTCTGAGTGGACAAATATTTCTATAGAAAATAGGAAAGAATTGTATAAAATACAACATTTCGAATTGTAATCGTGGATATAAGAGTATAGAAATACACTAATAAGAAAAGTCATACCATAAATCAAAAATTTTCTGTCAATCGTACTTCTAATGAGACACGTTTATGCATTGCTAGTTATATATATGCTGGCAAATTGTAGTAAATATCATTTAATAATCTTCTCTCCACTTTTGGCAAAAATCATTGGTAGCAGAAAACATACAGAAAACCTTAGTCAACCTTACAGAAAATTATCGTTTGCCACTATGGTTATGTAATTGTTTAATGAAAAATTACATAGGAGTCAGATAATGGAAAGAAAGGCTATGATGCATCAACTATACATGTTGAATAAACTAAAAGCAAACCCTTTGTGAGTAGTGCGGCAGACAGGTAATAGCAAAAGAATGAAGGGAGAATAAGTATGCTGGTCCCGGATCAATAATTTCTAAAATTTTGAGTAGTAAAGGGGTGCATTTACTGCATAGGGCCCCAAAAATGTTGTCAGCAGCACTGGTCATGAGCCTGTGTTTCCAATCCAATCCCAATAAAATGTTGTAATTTATACAATTAACTGAACATACTGTAGTGAATGGCGGGGTATGCTAAACTATTTGAAAAATCAGTTTTTATACACTGAAGTATTTAAGTATTTAAGGAATTTTTTTTAGAGAAAAGAACCACTGTTCCTACGAACTACGAATCACCTATCTGTGAACATGCCACTTTGAAAACTGGCGCTGGTTCACTTAATCTATCCAGAAATCACACTCTTACTAGTATCTAGGAAAGGGACCCCCGCCCCCCTAAATGTTACCTTTTATTTTAAAGTGTTTGAAAAGATCTTTCGATTGATACCTAGTTTGATATTGTACACCCCACTCTGGAAGTTGGTGGTAGGGGAAGGAGGGTACGGTCCCTGTGGATGCCTCTTCCACTGGATTCCAGTCTAAATTGGGTGACACTTCCCGACTGTCCAAAACCGTTACCTTACACCTTTCTGGTAGGTCGGATGGTCTGGGTCTCAACAACAACCCCCCACTCTGGGGAAACAAAACATTGCATCGGGAATATTTTTCAATACAATGATTGAAATTAAAATTTTCATGCTTAATGAGCTATAAATAACCCCTTTTATACATGATTATGTCAAATTTTGTCCTATGCTGCATTGTTAAGAATATAAAAGAATTCAAATAAAGTCCTTTTTCGCTCGAATTTCAGAAATTCTAGATTTTTTGTTAACAAAGCCAAATATAAAGTTTTGTAAAAATCCATTAATATTTGTGGGAGCTATTATGTACACAAAATATTCGACCACAGACAGACAGACATCACTTTAAAAATAGTTAAAACGTGTTCAAGATCCAAACAAATTGACATCAAAATCAAAAAATTTTGTGAGAACAATACTTTCTCTATATTATATTCTTTTGTATATGAAAGTAAAAATAACTTTTATATAGAGGTAAGTTTTACATACAGGTGAAAAAATATATTACTAGACATGACATCCGTAATTCTATCATTAATACAAATGCAAAACAAAATCATTAACCACAGCATCATAATTGCCAACTCTCGTTCCTGCTCTGATATGTTTAGGCTGCTGACTCAACGTAAACAAACACTTGGTGATTTTCGCAAGTGAAGAATTTAAGAGTCCTAGTCAATAATTATATCTGTAAATATTAGTTGTAGAGCAAAAATCGTTAGAACTCTGAGTCATGATGTCTTCTAAAGAAGTTCATTCAAGGTTGGCATCTCTGTATTTATTATCTTTAGTAAAAACTTGTGTTTTACCAAGCATAAATGTTGTTTTTAATATAAAGTAATTTGGGTTGAATAAAAACTTATATGAAAATATAAATATTTATATATGTATACAGTACAATGTCTCAAATCCGGAATCCTCTAGACCTCAGTGATTCCGAATTTCGGACTTTTCTGGAATTTAGGTCATTTTTTGAGAAAAAAATGTATGGATCTTCTCCCCCTTTTCCATAATTTGAATCTTCTGAATTCCACTACAAAACAGAAATTTGAACAGTTAAGTAAAAACATGAAATTGACAAATAAAAAAAATAAACAGAAAATTCTTATTTATTATAGACCTTGAAAACAATTTAAACTTTTACTAAATATTTCTCTAATGGTGCATTGTCTCATAAGTAACTTTTTCTTTAATTTTAATGACATGTTCTTGTTCTGTTACAAAGCTTGTTTGTTACAGTCCATTAATAATGCTGTTCAGTAACCCTTCTAAATTTTCTAAAAAAAACCACCTTTTTGTCAACATTGTCACGATCGTACTGACTGTTGGGGAGGGGGAACATTTCAAAGAATTATCAGGGAATTTTAAGTTTCTTGTGACTATCCTGTTGATGAGGTACTAATAGATATTTGTTCTTATCTTAACAAAAGCAACAATAGGCAACAAGCTTTAAAATTTTTCCAAAGCCTTTGTGGTTTGGAATGTAAAAAAACTCTAAAATATGTACTCATTGGCTATCTCTAGAAAGCTGCATCACAAGACTGTACAACAGTGGAATGCTCTGAATAAATTTTTCAAGAATGAGTGTTGTACAAATAAAAATGTTTTAAAAACATCACATAAAGATGCAATATTCATAAAGAATAAAAATTCATGTAAAATTGAGAATTGTAAAATTGATATGAATAAAAGTGGAGATGTAAATTGTGAAAATACAGTAAAGAGAAAAATTTTGAGGGGGGGGGGGGGGAAACCCCTCTGAGCAGTGGTACAGAATGAAGAATAAAAAGCATTTACTTCCACCCGAAAACATTTCAGAACAGTCTTTAAAATGTAAAAAGAAGTTGTTTGAGAACACCTCTACACGCACTCATCAAAAATGGAATAAAAATGAAACTAAAGAAAGCATTAATCATCTGAAAAGTTTTTAAATGTGAATAAAGTTGATATATCTTTGAAGCAGCCACCTGTGAATAGAATAAATCAGATATACCTGTTTTTTGCAGAGACCCTTCAAGAAAATTATATTGTCTTTTCTGAAGAATCTTTTACCATTATTTAATAATGTTAATAAGTTGCTTCAAAATTATAAACCTTTAATTCACAAATTATGAAGATATTTTTTACAGTAGGCAGAAATAGGTTTAATTTTTTGCTACTGTATATGTAGATTAAATTTATTTACCCACATTTATATAAAAAAAAAATTCTCTAAGTAAGTAAAGTGGCAATTTTCTCATGACAAATGACAAAAACTTATTAAAGTTTTAAAACTTATTAAAGTTTTTGTCATATCTGTTGAATTATCTAAGGAGGGATCTTCAAAACCATTGCTATCTTCTTGTTCCTTCACTTATCAAGATATTTTCTCAAAAATGAAAATTTTGAATACGCAAATATGGCCAAATCCCCTTGCTCACGACTGATACTTGGCCCAGATCCTGATGTCATACTTAATCAAGTGGGTGACGCAGATGCCAACCTTTACAGATTTTCCATAATTCTTACAAATTTCTGAACAAAATTGCAAATTTCCAAAAAGACCTGTAAAATTACGGAAAGTGCCTTTTTTCCCATCCTTTATTCTTTTTCGATCCATCTCCATCCTGTAATTATTGCACATTAAATTGACAAAATTTGCTTATTTTCATACTTTAGTTTATTATTCATATTAATATTTTATTTATTTTGACGCATTTAGCATGGTTACTTAATTTAGGCAATTCTTGTGTAGTCCTGGGGGTCCACAAGTATCCTTTACCCCCCCCCCCCCCCATCCTCTAAATATTAGTCATTAGATGAACTAAGCTAGCCTCTTTTCACATTTTGGTTAATTATTAAGGCTAATTTTTAAATTATTTTCTTGTAAATGGTGGGATTTCATAATTCAGGTGCTATCACATACATTGCCAAGCATTAGCTACTAATTTTCCCCACCCGTATGTATCCTGTAATTATAGAACATTAAATTGATAAAACTTACTTATCTATATATTTTGGTTTATTATTTATGTTAATGTTTTAATTATTTTTAAACATTCTGTGCAATTAGGCAAGTCAGGGAATTCTTATTTAATTCTGTGCATAAGTATCCTTTTTTTATCCACCCCCATCCTCTAAATATTATCATTAAATTGACTAAACTAGCATTTTTTCACATTCTAGTTACTTATTAAGGTTAATTTTTTAATTTTTGCATAAATAGTACGATTGCTCAATTCAATTTGCCCAGAGGAATTTAACAGTTTATCTAGAAGAATTTAATATCATCTGGTGATGCATACAATATTATTTGTTCCCTATAATAATGCTGTGCCAGAATGTATATTCTGTATTGTTATTAGAAAATACAGGACTGATTTTAGGTTACATTTGAGTACAGACATATTACATTTTTTATTATTTAAAAATATAAAGAGCATGTTAAATGTTCTTTTTTCATATTTTTTTTTCTTAAGGATTTGAAATTTCTTTTTTGGTCAGTAATAAAGACTAATGTATTCATATTATGTTTATTTAGCACATTGCTAACCGGCTATTTCAAACCAAAACTATTCCATGCAGCTAGCTATTTTCCCACAGTTGAATATAAAATTAAAACATCTAAATAAGCGTCAATAAACTTTATTTACACAGCATGCATTGAAATGAAACTTGCTACACTTATTTAATAAATATTTTGGGTATGGTATAGGTATACCGTAAAGCATTTACCTATGTACACTGGGTTTACCTATGTACAACAAGTTTTACAAAATATCGAGTTTTGCTGTGCTTTCCTTTGAAAGACCATATTCTATATACTCGAGTGGGATATTTTTTCCTGCTAGTAACTACTTTTTCTAAAATATGGTAACATGAAAACATGATTATACTTGTGACCGGTCAACAACGTTCGGCCATGCAAATACAAGTGTACTCGTGACTGGTCAGCAAAGTGTTAATTAAAAATTTAAACATTTCATATAAAAATATATATAAAAATATTTGAAATGTTTGATCAAATATTACTCTGATTATCATTGCGAACAATTTTTTATTGCAAATTGAACTACTTGCATGATTACTGAAATATTACTGTGAATTTCCTGTCTACTTAAACTGTAACTGAGAAGTTGGCATCTCTGGTGACAGGAAAATGCAAACTGCCCTTTCACATCTTCTTTGCTCCATACTAGGTCTCTCAGATTTGTCCCAGAGAATAAATGTAATAAATGTTTCTTAACATGCCTTAAACGCAACATCAGTCCTCTCCTAGTCATCTTCTTTCCTATATAGGAATGGATAGAGGGATCTTCTTAGGAACCCTATTCTGGTGTATGGCTTTTTGAGGATGCTTTGTGTCATGGATTTAATCTAGCCATGAGCAGGAACAACACATTTTTCTATAGAAGTAAAATTCATTTGAAAACCTGATAAAAATTTTCTTTGACTGTTTAATTTAGCCTATAAGTTACAATTAAAGCATTATTTAAAATTTTAATTTTATAGACTGGTAGAACTTAGTTTTAATAGATTTTAATATTTAATTTTGCTTGCAGAACCAGCATTAGTAGCCAAGTCAAGTGTTGTGCTTGATGTGAAACCTTGGGATGATGAAACTGATATGAAGGCTGTAGAAACAGCAGTTCGGGCAATTGGAACTGATGGTTTAGTTTGGGGAGCAAGTAAGATGAATTTTAGTATTTTCTTTATTAATTGTAGCTAACAGTGCTTGTATACCTTCTGGAAACCTTTAGAAACTCTTGGATTTAATTTGATGGCCCTTAAAATCCACTTATTTTATTCTTTTTGCCTTAGACTTCTGAAAATCTAAAATTCTGGCATTCAAAAACAAGCCCGTTTTGCATAGGAACATGTGGCTGCAAACACCACTGTGGGGTATTACAGATGCAGGAAGAAACAAAAAGAAAGGAAAGCAGATAATACAACACAGGTTTATTAGACATAACTTCAAGTATCAATTACAATTGTTTATCATAGTATTAAAGTAGGTATTCAAATTTCTTGCCAGCCCCAGCTGTGCATGTTTCAGCCAGGATGTGCAGGACTATCTCAGTAGGACCTTTCCTGCAAGATGAGTCACCTGAGGAGGACCTGTCAGTTGGCCACCACGGTCCCCCCGACTTGTCCCCCATTGATTTCTTCCCATAGATATCATACCTTTCTTCCTGTGGGGAGGGGTACCTCAAAAGCCTTGTTTACTAGACCTCTAACATCTGGCACTGACCTTGTCGCTAGAGTCGTTGAAGAAGCAACACATGTCCGTGAGCATCGTGGCAGTTTTTAATGCATTCGCCAATCCATGCATCAATGTTGCCAGACAGCATATCTGCTGATAGCAAGAACTTTTAACACTTACTTTAATACTATGATAAAGAATTGTAATTGATACTTGTAATTGTTAAGTATAATAAACCTGTGTTGTATTATCTGTATTATTCCTTTATTTTTGCTTCTTCCTGTATTTGTAGCACCTCACTATTTCATTTGAAGCCACATGTACCTATGCAAAACAGGCTTGTTTTTGCATATCTGATCTATCCTGTCACCACTTTGGCGCAAGATTCTTACACTGCGACTGTCATTGCTAAAACAAAAGCGTGACTCATCTGAGAACACAACCTAGTTCCATTCTGCCGTCCACTTGACTCCATCCTTACACCATTGCAAAGGGTGTATCTGTGCTGTTGGGTCAATGGCAGTCTTAATGGGCACCATGAGTGCAGGTCCCCGGCGACCAATCAGTGGATAATGATGGTCCTGGTCAATATGGGAGCATCAAGGGTGTCCTGCACATGCTGCAAAAGGGTGACGGAAGGGGCCTGTTTGGCCACCAATGCTTGCCAGCAGATGCTTCGATTCGCATGTGCTGACGTCGCTCTGGCCATACCGACACTCCTCAAACATGCCACATTCCCTTGTTCCAACCATCTTCGCCACAGACTGTGCACAATGGATGCGTGTAGGTGGCTGTCCACTGAGATTGGACCAACCTGCCCTTCTGAGTCTGAGCACCATACCCCTCGTGAAATTGTCTGCTGGAACTGCCTCGGTTGGTGGTGGCCTGGCATTCTCTGCTACTACACGTTTTCTCAGAGATAAAAAAATTGCAAAATGATTTCCCTGATAAACAGAGCGGTGCGACTATTGTCGATTCTGCAGGTTCCTTCCCTTATATCTTACTCAACGTGTGCGGGACAGCTGTGCTTTTCACATCATTTACATTACTCGGTGAGCTGTGTCTACCTTGCAATTTGCATATTTTTCTGCCCACTCCTTGGTGTCTCATTTTCACTGTCACGTAGTGTGTATGTTTACTAAGATATTACGAAAATACAACCAATCAACCAAAAGACTACAAAACACCATTGAAAATCCAATGAAACAATTTATAATTCATAATGAAAGCATAAGTTTTTGCAATTAGCTTGATTGAGTCCATTTAAGAAGTAATTTTCTCCAATAATTTTTATTTTTTAAAGCATGTGTGTGCAATCTTTAGCGTGAAATCTAAGCATCATACTGTCATAAAGTTTGGTACACATGTACTTCTTGATGTGCACAGGTGCACGTCAGCATTATTTTTTAATTTTCGAATTAGTTTTTTAGTTATTTTATTTTGTACCCCCAATTTAGGCCAATATTTACACAGATAGATTCCTTAGCGACCTAAAATATCGATCAAAGAATGTTCTGAATTTGTGGAACGATTTCTTCATATTTATTTATTCTTTTTTTAAATAGATCAAAATTTGCATGTTTTACGTGATTTGATATATATATATCGTCGCATCTGAAAACAAAGATTAGCATCATTCTACAATTTGGCTATATATATCAGCCCATTCCTATATATACCAGCTAACAAAAAAAAATTTTGATTTCATAAGTAATTTTAATTTTCAAAGTTTTGTTAGAGAATGCATTCAAATCTTATTGCATGTTGCACAATGCAGCTGGCAATGCAGCTGGCAATGCAGCACAATGCACTGGACGAGAGATAAAACAAGTTCCCCTGTCCTTATGCACCTTGGTGGGGATAGGGTTAAGAGTTAGTATTTAGCTTTGATGCCATCAACAAAACTGATGTCATCTGCCTAGGAATTTATTTGAATTGCAAGTTGGTACAAGAATTGAAAATATTATTGATTTTTGCAAGAGAGCTTATTTAGGGTGTATCAAAAGAACTTATTTATGATGTATGAAAATAGCTTATTCAGGATGTATCAAACGAATTTATTTAGGACGTATCAAAAGAACTTAGTGTTTGAAAAGAGCTTATTTAAAATGTATCAAAAGGACTTATTTAGTATATCAAAAGAGCTTATTTTGGGCATATCAAGAGAGGTGAAACATAGTCATGTTGGGAAATAGCATTCAATGTGCATAGTGCGGGGACCAAGGTGTATTATGTATACAAACAGTGGTCTAAGGTGTTTATTTAGACACGAGCATGTGCTTTTGTGTGTTTTGTAATTTAAATGTGTACTCATGCAACAGGTGATAAAGCCTTTTGAAAAACTTAATCAAATAATTCAATTAATCCCCTCTTTAAACCCTTGACAATGCTGGGCATAGTTTCTAGTTCACTCATAATTTGTTCCTCACTTAATTTTGTAAAGCTGTTTACTTATGTGCTGATCTTTGTAGCTGTGTTCTATGTTTATGTAAGTGTTATATTTTATTAAAATTTTTAAAACTTCATTTTTGCTCTGCCTTTATGATTTAAACCTTACGATGACTTATTTTTTCAGGTAAACTTGTCCCTTTGGCTTATGGAATAAGTAAACTTCAAATTGTTGCAATTGTTGAAGATGATAAAGTTAGTGTTGATTGGTTACAGGAAACAATTAGTGAAATTGAAGAATTGGTATGTAATTTGATGCTGTTACAAATAATTAAATCTGCAATTGTTTTGTATAGCTGAAATTTTCTCAAATCTTGTAAGTTTAAGGGGGCATATACATCTATGATTTGTGATTGTAAATGGTTTTTTAGCTTGGATTAATGAAAATTGATATAAAATTTTAACAATCTGTTTATTAATTCAAAAATGTACATATAAAATGTGAGTTATGAAATTTTCTTTTGAAAAATAACTTGTTACATTCTGCAAATGGCAGCAATTTTTTGTTAGATGTGATTTTTTTCACCTTGTACAAGTTTCAACAGAAATCAAACAATTATATTAAATCTTAAAAATTAGGATTACATGCAGTTAGCAAGACAGAATTTTCTTATATTCAATTTGTTAGAAAATGACAGCCATAGAAACTAAAATTTATATTTTTTGCCCAAAAACTGTTTATTTTTTTGCAATAATATTGAACATAAAAGAGTCTGAGGAAAAAGCATACTAAATTTTAATAAGATACATCAAAATTAGCAAAGGTATTATGAAATCAAATGAATTTTCGAAATGTAATTTCAAGGAAAATGTATTAAAATTTTGAAAATGCAGTTTTGAATGCTTGTACTTGTCAGTATAATCATTATATATCAGTCATTTCTACACATTTCTTTGAATTCGTACAGAATATTTTCGAAATGTCATATTTTTAGAAAATGACAAAAAGGAAAAATTGATTTTTCTGACCCACCTAAGTGTATGTGCCCTCTTAATCAGATATATGCTATTTTATACAGTCATTTGCAAAAGTTTAAGACAATCTGTTCATATTAGATTTCTACAGCTTGCATCATTTGCTGTTTCTATTGTTGCATGTGTTGATAATTTGGCGAAGCATTCAGTCATCCTTTTGCTTCTGGTTTTCATGCTGAGAGGTTGTGTATGTATTATCTCTATACACCTGTCCCCCGATTTACATGGAAGATAGGTTCTGCACAAAACCGTGTAAATTGAAATCTTGGATTTTGCTAAGTCAAATAGTGTAAAACAAAAATAACCCCAAAATGTGCATGATTCAGTCATTTATTTAAGTAAAACAAAAGTAAGACATCTTAGAAAACTTAAAATTATACTTAGTTTATAAAACAACAAACATAAGAATGTAGTAATATAACATATTTAATTTATTTTACATTAGGAACAAAGAACAAAAAAACAAAAAGACCCTTAAAAATTAATTATAAGTTTAATCACTGTCATCACTTTCATGTACTATCAGTCTTTTCTTTCTGATAGGTATGATGTCACTTTCATCACTTGAGCTTTCTTGATGCGATTCTGGCTCAATGGTTGACGAATTAGGCAAGATCTCGGGTTGACAAGACTTTGTCATGAAATCGGTAATTAAAAATTGCGTAGGTTTTTTTGCTAAATCTTTATAGATCTCTTCATATTGATTTAAGCATTTACGAAGGTCTTGCTGGAATCGGAGAGCTCGATCAACATTTGTGTCATATTGTAAGAAATGGTTGTCCAATTTTCTTTCCAAATCAAGTCCTACGCTTATGATTCTTGCTGTGAATGCAACTGGTTCAGATTGCTCTTCATCAGAATCATTGCCTTTATCATGTTTGTTTGTTTCACGAATCATGTTAATTAAATCATCTTCATTCAATTCTTCATCAACCATTATTTCTTCAATATCTGCCTGAGCTAAATCTTCAAAACCTTCTCCTCCTATAGTATGGGCCAACTCAGTGATCTGAAAATATTCATGCTCTATTGGTGATTTATCATTTCCACTTTCAACAGCATCCGGCCATATTGCTTTCCAGCAGGCATTGATTGTTTGATCTCAGTGTATGACAGTCCAACATGCTTAACACAATCTAAAATTGTAAATTTCTTCCAAGCATCCATCAGAGTAAGAGATTCATCATTCTCCATTTGTTAAGATATACCTGAAAGTTTGCTTGATGTACAGTGCTTTAAAAGTCGAAATTATCCTTTGATCTAACGGCTGTAATAAGGAAGTTGTATTCTTTGGTAAAAAAAACAACTTTCACCAATGGTTTCATCATATAATCACCAGAAGCATTGCAACAGAAAAGAACTGTTATACGACTTTTCGCTACTTTATGACCATTAGCTGATTTGTGAGCTTTGGCTATAAAGGTTCTTTCTGGCATTTTTTTCCAGAATAATCCAGACTCGTCAGCATTGAAAACCTGATCAGAAGTTGAAAACCCAGACCACACGACAGACCCGAGGCTTACTGTTGCTAAGTGTGTGGCCGGGAACACCTGATCAGAAGTGTAGGAGTTAGTGGCAATGATTTCAGCAAGTTTTGCCGGATATTGTTGTGCCGCATCCGAATCAGCAGATGCAGTTTCACCTTTGATTCTCAGATTATGTAAAGAATGTCTTTGTTTGAATCTCTCGAACCACCCATGGCTTGCGGTAAAAGATACCTTCTTTTCGTCGGACGAAGTTGACGGCGACTGATTCTTAAGTAATTGATAAATCTTCAAAGCTTTATTTATAACAGCATTGGTATCGATTGGGATTCGCTTTTGAGTTTGGTCTTCTATCCATATCACTAAGGCTTTTTCCATATTTTCCATTGTAACATCTCTAACATATGAAGTCGTACTCATACTGCTGCAGGTTCCAGCTGCTACACTTTTTCTAATGGAGTCTTCATTTTTTCTTATTGTACTTATTGTGGCTTCATTCATGGAGTAAAATTTAGCAACATCCGTTACTCTTTCTCTATTACGTAGACGGTCTAATATTTGAATTTTAATTTGTAAAGAAATAACTTTTCTTTTCATTTGATTTTTCTTCAAATCTTGTATTGTTATCTAAAAATCCGCAACATTAATTTCTCCATGTTATGTTTCATTATTAATTCGTATTTTCATAAAATGTTTTTTATATGCAATATTGTGTGTATAGATTACTTTCTAGTATAATACTGAAACATCCAAAAGCATCTATTTCTATCCATCTTTAGTTTCAAATTATTTCATTTAAAATTTTCACAATAATAATTTCTTTGTATGTTTCATTATTAATTCTTATAATTTATTATTATAAAATATTGATTATTTTATTTGCAAAATCACATGTGTGGCGATTGTGCGTCGCCGGGCCCCGAACCAGGGACCTGATGGTTGGTAGACCGACATTATAATCACTGAGCAAAAGCTAGCTCCTGCTCTGTTCTTATTATTCGGGTTTGGCTCGTGTGGCATCTTTGATAGATGTCTTTGCTGCCGCACACTCCCCTCGCTGATGAGGAGGCCGAGAGGCGTGTCGCCTCGGCGTGACGTCAGGGCCGGGAGGCGTGTTGCCTCGGCGTGACGGACAGTTGTGGTCAACCAGGAAGGGAGTGTCAAGGCTTCTGACTCCTTGTGGTGCTGCCATCTCGTGCTGAGAGGCGAAGTCGTTGGAAAGGTTGCGTGTTTCAAGCGTCCAGGGTAACCATTGTGGGTTTTATGTTTTACATTTTTGAATTTAGGAGTTGGGTTAGCAATATCTGGGTATTGTCGGAGAATTTGGTGGAAACGCGTGTCGCCTGAAATCAATTTAATTTCAGTAACGCTACCTTTCGTTAATTTGCCTGGTATGTGCAACTTTGTATTGGAATCTATTAGTTCCTTTTTTCCCTTCCTACAAAATTATTTTTATTTCGGGACAGTGTGTATTCGCGTTATTACCGCTAATTCGCAAAATTACGCGTGCTAGGGAACCCTGTGTAAAAATTGTTTATATTATATTAATTTGTATTTTAATTATATATATTTCTATATCTTAAGCATGGATGGAAACGACGAGCAACCCCAAATTAACAGGGTTACATGCAAAATCCCTCCTTTTTGGAAAAAGAATGTAACCCTACATGTATAGATTACTTCCCATATAATACTGAAGCATCCAAAAGCATCTTTCCATCCTCATTTGGTTTCAAATTATTTCATTGGAAAAATTCACAACATTAATTTTTTTGTATTATGCTTTGCGATATCGCATGTATAGACTACATTCCCATCTATTGTTTAAACATCCAAGAGCATCTATTTCCTTCCATGTTTGGTTTCAAATTATTTCAATTACACTGCATTTATACATATTATGTTTAATTTTTAAATCATATTTTCATAAAATATTAATTTTTTATTTGTGATTTCACGAGTATAGATTACTCTTATGTGTAATGTTGAAACATTCAAAGGCATCTATTTCCATCCATGTTTAGTTTTAAATTGTTTTAATTTAAAGACGTACAGCATTCATTTCTTCACATTGTGTGATTATTAATTCCTATTTCCATAAAATAATTATTTTTATACGATTTTGCGAGTATAATTGAAACATGAAATTCCATTCATCTTAATTTTCGCAGAATCCTTATTTATATTATATAAATAAAGCTTTTATATTTTTACAATATGTATAAACATGAATAATTATTTTTTGAAAAAAAAAAAAGGGGGGGGGGGGTATTTATTGCACTTTTAGTGTTATCCTCTTATTTTCTTGGTAATGAAGTATTCTAAAATCATTTTTCCTGGGGGGTAATTCATTATATTCTTCTTCCTTTTTAAATAATTAGTGTCATAGAGAGCATAAATCAGCATCTTAAAATACGTTCAAATAATTGCACTCTTTAAAAATATTTTATATTACTTCTTACAGCTTTAAATTCTTAATTCAGTCCATATGCTGCAACTTATTGTTTTTTCTGTATATTACAATCAAAAATTTTAAAGTGTCAACCACTGTTGCATTTTATTTATAAACTAGCCGCCTTTGGCGACCAGCCTGTTCGCTACCCTTGAAAATTCTGACCGTGGCAAATTCTAACCGTGGCACACTCGCTGGCGCGACCTACCAGTAAGGTGTAAGGTAACTGTTTGGACGGCCAGGAAGTGCCACCCAATTTAGAGCGGAACTCAGTGGGGGAGACATCCACAGGGACCGTACCCTCCTTCCCCTACCACCAACCTTTCGGAAGGACTTACGGTCCCACATGTTTAACGTGATCGTACTCCGCCTGAACACAGCGGCAGTTTTGGCAGTGGCGGGAATCGAACCTGGACCTACCGAGAGTATTTATTAAATTTGAAAACTTCATCGAAGAAAATGAACTTCATTCAAATGATGGCATTGAAATATAAATTGCCTGGTTTAAACATCTCTAAAAGGCGTTACATTCCTCGGTAATATTTTTAAAATTATCATAACACTACAATAATTTAATATATTTGAAAACTTCATCAAAAACAAAGGAACTTTATTCAAATGATGTCATCGAAATATAAATCGCCTCTATATAAAAGCAGCATGTCCTTCCGGGAGGTGTAAGGCAACTGGTTGGACGGCCAGGATGTGCCACCCAATTTTGACCGGAACCCAGTGGGGGAGGCATCCACAGGGAACGTACCCTCCTTCCCCTACCACCAACCTCTCGGAAAAACATACGGACCCATATGTTTAACGTGATCGTACTCCGTGTCAGTGGCGGAAATCGAACCCGGGCCTACCGAGTGCAATTCTCGCGCGCTAATTTAAATTTTATAATGACCATATGATAAGCGCTTAATTCCATCATCCTCGTTCCATCGTTCCATTATTTAAAATATCCATTTAAAATATCTATAAATTAAAATATCCATTTAAAATATCCATACCAGAAAGGTGTAAGGTAACTGTTTGGATGGCCAGGAAATGCCACCCAATTCAGACAGGAACTCAGTGGGGGAGGCATCCACAGAGACCGTACCCTCCTTCCCCTACCACCAACCTCTCTGAAGGACTTACGATCCCACATGTTAAACGTGATCGTACTCCGCGTGAATGCGACTGCAGTTTTGGTAGTGGCGAGAATCGAACCCGGGACCACCGAGTTGTTGTTGTTGAAACCCAGACCGTCCGACCTACCAGAAAGGTGTAAAGTAACTGTTTGGACGGTCGGGAAGTGCCACCCAATTTAGACCGGAACCCAGTGGGGGAGGCATCCACAGGGACCGTACCCTCCTTCCCCTACCACCAACCTCTCGGAAGGACTTTCGGACCCACATGTACTCCGCATGAACACGGCGGCAGTTTTGGCAGTGGCTGGAATCGAACCCGGGCCAACCGAGTGCAACTCCAGTGCGCTAACCAATGGGCTACCACGCCCCGGGACTACCGAGTGAAATTCCCGCGCGCTAACCACTGGGGTACTTCGCTCTCCGCGACATTTTCCATAACTTTCTTTTTATTCACCGAATTTAGACCGGAACCCAGTGGGAGAGGCACCCACGGGAACCATACCCTCCTTCCCCAACCACCAACCTCTCAAAAGGACTTACAGACCCACATGTTTATTCCGCGTGATCGTACTCCGCGTGAACACGACGGCAATTTTGGAAATCGATCCCGGGCCTACCGCGTGCAATTCCCGCGCGCTAACCACTGGGCTACTTCGCCCTCCGCGACAATCTCCATAACTTTTTTTTTATTCACCCAATTTAGACCATACCCTCCTTCCCCTACCACCAACCTCTCGGAAGGACTCACGAACCCACGTGTTTAACGTTATCGTACTCTGAGTGAACGTGGCGTAAGTTTTGGCAGTGGCGGGAATCGAACCCGGGCCTACTGAGTGCAATTCCCGCGCGCTAACCACTGGGCTGCCGCGCCCTCCGCGACAATCTCCATAACTTTCTATATATTCACCGAATTTAGACGGGAACCCAGTGGGGGCGCCATCCACGGGGGCCGTATCCTCCTTCCCCTACCACCAACCTCTCGGAAGAACTTACGGACCCACATATTTAACGTGATCGTATTCCATTTAAACACGGCGGCAGTTTTGGCAGTGGCGGGAATCGAACCCGGGCCTACCGCTAACTTCCCGCGCGCTAATTTGCAATTTAAAATGACCATATGCTTAATTCCATCATCCTCATTCCATTGTTCCATCATTTAAAATATCCATAAAATTAAAATATCCATTTAAAATATCCAAAAGTTAAAATATACATTTAAAAAATCCATATCGTTCCATCATTTAAAATATAAATATAATAATTTATATGGAGTAAAGGAGCTTTATTCAGAACCGTGACGTCACCTCCACCTTGACGTCCCCACTCTCCACCTTCCCTCCTTCTGCGGGGGAGAAACGCCGGTTAAGAAGCGGCACGCCGAGAAATTGAAATTCGGAAACTTTTAAAATCCCGATCCTGTGGGCAATACGGAATATTTCCTGACCAGATTGGACTTGCAAGAATGCCAGATGTTTGACCTTTCTAAAAATGTAAATTATTAGTCGAAATTATGAGTACTTTTTACTATGCGAGAATTTAAAAACCAAAAATCGTTTTCTATAGCAAAAAGTGACTTTTGTTTTAAAATCTTTAAAAAATATTAGAAATCGAAATTCAGATTTTAAATTGATATATTTTTACTCGCAATTGTTTGCTCTTTCCGATGGTGTGATTTGTTTTTTTCTACGACGTCTGGATCATGGAGAAAAAAGGGCAAAAAACGGTCGAAATCGCATAAAACATTAAATAAATTAAAAAAAAATTAAAATTTTCAAAATCGGTTTTCACGTGTCCCCTTCCCTCCCCCCCAGGTCTCCGATTGCCAAATTTCGTAGCTCTCCGACGCGCGGTCGCGAAACGTATAGTGTATAAGACAGACACACAGACACACACACAGACATTGCCTTTTATTATTTAAGATGAAAAAAATGTACATTGTTATGAGTTGTTACTGAAACATTACTGAAAATAGGTTGAGTTACTGATTAGACCATGCAGAGGTTAGCATATCTGCACAGATCAAAGGTAGTAAACGACACCTTGCAGATTGCAGAGGAAAAGCATAAACTTCTTGACTGATCCGGTACTAGTCCTGACCTCAATCCCATCGAGAATTTGTGGACCATTTTAAAGGACAAGGTAGCAGAAAAACAGCCATCAAATTTCTAAGCTTTGATCGACGCTATAAAATATGTATGGTACAAAGACATTTCTACTGCAATCCCTCATTAACAGTATGCCACTTTGTATTCTTTCCATTATAAAAGAAAAATAGGTGGCCACACAAAGTACTAATTTTAGTCATTTTGTGTACTAAAGAATAAATATTATTATGTCATGTCATTTTTTCAAATATCTTTTGGCAAAATTGCTACTTTTCAATTAAATGACAGGTGATCTTGGAACTTTTTCAAATTACTGTAATTTTGAAATCCAATTTCTAACAGCTAATAGAAGGATGTGAATTTTCCATGGGCTTCTGGAAAAAAAGTAGAATAATGCTCAAAATTCAATATTTTGTTTTTCTTATTTTGTACCTTTGTGACATGGATGTGCTTCTTCTGCTCCTTGGTGGAATTCCACTTTTTTGCTTTTCTCCCCAACAATCCGCTTTTATCGAAAATTTCAATTTTTATTTTAAATAAATTTTTTGGTTTGACAAAGTTTCGATTTTCAAAGAAAATTTCTGAGAAATCTGCACACTCCTTCTGGCTACAAAAACCTTGTAAATATAACTACGATACACTCTGCATTGATAAATTGAAAACTCCTTGTCCAACATGTGAACATGGAATTCTTTTTGTTTTATTCTTATCTCCTGTAATGCTGGCAGCCATTTTAGAACAAGTATATAGGCAATAAGGGGGATTTTGGGAAAACTACTACCTCATTCATCCCTTTCTTTACAATCATTTCACTTTTACCTTGTGGGCTATGGGTTCTGCACTTCAGTGGTTGACAAAAGTTGATCTTTAATCTATGGGTCAATCAGAGGAGCTAACAAAGGAGTATGGAGTTTTGCAATCAGAATTCAAGGAATTCATCTTAATCCCCCTGTACTGGCAAGACTTACTAGTTTTTAACTCCAAAAGGAAAAGGGGATATAGATAAAATATTTAAAAAGACAGGAGAAGAAAGAATTGTGTTAAGGTGTAAGTGCAATAAAAATGCACAAGACAATGCCAGATTCAACTTTCCCCCTGGAAAATAAAACTATTAGAAGATGAGGTCAAGGTCAGTTAACTTCTCGGAATGCAATTATCTGTGAATGGTGAGTGATTCAATTCAAGCATAGATATCTTATATATTTTTTAGTTTATCTATGGATTCATGGGGGGGGGGGGGGTTTGAAAGAATAACCAAAGAGCTGTTACCTTAATTGTTCCTGAATGAGTTTAACCTGGAAGTGAGGATGTAAAATCATGCATGTAAGGGGAATCAAAAGCAAGTCATAAATTTTTGTCTTGGGCTGTAATTACTGACATAAATGTGTATATGTCATTATTATATATGTCGATGTCACTGGACTCAAAGGGGAAACAGAGGGAGAATGAAGTTAGTATCTTACTTCATACCATGCGAAAACTTTGCACAGCAGTTATTAGGCAATATTCTCATAATCTCACACTTTAACAGGAACCCCTGAGTAAAGTTAAAATGATAAAAAAAAAATTCTTTGCTTTTATTGAATGTATTATAATTTTTTTGTATATAATTATTTCACAATATCTCAAGTTTTAGAAAGTTAAAGCTCAAAAGTTTCGGTACAAAATTTAAGAATTATTTCTTTTGTCATAGGCTTAGTGAAGTAATCTGCAACATTATTTTTACTATTAATAAAGTGTACTTAAAATGACTTGTATAACTAAATTTTTTAGGTGATTATCAATATGTTAAGTCTTATAATTTCCAATCGGGGAATTTGAAAAATAGCTGTCTAGTTATCGCAAAACATCACACTGTTACTTTTGTTAAATTTTAACCCTAATTGGTAGCATTCCTCAATATTATTTTGCATCCAAATCATTTTTTTCCCCCGAGCGGCTTCTGCAAGTGATACATACTCAACCTCCATAGTGCATGGACTTGCACATTTTTGTTTGAAGAAACAGGTGCTTTATTTACATAGGTGCTTTATTTACATATCTCCCAATGATACTCGATCATCTCTATTGGCTGTAAAATCAGTAACAATTCAAATTAAGTTCACTAATGTTTGATAAGTTTAATTTAATTTTTAGTTTTATCTAAGTAACCCAATCATTTTAATAAGGCATTCCAATGTTTAATATAAGGATGTCACGAAACCAAAAAAGATCCAATACCAAATAACCAATTCTATTGGATTACCAAAAAGCCAGTACCGATATTAGATTCTATAACAAATTCATAATTGCTGTAAAATTACGTGTAAAACTTATTTCAGCAATTATTAACCTGACACCTTTGTATAAATATTAAGAAAGGAAAACATTTATAATAATCATTTTTAAATATTTTATACACTCTTCTGAAAATCATAGTAAAAGAATGACTGAAATAATGAATAATTTACATTTATCTGAACAGAGGAAAAAATTGTATAAAATACAAAATTTCTAATTGTAATCACGGATATAAGAGCATAGAAATACACGAATAAAATAATCATACCATAAATAAAAACTTTTCTATAAATTGTACTTCTAATGGTGCTGACGAATTGTAGTAAACATCATTTAATAACATTCACGGCAACCTTTCAGAAAATTATCATCTGCCGCCATGGTTACATATAAAATATATAAAAATTTGCTGAGAAAAGAAAGGCTATATACAGTATAACCTCCAAAATCCGGACGTTTTCCAATTTTTCGTTTTTTTTTTCCCCCGGACTGACGAAGTCACGGATTTAAAAAACAACAGGGTAAGATTATTTATTTTATACATAAGATTATTTATTTTACCGTATTTTCGGGTCGACTTTCCGAACCCGGAAATGAAACGAAAGTTTAGATGGACGACCGTAGATAGATAGACTCGTAGTTGGAGCATGAATTGCGTTGTTAGCGTTAATCCCTCCTCCCCCTTATTCAAGTCACAACTCCTGATGAATTATTTCGCGTAAAATATACATCGTTATTTAAATACGGAATTTTTATTATCAAAATTTCCTTTTCTCATTATTGAAAAAGACATTTCTCTGAAACAATGTAATTTTTAATATTAAACACTTTAAAACATTATCGTAACATTTTATCACAGATGTTCAATTAAATCTAAAAATCCCGAGAATTCATATTAACGCTCACGGAAATTTATTTTGTTCACTTCCTAGTACGATTTCCATTCTTCAATGTATTCTGTTTTGTCTTCAGAATCTCCTCCCCCTCCGGATATCTGATGATTTTTTTCGTTCTCATCGAACGTGTCAGCTTGAAATCGACTGTATATTTTGCCTTTTTTGTTTAGAAAGCCATATTTGCATACTATAAATAGCAAATTAATAAGTAAATAATATCGTATCGCATAGAACCGAGCAACAAGGTCATTAACACACAGACCTCTCAAAGGGGTTGGCTAGTCGGCTGTGTTTACGATTAGGAACTAAGCAAATTCCTTTCTTCGCTTTCCCTGCCCCACCACGTCCGGGTGCTGCTGTAACCTAGTAATGACTCATCGTAATTTAGAAAAATCATTGAGAGGAAAGATATTTTTCTTTTTTGGAAAATATATTTATTTTATCTACTGCGATATTTTTTACATATTTGACTATTAGTAATAAAGTTTTTACTTTTTTCAGAGTCATCAATCTTTTTAAACATAACATTATATAGATGCTAGATAATAAATAAAACTTTTAAATTCTTATTTTTTGTTTTTCGTTCGTTAATAGCGAAAACGGTTTAAACACATTTACACCTTTAAATATATCATTAAAAGTGCTAATCCTCGATCTTTATTAAATCTTGGCACTGCATTAAATCTTCCGGCACTTCATTAAATCTCGACAAAGCCGATATAACGGAAGTTTTGCACTTTGATGATGATGCGCCAATCGTAAATAAATTGAATGATGGCGAAATTCGCTATGTGATATTAAATAAAAAAAGATCGAAGTAGTGACGATAAATGTGGAGAAGAAAAAATACCCATTGATAATCTTATGCAAAAAATCGATCATGCAATTAAAGGTCTTGAACAAAGAAGCATTATAACCAGGCAGAAGTTATCTCCATCTACAGGATAAAGAAAGCTGCTTTCCCATAAACCAAAATTAATGAAATAACAAATGTTAATTCAAATATTTAAACGAAATGATAAAATGGAATTTTAGCATTTCGTTTCGTTCACACATTCTAAATTATTAATATGTATATTTTTTCTTAGAAATTTCTTTTGCCCTATTTTTTAGATTAAATAATATTTTTTAATTGATTAACTTAACTTTTGCCATTATTTTTACTAAAAATAGTACTTTATAGTGTATTTAGTTAATATCAAATCTGAATTTTATTCAAATTCTATAATCCGGAATCGGCAAAGTCGGGATTTTCGAGGTTGTACTGTATACATCAAGTGATGAATAAACCAAAAACAAATCTGGGTGGCCAACAAGTAGGGGCAAAAGAATGCTTTACATACAGGCCCAAGAGACTTGGAGCCACGGGTCAATAACTTCTAAAATATGAGTTGTAGAGGGCACATTTACATTTGGGCCCTGAAAATTTTATCAGCAGCACTAGTTGCGAACCTGTGTCTCCAATCCAATCCCAATGAAATATTGCAATTTATGTAATTAAGTAAACATACTGTAGCGGACCACCAGTTATTATATGATGGAAGTATTTAAATATTTTTTTAAAGAAAAGAACCACTGTTCCAGCATGGATATGAACTACGAACTACCTGTCTGCAAACATGCCACTTTGCTAGCCAACGCAGGTTCACTTGATCTATCCAGGGATCACACTTTTACTAGTATCTATGAGGGTGGTGTCCAGTGTCTAACTTTTAGGCTAGTGAGATATTTCTGTATTTTATCTTTCTGCACATCGTTCTTTTTCAGGATGAAAGGCAGTTAAAGAAAATCCATTTTATCAATATTGAAGTATAAAAAAATGAAACAAAAAATATTGGATCTATCAGTTAGTTCTCAAATATCGGTTTTTCATTGGTATCGGGAAAATACCGATATACAGTACAGGATCTATTATCCGGAATGCTTGGGACTTCAGGCATTCTGGATAAGGGGTTTTTCCGTAATTCGGAACACTTTTTCTAAAACTTACTGGAATGGTCTCAAATGTCGTTATAGAAAATTATAATTCATTTTAAAAACATAAATGTATTTAAAAAAAGCTTTTTTACAATCTATATGGGTTAACTAAAATGCAAATTACATGTAATTATAGTATCAAATTTAGTGATTAAGAAAAATTTTGAAAGTAAAAAATGTCTGAAAAAAGTTGATTATTCAGGGTCTTAGAAGTCTTTTTTTTTTTTTTTAACATTTCAACTAAAGTGGGCCCTCATCATATTCATCTAATATTTTGGCAGAAGCACTTTTGTTCATATGTTTCAAAATATTTTAAAGTACTTTTAATAAAATTAAGATGAGAAGGATGTTCATTTTTAATTGAAATGAGATTATTCAACTATGGGTGCAAATATATCAAATTCTAATTTATGCTCTTCAAATGTAATGTATGTCTTCAAATGTTTCTAATAAGCCTTATAATTCTAAATGCCTGCATAAATAAAAAAATTTTACTTTCGTTATCCTAAACATATATCTCATTTTCACCAATAATATGTTTAAAAGATAATATCCCAGCATAAAAAGTACAAAAAATATAAAAATATTAGTGGATGGAAGCAGATTGAAAAAATGGAAAATATTTAAAAATAAAACGAAATATACCGGCGATCGTGTTTAATTCGCGATATTGCTAAACTGTCTTCTATAAATTACTAATTAATAAAAGAAACACGTAAACCCATGAATATACTGCAATGGAACTTTTTGCTAGAGTCAATTTTCGGTCCAAAATAGCCATTTTCATCCAAATGATAGGATTTAATTGAAAATGATTTTGATCTTGGAATTCCATCAACGTTTTTTAAAATATTGAAGATATGTATATTTCCACGGAGATGAAAAAAAAAAAAGATTTTCCCGAGAAAATGGCAAGTTTATTGCTTAGGTTAAGTATTTAAAGAGATCAATCAGAAGGCCCTGAATGACATTTTATAGCTGCTATACTTTTCTCTGCATTTCGGCAAAAGTTAACTCTCATTAATTTCGGAAATTCCTTACTTAACGTACTTTCTATCATCTCGTAAATGCGCTGATGGCTCTCTTTTTTTTCATCTTTTCCAATAAATGTTTATTAAATTGTGCAAAATAGTGTGAATTCTGCGCGGCACATCGCGTTTGAAGAGCGTAGGATTTCTTTAGCGATATCAGGATATTTCTAATGAAAAAGTTGGAATGCTTTTACCGAAAATCAAAGTCCCGGAGCAAAGCGCAGAAAAGAAAATGTAACGCATTCGGAAAAATCGAAACCTTTGTGCCTAGTGTGCTCTGCCCTATACACCGAGAAAAAAATGAAACGCCATTAAAAATGCACCTTGCCGCGACTTGTCCGTAACTAACTCCTGTATTATACTATACAGGAGTTAGTTACGGACAAGTCGGAGACTTATCCGAAACTAGTGAAGAATGGAATGATGCGTCTCGCCGTCAATGTGACGGTATCGCCCGTGCCGGATCGTCACCTCCGAGAGCTACTATCGGGGGTGACAGCTGGATGCAGCCGCTTAGGAAATTTTTGGGAAAAACGGTTCTACTTAGGATGTTTTCCGGAAAAGAGGAATTGTGGAACTTCTCAGAAAAAACATGATCCACAGAATATTTTCATTCGCTATCGCAAGATTTCCTCGCATTCGTTTTCGAAATTTAAGAAGAATCAGCGGCTGCGAGTGCGCGTGGCATTTTTTTCTGCACGGGAGTTTTGAACTTCATGCGCGATTTACGTGTCCTATTTCAAAATTTACTAAAATAGTGGGGTTCAATGCATTTTTTTTTTTATTGATATTGCTAATTAAAGCAAAAAAGCAATTGGCGGGATTTTAAACAAAAAATTGCTATTTGGCGCAATATTTAGCAAATAATCGCTTGTTGGCGCAGAATTTGGCATTATTTTGCCGTATTCCGGTTTTGGGAGAGTCCGGATATTGGAACGCCGGATAAGAGATCGCGTACTGTATTAGTAAAACTAATAACCGGTATTGGATATCAGAGCACCCCTAGTTTAATACCTGGCTTTTCTTGAAATTGTGATAGAATATTTACTGCATAACACAAATCGGGTCGTGCCCTACTGGATATGAAAGCTAATTATAACCCTTTGCGGATGGCAGACACGTCCCTATGTTGACTGTGAAACTGTGTTCAAAGACTACTCACTTATTCACATCGAGGAGATATTGACAACAATGTATATTTTCATATGAAATGTTTTTATTTGAATTCATTTTAATACTAGATGGTGCTAAATGTCCATTCTAACATTTACAACATATTTTGCTAATACTTAACTTTGGTAGGGAGGGGGGTCGCAATGAATCATCACTTCATCTAGAGCAATAAAACATGGTTTTGTAATATAAACAGACAGATCATTTCTCACAGACTCTGCTATGTTATAATTGAGTATGGATTCTTGTTTTGATTTTAGTTTAATGATTGCTTTGGTGAAATATTGGAATATAAGAGTATTGTCTTTCAAGTTTAGGTTTTAGAGAAATGTTCAGTAGTAAATTTATTAGGTTATTTCAGAATGGCTGGGTCAAGACGTTTTTTACATATAAAAGAATATACACACATGGTAACCGAACCAGATAGTTATGAAAGTAATGCAGATAGTGAAGATTCGTAGAACTTTGTTATTTCTGATGAATGTGTGGACAGTTTTTATGAATACAAAGATTGCAATGTTGGTCTGTGCGCAAATCCATGATTGAAATATATCATACGTAAAAGTCGTATTAATTAGTGAAAATAACAATGCTATTTTCTTCTTGCAAATTGTACATAATCTCTGTTATCTATATACAGGGTGTCCCAAAAACATTGACCTCGGCTTTCATTCCTTAAATATTGATCTTGAACATCTATATAAATAAAATTGAAAATCTGTCTGTCTGTTTGTCCCATCATCATGGGAGAACGGCTGAACGGAATTTGATGAAAGTTTGTGGGTAGCCTAGAAATAGCCCCACTTAAAATTTAGTCTGTGTTTTGAATTTCTACGAGCAGTGGTTCTCGAGATATTAGTAAAAAACGAAATTTTCGTTTGTCTCATCATCACGGAAAAACAACTGAATCAAATTTAATGAAATTTTGTGGATAGCCTTGAAATAGCCCCCCATAAATTTAGTCTAAGTTTTCTAAGACCAGGGGTTGTCGAGATATTAATGAAAAACTGAGCTTTTTCCTAAGAGTTCTACTCTCCAACTCCGTGGTTTATCCAAACGGAAAGGATGAAAATTGTTTGTTTAAAACGTCAAAATGAAATAAAACTTTATTTCCGAGTTTGGTGCAGGAATTTTGCATTAATTAGTCACTATCGGAAAACATGAATTGTTTAAAACATGAATTTAAATGGGAAAATCTACCTCCATGGGTTATCTTTCACAAGCTTTTACTCAATGATGAAAAGTATAAAGAAATCAAAATGGCTATTTAATTTCGCATTTTATGAGGAAGATTCTATCTTATATCATGTTGCTCGGCAACGGAATGAAATTAAATGTGTTGTTAATATTTATTATTATTTTTTCCATTTGAATAATAAATAAATGGATGTAAAAATATATTTTATAAATGAATGGTTTGATTGTTCTTTTAATTATATAAATTGCTGACTGCGTACATCACTTTCATTTATTTTAGCAAAGAAGTTTCAAGCTCATATATTGTGTTTAGCTAATAAACTCATATTGTGTTTACCCAATAAATTCATTTAGCCGATTGTTGAAACAGAAAAAGAGTAGAACGGATGTATCTTATACAATTTTAGTGTTTTCATTTAGTATATACAAACAGGATCGGGATATTTTATTCTTCAGATCTGCAAATTCAGAGCTATGAATTTGGCGGAATATTGCTAACTTGGTAACTTTTCTTAAACTTTACCAAATTAGCAGAAATGTCTCCAAATTGATAAAAATGATGCAAATCAATGAAATTAAATTTGTTTTTTTCGAACAGAGTACTGAAATGATGTTTCGGTAGCATTTGTTGGTCAGTCCATCCATCGTACTTAGTAACACATTTAACGAATTTTTTTTAATATCACCAAATTGATAAAAATATTTGTAAATCCATAAAAATATCATGGAATTGATAAAATTGCGACTAATAAATTAAATTAATTGTGTTTTGTTAGGGGATAGTATTGTGATGATGTTTCGTCAATTTGTCGCAAAATGGGACTATCAGTTCTACAGTCCCACTTGGCGATAAATTTGGCGATTTTTTAAGTTATCACTAAATTGACGAAAATGTCGCCAAACCTTCTATGGAGATAGCATTATTCAGACGATATGACTTCCATTAATTTATTTGAAGCAAATGATATCATGTCGCTTACCAACGGATCCAATGTGCCATACGATTTTTATTAAATCTTTTCCGATTTGAATAATAAAGATATGTATATAAAATAAATTTCATTGGCATTGCATTTTTGACTGGATAATATCAATTACGGTCTTCAGGTTTAAACATTATTATCATTGACATTTTCGGGGACTGTTGATTCAGGGATTATTAATATTTTCAAGTTATTATGCCATTGTTTATTTATGACAAAAATTGTTGAAACTCATATATAGTACGTTGTACGAGTAATCTTCTACAAATGCACAGATATATCTTCTAATCTATGAGAATATAAGTAGTACAGGTATATTGGCATATATTTTGATATATATTGGAATATATTGGAATCAATTACGGCCTTCTGGTATAAAGATTACGGGGATTATTGATGTTTTCAATTTATTACATCATCTCTTTTATTTTGGCAAATATTTTTTAGACTCATATTGTAATATGGGTAATCTTCTACTAACACTCTGGCATATTTTCTAATCTGCGATAATATAAGTAGTACAGGGTTGTATATATTGATTCAATTCCTTTTTTTTTTTTTTTTTTTTTTTTGTAAATTTGCTTACAAAAGGGACCAGGATGTTTTATTCTTCAGATCTGCCCGTGAAGATAATTTTGCATAGTGAGAATAGATATTCTTAAACTTCTCTTTAGGAGCAATGAATTTAATATTTTGGCAATTGGCATTTTTTAATGAAATTCTTAGGATGAAAGTGACTACTTCAGATCAAAAATTGGCCCTAGCAAAAAAATCCATCGCAGCATATTCATGGGTTTACGTGTTTCATTTATTAGTTAGTAGTTTATTAGACAGTTTAGTAATATCGCAGACATTTTTTATTTAAACACGATCACCGGTATATTTCAATCTGTTTGCATCCACTGATATTTTTATATTTTTTGTGCTTTTTATGCTGAAATATTACCTTTTAAACATATTGTAAATGAAATTGAGATATATGTTTAAGATAATGAAATTAAAATATTTTTATTTATTTAGGCATTAATATTATAAGGCTCATTAGAAATACATTTGAAGAGCATATATTAGAATTTGATATATTTGCACTCAAAATTGAATATCTAATTTCAATTAAAAATGAACATTCTTTTAATTTTAATTTTACTAAAAGTAGTTAAAAAATATTTTTAGTTCAAAATATTTTGAATAACATTAGCTTGGCAAGGTGCAAATATAGACTATTCTGACGATTGTCTGACGATCAGTAATTATTAGGGATCATTATTAAGATCAGTAATTTAGTAACACAAAATTAAAGAATGCTTCATTATTAAAAAGATTAATATAATAAATTAAAAATTTAATATTGTTATATATTTTATATTAATTTTTATTAAAATATTTTAAAAACATAATTATTAAAAAAATAGTGATATTTTTTTATATTAAATATTGACATACCCATATTCGCGTGCCACGAGTGGCTGGCTACTAAAAAAAATTCTGGCTACTAGGTTTGTTGACAATTTTCAACCCCTGCAAATGATACAATGCAGAAATCTTTAATGATCTTTGGCATGGATGGAAAACATTTTGAACAAGCATTGTAATCTTTGTGTAAAGTTATATCTACACAGTGTAGATACTTTTGTACCAATAAATAGCAAAATTATTATTTATTTATGTAATCATTATTTTCTTTCGTAATTTGTGTATGACCCCTGAAACGTGATCTGCCAACATGATTTTTTCCCTCTGAGAACCCATGTCGATGCATCCAACAGTGTTTTAAGTCAGGATTTTTGTCTTTTCATATCTCTGGGACTTTTTATGATAAAATGCTGAGATTTTGTACTTCACCTTTATTAGTGTATGAGGCACATTTTACTCATTGGAAATGTTTTTGTACGGGGGGGCCGTATAAAAATTTAAATTTTGTATTTCTTAAAATTTAATTTTCTTGAAAATTTTAATAGATTTCATAAAATTCTGTGCCTTTTTTAATGCAACTTTGTAATTTATTATATATGTCTAAGATCAATATTTAAGGAATAAAAGCCGAGGTCAATGTTTTTGGGACACCCTGTTTAAAGTTTTGAGTACAATCATCTGGATGCTTTTCCTGCATAACAAATAACCATTTTAATCAAGTTAATTATCAGCTAAGTTTTCAATATTTAAATAAAAGGTAATTTGTGTAGAACGTATACATCAAGTGCAAAATAAGTATTTCCTTTATTCATGAAAAAAGTAAAATGGTGTGTTGAATGGGTCATTTATAGTGAATTTTTTTCAGAAGTTAGACTTAGTGCAAAAAAATGTGCCGCCCTTTGTGGTTCGAAAGTGAAATGCTGCTGTCCGCAAAGGGTTAAACTCGTATAGGGAATATTTCGCATTTGGCTTAACTCCTTACTAGTACAAGGACAGTCTATTTTACTCAAATTATGGCCTTTAGTATTGAGAGGTGAAACAATTCGGTACTGAAATTGTTTAAACATCTCACAAACCTTTTCAATATACTGTTTCTGATAAATATAAAATTTCTGATCCTTTACTTCAAACTCTACACCCAACAATTTTTTATTTTTCCTAAAATTTTAATATTAAATTTGTTAATTAGCATTGAAACGATAGTATCTATATCCTTTTGATATTTTGGGAACAGTATATCATCCACATAAACTAATGGAAGTACATTGTTATTAATAAATAAGTACAATTACACCATTTAAGTTTTACAAAATTCAGTTTCTGACTCATGGACTCAAGCTCCATAAACCAGTTCCCACCACTTTGGTGGAGACCATAAATGGCTTTACTTAATAAACAAACATGTTCTTGAAACTTATGATTTACATAACCTTGTAGTTGCTTCATATGTATCTTGTATTTTAGTTTGGCATATAAATAAGCACATATGATATCAAGTTGAAAATGCATCCAATCATGCATACAGAGATAATAATCTTATCTCACTGAAATTAACCACTGGACTGAATACATACTTCATCATACATTTCACCCTTTTTCTGGAATGTACCCTTAAGCTACAATCCTAGCTTTAAATCATTTAATTTCCCCTTTCTCGTCTCTTTTAAGAGTGTAAGCCTATCTACTGCCTATTATTTTCTCTGAAGGAACTAACTCCCAGACATCCCTTTCTTTAATTACTTTTATTTCCTCAGTTACACCACTCAGTTGCTTGAGGAGATTTAAGAGTGGCTTTGTAGCTTTTAGGTATGGTCATTTCAACATTACTTGCCTCTAGCTTACTAACCCTTTTTGTCCTTATTTTGCTTTTACTTTCCCTGAAGTTAAAAAGGTTTTGATCATATTGAATATTATTTTTATTACAATATTTCCAAACATTATTATGGGACCTAAGCCTTCTTCTGTCATACCTAACATAATAGTATAAGTCTATTCTACTACCATCAGTTCATAAGATGGCTTCCCATTCCCAAGGGATGTCAGAACAGGTAATCAGGCTGAAATCCACAGTCCATTTCTTCACTGTCTTCGAATAAACCATCGTCAGTGTCTTCACTCTCTCCTGCTTTTTCTTCTAATTTCCTACTCTGACATTCCTCATCAAAGTGTATAGAATAGTACCCTTGCATTACATTAAAGGCAACAGTTTGGGGATAATTTTTTTTATTATACTTTTGACTTTAATGTCCAGGATGCTTTCCTCTGCCTCTCTACTTTCTTCACATTTAAGGTTGCTTATTTCAATTACTCTCCTTTCTCCAGCAATTAGTACTCGGTAGCCTCTTTTGCCTGTGTCACAACCCACCATTATCCCTTCTTGGGCTCTTATATCTAGTTTCTTTCTGAGTTGTTTAGGTTTATCAACATAAACTGTACTAAAAAAATTTTTAAGTTGATTTACCGAAGATTTCTTTCCAAAGTAGAGTTCTAAAGATGTTATTGTCTTGAATTTATGAAGTATTTTTAGCATATAAAAAACACAAGATTGCTTCTGCCCACAATGTATCACTAACCTTACTATCATTTAGCATTGCTTTAACACAATTAAAATCCCTTGTTTGCTCAAGTAAGATTTAAATTGGTTATGGCAAAACTCCGTTCTGCAATCTGTCCTGACAGTTAAGGCTCCTCATCACACAAAAAATATCCAGATTCTGCTCGGTCCGAGATCGGACCAACTGCTTTGCTTTCCCCCACAACAGGACCGACAGCTTCCAGGAGGGTCGAATTCCCACCCCCAGAGATCTTCCCCTTACCACTGTATGTGTCCGCAGAGTACTATATCACTTTGAGCGTGTCTTCACCCGTCACCTCCGATAATGAGACCAAAGAGTCTGGAAGAATGAGACCAACATGGAAGGCTATTTAAAGGGAAACGAAAAATGCAGTCAGCAAGGTGGGGTAATATTGAATAAAAATGCTTGACTATTGCTCAAAGTAGTGAAATATTTGTCTTAAAAACAACAGAGGAAACAATTATTTTTTATTACAAATATCTTAAATTTATAGTTTGTAATCCCTTTTGAACATGTAACAGAATAATGATAAATAATAATAATAATAATAACAATAACTTCTTACATTTATGCTTTCATGCATTTAGGGATTGCAATCTCGGATGTTTTTACAATCTCGGGATTAAACTTTTTAATTCCATTATTTCACGGGATTGGGAATTTAATTTTACTTTTAAAGAAAACCCTATTTTATATTCTTACAAAGTTTTATCTATAAATATTATATATATGTGAACAATAATACCATGCTGAAATTAACGTGTGAAATTAGCGTTTAAACTATGTTACTTTTTTAACATTTTGCTTAAAAAATCTTGTTTTGCTAAAACATTTTAGACCATATCATGTAAAAATCTAACATGAATAAGTCTTAGGATTCAGAATATAACAGACTTCGAACAAAAATAATTTTATCTATGCATGGAAGTACAAATGATGTGATAAATTCTCCCATACTATTCTCTGTTTGCAAATTTTATAATTTGGTAAATTGGTCATGATGGAAAGAGAAAGATATTGAGGATTAGTGCCATGTATATCGAGCTGAGAAATCATCGAATTATCATTGATTTAAAATCATCATTGCCGCAGCCAAGGGGAGTTACACACACCGTTTAAATTTTTTTCGATTCTTAATTAAATATTTAACTTTAGGTATGATACATACGACAGAAGAAATATAAGGAATATTTTTATTTTGCTAATAATAGTAAAATAAATCATTCCATTCAACTTTAACACTATTGAAATTTATTACAAACAGGGATCACATTTGATAAAATGTGCCAAACAAATCATATATTTCTTTTTTCTTTTTTTCCTTCTTTTTTTTTTTATAAATCAATCGTTTAAATTTCTTTTAATTATCTATTACACAAAATACAGTCTTAGACCATTTTTAACACTTTACAACATAGTTGAAAAGTGCTTATGACTTTGTTCATTCTGTCTGTCTGTCTGTCTGTCCGTTCGCATGATAGCTGCATAAAAATGACTTTACCAAAATTAAATTTTTGTATGTCGATGAGACAGTTTGTGGGATATACGGGAATGTAAATGAATATCATCCCCCAATTAGTTTTGGATTGAACCCAGGTTGAAAAAATGAAATACATTGAACTCTATGGGACCTAATTTTGAAATATTTTGTAAGCGAAGTTAAAATTCACAAATTGCTTCGAAAATTTTAAGAAATATTCAAAGTATCCCATAAAATACATTAAAAAAATTCAGCAAAACATGTTCGGTAGTTTTTTTCTAAATAAAAAGTTAAACAATAATTACATAAATATAATATGAAGAGATCACGTGACCAACTTCAAAATAAAATATGGTACCCATCTGTTTTTTCAGAGTAAAGATCGTGTCTTTAAAGTTCTTTTCAATTTATATTTAGTGTTGCATTAATCTTAAAACCGCTTTATTTTTGCGTATTTTCTGTGCATCACATATTCTGCACCACCGCAATTACAATGTTTTTGAGTTTAAATGATCAAACTTTGATTATTTATACAACGAAGTCTAATTTTAATGGTTGCAGAATGTAAACAGGTGATTGTAAGAGGAGTTGTATAAGAATTGTCGAAATTTTTTCACGCAAAATTATTTAACTCTGGAGTTTGGAATAAAAGAGAATGAATGAAATATTCACTGCTTTTACATAGAGAGCCAGACGATTTATATTTCGATGACGTCATTTGAATAAAGTTCATTTTTTTTCGATGAGGTTTTCATTTTAAGTAAAATAAATTATTGCAATTCTGTGATAATTAAAAAAATATCACCCCTGAATGTATAGCATTTTAGCGATGTTTAAATAAAATTGCATTTCAGTTGGAAAGTATTTCGTAATCAATGCTTTATGCATGATTGATCTTTCTTGTTAAATATTTCCAACATAGTTGTAAAGTGTTTATGACTTTGTTCATTCTGTCTGTCTGTCCGTTTGCACGATAACTGCCGTAAAAATGATTTTATCAAAATGAAATTTTGTTATTGAGACGATCTGTGGGACATATGGGAATGTAAAAGAATAATATCACACAATTATGTTTGGATTTAACCCGGGTTGAAAAAATGAAATACATTGAACCCTATGGGACCTAATTTTTCAAACATTTTTTAAACGGAGTTAAATTTCACATATTGCTCTGAAAATTTTAGGAAATATTTAAATTATCACGTAAAATGTGCAAAAAATTTCATCGAAATACTTAAAATAGTTTTTTAAATAAAAATTGAAATAATAATTGTACCCATATTATATGAAGACACATGACTCATTTTTTCTTTCGCTTAGTCAAAATCGTGATTTTTAAGGAAATGCTTACATTCATATTTAATGTTGTATCCGTTCTAAAACTACTTTATTTTTGCATATTATCTGTGTATCTAAATTCTGTGCCTACGCAATTACACTATTTTTTATTTTAAAGGATCATCAATCTTTGACTATTTCTATAACGAAGCGGAATTTTAACGTATTCAGAATGTAAACAAACCAAGCTGTAAGATGGGTTGTATAAGAATTGCTGCATTTTTTTAGTGCAAAATTATTTAGATCTGGAATATAAGCGATATGAATGAAATATTCATTGATTTTACATAGAGAAGTAGACGATTTTATAGCAAATTTTGTTTGAGTAAGCATAAAATGGAATGGATCTTATAAGCAGAAAATGGTTGCCAAAATAGACTCTACTCCTATAATGGCTATTTTAGTGCTTTTTAGTAGCAAAATTTGGTACACTTTTCGACATAAAATATATCAAAATATTGATATTGCTTAGTAAAGAAATAAATTATATAAGTAGTGTTACGATTTGCATATCAAATAACATTATAATAGAAAATCTGGTAATTAGTAATAGTAGTCATAAACTTCTTTTTAAACAAACACCCTGTATTGTTGTTTTTAAAAGTGAGTTTAGACAAACACACTCTATCAAATAAATGGGGGTCTACAATGTTCAATTTTGAAATTTCAACAATACTTTAATTATATATAGATACATAAGCATAAACATGGTCTTGGAAAAAGGAGGGGGGGGGGGGGTAATCGAAAAAAAAAAACGAAAATCGAAAAAAGTTTTAAGTTCTTTATTTTAAGGTGCTATAGCACCAATTATAATTTTTTTTCTCTTTGCTTCGATGCCATATTATAAAAGTAAGATCATGTCTATAGCGTTCTTGGGGGTTGAGATACAGATTCCTAAAATCGGGTTTGGTCGTCACGTATAATATACACTTGACAGCTACGGATTCAGACATGCCAACTTGGAGGGACGTAACGCTGTGACGTTTCTAAAATAAAGGCGACGTATTAAAGATTTAACATGATGAATAATTTCACATAGGAATTACTTGTTTAGCGCAATGATAAGCTATGTAATTTGACTCATGTATTAAATGTAAAAGTTTGTCAAATTTTGGTTATTATACTGACCATTCATTACTTCAGTCAACGGAATAGTGAGTGTTTGAAGAAAATCCACCAAAATGCACCTGCGTATCTTCTACTTCTTCGACCCAGACCGTCCGACCTACCAGAAAGGTATAAGGTATCTGTTTGGACGGCCGGGAAGTGCCACCCAATTTAGACCGGAACCCAGTGGGGGAGGCATCCACAGGGACCGTACCCTCCTTCCCCTACCACCAACCTCTCGGAAGGACTTACGGACCCACATGTTTAACGTGATCGTACTCCGCGTGAACACGGCGGCAGTTTAGGCAGCGGCGGGAATCGAACCCGGGACTACCGAGTGCAACCTCCGCGCGCTAACCACAGGTCTACCGCGCCCCTGCACTTGCGTATCTGTAGCAATTGATTGAAAACGAACTGACGAGTCAGAGGTAATACCATTTCATACATACAGGAGGAAGAACATTCATAATTCTATAAGACTAGCAGTATACCTGTTCTTCGTACGGAGTATATAATATAAAGAAACTTACAATTCACGATCATGTGCAAATTCTTATAGTAAATGACATTGTTAATCAAACTATTCTATTAAAATATTTAATTTAATGCTCTTAAAATAAATTTAAGAATATCTGTTCTCGATATACAAAATTATATTCACGGGCAGATCTGAAGAATAAAACATCCTAGTCCCAATATGAAATTGAACCAATATATGCAAAACAAAAGCACTAAAATTGTATGGGACCCGTACTACTTATATTCGCGATTATTAGAAGATATACAAGTGCATTAGTAGAAAATTACACGTACTATAACATATGAGTTTCTAAAATCTTTTCCAAAATAAAACCGATGACGAAATAAATTGAAAATATCAATAACCCCGCAATCTTTAAACCTAAAGGCCGTAATTCATTCCAATATATGCCAATGTACCTGTACTACTTATATTCCCGTAGATTTGAAGATATACCCGTGCATTGTAGAAGATTACCCGCACTACGTATAATATATGAGTCTCAACAATTTTTGTCAAAATAAAACAATGACACAATAAATTGAAAATATGAATTATCCCCGAATCAATAATCCCCGAAAATATCAATAATAATAATGTTTAAACCTGGAAACCTTAATTGGTATAATCCGTTCAAAAATGCAATATCGGTGAAATTTATTTTATATGCATATCTTTATTATTTAAATCCGAAAAGATTTAATAAAAATAATCTGCCGCATAAACACATTGAATTTAAATCCGTTGCTAAGCGGCATGATATAATTTTCTTTAAATAAATTGCCGAAAAAATATCGTCTGCATAATGCTATTTCTACGGAAGGTTTAATTGTTTGTTTTTAATTAATATTTAGACAACCCCTGGTGTTAGAAACTCGAAACATGGATTCAATTTTAAGTGAGGATATTTCAAGGCTGCCCACAAAATTTCATTAAATTCAGTTCAACCGTTGAAACAGACATACAGGCAGATTTTCAATTTTATTTATATAGACTAGAAAATGCACCCGGTGTTACATGGGAGTTAGAGCAGGGTAATTATATAAAATAACAAAATATATAATTTTTATTCGTATAAATAACAGTAAAAATTGTATGCAAGCCGTGTACACTGATGCAATTGACGTAATAATATCCTTTCTCCCCCCCCCCTCCAAATCGCAAAACCAATTTATATATTCGCAGCGTATCTTCCGCAAATAAAGTGATTTGTATGTTTCCAATAAATAGGCGTCTGCAACTTTGATAAGATAAATACCAATAACAGCACTCATTGCAGCAAAATATTATTAAATAGTAATTGGTAAGATTTGCTAACTCGAGAATGAACAAACAGATGCTCTACATTGAGTAAGCATACTGAAATGAAAAGGTACAGTATTTAAACCGTTCTCCATTCGCAACTCGAAATGCCGCCTTTCCATGTAATGTGAGAACAATTTTCACACTCTTCACCCTTCTTCCTTTCATGACAACCATAAACTACACTGCCTGTACACCATAAACAACTCCCCTCACAGGGGTCCTGTCGACCCCTGAAGGAAATAAGAAAGAGGGGGAAAGCAAAATACAATTTTTTTTCAGATCAATATTTGCTTTGGTTAAAAATTGCTGGAAATCTATTTATGGTAGAGCAAAAATTTAGGCATCTATCGAATGCTAGAATTCTATTCATGGGTCCTGTCTTTTTAAAATTCGAGTATTATGAAATGCAAATTGATTAAAGTCGGTTAAACTTTTAGTTTTGGCTTTTCTTAGTGACTCTCAAATTCAATAAATTGTTAAAAATACTTAACAATAATTTAAACGAAAAATGAAAACAAAAGGCCAATTTTAATTTCTTTAGCTTTGAAATCTTGAAAACAAAATTGAAATAGGTTGATTTTTGGAGGAGCTACGCTATCTAGCAACAGCACTAAAACGACCATACATTAACATGGAAGGTGAAGATTGAAGCTTGTGACTGATGAAGCCCCTTAACATTTTATTGTCCAAAAGTTTTTCTTCCCTAATTTGAAATTCTTTGAAAACATTAAATATATCTGATTTCTGTTTTAAGAAAAACACAAACACTTTCCTACTATAATCATACGTGATTGAAAGAAAATATTTATTATCGCCTAAAGACTGTGTAGACATTGGTCTGCATACATTCATATGCAATAATTCCAAAAGTTTAGTAGATCTAATCGTACCTATTGGTTAATAAATTACTCTTTTGATTTTGGCCAGTTTGCAATTTAATTTACTGAACTTAAATTTTGGGAGTCCGTTCACAGCCAAAACTTTTATTTGTTTGAAGCAAAAATTCAATATTGAGATGACAGTATCTCTTATACCAAAGTTTTGCATTTCCATTTGATGCAGTTTAAAAGAGCTACTTAGATTTCTCTTATAAATGCTAAACTTCTCTTTGATTTGTTTCTTTACTTTCCTGGATTTATTTAAATCAGACTTTTTTAATTTTTTTATTTTATTTTTAGAAGTTTGTTTCTTGTTCCTATACTTTTATCCTTTATATTTTTAGGTTTTCTACTAGTTTTTTTTATCCCTATCTCTGTCTGCTTTTATGGTCCTTGATATTATTTTTACTATTTAGGTTGTATGGGGTTTTCAGAAAATACAAGCCATTTTTCTTATTGTATAAAACCATAACATACTATTTGCCCCATTGAAATTGATATTTTACTCTTCTAGTACAGAGGCTGCTAACAAATTTCGCCTCAATTTTGGGGAACATAACATCCTTCAAAGCAATATCATTTCTTTTGCCATTTATAACAATATGCATTTTAAGTCTCGATAGCTTCAACTGGACTTTCGACATTTCCTACTGACTGATATGGAAGTTCCTTCCAATTCTTTACATTTAGAAAATGCCTTTATATTATTACAGAAATGTCTCGGGGCAACAGTGTCTATGACCCAGTTGTACTTATCGACTGGATCAACAATGTTTGCTTCAACATGTGACTCATTTATTTCTACTATATTACCATATACATACCTGCCAACTTTTACGCATTATGCGTAAAATTTACGCATTTTAACTTCTCTTTACGCTTTTACGCATATATTGCTATATTTTACGCATTTATTTGAATTTTTTAACATTACTAGGAAATCAATCTCCGGCGAAATTCTCCGGCTTTTTTTGTTTGAAATTTACTAAATAACTAGACATGGTATAATTCCTCGGAAACACCGATTTTCTGCTTTTTTAGCACTGATATATACCATTCCCAGGATCGTAGTAAATCCATAATAAAATGCAGGGTAATGCCAATCAAATTAACGGAGATTTACGGCCGCGTGTAATGTAAATTAAGATCTCGATCGCTTATTTTATGAAAGTAATAAATATACTTCTTTAAAGGTTGTCTAATTCGTCATAAATCGCTAAAATGTTATTTTGATCATTAATTTTGCATAAACACTGCGATTGCGTAATTCAGTTTGTTCTCATGAATCACCGAGAGTAAAATAGAATCTTTTTCCATCCATCTCAATATTGCATTTTTGATTGACTAAACTAGCTTATTTTCATATTCTAATTAATTATTACGGTTAATTTCTTAATTATTTTCGCATAAACAGTGCGATTACGCAATTCATACATGTGAATTTACACCAAGTGTACTTTACTATCTTTTTCCATCCACCCCCATTTAAATGTTGCATATTAGATCGACTAAACTAGCTTATTTTCATATTCTGATTAATTACTACAATTAATTTCTTAATTATTTTTGCATAAACAGTGTGATTACGCAATTCAGTTACATCGTGTGAATTGCCGAGTGTACGTTACTATCTTTTTCCATCTATCTCCATCATTAAATGTTGCATATTAGATCGACTAAACTAACTTATTTTCATATTCTGATTAATTACTACGGTTAATTTCTTAATTATTTTCGCATAAACAGTGCGATTGCGCAATTCAGTTACTTCGCGTGAATTGTCGAGAGTACGTTAGTATCTTTTTCCATCTATCTCCATCATTTAAATGTTGCATATTAGATAGACTAAACTAGCTTATTCTCATATTATGGCTAATTATTAATGTTAATTTTTTAATTATATTTGCATAATATAAATTTTTCTATTTAAAAAATGGGTATGAACTCTGTGAAGGGATATTTTCCAAAAAGTGGTATTAAAGCAATGATTTAGGCAAATAAAAAGGAAACCATTTTGACAGGAATATAATTCAGTGCTATATATATATATATATATATTTTTTTTATTAAAGATCAATATTTGTTACTATCTTTAGTTAAAAACCTGTGTTTTTCCAAACATTAATATTTGTTTTCATTATAAAGTAATTCTCACCGGATAAAAGCTTTATATAATTTTTGTTTTATAATTTATTGTCCTGAAATTTTATAAAATTGGTGTCCTGAATTTTCATATTCTACCAGTACTATGCCTGGTATTTAATGCAGGTACTTGTACATAGTTAAATTCATTAGAAATGTCGTTTGCGCGTGTAGTTTAAAAAAAACCATTATAAATGTCATTCACGCAGAATTTTACACATTCCAATTTTCCCAGGTTGGCAGGTATGCATATATACTCGTATATAAGTCGAGAAATTTGTGACAAAAAAGACTCCACATATAAAAGTTTCTTACCATGAGGCAATCCATCCTAAAATGATGTGATAGTAGTTACGCAGTCCTACACTCCAAATTTCTCTGCACTTAAAAACACTCTCCTGTGAGGCACTGCCCTCCCGTTGCTCTTGACTACTAGCATATCACGTCATAAAAAAATACACATACAACTGACTCGTTTTCATTCGATGTTTATCTCTCGCTTCTCAGATTATGGCCGATCGTCTTCGACAAAAAGTGGTTCTTTTCAGAGCCATACACTCCTTAACATGGATTGTTTAAAACTGTAATGCAGGGTTTTAAGTTGAAAGTATTTTTTTGTTTCATTTTTTGAAGAGAGTATCTAATAACAACTGTGCTACTTCAAGTTGATTCGGGGTTAATGAAAAAATCAGCTCAAATAATGGGCAGAAGCCAGATGTTGTTTTGATTGCTCGGTGGGTCAAGGACACTTGGGACAGGGATGTGATTCCTGTGGAAAATGGTCGTGAAATCGTTCAAGAAATGTCTCTTTAGTAATGAATTTGCTTTAGTAATTGATGGCATAAATGATGATGGGTTTTTTATAAATGATGATAACAGTGATTTTTATGACATGGCCATAGATGGAATTGCTGATATTTACATGATATGATGCTCCAATGCTTTTTTAAACTTTTGGGCGAGTTTGACTCAGACTATATGTATTAGGCCTATGATATACGATCGTTGTCTTCCATCCATTTTGAGAATGCTGGGGTAAAACAGTGCTTAGAGCTTGTTACATGAGAACGAGCATCCCCAAAATGGACGGGAGACAACGCTTTTATGTCACAAGCCTATTTGCTTGGAATCAGACTGTAAGGATTCCGATGAAGATTTTATTATGGAAATTAAATTTTATCATATATATATATATATATATATATATTAAGTATATAATTTGTATTCAGGTGCTTTTGATTAATTTATTGAAAAAAAAAATTTCTCTTTTTGGGATCAACTTATATGAGAGTTTTGGAATTTTTCCAATTTTTTTCTCTGAAATTATGGGGGGGGAGGGGACTTATAACTGTGTACAGGGGTAGAAAATAGAAAAATGAAGTGAAGGACCAGTGACTTCATGACTTCAGTGGTCCACAACCTTTGTTACTGATCCATATACGGGACTTCAATAAATTAAAATAAAATAAATTACATGTAGAATGTTATGTGGATTTCCATAAATTCATAAATACCATACGTAGTTCAATTTAAAAATATAAGCGAAGCTTTACATACAATGTAATTTAATTCTTGTGTTATAAACCATATAAAATGAAGTGAAATGTACACTGCCAAACAACTACATAATGAAATGCTATATAAAAAATAAAGTTTTAACATTCAAGACTGTTCACCACGCTGAAATTGCCTTTTTTTTTTTTAATTCAATTAACGTGGCAACAACAGATCGAAATCCAGTTACAGTAGCCACACAAGCCTCCATGCCTTATTCGGGATTCGAACCCGAGCCCTCTAGACAGCAGCCGAACACGCTATCCACTACACCACCTGGACGGGACGGTTAGGTGTTGTGAGATCATTTTTGTCTATACCAGGGTTAGAAAATTCAAAAAATTTCTACATGCCCTTCAGGCATGTTGTCAAATAAATAGATGCCCAAGATAAAATTTTAAATGCTCAACATTTTTCTGATGACATTTTTCATTGTTGATAGCTCTGGCGCACATGAAAATAAATATATTAAATATCATTATATATACGTATTAATACAATTAAATACCAAAATTAGAAATTTAGTTACTTTTAATGAAGTAATCATATTAAAAATGGGAATTGAATACTATTTATGCTAAAATAATTTTAAAAATAACCGTTTAGCGATTTATTCCGAATTAGACTAGACAACTTTTGGAAGAAGCATATGTATTACTTCAATAAAAAAGCGATCGTAATCTTAATTTACATTGCATGCGGCCGTAAATCCCCATCGTCATGATTGACATTACCGTGCATGTGGCCGTAAATTTACATTGGCTTAGACAAAAGGGAATTTTTTGTAAGAAACTATGCAAATTTTGTACGTAGTATGAGGATGTTTCCCGTAGAAACTACAGATATTCCTCAGTAATCGACATTTCTGCTTATCAACACCTGTTCACGTTCACAAATCTATCAAAGCTACACAAGGAATCAAGCGCAAATGAATGACAGAAAGAGAGAGAAGAGAACGAGGAGCTGCTTTGGCACTGTGCCAGAGGCTCTGCTTGTTTCTTTTAGTGACGTCACTGTCGCCCGTAAACTGTGAAACTTTATTTTCTCCCCATAGTTATCAACTATCGTGCTACGAAAGCCATTCATAGTCCATCGCTGAATAATTAAGACTTTTTTTTTTCACCCTCTTCTCTTATACGGCTTTAAATGTTGAACATAAAATATTTGCAGTAGAGTACTGGTTACTCGATTTCGGCTACTGATTGACCTTATCAGGTTAATGTCGAATAAATTGCTTTTATATGCCCCGGACATGTCGGGCAATAGATTTTTCGAACTCTGGTCTATATACCCTATAAAGTACGGGTGTTGTTCCATTTCTTTTCTTTTGTTGCCATAAAGATGAAGACAAATATTCTAAATACGTGGCAACCTCAAAATATAGGAGAAAGAAAGCAATGGGGGAAGGAAGGAGAAGAAGCAATGGCCAGGAAAGATACATTCCAGTTCCTCTCCCAGTTTTCACAGCAGGAGTCCGTAGGGAGTCAGAATAGCCAGATGTCTTGCAGGAGGGAGGGAAGAAAGGGGGGCGGGTGACAAAATTACAAACACGGAAGCAGTATTGTTTACTTTCCCCAGACTGTTGAATATAGTCTTTCTTATATAAGTGCTAAGGGGAAAATTTAATTTACGAGAGGGAAATGAGAATAAAAGGTTACTAGTCCAACGGACCAATATAATTTATATTCTGCTGGTCCATTGGGTGTTTTTGTGGTCTCGGACCAACGGACCACCGTTAATTTCGAGCCCTGGTGTATATATGGTTGTCATACTTTTAGATTTCTATTTAGGACAGTTTTTCTGAATATGGCCCGATTTCTTGCAAAAAAACAGGCAAGAGCCAACTTGTATTACTTTAACTTTAGACTTGACATTCAAATTTTTAAATTTGTCAACAAATTTACTTTTAGAGGCATTTCTACATTTAGAAGATGCAAAATAAGCAGAATTTTCACTCATATGAAGGTCCCTGATCTACTGGTTTAATTTGCCTTCCTCTGCCGATAATTCAAGCTCTATCTTTGCTGGAGTAAAGTTCGCATCTGGCCACCTGTAGGTTTTCTACACCATTCCCCAGAAAGTCTCTGGAAGATATCATATGGCTTTGATAAATTTTCATCACAGGATGGTTGACATCTTTTAACTTAGCTACTGCTTTTTTGAGTGGAGCACAGACGATATTAATAGACTCATCCTCCAGACGTATACTGCAGAACTCATCGAGAAGATATACCATGTTTGCCTTGCCCATGTTGGGGGTGTAAAATGAGCTTTCAGTTTCTCCTGTGTGTCCACTGGACCATCCATAATACTAATTAACTCCTGCTGTTCAGGTGAAAGGTCATACAAAAGCATGGCTAACGCTCTGTCATGTCTTGAGTATATAATCCTCTTGATCTGAACAAGATGTTTGGTCATCGAACGACTTTATGGTTCTGTCAATAAATTCATAACATCCTTCTGCCTTAAGTGCAAATGACATGCTGTTACTCCAAGTAACGTAATTGTCTGTACTCAACAGTGCGATTTTTATTGCCTCCATTAGTATTTTTTTTTTTTCAAAGAAAGGATATTGAAATGTTTAGTGTTATTCAGTTTTATTGTATATGTTCCAGCTAAAGATTTTCTTGTTCATCCTCTGGGGTTACTTTGAATTAAAGCAGTAGTTTTTTTTAATATTTTGTACTTATTGAAGATTGTTGATAATGAATTTTGCTCTAAATTGCTCTTAATTTTCCAGGTTCAAAGTGTCGACATTGCTGCCTTTAACAAGTTGTGATTTAAAATTGTAATTAATTGAAGCAATAAAGTAATTTTTCACTATTAATGTGCCTATTTTATTATAATTAGTTTATAATTGTTTTCAGCCAGTAATTTTTCTGTTTTATTTTTATTTTCTACATTTAAAAAAATATTTTTACATTTGATATACCTAAAATTACAATTTTTTCTTTTTGCACTATCCATTGTAAAAATTCTTATTTAATGAAATAATGGAAATCAGAAATTTTGATTTATTAAACGGAGAAATTTCTCATTTACAAATTGCAATCTTACATTGTTAAATCAGAACTGTTATTTTCTTAACAGTTTAAGTTATTTATCAGTTTAAGTTGTTATTTTCTTAACAGTTATTTTATTCCGGTTTAAGGCGTGGGCAATTGCCCACAGCGGCCAAATTAGGGGCGGCCATTTGGAAGTGAAATTAGGTGTAGTAAGAATGACTTTTGTGGTCGTATTTAAAAAATGTTTTGAAATTGAACCAATTTTGTGCCACTTTAATATAAATGAATTAATGTACTCTTTTAGGTAGTATTAAAACATTAAAAGGTAAAAATCGTTTTCCTCCCATAATTATATCTTTTTTGAAGCACTGTATAGTTCTACTTGAAAGTACATAGTAAGCTTAAACACTTAGGAGATTACTAGATTTTATACATCTTGCAGCTGGGTGCAGCCTGCAATCCCTGAGGCTGACGATCTTGTTTCCCCCAAATACTGGAAAAAACCCAAGGGGCGATTCTCGGAATTTGTTCCTGCTTCCAAATTCAAATTGTAAACACATGGATGCGGTCTCTGTGATCGCACTTCTAAAAGGACGGGAGGGAGGAGATTAATCCAGGTGGTCATTATTTTGGCCATCTACCATTTTAGCTCATTTGGGCATTGAGCCTAGCAGGAGGCCATTGCAGTTGCAGATAACACAGTGATTAGAAGTAAAAAGCTGCTTCTTAGTATTCAGATTGTTGTGTTCTGCTGCTGTGCAAGATTCACAAATTCATCTTCGTCAAATATGGCTTCTTTTAAGTATTCGGGTAACTTTTTTTTCAATTATTTAAAAATATTTTCGTAAAATTTCTTAATTGACTATGTCTTTTGTTGATTTTTAATGTGTTTTAATAAATAAAATAAATTTGCTGAATTTAGTCTATGGCATTAGCCCTAGGGCCTAGAACAATACTGAGAAAAGAATAATTTTTTCACGTTTTCATCCAAAATAATATCTATAGGCCCCATGGCTGTTTTATGAAGAATTTGCAGACTTAAATAATTAAACAATGGTGTAAAATGATCTTAATTTTGTAATTTTTCCAGTTTCATTGCAAAACGAAAAAAAAAATTATATAAAAGATTTTTGCGAAGCAAAATATTCCTTTATGAATATTTGCATAAAAGTGAAAAAGTTGTTTCTAAATTGTTAGAGCTGTTTTATAAATTAATAAATTTATTCTATAGCCCCAGTCTGTGAATTTGGCAGATTCTTTTGCTCATGCATACATATTTCTGTCTAGATATACTTTCAATACTCTGTAAATATTATTTTAATTAGTGTTGCACCGAATATTCGGTTGGTATTCGGTATACTGCCTATTCGGCAGTCAAACCGAATATTCGGTTCGGCCGAATACTTTAATATTCGGCCTAACCGAATAGTAAAACAAAATCAAAATATTCGACAATTGGTAAAGCACATTTTTTATACAATAAATGAAAGTTATAGTATCATACAAAATTAATTCAAATTTTTACTTACCAATATTATCACATTTAAAATAATTTTAATGTAAAAGAAAACACTCTGATATTAAATTTTTTTTTTCAATTTTTCTTAAATCTTATCACACCTTAACCTTACTAACTCATTTAAATATGAAACAATAACCAGAAAATAAAACTCTTAATATTACGTGTTCAAAAATATAATGGTTAATTTTTTATAAAATATGCAGCTAAAAAAAAAAATCAATTATCATTTCACCAATATTAAAAAAAGGTGAAGGTGATTAATATATAAAACAAACACTTGGATGAATATTCAACTTTGCAGTATTTTAATTTCGATAGAGATAGATAAGATACTGAGGGTGCCATAGGTGTTCCTTTGTATCCATTAAAATGTGTCAAATAAGATAACCAAAGAATTTCTCTGTGTGTGGCCCCATTGTAGTCAAACCTTCTAATTTCTTTCATGATTTCTGAAGAGAAGATTACTTTGTTGAGTCTTTTGTCACAGGGTGGGTACACCTGTCTGTAACTGTTTAGTTATCTATTAGTATCTACTCTATTGTAGTTCGCAAGACCAGGTGTGACAACAACTTAAAAAATAATGGCTGGACATTCTGGCAAAGTATCCTTTGCACTTTAAAAAGAAAATGATTTGGCAATGTTTGGATTTGACTGCTCAGTTTCAATTTTGATAAAATTATTTATCAGTTACAGTACAGAAGAGACTAAGATAGCAAAAATTCACTTGAATAAATTGTAATTCTAATTTGTAATGATATTTTAAGCAACTTGGGTTTGTATGTAAGGTAAATGCAAGATTCTCTATAACATAATATGAAGCCATATGATTATCACATATTAGAAATTAACTATCAATTATCAATTTATGCAGATAAACATAAACCAAATTAGGTAGCCATTTACTATTTTACTATATTAATTTGCTTTTGGAATGATTTATTTTATTTTTTATTTATTTTAAATTAATAATTATACTTAATGTAAATGCAAATAAATTTAAGATGTTAAATGTAAATGCATTTATTAAAGGCACAAAATAGAAACATTTTCTATTTTAAATTGGCATAAAATAGAAATATTACCTTTAAAAAATTTAACCGAATATTCGGTATTCGGCCGAATATTCGGTTAGAATTTTAACCGAATATTCGGTATTCGGCAAAAAATGGTATTCGGTGCAACCCTAATTTTAATTTTGCATACACTTTTAGTTATAATTATAATGCAATACACTTTTAGGTAAAATGTTAAGTAAACAATCTTAAAATTTGTAATATACATTTTGATATTGTGATTTTTTTTTATTTCTACTCAAACAATTCATTACCCCTATCCCCATGTTCCAGTCAACTTAAAACATTCGAGTTATTATTATTCTTGTGTAAAGTTTTATTGTATGATATGTGTTATTTTTTTGTCCATTTTCTTTTTTAAACCCAGAAAATATTAAATATTGACGTTCCTCTTTTCCAACGAATGGAAAATTTTTATTAACCCACTCAAAATTTACAATTTTTAATTTCTACCCCCCCCCCCCCCCTCCTCCCTTTTTTTAAATTAATTTGGAAGCATTTGGGTATTTTCCTGTGTTTCTGTTGGGCCCATGTATCTCTAAATTCTTTCCATATGTTTTCGTTTATTATTTTCTACAAAATTACTACAAAAAATATTTCGTTTTTTTACCACCGTGTCCTCCAATAATTGCAAATATGATTCCCTCCCCCCCCCCCCCACCCCCTCTCTTAGTTTTGTGATGCACTTTATCTTTTGGCAGAAAAATAGAATATTTTTCATTTTTATTTCCCTCCCCTTCCTAATTGTTACCCCCTTTTCTATTCTAAGTATTTTTCGTGCCTTTGGATTAGGTTTTGTATCTTCTAAATTTTTTTATGTGTTCATTCACTTGTCCCAAACTCAGGGACATTTTAAACATTACATTTCTATCGTCTTCACCCCCCAGTGAATCTATAATAAAAAGAAGAACCTGTCTGTTTGTCTGTCCACAGTACCGCGCGATATCTACCGCACTGAATTTTTTCACACAGTTGCATCTATACCTGAACTAATGCGTCTCGAAGGCCTTTTTAAAAATATAAATTAGATTTTGTAACGAATTTTTAAATTCTAAAATCAGTTAATCTCTAGCTACTGATATGACCTAGCAGCTATATTCACGATTTAACAGTTACAGAACCTCCAGTCATCGATATGATCTAACAGCTACCGATACGATTTAACAGTTACTATAAGGTTCTAATGTCAAGTTCATATCCTATTGGTTATTAATCTTTCATTCATTTATTTTTTGCATTACGGAGAGCCTGTATTTTCTTTTTGCTTTGCGGATAGCGTACTGGTAATTTGTCGTCTGTTTAGGATTTGAAGAAAATTGAGTAGTGTTATCTGTAAGTGTATTATTTAAATAGCGGAGGTTTATTTACGTCCCAGTCAATACTGGGTAATTCGTTCCAGTAATACAATAAAACAACTGTTTAATTTGTCAAGGTGTAAAACTTTCTTGTAATTTGGCTAGTATTCAATTATTCTGTATCAATGTCCCTGCAGTATTTGAATCAGATTTTAGAGGGGCTACAATGGACAGAAACAAACAGCTTCGAAATAGGATTCCAGGTTTTTATCTGCGAAATCAGAAACGCAATAAATTCAAATATTTTTGCATTTTTAACACTTTACAACAAAGTTGAAAAGTGTTTATGACTTTGTTCATTCTGTCTGTCTGTCTGTCTGTCTGTCCGTTAGCACGATAACTGCCGTAAAAATGACTTAATCAAAATGAAATTTTAGTATGTTGTTCAGACGGTCTGTAGGACCTATGGGAATATAAATGAATAATATCACACAATTAGTTTTGGATTGAACCCGGGTTGAAAAAATGAAATACATTGAGCCCTATGGGACCTAATTTTTCTAACATTTTTTAAGCGGATTTAAAATTCACAAATTGCTTCGAAAATTTTAGGCAATATTCAAATTGTTCCATAAAATATATAAAAAAAAATTCAGCTAAATATATTCAGTAGTTTTTTAAATAAAAATTAAAGTAATAATTACACATCTTATATGAAACGATCACGTGACCATGATATGAAACGATCACATGACCCACTTCAAAATGATATATGGCATCCATCTTGTTTCAAATTCGGGATTTTTTAAAGTTCTTTTTAATTCATATTGAGTGTTGTATCCATCCTAAAACCACTTTATTTCTGCTTAAATTCTGTGCATCTACATACTAAAACAACACAATGACAATATATTTGAGTTTAAATTCTCATTCAAATTTGATTATTTCTACAATTAAGCCTATTTTTCACCTATGTAAAATGTAAACAGCAAAATATGTAGAATGAGTTGTATTAGAATTACTGTATTTCTTTAACACAAAATAATTCAGTCCATGGAGTCTGCATGGCTGATATGAATGAAATATTAATTGATTTTATAAACAGAAGGATGATATTTTTCGATGAAGTTTTAAGCATAAAGTTTATGAATTGTAGCTCCATGGTCTTAATTTTTAAATAAAATAAATTATTATAGTATTGTGATGAATGAAATGGAAAAAGTTATGAATGAAATCCTGCTTTTATAGAGAGATCCAGGAGTGTTATTTTTTCTATGACGTCATTTGAATTAATTTCAGTTGTTTTCGATGAAGTTTTCAAATATAATAAATTATCGTAGTATTATGATAGATTTAAAAATATTACCGTGGAATGTATTGCATTTTAGAGATATTTAAACCACGCAATTTATATTTCAATGCCGTCTTTAGAATGAAGTTCATTTTTTTCAATGAAGGTTTAAGTTTTCAAATATAATAAATCAATGTAGTATCGTGATAAGTTTTAAAATATTACCGAGGAATGTATTGCATTTTAGAGATGTTTAAATAAAATTGCATTGAAGTTGGAAAGTGTTTCATAATCAATGCTTTAAGCATGATTGATCTTTCTTGTTAATCTAATATTTAAATATTAGCTATTTAAATAAATTGCTGATAATAACCTGTAAAATTCGGAATTGTCCTGTTATATTATATCTTTGCTTTTTAGAGATTGAAATGCTTTTCCTTTATCTCTCCCCTTTTCTAATTTGTTCATAAGATTATTTGTTTGATTTGTTTATAATGTTTCACTGCTAAGATGTACAAATAATTCAAAAGATTTATGCAATTACAATTTCAAATTTTATTAGAAAAAATAATGGTGAGGGCAATTTTCATGGCACTACATGCAATGCAGCAAGTTACTTCTGACTCCTGATAAATTCAGAAAAATATAATTGCTCCAGTCCAATGGAGCTGAAATTGTTTTACGTGAATAATATATTGGCAAGATAAAAATCCAGTAAAGTTCAATAAGTTTATTCGATTTCTTCAGATTTATTTGTTCCGTTTACAGGCTTGCAAAGCAATATAAATTACTAGCTAACTATTTATAGATAGCTAGCGCTTTTAGTTTTCGCTCCGATTTCATCTAAAAACTCCGACCATGAACTCCACTATATTTGACTTTAATATATTCGATTATTTTACTAACTCAATTTGTGGTATAAAAATTAAACTTATTGACGAGATTTATATTCTAGCTAATCTATAAACTTGTGGCACATAAATACGTACGTGAATACGTATATTTCCACCTATTCTGTTCAAACCTCGCCATGTATTTAAACATCTTTAGAATCCCCATGTTCATCTAACTTTCTAATTATTTTTAAAACAAAGCAAAATATCTCGTAGTTGTGTACCAATATTTCACAAAAGAGTAAGTAATAAACCTGGTTTTTGGTGTGTTTAATAAGCTGTCAAGATTTTAAAATACTTACAAAAGAGTAAGTAACCAAACTGAGTTGCAACAATCGTGGCATTTCAAATATTACAGCTTTTCCACCCATTGGAAAACTTGGATTTTGAAGTATAGTGGTTATAATTTCGATATGTTAAAATATCGAAATTATAACCACTATACTTCAAAAACCAGGAAAGTGACCTAAAATCCAATTATATACAATTGTAGGATTTTTAAATAGCAATAAATTCATGTTTATTGTTTATAGCTATCACTTCTAGTTTTTAGGATATAAGCATTACAAACTTGAAAAACGTCAAATTTTCAAACTTCTTTCAAAAGGCGATTACTTGAAAACTATAAAAGCTTTTTTTAAATATACATATAAATTTAGAAACTAAATTTCCTCATACATATTTTTGTCGCTTACTAATTATATCGATCTTTTATACTTTTGAAAATATTTCGAGTGAAAGTCTTAAACATGGAAAAAAACTCATTTTTAAGTTTTTTCTCCCCCCTCCCTCCCCCTCTCAAAAAAAAGTTCGATCCAAAATCCAATTATATATGCTTGTAGGGCTTTCAAAGAGCTTCAAATTCATGCTTATTGTTCAAGGCTAGATCTTTTAATTTTTGAGATGTAACAAATTTGAAAATTGGAAAATTTTCAGTCTTCTTCAATTTGGCAAGGCGATTATTCGAGAACTATAAAAGCTTTTCGTAATAACAAATATAGATTTTTATGCTAAATTATTTATATCTATATTTTATAGTTTAAAACGAAAACAAGAATAAAAAAAAGCACTCGCTCTGACAGATACTTTTTTGTTTTCTAGAAAAAAGTTCTAAGTATTGAAATTATTATTATTAGCGACCAAAGAGTTTACATTTTTCGTAACGCTTCGTTGTCCGTGTCCCTTCACAGAAACCCTAAACATAGATGTTATTCACGTAAAAAAAAAAAAAACGCTTATATCCACGTCTTAGATTTTATTTCACAATATTAGCAGTGTATTAATTTACGTAAACAGAAATTTATAGCATTATTGAACAAAACAAAATTGACTTGTTTTTTCTCGTGAATGAAACGCGCTATATATACGAGAATGTCGATAATATATATATCGTATAAATACTCTTTTATTAATTTTATGCATCATTTTTTATCCATATATTCGAAAAACATGTAATAGCACGAGAACGGTTCATGCTGTCTAAAGTAAATTCCATTTGATTTCTGCTGAAAACTTATATATAACAATATTGTTTATTTAATATTTTTGGATGTCGTTTTTTTTATGATTTAAAAGAAGTTTGAAAATTTGAGACTTTCTGAATGTTCTTTGCCCTTTAAAATCATAAATTTTATTCACTTCATTCCATTCATTCTAACATTATACTCACATACGCACAGACATCCATTTAAAAATAATTGATTCCGGTTGAAGGATGCCCAAAACGTGTATTAATCTGTCGAAAATTCCAGTTTTCAACCCCATCAATATTTTTCCTATATATTACTTGTGTGCAGGGAATTACAAATAAAGTCAAAAATTCAGTTATGTATTATAAATTATTGCTGTATTATATATGTATATGTATGTAGAAATAAATGTAAAGCATTACATTTTCTAAACCGCTAATTAGAGCTATAAATTTAGATGAGAATAACATTTGATAGGTCATTGAAATAAAATAATTTTCGTAAGGTGATGGTGATCTTGTTTCTAAGGGGGATTAATCCCCTCCTGCTCTTACCTATCTAAGATGCTTTGCTCTTAATAGCTTTCTCGTATAATCATGAAAAAAGTCCAGATCTCATCCACACACTTATGTAGCAGTCATCAGTACTGAGAGAGACGCGGGATTAGTCTCTAAACATGCCTCTAATCGGACACAGTCTAGGCCAACCGAGTTAAACATCAATCCAGGCGGCTCTGCCTATGTTGAGGGGTAAGTGGTAGACGCGTTAATGGACGTCGACACTTAATCCCACCTTCATCCAGTCGACTTCGAATGATATACGTCTTCGAATGATACAGGATGCCAAATGTTTTCGATTGGCTAATAGCGACGCCATTGAAGTAGACATGGCTTCTCTCCTCTCTCCTGAGTGCACGATCCTCTCGAGCAGTTGTCTGTCTGGGGCATTCTGAGCCTCTGCTGTGGTTACGTAGGTCTTCTCTAATCCACTGTTTTCATCACCGAGCAACTACAAAATCGCTCCGACCAAGATGGCGACTGATACGTCTGTTGGACCAACCAGTTTCCCTTGGGTCAATGATGCAACTTCTCTCAAAATCAGACAATTGTTCGTAGTGCTGTCGAGTACGTCTCAAAAGCATCTTTGTACACAATTTTCAGTATTAAAGCAGAAAATCCAGTTCCAGTTGCCCGTAAGAACCTTGGTTGTTTTAAATGCTGCACGATACGTCGTTCTCATGCACGTTGCATGAGCCCTATAACGTCATTGGTGTTGACAGTTTGATCATTTGCATAACTCTTAAAACAAAATAATTTGCATGCCCAGTTTCATGGCTGTAGCTCAATTTATATATAACTCTATTCTTTCATTGGATTTTCATATTATATATATATATATATATGTGTGTGTGTGTTTGTGTGAAGGGCGGCCCCAAACAGTTTTGCCCATACAGGAAAATATCCTTGAACCGGCCCTGGTCATCACACACAACTAGCGGAGATCAACTGTTCCCACTAGATGGCTCTCCAGACCATCACACCACGTGTAATGGCTGTGGCCACAAATGCGTGTTTGGAATGCTGGCCAGTCCTCCTCCACATATGTATGTGGTGGTCATCAGTACTGAGAGAGAAGCAGGATTCATCACTAAAGACAACATACCTCCAATTGGACATTGTCCAAGTTAACCGTTCTTGGCACCAATTCAGATGGCTCTACCTATATTGAGGAGTCAGTGGTAGGTGCCTTAACTTTTTGCGGATGGCGGCATTCTGGAACTGCCTTGACTCAAAGGATGGAGCACTTCACTTCCAAACTTGTTCCCAAAGAATGGCTAATTTTTTGCACTAAGCCTAACTCTCGAAAAAGTTTCACTAAAAATCAACTGTTCAACACAGCAATCTACTTTTTCAGGAATAAAATAATTACTTATTTTCTATTTGATATATATTTTTCATACAAATCTCAATACAAAATACTCGCTAGTTGCTTTTACTGTGAATTCTACTAGTTCAGCATTGAAAAATATGCTAAAAAAAATAAATTTATTTTTTTAATTTAGGCAGCATAATATTGTGATTGATTCCAGGTATGCTCAAAAGAATCAGATCTTTCAAATCTCTTGTCCAAACATCATTCACAGAAACAGCTACTGAATCTGGCGGTGTTTTAATAATAGTACTCTTAGAATCTGAAGAATATCTTGCATTTTCAGATTCATCATCAGAAATAATACAGTTCCATGAATCTACTATTGGCATCACTTTCATTACTGTCTGGTTCCTTTATCGTATGAGTATATTCTTCCACAGAAAGAAAATGTCTTGGCACAGCCATTCTTTTATCCAAAATAACAATAGTTTCACTGCCGTACATTCCTCTAAAACCCAAACTTTAAAAAAAATACTCTTGTATTCCTATGATTCACCAACGAAAGCATTAAGCTAAAATCAAAACGAGAACCGAAACTCAATTATAAATTAGGATAAGCTACAAGAAGTGCTCTATTTGCTTATATTACAAAACCATATTTCACTGCTCCAGATGGAAAAATGATTCATTGGATCCCCCCTATGCCAAGGTCAAGTATCTGCAAGATACATTGGAGTTGTTGGCCTGAACATTTAACGCCATCTAGTACACAAATTCAAATAAAAACGTTCCATATGAAAACCCACATCAGTGACTGGCATCCTTTAGGGTAAAGTTTTCTCTGATGCAAACGTGTGACTACCGTCCTTGAATGCAAGTTCACAGGCGTTATTTGCATGGACATTTAATGCCATCTAGTACACAAATAAATTCAAATAAAAACGTTGCATATGAAAATGCACATCAGTGGCTGCCTTCCTTTAGGGTAAAGTTTTCTCCAATGCAAATGCGTGACTACCATCTTTGAATGAAAGTTCATAGTCGACGCACAGGCTCATCAACCATCCACAAAGGGCTAATGGATGTTGACACTTAAACTCGCCATGTGCCAGTCGTCTTTGTATAGTATCTCTTGATACAGGATGCATGGAGAATGACAAATGGCTGATAGAGACACGATGTAGCTTTTCACCTGACTGCACGATCCTCTTGAGCAGTTATCTGTCGGGCATCCTGGGCTTATGCGATGGTTATATGTGCCTTCTCTGTTCCACTGTTGACAACACTGAGCAACTACTATATTGCTGCAATGATCAAGATGGCGACTGATACTTCTGTTAGATCAATCAACTTCCCCTAGGCCTATGATGTGACCTCTCTTTAAATCCGACAATTTTTCGTAGTGCTGTCAAGTATGTCTTAAAGGTACCTTTGTACACAACGTGCAGTATAAAAACAGAAAATTCAGTTCCAATTGCCCATAAATGAGAACACCAGTCATTTTAAATGCTGCACAATGTGGCACTTTCATGTGCTATGCATGAGCCCTATAACATCATTGGTGCTGACAGTTTGATCATATGCATGCTGAGTTTCACGGCTGTAGCTCAATGTTTTGTTTGTGCATATATTTTTTTGTAACAGTGTATATTCTAATACTTTTTATGCCACCACTTTTTCTCTTATTTTATCAATATTTCAGTAATATTTCACATATACTGACATTTAAAAAGTAATTGTTTAGTCATTTTAGAGCATTACTAAAAAACAAACAAATTGATAGTGATGTGCAGACTCCAGTCATAATATTATGACTTCCCAATGCAGATATCGCACATGTGTAGCAAACCATACATGTCATGCCACTAAAGCATAAAAGGCTTGATGTTCGGTGTCTGTAAACACAGTAAGTCTGTCATGGATTCATGGGAAAAGCATACACCTGTCAAACCTAGAAAAAGGCCTGCATGAACTCCGTGCACCTGAACCGATGACACTTATCTACTACAAAAGTTCTAAAAAAGAAAAAAAATTACATTATAAATCTGTAAAGTTTCATAAAATTTTGACAGTGGCTGGTAAACAAAATTATTGCCAATAACTTCAAGTGTCTTACAGATGTTTAGCTGGATGTATATAAAAATAAACCTTGTGTTCAGCAGTTTTTCTTCTCTTCCATTGTGCAATTTTTAGGGTTGCTATAATTGATGATGAAAATAATTTATGAAATCATACAATATATGGATTAGTTCTTAGGTGAGAGATTGAAGTTTCAATTTGAAATGGTTTCTTTTGTTGCTTATGGTTTCTTGCTTGAATTAGCCCAATGCGTCTTACAAATTTCGCCATAATAAAGTGGAGGGATGCAGAAAAATACATTTTCAAATGATTAGCAAGATACATGCAAGGATACATACTCTTAGCAAGATATATGTAATCAAACACTTGTTTAAAATTTTTACATCGGGTTTTGCATTATGGTTCTAATCATAAACAATGGAATTGAGATAACAAGAGAGAGTGAATTTTTATGTTTTCAGCTTAGAGACCTGAGTGCCGCATTTCTTTTAACAATTTGTAGTATTAACTCGGATTGAGTTTCAAAAATTTAGGGTACATTAAAAATGTTCTTACATAAAAAAACTCTTAATTGAACAGTTCAAATGCATAGTAAAAGGAGATTTGATTTTATATGGAAATGGGGAAGAACAAGTGGTTTGCATTACATTGCTATTCCTATGACATCTCTTGCACTTTCATGTCTATCTAGAAATAGTTTGAAATAAACTTAAGCATGGTGTATTTGCGTGATGCTAGCTTAACTCCATTATTGCTACTGCTCCATTATTAGTTGATGCTAGTTTAACTCCATATTAAGCTACAACCTTGATCAAAAGTATTAGGCACCTTAATTTTTCTACTTTAACTGTGAGTATGTTACTTGACATCACCTCATTTGTTTATGACTGCATACGTAGTAGGAAGTTGAAGACCCAGACCGTCCGACTCATCCAAGGACTTGGGCAACTATTTGGACGGCCGAACGTAGTAGGAAGTTGAAATGCAAATGCAAACGTCATTTCAATTGACAACCAATAAAGCATTTCCAGGACGATAACTGGAAATTGCAGGGTTTTGTGGAAGCAGTCTGTCGCATTCGCTGTTCTGATCTGGTCATGTGCATGCGATTATTGCTTATCTCATCTAAATTTGAGGTTTTGTCTCTATAAAATGCCAAAAACTAAGGAGCTTAACAACAAACAACGGTTGAAAATTCAATTTTTATACGAGCAAGGCAATAGCCAATGTGAAATTGCCAGAAAAGTAAAATGTTTGACATGCACGGTTCAATACACTATTAAACGCCTTAAGAATACTGGCAGTCATTTAAATCGTCGAAGAAGTGGGAGAAAAAAGATCACTACACCCAGGGATGACAGACTTCTGAAACGATTTGCATTGAAAAATCGTAGAAAATCTTCCCTTCAATTAGCTGCTTAATTGTCAGAGGCAGTAAGAAAAAGAATCTCTGCTCCAACCACTAGAAGACTGCTTGTAGAAGCTGAATTGAAAGGGTGTAAGGCCAGGAAGAAGTCATGGATTTCCGAAATAAACAAAATGAAATGGTTGGAATGGACTCTTAAACATTGTCACTTTACTGAAGAAGATTGGGCAAAATTTCTGTGGTCTGATGAATCAAACGTTCAGGTATGTTTCATTTCACTTGCTTTCATTCAAAACTAGCATGAAATTGTCAATATGTAGCAACTTTTTTGCAAAACTCTAGGATGTTAGTAAAATAATTTCAATACTATAGGTATTTGGAACACCTGGTGTGTCTTATATGAGGAGACGTATAGGTGAGGAATGTAAGGAAGAGTGCATAGTGCCCACTGTGAAATATGATGGTGGCACCTTAATTATTTGGGGATGCATGGCAGTCGACGGTGTGGACGAAATGTACATCTGTGAGGGACAAATGAACTCTTTGGCGTAAATAAATCTACTAGAAACAACACTGCAAGCATCTTTTTTATGAATTTTCGGCGATATAAATATGGATGGGGTCTGACTCCAACAAGACAATGCAACTTGTCACATACTGCTGTGACTATAAAGTGGTTCAGTGAAAATGGTGTACATATTTTGCATTCTCCACAGTCTCCAGACCTCAACCGCATTGAACAGTTGTGAGCTTTTAAACGCAAGATCACGAAGCATTCAATTACTTCAAAAACAACCTTAAAATTCATATTGCAAGAGGACTAGCAGAATATACCGAAAGAGGAATGCAGTAGGTTAGTACAATCTATGCCTAAAAGAATTAATGTTGCCATAAAGGCGAAAGGAGGTCTAAGCAAAAATTGATAAGTTTCAATAAAAAATGATTATTTCGAATCTTTGCATTTTAATTTTATCCCAACACATTAGTAGTTTAAAATAAATGGATTTCAGTAAGGTGCCTAATACTTTTGATTAAGGCTGTATCTTAGTATATGCTTTATTTTATGTGAATTGGAGAAAATTGAAAGGTAAAAAAATATACAATCTTGTTCCAAGTACATCATATTGAATATAAATTGTCTTTCTTTGCAGATTTTTTTAAATTTTTATGTTGTACATCTGACATAGTTACTTGAATTTTCCAGTTAAAATCGCATTTTTGTTCTTCACGGGCAGGGTAAAACATTTCCTTTGTGATTCCTGGAGATGTAACACAGATTCCATACCGTAGGAGCCCATCGATACTTCTCCCCGGGAAAATGCCCCACCACGTTTTGTCCTAATTTGAAAATTTTCATGACCTAACCTCCTGCCCCTTCCCCGAAAAAAATCCATGATTGAATGAAATAAATTTATTGAATATGATGAAGACTCATTTGACAGGTTTTCCCCGTGGAGATTGTACCTAATTAATAGGAAAATAAAGATCACTCTTTCTTAAATTGGTGTACACGATTTTAAACTTTCTAAAACATTTTAAAAAAATTATTTTAGAAAACTATGAAGTTATTGAAAAATAAAAGATAAACATTGTGATAGCGGAAAACAACCAAGGTAGATTTTTTTCTCCCCTTTCTTTAAGCAGAAAATTCTGAATAAGTTCCTCCTACATACTCAGCGATTTTCCGTGGCATTTGAGAGGTGTGTGGTGGTGGTGGTGGTGGGGGGGGGGGGGGAGGACAAGGAATTCTGCTTTCTTTCAACAGAAAATTCTCAGTAAACGCCTCTTGCATTTTCTTACGCGATTTTTTGTTTCGTTTTAGGGGGTCGATCAATGGAATTCTATGGTACTTCAGGAGTACATCATCACAACGGGTTAAAGCACTTGATTTCTGGGGTGAACTAAGACAAGTATCAAACACGAGGAAGAAATCAAAAATTTCCATAAAAAATAAAAAACATTTAATTTTGTTCAAAGTACATGATCTTGCTTGCAAAGAAATGCACTCACCCACCTAAGGTACTTTTTCCAGGCTAAAATTACCATTGGTGGTAGTGTACATCATGCAGTATATGAAGGGAATCTTTCCTCACTAGTGTTTTTTTTTTTTTGTGTGTGTCTATTTTTATTTATATCACAACGTTATTTTACATTCATAGAGTAGCTTACCTAATAAAATTTGGTTCCAATTGATGGAATATTTTTGGAAAAAAGACGGTAATAAAATTTCATTGTGCAAAATGCGCACAAACGAGATTTGAAATTAGAATTTGGACAATGGTTTTACAAACATATAAAAGGCTATACTTATACAAAACAGGAACAAATTTACCTGACATCACTCGGATCCTAAATAAGCCCACAGCATTAATAATACCACTCGCATTCCGAATTGCTCCTTTAAAATGTCGTGATTCATCACGACACTGAGTTCATTTTATTCGAAATTTAATATATTTTAATAATCGTCATTATTTTTATGTTAATTATTTTAATCTCTTAATTATTCATTTTGAAATACCTCAATAATATTAAAATCATTCATTGTAACCGTAACTTCATGCTAACTACTATGCCCATTTAACAGTCTGGCGCTTACTCTTTAACGCCATATTCTGAGCGCAGAGTTTTATTTTTAAGAGACTGGCAACGGCTTCGGCGAATCAGACTTTGCGAACGCTTCGCACGATTTTTCTTTGTGAATTGCTTCTAATGGTCAGAGAGGACGCTATTTTTTTTAAGAAAAGAGGTGGTATTTGCCAAAAGTAAGGTGGGCCAATCCCATAATATGGGATTGTCCCGCCTACTTTGTCAATTTATTTAATTTTTAATGAAATAATATTATGATAGTGCAGTAACATATTAATTAACTGAGATTTTCTTTCTTTAAATACACTACCCGACACAGAAAATGCAACACCATGAAAGAGCGAATAGAGTGTGATGATAAATAACACACAGACAGAGATAGCATATATAAATAGGTGGTATTAAGTCCAGAAGGATAATGCAATACAGTAAGGACATAGACAGGATGATCAGTAGGACCACCTCTTGCGGCGATACAAGCAGCAACACTTCGAGGAACAGATGCGATGAGCGTGCAGATAGTTTCCTGAGGGATAGATGACCATATGCCTTCAACCATCCTCCACTGTTTGAGGTGGGGGGCAGGGCAGTCAAACGACGGCCAATCACGTCCTATACATGATCAATGAGTGAGAGATCCGGAAACGGAGGCCAAGGAAGCACCTGGACCTCTCGTTTCCCTAAAAAATTCAGAATTCCTTCCTTAAAAACTTATCTAGTTCTACATTTCACTATTATGTGCAGGTGATGTGCATTACGCATGCCGCCTTAATCTGCATATCTGTCCGCTTTAAACGTCACTTAGTTAAAAATTCCTGAAGTCCTAAAAATATTTACCTAAAAATTTAAAGTTTACTGACGTTTTTCTTTCGTTGCTATGTATTGGTGTTGTATTCATTCCAAATCACCTAACTAGCCGTTTCCATTCCCTTTAAAATTTAGTATAAATTGCTCTTTATCTAAAAATTCTAGAATCTTGTCTTTAAAAATGTATCCTAGTTCACAATTTCATCGTTAGGTGTCTTAGACGAATACACTCTATTCCGCCTTATTAGGCATTCCCATCGCCTTTTAAAAGTTTTTAAACACTTTATTTACTTAAAAAATCTAAAGCCCCTTCCCCTTAAAATATTATTCTAATTCCCTTTTTCCCGATAGGCATCGGTGATGATGTCATTCTATTCTGGTTTATTATGAGGTCTCTGACCATTCAAAAGTTTCTAAACATCTCGTTTACCTAAAAAATCCAGAGTTCATTCCTTAAAAACTTATCTAGTTCTACATTTCACTATTATGTGTTGGTGATGCGTATCATGCATGCCGCCTCAATCTGCGTATCTATTCACTTTAAATGTTAGTATATCACAGCTAAAAATTCTTGAAGTCCTCCTAAAAATATTTATCTAGAAATTTAAAGTCTCATCCTAAAAATATTGTCCTAATTCCCCATTTTACCGTTAGGTGTTAGTAATTGTTTAACTCTATATACTCTTCAGTATGCGTTTTTATCCCTTTAGAAGTTAGTAGAAATCCTTATTTAGCTGAAAATTCCGGAGTTATATCCTTAAAAATTATTCGTAGTTCATCATTTAGCTGTTATATGTCGAGTATGTACATTGGACATAGCTCATTAAGAGTTTCTAAGTACCCGCATTTACCTAAAAATTTAAAGACAGTATTTAAAAAATACTGAAGTTTTTTTTTCTTTGCTATGTATCGATACCATATTCATTTCAAAGCACCTAACTAGACGATTCCATCCCTTTAGGGGGACCAGGAAAAGAAAAATTTACTCAAAAAACGATTTTTATTTTATTGCTGCATTAAATAGTGCAGAATGTCCTCTTTCCAGCTATATATCACAATTCTAAATCGAAGAAGCGGAAGTTTGTGAATTAAAGATGTTTTCCAGAAGCACTTAGCAGCTGACGCGACATTTAAAGGGCTCTCAAATGTAAACATACCGCTTCATCCACTTTCATTAGTTTGTTGCTCTACAACTTTATTATCTCTGTTTAGTTTTTATTCTAGACAAGTAATTTTCAGCAATCTGGCAACTGTAATGTCGAGATTCAAACTCGCATTACTTTTGCCTCTGAATTCATGTCATATCACCACAGTTGACGTTTTCATCCTTTAAAAGTTGCTAAATACCTTATTTACTTGAAAAAAATTTAAGACCTATCCTAAAAAGACCACCTCAGATCTGCATTCGATCGGTAGGTGCCGGTTATGCTCATCGTGCATACCCCTCACTATACATTCCCACCTCTTTAGCAGTTAAAAGAAATCGCATTTATTTAAAAAATTTTAAGTCCTAGCTTCAAAAATCTCTCCTAGTACCCCTATTACACACTTATTCATCGATTATATACATCACGAATGTTACTTCAGTAAACGTTTCCAGTCTTTGAAAGTTTTAAAACATATCTTTAAAGAATTTCGAGTTCCCACCGTAAAAATATTTATCTAGTTCAACATTTTACCGTTAGGATGTGATGGATTCACTTCATATCTCTCCTCTCCAGACGATCTCACCTTGCAGAAAGTTAGTATATACTCCATTTAGCCCTCTATTTGCCTATTTGTTAAAAAATTTCAAAGTCTTGTCTTTAAAAAACTACTCTAACATTCGTTTCTACTGCTCTGTGTGGGTCACGTGTATCACGCACGCCGCCTCAATCTATGTATCCATCCGCTTTAAATGTTTTATGTGGTGAATTTTACTCGATATATAATGACTTGTATTGGGTAGAGCGTATTTGTTAGATTCTGAAACTTGAAAACACGTGTTTTTTATTTTTTTAAAATTGGAAACTCGCATTTGCGAAATTCAAACACTTCAAAACAATATCGGTAGTAGAAAACACCTCTATTCCTCTGTTTGTATTTTAAGAAATGCTTTATGCGGGATTCTCACAATTATATTCGATTCACAGTTAAATCAATTTCCAGTTATATTCGCAGTTAAATATTCCTAACCATCTTTAAAATTACTAGGCAGTAGCCTCGGCGGAGGTATATTGGGTACTATTTTTTTCACGTTAGAAGTGGTTACGTGATAACCTAGTCACAACGTTGGCGGAGGGATATTTCAAGAATTATTTTTTTCTTTAGAGATTGATACGGAGGGGGTGTGAGTAGCATTCCGACTGTAATCTAGTTATTCTAGAAAAGAATTTCGCATCACTAGATTCTGCTTTGCGTGCCCTCTCCTATTCATATGTCTGCGTTAAGTAGTAATATTGGATATGCTACATCTGTCATTACAGATGATCCTGCGTCTGATGTTACATCTTTAAACAGGAATGGACATGCAAGTACTTGTTTGAAGTGTTCAAAACTCGTATTTATTAAATTTTTGCATGATCGACATCTCTATTCCGCTGTTTGTATTTTAAGAATTGCTTCGATTCACAGTTATGTATTTGTAACCGTCTTTAAATATTTAAATCCCAAGTTTCCGATCTTTAATTCTAATATCTCTTTCGACCGCTAGGTGGAGTTGGTGGTTATGCTATGTCTCTGTTGCATTTTCTGAGTCTCTGGCGCAGAAACCCTAGGTGTTACCATAGCAACCGAATGCTAAGCAAAAAAATTCTAAGTACCGTCTATACTCATTCCCCCTTTCGGCCGCTAGGTGGTTCTAATGGTTCCACTAAGTATTCAGCGCACAATCCATGAGTCCCACCCTCACTCAATACACGCATTCGCTCAATTCAAGTAGTTCGAAACATGTATTCACTCAGTTCAAGGAGTTTAAAACGCGTATACCCCCCAATTCAAGTAGTTTAAAACACACATTCGTTCAATATTGTAAGTTAAAAACATGTATTTGCTATTTTTTTAATGTTTAAAATACTCTAAATATATTCCCTGGAATTTTTCGAATTCTGAGACTAAAATGAATGAGAGTTCGTAATACTATACATTTAAATGTTCAGCGAATCTCCTATAGCCGATAAGACCCAACGAGTCCCCACTCTCACTCGATATACCTATCCCTGAAATTCTGGAGATTCAACTAGTTCAAAACACGTTTTTGTTAGTTTTTTGCAAGTAAAAAACTTAAATTTGCGAAATTCTGAAAGTTGAAAACTTGCATTTGTGAAAATTTGGAAGAAATCTTTATTTCTAGGAGATATCAAGAAATTTAAATGGAAGTAAAAACACATTATATGTATTATAAATTTATTTCTGGCTAAGGCAGGAAAATAAGTTGTAATTTATTTTCAGGCGAATTGCACTTCTAGCGCATTGTAATATTTCCCTCTCAACTACAAAAGTAAGCAAGCATTCTTTTTCGCGGAATGCCAGCGATAACATGTAAACACCCTGCCCATTCATAGTCTTATCGTCCCCACTCACTTATTAACACTGCCTTACACGACACTTGTATTTATTATTACCCTTCTAGCCCCGTTGTTGTTGTTGAGATCCAGACCGTCCGACCTACCAGAAAGGTGTAAGGTAACCGTTTGGACGGCCGGGAAGTGCCACCCAATTTAGACCGGAACCCAGTGGGGGATGTATCCACAGGGACCGTACCCTCCTTCCCCTACCACTAACCTCTCGGAAGGACTTATGGACCCACATGTTTAACGTAATTGTGCCAACATCACGCGGTGTTCCCAGGTGGTCACCCACACAAGTACTAACCGCGCTCGATGTTGCTTGACTTCGGTGATCTAACGAAAACCGGTGTTTTCAGCACGGCCTTCTAGCACCGTGAAAACTTTAAGCGGGTAGTGTCCCATTGTTAACATCACTCAACCTCACGAAGCAGGGAACCTTATCACGTTCGGCTGATAAAAATATATTTAATTTAGCACTCATTTACATTAAATATAAGACACTTGCTGTTTTCAATCCAGTGTAAATTGGCGGGGTGGTGGTGGGACTACAATTTAAAAACCCTCATTACAAACATTGTATACATCTATATTTTAGAAAATCATGGGATTTAAATAAATATTCTCTAAAGAAATGAGATACATTCACCTCATTTGTTAAATTCTGAGATTCCCGAAATTCAACTAGTTCAAAACGCACGTATTTGTTAACTCAAGTGGTTTAAAACACGTATCTATGATTTTTTGCAAATAAAAGATCTTGCATTTGCTAATTCAAGTGGTTTAAAACACGTTTTTATTAATTTTGTACAACTAAAAAACTTATCGTAAAGTATCGTCTACACTAGTATCCCTTTCGACCGCTAGGGGGCACTGATGGTCTCATTCCTCAACTGTTGGGGAGGCTCTGGTGTTGCCACCCCCAAAAAAGTTTCTATCCCCAAGCGTTGCTATAGCAACCCAAATGTTAAACAAATATATTCAAGTTCCATCTACCCTAATTCCGCTTTCTGCCGCTAGGGGGCGCTGATAGTTCCATACCTCAACTGTTGGTGAGGCTCTGATGTTACCACCCCCAAAAAAGTTTCTTTGTAGAGCTTCAAGCGTTGCTATAGCAACCCAAATTTCAAACAAAGGAATTCCCAAGTATCACCATTCAATATTTAAAATTAGAAAAAATTCACAATTTCCATCTACACTAATTCTGCTTTCTGCTGTTAGGGGGCGCTGATGGTTCCATACCTCAACTGTTGGTGAAGCTCTGGTGTTGCACCTCCAGAAATGTTTCTTTAAATTTTAGAAAATATTTCCAAGTTCTGTCTACAATAGTTCCGATTTCCGCCGCTAGGTGGCGCTAATGGTTCCATATTACAACTGCCGCAGAACCTCAGCCGTTGCCACCCCTTAAAATGTTTCTAAACACCCTCATTATCTCACTCAGAAACTCATTAAGCCCAAAAAGCAATACCCTCGTATAAAACTACAATACAGTTGCCGCCCCGAAAAAGTTTCTAAAAATTAAAACCCCCAAATTTTTTCATTTCCCCCTTTTACCACCTGGTCTAAGATTACAAAATCCAATATGGCGGCCCTACCTTATACCTCGATATACCTCAACAGTTGGTGAAGCCCCGATTTTGTCTACTCACACACCTTACTTACAATTGCAACATATTTATAATTGTCTTCGTAGAGAGTTCAGTACCGCATGCTAAGCTGATATCATTTCGGTGACATAATATATTTTCATATGCTACACTCCTCCGTCCTCAATTATAGTCCTTAAGGGTTATCGATAATAGTGCAGTCTGTCAGGAGGTTTCCATATTCTAACGGATCGTCGTAATGGTACTTCTGGAGTCGGCGGTGCAATGGATTCCTTTGGTACGACTGAGGCTCCTGGACTTGGAATTATGGTTTCAGATTCGGGATCAGGTGTCTCGACGAGCTTTGGTGCGGTTGGTGAAGTAGAGGCTTGGAGCTTTTTAGAAGTCTCGTCCAATTCTGCATGGTTGATGCTGCAGGGGTTTTGAAATTTTCAGAACTATCCTCCATTTTAGAATCCAGACCAGGTATTTCCATAGATTCCATCTCTTCAGTAGAATACGTACCCGCTGTACGTAACTGGTCAACATGCCTTCTCCAGATCACGTTCCCTACTTGAACACTGTAAGATAATAAACCAGCTTTATTAATCACTGTTCCCAATTTCCATTTTTCCGCTCCGGAAGAGTTTCTTGCTGCTACTCTGTTGCCCTCTTTAAATTCGCGATAATTAGGTTCCTTGTTAACCGATGCACTTTACTTCACGGGTGCAAATTTTCCGTCCATATGACGGATTTCCGACTTTGAAAAATTTCTTAAAATGAAGGTGGACGGAAATGCTTATGTTTCGTTTCGGTTATTCTTTCCACCGTAATCTATGACGTTGTCCGTGAAGACCTGCTTGTTCTTACCGATGCTAGTTACTACGGATTATCTGCAGTTTTCGCGGGAAACATCCTCATACAACGGATTACGGAATTTGCATAGTTTTCTACGGAAAATTGCCTTTTATCCAGGTCGGTGTATATTTACTGCCGCGTGCATGCTAATGCCAATCAGCGTGACAACGGGAATTTACGGCCACGTTCACGGTAATGGCAATCCGTGTAACAAAGGGAATTTACGGCCGCACCTAGCGTGTAATGTAAATTAAGATTGCTTTTTTCATGGAAGTAATAAATATGCTTCTTTAAAAGTTGTCAAATTCGGCATAAATTGCTAAACGGTTAATTTTTAAATTATTTTCACATAAATAGTGCAATTACACAATTTTATTTATGCTCTCTTGAATCGCCGAGAGTCCATTAGTATATTTTCCTCATACATCCCTATATTTTAAATATTGCATATTAGATTGACTAAACTAGCTTAATTTCATATTCTGGTTAGTTATTTTAATTATATTTGCATAAACAGTAAGATTGCGCAATCAGTTTAAGTTCTCGTGAATCGTCGGGAGTCCATCAGTATTGTTTTCCATCCATCTCCATCTTCTAAATATTGCATGATAGATTGACTAAACTAGCCTATTTTCATATTCTGGTAAATTATAAAGCTTATTTTTTTAATTATTTTTGTATAAACAGTGAGATTGTGCAATTCAGTTTGTTTTCGTGAATCGTCGAGAGTCAATTAGTATATTTTTCCACCCATCTCCATCTCATAGCTGCCAACTCCACTGGTTTTTCCAGGAAACTCGGCTTTAGGTGATTTCACTCCCGGGTTCTGTCCATTTTTTTAGAATTTCCTAAAGTTAAAGATTTTTCAATAAAAATTCTTTGTTACAGGGAATTTTGATCGAACTTGCGGCCGCTATTTTGTTTCTTCCGTACATGATTCTAGTACCAGTACTAAGTTGCATAATTTTCACTTTATTGATGAATACTGTTTCAAATAAATAAATACGATTTCATGCATATAGATTACATTGCCGTGTAATGTTGAAACATCCTTTTCCACCCATGTTTAGTTTCAAATTATATGAATTAAAAAATGTACAACACTCATTTCTTTGCAGTATATTTTATTATTAATTTACATTTTTGTAAAATATTTATTATTTTTTAAGTGCGATTTTGGGTGTTAATGCTGTGTAATGTTTAAACATCCTTTTCCATCTATCTTAATCTCAAATTAGTTACAGTACTTTTACATCTTTGCAGTTTACATAAAAATGAAATTCTCAAATACATATACATAGAAATGACTCCTTTCAGAAAATTTCATAGAATTTAGTGGAAATTACACAATTTCATAACTTTCCATCTGCAATGTTTGCAGGATTTTTTTTATAATTCGACGTATTTTTTTTTTCAGATGCAAATCTTTGTATGTCAGCTTAAAAATAGTTAGGTGTTAACATAAAAAAAGTGAAAATTTCTCGAATTTCAAGTTCTTATCAGTATCACTATCTCCTGAATTATCGTCTTCTAGACATACATCGATATTATCGATAAAATATGTTTAGCGTTAGCATCAAAGAAAAAGTTTATCGTTCTCCTATCCCGTAAATCGACACAGTGTAGTGTTAGTGTTCCCCTCTACTTTGTAAAATCAACACCATGTGGCACTAGTGTTCGTTCCAATTCTAAATTTTGTTCTTATGAATCAGTCTATTCTAGGTATACCTCGTTGCTAGCTCGAAAAGTTTAGTGTTCTTTAAAAATTTCTAAGTTCTTATCAGTTAAACCTCATGACACATCACATTCTTACTTCGATGCCACTGAAAAAAAGTTTAGTTTTACCACTGCATTTTCCACTTTACTTTAGGAATTTCATTTTTTAATTTTCAGTATTTTTTTTTCATTTATATTAGAAATTTAATTTCAATTTTTGCATTTATTGCACATCTTGTTTCATTTGCATTAGAAATTTGATTCAGTTTCACATTTCATTATTTGGAAATGTAATTTTCATTTTTGTTAGAAGAAAAATATTTCAACTCTTTTTACATTTCTTTTTCTTTTACGTTAGAAAAAATTAATTAAACTATTTTTACAAATTTGTTTTTCGTTAGAAAAATTTATGAAACTATTTTTACAATTTTTTTTTGTAGAAAAAATAAATCAACTCTTTTTACAATAGAAATTTAATTTACATTAAAAATTTGGAAAAATAAATCTTTCTAAAGAATGTGATCATACAATTTTTAATTTTTAGAAAAACATTAAGTTAAATGAATAAATGGGCTATGTAAAAAGTGTCTGTTTCTCATTCTAACTATCGTTTTCGTGAGTCAGTCTATTCTAGCTATGCCTCCTTGCTATCGCGAAAAGTTTGGGGATCTCTTATAAAAGTTTAAAGTTCTTATCAGTTAAAACTCATGACTCCTCACATTCTTACTTCGTTGTTACCACAAAAAGTTTAGTGTTTTGTAAAATCACTACTGTGTGGCGCTAGTGTTCCTTCTACATTGTAAAACCAACACCGTGTGGCGCTAGTGTTTTTCTACTGTTGCACTATGTTTAGAATCGAATGGTGTTTTTTTAACACTTTACAACATAGTTGAAAAGTATTTATGACTTTGTTCATTCTGTCTGTCTGTCCGTTAGCACGATAACTGCCGTAAAAATGACTTTATCAAAATGAAATTTTAGTATGTTTTTCAAACGGTCTGTGGAACCTATGGGAATATAAATGAATAATATCACCCAATTAATTTTGGATTGAACCCGGGTTAAAAAAATGAAATACATTGAACCGGGACCCAATTTTTCAAACATTTTTAAGCGAATTTAAAATTCACAAATTGCTTCGAAAATTTTAGGAAATATTCAAATTATCCCATAAAATATATAAAAAAAAATTTCAGTAAAATGTGTTAGGTAGTTTTTTAAATAAAAATTATTTAATATAGGGAGAAAAACAAATTCAGTTAAATTCTGACTCTTGCTATATCTTCCAGAAAGAAAAAAGAGATATATTATATAATAAATATTTTCCCAAATGTTTAATTATTTTATATATGAGAGAGGTTTAACATTTTAAAATAAATATGGTAGATAACAATTTTTCAAATTTTTAAATAAAATAAATTATTATAGTATTGTGATGAATGAAACGCTGCTTTCATATAGAGGCGATTTATATTTGAATGCCGTCATTCGAATGAAGTTCATTTTCTTCGATGAAGTTTTCAAATATAATACATTAATGTAGTATTGTGATAATTTTTAAAATATTACCGAGGAATGTATCGCATTTTAAAGATGTTTATATAAAATTGCATTGAAATTGGAAAGTGTTTCATAATCAATGCTTTATGCATGATTGATCTTTCTTGTTATCTATGTTATTGTTAAACTTATGTATTAAATTTTATCATTTTTCAGGCGAAAACCCGTCTAGAGTGTACAACCGAAATGCAATTGCAAATTAATATGCATGATTGATCTTTCTTGTGAACACTTTACAACATAGTTGAAATGCGTTTATGACTTTATTCATTCTGTCTGTCTGTATATAAAAAAATTCAGCAAAATATATTCAGTCGTTTTTTAAATAAAAATTAAAATAGTAGTTACATCCTTTATGTCACGAGATGGCGTGATCATTATATGAAGAGATCACGTGACCCACTTCAAAATAATATATGGCATCCATTTTGTGTTAAAATCGTGATTTTTAAAATTCTCTTTAATTCATATATAGCGTTGTATCCGTCCTAAAACCGCTTTATTTTTGCTTAAATTCTGTGTATCTACATCCTGAAACAACGCAATTGCAATATAGTTGAGTTTAAATGATCATCCAACTTTGATTATTTCTACAACGGAGCCTACTTTTCACTTATGGAGGATGCAAATACCAAAAGATGTAGAATGAGTCGTATAAGAATTGCTGCATTTCTTTAACGCAAAATTATTTAGACCATGGAGTCTGCAATATAGCTGATATGAATGAAACAATCATTGATTTTACAGAGAAGCAAACGATTTTTTGATGAAGTTTCGAGCATAGAGTTAAATTACTTATACCTCCATGATTCTAAGTTTTAAATAAAATTAATTATTATAGTATTGTGATGAATGAAATGAATGGAAAAATATTTATGAATGAAATGCTGCTTTTATTTAAAGAGCCAGCCGATTTATATTTCGATGACGTCATTTGAAAAAGTCCATTTGTTTTCTATGAAATTTTCAAATATAATAAATTATTGTAGTATTATGATGATTTTTAAAATATTACCGAGGAATGTAACACATTTTAGAGATGTTTACACCAGGCAATTTATATTTCAATGCCGTCATTTGAATGAAGTTCATTTTTTTCGATGAAGTTTTAAGTTTTCAAATACAATAAGTTTATGTAGTATTGTGATAATTTTAACAATATTACCGAGGTATGTATCGCATTTTAGAGATGCTTAAATAAAATTGCATTGAAGATGAAAAGTGTTTCATAATCAATGCTTTATGCATGATTGATCTTAATTGTTTAACATGTGGCAATGAAAATGATGTATGCATTTTCTATAACTTACAATTTATTTAAATTTTGTAAAACATTGTTTTTACTAAGGCTTATATTTTAAACTTAACGATTTTTTCTTTTTTAATATACAAGTCCACAATTCCCTCAGGACCTCGCGTATTTCGATCGAAACGAATTCCTTCTACTTTGCAAAATCGACACCGTGTGGCGCTAGTGTTCCTCTTACTTTGTAAAATCAACACCATGTGACGCTAGTGTTTGTTCCCATTCTAACTATCGTTCTCGCGAATTAGTCTATTCAAAGCATACCTCGTTGCTAGCACGAAAAATTTAGTGTTCTCTAAAAATTTCTAAGGTCTTATCAGTTAAACCTCAGGACTCATCACATTTTTATTGATTAAATCCCATGACTAATCCCATTCTTTTATCAGTTAAATCTTATGACTCATCCCATTCTTATATTGTTGCCACTGCTAAACACTTTAGCGTTGCCATCGCAAAACAGTTTAGTGTTGCCACCGCCAAAAAGTTACCCCTCAACATTTCTAAGTTCTTATCACTCCCGAAAATCTCCTCCAAAATGAGGGACCTTTTTTCACCTCCAAAATGAGGGACCTTTCTTTACCTCCTCAAAAATGAAGAAACCTTCCTCATCCCCCAGTTGTTCCAGAACGCACTTTATTACACTACTTTAACATCAAGAAGAAAAGGGGAAAGGGGATCTAAAAACGTCTTAAAAGGGGGAAAAAATGGTTCTGTTCTCTAAGAATCTACTATGTGGTATTGGCATCGGTTGAAAATGGAGGAAAAGAAGCAAAAAATAAAGTCACTATCCATACTAAAATGTTTTTCAAAGACCAGCGAAGATATTATTATTATTATTATTATTATTGAGAAGAATTATCAGGCGAAGCATTTGCAAGATTTTTGACTTTTACAAACGTTTTAATCTTGTGTTTCCCTTTTTGCATTTCGTTAAGATTGGTCCTAGTCGGTGCTTTTGCGTGGTCGGGGGGCTCCTTACTTAATTTTAAAGAATAAACTAATTCCATAAAATGATCTAATGAAGAAGTAAATATTGAGATAAGATCCTCCTTCAAAGGAAAGATAGGCAACAACTGGATCAATACTCTAGATTCGACTCAAACTCATTTAGAAAATTGACAAACATTAAGAAAGTAAAAATCGCTCTAGTTAACGAGCTCTTTTTTACGAGAGGAAAATTGCGGGATTCCCTACCCACTACGATATCGTCTATGAAGAAGGCAGACCAAGAGCAGACATTATTCTTGCAAATAGATGTCTCCTCTACTCTATCATTGTGAAGACTAGGAACGTAGTTGCCCTTATGACCAGGCTTCATAACGAAAATATTTTAGCAGTGTCAGCATACTGCCCGCCATTGGAGGATATTAATAGCAACATTTGGAACCATGGGTTAATAAGCAAGTAATATCAAATACCTATCATTATCTGCGGTGATCTTAACGCCAAAGCCACTATTTGGAGTCTCCAAAGTACCGATGCCAAAGGTTACAATGTGATTGAAGTCTTTACAAACTTCACTGATCCGAGTAGTCCACAAACTACTCAAGTTCCCTAGGAGAAAATCGAATAGGTATTTGCCTCACACGTATCCTGGATGGTAGAAGAATTAGAAATTGGAGTATTACTGATACGATTTCTATGAGTGACCACAAATATTTTATATTTGATATCACTAAAACTCCGACAAGTGATACCCGAAGAAATAGATGGGAAATTAATTAATTAAACTGGATAGATGACAAACTAGCTATCCAAAGTTTGGTTTCGGAAATGAACTTGAAATGGAGATACGATATACATATCAATGAGTACATGTAAACCATTGAGAAACGTCTCATTGACATAAGCCAGCATAACAAGCACAGAGCAACAAAAGCAAACCCAGAAAATGTCATCTGGTAGAACTCAACATCAGTAGAAGTAAAGTAAAAGCTTTATGAAGGAGGTATCGGTCAACTACAGACAACGAAGAAAAAAATGGAAGACTCTTAACCTTCAAACAAGAAATAGCCAAATACCGAAAGCTATTACTAAAAACCAAGAGAGAAAGTTTTAAGGAACATCTAAACAAGGTACGTGTTAGTAACTCATTTGGTGTCCACTATAAGGTAAATGGAGCAAGTAAAAACCTAAATAAGGTTAACCATTGTATTAAAAAAATTGATGATACATATACCAGTAATTATGCCGAAGCTTTCGAAGCAATTATGCTTCACCACTTTCCAAATATTACAGATGAAACAATTACGATAGATGTTCTACACACTGATTATAGCAACTTCAGCCTACGAGCTGGAAGTCGCTATTAAACAAATGAAGCTCAAAATAGCTCCTGACCTTAATGGCCTTACCTTGGATATTATAAGGGAGGTATATTATGCCAGTAGAGCATGGGTGCTTCAAATCTTTAACCATTGTCCCAATAAGTGAATTTTTCCCAAGTGCTCGAAAGAGTCTTAATACACAAAGATGCAAAAGACCCCCATAATGCCTCTTCATATAGACCCATGTCGTGGGACAGTATTGGAATTTTCCTGTCGCCACTTCACTTCTAGAAAGTATTACCCCCCCCCCCCCCCTCTCTCTCTTTGGAAACGGTTGACATTCCTTGGCTATGAGTAAGAGACCAGCTGCAGTGGTGAGAAAATGGCAAAGGACGCTATCTTATTTTTAAATAAAATGGACACCTGCAAGAGGGCTAGAGCCCCCCAATTTTTAGCCAACCCTTGGGAAGGGGCCAAATCCAGTGATTCGATGGAGCCCGGCCGCGTCACTGAATTTATGGGTTTTCGAACCTATAGCGGCCAAGCGTCAGTTATGGAGCCCGGCCAGGGGGCCGTCCGAGATCCCGACGAAGAGAAGAAGAGTTGAGAGGGAACTCAGTTGGTAATTTTCAGAGTTTAGACTGGGTCGTCTAATAACCGACGGATGAGTGCCACCTCGATGCCGTCCTGCCGTACCTAAAAGGGGTAAGTCCTTTTGTCCTCTCCCACTGCAGACTGAGTATCAGAGAATATATATTATTTAATAAGGAAGTTAACTGCCTAACTTGAGGGCTATTATGATATTTAATTTAACTAGAGAGGGGGAAATGATCAGATCGATCATTATCCAATACCTACTTAGCGAATGTAAATATGTTCTATGTAATTAAGATGACATTTTGTGGTTTTTTAAATTTTAAGTAACAAGTTTTGAATATAAGTATTTTAAAATAAAAGCTTTATTAACTTTTAATTAGTATTTATTGTGTGTTCTCGTGATGCATTTTCTAATTAATCAGAACCTGGAGATATGCTCGGTAATCGAGCAAGTGGCGTGCAGAAGTACGATTAACGGCCAATGTGTAATTGTAAGATTTCAGCGGAGCCACGCCACATATTATGGCGCCGAGACCAGTCTTGTGCACAGTTATCAAAGTGCCTCGATTAATATTTGACTGGATAATGTAATTATTCAAAATTCAAAATTCAGAGAAATTTTTTTTTTTGTGAAATGAATATGCATCATGGGAAGATCTTTGTAATATTGTAAATAATAAGTGAGTTAATATTTAATAATTTGAAAGTAGATATAAAAATTGTACAAGATGCCGGATACAAATAGTACAGAAGCGCCCGAGCAGGGAGGCGAAAATCAAAGTCGTTTACAGGGGTTAACCTTTTTACTTGGGGTATTCGAAGGAAATGCTGAAACAGACTGTAAAATATTTTTCGATCAATTTGATTCGATAGCCAAGCTAGGAAAATGGACCGAACCAGAAAAACTCGTAGTATTAAAGTCGCGTTTAAAGGGAAATGCACTAAAATTCCTAGCGAGTTCGCCGGAATTACGTAAAGAAAATTCGTACGAAGTACTAAAGGAAAGGCTACTAGAATTTTTTTCACAGAGGACTAGCATAACGACCCGCCAAATACAATTTACTCTAACTAAACAATTTGAAGGTGAGAGCGTTAAGGCATTAGCACACAGAATCAAATGTATCACGCTGACTTATCTAGAAAGTGCAGGTGATTTGAGTAGCGAGGAGTCGAAAAAAATCATTGACCAATTAAGACTAGGAAAATTTTTGGACGCACTAAACACGCAAATTAAGAGAGAGGTGCTAAAAGCAAACCCGTTATCCTTCGAAGCGGCGATTGTAATAGCAGAAAATATTGAAAACGCAATAGCAATTTCTCCACCTGAAACAGAAGCTGTAAACAATATTATCACGCACCCTGGACCACCGGCTTTACAAACTGAAATCGAAAAACTACGAAAAGAACAGGAAAATGCTAACAGATATTTGTTAGAAACATTAGGCGAACAAATTAACGCACTTAGATTGGAACAAAACACACCTAAAGCTAGAACTTCTAATAATAATATCCCTAATGATATGTTTTGTCTATTTTGCGGACGCACAAACCATCTGATGATAAATTGTAGATTATATAACCGGGAAAATGAAATGCGTAGATCCCAGAGTTCACGCCCACAGCAGTTTAACAACCAGAGCGAAAGGCAATATACGCAAAGAGAAAGGCAGGGGCCAGCTAACAATTTCCCCCGCGGAGAATACGCAAGGCGAAATCCGGGGTTTTCACGTACATTTAGAGGAAACAGATACAATGAGAGAGAAAATACATTCCCCAGAAGAGCTGCTTTAAACTAGAGAGGGGCGGCAATTATCATAAGCTCCCAAAAAACCCGCCCCAGTTAAGTTACGATGGATTTGGTTATGTTGATAACCAGGGAGAAATAAAGAATGTACAAATTCATAAGGATAGGAAGGTGTGTAAATACGAAGTGATTTCTGCTTTAGACGAAAAATTAGGAGAAAAATCTATAAAATTACCTACAATACAAGTAATATTTAATAAAAGGCCCGTTGCAATGATGGTAGACAGTGGAGCGACGATTAGTATAATCGGAAAAGAAGAATTCCAAAAAATAAGAGAAATTTGTCACATTAAATATTTATCTAGATCAGTCACGATTAAAACGTTGGCAGGAGAAAGACTAAATTATATAAACGTTATACAAACGTCATTTAAAATTGAAAATAAAATCTTTAAACACATATTCTACGTTACTACCGCCAAATTTCCGCATAATTATGCTGGGATAATCGGTTTTGATTTTTTGAAACTTCATAACGCCATCATCGATACTAAACAAAACATAATAAAAATAGATAATATAATAATCCCTTTAGGAGAGCAAGAAAGCGTGCTAAATATAAATTCAGATACAGCAATTAGAACGCGCAAGAAAATTAAAATAGACCCGCAAGAATCTAAACTAGTTGAAATTAATTGCACTTACACAGAAAATAAATTAGAAAATTATAATTTTGAACCAAAAATTTTAAAACAGCCTTTAAACATCAACCCAACGATTTTTCACTTAGAAACAGAAGAGACTAACCCAAATAAATTCATATCAATTAAGAATGAAGGATCACATAAAATTACACTTAATAAAAACACTTTGATAGGGAAATTAAAACACAATATTAAACAGGCTAATGAGGAAATTCACCTTACAGATACTAATAGGAATAAAATAGAATTGGAAGATAGAATAAATAAAATAAGAGAAATTAGACGGAACGAATTACTGGAAACAGACTTTAACTTAGACCACATGCCAGTCGATCAGAGGAAAGATTTATTGAAATTATTAATGGATTACGGAGACGTATTTTCCAAAAATTTAAACACTTTAGGATGTACTGAAGTAGTAAAACCTAAATTTATTTTATCGCACCAGAATCCGATAGAAATTAGAGCTTATGACGTGCCCTACGCTTTGAGAAAAGAATTAAAAAGACAAATTGATGAAATGTTGCAAGCAAACATAATTAGGCATAGCGACTCTAATTATAGCGCAGGAATGGTTCTAGTGAAAAAACAAAATACAGATAAATTCAGAATTTGCTTGGATATACGACTCTTAAACAGTATCTCACAGAACTTTAATTATCCAGTACCAAAAATTCAAAATATTATGACAAAACTAGCAGGTTTCGAATTTTACGCAAAATTAGATTTCCAGAGCGCATTTTCACAAATTTTATTACCAGAGGAAGAAAGACATAAGATGGCATTCACAAGCCCATATGGAAGATTCGAATACAACAGATTAATATTTGGACATAAAACTAGCGGCGCGTGGTTTCAAAAAGCTATAGATATCGTTCTTAGAGATTTACACGAACATGACATTTACGCATATTTTGATGATGTGGTTTTAGCGGCACACACATATGAAGGATTAAAAGAGAAATTAGAGCTTGTTTTTCAAAGGCTAAGAGATTTTAATTTAACATTGACACCGACCAAATGTGAATTCTCTAGAGAGAAAATGGAATATTTAGGGTTTACAGTGACTAAACAGGGATTAAGTCCAACTGATAATAATACAAAAAAAATTGTTTCTTTTCCCAGACCAAACACTGTTCGAAAACTTAAAAAATTTTTAGGCCTATGTAATTTTTATCGAACATTAATCCCAGACTATGCGCAACTCACCGCTCCACTAGTTGAGCTAACGGCTAAGCGGAATAAATTTTCATGGTCTCCGCAATGCAATGACGCATTTCAAGAACTACAAAATAAATTTTTCCAACATCCTTTAGTGCTACAACCGGATTTAGACAAACCATTCTACCTTAATACAGACGGAAGCTCGACCTCTATTTCTTCAGTTCTATTACAAAAGAATAATGAACGCTTACAACCTGTACTTTACTACAGTAAAAAACTTAAACCACACGAGCAAAGATATCCCGCAGTAAAAACAGAACTCATGGCTATATTCTATGGAGTCAAAAATTTCCACAATTACCTTTACGGGAAAAAATTCTATATTATTTCCGACCACAGACCCCTTAAATATCACTTAAAAATTTCTAACCCGGCTAATTTAGAAGCCCGCTGGCTATTAAAACTATCTGAATATGATTATGACTTTATACACATAGACGGAAACTCCAACATCTTAGCAGACTATCTCTCCAGAGAAAATTTCGAGAACAACCTCGGTAACATAGAAATTGTAGGGAATAAAAATAATATTGAAACAGTAAATAACTTAGAAAATAAATCCCAACTTCCAAATATCGAAGAAATACACACAGAGCAAATTAAAGACGACATTTTAAATAAACTTAGGAATAATATTAGAGAACAGCAGCATAGTAAAACTAAGGATTTCGAACATTATTTTATTGACCCAGAAACGGATTTATTGATGTATGTCTCGCAAGATAAAAATATCATCCGCGATAACGCAATAGAACGGGTAGTGGTTCCGAAGACTTTACAAAGTAGAATTTTACTACATTTGCATAGCCCTCATCAGGGAGTAGGAAAACTGTACGATTTGGTTAGCAAACGCTATTTTTGGGTTGGAATTTATGGAGACACAAAGAATTATGTAAATTCTTGTGAGGACTGTAGGGGACTCAAAGGAGTTCACCCCCCTTCCCATTAGGTAGGAATGTAATTCCGCATTACCCAGGAAATTTGGTGTCTCTTGACATTTTGGGACCTCTAAGAAGAAGTAAATATGGGAACCGGTACATTTTGACGGTGGTATGTCATTTTAGCAGGCACGCGGAACTTTATCCAATATATAATATTACGGCAGACACCATCGCAACAAAATTAATTACGTATGTAACTACTTACGGCAAAAGTGAATTTGTATTGACAGATCGGGGCAGCCAATTTACTAGCCAATTATTTAAAGCTATACTTGATAAACTAGATATACATGCAAAATTAACTTCAGCAGCGAATCCGAGAACAAATGGAATCTCAGAAAGAATTAATTCAGCCATCAAACGTGCAATCGAGTGTTACAAGCAAGACGATTGGGAAACAGCCGTAGGAATTCATAAAGCATGTTATAATGCAGTAGACCACCCAGCCACAGGTATGTCACCGAACTTTCTGTTCTTTTCCCGGGACTTACCATTATTTATGGACATCGTACCAAATAACGCAGAAGAGACTCAAAATTATATAAGAAACCAACCTCAAAAGCTGGAAACTATGGCCGTAGCATACAAACAAGCCTACGAAAATTTAATCCGCACACAAGAGATACAGGAGGAAAAATATTTACAAAAAGCAAAATTTAGAAAACTAGAATTAGGCCAAAAAGTTTTTGTCAAAAACATTCCAAACTTCGGAAAAAAAACGTTTTAGAGCCCGTATAGAATAATAGAAAAACTAACAACCCACTTATTTTTATTAAAACTAATTAAAGATCCTAGGGCAAAGCCAATCAAAATAAATATAAATCGTATATATGAAATGCCTGACAGGAGACCGCATTTATTACATTCAGCACGGTTCGACGCGGAAATCCAACCGTTTACGGGAGGAGACTCTCAGGAGGGCGACTTGCAAACCGAAACAAACATTGCGCCGGAGATAAGCGTTGCCACCGGAGAAACAGCAGAGGCTGATGATGGCTCCTTCGAGGGCATTCTCCCATTTCAACTCGAATTGGAAGAAGGTCGCTCCGCGAGGGAAACCCGCTCCCCCCTCCCGCCGGAACAGGTTCAAGAGAAAGAGAAAAGGGTCGCAGAGAGATCGAGAGGTCAATCGACTATTCCTATCACAGAGAATACAACGAACACGGACAAAGTTAGCTCAAATAATATAAATAATCCCCAAGAGGAGGAGAACGTAGAAAATATACATAAACAGAAATCAACCGTTTACGGGAGAGTATTTCGCAACTCTCATTATAATCTGAGGCCACGGAAAATAAAATAACATGAATAGGTCAGTGGAAAATAATTTAAAGTTACACGTAGGTCACGTAAATATAAGTTAAAATAATACCGATTAAAATTAATCCAGAGAAAAGGTTATCTCAGTAAAGACTTAGAGGAGTAAAACGAAATGTAACAAGAATTTTTTATGATTAACGTGCCATTATAAATAATATTTAAAGAAATAACCGTAAAAGTGAGGCAATTAAATTAAACTTTCACGTAATTTAAAAACTTAGGGAGTTAAGGTAAGATAAACTGAGATGCAGGCGTCTAAAGTTTAAATGACCGGACAGACAGAGCGATCGGCTGTCAGTCGAACAACCTAAGCAAATCTAATTCCTAAAATAAGTAATTTAAACTTTAAGTAAGCAAATCTAAGCACCCAAGCGAAACAAGTACATTAAACTGTAATCCTAAATAAAAAATAAGAGTAATTTCACTCACGGAACTTCCAGAAAAATTAATATGTGTAATCCAATTTGTATAAATCCGTTGTGCAGCACACAAAGAGAAGGCACACTGCCGCGTTGACTTTGAATTTTTTTCGACTCTACTCGCTCTAGTCACATGACAAGCGGAAGCAAATCACGTACGCGGTTTCAATTAGAGAGAATTACCGCAGGACAGAATCAAAGACATCGTCTGTTATTGGCCCACGTAAACAGAAAGAAAAGAGAAAAAAAACTTTTGTCAGGTCGTACGAAAAGTGACCGCTGCTAGCATAGAAAGTATATTGCGGTACAGGCCTTTGCCAGGGATTGCTTTTAAACCGGACAGCCGGGTGTTACGTAAGGAGGGGAATCAAAAATTAATTGGAAATGGTTAGAGAATTAAGTAGTAATTAGAGATTTAATTAGAAATGAATAGAGAAATGGCTAGAGAATTAAGTACAAATTAGTAGAAATTAATTAGAAATAAATAAAGAAATGGTTAGAGAAGTAAGTAGAAATTAGCAGAAAAATGATTAGAAATGAAGAGAGAAATGGGTAGAGAAATGATTAGAGGATGGAGTAAAGTAATTGTTTAAGACTGAATTAAGTAGAGTAATGGTTAGAGGATAGATTGAAGTGATTGATTAAGATCTGGAATGAAATAAGACATTTAAGAGGGCTCTTGAAAATAAGAATAAATAATTCTTAAGAAAACAAAAATTCCTGGTTCAATAAGAATTTCTATAAAGAATATGTATATAAATGATTAATGTAAAATAAATGTAATTAAGATAAAATAAATGTATTTAATGTAAAATAAGTAGGGTAAGAATGTAGAAAACATTAAAAGTAAAATGTTCTCTGGTACAATGCAGTGGACAGAGTTCAAGGACTCTAAACCTCCTACGTCTAGTTGTATATTAAAGTACGAATAGAATGTCTAATCTGAAATTACATCAGCTTTTTTATATTGATAAAGTACATTGTGGAAAAAACTATGTGCATTTACATACCCTAACTATGATTACTGCAGAAGTTTGCAGACACGGATCCGGTCTTCAAAAAACGAAAGTTGCCATTATAAAGACTTTTGCAGCAACAAAGGCGTAGTTTTACAGCTCACATAAGCCTTTACCAGCACATGTATGCAACATCATTAACCGAAAACGAAATCATGCCTTCCTTGGACCAAAGGGTACCAAACAATGCAACTTCATTTTCATCGTTTAGTGCAACGTTGTAATGCAACTGCATTTTTATCATTTTAATGCAACGTCTTAGTGCAACTCCATGTTCGCAGTGTTAAGTTCAACGTCATTTACACAGTTAGTGCAACTTCTTTGTATAAAGTGATGTCACAGCTGATCCTGCTCAGAGAATATTCCTTCCATATGGAATATCACTAATTTTGTCACAGCCTACAGAACAATATCAATCCTTTAGTGTATAATGTGAACGAACAATTGTTCCCAATTCATGTGTTCTCATGACAAACTTTCATATTTTGTGAACACAAGTAACAGACTGGAAAGTACAATCAGTATGCTACATTAGACAGTGATAATATTTACGCCAACGGACAGTGACAATATTTACGCCATACGGACAGTGACAATATTGCACCTTAATTAGGCTTTGGACATACTTGGAGAGACAGAATATCTCCATACCTATAGGGCGTGTCATTATGTATATAATTTAATGTATAATTTTATTGTTAAATGTTATTGTTATCTCTTTTTATATGTATACTGTGCATAATTTGTAACCCTTTATTTTTTTGGTAGTTTAAGCATTTGAAAAAGAAACTTGGTTTCTTTTCCCTTGTTTGGGGGAAGCCAGTGTCGTGGGACAGTATTGGAATTTTCCTGTCGCCACTTCACTTCTAGAAAGTATTACCCCCCCCCCCTCTCTCTCTCTTTGGAAACGGTTGACATTTCTTGGCTATGAGTAAGAGACCAGCTGCAGTGGTGAGAAAATGGCAAAGGACGCTATCTTATTTTTAAATAAAATGGACACCTGCAAGAGGGCTAGAGCCCCCCAATTTTTAGCCAACCCTTGGGAAGGGGCCAAATCCAGTGATTCGATGGAGCCCGGCCGCGTCACTGAATTTATGGGTTTTCGAACCTATAGCGGCCAAGCGTCAGTTATGGAGCCCGGCCAGGGGGCCGTCCGAGATCCCGACGAAGAGAAGAAGAGTTGAGAGGGAACTCAGTTGGTAATTTTCAGAGTTTAGACTGGGTCGTCTAATAACCGACGGATGAGTGCCACCTCGATGCCGTCCTGCCGTACCTAAAAGGGGTAAGTCCTTTTGTCCTCTCCCACTGCAGACTGAGTATCAGAGAATATATATTATTTAATAAGGAAGTTAACTGCCTAACTTGAGGGCTATTATGATATTTAATTTAACTAGAGAGGGGGAAATGATCAGATCGATCATTATCCAATACCTACTTAGCGAATGTAAATATGTTCTATGTAATTAAGATGACATTTTGTGGTTTTTTAAATTTTAAGTAACAAGTTTTGAATATAAGTATTTTAAAATAAAAGCTTTATTAACTTTTAATTAGTATTTATTGTGTGTTCTCGTGATGCATTTTCTAATTAATCAGAACCTGGAGATATGCTCGGTAATCGAGCAAGTGGCGTGCAGAAGTACGATTAACGGCCAATGTGTAATTGCAAGATTTCAGCGGAGCCACGCCACAACCCAGATGTCTACATCCAGATCCAGTATATGGGAAAACTTATGACAAAAAGGTAATACTACTTTCTGGAAAGCAATCAGATCGTTTCCTCTACAGAATTTGCATTTCGAAGCGGAATTAGCACCCTAGATGTTTTAAAAAGTATGGCGAATTTTATACATTCACTAAAAGATAATAATAGAATCTCTGACATCTTCTCTTTCGACATCAATAACGCTTTTAATAATGTAAGATGGAGCGATATCATCAAATTATTCAGATGCCTTTATATCAATGTGTCTAAAAGTGTTATGGACCTCGTACAAGATTTTCTCGAAGATAAGAAAGGCTTTATTGAAGCAAAGACGCCTTTATTGATTACTAGCCGCCTTTGGCGACCAGCCTGTTCGCTACCCTTGAAAATTCTGACCGTGGTAAATTGTAACCGTGGCACACTCGCTGGCGCGACCTTACCAGAAGATGTAAGGTCAGGAAGTGCCACCCAATTTAGACCGGAACTCAGTGGGGGAGACATCCACAGGGACCGTGCCCTCCTTCCCCTACCACCAACCTTTCGGAAGGACTTACGATCCCACATGTTTAACGTGATCGTACTCCACGTGAACGCGGCTGCAGTTTTGGCAGTGGCGGGAATCGAACCCGGGCCTACCCAGTGAAATTCCCGCGCGCTAACCACTGGTGTACTTCGCCCTCCGCGACATTTTCCATAACTTTCTTTTTATTCACCGAATTTAGACCGGAACCCAGTGGGAAAGGCACCCACGGGGACCGTACCCTCCTTCCCCAACCACCAACCTCTCGAAAGGACTTACAGACACACATGTTTATTCCGCGTGATCGTACTCCGCGTGAACACGGCGGCAATTTTGGAAATCGAACCCGGGCCTACCGCGTGCAATTCCCGCGCGCTAACCACTGGGCTACTTCGCCCTCCGCGACAATCTCCATAACTTTCTTTTTATTCACCCAATTTAGGCCGTACCCTCCTTCCCCTACCACCAACCTCTCAGAAGGACTCACGAACCCACATGTTTAACGTGATCGTACTCTGCGTGAACGTGGCGTAAGTTTTGGCAGTGGCGGGAATCGAACCCGGACCTACTGAGTGCAATTCCCGCGCGCTAACCACTGGGCTGCCGCGCCCTCCGCGACAATCTCCATAACTTTCTATATATTCATCCAATTTAGACGGGAACCCAGTGGGGGAGGGATCCACAGGGGCCGTATCCTCCTTCCCTTACCACCAACCTCTCGGAAGAACTTACGGACCCACATATTTAACGTGATCGTATTCCACGTAAACACGGCGGCAGTTTTGGCAGTGGCGGGTATCGAACCCGGGCCTACCGCTAACTTCCCGCGCGCTAATTTGCAATTTAAAATGACCATATGCTTAATTCCATCATCCTCATTCCATTGTTTCATTGTTCCATCATTTAAAATATCCATAAAATTAAAATATCCAAAAGTTAAAATATACATTTAAAAAATCCATATCGTCCCATCATTTAAAGTATAAATATAATAATTTATATAGAGCAAAGGAGCTCTATTCAGAACCGTGACGGCACCTCCACCTTGACGTCCCCACCCAACACCTTCCCTCCTTCAGCGGGGGAGAAACGAAGCGGCACGCCGAGCGGAACGCCGAGAAATTGAAATTCGGAAACTTTTAAAATCCCGATCCTGTGGGCAATACGGAATATTTCCTGACCAGATTGGACTTGTAAGAATGCCAGATGTTTGACCTTTCTAAAAATGTAAATTATTAGTCGAAATTATGAGTACTTTTTACTATGCGAGAATTTAAAAACCAAAAATCGTTTTTTTGAGTCAAAAGTGACTTTTGCTTTAAAATCATAAAAAAATATTAGAATTTATCTCTGAGATTTGAAATTGATATATTTTTACTCGAAATTCTCTGCTCTTTCCGATGGTGTGATTTGTTTTTTTCTACAATGTCTGGATCGAGGAGAAAAAAGGGCAAAAAGATCAAAAAACGGTCGAAATCGCATAAAACATTAAATAACAAAAAAAATAATTAAAATTTTAAAAATCGGTTTTTATGTGTCCCCTTCCCACCCTCCCGGGTCTCCGATTGCCAAATTTCGTAGCTCTCCGACGCGCGGTCGCTGAACGTATAGTGTATAAGACAGACAGACAGACGCACAGACAGACACACAGATATTGCCTTTTATTATTTACTAGCCGCCTTTGGCGATCAGCCTGTTCGCTACCCTTGAAAATTCTGACCGTGGCAAACTCGTTGGCGCGACCTACCAGAAAGGTGTAAGGTAACTGCTTGGAAGGCCAGGAAGTGCCACACAATTTAGACCGGAACCCAATGGGGGAGGCATCCAAAGAGACCGTACCCTCCTTCCCCTACCACAAACCTCTCGGAAGGACTTGCAGTCCCACACGTTTAACGTGATCGTACTCCGCGTGAACACGGCTGCAGTTTTGGCAATGGCGGGAATCGAACCCGGGATTACCGAGTGAAATTCCCGCGCGCTAACCACTGGGCTACCGTGCCATCCGCGACAATCTCCATATTTTTATTTTTATTCGGCAATTTTGGGAATCGAACCCGGGCCTACCAAGTGCAAATCCCGCGCACTAACCACTGGGGTACTTCACCCTCCGCGATATTCTTCATAACTTTCTTTTTATTCACCCAATTTAGACCGGAACCAAGTGGGAGAAGCATCCACAGGGACCGTACCCTTCTTCCCCTACCACCAACCTCTCGGAAGGACTTACAGACCCACATGTTTAACGTGATCGTACTCCGCGTAAACACGGCGGCAATTTTGGGAATCGAACCCGGGCCTACCGAGTGCAATTTCCGCGCGCTAACCATTGGGCTACTTTGCCCTACGCGACAATCTCCATAACTTTCTTTTTATTCATCCAATTTAGACCGTACCCTCCTTCCCTTACCACCAACTTCTCGGAAGGACTCACGGACCCACATGTTTAACGTGCTCGTACTCCGCGTAAACACGGCGGCAATTTTGGGAATCGAACCCGGGCCTGGTAACTGGTTGGACGGCCAGGATGTGCCACCCAATTTAGACCGGAACCCAGTGGGGGAGGCATCCACAGGGAACGTACCCTCCTTCCCCTACCACCAACCTCTCGGAAAAACATACGGACCCATATGTTTAACGTGATCGTACTCCATGTCAGTGGCGGAAATCGAACCCGGGCCTACCGCGTGCAATTCCCGCGCGCTAACCACTGGGCTACTTCGCCCTCCGCGACAATCCCCATAACTTTCTTTTTATTCACCCAATTTAGACCGTACCCTCCTTCCCCTACCACCAACCTCTCGGAAGGACTCACGAACCCACATGTTTAACGTGATCGTACTCTGCGTGAACGTGGCGTAAGTTTTGGCAGTGGCGGGAATCGAACCCGGGCCTACTGAGTGCAATTCCCGCGCGCTAACCACTGGGCTGCCGCGCCCTCCGCGACAATCTCCATAACTTTCTACATATTCACCCAATTTAGACGGGAACCCAGTGGGGGAGGCATCCACAGGGGCCGTATCCTCCTTCCCCTACCACCAACCTCTCGGAAGGACTTACGGACCCACATATTTAACGTGATCGTATTCCACGTAAACACGGCGGCAGTTTTGGCAGTGGCGGGAATCGAACCCGGGCCTACCGCTAACTTCCCGCGCGCTAATTTGCAATTTAAAATGACCATATGCTTAATTCCATCATCCTCATTCCATTGTTTCATTGTTCCATCATTTAAAATATCCATAAAATTAAAATATCCATTTAAAATATCCAAAAGTTAAAATATACATTTAAAAAATCCAGATCGTCCCATCATTTAAAATATAAATATAATAATTTATATAGAGCAAAGGAGCTCTATTCAGAACCGTGACGTCACCTCCACCTTGACGTCCCCACCCACCACCTTCCCTGCTTCAGCGGGGGAGAAACGAAGCGGCACGCCGAGCGGAACGCCGAGAAATTTAAAATCATGACGTCTTTAAAATTGCGATCCTGAAGGCAATTTTCATTATTTCTGGACCAGATTAGACTTGTAAGAATGCCAGATATTTCAGCTTTCTAAAAATGTAAATTATTAGTCGAAATTATGAGTACTTTTTACTATGCGAGAATTTAAAAACCAAAAATCGTTTTTTTGAGCCAAAAGTGACTTTTGTTTTAAAATCTTTAAAAAATATTAGAAATCGAAATGGAGATTTGAAATTGATATATTTTTACTCGCAATTGTCTGCTCTTTCCGATGGTGTGAGTTGTTTTTTTCTACGACGTCTGGATCGTGGAGAAAAAAGGGCAAAAAGGGCAAAAAAAGGTCGAAATCGCATAAAACATTAAATAAATAAAAAAATAATTAGAATTTTGAAAATCGGTTTTCACGTGTCCCCTTCCCTCCCCCCCCAGGTCTCCGATTGCCAAATTTCGTAGCTCTCCGACGCGCGGTCGCGAAACGTATAGTGTATAAGACAGACACACACACACACAGACATTGGCTTTTATTATTTACTAGCCGCCTTTGGCGACCAGCCTGTTCGCTACCCTTGAAAATTCTGACCGTGGCAAACTCGTTGGCGCGACCTACCAGAAAGGTGTAAGGTAACTGCTTGGAAGGCCAGGAAGTGCCACACAATTTAGACCGGAACCCAATGGGGGAGGCATCCAAAGAGACCGTACCCTCCTTCCCCTACCACAAACCTCTCGGAAGGACTTGCAGTCCCACACGTTTAACGTGATCGTACTCCGCGTGAACACGGCTGCAGTTTTGGCAATGGCGGGAATCGAACCCGGGCCTACCGAGTGAAATTCCCGCGCGCTAACCACTGGGCTACCGTGCCATCCGCGACAATCTCCATAACTTTATTTTTATTCGGCAATTTTGGGAATCGAACCCGGGCCTACCAAGTGCAAATCCCGCGCACTAACCACTGGGGTACTTCACCCTCCGCGATATTCTTCATAACTTTCTTTTTATTCACCCAATTTAGACCGGAACCAAGTGGGAGAAGCATCCACAGGGACCGTACCCTTCTTCCCCTACCACCAACCTCTCGGAAGGACTTACAGACCCACATGTTTAACGTGATCGTACTCCGCGTAAACACGGCGGCAATTTTGGGAATCGAACCCGGGCCTACCGAGTGCAATTTCCGCGCGCTAACCATTGGGCTACTTTGCCCTACGCGACAATCTCCATAACTTTCTTTTTATTCATCCAATTTAGACCGTACCCTCCTTCCCCTACCACCAACTTTTCGGAAGGACTCACGGACCCACATGTTTAACGTGCTCGTACTCCGCGTAAACACGGCGGCAATTTTGGGAATCGAACCCGGGCCTGGTAACTGGTTGGACGGCCAGGATGTGCCACCCAATTTAGACCGGAACCCAGTGGGGGAGGCATCCACAGGGAACGTACCCTCCTTCCCCTACCACCAACCTCTCGGAAAAACATACGGACCCATATGTTTAACGTGATCGTACTCCATGTCAGTGGCGGAAATCGAACCCGGGCCTACCGCGTGCAATTCCCGCGCGCTAACCACTGGGCTACTTCGCCCTCCGCGACAATCTCCATAACTTTCTTTTTATTCACCCAATTTAGACCGTACCCTCCTTCCCCTACCACCAACCTCTCGGAAGGACTCACGAACCCACATGTTTAACGTGATCGTACTCTGCGTGAACGTGGCGTAAGTTTTGGCAGTGGCGGGAATCGAACCCGGGCCTACTGAGTGCAATTCCCGCGCGCTAACCACTGGGCTGCCGCGCCCTCCGCGACAATCTCCATAACTTTCTACATATTCACCCAATTTAGACGGGAACCCAGTGGGGGAGGCATCCACAGGGGCCGTATCCTCCTTCCCCTACCACCAACCTCTCGGAAGGACTTACGGACCCACATATTTAACGTGATCGTATTCCACGTAAACACGGCGGCAGTTTTGGCAGTGGCGGGAATCGAACCCGGGCCTACCGCTAACTTCCCGCGCGCTAATTTGCAATTTAAAATGACCATATGCTTAATTCCATCATCCTCATTCCATTGTTTCATTGTTCCATCATTTAAAATATCCATAAAATTAAAATATCCATTTAAAATATCCAAAAGTTAAAATATACATTTAAAAAATCCAGATCGTCCCATCATTTAAAATATAAATATAATAATTTATATAGAGCAAAGGAGCTCTATTCAGAACCGTGACGTCACCTCCACCTTGACGTCCCCACCCACCACCTTCCCTGCTTCAGCGGGGGAGAAACGAAGCGGCACGCCGAGCGGAACGCCGAGAAATTTAAAATCATGACGTCTTTAAAATTGCGATCCTGAAGGCAATTTTCATTATTTCTGGACCAGATTAGACTTGTAAGAATGCCAGATATTTCAGCTTTCTAAAAATGTAAATTATTAGTCGAAATTATGAGTACTTTTTACTATGCGAGAATTTAAAAACCAAAAATCGTTTTTTTGAGCCAAAAGTGACTTTTGTTTTAAAATCTTTAAAAAATATTAGAAATCGAAATGGAGATTTGAAATTGATATATATTTACTCGCAATTGTCTGCTCTTTCCGATGGTGTGAGTTGTTTTTTTCTACGACGTCTGGATCGTGGAGAAAAAAGGGCAAAAAGGGCAAAAAAAGGTCGAAATCGCATAAAACATTAAATAAATAAAAAAATAATTAGAATTTTGAAAATCGGTTTTCACGTGTCCCCTTCCCTCCCCCCCCAGGTCTCCGATTGCCAAATTTCGTAGCTCTCCGACACGCGGTCGCGAAACGTATAGTGTATAAGACAGACACACAGACACACACACACACAGACATTGGCTTTTATTATTTACTAGCCGCCTTTGGCGACCAGCCTGTTCGCTACCCTTGAAAATTCTGACCGTGGCAAACTCGTTGGCGCGACCTACCAGAAAGGTGTAAGGTAACTGCTTGGAAGGCCAGGAAGTGCCACACAATTTAGACCGGAACCCAATGGGGGAGGCATCCAAAGAGACCGTACCCTCCTTCCCCTACCACAAACCTCTCGGAAGGACTTGCAGTCCCACACGTTTAACGTGATCGTACTCCGCGTGAACACGGCTGCAGTTTTGGCAATGGCGGGAATCAAACCCGGGCCTACCGAGTGAAATTCCCGCGCGCTAACCACTGGGCTACCGTGCCATCCGCGACAATCTCCATAACTTTATTTTTATTCGGCAATTTTGGGAATCGAACCCGGGCCTACCAAGTGCAAATCCCGCGCACTAACCACTGGGGTACTTCACCCTCCGCGATATTCTTCATAACTTTCTTTTTATTCACCCAATTTAGACCGGAACCAAGTGGGAGAAGCATCCACAGGGACCGTACCCTTCTTCCCCTACCACCAACCTCTCGGAAGGACTTACAGACCCACATGTTTAACGTGATCGTACTCCGCGTAAACACGGCGGCAATTTTGGGAATCGAACCCGGGCCTACCGAGTGCAATTTCCGCGCGCTAACCATTGGGCTACTTTGCCCTACGCGACAATCTCCATAACTTTCTTTTTATTCATCCAATTTAGACCGTACCCTCCTTCCCCTACCACCAACTTTTCTGAAGGACTCACGGACCCACATGTTTAACGTGCTCGTACTCCGCGTAAACACGGCGGCAATTTTGGGAATCGAACCCGGGCCTGGTAACTGGTTGGACGGCCAGGATGTGCCACCCAATTTAGACCGGAACCCAGTGGGGGAGGCATCCACAGGGAACGTACCCTCCTTCCCCTACCACCAACCTCTCGGAAAAACATACGGACCCATATGTTTAACGTGATCGTACTCCATGTCAGTGGCGGAAATCGAACCCGGGCCTACCGCGTGCAATTCCCGCGCGCTAACCACTGGGCTACTTCGCCCTCCGCGACAATCTCCATAACTTTCTTTTTATTCACCCAATTTAGACCGTACCCTCCTTCCCCTACCACCAACCTCTCGGAAGGACTCACGAACCCACATGTTTAACGTGATCGTACTCTGCGTGAACGTGGCGTAAGTTTTGGCAGTGGCGGGAATCGAACCCGGGCCTACTGAGTGCAATTCCCGCGCGCTAACCACTGGGCTGCCGCGCCCTCCGCGACAATCTCCATAACTTTCTACATATTCACCCAATTTAGACGGGAACCCAGTGGGGGAGGCATCCACAGGGGCCGTATCCTCCTTCCCCTACCACCAACCTCTCGGAAGGACTTACGGACCCACATATTTAACGTGATCGTATTCCACGTAAACACGGCGGCAGTTTTGGCAGTGGCGGGAATCGAACCCGGGCCTACCGCTAACTTCCCGCGCGCTAATTTGCAATTTAAAATGACCATATGCTTAATTCCATCATCCTCATTCCATTGTTTCATTGTTCCATCATTTAAAATATCCATAAAATTAAAATATCCATTTAAAATATCCAAAAGTTAAAATATACATTTAAAAAATCCAGATCGTCCCATCATTTAAAATATAAATATAATAATTTATATAGAGCAAAGGAGCTCTATTCAGAACCGTGACGTCACCTCCACCTTGACGTCCCCACCCACCACCTTCCCTGCTTCAGCGGGGGAGAAACGAAGCGGCACGCCGAGCGGAACGCCGAGAAATTTAAAATCATGACGTCTTTAAAATTGCGATCCTGAAGGCAATTTTCATTATTTCTGGACCAGATTAGACTTGTAAGAATGCCAGATATTTCAGCTTTCTAAAAATGTAAATTATTAGTCGAAATTATGAGTACTTTTTACTATGCGAGAATTTAAAAACCAAAAATCGTTTTTTTGAGCCAAAAGTGACTTTTGTTTTAAAATGTTTAAAAAATATTAGAAATCGAAATGGAGATTTGAAATTGATATATTTTTACTCGCAATTGTCTGCTCTTTCCGATGGTGTGAGTTGTTTTTTTCTACGACGTCTGGATCGTGGAGAAAAAATGGCAAAAAGGGCAAAAAAAGGTCGAAATCGCATAAAATATTAAATAAATAAAAAAATAATTAGAATTTTGAAAATCGGTTTTCACGTGTCCCCTTTCCTCCCCCCCGGGTCTACGATTGCCAAATTTCGTAGCTCTCCGACGCGCGGTCGCGAAACGTATAGTGTATAAGACAGACACACACACACACAGACATTGCCTTTTATTATTTACTAGCCGCCTTTGGCGACCAGCCTGTTCGCAACCCTTGAAAATGCTGATCGTGGCAAATTCCAACCGTGGCAAACTCGTTGGCGCGAATACCATAAAGGTGTAAGGTAACTGGTTGGACGGCCAGGATGTGCCACCCAATTTAGACCGGAACCCAGTGGGGAAGGCATCCACAGGGAACGTACCCTCCTTCCCCTACCACCAACCTCTCGGAAAAACATACGTACCCATATGTTTAACGTGATCGTACTCCGCGTGAACATGGCTGCAGTTTTGGCAGTGGCGGGAATCGAACCCGGGCCTACCGAGTGAAATTCCCGCGCGCTAACCACTGGGGTACTTCGCCCTCCGCGACATTTTCCATAACTTTCTTTTTATTCACCGAATTTAGACCGGAACCCAGTGGGAGAGGCAGCCACGGGGACCGTACCCTCCTTCCCCAACCACCAACCTCTCGGAAGGACTTACAGACCCACATGTTTACTCCGCGTGAACACGGCGGCAATTTTGGAAATCGAACCCGGGCCTGCCGCGTGCAATTCCCGCGCGCTAACCACTGGGCTACTTCGCCCTCCGCGATAATCTCCATAACTTTCTTTTTATTCACCCAATTTAGACCGTACCCTCCTTCCCCTACCACCAACCTCTCGGAAGGACTCACGAACCCACATGTTTAACGTGATCGTACTCTGCGTGAACGTAGCGTAAGTTTTGGCAGTGGCGGGAATCGAACCCGGGCCTACTGAGTGAAATTCCCGCGCGCTAACCACTGGGCTGCCGCGCCCTCCGCGACAATCTCCATAACTTTCTATATATTCACCCAATTTAGACGGGAACCCAGTGGGGGAGGCATCCACAGGGGCCGTATCCTCCTTCCCCTACCACCAACCTCTCGGAAGAACTTACGGACCCACATATTTAACGTGATCGTATTCCACGTAAACACGGCGGCAGTTTTGGCAGTGGCGGGAATCGAACCCGGGCCTACCGCTAACTTCCCGCGCGCTAATTTGCAATTTAAAATGACCATATGCTTAATTCCGTCATCCTCATTCCATTGTTTCATTGTTCCATCATTTAAAATATTCATAAAATTAAAATATCCATTTAAAAAAATCCAAAAGTTAAACTATACATTTAAAAAATCCATATCGTTCCATCATTTAAAATATAAATATAATAATTTATATGGAGTAAATGAGCTCTATTCAGAACCGTGACGTCACCTCCACCTTGACGTCCCCACCCACCACCTTCCCTCCTTCTGCGGGGGAGAAACGCCGGTTAAGAAGCGGAACGCTGAGAAATTGAAATTCGGAAACTTTTAAAATCCCGATCCTGTGGGCAATACGGAATATTTCCTGACCAGATTGGACTTGTAAGAATGCCAGATGTTTGACCTTTCTAAAAATGTAAATTATGAGTCGAAATTATGAGTACTTTTTACTATGCGAGAATTTAAAAACCAAAAATCGTTTTTTTGAGCCAAAAGTGACTTTTGTTTTAAAATCATAAAAAAATATTAGAATTTGTCCCTGAGATTTGAAATTGATATATTTTTACTCGAAATTCTCTGCTCTTTCCGATGGTGTGATTTGTTTTTTTCTACGATGTCTGGATCGTGGAGAAAAAAGGGCAAAAATGTCAAAAAACGGTCGAAATCGCATAAAACATTAAATAACAAAAAAAATAATTAAAATTTTAAAAATCGGTTTTCACGTGTCCCCTTCCCACCCTTAGAGCAGGAATAAGAAGTAGAGTTACTATAACCCTTGATTTGGTGTTCCATCGTTAAACCACGTGATTGCCGGCAAGAACTTCTTTCTCCTCCCGTCATTTCAATGTTATTTCAATGGACGCTTGTCAAATTAATTATTTAAAAGAGATTAAAATAGTTTCGTCATGCTGCTGTTACAACTGTACAGAAATACAAGTAAAAGGAGGATCCATAACGTTTTGTTGTTATGTATAACTATTCATTAATTTTTTGTTATTGTGTAGTTTTTTGGTATTAATTTCACTATTGAACAGCCTGGTTGATCTAAATTTGTGATTTGCATTGTAGCAAGCTATATAATATTGCTATATTTTGATAAATTATTTTATTTTTATGTACTACTTGCACTTTTTTGCTATTTATTAGAAAAGAAACTGGATTTTAGTCAAATTCGTTTAAATGATTTGCATACATGCAAAATTATTCAAACGGTTCGTTTTGGCGACAGTTTATACGCCAAATGGCTCTGTAAAAATAAAAGCTAAACATGTTTCTGCTATGTTTACTTACAAAGTGCTAAATAAGTTTCATGTTGTTTGTGTTTAAGTATATCATATATATTTTTTAATATTGATAATACGGTAGTTGCTAGTTTAAATCAACTAAATTATTTTGTTTAACAGGTTTTAATAATTTATTTGACTATAATATATCAAAATTTGTTTTAAATGCCTATTGAAAAATATCTAATGCCGTTTTAAATGCTTGATATGTATAATATTTATAGAAGGGAACTGTATTTCTTGTTTCATGGTAAGTTCCTTTTGTATAACTTGGTCGGATGCTTGTCAGTGTAAGTTATATTATTAATGCTTTAACTAATCAGGTTCCATTAACCACAGGAACATCAAAATCGTTGCCTTTTATAGTGCATTTTAATTCTTTGGATTTTGAACCTTATCGGGCTAACCCGACAACCGACACGGGCCCGTAATAGGAATGTACTACTTTTTGGGAATAATTTGAAAATCTAAACAGCTAGAAATTCCAAATTTAGTATAGATCGGCCTTTTGTTGTATATTTTAATTCTTTAGATTTTAAACCGTTTAAGAATTGTCCGTCTTGTGCCCGTAAAGAGGGGTTCATTTCTGAGGAATAATTCAAGAAAATCTGAATCTGGAATGTCTTTTTCTTCAGCGATATATATCGAGTCTTTAGTCTATGATTTTCTAGTAGCTCTTGCTCTATGTTGTTTTTCAGTACATTAAAATCGTTTAAATTTGAAATTGTGTTGTTATAAGTTTTTTCATTATATTTTTCTTTTTCAAATATTGCTCAAACCGAAAATATTTTTCGTCTTCTTCCCACATATGAATAGTGTCAGAATAGGCAATTCTTAGTGATCCCAACTTTTTTTGTTGAAAAGCAATACATTTGTCACCTCACTTTTTAAGACGCTTAGTCATTCTTCACAGTATATCTTTTCATTTTCTATAAAAAATGTAAAGTGCATTTTCTTTTGCATGATCAAGTTTATAATTACATTCTGCTAAAAAGCGCAATTATGTTATTTTAGCTTCAGTTCTCAAAAATATTTTTGTAATAAATATTAGTTCACATATCTATAAATTCACTACATTAAAGACTTTTTTAAAAAGCAGAAAATTTTGATTTATTTTTATCGTTACGCTCCATGCATGTTCACAAATGCCCCTCCAATGGGGCACATGTGCACAGTTGAAGCTATTTTTTAAATCGATCGTAAAGTAAAGAAATATTTAATTAAAATTCTCATAGAAGTTCCTCAAAATAGGAAAAAAGCTTAATTTGTGGACATTTTTGGTAAAAATAACGATCACACTTTTAGGAAAAATGAAGAAAGAAAAGAAGAGAATCACATGTGCCGCCTCTGCCATAGATTAAATTAAATTTCAAGATTAAAGGAAATATTATTTAAGACATTTCTACTTTTGAAATAAAAAGTTTATTAGAAAGGTAATTTTCTATTCCAAACAGGCCCAAAACTAAACGAGGAATACAGAATCCTTTCCTATTCTAATACTATCAAGTACTATATTTTTGTTTTCGCTGGATTTTTAAAATACACACCGAAAATATATTTTCGTTAAATTAAAGAACAAACTAAGCAAGCTTTTCTTGTTCTTTTAGAGATGCCAATCGCCAAACACACCGAGTAATAGATAGATTCGCCAAATGTGGCAGCTCGTCTGCCGGTAGTCACGTGATTAACTGCGGAACATGTTTTGGGGGAAAATCCAATGGGCTAAATCACTCTACTTCTTATTCCTGCTCTAAGTTCCCACCCCCCAGGGTCTCCGATTGCCAAATTTTATAGCTCTCCGACGCGCGGTCGCGAAACGTATAGTGTATAAGACAGACAGACGCACAGACACACAGACATTGCCTTTTATTATATAGAAGATATCGTGGGAATTTCACAGGGTTTGAAGTGCTGGAACGGTACTTTGTCTACTTATTGCGAACAAATTGCTTGAAACCAAATTTGGCATATCGGAATTGACTGTTACGAGTCAGCTGACGTTTTGTAAAAAAAAAATGAAACCCTAGTTTATCTTGCTCAAAAACCTGTTCCACCGGAACCATGCAAAACTTTATTTATAGCAAAATTATGGAGAATTGTAAAATAAACCTGGAAATTAAATCAAGAGGCAAAGTTTGGGATAATATTCAAGATAGCTGGAAGGCGTTTAGCAACTAACCTCGCAGGGAGACAGTGACAAATTTTAGATTGAAAACGGATTATGATTGCCTGACCGAACACCTTAATAAGATACCCTAAAAAACAATGATATACTAAATTTAGATATTCTAGCTGGTACAGTTTTGGGGTTATTTTTAAAAAACGAGTACATTCTTTTTGTTGGGACCGGGATGGGCTAGCCCGATCAGGTTTTAAATCCAATGAGCTTAGACATACCGCAAATGACAACGACATTCTAAACTTGAAACTTTTTGATACTCCGGTTCTAGAGTTATTCCACTAAAAAAGTGAATTTCTAAGTCGGGCCCAAAACGGGTTGGCCCGATACGGTTCAAAAACAAAGGAATTAAAATATTCCCCAAAAGATAAGGATGTCTTAAATTTATATTTTCTAGTTTCCCGATTTTCCAGGTATTCTAAAAAACGGGGGTATTCCTATGTCGGGCCCAGGACGGACTACTCCGATAAAGTTCAAATCCGAAGAAACTTAGATATACCCCAAAAGCCAACGACATGTTAAATTTGGAATTTTTAGCTACTTCGGTTCTCGTCTTATTTTTCAAAAACGAATGCATTCTTCAGCGGATCCAAGCCGGGCTAGCCCGACGAGCTTCAAAATCTAAATTAAAATCCATCCAAACGGAAATGATATACTAAATTCATATTTTTCAGCTACTCCGATTGATCGATTTATTTTTTAAAAGCGAGTAAATTTCTATGGCAGGTCCAAGACGGGCTAACCCGATACGGTTCGAAATGCGGTGAAATGTAATATACCCCAAAGGACAAAGACATATTAAATTTATACATTCTAGATGCTCCGAATTTTTAGTTATTCTCAAAAAACGATATATTCCTTTTGTTGAATTCAGGACGGGCTAGCCCGATAAAATTTTTATCCAAAGTGTTAAAATATACAGCAAATGGCAAGGATATTCTAAACATCGAATTTTTAGATACACCTGTTCTCGAGTTATACCGCAAAAATGGGTGAGTTTCTAAGGCGGGCCTAACACGGGTTAACCCGGTACGGTTGAAAATTGAAAGAATTAAAATACACCCCAAAAGAAAACGATATATTAAACTTAGATTTCCAACGTTCTCTGATCTTCGAGATATTCTCTAAAACCAGGTAATGTCCTATGGCGGGCCCAGGACGGGCTAGCCCGATATGCTTCAAAATCGAAAGAACTGAAATGTACCACAAGAGCAAACGTCATAACGAATTTCACGTTACTATGTTAAATGAACCTGATTATTTTGGACCTCAAATGTTTGAACGAACACCAGATCAAGTTAAATAAAATTTTAAAAATAAGAATATATCCCTAGCTCAATCTCTCTGAAAATCAAATGACTTTTTGTGTATACCACTTACAATAATCACACCCAATTTCACACAAATTCTTCAGTTATTTCGAAAGATATCAGTCATTTCATTTGCAATAAATTCCCATTAGTTTCAATGTTAACTCCTCCGCTTTAGACCGCTTATTCGATACCAACGCCGTCTGGCGGAGGCGGCTTTTCAGGAACATCTCCCAGCATTGGGAGGTATAGGCGGTCGGCACACTATTAGTTCTAGACACTGTACCCAAGTCGTTATCCCGATACAAAAAAAAGGAGCTGGGATGGAGGTCTCAAATTCAATCCACAATCCACATATTTGAATTAAATTATCTATTCACATTGTTTCATTTCATGTCAATACAGGGCACCAATACCGAACTTGAAAATTTCATCTTAAAATAAAGTATTTTTTATTCATTTCTAAAAGTCAAAATTTAGAATCCCATTGCTTAAAACCATAAAATTACAGGCCCGTTGTAAATTTTACCATTGACAGATCCAGTTTTTATCTAAAATTCATTTATTAAAAATTTGTAATTAATTAAAATTAAAGAACGCTTTGAAAAATTAAAATATTCTACCCCTAAAATACTCAACCACCAATGAGATTTATTCAACTCACTCAATTCACTTCCTTAAAAAAATACACTTTAAAAATCCTTCTATTCCATTCTTAAAAAATACCCCTATTTCAAGCCACATAGCTAAATTGAACGTTCCATACTCGAATTGTTTCATTTCATGTCAATAGAGGGTACCACCAAAACCCCATTTGAAATGAACCTTACGAAAAGAATATATATCCAATATCCGGAAAAACACTTCTTTCATTGATAAATCATAGACATCTCTCAGTAGCGCAACGAATAAGAGCACTGGTCTAGGAATCTCATATTCCTGGGTTCGATCGCAGCTTAGACCCAAGTAGATATACAATTTTAAATTGTCAAATTAATTCTAAATAACGGTCGTATTTTTCAAAAATTGTCATTTAAAACTTCATGAAAAAGCAATATAAATTAAAAAATATCCAATAGATAGCGCCACTGAAATCTTCTGAAAGTCATTGAATCACAAGAAATCGATCACGTCAATGTTCAATATATCGTCAATATCAATAACGTGCCACTGTTCCAATATTAACACGGCCACATTACGTCACCGGGTAAAGTTCGCATATTATGTCATAGGTCACATGACGCCATAGGTCAATGATTTCCTTAACTGGAGCTCCTGTAATACACAGGAGTCGTATCCTTAACAATGACGTCATGGAAAGGTGTAACTGCTGCGTCGCTGCGCCGAAGAGGTGTTTTCTATCTACTGATATTCTCCACATGTTCGACGATTTGGGTTTGTTTGCGTAATTCGATTTTAATAAAGTAGGATATTACGTTATTTTAAAAAACCTTTTTGAAATAATAACATTTTATACACAAAATTTTGTTTTATTTTATAACTTTCAGCTGATTCATTAAATCTTAAACCAGAGTAAAAGTTCTACATGTTCACCGAAGATTATCCGTAAACGTGCAGTTAGGCCTAACAGGCACTTAGTGCTTCCGCCATTGTCCAGTCACATCCAGTCCATGCCAGAGTGTCCATATACTTGCTGCCATTCGGCATACGATAATAACGTGTGTAAATTACTCACACTCAATTATTTATCATATAGATAGAAAGATAGTCCATAGTTCATAGAGATAGAAAGATAGTTCATGTGTAATGAAATCAGTAGCTTCTCTTCATTTTTATGCGACCAAATAATTCGAAATAGATATCTTAAACTACATTTTCAACCAATGTGAGAGCTTAGGGTGGAGAAATCGATTGCTGGATTTATTTTTTCCTTTGTCCTCACTCTGGAGTGAATAATTTCGGCTCTTCCAGCTAGAGTTGATGAATAAATGAGTTTCACTGTCATTTGAAATTGACACAAAATGAAATTAGACTGAAGTAATAAAAATAGAAAGTTCGGTTCCTTTTAGAATAAATCAAGTCCGAATTATTTCGGCAGAAACAGGACCTATTCAATTTAAACGAAAATATGTGTAATGAACCATATTGCTATTCATTTTTTAAAGATACTAAATTGTATTTTCATTTTCCTTGTATTTATTATGTACGGATTTCTTCTGAAAGAAACCAAAATACAGAGTTTGGGGAGGAAAGGCAGGCGCGTATTTGTCCGCTTCAGATGGGGCCCTCGAAGGAAGCCATTTTGCAGAAAAAGGCAGGTTTTATTTTCCTGAATCATACCAAAAATGAATCAGCACTACGGTAACCTACAGGTGATCTACATACTAAATTTTATGAAATTTGGATAATTGGTTTTTGAATAGAGTGGATACATACAGATAGACGTGACGCTAAAAATGTTTTTTTCTGGTTCTAAAGTGCTCGAAACGTGTAAATCCATTGAAAATCAGAGTTGCGATTTTCGACACGATTCCAATATTTTCCCTATACATACTATATATTTTAGGGGTAAAAGGTCATAAATGCATTTCTGAAATAATAATACCGTTATACTATTGTATTGCGAAAATTTGTATTTAATAGTTTATTTATGTAAATATATAATAAATAGTTTATATATTTCATAATTAGAAACTGTAACCGGTGTTGCTCGGAATTTAAAGCAGGGATTAATTCGATTCTTTAAATTTTTCGAAAAACTTAGTCTAGAACACGCTTGAATTACAGAACACACAGAAGCACATGCTCGCTTTAAATAAGCACCTAATCATACCTTAAACCGCTGCCTTTATACGTAATACGCCTATGTTCCGGAGCTGGGCACATCAATATTTTCGATTCTACTTATAGCACGCAATCCAAATAAATTCCTAAGCAGATGAGGTCATTTCCTACAGCGTTCTAGATCTATGACCGCTTGACCCTATACCACGGTCGCATTATAGGCCAGTTTTCCACAAACATCCAAAGAAGAAAATGCCCCACCTGAATTCTTGCTCCCCTCTTAAGGACACACTTTCATCCAATTCCAAAATATTCACTTCCCTAAACAAAATAAGTCTGGTCCATTTTCCCGTTAATTTCTGCTAGATTTATTCAAAAATTCAAAGACATATCTCGGATAAAAATTTTGTAATTAATCAATGGATGAGTTTATGAAATTAATTTTTCTCTGGAGCGGAAATATTGCGATATTTTAATCTGTGATATTTTAAGCAGCTGCTGAAGGAAATGAACGGTGGATGGCGTATTAATTTTAATATATCGTAATATAAAAATTGGAGAGGTTTAAAGCGCACGAAAAGTATATATATTTTTAAAATTCATTAAAATTTTTCTATTCATTGTATGGACTCCGTTTATTTGAAAGATGTTTCGATCTTTCCGATGGTGTCAAGATGAAAACCTGTGACAGTATTTTAGGTCACTAAGGAATCGATTTCTGTAAATATCGGCTTAAACTGGGGTAAAACATAAAATAACTAAAAAGTAATTCGAAATTAAAAACTACGCCGAAGTGCACCTATTCGTGTCTTGAAGTACATATGTACCAAATTTCATGGTTGTACGATGCTTACATTTCCCGCTACAGACTGCACACACACACACACACACGGACACATCTTCCTTTATTAAGTAAGCTATGAAAATTCAAGTTTTAAAAATTATGAACAAATGTCTTAAATTAAGGAGTATTGACTGCCCATTAGTGTAATTTTTATATGTTTATATACATTGGTATCTAATAAAATTTGTAAATTGATAGAAGACTTTCATTCTTAAGTTAAATATTTTATACGTATATAAACGGTATATCTATAATTTATATACGTATAAAACATTTAAATTAAGAGCGAAATTGAAGTGAATTTTGCAAATATAATATCAAGAAAAAAAATGTGGCATTTATCAACACTTCATAGGACGGACCTGAGAATCCATCCATACCGCGCCACCCCAGCGCAGTCTAGAACCCCATCTGCTCTATTTATTTGTGGTTAACCACAGGGCTTATATACTTGTTACATATAATAAGAATAATACGTATATTACTTACACTAATTACATAAATAGACTGCAATAATTAAAGTATGCATATTAATTATAACATTCACAACTACGCTATAGCATGTACTGATACATAAAATGTCCATACTGAGAGATATAACAAACATCATAGGAGAATTTGCTTAATACACATATTCGATATAATTAGAACATAATAAGAAATTGAAAATTAAGAATTTACATAGTATAAACTTCATTGAGTTGATGCACTAGAAGGCTACGTAATAGGGCCCTGTACTGTATTGGAGTGTGAGCCAATCCAGTTGATATTTTTTCTTAGCCAGGACGCAATTCTTTTAACCTTGTTGCAAAGCACCTTATTACTATATTACTATTACTATATTCATAAAAACTTTTAGGAATAAAGTAATTAAAACATTCTTTTAGTATTAGAAGACAAAGATATCACTCCATATTCATGCCAAAAATTAGAAACGTGTGAATATTCAATTCTCCGATACGCGAAAATAGAAATGAAAATGCTTATTTTGAGTTTAAATGCTCATCCAAATTTGATTATTTCTACAACGAAGCCTATTTTTCACCTATGTAAAATGTAAACAGCAAAATATGTAGAATGAGTTGTATTAGAATTGCTGTATTTCTTTAACACAAAATCATTTAGTTCATGGAGTCTGGATAGCTGATATGAATGAAATATTCATTGATTTTAGAAAGAGAAGGACGATTTTTTTCGATGAAGTTTTACGCATAGAGTTTAATTACTTGTAGCTCCATGGTCTTAATTTTCAACTAAAATAAATTATTATAATATTGTGATGAATGACATGAATGGGAAATTATTTATGAATGAAATGCTGCTTTTATATAGAGAGCCAGGCGTGTTATTTTTTCTATGACGTCATTTGAATGAATTTCAGTTGTTTTCGATGAAGTTTTCAAATATAATAAATTATCGTAGTATTATGATAATCCTAAAATTATTACCGAGGAATGTATCACATTTCAGAGATGTTTAAACCAGGCAATTTATATTTCAATGCCGTCATTTGAATGAAGTTCATTTTTTTCGATGAAGGTTTAAGTTTCAAATATAATACATTAATGTAGTATAGTGATAAGTTTTAAAATATTACCGAGGAACGTATTGCATTTTAGACATCTATATAAATAAAAATGAAAATCTGTCTGTCTGTCTGTCTGTCTGTCTGTCTGTCTGTCTGTCTGTCTGTCTGTCTGTTTGTCACACCATCACGGGAGAACGGCTGAACCGAATTTGATGAAATTTTGTGGGTAGCCCAGAAATAGCCCCACTTAAAATTATATCCGTGTTTTGAGTTTCTACGACCAGTGGTTCTCGAGATATTAGTAAAAAACGAAATTTTCGTTTGTCTCATCATCACGGAAAAACGGCTGAACCGAATTTAATGAAATTTGGTGAATAGCCTTGAAATATCCCCCCATAAATTTTGTCCAAGTTTCGAGTTTCTAAGACCTGGGGTTGTCGAGATATTAATGAAAAACGGAACTTTTTCCTAGGAGTTCTACTCCCTAACTCCGTGGTTTATCCAAACGAAAAGCTTGAAAATCGTTTGAAAGTGAATTAAAATTTAATCTCTGAGTTTGATGGGAGATTTTTTGCGTTAATTAGTCACTTTCTGAAAACATGAATTGTTTGAAACATGATTTAAAGGGGAAATCTATCTCCATGGTTCATGGTTTATTTAAAACACGCTTTTACGGAACAATGAGAAGTATAGAGAAATCAAAATCGTTATTTAATTTCGCAGTTTATGTTATAAGACATGACATATTTAACATGTTATAAGATTATATCTTATATCATGTTACTCAGAAACGCAATTAAATTAAATCTGTCTGTTAATTTTAATAATTATTTTTTCGATTTGAATAATAAATAAATGGATATAAAAATATATTTTAGAAAAGAACGATTTGATTTTTCTTATAGCATTTTTGACTGGATAATATCAATTACGGTCTTCAGGTTTAAAAATTATTATTATTTATATTTTCGGGAATTATTGATTCAAGGATTATTGATATTTTCAAGGTATTATGCAATTATTTTATTATGACAAAAATTGTTTAAACTCATATATAGTATGTTGTACGAATCTTCTACAAATACACGTGTATATCTTTTAATCTACGAGAATATAAGTAGTACAGGTATATTGACATATGTTTTGATATATATTGGCATATATTGGAATCAATTACGACCTTCTGGTATAAAGAGTACGGATATTATTGATGTTTTCAATTTATTACGTCATCTCTTTTATTTTGGCAAATATTTTTGAGACGCAAATTGTAATACGGGTAATCTTCTACTAACACATTGGCATATTTTCTGATCTGCCACAATATAATTAGTACGGGGTTGCATATATTCATTCAATTCCTATTTTTTCTTCTGTAAATTTGCTTACAAAAGGGGGCAGGATGTTTTATTCTTCAGATCTGATCGTGAAGATAATTTTACATAGTGAGAACATATATTCTTAAACTTCTCTTTAGGAGCAATAAATTTAATATTTTAACAGAATTTGCACATGATTGCGAACTTTAAATTTCTTTAAATTATACACCCCGTACGAATAACGGGTGTGCTGTTAGTGGTTAATATATTTTAACATTTTAGGAAGATATATCATGTTGCTCGGCATCGCAATTAAATTACATGTGTTTGTTAATGTTTTTATTATTTGTTTTCGATTTAAATAATAAATAAATGGATAAATGGATATAAAAGTATATCTTATGAATGGACGGTTTGATTTTTCTTTTAATTATATTAATTGCTGACTGCGTACATCAATTGCATTTATTTTGGCAAAGAGTTTTCAAGCTTATATCGTATTTAGCTACTAATCTCATATATTGTGTTTAGCCAATAAATTCATATAGCCGATTGTTGAAACAGAAAAAGAGTAGAGCGGTATATCTTCTAATACAATTGTAGTGTTTTCATTTAGTATATTGAAACGGGATAAGAATGTTTCATTCAGATCTGCAAATTCAAAGCTACGAATTTGGAGGGATATCGCTAATTTGACAACTTTTCTGAAACTTTGCCAAATTGGCGGAAATGTCGCCAAATTGATATAAACGACACACAAACAGCTGCCATAAACCTTCGGGTTGGTCGTGTGGCTTGGGTCTTCTACATATCAATGAAATTTTTTTTTGTTTTGTTAGAAGAGAGTACTGAAATGATGTTTGGTTAGCATTTATCTGTCAGACCAACCATCCTACTTAGTAATACATTTAGCGAATTTTTAAAATGTCACCAAATTGATAAAAATGTTTTCAAATCTATAAAAATATCTTGAAATTGATAAAATTGCGCTACATAAATGATATTAATTTTTTTTGTTAGGGGATAGTATTGTGATGATATTTCGTCAATTTGTCGCAAAGTGGAACTGTCAGTTCTACAGTCCCACTTGGCGATAAATTTGGCGATTTTTTAAAATGTCGCTAATTTGACGAAACTGTCGCCAAATGTTCCATAGAAATATAACTATTTAGACGATATTTTTTCTACCAATTTATTTGAAGCAAATGATATCATGTCGCTTAGCAACGGATTTAAATCCAATGTGTTTATGCGGCAGACGATTTTTATTAAATCCTTTCCGATTTGAATAATGAAGATATGTATATAAAATAAATTTCATTGCCATTTCATTTTGGACTGGATAATATCAATTATACTCTTCAGGTTTAAACATTATTATTATTGATATTTTCCGGAATTATTGATTCAGGGATTATTGATATTTTTAAGTTATTACGCCATTGTTTTATTGCGGCAAAAATTGCTGACACACGCATATTGTACGTTGTACGAGTAATCTCCTAGGAATGCACGGGTATATCTTCTAACCTACGAGAATATAAGTAGTACAGGTATATTGGCATATATTTTGACATATATTGGCATATATATTGGAATCAAGTACAGTCTTCTGGTATGAAGATTAAGGGGATTAATTATATATTCAATTTATTACGTCGTCTGTTGTATTTTACCAAAAAACATTTGTGACTCATATTGCAAAACGGGTAATTTTCTACTAATAATCGGACATTATAAGTAGTACGTGTATATCTTCCCATATAATTTTAGCACTTTAATTTTGACATATATTGGAATAAATGACTGTCTTCAGATTTAAAGATCACGGGTTTATTGGTATTTTCAATTTATACATGTAATCTACTAATACAGGTTATATTTTCTAATATTCGCGTATATAATTAGTACGGGTCCCATACAATTTTAACGCTTTTATTTTGCATATATTGATTCAATTCCATATTTTTTTTTATATTTGCTTACATAAGGGGTCCAAGATGTTTTATTCCTCAGATATGTCCATGAAGATAATTTTATATAGCGAGAACAGAGATTCTTAAACTTCTTTTTAGGAGCATTATATTAAATATTTTAACAGAATATTTTGATTAAACATGTCATTTAGTATACTATAAGAATTTGGGCATGATTATGAATTTCAAGTTTCTTTATATTATATACTCCGTACGAAGAACGGGTATGCTGCTAGTCTATATAAATAAAATTGAAAATCTGTCTGTCTGTCTGTCTGTCTGTCTGTCTGTCTGTTTGTCCCATCATCACGGGAGAACGGCTGAACCGAATTTGATGAAATTTTGTGGGTAGCCTAGAAATAGCCCCACTTAAAATTTAATCTATGGTTGGAAATTCTACGACCAGTGGTTCTCGAGATATTAGTAAAAAACGAAACTTTCGTTTGTCTCATCATCACGAGAGAACGGCTGAACCGAATTTAATGAAATTTTGTGGGTTGCCTTGAAATAGCCCCCCATAAATTTTGCCCAAGTTTCAAGTTTCTAAGACCAGGGGTTGTCGAGATATTAATGAAAAACGGAACTTTTTTTATAGGAGTTCTACTCTCCAACTCCGTGGTTTATCCAAACGGAAAGGATAAAAATCGTTTGTTTAAAGCGTCAAAGGGAATTAAAACTTTATTTTTGAGTTTGATGCAGGATTTTTGCATTAAATAGTCACTATCTGAAAGCATGAATTGGTTGAAACATGAATTTAAATGGAAAAATCTACCTCCATGTTTTTACAGGTATTAACCTCCATGTATTTCACAAGCTTTTACTAAACGATTAGAAGTATAAAGAAATTAAAATGGTTATTTAATTTCGCATTTTATGAGGAAGATTCTATCTTATATCATGTTGCTCGGCAAAGGAATGGAATTAAATGTGTTTGTTAATGATTATTATTATTTTTTCTATTTGTATAATAAATAAATGGATGTAAAAATATATTTTATAAATAAACGGTTTAATTGTTCTTTTAATTATATATATTGCGGACTGCGTACATTACTTTTATTTATTTTAGCAAAGAGGTTTCAAGCTCATATATTGTGTTTAGCTAATAAACTCATAATAAATGAACGGTTTGATTGTTCTTTTAATTATATATATTGCGAACTGCGTACATCACACTTTTATTTATTTTAGCAAAGAGGTTTCAAAGCTCATATATTGTGTTTAGCTCATAAACTCATATATTGTGTTTACCCAATAAATTCATTTAGCCGATTATTGAAGCAGAAAAAGAGTAGAACGGATGTATGTATCTTCTAATACAATTTTAGTGTTTTCATTTAGTATATATACAGACGGGATATGGATATTTTATTCTTCAGACCTGCAAATTTAGAGCTACGAATTTAGCGGGATATCTCTAAATAACTTAACTTTTCTTAAACTTTACTAAATTAGAGGAAATATCTCCAAATTAATAAAAATGACCCAAATCAATGAAATTAAATTTGTTTTTTAAGAATAGAGTACTGAAATGATGTTTCTGTAGCATTTGTCGGTCAGTCCATCCATCCTACTTAGTAACGCATTTAACTAATTTTTTTAATATCACTAAATTGATAAAAATATTTGTAAATCCATAAAAATATCATGGAGACGAAAATGTCGCCAAACCTTCCATGGAGATCACATTATTCAGACGACATGATTTCCATCAATTTATTTGAAGCAGATGATATCATGTCGCTTAGCAACGGATCCAATGTGTTATGTGTCATACGATTTTTATTAAATCTAATAAAAATATGTATATAAAATAAATTTCATTGACATTGCATTTTTGACTGGATAATATCAATTACGGTCTTCAGGTTTAAACATCATTATTATTGATATTTCGGGGACAGTTGATTCAGGAATTATTGATATTTTCAAATTATTATGCCATTGTTTCATTATGCATTACTAAAAGTCCCGCTATTAACATTCCCGTTACAAATATTCCCGTTATTAATATTCCCGTTACTTATAATATCCATAAATTATAATGACAACAATGCATAAAAAAGAAAAAGAAACTCAAATTTTGATAATCGATAATGTAGTTGAATAAATAAACATTTTCAGTTTCGTTATTTGTCGGTGGCAACAGAAAAGAGAAATAATAAAAATATTAACCACGTGCAACAATGCCATTTCTCGATTTATTAGTACGATTTAACCATTCTAATGTGCTCTTATGAGATTTTAATGTGCTTAATTAAAAAATTAATTACAAAAAAGTTGTTTAAAAAGTTCCCGAATGAATATCCCACAGAATAAAAAAAACAAGAAAGATCAATCGTGCATAAAGCATTGATTATGAAACACTTTCCAACTTCAATGTAATTTTATATAAACATCTCTAAAATACGATACATTCCTCTGTAATATTTTTAAAATTATCATAATACTATATATATATTTTTATCAAATGGCCAGGCACTTGACTTCCATCATTCGCCTATATATCGGCCAGGAACGTGAACCATTTAGCCGTCCTAGGACGTTGCCCCAGGCGCACCAGAGGGGGCCGGAACACACTGCGCCCAACAAAACAACACCCATGCCTTACGGGGGACTCGAATCCACAACGCGGTGGTCGAACGATCGCATGGAAACGCTCGTCTTGACCGCTCGACCACCGCGTCGGCTCACAATACTATATTAATTTATTATATTTGAAAACCTAAAACTTCATCGAAAAAAAGAACTTCATTCAAATGACGGCATTGAAATATAAATTGCCTGGTTTAAGGATCTCTAAAATGCGATACATTCCTCGGTAATATTTTTAAAATTATCATAATACTACAATAATTTATTATATTTGAAAACTTCATCGGAAACAAATGAAATTTATTCAAATGACGTCATCGAAATATAACACGCCTGGCTCTCTCTATAAAAGTAGCATTTCATTCATTAACTTTTTCCATTCATTTCATTCATCACAATACTATAATAATTTATCTTATTTAAAAACTTAAGACCATGGAGGTACAAGTTATTTAACTCTATGCTTAAAACTTCATCGAAAAAATCGTCCTTCTCTGTGTAAAATCAATGAATATTTCATTCATATCAGCTATATTGCAGACTCCAGGAGCTAAATACTTTTGCGTTAAAGAAATGCAGCAATTTTTATACAACTCATTTTACATCTTTTGGTATTTACATTCTCCATAAATGAAAATTAAGCTTCATTGTAGAAATAATCAAAGTTGGATGATCATTTAAACTGAAATATATTGTAATTGAGTTGTTTCAGTATGTAGATGCACAGAATTTAAGCAAAAATAAAACGGTTTTAGGACGGATACAATTAGGTCCCATAGGGTTCAATGTATTTCATTTTTTCAACCCGGGTTCAATCCAAAACTAATTGGGTGATATTATTAATTTATATTCCCATAGGTCCCACAGACCGTCTGAACAACATACTAAAATTTCATTTTGATAAAGTCATTTTTACGACAGTTATGATAACGGACAGACAGATAGACAGGCAGAATGAACAAGTCATAAACACTTTTCAACTTTGTTGTAAAGTGTTAAAAACGCATCAAAATAGGTGAAGTAATTTCAGAAACCACTGGAAACATAGGTAGGTAGACACATACACAAAACATGACTTTGCTTTATATATGTATAAATAAATAAATTTATAATTAAAAAATTTGTTCCTGGCCTTTTTTGAAATTGCACAAATATTCTAACTCACACATCACAAATCTTTAAATACACTTCAAAATTTTAGTTTTTGCGATACACTTTACGGTCGCGAAAAGTTTAATCTCCACCTGAAAGCAAAAGTCCGTACACTAGCGTCACGTTCAGAGCAGTGACACGTTCAGAGAATCTCTGAACGTGCCACTTATGCCAGTATTTCCTACTTTCTCCGATTTTCGAGTTATTCTCGAAGAACGGGTAAATTCCTATGACGGGTCCAGGACGGGCTAGCCTGATAAGCTTCAAAATCGAAAAAAACCACAAGAGAAAACCAACCACAACAAATGTACCACAAGAGAAAACGTCATACCGAATTTCACGTTACTGTGATAAATGAACCTGATTATTTTGGACCTCAAAGGTTTGAACGAGCACCAGTTCAAGTTAAATAAATTTTAAACAAGATGGATGCCATATATCATTTTGAAGTGGGTCATGTGATCGTTTCATATCATGGTCACGTGATCGTTTCATATAAGAGGTGTAATTATTATTTTAATTTTTATTTAAAAACTACAGAATATATTTCGCTGAATTTTTTTTATATATATTTTATGGAACAATTTGAATATTATCTAAAATTTTCGAAGCAATTTGTGAATTTTAAATCCGCTTAAAAATGTTTGAAAAATTAGGTCCCATAGGGCTCAATGTATTTCATTTTTTCAACCCGGGTTCAATCCAAAACTAATTGGGTGATATTATTCATTTATATTCCCATAGGTCCTACAGACCGTCTGAACAACATACTAAAATTTCATTTTGATAAAGTCATTTTTACGACAGTTATGATAACGGACAGATAGATAGACAGGCAGAATGAACAAGTCATAAACACTTTTCAACTTTGTCGTAAAGTGTTAAAAACGCATCAAAATAGGTGAAGTAATTTCAGAAACCACTGGAAACATAGGTAGGTAGACACATACACAAAACATGACTTTGCTTTATATCACATTCTTAAGTCATTTTTACGGCAGTTATCGTGCTAACGGACAGACAGACAGACAGACAGAATGAACAAAGTCATAAACACTTTTCAACTTTGTTGTAAAGTGTTAAAAATACAAATATATCCTTAGCGCAATCTCTCTGAAAAGCAAATGACTTTTTGTGTATACTACTCGCAATAATAATACCAAATTTCTGTGGCTGAACTGTGGCAAAAGTGGCTGACGTGCCAGTGTTCCGATCCTGCATTTGTTGTCGAGCGACACACGGCCATCACATGTGGTGGTGTGACAGTCTGGGGAGCCATCCCGTGGGACAACCGATCGCCCTAGTTGTGCTGTAAGCCAATCCGATGATTCGTTTGTACGTCGATGATATTTTGCATCCGATTATTCTGGTTATGCTACCAAAGCACCTAGTTTCCATTTATCAATAAGACAACACTCGACCACATACTGCACGACTTTCCCAACAATGTTTTCAAGTATTTAATACTTTCCCACGACCATCCAGGTCCGTATACGTATTACCAATAGAACACGTATGGGACATGCTAGAACTGCAATTGCAACCTTCTTATAATGCCACTGAATTAGCTGACCAGTTGCAACATTTGTGGCACAATCAATTTGGGACATATGCAAATTAATTGAATCTATGCCGCACCGAATATCGCCTTGTATAGCTACCAGAGGTGGATTTGCCACTTACTAAAATGTTATTTTTTTCTTGCCACCATTTCTTAATAAAATGTATTTTGCTCCCAAATTCTAATTATCTGCATATCTCCTTAGTGTATATATATTTTTTGAAACAGAGTATGTATATATATATATATATATATATATATATATATATATATATATATATATATATTTCTATTTGCTATCTATTCAAATTTATGCTGCATTTGCGCTAAATTTAGTAATAGAATTTATTTTAATTCATTTTAATTTTTTATTATGTATTACTTTCTCTACTTTCATCCATTGTTAATTGTAGTTTATTGTGACTCATTCTCCTATTTTATTCTTTTCTTTTATTTGCATAGGTTACTTATTATATTTTTGCTTAAAGTATTATTATTTCCTCTTTTTGTCTTAATTTCTTTGTATTTGTAGAAAATTTTGGAATAGTGTATTATGAGTTACTACATACATTCTAACTTTGGATTTAATAATTTATTTTTATATTGAAAACATTTTATTTATTAGCTGCATTTGCGCAATAAATTAAATGTATATTGCATTGTCATTCACATTCTTATATTACGCTGTTTAGTTTATCTAACTTTTCATTTATGAACTATCCTTATTCCTAATTCCTTTTGTATGCTTCGTATTAAAGAAACATTCTATTTGCTATCTATTCAAATTTATGCTGCATTTGCGCTAAATTTAGTAATAGAATTTATTTTAATTCATTTTAATTTTTTATTATGTATTACTTTCTCTACTTTCATCCATTGTTAATTGTAGTTTATTGTGACTCATTCTCCTATTTTATTCTTTTCTTTTATTTGCATAGGTTACTTATTATATTTTTGCTTAAAGTATTATTATTTCCTCTTTTTGTCTTAATTTCTTTGTATTTGTAGAAAATTTTGGAATAGTGTATTATGAGTTACTACATACATTCTAACTTTGGATTTAATAATTTATTTTTATATATATATATATATATATATATATATATGTAAGTAAATAATATGTAGGCTAGCATGTGGGCTAATATGTCGGCAGCACATGACTTTCCCTTCAGACTAATATTTACGTTCTATTTATTTCTTCAATAATTCATTAAATTGAGTTTAATTGACCAAAATAACAGCCATAGTTATTTTAAATTACACTGAATTTGCACTTTTAATTCAATTTTCATTTTCATTTTCTACCTGGACTTGTTACTTTCCTTATATACATCGTATAATGTATAAAGAAAGTATTGTGACGGGGTCGAAAATTGCGAATTCGAGTTTTCGACGGGGGCAGCATGTTTCAAGCTTCATGAATGAAATGCTTTTGAGATGGTGTGTGTGTGTGTGTGAAGACGATATCTCACGAATGAATGGAGCGATTCGAATGAAATTTGGTACAAAAATTACAATTCGTAAATACTGGAAGACTGGTTTTTAAATTCAATCGAATGTAGAGAACTCCCTAAATTTTCGGGTGAAATTTAAAAAAAATCATCAAAACACCAACATCTTTAGTAAAGTTACGTAAATAGTCATTTCTTATTTAATTTTTCATTAGAAAATGATTGACACAAACTTGAGAACGGTAGCATGAACCGTTCTCGAGATATTGCACATTTTTCAAATAATGTATCAAAAATCCCATAAAATTAAAAAAGTAACTATTGTGAAATATTTTCACTTTTCATATGTAATATCATGCGATAATTTTGGTGACATCATTCTCGTGGATCTAGCTGGTTCCATTCATGGGAAGTGATACTTTGGGTAATACTTTTGTAGTTGAATGCCAATAGTCATTTATCTGTTGTATGAATAACTTATGTCTCCGTCCACAACGCTTGGCGACATTTTGGCGACGAATTCGGCAGAATGTCGCCAACTTGGCGACTTATAACATATTGCCAAATTAACGAAAATGTTGCTAACTTGATAACAATGACGCTAAATCAATGAAAATGACGACTAATTGACGAAAATTCAATATCTTGGAAAGAATATAAGAATCTACAAATACTATAAGAATAATCTATTTTTCCGTCTGTAACGTTTGGCTGAAATTTTGGTGACGAATTTTTCGGAATATCACCAACTTGGTGACTTTTTAAATGTTACCAAATTGACGAAAATGTAACCCAATTTATAAAAATTCTCCAAATTGATGAAACTGACGCTGAATCAATCAAATGACGATTAATTGATGAAAGTTCAATATCTTGGGAAGAACATAAGAAGACTGTAAAAATAACCCATTTCTCCGTCCGTCCGTAAAACTTGGCGAGAAATCTAGCGGAACGTAGCCAACTTGGCGACTTCTTTAAATGTTGCCAAATTGGCAAAAATGTCGCGAAATTGATAAGTATTACGCCAAATGAGAAGAAATGTTTCGAAAATTCCGATTTCCGTCATGTAACGGACATACATTCTAGTATATACGAAATGCTTTTCTCTCCGTTTGTCTGTAACACTTAGTGATGTATTTGGCAAACTTAGTGAATAATCTAGCAAAGTATCGTCAACTTGACCGTATTTCGCCCCAGATTGACGAAAATATCGTCAAAATTGCATACATGATGCTAAATTAATAAAAATGACGCCTAGTTGATGATTTAATTATTAAAATATTTTAATATATGGACTATAGCGCTTATTGAGGATGCTATCAATATTGATAATTGCTAATGTAGAGTTGTGTGAAATACAAGTTAATTGGGTACTTTGAAATAGTATTACATGTTGTCATCCGGAAAATCGCCAAATGTACAGTTCAACGTTAAATACACAGTACCGTGGATCTTATACAATATTTTTTGACTGTAAAAGGAGTAAATTTATTGCATTATAAAAGGGCAATCATATGTTGTCTACATTAGATTTTATACGTTGTGACGGGGTCGAAAATCCGAATTTGAGTTTTCGACGGGAGAGCACGTTTCAAGCACCCCTGAAAGCGAATCAAATGTTTTTGAGGTAATCTTTCTCTCTCTTTTTCTCTCTCTGTGTGTGGAGACGATATCTCTCGAACGAATAGAGCGATTCGAATGAAATTTGGTACAAAAATTACAATCCATGAATACTGAAAGCCTATTGTTTTTAAACGCAATTGTATGTGCAGAACCCCCTTAAATTTTGAAGTGAAATTTTGAAAAAATCATCGAAAAATCAAAGCCTTTAAGTTACACAAATAGTCATTTCTTATGTAATGTTTCATTAGAAAACGATTGACGTACATTTTAGAACGCTAGTTTGAATCGCTCTCGAGATATTGCACATTTTTCAAATAAATTTTTCAAAAAATCATATAAAATAAAAAAAAATAATATTATGTGATAAATTTGGTGACATAATTCTCTTGGATCTGGCTCGTTCCATTCATAAGAAAAGATACTTTGGATAATACTTTTATATTTGGATGCCAATAGTCATTTATCTGCTATAAGAATAACTTATTTCTCCGTCCGTAACGCTTGGCGAGATTTTGGCGGAATGTCGCCAATTTGACGAATTTTTAAATGTTGCCAAATTAACGAAAATGTCACCAAATTGATTGGAGTGAAGATAAATCAATGAAATGACGAGTAATTGACGAAAATTCAATAGCTTGTGAAGAATGCAATTTGCGGAATCAATCTGCAAATTAAACCTTGGGAAAACGAAGGTTTTCGACAAAGAATTGGCAGGCCAGACTAGAATCAATAGAGACCAATGGAGCGGGCATGAAAAGACAAGCTTCCAGGGAGAGATAGAAACTGGCTCCAGGATCCAAGGTATCCAACATGGGGCAATTTCAGCAAGGATCAAGAGAAATATACAAAGATAAGTAGTTTTTTTTTTTAAATGTATAGTTGTAAAGGTTGTAAATATGTAAATGTATAAAATATATGTATTGTGAAATAATGCTTCAATGTGCAACCCATGGTATAAGGTAAATGTTATGTAAAATGAAGCTCATAAAGCAAGTTCGTCGTCAAACGTTGATTGTGCAGATGGCGACATTTTTGTAAAATAAATGGAAAATTAAGTTTCTTGTAAATTGATAACTTGCTTTTGTTTCAACAATTGAATGTAAAAGGAATAAATTTTATGACAAGAAATATGTAGAAAAGTGGATATATGTATGTATATTTGAATAGATAATTATGTAATATGTATGTATATTTGAATAGATAATTATGTAATATGTATGTATATTTAGATAGATAATTATGGAATATGTATATTTAGATAGATAATTATGGAATATGTATATTTAGTAATATGTATTATGTATATTAGTAATATGTATATTTAGTAATATGTATTATGTAATATGCATATTTAGTAATATATATTATGTAACATGTATGTATGTTTAGATAGATAATTATTAGATTGTGATTGATGTAGTATAATTTGAATTCTGCGGAAAAATGAAAGCGAATGTAGTTTTTTTTTCATTGTATATGATCTAATGGGTAGAGGAACATGGAGGAATGTTCGCGCATTTAAGGAATTGTGTTTTCCGGGTTAAATTTAAAGAAGGTTAAACAGCGGTATGTTTGTTGTGTGCATTAAGAAAATTTCTAGATCATGTTGGGATCGGAATAGGTGAATTCCTGGAGTACCATTGAAGTCGAATAAGGCAGAAACAGTTGCGAAATGTTTTATTTTATAAAATAAAATTTGACAAGGACAATGGAAGTAAGCAGAAAAGGGGAAGGGCGAAGTTCGTAAGATACAAAAAGAATTCTAATTTTCGACCTCATTTCAATACTTTACATTATACTATGTATATAAGGAAAGTAATAATTAGAATGATAATTTTTTTTAAATATATGTTTTTATGTCACTGTTATTACTTTCCTTATGTACATGTATAATGCGATGTCTTTAAATATTGCCAAATTGATAAAAGTGTCGCCAAATGAGAAGTAATGTTTTGCAAATTTTGAATTCTGTCATATGACGGTCTTAAACCTTCTAGCACCTTAGGTAGGTCGGACGGTCTGGGTCGAAGGAGAAGAAGGAAGAGGCATACCTTCTAGTATATGAGAAATGATCTTCTCTCTGTTGTCTGTAACACTTGGCGAGCTTGGAAAATAATCCAGCAAAATATCGCCAACTTGGAGTTTTTCGCCCTGCGAAAATATAGTTAGAATTCCAAAAATGACGTCAAGTTAATGAAAATAATGCTTAATTGACTAATTAATTATTAAAATATTTTAATATATAGACTATATTTCTTATTGAGGATGGTATCAATATTTATGACTATTAATTTAGAGTTGCGTGAAATATAAGTTAATTGGGTACTTTGAAATAGTTTTACATCATGTTGTCATCCGGAAAAGCGTACCATCGATCATATACATCATTTTTTCACTAAGAAAGAAGTAAATTCATTACAATATATAAGGAAGATATACTCTCCACATCAGATTTTTTTTTCTTTTTGTTAAAGAGTCATTTATTTATGCACACGAAACGTGCTGTGCACTTTTCAATAAAGTCAACGGTTTAGCTTTACAAAAAAAGCCTTTCAACCTGAATTCTTCTATTTTAATTGATGCATGTATGACCATTAAATTATTTTAATTACCATTATTTATTTTAATTCACTGGAAAACATTTAATAAATAGCTGTTTTTTCACACTGTACAAATTCCAGTTTCGTTCTGCACAAATTCTTTCCGTGCTGCACAAATTCTTTTCGTGCTGCTTGTTCTCTCCTGCACGTTAAAAATATCTGATCCGAGCAATTATATAAGATAACACAATCTAACATTCTAAATTTTATAAAATATTTTTTCACAATTTACCGTTTTTATCCACTTTCTATTTTATCACTTTTTTCATTTTGATTTTAAAAACATTAGAGGAGTTTTGACGACGCAAACTTTTATAAATACCATTATATAAAGATCTGTTCAGTTTGTCTTTTTGCATGAGTAATGCCAACCAATACTCGTACTTGAGTCGTATATTTTTTTATCAGTGTATCATCAAAAGAACGTAATATTTTTCTTTAAGATTCCGTGTATTTCTGCATTCCCCAATAAATAGAGATTTTAGGAATGTCCATTTTTTTTTATCTATTTGTTTTTAAAATATCGGTTTAGTCTGTTTGAGAGCGATGGATAAAGTTCAGTAATTGTAGGGAGAGTTTTCTCTGCCTTTCTTTATGGAGCGCCGAGAATTCTGTACACCTTCTTGAGGAACTAACTGATCATGCGCGTTTGTTGAGGGAGCATGAGCGGGGCGGAGTTAAAACTCTCCAACGAAACACTCAAATTTTTAGGCATTGGGAATACGCGGAGGGCTAAAAAACGGTATCTGTATTTTATTCGATATCACTAAGGGCAGTCTTAATTTTTGAACCATTGAAGTTGACAAAATTAAATTTCTTAGAATTCCTTTAAATAGAGTCGAAAATATCCCTTTTCTGAAAACACGCGCTATTAAAAGTTATCGCCTTCTAACTTCAGGATACTTTCGCTGGCATTTTTAAAGATTTTATTCCATAACAGGTAAGATTTAAATAAGTACACATTACTTTTTTCCATTTGAAGTGTATTTTGGTTCTGACATATTCATTTTTTTAAAATTTCTTTCATTTCTATTGAATCTATGTGATTTCAACGGTTGTTTTTTAGTTTTAGTTGTTTCACTCTCAGTTATTGCTCATATTGGGAATATTTTGCGATTGAATGTGAAGTTAATTACAAAATAATATTTAAGTGCCGGGGCGGGTAAGAAAATATATTTTTAAATAAAGAACAAGACTATTAAATACATTTGATATCAACAATCGCAAAAACTACAAAACAGCTGCTTGTCACAGATTTCCTCCCGAGGGGGGGGGCACTCCTAGTGGGTGGTGTACGGCTCTTTATAGGTCTGGTTCTCATTTCCTGGGGGTATACAAATCTGCGGATTGTCCCCGGGAGTTCCTAATCGGTCTCATGAAGTACAGGTTGTACCTCTTCACAGGTTGCGGAGAGGGATTGGTCTTTGTGAACATAGCCCCAGATCCGTAGGCGACTGGAGTTGCGTCTCCTCTGGACCACCTCCCGGTTTCCGCCAGGTGAATGGTTCCGCTGGGTTCCCGCGGTCAGGGATCTCGCCTGTGTGTGGATATAACCTCTTCGGTCCTCCACCCCTAGCAGGTATAAATCCTCAGGTTGCTGCGGAGGTACTGACTAAATCTGAATCTGTTATAGGAAAGAAAACACTAAACAATTTAATTTACCAATAAAGGAAATATTAATACATTATAATTTTGATAAATTCATAGAGATGTCAACCAAATTTCATTCGACAAATGAAATTTTATAGCTGTATTCCTAATTTGTGCATCTAACAGATAAGACTAAAATTGAAACTTTATATGCTATAATAGTTTTTTGATGACCATGTTATAAAAAACTCATTTTCAAATGTTTTAACAGTTTTTGCAGACTCAGCTGTTCAAATTATTTCTAATGTAAAAAAGAATATTTTTAACATATAATTTTTATTTAAAAAAAATAATAAAGGATTTATGCCAGATCTTTTACTATATATTTTTTTATTTTGCTTATAAATACTGGAAATGTAAGGAAATGCAAAGTACTTTAATAAACGTGGATAGTATGCTAACTTAGTAGTAAAACATAAAATAAAAAATATGTATTTTATTTTCGTATTTAGAAAGAATGTTTATTTTTCAGCCTTGTTCAGTGATATCTTTATCAAATAAAAGTGCACTAAAATCTGTCAAAAGTGAGTGACTTGCGTTTTTGATAATAGTAATCCTTAGGATGGATAATTGTTTAATAAAAGATGCACCTGAAGAAATGATAACAAAACTTATTTTAAATGTCATGGTTGACTTATAGATAAAACCGAATAAAAATAATGCCTATGCCTTGATATTATAACTCTTTATAATTTGTTTCTAAACATGTTTTAAAAAAATATTCATTATTTGTATTTTAAAGTTTTGTATTTTACTTGTACAATGAGTCAATTGTAATCAGCTCGGAAGGATTTCCTCCTCACAATTTTCACACTGACTTGTTTTCTTTCTCTCTATTTTTTTTCTCTCTCTCAGTTTCTCCATTCCGCTTTTATTGTCTTCATCTGAATCGTCACACAAAACTACCAATCACAAATACAAAGTAGAAAAATAAAAGTTATTTTATTGCTCAAAAAAAATTTTTTTTTGATCATCTAAAGAGGAATTGTGACCGTATAATTAAGAAAGAATTAGTATTATATCTGTGGAGTTTGTAAGAAGTGGACGCTAAACGGGGTAGTCATGAAAAGTACCTTTCACTTCACTTTCCCTGTGGTCAAGTTTCAATCTTCAGGGTCGTCGGGGGGCGGAGGGGGCTGCAAGCGGATTCTGAGAAACTTTACACACATACCCCTCTAGGGCGTGGTAGTCCAGTGGTTAGCGCGCGGGAATTACACTCGGTAGGCTCCAAACAGCATCGGGCGCGGTTAGTACTTGGGTGAGTGACCACCTGGGAACACCGCGTGCTGTTGGCACATTTCGGGCGCGGTAGCCCGGTGGTTTGCGCGCTGGATTTGCACGCTGCCACAACTACCGCCGTGTTCATGCGGAGTACGATCACGTTAAACATGTGGGTCCGTAAGTCCTTCCGAGAGGTTGGTGGGAGGGGAAGGAGTGTACGGTCCTTGTGGATGCCTCCCCCCACTGGGTTCCGGTCTAAATTGGGTGGCACTTCCCGCCCGTCCAAACAGTTACCTTACACCTTTCTGATAGGGCGGACGGTCTGGGTCTCAACAACAACTCATACCCCTCTTATTCCCGGCCACTCAAACAGCTGCTGTAAACCCAAGGGCCAGTCGAGTGATCTGGGTCTTCGACACATACCTCTCTTTTATTCACTTCCGGGAACAAATCGAAAATAAAGCTTCGTTATGTTTAGTTCAGTGTTTTACAATATAAGTGTGCTTCGAATAGTCGGAGAGCCAGCAACGCTTTTACCTATCCCATCGAGTTAGACCAGCCCTCCTAGGCGACCTGTTTTGGTTTACGCCTTTGGGATGGGAGGCGAAGAAGATCCGATCTCTTAACCAGCAAGGACACAACCAGGGGAGTGAGCTTAGCGGACCCATTCACCGGATAAGGTACGAAGATAGTCCCGAAGAGTCTCGATCCCAGTCACCGTTGAGTTTGGGTTCAGGTCATGAATAGATACAGTCCACTCCACGTTATAACCTGGTTTATACCTGGAAGTGTCCGAATCACGAACTCCGAATCACAGCGGGGAAGCGCGACAGCCGTGTACCTCGGATTAATATGCCCCCGGTTAAGGACCTACCGTCACCCCCGATAGAAGGAGTTTTCGGAGGTGACGGACCTACCCCATCGAGTGCAAACGATTTGAGTATTGCATGTGGTAGAACTTCGTGGTGTCAACGGAGACCAGTAAGTCTGGAAGTCCCTTCAAGTAGCTTTTGCACTGGGCGTATTTTTTAAAAATAGGCTAAAATTGACATCTACTCACCTCATTGAGTACATGGATGAAATTGGTGCTAAATGATAGGTTTTTAGGTCACATAAACGGATTTATGAGTCTGGCAGTCGTTACAGGTGGCAGACTGCATGCCAGACTCCTCAAAAGTTTAAATTTTGAAATTTTTTACATCTATACTTAAAAACTTATATGTAGAATTGAATAAAATTTTATATTTGGAGGTTTTAAAATATGTGCATTAAGAATATGTGCAAAAATATTACGTTATCATTCACTTCCCCTCCCCCAACCAAAATTTTAGATTTTTTAATAATTTAAAATATCAAAATCTAAAACTTTTAATTAAGAATTTTCGTTTGGGTTATCTTACTACATATATAAAAGTAAGAGCGATATCAATAAGTACATATTTTAGTGAGATATAGCTGAAAATCTCTTAGAACAAATTGCCATTGAAAACACCGAACTGTTAGAAAAGTTTCCATCGCAAAAAAATAAAACATTTTTTCTGAGTGTTATTTAATATAATAAATAGATTGGTGTGCAAAAATATAATTTTCACTCAACTTATTTTGTATTTTTTTGTCCCAACTTACCCCATCGACCCGCCGAGTGCATGTATGCAACTTATATCTTTCGTTAGCTTTTTACAAGATAAATGCGAATTTACAAGTCTTACATTCATCCGACGTGGTTAAAAAGATCGATTTTTCCAACGCGCTTCCTCATCGAAGAGCGCATTTCAGCGGGAAATCGAAACTTTTACTTAAGGAAATAGAATACATGAAATCGGGCAACAGAACAGTGGTTATAGAAATAATAATAAATATTAAAGTTACGTTGAATGTTTTCTATTATATTATCCAAGAGTTAAACAAGAATTAAATAATCACACACTTACTTAAAATACACAATATATATATATAGAAAAATTGAAATATAAAAAGTGAAAAAAACATGTAAAAAACATGTAAAAAAGGAAGGATGGCTCGGCAAAAAGCTTACATTATGGCGGTAAGGGGTTGTGACCTTACTCCCCAGTTCAACGAGCTCGTCAAAATCGCCGCGGCATTTTCACTCCTGGTCGCCAGCCCTGGCCCAAGCCAACCTCCGGAGTGACTTTGAAATCATCACGAGACCTGGATAGAGATGTGTACGAGAGCCATATCACCACAAATAAAGCCAACTGAATTGCCGACTCAAATGAAATGTAGTTCCAGCCTCGGTCCTGTGATCACAGTGCGGTCCTGTCATATGGAGGGTTCGATGATTTTGTCTCTAATTGAACTCAAAAAATACTTAAGTCTTACACCATATGCAAAATTGTTTCTGTATAAATTATCAATATTTTTAATCATAAAGGAAATTGGATATTTATTAAAAAATGCTTGTTTTAAAAATTCTTGATCAAAATTGATACGTAAATGTTCCTCTTTGATAGTTCTTTTTATTCTGATTAAACCTCCCAAGAAAACATTGCGAAACACATTCAAATGTATGTTGGAGTTCCAATGTATAATTCCAATAATAGGTAGTTTAAATTGTTTTCTTTTATCATAGATGGTGAATATGAGAGGGATTTGACTATAGTTGATATTCAAATCCAAAAATTCGACCTCTTTGTTATTTTTAAGAGGGTTTTCCTTCAAGATGAGGTTTGGTGGATAAAAATCAAAGTTCATTGTGTAGTTTTCATTCTCATATCCAATAATTACGTCATCCACATAACGTAGGTATATGATTTCGTTGTTTATATGAGATCTTCTTTCATAAAAACTAAGATATATATCAGCCAATATGGAAGAACATCCCCCCCCCCCCATGGGGATGCCCTTAATTTGTTGATAAATAGACAATCCGTTGTAAAGGTAATTTTCTTTAATAACTATTTTGATTATAGACTTGAATTTATTGAATTCCAGACTCCTTTTTAAATCATATTCTTCAAACAAGCTGTAAAGTATATTTGTCATGTCATCTAGATCTATAGTATTAAATAGTTCTTGGAAATCATAAGTTCTTAAGTGCAAAGGATGTTTATGATCTTTCAATATATTGATCACTTGTAGACTGGTTTTTATAATATAGCTTCCTTGGTTATTAAGTTTCAGCAAAATAGGTTGTAAAATCCTCATTAACATATTATTGGCTTTCGTGAGATAGGTATTGCATCCAACAGTAACTGGTCTGAAAGTAATAGGACTTTTATGAAGTTTCGGAATATTAATCAGATACGGATACTTTATAATTCCTGTATATTTGATACCAGTTAATAAATACAAAGCCTTGATTTTATTTGAGATTTCCTTAAGGGAGAGGTTGATTTTACTGTAAAGAACATCATTCTCATATTTTTCTTTCAATATGTCAATGTAAAAGAGCTTACATGTAAATGCATAGTTACTTGATGCCTTGTCAATATAAGTAATTATAAATTGATTTTGAATGTTCTTCAGAAGTTGGAAGTTTATTTTACATTGGTCTGGAGGTTGGTAAAGTTAGTTGTTTTCTATTATATTATCCAAGAGTTAAACAAGAATTAAATAATCACACACTTACTTAAAATACACAATATATATATATATATATATATATATAAACGAAAACGAAGCTGAATATTGGACCCTTTCTTAACTATCTTACAACAATGGTTATTCATATAACCATTGTTGCAAACAAACTGTCACCCAACCACTGACCTATATGTCGGTGAACCCCATTAAAAGGGTTTCAGATATTTGTAAAACGAGTAATTTCTATAGCAGGCCCAAGACGGGCTGACCCGATTATGTTAAAATTCGAAGGAATTAAATTTTACCATACAAACAACAACAATATGCCAAATTTTATGTCGCTACTATTAGTGGGGCCTGGTTGATTAGGGCTTCAAAGATTTGAAACGCAACAAATATACATACATGGTGTTCAGTTAATGCGGCGACAAACTCAGAGGGTTGTTAGTACACATCAAGAGGAACACAAATTGAAATGGACCACGATGTCGTAAACCACGTTTAGTCAGTGAAAATCGCAAAAATACGTATGCAGGTTCTGACGTCACGCAGGGACGACAAGTACAATAATAATTCAAAAGATTTATTTGACAGAATGTTTACAACACAGCTTGTGGTGGGTGCACTGTACCATGCTGGAAAGGGAACGATGAGAATGATATGAACGAAATTATTACAGGTGTTGTTCAAAGTGGCGGCATCGGAAGTCGTTGTAGACTACGCAATGATGTCCGAGGCCGCCACTTCGGACATCTGCAATAATTTCGTTCATATCATTCTTATCGTTCCCTTTCCAGCATTGTACTCTGTACCACATATTGTAATCATGCTGTCAAATAAATCTTTTTCTAGTTATTATTGTATTTTTTGTCGTCCTCGCGTGACGTCAGAACCTGCATACGTATTTTCGCGATTTTCACCGATTAAACGTGGTTTGTGACAACATGTTCCATTTCAATTTTTGTTCCTCTTGATGTCTACTAACAACCCTCTGAGTTTGCCGCCGCATTAACTGAACACCTTGTATATGCAATATATATTCCGTTTGAAGTTAAATAAAAGGCTGTAAAATGTGTAAACTAAAAGCATTACTACGCGATTAATCAGGACCTGAAGGTGCGATTTTTCGCTGTTATGTGCGCTTTGGTAAATTTGATATTTCTGTCGCTTGGCATCAAATATACCACCTCGGATGAATGCAAAACTTGTAAATTCGCATTTTTCTTGTGAAAAACTAACGAATGACATAAGTTTCATCCATGTATTAAGTGGGTCGATGGGGTAAGTTGGGACAAAAATACAAAATAAGTTGAGTGAAAATTACATTTCTGTACACCAATCGATTTGTTATAAATAACACTCAGAAAAAATGTTTCATTTTTTTGCGACAGAAACTTTTCTAACAGTTGGCAACAGAAGTTTGGACTTTTCCATATTAATTTATTCCAAGAGATTTTCAGCTATATCTCACTAAAATATGTACTTAATGATATCGCTTTTACTTTTAAATATGTAGTAGGATAACACAAACGAAAACTTTTAATTAAATTTTTACATTTTAAGACTTTTAATTTTTTTTTAATTTAAAATTTTGGTCAGGGAAAAATGAATTATAATCTACTAATTTTTTTACACAATCTTAATATACATATTTTAAAACCTTTAAATATAATATTTTGTTGAATTCTACCCGTAAGTTTTTGAGATAGCTGTTTAAAGTTTCAAAATTTCGGCATTTGAGGCGTCTGAAATGCAGCCTGCCACCTGTAACGACTACCAGACTTATAAATCCGTTAATGGGACGTTAAACCATATCATTTGACACTATAAAGGGGGGAGGGGGCTTGAGGATCTGAAAAGGCTTTTCGAAAAAACCCGTAATCTCGTTTTTAGAGAGGGGGGGGGGGGGGTACGAAAATCGAGCTACATTATGTTCTGTCCGATGGTTGATACTATAAGTGGGTAAGGATTCAGTTTTGTAGGTGACCAGGGGGTCTTCTGGATTGCCTGAAAAGAAAAATAACATTTTCTTCGCCTTTGGGGGGATCAAAACTTCGGCTCCGTTAGGTTCTGTCCCGTAGCTGATACCATAAGTGTCGAAAGACTCAGTTTTCTAGGTTATGGATGAGGGGGGGGGGCGTGGAGAGCTTCTGTATGGCCTGAAAAGACACAGATTCGTTATATAGTAGGTAGTTTTGGTATTTCAGTTTCAGTTACTATAAAACTTTATTTAAAAAACAAAGTTTTAGTCGCAATTCCATTTCATTCTACCAAAAGACGCAAAAATTATTGTCTAATTATTAAGTCTAAGTGTAGAGGTTTGCAATTGAAGCTAATGAAGTTTAAACTTCGAATCTTCTGCTGGAAAATGTGCACCCCCGAATACCTGTTTTCTCCAAAATACCTGCATTTTTAATGTGAAGAAAATCTAGAGTTGTATAAGTAAATTTATCAGTCATTTAAAAAAAATCTTTCTACTGAATTTCAACTAGATAGTCCAACGAAAATCCACATGTATGTGTACCAAAATTTGGAATCACACTCTTAATGTAATGGGCAAAATCGCTGAGATGGGTTCGAATCTTAAACAGGTCTTGAAAAATAAACCTTTGACCTAGCATCAAGAAAACGCCTTCTCGCTTGACGGGTTTTCATTGCGATCTTTGGAATTTGTGCTGAATCCATATCAGCCATCATCTAAGCCAGCGGTTCTCAACGGGGGCCATATAACCCCTCGCCCACCACGGATAAAAACAGAATATTGGGAGGCGCGGAAATTCACTTCTGCAACATCTTACTGAAATATTAAAAAAGAAAGTAAAATTAAAATAATTTCGTTTTTTTTATAGAAATGATATAACGCAACGTCGTTCTCACATTTGACAAGTTACGGCTAAATCTTCACACGTGTGTGTGATCACTAACAACACTGCAACCAGATATCCGAATATTTGTTCGTTTGTGTCAGCCATAAGTATCTTACTAAATAAAATTGACAATATTAGCTGCATATTACACATTTCATTAATAATTATTAATACGGAACTACTTAATGTAAAACAAGAAAGATCAATCATGCATAAAGCATTGGTTATGAAACGCTTTCCAACTGCAATGTAATTTTATTTAAACATCTCTAAAATGCGATACATTCAGCGGTGATATTTTTAAGATTATCACAATACTACAATTTTATATTTGAAAACTTCATAAAAAATAAATGAGCTTTATTCAAATAGCGACATCGAAATATAAATCGCCTGGCTCTCTATATAAAAGCAGTGAAAATTTCATCCATAAATTTTTTCCATTCCCTTCATTCTGCGACGATATTTTTAAAATTATCACAATACTACAATAATTTATTTTACTTAAAAACTCAAAATCATGGAGGTAAAAGTACTGTATAACTTCATGCTTAAATCTTCATCAAAAAAGGAAAGATAATCGTCTACTTCTCTATGTAAAATCAATGAATGTTTCATTCATATCAGCTATATTGTAAACTCCAGAGCTAGATAATTTTGTGTTAAAGAAATTCAGCAATTCTTATACAACTCATCTTACATCTTGATCTGTTTACATTCTCCATACGTGAAAATCAGGCTTCGTTGTAGAAATAATCGAAGTTTGATCATTTAAACTCACAAATATTGTAATTGCATTGTTGCAGTATAATGCACAGAAAAAGTATAAAAAAAAGCGGTTTTAGGACGGATGCAACACTAAATATAAATTAAAAAGAACTTTAAAAATCACGATTTTGACACAAGATGGATGGCATTAATCATTTAAACTGAAATATATTGTAATTGCGCTGTTTCAGAATATACATGCACAGAAATTAAGCAAAAATAAAGCGGTTTTAGGACTGATACAACACTAAATAAAAATTAGAAAGAACTTTAAAAATCATGATTTTCACACAAGATGGATGCTATATTTTATTTTGAAGTGGATCACATGATCTCTTCATAAGATATGGGTGTAATTATGATTTTAATTTTTTTTAAAAACTATCGAATATATTTTGCTGAAATTTTTTTTATATTTTTTATGAGGTAATTTGTATATTTCCTAAAATTTTCGAAACAATTTGTGAATTTTAAATTTGATTAAAAAATGTTTGAAAAATTAGGTCCCATAGGGTTTAATGCATTTCATTTTTTCAACCCAGGTTCAATCCAAAACTAATTGGGTGATATTATTCATTTATATTCCCATAGGTTCCACAGACCGTCTGAACAACATACTAAAATTTCATTTTGATGAAGTCATTTTTAGGGCAGTTACCGTGCTACCGGACAGAGAGACAGAATGAACAAATTCATAAACACTTTCAGCTATGTTGTAAAGTGTTAAAAAATTAAACTGTCAAAATTTGATGTATATATTACAATCATTATTTTAAGCAAAGGTTTACTTTATTGTTTATTATAATTATATGTTTCCTGCTCAACCGGTTAAACATAACTTACGACAGAGTCTTATTTTTGGTGATTGTATTAGACTTTTTCGACATATCAACCAATCAGAAAGCAAGATCTCCTCAGTCCAATCTAATTCTACACTGTATTGCTAAACTGAAACAGAGTTTGAGGAACAGATGTAGGAGGGAGGGGGGCACAGAGGTAAATGAAATTTAGGGCCACGAATAAAAATAAATCTAATGTGAGTAGCACATGACTTTCCTTACAGACTCAAATTCCTTTTCTTTTTCTTTCTTTTATGAATCATTCAATTGAGTTTAATAGTACAAAATAACACGGATAATTATTTGAAATTAAACTGAATTTGATTCCTTTATTATTTCAGTTTTCTTTTTCATTTAGCGATTGGACGTTTTTCAAAGGCAACGTGGCAAAAATACGAAAAATGAAAACCTCGAGACGGTTAGACCTAGAGTTATGGGGTCGGTCTTATTCTTTTTGTCGTCAAAAATTACGTATAAAACAAGCATGTAATTGATACATTTTTGTATACGCAGTCTTTTACTTTACATTTTGCCAATTTTTGAGAGCCCATTTTGTAATAAAAGGTAGGTTCTTTCTTTCCGAATCGTACCAAAATCTAATCAGCACCACGGCTGATTTATTCATCAAATTTTGCGAAATTTAGTCAATTAGCTTTTCAGATAGATTGGATACATACTTTGTATGCGGGCCATTTCGCAAAAAAGCAAGTTATCTTTTCCGAATCGTACCAAAAATCTAATAAGCACCAGGGGGGCAACCCACTTATCTACCAATTTAAACCCACTTATCTACCATAATAAACCCACTTATCTATCAAATTGACTTATCTACCAAATTTTGTGAAATTTGGTCAATTAGTTTTTCAACTAGAGTAGATGCAAACATTGCATAGACACACACAAACACAGACGATGCTCTCAAAATAGTTTGGTGAAAATCCTTATAATAGAATCCTTATAATAGAATCCGTATAATAGAATCCTTATAATAGAAGGTGAAAATCCTTAGTGACCTCACACCCCCCCCCCCCCCTCTCCTCTGGAATTTGATGCAGCATCCAATCAGTCACCATATGAGCTCAATGTATAGCAGAATACGAGAAATAGATGGTTTAAGGGAAATATTTTCCTAGAAACATTATGGTAACTTTTTTGCAATCAATAAAAAAATGCTCATTTGAGAGATATTGAACGTACGCAAAAAATAGTGATAGGTTGGGAAAGGATGAGATATTTTGAATTGGATGAAAGGAAATGATCAGGAAATTTCTGTGAAAATTTCGCAACAACTTAGTTGCGAAATGAGTTTCGTCCATGATTGTGAAATTGAAGATAATACTTGTAATAATATTGCGACTTCTCGAAACCTTCACATAAGTTATTCATATCTTGTTCTAGTTAATTAGAGAAACTCTTATTTTGCGCTAATATTATCATTGGCACATATTTTTCCAGAGGTAAAAGTATTTTTCCTATAAAACTGATATATGGGCCCTCACAAAAAAATGCGCTCCTGGAAAAATATTTCGGCACCATCAAACATATAAAAGGGTCTTAAACTGTAATTCAAGTATTATTGCCCTTTAATCTCCGTTTTATAGGTTGCAAGGTCCATACAATTAGAAATAGCGTGAAATAGAGATATTTTCATCTATCGAACTTTCAAGTCATTACGTCACGCCGTTACGTCACTTACGTAGGTCATGACTGTGATTTTATCCTTTTTATGCATTTTCTTTGCCAATTACGGGTCAGTGTCTTCGGGTGAAATGCTCGCCTGGTTTTAATGTGTCGGTCTATGTATAATACTGCATAGGTTTGTACGTCAATTACGAAAGAAAAAAATATGACGAAGGCGGATAAGGAAGGAAAAACTAATATTAGAAATAAAAAAAGTAAAAAGTAAATTATGAAAAGAAACACAAGTTTCTCAATATCCCGCTATACAACAGTGGTGCATGGAAAAGTTGAAAATACAGTTTAATCACATACGAAATTAAACTAAATTGAGGGTGTAGGCCGATTCAATTTAAAACAATACTATATAAGTCTGATCATTATCTAAATTTGATTTTATGAAAAAACATGTTAAAACAAATCTGCCTACACCGTCGTTCCCTTTCAACGGTTTTGTATAACAATACGATTTATATAATATTGTTTTGAATGGATTCTTCCCAAACCATAAATTTGGTTCAATTTCGTGCATGATTAATATTTATTTTCTACTGCTCCATGCGCTACTGTTGTGTAGGGGTGGACATTGAAAACGTGTTGTGTCTTATAATTGATTCAGAAGGCACTCTCTTTTTACGCAGACAGATCACGGCTAACGATAAATACATAGCTTGTTGGAATCGGATCAATAGAACTGAAAATAGTGATATATACGCGGCAGCTGCGTCTTGGCTAAGGATAGACGATCTCCGATTTTCAAGTTATTCTCGAAGAACGGATAAATTCCTATGACGGGTCCAGGACGGGCTAGCCCGATAAGCTTCAAAATCGAAAAAAACTGAAATGTACCACAAGAGAAAACGTCATACCGAATTTCACGTTACTGTGATAAATGAACCTGATTATTTTGGACCTCAAAGGTTTGAACGAACACCAGTTCAAGTTAAATAAATTTTAAACAAGATGGATGCCATATATCATTTTGAAGTGGGTCATGTGATCTTTTCATATCATGGTCACGTGATCGCTTCATATAAGAGGTGTAATTATTATTTTAATTTTTATTTAAAAAACTACTGAATATATTTCGCTGAATTTTTTTTTATATATTTTATGGAACAATTTGAATATTACCTAAAATTTTCGTAGCAATTTGTGAATTTTAAATCCGCTTAAAAATGTTTGAAAAATTAGGTCCCATAGGGTTCAATGTAATTCATTTTTTCAACCCGGGTTCAATCCAATACTAATTGGGTGATATTATTCATTTATATTCCCATAGGTCCTACAGACCATCTGAACAACATACTAAAATTTCGTTTTGATTAAGTCATTTTTACGGCAGTTATCGTGCTAACGGACAGACAGACAGACAGACAGACAGACAGAATGAACAAAGTAATAAACACTTTTCAACTTTGTTGTAAAGTGTTAAAAAATCCAATATAGTCAGCTTGATGTTTACACTTTTTGCTTGAAACTGTTATTCTAAATTTTCATGATATTAAGTTTTTAACACTTTACAACAAAGTTAAAAAGTGTTTATGACTTTGTTCATTCTGTCTGTCTGTCTGTCTGTCCGTTAGCACGATAACTGCCGTAAAAATGACTTAATCAAAATGAAATTTTAGTATGTTGTTCAGACGGTCTGTAGGACCTATGGGAATATAAAGGAATAATATCACCCAATTAGTTTTGGATTGAACCCGGGTTGAAAAAATGAAATACATTGAGCCCTATGGGACCTAATTTTTCTAACATTTTTTAAGCGGATTTAAAATTCACAAATTGCTTCGAAAATTTTAGGTAATATTCAAATTGTTCCATAAAATATATAAAAAAAATTCAGCGAAATATATTCAGTAGTTTTTTAAATAAAAACTAAAATAGTAATAACACCTCTTATATGAAGCGATCACGTGACCATGATATGAAACGATCACGTGACTTACTTCAAAATGATATATGGCATCCATCTTGTCTCAAAATCGTGATTTTTAAAGTTCTTTTTAATTCATATTGAGTGTTGTATCCGTCCTAAAACTACTTTATTTTTACTTAAATTCTATACATCTACATACTGAAACAACGCAATTACAATATATTTGAGTTTAAATGCTCATCCAAATTTGATTATTTTTACAACGAAGCCTATTTTTCACCTATGTAAAATGTAAACAGCAAAATATGTAGAATGAGTTGCATTACAATTGCTGCATTTCTTTAACACAAAATCGTTTAGTTCATGGAGTCTGCATAGATGATATGAATGAAATATTCACTGATTTTAAAAAGAGAAGGACGATTTTTTTCGATGAAGTTTTACGCATGGAGTTTAATTACTTGTAGCTCCATGGTCTTAATTTTTAAATAAAATAAATTATTATAGTATTGTAATGAATGACATGAATGGGAAATTATTTATGAATGAATTGCTGCTTTTATAAAGAGAGCCAGGCGTGTTATTTTTTCTATGACGTCATTTGAACGAATTTCAGTTGTTTTCGATGAAGTTTTCAAATATAATAAATTATCGTAGTATTATGATAATTCTAAAATTATTACCGAGGAATGTATCACATTTTAGAGAAGTTTAAACCAGGCAATTTTATTTCAATGCCGTCATTTGAATGTAGTTCATTTTTTTTCGATGAAGATTTAAGTTTTCAAATATAATAAATTAATGTAGTATTGTGATAAGTTTTAAAATATTACCGAGGAATGTATTGCATTTTAGACATGTTTAAATAAAATTGCATTGAAGTTGGAAAGTGTTTCATAATCAATGCTTTAAGCATGATTGATCATTCTTGTTTTGTCTTTATTTAGTATAAAATTATACTTCAACTATTTCAACTTTTGGTTGTGTGTTTTTCACTCGTTCATTAATATTTTTAATTACCCTACATGCATATATATATAGAGAGAGAGAGTATAATGTATGTTGAATGTATTGTGACAAGCGTGTTTTCGACAGAAGAGTAACATCTTTGAACTCGAATTAAACTTATGTTAGGAAGTAGGTATATATTTTCGAATGGATGTTAGATATATGTTTTTGAAGGGATGTTAGTGTGTGTGTTTGTGTGTGTGTGTTTGTTAATGTGTATGTATGTCAATGTGTATGTACGCTAATGTGCATGTTTATGTGTATGTGTGTCAATGTGTATGCATGTTAATCTGTATTTATGTTAGTGTGTACGTGAGTGCATGTGTGTGTGTACGTATGCTAGTGAGTGTGTCCGTGAGTCAGTCTGTGGATGTGATATCTGATGAACGAATGGAGCGTTTCGGACGCAGTTTGGTGCGATTATTACAAACAGTGAATATTGGAACTCTATTCATTTTGAAAGCGATCGTACGTTCGAAAGATTCCTAAATTTTCGAATGAATTCTTGAAAAAATAATAATTAAATCAGGACATTCAATGATGCTAAATAAATAATCATTTTATTCGTATTTTCTTATTCTAAAATGAATGATGCAAATTTTGGAAAGCTAGCTTCAACCGTTCTTGAGATATTGCACGTTTTTCAAATAAATGTATCTAAAAATTACATAAAATTGAACAATAGTAACACTTATTGATAAATTTGGCAACTAATTTGGTAAAATTCATCAATTTGGCCACATTTTAATTGCGGTGTCAAATTAACGAAAATGTCACCAAATTGCAATAATCGGCGTCAAATTGATTTTCAGTGCTGCCCAAACTACGGGGCATTGAATCTGCGGTTCCGAAAGTCCCGCTGAGAGGTTGATGGCAGGGAAAGGAGGTACGGTCCCTGTGGATATCACGTCCACTGGATTCCGGTCTAAATTGGGTGACAGTGGCCCGGCCGTCCAAACAGATACCTTACTCTTTCTGGTAGGTCGGATGGCCGGATCGAAAAAAAAAGAGAAATATGTCAAATTGATGAATTAATAATTAACCTATTTTAATTTGATGGAGTATATTGCTTAGCAGATGTTAGCAGTATTTCCAATTGTCATGTTACATTTGCGTGAAATATAAGTTAATTTAGTATTTTAAAATAATGTGACATGTTGTCATCCAGAAAAGCGCCCAATGTTAGTGCACTTTTCAACGTTCAAAACATTTTTAACGCTTTCCAATATAGTTGAAAAGTGTTTATGACTTTGTTCATTCTGTCTGTCCGTTCGCATGATAACTGCCGTATAAATGACTTTATCAAAATTAAATTTTAGTATGTTGTTCAAATGATCTGTAGGACCTATGGGAATATAAATGAATAATATCACCCAATTAGTTTTGTATTAAACCTGGGTTGAAAAAGTGAAATACATTGGGGACCCTATGGAACCTAATTTTTCAAACATTTTTTAAGCGAAGTTAAAATTTGTAAATTGCTTTGAAAATTTTAGGAAATATTCAAATTATCCCATAAAATATATAAAAAAAATTTGAGCAAAATATGTTCGGTACTTTTTAAATAAAAATTAAAATCATAATTACACCCATATTATATGAAGAGATCGCGTGATCCACTTCAAAATAAAATATGGCATCCATCTTTTTTCCCAGTGTCAAAATCGTGATTTTTAAAGTTCTTTTAAATTTATATTTAGTGTTGCATCCGTCCTAAAACCGCTTTATTTTTGCATTTTTTCTGTGCATCTATATTCTGCGCCAACGCAATTACAATATTTTTGCATTTAAATGATCATCAAACTTTGATTATTTCTACAACGAAGCCTAATTTTAACGAATGCAGAATGTAAACAAATCAAGCCGTAAAATGAGTTGTATAAGAATTGCTGAATAATTGTAACGCAAAATTGTTTAGCTCTGAAGTCTGGAATATAGATGATATGAATAGAATATTCATTGATTTTACATAGAGAAGCAGACGATTTTATAGCATTGTCTTTTTTCGATGAAGTTTTAAGCATGGAGTTAGATAGCACTTTTACCTCCATGGTTTTATTTATTATTGAATTTAGTCACTCAATAGGAGCATCTGAGCCTAGACAAGATTATACGAACAAATTAAAGAGACCCATTAAACAAACAATCAAATATTATTTGGAAGTCAATTACTGTTCGTGGCAGGGGTTCCAAAATTTCTAAAATAATTAAAACTCTGTATTTGATAAAATAAATTTTAAATTTTAAATTACAAGCGAGTAATAAGAGACAAAAATTAGTCTCTGAAGCAAAACTAAATCTAATGGACCACATCTTAAAATCAAGAACTTTCATCTGTAATCAAGGATGTAAGGTCACCGTTGCTGTATCAGTGAGAGATTTATCATTTAAAATAACTTTGACATTAAAATGTATATTTTGGTAACCCAGAAGAAATGATGCAACAAGAAGTTTAGGAAAGTATCTTCATATGGTGGCAAATGGCGTATACACTTACTTCATTTTTGCCGGAACTAGTGAGCATTTTTATTCTCTTTCGCTTACTTACTTTGGACAACCAGACGAATTTTTGGAAAAATTGGAAGTGACATCTCCAGAACGGGAAGTGGAAATTCTTAGGGAGTCTCTTAACACCCTCCGGAATTTAATGCTGAATCTATATCAGTTGTCGCCTAAGCGCCCTATCCATAGTCAATCTTGCGAAATATATGTTTCATGTAAAATGAACATTTTTGTATCGGAAAGCGAATAAAGATTAGGAAGTGGAAATCCTTTGATCCACCCTCTTCTATTCTCCCCCGGAATCGGATGCTGAATCCAAATCAGTCATCATCTGAGCAGTATGGCAAAACTTTTGCATACAGCTTAGCATGGCGAAACTTTTGCCACCAATGAAAATATTTTGGAAGGAATTTTATTCTTAAAAGCTGAATTGAAAAAAAGTGAAACGTTCTTAAGTAGTGAAAAAGTGAGCATGCCAATATATTTAGAGTTTTAACCTCTAAATATAAAAGTTCGTTGAATTTGAAATGTACGTTTTTCAATTACAAACTTTGAAGAATTTAAAAACTGGGTTATATTTCAAAAAATTACATATCAAGTTTCATATTTAGTGATTTAAACATATTAATGCTAAGGTTGTATAAATATACTAGTATATAAGCCTGTCATATACAGCGAAACTGGTACTGTTAAAACATTCAGTTGCAACTTTTTATAAGAACGGTTTATTTTTGTTTTAACATATATGGGGCTTAGTGGTCTGATTCGAAAACTGGCTCAGTTGAGTTCCGGTAGTCGATATATAAGAGTCTTTTAGTCACCAGGGGCTTCTGGAGGGGTATGAAATGACTTTTTAACACCTCTTTCTATTTTTCCGCCTCCGGGAAAGAAATCGAAAATCCGAACCATTAGTTTGGCAGCTCCGTTATTAGTAGCTCTGTCATTAGTAGCTCCGTTATTAGTAGCTCCATTATTAGTAGCTCCGTTAGTTTCGTCACGTGGACAATATTATAAATGTGCAAAAATTTAGCTCTCTAAGTCAGTTTTCCGCAAACTTCTCTTACCCTTGCCATACATAAGATCTTCTCAAAATTCCGCGGTGAATCAAAAGTAAAATAAACAAGAAAAATCAATTATGTATAAAGCATTGATTATGAAACAGTTTCCAACTTCAATGCAATTTTATTTAAGCTTCTCTAAAATGCGATGCATTCCTCGATAATATTTTTAAAATTATCCCAATACCACATTAATGTATTATATTTGAAAACTTAAAACTTCATCGAAAAAAATGAACTTCATTTAAATGACGGCATTGAAATATAAATTGCCTGGTTTACACATCTCTAAAATGCGATAAATTCCTCGGTAATATTTTTAAAATTATCATAATACTACAATAATTTACTGTATTTGAAAACTTCATCGAAAACAAATGAACTTTTTCAAATGACTTCATCGAAATATAAATCGGCTGGCTCTTTAAATAAAAGCAGCATTTCATTCATAACATTTTTCCATTCATTTCATTCATCACAATACAATAATAATTAATTTTATTTCAAACTTAAAACCATGGAGGTACAAGTAATTTAACTCTATGCTCAAAACTTCATCAAAAAATTGTTTGCTTTTCTGTAAAATCAATGATTGTTTCATTCATATCAGCTATATTGCAGACTCCATGGGCCAAATAATTTCGCGTTAAAGAAATGCAGCAATTCTTATACAACTCATTCTACATCTTTTGGTATTTATATCCTCCATAAGTGAAAAGTAGACTTCGTTGTAGAAATAATTAAAGTTGGATGATCATTTAAACTCAACTATATTGTAATTGCGTTGTTTCAGGATGTGTATGCACAGAATTTAAGCAAAAATAAAGCGGTTTTAGGGCGGATGCAACACTAAAAATGAATTAAAAAGTACTTTAAAAATCACGATTTTGACACAAGATGGATGCCATGTTTTATTTTAAAGCGGGTCACGTGATCTCTTCATATAATGGTCACGTGATCTCTTCATATAAAAGGTGTAATTATTATTTTAATTTTTATTTAAAAAACTACTAAATATATTTTGCTGAATTTTTTTTTTATATATTTTATGGGATAATTTGAATATTTCCTTAAACTTTCGAAGCAATTTGTGAATTTTAAATCCGCTTAAAAATGTTTGAAAAATTAGGTCCCATAGGGTTCAATGTATTTCATTTTTACAACCCGGGTTCAATCCAAAACTAATTGGGCGATATCATTCATTTATATTCCCTTAGATCTCACAAACCGTCTGAACAACATATTAAAATTTCAGTTTGATAAAGTCATTTTTACGGCAGATATCGTGCTAACGGACGGACAGACAGACAGACAGAATGAACAAAGTCATAAACACTTTTCAACTATGTTGTAAAGTGTTAACAAAAAATGTAGAATTTACAAACTGCATGCACAGAAATTACATTTATTTATCATTTTTCATTTGATAAATTGAACTTCTCAGTTAACAAATATTTTTTAAAATTATAACTATAACTAACATTAAATTTATTAACTTATAACTAGAAACAAATATTAACTATTATCTAAACTTATGAGATACCTGTGCTTGTTTTAATGAACATAATATTCTTATATTAAGCTTAATATTACGGCAACTTAAAGTTATTGGTCAAGGCCTTTCAAGCACTGCCGCTTATCATTTTTTTATTAGAACTAGAGTTGAAAAAATGTGTTCACATATACGTTGCAGAAAATGGGAGCAGAATTGCAATAGCTTTATTGGAAATTCGAAGATATTCTTCTTAACCGAAATCACGAAAACATGTAATGGAACAATGCAGTCTCTTAGAGGAAGGTTGAAAGGCTCATTTTATTCTTTATGTGTGGCAGCACTGATTTTAAACTTTTTGTGTGGCAACAGTAATTAAGATACTACCATCTTTGCACATGTAAGTAATAGGATTAAATTCTTTTCAATTTTTGAAAAAAATCTCTTGATTTTTCTCCATTATTATTCATGGCTTTTTATAGTTAATTGGGATGCAAAATAAACTTTTTGTTCATTATAACATTTCATTTAATGAAATTAACTCTTCGGAGGTACAAGTTTTGTTTATTCCTCCTGAAGATTTTACAATTTCATTACCTTCCATCCATCGTTTTGCATTCTATTGCTAATTAGTAATATTTTGAATGGATTGTTGTTCTGTTTACCCAACTATTTATATTTCATTGACTTGCATTTCAATGAATTCTTAAGCTAGTACTCATTAAGAGCCTTTTAATTAGTAACAGGTGATATCTAATGTGTTTTCAAATTCCGTTTTTTTAGCTAAATTATTTATTTTTCCTTATTTATAGGCTGCGTTTAGCGCAATGAATAGATGTAATTTTAATGTACAATTTTATTACTGAAGATAATGCTTTGTTATGTTATATATATATATATATATATATATATATACAGGGATTGGACAAAACAATATGAACACCTGTGTAATAACAATACTCGAGGGAAACCTGTCGAGAATGTACATACATCAGTCTATGAGTAGCAGTGACAGCGGTAGGATGCAAATTATATTGCGGGGTTAAAACTTCGTTATGGCTGACCTCTCAGATTTCAAAAGAATGATTGTTGGGGTCCGTCTTGTCGGAGCCTCAGTAACGAAAACGGCCACCTTTGTTGGTGTCGGGAAAAGTACCGTGTAGACTGCAATGGCAGCCTATATCAAACAGGGAAATACATCATTATTAATATATATATATAATTTTTATACTTATTTTTTATTTTAATGTCTTTCTAGAAAGTATATACACTTTATCTAATATTCACCATTCCATCCCCCTTTTCTCTCTTTATATATAAGTTACCAATTGATAATTACCATTATCATATTATAATTAACATTATTTATCTGTTGTTACCTAGGTTAAAACTTTATTAAATTAAACTTGATAAACTTAATTAAATTTCCTATATTAAATATATATATATATATATATATATATATCACCTTGTATATATATATATATACAAGGTGATTCAAAAGTTCGGAGCAAAAGTAAAACGCTATAAAAAAATATCTATGGGTCGGAGAGACATGCGGTTTGCAGATTAATATTCACCGTGATGGGGGATTTTGTGTGGCATGAAAAAAAATTAGTTCAAACTCTCGACACTCGGGGGGCCGCGGCAGATAAAGGCATGGACTTATACATGGAGGTGATTGCACACATGATTGGCCTGCGAGATCCCCAGATCTCACACCCTGTGATTTCTAGTTGTGGGGATACCTAAAATCACGGGTCTGTAGAGGAAAGCCCCAGTCTTTACCAGCACTGAAAGGCGTCTTACGGTAGGAGGTAACAGCCATTTCCGTTAATACACTGGTTCATGCTATATCAGGCGTAAAACCGCGACTGCACTCAGTACTGGAATGTGGTGGTGGACACATTGAGCACTTGCAGCTGTAAATCATGCTGAAATAAAATATCTCATTTCACAATTACTACCTCGCATTGTTTTCTTCGCAGCAGAGCTCCCCCTAGTGCCGCGATTTTGAACTATTTTTTTTCATGCCATACAAAATCCCCCACCACGGTGAACATTAATCTACAAACCGCATATCTCTCAGGCCCATAGACATTTTTTTATAGCGTTTTACTTTTGCTCCGAACTTTTGAATCACCCGGTATATATATATATATATATATATATATATATATATATATATATATATATATATATATATATATATATATATATATATATATATATATATATACCGGGTGATTCAAAAGAATCACGGATTTTAATTTTTGACTTTGACTAGATATTTTTTTTCTTTATATCAATCTCTTAAGTAATTGATCTACTTATTCGTTCTACATCAATAACATTATTCGTTCTACATCATTCGTTCCACATCATTCTTTCTACATCAATAACATTAAAATTTAGTAAACATTAAAATCGATACATTGAGATTCAAAATTTGAGAGACTGTTTAGAGCTTTCTACACGAAAGAATAGAAAATAGGATTGCAATTTCAATCTGGATTATTTGATTATAAATGATTGTTTAGCCATGCATCTAAAGCTATCAGTTATTTCTCGGCCGCGCTGGGAATCCTTTAACAAGATGCTATTTTCAGTTGAATTTGATCTTGTTTTTGTTGTTTAAAGATCTAGAGAGAATTGAACCTTCGATCGACTTATCAGCTTACTTGAGTACGAAAAGTGTGAAGCCATTGCACTTATTTCGATAGTTTGATTTTTACATAAAATTTTTATCAAAACGTTCTGAAAAATTAAAAATTGATATTTTCTAGGTTAAGTTTTGTAACAAGGAGATGAAGTGATTCACAAAACAGGAAATCACATATAAGTAGACATTACTCATTAATTTCATCCTAACTGTGATGCTTGCGATCAATGGTCAATTTAAGTAATTATTATTTTAAATACAGTATAGAGTCCCGATTATCCGTTCTAATGCGGATAAAAAACAGCTCGAATACAGTTAGAAATCTTTCTACTGTACTGTACAATTTAGTGTTGATATTTGAACACAATGTTCTCCTCCCTTCAAGGGTCTTCACCATTCGTGTCATTAATGAAATATGTACAGTAAGAAGAATATTTACAATAAATACATGCGTAATTATATTATTATTTATTTAGTGCATATTGTACATACTGCGTGTACTCTTATCCTACTATTCGATGTATTGCAATGCTGTCTTGTTTTAAGCCTTTCGTAGGAGCTTTCGTTTTAAGCCTCTCGTAGGAGCTTTCGTTTTAAGCCTTTCGTAGGCGAAAGTTTTTAGTCTTCTTCTGAATACATATCCTCCTTCCCTTTCATTCTCATGTTTTTCCTCACTCACTAAATTTATAATTATGCCATCGACCATCTTCTGTTCCTCAGCCACATTCATACAATCTTAAATGTCTTCCGTTGTAACAGGTTCTAAAATTGGAAGATTCTTTACTAGCTCTGTGATCGGAAGATTATCTTCATAATCATTATCTTGCTCTTCAGTTTCACTGAAAAAACATCCAGTACTTTATGAGAGTTGACATTTTAACTTTATCAGAAAACGTAATTAATCCGTGGAAAAAACGAGCTAACTCAGATAACACGGAACTTCGGATTACTGGGACTCGGATAATCGAGATAATCGTAATCGTAAGTAAAATAAGTGCCATTTAGCTATAAAAAATTTCAGCCATTTTCACACCACCCATTAAATTGTCATCAACGATTTGAATACAGGAAACACTCATTAGATTTCTGAAATGTATTATCGCTATGGTTGAAAAACTAAAACATATACATGGATGATTACGGTACTTGGTGAATTTGGGGATTTAGAAATAAATTTTAGTAGCCCAGGGGGCTGACGTAAGTAAAGAGGAAAATTCATGTCAAAAGGGTTAAACACTTCTTAACACATTACACTTTGGAGAACACTTTTTAGTCAATATTATACAGCCTGCGAAAAAATATATGAATATTACTCGTTGTTAAGGTGTTACTCCAGTCCTACTGTTAAACTAAAAGTATCATTAAACTACGAATAATGTTAACTATAAATAAATGTGGATTTCATTTATGCAGGGCTCTCAGAAAAGTCCTTAACCAATCCCATAACTATTGTAAGGGAAGGCACATGACACGGTAGGTCTATCTATAGTAAAGTGACCATGTCCGATCGCATAAAAGGCATTGCAACGCCCCCTAGCGTATAATTTTAAAAGTCGGGAGTCCGGACATTTAATGTTTCTGAGCCAATAGGCGAGGCGTGCAGTCTGGGTCGTGGAAAAGTTAGGATAACGAACTCTGCAAAAAAGCGCTGTAGGAAAAAAACACAATTACAAAGTTGTAGAGTATTGTCAGATGAGTAGGAATTGACACTAGGAACGAAAGAAACGCGTATATAGAAGGCAATAAATATATGTCAGAAATTAGCATCTTCAGAACCTGTAATCCAATGACACCTGCAATGCTTGTCATATTACGTGGTCATATTCTTCCTCGAATTCAAATATACATTGCTGTTGACGGAGGGCGTTTTGAACAATTAGATTCTTGAGTTTTTTTTATCATTCCTGAATAGGACAACCATTCGCCAACTACCCTATTGTGTCAAATAAATGCCTCCTGTAACAGTTTTAATGTTGATTCCTACTAATAAGATAACTTTGTGATTGGCTTTTTTTAGTCTATCTCGCTTTATTGCAGAGTTCGTTATCCTGACTTTCTAATTTCTCTGGTAGCGAATTTCATAATACCCATGTTTGTTCTGTACTATTTATATCTATCTTTTTGAAGTTTCGAAGATATTTTGAGAGAAAGTAAGAAAAATACTTCACTCGAGCAGATATTTTTATAGTAGGAAAAATAGATATTTAACGAGATACAAATCCTTGTAAACGGATTACAAAGGAAAAAAAGATTACAAGGGGAAAAAAAGATTACAAGGGAAAAAAAGAGGTACAAATTGTTTTAAAGAGATACAAATTGTTTTAAAGAGATACAAATATCTTGCTTATTGTTCATAGCTTACTTTTAGTTTTGGAGACATAATTATTATAAACTTGAAAACCAGAAAATTTTCAATCTTCTTCAACTTGACAAGAAGGTTACTCGAAAACTATAAACGCTTTAAAGAAAAACACAAATCTAGAAAGTTGATTTCATAATACATAATTGTGTTGTTTACTATTTATGCCCATATTTTATAGTTTTAAATATATTTTGAATGAAAGTAAGGGAAAAAAAAACAAAAAAAACTGGATGTTTTATGGACACATACTTTTTTATGTTTTTTTGAAAAAGAAGTTCAAAATATTAAAATATTGAAATTACTTTTATATATTCGTAATTTTAAAATTAACAATCAGTAGGTTCATTATCTATACCCTATTTCCGGCAAAACATGGAAAATTATTTACATTTTTTTTCTATTAGGTTCTGAGATATAAAAGTCAAAAGTGTTTACATTTTTCGTAAAGCTCCGATTTCCGCCACAGATACCCCAAGCATAGATGTTATTCATAGATGTAAAAACATTTTTCTATAAACCATCCACAAATTATTTATCCACAAATAATTCCACAAATTATTTATTTATTTAAAATTCCATTTATAAAAATTTCAAACATTGAATACGTCCGGTCCGGCCCTATCCAAAGTTTTCAAATCTAAGCTTGAGTTTGACCTAGCTCGGCTCGGCTCGGTTCGGCCCGACCCTAAGCCCCTGATGTGCAAATATCTCCTCTGTGTAACATATTGTGATGTGCCTTTAATGCTTAACTGTGGCAGAAATATCAACATTTTTTTCTTATACATTATACACTACATTATTCCCCTTGTTTGTATGGATTTTATTTATTTCAGAAATGCGATTTCGATCATGGGTCCTGATTGCAGTGGTGTACGTTGTCTTTACTCCAATCGCTTTCTCTCGATCCCTCGTTGGCAAATATCAATTTGTAGTTCCAGCTCAAGGCCAAGATTGGAGATTAAGAGACCCTCTCCTGGCAGCCCCGCCGTCCTCCATCTTTGTAAGCACTCTCAGCGGTCTTCGAAAGATGACACACAGAAAAAGAACAGGTGAGATTTTTCCTAATTCAAGGACTGCAGAGTCTACATCAATATTTTCAATTTATTATTCCCTGTATAAATCAAGGAAAGAAACATTTGTACATAAAATGTTCTTTCCTTGATCATAAATAAATTTATTGCTTACTGTGCTTTGACTTCTTTTTCAAAATCGCAATATTTTGCAAAGAAATAGATTCATTTTAGTTTTCAATCCATTAAGAAATAAATACCAATTTTTATCTGAAATAAAAATATTTCATTAGTAACAGCATAAGTTGTTGTGTAAAAGTATGCAGCAATTTCGGAGGCAAAAAGCAGCCTTCTTATTCAGGTTCTCACAGAGGAACCACACTATTTTAGGCAAAGGGTATAATGCTCCGTGTTTCACATCAAGTTTCACTCCGTGTTCGACCATTTTAGGCAAGAAGGCGTCTGTCAATAAATTGTTGCATAACTTGACCCAGGAAAGAAATCGTTCCCAAACAAAAAATAAACTAGAGGTTCGAGACATTCCCGAGACTTTCGACTCGAAACAAGTGGACATTCTGAGTCAAATTCTATACCATTTTAGAAATTTCTTTCTGCATCCCCCTCTACACAATATGTGCAGTGTCCCACCCAAATTGAGTCCGAATTGCTGTAGCGGTTGAGATTACGAAGGGCCACTGATTTTAACAAATTTCGTTTTATAACAAAACTATGTACATTTTTCGAATTTTTTCTGTGTTTACATCTAGAACATATGCACAGTATACCACCCAAATTGGGTTCACATCGTTTCAGTGGCTTTTGTGATTACGGAGAATTTTTGCACCCATTCATCCGCCCACTTAAAGACCGACAAAAGTAATTTCTGGTATCTATGGACCCCTATTGATACAATGACTGAAAATCACTGCGGCAGTATGCAAATATTGTATGTTACAGCCAATCACGATTGACTGTCTAGATATATGCTAATTAGGCAGTCGTTGAAGACGCCAGCATTCTGAAGGATTTGAGGAGGTGCATTTAAATGCTGATATGAAGTGTTTATAACTTTTGTAGGATTATTTTTGATGATATTCGTGTTTCTATGACTGAAAGAAGACGAATGACAGATAGTGAGAGCTGGCGTGCTGTCGGACGCATTGAAGCAGGACAGTCAATCAAAGATATCATTATTTTCTTTGACGTTGATCATTCGGTAATTTCTCGATTATGGAAACAATTCCAATCAAGTCAAACAGTTATCCGGAGACCTGTGCCCAGTCGTCCAAGGGTTACCACCTCCTCTGATGATCGGTATATTGCTATAGTAGCCAAGCGGAATCGACGAGCGACCTCCACAACCGTTACATCCATGGTTGCAGCGGCACTTGGTAAGACAATATCTGCCAGTACTGTACGCCGAAGGCTTCGCGTGAAGGGACTGTACAAGTCAAGCTCGAGTACCATGTTTTTGTGTTCCACTAACCGTCCAAGCCAGAGGGGCAAGATTAAAGTGGAGTCGTCAACATGTCAATTGGACTGTCTCAGATTGGTGCAACGTCCTGTTCACGGACGAGTTCAGATTTGCCCTGGAATCAGATGATAGACGTGTAAGGATCTGGGGAGAACGAGGCATACGCAAACAGGCCAAGAGCAGCATCAAACATCACGCATTCAGAGGTGGTAGCGTCATGGTGTGGGCTGAAATTTCAATGGGATATCGCACAGAGCTGCACATCTCTAAAGGCGGTTCTGTGATGGCTGGGCAGTATCGGGATCAAGTCCTAGACACCATTGTGAGACTCTAAGCTGCAGCAGTTGGTCCTGATTTCCTCCTGATGGACGATAATGACAGTCCAGATCGAGCTAACATCATTGACGAATATCTGAAAAGTGAGGGCATTTCTCATATGGAGTGGCCGGAGTATTCCACCGACCTAAATCCCATTGAAAACCTTTGAGATGCCCTTGGACGTGCTGTCTCTGCACGTTTACCTCCTTCAGCCTGTCTCAGGGAGTTGGAAACTGCCCTATTGGAGGAATGGCCATTGCTCGCATCTGCGATGGTTGATCACCTCATTGAAAGCATGGGGAATCGTTGTAAAGTTTGTGTGAAGGTCCGGGATGGTCACATATACCATATTAATGTATGTTTTATTTGATTTGTTTGCCTTTAAACATCATTTTGTTAATGACCCAAATGCGACGTCATCATATAACTTACGAAAACTAATTTTTTTTTCATCTTTGTACATAATTCTTGTTTTCCTTAATTCATAAACACATTTGCTATCTTCATGTACAATTTTGAGTTAATCAAAGCTTTACTTTTCCATTTTTGTTGATTTAACCGTCCGTGCTTAACTTTTGGAAGCCAGTGTATATTTACGTTGAAAACTTGACTTGTGATTAAACCACGATCCTCATCATTTACAGACTACATCGGCTAAAGTAAAATATTTACTTAATCTCAGCTCGGCGCGGAGAAAGTAATGCAAATGTGTTGAAAGTAATAAATGTATTGAGCTTAAATGTAATGAAAAATACCAATGAGAAAGGAAAAAGAACGGTATAAGAATTCAAAAACATTTCAGTTAGTAGAGTGAGAACTATGAAATTAAATGCTATATAACAAAATAAATAAGAAACTAAAAAGTTTTTTTCTTTCAAAAAACTACATGAGGAAAACACCATCAACTAATTAAAAAACTTGTGCAAATTTATTGTAAAAATACACCGAAATCATATAATACTAGAAAAGTACCCGACGTTTCACTGGGGCTGTGACGTAGCGCGCCCACTCATCAGTTTATTTATTTTTTTGTTGTTGTTATAAGCTGGTGTATTGATAAAGCTTTCTTTGGTTTTCGAAAATTCGCTGTAATTTCCGGTGAGCGAACGCTTTAATAATGCGCAAATTTATAACAACCACAACGGCAGTGGGTGGAACAGCCCAGTGGCTAAAGCACTCGGATGGCACTCGGGCGACCCGAATTCGATTTTCGGCTCTGCCCAAACTGTTCACGCGGAGTACGGGCACGTGAAATATGTGGGTTTATAGGTTCTTCCGAGAGGTTGGTGGTAGGGAAAGGAGGGTACGGTCCCTGTGGATGCCGCCCCCACTGGGTTCAGGTCTAAATTGGGTGACACTATCCCGGTCGTCCAAACTGATATTTTGCACCTTCTGGTGGGTCAACCATTCTGGGTCGAACAAACAAACCACAACGGCAAGTGGAAGATACATTCTCGCCGAAGTGCATTATCCCTCGTCCCAAGTACCTGCGTATCAAATTTCGTGGTCGTACAACGTTTAGATTTCCCGCTACAGACTGCACATACACTTCGAGACATCCTCTCTTATTAAGTATAGCTGTACCCGCGCAGAGCATCTGCGCCCTAGACATTTCCGAAATGTTTAAAGATAGGACTCTGAAAATAATGATTTAATTAGCTCTCAAATTTTGCATTTCTTATTTGTCTGAGACTTATTTCAATATTTTTTTTGGCCGTTGAAATCTGTTAGCATCATTTCTCATTCAATAGCTTTATAAACAGTTTCATTATATATACAATTTCAATCATAATTATATATAGAAATGAAGCAGGGTATTGGACTCATTTTTAACTATTTAACAACAATGGTTATTATAATACATCCTTTTGCGTTGTCACGTGTTAAGAATTTGTTTTTTATAAATATATATTACTGCTGCATGTGGCGAGAAAAGATTATCTTCGCTATTGTTGGCGCTAAACGGCCGATTTCAACGCTTAAAAAGTTTTAAAATTTAATTAAAACAATTCTAATTAAAAATTTGAGAAAAGGCCTTTGAGATACACTAGTTCGGGTATAGATGTTACTGTGTGAAAAACCTCAGATCTGTAAGTGTGGTAGATATTACTCGGCATTGCTGACAAACATTCATACAGATTATTTCTTTTATTAATATAGATAACAAAAAAGAAGTATACAAGTGGAAAAGAAGACGTATAAGAATATTTTGTAAAACACGGAAACTACAAGTTTCCTTCATTTTTCGTACGTAGTTTCCAGTAGCGAAGCGTGATAAAATAACTTGGGGAGACAGAAAACCAAGGACCAAAATTTGCAAATAAAATGCTTACTGCTATATATTTCAGCAAGGTTGCGAATAAAACAAAATATAATAACTAAATTACAATGAAAATAAATTAAAAACATTTTGCAATTTCATTATTTTACGTAGTTAAACCCCAGTTTTGTTTCTCTGAACTGACTCAAAAACATTATATGCTAAAAAACACATTACACGGGAAACTCTATTTTATCTAATCTAAGAAACTCAAGTTATACAAGTAAGAAAAAAAATATACCATTCACCAAGCTGTACTTTTTCTGTTATTAAACGTTTAATTTATGAATTCCATAGAAAAATTACATATCAAAACTGTCAAACCCCTAAAATTTAGTGATTCTCTAAATCAAACTTGCTATAAACTTTTAAAATTACTCTTCAGAATCCTCAGACAGTAAACACAATGTTGACGAAAACAAAACGATTTAGGTAAAAAAGAAGACTCGGAATCCTATCATCAAGGGAGAAAAGGAATCTTCACACCTAAAAAATTGAGCTGATGTGTGTGTGTGTGTGTCCGTCCGTCCGTCCGTTGATGCGATATCTCACGAACTACTGGAGCGTTTTAAGCATAATTTAGTACCAATATTACGATCCATGAATACTGGAACCCCATTGATTTTAAACGCGATCAAAAGTCATTTCTTTAATAAAATCTTCAGAAAAAAAAAATCAGAAAAAATCAGGAGTTTTAATAATGTTAAATATATAATCGTTTTGTCCGTAGTTTTTATTCTAAAACGAATTACATAAACTTTAGAAAGCTAGCTCGAATCGTTCTCGAGATATTGTACTTTCTCAAATAACTGTATCTAAAAAAATACATAAAAATGAAGAGTAGTAAGTATAAGAACTTACTCCATGTAAAAAGCAGTCATATATGAGTTTAGGTGACTAGAATTGTTTTAAGCCCCCTCCTTCACTCCAAAACAGTTAGAACAATATGCACCCTTAACAAAAGCTGAGAGTGAACTTCTAAGAGGCAAACAACGACAAATTCAAAAGAGCAAGGACACGCAGAACGAAAAAAATCGTAGAACGGGTGAAAAACACTCAAAAACATATTATCACGGAACGACAAAGTGTCCCACTTTCGACACACGAAGACAAGGGAACTGACGCAAAGAATGAAATCTTAAACATTGAAACGAGATTTAAAAAACAGAGAAGAAATATATGAACTGCTAAATTATTACCAAAAAATGAAAGCCTTTGAAGGGAGTGAAAGTAACCAAACCTTTGTAAAGGGAAAAATAATTAGAAAATTACAATGAAATGAGACAGTAATTAAGATGGCAATACCGAACGGAAGTAACCGGTTTCAAGAGATAAATTCATTGATCAAACTTCTAAATAATTAACAGTGTTTGAAACTATGTCACAAAAGGCTATAACACGAAAAAAAACCGATTTCAGAAGTTATATGAGCTAACTTCATCAACTATAAGAAAATATAAATCGTTTAGTCTACTCAAAAATATCCATGAATGAGACTGGAATTAAGAAAGATATAACAAAACTGAAAGAAAAACAACCGGTTTTGGATGCTAAATGAGCTAACTTGTAAAGTCAAAGATGTGTATAAAGAATAATTTTCTGGTTAAGAAGGAGTAAGGAACTGCATGTTAATCAAAAACAAGAGTATCAGAGATCGAATAAATAAAAACTTCCAGTTAAAAGGTACAGAGGTAGTGTGAAGAAACAATCGGATTTAGAGAGCCACAATAGCGACTTCATCAACATAGTCAAATAACCAACGAACAATCAGTCTACTTTAAAAAGTACATGATACTGAAAGTATGAAAATAAACGAAAATTAAGGAAGTAACTGGTTATGGAAGCTATATGAGTTAACCGTAATAACTAAATTCCAGTACCAAACGAACAAACAACTTAAAACCAAAATTGAATGAACTAAAAAAATAATTGAGTCTGGAATTTTGTTTTATTCCCTCTGTTTCGATTTTATAGGTACGGTGCAGATGCCAAACTAGCTAATTATTTACATTAAAGTTTATAAACATTTTTCGAGTAATTGAAAAATTTTCCTCTGAGTAAAAGTTAGATTTTGAATTACGCAAATACCTCCCCCAGTTGTGAAAATATTTTAGACAAACTTTTCTTACGATGTAAAACTTTTTTCAGTTGGAAGTATGTGTTCAAAAGCGATAAGTCTGATTAATTTTTTAAAACACCCTGAATGCCTAATTTTTTTTTTCAAACAAATGTTCGAAGAGTTTTATATTCCATGTCTCATTAGTCTTTAGGAAGAGTTTGCAAAATTTCAAATTCATTTTGTTAGAGTGAGGCAAAATGTAAATATGCTTAAGTGCTTCCTGTATCTTTTTTAGTTACATTTCTGTCTTCTCAAACAGCAATGGGGATGGATCTAACTGATTACCTGTGGAGTAAAGCGCACGAGAAGCACAGAGCGATGATGCTCCAAAGGATGATGAAGAATGGAAAAAGGTACATATATGAGCGATTTTCATTTTATTTCTATTTTCAAAACAACTCCGGAAAAATATTTTTCATCCCAGAAAGAGATCGATGCTCATGCATTGATCTCATTTCTTGACATGATTCTAACGAGGGAACAGCAATGCAAATTTAGAACTTTTCAACATTGTTGACATTCAGATTTACTTTAAAATTCCTTATCGTAAAATACACTCTGAATTTTAGAGTTAATGATGAGGCGTGAAAGTGGGCTCAGAAGGTTTTTTTTAAATTAACTAAAAATAGACAGCTGTGAATTATATTAAAATATATTTTAAGAAACTAGTTTTGAATATATTGGAAGTAAGAGTAAAATTCTAAAATACTTGTAAATAAAAGGATACATTATACAGTAGTGTTGTTGATAATGGTAAAGTTTAGTTTATGTAAGTAGTTATTGTTATAAATCATAAGAACCGCCCAGTAAGGGGCTCTTTCTAATATTTGAAAAAACTCCCAATGCAGATAACAGCATCCGTGGACCGATTTCGCACTTAAGAGCAGGTGCATGGATGTAAACTTCTTTCTCTTGAGCTTAGATGGCTTCTCCCAATTGGACTTACTATTGCGTATTTTTTCCCAATTTTATCATTGAGAAACAATCAATGTATTCTGGGATTTTGCACAATAACCTTTGGAGAACCGTGACTCTTGTGTGAAACTTCAGAGTATATTTAAATGACGAAAATAAAAAAAAAAAGTTTCTTTAAAATTTGCATTAGCTACATGATTTTTACTTGCATGTTAATTTAAGCAAAATCTCATCGTAAAGTTAAGCAAAGAAAATTTTTCATTTTATCCTTACAATTTTCTTTTCAAGCAAAATGGTCAATTGTGTTGTAATAAGACGCCAGATAATTTTTATGAAATTTATTTAAATCTAAATAGTTAGGAATATATTTTATACAGTAATGTAATAAAGAAATGAAGGGAGAGGGTAGAGAGATTTTATTAAACAGGAGCAAAATGTGTCCAAACTATTAAAGTGAATGTTAAGGAAACTGCACCATATATATATATATATATATATATATATATATATATATATATATATATATATATATATATATATATATATATATATATAATATATACATAATTCTTAATATTACATATTTCAAATATATATATATATATATATACGTTATATGACAGGAAACTATGAAAACCTAACACGCTCCTGCTCTTTTAAATGGAACAGGTAAATATGTATTTATGAGAATCATGATGTCTTTATATACTCTTCCGTTTTGACACTGAATATGAAGACTTGAGATTTTTCGTGATATTAGCAATGGTAACCCAAATATTTTATTCATTGGATTTATGGATTTTATAGGCTTAGGAATGTTTTAAGTATTTTTAAAACTAAAATATCATATCATGACAAATGCTTTTCCAATTGGTATATAAATCCTTTTAAGTAAAGTCAGGTACCTTTACATTCTGTCATTAATTTACAAATGTTCTTTTTCATTGGTAAGCAAAAATATTTAAATGCCAAGCATTTTGTCATTTTAGACTTGTGATTTAACTAGAATTGAAAATTTTCCTTGATCTAAGCTTATTTTAATAATGAAAAATATATATTTGACTTTAATATACTCAAAAAAGCATATGCATTTAAAAAGAAGCCACAGAATTTTTAAAATTCATCTGAAACATTAAAATTCTTTCAGTTTACCAAAATTTAATTCTTTATTTTTAAAAGATAAAAATTATAAATGAAACTTTTACTTAAAATCTATAATAATAAAAAAAGATGTCTGTCTGTGTCGTCTGTAGCGAAAAATCTAAGCGACTCCTAGACATAAAATTTGGTACAGGGGTACCTCGATTCCCGAAAGAAAACACCTCCTCGAGATTATTTAAAAATTCGAATTAGTTTAAAAGTTAAAGATTATATTTAATAGAACTTGCTGCTAATGGATTTACGTATTTGATTAATAGCTCAACGCGCACGACTGAAACTATTGACACATGTATTGATCATATATTTTGTAAGGCTGTGTCTGTCCCTTGACAACGAGAGATTGATATTGCCGACCACTGTATGCAACTTTTGTATATAGCCATTGACCCATTTTCCAAACACTAGCGATAGCGGACTAAAATTTCATAGAACTTGCATTGATTATGAGCTCCTGAAGAGTAAGATTCTTGTTTGCACTTGGGAGAATGTCTATACTCATGAAACTGCTAATCCTGGTTTTGACAATTTTAATGAATGTTTCAAGACTTGCTTTGAGTCACGTCGGTATGTAAGAGCCATTTTTAGGTCTTAAAAGTGTGGCTGGATGATTAATGAGATTTTAAATAGAATCAGAATTAAAACCAAACTTTTTAGTAAACTACGAAAAAAACCCATGACACTGGTCTTCACGACACCTACAAGCACTTTCGTAACCAGCTAACTAGTGATACATGAGATTATCGAAATACCTTTTATCAAAGGTTATTTATGGGTACTAATGGGAAAGTTCACAAGCAATAGGCCATTGTTAATAAGTTGGTAGGCTGTGCCAGTATACGGCTATTCGCTCGGTTACCACTGCACAAGGAGAAATTTTAATAAAAGTGGAATTTTGCTGTCACGTCTCAAACCTCCATACCGTTACCAATGGTGTTTGGAATAGGCATATAAGTGATGTTCTGCATAATAGTGACTTTTTTATTATTCTACTTACTTATCCAGATGAAGTTTTGTGTACTCTTGGGGTTTTCCTCGATCGATGGATTCGATAGCATTACTGCTACTGTTATTCATAATACCCCTTTAATAAGTGATGTTCATCCCCATATCATTAATTTCAGCTTTGAAAGCGGCCCATTTCCTGACCAACTTAAATTTGTTGGAATTGTTCCGATTTGTAAGAAAGGTGATATATAAATAATCCAGATAATTACAGACCTATTTCTCTTTTGTCTATTTCTTTCAAAACTATTGAAAACATTTAAAAAAAAATATTAATTAAGTACTTGAACTTTATAAATTATAGTACCGAATGTGCTTAAATTGAATTTCTTAGTGAAATCAATGAGAGTTTTTTATGATGGCCATGGGGTTATTAGTGTATTTTTGGACATCAAAATTTATTGTGTTGATCATAATATTTTGCTGCACAAGTTGCAGAAGACTCGCGTTCAGGGCATTGCATTAGAATAATTCAGATATTATCTCAACTGGCATGAGCAATCTGTTAGAGGCCGCTTTGCTATAAGTAAAAAAAAATAGTTAAGCAGGCTGTTTTCCAGCGGTCGGTCCTGGGTCCGATTTTGTTTCTTGTCTTTTTTAACTACGTATGTTTGTTTAATTTTAATGGTATCTTACAGAATTACCGACCCACCCGAAGGTATATGGTAGATAAAAAGCCGCCCCGACAGCAACCCCTCCCAGGATACGGCTCGGCCCCCCCGTGCCCAGTGCCAGTGCCCCTAGGACACCCCCCCAGGAGGACGACCGGGCTCCCAGACGGAAACTCCGTCAACGACAGTGCAACAACGCTCGAGCCAAAGACCGAGCAAAGAGAAACACAACAAAACCAGACGCAGACCATGATACTGGTCTGTCGAGAATCATTCTCTCCTAACCACTTTATTAGGAAGGACAAAATAAGACAATTCCACTGATTCACTTGGTCAGGAAAGAATACAAAGTAAACAATATACACAAATTACATGCACCAAGCAACCAAGAAGAGCATTAAGTAACACATAGTTACAACAACACAATAAAAGAAGTAGCATTAAAGGTAGATCGCATATAAACGTCACTTAAAAGAGTAATTCAAAATATTCAAAAAACAATTTATAGTTCAGATAAAAAGTGTCCACTAGTAAACTAGGTAGAACTCGAGGTTTCCACTTTGGCAGAAGCGAAGGTTAAGTCTTTAATGTAAATATTACATTCATGATCTGTTCATATATGGTCCGTTTAATACATCATTTTAAATTTGACATTATGTCTAGTGCAAATCTTGCACACAGTTTTCTCTTCACATTCCACCGCCTTGTGGCCCTCTTCACCACAGTTAACACAGACTTCTTTATTTGGGCAATACTTACTAATATGTCCACAGAGTCAACATTTATAGCAAACATTAGCTCTAAGAAATTCCTTACAATCCAGCCTGGTCCATCCCACATTCACTTTTCCTGAATTAATCAGCACACCAAAGGTCACTGGATGTAAAGAGATTACCCAATTGTTACCTCTTTCTCCCTTAAAATGAGATCTAACAGTAAATTCCGTGATATTACCCATTCCTTCATTCTGAGAAACAATTTTCTCTTTCAAGTTTTCCTCAGTAATGTTCTCTTCAACATTATACAATATCATTTGAGAGCTTTCTTTTTTGGTTTGCCAACTTTAAAACACTTTAACTCATCTTGGTCCGCGAAGTCTTTGATAAGACAATCAATATCTTCCTCTTTAACAGTTTCAACTATAATTCCTCCGTTCGCTATTGTTTTAACTCCCCTTACACTTATATCCAACTTATGGGGATTAACCAAGCTTTGAACTTCAGCTCTAGTTTTATCCGAACGTTGCTCAATAGTTGATGAACAGTCAGTACATGTGCAGTCCCTTCTCTACTACTTGTGCATATGAAACATACTTTTCTGTTACACTTAATTGTCCCATCTAGACCGCAATTAGTGTTTGTTGCTCAATCATAACGGTCAGCATTAAAGCCAACTCGTCTCGAATTCTCGTTCGGACAGGAGAGAACTGCAACTTTAATCTTCCCCACTTCATTCACTATATTATTATGACAGGCAACAAACCTTGTCATAAAACCACCAATATTGGTCCTTAGATCCACCTTCAGAGCATTAATTATGTCTGCTCCGTCTCCCATTTCCACCTTACCCTACTAATGGAGAGAGTCAATAAAGTGGTCTAAATCGATGAGTGCTTCATTCTCTTGACTTGGTTTTCGGTCGGTTTTCGACCCCTATTCACTTAGAGGAGCCCCCCCCCCCCCACTACGCCAAAGCGCCGACCTGGACCAGGCTTACTTCACCTACACCTCTATGACAGCACTACAACTTGAAATATAATAACACTTTACAAACTCAACTTTAATTTAGGAAATCAAACAGTAAAGCTGCCAAAATAATACTCGATATATCTTCACTGGTCCCCGGGGGGAGGGCAATTTTAATGGGATTCTAAATGTTTTTACTGATGATATTGCTTTATCTTATCATGTACCTACAAAGTTTGATGCTTTGAAAAATATGGAGGACGATTTGGCTGTTATTAAACAATGGTTTTATGATAATAATTTTGTTTTTAATGTAAAAAAAAAAAATCTAAACTTATTTGTCGTGTCTCGCTCAAAAAATCTTTACATAGCTCTGCTTTAAATATTTACTTGTTATTATCCGAGCAATATTTGCAATTGTGAGGCTAGGGAACAGGTGAGTAGTTTAATATACCCTGGTATTACCATTGATGATTTGCTAACTTGGAAGCCTCATACACTCGTCAAAAGTGAAATTGCAACGCCATCAAGGAATGCACTTAGCCATATGCAAATCACAGTACCCGTAAAAGAGAGAGTCATATGCAAATGATTAAAAGCACAAACAAATATATGCAAAAGAAACCTGTTTTTTCAGTAAAGAATGTGGCCCCCACGGGCAGATATACAGGTCGCTAAACGGCGAGGCATACTATCGATGAGGCTATTAATGATTGCCTGAGGCAATCCTTACCAAACAGTGTCCACTGCGGCAAGAAGTTCTTCTATGGTATGTACCGGTGGTCCCTGGTGCATCTGACGTCCGATGAGGATCCACACGTTCAATGGGAGAGAAATGCGACGAAGCTGCTAGCCAGGAAAGGATGTTAATTTCGTTCAGGCTGCTGAGAGTTCGTCGTGTGGTGTGGCATTGTCTTGCTGGAACACCGTGCCGGGGACGGCCTGAACAAGTGGCCAAACCACAGGCATCACAACTTGCGTGACGTACCGGTTCGCTGTCAGATTACCTGCAATATGCAACAGAGCTGTCGGCTGATCGAACATGATACTGCCCCAAACCTTGATGCTCGGTGTGGAGCCGGTGTGACGCTCGGTGAAATGGGCTGGCAAGTGGTGTTCCCCGGAAAGCCGCCACACTCGTCCACAGCTGTCATTCTTCCACAGGTAAAGCGAGATTGATCCGTAAACAATACCCGATGCCATTAATTGGTCCAGTTGCGATGACGACGACACCCCGCCAGATGTGAATCCCTGTGTCGAGAGCTTAATGGCACCCCAGTGGCTGGCCGCCGTGCGCGCAGCTGTACTTCATGCAACCTGTTGGGAATAGTTTGAGTGCATGCAGTCTGTGCGCTCTGTCGTTCGCCTGTTCGATCCACTCCCCCTTCGGCGTGGTCTCTGATGTTCCTGCGTCCATCGTGTCACACATCGCTGGATGGCACTCACGTCGTGCTCAACACTCGTGGCAATTGCACACATTGACAAACCTACGTCACGCAGCTTCAGGATACGGTCTCGTTCCCCAGCCGTTAACTGCTGCTATATAGCTTGCTGACGTCTTCGAGGTATAGCTTCTTCACTTTTTGAAAGTTCGGTTGCTGCAAATTGTTGCTGATAGCATTTACGGGACGAGCCGTTTGCTGGTCTTTATCACCCGAAACTGGGTGTCACGTGACCCGATACGTATGAAAACTTAATCATTTGCATATGACTCTCTCTTTTACCGGTACTGTGATTTGCATATGGCTACGTTCATTCCTTCACGGTGTTGCAATTTCACTTTTGACGAGTGTATTACTGGACTAATTAAACAACTAGAGTTAAATATTAGGAATTTTTACACTTTACATCAACTTTATCCTCCTGATGTACTTTGATTTCATTATTATTCTCTAATTCACTTTTGGATTTAGTATGGAATAATCTGTTTTGGTGGTACTTATCTGAAAATCCTTAGGCCTGTTATTTTGCTACAAAAATTACTCATTAGGATTGTCTTTTTTAAATGTCGTCAAACACTGTCTGTTCATCTTTTCTTTGATGCTGCCATTATACCATTTAGGCATCTTGATGTTTACAAAACTCTTAATATTCTTTATGCTGCTAGAAATAGGAATGTGGGTGGTAGTCAATGTAACTTCGGGTTGAGGCGGAATACTATTAGACCCTCAAGCAAATTCTTTTCAGAAATTTTAGAAGTTTCAGAAATGTTATCTCTTTTTAGATCCTAGATTTTATAAGTTTCTGCTCCAATCTTTTAAAGACATTTCTACTCTTCCTTCTTTTCCAAGGTTATTAAGGTCTGAATTTTTACTTATAATTCTGTTGAATTTGACTTTTTTCATACTGATAGCTAATTATTTACCTGTCTTAATTGTCACCCTTACTTATTTTATTGTCCATTTTTACGTTTTCATATGTTATGTTGGAATGATTTGTTATAGCTATTCAATCTGTAATTTGTAATTGTGTTGCTGCCATTACCATATTTACTCTTCTCCTTCTATAAGTTTAATCTTTCAGGAGTGGATCTTCATGGATTCGATAAACACCCTTTTGGATATAAAGCTTATTACTATTATTAAATATAATTATGTCCAATTTCAATACAGTGACCAATTTTGAACAATAAGCGTCATCTACTTCACGTTGCTGAAACTAAAGCTATTTTTGGAGTTTACTTACATCTCAAAAGGAGCATGATTGGCCCTTTCAACTTCCACCCATCGTACACATTAGCAATAACGGTAAAAATTAAATTTAACGGGCCTGTCCCACCGGGATATCGTCAGGGATTCCATTGGCTGTACTGTATTCGGGATCAACTGTCACTCCTGAGACTCAGCAATATTTTTAATTGCTCTAAATTTTGCTGGTGGCGCCATCTATAATGTATTTGAAAACGAAACCGTCGTGTTTCGAATTTTCTATTGCAACGGCGCTAAATTTAAAATAGTCTGATATATGTTTTCAGTTCCAAGAATTTATTGATAATTTGAGTGTTTTTACAAACCGGATTTAAATTTTAATTATTCCATTTTAGGTACAGATTCGATATAAAGAACTTGGTTTTTGACGCTTTTTTTCTGGAGTGATGAATCGCCAAATGTGGCGCGAAAATAAATTGACTTGGCGCTAAATGTCCGACGTGTTTTTCTGGCAACCCCTTTTAACTTTCTGTTATCTTCGGCTTCGGCCATTTTATTTTTGCTGTGTTGTTGCTTTGTGTGTAAAAATTCATTAAAAAAGTGAATATTATACAAAAATTAAAGATAGCGCATGTTAATAGATAAAATAATGTAGAAGCAGAAAATGTACATAGATCGTTCTCTGATGACCACAATGTGGAAACAGCCATTTGTGCAATTTGAATATTTACACCTGTTTTTCTTTGAAAAGTTTTGGATTTCATTAAACCAGGTACTGTGTTTTGATTTTGATTTAAGCATGGTTTCTGCTTTGTTTTAGAGGGTAATCTAAACTTTAATTTCTTGACTGTATTAAATTTTATAATTTTCATGTTACGTCCGCGTAGTTGTCGCACAAACACCCATTGCTACGTGAGACATATAGTTTTTTTGAAATTTCGTTAAAGTACAGCATTTTTTCTAAGTATAGATTTTCTGAAATTTTGGTAAAGTACAATATATTTTTAAGTATCATTTTTTAAAATATTCTTTAAAGTACAAAATTTTTTCTAAGTATCGTTATTTCTTAAATTTCGTTAAAGTACAATATTTTTGCTAAGTATAGTTTTTCAAATTTTGTTAAAGTGTACTCTTTCTGCTAAGTATCGTTCTTTTGAAATTTCGTTAAGTACAATCTTTTTTCTAAGTATCGTCTTTGTTTCATACTTATGCATTATTTTATACTTATTTATGCATTATGTTTTTATGCATTTTTTATTTTTAATTGAATATTTTTATATTTGTTACGCACAAGGCCTAATATGGCAATTCGTTAGGATTTTTCAAAACACCGTCTTCCTTGACGCCATCCTTGGCGAAAGAAAAACAAGAAAGATCAATCATGCTTAAAGCATTGATTATGAAACACTTTCCAACTTCGATGCAATTTTATTTAAATATCTCTAAAATGCAATACATTCCTAAGTAATATTTTAAAACTTATCATAATACTACATTAATTTATTATATTTGAAAAGTTAAACCTTCATCGAAAAAAATGATCTTCATTCAAATGACGGCATTGAAATATAAATTGCCTGGTTTAAACATCTCTAAAATACGATACATTCCTCGGTAATATTTTTAAAATCATCATAATACTACAATAATATATTATATTTGAAAACTTCATCGAAAACAACTGACATTCATTCAAATGACGTTATAGAAATAATAACACGCCTGGCTCTCTCTATAAAAGCAGCATTTCATTCATAACATTTTCCCATTCATTTCATTCATCACAGTACTAAAATAATTTATTTTATTTAAAAACTTAAGACCATGGAGCTACAAGTAATTAAACTCTATCCTTAAAACTTCATCGAAAAAATCGTACTTCTCTCTGTAAAATCAATGAATATTTCATTCATATCAGCTATGCAGACTCCATGAGCTAAACAATTTTGCGTTAAAAATACAGCAATTCTTATACAACTCATTCTACACCTTTTGGTGTTTAAATTATCCATAAGTGAAAATTAGGCTTCGTTGTAGAAATAATCAAAGTTGGATGATCATTTAAACTCAAATATATTGTAATTGCGTTGTTTCAGTATGTAGATACACAGAATTTAAGCAAACATAAAGCGGTTTTAGGACGGATACAACACTCATTATGAATTAAAAAGAACTTTAAAAATCACGATTTTGAGACAAGATGGATGCCAGATTTTATTTTGAAGTGGGTCACGTGATCTTTTCATATCATGGTCACGTGATCGCTTCATATAAGAGGTGTTATTATTATTTTAATTTTTATTTAAAAAACTACTGAATATATTTTGCTGAAATTTTTTTTATATATTTTATGAAACAATTTGAATATTACCTAAAATTTTCGAAGCAATTTGTGAATTTTAAATCCGCTTAAAAAATGTTTGAAAAATTAGGTCCCATAAGGCTCGATGTATTTCATTTTTTCAACCCGGGTTCAATCCAAAACTAATTGGGTGATATTATTCATTTATATTCCCATAGGTCCTACAGACTGTCTGAACAACATAGTAAAATTTCATTTTGATTAAGTCATTTTTACGGCAGTTATCGTGCTAACGGACAGACAGGCAGGCAGAACGAACAAAGTCATAAACACTTTTCAACTTAGTTGTAAAGTGTTAAAAATAATTCTTTATACCGAAGCTGTTCCAAATTTTATTTCACATATTTCATCAAATCTTTATGTCATTAGAAAACGCACACTTGTTTTTCTAATGATGTGTCTTTTTCAAATGTTTTTTAACTCGCCTAGAAAATAAATCTTTATTGCATCTTTTTTAAAACTAAATTCCATGCTCAAAAAGAGAACAAACTAATAGTTTTGCTCATTGGCATCATGTTGAGGGGTTAGGAGGAAGACGGTTGATATCTGAATGATAAGAAACAAGAAAGATCAATCATGCTTAAAGCATTGATTATGAAACACTTTCCAACTTCAATGCAATTTTATTTAAACATGTCTAAAAAGCAATACATTCCTCGGTAATATTTTAAAACTTATCACAATACTACATTAATTTATTATATTTGAAACCTTAAACCTTCATCGAAAAAAATTAACTTCATTCAAATGAGGGCATTAAAATATAAATTGCCTGGTTTAAACATCTCTAAAATGTTTCTCTAAAAAACATTCCTCGGTAATAATTTTAGAATTATCATAATACTACGATAATTTATTATATTTGAAAACTTCATCGAAAACAACTGAAATCCATTCAAATGACGTCATAGAAAAAATAACACGCCTGGCTCTCTCTATAAAAGCAACATTTCATTCATAAATAATTCCCCCATTCATGTCATTCATCACAATACTATAATAATTTATATTATTTAAAATTTAAGACCATGGAGCTACAAGTAAGTAAAACTCTATGCGTAAAACTTCATCGAAAATTATCGTCCTTCTCTTTCTAAAATCAATGAATATTTCATTCATATCAGCCATGCAGACTCCATGGACTAAATGATTTTGTGTTAAAGAATTACAGCGTTTCTAATACAACTCATTCTACATATTTTGCTGTTTACATTTTACATAGGTGAAAAATAGGCTTAATAGTAGAAATAATCAAATTTGTATGAGCATTTAAACTGAAATATATTGTCATTGCGTTGTTAAAGTATGTAGATGCACAGAATTTAGGCCAAAATAAAGTAGTTTTAGGATGGATACAACACTCAATATGAATTAGAAAGAACTTTAAAAATCACGATTTTGAGACAAGATGGATGCCATATATCATTTTGAAGTGGGTCATGTGATCGTTTCATATCATGGACACGTGATCGCTTCATATAAGAGGTGTTATTATTATTTTAATTTTTATTTAAAAAACTACTGAATATATTTCGCTGAATTTTTTTTTATATATTTTATGGAACAATTTGAATATTGCCTAAAATTTTCGAAGCAATTTGTGAATTTTAAATCCGCTTAAAAAATGCTTGAAAAATTAGGTCCCATAGGGCTCAATGTATTCCATTTTTTCAACCCGGGTTCAATCCAAAACTAATTGGGTGATATTATTCATTTATATTCCCATAGGTCCTATAGACCGTCTGAACAACATACTAAAATTTCATTTTGATTAAGTCATTTTTACGGCAGTTATCGTGCTAACGGACAGACAGACAGACAGAATGAACAAAGTCATAAACACTTTTCAACTTTGTTGTAAAGTGTTAAAAATGTTAAACTGAGAAATCCAGAACAGACCCGTAGTCTAGTCAGGTTTTTACAGAAACCCGCAAAAGTTTGATTATTTATTTACTTTGTAACCATTGCTGCCCGTAATTTACAGAATTAATTCATTTATCCAATATCTGCCCAGTCGTTTTTTGAAAAAAAATATGAATGACTTCATTGAATTCTTGTTTTAAATCCCTGGCAACGGTGGGTACATTTCCTAGTGTTAATTAGAAAATAAGATAGTCATTTATTAAAATAATTTTCACTCTCAGTAGAATAGTTTAATGCAAAAAATTAACAACTATTTTCTGAGTATAAGAATGATAGAAAATAATTTCCGATTGGTGTATTAAACACTGTTTTTTTATAGAAAGTCAACGCAGACCGAAACTCCTACACCAGACCACCACCTTTCGTCATAATATTAATTTTATTAAACATTTTAATTAAAGAAATCTGAAAATATAAATATAGCTAAACAGATGTTGAAAAACGTCAATTTAAAATAAATGCTTATAACAGCAGACAAATGTGGTACCAATATAATTACATTTACTAAAACTATATAATATATCATGCAATTAAAACTAATAATACATGTAATTAAATTTATTAAAACTCAAAGTCAACTCTTGATTTAAGCACCACTGTAATGGCATAAGATTTACAGAGAGTTAACATAGAAAAATTTCCGATAAGTATATACAAAGTGGTTCTTTTACAAAAACTCAGCACATATTGAAACTTCTACCCCAGATGAATGCCTTTTATTATAATATTCATTTCTTTAAACTTCGAAGTCTGAAAATGTAAATATAACAAAATAGGCATTCAAAAGCTTCAATCTAAAATAAATGCGTATAAAATCTGACAAACTTGTCGCCAATATTCTTATATCTAACGTCGTAGCCAATTTATTCCCGTGCAACAAATGGACACACACCTAGTACGGGGGTAGTACTGACCTTTGGAACATAGGTGAATAAAATAAGAAACATCTTTTTATAGATAAGTATGGAAAGAAGCTAACACAACTTGAAAAGCATCAGAACGAATAACTTAGAAACATTTCATGTGCATTTAAGAAAAATGTAAACTAAGTATATGTAAAGATGTGGTACAAACGATGGTGTCAAAAATTAAAGCAAAACACAAAACATTAAGAGGATACGAAAAGTGCACTTATAATCATAAGTAACTAGATTATATATATATATATATATATATATATATATATATATATATATATATATATATATATATATATATATATATATATATATATATATATATATATATATATATATATATATTATTTATTTATGTGAAAATTTCAGGAAATCTACATTGGAATGGAAGGAAAAAACAGTATGCGGGTGGTGTAATAGGGTTATAGATGAATAAAATAATGCAAAACAAAGATAATAACGACTTTTATTATCCAAAGAAAAGGATTGAAAGAAAAGGGGTCACAATACGAGTGTCAACCTCAGTGAAACAGAATGATTAAAACAATGTGATGCTGCTGTTTAATACAGTGTGTGGGAACCTCGAGTAGCCACGCATGCTGCACAATGATTTCCCATACTTTCGATGAGGGTTTGGATGAGTTGTGTGCTTAAAGAGTTCCAAGCCTCACAGAGAGCAGTTTTCAATCCCTGAACGGAGCTTGGTGGGTAGCGGAGAGCTGCAAGATGTCTCCCGAGCATATCCAACACATGATCTATTGGATTCAGATGTTATTTCAGATGTTCAGATGTCATTTCAGCGGTTGTTACCCATGGCCGACCTAGTACTGGTTGTCGTGTAATATCTCCAGTAATTTGGAACCTCTGCCACAGTCTGGAGATCACATACTGAGGCACATTCAGAATTCGAGACGCTTCGGTTTGGGATCGACCGGATTCCAGCATTCCAATAATTCGTCCCTTCAAAAACATGTCCAATTGGCATCTTTGTAACATCTTTCGTCCTTTTTGATTGTTAACAACGCTCCGTACCATAGCAATTGCGAAATTCTGCCTCAACTGGCCATGCCGCTCGAGATCGTTTTATAATCGTTCCGACGTGCGGCAGTGCTTTGCGCATGTCGACGTGGACTGATCTGTTTTGCATATGCACAATGATTTACCTTCATCCCACGATTCTCCACAACTGATTGTGAACCATTGTATTCATATTACCTCAGAATTTTTCGCATTTTACGAATTATGCTTAACTTTTGGACATGAGTGTACGTACACACACACACACACACACACACACACATATATATATATATATACTAGGGGGCTCTTCTCCCTGCTCACTACATTTCGCCAACTCCCTTATCTCGCTTTGCGAATCGGGAGGCTTTGCCTCCTACTCGCTGCTTTCGCAGAGCTCGCTTCACGAGCTGTTTCAAGCCAAACTAAAGTTCAAATCGGTAAATGGCTTATTTCATGGTGTTACCCTACAATTTCTCTATAAAGGTACCAAATCGATATTTTTGTATGCTATAGTTTCTGCGGTACGAGACAGATAAAATCAATAGACGTGCCAATAGGAAAGACCATTTTCCACTTCAAAAGTGCATAAAAAGTAAAATATCTCGTTAACTACATTGAAATAAAACAAGAAAGATCAATCATGCTTAAAGCATTGATTATGAAACACTTTCCAACTTCAATGCAATTTTATTTAAAAAAGTCGAAAATGCAATACATTCCTCGGTAATATTTTAAAACTTATCACGATACTACATTGATTTATTATATTTGAAAACTTAAACCTTCATTGAAAAAAATGAACTTCATTCAAAAGACGGCATTGAAATATAAATTGCGTGGTTTAAATATCTCTAAAATGCAATAGATTCCACGGTAATATTTTTAAATCTATCATAATACTACGATAATTTATTATATTTGAAAACTTCATCGAAAACAACTGAAATTAATTCAAATGACGTCATAGAAAAAATAACACGCCTGGATCTCTCTATAAAAGCAGGATTTCATTCATAACTTTCTCCATTTCATTCATCACAATACTATAATAATTTATTTTATTTAAAAATTAAGACCATGGAGCTACAATTCATAAACTTTATGCTTAAAACTTCATCGAAAAATATCGTCCTTCTGTTTATAAAATCAATTAATATTTCAATCATATCAGCCATGCAGACTCCATGGACTGAATTATTTTGTGTTAAAGAAATACAGTAATTCTAATACAACTCATTCTACATATTTTGCTGTTTACATTTTACATAGGTGAAAAATAGGCTTAATTGTAGAAATAATCAAATTTGAATGAGAATTTAAACTCAAATATATTGTCATTGTGTTGTTTTAGTATGTAGATGCACAGAATTTAAGCAGAAATAAAGTAGTTTTAGGATGGATACAACACTCAATATGAATTAAAAAGAACTTTAAAAAAATCACGAATTTGAAACAAGATGGATGCCATATCTCATTTTGAAGTGGGTCATGTGATCGTTTCATATCATGGTCACGTGATCGTTTCATATAAGATGTGTAATTATTATTTTAATTTTTATTTAAAAAACTACTGAATATATTTGGCTGAATTTTTTTTTATATATTTTATGGAACAATTTGACTATTACCTAAAATTTTCGAAGCAATTTGTGAATTTTAAATCCGCTTAAAAAATGTTAGAAAAATTAGGTCCCATAGGGCTCAATGTATTTCATTTTTTCAACCCGGGTTCAATCCAAAACTAATTGTGTGATATTATTCATTTATATTCCCATAGGTCCTACAGACCGTCTGAACAACATACTAAAATTTCATTTTGATTAAGTCCTTTTTACGGCAGTTATCGTGCTAACGGACAGACAGACAGACAGACAGACAGACAGACAGAATGAATGAACAAAGTCATAAACACTTTTCAACTTTGTTGTAAGGTGTTAAAAAGGCTCTGTCCTACACTAATTCAACTATCTTGCTATTTTTTGTCGGGCCAGGGCACGAAATCGTAGCTCAAATATTTTGTCTTTGACATTAAATATTTCTTAAACTGCAATATTGTTACGGCGTATCAACTGGAATCGTGAGTGTGCACGTAAGATATAAGAATGAGTCCAAATATCTGGATAACTAACACGTTTATCACAAGCACAACGCAAACAGGAATAATATGCAGTCAAACAGCACTTAAATGCTTCACTAATTTCTGAAGGGGTCCAGCATTCTGAAGGGTTTGAGGAGGTGCATTTAAATGCTGATACGAAGTGTTTATATCTTTTGTAGGATTATTTTTGATGATATTCGTGTTTCTATGGCTGAAAAAAGACGAATGACAGTTAGTGAGCGCTGGCGTGCTGTCGGACGCATTGAAGCAGGACAGTCAATAAAAGATATCGCTATTTCCTTTGGCGTTGATCATTCTGTAATTTCTCGATTATGAAAACAATTCCAAACAAGTCAAACAGTTGTCCGGAGACCTGTGTCCGGTTGTACAAGAGTTCCCACCTCCTCTGATAATCGGTATATTGCTATAGCAGCCAAGCGGAATCGACGAACGACCTCCACAACTGTGACATCCATGGTTGCAGCGGCACTTGGTAAGACAATATCTGCCAGTACTGTACGCTAAAGACTCCAGGTGAAGGGACTGTACGCCCGAGTGCCATGTTTTTGTGTTCCACTAACCGTCCAAGCCAGAGGGACACGATTAAAGTGGAGTTGTCAACATGTCAATTGGACTATCTCAGATTGGTGCAACGTCCTGTTCACGGACGAGTCCAGATTTGCCCTAGAATCAGATGATAAGCGTGTAAGGGTTTGGAGACAACGAGGCACACGCAATCAGGTCAAGAACATCATCGAACATCACGCATTCAGAGGTGGCAGCGTCATGGTGTTGGTTGAAAATTTCAATGGGATGCCGCACAGAGCTGCACGTCTTTAAAGGCGGTTCTGTGACGGCTGCGCGGTATCTAGATGAAGTTTTAGATCCCATTGCGAGACTCTACGCTGCAGCAGTTGGTCCTAATTTCCTCCTTATGGACGATAATGCCTGACCCGATCGAGCTAACATCGTTGACAAATACATGGAAAATGAGGGCATTTCTCGTATGGAATGGCCGGCGTATTTCCCGACGTTAATCCCAATTAAAACCTTTGGGATGCCCTTGGGCGTGCTGTCTCTGCACGTTTACCTCCTTCAGCCAGTCTCAGAGAGTTGGAAACTGCCCTATTGGAGGAATGGCCATTGCTCGCATCTGCGATGGTTGATCACCTCATTGAAAGGATGGAAAATCGTTGTAAAATTTGTGTGAAGGTCCGGGGTGGTCACATACCATATTAATATAAATTTTGTTTGGTTTGTTTGCCTTTAAACATCATTATGTTAATAACCCAAATGTGACATAATCATATAACTTACGAAAAGCAAATATTTTTTTCATCTTTACATAATTCTTGTTTTCTTTAATGCATAAACATATTTGCTACCTTCATGTACAATTTTGAGTTAATGAAAGCTTTACTTTTCCATTTTTGTTGATTTCACCATCGGTGCTTAACTTTTGGAAGCCAGTGTATCAGTCGCAGGGCCTCGAAGGGAAGCAGCGAGTTGGTAGGGCTTTAATCTTTTCGTCCCAATCGTTTACTTTTTCGATAATATCGAATTGAGCTCAAAAATTTGTCCAAATGCTTTCTCCGCCATACGTAGGTGCTTTTACTTTACATGATGTCGGAATGTAAAAATCCGTATTCACGACAGGCGATTTGTGTTCAACAGTCAGTAATTTCTTTTCGAGATATTTTATTTTTTACTGTCCCACATTAATGGCTGCTTGTACGGATGTGATTTCGTCTTGTATGGATTTAATATTTTGCTTAATCTCTTTTTGTTCGGCTTGTACAGCTTTGATTTCTTCTTTCACTTCAGCTTGAAATGACTTTATTTCTTCTTCCATCTCGGTTTGTCTCATTTTCATTTCCTCTTTAATATCTTGTTTCAAGGCTTTAATCTCCTCTTTCATAGTTTCTTGTCCGGCTTTCATCTCGTCTTGTACGGCTTTCCTTGCTTCTTGTCCGGTTTTCATTGCTTCTTTTCCGGATATTGTCGCTTCTTTCATCTCGTCTTCAGTAGCGTCCAGAGGTTTCTTGAGGTCCCAAACAAACTTTTTTGAGAGGCTCCACTCAGGGGTGTCGTCAGAAATTCCCTGGCAGGTGAGGAAGGAATTCATCTCGATTCCATGAATTACAGTTCCCTGAATTTTTTTTCAATCAGAATTTTATCAAACCATCAAATATTCGATAATCCGAAACCCATTTATTCGAATTTCGTGTAATCCGAACTACAATTATATATGTTTTATAATTAATTTTGTTCAAGGGTGTACAAATAAAAAATCGACTACTTGCGAATTTTTATGACATGTTTACTACGATATCTTTATACTTCGTATACAATAAATATAAAATAATTGTAGAACGACGTTCAACTATTTTTCAAATCCGATCCTTCATGTGTGGCATAATCACATTTTTCAGTATATCCAACAGTTTAATTGTTTTTTTAATTGTATTATAATTTCGCTACATGCATAAATCACATTACAAGTTACATTCTGCATAATATGATGATAAGCAATTGTTTTTGTGTCTTATGAGCAATTCGAATAATGAATAAAATACTATGATAACGATACTGAACAACCATAAATATTGCATCTAATGGTACTTGCGTTATTCTTTAGGAGTAACTAGTTGATATTTAAACAAATAAAAATGAAGTCTAAAAAAAATTATTCGAAATATGACATCATTAAAAAAGTGAACTTTCGCAATCGCAGACTTAAGCTTGGATTATTAATTATGACATAAGTGGACCTGATCACTGGAATATGATTGAATGAGTAAGTCAAGAGAAGCCTAAATACAAGTAAGGAAGGACTGCAAAAATATCAGATCATTTTAATCCTGATTGACAAGATTGAAAATAATTCATAGCTTAGAGGAAATTCAACCTAACGATCGACAGCTGCCAAACAAAACGCTATCCATTGAGCTACTGAGACTATTATTCTAACCATATTGATTTCAAACTAAGTGCATTATAAAAGAAATATTGGTAAATAAGATGTCAACACAGTTAATTTGCAATAATTTTGGTCGAGAATTGTTAAAATTCCATCCAAGCAACAAGGTGTACAGAATAATAACTAATTTCACATCAAATATTTTAATAATTATTCAAATATATTGAAACAATAGAAATAAAAACATTTAAATCCTTCTAAAACTAGGGATTATAATACAAAAAATAAAATTATATTATTTATAATTAAAATACTAAAAATATATAATATTTATGACTATAATACTAGAAATTATAAGCGTTCAACATCATCTCGTATTTAAAACATTACACGATAAATGTAATTTTGCACTACGAGATTAAAACATCAGTTGATTTCAACACAAGACACACTTTTTCTATAGATTAATATATTATAGGAAAGCAAAACACATTAGAGCTTTTTTTACTTTATCTTAAAAATAAATCGGCTTATTATTGATTCAGATTGCAATAAGCATACAAAATTTTATGTGAATCACTTTATATTTTTTTTAGAGATATTTTTCTGTCGGTATTTTTGTTTCTTTTTAATGGTCGGGCACTTGATCTCCCAATCATTTGGACTGCCGGATCGTGAACTATTTCGTCATCATATGACGTTGTCCCGGTACACCAGAAGGAGCGGAACACACTGTGACTTTCATGGACACCACGATATCCATGATGCCCCGCCGGTGGGACGCGGACCCACAGCCCTGTAGCCGGGAAAGCACGAGGAAATGCTTGCCTCAAACATCTATGACACCGGGTCGGCTGTCTGTAAAAATATTTTTCCTAATATCTCGAGAATAGCTCGGAATAATCGCTAACTATGGTGTCCATTCATTTCTAGTAAAATGTACTTACAAAGCATTAACATTTAATATATTGATTTATTTGTTTTTCCAAGTGAGATAAAGAAAGCATAATATCTTGAGAAGAACGTATGTTAGAATCCTATAAAAATGTCATTCCCTTTTAAATAAAAATGTACGTATGAAATAACTATTTTTGTAAAATTTTTATTATGGTTAATTTCTTATACTTTTCGATTTGAGAAAAAAAATGTTGAAAAAGTTGAAAGGTTTTCTCTAGTTCTGATCTTCCTATGTATAGGCTTTTTACGTTCACAAATTGAAATAATCATACAAAATTTTATTTAAACCGACCCATTTGTTCAAAAGATATCCTGCCCACAAGTAAACATCATTGAAAAAAATAGTTGAGTCGTATTCAGGTATGCTAAAACTGTATACATCCATCTAATCCGAGAGGCATAATTTTGATACCTTCACAATACTTTCTGTATACTATGAGACTGCAGGAAGTCCTCACTGGATACTGCACAAGCAAACTAAGCGGTCGCTAAATAGAGCTTTAAAATATTTTAATTTATTAATAATACAGAATGGGGCCTCTAAAACTCATTACTAAAAAGTTCCCAAGACAGTAAATCCGCTACTAAGCAAATTCTTCGGCAAGAATTCGTTTTAGTTTCGAGTTATTCATTTTATTTATAGTAATCCAATGCAAGTTTTTCTAGCTAACTCACAAATAAGCTTATATTTTATAAGTTTTCGCGCCTTCGTAGTTTTTAAGGTCCCTTATTAGGAAGTTGATGTTGTTTGTTATGATTGTATCGTAGATAATAACTGTCATTGGCGTCAATGGAGAAGCTGATCTAAAGAAATTATTAACGAACGAAAGTCACTTTTATTTTCTATGATTTTTTAAGAAAGAAAATGCTTTTTAAAAATAATATGGAAATTTAAAACCTGGTAGTCTAAATTAATAGAAATATCGGGGTGCAAATTTATAAAGAAGAATTTATTCATATAAAGTGTAAATGAAAAATTTATAACCTGCTTTCTGGGGGTCGCATATTTGGTTTTGGACTTGGAGCTTTAGTATTAATTTTATACTAAATCCACCTCTGTCGACGAGTCACAACTTGTAAGATGAAGAGGATAGATCTTAGTGTACAAAATTCTTTTTCTCCAATAAATCAATTTATACCCTAATTACTCTTCACTTCATGTTTGAAATTCCGCATCAATTCAACATTATAACTACGAAAGGCGATAAACAACTGTTTTATAAAGAAACCGCTGGCAAACATTGTTCAGAAATTGCATAATGTAGACAAATTTTTATATGTAATCTGACCCCAGGGGCATAGTAATAAGGTAGCTAAAAGTAATAAGTGCTTCTAGGATCTCGAATGAAAAGAGGACCCCCATAGCAGTTTTTTTTTCTTTAGAGGACTATCAGAGTCGTTTTAACCATTTGGGAAGTTGATACTTAATACATTTCAAAAGCCTAATTTCAGTTTTAAATAAAATATAGCGCATAAATATTTGTTGCTTGAAAATGTCACTTTTGAGGCCCCCTTTTGTCGGGGCCCATTATTGAGGCAGTTTTCAATATTGACACTTTCATCATTCTACAGGTATAAATAGGCCTACTCAGCCCGAGTACTAACCTGCAATGTTTTATCCAATCAAGTGGATTTTTAATAAATTTGTCAGAAAATTCTAAATATGTTGGAGACGTTTGGCACCCACAACAGCTCATGAGATTTCTATAATCATGAACTGACTTAATTAAGTTATTAATGTTTTGTTTCTTTAGATATGCATTATATGATGACTTAAAGAAACATGATTTTTGTTAAGACCATTTTGATAGACCTGTATCCAAATAGATGAACATAATATATACAATTTTGGTAAGCTGTAGGTATTATGAAGCCTGCTATGTAACTCAGATTGTTCGTGTTCCGAATATCCTGCGATAAATTGGATCTATTTACAACACTTTATTACTTTCCCTACAATATATGATAATGTATAGGGAAAGTATTGGAATCGTGTCGAAAATCGCAACTCGAGTTTTCGACGGATCCACACGTTTTGGGACCTCTAGAACACGGAAAATCTATTTAACAATTTTTGGAGTGACGGCTGTGTGTGTGGGTCTGTGTGTCGTATCAACTATGACTGAAAAACTAATTGACCAAATTTCAGAAAATTTTATAGGTAAGGTGAACCACTTGTAGGTGACCCTGGTGCTGGTTAGATTTTGGTACGATTCAGCAAAAAAAGAACCTGAATTTTTTACGAAATGGCCTGTAAAACTCGTCAAAATGTAAAATAACAGATTACGTATACTCAAATGTATCAATTAAACTCCTGCTTTATAGGTAATTTTTGACGATGAAAAGAATAAACCCAATTCCATCACTCTTCCAATTCCATCACTCGAGATATTTTAGTTCTATCGCGTTTTTGTCACGCCCCCTTTTAAAATACGTCCAGTTACCAAATGAAAACAAAAATTGTATTAAAAAGTGCAAATTCAGAGTAATTTCAAATAACTACGCGTGTTATTTTGTGCAATTAAACTCAATTTAATAAATTATTAAAGAAATAAAGAGAAAATGAATTTGAGTCTGTAGGGAAAGGCATGTGCTGTCTGTCCACATCAGATTTTTATTTTTGTTGATCCATGGCTCGTTTTGTTTTTCTAAGACCCCTTCCAATGTTAGCATAAATATATATTTACATGCGGTAACATGTTACTGATAAAATATATACTTTGGGGGCCCCTAATGAGGGCTATTTGAGTAGTATCTATACGAACGTACGAGCGCACATGTACTTTATACACTAAAAAACTATTTATATTTTTTTAGTGTATAAAGTAATTTTATTATATTTACTTCATACACTAAAAAACTATCTTTGATCATTTGGAAGTCCTCTTTTTTTTTCACGCATTTATCTAAAAAAAGTTAAAATTTGGTCTAAATGTAAAAAAGGCCTTATTTAGCTATAAAATCATGTTTTTAATATTAAAATGGATCGGTACCTTTTTTTATATATAAAAAAGATAAAAAATAAGCTATAAAATATAGTTTTTAGTGTATAAAGTACATGTGCGCTCGTACGTTCGTATAGATACTACTTATTTGAAAAAAAAAACGTTCACACCCAGGGTTCTGTCGTTATAGCGGGAATATATCGAATGGGGGGGGGGGGGCTCACATTAAATGTAAAATGTAGTATATGGGCCCTCATATCGAATGGTAAAGTATCGTACATGGGGCCATCTAAAAATGTTGCTTCCGGTCCCGAAAATTCCAAGTACGCCACTGTTCGATCCTGGAAATAGCCATGATTTTTCTTAATTGATCTATTACTAAAAGGCCTATAGTTATAGCTCAGACAGGGAGAGGAAGTAATAAAGATTAGGCAAAAGCTTTTAGACCGAAGTCCATACTCCTGTAATCAGTGTTTCTTTCAGGCATACCTCCGGGGGGGGGGGGAGACATTTTATGTTAACCTAGTTTCTATTTATATGACACAGCATTTAGATATATTATATAGGGTAAATAGAAAACTGGCCTCCCTAAATTCATCCCCCCCCCCGCCAAAAAGTCCTGAAAGAAACACTGTCTGTAATCACAAAAACCAAAAACGTTAGTTAAGAGATGAAAACTAATAAAAAAAAAATACTACCTTAACAGCTTCAAACCCTATTCAGATCGAAAGCACTCAAATCCGAATGACCCTGATGAAATTCAAAACTGCATATAATAATAAAAGTAAACGAAGAAGGGGCTAATTAGTGGTAAGATGGTAGTTTGAAATAATTTGCTTGAAAAGAAAATTTAAGAAAGGCTTAGGATTAAAACAAAAATAATAATCCTTTCCAATTTTGAGGCCTTCTCCAAACATGAGGCCTCAAGCAGTCGCATGGGTTGCTTGGCCCTCGGGATGCCCCTGCTCGTCTTGCCCGGCTTTCATTTTCTCTTGTACGGCTTTCACCACATCTTGCACAGCATCTTGTCTGGTTCGCATAGCTTCATGTCCGGCTTTCATAAATTCGATAATCTTGCATAACTGTTCCTCCGTGGTTTTTCTAGTTGGAGGAGCCATAACCGCTTATCAAGTTTCCAGAAATCCCCCTTCTGACACCAGTTTGTTACGGCGCATCCTCTGGAATCGTGAGTGTGCACGCAAGATACAAGAATGAGCTTAAATTTCTGGATAATTAACACGTTTATTCACAAGCACAACGTAAAAAAGAACAATATACAGTCAAACAGCACTCAAATGCTCCACTCCATTTCACAAAATAACTGATATTATTCTCAAAATATTACCGGTCCCTGTGGATGCCTCCCCCACTGGGTTCCGGTCTAAATTGGGTGGCACTTCCCGGCCGTCCAAACAATTACCTTACACCTTTCTGGTAGGTCGGACGGTCTGGGTCTCAACAACAACAACAAAGCAGCACCTACTATTCTCAAAACATTGACAAAAATCACAGTCCAACGTATCACGTCAACTAACTCTCCGACTCAGTGATGACTCCTATTTATAGACTCTCCATAGAAACTTCTGGAAATCTCCAATATCGCGTAGAATAATCGTTATTTCGCGGTCCTTCTGGAAGATTCGGAATGTCACCAAATGTCGCCAAATTGGGAATAAATCGCCAATTCTGGCAACTTCTCTTCGACGTTCCGAAAATGGCAACTCTAGAATGACGTCATGGAAAATAATGCCTTTACGGTTGTTTTCTCTCTTTGGTCTTCGAAAGAGACGAACGGAAGGAGGAGAAAAATAGACCCCGGATCAAAGGGAATATTACGCGTTCGTAACAATATATATCAACAAGAAAGATCAATCATGCTTAAAGCATTGATTATGAAACACTTTCCAACTTCAATGCAATTTTATTTAAACATGTCTAAAATGCAATACATTCCTCGATAATATTTTAAAACTTATCACAATACTACATTAATTTATTATATTTGAAACCTTAAACCTTCATCGAAAAAAATTAACTTCATTCAAATGACGGCATTAAAGTATAAATTGCCTGGTTTAAATATATCTAAAATGTGATATATTTTAGATATATTTAATAATTTTAGAATTATCATAATACTACGATAATTTATTATATTTGAAAACTTCATCGAAAACAACTGAAATTCATTCAAATGACGTCATAAAAAAATAACACGCCTGGCTCTCTCTATAAAAGCAACATTTCATTCATAAATAATTCCCCCATTCATGTCATTCATCACAATACTATAATAATATTATTTTATTTAAAAATTAAGACCATTGAGCAACAAGTAAGTAATCTCTATGCGTAAAACTTCAGCGAAAAATATCGTCCTTCTCTTTCTAAAATCAATGAATATTTCATTCATATCAGCTAAGCAGACTCCATGGACTAAATTATTTTGTGTTAAAGAATTACAGCGATTCTAATACAACTCATTCTATATATTTTGCTGTTTACATTTTACATAGGTGAAAAATAGGCTTAATAGTAGAAATAATCATATTTGGATGAGCATTTAAACTGAAATATATTGTCATTGCGTTGTTTTAGTATGTAGATGCACAGAATTTAGGCAAAAATAAAGTAGTTTTAGGACGGATACAACACTCAATATGAATTAAAAAGAACTTTAAAATCAGGATTTTGACACAAGATGGATGCCATATATCATTTTGAAGTGGGTCATGTGATCGTTTCATATCATGGACACGTGATCGCTTCATATAAGAGGTGTTATTATTATTTTAATTTTTATTTAAAAAACTACTGAATATATTTCGCTGAATTTTTTTTTATATATTTTATGGAACAATTTGAATATTGCCTAAAATTTTCGAAGCAATTTGTGAATTTTAAATCCGCTTAAAAAATGCTTGAAAAATTAGGTCCCATAGGGCTCAATGTATTCCATTTTTTCAACCCGGGTTCAATCCAAAACTAATTGGGTGATATTATTCATTTATATTCCCATAGGTCCTATAGACCGTCTGAACAACATACTAAAATTTCATTTTGATTAAGTCATTTTTACGGCAGTTATCGTGCTAACGGACAGACAGACAGACAGACAGACAGACAGACAGACAGAATGAACAAAGTCATAAACACTTTTCAACTTTGTTGTAAAGTGTTAAAAAAAGGTTTATTTCAGCGTGTTCCCCAAACCTTCCCAAAACCATGCGTACAAAATTTTATATTTTTGTATGCTATAGTTTTTGCAATACGAGGCAGAGAATCTCGAGGAACGATAAATTTGTCAAACAGCGGCTTCAGCTACTTTTTTTTTTATAAAAATAGAGGGATAGTTTTTGCGGTACGAGAGAGAGAAAATCGATGGATGTGCCTATATGAAGAACACTTTTCACTTCAGAAGTGCATAAAAAGTAAAATATCTCGTAAACTACATCGAAATTAAAAAAAAGGGCTCTGTCCTGCAAAAATTCAACTATGTAGGTACCTGCCTGCAAAAATTCGTGGTGTTGCTATTTTTAGTCTATCCAGGACGCGAACTTGCAGCTCAAATATTTTGTCTTTGACTTTGACATCAAATATTCCTTAAACTACAATATATATCGAGAAAATACACTTATGCTGCAATATATATTACTTCAGCATGTTCCCCCAAACATTTTTCTATAAGTGTACCAGACTTTATATATTTGTATGCAATAGTTTTTGCGGTACGAAGCAGAGAATCTAGAAGAATAACGAATTTGTCAAACAGCTACTTTTTTAACACTTTACAACAAAGTTGAAAAGTGTTTATGACTTTGTTCATTCTGTCTGTCCGTTAGCACGATAACTGCCGTAAAAATGACTTAATCAAAATGAAATTTTAGTATGTTGTTCAGACGGTCTATAGGACCTATGGGAATATAAATGAATAATATCACCCAATTAGTTTTGGATTGAACCCGGGTTGAAAAAATGGAATACATTGAGCCCTATGGGACCTAATTTTTCAAGCATTTTTTAAGCGGATTTAATATTCACAAATTGCTTCGAAAATTTTAGGCAATATTCAAATTGTTCCATAAAATATATAAAAAAAAATTCAGCGAAATATATTCAGTAGTTTTTTAAATAAAAATTAAAATAATAATAACACCTCTTATATGAAGCGATCACGTGTCCATGATATGAAACGATCACATGACCCACTTCAAAATGATATATGGCATCCATCTTGTGTCAAAATCGTGATTTTTAAAGTTCTTTTTAATTCATATTGAGTGTTGTATCCGTCTTAAAACTACTTTATTTTTGCCTAAATTCTGTGCATCTACATACTAAAACAACGCAATGACAATATATTTCAGTTTAAATGCTCATCCAAATATGATTATTTCTACTATTAAGCCTATTTTTCACCTATGTAAAATGTAAACAGCAAAATATATAGAATGAGTTGTATTTGAATCGCTGTAATTCTTTAACACAAAATAATTTAGTCCATGGAGTTTGCTTAGCTGATATGAATGAAATATTTATTGATTTTAGAAAGAGAAGGACGATATTTTTCGATGAAGTTTTACGCATAGAGATTACTTACTTGTAGCTCAATGGTCTTAATTTTTAAATAAAATAAATTATTATAGTATTGGGATGAATGACATGAATGGGGGAATTATTTTTTATGAATGAAATGTTGCTTTTATAGAGAGAGCCAGGCGTGTTATTTTTTTATGACGTCATTTGAATGAATTTCAATTGTTTTCGATGAAGTTTTCAAATATAATAAATTATCGTAGTATTATGATAATTCTAAAATTATTACCAAGGAATATATCACATTTTAGAGATATTTAAACCAGGCAATTTATACTTTAATGCCGTCATTTGAATGAAGTTAATTTTTTTCGATGAAGGTTTAAGGTTTCAAATATAATAAATTAATGTAGTATTGTGATAAGTTTTAAAATATTATCGAGGACTGTATTGCATTTTAGACATGTTTAAATAAAATTGCATTGAAGTTGGAAAGTGTTTCATAATCAATGCTTTAAGCATGATTGATCTTTCTTGTGTTAATATTGGAATGTCAAAATGGAGTCAAATATTGGTTACCAATGCATTCCCATTATTGGCATTTTATTGGAAATATTTCTAGTGCTCCAATAACGGCCCAATATTGGCGTGATATTGGAAATATTTCATTTTGAATATTGGCAGAGTATCGGGACCTATATCAGTATGTTATTATAGGGTATTATATCATCAAAAATTTATATGCGCATAATTTAGAGACTATTTAAATGGTTTTGTAACATACTTGTTTAATATACACTACCTGACACAGAAAATGCAACACCACGAAAGAGCGAATAGAGTGTGATGATAAAAGACACACAGACAGAGATAGCATATATAAATAAGTGGTGTTAATTTCAGAAGGAAAATGCGATACAGTAATGGCATAGACAGGGTGATCAGTAGACAGTAGGACCACCTCTTGCGGCGATACAAGCAGCAACCCTGCGAGGGAACATATGCAACGAGCGTGCGGATAGTTTCCTGAGGGATGGATGACCATATGCCTTCAACCATCCTCCACAAGTCGTCCTCTGTTTGAGGCGGGGGCAGGGCAGTCAAACGAAGGCCAATCACATCCCATATATGCTGTATAGGTGAGAGATCTGGAGACAGCGGAGGCCAAGGAAGCACCTGGATATCCTGCAAGGATTATCTTCTGATGGTTGCAGTGCGGGGTCGCGCGTTAACTTGCTGGAAAACAGCATTTTGCAACCGCTGAAGGTAGACAGTGCAATCGGCCGCAACACCTCATCCACATATCGTCGTGCCTTCATTGTGCCTCTGATACGATCCTGAGGTGACCGGCTATCGAAGCCGATGGCACCCTAAACCATGATGCCGCTTTGTCGAGCAGTATAGCGTTCAACAGAATTGAATCTGTTTGCACATCACCTCCAGACTCTTACACGGCTACTGTCATGCGACAAACAGATCCGAGACTCGTCGCTGAACACTACCCTGTCCTATTCAGCCATTCAAGAGGCTAGGGCCCGACACCATTGCAATCTCTTATGGCGGTGTCTTATCATCAATGGCAATCTTCGTAAAGGGCAGTTTGAAATCAAGCCGCTTTCGACCAATCGTCGAGAAACTGCTCTCGCTGATATTGGAACATCCAATGTATCCTCCATAGCCCAGACTGCGCGGAACAGCCATAAGGCGCGGCCGGAAAAAATATAACAAGGAAAAGTGAAAAGCCGGATCCCCAGTCATTTTTGTAAGAAAGTTCTTCTCTCCATGTATGTGTATCGCTTAGAGATAAATTTGATGAACTTGGCAACTTATTTAGCAAAATATCGCCATCCTGGTGATATCACCCCAGATAGTCCATATTGCAAAAATGACGCTAAATTAACGGAAATGAAGCCAAATTGATGAATTAATTATTAAAACATTTAAATATATGGACTATAATGCCTATTGCGGATGCTATCAATATTGATAATTGTCAAATTAGAGATGCGCGAAATACAAGTCAATCGGGTACTTCGGAATAGTTTTAAATGTTGTTAAAAGAGCCAAATGTTCAAATCAACGTTGTGGGTAGTTCTTACACATCATTTTTTCACTATGAAAGAAGTAAATTCATTGCACTATATACGGAAGGTCATGTGCTATTCACATCAGATTTTATTAAAATATAAAGCCAATATTATACTATTTTGTGTTATAGAGTGGGTTTTTTTCTGCAAATTATATATAGTCATTGCTAATATGTATTTTTTTCTTTCAGATAATCATTCTCATTGAAAGATTCCTATCTACATGTATTTTCTGTCTTGAAAAAATTCCATATATCAAGATGTACTCAATGTTAAAATTTCCAGATAATTTGTTAATTACTTTATATATTCGGTTTGTTAATTACTGTATGCTTAGTATATTTTTTTCTACCTACTTTCAATATTTTTAAATACATACAATGAAATGATAAAAATTTCGAAAGTCTAATAATAAAATACTACATAAATGTATTTGTGTAATATCACTTATCTTATTTGAGAAAAAAAAGAAAAAAGGAAAAAAAAAAAAGAGAAAAAAACGGGAAAAGAAAAAAAAAAACTCTTCGTGAACCTAACAAATTTCATGACTCGTTTACCCCGATGTCTGCATACTTCGTATAAAATAAAAGAAACCCCATTACTCGGTTTATTGCATACTCTGTATAAAATAAAAGAAACTCCATTAATCGTTTTATTGCATACTTGGTATAAAATAAAAGAAACCCCATTACTCGTTTTATTGCATACTTCGTATAAAATAAAAGAAACCCCATTACTCGTTTTATTGTATTCTTCATATAAAATAAAAGAAACAAATATAAAAAGTTAGCAAAAGAAAAACAACCATTACTTCCTCTACATACGTAGAACAATATATAGGGAAAGTATTTTGACGGGGTCGAAAATTCAAATTCTAGTTTTTGATTGAAGAGCCCGTTTCAAGAATCCTTGAACTCGAATAAAACGTTTAGGAGGTGATGTCTGTGTGTTTGTGTGTGTGTGTGTGTCTGTGCGTGCATGCAGGGCTGGATTAAGGCAGGGGCCCACGGGGCACGGAACTCCATTTCAAAATGGCCCAAAAAGAAAATCTGGTTTATTTAAAATACCGCAAACTAAACATGCATATATTTTATATGCTTTGTAAAACAGTGACTTACAAAACTTTCTTGGAGAAAGCAGGCATGTTAGTTAGGTAACAAGTGTTTCGAAGGCATTATAAGCCCTCTTCTTCAGACCAAAAGCACGGGTAGAACAGTGTGCACCTATAACAACAAATAAGAACAGGCTGTTTGTTTAATGAACGAACAGTTCCTTCTTATTCTTAAGTGCGTTTATTTGGGGCGTATCAAAGGAGCTTATTGATGGTGTATCAAAGGCGTTTCTGTATTATTTAAGTAGCGGGCGCTTATTTAGGATCCAGATAATTCGTTCTAATATTTAACAATTTTAAGTCTTCCAAACTATTATACATAAGACAGTATATTTATAAGTTTCATATAGCATTACTAGTATTTAAAAATAGAGAAGGTAATAAGAAATGAAATTGCAACTGTATGGTTAATAAGTTTTATTTCGTTTAACAATGCGTGTCGAAAATATTCGTCTTATCCGAAAATGGGTTCCGTTCGGTTATGTTCCGAAGTTAAAGTTGACACAAAGTTGACACAAAGTTAAAACCTTCTAGGTCAGTGGGGGCGGTAATAAAGGATTTCGAAAGCATTTTCGACCCCTCAATTTTTTTTCTATATATATTATAGAAGGATTATAAAATTTTCTCAATAAAATGATAATAAGAATAAAGCCTCACTTATGTGTTTTTCATTTTCAAATTCTTTTGTTATAGGATTTAATTAGACAATCCTGATTTTAAATTTAAAATGTTAAATATTCTATTAAATTAATTGTAAAATAGACGATTTGTGCATTCAATTTTTCTACCGGTATTACTTGAAAAATGTAAATATTTTAAAATCCTGATTTTCCCATTTCATATTATCAAGTAATTTGTTTTATATATTATGAAAGGATTTTAAAATTTTCTCAGTAAAATGATAATAAGAATGAAACCTGTTATGATTTTTTCATACTACTTTTATTAAAAGAATTTATTGGACTAAACTGAATCTTAAAAATGTTAAGTAGGTCATTTATTAATTCAAATTTTTCGACAGGCATTGCAAAAGAAATGTAGATATTTGAAAGCCATTTTCCTCATAGTTGCTATCAAATTATCTTTCATGAAAAGGGCATATCTAGGAGTACATTTTTATGTAGTTAATTTTGTAAATGCCCATGTTTACTTTCTTTCAATTTTGGCACAGTAGATTTGTTCAAATACTGTCATTTTAAGCTTAATCATCTTGCACTAGATGTAAATAAAAACTTATCTAAGGCAGTGCTGTTTGTTTTACTTTAATGAATGCATTGCATGATTTCTTTTATTATATGATTATGCAGTAGAATAACAAACAATAAACTTTCAATTTCATTCAACTTACAGTAATTTCAATTCTGCTGTCATTGTTCTGAAAATTGAAAATCCAACTACGTTAAGTTCTGTCCAATCGTCGATACTATAACTAAGAAGATGGAATATATTCAATCTTTATAATACTATAAGTGTGCAAATATTCAGCTTTCTAGGTCATCAGGGGTTTTTTAGAGGATCTTAAAAGACTTTTCGAAAAAAAAACCTCATTTTCTCTACTCCGTAAAAGTCGAAAGTCTGGCTCCGAAGTAAATCGAAAGTCCCGCTCCGTTAGGTTCGTTACAGTCGATTCTATACGTTTGCTGAGATTCAACCTTCTAGGTTAAAGGAGGGGCTTCTAGAGAATCTGAATGTACATTTTATCCGCTTTCCTCCTTTTCTTCACCCCCGGAAGATAAATCTAAAATCCGGCTCCGTTATTATATGTATGGATATGCATATTTTTAATATATCTTTTAAACTATGTATTAAAATGACAAGCTCAAGTTGTATCATAGGCGTAGCCAAGAACTCGAAAAGAGGAATGGTTGAGTGCTGAATTTCATTTTCCAATATGAGCCTCTTTCAAGAATTATTGCAATTTTTTCCCCATCGGAAGAGAGAGAGGAGTTATGACCCCAACCCTGCATATGCCACTAAATTGTATACATTCCCCGTGATTTAAAATATTTCTAGTAACATAACTATACTTTTTGTTTTTGTTTCGAATATTGAAATATTTATTGTACAATAATCTGAGTCTAAAGTAACCAAATTTATGACCGTTTTCATGTGTGAAAAAAACTTGCATTCATCATCTATTTTTGTATTAGACCATTAAATAATTGTAAATGCACATTAAACATTAATCTTCCGAAATTTTGAGCCAGCTGTATTTTTTTCTCGTTAAAATATCGCTGTAAAAACTATTCATTTTCATTAGAATGTTTATAAGAACTTCGCAGCAGAAGGGACCCCAATGTGGTCGCCGTCGGCCGATTGGTGGTCGGTGCTCTCCTTTCACCACTCAACAGTGCTTCACGGCTTTCCCATACAATAAGAACATGGCATCTCCTAATAATGCCATCCTCCTAGGATGTGAGCAATCGTGGAATCCTTTCCAAGAAACATTCTTTAGTGTTTTTTGCGTATAATTTGGATGTTTTATATTTCACAAATGTCTGTAATTTGGTAAAAGTTCTATTATTATTTTTCCATCGCCAAACTTCAGCATTTGCGCTCGGCAATGATAATTTAAGTCCTTCCTTTCTAACAGGTCCTGACTAATGCAGGTCCTGTCTAATGCCGACGATTTCAGAAAGCATTCTTTAGTGTGTATTTTTCATATAATTTGGCTCTTTTATATTCCACAGGTGTCTGTAATTTAGTAAAAGTTCTATTATTTTTTCCATCTCGAGATTCTAACTCATTCCAAAGCAGTCTATCGGCCATCTTGGTCGCCATTAAAGTCACGTCACCTGTGACGTTCGGATTTACGCACTTCTGATTGGTCGATTTTCGCACAACATTTTCCTCAACCACAACATTTTAGGTTTGAACCTTAAATGTTGAGACTAGATTTGTTGAGTGAACGGTTTTGTTGTGCCAAATACTGTCGTGTAATAGGGCCTTTAGTCGTGATGGGCGGTCAGTAACAAGGCGTAGCGGCAACGTATATATATATGTTTTATCCATTCTCCTTTTTCAGCAATCTATGTGTTTATTGTTAGTCATGATCTGCTCCCGCGTGAAAAATAAAGTAACCTCTGCATAAATTATTAGAAAAAACAAGTTTTTCAATGTGCTCTACACTACACAACAGTGTCGCATTGAAAAGTAAAAAAAAATTTAAATAAATTACACATGAAACTGAATTGAATTGAAGGTGTAATCAGATTCGATTCAAAAGAATACTACAAAAATTTTGTTATCATCTAAAATTCGCTAACACCTTCATTTCCCTTCTAAAATGTTGCATAATATCAATTTTGAATAATGATATGATTAATATATTGCGTTGAATTGAATCTGCCTACACCCTTAATTTGGTTCAACTTCGGGTATGTTTAAAATTTACTTTCTAATTTTCCATGCGCCACCATCGTGTAGGGGATCACATTTTTTTAATAATTTATTTTTTGCTTTTCATTTTTTTTACGTAATTTACGTTCAAGCCTATGTAGTATTATACATGGATCGAAGCTTTAGAACCAGAACATTTCATTTGAACTGCAATTCGCAAAAGAAAAAATCTGATGTGGGCAGCACATAACTTTCCTTATATAATGCAATGAATTTACTTCTTTAACAGTGAAAAAGTGATGAAAAGATCCACTGCAGTGTTTGTAACGTTAAATTGTACATTTGACGCGGTAAATTGTACATTCGGATGACAACAACTAAAACTATTTCGTACCCAGTTAATTTATATTTTACGCAACTCTAAATTAACTATTATCAATATTGATAACATCTTCAATAAGCAATATAGTCCATATATTTAAATATTTAGTAATAAATTCATCAATTAGGCATCAATTTCATTAACTTAGCGTCATTTTTTGCTATTTTGACGATATTTGAATCAATTTGGGGCCAAATATTGCCAAGTTAGCTATATTTAGAAGAGTATTTCTTATATAGTAAAAGGTATGCCAATCATATGATGGAATTAAAAATTTGCAAAATATTGTATCCTATTTGTCGTCATTTTAACCAATTTGGCAACAGTTTCGTCAATTTGGCAACATTTAAAAACGTCGCTAAGTTGGCTATATGCCGATAAAATTCGTCGCCAGAATTCTGTAAAGCGTTACAGACGGAGTCTTATGGTAGAGTCTTATATTATTTCCAAAATATTGAATTTTAATCAATTAGTTGTCATTTTCATTGATTTAGCGTCATTCTTATCAATTTGGAGACATTTTTATGAATTTTGCGACATTTTCATCAATTTAGCGACTTTCAAAAATTCGCTAAGTTGGCGATTTTGCGTCAAATTCATCTCTAAAATTTCATCAAGCATTATTTTCGAAGAAATGGGTTAATCTTATAGCAAATAAACGACTAATGGCGTCCAAATACAAAACTATTACCCAAAGTATCTTCTCCTAGAGTAGATTCTTATTATTTCCAAGATATTGAATTTTCATCAATTAATCTTCATTTTCATTGATTTAGCGTCAGTTTTATCAATCTGGAGACATTTTTATCAATTTGGCAACATATAAAAAACTCGCCAAGTTGGCTATATTCCGCCAAATTCGCAGTCAAAATTTGCTAAGCATTGCGTATGGAAAAATAGATTAGTCTTATGATAGATAAACGACTAATGGCATTAAATTGCAACGCTATTACCCAAAGTGTCTTCTCCGTGAATAGAACAAGCGAGATCTACGAGAATGATGATAATAAATTTCTCGCATAATAGTACATATGAAAAGTGGACAGATTTCACAATAGTTAATATTCTTTTAATTTTATGTGATTTTTTGATAAATATATTTGAAAAATGTGCAATATCTCGTGAACGGTTAATGCTAGCGTTCTTAAGTTTATGTCAATCGTTTTCAAATGCAAAAATACAGAAAAATTTAGAATTTACGTAACTTTATTGAATGTTTTAATTTTTTGATGATTTTTTTTAAATTTCATTTCAAAATTTAGAAGGGTTCTGAATGCGAGGGTTGCGAGTAAAAACGATAGGCTTCCAGTATTCAGTGATTGTGATTTTTGAACCAAATTTTGTTCGTCGTTTGATTCGTTCTTGAGATATCGTCTCCATAGGCTCACTGACACACACACACACACACACAGACATCACCTCAAAAACGTCTGATTCGTGTTCAGGGATGCTTGAAACGTGCTCTCCCGTCGAAAACTCGAATTCGAATTTTCGACCCCGTCACAATACTTTCCTTATACATTATACTATATATATAAGGAAAGTAATATGTAAATAATAAATTCGTCAATTAGGCGTTTTTTTCATTAACTTTGTGTCATTTTTACAATTTTGATGATATATTCGTCAATCCGGGGCTAAATATTGATAAGTTAGCGATATGTCATTAGACTATTCACCAAGTTCGCTAAATGTATTGCCAAGTGTTGCAGATAAATGGGGAGAAGAGCTTTCTAATAGGAGTATACTAGAAGGTATTCCCGTCATATGATGGAATTAAAAACTTGCAAAACATTACCTCCTATTTAGCGTCATTTTTATCAATTCGGCGATATTTTTATCAATTCTGCGGCATTTTCGTTAATTTTGCAATATTAAAAAGTCGCCAAGTTGGCGACATCTCGCTAAAGAGAGTGAATTTTCATCAATTAGTCGTCATTTTTATTGATTTAGCGTATTTTTATCAATTTGGTGACATTTTTATCTATTTGTCTATATTTTCGTCAGTTTGGCAACATTTAAAAAACTCGCCAAGTTGTCGATATTCCGCCATATTGTCTCCAACACACACACACACACATAATCTCAAAAACGTCTGATTCGTGTTCAGGGATGCTTGAAACGTGCTCTCCAATACTTTTCGACAATACTTTCATTATATATTATACTATGTATATAAGGAAAGTAAAAATATAAAAAATAAAATGGATATAGAAAATTACATGGAATTAAGCAACGATTAATTAATAAGCAAATTCGAAATTAATGCAAACAATTATTCAATTTAATGCAAACTTAAAATAATATAAAAAACTAAAATAACTTAAAATACACATATTTTTTCAGACTTGTAATTCAAAAGCTATTTTCTGTGTTCGCGATTTTCAAATATTAGATTTTGCCATCTCACTATACAAGTTTGATCTATTTTGCATAGACGTATGTAATTTCACATTCTTACGCAGGATGTCGGAACATGATTACGGAAAAAGGGGGATTGATAACGATCGAATGGGGTTTACAGTGGTTGATATCGTTTTCCAATATTGATCACATGCAGCAGTAATATAATTGTTCATCTAATAAAGGGGCGATCTTGAAGCCTCCTGTCCACGCCACTGCCTTCTTAATATATGTTCAATTTATAAACGAAGGCAGGATCTGGTTAAAGGAGTATATGACGGAATGGAGGGTTACAGTGTTGAATTTTGCTTTACAATATGGACCCCTTTGGATAACTAATGTAATGTTTCCATTTGTGAGGGTATGTCTAACAACTCCTCCCTTTCTTTGCCATGTGAAAATGCAATTTTTAAGGAGCGCCTATGTAGTAATTATTATACATGGATCAAAGCGTTAGAAGCCGAAATTTTCATCTGAACTACAATTCACAACAGAAAAAATGCATATGTAGTATTTATTATACATGGATCGAAGCGTTAGAACCCGAACATTTCATCTGAACTGCAATTTGCAAAAGAAAAACTGACTATGTAATATTATACATGAATCGAAGTGTTAGAACCAGAACATTTCATCTGAAGTATGCAATTCACAACAGAAAAAATGCATATGTAGTATTTATTATACATGGATCGAAGCGTTAGAACCCAAACATTTCATCTGAACTGCAATTCGCAAAAGAAAAACTGACTATGTAATATTATACATGAATCGAAGTGTTAGAACCAGAACATTTCATCTGAACTACAATTCACAACAGAAAAAATGCATATGTAGTATTTATTATACATGGATCGAAGCGTTAGAACCCGAAATTTTCATCTGAACTGCAATTCGCAAAATAAAAAATGACTATGTAACATTATACATGAATCGAAGTGTTAGAACCAGAACATTTCATCTGAACTACAATTCACAACAGAAAAAATGCATATGTAGTATTTATTATACATGGATCGAAGCGTTAGAACCCGAACATTTCATCTGAACTGCAATTTGCAAAAGAAAAACTAACTATGTAATATTATACATGAATCGGAGTGTTAGAACCAGAACATTTCATCTGAACTACAATTCACAACAGAAAAAATGCATATGTAGTATTTATTATACATGGATCGAAGCGTTAGAACCCGAACATTTCATCTGAACTGCAATTCGCAAAAGAAAAACTGACTATGTAATATTATACATGAATCGAAGTGTTAGAACCAGAACATTTCATCTGAACTACAATTCACAACAGAAAAAATGCATATGTAGTATTTATTATACATGGATCGAAGCGTTAGAACCCGAACATTTCATCTGAACTGCAATTCGCAAAAGAAAAACTGACTATGTAATATTATACATGAATCGAAGTAATAGAACCAGAACATTTCATCTGAACTACTATTCACAACAGAAAAAATGCATATGTAGTATTTATTATACATGGATCGAAGCGTTAGAAGCCGAACATTTCATCTGAACTGCAATTCGCAAAAGAAAAACTGACTATGTAATATTATACGTGAATCGAAGTGTTAGAACCAGAACATTTCCTCTGAACTACAATTCACAACAGAAAAAATGCATATGTAGAACATTTAATCTGAACTGCAATTCCCGAAAAAGAAAAGATGCAAATGACGTAGCAAAGTAACGTAATGACATGAAAATTCGATAAGTAATAATGTTCTGCGAGTTGAAACTGTGTGCCGAGTTTCAACTCTTCGTGTATTCTAGAAGTCGAGAATGGTGTAAGCGAAAATGCTTTTTCTAAATTATAGATTTCCATGACATTCCACAACTTCTCTTTATTTTAATAAAACCTACAGTGTGTTTTTCCATGTGTAACCTGAACGAATTCTCGCCATCATATTTTTAAAACAACGATGGTGCTTTCATCAAATATTTTCAATGCTAAATTTAAATTCTGGTGCTCTGAATTATTGTAATGCACAACTAAGACAGAACTTATTTGCCAATTTCACAATCATTCTTGCTTCATATGAAATATCTACGGAAAAATTCCCTTCTGGAGTTTAATGTATGCCTTCAAAATCAAGGCAAACGAAAAAAATTTTCGGCATATTTCTGGTTTAATCAATTGTTTCAAGTGGAATTCTGAACTGAATCAAACATAAAAAGAACATATCTTTGATTTATCACAGGGATGGGAAATGTGAATAGTTGAATTTGAATGGATAGTTTCTATCAGTAACTTTGCAAGAAAAAGGACATGAATGTACACGTTAGGTCTATCTAAACTAAAGTGACTATGTTCGATCGAATGAATTCGATAAACTATTGTGAAATCTGTTCACTTTTCATATGTAATATCATGCGATAAATTTATTAACATCATTCTTGTCGATCTAACTTGTTCCATTCACGAGAGAAGACACTTTAGGAAATAGCTTTGTAATTTGACTCCATTGTTCGTTTATCTACCATAAGACTAATTTATTTCTCCATAAAAAATGCTTGGCAAAATTTTGGCGGCGAATTTGACGGAATATCGCCAACTCGGAAAGTTTTTTAAATGCTGCCAAATTGACGAAAATATAGCCAAATTGATAAAAATGTCACCAAATTGATGAAAATGACGCTAAATCAATGAAAATGAAGACTAATTGATGAAAATCCTATGTCTTGGAAAGAATAAGAATCTACTACAGGAGAAGATACTTTGGGTAATAGTTTTGTGTTTGGACGCAGTTTTGGTCGTTTATTTGCTATAAGAATAACCTATTTTCCCGACCATAATGCTTGACGAAATTTTAGAGACGAATTTGAAGGAATATCACCAACTTGACGAGTTTTTAAAATGTCGTCAAATTGATGAAAATGTCGCCAAATTGATAGAAATGTCTACAAATTGATAAGAAGGACACTAAATGAATGAAAATGACAACTAACTGATTAAAATTTAATATTTTGGAAAAAATATAAGACTCTACCATAAGACTCCTTCTGTAACGCGTGGCAAAATTCCAGCGACGAATGTTATCGACATATCGCCAATTTAGCGATTTTTTAAATGTTGCCAAATTGATAAAAATGTTATCAAATTGATAAAAATGGCGCCAAATAGGAGGCAATAATCTGCACATTTTTAATTCCGTCATATGATGGGCATGCCTTTTATTATAAAAGAAATGGTCTTCTAAATATCGCCAATTTGGCGATAGTTGGCAAAACATTCACGAAAATATCGTCAAAATTACAAAAATGACGCCAAGTTAATGAAAATGACACCGTCTTCATGAATTATTATTAAATTTTTAAATATAAGGACTATATTGCTTATTGAGGATGTTATCAATATTGTTAATTGTTAATTTAGAGTTGCGTAAAATGTAAGTTAATTGGGTACGAAATTGTTTTAGATGTTGTCATCCGGATGTACAGTGTAACGTTGCAAACACTATGCCGTGGATCTTTTCATCACTTTTTCACCGTTAAAGAAGTAAATTCATTGCATTATATAAGGAAAATTATGTGCTGCCCACATCAGATTTTTTTAATATACATTTCCATAAAAAAAATTTAAAGGATCACATTAAAATTGTCACATAGCTAGTAAGGGGCCAACGGCCGTACCGTGCTGAAAACACCGGTTCTCGTTAGATCACCGAAGTGAAGCAGCATCGGGCGCGGTTAGTACTTGGTGGGTGACCACCTCGGAACGCCGCGTGCTGTTGGCCATCTCAGGTGCGGTATCCCCGTGGTTTGCGCACTAGATTTGCACGCTGCCACAAATGCCGCCGTATTCATGCGGAGTACGATCACGTTAAACATGTGGGTCCGTAAGTCCTTCCGAGAGGTTGGTGGTAGGGGAAGGAGGGTACGGTCCCTGTGGATGCCTCCCCCACTGGGTTCCGGTCTAAATTGGGTAGGCACTTCCCGGCCGTCCATACAGTTACCTTACACCTTTCTGGTAGGTCGGACGGTCTGGGTCTCAACAACAACATAGCTAGTAAGAATTTTACAAATGATATATTTTTGAGAACATAATTTGTGTCATGATTCACCGCAGCTATCTTAAATATGTATGAATAAATAAAAGGATCCCAAATGACTTCATGACTGGCGTTGGCTATATTTTCTAAATTACCCTAGATAACATTTAAAAGTTTTGTAGAAATATACATCCCTTAGTAGTTCTGTAAATTATTGTAATATTTTCAATGCAGCAACTTGTTGACTATTTTTATTATTTTTGTGATCTATAAGGTATTTTCGGTTGAATTGAAACTTTTTCAGTAATAGTTTCCTTATGAGTTACCAAATAAGAAAACCAACACTTTGAACATTAATAATTTAGATAAGAAATTCTATTGAGAATGATTTAGATAATGAGAACAATTTAGAAAAAATCAGGTTACTTTTTAAAATCTATACATAAAGTGCGTTAGTAAATCAAAGTCTGTGAACCTCCTAATGCTGTTAAAAATATGTATCTAAATACAGATTCTTGGCAAATCGTTATTTCTTTCGAATTTTTATTTATTGCTGAGGAAACATAATTTTCACAGCCTTTTTAGTTAATTTCCCATGAAGTATATATACTTGTAGCGTTTCACATCTTTGAGGCCCTAACTAACTAGGTTTCACTAATCGTAGCAACGTAGAATATGACATGTCATGTTCTTTTATGGTACATTTGAGTTCTTTAAATTAGAACCATATTGGGAACATATTAATTGATGTCTGACCACCCTTGATCATCACGGTAGTGGTGGTGGTGGTGTGTGTGTGGGGGGGGGGGAGGGGGGTAAAAAAACCGTGATTTTCTAGGTTTACCATGATTTTCTAGGTCTTTTTTCTCAAGTTATTTTACATATAATAAAGGAAGATGCCTCTGTCTTTCTGTGTATGTGTGTGTAGTCAGTAGAGGGTTCTAACCATAGTACAACTATGAAATTTGGTAAGGTACTTCAGGACCCAAATAGGTGCACCTCGGCGTTATTATTATTTTTTATTTTGAACCAGTTTTTGGTTACACTTTACAACATAGTTGAAAGTGTTTATGGCTTTGGTCATTCTATCTGTTTGTCTGTCCGTTCGGGTGATAATTGTCTTAAAAATGACTTTATCAAAATGAAATTTTAGTATGTTGTTGTGGGACATATGTGATACTGTGGGACATATGTAAATGTAAATGAATAATATCACCCAATTAGTTTTGGATTGAACCTGGGTTGAAAAAAGGAAATTCATTGAACCTTGTAGGACCTAATTTTTCAAACATTTTTTAAGCGAAGTTAAGCGAATTGCTTCGAAAATTTTAGAAAATATTCAAATTATTCCATAAAATATATCAAAAAATGTCAGCAAAATATGTTCAGTAGTTTTTTAAATAAAAATTAAAATAATAATTACAACCATATAATATGAAAAGATCACGTGACCCACTTCAAAATACAATATGGCATCCATCTTTTTTTCCCAGAGTAAAAATTGTGATTTTTAAAGTTTTTTTAAATTTATATTTAATGTTGCATCTGTCATAAAACCGCTTTATTTTTGCGTATTTTCTGTGTATCTATATTTCGCGCCAACTCATTTACAATATTTTTGAGTTTAAATAATCATCAAACTTTGATTATTTCTACAACGAAGCCTAATTTTAATGGATGCAGAATGTAAATAAGTGATTGTAAAGATGAGTTGTATAAGAATTGCTAAATTTTTTTCACACAAAATTATTTAACTGTGGAGTCTGGAATAAAAGTGTATGAATGAGATATTCACTGCTTTTACATAGAGGACTAGACGATTTATATTTCGATGACATCATTTGAGTAAAGTTAATTTTTTTCGATGCAGTTTTAAGTTATCAAGTAAAACAAATTATTGCAGTTCTGTTATAATTAAAACAATATCACCGCTGAATGTATAGCAATTTAGAGATGCGATTCATTCAGCGGATTACATTTCAGCTGGAAAGTACTTCATAATCAATGCTTTATGCATAATTGATCTTTCTTTTTGAAGTTTTAGCCCGATTTACAACGATCTTGGTCGATATTCACATAAATCGATTCCTTAGCGACCTAAAATATTAACACAGAGTTTTCATCTTGACACTACCGAAGCAAATCAAAGAATGTCCTTTCGTACACTGTTTGAACCGAATCAGTAGTTTAGAAATGAGAGTTCAACATCCACAGGCGCAATAGCGCAATATTGCGCCTGCCGATGACGTCATGAGGAGGAGGAAGTGAGCTTATCTCGTGAGGAGATGAACCTTTGGACCTCAATGAGAAGAAATACTTGAATAGTTAATCTAATCGTGGGATCTTTTGGCCGAGGGAGTTGAACTTTGGACGCTAACGTCATGGGGCGACCTTGAGTTCTCATCTGACAGTTTTTTGGAAGTACGATGGGAGTGGCGCCATCTATCGGGATTTTTTTTAAGTTCAGAATTTAAAAGGATATATTTTAGCTTGAAACGACTTGGGAGCTGTGGGATGGTAGGCCAACGCGCTAGCCATCGAGCCATGATCGGTTGGTCGGATTGTGTTAATGAAGGAAGTGGTTCCTGTATATTTTAAGAATGTTGAATGGGTACTTGGAATAATGCTTCTGAATGGATTAAAAAGGTGTTATTAAAAGGAACTATATTTTTGTATAAATGATGTTTTGAATATGTTTGAACGAATGTGTGTATAGGTTTGGCGAGCGAGGGATATGTTTTCGATTGATTGAGTGCCTTTGAAAATTGAATTATTAAAGGAATTATATTTTGTAAAAATGATATTTTTAATAAGTGTCAATGAATGCTGAGTTAAAGTCTTGGCCACTTATTAAATTTTCGATGAATAGATCGTGTTAATGATTTTAATTAATTTTTTTATTCTAACTTAATAACGATTTTAAATAATTTTTAATTGAATCATGAATCTACTAACAAAAATGAGGTTAGCGAATTACCTTAATGAATTTTCAGAGAATACAAGAATTTACTGTGTTACTGAGTTTGCGAGATTTTAATACCACATTTTAGAATCTACTGAATACATTTCGACTACTTTTAGACGGATATTGGTGTATCTACCATGCGAGATTTTAAGACCACGTTTTAGTACCTCCTGAATACGTTTCGACAATTTTTAGCTAACAAAAATATTATGTTAGTGATTTCTCTGCTACTTAGCAAATATTTTGGGGAATAGAGAATACAAGACTTCGTTGTATTCGTGGTTTAACGAAGTAGTTAAAAGCAATTTTTTAACTAACAAAAACATTAAATAAACAAGAACGCGTGTTTTCAAACCTAGCACAACTAACCATTCGATATTCCAAGGGTGTAGGATATTAAAATTTCATTATTTTACCCAAAGGGCATGATATTTTCGAGGTGAATGGGAAAGTGAGAAGTACCAATAGCCTCACAAACTAACCACTGTGCAGGTGCATTAAATCTGTTCCTACCAAAGAAAGCAATACTTGGTGAATATTTTAAAGAATTATCTAAGAGAAAAGTTTCCATTAGAAATTGCATGAGTATAATGAAGCAGTTATTTTTTTAAATTAAAATTGTATTAAATAATGTGCATAACAAAAATATTGAATAAACCAGAAAGTGATTTTTCAAAAATTTCACAACTGGATTTTGAAATACCTATAAATATGAAAGAGTGTTATTAAAAATGATATGTATTTAGTAAAAATGATGTTTGATGTATTAATTTTAGGGAATGTTCGATGAATTATGGGATATATTACAGGGGACAAAAATTTCATGTTTCGAGTGAATTTATGGATTCTGAGTGAATTTTTCAGAAATGTTAATTGCTTTAATGAAGCAGTTATTTTTTAAAATTAAAATTGTATTAAATAATGTGCATAACAAATATATTTAATAAACCAGAAAGTAATTTTTCAAACTTGGTACAAGTGGATTTTCCATGGGACTTCTAAAATTTCATTACTTTAGTGAAATGCATGATATTTCCTAAATGAATGGTAAATAAAGGGTACGTTTTTAATTTGACAAGACATTTAAAACCCTGCAATTCTTCTAATTGTAGTGGATTGTATACCATTGTGGCGGATCGTGTAAAATACACGATTCCATTGTTTTTTATATAACAGTTATATATTTTTTAAATTAAATGAAGACCCTCCAAAATTTCATCATTTTATTGAAATGCATGATATTTTCTAAATAAATGGCAAAATTAAAGATACGTTTTTAATTATGATTCAGTGTGTTACATGATATTTAGCGAATGAATGGAGAAATTAGCAAAGAAATTTTCAGTTGTGCCATTTTTTTCGGGGTTTTATTTAAACTTTTTTGAGTTAGAAACAGTTAATGTTTTTTCTCAATTGTTTAACAAAATAAGTCTATTAAGCACAACTTCCCATTCGACATTCCATGGATTTAAGACACTAAAATTTTGTTATTTTAACAAATTGGATGATATTTACTGAATGTTGGAGGAATTAAAGGTACGTTTTTAATATTGCAGGGGATAGATTCATTCGATCCATTTGATCCATTTTACAAAATTTCAAGAATTTTAGGTGAATAGAATAACACTTTTAAGAATAACTGATTATTAACATTCAATTTAATTGAATGAGTGTCTTATACTTTGTAATTAAGTCCATTCTTTGCAATCTAGAGTATTTTTTCAAGAAGACTAAAACCCTGAAATAACAATATTTGAATGGAATTTATCAAATTGAACAATACTTAATGAATTTTCGGGAAATTTTTTAATATTTAAATGAAATTTAGCAAAATACTTCACACTTAATGCATCCCGGCCGTCCAAATAGATGCTCTATGTCCTCGGATGAGTCGGACGGTCTGGGTCTTCAACACTTAATGCATCCCCGTCCATTCATCCTGCTGCTCATACCCTAGGATGAGTTGGGTGGACTGGGTCTTCCACACTTAGTGCATCTGGCCACTCAAACAGCTGCTGTAAGCTCAATGGGTCAGTCGAGTGGTCTGGGTCTGCAACACTTAGTGCATATCCGGCCACTCATCTTGCTGCTCATACCTTAGGGTGAGTCGGTGACCTGGGACTTCAACACTCAGTGCATTTTTGAGGAATTAAAGGTGTGTTTTAAATGATATATGTTGTCTAAGACCCATTTTTTAAAAAATTATGATATTTAAATGGTATTTAAACGAAATTTACCAAATTACACCACACTTTCAAAGGATCCTAAATATAAGACCCTAAAATTTCATTGTTTTAGTGAATTGTTAGATTCTTAGCGAATGTTTGGGGAACTAGGAGTGTGTTTTTTAATGTTACATAAGACCTAAGACTCCTCTATCGTTTAAAATAGTGATATTCAAATGAAATTTAGCAAAAATTACTCAACATTTAGTGCATGTTTGAGGAATTAGAGGTATATGTTTTCGATATTCCAAGAGGTCTGAGAGCAGAATGTGGCGGGAGGAGAGCTGCAGAACACCCCATATGCTGATCTTTTACCTAATTTTACCCTGTTTTCAGGACACTCGCGAGACCAAAACGATATAAAACCAATCAAATTCATGCATTTTTGATAATATCCAAAAATTTTACACAAAAAAACGACTGTTTTTGTTCAAAAAACATACGTTTTTAAAAATTATGGAGACCGAAACGATGTAAAATCTGTCAAAATCGAGCATTTTTAAAAAGATAGACTAGTCAAAAAACGAGTGCTTTTATTCAAATGATCTAAAAAATAAATAGGTATAAACCATTCTTAAAATAATGATAAAAAAATTAAGGAGCTAAAATCAATAAAAAATGTATCAAATCAAAGTAAAAATACCCCATATGATTATAAAACACATGAGATTATGGACCCCTCAGACCATGAATTTAACAAAATGAAATCAATATAGAAAAAGTTAACGCAAGAATAAAAAATGAAATTAAAATTTAAAATCACAAATATACGCATCATTTTCATTTGCACACCTTTTAGTGCCTTTATAAACAAATTTTGGTTTTGTTTTAATTAAATATTCCATATCCATTTAAATATTTTTATTGAACCTTGGTGGGAGACATACTTAAAATTCTTCTAAAACCACAATATATTTATCCCCATTTTTGGTTGATATTTGCTTGACTTCAGTTATGGGATATTTTTCATAAATATTTAATTCACATAATTTCTTTGTTGGAGTATATCGAAGATTTCCTATGCCATTGAGCTTTTTCAATTTAACCATTTATTAGTAATCATTTTTTTAAATATTCTTACGAGACTCAATAATAGGTTTCATTAGAGGAAGAATAAATGATTTATGCTTCTCATCATTTTCAGTATTAGTTATTAAACTATATATTTCTTTTATATATTTCAGTATTAGATCATCTAAATCTGATCTCTCTTAAATATTTTAAATTTAATTTCATGAGTTTCTCAGTAAGTTTCATTAGATTTTTAATCTCTTCAATAGCATCCATTTATTTAGAATTATTTTTTAACAATATAATACTATCAAAATAAGTTTATTTACCACAATCATTTAATAGTAAACAATTTTTCAGCTTTATTAACAATTTGTTTTAATAGATAAACACATTCTCTTAGGGTATTTTTAACTTCACAAAGCTCTTCAGCTCTTCAACAATTATTCCCTATAAGGTTCTTCTTCATTATGTCCAAACTTTTTATTTAATTCACTCATTTGTATAGCTTGTATTTTTCTCCAATGAACATTAAAAAATGATCGGGTAATAGATCAAATTTGTATTGAACCAGATAACAAAAATCTAATTTATCCATAAATTCTTCTAAAAATCCTAAACTAAATGTCTGATATCTAGTTATATACAACCAATTTAAATCATCTTTCAATTCCCTCATTGTATCTTCTGAAAGTTTTTGAAAGACTGATACTTTATATAAATCCAAATTATCTCTATATTTTATAATAAAATCATTACTTAAAATCAGATATTGAGATATAATTACCCAATCTACTTTATCTTTATGTTTTTCTATAAAATCTTCTGATAAATTTTGATATCTAGATATTATACTCCAGTCATCAGGTTGAGTGAATTCTTCAATAAAAGATTCCGAAAGTAACGAATGTTGAAAAATTAAATCCCAATTTACATGATCTTGCAGATTTCTAATTACATCTTCAGATAAATTATTTTTCCAAAAATCATTCCAATTGATATCAACCATTTATTAGGAAGGAAATTTTGAATAAAAGATAAAGCATACGTTCAATTTCTAAATGAATTCTAATATTATTTGGATTAATATCACCTGAAGGCATAACATACATTATAACTTCATCTCCTTGTTTACCTTTTGTAAAAAAGTTTTACTTATATTATTTCCATGGACAAATGTTGTATTTTTATTATAAAGGTACCTATCATAAGTGAAATTATAAGACTTATATCTTCTTTAGATTCAAGATGTGCTGAAATTTTCATAATCATATCTGTTGCTAATTTCATATCTTTATTTAATAAATTACCAATAAAGCTAGAAAATGTTACATTTTTATGATTCGATTTAAAAATATCTTCAAACTCACTTTCTGTTGTAGCAAAAATAATTTGTTATCTACATAAATTTTAGTAGCTACATCGGTATGAGAAATAGGATTAGATACATTGGATATTTTTATTATTATTAGAGTCATAAAAATCATTCTTTAAGTTTAAAGCTTTTTCACTACATTTTTATCTTCTGCAGGATCTTTAACATTTCTTATTCTATCTTTAGCATCAAAAGCATGACCATCATGTGAGTTTAAATATTTATCCCTTATTTCCACTCTAAGATTTTTATCTAATTCTTGAATTTTATTAGCTGTTTCTTTAACAAAATTAAAAAAACATCATCTTTACAATTTTTAGTATTACCCATCGTTTCTTTCAAACTTTGATAATTTCTTTCTAATTCATTCAAAACATATCTTTTTGTCCTCACGTAATGATTATCTACAGGATTTTCACAATGTTTTAAAATTTTATTTTCCATATCATAATTTCCATGATGTGTTAATTCAAATCCTATTAGTAGGGGAATAAGGAGAGTTCTGCAACACTCGGAGGAAGTAAAGAGCTATTCTTTAACATGGGAACCCCTCCGAGGCCATAAAATGAGTGCATCAACAGCGGGAGTGTTGTTGTTGTTTCCAACCCCCTTGGTGTAGGTCCAAAAAACCCTGCCGCAAAAGAGAATCACAGACAAATCCCTGCTCAACCGACAGCTGTCCCAAGGAAACGCCCATACAATCTAGGAGGTGAGCAGGAGAAGCAGGAAGGGAACAAGAACAAGCAGAAAAAGATTTCTCCCCCTCCACGAATTTCATACTACGGAGGTGTCTGCTTCTAAGTCGCGCCATGGCCGTTTGGAGGGATCTTAAACTCTTGCACTGCAGAGAGAGGCCAGGGTTCTTTGCGGCGTACCAATGGTGAACAGGAGGAGTACGCCAAGAAGAATTCATTCTAATTTTGTGGAGGGAATGAATTTCCGAAGGACACAAGGCAGGAGAACTGGGGTCAGGGTAGTCACAACCCTCTCTAGCCAGCTTATCAGCGATCTCGCTACCAGGCACACAGACATGTGACGGTATCCACTGGAGACACACAATTTTCCTCTGACCAAGTCTTGCCAACTTGGAAATAACACTCTGACCAGTCCTCTCCACAATCTTTGGCCAATTTTTTAAAAATTGAATGGAGCTTCTGCTGTCCATCAGGATCCAAATACTGTCCCTATCAAAACAAAGTGCATGATCAAGAGCGCTATTGATAGCGATAAGTTCCGATCTAAAGACGGAATAATGGTAAGTGTTTCTAACGCTGCTTCTAATAACACCCTCGGAAGTGTTAATATAAATGCCACTCCCTACTCTACCCGTATCCGATCGGCTACCATCGGTATATATTACCAAGGCCCGGTCAGGAATAGCATTAATGACTTCAAGAGCCATTTGCCTGAGAAGTTCCGGATGATTGTCATGCTTGGTAATACTAGTCAACAAATTCTCCCGGAAATCAACATGTTTAAAAGAAGCACTAGGAGTGAGACAACTAAAAGGTATAAATGGCTCTACATTAGAACCAATAAAATCACGTTTCCACACATAGTTAAGTGGACTGTCACGCTTTAAACGTTGATTACTTGTCCAGTTTAAAATGAAAGTAGAAGTCCTATTATAGGAACCGAAACTTTTAAGTTTGTTAAAGTACTTGTAGGAATTGACCTCAAATCTCATCGACAAAGGCTGGATGTCCGCCTCATAGAGAACCACATCGTTAGGGCAGCTGTTTCTAAGTCCCGCAATGATTCTCGCTGCATTGAGCTGTACTCTCTCCAATTTCTTCAAGTTAGTAGGAGAGGCCATTTGAAAAATTTGATATCCGTATTCAAGAACAGGACGAACTAAGGTGATATAGGTTATTCTAAGAGTAGAGGCGTCAGATCCTCAATCTCTGCCAGAAATATATTTTAAGATCCGAAGTCTCTTTCTTGCTTTATCAGCTAGTTTCTCAATATGTTTGCTACAATCTCGGCTGCACTTCAGGATCCAAAGTGCAGCCGAGATAAGTAGGGTATTTATCACAATCTAAGCGCTCCCCTCTTAGATAAAGTTCCGGAGAATAATTATATAGATGCCTGTTAGTGGTAAAAAAGCAACCCGTGGACTTGGAGGCATTAAAAATAAGTTTGTGGTTATCAGCAAATTCCTGAACTGCAACTAAGGATCTATTCAACTGAGATTCCATATTACAAATATCTGAACCACTGCACCACATTACAACATCATCAGCTAATAGTCTGATTTGACAAGGATTAACGCATTTTTTAATCCCAGAGATAAACAATGAGAAAAGGATGGGACTCAAAACAGAGCCCTGGGGAATTCCCTGATACATTTTGTAAAAACCCGAGAGATTAGTTTGAAAGTTCACACAAAAATTTTGATTATTCAGAAAGTTCGAGATCCAGGGCAGTGCTCTACCTCTGATGTCAAAATCACTAAAGCACTTATTTAGGAGCTTATACTTCCATACCCTGTCGAACGCCTTGGACAAATCTAGAAATTCCGCCACAGTGTGTCGCGTTGGTTTGGGATTTTGAGAATCTCTAACGCACTGGGTGAAGTACAATATTTAATGAATAGTGCTGTGACCCCCTTACGGAAAGCAAATTGTTCCGGGGGCAGTAAATTATTGGAAAGCAAATAATGAGTCAATCTCCTCAGTACAATGCCCTCCATCAGTTTGCAAGTAATACACGTAAGAGAGATAGGGGGCGCGGTAGCCCATTGGTTAGCGCGCTGGAGTTGCACTCGGTAGGCCCGGGTTCGATTCCAGCCACTGCCAAAACTGCCACCGTGTTCACGCGGAGTATGATCACGTTAAACATGTGGGTCCGTAAGTCCTTCCGAGAGGTTGGTGGTAGGGGAAGGAGGGTACGGTCCCTGTGGATGCCTCCCCCACTGGGTTCCGGTCCAAATTGGGTGGCACTTCCCGGCCGTCCAAACAGTTACCTTACACCTTTCTGGTAGGTCGGACGGTCTGGGTCTCAACAACAACGTAAGAGAGATAGGTCGGTAGCTTTCCGTAGAACTAGCTTTCTTGTTGGGTTTGATTATGGGAATAATAATAGCAGATTTCCACTGTGTCGGAAGTCTACCAGTTTTCCATGAGAAGTTAAAAATATGTAAGAGTCTCTCCCTACCCAAGGTTCCAAGATGGGTCAGAAAATGTTCGCGGATACCATCTGGGACAGGTGATTTACCGGGATCTAAATTCTGAAGGGCATATAATAACTTGGAAAAGGTGAAATCCTCATTGAATAGTGGATTGACGGCAGGCGTGTCACGGCAAGATTTTATTTGATTTCTGGTGACCCTGGCCAGAAGTTTGTCAGAACTGTTAAAAACAAGCCTACTTTAATTTGCATAGTGCTGTGCTAGGACCTCTACCCCATCCCGGCCATCCACTGAAACTTGGCCGTTATCGCCAATCATAGCGTTTGATTCCTCATTACAGGGCTTCAATTTGTCAATATTTTTGGCCAGTTTCCATAGTTTAGTATTCGGAGTTCTATAATCCAACTTTTCACACAGATTCTGCTAGTTTGATCTTTTTACATGGACGCAGTTTCTTTTAATTTCAGCATTCAATTTGTTTAGTTCGATTCTTTTGTCCGAACCCCCATTCTATGCAATTCCCTTCAAAAGACCAGCTCTTTTGACTAGCAATGGCTGAATAAAGTCAGATTTGTGCACATAATAAGAACGAGGTTTTTTAGGTTTTCCTCTAGGAATGGAAGGCTTGGCGGCTTTAAAAATGTAGTGCTTGAAGCGAGACCATTCTCTTTCCACATCATCCGAAAGAGGTACTTGCGAGATAAGATCATTTGAGAGGTTTTCAAACAAATTCCAATTGGCTTTCCCGAAATTCCAGCAGAGATTCCTTACACCAGTTAACCTTAAGATTAATTTCAATTAAAATAGGAAGGTGATCGCTACCGATATTGTTGAGTACTCTCCAGGAACTGTAAGGTACTAATCCAGGATTAATAACTGTCAAATCCAAAATATCAGTTGATCCATAGATGTGTGAACAGGAAAGTGTGAGTCCCGTAATTTAGAGACAGGAAGGCCTTGTCATTCGCCAAATTTTCAAGGTCCGAACCTCTTGCATTAGTAGAAGTGCTACCCCATGTAACATTTCTGGCATTGAGGTCTCCAAGTATTACAGTATTATCTTCAAACAAGACGGCGGGAGTATTCAAGAGGTATGCTCTAACATGGGGAATCAAGGAAAGTCGTTGTATGGCGGCAAGTTACGGCCCCATAAGATAGGTACGGATAGAAGGATGATGTATGTCACAGAAGACGGCAAAGTTCAAAATTATGTTACGTATATAGTATTGTTTATTTTTTTGTTTTTCCTTCTTTGTTTGTTTTTTGCTTGTTTGTTTTTTCACACTGTTACAAATTTTTCACAAAAATTCGTAAAAACGTGTTTTTATTTGTAAAAAACAGCCAAAAATGTGTGTTCTTTAAATGAGCGGTATTGGCTGAATTTCGTGAATTTCAGAATTTCTCTATGGAAAATAACATGGGTTTTCGCACTTTTCCAAATTTTTCACAAAAATTCGTAAAAACGTGTTTTTATTATAAAAAAACGACCAAAAATGTGTGTTTTTTGAATGAGTGGAATTGGCCGAATTTCGGGAATTTTAGAATTTGTCTTTGGGAAATAACACACTTTTGCAAAATTTTCACAAAAAATGTGCTTTTTTGCAAAAAAAGGCCAAAAATGTGAGTTTTTGAACTAGCTGAATCTCGGGAATCACTAGGAAATCGAAAAGTGACATCCAGATAGTTCCTTACCTCTCGCTCAAAATGGGTTGGTGCTCCATATACGCCGCCATATGTCTGTTGGAACATACTCCAGCAATTCTGGCAAGACCTCTTGCAGGAAAATACGGTACATTCTCCCATCAAGTCATTCCGGCATAAGATACGGCCCTATTAGGCGGTCGCTGATGATTACTGCCTACACATCGAAGGAGAATCGCTGCTGATGCGCATGTGAATATGTTGCATGTCGGTTACGCTCACCCACACATGTTCATTGTGGATGTTAAATGCGCCATCATGTGCGAAGGAGGCTTCATCCGTGAAAAGCACAGTCCCCGGAAAATCTGGCTGAGCAGCAGCACTCTGTCACAGGAACCCGCGGGCGAACTCCACTCATCGAGCATAATCCGTTGCAGTCATTGCTTAGATTCGTTGGAGATGGTATGGGTATAACTGTCCCCCATGCAGAACCCACCATATCGTGGATTGTGGCAGACTAAGTGTATGCGCCATTGCTCTTGTGCTTGTGGCTGGCCGAACAGCTACTGTGTTCAGAATCGCCTGTTCCACACTTCTGGTTCTAGCACTCCTTTCACGACTTGCATCAGACCTGGTAGTGAGAAAGGATCCCGATTCACAGAGCTGCCGATGCTAGAATTCGAATGTTTTACGATTGGACAACTGCCTTTGTGTTAAACGTTCGCCGTACAGTCGTTGTGCCTCTCTGCCATTCTCATTTGCAGCTCCATAGATGAAGTGCATGTCGGCTTTTTCCCTATTTGTAAATTTATCCATCGTCTCCAAAGTTGGAGCTGCGAATAACTGCTGCAAACTGATACAGCGGTTCGGTGTTACGAAAATTTGCATAAGGGTTCTTCTTCTTCCCCAGATGAAATTTGCATACGTGGTTTTCTTCTTCAACCAGAAAATAATAACCAGAATTACGCTTTTAAGTTTGGAAGCGGCCGCTTCCCAATGAGTAAGCGCCCTTACGTGCATTTAAGTTTCATTTCTCCGGTAAACTAAGACGAAAAATGCTTAGTTTGTTGTGTACTACCACCTTGTAAAGTTTGACCCATCTTTTTGCATCACCCAGTATAATTAAAGTAACTATTTATTGTGGCCAAATCTAAAAGCCACATTTTTAGCGGTGACTTTATTAGCAGGCATTATATAGCAACCACAGCTAACAATAGACACTAATAGAACCGAAATAAAATATCTGATGTAGGCAGAACTTGAGTTTCCTTATATAATGCGGTGAATTTAGTTCTTTTACAGTGGAAAAATGATGAAACATTTGGTATAATGTTTGTAAGGTTGAATTGTACATTTTGTGCTTCTCCGGATGACAACATGTAAAACAAAACTCAAGTTTGTAAAGATTGCAGCACCATAAAGGACCGGCCACTTGACCAGTTGCTCATATCCTAGGGTGAGTCGGGTCGCCTGGGTCTTTCACACCATAAAGGAATCACGCAATTGAGCTGAAGCTTTCAGAAAATGCAAATTAGGGTGTGCCATGCAAATGATTAGAATTTCAGAAGCACCGGTCATGAGTGGGTGCCCTTTGAACTGCTGTTTTAGTCGTATAAATAGAGAGCTGCAGCGGAACGTTGAAAATAGTCAATGTTTTTTTGCCAGAGGTAACTGTTTCATGAGAACTCACTATGCTTCTACGACGACAGAGAACGCCATTCGGGCAAGTTACGGAATTTGAACGAGGACGAATGATCTATGTTGAAGAGCCTTCGTGAAGGGGGTTTTCTTTCCGTGCAGTAGGAGCTCGTATGGAGCGCAATACCACGACAGTGATGCGAGTATGGAAGCAGTGGACTGAATAGAACCGGACGAGTCTCAAATTCGGCAGTGGAGACGAAATATTATGTCAGCACGGGATGATAAAGACCCCATCCGCATGGCAGTGATGGACCGTACAGCTTTATCTCGACAGTTGGCAGAACGTTGAAGCACTGTTACAGGTGTGTTATTGTCTGATCCAGCAATTCGTCGGCGTCTGCTGCACCGTGGACTGCGTGCAACAAATCCTTTGCACATGATTCCCCTGTCGCAAAACCATAGAAGCCTGAGGATACAATGGGCTCATCAACATAGACATACTGGCGTGCCGATTGCCTACAAGTCGCCTTTTCCGATGAGTACCGCATTAATTTGAGTACAGTGATGGCCGCATCCACGTTAGACACTATATCGGTGAACGCCACCTTCCGGAGTGCGTTATCCAACGTCATACTGGACGAACGCCAATCGTGATGGTCTGGGGCGCCATTGGGTATCTTGGACGATCTCAGCAGCTAAGAATTTTGGATAATCTAAACAGCAACCGGTACATCAGAGAAGTTCTGGAGCTCGAAGTCATTCCCATCCTTTAACGCATTCCTGGAGCTCTATTTCAACAGGACAATGCCCGTCCACATGTTGCTAGGAATATTCAAGACTTCTTTTGAGCACAACAGATAGAGCTTCTTCCTTGGCCTGCCTATTCACTGGATATGTCGCCTATTGAACATGTCTTGGATTTCGTCGGTCGGCGTTACGCTCGTGACGCTTGTCTAGTAGGTAATACAACTGAACTTTAGATTCGGATAGAAGCAATCTGGAATGCTCTTCCTCAGGCACAAATTCAAAATATGTTTGATTGCAACGTCGTATAGAAGCACTTATTGCAGCGGCTGGTGGCTTCACCAAATACTGATTTTCGACATGCAATATTGTTTTTTGCTTTGTAAATTAAATCGTTTATTTGTATCAATACAGGTCGTTTGTGGAATAAATTTCATTCAATTCTGATGTTTTCTTCAAGGTGTTGCAATTTTTACAAACAGTAATTTTTATATTACTTTCCTTATATACATAGTATAATGTATAAGGAAAGTATTGTGACGAGGTCGAAAATTCGAATTCGAGTTCTCGACGGGAAAGCACGTTTCAAGCATCCCTGAACACGAATCAAATGTTTTTGAGATTATGTCTGTGTGTGTGCGCGCGCGCGCGTGTGTGTGTGTGTGTGTGTGTGTGTGTGTGTGTGTGTGTCAGTGAGTCTCTGGAGACGATATCTCACGAACGAATGGAGCGATTCGAATAAAATTTGGTACAAAAATTACAATCCGTAAATACTGGAAGCCTATTGTTTTTAAACGCAATCGAATGTTCAGAATCCTCCTAAATTTTTGAGTGAAATTTTGAAAAAAAAAATCATCAAAAAATCAAAACCTTCAATAAAGTTAAGTAAATAGCAATTTCGTATGTAATTTTTCATTAGAAAACGATTGACACAAACTTTAGAACGCTTGCATGAACCGTTCTCGAGATATTGCACATTTTTCAAATAAAACTATCAAAATATCACATAAAATAATAAAAAAAATGTTAACTATTGTGAAATATGTTCACTTTTCATATGTAATATTATGTGATGAATTTGGTGGCATCATTCTCATGGATCTAGCTCGTTGCATTCATGAGAAAATACACTTTGGGTAATACTTTTGTATTTGGACACCAATAGTCATTTGTGTGCTGCAAGAATAACTTGGTTCTTCGTCCATAACGCTTGGCGAGATTTAGGCTACGAATTTGGCGGAATGTCGCCAACTTGGAAACTTTTTGTGTTGCCAAATTAACGAACTGGTCGTCAAATTTATAAACATGACGCTAAATCAATGAAAATGACGACTCAATGAAAGTCCAATATATTGGAAAGAACACAAAAGTAGATTATAAAAATAACCCATATCTTCATCCGTTCTTAACGCTTGGCGAGAAATTTAGCGGGACGTCGCCAACTTGCTGACTATTTTAAATGCTGCCACAGTGACAAAAATGTCGCCAAATTGATAAAATTGAGGCCATATGAGAAGTCTCGTAATGTTTCCGAAATTCTGATTTCAGTCATATGACGGGCATACCTTCAAGTATATAAGAAATGCTCTTCTTTCATTTGTCTGAACACTTGGTGATGCATTTGGCGAACTTGGTGAATAATTTAGCAAAATATCGCCAACCTGGCGATATTTTGCCCCAGATTGACAAAAATATCGTCAAAATTGCAAAAATGACGCTAAATTAATGAAAATGGTGCCTAATTGATGAATTAATTATTAAAATATTTTAATATATAGACAATATCGCTTATTGAGGATGCTATCTGTGCCGATTATTAATTTTGTTGATTAAAATTAATATTGTCAAAAAATGCATTTTACATTAAATTAATTATTTATTAGTATATTAATTATACATGTAATCTGTTCTAAAACTTACTGCTGTGTACATTGCGTTGGTGGCCGCAAAACCCACCTATTTCTGTGCTTAACGGGATACTAAGTTAACAAACTAAAAATTAAGGTTAATAGTAAAGGAACAAACATTTATTTATCACATACTCAATTTACACTCTTTAGTTTTACAAATTAAATAAATATCACAATAGTGGAATACATCTCAATGGTAGTTCGGGGGGTGTAATGCCAGATGAATTGATATTTGGTTGGAGCACGTGGTGGGATGCATTAATTAGCTTTTCCTTAAAAACACAAATTTAGACAAAGAGGTTATCCTCATATAGTTTAATTGTACGGTACCTGATCTTCTTTCATATAACTTGGGTAACACCGATGCTTTGTCACACTTTACACTTGCAATACCAGATGAACATGAGCTCTCCTTCGAATTCCTATATCAGAGACGCACACACAACTCTTAACTCTGCTACCGTCGCTTCTTCTTGACTAGTCTAACTCCAACAGCCTGCCTTGACCAATTCTGACTCCCACTTCGAGCAACTCTCACTTATATCCCTTTTTCGGTCGGCGGTCCACGTGCTGAAATGTAGAGCTGAGAGCTAATCCGTAGACATGGCGTCGCCGTCTCGGTTGCCGCCAAACGGCTTAGTGTGGTATGTAAACATGGGCGTGGTATGTAAGATATGGGGCCACCTGTATATTATCGCCCATCTGCTTAGCGTGGGGATAATCCGCCCGCATTCCTGGTTCCATTATTTTTTAATCCTTCCAAATATTTATTACTTTACATTTCTGGCATTACATTCTCACCCCCCCCCCCCCCCCCCGCGAAAAAAAAGTCCAAAGTTACTCTCCCACAGTTTCACCCCAGTGGTAAGAAATTAAGTTCACAATGGTTCCTCGCAAACACATAAGTTCATCCATCGTGAGAAAGGCTGAGTTCCACTTTTTAGCCTCGTACAACTCATAGCTTTGATAGTTCTTTGTAGTTTCTTGATAGTTCCCTGTCAAGTTAGTCCATTATTCATAATTGACATAATGTACCATAAATTACATGAGGATTACCAACATTCACATTATTATTAAATTGTAAATTTTGATATATATTATTTGCAATGCATAATTTTCATTTCTCCTTTTACATAATTATTTACATACGACATATCATTACATAACAGCATTCATTACTTTATTATTATTATACATTTTCTTGTTATCATTTCATTTTGTAACATATTGTAGTAGTGCAACTATCAACTTCCGATTCTTGGTTATGGTTGAATTCCATACCACCATATTATTTATAAATTACTTTGTTATTTCACTTTTTTTTTTTTTTTTTTTTTGAACTTGCCATATATGTAATGTCAGAAATACATAACATACTTTTTGAAATATACTTATATCCACAATTTAAAACATAAAAACATATACACTCAATTATCACTTTCTATTTATGACATTAATTACAAACTTTTTACATATTTTTCATATTCTTTGTTTTATGAAATTACTATTTACAACAATTCGAGGGCGAAAATTATACCCTCTGGCATTATAACAAACCTCATCATCATTTCTATTATTTTCACAGTTTAATTGCTTTTCTTTAGTGACCTTCCCTTCCTTAATTTGACTTTGATCATTATTTCTAATCACTTTCTCATTTTGATTTTTTTCTTTGTCCTGTGTGTGTGTGTGGTTTGATTCGCTTTCGTCACTATCTTTCAAATATTGTTTTCGCTCCGCTGCCATGTATAGTTTATTTATGTGCACTTTATAAGTTTTATTTTCATCACTTTTAAGACATATTATAACATTATTATTTCGGACTAATTTCGTAATTCTAAATGGTCCATCATATCGATCCTCTAATACCCTTGGTTTTAGGAACTTTTTTAGGTACACTGTCGCTCCTATAAATATATCGTTTTTTCTCACTATTTTATATTTCTTTATTTGTTTGTTATTTATCAGCTTTTGTTGTTCCGATGCGTCTTTCACGACTTTATCTATATTTTTTAAATGCTGTGCCACATAATTTTTATAATTATTTACATCACTATACATTATATCTATTTCTTCCTTACTTGGTATGTTTGTTTGTTTAATATTTTCAAATGGCAATGATAAATCTCTAAGATAGAACAGGAATGAAGGCTCAAATCCTGTATTACTGTTAATAGTGTTATTCACATAAAACTTAAACCATTTTAAAGATTCATCCCATTCAAACGTAGTCTTTGACAAACACATTATACATTGTTTCATGTCTCTGTGTATTCTTTCACAACGACCTAAAGAACTTGGGAAATAAACCGAACTGTATCGCCTTTCAATATTTAATGCATTTGTAAAATCTATGTATTCTTTACTTTTAAAAATTTGAGCATTATCGCTTTGAATAATAATTGGAACTCCATAAGTTGTCACGAAGTTTGTTAGCTTATTCACTATTGTTTTAGCAGTAATGTCTCTGACTGCATAGGCCTCAAAGTATCGTGAAAACATGTCTACAATTGTAATTACAAAATTATTTCCTCCATTACTGCGCGGTAGTTTTCCTACGCAATCCAGTTGTAAATATATTCCTGGTTTTAATATTTCTGGCATAGCCTGAAGTCTGGCTGGTGGTATATTTTTGTGTTTTACTAATAAGCATTGATTACAAGACTTACAAAAATTTTCCACGTCTTGGAAAGCCCCTATCCAAAAATATTTTCTTGAAAGTAATTGGTATGTCTTTTTTACTCCGAAATGAGGGAAATGTGCTATCTCTATTATCTTTCCCTTTAGCGAGTGCGGTATTACAATCTTATTCTCATTTATTTTCCTATACGTTTGTCTTTTATTTTCCTTCTTTACCATTAACAGTTTATTTTGGCTATCACTATAGTATACCTTGTTATTGTGATATCGGTTTCTTCCTTTTTGTAATTCCTCTCTAATTTTACTTAATTTTTCATCTACCATTTGTTGCTCTAATATTTTCTCCACATTTATCTCATCATTTTTAATTAAAGTATTTACATATTTGATTTGGTTATCATTGTCAAATACATATCTCGAGCAATAATCACTTGCGTTATTTTCACCTTTTTGATATTTGAATTTAAAATCATACTGACTTATGTCAATTAGCCACCTCGATATGATATTTGGCATTTTATCTAATTTTATGTGGTACATAAGGGATTTTGCGTCACTCAGCAAGGTGAAACTCCTTCCGAACAGATATTCTCTGAAGTGTTGTAAGGATGCGTGTATAGCTAGCAATTCTAGCTTTATTGCAGGATAACGCTTCTCTGCCGGGTTCACAGGTCTTGAATAAAATTCGATAACATGATCGACTCCATTTACCCTTTGCATCAAAATACTACTAATTCCCTTACCTGAGCCATCCGTAGTTAAGACAAACGGGTTTACTTCATCAGGCTGTCTTACAACTGGTTCTTTAAAAATTGCATTTTTTAATTTTTCAAAAGCTTTTCTACATTCATTATTCCACTCGAACCTAACATTCTTTTTTGTCAAATTTACCAACGGTTCTGCAATTTGTGCATAATTTTTTATCAGACCTCTAAAATAGTTTGTTGTCCCAAGAAAGCTTTTTACTTGTTTAACCGTTTGGGGTTGTTTGAAATTTTGCACTTTTGCACAGTTTTTTATTGATGGGCTTATACCATTCGCATTTACTTTATATCCTAAAAATTCAATTTGCGATTTGCATATCTGTAACTTCGCCGGGTCGAGTGTTAAATTATTTTCTTTCAATCTTTGGAAAACAATTTTGATTTTCTCTAACATTTCGTCGTTATTTTGTGCGCATATGACTAAGTCATCTAAGTAAAAGTATATTTTTAACTCTGATAGATCTCCTAACACTTTGTTCATTAAAAGTTGAAAATATGCTCCTGAGTTTTTAAGACCAAACGGAATTCTTTTAGGATTAAAATTTCCCATAAAAGTTGTGAACGTTAAGGCCTTTCTATCTTGTTTTCTTAGTTCGATCTGAAAAAACGCCGCCTTCAAATCCATAACTGTATAAATTTTACTACCAGCGATATTTTGTAATATATCCTTCACCTTTGGTAAGTTTATTGGCAAAAGTGGTAAATACGCGTTTATGGCCCTATAATCAATAGCAAGTCTATATTTAGGTTCTTCATTTGGTTTACTTGGTTTCTTTACAAGAATAATGGGACTAGCGTACGTGCTTTGTGAACTCTCAATAATGTCATTTTCCAATAATTCCCTAATTTCTTTTTGCGCAATTTCTCGTACTGCTCTCGGAATTGGGTATGGTCGACTCTGAATAGGATAATTGTGCATAAGTTCGATTTTCGGTACTATTGCTGATGTTTTACCTAGGGTAGCATATGACTTTGAAAAAACCTCTGTATTGGTCATCATTAATGCAATAACTTTATTTCTATCTTCCTTATTTAAGTGCTGTACTTGAAAATCGTCTGGAGATATTTCTTTCTTTCTTAATTCCCGAATTTGTTGATAATCTGTTTTATTTAAATTTTGAATATTATTAATTTCCAACGTGGGTTTACTGCTTTTATTTTTTGTATCAACAATTTCGATTTGTTCTGTTATTATACCCACGTTCATGTTTTTATTAAGTGTAATTTGGCAATTTTTTTCATTGTATAACAACATTCTAATCTTATTTTTATTTTCTATACTTTGGATCGCTTCCTCCGTGATTAATGTTCTTGCCATTTTTATTGGAGAAAATAAAACATCCTGTCCCTCATTTAATTCCTGTGACAAAATCAATTGGACTATTTCTGACTCCCCTGGCTTTAATGTTATTTTTCTTTTCAATTTAGCGAAAATCTGCTTTTCCTCTTGCTTTTTAACATTCTTATTCTTATTACTTTCATTAGAACTTGGTAACCATTTTTCATCATTTACATTATCGCGAGTGCTACAATTTTGCATATTAGCGTTTTTTCTATCGTTATCGCTTTCATTATCCTCGCTTATTCTACCTTCATTCTCATTATTGAATTCATTACAACAATTATTTATTTCCTCATATTCGTCGTCATCATTATCATCGCTTATTCTATCTTCATTCTCATTATTGGATTCATTAGAACAACTATTTATTTCCTCATATTCGTCGTCATCAGTATTATAATTTTCATAATTACTATTATATCTATTTTCATCGCGAATTCCCTGGCTTTGTGGTTTTTGTTTTGAATTCTGTATTGGGTTTGTATTTTCACTTTTATACAATTTAATCGCAGTATTCCCAAATTGTACTTCGTTATCTTTTGTATTTAAAATTGCTTTATGTGAGGATAAAAAGTCGTAGCCTAAAAGCATTTTATATTGCCCCTGAAAGTTCTGTTTTGTCACGAAAAAATAATTTTTGCATGCCTTTTCCCCAATTCTAAATGAAAATTGAATGCAATTTAAAAATTCTATATTTTCTTTAGTAAACGTCTGAAGTATTACTCTTCTGGTTATGTATTTTATTTTTACATTTCTATTCTGTTTTAGTTTTTGAAATGTTTCCAAATCTATAATACTAACTTGAGCCCCACTATCAATTACACTTATTATTTTTATTCCTTTGCAATCTATTTCTACCATCGGTAATTGTGGGCTAGATACGTTTTCACATTCGCTTGAAAGGATACTTTTGGTATCATATTTTGCTTTATCATTATTTTCATAATATTGTCCTCTCTCCAAATTTGTATAGTTTTGCCAGTCATCTCCATTTTTGTTATTTCTATATGTTTGTGAACCGAATTTATTTATTTCTCTGGAATTTGTACGATTCGTTCCTTGGTCCCAAATTCCAGCTCTTAGTTTAAATTACTATTATTATTGTTTCTCTCATATGTGTTTGATCTTATATTTCTTCCGTTGCGCCCCCTAAAATTTCCTCTTATACTTTGCCTCTCTCTATTTTCTACGTTGGTTTCTAATTGATCGTAATAATTTCTTTGATCATTATTATTTCCTTGATATTCCCTATTATTTCTATTATATCCTCCTCGTTCAAAATTTCTGCGATTTTCGTTTCTGTTTCCTCTGATATAATTTGTTTGCTCCAACCCATATTGCTGATAATTCATTCGTTTGGGATTCCTTGCAAATGCAGTATTACACTCATTGTACCAGCAATCTGAGAAATAATGTCCATTTTTTCCGCACCCTATGCAAAAAACAGCACGTTCCATGGATTGATTTGGTATATTTTGCAATTTTAATTTATTAATTTCTAAAGTCAAATCTTGAACCTGTGTTGTAAGTAACATTTCTTTCAGTTCGTTATGTGATTCTTCTGGAGTCCTATCATTAAGAATTATTTCAAACAGTTCGGCATCTTTTATGGCATCTTCAAACCGCTGCGGATCTTTTTTCTTCACTTCAATTGCCAAATCAGGGCGTAATGCGCTAATGAATTTTCCCAACATTATTTTATTGGTTATTTTCTCTACCTCTCCATCTGTTGTATCCTTAAGGTTCAAAAATTTACGCGCTGCGTTTTTTATTTTTAGCACAAGCTCGTCCACTGACATATCAGGCGTTTGTTTTATTTTATTGAAAGCGTCCTGTTCTTGCGTTATCGTTATTCTGTTTGAAAATTTATTTATTAGTAATATTTTTATTTTATCAAACTCCTTTTCGTTTTGTAATTCAGGGTTTTGAATTAAAAACTGCATAGCCTTATCTTTTAATCTGGTTTTAATGATAGCCACTTTATGCTCTTCCTTCCAACTTGCTAACTCCGCTAATTCATCAAATTGTTTTATAAAGAAATTTATATCTTCCTCCTTACTCCCACTAAATAATGGCAGGATCTGCATTACTGGAATATCCATATTTTTATTATTTCTATCCAATTTACTATAATTTTTATTTGATATTTTTTAATCTTCTTTCAAACTTGAACTCCTTGTTATAATTGAACTTTTCACCACTTTTTTAACTGGTCCCATTCCTATATCCCATTTTTCTAATTATACCTTTGATCTCATTTAAAAGAACCATTTTTTCCATTTCATTGATAAAACTTTACATAATCATACATATAACATAAGGAGAAATGAGAATTGTGCACAATATTTTCACAATCATCTATGTCGCCACCAGTTGTCCAACCTTATCAATATTTATTTTTTATTATTATTATTCCTTTTATTTTTATTAATTTCATAAATCCTTATTTTATTCCCGTTACTGCTAAAGTCACGAGCACCAAATGTGCCGATTATTAATTTTGTTGATTAAAATTAATATTGTCAAAAAATGCATTTTACATTAAATTAATTATTTATTAGTATATTAATTATACATGTAATCTGTTCTAAAACTTACTGCTGTGTACATTGCGTTGGTGGCCGCAAAACCCACCTATTTCTGTGCTTAACGGGATACTAAGTTAACAAACTAAAAATTAAGGTTAATAGTAAAGGAACAAACATTTATTTATCACATACTCAATTTACACTCTTTAGTTTTACAAATTAAATAAATATCACAATAGTGGAATACATCTCAATGGTAGTTCGGGGGGTGTAATGCCAGATGAATTGATATTTGGTTGGAGCACGTGGTGGGATGCATTAATTAGCTTTTCCTTAAAAACACAAATTTAGACAAAGAGGTTATCCTCATATAGTTTAATTGTACGGTACCTGATCTTCTTTCATATAACTTGGGTAACACCGATGCTTTGTCACACTTTACACTTGCAATACCAGATGAACATGAGCTCTCCTTCGAATTCCTATATCAGAGACGCACACACAACTCTTAACTCTGCTACCGTCGCTTCTTCTTGACTAGTCTAACTCCAACAGCCTGCCTTGACCAATTCTGACTCCCACTTCGAGCAACTCTCACTTATATCCCTTTTTCGGTCGGCGGTCCACGTGCTGAAATGTAGAGCTGAGAGCTAATCCGTAGACATGGCGTCGCCGTCTCGTTTGCCGCCAAACGGCTTAGTGTGGTATGTAAACATGGGCGTGGTATGTAAGATATGGGGCCACCTGTATATTATCGCCCATCTGCTTAGCGTGGGGATAATCCGCCCGCATTCCTGGTTCCATTATTTTTTAATCCTTCCAAATATTTATTACTTTACATTTCTGGCATTACACTATCAATATTGATAATTGTTTATTTAGAGTTGCGCGAAATATAAGTTAATTGGGTTCTTTGAAATAGTTTTACATGTTGCATCCGGAAAATCACCAAATGTACAATTCAAGAATAAAAACATACGTAGTACCGTAGATCGTATATATTATTTTTTGACTATAAATGTAGTAAATTTATTGTATTCTATAAGAAAAGTCATGTGCTGCCCATATCAATTTTTTTTTAGAATTGTTGTTAAGAAGTCCCACTAATTTCTAATTTGATAATTATAGTTTAATTGTGTCATTTTCTTTGGGAGGTCCTCTAGGGTTCCAGGTTTTGTTTAGTTGCTCTTTTTAACACTTTACAACAAAGTTGAAAAGTGTTTATGACTTTGTTCATTCTGTCTGTCTGTCTGTCTGTCTGTCCGTTAGCACGATAACTGCCGTAAAAATGACTTAATCAAAATGAAATTTTAGTATGTTGTTCAGACGGTCTGTAGGACCTATGGGAATATAAATGAATAATATCACCCAATTAGTTTTGGATTGAACCCGGGTTGAAAAAATGAAATACATTGAGTCCTATGGGACCTAATTTTTCAAACATTTTTTAAGCGGATTTAAAATTCACAAATTGCTTCGAAAATTTTAGGCAATAGTCAAATTGTTCCATAAAATATATAAAAAAAAATTCAGCGAAATGTATTCAGTAATTTTTAAATAAAAATTAAAATAATAATTACACATCTTATATGAAACGATCACGTGACCATGATATGAAACGATCACATGACCCACTTCAAAATGATATATGGCATCCATCTTGTTGCAAAATCGTGATTTTTTAAAGCTCTTTTTAATTCTTATTGAGTGTTGTATCCGTCCTAAAACTACTTTATTTTTGCTTAAATTCTGTGCATCTACATACTGAAACAACACAATGACAATATATTTGAGTTTAAATTCTCATTCAAATTTGATTATTTCTACAACTAAGCCTATTTTTCACCTATGTAAAATGTAAACAGCAAAATATGTAGAATGAGTTGTATTAGAATTACTGTATTTCTTTAACACAAAATAATTCAGTCCATGGAGTCTGCATGGCTGATATGAATGAAATATTAATTGATTTTATAAACAGAAGGACGATTTTTTTCGATGAAGTTTTAAGCATAGAGTTTAATTACTTGTAGCTCCATGGTCTTAATTTTTAAATAAAATAAATTATTATAGTATTGTGATGAATGAAATGAATGGGAGAAAGTTGCGAATGAAATGCTGTTTTTATAGAGAGATCCAAGCATGTTATTTTTTCTATGACGTCATTTGAATTTATTTCAGTTGTTTTCGATGAAGTTTTCAAATATAATAAATTATCGTAGTATTATGATAGTTTTAAAAATATTACCGTGGAATGTATTGCATTTTAGAGATATTTAAACCAGGCAATTTATATTTCAATGCCGTCATTTGAATGAAGTTCATTTTTTTCGATGAAGGTTTAAGTTTTCAAATATAATAAATCAATGTAGTATTGTGATAAGTTTTAAAATATTACCGAGGAATGTATTGCATTTTCGACTTTTTTAAATAAAATTGCATTGAAGTTGGAAAGTGTTTCATAATCAATGCTTTAAGCATGATTGATCTTTCTTGTTTAATAAATGTGCTGATGGCTATATGAAGGCGAGACGCTCCGGTCTGGGTCAGGGATATCCGTATATGTATTGGGGTACTGTTGACTACGAATGTTTCAACAAGTACATTTGTTTATAATCTAATTGTGATATTAAGTTCGGTTGTAATGATGTGTTCTTGTGGAATTAGATTGTTTTATTATATTCCCTGATGTCTTCATATTTCTATGTTTCGTTAAATCATATTTCAAATGTAATATTTTTGTCATTCATTATGGTTTTGAATACTGCGACTACTGTTAGAATGTCATATTTTTGATTTGATTATTGTAACCGCCATGTTTTTGTTTTTCTAATAAATATTCTGGGGGTGTTGGTGCGTCGCCGCTCTGTGGAGGCGTGGATTGCCTGGCTGGTTCCGTTATGGCCTTGGCCCTGGCCTGCTGGGTTAGCGTTTCGTCTATCCTCGTCGGTCGGTGTTCCTGGAGGGGACTGGTGGCGTTTGGCCTCACTCGGCAGGACGGGAGGTCTGGGACTCCTACGGGTTCGCGCGTTGCATGACGGGGTCGACGGCTTTCTCTGTCCAGTGAGTTCGGGTGGCTTGTTGTTCCTGTTTCTAGTCAGGAGTTAGCATTTTCCAGACCGCACCTTGTGCTGCTTATTAGCGAGCCGTGCTGTCTGTGTGGTGAAGGGGGTAAGAATGTATGTATAGCAAGAAAATATATAGTACTTGGAAAAGTATATATGCAGAATTGACACGGAATAACACTGTTTATTTTAATGTTTGTTTGTGTATTATATGATTTTATTATAGAAGCAGTAAAGCGATATGATTATTTATTTTCACTTTAAACTTTATATTGATGCTAATTTTTCAAAAACTATTCCCTCTCTACTGGTAAATCATAGTAATAAGTCTGAAAAAAAAAATTTAAATGTCCCCACACTTATCAACTTTAATAAAATTACGATCAAACGAATATTTATATGTACTTTTCAGAATTTAAAAGTTAGTGCGCCAACCCGCCTCGATACGCGTGTCACCTATCCCCGGTCTCGCGGTTGTTGCATGAAATATTCTGACGGAGAAACTACTTAGTTACTCAAAATTTATCTTAAAATAAAAATTTAAAAAGCAATCATCTATGACTGCGTAACATTGCTTGTTTTTTATCAGGTGCTTGAAAAGCATACAAAATTATATTGATTTTTTTTAAAATACACAAAAATATCAAGAAAAAGTTAGTTTTCTGCTTTCACTTTTATATCATATCTATTGCATGAATAATTTCTTTCGCCTAAATTAAAGTATTGGGAGTAGAATTGCACAATTCCTCCAAATCATCATATCAAGCATCTATATAATAATTGTCTAATGTATGTGTGACTTTCCAGACCTTCCAGAAGGTTACCCCCCAGTGACCTAGAAGACGAAATCTTTGCGTACATATAATACTGATTACGGGGCAGAACCTAACGGAGCCGGATTTTCGACAATTCCTCCCGGTGATGCAAAAATTATATTTTTTTTTCAAAAAAATCTTTCAATACTTTTCAGAAGTTCTCAGTGACCTAACAGCCTCACACTTTGCATACTTATAGCATCAAGCACGAGACAGAACCTAACGGAGCCGGATTTTCGATTCCCTGCCCTGGGCACGTAGAAAATGGTCGGTTTTTTAAACTCTTCCCAGACATGCCAGAAGCCCCTCTCGGTGACTTTGAGGGCTGAACCTTTGCACAATTATAGCATTAGCCACGGTGCAGAAATAAAAAGATCCAATTTCTGATTTCTCCATAGAGGGTCGAAAAGTATTTTCAAACCCTTCAGAAGCACCCCTGTCTCCAAGGTGACCTAGAAGATTTAAACTTTTCCCAGTTATACTAGTATAGATCATGGGGCAGAATCGAAAGGTGCCAATTTTTGATTAAGACGACATTTTCGACGCTAAGCAATATACGAGTATATTAAACAAAATAAAACTTGAAAGTCGTAACTGAATTTTTTTAAGAGTGTTAGTTCCCCTGCCTTTGACAGGTTTAAATTCCAGTTTAAATATATTCAAACAAGCACTGCAAACTTACCTTAATAAACTAAACACATATGTAAAAATTGGGCAGCGCATATTTAAATTACTATATTGAGGATTAAGAATAAAGGCGAGCAGTACAAGGAAAGCCGCCAAATCAAAAATGTCTTTCCATATCTCTTTCCTATCGCAATGCGTATGAATGTCATTATTATAGAAAGAAAAATAATTTTATTAATTAAATACTGATTAGTATTGTGCTCCGATCAAAATTCGTCATGATTAAAGCAGAGATTAGAAGTACAAGATGTCTAACACATAAAACTTATTGAAATCAAAACGGATATTAAATTCACGCTTTTACCAACATAAGCTTGAACTACATTTATAAATTGAAAACGGTAATTAAAGTTTGAAAAATAGTGATATATCTTCAACTGAAATATAAGATTATTTCAAATTTATAAATTTTAGTTAATGAACAAAATATTGATGACGTTTGGTTTAAATAATAAAGTAGTTGGAAGAGAAGCTTTAAAACTAAGCTACTTATTGTCGATTTATAAACTGAATTCAGGATATCATATTTTGGTGTATAAAAGGTGGAAGCAGAGACTCGAAGGGGGGGGGGGCGGAACAGGCTATTTCTACAGAGCAAAACCAAAGCATTTTTATGAATATTTATTTCCAGTGAAAAGATTATTTTTATGCCAAAACTTTTGCTTTGGAGCAAGACATAAATTATTGGTAATAAAGTGTCACGAGCCGTTGAATGGTCTGTATATACTACACAAATGTGTAGTTCATACTATGTGTAGTGTATACTACACAAATGTGTGTTTCACACATTAATCAAGAACTTAGATTAATGTGTGAAACCTTCACATACTGCAAGATAAATCTGTTTATAATTCTTCAAAAAGAAGCTTAAATATTTCTAAATCGAAATCAAGAATTTAGATTATGCTTAAAAATCATATTAATATGTAATTTTGCATATTAGAATATTTTTTCTTTATATTAGTATTTAAACCAGTCAAAGACAGGGAAACTAACACTAAACATTAGGTTGCAACTTTTTCATACGTTTTATTTTGTTTAACAATGTATGGCTCTTAGTATCGAAAACAGTCTTCTTAATCGAAAATTGGTTTAGTTTGATTCAGATTTTTTTTGGGGGGAGGGGGGGCGGTCTGTAAAGACCTTCTATTTTGGCTATAGGAGTCTCGAAATACTTTTCAAAACTCCACATTTTTTCAGGAAATCGAAATCTGGCTGCCTTAGGTTCTATACAGTGATTGATACTATAATTGTGCAGAGATCCAGTCTTCTAAGTTATCGGGGGACATCTAGAGTATCTGGAAAGGCAAAAACACGTCAGATAATTATCATATATAGTGATTCAAAACTCTCTGTACAAACTTTAATGGGAGATGGTGAACACGAAAACAAACATTTTTCTTCGAAAACAAACATGAATGCATGACCGCAGGCGTCACTCTTTGGTGCTCGAGGGCCCTGTTGGACGCCCGGAAATTGGTAATTTCTCGCCGTTGTCATTTGTAATGTGGACCAAGGTTCTTTAATATAAGGTTGGGCCATGAGCCCGGCAAACAATCAAAACGTTGTCAGCGTGACACGACACCGACGAAGGTAGCATTTCGTCATCCGTGACGCTACGGACTAGGAGAGTTGCTGCCAAAACACAGCAAGTTGTCCCATTACTACAATTAAAAAGTGTTTGTTAATTTTAAAGCGGTAATATCCAGACGTGAACAACCTGGGCAGAAATTTTTAATTGTACTGTGCATACCTTCCTCAGTGACGTCTATGAAGGTAGGGGTGGCGTTCAAAGAGATTCTCGGTCTCTTTAGAGAGCCCGAGAACAAAATGTGCGCGATTCCTACCCTCGCGTGCGTCATATGCGCAGAGGAGCATAAAAAATCTGATGTGGACAACATATGACTTTCCTTATATAATGCAGTAAATTTACTTCTTTTACAGTCAAAAAATAATGTATAAGATCCACGGTCGGTACTGTGTTTTTAACGTAGAATTGTACATTTGGAGATTTTCCGGATGACAACATGTATTCAAAGTACCCAGTTAACTTATATTTCACACAACTCTAAATTAACAATTATCAATATTGATGGCATCCTCAATAAACGATAAATATATAAGTCATATAATAAGCGATATTTAAATAAGCCATATATTAAAATATTTTAATAACTTATTCATTAATTAGGCTCATTTTTGCAATTTTAACGAAATTTCTTCAATCTGGGACGAAATATAGCCAAGTTGGCGATACTTTGCTGGATTATTCGACAAATTTGTCAAATACATCACCAAGTGTTGCAGACAAATGGAGAGAAGAGCATTGCTTATATACTATAATGTATGCCCGTCATATGATGATAATCAGAATTTGCGAAACATTACTTTCCATATGATGTCAATTTTATCAATTAAGCGATATTATTGTCACTTTGGCAACAATGAAGGTCACGAAGTCTGAGATATTTCAAAAAATTTGTCACCAAAATTTTATCCAAACGTTATAGACGGAAAAATGGGCTATTCTTAAAGTACTCATAGAATCTTATATTCTTTCCAAGATATTAAATTTTCGTCAAATAGCTTCCATTTTCATTGATTTAGTGCCATTTTTATCAATTTGGCGACATTTTTGTTAATTTGGCAATATTTAAAAATTCATTTCGAATTAAAAATCAAATTCGAATTTGACGACATTCCACCAAATTCGTCGCCAAAATCTCGCCAAGCGTTATGGAGGGAGAAATAAGTTATTCTTATAGCAGATAAATTGGCACCCAACTACAAAAGTATTACCCAAAGTATCATTTCTCATGAATGGAACGAGCTAGATCCACGAGAGTGTCATCAAATTTATTGCATGATATTAAATATGAAAAGTGAACATATGTCACAACAGTTAATATCATTTTTTATTTTATGTGATTTTTTGAAAAATTTATTTGAAAGATGTTGTTGTTGTTGAAATCCAGACCGTCCGACCTACCAGAAAGGTGTAAGGTAACTGTTTGGACGGTCGGGAAGTGCCACCCAATTTAGACCGGAACCCAGTGGGGGAGGCATCCACAGGGACCGTACTCTCCTTCCCCTACCACCAACCTCTCGGAAGGACTTTCGGACCCACATGTTTAACGTGATCGTACTCCGCATGAACACGGCGGCAGTTTTGGCAGTGGCTGGAATCGAACCCGGGCCTACCGAGTGCAACTCCAGCGCGCTAACCAATGGGCTACCGCGCCCTATTTGAAAGATGTGCAATATCTCGAGAATGGTTCATGATAGCGTTCTAAAGTTTATATCAATCGTTTTCTAATGAAAAATTACATGAGAATTGCCCATTTGCGTAACTTTATTAAAGGTTTTGACTATTTGATGATTTTTTCAAAATTTTATTCGAAAATTTAGTGGGATTTTGAACATTCGATTGCGTTTAAAAACAATAAGCTTCTAGTATTTACGGATTGTAATATTTGTACCAAATTTCGTTCCAATCGCTTCATTTGTTTGTCAGATATTCTCCACAGATTCCACAGTCTCCACACACACACACAGACGTCACCTCAAAAACGTTTGATTCCTGTTCAGGGATGCTTGAAACGCGCCTTCCTGTCGAAAACTCGAATTTGAATGTTCGACCCCGTCACAATACTTTCCTTATAAATTATACTATGTAATATAAGGGGAAAAAATGAAGTCTGTAATGCCCGGCATGACCCTCTCCATTGTATGTTGTTGTTGTTGAGACCCAGACCGTCCGACCTACCAGAAAGGTGTAAGGTAACTGTTTGGATGGCCGGTAAGTGCCCCCCAATTTAGACCGGAACCCAGTGGAGGAGTCATCCACAGGGACCGTACCCTCCTTCCCCTACCACCAACCTCTCAGAAGGACTTACGGATCCACATGTTTAACGTGATCGTACTCCGCATTAACACGGCGGCAGTTGTGGCAGCGTGCAAATCCAACGCGCAAACCACCGGGCTACCGCGTCCGAAATGTGCCAACAGCACGCGGTGTTCCCAGTTGGTCACCCACCCAAGTACTAACCGCGCCCGATGCTGCTTGACTTCGGTGATCTAACAAGAACCGGTGTTATCAGCACGGAAGGGCCGTTGGCTGCCCCCTTTGTATGTGTAAAATGAAACTTTTACAAATATTAAGATGGCTTTCATGCATCGGGGCCGGGATAGCGCAATTGCTATGGCCAGAGGGTTGCAAGTTGTAGTTCCGTGTTCGGTCCTCGACACACACCGCACAGAAATGTCTCCGTGTTTCTACGCGGAGTATAGATGAGATAAATTTGTACATCCAAAAGTTCATCCGAGATGTGATGGGCTAGGGGAAGTGTGGTACAGTCCCTGTAGCTGCCATCCCATTGTGCGCCGAACTTAATTGGGTGGTTCCCTCCCACCCTCTTACACCTTCGAGAAGCTTGAATGGTCTAAAATCCAGATCGTTATCAGAACGTTAATACAGAACCGTACTATCTAGCCTAGATCGTACGGTTGACATTCATGTACCATATGGGTCTGCCAGTCTAAATGAACAAGCTGCTAAAAGATTAAATCAGAGCTCCCAAAAGACCAGTTTAGGGTGTACGCTTTTGGGATGGGAGGCGGGGAAGTAGTAATTTCCCACCCAGCGAGACCACAGCCAGGGGAGCAAGGTCAGCAGAATCACTCACCGGACGAAGTTTCAGGATGGTCTCGCCAAACTTGACCCCAGTCGCCGACGGATTTAGGCTCAGGATTTGAGTAGACACCGTCGTCCCCATGTCCCCTGGAAGATTCCGAGGCACGGACAGCGGGGTGGGGTGCGTAACAGCCGTGTCCCTGGGAGTCAATTGCCCCCAAGTTTGGAGGGCCATAGCTACAGAGCTAAGATCAGTACACCACCCTGAAGGAGCGAGTCACCCCTGGGCTAAAATATTTATATCTTACAGCAGCTAAAGTAATCGTACAGCTAGCAGCTCTGCCTTTTCCATTGGCAAACCCATATGCTGAATACATTTCGCGCAATGCTCTACGTTATACGCACGAAGTGACTCAATTTTGAAAATTTCTGACGTCTGGAACCTTTTCCGTTAAACCACTACATTTATTTTTCAAATTCAACGCTGAAATAAATCTTGCTTCGCATAAGTACTTCGAACAAAATGGTATTAAAATATAATTGATCTTCCTGAAAAGGGTTTTCTTTTAAATCTTTCTTTTGTTTAATCCAAAAGTATATCCGCTTTTCTCACTCCACGCGAGTTATTCAAGAGTTTAGGCAATCGCGAATGCTAAAGTTCGAAATAAGTAGTATTAAAAACAAGCACCACATTTAAAAGATAAAATTTTTATACTATATATATATATATATAAATATATATATATATATATATATATATATATATATATATATATATATATATAAATATATATATTTATATATATATATATATATATATATAATCCAAGAAAAAGAAGATTTAAAGGAATATGGGATAACCAAATGCTTTGCATTTAATGGTTGGGGAGGATTGCGACTCCCCCTCCCGTTTAAAGCTGCTTTTCTAGCCCAGGCAAACGCTCACGGTACCAATACAAAGCAAAGGTTGGTCCCCAATGCGTGCTAATACGAAGGCACCCGGATACGGAAGAATAAGACCAATCAACAGAAGGAAACTGGACCAAAAGTGAATCCTGCCCAACTCGCTATCTTATATATGTTCATCTTACGCATGCGTGCAATCCTAGCAGGTACGCATAAACTTTATTTACTTGCAGTTTGATGAAGTAAACTGTCAAAAAAAATATCCACATGATCCCTGAAAATCGATTTATAACAATCCTTTAAGAAATATAAAGGATAATGTTTATATAAAGCCTCAGTTATGATTTTAATGTTGCTATTATTGCAATCCTTTTTAAACGTATTGTGAATTTGGTTTCTCTTAAAGTGTCCGAGTATGATATTTCTGAAATTATTCTTGGTAAGATTTGTTTTCCAATCGATGAGATGATTGATCTTAATTCTATATAATTCTCTTTTGCCATATAACGTTGTATAATGACCATATAATCCATGTTTTTTATAGAGATGTCCAGAAAATTTACCGCTTCATTTTCTTCTTGACAATTTTCTATATACATTATATATATATATATATATACATTATATATATATATATATATATACATTATATATATATATATATATATATATATATGCAGAGTGTCCCAAAAACATTGACCTCGGCTTTTATTCCTTAAATATTGATCTTAGACATATATAATAAATTACAAAGTTGCGTAAAAGAAGGTACAGAATTTTATGAAACAATTAAAACTTTTTAGGGGATTAAATTTGATGAAACACAAAATTTAAATTTTTATACGGCCCCCGTACAAAAACATTTCCAATGAGTAAAATGTGCCCCATACACTAATAAGGTGATACACAAAATTTCAGCATTTTATTCTAAAAATTTCCAGAGATATGTTTAAACAAAGTTGGTGAGGGATTAATCACAAATTAAAATGTAAATGTTTACAGCAGGAGTGCAAATGACGCACCGCAGAAATGCATCATAGGAAAATAATATCTGCCTCTTATCTTTAGATTCATTTACAATTTTTCAAAAATATGCTTCCTGAAAAATACCTTAAAATTTTACATGATTAATTTCAGAATAAAACTCGGAAATGGCACAATCAAAATGAACATTGAAACAGCTTAGACATGTATGCATATGCAAATATCTGCCTCTGATCGGTGCGTCACAAGTCACACAATCGCAACAGGCGCATCATCACATGAGAAAGCTGTTTTTGCTCTGCCATTGATTAATCGCCTCGTTTACACAACTGTGTCGCGCGCGCAGCCCGGCAGTCTGAGTGACCCTTAAATATTTCACATTTCTGCTACATTTTGATAGTGTAGTTAGCCTGTACTGACAGTATGTCGTAATACAGCAACGAAGAACTTCTTGAAATACTTATGCTGTACAGTTTATGCAATTGCAGTGCTAACGAAACTGCATGGGAATATCAACGTACTTTTCCCAATTCTCGACATCCTTCTGGGAATTTATTTCCCGATTGGTGCAACAAGTGCGTGAAAGACGAAGCGTGCATCGTGTAGATGGACTAGGTAGGCACAAACTTCACTCAACTGATGTAGAAATTGATATTTTGGCTCACTTTTGCAGTCATCCACATAGTGTTTGTACCGCTGCTTCAGAAATGAACGTACCACTTGCAACAGTGTGAAGAATACTGAGACTGCATAAATGGCATCCGTTTAACATTCATGGTGAGCAAGGACAGGAGCCAATAGAGTACACACGTCGTCTAGATTTTTATAATTGGGCTCTAAATCAGGAAGATGCAAATCCCTCTTTCCTGAAAAATGTAATTTGGACTGACGAATGCTGATTTAAACAAGATGGAAGCATAAATTCTCAAAATGTGCACTTCTGATCTGACACAAATCCATTCGTGGTACGTGATATTTATCATCAGAAGCAATTTTATGTGAATGTATGGTGCAGTATTTTCAGAAACCGTTTGCTTGGACCCATACTGTATGCTGATACGTTGACGAGTGACAGATATGTTAATGAGATTCGGAATGCGGTTATTCCTGATTTTATGGATGAACTGATTTTATGGATGATTTTATGGAACTGATTTTATGGATGAACAACAAAATCCAACGTTATTTGCCCCTAAACATAAAGAGACAGTTTCGTATATTTTAAAAGCATTCACTTTTAGAAATTTGAAATACGAGATAGTGCATTTACCCCCCACCCCCTTTTGGATATTGCTAGCACCCCACCCCACCCCTCTTGGATATGCTCCTGCTTTAATATAAATCGACGTAAATACAATTCAACTTATTTTACGCGAATTTATCATTAATTCTCACGAAAGCTTATGAATTGAGTGGTTGATAATTTTCGGTGTGAATACAGTAAATTGCTGTGAGTATTTGAATCCTATTAGCCTCGATTTGAAACGTTCAACCCAAACGTCTGGCTGACAACCTTTGCATTTTACAATCTGTTTTACGGTAATTCTCATGTGTCAAAACGAGTAGCTCGATGCTTCTGGACGATTTTCCATGATGCCCATACACGGATATGGCATCCCTTCATGTTTATGTATTCCCCCCAACTCTCCCTGCATTTCAGTTCATTTTCTGGCGAACCTCCCAATCTGCCTACCCGCATTTATCCCCACCCTCTCTCTACCTGCATATCTTTAAAGTTTGTGCAAGTGTTCGTCTTTTAAAATATTGTGACATTGCAACATCGAAGTTGTGAACGCAACAGGCATCGGATTGTAAGTTCTTGCATCTATATCAAATTATTTGAATGCATAACTTAAGTTAAAAAAATAATTTCCAAGAACAAATATAATACCAGTTATACAGCTAATAAAATTATAAAACTGGCACTATGATGCTTATATTTGTATATAATATAAACAAGTACTTATATACTTAAAAACATAGAAATAATTTAGGTCGTGTGATAATTTATCTTCTACATTTCTGATATTAATATGACTTTTTATTAAATGTATGTTTGTTATAATTTTTGGTTCTTTTCAGAATAAAAACGATTAACAGAGAATTGAAGGAAATATGGCTGACTCTCTGTGAGTACCTTTTCATTCCAACAATTATTTTTGTGAACATTTTCTCTCACTATTTTACAACTTATTAGAAAAATATAACCATAACAATAATTTTTCGGATAAAACTTCTTATATTAATATTACTTATGTATCATGGATTATATCAAAATTACATTTTATATCACAATATTTTTTTTCTATCAATTTTACCAGTAATTTAACAACTGTAATTAATTTTGTTCTCTAAGTTTTATTCTAAATTTTATCTTTTCTGTTAACGCTTTTAAATTTTTCTCGGTTAACGGTTTTAATTTTTCCTCAGTTTTACTTTAAATCTCATATCAATGCTATCTTTCAGACATTTTCCCTTCGAATGCGAGAGTGGAGGCCTGAGTTAATCATGAATTAATAGACCTGAGTTAATATGCGCATGGTTGGATTTCGATTTCAATGGCTGATATCACCCGCTAGCGAATTCTCGCATTGGTTGTTCTAGCTTTGTTTAAATGTATCTTTGCCCACCACGGCGCAGTTGTTTCTTAGCTAAAGCATATTGTGTTTGACCTGAGAAAGATGGCCTAAAATACCCTTGAAATAATTGTAATCACCTAATTTTCTTATACCTGCTTTCTTCAAGGAAGTATTAGAAAGTTTTATGATTCTTTATAGGTCAAACATACAAAATTCCGCTGTTATATTAAAAAGTATTACCTAAACAAAACACAACAAACAAAATATTACGATCTGCTTTACATTTGCTAACTATTCATTATTTTATACGATATTGTGTCTAGTTTTTATAAAAAAAAATCTGATGTGTGCAGTACACGACTTTCCCTATAAATTGAAATTCATTTTTGATTTTCTTTTCTTTTATAATTTATCAAATTAAGATTAATTACACAAAATGACATTAATAATTATTTGAAATTACGCTGAATTTTCATTTGGCGACTAGACATATTTTGAAAGGCGACGAAAAAACTAAAATATTCCGAGAACGGTTAGTCCTAGAGTTATGGGATCGGTCTTATTGTTTTCGTCATGAAACATTACATATGAAGCAAACATTTATTAGATACATTAGAATCATACGTAGTCTTTTATTTTAGATTTTGGCAATTTTTAGGGGACCATTTTGCATAAAAGCTCCCTAAAAATGTTTTCGAATCGTACTTTCCTTTCGAATCATATCAAAATCTAATCAGCATCAGAGTATCCGACAGGTAACTTATCTGCCTAATTTTGGAAAATTTGGTCAATTAGTTTTTTAGCTAGAGTGGATACATTCGATTTTTGCGGGCCATTTCGCAAAAAAAGGCAGGTTCTTTTTTTTTTGTTTCAAATCGTACTGAAATCTATTCAACACCAAAGTAACTCAATAGTGACTTATCTGCAAAATCTTGTGAAATTTCGTCGAACAGTTTTTAAGCTGAAGTGAATACATGTATTGCACAGACAGACACACAGCACACAGACATATAGTCGTCACACTAAAAATGATATTTTTGTGTTCTAGAGTTCCACAAACATGTAGATCTGTTGAAAACTATCCGATTTTCGACACGATTCCAATAACTTTCCTATACATTACCATGTATTGTAGGGAAAGTAAAAAGGTATGTAACGGTATGCAATACAATGAATGTGTAAAAAAAAACTGGATGGCAAAGGATAAACTGAAATTGTCTTAAGTTTGTTTTTAACCCCTTCCTCTTTTAAGTTTTCTAATCAAACATTTTCTAATCATTCATTTTCTCTGTTTTCTAATCAAATGTTGACATTTGAAAACTAAATAACATCCAATATGTTTTTGACAATTATGAATATACGAACTTCGGAAATATATTTTGCTTTGTCCAAGAAAGTTATTTGTTTACTATTAAAGTATCTATTATTATTTACAAACATATTTATAAACTGAAAATGTTTGACAGCAAACAAATAGCTTGTCAAGAAGTTACATTTTTTTGCTTGCAATAGTATAAGATTAATTTTGATTAGATATCTTTTATATAGATAAAAGTCAAATTTTGTGAAAAAGTTTGGGTTACAGATGTTTGAAGATATTAATATAAAATACAAGAAACTAACTTTGCAAAATATCATTAAAAATCTGAAAATTTTCTACATTTCATAATGATGCCAATTTCAATTTTGAGGAGATAGTGAAAAATAAAGTATGCCAATTTCAATACCGAGGAGATAGTAAAAAATAACGAGTGCTAATTTCAATTTCGAAGTAAATAAAGAAAAAGGATGCCAATTTTAATTTCTGTGGAGATAGAAACAAAACATTAAAAAATATTAAAGTTTCCATTGGCATGTATCATATTTAGTCTTTTTAGACCAAAATATGTAAAAAAATAAAAAAAATAAAAATAACGTAGGTTCCCTATAACAGTGTTTCTCAACCGCCGGACTGCGCCCCGATACCGGGCCCTGTCATTAATTATATAGGGCTGCGAGAGGCCCTGAAAATTGTCGTTTTAGTTTTCAAAGCATTTTTTATGAATAAATATTTCATAGTGGAAATATTCCAAGTAGAAAAATATTCGTGAATAGTGTCGAAAAGCTCAAAACCAGAACGTCTAAATACGAGTAACAGCTGTGTAGCAAATGTCAGTGACCAAGCTACATTTTAATTTTGATATGAATAAAAGACTGCTCAGCTAGCTTCTATGGTGAAGTACAAAGGATAAATATATTTCTCAATCGTTTTTTATCAAATCAACATTAGTAAAATTAATTTAATAATGCAATAATCAATTTTATACCGAATAATATTATAAATTTTGGGTGATTCGAATAGGATATGTCAATTAAAATCAACACTAATTAATTGAATGATGTTGGCCTAAGGAAATTGTAATATGATACAAGATTTCATTAGTCCAGTAATTGACAAATTATACTTAAATGTACTTTTATACCACACCGTATATATAAGAGTAGTAATACGCTTTATGATTATGCTGTGATAAATTATTAATAGTTATGTTAGTTTAATGTATGAAATTAAAAAAATAATTAGAAAGGTATTTAAGAGTAAATTTGTTGGGACCGGGTTCTCGTCTTACATAAAAAGTATTTACCGGTCCGCGGTCTCACAAAGGTTGAGAAGCCCTGCCCTATGATTTATTATAAAGGAATGTTCGGTGCTTCACATTAGGGTAAAGCCCCTGCATATTTTTAACGTTAAAAAAAATTTCTAAACTTGAAAGATACCGGGGAAGTAAGAGGCTAGCTATCAGCAAATCTGTCAGTGTGGGGACGGGGGGAGGGGTACGAATCATGCATTTTTCAAAGTTGGAACACGATGATTTGGATTCTGGTTTAAACTGTCCTCCTAGCATTTATTCTACGCATATTTGTTTGCATATAAGAAAGAAACCTAATATTCTCGAAGAACTAAAACCTGTTGTTTCGTGTCAACCGAACAAATAAAGGATCCAGTTTTGAATTGCATTTCAAACTTTGAACAGCTATTTTGTATGAAGAAGACAAGATTTAAAATATAATACTTATTTTTAATGAATAGTAATAAGGTTTATTTTTTGAATATTCGAATGACGGAGAAGGTTGGGAAAAGTTTGACCACATATTCATGAAAAAACACATACACATTTTTATTCTAGTCAAAAATAGATATCTTATGTATTACTTTACAGTTTAATTTAAAAAAAAGCATTTTTAAAATTTCAACTATTTAAATATTTCTAACAATTAAATTTTAGTTAAACATAGTTTATTTCTTTATAGTAAATAAAAACCATTGACATAGTTGAAAAGTGTGATTTATTGTATCCATAGTTAGTGTCACATTCATAGTACAAAGTTAGTTTAAACGGTTTACAAATAGAAAACATACTGGAAAAACTGTTCATATTTCACCTGAAGTTATTTCATACAGTAAAGAAAATACCTTCTCTCTATGCCCAGGTTGTAAATAACAAATATAAAATGTAATATATACGACATCATGTCTAAAAATTAAATTTTAAAGAATAAAACACTTTAAAATAAAAGCTTTTATTTGGTCTTACTAAAAGACGTTAAAATCACATTAAAACTTAAGCGCTTCTAACGCTGAACGTCCATCATCAGAAGCAATTGTGAAAAAATATATTTATATTAATTTATAAATTAACATCAATTATCAAATATAAATATATATTTATATATATATTTAAATATGTATATATATATATATGTGTGTGTGTGTGTGTGTGTGTGTATGTGTGCATTGGATATTATGAATTTGTATACTGTTGGCATTAGATTATCCGAACATAGGCGTGATATTCGAAATAAAAACTTTCCACTGCTTTATCCCAAATTGTTATTAATGATAACGAGTTTTCGGTAAAACCTTTCTTTTAACTAAGTGTAATAATCCATGTAATATTTGCTTTTTGAATCCCTCTTCACTTATATTCATCGTGACTCCTTTTGTAATTTCTACCCTGTTCAAAACCTCAGTTTCGCCTGGCGTCTCATTCTTGACTCCTTACAAATTAAATCATTGTTTGAATTTTTTGACATATAAATATGTTATTTTGCATTTTACTTTGTTGTGTGAATTTAATAATTTAATGTTTGTCATTCCAATATTTTTCCTTGCGTAATCTGGCCATTCAATATATGCAAATTATGTTCGTGGTTTTTGACTGGGTATAAGAGACAGGCTAATGTATTTTATTTTCTCGCAATTGCCTCTGATGCTGGACGTTTGGCGTTTGAGGGTGTTCAGATTTTAATACGATTTTAACGACTTTTAGTATGACCAAATAAAGGTTTTTATTTTAAAGTATTTTATTCCTTAAAATGTAAGTAACAAATTTTCAATTTGGACTTAAGAGAACAATGCACAACAACTGCACATTATTTGTTTTATGTCGGTCACTAAAACTATTTTTTAAAAACTTGTGTACATTTCCCTCTGCGTTGCGAAATTCCTAAATTTATCCAATTTTGATTGTTTCTGCCAGACATGGCCTTTCCGGCCCTGAAGTCAAGTTTCTGGCATTTAAATAACCCTAAGTATGTTTATAATTTAATTATTTTATTTTCATTATTTATCAATTTAATTTTGTATTTGCATTATTTACCAAAATAACTTTTTAAAACAGCAAAATATTCTAAATTAGTAGATATAAACGGTGTTGCTCGTGATTTTAAAATATCTGATGTAGGCAGCATATGACTTTCTTTACAGACTGAACTTCAGTTTCTCTTTATTTTTTTAATAAATCATTAAATTGAGTTTAGTTGCACAAAATAACACGCATAATTACTTGAAATTGTACTGAATTTGCCCTTTTAATTCAATTTTCGTTCTCATTTTGTAACTGGACGTATTTTTAAAGGCGGAGTAATAAAAATGCGAAAAAAATATTTCATGAACAGCGAGTCCTATAGTAATAGGGTTGGCTTTATTTTTTTCACGGCCAAAAATTACGTATAAAACAAGCATTCATACATTTTAGCATGCCCGGCCACACAAATAGTTACTGTAAGCCTTCGGGTCAGTCATGTGGTCTGGGTTTTTCACATTTTAGCATGCGTAGCCTTTTATTGGAGATTTTGAGGATTTTTGCATACGATTTCGCAAAAAGAAAGGTTCTTTAATCCCTAATCGTGCTAAAATCTAACCAACACCAGGGTAACCCACAAGCGATTTATCTATCAAATTTTGTGAAATTTAGTTGATTAATTCTTTAGCTAAAATAGATACACACGATTTAATCGTGCCATTTCACAAAAAAAGGCAGGTTCTTTTATTCCGAATGTTATCAAAATCTAATCAGCACTATGAAAACCCAGAAGTAGCTTACCTATAAAATTTTATGAAATTTGGTCAATTAGTTTTTGAGTTAGAGGGGTACATACATTGCACAGACAGACACATACACTGACGCCAAATTCTCCAAATTCGTCAAATTTGCCATAGCCGCCAAACTCACCAAATATACCATCAAGCTTTACAGACAAACGGAGAGGAAAGCATTTCTTTTATATAAATGTTTGCTGGCGTCAATATACAAAACTATTAAACAAGTTATCTTCTCTCGTGAATAGAACGAACTAGATCCATTAGAACGATGTTAACAAATATATCGCATAATAATATGTATGAAAAATAAACATATTTCACAATAGTTAATATTTTGTTTAATTTTATGTAATTTTTTTATACATTTATTTGAAAAAGTGAAATATCTCGAGATAGGTTTATTCTATTGTTTTAAATTTTGTATCAGTCGTTTACTAAATTGAATTCTTTTGTTTGTTATGGATGCTTTACTATGTACATCTCTTCAATATATATATATATATATATATATATATATATATATTGAAGAGATGTACCTATTGAGTTCCTTGTTCATACCTTGATATATATATATATATATATATATATATATCTCAAGGTATGAACAAGGAACTCAAATTATTAACGAGATGCCATATTTCCGCTTCGTTGACAATGTTTTAATTGGAATATCTAATAGAACTTTTATATTTGACTTTAGTTTTTATCTATCTAACTTGAAGCTCATAGAATCTGAACATAATAACATAGAAGAAATAGATTTCTTGGATGTCACTACATATTATGATCATCAAGAAAAACTGTGTTATAAGATATTTGATAAAAGACGTAATTTTAATTGCACAATCAATTGCTTCACTCATTGGAATACTAATATGAGTATAACTATACAATGTAATGTGATCATTAATCATTTTGCAAGATACAGACGTTTAAATTCAACTAATAAACAGATTGATATTTGTATACGACGTCTAATAATGGAAGCCTTAAAACATTCATACCCACCTCGTTTCATAAGACATTATTATATTGCATATTGTAAAAAGTACCGTAAAGAAATATATGCTAATTTTGATGATTTGCTACAACTCAACTCTACCCATTTGGAATTAGATACACTGTAACCATGAGCTTATCTATCTCTACATCTGGGATTTATCATGGTTTTCTTCTATGGACTTCTAACGACGTAGCACATCTACGAACATCCTTTTTAAAACGTTATACATGGTTAGAATATATTTTTATTCATATTTTATTCATATTTGTTCATTTCATTTTATATGTTCTTGTGACTTTAAGATTTTCTTTTCGGGATTCCGTTTTTTCCCCCTGGCATACTGTTGATTGTTGTTTCGGGCGTGTAGTGCTTTCTGGGAGTGTTTCCTGGGATTAAAAGCATGCTTAAACCAGGAAAAGGGGTCGCAATCCCCGTTGACCTCTCTACAACCCCGTAAACACACAACTTCTAATTGTATTAATCCATTTTCAATCTCATTTTTTCTTACTGTACTTTGAGGCTTAGATAGAGCAGCAAATGTGCCTTACTATTCCTTGGATTTTATGTTTTATATTTCATTTTGATTGTACTTGAGGAATATATATATATATATATATATATATATATATATATATATATATGTGTGTGTGTGTGTGTGTGTGTGTGTGTGTGTGAAGTAAATTAAAATTCTTCAATTATATATATATATATATAAGTTTCTAATATAACTGTATATGTTGAGCACAATGGTTTATATCAGTATATTTATTTAGATTTTTCTTATAATTTGTCTCCTTTGAAGCTGCTCACGGCGAGTTATGAATGAAAGCTTTTACCCCCTAGAACTAAGATTTTATATTTACTTGTTTTAACTTGGCTTAACAGGTCTTCTTGAGTCAAATCTCTTATTTGGGCTTTGTAGAAGCAATGTGAGTATATCACTGTGTGTTTGGATGTACTTGTAATTCCTTTTATGGGCAAAACAATAAAAAAATTGTAAATGGTCTTTGGTTCTCCTCCAAACCACTATTAAGCCCATTATTTTCTATTTTAATTTTACACCCTAGTTGTCATTTTCCTTTAATTATACCATTTTTTTTTTTTTTTTATTTCACTTGCAATCCCTGTTACATTTCAATTGTTATACATTTCATGTCCTAAAAATAAAATACATTTTTACAAGTATTTAAAATAACGCAAGGATTTTACAATCTTTAAGGAATAAAATACGTAGTGTACTTTAGATCTTTGGAATTCCATAGAACGGATACTTTAAAAAATATTAATAAATTACGTACATGCATACAAAGAATTAACGGAAATCTCTAAAAAGAGAAACACAATATTACAAACGGCTGCAAAAAATGCTGAAAATAATACTCAGTTGGTTTCTGGAGCGTAATAAATGCCCTCTTCATCGGGAATTATAAGTCCATTGTCAAAGCAGCAAGCTTACTTAGAAAAACGTCAAACGGACTCGTATTTATTTTAGCTTCGAAATTTCGTGAAGTACCATACTTAAAACCAGAAATGATTCAATCTTTTGTCACTTATTCTTTGTTTTATATTTAAAATATTAATTTAGTTTTATATAAGTAGAATTTTAAATTTATTTTCAGTCCACAGTATTAAAGAAAATACTCTGGTTTAAAAAAAAAACGTCAATATGTTCAAGTCCGCCATTGCTTAAATATTTCCGCGTACCCCCAACTATTATTTCCATAGATGGGGTACGCATATCCCAAGTTGGGAAACCCTGATATATACAGACATATTTGACGCCCATAGCTCTTCTGATATCTTGTGCACTTACAAGTATTTGCTCTATCAATCCGCCCTTAGCGAGTGAGGAACTTGAGGAATTTAGATTTATACTTTTCTATTCCGTTAGAAATAAATCGTGAACGATAATTATATCGTACGGTATATGACTTATATTTAAACGCATATGTAAAATAAAAATATAAATAATATTGGTATTTAGTGAATAGAAAGTGAAATAAGTAAAATTCGGTGAATTAGTTGGAGTTGAAACACAAAACTAGTGTTTCGTTAAATGGAATGAGATAAATTCACGAGAACATTGCATAATATTGAATATGGAAAGTCAACCTTTTTAACGATATTTAAAACTCCTTTGATTCTATGTATTTTTTTATATATATAAATGTAATCGAAAAACGCAAAATATCTCATCAACGGTTCGCGCCAACGTTTTAAAATAAATACCACTTTGTTTTCTTATGATAAATTCTTTATAAAATGATTGTATATTTACAATGATTGACTGTCCTGATTTTTTTTTAACTCATTCGAGCATTTTAGGGGGCTCTGAATCGTCAACCATGTTCATAATCAGTAGGGTACCAGAATTAACTGATTTTGATAATCGTGCCAAATGCCACTCATCAGAAATTGCGCCCCCCCCCCCACACACACACACACACACCACTTTAAAAACGTTTGATTCACGTTCATAGGGGATCAAAACGTGTTTATCTGTCGAAAACTCGGATACAAATTTTCGAACTCGTGATAATATTTTCCCTATACATAATTCTATGTGCGTTCGGAATAATATATTATGTATGTAGGGGTATATAGGGGAAAGTAATAAACTATGTATGTAGGATATATAAAGAAAGTAATATACAATGTATGTAAGGGCGTGTAGAGAAAGTGATATCTACTATGCATGTAAGGAAAGTAATATATTTCCGTCCCTCTGTAATTTAAAATTTCCGCAAATCCTGACATTTGCCGCTCAATAAAAATGTTGCTCTCTAAGCCTGAAAACCCATTGGGAAATTCATCACTGCACACAGCAAGTTTTTGGAAATATAAATTTTCCTCATCAGCTTAACTGGGGTCGGAAAAATATGTAAGGCAATGAAGTCGCCCACGTGTGCTTCTTTTATATCTAGCATTTTTTTTCCACACCCACGTCCAAAGGTTGTAGCATAAACAAATGATACGGGAGTAAATACAGACGCAACTAGAAATGACTCCGTTACCCCTATAATGTTGGTTACTTTTAGAAAGCCCTCATTTTTTAAAATATCTAATTCAGTAAAAACTCTCAAACACGGCCTTCAAAAGCTCTTCAAATATAATTTTCTTTCTCTTCTTCGGGATTTTTTTCTTCTTTAATTCTAGTATTCGAGTAAACTTTATATATATTTCTTTTATTCAGATTTTGTTAAACATACTTGGACTTAACCCTTTATGATTCGGTAGTACTTTTAAGCCTCATTTTTACTTTCCTTACATACACAGTACAATGCATAGGGAAAGTATTGTAACGGGATCGAAAATCCGAATTAGTGTTTTCGACGAAAGAGTACATTTTAAGTATCCCTGAGCTCGAATTAAACGTTTTTGAAGTGATGTATATGTGTGTGTGGGTTCATATGTATGTTAGTATATGCATGTACAGCCGTAAAAAAACGAAACACCAGACCGCAATTGCACGATTTACATCGTAGAATAAAACGGATATCATTCGATAACGACTAAAGTCTTCCGCAAATATCAATATTTAAAATTTGCACAAGGGGCCATCATTATAGTTATTTTGGCACAAAATCCGAAATCTTTAAGGGCCAGGGCAACCTCCATTGATCATTCCATATTCTGATTCCCTGAAAACTTTTATGCAGATTACAAAAATATTATAATGAATAAATGCCCAAACTTGACAGAGAAAATCCTTAAAACCATAAAGAACGTCTAAATATTGAACTCTGCAGCAGACAAGCCGGATTCCTATCCAATAGTCTGACCTACGTTTTAGGGGTGTTTTGTTTTAGTTTTACAGTCGTTGGTTTTGAATCATCGATGAGTTCGGTGCGGTGTTCAATGTTTTTAATCACAAATGGTTTTAAAAGAAAAACCAAGGTTTTCTTCTAATAACAGTATATTAATAATAAAAGAAAAACTTTGCGCCCAAAATTTAATATTTCAATATTGGCTTTATGTTTGATTTAGTACGATTTTATTATTCTTTTGCATGCCTTTTTCATTAAGAAAAAATGATCATGTGTTATCAATGCATTATAAATGATGTTTGTTATAAAAACGTGAATATTTTCGGTTTAAATTTTCTATGTTCTGTTTGTAATATCAATTTTAGGTTTTGTAATACAATATTTATACAGAGCAATTTTAAAGAAATTATTAAAATTTAATTTTTTTATCCCAGCGGCGGAACAACAGATTTTTTTTCACTCGAGCAGAGTTTGGCGCCCACTTTCCCACAAAACCTGCGACCATACCACTGGCACCCAGGGCACGTACCTCCCCCCCCCCCCCCCTCTATCTGCCTATAGTAACCTAGGAAAGAGAGTTCACCTGCAGTGGAGGAATCAGAGGGTCATCTTGAAATTTCATAATCTTCTAAGAGGTGGTGGGATTTTGCAAATTAAGAATAATTTTTGAGTTTTCATTATCAGAAACATTTTTGGGGATGGCAACGGTATTGTTTTCGTAATCTTGTACGGGGGTATTTTGAGGAAACTTTACATTTTTTCACTTAATTTTTTTTAACTAATGAGTTTTTAGGTGAAGAGGAAGTATAGAAACTTTTTTAAGGTGGCAACGGTATTTTTTTCATTAAAGACTAGGAATTATGAAAATAATACCATTGACACCCTAAATTTCAATTAATTTTTCAATTATTTCAATTAGTTTTTTCCCTAATGACTTTTATGTACATCAGATCCCTCTGCTTTACCAGCGCCACATAGCGATGAATTGGTGTAATAGGCTAATTTTTAATGGTTAAAATTGAAAGTTTTAAAGATAGGATTTTAGATTCTTTCAAAGATTAAAGATTTGCATCATACAAACACAATCTTTTCTACGACAGCTGAGAACCAGATATTGTACATGAAGCACTTTTTTTTCATGCAAGTACTGCTACTACATACCCTTCCGCAATGATTATAGAAACCCCATTCATAGGAACGTGTCTTAAGAGAGCTAGATTTATTTAGAAAATAAGTTTTCACTGAAATCCCTCTCCGCCCCTGTTTAAAGTGTTTTGAAATAGCAAAAGGTAAAAACAAGAATCTTTTATACGCATCTTCGATAAAAGGAATGATTACCAAGACTTTAGAATTTTATAACAGTGTCTTATAGGGATATACTAAATACAATGTCTTATTATAGAGGTGAATTTTAAAAGATAGAAAGAACACTGGGAAATCCAGATTTAGAATATTCCCCAAACTCCGGTTTAAAAGTGCATGCATACATTTATTTCTCAATAATACAGTATAGGAGGAGGATAGAGAGAAATGAGTATTATGTTAAGAATGAAATCGTGTGAATGGAAGCATTTACGAATAAAATAATCTATTTGAAAACAGAGATAGTATGTTTCGGACTATTTGAATAAGAAGAATGCACTTATGCCTAGAAAGAATGAGATCTATAAGATTGGGAATTAGTATTGTACAAGGAATTTTTGTGAAATATGATGAATGTACAGTACAGTACAGAGAACTGACGAATGTGCAGTACAGAAAAGGAATGAAATGGAATAATTTTTCATACATTTAGAAATACAAAAATGTTAAACGTAAAAACCTTTCTAAGATGTTAACCTAAAAATCATAAGTGTAATTTTTACTTTTTAAAAATTACCCAGTAGGAATTTGTATCATATCAAAATAGCAAATGTAAATTTTTTACTTTAAAAAATTAACACATGTGAATTTCAACTTTTCAAAAACTAGCATATATCATTTTACGTTAAGCAAAATTTAACACGTGTGAAATCCAACTTTTCAGTAATAACAAATGTGTACATTATCCTATGGAAAATAAAGTAGGTTTTAACAACTGTGCTATTTTCTTTCAAAAATTATCAAAGGTGAATTTCAGCTTTTCAAAAATTAACAAAAATTGACTTTTAACTTTTAAAAACAACAAATGCGAATTTGAGTTAAGAAAAAATTAACACATGTCATTTTACATCAAGAATTAGCAAAATTAGCAAAATTAGCAAAAATTAGCATCAAAAATTAGCAAATATGAATTTCAACTTTTCAAAAACAACAACTGTGAATTTGTGTTAAGATCAATTTAACAAAAATCATATTGCGACAAATAAAATTTAACACATGTGAATTTCAACTTTTCAAAAATAACGAATGTGACTATTTTTCTATGGCTAATAGCATAAGTTTTAAAAAGTGTGCTATTTTAAAAAACAAACAAGAGTGATTATGTGTTAAGAAAAATTTAACAGATTTCATTTTGCATCAAGTAAAATTTAACAAATGGGAATTTTAACTTTACAAATATAACAAATATGAAATTGCATAAAGATGGGACTCCGAATTTTTTAGGTAAATGGGGTGTTTAAAAACTTTTAAAGGAACCACGAATCAGACGTTTCTGAGGGGATGTCTGCGTGTGTGTGTGTGTGGAGACAATATTTCAAGAACAAATGGAGTGTTTCGAACGAGATGTGGTGCAAAAATTACATTCAGTGAATACCGAAAGCCTATTGACTTTAAACGCAATCGAATGTTCAGACCCCCCCCCCCCCTGCCTCAATTTTCAAATTAAATTTATAGAAAAATCCTTAAAAAATCAAAAACTTTAATAAGTAGAGTGGTTCTCACTGTTGTAGACGGATATTATACGAACGGTGAGTTCACCGTTCGTATGTTAACATGAGGGTAACTCCTTCCTCTTCTTCGACCCAGACGGTCCGACCCACCCGAAAGTATAAGGTATATATAGCATGAGGGTAACTTGCAAAGTAGGCAAAAATCTCGGCAAAAATCTCACACGGAATCACTTGAGTATGATCTTGACCTTAGCCTTTCCGGTTCATCGTGATATTCGATCGGGCCAGCGTGTAGATTGCAATCAGAGACGATGAGTCATTTCCCAGAGTCCTCAAGTTTCATAGGTCCTCCTCGGTCACGTACATATCCAGTTGTTTGTGTTCATTAGACCAACCAATAAATGAAAGTTCAGGAAGGGGAATCACAATTCGTTAAAAAACATATTTATTCGCTTGCAGCTCCAGCAGCAGTATTATTGTACTGAGCATAAAGCATGAGCATTTCAAAATGTTCCACGTTACTACACTGCGGCATAATTTTGGTATAGGTGAACCTCATTTGCAAAAGAAGTTTTCGAGAAATTTGAAGCTGGCTACGAGGAAGAATTGAATTTGTCTGTTCCCATAGAGCTCCGCAAAATTATGGCATACAGCAAGTTATTTCTGCCATTGCAGATATTGGCTATTCCATATGGACGAACCCATAATAAGCAAGAAGCGGTCCATGTATACTTTTACTGCAATGGGGACATAATCATAACATTGCGAACTTCCCATCCACCTCTTATAGGAGAGTTCTGTAACTATGAATATTCTGTTTTGGAACTTTGATTCTGTAGAGGCCAATGGTTAAGACACGGGGATTGCATTCGGAGGACCCGAGTTCAATTCCCGGAGCTCCTCAAATTATCCCCGTGTTTACGCGGAGTACGGGTACGTTATATTTGTAGGTCCAAAAGTCCTTTCACGAAGCTTAAGACAGGTGCAAGGAAAGTACGCTCCCTGTGGATGTCACCCTCAGTGGTTTCCGGTCTAAATTGGGTGGCTAAAAGGCGCAATATGATCTACCCCCTGTGGTGCGTCGGGGCAACGTTGTATTACGGCAAATTGACTCTTTGGCCTCTTAAAAGGGGAATATTATAATTCAAAGTGCCTTTCCATTAGAAACAAATTTTTCTCTACGAACCTCATGTACAAAGTTGAATTTTGAGTCGACTCTGTAAGGAATTATTATGAGATTGAGCTAAACGGTATTAAAATTTTAATTATATATTTTCGAAAAAATATATTTTGACTCAGGCAAGGTTTGCATTACATCCTTAATTATTTTTCTTTTTCCTTTTTTATGTATGCCTTGAATTCTTTTGCTTTCTTCATGGTCTGGAAAAAGTGAGGTAAGACAAATTACAATTAATCTGATTTTATTTTATATTTTAAGGACTGCAAATTAATTTGTTGCCTGCGGTGACAAATACAAATATGCTCCATTTGTGCAGCTATAGATGTTACTTTTTATGCACAACAAAACTGTTTTGAAGCAGCCTTCATATCGTGGCAAGCGGTGTGTGGATTTCACTGTCAACGGAACTGTTAAGCATTTTTTAACTCTTGATACTCCTTTCATAAAATCCATACAACATTTCGAAAAAACCGGTAGTGACATCTCCAGAGTCAGAAATGGAAATCCTTAGTGAACCCTAATCTTCCGAAATTTGATGTTGAATCCATATCAGTCATCATCTAAGCTTTCGCTGTCTTTGCCGATTCTGAGAAACAAATTATTCAAGAAAAGTGTTTGAAACAATATAGAATAAGTAATTATAAGAACGTTTTTTTGGGGTAAATGCTTTTATTCATGCGTTTATTACATAAAGCATTTTGATATTAATCATACTTCAGAAAATCAATTTGAATATGAACATTTTTACATAGTTTTAATTCTATAATTATTTATATTTTGGATATAATTCCTAATCCTTCTGAAAGAATTTACTTTGAAGACAAACTCATTTTAAAATATTATACTGTTTTTCCATTTAAACTAAATCAAATTATTAATAGTCACAATATTGTTAAAACTGATTTATTTAATACCTCACACAAACAGCAAACTGTATATCCAAGAATGCATCCTCATACTAACAAAATCGCACGCACTCAGGGGGAGTACACAAAAACAAACACTCTGTAAACTTAGACTTTAAGTCTCAACTCAATAATCTCAATTCACAATTTGAAACTAACTATTACTGGCAAAAAATAAGAAACTGGGTATTTTCCATCAAAAAGCAACATTTAAATAAACTTTATCTTTCAATAATAGAACTAAATAACAAAAAAACACAATTTGAACACTTAGTTTTTGACCTATTATTAACAAGAGCCAGACAACTGGGTATTAACCTTAAACTTTCACACCCAAGAGAGAAAACCAAACAATCTTATTGTGTTATAAATTGCACAAATCCCATTTTTAATTATTTAAACTTTACACAAATATTTGAAAATTTTAAATCCTTTTTACCAATTAAAAATGTTAACATCATAAAAGCTTATAAATACCCTGTACCATTAGGACGTAAAGTATATAACTACCATCTTTTAACGAAATAATTAAACACTTCAGTATCTTGATCGTGTTCTGAATCATATTATCGACCAACATCATGGACATGTAATAACAGGAAACCTCAATTTAATCAAAGAACCAACTTTCAAACAGTTATTAAGCTATAGATCAAAATAAAAACTCCCCCTTTTAAATAATAAAAAGAAAATATTTCAAGCTATAGCCATAGATCTAGATAAATTTATTTATAAACTATCAGGTCAATACAACTTCCCTATTGAAACCTTTAAGAGCTGGAAAGTACAAGTCACCTGGCATGTAAAACAGTTGCTTAATCATTTACCTTTGCAGTTTTATACACATAATTACAAAGACATCTTAAAAGAGATCAAATTACTACCAGATAAATTTGTAATAACTTATGTTGATAAAGTTGCTAGTAATTATGCGTTTATTTGCAAAAAAATATTATTTAGACGAACTCAAACAACAACTTAATACATCTATATCTTTAACTCCAATACAACATAATATATCAATTTTCAGTCAACAAATCATTGCGTACTACAATCTACTTAAACTAAAACACAATCTAAAATTTCCTTACTTGATATACTTATACCAAAATTCCATAAATCACCAATTACTTTTAGAACAGTTACAATAGGGTTTAATTCATCTACTAATTCAGCGGATAAAAAACTTCTATCTATGCTAAATCAAATTTATGATCATTTCACTGAACAGAGAACACATATCATCAAAAATAGTTTAGAACTGGTTAAAAACTTAAAACAACAACCTATCATCCATGATATAAAAACATTTGATTTTAAAGACCTCTTTAATGACATTGGCATTCATGATTTATATGGAGTCATAATAATTTTATATGAATAATTTGCTCATTCTAAAATCATCATTGTATCAAAATTTAAACCTGTATTATAATTCATCCTATTCAACCAATTTATATCTCAGGGTGATAGCGTTTACAAATTAAATTCCACAGGGAGGAATCTCATCCACCATTCTGGCCAACTTATACTACTCTATTACGAAATTAAGCACCAATTCAATAGTCATATCATGTACAGATTCTTTGATGATCTAATTATTATAAAGATTATAAAAGATGCACCAATGTTAAATTTTCAGTTTTATCCTCCCAATCTACAAGTTATTGAAAATGTTTATTCATCACCCTGGATCAACTACCTTGACGTTAGTTTACGAATTCGAAATGAAGATAATCTAAAATTTAAAATTTATGACAAAACAGCTTCATTTAATTTCAAAGTCAACAAACTTCAACATTTTTCATCAAACCTTTCAAAAGCAATTTTTTTTTAAATATCATTAATAATCAGTTAATACGAATCAAACAGTTAAGCACACCATGTTACTATAAAGAAAATATTCATAAATTAATAACCACCACCATCCAAAATAACTACCCGCCAAATCTTATTTTTTCCTTTATAAAATCCCATCTTAAATTTAAATTCAACACAATGCTCCACTTACAGCAACTTATTGAATGCTCAGTCTCAACAACTATTGAATAATTTGAATAATCAAAAAATAAAATAAGATTTTCATCAAAGTGAACACGAAGCATCAATACGTCATATAAAAGTATAACTTCAATTTTGGAATAGAGATATTAATTATTTGATTATTTAATATATATATTTTTTAATCAAATGGCCAAGCACTTGACTCTCATCATTCGCCTATACATCGGCCAGAACGTGAAACATTTAGCCGTCCTAGGACTTCGCACCAGAGGGGGCAGAACACACTGCGCCCAACAGCACAACATCCATGCCTAAAACCCACAACGCGGCGGTCGAACGATTACTTGGAAACGCTCGCCTTGACCGCTTGACCACCGCGTCGGCTATTTAATAAATATTAATATATTTTGTTTTGGAACATCAATAAATAAGCTTTTTCTATTCACCATGTTTCATTTCAACCAGTTACACTCTTAGAATATTACCTTAACTGTAAACGTTTTTGAATTGGCTCTCTGCATAGTCATTCTTTTACTTTTAACATTACATCTTTCAAGACAAAGTGGTAATTATTTTTAAGTTATTTTATTCTTTTTCACATTATTAATCGTTAGATATTATTCTATTAATATAACACGACATATAGCTGCATTATTTATTTTGATGTTTTATTTTCATTTATTATTGTTAAATTCTGATCCAATTTCTACATTCTTCTACGTCGAGCCATGTGCATAATTTCTGTAATACAATTTACAGTTATGCATACAGAAACGTAGAATTTCAGTATTAACTAACCAGGTATGGCCTTGAGAACGTACATGGTTTCGAAAATACTTTTCACTTTACCATTTTATATATCTTTTTCATATGTGATACTCTCAATTTTTGAGAACTAGGAAAGGCATAGCTCCATTTGTTGTTTTATCAGATTGAATATTTTCATCTATTACACTATTCATGCACTTACACTATGTGTGTTAATGCAGGGAACAAGGGGTTTAGTACCTTTAGTACCTGTATTACATATATGATTTTTAAAAAAATTAAACATTAATTTCTTTATTGGGTGTAGTTACAATAAAAGATAAGTCATAGGTAATTAAAATACAAGTAATTAAACTTCTTACAATATATATATATATATATATATATATATATATATATATAATTAAAATTATATACATATATATGTAAAATTTGTTCGCTAGTAATAATAATGTTTTAAAATAGCATAAGTTAATTTCATATGGTAACTCACAAAGAATTAATCATTGAAACCGCCAATTATAATGATGATGTGATTGATATCAGAATGGATCAGGGACATCTGCCGGAAAAATAACGTGTCCATTTATAATGTTTTACTTTTCCTACTATTCATGATATATGTAAAAGAAAAGCCATATATGCTTTTACCAAAAATTCTCCTTGAAATATATATTTCTCAAAATTCAGGGGTTCAACCTCAAATTTTAAAGAGAATAGAGGATTCGCGAAGGATTTCCACTTTCAGTTCGGTTTCGGTCTTTGTGCCATAATCGGTTCATACTTAACAATGACAACACCAATTTTTACGGAGATTGCAAAACATTGGAATAAGACATGGCCGATATAATCAGCTAGATTTATGGAGTTGCGATATACGCTTATTTGCACATATGCCGTCAACTGATAAAATATGCACGTGCAAAGAGATTGGTTTAGATCAGTGGATAACCTAGATGCAATTTCTGCTGTTCTTTTTACGTTAATCCTTTACTTTGCACGTTTTAAGAATTATGCTTAATTTTTGGACATCAGTGTACATTACCATGGCTAATGATGAAGCAAATATATCATATAACTAACTCTTCCTCCATTAACCGCCATGACTCAAAATTGCCGCGTCAACTTCAGGGCAACAGAAGTATTTATGCTATATTGTTGGTTTGGAAATGCAGTTTGAAACATAAAAGTGCATCAAATTTTCATTAGAAGACATTTTTAGCTATTATTAAAGCTTACTTGGGAAAAGAGGGAAGTTGGTGAATTAGATTGTCCTGAAATAAGCCAGAGAAACTGGTCAATACCGAGAGCAAGAGTATTGCTAAGAATCGTTACTCTATGATTATAATCTCTTTGATATTCAGTATGTGCAAGAGTTCCTAAATGAAATGGGCAACAGTCGAAACAGTCACCGTGAAATTTATACTTTCATATCTTTTAAAATGCCAAAAATTAACTAATGAATGCAGATAAATATTTTGAGAAACAAGATGAAATTATACATTTTGATATTGGTAAAATTTGAAAATTAAACTGCGAGTTCTTTCCTTGATGTTGGCATTTTAAAATTAATTACGTCTTCAAACACCAAAAACATGCTTTCGTAAAATACCTTCCAAAATTCGGGAAATCGCGTAGTGCATATTCTGACTTTGAATTTCTGTAAAAATTGTATATTTAAAAGTACTTTTATATTAATCAACAGCACACATATGCTTACGTTTTAACAAATAATGAAAAAGCATACAGATTTCATTTATTTTTTTCACAGGAACAAAGGCAGAAACAAGAAGAAAAAGCTAGAAAGAAAGCTGAAGTACGCAAAAGATTAGAAGAATCAACAAAGTCTAAAAAATGCAAGAAAGGCTTTATGACACCAGAAAGGAAGAAAAAGCTTCGAGTAAGTAAACGATTAACTTTTAAAATCAAGTTATAAACAAGTATAAATATTTTTTATTGTTGATCATGTTTATTGAAGAGTTATTTAAAGCAGGTAGAAAGTATAATGACATATTTAAGAATGAGAATGAGTAATTGAGTAACAGAATTTTAAATAATGAGATGTTATTATATAAGATGCCGTTTTAAAAGATATGTGATAATAAATTTTCCAGTAAAAGAAAATCATATTTTCTTTAACTTATTCAGTGTGTTTTCAATTTTAACTTCCCCTATGGATTAATATAGAAAGTGAGATTAAAGGTTCCGTTTTCTTTTTCTATTGACTGTCTTTATATATAGTATAAACACTCCAAAAGGAGGAAATCCAGCAATAGTATCCCTCACTCAAACTACAAAAACATTGCAGGGAAACCTTGATGTAATACATGAATAATTATGAGAAATTCAATGAAACGCTAAATGTCAGAAAACATTCAATAAATGGAGCGACGAAAGCATTATTTAATGTGCTGCAGTTAAATAATTAAATGTAAAATATTATTTACTTACAGACTCTTCTTCGGAAAAAAGCGGCAGAAGAACTTAAGAGAGAACAAGAAAGAAAAGCAGAAGAGAGAAAGCGAATGATCGTAGAGAGGTGCGGGCCACCCAAAGATTTAGAAAATGCCAATGAAGGTACTAATTACTCAAAAAGGTGTTTTAATACAGCGTGTACAATCTTTTTAGAGGGGTGGGTTGCTCAAAGACGAATCGGAATCATATAGCAATGCAGGATCGGAAACTCCATCGTCATGTGCTAGTGTACAGGGAGCACGAGAAATGAAAGAGCAGCAGGTAAGCGAACAAAATGCGTTTATTAATAACAATGGGTACATTTGCGAAATGCACCGAGGTGTACAAGAGGTGTTCGAAGTTACGCCCACGAGCTGTAACACATGTCTGACATCGTCGGCGCATGGAATCACGAACAGTCTGGAAGGTTCCGAGCGTGTCTCGAACGGCCGCGGCAGCTACGGAGATGCGTGCGACAAGATCCTCAGCATTGTCCACGGGTTGTCATAGACCAGAGCTTTCAGGTGATCCCAGAAAACTAATCAAGGCAGGATAGGTCCGGCGATCGTGCAGGCCAATGAACGGGACCTCCACGCCCGATCCACCATTGTCCAAATAACACTTTTAAATGTTGACGAACGTCATAGCTAATCTGTTCAATGTATTTCATTTTTTCAACATGGGTTCAATCCAAAACTAATTGGGTGATATTATTCATTTACATTCCCATATGTTCCACAAACCGTCTCAACAACATACTAAATTTCATTTTGATAAAGTTATTTTTACGGCAGTTATCGTGCGAATGTACAGGCACACACACAGACAGAATGAACAAAGTCATAAACACTTTTCAACAATGTTGTAAAGAATTAAAAATATATAGATATATGAAAGAGCAAACTGGAGAAAATAAGTAAGCAATCATATTGATCTACTAAGAAGGTAATATATATATATATATATATATATATATATATATATATATATATACAGGGTGTCCCAAAAACATTGACCTCGGCTTTTATTCCTTAAATATTGAACTTAGACGTATATAATAAATTACAAAGTTTCGTAAAAGAGGTACAGAATTTTATGAAATCGATAAAAATTTCCAGGGTATAAAATTTGAAGAAATACAAAATTTAAATTTCTCTACGGAAAAGAATAATTAATAAAGATAATTCTTTAATAATAACTCTATATACCACACACTACTAACACACACAACCATCATCAAGACATCAGCAACATTGTTTCCTTTTAATATACTACCACATGTTTACTTTCCGAAATTCAATCTCATTTGCCAAATGGTTTCCTCTTCTTTTACCCACGTTGCCATTTACAAGATTCCAATTCTTACCTTGGCAGAAATCCTAATATACCACTATCATACAATATGTATCTAATTGCTTTTTATTTTCTTCTTGCTCATTGATTAGTTTTATACCTTGCTTTATTTTATCTTCTTTAGTAATTCTGCGTAATATCCCGGTTTCGAGTAAAATTCCTTAACGTGACGTAATACGAATTTTCTTGAGTACTGCTGCATCATTGCCTGCCTTAATAGGCAATAATCTTTTTTATTCTATCATTTTCAAAAGTAATTAAATTATTATTTCTGCATAATTGATTTAAAATTTCATTTCTGTAGATACTGATATGTATATTCGAATTCCATTGAATAAGAAAGTTGTATTCAAAATTTAAATCGTTTCTTTTATCATATATTGTGAAATATCTAGCAGTATTTTCATTTTTAACACTTTACAACAAAGTTGAAAAGTGTTTATGACTTTGTTCATTCTGTCTGTCTGTCTGTCTGTCTCTCTGTCCGTTAGCACGATAACTGCCGTAAAAATGACTTAATCAAAATGAAATTTTAGTATGTTGTTCAGACGGGGTCTGTAGAACCTATGGGAATATAAATGAATAATATCACCCAACTAGTTTTGGATTGAATCCGGGTCGAAAAAATGAAATACATTGAGTCCTATGGGACCTAATTTTTCAAACATTTTTTAAGCGAATTTAAAATTCAAAAATTGCTTCGAAAATTTTAGGTAATATTCAAATTGTTCCATAAAATATATAAAAAAAATTCAGCGAAATATATTCAGTAATTTTTTAAATAAAAATTAAAATAATAATTACACCTCTTACATGAAACGATCACTTGACCATGATATGAAACGATCACATGACCCACTTCAAAATGATATATGGCATCCATCTTGTTTCAAAATCGTGATTTTTTTAAGTTCTTTTTAATTCATATTGAGTGTTGTATCCGTCCTAAAAATACTTTATTTTTGCTTAAATTCTGTGCATCTACACACTGAAACAACGCAATGACAATATATTTGAGTTTAAATGCTCATCTAAATTTGATTTTTTCTACAACTAAGCCTATTTTTCACCTATGTGAAATGTAAACAGCAAAATATATAGAATGAGTTGTATTAAAATTCCTGTATTTTTTTAACACAAAATAATTTAGTCCATGGAGTCTGCATGGCTGATATGAATGAAATATTAATTGATTTCATAAAGAGAAGAACGATTTTTTTCGATGAAGTTTCAAGCATAGAGTTTAATTTTTTGTAACTCCATGGTCTTAAACAAAATGTTCAAATAAAATAAATTATTATAGTATTGTGATGAATGAAATGAATGGGAGAAAGCTATAAATGAAATCCTGTTTTTATAGAGAGATCCAGGCGTGTTATTTTTTCTATGATGTCATTTGAATTAATTTCAGTTGTTTTCGATGAAGTTTTCAAATATAATAAATTATCGTAGTATTATGATAATTCTAAAACTATTACCGAGGAATGTATAACATTTTAGAGATGTTTAAACCAGGCAATTTATATTTCAATGCCGTCATTTGAATGAAGTTCATTTTTTTCGATGAAGGTTTAAGTTTTCAAATATAATAAATTAATGCAGTATTGTGATAAGTTTCAAAATATTACCGAGGAATGTATTGCATTTTAGACTTGTCTAAATAAAATTGCATTAAAGTTGGAAAGTGTTTCATAATCAATGCTTTAAGCATGATTGATCTTTCTTGTTTATTATATTGAGGTCAAGAAATTGTAAAGTATCCGGATTTTTCTTTGATTTTTAATTAAATAAAGATCTTGTGGATAAAAATCAAATTCTATTTCTTGACTGGGGTTATTTGACCCCGTCACCACATCGTCAACATATCGTAAATACACTATATCGTTATTAATGTGGGCATTGTTTTCATAGTGGCATAGATATATATGTCCGCCAATAATGATGAACATGCACCTCCCATAGGTATTCCTCTAATCTGTTGATAATAATTCATTCCGTCATATAATATATTTTCAAGTATCACTATTTGAATTAATGTCTTATAAACATTGATCTCAACGTTCCTTTTTAATTCGTATTCTTCGTATATATTCATTAGGATTTTCTTCGAGTTTTTTATACCTACGTTATTAAATAACTCTTTGAAATGATATGATTGCAAGCATAGGCGATCCGGTATGCTCAAAAGTATATCTTTTACTTCTTTGCTGTTGTTTACTGAATAAGATCCAATTTTTACTATTTTGTTGAAAACAGGTTTAAGTATATTTTGCAATTGCTTGTTGGTCTTATATCCAATTGTAACTGGTCTGAAACTTATTGAGTCTTTATGCATTTTGGGAATCAATGCAAGGTAAGGGAAGCGGATATTTTTCATTTCAAATTTGAGTTTTTTATATAAAGCTTTGATACGATTTTCAACTGAGATTTTAGGTTGGTATATTTTGTTGTACAGTCCACTATTATAAGAATTGTTGAGTTGTTTCAAATACAAATTTTTGCATGTAAATGCGTATGTGCCTGGTACTTTATCCACATAGCTGATTACATAATGATTCTGTAACTACTTAATTTCAGTCTGATTTTTAATTAGATCATTTTTAACACTTTACAACAAAGTTGAAAAGTGTTTATGCCTTTGTTCATTCTGTCTGTCTGTCTGTCTGTCCGTTAGCACGATAACTGCCGTAAAAATGACTTAATCAAAATGAAATTTTAGTATGTTGTTCAGACGGTCTGTCGGACCTATGGGAATATAAATGAATAATATCACCCAATTAGTTTTGGATTGAACCCGGGTTGAAAAAATGAAATACATTGAGCTCTATGGGACCTAATTTTTCAAACATTTTTTAAGCGGATTTAAAATTCACAAATTGCTTCGAAAATTTTAGATAATATTCAAATTGTTCCATAAAATATATAAAAAAAAATTCAGCGAAATATATTCAGTAGTTTTTTAAATAAAAATTAAAATAATAATTACACCTCTTATATGAAACGATCACGTGACCATGATATGAAACGATCACATGACCCACTTCAAAATGATATATGGCATCCATCTTGTTTCAAAATCGTGATTTTTAAGTCTTTTTAATTCATATTGAATGTTGTATCCGTCCTAAAACTACTTTATTTTTGCTTAAATTCTGTGCATCTACATACTGAAACAACGCAATGACAATATATATGAGTTTAAATGCTCATCTAAATTTGATTATTTCTACAACTAAGCCTATTTTTCACCTATGTAAAATGTAAACAGCAAAATATGTAGAATGAGTTGTATTTTAGAATTCCTGTATTTTTTTTAACTCAAAATAATTTAGTCCATGGAGTCTGCATGGCTGATGTGAATGAAATATTAATTGATTTTATAAAGAGAAGGACGATTTTTTTCGATGAAGTTTTAAGCATAGAGTTTAATTATTTGTAGCTCCATGGTCTTAAATAAAATGTTTAAATTAAATAAATTATAGCATTGTGATGAATGAAATGAATGGGAGAAAGTTATGAATGAAATCCTGTTTTTATAGAGAGATCCAGGCGTGTTATTTTTTCTATGACGTCATTTGAATTAATTTCAGTTGTTTTCGATGAAGTTTTCAAATATAATAAATTATCGTAGTATTATGATAGTTTTTAAAATATTACCGTGGAATGTATCGCATTTTAGAGATATTTAAACCAGGCAATTTATATTTCAATGCCGTCATTTGTATGAAGTTCATTTTTTTCAATGAAGGTTTAAGTTTTCAAATATAATAAATCAATGTAGTATTGTGATAAGTTTTAAAATATTACCGAGGAATGTATTGTATTTTCGACTTTTTTTAAATAAAATTGCATTGAAGTTGGAAAGTGTTTCATAATCAATGCTTTAAGCATGATTGATCTTTCTTGTTAATATATACAATAGGATGATAGTAGTACATAATTTTTTTTAATTACATTATCTTTCCATTCTGCGAATATGGCGTCCGTGATTCCCATATCAATTGCTAACTTATATAAAAATATATTGATATCTTTATTAAAGATATGTTTAGCTTTTTCATTGGATCGTTTTAATGGCATTCTGTACTTTGTGCCCAATTTAATTATTGCCTTCAATTTGGTATCTTTTATAAAGTCGGCATTGCCAGTGACAACATGTTGATGGTAGATATCTTTTAATTCATGTCCTTCACATTCACAATTTATTACTTCATCATAATCACAATTTTGACCTACATGATTATAATTAAATATAGAACTTCCCAGTGGTTTCATATATCGGAAAGCTATGCCTACTTTTATATATTTGTTAGGCATCATATGCTCGTATTATCTGAAAATACCTCTGAAAGGGATATAATCTAAAATTTTATTCAGATAAGTTAATACCAGGTATTTCATTGTTTTTATTTCTGGACTTAATTGGTCCAGATTTATCTTTAAATGTCTGGCTCTTTTCTTTAAATGGTCATAAATGGCAGCCAATATTGCCAATTGGGTGTGGTTATATTCATTTCTTGATCTCATAATTTCATGTTCTTTCCAGTAATCCCACAATTTTTTTAAGTGTTTCTCCCTCCCATTTTTTTTTTTTTTGAAAATGAATAAATTGAAAAAAGTGAAAAGCATTTCCTAAACCATGTACGTTATCAAGGGTCATACCTGGTTCGTTAATGCTGATTCTACGTTTCTGTGTGCATTACTGTAAATTGCATTACAGAAATAATGCACATGGTCCGACGTAGAAGAAAGTAGAAAATGGATTAGATATAAATATAAAAATAATCAAATATACCAGAGTATGGCTTTGTATTTATATGAGAATACAATGTAATGTTTAAGATGAAAAATAAGAATAAGAATGAAATAACATAAATTAAGTTACCCCTTGTACTGCTTACATTGGAGAGTAATTGATACTGGCCAAGCTTTTTCCAACTAAAAACAGGTTACAGTTAAGTTGATAGATTAAGAGTTCAACTGTTGGAAGCGAAGCATGGAGATGAAAATTTTTGTTTAAAATTTTTATTTAAAAATGGTTGAGATTAACCTGTCAATATGTTGCACTAAGTGGAGCAAGGTTTTGAATTTAAAATTAAATTGTGCTTTAATAAATGAAAAAATAAGGTTTGACGGGTATGTATTTTGGATAGTAGTGTTTATGAATTTAATAAGATGTTCTTTGTAGTAACATGGTGTATTTAACATTTTTATTGTTAATAACTGACTATTATTAATATTTTTATATACTGATTTTGATAGACTGGGTGAATAATGTTGAAGTTTATTTTCTTTGAAGTTATATGATTCAGTTTTGTCGTATATTTTAATTTTTAATGTGTCTTCATTTGGAATTTTTAAACTAACGTCTAGGTAATTTATCCAGTGTGATGTATATGCATTTTCAATTAGTTGTAGATTAGGAGGATAAGACTGAAAGTTTAACATTCTGGCATCATTAGTAATTTTAATAATAATTAGATCATCAATGAATCTGTACATGATATGACTTTTGAAAGGGTACTGAATTTCGTTATAATGTAGATAAAGGTTCGCCAGTATTGTGGATGAGGTTCCTCCCTGTGTAATTCTCTTACTTAATTTGTATATGCAATTACCCTGAGAGAGATACTGATTGAACAGAATGAAATTTAACATTTTGAATTTTGGAATAGAGATGTTTTTTATTGAGTAAATTGTTCATATAAATTTAGTATGACTTTAAATAAAGCATGAATATCAATATTATTAAAAAGGGCTTTGAAATCAAAAGTTTTAATGTCATGCATGTAAGGTTGTTGTTTTATCTTATTAATCAGTTTTAAACTATTTTTGATTATATGTGTTTGTTGTGTAGCAAAATGATCATAAATTTGATTTAGTATAAATAGTAGTTGTTTGTCCGCAGCATTGGTGTATGAATTAAATCCTATAGTAACAGCTCTAAAAGTAATTGGTGATTTATGGAATTTTGGTATTAGGTAAGGAAAATTAAAAGTGTTTCTATTTAAGTTGTTTGTAGTAAGCAATAATTTGTTTACTGGTAATAGAGATATTAGTGTGCATAGGAGTTAATGAAATTGAGAAATTGAGTTGTAGTTTGAGATGAGTTCGTCCAAATATATATTTTTTTTTTGCAAATAAACGCATAATTACTTGATGCCTTATCAACATAAGTGATTACAAAGTTGCCTTGTAACTTGAGTTCTTTTAAGATGCCTTGGTAATTATGCGTATTTTGTATATATATATATATATATATACAATTATACATATATATATAATGGAAATATGTGTTGGAACGGATACATTATTACAGATAAATTTTAGTAATGATCTCTTTAAATTTCACACAATCTATGAAGACTGCATAATTACTTTTTCTTCTTTCAGCGACATTGCAAGCAATCTGTAAAGAACATCACAAACGAATATTTCAGTTAGAAGAAGCTAAATTCGATCTCGAATACGAAGTGGGACAGAAAGACTTTTTGGTAAGTTCGTAATACTCAATAGAAAAAAAAATATCAATTCATAAGTTTTGGAGACAAAATCAATTCACAAGTTCGGAGACATTGTCATATACATATATTAATTAGGAAAGATTCTTTTCCATTTTCTAATACAGAAAAAAGAGTATCATCATTTAAATATATCACTATTTTAGATTTGGTGAAATGTTATTAGTAAATACCACTTAGTTCCAAGGCTCAAAGACTTGCGATTTTAGTGGCCACTTTTTGGTAAATATTCTTCAGTACGCATGCTATTAGGTCTTAAAAATGCTTCTTAAATTTTTTCAGAAAAGTAATGACTAGGGATAGATTGTTAAAAGATGGCGAACCTTTTGTCTTCCATATTTGCATGGCATTGCAAATTTCTCTTACACTTGAGAATCGCACGTTAATCAACTGATTTTGTTCTTGGAGTATGCATCGAAAGCAAAGTTCGCAATAAAACATTTAAGTCATCGGTACGCTATGGAGACTATGAAAGAGCCTTCAACATGCTGAAGGACAAATTGACCAAACGACCAGTGCTACATGCACTTGATTTTAAACAAGAATTTATTGTAGCAAACAGATGTATTCGATCTAGGGATGCTAATTGTGTTACCAAGTAGGATGATAAAGGGAATGAGAGGAATATTCAAATTTACATGAAAATGAACATTTTTCTGGTGTAGAATAAAATACAGAACGTGTAAGGGAAGAAAAGTGATTAAACGGCAGAAGGCGCAGCATCTTTCTCCTCCTTCCTTCCTTGTTTCAGATAATTCTCCTAGATAGTATTTAGGAGCCCTAGTTTTGGAATAGATTAATAAGGTAATGCCATCGCCTCCTCAAATATTTGTTGAAGCTTTTACTTGTGGGTTCCTCAACCATCCTTAGAATGTGGTTTGTCCCTCAGTCTATGAAACTAATATTTTTTTATTTTGAGACATTTTTCAACATTATGTCTCTAGCGGCTGTCGCCTTATTTATTGTGCCATGTTTTGCGGTAAAGAATTGACATTGATAGATATTTTTTCCATACCGATAAGAAACAACAATTTTAAAGGGAGCTGTTTAAATCGCTGAATATACTCACATATTTGTGTGGTATAATGTGTTTTAACAGCGTAAGGTAATGCAGCGTATAGGTTTAACAGAAGAGGGTAATGCGTTTTAACAGCTTTACCCTCTCCTATTGAACTGGAAAGTGAATAGAAAATTGTGCTTACATAATTTCGCTATCATTCTCTATCTCAAGGCATTCACTAAAGATGCCTAATGGTTGAAACTGAAACAAATTTTATAGGAATAAGCTGCTGATCATACGATAACTATTTTCACGGGAAATAGATCTAAAAAATAATAACTAAAGTTCAATTTAGCGCTGTGAGAGATAAATATGAATAAATATACATGCATCACAATTCCTAATAATAGTAATAAAAGACATGACACGTTTCATGTTTTCTTGCTTGTAGAAAAAGCATAACAAATATCACATTGCAGAACGCGTTTTCATATGTTAAGCTTCTGAACGTAAATCTTATCTAAACAATATGCATCTCTCCTGTCACCTAATTTTCATACCTTATATATTTGCTAGAAACCCAGTCATACTTGCGATATATCCTACAATTTGACATTACATTATTCATTCCAATGACGTAAAGTTCAAATTAATATTTACAGCAGCTAATGTTTACTGTTATGATTTATTTTTGCATAATTATTCAAGGAATAACAAAATTGAAAATGCCTCATTAGTCTTATTTCTGTGTTTAATCAGCAGTATAGAATCTGTATCATTTCTTTAATTCTCTTATTTCAATTTAGATAAACGAACTAGCTATTCAAGTGAATGACCTCAGAGGAAAATTGTAAGTATATTTTAAATACAGTGGTCGTATATGCATATTAGATCAAATATAATATACGCGGACAAGTGATGGCTTATCGAAAGCTGTATGAACACGTGACCTTACGATAAATCGATATGTTTGTAACGATATTTATTAGGCTCGATTCAATAACTTTCGAAAGGAATTGTCTTACCATTTTTTCGCAATTTGTGATCCTTTGTCCTTTAAAGTGATTTTATTTCTTTTATTATAAAGTTTTAACTTTATGATAATGATAAAGACAATACGATAAATTATCTGTTTTGCTAAAAATATTCTTGATGACTGGTAACCTGTTCTAAAAGTGTTCAATGTTTTAAATTGGTGGATATTTTTAAAGTAACTGCATCTCGAAAAATGCGTTCAAAATAGCTGGATCAAAATGAAATTATTTTTAATTCAAAGTTAATAGAGTCATTTTGTGAAGTTTTGCACATAATAGTTATGTATTACTATTAATTATACAATTTATAGATTATTATTTCCTTTATTCGTACCATACCCAGTCATGTTTATACCAGATAAGCGAGATTCTACTGTATTTATATTAGTCTCATTAATCTAGTCATGTGACAATTGTGTTCTTAAATGATGTTATATACACTGCCCTCTAAAATTCAAACATGATAAACCATGCATCATTTATAAAGTTTTGCAGCGATCGTCTACAAATTTCACAGGAACATATTCTGATGAGTACAAACTGTAATGAGACAAAGCATGTACTTGTAAGAGTTTTATTTACTCTAAAATAGCTACAACAGAGTGGTGCATAGATATGATAAACATTCTGAATGATACACAGAAGCCAGGTGATGTTTCCCCATACCCTGATACAGGCTTGGTCTAACGATTCATCCAATTCATCAAGTGATCCGAGGATCCAGGGTGATAAAACCAATGATTTCCATTCCTGTATAAGAGCAGTTTGCAATTCCTGGAGGATAGTGGGAGGTGGGAAAAGACAACTCTCCCGAGGGTATTCCAGACATTTTCGATAGGATTAAGATACAAGGAATACGCTGGCCACCCCATACTTTTGCTCTGAAAGTAGCCACGAGTCAATAAGTAAAATGCACTTTGTGCGAAGGATAAGGAAAACTTGAGCAACGTATATAAGCACAAATAACACAAAAATGCGGCATACAGCTGATTCGAGGATACGATGGATCCTCTTCGTCAGTGCAAGAGAACGGACAAACCCGAAGTCCAAAAGAGCCAAGCCAAGACGCTTCTTTACGGGGGGCCTGCGTCTGACGACACTTAACCCCACATCGAATATAAAGCAAGTCCATTAGTTTTGTGCGGTGTTGAGGTTGCACTTTACACTCAGCTCTTGGAGGGTGCTCTGATGAAGTTGCTTGATTTGTAAGAATGGTGAAGATTCTGTCTTGGATGGCTGATCTGGCGAGTAGGTAGGAAAGAGAAGGGGGACGGGCCAAGAAACCAGTGAGCCAATCATAAATGACTGGACAGAGGAAAGAACTGAGTTTAAATTTACTGAGTTTCAATTACTGAGTTTAAAAATCACTGAGTTTAAAAATTACTAAGTTTGAAAATTTTTAAAGGTTTTCTTTTAAGTTTCTTAAAAGTTTCCGAGTTTAAGATTACTGAGTTTGAAAATAAAGTTTGTTAAAAGGTTAAACAGGTGCAGGAGGATGCACAAGAGTTAAATTAATGTTATGTTAGATAATTAGTTTTGCAATGACAAAATTAGGTAATATAAGTAAAAACAGATGTGAACGAACGTGGATGTGAGTACTGGACACACGCAAACGCGACTGGCAAATGCTAGCATTTCTATTGGCCTGTGGCAGGGACGAGAAAGAAGAGAGGAATAGCGTAAAGTCCATGAAATGGAGTGGCGCCATCTATCTTCGATCAGGGAAGGAGAAAGGTAAAAACTAGGAAACAACTGTTTGAGGGACGAGGTAACGACGCTTTTTCCATTTGGTCTCTTGAGAACCAGATAGGAGATGTCGAGGCCTAAAGAGGAATGAATGGTGAAAAGTAAGGTCCGTTGAAGCCAAGGACACTAATAAGTAAAATACACTTTGTGTGAAGGATAAGGAAAACTTAAGCATTGCATATAAGTGCAAGTAACACAGAAATGCAGTATACATCTGTTTCGAGGATACGCTGGATCCCCATTTGGACTTCGGTCTAGTTGGTTCTACTATGTGCACTGACAAAGGGGATCCAGTGTATCCTTAAAACAGATGTATGCTGCATTTTTGTGTTATTTGTGCTTATATGCGTTACTCAAGTTTTCCGTTGTCCGCTAGATTCACTTTACATGAACGAATGTTGACGTCCATTAAACAGAATTGGGACCGATTACAGCTACACAAAATCTGACATAGGGATAATGGACTTCGTCGCAATGCCTTTGTTCTGCTAAAGTGTCGCCTGAGAAAACATAAAGGTCGGTACGTCCTCTCAACGAAAAACTATCATATACCATCAAACTAAAACGACTAAAGTATGGTGTTCAACGATGTTACTAGACTGGTTGCGTGTTCCTTGTTTTCTCCAGATTCACACACGTCTACTGTCCGATTGTAGAGTAAATCTCAATTAGTCTATGAGGAAATCATTCGCCCATTGTGTTTGAGTCCAAATCACATGCTCACAACACCACTGTAAATATGTTCGTCTGGTCCTGGAGCTCAACGGGACACAAATTTTTAGTATGTGTGTGGTTGTGCCCCGCTGTTTCGTACATAGTAAAAACACGTACTGTATGCCGCTTACTATGTGTCAATTCTTTAATTTAATATTGCTGTTCTACCGTATCTTTCAGAATTTACTAAAAAAACACAAACTTTTTCTGTCATATTTTTTCATTAAATCTGTTTTTAAGCTAATATTCGTAAAAGTATTTTACTTTTTCAGCGTAAAGCCAGCATTGAAGAAGGTTTCAAAATATGAAGGGAAGTAAGTACATGGTATTTTTCGTATTAAGTTCATATAAGCTTTTATTTAATTTGAACTGATTATTTTTATTTTATTTCATATTTGGGTAGTTCTCCAAAACTAAAACGTTTTAGTAGCTAAACAAAGTGAAAGACAGGTTACGGTTTGAAATATTATGTTACAAGGATGGTTGCGTGATTTCATAAGAAACAAGAAAGATCAATCATGCATAAAGCATTGATTATGAAACACTTTCCAACAGCAATGCAATTTTATTTAAACATCTCTAAAATGCGATACATTCAGCGGCAATATTTTTAAAATTATCACAATACTGCATTAATTTATTATATTTGAAAACTTAAAACTTCATCGAAAAACATGAACTTTATTCAAATGACCTCATTGAAATATAAATCGCCTGGTTTAAACATCTCTAAAATGCGATACATTCAGCGGTATTATTTATAAAATTATCACAATACTACAATAATTTATTATATTTGAAAACTTCTTGAAAAAAAAAATGAACTTTATTCAAATGACGTTATTGAAATATAAATCGCCTATCTCTCTATATAAAAGCTGTAAATATTTAATTCATATACTTTTATTATATTCCTTTCATTCATCACAATAACAATAATTTATTTTATTTAAAAACTTAAAACCATGGAGGTAAAAATAATTTAACTGTATACTTAAATCTTCATCGAAAAAGTATGCTTCTCTATGTAAAATCAATGAATATTTCATTCATATCAGCTATATTGCAGACTCCAGAGCTAAATAATTTTGGGTTAAAGAAATTCAGCAATTCCTATACAACTCATCTTACATCCTTATGTGTTTACATTCTCCATAAGGGAAAATTAGGCTTCGTTGTAGAAATAATCAAAGTGTGATGATCATTTAAACTCAAAAATATTGTAATTACGTTGGCGCAGTATATAGATGCACACAAAAAAGTAAAAAATAAAGCGGTTTTAAAACGGATGCAACACTAAATATAAATTAAAAAGAACTTTAAAATTCACGATTTTGACACAAGATGGATGCTATATTTTATTTTGAAATGGTTCACGTGATCTCTATATATAATATGGGTGTAATTATTATTTTAATTTTTATTTAAAGAACTACCGAATATATTTTGCTGAAATTATTTTCATATTTTTTTATGGGATAATTTGAATATTTCCTAAAACTTTCGAAGCAATTTGTGAATTTTAAATTTGCTTAAAAAATGTTTGAAAAATTAGGTCTCATAGGGTCCCCAATGTATTTCATTTTTTCAACACGGGTTCAGTCCAAAACTAATTGGGTGATATTATTCATTTATATACCCATAGGTCCCACAGACCGTCTGAACAACATACTAAAATTCCATTTTGATAAAGTGATTTTTAAGGCAGTTATCATGCGAACGGACAGACAGACAGAATGAACAAAGTCATAAACACTTTTCAACTACGTTGTAAAGTGTTAAAAGTTATAATGAACGAGCTATCACGGATTTGAGGGCCGAAGATATCACCTACGAAGTTGACGTTTTGGAAAAATAAATATACATGCATGGCGACATTTCTTTAATTTTAATGCAAGTTTTTAGAAAGGCAAATTGTTTACATGGCTGCACGTTAAGATGCCTTATGCCAAATTTGCAAGCCGCACAGTCTAGGACGAAGAAGAGGAAAAAAGACAAATTAATATTCATGACAATCATTAATTACATCAAACAAAATTATATGTTAAAATTTTGTTCGTCTAGAAAATACTTGCATCATAATTAAAGTGGTATCACGTCTACTTCAATATTTAAGCATAAAATTAAAATCACAAATCATAGATAAAAAGGTTAATTAAATACAAACCATCCTTTAAGACCCATAAATATTAAAAGGCCAGAGCGCTTTCGGGCATCACCATACCCTTCATCAGTGTCTACATGAAAAATTACCGTGGAAACAAGCTTATATATTGACCAAATCGGCAGACAAAATTTGCATAAATCAGCTACGGAATAATGATAATTAAATGGTATTATAATCAAGCTATTAAAGATTAAACAATTACGAAATTGCAATAAAGAGTGTTATAAGCGGGAGATTTAAATTTAAACAAGTATTAAATACAAATACAAAAGAAAAGACAATGAAACAAGCTCAAATCCAAGCATAAATTACATTAAAATGAAAGGTCACAGATAACTGTGTAGAGGTTTAACACGCATAGAGTCGAGAACGAGTCGCCAAGCTTAACTTAAAATTTGCACAGGATCAAAATTACAAATGGAATCACGGTACATATAAATAAACTTGGATTCATAAAGAAGAATATTATTATTAAACAGGGATACATAAAGAATAATATATTATTAAAACGAATTAAAAGGAAATTTTTTTCAAAAATGGGTTGAAAGTTATCATTAACAACACATTGGGCAAGAGCCGTAAAAATATTGACGTCACGAGCATGTTCAACTAAACGGTTACCAACATTACGTTTAGTACTACCAATATAAAATTAGTAGTCATTATCAGGAGTTAAAAGGGGTACAACGTACACCCCAGCATGGCTTTTAAAGTTATCTCTATCCCTAAACTTATCCGTACGAATGCGATTGAATAAGGTTGTAATATTCGAATGATCAGGTTTAAATTTAAATTCATGGCAAAATTGAATGAGGGGACTGAAAATCGTCGGATGATACGTAAGATTAGAGTTATACGGCATAAGCTCGACAACAGCAACTAGTTTAATATTAGGTTGAATAAATTTATGGCGAATATGAGTGAAAATTTTATAAATAAACTCAAAGGAATAAGCGGCTCCATGGCCAAGATTAAAGATAAAGTTAATATCATTAGTTAAAGCCGAAATAGAAGAGCAAACGTTAAAAGCACGATTAAAATAAGCTTTAAAGGAACCTTTTTTAGAAGATATGGGATGAGATGAATTAGCAGGGATACAAGAATTAGTAAAAGTGAGTTTACGAAAAATAGAGGTATGAAAGTGAATTATGATGGGAAACAAGAACATCCAAAAATGGCAAAGAAAAATTGAACTCATGCTCAACGGTAAAATTAATAGAGGTGTAAAAATCATTAACTTTATCCAAAAGATTAAAGAGATCATTTAAATCATGATCCTAAATAATAAACACATCGTCAACATAGAGGCACCAAAGAATAGGTTTAAACGTTAAAAAAGGCAAAATCTCGTTCCCGAACTCCTACAAAACAGCTTCAGCAAAAATGCCAGTTAAAGGACTACCCATAGGGACAAACTTCTGCTGCCCCTATACACAAAGATATCTTCTAATCTACGAGAATATAAGCAATACCTTCCCATACAATTTTAGTGCTTTCATTTTGGCATATATTGATTCAATTTCATATTTCCTGTAAATTCGTTTGCAAACGGGACCATATGTTTCATTCTTCCGATCTACCTGTAAAGATAATCTCGTATAGCGAGAATAGCGATTCTTATACTTATTTTTTGGATAATTAAATTAAACATTTTAATAGAATATTTTGAATAACAATGTCATTTAGAATACTATAGAAATCTGCACATAATTGTGATTTTTAAGTCTATATATTCCAAACGAAGAACAGATATAAAATATAATTTCTAAAATGCAATAAGTCTATAACATATAATTTGAATTTTATCTTGTTTTTAAGGTTTGAAAAGTTGAAAATGATTGCTAAAACCTCAGAAATTGACTTTCGTGCAAACTTGAAAGAGGTGAAATCAAACAAATTCAAGCTAGAGGAAGAAGAAGAGGTAAGATAAAAATACTTTTATTAATTAGTCTGGGAGGCAATGGCGAAACGTGACAAAATAATTTAGGGAAACAAAAACACAAGCTAAAATTAACAAATAAAAAGTTCCATGCAGTATACATTAACAAGGTCACAAATATAATACACTATAACTCGATTAACATTGAAAAAAAACTCTGATGTGGGCAGCACATGGCTTTCCTTATATAATTCAATGAATTTACTTCGTTAACGGTGAAAAAGTGATGAAAAGATCCACGGCACAGTGTTTGTAACGTTAAATTCTACATTTGGCGCTTTTCCGGATGACAACATCTAAAACTATTTCGTACCCAATTAACTTATATTTTAAGCAACTCTAATATTAACAATTATCAATGTTGATAGCATTCTTAATAAGCAATATTGTAAATTTATTTAAATATTTTAATAATAAATTCATCAATTAAGAGTCATTTTCATTAACTTGGCATCATTTTTGCAATTTTGACGATATTTTCGTCAATGTGGGGCCAAATATAGCCAATTTGGCGATATTTAGAGGACTATTTCTTATATAATAAACGATATGCCCATCATATGACAGAATTAAAAATTTGCAAAATATTGCACCCTATTTGGCGTCATTTTTGCCAGTTTGGCGACATTTTTATCAATTTGATAACATTTTTATCAATTTGGCAACAGTTTCGTCAATTTGGCAACATTTAAAAAAGTCGCCAAGTTGGCGATATGCAGCCAAAATTCGTCGCCAGAATTTTACCAAGCGTTACAGACGGAGTCTTATGGTAGAACCTTATATTCTTTTCAAAATATTGGCTTTTAATCAATAAGTTGTCAATTTCATTGATTTGGTGTCATTCTTTACAATTTGGCGACATTTTTATCAATTTGGCGTGATTTTGATCAATTTGGCAACATTTCAAAACCTCGCCAAGTTGGCGATATTCCGCCAAATTTGTTGCTAAAATTTCATGAATCATTATGGTCGGAGTATAGGTTATTCTTATAGAAGATAAACGACTAATGGTGTCCAAATACAAAGCTGATACCCAAAGAATCTTCTCTTATAGTAGATTCTTATTTTTTTCAAGATATCGGATTTTCATCAGTCTTCATTTTCATTAATTTAGCGTCATTTTTATCAATTTGGTGACATTTTGATCAATTTGACGATATTTTCGTCAATTTGGCAACATTTAAAAAACTCGCCAAGTTGACGATATTGCGCCAAATTCGCCGCCAAAATTTCGCCAAGCATTGTTTATGGAGAAATAGGTTAGACTTATGGTAGATAAACGACAAATGGCGTCAAATTAAAAAGCTGTTACCCAAAGTACAGTGCCTAGAATTAATTATTAAAATATTTTAATACATGAACTATATTGCTTATTGAGGATGCTATCAATATTTATAATTGTTTAATTAGAATTGCGCGAAATATAAGTTAATTGGGAACTTTGAATTATTTTTACATATTGTCATCCGGAAAATCGCCAAATGTACAATTCAACGTTAAAAACACAGTACCGTGAATCTTATACAATTTTTTTTACTGTTAAAGAAGTAAATTCATTGCATTATACAAGGAAAGTCATGTGCTGCCCACATAAGATTTTTTAAATCTATATACATGGTTAAAAAAGACTATTACTAATTTAATACTTAGAAATATTTAGACTATTACTAATTTTGTATAATCAGATTTTTTAAAACTTAATTGAATATAATCACCAAATGCACTTATATTATAACTTATTATGAACTTATCGAAACTTAATAGATTTTTAATAAAGTATGCTATAAAATCTTTAATTAGAGTAATATCTTCTTATCTTAGATTTCATTAATTTTAGATTTCAAATTTAACTTGTTACTACATAAATAATTTCGAATTTGCATTGAAGATGTACCATATTAAAATATTTTGAAATATTAAATGGAAGACATACCATCACCAATACTACTATAGTGGAAGATATTATTCATGAAGATTACGAGAGATAGATCTTAGCACGTCCGAACCCCACAATATCCACAGATCAAGGTTATTATATCTATAGGTATATATATAAATATATATATATATATATATATATATATATATATATATATCAAGGTTATCATATCCACAGAAAAAGTAATCAAAACCAATTAAAAAATGGTCTCTCATACATTTGAAGAGCGCCCTCTACTGGACATTATATGAAACTGTAGAAATGGATGATATGACGCAAATTGACATTTGTTATATTTGAAAGTTAAAATTCACATTTGTTATTTTTTCATATGACGCAAATTCACATTTGCTATTTTTGAAAAGTTGAAATCCACATTTGTTAATTTTTGAAAGGAAACAGCACATTTGTTAAAACCATTGTGTTATTTTCCATAAGGAAAGAGACACATTTGTTATTTTTGAAAAGTTGAAATTCACATTTGTCAATTTTCACATGACGCAAATTCACATTTGTTAGTTTCTGAAAAGTTGAAATTCACAATTGTTAATTTTTGAAAAGTTGAAATTCATATTTGTTAATTTTTAAGAAGTTGAAATTCCCATTTGTTAATTTTTGAACAGTTGAAATTCCCATTTGTTAATTTTTGAAAAGTTGAAATTTCCATTTGTTAATTTTTGAAAAGGTGAAATTTACGTTTGTTAATTTTCAGAAAGTAAAAATCACACTTATGATATTTAGGATAACAACTTAGACAGATTCCCATCTTTAACATTCTTGTATTTATAAATGTATGAAAGACTTATCAGTGAAGTGCATTGCCACACTGATTCAGAGTCCAGTTTCGATGTTCCTGACTCCACTGTAAACAAGCAAGGGTGTACGCAGAGGTGAGCGGAAGACAAATTGTTCGACTCTGGTATACAGACCCGTTACTCTGAACCTCATGTTGTCCTTTGGAACCTGCACCTCACCAGACGTTGCTTTACAGACATCGTCTTGTGACAGATTGCAGTTAATACCAACTACCGGCCCTGCTGAGGAGTTGTAGCTCCTGGATGACATTGTACTGATTGGTGTCTAACATCTTCAGTGTTTTGGAACCTTCTCTACTGGCTGTATTTATTAACATCTGGTCACGTTCTGTTGGGGCACATTATTACACATTTGGATATTCTGTTCTTTGAAATCCCTCTTTCATTCTTTCTCTGTACTTTGCATTCTATGAATATATCTTGTACAACAGTAATTCACAAACCTGTACGTGGGAGGTTTACAGTGCTAGTTTTAAAAATAATAATTCAATATTTAATCCTTAAAGCATATTACAGTACCATGTATCTTTGGAACTTTAAAAAAATCTAAAGTCCCTTCTTTAAAAAAAATCCTTAGTTCTCCTTTCCACCGGTATGTTGCGCTGATTTGCCTCAGCAAGTTCCGTCTCTGCGGGTGTTGCTTCCCATAAAAATGTTTCTTTAAATCTTCAAATGTTTCTTTAAATCTTGAAAAAATTCAAAGTCCCATCTTTAAAAAATCCATAATACTCCTTTCCGCCGCTATATGGCGTTGATCTGGTTCCGCAGCTTCCGCCTCTACAAGTGTTGTCACTCCTTAAAACGTTTCTTTAGATCGTAGAAAAAATTCAAAGTCCCTTCTTTAAAAAAAAGTCCTTCGTACTCCTTTTCACCGCTATGTAGCGCAAATCTGTCTCCGCAGGATCCGCCACTGCAGGTGTTGTCACACTTTAAAAAGTTTTTACATACCCTAATTACCTAAGAAATTAATTAAATGAAAAAATTAACTGAAAAAATTGAAAGTTCCCATGATCGCGAAAATAGCAGCGTTGTCACCACAAAAAAGTTTTAAAAAAATGAAAACTCAAAAAAAATTTCCATCTTGCAAAAATACTCCCCCCTAGAAGATCACGAAAATTCAAGATCTACAGGTGAATTGGCACTTGTCGTCTACTGCTATCTTTGATTAAATTTATCATTGGGAAATAATGGGCATCCACAAATCAATCTGGGTTGCAAATAGTTAATGAAACTTTTACTACTTATTTAAATTTACTTAATGCAAATATTTCAGTAAAGCTATTATTTCACCATTTCGTTGATTCACAGTTTGTATTCATGCATCCAAGTAAGGTTTACTATTGTTTAAATTATGGCGCTGTTCACTAATGCCGAACACTGAGATGATTATGATTTACGGCGAAGGCAATCTATCTCCGAATTCCAAATGCAACTGATTTTTCATAGATTTTGCTGCAAAAATATAGAGCAGACTAACAAATTTAATAGTTTCAAATACAAAATCCTGAAAAAGAAAATCGTTTCAAAACCTTACTAAATGATTTCTGTTAATCAATTCAATTTGTGAATGACCCCTGGATTCATGAATTGCGGTGATGACAAGCGTATCGAAAAGCAACGATAAAATGGAGTTTGATAATTTATTTCGATTTAAATTTGCACTTTTGAGATATAAATGTTTTTAGTTTGACTATAAATTAAGTATGGAGAATAATTTTATAATTTAAGTTTTTTCGGTAGTAGAGTTGTTTAATTTTTTTTTTTTTTTTTTTACAAAAACATTGCACATTATTTAAATTACTATTGCATAATTTCCTACCTTATTGAAATATTTTTTTCAATTGAATTATGTGTCTACAACCAATGGTTCAAAAAAATTTCTGCTGTTCTCTTTTTTGAGAACCCTTTAAAACTTTCGACATAAAAAAATTGAATTATAGACGTTCCACTTTATGTATTATTTTTAAATCTAAATTATTATTGAAATTATTAAATTGAAATTATTATTCAATGTGTATTATTTTATGAAACATGTGGTAAAATTATACATTTTATTTTTTAGATGAAAAAACAAGCTCCAGAATGGGCAACAAAGTAGCAAAAGTGAAAAGAACAATGTTCAATAATTGAATGTTCACAACCATGTTTCTAAATGCAAAATTTCATACTTACTTGAGATGTTTCGTTGTAAAACAATGCTAATAAAAGCAACAGTAGAAATATATATGGTCTTTACTTTATTGCCTTCAAAGCATAGGAACATTATAAAAATGCATGGGCATAATAAAATAAAACAATTTTAAATAAAATTGTGAAGAAATGTTAATGCAGCAAAATGTAAGGTAAAAGGTAATTTTAATGCAAAAATTTAGGATATTTAAGCACCAATCTTACCTTCAGGTAGGCCGGACGGTCTGGGTTGAAAGACAGAAAGACACCAACCTCAATGTCCTGACTTGTAATATAGAATTTATTTCACGTTTAGAAAATGTATCCTGTATTGCATAGATATCACAAAAACACTACTTCATGGTAAAAGAACTCCTCGCCAAGTACAAAAAATCTCCTTCCTAAAAGTTATGAAATTTTGAAATAGTTTGCGCCAAGTTCCCGCAGGGCCACTGCTGCACTATCAGGTCTATGGTACCCTGCTGATGGAAATCACACGTACTCTTTTTAGGTAGTAGTTATTGTTTTTAATTGACTACGACTAAAAACGGCTATGTGTGATTTGAAGAAAAGTTAGGATCCTTCAGAAGGGTACCCTAAACCTGAAAGTAATCGATCCTACCTAAAATTTGCGCAAACCATTTTGCGATTTCATAGCTTTTTTAGAAGGAGGTTGTTGTTTTTTGGCCGGGAGTTTATTGTAATTTTCCTTTCAGGTTTGTTTCTCTCAGCTACATGGTCATGGACGTGGGCGAAGCTATTTTGGGTGGGAGGATAACCCACCCTAATGAAACAATCTTTCCAACTTCTGTCTCGTACATAAAACATTTAACACTCTTTTTACTTCGTTAAAATACAAATGAATTATCTTGTAAATCGATTCCAAAGACGTTTTGCACAATTATATAATTAATATTATAATAAAAATATGTTAAAAAGTTTTAGTTTAAGTGAAAACATCTAGGTCGGCCCCATTAGATTATTCTCCTACTACCTGTATTCAATAGAAAGTTGTAGCTCAAAATAAGTCAATTTTAGGGTAAAAGGACTCAGAAATTTAGCTAAATTTGTGGTAAAGGCAACAGCATAGGGTATATTTTATGACTAAAACCATGTTTGTAGTTATGAGAGAAATTGATATGACCATGACCTTCTTAAAGAAAAAGCTCCTAAAGCGCTGGCTATCTTTTAACCGAAAGTTGAAAGATAAAAGCAGGGCGTCAAAATATGGTGAGGACCTTTCGTTTTCATTTCGAAGGAAAATACTATTATAATATTAGCATTGAGGGGTGAACTTTGATGGAGGCAACATCGATGGTAGTAAAATTCTACGGCGCAGCTTTTTTTTTTTGTGTGTGTAAGGTAAAGGCGTGCAAATTTAGGGCCCGTTCAAGGAGAAAATGCCCCATTCCTTTTTAAGACAGTGCAGAGCTGTGATTTCGACTTTGAATCGGTCTCTAAAAGTGATAGGACCCCTATCCTCTTTATAGAGAAAGTAAAAGTGTGTTATGGTATAGGCCCCAAAGATTATGGGCCCTTTCGTTTTCGTTTCGCATTAACCTTCAGGAATGGATCCTATAATATTAGGGACCAACTCATTTCTTTGGGACGGGTTAAGGCGTGAGAGTTCAACGTGGAGGTACCCCCTGAAATAATGGAGATGGGTCCCTCTTTTTTTTTGGGGGGGGGGGGGGGAAGCTGTGATTTCGACATTGGGGAAGTCTCTTAAAGCTAGTGAACTGGACAATATTTTTTACAGAAATTATGCTATTTTGATTTTGTCGTCCAGAGTGCCTAAAGATGAGGGGGTCCTTTTGCTTGGTTTTGAAGGAAGATAATACTAATGATATTGGTATTGAGGGGTAGGTTCTAAAATTTTGCGGCCGAGTTCCTTTTTTAGAAAGGTAAATGAGTGTGATTTTGACATTAGAAGCCACTTAAAATGACGGATATAGAGTCCCCATGGTCCTTTTCAAAGGAGGGTACAGCTGTAATTTCGATATCTAGGATGTCACTTAATGCGATAGAGTCCGGGACGATTTTCTGCGGAAAATAAATATGTTATGGTACGTAGGCTAGCATTTAAGTTTTTAGAAAATAATACACAAAATATTTTTGTATGTAAATAAATCGTTTAATTGCTTTTCAAAATATTCGCCTTTGGCATCAATACATTTTTTCATTCCACTATACCAATTTTCAAAACAGTTATGCCATTCAGAAGTTGGTATAGCAGAAAAATTACTCATAATCTGCTTCTTCTGGAATATTAAATCGTTTATCACGCATTTTATTTTTGATTGTTGGGAACAAAAAATAATCATTGGGGGCTAAATCAGGCAAATAAGGACAATAACTCATCAAATCAATTTTTTTGTGCTTCAAATAATTGATAGTTTAAAATGCAATGTGCAAGCTTGCATTGTCATGAAGAAGAATGATGCTACGTTTCGCGGTACTTTTTTATTTTGAGCAACTATTTCCGGCAGACAAATTGTCGTATACCAATCAGAATTTACTATTATAGGATCCTCCAAAGTAAAGGTTGCAATATGGACGAATTTATTAAAAAACAAAACAATAATTTTCTTTGAAACACTTCATGCATTAACAACTTTTGTAGGATTTGATTCATTTTGAAACACCCAAACATTATATTGTTGTTTTGTTTCGGGTTCATAGGAATAAATCCCCGTTTCGACACCGGTTGCAATGGCAAAGACATGTTTTGACTTTTGAGGCACTAGAGTTGAATATGTTGAGCTTGAGTATCATTTTGAGCTTGAGTTAAATTGTGTGGAATCCAACTCGTACATACCTTTTGGACCTTTAAATGATCATGTAAAATTGAGTACACTCGGCCCTTGCAATGTCCAAAGATGCCTCAGTTTCATCGTATATGACATGACGCTTTAACGTGACCATTTGTTGCACAGCATTAATGTTTTCTGGCGTCACAGCAGTTCTTGATCGACCTTCACGAAATTTATCACTGAGACTCCTAAGTCCAAGCTGGAATTTTTTTTAACCAGTTGTAAATTGTTGCTTTGAATGGTGCTTTATCACCAAAAACCGAATTTTTTCGATTAACATACTGCTGTATCAATAATTCGTCGACCCACACCCCCGACCTTCCCGGAGGTGTAAGGTATCTGTTTGGACAGATGGAACCCAATTTAGAGAGGAGCCCAGTGGGGGAGGCATCCATAAGAACCGTACCCTCCTTCACCTAAACTCTGCTATGTCACACCATGGTGCTATTAAATAATGATGCAAATCTAAACAAGAAAGATCAATCATGCTTAAAGCATTGATTATGAAACACTTTCCAACTTCAATGCAATTTTATTTAAAAAAGTCGAAAATGCAATACATTCCTCGGTAATATTTTAAAACTTATCACAATACTACATTAATTTTTTATATTTGAAAACTTAAACCTTCATTGAAAAAAATGCACTTCATTCAAATGACGGCATTGAAATATATATTGCCTGGTTTAAATATCTCTAAAATGCGATACATTCCACGGTTATTTTTTTAAAACTATTATAATACTACGATAATTTATTATATTTGAAAACTTCATCGAAAACAACTGAAATTCATTCAAATGACGCCATAGAAAAAATAACATGCTTGGATCCCTCTATAAAAACAGCATTTCATTCACAACTTTCTCCCATTCATTTCATTCATCACAATACTATAATAATTTATTTTATTTAAAAATTAAGACCATGGAGCTACAAGTAATTAAACTCTATGCTTAAAACTTCATCGAAAAAAATCGTCTTTCTCTTTGTAAAATCAATGAGTATTTCATTCATATCAGCCATGCAGACTCCATGGGCTAAATTATTTTGTGTTAAAGAAATACAGTAATTCTAATACAACTCATTCTACATATTTTGCTGTTTACATTTTACATAGGTGAAAAATAGGCTTCGTTGTAGAAATAATCAAATTTGGATGAGCATTTAAACTCAAATTTATTGTATTTGCGTTGTTTCACTATGTAGATGCACAGAATTTAAGCAAAAATAAAGTAGTTTTAGGACGGATACAACACTCAATACGAATGAAAGAGAACTTAATCACGATTTCGAAACAAGATGGATGACATATATCATTTTGAAGTGGGTCATGTGATCGTTTCATATCATGGTCACGTGACCTTTTCATATAAGATGTGTAATTATTATTTTAATTTTTATTTAAAAAACTACTGAATATATTTCGCTGAATTTCTTTTTATATATTTTATGGAACAATTTGAATATTACCTAAAATTTTCGAAGCAATTTGAAAATTTTAAATCCGCTTAAAAAATGTTTAAAAAATTAGGTCCCATAGGGCTCAATGTATTTCATTTTTTCAACCCGAGTTCAATCCAAAACTAATTGGGTGATATTATTCATTTATATTCCCATAGGTCCTACAGACCGTTTGAACAACATACTAAAATTTCATTTTGATTAAGTTATTTTTACGGCAGTTATCGTGCTAACGGCAGACAGACAGACAGACAGAATGAACAAAATCATAAACACTTTTCAACTTTGTTGTAAAGTGTTAAAAATAGGAAAACACAAACATATATATATATATATATATATATATATATATATATATATATATGTTAATATATATATATATATATATATGTTAATATATATATATATATATATATATATATATATATAGTGGAATCTCGTTATAACGAACGCCAGTTTAACTATCATTTCAAATTAACGAATATTGCACGATGCTTTGAAGAAATCCTTATTATTTATTCATTAAATATTTCCAAATTAATGAATTTCAGTTTAACGAATATTTCAGATTAACGAAAGAATTTAAACAATGGAAGCATTTATTTTTTCAGATTAACGAATTTCTTTTTTTATTTTACTTCAGAAACCCTTTTCTAGATCTAAAAGTTGTAAAATTGAAGAAAAAACATCCCACCGTTATTTCAGCCTTCTTGTGTAAAGTTGCATTTTACTATTTCACTATGATAACATTTAATACCGCTTTTTTATTTTCATTTGCAATAAAGTTGTTTATTTTCAAAAGAAAGATATACTTTTTGAGGAAGGTGTTTCAAAATAATAATCCTTTTGGAAATAAATGTGCAAATGAAAGGGGAGTAGGGAATAGTAGGGGGTTCTGGCTCATGCGGTGCTATACTTTAACATGAGGTCGATTGCGGTGCTAGTTCCCCCATGTTAAAGCATAGGCGCACCCCATGAGGAGGGGTGGAGCTTCCACCACCACATGGCCTTTCCATGAAGGGGGAATTTCATTAGTCAGATAAGAATAACAAGGATGTTTGTTTTCTGTTTTTCTTTTTAATGAATGAGCAGATAAGGAGTAATGCTCAGGATATTTTAGTCGTAATGTATAATATCAATAATTGTGTTTCTTTTTTTTTAAAGTGTTAACGTTTGAAAAACTAAAGAATGTGCGTTTTACGCTTTCAAAACAATCATAGATACGTGTTTTTTATTAACAAATTTTAACAAATGGTGTTTTATGCGTTTCAAAAAACAACATGCGTGTTTTAAGCCACCTAAATTTCACACGTGCACAAATTTTAAGCAAAAATTAACAAAAACGTGTTTTAAAGTGTTTCAATTTCACAAATGTGTGTTTTCAACTTTCAAAATTTCCCAAAAATGTGTTTTAAAGTGCTTTAATTTCGTAAATGTAAGTTTTTACTTGCAAAAAACTAATAAATACATGTTTTGAACTAGCTGAATTTCGGGAATAGGTGTTTTCAACTATCTCAATAAGGTAATGACTCTTTAATAAATTAGGTGCTGTTAGAAAAATATTTTTTTTTAATTGTAGGCCCACCTCCACCCGGTGTATAGGATACACCGCCACAATTCAATCTAGCATGGTTTAGTCATTTAAATTTGATAAAGGCCATATGCTAGGGTCTTGATACCATCGTTTAATATACGACGTTTATCATCATAGGGGATGACCCCATTTTAATTTGCTTCACAGTAAAAATCTGGTGGTCTTTACTTGCAATTTTAAATTGTTCGACTCTATCTTCGCCTTGTTAGGCAGTTATAATAATCTTCATAATGGATGACTTTTTTACGACATTCTTATTAACACCTTTAGCAGTCTTCTTTTCAATCAGAGGTGTTTTTAGGCTGTACATTTTTGATCTTAGGCCTACAAACTCCACGGCAGGAGTTCCATTCAACTCGTTTTTCATTTTTCCTATCATTTTTCTATTTTTATTGGAATTAAGGGGATGATCACATGGATAACACGAAAAGTCAAAATAGTCTTCATAACTTTCAAAATCTTTGTAAATATCCTATGTTTCAATTTCATAGCACAGGGAATCTGTGTCTGTGAAAAGCAATTCGGCTCGACTTCCATACATCTTCTTAATAAAATCATAATGAAACTCATACATAAATATTTTACTCAAGTCCAGTACTCAAAAACCTGCATGGATGGGTATATTCAGTTTCAAATTAGTCTTATGCATATGAACAGCTACCAGATCTTCATTAAATATTTTGAAGGAGTGTAAGGTTAGTGATGCAAGTAATTTTTTCAATCTCTTCTCAGTCTGTACTAGCTTAATATCTATTCTTTTTCTCAAGTTTTCCATAGTTTTTCCGAACACTGCGTTGTTCATAAGTTTGAACAGATCTTTTCCAAAGGAATTTTTCGCCAGCAATCTCTTCTCAGTGTTAAATTGTACATAGGGCTTCAGGGCTTTCGCTTGAAAGTTAATACTCGATGGATTTTCACAAGTTTCATCCCTAGCTTCATATACTGCTTTAAATTCCTACATTGCAGAACATATTTAACCTTATGATTCAAATTAGGTGTTAATTTGATCTGATCCTTGCATATTTTCAAATTCATTTCTTCCGATAAATTCCGGCTATACTCCGAAATCACACACAAAAAACCACAAGGAACCACAGGGAGGAATCACCAAGGGGAGGAACCAAGGAACCACAAAAACGGCAAAACCACAAGGAACAACATTGCTTTAAATATTGCTTTTCTTTATGTTTTCTTATACTTTATAAAAGTATGCTCATGCTTCTGACACAGCAGTAATGATACTGCTCATCATTACTAATAAGCAGTAAATTGCAGTGTTGATCTCGTCTATCAGATAATACGTAGAGCGGAAACACCTTCTTATCCTCATATCCAAAAACATCCAGGCTCACATTATTATTTCTCTCAAATAATTTAACCTGATGTAAAGGAGTAGGAAACTCGATTCCATATAGATTCAACTTGCTTTCATGCTCAGTTCCCAACACGAGATGTATTCTTATAAACTGGATAAAGTTCTGCTAAGATGGACCACATACAACATTTCTGATCACTATTCTCCGCATTGATGATAGCTTTCTTAACTAATAGTTCTTTAGGCAGTGGGATATAGCTTGAGGCAACTAGAGGCTCATATGTCCCAACATCAATAGTTAATTCCTCGATCCTCTCCAAGATCCAACCGTTACCACGGCCTTCATAAGTTTCGAACGATGTTAACACTTTTGCAAAAGCAGCATCCATATTAGAATTCAAATCTTCTTCAGTAATGTTTTTCATACAAGAACTTCTGAAATAGTCTAGGTTTCCTAGGTTTCGAACGATGTTAACACTTTTGCAAAAGCAGCATCCATATTAGAATTCAAATCTTCTTCAGTTGTTGTTGTTGTTGAAACCTAGACCGTCCGACCTACCAGAAAGGAAATCTTCTTCAGTAATGTTTTTCATACAAGAACTTCTGAAATAGTCTATACAATATTCCTATTTTCCTCCAGATTGGAAACGAGTAAAACGGCAACATACCACATTTATATACCATATAATACTACGTTTCAAAACAATTTTCTCCAACACTACTTGTTTTATCTCAATTCTATGAGAATCCAAAAAGTTGAGTAGGTCTTTTTCAGCATTACGAACAATTTTATAAACAGTCACAGTACTGTTTAAAGCATGTTTGCAGGGTTTTGGAACCGCTTTCTTCTTTTTATTCATGCTAGAAGCATCTGAAGTTTTTCTTTCAGTACCTCGCATTGGCTTATCACCATGTATCAACTGTATGCTCATGAATCCTCTCATGACGTATCAGATCATCCCATCTTACAAAAGCCATCTGACACAGATCACATATGTAATCCTTCTTTCCAACATGAATCTTCATATGCCGCACTAAACTTCGCTTCCTCTTGAAGCTCTTATTATAAGTAAGACACACCTATGAAAAATAAAATACAAGACTTTAGTATAAAAACGCCAAATTCTCATAAGAATATAATACATTTTAATTACTTAGTTAAAATAACCATGAAACCCTTATGCTAACCCGTTAGGAATCACCCCACAATAATAAAACAATCAAGTTAAAGAATATATCCAGATATTAAAGCCTCAACAAATTTCATTAAATTCATAAAAATCTTAATTAAATAAAATAATTATGATCAGGAGTTACATATATTTAAAAGATTCAGCTTAATTTCCAGAGTCCTTATGCACTTTTCCATGCCGTTTCAAATTATATAGTCAATTAAACCCTTTTCCACACATCTTACGTGCGTAAGATTTCTCAGCTAGATGGGTCCTTACATGCCGATATAGATTCTTCTTTAATGTAAACGTTTTCAAACCCACAAGACAAGTCTATACAAGACAAAACATTAATACTTTAGTTTAAACACGTTATTCCCTATAGCAATACAATACATCTCCCAAGATTTATATAAAGTAATCATAGATCCCCTATACCAACCCCTTAGAAATAATAAAATCGTCAAGTTAAGGAATATATCCAGATACTAAAACCTCAACAAATTACATTAAGTTCATAAAAATCTTAATTACATAAAATAATGAAGCTGTTACACATCATAAAAATGCAAAGTTTAATAAAATGGTAGAATAAAATCACATTAAAACAAGTACTTACATGTCCGATCCTGTTCAAAGATCTTACATTAGGCATAGGGTCATCAGTAACGGGAGGTGTAGCACCTCCGATATTAGTAGCTAAAGCAGACATAACAATAGGAGAGAGAGAGCTCTTAAAGCACAACCTAGCGACACGAAGTCCTCGACTAGAATGATAAAATCACTGCTTGAAGGCTACCTACACCCATTTATAAACGAAAAATAGTTCCTGGAATATCCTTCCGCCAAGGTCGCGATAAGGACATTTCTAAACATAGTTCTTGGAATATCAATCCGCCAAGGATACGTCAAGGTCACGTCAAGGTTATATCACGGTTATCGTTAAAGTAAGTATAAGATATAATTTAGGGAAAATAGATCTAACACATTAAAAATCCCCATACACTCCCTGAAAATCAATGTAACTTGCATAAAATGCCCTTCAAAGTGAATCCCTAAGCATAAATGTTTACACTAAGTCCATAAAGAAATTCCTTTGTAGGGAAAATGTCTTAGCCACCGCAACCCTTACGCAAGAAGAAAGTCGCATATAATAGCCACAATTCCCTTAGAAAGCCACATATAATAGCCACACACACTCCATCGCAAGTGCTAGAACATTGAATTTAACACCCCTCTTAATAAAACTCAGCTTTTCAGCCCCTCCCTACTCCGCTAATTGCCATCATTGCTTCCCCCCATATACGCTAAACATACCCCTTAACATCTAGAACTAGTAAAAAAAACATGCATCCCCATTCCAACTCACGTCCAAATACCCGTAATTTTACACGAAAACATACTTTACAGGGATTCCTAAAATGGGCATAAAAAATCATCAAATTCACCTAGAAACTAGTTAATACCCCCAAATTACTCAGAATTATCTTCTAGATATGCTATATATCCATTTATAGCCATAAAAGAGTGAGGAGCTTAGTAGACAAGAATTGTATGTTCGCTATAAGAGGCGGAATAATGCGGAATGGCCGCCATCTAAAAATAGTTTCTGGAAAGAAAAAATAAATATTTTTTTATCATTTCCAGAAAGTAGCCCCATATGGTCTTCTACGAAAATATTTTAACATAAAATTAATACAAAATGTTTTTAATTTTTTTTAAAAACTCAATTTTTTTACTAATTTTTTAAAATACCCCTCGTAGAAGATCATAAATAATTTTTGGAAAATGAAAACACAAAAATTTTCCCATTTTGCAAAAATACCCCCCTCCAGGATTACGGAATTCAAGATGGCGGCCATTTTGCTCCGCATTGCTCTGTCACTGTTAGTGAACATACAATTCTTGTCTACTAAGCTCCTCACTCTTTTATGGCTATAAATGGATATATAGCATATCTAGAGAATAATTCTGAGTAATTTGTGGGTATTAACTAGTTTCTAGGTGAATTTAATGATTTTTTATGCCCATTTTAGGAATCCTTGTGAAGTATGTTTTCGTGTAAAATTACGGGTATTTGGACGGGAGTTGGAATGGGGATGCATGTTTTTTACGAGTTCTAGATGTTAAGGGGTGTGTTTAGCGTATATTGGGGGAAGCAATGATGGCAATTAGCGGAGAAGGGAGGGGCTGAAAAGCTGTGTGTTATTAAAAGGGGTGTTAAATTCAATGTTCTAGCACTTGCGATGGCGTGTGTGTTGTATTATATGTGGCTTTTTAAGGTGTATTGTGTAAGGGTTGTGAGGGCTAAAACATTTTTGCCTACAGAGGGATTTTTTCATGGACTTAGTGTAAACATTTATGCTTAGGGATTAGCATTGAAGGGCATTTTATGTAAGTTATATTGATTTTCAGGAAGTGTATGGCGATTTTTAATGTGCGTTAGATGTATTTTCCCTAAATTATATCTTATACTTACTTTAACGGTAACCGTGATATAACCTTGGCGTGACCTTGACGTAACCTTGGCGGATTGATAATCCAAGAATTATGTTTAGAAATGGCCTTATCGCGACTTTGGCGGATGGATATTCCAGGAATTATTTTTTGTTTATAGATGGGTGTAGGTAGGCAGCCTTCAAGCAGTGATTTTGTCATTCTAGTCGAGGACTTCGTGTCGCTAGGTTGTGCTTTAAGAGCTCTCTCTCTCTCCTATTGCCATATCTGCTTTAGCTATTAATATTGGAGGTGCTACTGTCCTACCGCCACGAGAAAGTCCCCAGACAGCAGACGTTATGGTGGCGGTCGCTATGGAAACAGGTTATTCCACTGCATTTTAGGTGTGACGGAAAGCGCTTTTTTAGATTTGGCGCAGATAGAACCGACGAAAATCGCATTTCGCTTTGTACTAGGGTCAATGCTAGACGCTCGCATTCTGTGATTTTTAAAGCTGTGAAGTAACTTGTATTGTGTTGCACACTTTGTGGATTTTGTCTAGTTGAAAAATGACTACATTTAAAAGTGGAAAGACTGCATTCGCAAGCATGTGCAATAGTCCACAATGTTACGGCATTTTTTGAAGAGGAAAAACCGCAAATTCTCTAAAAATACTAATTTCAAATGCAATGAAGAGAACTGCGGAAGCGACAGAGGTTTCAGCGTCATTAGTTAAAAAGATAAAACGTGAGGGGGAAATCGCTTAATGACACCGAGATAAGTATTTTATCTATTTGAACAATTTACAATTATTGCTTAAGAAGCTATTTTAAAAGTAACACAAAATGAATGGAAAAAACACTGTGAAAAAATAGAGAATATTTATTGAAAAAATAGAGAATATTTATTGAAAGAAAGATGGACTGATAGAAGATATTGTGAAGAAATTAGTGATAAATCTGTCGGATAGCGATTCAGACTCTTCTTCATGTAAAAACATTTCAAGTGATTCGGACATAGTAGATAATAGTTATTCCAATGAATGTGAATGAATATTTTATAACTGATTGAAAAATATGAAAAGAATGAATATTTTAAAGTCATAATTTTGCTTATTTATCATTTATTTTTTCCTTTTTGCTGGCTAATAATTCTGTAACTTGCTGATTGAAAACTGTAATAATTTTCATTTAATTTGAAATTTAGTTTTAAATAAAATGATATAAATTCTAGTTTTAAATTGTAAGCTTTTCTCTCCCAAAATCGCCCGAACCTAAAAGAAAATATCTAAAACTACTTTGTTCTAATAGATTGACGGCTTTCCGTAACCGCTGTCGCCTATAATAACAAATTATTTTCTGACTTTAAATGACGAGAAATTTTTAAGTTAATTTATAATTTAATGTCATTTAATACAAAAATTTTGTTTAACTGGCGGATAAAAAACATCTACTATTTTCTTTTAGTACATCATGATAAACGAAACGGATTCTTCGCTTAACGAAGTGCGCTTGATTTGCCAAATGTTGCAGTCGATTTTAAACCTTTCTCCCTCCTTTCTTCGACTCGTCTACTTGCGGCAACCCTGTTCAGAGACTTTCTCGTGGCGGTAGGACAGTACACCTCCCGTTACTGATGACCCTATGCCTAATGTAAGATCTTTGAACAGGATTGGACATGTAAGTACTTGTTTTAATGTGATTTCATTCTACCATTTTATTAAACTTTGCATTTTTATGATGTGAAACAGCTTCATTATTTTATAAGATTTTTATGAACTTAATGTAATTTGTTGAGGTCTTAGTATCTAGATATATTCTTTAACGTGGCGATTTCAATATTTCTAAGGGGTTGGTATAGGGGAGCTATGATTACTTTAGATAAATCTTGGGAGATGTATTATATTGCTATAGGGAATAACGTGTTTATACTAAAATATTAATTTTTTTATCTTGTATAGACTTGTCTTGCTGTTTGAAAACGTTTACATTAAAGAAGAATCTATATTGGCATAAAAGGATCCATATAGTTGGGAAATCTTACGCATGTGAGATGTGTGGAAAAGGGTATATCGACTATCTAATTTGAAAGGGCATGGAAATTTGCATAAGGACTTTGGAAATTAAGCTGAATCTTTTAAATGTATATAACTCCTGATCGTAATTATTTTATTTAATTAAAACTTTAATGAATTTAATGAAATTTGTTGAGGCTTTGATATCTGGATATATTCTTTAACTTGATGGTTTAATTATTTTGGGGTGATTCCTAACGGGTTAGTATAAGGGTATCATGATTATTTTAACTAAGTGATTAAAATGTATTACATTCTTATGGGAATTTGGAGTCCTTATATTAAAGTCTTGTATTTTATCTTTCATACGTGTTGTTGTTGAAACCCAGACCGTCCGACCTACCAGAAAGGTGTAAGGTAACTGTTTATACGGTCGGGAAGTGCCACCCAATTTAGACCTGAACCCAGTGGGGGAGGCATCCACAGGGACCGTACCCTCCTTCCCCTACCACCAACCTCTCGGAAGGACTTTCGGACCCACATATTTAATGTGATCGTACTCCGCATGAACACGGCGGCAGTTTTGGCAGTGGCTGGAATCGAACCCGGGCCTACCGAGTGCAACTCCAGCGCGCTAACCAATGGGCTACCGCGCCCTATCTTTCATACGTGTGTCTTACTTGCGATAAGAGCTTCACGAAGAAGCGAAGTTTAGTGCATCCTATGAAGATGCATGTTGGAAAGAAGGATTACATATGTAAATTGTGCCAGATGGCTTTTATAAGAAGGGATGATCTGATACGTGATGAGAGGATTCATAAGCATACAGTTCATGGTGATTAGCCTGTGTGAGGTACTAAAAGAAAAACTTCAGATGCTTCTAGCATGAATAAAAAAAAGAAAGCGGTTCCAAAACCCTGCAAACATTCTTTAAACAGTACTGTGACTGTTTATAAAATTGTTGGTAATGCTGAAAAAGATCTACTCACCTTTTTGGATTATCATAGAATTGAGATAAAACAAGTAGTGCTAGAAGAAATTGCTTTGAAACGTAGTATTATATGGTACATAAATGTATGTTTCCTTTTCACTCGTTTTTAATCTGGAGGAGTACAGGAATGTTGTATAAACTATTTCAGAAGTTCTTGTATGAAAAACATTACTGAAGAAGATTTGGATTCTAATATAGATGCTGCTTTTGCAAAAGTGTTAACATCGTTCGAAACCTATGAAGGCCGTGGTAGCGGTTGGATCTTGGAGGGGATCGAGGAATTAACTATTGATGTTGGGGCATATGAGGCTCTAGCTGTCTCAAGCTATATCCCACTGCCTAAAGAACTATTAGTTAAGAAAGGTATTATCAATGTGGAGAATAGTGATCAGAAATGCTTTATGTGGTCCATCTTAGCAGAACTTTATCCAGTTTATAAGAATGCATGTCGTGTTGGTAAATACACTGAGCATGAATGCAAGTTGAATCTAGAAGGAATCGAGTTTCCTACTCCTTTACATCAGGTTAAATTATTTGAGAAAAATAATAATGTGAGCCTGAATGTTTTTGGATATGAGGATAAGAAGTTTGTTTCTGCTCTATGTATCATCTGATAGACGAGAACAACACTGTAATTTACTGCTTATTAGTAATGATGAGCATTATCATTACTGCTGTATTAGAAGCATGAGCAGACTTTTATACAGTATAAGAAAACATAAGGAAAAGTAATATTTTTGTGACTACTGTTTACAGCGTTTTCATCTGACGCTCGCTTAAAGAATCATATTGAATTATGTAGACAGTATGGTTTGCAGAGTATGGAGTCTCCCAGTGACGATGACAAGATTTTGAAATTTAAAAGTATTTTCATGCAAATGGTGTACCATTTGTGGTATACGCGGACTTTGAGTCTTTTCTAATGAAAACGTAAATCTGTGAGAATACCCCTTCTATTTCACATGAGAACATCTTATCTCATCATGTTCATTGTGGTTTTGCCTATATTATTATTGGTTCTGATGGGAAAACCTTTAAAGGGCCTGTTATCTATAGGGGTAAAGATGTGATTAGCCATTTTGAAGGCCTTTATTCAAGAAGAAGAGGAGATTTAAAGAATACTGAAAGAAAATATGAAAATGAATTTCACTGCAGAAGATCGCGAAAACTTTGAAAATGCTACTATCTGCCATATTTGCAACAAGGCTTTAGGAAAAAAGCGTGTAAGAGACTATTGCCAGTTAACTTCTAAATTTAGAGGTGCAGCCCATCCTAATTGTAATCTGAATTACAACATAAGACGACGCATACCCGTTGTGTTTCACAATTTAAAAGGGAACGATGGACATTTAATGATGCAAGGGATCGGCGAATTTAAAGGTAAGAGGATTGAATGCATCGGTAGTAATATGCAGAAATATATTACATTCAGCCTCGTAAGTCTACAGTTTATAGATAACCTGTTACAGTTTATAGATACCGGCCTCTATTGAGAAACTAAGTTCTAGTGTGGAATTCAGTCAGTTTCGTATCATCAAAGAACATTTTACAAGTGATGAAGTGGATTTACTGACTAGAATGTGTGTTTACCCCTATTCTTATATGGATTATGCCGCCAAGTTTGAAGAAACGGGTCTACCATCTAAAGAGGCCTTCTTCGATGATTTAAATCGAAAGGAGGTCTCCGATGAAGCCTATGCCTATGCCTAACATGTTTGGTCATCCTTAAAGATAAAGAATATGGGGGAATATCATGACTTGTACATAAAAACTGATATTCTTCTGTTAGCGGACATTTTTGAGAATTTCCGTGATTTGTCATTGAATTATTATGGAATAGATGCTGCCCACAGTTTAACATTACCATCTCTTGCCTAGAATGCAGCCTTGAAGATTAGTGGAGTATCATTAGAACTGATTACAGATCCTGATATGTACCTATTTTTAGAAGAAGGTATAAGAGGTGGTATTAGTGTTATTAGTAAACGCCTTAGCCAGGCTAATAACAAGTATTTGGAGCATTTAGATTCTACGAAACGGAGTACATACATAATGTACCTGGATGCTTATAATCTATACGGATGGGCTCTAAGCCAAGCACTCCCTGTATCGGATTTAGATGGTTTGATTCTCAAGAAATTCAGAACGTTGATCCTCTTGCTTATTGAAGATGACTCACCTGTGGGATATATTATCGAGGCGGATATCGACTATCCCCCTGACTTGCACGATAAACACAATGATTATCCTTTGGCACCTGTATCCTTTATCACCCCATCCCTGATTTCGGAGTATAGCCGGAATTTATCGGAAAAAATGAATTTGAAAATATGCAAGGATCAGATCAAATTAACACCTAATTTGAATCATAAGGTTAAATATGTTCTGCATTATAGAAATTCAAAGCAGTATATGAAGCTAGGGATGAAACTTGTGAAAATCTATCGGGTATTAACTTTCAAGCAAGAGCCCTGGTTGAAGCCCTATGTACAATTTAACACTGAGAATGCTGGCGAAAAATTCCTTTGAAAAAGATCTGTTCAAACTTATGAATAACGCAGTGTTCGGAAAAACTATGGAAAACTTGAGAAAAAGAATGGATATTAAGCTAGTACAGACTGAGAAGAGATTGAAAAAATTACTTGCATCACCAACCATTGATTTTACTAAGAAGATGTATGGAAGTCGAGCCGAATTGCTTTTCACAGACACAGATTCCCTGTGCTATGAAATTGAAACAGAAGATATTTAAATAGATTTTGAAAGTTATGAAGACTATTTTGACTTTTCGGATTATCCATGTGATCATCCATTTCATTCCAATAAGAATAAAAAAATGATTGGAAAAATGAATGACGAGTTGAATGGAACTCCTGCCGTGGAGTTTGCAGGCTTAAGATCAAAGATGTACAGCCTAAAAACACCTCTGATTGAAAAGAAAATTGCTAAAGGTGTGAATAAGAATGTCGTAAAAAAATCATCCATCATGCAGATTATTATAACTGTCTAACAAGGAGAAGACATAATAGAGTCGAACAATTTAAAATTGCAAGTAAAGACCATCAGATTTATACTGTGAAGCAAATTAAAATGGGGTTATCCCCTATGATGATAAACATCATATATTAAACGACGATATTAAAGCCCTAGCATATGGCCATTATCAAATTTAAATGACGAAACCATGCTAGACTGAATTGTGGCGGTGTATCCTATACACCGGGTGGAGGTGGGGCCACAATTAAAAAAATATTTTTCTAACAGCACCTAATTTATTAAAGAGTCATTACCACATTGAGATAGTTGAAAACACCTATTCCCGAAATTCAGCTAGTTCAAAATGTGTATTTGTTAGTTTTTGTAAGTAAAAATCTCTTACATTTGCGAAATTAAAGCACTTTAAAACACATTTTTGTGAAATTTTGAAAGTTGAAAACACGTTTTTATTAATTTTTGCTTAAAATTTGTACACGTGTGAAATTTAGGTGGCTTAAAACACGCATGTTGTTTTTTGAAACGCGTAAAAACACCATTTGTTAAAATTTGTTAATAAAAAACACGTATCTATGATTGTTTTGACAGTTTAAAACGCACATTCTTTAGTTATTCAAACGTTAACACTTAAAAAAAAAAAGAAACACAATTATTTATATTATACATTACCCTAAAATATCCTGAGCATTACTCCTTATCTGCTCATTCATTAAAAAGAAAAACAGAAAACAAATATCCTTGTTACTCTTATCTGACTGATGAAATCCCCCCCCCCCCTTCATGGAAAGGCCATGTGGTAGTGGAAGCTCCACCCCTCCTCATGGGGTGCGCCAATGCTTTAACATGGGAGAACTAGCACCGCAAGCGACCCCATGTTAAAGTATAGCACCGCATGAGCCAGAACCCCCAACTATTCCCTACTAAGGTTTCTGAAGCAACCACCACATACGAACTGATAAGAAAATTGAGATCAGCAGTATTGGCGAGTGTATTAAACGTGTACTATAGTTCGTTTATTTGGCTGTACTTTTCAGTTTGAAAGCAGTTCTCTTTAACAGAAAAAGTTGAAATTTTGGAAGCAGTACGATCCGGAAGAAAGGAAGTCGATATTACGAAGGAATATGGGATTGCTGCTTCTACATAATCTACGATTTTAAAAGAAAAGGACAAAATTTTAAAACTTTCCTAGCAGTCTGTTTTGTGTCCCATCAGGAAAAGACTTCATTTAGGAAATCATTAAAACATTGATGAAGCTGTGTACACATGGTTTACAGATGTTCGATCGAAAAATATTCCTGTTTGTAGTCCAATGCTACAAACTAAAGCGAAAAAATTTGCAGAAGTCGTGAAAGTAGAAAAATTTGATGCTAGTTCTGGATGGTTGTTTCGTTTCCGTGAAAAATATGGAGTAAGGTGGAAACAAGTCAGCGGAGATGAGAAAAGTTCCGATTTATCGGCTGCACACGAATGGAAAGAAAACAAACTGCTGGATATTTTGGAAGATTATGAACTTGAAGCCATATTTAATGCTGATAAGACAGTCTTTTTCTACCAGCTGATACCAAATCGTACTATGGCGAAAAAAGGCGAACAGTGCAAAGGTGGAAAAAATCAAAAATTCGCATCTCGTTCTCTTTAGTTGTAATGCAACTGGCACAGAAAAACTAACCCCACTATAGTGATTGGAAAATCCGCAAAACCTCGTTGTTATAAAAATGTTTCGTCGCTTCCTCGCAATTACAAAAACAACACCCGAGCCTGGATGACAAAAAATATTTTTTTAGATTGGTTGAAATGTGTGAATGATAAAATGACAAAAAGAAAAGGAAAATCGTTTTGTTGGTAGATAACTGTGCGGGTCACGTGGTAACGGCAAGGTTCAGGAACATACAACTTGAATTTCTTCCTGCTAACTGTACCTCAGTTTTACAGCCTCTCGACATAAACATCATAAAAAATGTTAAAGTTCATTTTCGTCTACGACTTGTTGAAAAAACACTTGCGAACTTGAATGATGAGTCAGTCTATTAGTATAACAGCAATTAATCTCAGACAAGCCACTGAAATGATAATAAATAAGTTGATATCACGTCTGATTTGAAATAAATAAGATTAAGCACACAACTTTGATAGAAGGTCTTTTATTACACTCCTTATAAGACGTACAAAATGGAAAAGGGCCAAAGCGCTTCATCAGTGATCGTTTGAAGATCGTATAACTTATAAATCTAGTTTTCAGTACCATCCAAAGATTTTCCGCCCCTTTATTCAGTTCTGTCATAAATTTGGTTTCAGGTCTGCTCACTCTAATATTACTACTTTATTTAACCGTATTCGTTCTGATAAACTTGGGGATATGGATGACTTTAAAAGCTATGCTGGGGTGCATGTGGTTCCCATGTTGTCTACCGATGGTGACTATAAATTTTATATTGGCAGTACCAAACGCAATGTTGGCATCCGTTTAGCAGAACACGCTCGGGATGTCAAAGGTGGTAAACTTTCTACGGCCCTTGCTCATTATGTTGTTAATGATAATTTTCTGCCTATGTTTTTGAAAAAAATTCCTTTTAATGCATTGTAATAACCCCCGTAATATTCTCCTTTTTGAATCTCTTTCTATTTATATCTACCGTGTATCGATTTGTAATTTTGACCCCGTTCAAATTTTAAGTTATGCTTGGCGACTCATTCTCGACTCTATGCAATTCAAATCTCTTAATAGTTATCTTTGACGTCATCCTCATGGGGATTGGGCTTGACTTGTCCATTCTGAATTTGCATTCCTGTAATAAAATATTATTTTTAATTGTACTTTTCTTGAGATATACTCGGTTTTTTTTAATCCGTTAAAAAATATTTTGTGTTTTTTGTGTATTTTTCCTTAGATAATCGAATGTTCATTTACTAATTGTATTTATGCAAATTTGTCATCTTTACAGGTCTATATATGAACGATCTTTTTTACTTTCCATGTAACCACTGATGAAGAGCGTATTAACGCTCGAAAGCGTTCTGGCCTTTTTTCCATTTTGTACGTCTTATAAGAAGTGTAATAAAAGACCTTCTATCAAAGTTGTGTGCTTAATCTTATTCATTGAAATGATATTCGTTGCTTCGTAAAATGTGTCCCAGTCTACAATCCAGAACTGTTGGAAGAAGTCGGGTATTATTTCGAACTCGTTAGAATGTGACAAGAATGATATTTTTTCTGAGGATTCTACAGCTGTCGATTTTCCCAAAGATCTATGGGCTACAGCGTTTGCCAATATTACCTTCTGATTATGTTGGATGCGATGAGGAAGTTTTTACATGTTCAAACTTGACAACTAGTGAAATTATAGCTAGTCTTGATAGTAGCAACTGCGAAGACATAAAAGATGAGGAAAGTGATGACAAAGATGAATGTGTACCAGATGACCCTCCAGTGTCTTTCCAAACAGCCCTTTCAAGTATCGAAAATGTGCAAAAATTTTTAGCTCAGCAAAAATCTGTTCCTGAACATTTTTATCCTTCTTTAAGCTATATTGAAAACTATGTTAACAAACACGCTTTATCACTTCCAGTGCAAACAAAAATTTCTGACTATTTTTCGAATATGTAATTAATTCTTCTAATCCTGGAAATAAGGCCACTTGCAGTTTTAGATATGTTTGATTCGTTTTATATTATGTTTTTAAATAATGGCTCACATAAAAAATCTGCTGCTACAACCAATACAATTACGTAATTTAAATATGTGTACGACAAATTTATTCCTCTTTATTCTAAAGTGCATCTTTGATTAATGACAACAAAAAAAGTAGTTGTATTTGTATATAATTTAAAATATATCATAGCACATAGTATGGTTTCATCATGTTTCTTACTATACCTTCCATTTTTTTAAACATCCGCTATTTTCATTCTATAACATTGCACCTGCTGCAGCAGGTGCAATGTTTCTGTCAGCGATTTTCATGGACGCCAATGCCTGCAAAGGGGGTCGAACTGTTTGGGATAGGGTATGTCAAATACCTGTCTTTTTGGGAGGTTCTTTGTTTGGGATGGGCGCTGACCCATCCGTAAGCAAAAGGTTGAATGCATTGTTTTCGAAACGGAATTTTCAAAGGTTTTACATTTTTAAAATGCTCCATGCGTCTTAATTTTTGTCTAAGATGCATGAAATTTAGCAAGAAGACACCTCTTATACTTTTTAATGAAACTGGGTATGCATTTTATAATTGGACTTTATTAAGGTAATTAAAAGTGAATAAGAATCTAATTAAATGATGAAAATTAAGTTTTAATGCAGAAAAATATTTTTTTTAAATTAACTTTCTAAGGGATTTAAAAATGAATATTCAAATTTGTTCATAATGTGTTTTTGAGTGATCATAATGTAAAATTAATCAAAAATGTGAACAAATGGCACGCAAGGAGCATTTTCAAATTTTCGTTAAAAAAATTAAATTTAAAAAAAATATACAAAATTATAACAAAATTGAAATTTTTTTTAATGGTATTGTATAATATAGTAATGTTAAGAGGAATATTTATACAAATTTTCACGTTTCTAAGTCAATAAATAAATAAATATTTCAACGTCCACCGTTCCCTTAAGCTTTCAGGATCACTAAAATTGTCGCGATGGAACATCATTATCGAAATTTAAAAACATCTCAGCATTTACTATCCCATCATCTGAATGTACTGCTAGGTTTATGAGATGTTGCATGCTGGAATTTGCTGTCTGTGCCACAGTTGTCATCGTCTAAAGCACCATCAATGACATCGTCTGGAGTTTTTCTAACAAAACTACATTTTCCAAAACACTTGGAAACTGTAGATGACCATACTAGCTCCCAGTACTCTTATCCACATAATGGCATCGAAAACATTTATGCACGTAGCAATTTCATTCGCAGATTTACAATCATCAGATTTCGATAGCACAGATTTCAATAAGAATTTTTTGTAATGTGCTGTTGTGTTTGCCGGAAGAAACTGAACTTTAACATTAGAAAATGATAAACCTTGAGGATGAGTCGGACAGTTATCTATAATCAAAAGGATTTTTCTGGTTATCTGCTTGTTTATTTATTATGCCCACCTATTCTGAAAAAATAGAAGTTGCCATCCAAGCTTTACAATTGCCATACCATAAAATGTGCATGTTTTTAGCATCCACACTTTTAAAACTGTGGTTTTTTAGCCTTGTCAATAACCAGAGGTTTTAGTTTTTCTCCAGTTACACTACATGCTAATAACACTGTTAACCTTTTGTTTCAAATTTTCCCATCATTACATTTATCACCATCCATCATCAGAGATTTGCTGGGCATTGCTCGATAAAATAATCCATACTCGTCAGCATTAAAAATATGTTCCATCTTGTAGTCGCCTATGAAACTAGCTATTTTTTCCTTAAAATTATCCACTGTTTCGGTGTCAACATCATTTGATTCGCCACACCTCACACAAAAAGTTCTCTGAAATATTATTCCTTTTCTTGAAAGACTCAAACCATTCATTTGAAGCTGTGAATTCCTGAACTCCATTTTTTGTTTTTAAATCTAATGCTACTTTTTGCAGCATTGGTCCGGAAACACGTGCATTCATTCCCCGCATTCTTTTGAACCATTCAACAGGCCGTTGTATCGAAAAGCCATGAGGCACCTGACCAAGGCCACCTAGAACCCGAAGGCATCTTAATTCTCGATTTCCTCTTTTACTTGTGCTGAGTTGTTGTGGGTCTGTCCATAAGAGCACCCCAGATGGGCGGAGCGTCAGTTGGGTCCTGAAAAGTGACTGGAGATGGCACTTGTGGAAATCCGTGGTGGTGGCACGTGTTGAAGAAGATGCACGTGGTATTGGTAGAAGTATTCTGATCAACTTGCTGCTGGCCCTGAATACACGAATTCTGGGGGGGGGGGGGGTTGATATCTGCGACCATCTTAATGATGCAAAAAAGTTTTGCCATGGGATCATCTTCAGAGGTTATGATTTTAAGGATGTTGTTTAATAAGTCCTGCAGGTTACTCAGATCGAAACGTTTTTCTACCTCCTTAAAAAAATTTAAAGAAGTCAAGAAATGCGTTCGAAGTCTGAGGGGGGGGGCGTCAATTCCTGTGTCAGGTCGTGCCTGGGCAAAGTGCTCTCCGGTTTTTCCTGAGACCGTCTCAGCACTCGCCTGCACTTCCTGAACAGGGGGATGCTTTTAGAAGGGAGGAGGGGAAAGTTTTCCTCACCAAGGTTTGGTGGGGGGGGGGGGTCAATTCAGAATTTGGAAGGGTTTTTTTTTAGCGGCCTGGAACTTTTTACGGCTCCAGGGGTTTTGGGAGCAATGCCTAAAATTGGCGGGGTGATCTCCGCCGCAGTTGCAACATTTTGCAGGTAACTCTCTCGATTTCTCACATTCCCTACTAGGGTGGCCTTCGCCACACTTTAAACAGTGAGGGGGGAGGTGTACATTGATCACTGTGATGGTTGAAAAGTTGGCAATTTTAACACACTTTGAAGCCTTTACTTTTAAATGTTTCAATTTTAACCTGCATGTAGAGTATACGTCTTATCTCATGGATCCTCGCCCAGTCTTCTGTAGGCTCGAGACCTACCAGAAAAATGGGGAGGGGCTCCTATCTTTCCTATTTCTAAGTTGAGCAACTCTGATGACTTTGAATCCTTCACAAGCAAGGGCAATTTTTACTTTTTCACTATCGGTATTGGACGGCGGTCCTTTAATGACTATCTTTTTAGGTCTTTCCTGTTTCAAATTGATGGCATTGAAGGGGATCTTCTTAAGGGTGAGGTGGGTCTGCACACTCCTGAAGTCCTCAACGGACCCAGAAGTGATTCGGATCACCCTTCCCATAAGAAGGCCCTGTACTTTATTCTCTAGCATACTATTAAGCTCCTCTACGAGGGCTCCCTAATCACTTGAGGAGTCCACATAGAAGGAGGAGACTCTATCCTTAGGGGAGGGGGGGGGGGCTCAATAGCCATAGTGGCTTCCTCACTCTCAAGTTCTTCCTCACTCTCAAGTTCTCTTATTTTGAGTCTCAGGTTCTGGCTCAGGCTGGGCCGAAAGTTTTGTCTTCTTCCAATTACTAGGGGTAACATAACCCGCAATTTTCTTGTACATCTCGTCTTTAAAAATTATATACAAGTCATCATCGGTGGTTTTTTCCCAGTTTTTTACCATATCGTTTATGAAATTATACGTATCGCGATTAACTAACGTATGGGGGTCAGGGTTTTGCAGCAGCGCAGAAGCATCAAGAATACTATCTGTGATGATTTTCTGTAATATCTTGGTTTGGCTCCATTCAATGCCCTCGTCCTTGAGTTCCTCTTCAAGTCTGGCAATGACGTAGTCATAACAGATAAAATGGGTTACTATCTTCCAGGTGATAGAGTCTCTAGGAATTACATCTTTGGGGATATCCAGAGTCTTCAGATATTCATTTTCGAAGGTCGCTGCAGTCTCGTAGCGGGTTTCCTGTTGCACCAGCTTGCTTGAAGTTCCGGCTGCTTGAACGTCCATATCACTCAGTCCAAAGTCAGTTTGGAAGTATGCCCCCGGGACATATGGCTTCTTCTTGCTTTTAACTAGACTTTTAGTCTTAAAGGAGGCTTTCCTAACACACTTTCCATCCGCACTTACGGCCCTCCCATCTTTACCCAGGTAGCACAAATACGTAATTCTTACGTATCAAGCAATACGTAATCTTTACGTGTCAGGCCATACGTAATTATTACGCAAAAATGGTACGTTAGAATACGGTATACCAACCGTTATAAAAAAGGTTATTATTACGTATCCTTATACATTATTATTACGTATCCTTATACGTTAATATTACGTATATTCACATACGTTATTATTACGTATATGCACATACGTGTTTATTACGTATCCATATACGTTATTATTACGTATATCCACATACGTTATTATTACGTATACCCACATACATTATTATTACGTATCCATATACGTTATTATTATGTATATCCACATGTGTTATTATTACGTATCCAGATACATGTTAATTACGTATCACATACGTGTATATTACGTATATCCACATACGTTATTATTACGTATCCAGATACATGTTTATTACATATCATATACGTGTATATTACGTATATTCACATACGTGTTTCTTACGTATATCCACATACATGTTTATAACGTGTTCCCATATGTATTTATGCGTTCCCATACGCATTTATAATGTATTCCCATACATATTTATATTGTGTTTCTACATGTATTTATTACATGTTTATATTGTGTTTCTACACGTATTTATTACGTGTTTATATTGTGTTTCTACACGTATTTATTACGTCCTTCCCGGCCGTCCAACTAGTTACTCTAAGTCCTCTGGACGAGTCGGACGGTCTGGGTCTTTAACGTATTTATTACGTGTTTATATACATATTTATCACACATTGGACAACTCTACAGAATAGTGCATGTTGCAGACATGATATTTACAAAGTTTTATGCATCTTTGTAAAACAAACATATTGAGTCAGGTGAATATATTTTTATAATAGATGTCAAATTTTCAGATTGTGTTGATTTCAATAATGTACTTGAATTTATAAATTTGAAATCAACACAATCTGAAACAGTATCTTTAAAATTTAAAATACATTCATCTAAATCATATTTTTACAAAGATACGATATATCAAATGTGTCATATATGCATAATTCACAATACTATAGAATCACTCTGTTCATATATAATAAATTTTTTATTTTAATTTATATTATATATTGTTAATACAATAATTTTAATGCAAAAATGTTTTTTTCCTTTATTTTCAGTTTATATTTAAATATATTTTTAATTCTAATTATTTCTAAATATTGCAAAAATTATAATCTACTACATTATGAAATATAATTTTAAATCTAAAAGATAAGCTATTTTAAATTGAAAATAACTTAAAAATACAGAATAAAATTTTGGGATATATTAAAACACATAATACTTAAAACATTTTTGCAATTTTTAAAGAGTTAATTTTTTAAAAGTAAACTTCAATACTAAAAATATATAAAAAAAACAATATTAATAATATTGTAATTAAGTTTATAGGCTATTTTAAATTACAATTATAGGCTATTTTAAATTTTAATTTAGCATGCTAAAACTACACATCTCTGATCAATGGTGGTATCATGCAACTGTGATGATTTTTAAGAGTGAAAACAGTGAGTAAGGGCACAGAGCCCAAGTAGAACATGTTTCTAGATACACAGAACACAAACTGTTTCACAATTATTTCTAAAAATTGCAAAAATTATAATCTACTACATTATGAAATATAATATTGTGTTTAATGTTTTTAAAAAAATTCCCAGAATTGTGTTTTTATTTCTTGTACGTATCATGTTTATTTTCTTTTAAGTATAAGGCTTTAACTTCTTCCAGGTATTTTTTTTTTATTTTCTTAAAAGTATCAAATTATTTTAATTTAGTATTGTGTTTTTTAACATTTCACCTCAGTATAAACTTTTTTTTAAAATTTGTCCTAAGTAGCATATTATTTTAAAATTTCTTCCTAGTATATATTTTTTTTAATTCTTCCAAATCATGTATTTAAAAAAATTATACCGAAATATCGTTTTTTAAATGCTTATAAATGAGACTTACTATTTAACCTAGAGAGCTTAAATTAGTGTTATTTTCTTTTGCTTTTAATGAGTCTTAATTTGATATATAACATGACTATGCTATTTCAAATTTGAATTTTTTGAAAAGCTTCAAATTTTTTTTTTTTAAATCTCAAAAACACCCCTTTTAATTTTTTTGAAAAAAAAATATATGCTTTATGGACTACTTGTATGCCAAGTTTCATAATGGGAAGCCAATGGGTTCCTATGAAAATTATTTTTTTTTTGTATTAAACTATAAGTGAAATTAGCTAAATTACAAAAAATTTAATTTCCATAGGAACCCCTTAACGACCGACTATGAAATTTGGCACACAAATAGTCCCTTAATGTCTTTAATAAAAGTAAATAACTGAAAATCTAAAAGCCCCCAAAATCTGAAATTTTACAGTTTTTGTAAACTTTACTGGTACTATCACTGTACCAAAAATGATCGATTTCTGAGGTATCAAGGTTCAAACCATTAATTGATTTGACACGGAATAACATATACTTAGTACATAACTCATTAACCAGTTGTTTCAAACATTCAGCCCACATATGTTCTTTTCAATTTTAACAATTTGCTACACACTTAATATTTCACATATGTCACTCAAAATTTAATTTTGTATTTACAATCAGTTACAAAACGTTACTTTTCAAGAACTTTTAAAATAAGTACTTCTCCAAACAAGTGAAGACAATTTCATCTCTTCCTTGCTCAAGAGTACAAACTCTCCCAGTTGCAGTATCAGGCTCTACTTTTTGCGAAATGGTCTCACCTAGCACATTCAAATATTCAATACGTCACTTGGTTGAGGATAAAAGAAAGAAGGAGAAGGTCCTTTAGGATGTAGGAAGCTAACTATATAGTCGCTCGTCTTTTCAAGAATACATGCAAGCTACCAAGATCCTTTATAGAGTATAGTGACAAATCCAGATTCAATTTTTGCTTAATTAGTTGGTGTAATATAGTCTAATGCTGTCACACGTTCAGTAAATTGGTGTTCACTACAGTAATTATGCTTAACATGAAGTATATTTTCAGAAATTGGGTAGAAAGAATGAAGTTTTTGAGTACCCATGATTGCCTTAAAGTCATTCAACTGTGGCGACAGTATTTCTTTAACTTCTTCATACTCATCAACTGTGCTGTACTCAAAAACTTCATTCTTTTTACCCAATTTCTGAAAATTGGCTTCTTGTTAAGCATTATTACTGTAGTGAACACCGGTTTACTGAACGTGTGACAGCATTCGACTATATTACACAAACTAATTTAGTAAAAATTGAATCTGGATTTGGCACTATATAGTCTATAAAGGATCTTTGTGGCTTGCATGTATTCTTGAGAAGAATAATGTTACGAGCGACTATAAAGTAAGCTTCCTACATCCTAAGGGACCTTTTCTTACTTTCATCCTCAACCGAGTGACGTATTGAATGTGCCAGGTGAGACCATTTTGCAAAAAGTAGAGCCTGTTACTGCAACTGGGAGAGTTTGTACTCTTGAGCAAGGAAGAAATGAAATTATCTTCACTCAGTTTGGAGAAGAACTTATTTTAAAAGTTCTTGAACGTTTTGTAATTATAATTGTAAATATAAAATTATATTGAGTGGCATGTGAAATATCAGGGTGGCCACTCTTCAGACACATTGAAATTCCCTGACTTTTCCAGGTGAATTGAAAAGAAATTCCAGACCAGTAATTTTAACATAAAATGCGTGCACATCCCTATTTAGTTACAAATTTGATTAAAGAATCTTAACAATTACTCCACTATTAAAAAAAAAGTTATATTAAATCAGGAGAAAAAAATACACATTTTTTGTTTTTACAAATAAATTTTGACATTTTTAATAAAAAATACATGTAAATGCAGCAAAATTGAACTACTGAAATATTTAAAAGAATTTAATGTTTTTTTTCCCTGAAGAAATAAAAAGAAATAGTCTAAACTGATGTCCTTAAATATGGGCATTGCAAATTGTTCACAATGACAGACATTAAAGATATGCAAAAACTACACTGTAACAAGCTACAGCCATTGAATAATTAATGTTAATTCAGCAATGTCAAAAGAATGTCATTAAAATAGAAAAAATATTGTAAAATGTATATAATATTCTTGGCAACAGTTGTCCAAAATGGAGCACAAACTCTGCATTTTTGTTTTTATACGGAATCAAATGGACACATGGCAGCCTTTATTTAGAAGTTACGAGTACAGCATAATACTTGGCGAAATTTTTCGAAAATGGCATACAAACTGGGCAGTCCTGTTTTTATAAGGACAACTAGTATTAAAAAAAAAAAAAAACAGAATTTTCACAAAATTCCCTGACTTTTCCCGGTTGAGTGGCCATCCTGAATATTAAGTGTGTAGCAAATTGTAAAAATTGAGAACATATGTGGGCTGAATGTATGAAAAAACTGGCTAATGAGTTATGTACTAAATGTATGTCATTTTGTGTCAAATCACTTAATGGTTTGAACCTTGATATCTAAAAAATTGATCATTTTTGGTACAGTGATAGTACCAGTAAAGTTTAAAAACACCGTAAAATTTCATATTTTTTGCGCTTTTAGATTTTCAGTTATTCACTTTTTTAAAAAAGCCAAATCTGGTAAAGTTTTGAAATCTTTAAACAGTGGTAGATCAAAAACTATTTGACCAAGAGAGTTCAAATTAGTGCAGTCTTTTGTTTTCGATGGACCTTAATTTGATATACAACATGATTATGGTATTTAACTCTTTTTTAAAATTGGAGTTTCTAAAATAATTACAAACTAAAAGAGAAATTGTTTTTAGAGAATAGCATAGTCATATCAAATTAAGACCCATTAAAAGAAAAAAAAAATGACACCAATTTGAGATCTCTAGGTCAAATACTTTTTTTTTTTGCCAAATTTCGCTTTTAAGAAAGTCAATAACTGAAAACTAAGAGCCCAAAAAATCTAATATTTACAGTTTTTGTCAGCTTCACTGGTACTACTATTGTACCAAAAATTATCATTTTCCATGATGTCATGGTTCAGATCATTGGTTGATTTGACACGGAATGACCCTTGGATGAATATTCAATTTGGCAGTATTTTAATTTCTTAAGTTTTACACCATATGAAATATTGTTTAAAAACAAACTAATTATTCTTTGTAATCAAAGTTAGAGGTAAGTTACGGTACAGGAAAATTAAGCGTTCTGCATTTTCAGGTTGCAGCCTATTACCATCTTTAAGTTTAAAATCTAAGTTAAGTTTAAAATTTAAGTTATACCATCTTTAAGTTTAAAATACATAAAAACATGTAAAAGAATAATTTCTGATTTTACAATATTTGAAATAAACATGCAAGCATGACAACAAATGCAATCTCGGACCACGTTTTCATTTAATCTCCGCTTAGATAGTATTAAATGCGAGCATGGATGCACATACCACGATGCTGAAAACATGCACTTTTCCCGTTTGCTTTTAAAGCAATATGTGCATACATACAACAAAGCTAGGAAGATATATAAAATAAAATAAAAGTTAAAGCTAAATATAATTAAATAAGTTATATAAATTAAGCAACATGTTAACCTAACACGGGAAAATAAAGTTCAAGATACAAACCTTTCTGTGCTACAAACCATGGCGGGAAACGTAAAGAATGATTACTGCACTCAGTGTTGCCAGATGCACAAAGCTTATGGCTTCGTCCCCTGAGGTAGAAATGAGTCCGTTCTGGAAGCTTCCAGAACTGCGTGACGTCACGGCGGGGTTAGAGCTTGGGAGGGTGAAGATAAACAAGAAGGGATACATGAAAATGCCTTGGGGAAAAGGGTTCGAGAACAAAGCTGAAAGAGGATTTGAGCAAGGGGGAGCGTTAATGGTTATTTTTACGTATGAAAAATGGTAATTTTAATGTAATATAAACGGTATTTATAATGTATTTTAAACGGTAATACATAAAAATGCCTTTGGGAAAAGGGTTCGAGAACAAAGCTGAAAGAGGATTTGAGCGAGAGGGGAGCGTTAATGGTTATTTTTACGTATGATAAATTGGTATTTTTAACGTAATAAAAACGGTTATTTTAATGTAAAATAAACAGTAATACATACGTATTTAAAACGGTATTTCTACATACGGTATGTTCATACACGGTAATTCATACGTATGATATACGGTATTTTTATATACCGTTTACTCATAACGATATTATAACCGATGTATTACCGTTTATCGTATAACACATACGAAAATATAACGTATCAACGGTTATAATACCGTATGTGTGTTACCTGGGTAGCCATGTTGAGAGCACGGGGCAGCACAAGCATGTACTGACAAATAAGAATACGTAAAAATCACCACGTGGCACTGGTCAGGAGCGGAGCACGAACAGGTCCGTACACCAACCACAACGTCGTAGGCTGAACTCTGACCATTCAACAGTCGCTTGGTTCACCTCCAAATGGTTTGTTTTACGAATTTTACGGCCTTGAGAATCATTTCCATTTTCGATGTTGCTCACACTAGTTTTACTAATCTGAAATTTTTCTGCAGTTGCTCTATGGCTATTAGTTTCAATACTAGCAATGGCTATTAGATACGTTTAAGGGTGAGCGTCAGTCTTTTTCGGCCGAACATTATGCCTATAGTTGGCGCAACGACATTTTATGTCAAATGATGATAGCAAGCCAATTCTGGCTTCTTATTCAATGTCACCCAACAAAAACCCAGCCAAACTTGAATGATGCGTAAAATCGTACTTGAACTTGTTTCTTGGAATTTCGTTTGTGGTCAGGCAGCTATATTCCCCGAAGGGAAAAGAGCCCCCTTCAGTGGGAGATGTTCCCTGGGAAACTCGTCTGGTGGCTGAAAGTGAACTAGGAAGAATATTGGTATAGTAAAGAAATCGCTAATTTCGATGCAAACAGCTAATCTATATAAATAAAATTGAAAATCTGTCTGTCTGTCTCATCATCAAGGGTGAATGGCTGAACCGAATTTAATGAAATTTTGTGGGTAGCCTTGAAATAGCCCCATTTAAAATTTAGTCTATGTTTTGAGTTTCTAAGACCAGGGTTTGTCTAGATATTAATTAAAAACGAACAATTAAACCTTCATATAGCATTATGCAGACGATATTATTTCCGTCAATTTATTAGAAACAAAATTATATCATGTCACGCGGTAGGCGATTTTTATTAAATCTTTTCCGATATAAAATAAATTTCACAGATGTTGCACTTTTGATTGGATTCTATCAATTACGGTCTTCACATTATTATTATTGATATTTTCGGAGATTATTGATATTTTCAATGTATTACGTCATTGTTTTATTTGGGAAAAAATTGTTGAAACTTATATTGTAAGTAGTGCGGATAATATTCTACAAACGCACGGGTATCTTCTAATCTACGAGAATATAAGTAGTACAGGTATATTAACATATATTTTGACGTATATTAGCATACATTGGAATGAATTACTGCTTTTAGATTTAAAGATTACGGGATTATTGATATTTTCAATTTATTTCGTCATCTATTTAATTTCCAATTTATTTCGTCATCGCGAATGTAAGTAGTACGGGTCCCATACAATTTTAGCGCTTTTATTTTGCATATATTGGTTCAATTTCATATTTTTGTACATCCTGGTCCCGCAAACGGGACCAGGATATTTTATTCTTCAGATCTGCCCGTGAAGATAAGCTTGCATAGCGAGAACAGATATTCTTAAATTTCTTTTTAGGAGCATTAAATTAAATATTTTAATAGAATATTTAAATTAACAATATGATTTAGTATGCTATAGGAATTTTCACATGATCGGGAATTTAAATTTCTTTATATTATATACTCCGTACAAAGAACGGGTATACTGCTAGTAAATGTATAAAACGAATAAATATGATAATAATGATTAAAGTTTCCTATACATTGATGATAATCTCAGATGGGATTTTCAGAATTTCATACATTTTTAACACTTTACAACAAAGTTGAAAAGTGTTTATGACTTTGTTCGTTCATTCTGTCTGTCTGTTAGCACGATAACTGCCGTAAAAATGAGTTTATCAAAATGAAATTTTAGTATGTTGTTCAGACGGTCTGTAGGACCTATGGGAATATAAATAAATAATATCACCCAATTAGTTTTTTATTGAACCCGGGTTGAAAAAATGAAATACATTGAACCCTATGGGACCTAATTTTTCAAACATTTTTTAAGTAAATTTAAAATTCACGAATTGCTTCGAAATTTTTAGGAAATATTCACATTATCCCATAGAATATATAAAAAAAAATTCAGTAAAATATGTTAAGTAGTTTTTTAATTAAAAAAATTATTTAATATAGGGAAAATAACAAATTCAATTAAATTCTGACTTTGGGATATCTTCCAGAAAGAAAAGAGAGAGATATTATATAATAAATATCTCTCCATTTGTTTAAACGTTTTGCATATGGGAGTGGCTTCATATTTTAAAATAAATTTGGTAGATAACAATTTTTCATTTTTTTTAAATTTTATATAACTCTTCTTGATAAATTTAATTGATGGCATTTTAAATGCACTTTCCTACGTCCTAGAGAGTTAAAATTTGGTACACAGCTTAAATTTGTTGAACATTTTATTCGACAAAAATTTGATGGATCTTTAAATATAGATCATACATTTTTTTCGAAATGGCCTGAAAATAATCCCCGTTCACTTCTATAAATCATTGGTGTAATATTGTTAAAAATTCTGATGTGGACAGCACATGTCTTTCTCTGCAGACTCATATTCGTTCTCTTTAATTATTCAATGATAATTTGAGTTTATCTGCACAACATAAGTATTTTAAATGACATTGAATTTACACGTTAAACTTAAATTTGGTTCTCATTTGATAGCTGGACTTATTGTCAAAGGTGGCGTAGCGAAAACGCGAAAAACCTAGAATATCTCAAGAACGGCTAGTCCTAGAGTAATGGGGTTAGTCTTATTCTTTTTGTTGTCAAAAATCACATATAAAATAGGAATTTAATTGATATAATTGAGCACACGTAGTCTTTTATTTTTATATATAACGATTTTTGCTGGCCATTTCGCAAAAATAGCCCGTTCCTTTTTCCCGAATCGTAGTAGAATAACCTACAAATGATTTATATACAAAATTTTGTTAAATTTGGTATATAAATCACTTGTAGGTTATTGAAATATTATACTCCAAATTTTGTTAAATTTGGTTCATTAGTTTTTAGCTAGAGTGGATAAAGGCAATTTCTGCGGCCATTTCGCAAAGAAGGCAGATTCTTTTATTACGAATCGTACTATAATCTAATGAACATCAGGATTTCCCACAAAAAACATACCAAATTGTATGAAATTCGGTCCATTAGTTTTTCAATTAGAGTGGATGTAATATCCACACAGACACACAGAAACATACACAGATACACCCTTACACACACAGACGTCTTCCTAAAAGTAGTTTTTTCGTGTTCTAGAAGTCCCAAAACGTGTAGATCCTTTGAAAATTCGAGTTCCGATCTTCGGCACGATTCCAATACTTTGAGTACATACACATACACATATATATTATCTGTGTATCTAAATTCCGTGCCTATGCAATTACAATAGTTGTGATTTTAAATGATCCCTAAACTTTTATTATTTCTTCAAGGAAGCCTAATTTTAACATATGCAGAATGCAAATATCTCAAGCGATTGTAAGATGAATTACATAAGAATTGCTGAATTTTTTTCACACAAAATTATTTAGCTCTGGAGTCTGGAATACAAGTTATATGAATGAAATATTCATTGATTTTGCATAAAGAATCAGATGATTTATATTTCGATACAGTTTTAAATATTTAAGTATAATAAATTACTGTAGTACTGTGATAATGTAAAAGATATTACCACTGAATGAATCACATTTTAGAAATTTTTAAATGAAATTACATTTCAGTTGGAAAGTGTTTCATAATCAATGCTTATGCATGATTGATCTTTCTTGTTATTACATATAGTTGACTTTTTCAGATTTAATATCCAGTAAATAACATAATCGAAAATAACTCATTTATTTGATGCATTTAGTCCGCTTTGCACCGTTCAAGAATTAAAAATGTTTCTTTCAAAATTATTTAGATCTTGTATTTTGAAAATGTAACATTTTGAGGATAATTTTGCACTTTTGAATTCATTGTTTGATTATAGATTAATCGAAGTCATAAACATTCGAGTAATCTAACAATGCGTATTATACAATTATATCTCTTTTCAGCTTTCAGTCTGTCTAAATATAAAATTTTATGGGGATGCTTTTATTTGTTCTGATGTTATCCTGTCTGTAATACAGACAGAAATGGGGGGGGGGGGATAACGATATCCAATAACGAAAGTTGGTGAGGGATTAATCACAAATTAAAATGTAAATGTTCACAGCAAGAGTGCAAATGACGCAACGCAAAAATGCATCATAGGCAAATAATATCTGCCGCTTATCTTTAATGGATCTTTGGCATGTATGGAAAACATTTTGAACAAGCTTTGTAATCTTTGTGTAAAATTATTATTTCTACACAGTGTACACACTTTTGTATCAATAAATAACAAAATTATTATTTATTTATGCAATCAATTTTTTTTCTTTCGTAATTTGCGTATGACCAATGAAACGCGAACTGCCGACATGATTTTTCCCCTCTGAGAACCCATGTCGATGCATCGAAAAGCGGTTTAAGTCAGCATTTTTATCTTTTCATATCTCAGAGACTTTTTATGATTAAATACTGAAATTTTGTACATCACCTTATTAGTGTACGGGGCACATTTTACTCACTGGAAATGTTTCTATGCGGGGGCCGTATAAAAATTTAAATTTTGTATTTCTTAAAATTTAATTAACTTTGAAATTTTAATCGATTTCATAAAATTCTGTACCTTATTTCTTGCAATTTTGTAATTTATTATATATATCTAAGATCAATATTTAAGGAATAAAAGACGAGGTCAATGTTTTCGGGACACCTTGTATACAGGTGGTACTTTAGGGGACATTTTCCTATTTATTCTATATAGGTTAAAGCAAAATTTTGCAAAAATGGTCACATTAGCCAGGCGGTTACTTTACCAGGTTCCACTGTATTTTTCACATGCACACAGTGTGATATTGCACGAATAGAATTGAGAATGGGGTTGACCCCCCACCCTCCCGATCGTTTTTGTATAAGCATGATATAAGGTCATTCAAATTAATTCCTTGTATGACCAGAGTGGCTTGTAGTATTTTGAGACACTATCCAAAACGCCTGGGTTCGATTCCAATCGCATATGCTTTTGGAAATTAAAAATGATAAAATTATGATTGGCACCCAAGCCAGCGTATTGGTTTGAAGGACTGACAAATCTCAATCTTTTTGTTTTTGGAGTAAGTTTGGTAATTTCAGTGAATTTCTTTCATGGCCAGAGTGGTTTAGCTAGTAGTTTTTCGGTTACAATCAGGGAGCGGTCATTAGGAGGGGGGGGGTCGCTAGGACGCGCGACACTCTTGAGAAAACACTTAAAATTATTTTTTTAGCTATATAGATTTATCACAATTTCTCTTGAAAACAAATCTGAATTTTCAGTTCAATTGAATCGAGAATAGTGATGTAATATGTCACTAGATGGCAGCACTACAGCTTTCGTGAGGATAGGAGATCCACAAAAGCTGTAGTGCATCGAATTTTCAACACATAGGGGAAAATACAGGGATATTTCTTAGCCGCACCCCTTTTCCCGGCTTCTCATGAGGGAACGTATGGTATAGGAACAATATTAGAAATTTGGCGTGATAAGAAACAGATATTGCAGTTTCAGAACTTGTTATGTGTCGCGTTTTGCGAGAGCTTCTTGCCAAAAAGAAATAGAAGTGTAATAAAACAAGAAGAGGGACCTCTCAAATTGGATCAGTTTTGCTAATTTGGCTTCAATTTTCTACATTTAAGAATGTGTGTTGTTCTTTTTTTTTTAGGAATGAATTTGGAAGTTTAAATAAACATTTGAACAAGTGAGTGGATTAAATGAGTTTTTTGGGGTGGTGGGGATTGTTTATTATATTTTAAGGGTTTCTGACTATAGTGAGTAAAATGTGTTGTTTGAGTTTGAGAGATCCCTTTACCCAGCTAGCTGTCTTACATATTGAAGTTGTTTCGCATTATGTCATTTCTAATGTAGTGTGGTCCTTCGGGAAAGGAGTCATTTCTGATTTGTGGCATTTCTGTGCTCTGGCTGATCTGCTGGCGATGAATTCCAATACGTTTGATTTAAAATTAGTTCTTTAAACGTCAGTTTCCAATTTTTGGCATACCCGTGACCGACAGATTATTTTTAGTGACACTTTCAGAAACGTGTTGTTTCGGACATTTAGTTTGAGGGTATTTTTAGTGACACTTTCAGAAACGTGTTGTTTCGGACATTTAGTTTGAGGGGTCACTTGACCTATTCAGCTGTTTTTTTTTTAGCTATTTCACATTCGAAATACCTAAAAATTAAAGAAATTCTAAATATTTGTTAAAAAAAAACTTTAAATTAGATTTTCAACATTATTCTTTTATCTGACGTCGTTTCCCTCGAACGTTTGACCCCCTGGGCGTAAATTTTACTTGAGGTAGTCCCCAAATATCTTAACCCGGCTTCCAATTAAGTGATTTTGATTCTGATGATGGTTATAATCTCTGAACCCCCTGAATATACATATTTTGTGCCAGCCCCTGGGCGTAACTTTTAGTGTAACTAATCCCACAATTTTTCATTTCGTTTCCTAATTGAGCGATTGTAATTCTGCTATAGTGGCTATAGTCTCTGCACCATTTGTACATATCACTTAGATATGTATCTTTGTTGTGACAACACTCAGGGTGTAACTTTTACTTCAGTTAGCCCCCCCCCCCCAAATTTCCCATCTCACCTTCCAATTGAGCGATTTTGATTCTGCTGATGGTTGTAGTCTCACCTTGATATACATATTTGATGGATATAATATACATGCGTTTTTAGTGTCAACTCCCTGGGCGTGACTTTTAGTTTAACTAGCTCCCACAATTTTACATATCAGTTCCTAATTGAGCGGTTTTGATTCTACTGGTGACTATAGTCTCAGCAACATTTCACCCAGCTATACATATTTTTGTGTCACCCCCCCCCCCCCCCCCGAGTGTAAATTTTAGTTTAACTATCCTCCACGATTTTACGTATCTATTCCTAATTGAGCGATTTTGGTTCGGATGGCGGCTATAGTCTCAGTAGCATTTGTACGTGTTACCTGAATATGCATCTTTACCGTGACAAATCCTTGAGCATAACTTTTACTTCAGTTACCCCCCACCCCCAAATTTTCCATCTCGCCTCATAATCCACCGATTTTGATTTTACTGGTGGCTATAGTTTCTGAACTATTTGTACTTATCACCAGAATATGCCTATTTTTTAGTCAACCTCCATGGGCGTAACTTTTAGTTTAACTAGCCCCACAATTTTACTATAATATAAATTAGGACTATGTATTATTTTTACTAGGAGGGATGCGCCCACATGTGTCCAGGAATTTCATGAACGAGCGAACAGGTGAAATGTATGTTATTTTACTTAATACATCTGACGTTTATTTAATACATTCTTAATACACTCCTCTCTATGCCCAAAATATGTATATGTATATAAAAAGATAAGATCTTGCATTCTGGAGAAGTGCATATAAATGAAATCAAATGCATTTTAACCGATATATCACAACTTTTCTATTATAGGATAATTACAATAAAGCAGTTCAACTAATTTGTTTCATACAAAATATTTGCCAATTTTCAATTTTGACAATGTACAAGATAAATATATTTCTATCCTCTCTGGTTTATCATATTTCAAATAAAGCATTTGATGCTACAAAGCATACTTAGCATTTTGATACATTAAAATTCTCTATTCATATTCACCATTGTTCAAATGGATATTGTACTTAATAGAAATCACTATAATTGCAAAATTTGCGTATTATTTTAAATAATCATGTTACTTGCATACTTATTTTACAATCTTCATTGAATTTTTAACTAGTTTTACTTAAATTATGATAAAGTTCTGAGATCATAAAGAATCTGCCAATAAAAGAAGTTCCTAAAGTTGGACGTACTTCTCTTGCAAATAATAAAATCCATGAACAGATTTCGTGCTTATTCAAAGATTTTTTATCCCATGCACTTACAATCGAAACAGGGGAAATAAAGTATCCTGTTTCTGTATATCATTAATAATGATATTGATGAGCATTTCTTTTAACTCGTAAATGGCTAAACTGAATAACATACACTTTTATATTAAATTTCATAGCTCTTTTTAAACTTTATTGGCAGCAGATTCATGGTGAATTTATGTACTTGTCAGCATGGAATAACAGGTATATGCAATGGCAGTTAGAAAACTTGCTATATGCCACAATTTTGTGAATTTATATGGCAGAGGCCTGCAACCTATTTTTTGCGCGCAAACCAGTGTTTCCATAAACTAATTTTAAGCTCTGTAAAAATCAATCATATTTAACTATTGAATAGTTTTATCTTTCTGATATTCCAAATTTTGATCATGAAAGAGTATGCTATAAGATATATTACAGATGCTTAAGTTCATTGGTATCTTGTATTGTTGATAAAATATAAAGCTGTACCAATGACAAGTTTCTATCCTCATGTCCCCCCATCACTAATAAAATTGAAAAGAAGTTAAGAAACTATTTTAAGTAATAGTTTTTATTTCTTTTTAATTCACCCAATAATTATAAATATTACATTAAAATGGATTATTTATGCTTTCTATTTATCACAAAAGTTTATAATTTAATTATATTTAACATTTCAATGTAAGTTTCCTATTTAATCAAAATGTATGTCTGAAATATTTTAATAGCTTTTAAATGTATATTTAATTGTATTTGTACTATTTTATTACATTTTTTCTTTATGCATTGTTCCATAGTCAATTGTGATGGATTTAGGATTGACTTAGCCATAGATTAAACAAAATTGTGTTGAAATATGTGAATTACTTAAATCATTTTGTTAAATTGTTATGCATCTCATAAAAGGGTATTTTAGTTTTTATTTAAATCCATGATTGGAAAAACTGTAACATTTATGTCCATTATTCCTATTAGGTGATATACGCAACATATGTTCAATATTATATACAATTAATTGCTTGCTACATGTAGAAGACAAGTGTACTTTAAACTGTTTGAAAAGTGAAATTTTAGTTGAACATTGATATAATTCTAATTACAGTAGAGTCTCGATAATATGAGTCCCAGTAAACCGAGTTCCACTTAATCCGAGGAGGCTCAGATGCGATTTTTTTCTTTTCTTTTTTACTGCACGTGATTAAAACTTTTTCACTGCTTGCACAGGTGTTTCCCTTGGAATTTTCACTTTTCTTCTTCACCTGTAACACCTGTTTGGGCTAGTCGATTTACTTCTGAGGGGTATAGCTAGTTTCAGCTCCTGAAAGATGACCATCTCCGACGAGTGTGTCATTATGTTCTAGAATGCATAGAAGTAAGAAGATAAATTTGTGAGCAGGAAAATGGGAGGTAAAAGAAAACACTTGTTTATTTCCTTGGATGTTAAGATAAAGGCTTTAAAACGGTTAGATTCAGATGAAAGTATTAAAAAAATTGCAAAAGAATTAGGTGTTGGAAAAGTGACAGTAGGTGGCTGGAGAAGAAAACGTGCTGAAATTGAAAGGTGGAGTGTCAGAAATTTAGCACACGATGATTGTTTTAAAGAAAGAAAAACAATGTGCAGAAGTGATTACAAAAGAAACAAGTGAGGCTCTTTTTATGTGGTTTTCACAACAAAGATTGAAAGGCAGTCTGATATCTGGTCTGATGTTGCAAGAAAAAACCAAATATTTTTGCTAAGAATTGAAAGAAGCCGACAATTTTTCTGTCAGCACCGGTTGGTTAGACAGATGGAAAAAATGATATAGAGTTTATCAGGTGACTATTTGAAGAGAGAAACTTTCAGCTCACTTTAAGGCTGCAGATGCATATTGTATTAAACTCAGGAATGTAATGCTAATGAAAATCTCAGTGAAGAACAACTTTACAATTGTGATGAAATGGGACTGAACTTTAAAAGACTACCTAGTAAATCCTTAGTCTCTAGAAATGAAAATTTAGCTCCAGGTTTTAAACAAAGCAAGGAAAGAATAACTGTGATGTGTTGTTCCAATGTGTCGGGAATGCACAAACTATGCTTGTTGGTGATTAGGAAATCTAAAAAACCATGTGCATTAAAAAAAATCACTATTCAAATATTACCCATTTCTTATACAGAAAAAAAAAGCTTGGATGACTAGAGATGCTTTCAAACAATGGTTCTTTAATGAATTTGTACCAAAAGTTGAGTCATTTAGAAGAAAAGTTTCTTCATCAAGCAATTCTCGATAGATAATGCTCTGTCACATCCCGAGCTAAAAGAATTAAGCAGTGGAAATATTAAAGCCATGTTTCTGCCGCCAAACGTTACTAGTCTTACTTAGTCAAGGGGTCATCAATGATCTTAAATTGAAGTATCGAAAAAAGTTGCTCACATGTTTTGGAAGAACGAATTACAAAAATTAATATCAAAGATGTTATCTATTGGCTTGTTGAATGATGGGAAAAGATTAAACCCGAAACACTAACGAATAGCTAACACAGTATCCTGACAACTAAAGACCTTAAAGAAAATGTAAAAAAAGATAAGAAAAAAAAAAAAGAGAAAATGCTGAAATTAAAATTAACTACCCGTTTTGAAACTACCCGGCTGTGAAACATAATAGGTGAATATGTTGAAGAATGGCTTTACGGCGATGAAGAGGATGAAATTACCGATGATGCAATAATTCACATGGTTATACAAGAAGAAATTGATGAAATTGAAGATTCAAATGCTGAAATAGAAAAAATTATTTCGCATGCAGGTACGGCAGCACTAGATGTTGCCTTTTGCTACATGGAGCAGCAACCAGATGCTTTACCAAGGAGTGTTCTATTTTTGAAAAGCTTGCGAGACAATGCTGCAAGAAAGATAGTTTTTATGCAAAAGCAAACAACTATACTCTTTTTTTCACCAATGAATTGTGCAAGTGGGATGTTATTTGAAATTAATTTTCATTTACAATTATGTGTGTTCATTTTTTTTTTTATTAAAACTGATTTTGTCATGGATTTTTGTATGTTTTTGGACGTATCATTTTGTGATGGAAAAGTCCGCTTAATCCAAGTTTTCAGCAATCCAAGTTGGTGATGGTCCCAATTAACTCGAATTATCAGGACTCTACTGTATTTTTCTAAAGATACACTTGTGATGTACTCACCCCATATAATTGGGATATCAGAAAAACTGCCAATTTCTGGATTTTAAGATGTTATGCATATTAATCCGCTACAGAGAAACTTTTGTCAACGGCCATTTGTAACACTTCAATAAAATTTCGTGGATCACTGACAGTTGTTTAATATTATAAATATAAACATAAGATAAATATACCTTTCTTCCGTTATTCTTTTGAAATATTTCATAAAAATTATTCAGAAATTTTTTTTTTCACTCTAGTAATGGCTTAGTGAAGCCCATGGATGCCTTTGGCTCCTCTGCCATTTAATTTAATGCTATTCAAATTCATAACATAGTTCAAATTACAAATTTTCCCCATATAGTATATACTACCACCATTGTCCCTGGAATTATCCCCGTATTCAACAGGAAATAATGTCCTGAAAATCTTAAAATTCAATTTCTAATTATAAGAATTATTTAAAATTTTATCTCTAGTAATGTATATACACATAAAATTTGAAAGAGGAAGGTGAATTCATTCTTGAATTATTGTCTGCACTTCACAGACATATACATATACAGACAGACATATGTTTTTGAAATGGGTTGAAGAGGTTGTTAAACATGTTTATCGACAATATCTCGAATTAAAAATTTTTCAGAAAAACAACATTTTCTTTATATAAAAGTATAAGAAAGTAAAAATTAAGTTATATTAATTCAACTGAGGTACTAACTGGAAGTATGAGTGATATATAAACATATTTTCTCATTCAGAAACATTTCCAAAGAAAAACCAGGATAATTATTTCAGAAAGGATTTCAATGCCAACCAGTATTATTTGCAGTTTTTACTCTTCTCCAAATAAAATTAGTGTTGTTATGAATTCATGTACATTAATTTTTCTCTTGACATTCAGTCTAAGGAATCAAAGACCAGAAAATACCCAGAAGGCATCATAAAATGTACTTATTCATTAGGCCACCACAAAGAGATTAGTGGAGATGAGCATTCAGTTACATCCAATGAGCAAAGCAACAGCTTGAGGCAGTATGATGACTATAGTTACTCGAATGCTTGGTTTTGTAAACTATGCAAAACGAAAAAAAAAAATCTTCAAGAGAGCAACTATTACCATTCACAGGGTCCCTTCCTCAAATAGATCAGATAGGTGTCATACCACACACTCATTTTCTCACATAGATATCTAAAATGTTTTCTCAAACCATTTTCACTTATTTTTGAAACAAACTGGGCTCATTCTGATACTTAACCAGATTTGGCGATAAGTGAAACCTTTCATTTCTGTTCAAATTATAAGAAAAATCTAGAAGCTCAAGTGTTTCATTGATGATCCAGAAATCTTGTAGTCTCTTATCATCAATGATCAATAATATCTATTCTTAAGAAAGAAATTTGTTGGTGTGTAAAACATTTGTAACTTTTACTTATGCAGGTGTAAAGAAGGTATTTTTTTTCTACTTTATTTTAGAAAACGAAGGAAGCTATCTACTTTAGAAACTAAACAATGCTGTACCTATGGAACGACAACCCCACTCCTCTACATCCCAAACTAGAGATATACATTTTTCTTTTCTTATAAATGGTGAAATGTTAATATATCCTATAGTTGTAATACAAATACAGTATACTCATTGGCTGCACCAATAGTAAAAATTGGTAAAAAAATTGGTGTTTGCACAATAGAGTTAAAAATAAAGAGTACAAATGTATAATAAAAAAAAAATTGTACAATCTAATAAAATAACACTTCAGTTAAAGCAGCATAAAAGTTCATAAAAGTATCAACCAGTTTCGAAAGCTAAAAGGAGCATTTTTGTCAAGATAGAAAGACAGAGCAGTTGCATCAGCAGAAGGTAAGAATGTACCTATTCACATGTGCCAGCCTTTTGCTGGCGCATGTTAATATATCCTATAGTTAATATATCCTATACCTAAGTTACCCTAAGTTAATATATCCTATACAGTCTTTGAAAAACCAGTTGATACTTTTTATAAAATGTCTCAGATTAATTCTGACAGTAGTTTGAGCGAAATTTCTCAATTTTATACAATGCATATAACCTAAAGAACTTGGTCTCTGGAGGCCTTCTATTCATTCAGAACTAAATTCTAAATGCTCAAACTCTATTAATCTCATAATAAATTCACCTACTTTACATACAAATATTAAGAAAATACAAATTAAAATAGATATAATAAATAAAAAAAGTTCAAGGAACAAATCTTATATTTCATAATCTATTCACCTGTCTATATCTTTCAAGATAGGGGTAAAAAACGAATCCACAGTTTTGGCAATTTCTTCAAGGAACACAAATGTGAATATTAGTAATGTCATTCCTTTTTTTTTTCTGGAACTTCTGAAGAATGTGAATGTGGGGGTGAGGAACATTGGTTCGAACAAATTCCTTTTTCGAAAAAGGAATTTTGAACGGGAACTCATTCATCTTTTTAGTTCTAATTTTGATTTTAAACATAATCCAACTTAAAAGGAATGGACACAACATTGATAAATATACAGCAATCTTTCATTTTGTTATGTCCATACAGCACTGATTTAATGAACTAATGAAAGAATTAAAAGGAGTGATTATTGTATATGCAAATCAACAAAGTTAGTTGAAAATATTACTTTTAATATTTTCTTTTCAAAGAATCTATGAAGGTGAATATTAGATATAATAGACACCAACATATATGAATGCTGAGTATGGAATTTAAATTGATTTACAATTGTACAGAAGTGCACAACATACAAATTACTAATGAATAAGTGAAGAGTTGATACATAAAATATTTCTTCATTTTGTTTTTTTATAGTGATACTAATTGTATCTTCCAAAGCAATGAATCGAAATTTCATAAATATTACAGACACAGAAAACAATAAAAACCTACAAAATATATATTTACTTGCAACAAATATTGGATAACACTTTTACAATCTGAATTTATTACCAATGTTATAAAAAGCCTTTATGAATAAAACCTAGCTAGTCAACTAGTGATTTTCATCAGAGGAGCAACAATTTTTATTCATAAACATTCTCAGAACAGGAAACAAAATATTTATTAAATTAATTAAACACTGCACCTAATTTTAAATTGTGCACTTAGTTATTTCGTACAAAAAATGACAATGCATGACTATTTTATACAAAGAGAAATTTATACATTATCAAAATGCATGGGGAAAGAATATATGTCAAAACTTCATCACATATAAATAAAATTTAACTTAACCTTTAAAAGGCACCAGTTTCATGTTATTTACAAGTATATTTACATGTTACATTATATTATAATACTTCATATAAAACTTTAACATTCAAAGTACAATAAAAGGAATACTAATACTGAATTAAAGAAATATATCTAGGTGTCTTCTAATTGCAATAAATAACAGATAGAAAAGTTATATACTTTAATATAGAAAATATGTCTTGTTCAGGGAGGGGAGAGGGGTTCATATAGTCAAACGATAAAAAAGAATAACAATAAATTTAATTAATACATGCTGGAATCTAAATCAAAGTTAAAATCAATTTTTTACAAGTTTTAATAGGAATATTTAAAATGCTTAAGTAATAACAAATATGCTACGAGATTATATTTGTTTTAACCATACAGAGACATTCTGTTTAAATTTTTATATCTAATAATTTTCTATTATAACTTGGATATAACTGCAATATCAATTACTCTTTCAGTTTGCTTTAGTTGAAATGGATTTGAGAAAAGGCCAGATAAATATCAGACTACAAGCAAGAATTTCAATGAATTTAGATATTTCATGTTATGCTGAATAAGCATTTCCTTAATAAATATTAAAAGAGGTGCAATTATATATTTATATAAGAATAAATTAAATAAAATTATATAAAAATAAATGATTCTGCAACTTATATCAATGAGTTAGAATTAAAAAAAAATTAAACACAAACATATATAAATCATTCATTACACACTTTAATGATGAAGCTTATAAAAGTTAAGAAACATCATTTATTCTAACATGCATACAATTTCAGTTCTAAGAGTGTCATTAAAAAATTTGTATGTAATGAAAAAATTTACAAAACAATCTAACTTCTTGTAAAAAATTACAGCTTATGAAAAAAATTTATAAAATATCTTGTATTGACTATAAAATTTAGACTTAAACCCTTATAAGTGATAATAAGACATTATTCTGGATCTGCATGAACTTTGACAAGACGTCTAGCACCGCGATTTAAAGGTCCTTTAGGCTTAGAAAATTTTGGTTTATAAATATTTTGCTTTGGATGAATTTCATCTATAAGAAATTCCTCTGTAAGCTCCTCAGCATCATCAACTTCAATCTGTGAAAAAAGACAAGGAAATTAGACTCAGAGAGAGAACATTATTTCATCAAACACATATAAATTAATTTGAATATATTTTGTTATTCTGTTAAGGGAACCAAGGTGTGGTAAGCATTCAAAAAATTGATTTTTCACTTAGTAGCTTAAAAATTAAAATAAGTTCTGCTGATTACAAGAAACAAAACAAAACTATAATTTATGTACCTTTTATATCATGAAAAGTAAAATTTTAAGCTTAGACATATAAACAACAAGCACAACATCTATTCTAAGGACTGTCTAAAGAGCGTTTCTCGAAAATTTTATAGCATCAACATTCATGAAATTTATGATTATGCATTTAGTGCACCTAAACTTTTCCACTTAAATTGATTGGTATCTAAAAAAAGGTTTGGAAAATATGCTAATTATTGATACTTAATAATTTCCAAACTTATATATACACTGCAATTTTAAGTAGAAAAATTTAGGTTCACTAGATGTATAATCATAAATTTATTGCTCTTGTGTAAAATTTAATAAATGTAGATACTATAGAATTTACACCAAAATGTACCAAATATGGAATTGATACATAATAATTTCCAAACTCATATACACTTTTCAAAATACCATGCAACTTTAAGTAGAAAAGTTTAGGTTCACTAAATGTATAATCATTAATTTATTGCTTGTGTAAAATTTCATAAATGTAGATACTATAGAATTTACACAAAGTGTACCAAAACAGGAAAAATGGATGTGGCACTTGCTTACATCTTGATGTAAAAAAAATGTAACTTTTCATGACATTAAAGGTACATAAATTATATTATTTTGTAATCAATAGAACTCAATTTTAATGTTTAAGTAACTAAACTAAATATCGATTTTTAAATGTTTATCATGTCTTGGTTCCCTCAATGAAATTGAAAATAATGTAGACACATCTAAGTTAACAAAGAACAAAAGAAATTGTGGAAATATTAAGATTAAAACACATTTTTCAATGAAAATACACTTTGCAAAAAAATATATGCACTCATAAAATATTGAGCTACTGCCATGACACTCAGCATGCAAATGCCCATGAGTTATGCAAATGATCAAACTGTCACCTCCAATGATGCTATAGGGTTCATGTAATGCACGTGAAAACGATGTATCATGCTGCATTTAAAATGACTGGTGTTCTCACTCACAGGCAATTAGAACTGGATTTTCTGCTTTGATACTGCAAGTTGTGTATAAAGATGTCTTTGAGACATAATTAATAGTGCTAATCAATAGGTCGAATCATAAGCTTAAGGGAAGCTGGTTGATCCAACAGGCATATTAGTTGCCATCTTGGTCAGAGCGATATAGTAGTTGCTCAATGTTGGCAACAGTGGATTGGAGAAGGCACATGTAGCCATTGCAGGGGCTCAGGATGCTCTAGACATACAATTGCTTAAGAAGGTTGAGCAATCAGGAGAGGAGCCTTGTGGACACCAATGGTGTCACTATCAGTTATTTGAAGGCATTTTGCATCCTCCATGCATCCTGTATCAAGGGATATTATTCGGAGACAACTGGCAGAAGGCTGAATTAAGTGTCAAAGTCCATTAAAGTGCTTACCACTAACCTCTCAATACAGGTAGAGCAGTTTGGATTGGTGCCAAGCTCGGTCAGCCTGGACAGTATTCTATTGGAAGTATGTTGTCTTAGCGATAAATCCCACTTAGTGACTGCCACATACATGTGTGGGGGAGGACTGACCAGTGTTCCGACCCTGCATTTGTTGTCAAGTGGCACATGACCACCACATGTGGTGTGACAGTTTGGGGAGCCATATTATGAGATAGCCAATCTGATGGTTCACTTGTACATCAACAATATTTTGCAGCCGATTGTTCTGCCTATGTTGTCAAGCCACCTAGGTTCCATTTATCAACAAGACTGCATTTGACCATGTATTGTATGGCTTTCTCAACAATGTTGTTGAGGATTTTATACCCTCTCATCGCCATTCAGATCTCCAGATCTATCACCAAAAGAACACATCTGGAACATGCTGGGATGGCAATTGCAGCCATCTCAGAATATCACTGAATTAGCTGACCAGTTGCAACATTTGTGTTCCAATAATAAATTACTTAAAATATTTCCTAATTTTAAAATTGTTATGAAGATGATTTTATTTTTTTAGACATGTGCTTACGTCTAGAGTGTGATTCTGTGTCACCATGTATTGCCAATTTTTTTTTTACTAAGCTGTATATTCTATATATTGTGCTTCAATCCAGATTAGATATTTGCAGCAGATAGTGTTTTTCAGGTATTTTCTTCAAAATTCTAAAATTTTCAGAATTTTCATTTTGGCATTTATTAACATAAGGTTTTATAATTTTTCTCTCTCTTTTTTTTCGGTCGTAGTGGTGTGATGTTGCAATAAATCATAACACCTTTAATTATCTTTTAAATTTCGTCCTATTAATAATTTCTAACTTTAACCCTTTGCGAACGGTGGCATGAGAGTGCTACGCCTCCGAACTGTTCCCTAAGGAAGGCTAATTTTATGCGCTAAGCCTAACTCTTGAAAAAATTCACAAAAATCACCTGTTCAACACAGCAATCTACTGTTTTCGGGAATAAAAGAAATACTTATTTTCTATTTGATGTATATTTCTCATACGAATCTCAATACAAAATACTTGTTCATTACTTTTACTATGAATTCTACTATTCATCATCTAAAAATATGCATAGCTGCCAACACTGAATGGCTGAAAATCTGTAGATTATTATTCACAGAAAAAATTCACGACTTTAGGCAAATTCATCATAAAATAAATACATCATACTTAAAAAATTGGAAAAAATAACCTAAAACAGGGAAGAGTAAATAAGGCTAATAGTGGGAAAATGACATAATTAAGAAATTAACCTTTAAAATTAACCAATATATGAAAATAAGCTAGTTTAGTCAAGTTAATATGCAACAATAAGGAGATGGATGGAAAAGGATAATTACATACTCTCGGCAATGCCCACGGAAAAAAATTAATTTTTCATGATCGTACTATTTATTTAAAAATAATTAAAACATTAACCTTTATAATCAACCAAAATATGAAAATAAGCTAGTTTAGTTAAGTTAATATGCAACAATAGGGAGATGGAGATCGATGGAAAGGAATAATGGCGTAATCTCGGGAACGTCCGCGAAAAAAAAAACCGAATTTCACAATTGTACTATTTATATGAAAATAATTAAAAAATAAACCTTTATAATCAATATAAATATGAAAATAAGCTTGTTAAGTCAAGTTAATGTGCAACAATAGGGAGATGGAGATCGATGGAAAAGGATAGCGTACTCTCGGAAATGCCCATGAAAACAAAAACTGAATTTCACGTTCGTACTATTTATGAGAAAATAATTAAAAAATTAGCCTTTATAATCAACCAAAATATGAAAATAAGTTAGTTCAGTCAAATTAATATGCAACAATAGGGAGATGGAGATCGATGGAAAAGTATGATTGAGTACTCTCGGCAACGGCCGCAAAGAAAACAAAAAGAAATGAATTTCACAATCATACTCTATATATGAAAATAATTAAAAAGTTAACCCTTATAATCAACCAAAATATGAAAATAAGCTAGTTTAGTCAAGTTGATGTGCAATAATGAGGGGATGGAGATAGATGGAAAAAGGCAATTGTGTACTCTCAGCAAAGCCCGAAAAGAAAGACTGAATTGCGCAATCTTATAATTTAAGAGAAATATAATTTGTTTAGTAAAATATTTCTTTATTTTTACTCACCCTATAAAAATAAATTAGGTCTGTTGTTCTGATATGAAATCATTAGAAGAAAATGGATGTAAACTGATAATTTTGGACTCTCAGCAAAAAGCAGGGAATATGAATTGAATGGTGGGATGCATGGATTTCATGGGATTTTCAGTAGTTTTGGGAGTAATGTCCATAAAACCATAGAAAGTCGCCAGAAAGGAAGTGAAGAAAATTCGTTTATCATTTTTAGAGGAAGAGGGAACATTTTTAGGGAATTTTTGTAGCAGAATCGGGAAAAAGTAGGAACTTTTAGCTTGTGAACAAAAAATCGGAAGAAATCAGTTTCCGATCGGAAGATCGGAATGATGCCCGAAAATCAGCAACTTTCTTCAACTAAAAAAATTAATTTATTTATCTAAATTAGGCAGCATAATATTGTGACTAATTCCAAGTATGCTCAAAAACTCAAAAGAATTCAGATCTTTCAAATCTCCTGTCCAAACATCATTCGCAGAAATAGGTACTGAAGCTGGCAGCGTTGTAATAATAGTATGCCCAGAATTTGAAGAATCACTTACATTTTCATATTCATCTTCAGAAATACCACAGTTCCATGAATCTTTACTATCTGCATCACTTTCATTACTGCCCGGTTCATTTATCATATGAGGATATTCTTCCACAGAAAGAAAATATCCTAGCCCAGCCATTCTTTTATCCGAAATAATCAAATTTCACTGTAGCGCATTCTTCTAAAACTAAAAAAAAAAAAAATTCTCTTATATTCCTATGATTCACCAACGAAATCATAAAGTGGAAAACAAAACGAGAACCGAAACTCAAGTACAAAATAGCAGAGGATACGAGAAGTGCTGTCTATTTGTTTATATTACAAAACCATGTTTCACAGCTCCAGATGGAGTAATAATTCATTGGATCCTACCCTATGCCAAGGTCAAGTATCTGCAAAATCTATTGGAGTTGTTCGCATGGACATTTAACGTCATCGAATAAACAAATACATTCAAATATAAACGTTTCATATGAAAACGTGCATCCGTGACGGCCATCCTTTATGGTAAAGTTTTCTCTGGACGGTCATCACGCGAATGCATGATGACTGTCCTTGTTCGCAGTTGATGCGCAGGCGTTTTAACCGTAACAACCTTGGAAACCCTTTAAATTTGAAAAAACGCCTTTTTCCTCCAGTTGCAATTAAGATCGTGTAGTGTGAGGTGAGGGTTGTCACCTTCTTGAGGGGCGTGTCCACCATCTTAAGAATAAGAAAAATATCTAAAAAAAAATAAAAAAAAATTGATATCTGCCAGCATCTGCTCTATTTGGAGAAAGAATAAGGCTGTGTCCTATTTATTTTCATGGTGGAAGTTGAAAGAATGTAATGAATTCCTTATTAATCCTTTATCTGTGTTATGATGACCATTTTACAGTAATTTAAAGTACATTGGTAAAGCAGGCATGGCTTACATATTGTTTATTCTTAGAAATTGAAAATGACTTAACATATAAACAAATGATTGAGATCGAATCCATGAATATATATATATATATATATATATATATACATTTAAATTTCGTAAAATATGAAACTCTATGTATAGAGCTTTGTGCAATCTACTCCATTATATTTTGTGTAATTAACTCTATTTTGTTGTGTGCAATCATCTCTATTTTATGAAGAAGCCTATAATGAAATTTTTCAACACATGTGATATAATTTTCTTGTATTCAATATATGCCACAAAAGAGTGGAAACACCTATATCGAATATCTATTTTCTAAGCCAGAATTCAAGGTAGGATTGTTGAGTTGCAAAAATGTATCTGTGTTCTATATTGACGAAATATCTGTGATGTTTGCCCTTGTTTTGATTAGTGATGCTCATCCCTCTATTACCCTTGCACAAAGAGAGCATAATGAGATAAAACTTTGCACATTTTGCTTAAAGCATTATGGATTTGAAGACGATTATTAAATAAATAAAGTTTTTTTAATGTACTATGTGAATATTTTGAAGGTATACCTCTATTAAAATTTTTGTTTCCATTTTACAAAAATTAGTTTTATTTAACCTATTAACACATATTGCAAAATGCAAGCATTGATTTTTTCAGAAATACCTGTTTTTGCTCACTTTTTAGTTTATTTGCAAATAATTAAAACTCAATGAAAAGTTTTTATTTTGGAGTAGCTAACAGTTCCATAGAAATAGTGCTTTCACCAGATACAAACTCTGAATCTTGAGAACGCGAATTAGCTGAGCAAAAACTTAAAAACTTTAATTTAAAACTTATTTTAATTTGAATTTTTAAAGTTTTAAGCTTAAATTTATTAATTTTAACAAACATGTTTAAAAAATTAAAATAAAAAATTTACAAATTTTCATTAAGTTAGAACCATTGGAAAATTCTCTCCCCTTACCAAATACACTTTTTTGGGAGCTTTATGGACTCCTCCCCCTCCGCCGCTATTACTTGCAGCTTTTGTTCGATTTATTCCACTATTTGTAGTTTTAACCTGTTCAGGACCAGCATGTTATATATACATCATAGAGCTTCCTTGGCCAGTTAGTGCATATTTAGTACGAACGTTAGATGTTTACTGGAGCCCATTGAGGTATATGTGCAACGGCAAACTGGAAAGTTTTTACCAAAAATCTTAAGCAACACTAGATGGCGCTAGAACCACGTAATTTTTGCAAAGCTAGTTCCTTGGATGATTAACCTTCAAATTTCAGTTTCCTTTTCTGCTTTTCATTAAGATGCTGACTAAGTTAATAATATAAATGTGCAAGCATTTGTAGTTGTCTGGCAATTTAAAAGGCACACTGACTGAGAAATTTAAAGAAATTTTTCTATCATGGTAGTTGTTTTGTGCTTATTTTAATGGAAAGGTCATGTGTGGTATGTTTAGCATGTTAAATGGGAGGGAGAGGAAATTTGCATCGATGAAAGTTTATTTGCATGGAAAGGAAGATTAGGTTTCCTGCAATATATTCCATCAAATTGCTCACAATATGGAATTAAAATTTATAAACTAGGTGAGCCAATTTCAGGTTACATATGGAACTTTTTGGTGTATACAGGGAAAGAGACAACTTTTGGAAACAAGCAAATTGTATGGAGAAAGCATAATAAAGACTTTATTAGCAAACTTTATTAGCGGTCATGGATATAATCTGTATCTCAACAGATTTTTTGTTTCTCCGGAACTAGCATTACATCTTATTTCAAATCAAACAAATGTTTGTGGTACGGTGTCGAAGCACAGGAAAGGTATGCCTAAAAACTTACCACGGAAGTTTCCAAAAAATCAAATCTTGGCATTCAGAAGAAAAGTGTAAATATTTTTGGGTTCAAAGATAAGGAAAAAGATGTAGTGATGTTAACAACTTTCCATGAAAATAATATAGTATCCATTGGCAAAAAAAAACAGGAATACAAAAGAAGACATTTTGAAACCACATTGCGTGGTTGATTATAATAAGAATATGAGTGGAATAGATAAGGGAGATTCAGTAATGCACTATTACCCAGCATTCAGAAAAACAGTAAAATGGTATCGAAAGTTATTTTTTGGTTTCTTAGACATGACAGTATTAAATTTGCACATATTGTTTACAAAACAAACTGGCGAAAAGCTTACAGCATTAGAGTTTAAATCTAGGGTTATTTATCAAATTATTGAAAAAGACAATGAACCTAAAATGGGAAAATCAATATCAACATCTCCAGTGCCTAATCCTTTGCGGTTAACTGGTCAATATTTCCTTAGCTTACATGTTAATATAAATGGGAAAAAATCTCGAAGAAGGTGTATAATTTGTTTTAAAAGTTCCCCGAAAGAAAAGTTCTACAAGCAATCGTTTTATGAGTGCAAAATTTCTAATGTAGGACTCTGTATTGAACCCTGTTTTGAAAAATTTCACACGCTACAAAACATTCAATAGAGATGTCTGATTATGTAAAAAATTGCAGGATACGTATAATATTATGTTTACAATAATGTTATATTTTATATTTAGAATAAATGCTATTTTTAGATCTGTAGTATTATTTAGATTTTTGAGTTTAGAAATAAGTTTTCATTTAATTGCTTTATAACTGTATTTCTGCTATATTTTGTATTATACAGAACAACCTCGAATATTTGGGGGAAAAGTCCAGATTTTCAAGGTTTTTTTTTCTTTTTACTATTGGACTGACAAAGTCATGGATTTAATTTAACAGGGTAAGATTATTTATATGGTCGACTTTCTGAACTCTGAAATGAGACAAAACTTTAGACCGGATAGAAATATGGACAGCCGTAGATAAGGGCTCATGGTTGGAGTGGGAATTACATTATTAGCATTACCCCCCCCCCCCCAAAGTCATGATGCCCGAAGAATTATTTTGTGTAAAATATACATCTTTATTTAAATACTGATTTTTTTATTATCAAAAGTTCCTTTCCTCATTATTGAAATAAACATTTTTCTGAAACAATGTAATTTTTAATATTAAACACTTTAAAACTTTATCATAACATTTTATTTCAGATTGTTCAATTAAATCTAAATCCCGAAAATTCGTATTAACGCTCAAAGAAACTTATTTTGTTCACTTCATAGTACAAATCCCATTCTTCAATGTATTCTGTTTTGTCTCAAGAATCCCTTCCCCCTCTCAATATCTGACAAGTTTTTCATTCTCGTCAAACCTCCTGTCAGCTTCAAATCGACTGTATATTTTGCTTTTTGTTTAGAAAGTCATATTTACATACTAGAAATAGCAAATAAATAACTAAATATCGTATTGCAGAGAACCGAGCAACAAGGTCATTAACACACTGACCTCTCAAGGGGGTCAGCTGCATTTATGATTACGAACTAAGCAAATTCCTTTCTTCGCTTTCCCTGCCCCACAACATCTCGGTGCTACGGCAGCTTAGTAATGACTCATCGTATTTTAGAAAAAAATCATTGAGAGGAGAGATATTTTACTTTTTTAGAAAAGATATTTATTTTATCTACTGCGATATTTTTTACATATTTGACTATAAAAGTTTTTCCTTTTATCAGAGTCATCAGCCTTCTTAAGCATAACATTATATAGATGCTAGAAAATAAATAAAATTTTTGAGTTCTTATTATTTGTTTTTCATTTTGTTAACAGCAAAGGCGGTTTAAACACATTTACACCTTTAAATATATCGGTAAAAGTGCTAATCCTCGCACTTTATTAAATCTCGGTGCTGCATTAAATTCTTCAGGCTTTTCATAAAATCTCGACAAAGCCGATATAACAGAAGTTCTGCACTGTGATGATGATACGCAAATCATAAATAAATTGAGTGATGGTGAAATTCGCGATATGATATTAAATAAAAAAAAAGAGCAAAGTAGTAACAATAAATGTGGAGAAGAAAAAATACCCATTCATAATCTTGTGCAAACAATCGATCATGCAATTAAAGTTCTTGAACAAAGAAGCTTTATAACCGAGCAGAAATAATGTCCATCTACAGGATAAAAAAAACAGCTTTCCCATAACTCAAAATTAATAAAATCACAAACGTTAATTCAAATATTTAAAGAAAACGATAAAATGTAATTTTATCATTTCGTTTCATTCATACATTCTAGATTATTAATGCGTCGAAAGCCCAGGACGGCCAACTCGTCCGAGGACATGAGCAGCAAGATGGACGATTATTAATGTGTATACTTTTTCTTTGAAATTTCTTTTGTCCCATTTTTTGTATTAAATATGTTTTAATTGATTAACTTAACTTTTGTCATTATTTTTAGTAAAAATAGTGCTTTATAGTGTATTTAGTTAATATTAGGTTTGAATTTTATTCAAACTCTATAATACAGAAAAATTGTAAATCCGGAATAGGCAAAGTCCGGATTTTCGAGGTTATACTGTATCTACATTTTATATTGCTAAACAATTACTCATTCAATTGGTAAGTTGGTGTCTATATGACAATTCAATTATAGATATATTTCAAAGTAAAGTTGATTTAATATGATATTTTTGCCGTGTTAGGCTTAGCTGAAAAAAAAGTGCCTGTGCCTGGAGTAGCAGACGATTCTTGCTGAGTGCGGGTCTGCAGAAAAGCTGCTTCCTTCACTCTCCAGTCACGAACAGGCTAAAGGAGGAATTGAAAAGTATCGTTATGCAATGATGACAACAGTGCCTAATATTATAAGGAGTTAAACTGCAGATTGCAACATCACATTACCATTGAATCATATATCATTTTTAATGATAAGTTACGCATATTGACGCTTAACAGTTTCCAAATATATAACTTGCAAAATGTATCTGGATGAGTCTGGACCTAATAAAGCAAAAAAATAAATGTTTTGCTATATAAAATTGCAATATCTCAGCTCAGAGCAGTACATTTATCTTCTGTATGTAAAAATACAACTGATAAATTGTATAAAATTGTCTACAGCAGATTGTCTCAAAATATTTTTACCAAACATGTGTGCCTTAACCTTGATAACTGAATCACCGAAGCTCTGAACACAGCAAGAATAAATAGTACATGTAAACTTGAGGAGATACTAAAGCACTCGCCCCAGGGCTATAGAGGGTTGAAAGCCCAGACCACACGACCAACCCAAGGGTTTATGGTAACTATTTGTGTGGCCGGTGGGCTATAGAGGGTGGCAAAACTATTTAAGGGAAACTGTGGCCAATATCAGTCATGACAGTTTTCTTCAAGCTCATGACCTCTGTTTACTCTGTAAGACAAAACCATTGAGATATTTTGTTGAGTGGGTTGAAAAAAAGTGTCCATTATCAATACAATTCTCTTGCTTTTCGGTGACATTTTGCACATTTATCAGAATTTATATTTGAAGGCAATTACTGATTTCCATTTCATTACAAACATTTTTATTTTGTCTTGTTCCACTAGAAAAGGAACATTGTGGCTTTTTTTTTAGGTTCTGAGGTAATAAAAAATGTTCTTTCTGTTTGTAATGAGAATTTCCATCCGGTCATAAATGCAAACATAATTTTAAAATTTATGTATTTAAATTTTTTATTAAAGCTAGAATTATTGCAAAAGTAACTCCCTATCTAATACATTTTTCTGATGGCTTTAAGTGCCCTTATAGTAACTCACAGTAGAGTTCTAGCTATTAGAAGGCTGTCCTTATGTATGTTATTTGCATTTAGATGATGAAGATAGTTCATATTGTTTCCAAAACTGGTTACTTTCTTTGCTAAATTTTATATTTTTCTTACTTATTATTCTTATTCACACTTTTAAAACAATTTGATCGAAATCAATTTGCATTTCACTGATGAATTAGCTCACGTAGCCTCTGAAATCCATCACCTCCTTCATTTTTTGTTATAATCTTATTGTTACAGTATTATTTTTACAGTAATTCGTATTCACTAATATTTTTAATGTAGTAAACGAATGTCATTTGATTTTAGTTAATGAAGTTAGCTGATATAGTCTTCAAAACCAGTTACATTCTACATATTTTGTACTAAATTCTTTATTTCACAGTTGTTTATTCACTAGTATTTTTTTAATTAGTTTAATCAAAAGATACTTGAATTTAGTTGGAATTAGAGCAAGCAGAAGAGCGTGAAAAGTACAAATGTATGATATAAAAAATCAAACTTTTTAAATAATCTGCTAAAAAATACTTTGTTAAAAATAGCACAAAATGCTTATAAAAGAATCAACAGGTTTCAAATGCTAAAAAGAGCATCTTCATCAGGATAGAAAGACCATATCAGAGAATGGAAAGAACATGTCTGTTAACATGCATCAGCATTTTGCTGGCGTGGTTGTTGTCTTTATCCTGACAAAGAAGACTCTATTTAGTCTTTGAAACCAGTTGATAATTTTTTTTTATAAAATTGCGTAGAATTATTCTGACAGCAATTTGAGCAAAAACTCATACATTTATATAATGCATAGAAATATAACCTGAAAAACCTTGATATCTGGTGGTTTTCTATTTTTTCAGAACAGAACAAAAAACTTAAACTCCATTAATTTCATAGTAAATCCACCCAATTTACATAACAATACTAAGAAAATACAAAATAAAATGCATGAAACGAACAAAAATAAGTTTAAGAAACAAATTGCATACTTCATAACCTATTCACCTGTTTATATCTTACAATATAGAGGTAAAAATGAATTCTAAGTTTCCGAATTTTTTTAAAAGAACCCAGAAAAGAACACAAATCTGAATGTTAGGCACATAGTTTTTTTTTCCTTCTGGAACATAAAAAAGAACATGAACATGGGGTGAGAAACTTTGATTCGAACGAATTTCTTTTTCAAAAAAGGAATTTTGAATAAGAACTCATTCATTTTTTAATCCAGATTTTGATTTTCAATGTGATCCAATTTAAAAGGAATGGGCACAACACTGGTTTAAATTGCTATGGGAAACAGTGCTATATTATATAGATGATGTTAAATTACACTGTGCAACTGGCATAGTTGGGAATGGATGCTTATTTAGGATCTGGGCAATGTTAGGCAATTATTTCTAGTGCTATAATAAATGTTTTTAAAATGCAAAATCTTGCAGGCTCATGGTCTTCAAATCTCATCATTGTATAATCTCCAGTTTAAACAATATTAGAGTATAAAATTTAATTTTGCCCAACTACGGCTAAAACATACTTTATCATTACAATAGTGTTAAAATTGAAACACTGCAATAATTTTTTTAATTGTTAAGAACCAGATAGGAGAAAAAATTGTGCAAAATTCTAAAAAAAAATTCTTGTCTAAAGTATACCAAACTTGTCCAGAAATTCTTTATACCAAATTTGGAAGCGGTAGCTCATATGAATTCTTTCTTCGCAACAGTGTACACACACAGTTAATGTCTTTCATTATTTATCCTATTAAACCATAGAAAGTAATATAGCAAAAACCAATATAAAATAAAATAAAAACCTTTTTAGCCAGCTCTATTCCTATTTTGTTTTCTATCACATTAAGCAGAGGTGCTTTGCAACTGGAGTAAAGCATGCGTTCTTTGACAGAGCAGTTGTAACCAGGTACAGAATAAATAAACACTGTAAATAGATAGATAAAGAGAAAAAATTAATAAAAGCATTATGAAATTCTTTCTCTTATGCTAAAGTAATTTTTCCTTTTAAGTTTGTTTCAAGTGGTAACCAAATTACATCTTATGATTAATTTCAGAAAATTACAAGCATCTTAAACAAAACTCCTCCAATTAATATGATTGTTTATATTTTTTATATTTTTCCATGATTTTTCACATAAACATAGTAAACTACATAATGATCTGTAATAAATCTTTCACATATAATTTGCTTTGTTTTCAGAAATAAAGATAAATTTTCAACTTTCTTCACTTTTTTTCAACTTTTCAACTTTCTTCATGCTAAAACAATCACCAGACCAAAGTTGTATTGTCAATTACTAACAAAATTGATTTTGGTACACTAGTCATAAAAATATTTTTCAGATACTCCAATAAAATATAGAAAAATTCATGAAAAAGTCATTCATGCCATTTTGTAAAAATGGCATGAATGTGTATTTTGATTAATACACATTCATGCCATTTTTACAAAAAAAGTTTAGCTGTTACATAATTTGTAAATATACTGACAAAATAAACATATGTTATGATGATATAACTATTATGGTGCAATTTGCAGTAAACTAAGTGTACAATATTATATTAGCAGTGTGTTAGTTTTTGTATAAATTTTTAAAGAGATCTTCGATGACAAATTTCACCTTCAACTGATGAGGATGTTTTCTTAGTATCACCTGAACCTGTTACAAAGTTGCCAAATGATGCATTTAGTGGTGATACTGAAAGATTTGCCTTGAAAATAAAGTTTGACAATGAACTATGGCATTATCTAAACCTATATTAATTCACTGAATCCGCGGTGCGGATTATCAGCGAGTGCCTGCGCGAAAAAATTCTTTTTTTTTTTTCAATTACGAACCTCAAAAAACAAAACAAAAATTTAATCCAAGCCAACAAAACAGGGAAAATACGAGCGGGCGAGTGTATCAATCCACTCTTTTAAGGTCACTAACCTGTCCCCTCTACGTAGTACATACGTATTCTCTCGGCCTGCTAGTGGTGTCAGTTGCCAGTAGGCGTGTTTAGTGATCAGTCATGTTTTATGTTTCTTTGTCAGTGCTCAAATTTAGTGTTTGTTAGTTCCTAAAATTAATAATGGCTGAAAAACGAAAGAAAGTTGTATTAACGATTACCCAAAAACTTGAAATGATTTCTAAAATAGGAAATGGCGCTTCAAGGAAGCAGATGTGTTTGGATTACGAGATCGGGGAAACAACAGTGTGAGACGTTTTAAAGCAAAAAGACAAACTGTTGGCCTTTGCATCAGTGTCGGACAGTGCTTCTGGGATGAAGAAACGAAAAGCAATGAAGAAATCCACCTATAATGAACTTGACTCAGTATTATTGGAATGGTTAGCTCAGGTGCAAAGTGAGGGCACCCCAGTGTCTGGTCCTACCATTGCAGCGAAAGCAAAAATTTTTTTTGGTTTGTTAGGCCTGGAAGGAAATTTTGATGAGTCGTCCGGTTGGTTACATCGTTTTAAGAAATGTCATGGAATTAGAGAGATTGGTGTACAGGGAGAGAAGCTGAGTGGTGATCAACAAGCAGCTGATGATTTTCAATGTGATTTTGAAGAGTTTGTGTTGTCTGAAGATCTGTCATATGAACAAATTTATAATGCTGATGAATCAGGGCTTTTTTAGAAGCGTCTTTCCACTCGTACTTTAGCATTTGAAAGTGAACATCAAGCGGCAGGTTACAAAAGTAGCAAGGAAAATATTACAATCTTGCCATGCAGCAACGCTGCGGGTAGTCACAAACTTAGGCTTCTTGTAATCGGTAAATCTAAAAAACTGAGGTCTTTTAAGGGGACAAGAGCAGAAAATTTACCAGTTGATTATATCAACCAAAAAAAAGGTTGGATGAACCGGCAGATTTTTCAAGAATGGCTTGAAAAGATTTTTATACCTCAAGTACGTAAACATCTTGACTAAAAAAATTTGCCAAAGAAGGCTGTTTTGTTAATTGACAATGCGCCTTCACACCCAGCTGCAAGTGTGCTTAACCCTTTCACGACGGTTGGTACGCCCGCGCGCTAGTTGCGAACTTGCATTCAAGGACTTTCGCACTCGTGCCGGAGAGAACTTTACCCTAAACGGCCGAGTGGCACGTATCGGTGTTTCTACGTGAAACATTTTCATTTGAATTTATTTGTCTACTAGATGGCGTTAAATGCCCGTGGAAGCAACTTAAATGTATATTGTAGATGTTTGACCTTGGCACAAGGAGAATCTAATGAATTATTTCTCCATTTGGAGCGGTGAAACATTGTTCTGTAAAGTAAACAGACTCTTGTAAAGTAATAGTAAACAGTACTTCTCGCAGCATCAACAATTTTATAATTCAGTTCCGGGTCTCGTTCTGATTTTAGCTTTTAATGATTTCGTTCCTGAATTTCAGGAATATAAGAGTATTTTTTTGGGGGTGGAGGGAGGGGTTAAAGGAATGTGCGACACTGAAATGATTAGGCTATTTCGGATAAAAGTATGGCTGGTTTGAGAATTTTTCTTTCTGTGGAAGAATATACGCGTATGGTAAACAAACCAGATAGTAATGAAAGCAAAGCAGATAGTGAAGATCCGTGGAACAGTGTATTTCTGATGATGAATCTGAAAATGCAATTGATTCTTCAGATTCTGAGCGTACTATTATTACAACGCCGCCAGCTTCAGTTGTTGTTTTTTCGAATGATGTTTGGACATGTGATTTGAAAGATCTGAATTCTTTGGAATTTTTGAACATACCTGGAATAAATCACAATATCATGCTGCCTAATTTAGATAAGGAACTTTATTTTTTTAGCATATTTTTTGATGATGAACTAGTAGAATTTATCGTAAAAGCAACTAATGAGTTTGTAAAGAAAAAATGGGAGAAAAATCTCCTTTCTCCTTCCACATTTAAGACTCCACCTGTTTCAAATGTATTTACACCTGTGACAGGAAACGAATTTCATGTGTTTCTAGCACTAGTAATTTTGACAAGCACTGTCTGAAAACCAAATCTTAAAATGTACGTTTCTAAGAATCCAATTATCAGTACTCCTTTTTTTAATTCAGTTATGAGTCGCGATCGATTTATAGGAATATTACGTTACCTTCATTTTACTCTTGATAGTAATGCCCAAAAACTAGATAAATTGAAACCTGTGTTAGATGCATTTGTTTCAAAATTTAAATCTATATACACTCCTAGAAGAAATGTGTTCATTGATGAATCTTTGTTCTCATGGAAAGGAAGGCTGGCATTTCGTGATTATATCCCCTCGAAAAGGTCCAGATATGGAATAAAAATATATAAATTGTCAGAATCGGAATCAGGCTATAAATGGAATTTCCTTGTGTATACTGAAAAGGACACGGAATTATCAAGCTCTGATGGTGGGTATGGAGAACATGTTGTGAAAACATTTCTAAGTGAACTTTTAGGAAAAGGATATACTTTGTATTTGGATAAATTTTTTACCTCTCCTGTACTTGCAAAGTATTTGTTGTCTAAGAATACGCATATATGTAGTACAGTTTTAAAAAATGGGAAGGACATGCCAAAGAATTATCCATCTATACCTAAAACATATATACACTAAAATTTTTAATATTTTGATAAAAGAAAATTTGTATAAAAAATATACATTAAATAGAAAATAAGTATTTCCTTTCTTTCTGAAAAAAGTAGAATGCTGTGTTGAACGGGTAATTTTTAGTGAATTTTTTTCGAGAGTTAGGCCTAGCGCAAAAAATTAGCCGTCTTTTGGGAACAGTTCGGAAACGAAGAGCTCCGTCCTTTGGGCAATGGCAGTTTCGGAATGCCGCCGTCCCAAAAGGGTTAAATCTTCTGATGAGCAAATCTTCGCAAAGTTTTTGCCCCCAAATGTTACTGCGCTGATACAACCTATGGACCAGGGAGTCATTGCAACCATGAAGAGAACATACAGAACAAAGTTATTACAGTCAAAAATAGAAGAAGAGTGCACTCTCAAAGAATTTTGGAAGAATTATACAATTTTGGATAGCATTTATGATATTACGTCTGCATGGGATTATATCAAACCCTCAACCCTTGTCAAATCATGGAGAAAAATCTTTCCGAGTATCGAAACAAATGTCACCCAAAACATTTGTGAAGAAGGGAATGAGGTCATGCTGACCGCTACACTTGTTGACCTACTGACATCCATTCCGGGAGGTGAGAATATCGCCGAAGAGAACATAGAAGAGTGGCTGGAATGCGAAGCAAGTGAGCAGGGGTTTGAACGACTGACTGACGTAGAGATAACAAACAAAGCAATGGGAGTGAACGAGAATGAAGAAGAACAAGGTGAAAGTGAAGAAGACGAGGCACCTGCGCGGATGACACACAAAACTGCTTTGCAGCACGTAGACAGATTGCTTCAATATTTAGAGGAACAAGACGACGACACACCTCTGGCAGAAAAGCTCATGTTAAGGAAAGTACAATCTAGAATAAAGAAAAGGTGTTTCGAAAGCAAGAAGCAAAAATGAGTGACTGATTTTTTTTTAAAAAGATGTAACTGAACACTTTTTGTTAACAGTACAGTATTGTTTTTTCGTTTTGTTTACTGTTCATTTTACTGATTTAGAGGTTTTTGGGTTATCCGTGATTTTCGCTATCCGCGGTGCCCTTGCCACCCAATTCTGTGGATAATCGGGGCTCTACTGTACATTGCTTTCTTTTTTCTTTATGTGTAAGTGATATATTCTTAATTTATAAATATGTTTTTTTAACATTCGCAATGTTTGAAAGAATTTTCTGCCCATAATGGCTTTGGCAATTGCTTTAAGAAAGAAAACTGTATTATTAAAATAAGTGTCTGTTAAATACAATTTAAATTACTTGGTATAAATTTAGCCAAATGTAAAAATGTATCAACTATAATTATGAGCATACTTTAGCTTTTCATTTTAAATCACTAATTTAATTCAAGTGTTGAATTAGTGTACCATCTATCCTGAAACCAGCACCATGTATGTATAAGTATTGAAGGGTTCATGTCCATTTTTCAAAATAAAATTCCCTGCTTCATTAAAACTCCAAATATTATATACTACTATTATAATGCCAATTTCAAAAAATAATTTTAGATTTAACTGATATTTACTGCGAATACATGACAGTGAGAAAAGAAAAGCATTAAAAATAACTCCAAATTTTCTATATTTCTATACAATTTTATCTACATATACAGTACAATCTCGAAAATCTAAATTTTGCCAATTTTGGATTTTAAAATTTTCCAGATTATAGAGTTTTGAAAAAATTAAAACTGAATATCAACTCAATACACTATAAAACATTATTTTTAGTAAAAATAATGACAAAAAGTCAAGTTAACCCATTAAAAAATATTATTTAATACAAAAAAAACTGGAACAAAAGAAATTTTAAGAAAAAATATACATATACAAACTTGCCGACCGTCCAAGAAGTTACCTTACACCTTTCTGGTAGGTCGGACGGTCTGGGTTTCAACATATACAAGAAATAAAAAGAAAAATAAGTTTACATTTTATCATTTTGTTTAAACATTTGAACTAATGTTTGTTGTTTCATTAATTTTGGTTTGTGGGAACGAAGTTTTTCTTTTATCCTGTAGGTAGATGGGCATTATTTCCTGTTTGGTTATGAAGTTTCTTTGTTCAAGACGTTTAATTGCATGATTGACTGTTTGTATATGATTATCAATAGGTATTTTTTCTGTCAACACCCTCCCACACACACACTACCACCACACACCTCAATTCGATGGTGAAATGTTTCCATATTTTTTACTTTCTCATACTATAGAATAAAGTGTTGTTTTCACAAATATTTTCTATTTTGAGATTTTGATGCCAACACATGTTTTAGGACCTGCTGAATACATTTCGACTATTTTAGAGTATTGTTCATCTGCTGTCGATTGCTAGTGTATACGATAGCTGCCATAAATACTGATGGATTTTCACAAAACTTTATATCTGGCTTTGTTATCAAAAAATCTGGAACCAGATAGAATTTTTTGAAATTCGAGTGAAACCTTTTTCGAGTGAAATTTCATATGTTCTATGACAGCATAAGACAAAAGTTTGCATAATCATGCATGAAAGGTATTATTTATGACTCAATGATCATGAAACTTCACAGCTTCAATCATTATAGTGATGCCACTCAGCTGATGAAGATTTTAGTAGTGAAGAAAGAAAATATCAGTAGTTTTAAGACTTTTTCAGTAGTCAGGTTAAGAAATGAAATATATATGCTCACATAATACAAAAATGCATATACATAAAGTTATTTAAGCAGATATATAATTATACATTAATATATATATATATATATTTGAAATGTAATAATAAGAATTAAGTAAAAATTAAAAAAAAAATACAATTCAAGTAATATTAACATCACCATTTTACGAGTTTCTGTGGTAACATTCATTATATATATATATATATATATGTTTTTATCCAGTTAAAAATACTTTATATTGAAATGAAACATTTCAGTTTGGTAAAGCACACATTTTCACTAATGATAATAACAAATATTAATTTTTAATAAAAAATAAAATATAGCAATGTATTTATAGATGTGAATATATCAATTTTAATATATCCTTGCCAAAATGGTTGCTTTTTTTTTATTTGCTTAAATCATTATTTTAATACCACTTTTTGGAAAATATCCTTTCAAAGGGTTCATACCCATTTTTCAAAATAGGAAAATATGTATTATGCAAAAATAATTAAAAAAATAACCTTAATAAGTAACCAGAATAAAAAAATAAGCTAGTCCAGTCAATCTAATATGCTACATTTAGAAGACGGATGGTAAAAGATACTAATGGACTCTAGGAGATGCAATTTACGTGAACATATGCGAAAATAATTAAAAAATCAACCCTTAATAATAGCCAAAATATGGAAAAAAGCTATTTTAGTCAATCTAATATGCAACATTTAGAAGATGAATAATAAAGATACTAATGGACTCTAGGCAATTCATAGGAACATAAAGTGAATTGCGTAATTGTGTTGTTTATGCGAAAATAATTAAAACATTAATCCTAATAATTAATCAGAATATAGAAATAAGCTAGTTTAGTCAATTCTAATATGCAATATTTAGAAGATGGAGATAGATGGAAAAAGATACTAATCGACTCTCAGCGATTCACGAGAACATAAACTGATTGTGCAATTGAACTGTTTATGCACAAACAATTATAAAATCAACCATTCAGCGATTTATGCAAAATTTTACAACTTTTAAAAGCACATTTATTACTTCCATGAAAAAAAAAAAACAATCTTTTGCATTCCATACAGTGGTAAATCATCATTGTCACGGTGATTTGATTAGCACTACAGTGCATGTGGCAGTAAATCCCGGTTGTCACGTTAATTGGACTGGCCTCATGCAGCTGTAAATCCCCATTGTTATGTTGATTTGGCTGAAATTACAGTGCACAGCCTTAAATTTACATTGGCCTTCACAGAAGACAATTTTCTATAAGAAACTATGCAAATTTCATAATCCATAGTATAAGGAAGTTTTCATAGAAACTATAGAGAGAGAATCCGCAGTAATCGGCATCTTTGTGAGCAAGCAGGCCGGTAAATTGAAAATTTCCTGATTTTTCCAGAATTTTGAACAAGAACTTGATATTCATCTGCAATTTCCCTGGCATTTTAGTCCACTTTCAAATTCACTGTAAATACCTGGTTTTCCCGATTTCCAGAGTGTGCACGAACCCTGGTATTGTAAACAAATCATAAATGTATGCTAAAAGAAATTGCTTAGTTTATAATAAATACTTAATTATCTTACAACAGTAACTGTAAACAAAGTTAACTTTCAATGAAAACTATACATATATATATAAGAAAAGTTTAATTTTAAAATCGTCTCTTAAAATTAGAGAAAACAAGTAGAAACTATTTTTCAAAAAAAAAAAAAAAAAAAAGTTAAAATGAAATGCATTCTTTTTCAAATTAATTAAATTTAAAAATGCATAAGTAAAGTAGTCAATTACAAATGTATAAATAAAGTAGTCAAAGATGTAATGCATGAATGCGCAAAACACAAAGTTGGTGAAAAAATATAAAATGAAGTCATATGGAGTAAGCATTTAGATTGATCAGTTACAGTCAAGAAACAGTACAATCTTTATGGTTGCAAAAGTTTGGTTAAGAAGTTGCACCATTCAACTTCCATTTTACATGACGTAATCTCGTACAATAAATTGACAGTTGAATTTACTGACTCAACTTCTTGCATCATGTATAGCAGCTTTTACTTCAGCTTCCTATGTAAACTGCTCATTAAAATGATAAATAAAGCAAAGTGTTAACTTTAAAAGATGATATTATAACAAGGTCTGGTCATAAATCGTAAATTACATGTTCTTTTAGTGATTAATGACTTTACAAATAATTTTAAATAAAAAAATTACGCAAGTTGTAAGTTTGCTTACTTTGATAGTTTTTGTAAAGAACTTTCTTTTAAGAGCAGCGGGTACAAGCAGAGTTTGTTTGCCATTGACTCAAATACATTTCTGCTATTGATGCTGTTTCTCAGTGACTATTTCATTGATTTTCACAAAATTCAGAATATTTATAAAATTCACTAAGTTACAGATAATGACGTATTACCTAAGTACAGCCATTTATTAAAACTATCGAGAGTGGCTATATTTTTGGACCTAATGATGAAGCAATCAAATTGTATAATTTTTTAAACGTTATTTTGTTTTGTGGCAATGTTTGCCATTGTGATTATACATTTACTAAAATTAGTATTCCTTTAGTGTTCTCTCAATGTAATACATTAAGTTCTGTTATATATAATTCGATATAAGTAAAACTCTTCCTTATATCTATCTATCTGCAATGTGTAGCTACACATTTGGTGACAAGTGTTGTGACATTAATGATAAATTTGGTGAAATTTTGTAAAATGTTGCCAAATTTACAAAAATTTAATATTTTGGAAAAATAAGTTGACTTGAGACAGTGCAATAATTAATTTCAATAATTTTATTTTAACCCTACTATCAAATATTAAACAATCAACAAAATGTTATTCAATAGAGAAACATTTTATAATTAATGTTAATATTGTGGTTATGGCAGGAGGATAGCATGCAGTAGTCTTGTGTTCAATCTTTTCCAAAAACTACCATTGTGTCTATAGGGAGTATGGACACAAAAAATCTGCAAATCCAAAACCTTAACTGAGAAGTGATAGATTACAGTTAGGATGATATAGTCCCTATGGCTTCCACCACCCACTGAGTTTCAGTATAAATTTGGTAGTTAAAGAGGTGTATCACCTCCTATGGTGCATCACGGCAAAATAATTCCTTTCTTGGTCACTTTATAGGTGAATAATTGAGTAATCAAGCACCCCTGGCCTTTGAAAAAATAATTCATTATTATGTACACTTGACAGCTGTACTGGAAATTTTGGGGGTTAGTTGACTGAGTCTAGTTTTTAACACTTTACAACATAGTTGAAAAGTGTTTATGACTTTCTTCATTCTGTCTGTCTGTCTTGTCCGTTCGCACGATAACTGCCGTAAAAATGACTTTATCCAAACGAAATTTTAGTATGTTGTTCAGACGGTCTGCTGGACCTATGGGAATATAAATGAATAATATCACTCAATTAGTTTTGGATTGCACCCAGGTTGAAAAAATGTAATACACTGAACTCTATAGGACCCAATTTTTCAAACATTTTTTAAGCAAATTTAAAATTCACAAATTGCTTTGAAAGTTTTAGGAAATATTCAAATTGTCCCATAAAAAAACAGAAAAAAATTCAGCAAAATATATTTGATAGTTTATAAAATAAAAATTAAAATAATAATTACACCCATATGAAGGAAGAGATGACGTGACCCACTTCAAAATAAAATATGGCATCCATCTTGTGTCAAAATCATGATTTTTAAAGTTCTTTTTAATTTATATTTAGTGTTGTATCCGTCCTAAAACCGCTTTATTTTTACTTAATTTCTGTGCATTCATATTCTGAAATAGCACAATTACAATATATTTGAGTTTAAACGATCAATGCCATTTTGGCCACTCAATTTGCTGCTCATGCCTTAGGGTGAGTCGAATGGTCTGGGTTTTCGATCAATACCATCCATCTTGTGTTAAAATTGTGATTTTTACAGTTCTTTTTAATTTATATTTAGTGTTGTATATGTCCTAAAACTGCTTTATTTTTGCTTAATTTCTGTGCATCTGTATTCTGAAAAAATACAATTAGAATATATTTGAGTTTAAATAATCATCAAACTTTGATTATTTCTACAATAAAGCTTAATTTTCACTTATGGAGAATGTAAACACATGAAGCTGTAAGATGAATTGTATAAGAATTGCTGAATTTCTTTAATGCAAAATTATTTAGCTCTGGAGTCTGCAATATTGCTGATATGAATTAAGCATTCATTGATTTTACATAGAGATGCAGACGATTTTATAGCAGACTTTTTCGATGAAGTTTTAAGCATAGAGTTAAATTACTTTTACCTCCACGGTTTTAAGTTTTTAAGTAAAATAAATTATTACAGTATTGTGATGAATGAAAGGAATGGAAAAAAGTGTATGAATGAAATATTTACTGCTTTTTCATAGAGAGCCAGGCGATTTATATATAAATGATGTCATTTGAATAAAGTTCATTTTTTTCGATGAAGCTTTTTAAGTTTTCAAATATAATAAATTATTGTAGTATTGCGATACTTTTAAAAAATTACCGCTGAATGTAACGCATTTTAGAGATATTTAAATAAAATTGCATTGCAGTTGGAAAGTGTTTCATAATTAATGCTTTATGCATGATTGATCTTTCTTGTTAACATATATCATAATGGCATTTCTCTAATTTTCTAGTACTAACAAAATTATAAGGCATTTGATGATGATTATTAAATTAGTTATTTGAAGAAAACCATAAGCAAATTGACAAACAATTTTAATGAGATTACATTATGCAAGTTTTAATATAATGAAAATGAGTTTTACCTATACTTTTGAATTCATCTCCTTCATAAGAATGAGGTAGACAAAATAAATGGTATCTAGCATGATCAGAGGGGACATTTTCTTTTAATTTATCAACATTAATAGTTAACCGGTTTTCTAAATTTATTTCTTCTTTCTCCATATCAATGCTCTACAAAAAGACAAAAAAATTAATAAATATATTTAAACAAAAAAAAAGCTTTGAAAGCTACTCTAATAATTTTATAAAAGGTATAAAATGATGTACATTAATAAGAACACATCCTAAAGTAAACCATATCTAGCAATAAAACTATAAAAAACTTGTTAAAAGCAACATACAACACAATATTAATAGTGTCAATCAGTTTTGAAGGCAATAAACAGTCTTCTTCATCCAGCAAATACAACAGAAGTAGAGAAATTGGGGCTGCCAATGGCAAAAGAAAAAGAGATAAAAACCACAGAGGAATGAACAAGTAGTAGAAGACTATGAATGAACAGTAAAATATCAAAGAAAGTGAATGTCCAAGAAGGAATTTAAAGCACTAGTTGAGTGAGTAAAATTACAAACAAAAGTGTCCTATTATATTAAATTCACGTTTTCTGGGGTTTGTGGAAATGACTATAACTGTATAACTGTCCAAGACAACTAACCCCCCCCCCCCCCTAAAAGCAGATACTTTGAGCTTTCAAAATAGGTATTTAAGTTGCATTTAGATTTTAGTTTAACAAGATTAAAATGGACTTAAATTCAGCAATTATAAATTGTAAAATTGACATTTTCAGGTGCCTATAACTCCAACAGATCTAAAATCGATCCAAGACAACTAAACAAACTTCTGACACCCTCCCCCTAAAAGTAGACATTCTGAGATTTCAGAATAGGTATTTAAGTTGTATTTTGTTACCGGTTTAATAAGATTAAAATGAACTTAAATTTAACAAATGTGAATTGCAAAATCATCATTTTCAAGAGTCTATAACTCCAGGGACTAATATTTTTTCCTCACAAACTAGAAAAAAATAGCTTTTAGCCTATCAAGTAAAAAATATTTTCAACCTTTTTTTTAACACTAAACTTGCTAAAAATTCAAAAATTGCATATTTCAAGGCTTCAGAGAAACAATATTAATACAGATACAAAATAAAATATCCCAAGTTCATGGAAAGTTAAATAAATAATATATGTATGTTGAATTTAAAATGAGCTAGTAATAATAGTATGATGATTATGTATAAAATTTATATGTAATATAAATGAATATTTTGAGCTGATTAAAAGAGAATATTAGATTTGCATTTATAATAAAAACAAAATGCTAAATTTATATGCTTAATAATTGATAGTGATAAAATGTTTACTGAAGAATTAAATGATCATTTTTTTAAACAAATAATTTTTTTATAACAATGCTTGTCATTCTTTGAGATAGACTCTTAGTGTACATTTTTGCATAAAATAGTAAATATATGATCACAACGACCAAGATCATTGGTCCAATACAACTTATGTGATTAAATGAATTAATTGTGAGATAGAGTGCATTTAAATTTAATAATAATCAAAATTCTATGCCAAATTGTAAAATTTGTCGTATTTTTCCAAATTAGGAATTCCTTGACCTGATTTATTATTTAATATGCCAAATTGTAAAATTTGTCGTATTTTTCCAAATTAGGAATTCCTTGACCTGATTTATTATTTAATATTTTACACAATGGTACTGAATGTGTCAATATAATTAAAAAATTAAAATAAATAATAAAACAAAATATAAAGATAAGCAAGTTTTGTCAATTTAATATGCAATAATTACAGGATGGAGATGGATAGAAAAAGAAACTAGTCAATGCTCGACAATGTACGTGAAACCACCTGGATTATATAATCCCACTATTTATGAGAAAATAATTAAAAAACTAGCCATAATAATTAACCAAAATGTGAAAATAAGCTAACTCTAGTCCATCTAATGACTAATATTTAGAGGATGGAAAAGGATACTTTTGACTCCCAGGACTACACAAGAAATCCGTGAATTGTGCAATCTTACTAAATGTGTCAAAATAATTAAAAAAATAATATGAATAATACACCAAAATAGGAAAATAAGCAAGTTTTGTTAATTTAATGTGTAATAATAACAGGAATGAGATGGCTGAAAAAAGTAAGAAAGATGGAAAAAAATAGCCATTTTCTGTAATTTTACAGGTCTTTTCCGTAGTCTGTAATTTTTTCAGAAATCCGTAAGAATTATGGAAAATCCATAATGGTTGGCATCTCAGAATATACAACATTTAATTGTTTTTAACCCTTTAAGTGTGTCATTTATTTCCCTTTGCACGCACTGCAGTGGGGAGTTTTTTTTTCCTCCCATACAGTTCTCCCCACTGCTTGTGCGTTGAATAAGAAGGTGTTTTGTTGAAATAAGTATTAAGTAAATAAACATGTAAAATAACAGATAAGTAAATAAAAAACATATAATTCCAATTTTTAATAGTTCCTCTTGATATGATAAATTTTAAAACATAGAATATAACATTGAGCAACTTCATAGTCTGGACACCATATCCTGGTTTTTTTCCTAAGCTTTTTGCAGGTTTTATTGGAAGCATAACATACAACACATCGGCTTTAGGCTTCGAAACAAGACTTTGGAGCAAAAGAAGAGCTAAATAAATCCATATTTCAGACACAGTTACTGGCTTCCATTTGTGGTTTCCACTGGCTTACACATGAGTTTACAAAATACTGTCTCTGATAAAATTTAGTTTCTAGAACTACTGCTGCCATCTAGTGGAAAAGATTGCAAACACAGTTAATATCTCATAAAAAAATCATATGACGTGTCATTTCCGTCAAACACACAGGAGTCTCCTCTTTCAAAGTGCATGATGAGTCTAACTCATCAACCACACTTATCGGTAATGCAATGCATGATGCGTTGAACTCGTCAACAATGCTTAAAAGGTTAATGGTACATAAATTTACATTCGGCCATCACAAAATGCAACATAAATACCTATTTTGAAATCTCAAAATGTGTACTTTTAGGGGGGGGGGGGGGGAGTTTGTTTAATTATCTCAGATAGTTATAGAATTATAGTCATTTCTACGAACCCCAGAAAACCCGGATTTTGGCCCACCCCAGCAAGTAAAAATAGGCTCAAATCAAAAATGGTGGCTAATATAAAAAAAATTGTTCAGGTGTACACAATAATGGTACAAACCATGGTAGGAATACAAAAAAATAATAAAATGGTCAAGTTATGGTGCTCATTTCACGTGGAATGGCCCAATCATAATTAAGAAACAAGATACATGACTTTAAGTATAGAAAGAAGTTCCAATGTTCAAGAGAAAAATATTAAACTGTCATAATGAGGTAATTTTCAGGGGTAGTATCACTGATGAACCATGAAGGGAATTTGGGGAGACAGTGGCTACTTGCAACTCTCACTTATAGAAATTTACTCTCACAAATTTAAAGAAAGCAACTTGGTAGAGCAGTGTTTCCCAAACTGTGCGCCGCGGCACACTGGTGCGCCGCTAAGTATAGTTGGGTGCGCCGCAAAAGAATTAAAATTATATTAAAAATGAGTAAAATATGAAATAAAACTCTTAATATAAATCATTAATATTAAAATAATATAAAGTCTTGCATGTTTGTTGCGTAGTGCTCGGTTCAATACGAATGTTAGTTTCCTTTAAAAAATTATATACCGTATATATATATATATATATATATATATATATATATATATATATGATGTTGAATTACATATAATTATTATTAATACATACCCTTATGCTTGTTAATTCCTCCAACATATTATATAATGAATTTACACTTATACGGTATTTTGGGTACAAAAGTGTTTTTAATGATCACAATTGGTACGTCTATCATGTGTCGCTGGCAGTTGTTCTCATACGTTTTAATATTTATTAATTTTGATTAAAAAAATTCATATGATAATTCCTGGTATATTTATTTTATTTATGTAAATATGTTATAAATAAGTTAATTAAAAAATCTACTTACTCATTATAAATAAAATTCATGGAAAAAGCAAATATGAATGCAAAATTGTAAATTGATTTATTAACAGGCGATGATTCCCAGCATAAATGTTTAATTTTACACACGAAAATCAAGTGGCTATCAAGAGGAAAGGTTTTAAGTAGCATACATGAACTCTAGAAAGAATTACTTGTTTTCTTTGAAGGAGAAAAACACCAACGTTTCTGTAACTATTTAAGATGAAATTTTTGGATTTCTAGACTGGAATGTTTAACAGAGATATTTACACATCTTAATAATTTAATAATCTTAGCACAATAATGCAAGGTAAAACTGAAAATATTTTTACTTCGACAGATAAACTAATTGCATTTCAGGAAAAAAAAAGCAATTTGGAAAACTAGAGCTAAAAATGGTAACTTTGAAATGTTTTCATTACTTGGTAAAACCAACATAAAAGAAATGACTACTATTATAGTTGAGCATTTGACAATTCTGGAACAAAAATTAAACTATTATTTTCCATCACTGAATACAAAAGATTATGACTGGGTCCGAAATCCATTCATAAAAATTTTACCTGATATTGGGTTGAACTTAAAAGAAGATGAAGAATTGGCTTCTATTTCCAGTGATCGGGGACTTAAAATCAAGCATACAGAATTACCTATTGATGCATTTTGGATTTCTATTAGAGAAGAATATCCCTCGGTAGCTAAAAAAACATTATCCATTTTGATGCAGTTTTCCACACCATAGTTATATGAATTGGGATTTTCTTCACTCACACATTAAATGTAAAAAAAGAGTGAGACTTCATTGCATTGAAGATGAAATGAGGGTCTGTTTATCTGAAATACTTCCAAACATAGAAAATGTGGCGAAAAAACATCAAACCCATGTTTCACATTGATAATTTTTTTTATTTATCGAACAAAAAGTAAGTACTATACTTAAAAAATGAAACTAAAGAAAATTATTATATTCATATGTATAAATACTCATTATTTATGTTCGCATGTATATATTTATGTTCACACACACACATATATATATATATATATAAGTGCGCCGCAAAATTTTCATTTGTTGTAAAGTGCGCCGCGAGTTAAAAAAGTTTGGGAAACACTGTGGTAGAGGGTTGTTTTTGTAGACACTGTTTCACCAGATTTCCTTCATGCTTCACTACTAAGTAGCATACAGCAAAATATGACATTATAAGGATTATGCATGAGAGTTTCCTCTTGCTTTATGTTAAAAGATTGAATCCAGTTATTTCAAAAGCTTGCAGTTTGCAACTGCTAGAAGTTTCAATTTTATACTATGGATACCATGTCATTCACAGAAGATGCACAAGAATTTTATTTTAGTACTACAAAATATACTCAGCATTGCCTGGGATTTAAAACAAGAATTCATTAAGCTCATACATTCTATTTTTTAAAAGGCATAAATGTGCCCAGCCCCCTATTTATTAATAACTTTTGAAAGAAAATGAACTAATAAGCATTCTAAATAAGCATTTTGGACTGCTGCAAGATCACAAGATGATTTGGATAATTTCGCCAATTATGTTGGATGTTAAAAAATTACTGTATAGAGAGACAATTTCTTTTTCAATATCTTGCCCTTTGAACAAGATTAAGTACTAATCTTCTTTTGATATTTTATGATTTACACAAATTAAGCGTTTACTAAAGTAATGTTTTCAAATTTTTTTAGTTGCTTAATTTTTTCTTAAATTCAATTTGATAGCAGAACTCCTAAAAGAGAAAAAGTTTAGGGTAACATTAATTATTTTATTTATTTACTTTGTAAGTACCTCAAAACTTTTAGACATTTCTGTTTCAAAATGAACTAATTAACTTTATTTTAACATTAAAATTAGGGCTCATTAGGATTCAATTATGCATTCCAAATTTTATGTGATTTTTTAATTTAGAAATTTTTTAATCAAAATCTAAGTTTTGTATCAAATTGCCATACATTACTTATGTTAAGAATGACAAATTGTCCTTTCACTGCTTAATTCCAGCTTAGAAAACTGTAAAATTGATAATTAATTTGAAGTTTTATGTTTAGGTTAATGTAAGCTATGTTATTAAACATAAATTATTGAATAGTGTGCCACCGCATAGGTAGAAAAACAGATGCTAGGCTGAATTCCTAATTTTTCATAATTTGTGCCGTTTGACATCTGCAGTGAATTTATCACATCGCGGAATCCCTGGAAAACTGAAATGGAACTTTATGGTTCTGAGGAATACACTTTGAGAAATACTGTACATAAAGTAACTTGATATGAGCTATTTAATAAGAGAGTTTGACTAGTGTGAATGCACCAATCTTAAACTTAGCATTTGAAACTATAATTTTTTTTGAAGTAGACGTGAAAATGCAAGGAAGTCACAGGAACAACAACACACTCAGAAGTAGAACTACGGATCCCCAGCTGCCACGACTGTAGAGGGAGGAGGCACAAAAGGTTTGGAAAGATTAGAGGGCACAATGTTAAGAGGGTTATTAGAAAAAACAAGAAAAGTGTTAGACACCAAAATGTAAACAAACGATGTATCACGATAAAGATACGGTCAAAAGTTAAAGTATTGAATTCTCACAGTTAACTGTTTGGATTATAGATTGTTTGTTTTGTGTCCGAATTAATTTACATTTGAGTTCCTGCAGATTGTATCGTAGCTGACCGGAATATGCTAATTTTCCGTATCACTGGAAATTAGCATACTCTGGAAGCATCATAATAGATAAACAGTATAAATACCCATGCTGAGTATAGCACTAGTGTGGGAGATGCAAAAGCTAGAGCTTGTAGGTGGTTGTTGTTGAAGCTTAAATTTGTAGCTTGTGACTAGTTTGTTCAGAATGTGACTTCTGACTATGTCTTTGATAGTAGAGCTTGTTATAGAAGCTTGTAATAACTTTCAATTTATACCAAATGTTATGCTATCCTGCAAATAAACTGAGATGTTATAGCTAAGCTCAGTTGATAGAGCGATGTTTGTATCTGATGTTACCTTTTGTGAGCTGCATCGTAGTTAAAGATGCATGCTCTTATTCTTTGATTATCTTAGGTTTTAGCAATAAATATAGCTTTCTATTTTACTCACTGTGCTGCTTGAATTGAATCACTTCATGCATTACCCTATGCCAAAATACTCTGGCGATCCATGACATCATAAAAAAATTTCACATATTGATGTGGATAAAAATTTCCGACATCCAAAAAAAAGGATCGAAAGGACAATTTAATTTTATTCCATTAAGAACAGGATAAGTTTTTTTAAAACTATTGTTTAACCCTTTCCAGACGGCGGTATTCCAGAACTACTGTGACCCATAGGACGAAGAGCTTTGCTTCGGAACTGTTCCCAAACGATGGTTAATTTTTTGTGCTACGTCTAACTCTTGAAATAAATTCACTAAAAATCACCTATTCAACACAGAAATCTACTTTTTTCAGGAATAAAAGAAATACTTATCTTCTATTTGATGTATATTTTTCATACGAATCTCAATACAAAATACTCGTCAGTTGCTTTTACTATGAATTCTACTATTCATCATCGAAAAATATGCTAAAAAAATTAATTTCCGTATCCAAATTAGGCGGCATAATATTGTCATTGATTCCAAGTATGCTCAAAAACTCAAAACAATTACAGATATTTCAAATTTCCCGTCCAAACATCATTCGCGGAAACAGCTACTGAAGCTGGCGGCGTTGTAATAATAGTACGCTCAGAATCTGAAGAATCACTTGCATTTTCATATTCATCTTCAGAAATAGCACAGTTCCATGAATTTTTACTATCTGCATCATTTTCATTACTGCCCGGTTCATTTATCATACGAGGATATTCTTCCACAGAAAGAAAATGTCCTGGCCCAGCCATTCTTTTATGTGAAATAACCTAATAATTTCACTGCCACGCATTCCTCTAAAACTAACACTTAAAAAAATACTATCTTATATTCCTATGATTCAACAACGAAATCATAAAGTGAAAAACAAAACGAGAACCAAAACTCAATTATAAAACAGTAGATGCTGCGAGAAGTGCTCTGTTTGTATTACAAAACCATGTTTCACCGTTCCAGATGGAGAATTAATTAATTGTATCCCCCCATGCCAAGGTCAAGTATCTGCAACATACATTGGAGTTGTTCGTATGGACATTTAACGCCATCTACTAGACAAATAAATTCAAAATGGAATGTTCAATATGAAAATGAGCATCCATGATTGTCGTCTTTTAGGGTAAATTTTTCCTCAACACGGATGCGTGATGGTCGTCCTTGAATGCAAGTTTGCAGCCGACATGCGGGCGAGGCGACTGTCTGGAAAGGGTTAAATCACTTTTCGATGCATCGACATGGGTTCTCGGAGGAGAAAAATCATGTCGATAGATCGCGTTTCAGGGGTCATACACAAATTATGAAAGAAACAATGATTACATAAATAAATAATAATTTTGCTATTTATTGGTACAAAAGTATCTACACTATGTAGAAATAATAACTTTACACAAAGATTACAAAGCTTGTTCAAAATGTTTTCAATCCATACCAAAGATCCATTAAAGATAAGAGGCATATATATATATATATATATATATATCCCCTGCCTATGATGCATTTCTGCATTGCATTATTTGCACTCTTGCTGTAAACATTTCCATTTTAATTTGTGATTAATCCCTCACCAACTTTGTTTAAACATATCTCTGGGACTTTTTATGATAAAATGTTGAAATTTTGTACATCACCTTATTAGTGTATAGGGCACATTTTACTCATTGGAAATGTTTTTGTACGGGGGCTATATAAAAAGTTAAATTTTGTATTTCTTCAAATTTAATCCCCTGAAAATTTTTATTGATTTCATAAAATTCTGTACCTTTTTTACGCCACTTTTTAATTTATTATATATGTCTAAGATCAATATATAAGGAATAAAAGCCGAGGTCAATGTTTTTGTGATACCCTGTATGTGTGTGTATATATATATATTAAAGCATTAGATTCCTACGTAATTCTGAAAAAATCAACCTTGATTGCCTTGATTGATGTTATCTATTTGAAAAAATGAGGTTAATAAAATCTGTTTGCAGAAAAGCTATGGTAAACTTAGCTCTAAAAATTAATGTGGATTCATTAAAGAAATTATGTTTTTGAAAATAATTACCCAATATTTACACATTATATATCAGAAATGATATGTTTGCTTTGCTTATTTGACTTAGCTCAAAAAGAAAAAAAAAATTTTTTTTCATATTTTAGATACAAATAAATATGTGTTACTGAAATGATGATGTTATCAAGTTTACATTCAAAATATGCATTAAAATTCCATTAAATCACAGCTCTGTCACCTATTAGAACTTATTCTACATTTGAAGAAAATATGGTTTTATACAGAATGGGTTAAAAATAATGGTATTTCAGGCTTGGCCCTGACAAAATTTTACATGTGGGGATGTGAAAAACAGTTTTGGATTCAGGACACATTCAAGATGTTATTGCTGGACAACTATGTGCAAAATTTAAAAATTTTGTTGAGAAAATATCTTGAACATATGTTCATTAACATGACTGACATATGACAACAGGAAAATGCAATATCCTGACATGTTGAAAAATATGATTACATGTACAAAATCATATTTGGGGATGCTAAAAAATTAGGCAAAATCACATTTCCAACATAAAACAACAGCAAGCATCTCCCACAAATAGGCTTAATTTGTTTTATGTAATGGGCATCAAGTAACATGTAATGATACTCTTCTGCCATTTAACGAGGGTTCCATTAAAGAACAAAGTAACAGTGCGATAGTCAAAATGTGAACTCATAAAAAGCAACACCAGTTGTTATCTTCAAATGAAGAAAATTGCATAATATGTGGAAGACAAAATCATAGTAATGAAAGCAAAAGGTCATTGAGACCAGTAAGGTCATCATGATCAAGTATTGCTTAAATTCCTCAAAAGGACTCACCTACCCCCCCCCCCCCCCCCCTGTGTTTCTGATCAGAATGTGCAAATGATTTTTGGCTATATTACTGCAAAAAGCATTTGGTGCAAACAGTCGAAAATGATTGCTCCTTATTTATTAGGTATTCCTCTAGTCTCAAGTTATTAATAAATTACCATTTGTATGTAGCTTATTCGGTCATCTTTCATGTCACACAGGGCATTAATCACATCATCTGAAACAGGAAACACAACACCCTGCATTGTCTGATGTTTAGAATCTATACCACCAGCTGCCTACAATTTTTGAAAAACATAACATATATATTAATAAAGCAATAAAAAGAGTGCAATAAAGCATATTTATACATTTTCCATTAAAGCAGAAAACTCAGATTTTGTTATGAATAAGAATAACACTGATTGTCAATTGCTTGTGAATAAATACATATGTCATTTTGACTATTGCTGGACAGTATTTGAGGATAAGGTGCATATAACTTACAATTAGAGGCAATGTGACTTCTTTATGCACATGATATAATATGAATGCCCAGTAAATGAAAAAGAGGACAACCATGATGTTCTTTAAAAGCACGTATAGAACATCATGGTATGATAACAATAAATGTATCCTCTCACATGAATCCCTACAAATCTGGTGGAATTCGTAAGGTGTATGATGACATCAAACATCAATGTACTGTAATAAAATTGTATAATTTCACTGTAATAAAATTGATTTCTGTAATAAAATTGTGAAATCTTTACTGTACTTTTCGTGATTTTGGCTCGATTTTGAATCTGTTCAAAATGTTTTGTATTTTTGGATTCTCCTTAGATAAACATAAGTTTATTGATAATTGTATTTATGCAAATTTGTCACCTTTTCTGGTGTACATATGAACGATCATTTCAATTTCCATGTAGCCACTGATAAAGAGCGTATTTACGCTCGAAAGCGCTCTGGCCTTTTTTAAAGTTTGTACATCTTATAGGAAGTGAAATAAAGACCTTCTATTATAGTTGTGTGCTTGTTGTTTCTGCCAATCAATGCACTATTTGCACCTACTCAGCATACACTCGACAAGGCTGCTCAGGAGTGCAGTTGGGATTTTATACTATTCTTTTTTTCAAGACAAATTTAATGCCCTGAAGAATCTGGGATGGAGATGTCCTCCAGGGTTCATACTCAATTTTGAAAACAAAAATTAAGGAGTTTTTAATGGGATAGCTAAAATATTAAGGAGTTTACAGATTACACATTCTAACCCTCAACTTCATACCAGCATTATTTTCTAAAGAAAAATATGTACCAGAAAAGTTAATCTACGCCAGTAAGTAATATTAATTTGAGGTGAAATTTTCTTGATTTGAAATGCAAATTATGCAGCTGCTTAAATTACAAATGTTTTCAACTAATACCAATATAAGTGCTATATATTAATAACATAAATTAGTATCTGGTAAAACTAAGATTCATATTAGTTTCATAGCAGACCAATGCATAGTTTTAATGAATTGTAGAGGTGAAAATAAAGTCTTTTTTGTCACAAATTTATATATACAGTACAGGATTTATTATCTAGACTGCTTGGGACTTCAGGCAGTCCGGATAAGGGGTTTTTAAGTAATTCAGAACACTTTTTTTAAAACTTACTGGAATGGTCTAAAATGTTATAGAAAATTACAATTCATTTTAAAAACATATATTTGCTGAAAAAACGTAATTACAAGATCGCAAGTCGCTATTTTTTTCGGACGTCATTCAAAAACTCAACTTACTTTTTGTAAATTTACTTCGTTTACAGGAACGACTCATGATGTTCTTTCAGTAAGTATCTTCATGCAGATTGGATATTCGACGTATGCACTGGCTCATTTGCATATTATATCAGTCGGGCCTTGGAACTCGTTCCAGTATGTGCCGATCTCATAGTATATAGGAAGCTTACATAGGAAACCTATTCATGTCATGTAGATGCATTTCATGTGATTGATGCTGAGCATGCAGATACGATTGCTGCTGCGGATGAGCATGAGAATGCGGATGCTTATAGTTGTTGTTTTATAGCTGATAACGGATGACATATGGCTGATCATTGTAATGGATGTGAAATAGAAATATTCACTTAGATGAACGTTCTAGAATCGAGTTGATGATGATAGCACGTTAATGAATAAATAATTTAAATTTTTTATTATTCCCAGATCTAGGGGTTGTAGTTTGCTCGTGCAATTTTGTGGAAAGAAAACCACTCTCACATTTTCAAAAAGTCAGTCTCTTGTGGGTGAGCAGTACATTGATCCATAAAAAGTAAAATTTTACATTTTTGTTGTTTCATATCTTTATCCATTTTTTGACCCACTCAGTAAATATTTTAAGTCATCCATGCTTTTGTATCTGCTTCATAACCTATTGGTAATGTTTTAACTTTTGCAAAACACCTTGGCTTCCATGACTTCCCCATGACTAGAGGAGTCACTTACATCAGCGTTGGCACAAAGTAAAACAGTAAGGCAATTTTTAGATTTTTTTCCACCATTGCAATTGTCACCTTTAAATGTGAGAGTTCTTGCAGGCATGAGATGATAAAAGAGGCCTGTTTCATCAACATTGCAAATGTCAGTCAGCTGGTATCCATCAATTTTGTTTGGTAATTTTTTAACCATTCCTTTAACAGTTTCAGTTGGAACATCTTTAGATTCCCCGTTTACCACTTGACTTGAAATTCCATGTCGCATTTTGAATTTGTGAAACCACCCAGTTGAAAAACATGCATCTTTTACATTCAATGTAATTTCTTTTGCTTTTTCCATAAGCATGGGTCCACTCACTGAAATATTTGAAGCACAACATTGTGTTAAAAACTGCAGCAAAATGTCCTCTACTTCAGGAAATTTGCCTTTCTGCACACACAGTTTCTTCGAAGCAGAGTTTTTGCAGGCTGCTGCTCTGTCCTCGATTTTTTTTCTTTCATAGACAATGGTTTTCAGAGTAGAAACTGGAATATCCAGTTTTTTAGCCAAATGTACTTTTGTTAATCCTGTACTTTTGTCAAATTCCTTTAAATTTTCAATTTTATCTTTTAATGAAAGTGATTTAGGCTTTCGGGACATTTTTGGAGAACGCTAAATTTTTAAGAAACCAACAGACTGAACAGCAATACTGAAATGTGAGCTCTCAAAAGCATAGGAATTAGATTTGAGAATGAACTGCTTATCAAACAAAAGAGTCTGCTGAATAGACCCTCTCATTTTTCGTTCTTTTCGTTTTATAAGCATCGGGTCATTTTATGGTCAGGGTGATTTCTTCCCACAGCAGGTGCAGTTTAGGGTTGCCATGTAAATTTGTCAGTTTGAGCAAAAATTCTTTGGGAATCAAAAAGCGTGCCAAATTTGTAACAGTGGCAACCTATGTAACAGTCGTTAGAGTGCCTCTACCCTTGTGGTGGCAATTCCCAAATGTCCTATCTGAATGAAAATTTTCGAAAAATTTATCAGCAGAAAAACTGGGAAAAACGACGTATAACCGAAGTTTTGCATCGTATAAATGAAATATTTTATCATTACATGGTTAGGAATGAATCGGATTTCTGCTGAAATGACGTATAAATGTAAAAGACGTAAAAATGAGAAACGTATAAACAGTGCTCCACTGTAAAAATAAAATCTTGTTATGAATTTAAAAAAATGCTATAATTGCATAAGATATTATAACTGTGTAAAAAGAAATGAAATATAACACTGGATTTACATGCTGATTTAATTACAACTTAACTTACCATACTACTTCAGTTATTAATTACCTTTCTTTATAAAATGATTGGAGTTGAGATACATAAAAAATCTTAAAAGAAGCAGATACGCTTTGAAGATATATTTATAAAATTTTTATTAGTTAAATGTAGAACTTAACATCTATAAAATCTTTTTTCTTTCTCAGTTTTAGACATTTTTATGCACTTTTCTAATTCATCTTTCGCAGCTTCTATAACGCCACAAGCAAGAGCTGCTTCCTTCACATTCTTTCTCCTCAGAGAAAAACTTAGTCTTTCTGAATCCTCATCAAGCAACAGTTGGCTTGTCATCTTTCTAAAAGCACAGTGTCAGTACATCAGAGCACCACATACAACCTCAAAGGCTGAAAAATTTCATGTATACTAATTCGACTAGCTGAATCTAAATCTGAAATCTGTTTTTCAAATTAACCTTTGGATCTGGAGAAATAGCATTTCAAAGTTTGGATTTTTTTTTTTTTTTCTACTTTTGTGTTTGTAATCTCTGGTTGAAAGCATTCCCAAAACATAATGCAATGGCATGGTCAAGAAATAAAAGGAAACCTGTATTCGGCTCATGGAGTTAGATTAGACTACCGACATGACTCAGCTGAATAGGAAAGTTAATATTGAGAGGCCATCCCAATTTAAAAATTTAGAATAGGAATATTTAAATCATGGAGTTAGAGACATCTGCTTCCTGCTATATCTTCACAGTCACGTTTTAAACAATGCAATCAATGTAAACTTTGTTTATAGATAGATTGGTTAAGGCTGAATTGTATGACCCATAAAGTTAGACAGAGTTAGTTACTTTTCTTCCATGGTATGACCAGAAATTGAAAACTTGAAATAAAAAGTTTGAGGTATTAAACTTGATAAATTGGTTTGTTAGAGGGTCAAGAGCACAAATTAATTGTATTATGTTAGGGGTTTGTACAGTATGTGATAGAGGGTTTGGGGTTCAGGGGATTAGGGGTTTGTATAGGATATTTTAATAGGGAGACATATAAGAAATAGTAATATTGAATGGGAGGGGTGTATGGCTTGCATGTGTCTGCGGATATTAAGAGTGAATTGGAGGGTTGGAAACAGTTGATGTCCACTGGTTTTTATTTACCATGCATGATTGTGGTGTACTTGGATGGGCATAGTACACATATTTTGCTGGTTTAAATATAATTTTGAAACCTTTGGCATTTTTAGGCAATTTTTTTTAACTACTCCTCTAATTCTCATTGTCTTTTTAATGCCATCTTTTTCTTATTATATTCTTTTTGTTGTTCTACAAATATTTTTTCTTCTTTCAATCTCTTTTATGTATCAGTTTAAAAGTATTTTTGTTTTGTTTTTTAATTTCTTAAGTAAAGCTGAAGTAATTGGAACTTAACTCATGGTGTTACCATTTCTTCGAATGATGACTTTTATTACATGGATAAATGTTATTGTCTATTTAATAAAGTTCATTCTCGTTATTTAGAAGGAAACCCTGTTCAGTATCTGCATTTCCATGGAAAAGAGTTCGCAATGTATCCTCAGTTACAACGTATCCTCAGTTGTTACAACATATATTCTGGAATCGTGGGTGTACGTTCAGGATACAAGATTGAGTCTAAATTCCTGGATAACCAGCACATTTAATTACAAACACAGCATAAATAGAAACGATGAACAATATACAGCATATAGCTCAACAAATATTTTACAAGATGACTAAACAACTGTAAGGTACAGTAAATCAGCAATTAAATGCTTCACTAATTTCACAAGGCAGCAGATTTTACTCATTTCTCAAAATTAAATGTAGCTCATATCATGCCAACTACTCTCCAACTGAGTGACAACTCCTTTTATGTACTCTCCGTAGCAACTTCCAGAAGAGATGTGCATCTCCCAGGATATTCATATTTTGAGAAAGTTCTCATAACTTCAAAAAGTTGCTAAATTAGTGATAAATTGCAAAATCTGGCAACTCTGCTACGAGTAGTCAAATATGACAATACATTTATGTAATAGGAATGGCTGCCTATGAAGGTATTTTCACCTTTTGGTTCTCAAAACATCATCTAGTGAAAGCATTTTACATATTCATAACAATGCCTCCTCCTTAAGGCTGAATGTCCTGGGTAGTATTAACTTATTGTGATCCAAAATATGGACAACTTTTTGCTTGGTTGCAGATGATTTCTGAATTTGATAAACAACACTGTTTGCTTCATAGCAAACTGTGTCCTTGCATAGGGTCCTTCCCAGTTGTGTTGTAAAAATCCTGGTCAGTGTCAAGGATTGAACAGGAATACTTTCCTTCCCTGGAATCACCCTTTATTAGCTTTGACATTGTGTCGGGTCTTCATTCTTTCAGTAGCAATGTTGATCCTTTCATGAACGAAACAATGAACCTCCTCTAATCATGACTGCAGATCTTGTACATATTTATGAAGCCATGAAGGAGCATTACATGGCCTCTCAAAAATCATATCACACAGCACTTGTAGATCCTGGCCAAACAGCATTTTTGATAGATGACTTGTTAATTCATGGACAGCCCTTTGGTAAGCCAGAGTTAAAGTTTGTTCCCTGGTCAGAATGGATGAGCGAGGGAACCTCGTAATGATATATCCAGTTCCAGGTTCGAACTTTATTGATGGTTGTAGACTCTTAATCAGGGATTGTATAAGCTTCTAGTCACTTTGTGAAATAGTCCATTACTACTAGAATGTATATGTTATTGTCTGAAGTCTGTGGTGGTGGCCCCAAGATGTCAAGTGCAATTCTCTCAAAAGAAGCGATGACATTGTAACACTGAAATGGTCTGCATGCTATCCTTTCAGTCCTTTCTGGGCACCACATTCAGGACATTCTTTGCACCAGTGCTCAATGTCAGACCTGGCATTGTGCCAGATGAAAAGTTAACAAACTTTGTTTAACATCTTGTTACATGTCCTCCATCCTCTAGCCAAAATGTCCTTCAGTGGGACTCTCATACATCTCTTTTAGTATGCTAGACACTTTAAAACAAGGGAGCAATAAGTACCATTTGATGCACTTTCCATTATCACTCTCTTATGATATACTACTCAGTTCCTCAAGTGTAGAGAATTCCACAGTGTCCAGTAACCATTTTGTTTCAGGTGAGAAGCAGGAAATTTCTTGCCAAGTTGGTCTCTCATTAGTTTATATTTCAACACAAGAGCAATGTGCACAGTTCAAAGGACAAAGTCTTTTCGAGAGTGCATCATTATTTCCATGAGAAGATCCCTTTCTGTGTTGAATCTCTATATCGTATTCTTGAAGTCGCTGAATCTATCTTGCAACCTGTCTTTCAGGGTTCTTAAAACTGAGGAGTTAGCTCAGAGCAGCATGATCAGTCCGTAACAGGAATTTTTTTCTGTAGAGGTAATGATTGAAATGATCCACAGATTTAACAATTGCCAATAGTTGCCTTGTTACACAGTAATTTTTTTTAGATTCAACAAGTACTTGTTAAAGTATGGGATGAAACATTCCTGCCCTCCTATTTCTAGGAGGGAACTACCCCTACTCCTTCTTTACTAGCATCAGTATACCCTTAATCCAATTTTAAGCAAACGAATAAAAAAAGAGATGAAAGTTATACAGTATATATGCATGATTTACAAGTTTGATCAACACATTTTTCTTATAGTACTAACTATAAGTTATTTTAATATTTTTGTAAAAAAATATAAAATAATATTTTCTTTTATTTAAAACTATTCTTTTGGGATGCTTTCTTTATCTGCTGGTGAAATATTATTATAAAAGTTTTAAAGTTTTACTTTTTTAGTAAACTAACAGATAATCATACTTCATCCTTTTTAATCTGGAGCATAATTTCTTCAGAAGAGCTGAGAGGTTGTGGTGATATTTCACTTTCAACATGCTTCTTGTAACCTCGTAAGTTTACATCATCCTACAATAATAATTCAACATAAAATACATTAAACTAATATTCCATCATAACAGATACAAATCTCTTTGAACAGATATATTACTATTTCTGTGGGACAAAGCAGCATAACCTGGTACTCTTGAGCAATAGATAGCAATGTTCATGTATGTTATGCACATAATGTTCTTTACCTTAATGTATTGGGTAGAAGGATTGCAATGGCATTATTTATCAAGAACTACATATTGTATATTTCGAAAAAAAAAAAAATTGCTTTATAAATAAATTTTCAAAATGTACTAAAAATGTTAAACATGTATTCAAATTGCTAAGTAGAATCTTCTGTTTTACACAGTATAGTTTTGAATAGTAGGGAAGAACCATAGTAGCTAGCCTGTGCATTCGGTGATATAATAAATATGGCAATTAACTGCCTCAAGACTTGTAAATTTGTCATACCCGAGGGTAATGAATATAAATAAAAAAGGAAATTCAGAAATTACAAATTTTTCAAAACAAAGGAGAAAGGGTATAGGAAAACTTAAGCAATGTATTTGAGCACAAATAAGACAATAATGCAGCTGCACTACTGTCTTATTTGCACTCAAATATGTTGCTCAAGTTTTCTTTATCCTTTCCACAAAGTATTTTTTACTTTTTTGAGAATAGGTATAGGTTTACAATCTCCACAGGCAAATAAATGACAAGTGACAAAACATGTATCATGAGACAATATGACAATTTATTTTATAGAATCAAAGGTATTGCAACAGACAGACTATTACATTACAGACTTCCCTTGATAAGACATTCGAGCATTCAGGAAATTACTAGATCAGGGTTTACACTCACACTCAATTTTTGAAACCAAATTCTCTGACTTCTGAAGAAGAATTTTTATAAATTTCTAGGTTTACGGCAAACAATATATAAACAGGGACAATTGCTACTTAGCATCCTTTTATGTCAATAAATAATTTTAATAAATTTAAGCGTAATTTATTACAATAAATAATTAAAGACCTACCTAAATGCAGAAAAATAATAAATGCCTTCCTGAATGCAGAAAACATTTGGATCATCACTTTTTATACTTCAGAATTAAAATATGACTTACTTTTTACTTATAACTTCACAATAAAAAGAAAGACAAAACATTACATTTTTAGTAAAAAAATAATAATAATTTATGTATGCCTTCATTGCAACTTTTTTTTCTAGTTCTTCACCAATTTTTGGCTGTTGTATACTTATTACTTATTTCCAGTGGCATCATTAGGGGGGGGAGGTCATAACCCCACCCAGAAACTTATTGGAACCTACTGAAGTTTGGAGAAGGGATATTTGGAAAAATGGAAAACAAAATATTTTGTTACCAAAACCCACTCAAATTTTTTTTTGGTTTGCACATAAGATAAATATTAATTGAAGAAGAAATGATTTAATGTGAAATGTTTTTTTTTTTTTTTTTGAAAAATATAAAAATTGTATATCTTACGCTTGTGTAAGGCACCCAGCTGAAAAATTAAGACACTGTACTTGCAGCAAACTTAGCATGACACTGCAAAGGTATACGGAAAACTGTAAGCCTTCGCTAAGTTATATAATCCATCTGATAATTGCTATTAATAATTAAAAACTAAAATTCCTTTTACCAAACCAATGGTTCGAGTGGGTTTCTATAATAAATATATAAATTTGTATTTATATTTTTCTATATTTTAATAAAGTGTTCTAAATTGTTATTCAACAGAAATTCCATTCTATCTACAAAGTATTCAAATTAGTCTTGTCACGAGTATAGTGGTAAACATATTTAGTATTATTTTGTAGTCCTATATTTATATATACTTAAAATTCAATACATTCAAAAGTTAATTTAGAAAGTGAATATAATAAAATATATTTAGACATACTTTTTGGGTACCAAATAGTTCATGTTTTATCTGGCCACCACCAAATTCTTTCTTTAAAGTTGCTTTAGTTGATGCATATAACATCTTTTGTCTAACCTAAATTAAACATCAAGCAGAATAAATGTAAATATAAAAACTTATTAATAATTCTCAAATAAAACTATTACTATCTGAAGATGGAATTTAATAATTTAATATAATATTCTTAAAAAAAAAAAATAACCTTATTTGATTACACATCAATGGATGCTTTTTATTGAAATATAGTAGCACCATTGCCCCAAACAAAACCAATATGACTTTTGAAATAAGTACGAAGAAATGCAAAGTATAGTTGAATATAACATACTTAGATCATAAACAAGGCAAATAAATATGACATATATGAAAATATTTATATGACAACTATGAGAAAGAGAGGCATACATACAGCTTTACCTTCAAAGATTAAATTACATTACTAAGATATCATTCTGAAAATCAGTCTTATCTTAATTCAGAGGCAAATTCAAGAAATTCTTTTGGGAAGGAACCAGATTGAAATTTCATACCTTCTCTTTTAAATATAATTTGTTTATATTAGGTTTTAGATATACCATAGAATTTTAACACCTTACTGCCCGAATATCCCGTTTGAAAATGTGAAGACATTTCATATTCCATAAGCATTCCTCTCCTTTATATTTTCAATTGAACATGCCTTTTGTGTATATTAGGGTTCTTTAGTTTAAAACAGGAGCCATATTAACGAGCTGTCTATATCAACTAAAGATGCTAATCCCGAAATCCCAGCCAAAATATTGATCTCAAAATCCTGGGATTAGAAATGTCATAACCCCAGGATTTTGTACCAGTTATTTTAATTTATTCAATAATACTTTCACAGTTCTACAATTATGTCAAAACTATTATAGTGAGCGATATCATCAATTTAATAAAGTAAGATTCCACCAGAAAAGCATTAATTTTTAAAAAAGATGATAGACACATATAGTATGCATTCAAATTAGTTTTAATTCTAATTAGATAACCACATGCAAAATTAAATTAAAAAAATATTTTAAAATTTTGCCTATTTTTCTTTCTGACTTATTGAATGAGTTAAATGATCAATAGATGTTTAATGCTAAATATTGTCCTATTTAATAATGGTGTAATATATGCTGCAAAAACTCAAGCAGAACTGTAATAATATAGAAACATATTGGGGGGTGGGGGAACCTAAAATTGTTTATACAAGAGTCAAAAGCATTATTTAATTACATTAAATATATGATTCTTTTTTTTTAACAGAACTTACGATAGGTGAAAAACATTTATGTTCTTTTATAGAAATTTTATATGCAATGTAGTCTAATATTAACAGGTTATATTTTTCAATGTGCATGTCAAAGTACTCATGTGCATTTACTGTAAAATAACCATTTTTTTAATATATTTTTTATTTATTAATTTAATGTTATATCACTTTATATGATCTGTGGTGAAAATAAACTTATATTTATTATTTTATTAAATATCCTAGCAATTTGTAGTTAGCAGTGAACATTGCCATTGTGAAAGGAAATATATAAAATGTTTGTTATAAAATTCTTTCTGACAAATAACCCATCTTTTTTCTTAGTCTAGAGTCCACCTATAAAAAGCATGTCTCAGAAGATAAACATAAAGATACAAGTTATTTTAGTAATGACACTTTGATTTTTGGCTACTTTATTATATTTATTAAAATATTCCTTCTCACTTAAACATTTAATTGCATCTTACAGTATATGTAGGCTAGTATTTAAGTTTTTGAAAATAATACCCAAAATATTTTTGTATAGAAATAAATCGTTTTACATTGTTCATGCACTTCTTTCTATTTCTGCTCTTTCTACATTTTCAATGGATAACGTGGTGGCCGGTTATTGTTTTATTTAATTGCCAAACTGCATTGTTTAATAGACCTGTGGTGAGTGGCCTACTTTCAAGTCTATGCCCATCTCAGGTCTAAAACCACATTATTAAAATTTGCAGCTGATCAACAAAAAGAACTTTTCAACAGTTTGGTTGAAATGCAAATCTCGTCACCACTCTAGACACACCCACACATACCTCCTTTCGACATAACATGATTGCCTTATCCAAGGTCAAAGGGGATAACAGAGCAGTAAGAAAAGAGCACTGAAACGGATTCTCGCAATATGGATGGAGCTGTTTGAAAGACAATGTTTCAGGGCAGGGAGAGGAATGCTGAAAACTTGCATATTTTTTTTTATCCACTCTAAACTTAGAGAATTCTTAGAAAATTAAATTCAAGTATTTTTCCAAGCTCATTTTTCAGAAATACCCTATCTTCCAAAATACTCAAGGCCTTATAGAAAAAAAATTGAAAATTAAAGGACTAAGTATAGGACTCAGATAGGGGTAATGGTAAGTTACGCCCTTAAAATTAGAGGATACTGAATTTGGTTGTTAGATGAGGTTAAAATAATAGAAACCAGTAATGTTAGATTTAACAAGAGTAGCATAGCAGAGGAAGGTGGTCTGGGACCCAAAGAAATTAAAATTAAAATTAAAAATAAAATTAAAAATAAAATAAAATTTTAAAGTGTGACTTTTAAACCTAAAAAATTAGAAATCATTGACTCTTACTGACGAGGAGGACATGGATAGGGAGATAGGTGAAGAAACTGAAGAGACGAAGATACTGATGAGAGCAGTGAGGAAACTTCTATTGAACACTGCCTGGTTTCCTCTTCAGGTACTGCTTAGGTTAGGAAATTCATTCTTAGAAAAGTGGGATCAAGGATAGATGTTTACCATCACTATCAAGGAAAAAACCCTAGACTCAGGTCCATGAAAGATAAAAAATTTTGTAAGGAAAACAATTTAAAATTTGAGGAAAATTATTTAATTTCAAAGCGGATCAAGGTACTTCACGTAATCAATCAGAAGTAAATAATTCGGAAATTAGAATCCCCAAAAACTTCATGGAAGCCATCAATTCATCCTAATCCAGATAATGGAATACTGCAATGGCAGAAGAATTAGGTGTCATGAAGGAAAGAAGTGTCTGGGACCTAGTGCATGCATCTGTTTCCGACAAAGTAATTGGCTACCATTGGGTATATATGTTACGGTTAAAGTAAAAAATCCAGATAGTATTAATAACTGGTTATTATTAATAACCATGCCTTTTGGTAAATGTGATAAATATTGCATATTAATCACATTTAGCGGTAAATATTAATAATTACCAATGAAGTTTAGTCATTGTGAGTAATATGTTATATATTGAAATTACATAATTAAATTGCATAATTTATTGAAACCCCAACTCTAACGTAATTTATATGTCATGCAATAGGAAGTGTATGATATTATATACATTAACAATTTAGTTAGCAATGAAATTTGGTCAATTAAAATTTTTTTTTAAAATAATGATTACTGTTATTTATAAGATACATTCATTATTTGTTACAACAAATGTTTACACACAAACACCTTAAGATGACAAAAAATTGCCAAACAAATTACATTACAAATAGAATAAATGGAAATCTCAAGCTAAAGGCATTGAAAATTATTACATTGACCAAACTTCACTGATAATTAGTAATAATAACCAGTTCATGTGATAAATTCTCATAAATTAATCACTTTAACCGGTTTATTTGGTTAGTATCAATAATAGCCGGTTATTATTAATAATAACTGATTAATCGCATTAACAGCAACATATACACTCAAAAGAGATGAAAAGGGTGAAATTGGCAGATTTAAAGCAAGATTTGTTTCCCAAAGGTTTAATCAGGAAAGAGGGCAGGCAAACTTATGATGAAAATTTTAGTCCAGTCATAAATTTTATTATTGTTAGGATGTTTTTCACTGTATTTGTATGCATGTTAGAAAGGTTACATTTACAATAAATGTGCATATTTATATGCAAAATTGAATAAAATTTACATGTATTAACTACCTGGTTTTATAGATAAAAGTAGAGATAATTATGTGTGTCTTCTAAAGAAAGCTAAATATGTCCTACATCAAAGTGACAGGGGGTGGTATCTTGAATTAGATAATGTGCTCAGGAAATTGAATTTAAGTTCAAATGGTGCAACTGTGCCTATGTGTTTAATAACAATGTTCTGTTTAATGTTTCTGAAAGCTGGGTAATGATGACTTCCCATTACCCAGCTTTCAGAGAAACAGTAAAATGGTATCGTAAGTTATATTTTGGTACATATCACTTATCTCACTTTCTTAACTTGCATCTCTATCAGGTTCATTCATCAATTTAGATATCTCTCTTTGAGAAAGATATTTCATTCCTTTCATCATGAAAATTACTATTTATCTTGCATCTGACTAAATTCTTACTAGCTAATATACACTCTCTCTGAACAAGAATTCCTAGCCTATCTTTCCCCTTCACTTTCTAAACATATCACATATAACCCTTTCATTAAAATAAGCATAGAACAACTACCATCATAGAAATTGTTGTGTTAAATATTTCAGTTGATGTGCCTTTTAAATTGTCAAACAAACACAAATGTTTGCATTTACCTGTGTGTTTGTTCATACTCTCAACTTACTACTCTCAACTATGCTGATCTGCTTGTCAACATTCTAATGAAAACCAAAAACCAAAACTGAAATATGAAGGTCAATGATCCAAGTAATTAGCTTTGCAAAATTTAAGGGATTCTAGCACCATCTAGTGTTATTTAAAAATTTGGTAAAATGTTCCAGTTTTCTGTTGCTCATATGGATCATTGAGACATAGTAGCCATCTCACACTCGTAGCACATACGCAATGGTGGGCTGAGGAAGGAGAAATTTCTCCATTGCATATACGCTATGCTGATCTTAAAAGAGTTAAGAAATTCCTTCTGTCAAATAACCCACCTTTTGATGCAATCCGACAGGGGCATGCCTATGAGAAACATGTCCTAAATGGCAAACAATAAGATACAAGCTATTTAAATGACACTTTATTTTCTGGCTACTTAATTATTTATTAAAATATTCTTTCTCATTTAAACATTTAATTACATCTCACAGTATACATATATCTTTAGGTTTTAACCTAACATGGAGACGAATGTGATAACAATGCACAATTTGTTGAAATTCAAATTAAATATTTTAGCAGATAAGTTATTTTCTCATAGGCATTGAAAAGGGTATCTGTTGTATGGGATGTACTGTCAATCGTAGGAGTCATCATTGGCCAGGGACTTAAAGTGGGTACAACTTACTTTAAGACAGCACTTATAGTATTTCTTGGCCATATTTTTAGGCCATGTGCAGCAACTCTCAATGTGTCTCATCTTAGCAACTTTGCATACTTCTTATTTTTTTAGCAGTTCAAAGTGTCATCTCTGGGGTTGGATGTTGGAAACCCAGACCACACGACAGACCCGAAGGTTTACTGTAGCTAAGTGTGTGGCCGGGAACTGTCATCTCTGGGGTGGGACAGTCCAGAGGATTGCACTCGGAGGATCAAAATTCGATTCCCGTCTGTTGTTGTTGAGACCCAGACCGTCCGACCTACCAGAAAGGTATAAGGTAACTGCTTGGAAGGTCGGGAAGTAATAACTATCCCTATGTTTATGGAGTACAGACATGTTAAATGTGTGGATCTGAAAAGTCTTTTTGAGAGGTTAATGCTTGGGGAAGGAGAGTACGGTACCTGTGAATGTCATCCCCACTGGGGTCCGGTCTAAATTGAATAGCACTGTCTCGGCCATCCAAACAGATACTGTACACTTTCGGGTAGGTTGGATGGTCTGGGTTGAAAGAAAGTATCATCACTGATCTTGTGACTCTCTTCATCTGTTGCTTTTGGCTCCTCCTTCTTTTACTTCCCTTCATATGATTTCGGCCCATTGGCTGATAGTGTGCCCCCATAGCACTGTCCTCATTGGCCAGAGATACACCGGGACAAGCTCTATCCTCATTTATTGTAATTTTATTTAAGAGTATTATAGTATTTATATGTAATCACAATAGGGTCATTCCACAGAATTTCAGCAAATGGTGGTTGCTCGACTATTTTTCATTCTTTTCATATTTTATACATTGAAACCTGTATACATATGAAGCTAAAAACCATTTGCAAAAATGTTTTATTTTGACTTTTTTTTTAAGCTGCAGGGCGATAAAAAATGAAATTTTGCAAAAAGTAGGGCTTATAAAATTGCTTGTATTTTGCCATTTATGTGGACACCAAAACAATTTTAAGTTTCTTTTCATTTGCCACCATTTTTGATCTGAGCGTATTTTTACTTGCCTGGGTAAACTAAAATTCAAGTTTTCTGAGGTTCGTGAAAATGACTAACAATCCATGATAACTAAACTCCCCCCCCCCCCTAAAAAGTAGACATTTTGAACTTTCGGTTGATTTAGTTTTAAATTTAAGAAGATTAAAATGGACTTAAATTCAGCAAATATGAATGGCAAAATCTCAATTTTCAGGTGCCTATAACTCCAGAAGGGCTAAAAACCAGGAACTAATATTTTTTCTTCCCAAACTAGAGAAGGACAGCTTTTAACTTATCAAGTAAAAAATCCATTATTAAAACCCCTTCATACCTTTCTTTAACTTGCCCAAAATTCAAAAATTGCATATTTCAAGGTCAAATATCTTGAAAAGGGGAAATGATAAAAATTTGAAATTTTTTGTGTTAACTACTCTATTGGTACTCTATAAATGGTATGAATTTCATTTTGCAGTTCAGTATGGTTTTAGAATTATGAAGAGTCAAAGTGTAGTAGAAAAGTACTCTCAAGATAAATAAAAAGTTATGTATTAGGCTATTATTATGTGCAAATGTAATTTTATATACCATTAAAAACAATTTTATATATATTATTTTGAAAATTTATATATTGAACATACCTTACTGGTCACAATTTTGCAAGGCTTTACCCCCATGCCTTAAAAGGAAAACATTAATTTCATTTCTGATGTTTCCTAGCCTTTAATCAAATTATATCTGATGTACATGTAAGCTCTTTCTATTTAATAATCATATTTATTTCCATACATAATTATAAATTTTATTATTTACTAGCAGTATACGTGTTTTTCATACGGAATATATAAAGAAACTTAATTTACAATTATATGCAATTTCCTATAGTAATCTAAATGACATAGTTATTCAAAACGTTCTATTAAAATATTTAATTTAATTCGCCTAAAAAGAAGTAAACTAATCTGTTCTCACTATGCAAAATTATCGTCAGAGACAGATCTGAAGAATAAAACATCCTGGTACCATTTGTAGTAAAAATTTACAAAAAATATGAAATTTGATCAATATATGCCAAAATGAAATCGCTATGAAATTGGAATGACAAATGCCAAAATGAAAGCACTAAAATAGTATTAGATGATATACCCATACCATTTTCATTCAGTTTCAAAAATTGGCTTAACTTAATATATGAGTTTGAAAAATATTTGCCAAGCAGATGATTGATAAAACAGATGACTTTAGAAATTGAAAATATGAATAATCTCCACAACCCTTCAACCAGAAAGCTATAATTGATATAATGGCAAATATTTGTCTCTACAACCACTAGAAATTTTTTCCCTCTACTTTTATTAAAATTACAGAATATACAAGATGCGGCTATTAATTTCCAGGACTGACGTAACTGTACGAGAACTGTAACTCGTCAGAACGTATTAATGTTTGTATCTAGAAGGTAGTGTATCTGCGCATGCCCCATGAAGTGCACGTCATTCTGCAGCAAGAGGTTGTTGTTGAAACACACATTAAAAGGTAGCTGTAAAATTGTTGTTGTCGAAGTACAGATATGGAGCAGGCGATTAACATCAAATTTTGCTTCAAATTGGGCAAAACTGCGAAAGAAACCCATGAAATGTTGAAACAAGCATACGGTGATGAAGCATTATTCTGTTCCCACACTTTTGGATGGTTTAGATGTCTTCGGGGCGAGAGCGAAAAAGTTGAAGATGACGTACACACTGGACAGCAGATTTCCGTACGCAAACCATAAACAATTAAGAAAGTTCGTGAGCTTAATTAATTCGACAATAATTCCATAACGAAGGACTAATTAATCATAAATTTGTTCCACTTGGCAAGATTGTCACAGGACAGTTTTACGCAGAAGTTCTTGCCCAATTTGACAAAGAATTCGCAGAGTAAGGCCTCGTTTTCGACAGAATGGGAGTTGGCTTCTTTTGCACGACAATGCCCATCCCCACATTGCATTACCAGTGAAGTGGTTTTTGGCCCAGCATGAGGTCGTGGAGATGAATCATCCTCCATACTCTCTGGACTTGGCACCCGCAAACTTTATCTTGTTTCCGAAACTGAAAAATTTGCTGAAGGGAACAAGATTTGAGGATCTCGAAGACTTCAAAATAACCATGACATCAGAATTGAAGAGCATTCCGAAAGAGGACTTTAAAAGTTGTTTCCGAAACTTATACAGCCGAGCAAAGAAGTGCATTACAGCAGGTGGAAGTTACTTCGAAACATATTAAATGGGTATGTAATTCACATAATATTTTCCGGAGTTATTAGATCGGTCCTGGAAATTAATAGTAGCACTTTGTATATACAGGGTGTCCCGCAGAAAATGAACAATGGAAGATATTTTGAACCCTTGGTTGTAGACCCATAGTTCTAATTGCAAAAATACTTTAAATAAGGTAGAAAGTTATGAAATAGTAATTTAAATGCTGCACCATATACTTGTAGAAAGTTAATAAAATTAACTTTTTATACAGCCCCTATATCAAAAAAAGTTAAATTACAAAAATTTTACCTACACCATATTTAGTTTAACTGAAAAAAATTTGGCTGTAACACGACCAAATTTGACATAGCTATCCCTAATTAAGATTTTCATTGGGAAATAGGTGGACATCCACAAATCAACTTTGTTTGCAAATAGGTATTGAAACTTTTACCACTTTTTCAAATTTATCATATGCAAATAAAGCTATTATGTCATTATTATGTAGATTCAATTTTTGTATTTAAGCATTTAAGTAACTTTGTTACCTAACTAGATTTAATAATGGCGCTGTTCAGTAAGACTAAACTCTATGAGATGATTTTGATTTACAGCAAATGCAACCGATCTTCTAGAAATACAGTGTGGGAATACTATTATCGTTTCCGTAAAGAAGGCATCCTTCTTAACACAAAATTTCTTCTGAGCACTTAGCTTTTCTGAGCACTTAGCTTCTGTGGCTGGTATGTCGATTGCAATCAACAGATTCATTTCATTGTGGATATGGCTCAGGAAAACAAGTACTAATGGAAAATGATGAAAAAGATATTTTAGCCTATTTCTCGTCCTATCCATATGCGAGTGTCCAGGTTGTAAGTAATGAACAACATATTCCTTGGTCTACCCGAACCCGCCATCTACTGTGTACCACATACAAGCGTTCTTACCGATTCGTCTGTAAGGGTTCTCCTTCTGGCGGAAAAAGTGCAGTGACAAAAATATGTTAGAAACTTATTAAGTCTACTGAAAACAGTGGTTTTAAATGATCTTAGTTGATTTCAAAACTTGAAAGACATGCTTTTTTCCCCCCATAGATTTTGTAAGTAAAATATCTGACAGGTTACAGTAATCTGTTTTATTTGCCTTATTTAAGTGTTAAAATACTTACCAGTATCATCTGCTTGTATTTAATAGTTTCAAAAACAAAACATGGAAAAAATTGTAAAACCCTACTAAAGGAATTCTGTGCATCAATTCAATTTGGGAATTGGATTCATGAATTTTGATGATTAAAAGAGTACTGAAAAGTCATGACAAAATGGTGTACATGAAGAATGTTGACAATTTATTTCGTGCTAAATTTAAACTTTTAGGAACCAAATTTTTCTTTTGTTTGACTAAATGAAGCATTGACAACATTTTTGTAATTTGACTTTTTTAATAGAGGGGCTGTATAAATAGTTAATTTTGTTAACTTTCTACAAAAATATGGTACAGCATTTAAATTACTATTTCACAACTTCCTACCTTATTTAAAGCATTTTCACAATTGGAACTATGGGTCTACAACCAAAGGTTCAAAGCATGTTCTACTGTTCACTTTCTATGGGACACCCTGTATATAAAAATCTGTTAAAAATAATTTTTATACTATTTCATAAGCAAAGGCAAGGAATTAATTAGGTTTCCATTTTCATTAGGGAAAAATTCACTTATTTCACTAATATATATAATTTTTATTCTAATTTTTGCATCAATATGTAAATAATTTATTTAACGAATATATTTGTAATCTACTAAAAAACTAATTTTTTTTATCAATACGAAATTAATGTGAATATTTTACAACAAATTTAGAAAATATAAATATAATTTGAAGTTTTCGGCATTTGAAAAAAAAAAAAAAACATTCCATACTCTTATTTTGAATATCTTCATAACATAAAATCTTTTTCCCTGTTATACGAATATAGATACACAAACAAATTATGTTATACAAAATTTGAAGAAAGGAATTTGTAATTAAATCAGTTTTGCATAATCTTTGAAAACATATTTTATACTGTAATCAAATCAGTATTATTACTATTTTAATGTCGCAAGACAACTATTTAATGCCACAAAGTCTTGTACAGAAAGATTTCGTGTAGGCATTAAAATTTTTAAGAACAGAAAACGGGAGAAAAAGCTTAAGTGCAATGTAATGTGGTCCCATAATGTGGTTTTCTTGGCATACCTTGGTCAAGCCAGCACTGTGCATGCACCGGATTTCAAGCTTACATTAGCCCAATGGAAGCTTCTCTTCTTTATATGTGTATTCTTTGCCAAGACACTGTTATACTTTCAAAAATTCTATAACTTATAAAACACGATAAGCTTTAAAGTGGACATCATGTTAATTTTAGTGTATAAACAAATTATAAAAATATCAAATATAATGTATAAACACTTTATGAAGCAAATTCACTTAATATATATATATACAAAAATCCTTATGCAGCCAACAAAGGATTTTCTTAAATCGTATAGTAAAGTAGTATATCAATAGTAAAATTTATAACAATACTAAAAACTTCTTCATAAGTTTGCCCCTTTTCTTTGTTAAACACTTGGGCAAAAAGCCTTGCTTTAAACCTGCCAACTTCACCCTTTTCAGTGTATATACCCAATGACAGCCAATTACTTTGTTGGAAACATGTGCAGGCACGTTCTAGACTATGACACCTAATTTTTTTGCCACTGCAGTAGTCCACTCTTTGGATTAGGATGAATGGATAATTCTAGCATTTTTTATATTTTTTTAATTCGATTTGAAATGTTTCAAAATGGACAAAAGCGTAAATTTTTTTTATTCTCCAAGCTGTATTTAATTTTCTATTTGTATTCAAAGTTAATTTTTCCGATTTTTGTGGGAAAATGACCCATTTTGGCATGTACAGAATGTGACATCATGATGCCTTTTCAGATGTTCATGTCTTTAAGAATCTGTGAACAAGTTTGTTTATATTCAGAACTAGCCGCCTTTGGCGACCAGCCTGTTCGCAACCCTTGAAAATGCTGATCGTGGCAAATTCCAACCGTGGCAAACTCGTTGGCGCGACCTACCAGAAAGGTGTAAGGTAACGGGTTGGACGGCCAGGATGTGCCACCCAATTTAGACCGGCATCCACAGGGAACGTACCCTCCTTCCCCTACCACCAACCTCTCGGAAAAACATACGGACCCATATGTTTAACGTGATCGTACTCCGTGTCAGTGGCGGAAATCGAACCCGGGCCTACCGCGTGCAATTCCCGCGCGCTAACCACTGGGCTACTTCGCCCTCCGCGTCAATCTCCATAACTTTCTTTTTATTCACCCAATTTAGACCGTACCCTCCTTCCCCTACCACCAACCTCTCGGAAGGACTCACAAACCCACATGTTTAACGTGATTGTACTCTGCGTGAACGTGGCGTAAGTTTTGGCAGTGGCGGGAATCGAACCCGGGCCTACTGAGTGCAATTCACGCGCGCTAACCACTGGGCTGCCGCGCCCTCCGCGACAATCTCCATAACTTTCTATATATTCACCCAATTTAGACGGGAACCCAGTGGGGGAGGCATCCACAGGGGCCGTATCCTCCTTCTCCTACCACCAACCTCTCGGAAGGACTTACGGACCCACATATTTAACGTGATCGTATTCCACGTAAACACGGCGGCTGTTTTGGCAGTGGCGGGAATCGAACCCGGGCCTACCGCTAACTTCCCGCGCGCTAATTTGCAATTTAAAATGATCATATGCTTAATTCCATCATCCTCATTCCATTGTTTCATTGTTCCATCATTTAAAATATCCATAAAATTAAAATATCCAAAAGTTAAAATATACATTTAAAAAATCCATATCGTTCCATCATTTAAAATATAAATATAATAATTTATATGGAGTAAAGGAGCTCTATTCAGAACCGTGACGTCACCTCCACCTTGACGTCCCCACCCACCACCTTCCCTCCTTCTGCGGGGGAGAAACGCCGGTTAAGAAGCGGCACGCCGAGCGGAACGCCGAGAAATTGAAATTCGGAAACTGTTAAAATCCCGATCCTGTAGGCAATACGGAATATTTCCTGACCAGATTGGACTTGTAAGAATGCCAGATGTTTGACCTTTCTAAAAATGTAAGTTATTAGTCGAAATTATGAGTACTTTTTACTATGCGAGAATTTAAAAACCAAAAATACTTTTCTTGAGCAAAAAGTGACTTTTGTTTTAAAATCTTTAAAAAATATTAGAAATCGAAATTCAGATTTGAAATTGATATATTTTTACTCGCAATTGTCAGCTCTTTCCGATGGTGTGATTTGTTTTTTCCTATGATGTCCGGATCGTGGGAAAAAAAAGGGCAAAAATGGCAAAAAACGGCCGAAATCGCATAAAACATTAAATAACAAAAAAAATAATTAAAATTTTAAAAATCGGTTTTCACGTGTCCCCTTCCCTCCCCCCCGGGTCACCGATTGCCAAATTTCGTAGCTCTCCGACGCGCGGTCGCGAAACGTATAGTGTATAAGACACACAGACATTGCCTTTTATTATTTAAGAAGTTCTGCTACCTATAAATGTTTCTTCAGTCCCAAAGTGCCAAATAGTTATAATAGTAAAAGAGCCAGAAACGATTTTACCTACCCCATCGAGTACAAAAGGTATGTGGTAGAACTTTGTGGTGTCAATGAAGATCTGTGGGTCTGGCAGTACCCTCTGGTGGAATTCGCCTCGGGCGTATTTTTTAAGTAGGCCAAAATTGTCATCTACTTACCCCATCGAGTACATGGATGAAATTGGTGTCAAATGGCAGGTTTTTACATCCCATTAATGAATTTGAGTCTGGCAGTCATTACAGGTGGCAGGCTGCTTGCCAGATGCCTCAAAAGTCAAAATTTTGAAATGTTTTTCACCTACAGTTCAAAAACTTATGGCTAGAATTTAACAAAATTTTATATTTGAAGGTTTTAAAATATGTGCATTAAGATTGTGTAAAAAAATTAATATGTTATAATTGATTGGTCGGAAAAAAACCAAAATTTTAAATTTTTTAAAAATTTAAACTATCAAAATGTAAAACTGTTAATTAAGAATTTTTATTTGGGACTAATCCTACTACATATTTAAAAGTAAAAGCGATATTAATAAGTACATATTTTAGTTAGATATAGCTGAAAATCTATTGGGACAAATTAACATTGAAAAGTCCAAACTTCTGCTGGCAACTGTTAGAAAAGTTTCCATCACAAAAAGAAAAGGAAACTTTTTTCTGAGTGTTATTTAATGTAAGAAAAAGACTGGTGAAAAAGGTAATTTCCACTAAGCTTATTTTATATTTTTTGTACCAACTTACCCCATTGGCCCACCAAGTGCATAGATGAAACTTTTGTCATTTGTTAGCTTTTTATAAGATAAATGCGAATTTACAAGACTTATATTCATCCGACATGGCATGTTTGATATCAGATGTCAAAAAGATCGATTTTTTCAACACGATTTCGCATCGCAGCACGGATTTCAGTGGGAAATCGAAACTTTTGCTTCCGGAAATAGAAAACATTAACTCGAACAACAGAACAGTGGTTATAGAAATAATAATAAGTATTAAAGTGATGTTAAATGTTTTCTATTATATTATTCAAGAGTTAAGTAATCAAGAATTAAATAATCACACCAATACCTGAAATACACAATATATATATATGTATATATATATATATATATATATATATATATATATAAATAAAAATTGAAAGATTTTAATCGAAAATTATGCATAAACTACTGTATGTACAAAAAAACCCATATTGAGCATATCTGTTACAATTGAGTAACTATAGACCAAGACTAAGGATAAAGATAGAAGGTAACATATCACTACAATGGAAAGGGGGATGAGAAGAATATTAGGATACAAAATTCACAATTAAAAGTATATAAATAAAAAGAAAACATGGCAAAAATGAGAAAAGGCAATAATAATTAGCTCAAGATAAAAGATTAAGACATAGAGAATAATCAATTGAAACTATACAAAAAATGACGGTTAGTTCGAAATTGCATTCTCTCATCAGGACACAGCCATACAAATCGAATTAAAACCGATAGAATAGCCAGTTTCTGACAATGGCGATAGTATTTAACTATAGACACCATTGGAACTGTCTACTGGAAGGAGAAAAATAAATCAATTGAATTACAAATCAGAAAGATAATACCTCTTCGAACAGAAATATGAACTTACAAGCATTGTTACCACGTGTAAGTTGAACAAGCGACTGAGCATTTCACCTCACTTCGTCAATGAGAGTGGGCACCGGAATGAATACATGTGAACGATACATAATATGTATGGAGACTTTCAAAAATAGTAATCAGTATAGGACTCAGGACAAGTGGAAAATAGTCATTCGAAAATAGTAAACAATATTAGACTCAGGCCAAGTGGTAAGTTAGGTGATAAGAATGGGTGAATTTTCAAAAATGAGTTATCCAATCAAAGATAAATAATGCATGTGGAAAATTATTACGTGGTATATTTGAAATTATTAATAGTATTATTTACAAATACTTCCGGATATTGGTAATTTTGACAAATGCGTTTAAGATTATTGATGTGGAGATTATGAAATTGAGGATCAGAAAGTCGATGTATTCGAAATAGCTGGTTTAAAATGATGTTTCTAAACAATTGAATAGAATTGCAAGGTTGATATGATAGCAGCTTTATGATAGTGAAGTTGTAAGAATCTTTTTTATCATATAGATTGATGATTACATATATATATATATATATATATACACACACACACACAAAATGTATCTAATTTAAATATATGAAAGATGACATACCACATTTGGACTTTCCAACTTCTCTGGTTTTCGAGTTATTCACCAAGAGTGAATACATTCCGATGGCGGGCCCAGAACGGGTTATCCCAATAAGGTTCAAAAACCCATGAATTAAAGTATACCACAAAAAAAAAAACAGTGACACACCAAATTTTGACTTTCTATCTGCTCCCATTTTCACGTTATTCCCGAAAAACAAGTACATTCGTATGGCAAGCCAGATAAGGTTGTAATAATAATAATAATAAAAATTAAGTTCAATTTTCAACTTCACAATTATTATCACATGTTAAAAACTTTTCTTATACATACACACATATATATATATATACAGGGTGTCCCATCAAGACAGCCCAAACTCTGCACAGCCAGATACCTTGCTTGGAATACATAAAAATTGGCCAAAGAACTGTACCTCTGCGACCCATAGTTTTCAAGAAAAATGCGAGAGAAAAGTATGATGTCATATCCGGTGTACGAAAAACAACTTTATTGGAAGCATGAACATCGGTATTTGCATATATTTACATAGGAAGATGTTCAAAATGTCCACCGCGCATATCGAGGCATGCATGCGCACGCCATGGAATGGCTGACTGCACACGTTGCACCATGGTGTCCACAAAAGTACATGCGGCATGAAAACAAGCAACTAAGTCACTTTCTGTAGTAACTAGATCTCGATAGACGAATTCCTTCAGATGGCCCCATAGGAAGAAATCCCAAAGTATCAGATCTGGTGATTGTGGCGGCCATAAAACAGGATCCCCACATCCAATCCAGTGGCCTGGGTATTCCATATCTAGCCAATTATGTACAGAAGAGCTGAATGCACCGGAGCTCCATCATGCTGGAACCATAGGCCATGTATTGCCGCTAAGGGTATGTCATCTAGATAATCGGTTAATACATCACGGAGAAATACTAAGTATGAATGTCCCGTGAGCCGTTCAGGCAGCAGATATGGTCCAATCATGCAATTGCCTAATATACCGACCCACACATTTACAGACCAGAGGACCTGATGTCTCTGTGGGCGGATTGCATGAGGATAGGACTCTGACCACATATGGCTACATATTCCAAGCACACGCATGCATGCCTTGATATGCGTGGTGGACATTTTGAACATCTTCCTATGTAAAATATGCAAATACCGATGTTCATGTTTCCAATAAAGTTGTTTTTGCATACACCAGATATGACGTCATACTTTTCTCTTGCATTTTTCTCGAAAACTATGGGTCGTAGAGGTACAGTTCTTTGGCTAATTTTTATGTATTCCAAGTAAGGAATCTGGCTGTGCAGAGTTTGGGCAGTCTTGATGGGACACCCTGTATACACACACAGTCGACCCTCGTTAATCCACAACCGTATAATCCACAAATGCCTATAATCCGCAATACATTTTAGATGTAAACAGTTAAATTTACAATAAATGACAATAGTGTATTAAACTCTGCAAAAGTTAATTCTAAGGAGGAAACATTATTTTTGAGCAGGGCTTAGCTCTGGGATATAAATATCTTGACTTTACACAGAAACAAAATTTTAGTAGAGCAAGAAATAATTACTGTTTATAGATTGTAGAAAATGTAGTATTAAAACAAAAATTCAAAATTCTTAAATGACACTTAAATATGTATTTGAAATTTTTAAAAACAAACTGCAAAATTTATAAGATTAGCTAAACTTGCTTTAAATGTATTGTAGGGGGATTTTTAATTAAATAACTTGGGATATTTGAATGTCTCATTCTTACACATTAATTTATGCAGCAATGACCTATAATCCGCACAACCTCTGATCCCAAGTTGTGAGGATTATCTATATTACGTTATATATATATATATATATATATATATATATATATATACTCTTTTGCAAAATAAAAACGAAGCACCATGAAGAAAGTCACTGTTTTTATTGAAATTAAATATGCATACAGCTCATATATGGGTTATGAAATGGTTACAGAATCAAGGCCGCAGGACCTATCAATGGTTAGCAATTGAACATTGAATTTCTAAATCAGAAATTGGTGAAATCGCCCTTGGCGGCAATGTATGCTTGTATATGTCTAGGTAAGGAGTTATAGAGTTTCCCAATGTCATCCTGTGATAAATTCTGCCAGGCATTCCTCAACTGTTGCTCCAGATATGCTACATTTCGGGGTGCCTGAATCTGGCAGCCTAGCATGTCCTATACATGCTTGATTAGCGAAAGGTCTGGCGACCTATCTGGCCAAGGAACAATATCAGCAGCATGGAGACAGCCCACAGATATGCGGGCCATATGTGGCATGGCATTATCTTGTTGAAAAATGGCCCCAGAATGCCGTGCCATAAAGGGTAATGCAAACGGCCGCAGAATTTCATCAACATATCGTTGATCTGTTAAAGTTGTATGCCGGATGACTAGGGGCGACCTGCTGTCATAAGAGATAGAACCCTCCCCCACCACCATCACACCAAGGGTAATGGCTGTGTGCCTGTTGAAGGTCCAGACCACTCAACTGATCCAAGGGTTTAATTAGCTGTTTGAGTGACAGGGAAGGGGCTGTTTACTTGTGTAAAACAAAGGCAAATTGGGACCGCGGGCCCTGGCACCTCCACACATGTACCCAATGGTCATCTGCTGAAAGATTGAAGTGTGATTCATCACTGAACACTATGCTATGCCAGTCTGCTGGCAGCCATGATGCTCGGCCATGACACCACTCCAAACGGCTTTGTCGATGTTGTGGGATTACGGGCAAAGTCTTAAAGGCCGCCATGAGCGTAACCCCACCTCAGCCAAGTGCCGTGAGATGGTGGAAGGTGCCATGGGTGGTATGGAAGAGGTTGTTGTTGTTGTTGAGACCTAGACCGTCTGACCTACCAGAAAGGTGTAAGGTAACTGTTTGGACGGCTGGGAAGAGCCACCCAATTTAGACTGGAACCCAGTGGGGGGAGGCATCCACAGGGACCGTACCCTCCTTCCCCTACCACCAACCTCTCGGAAGGACTTACGGACCCCCATGTTTAACGTGATCATACTCCACGTGAACATGGCGGCAGTTTTGGCAGTGGAGGGAATCGAACCCGGGCCTACTGAGTACGATTCCCGAGCGCTAACCACTGGGCTACCGCGCCTGTATGGAAGAGGCTGTAGCACGTTGGATAGCGGACAATGATGCCGTTGGGCCAGTTCAGGCCTGTTCCACAATCATCCAATTTAGCTTCAGATTCGTGCACCTTGGTTTTCCAGAGCCTACATTCCGCAAATGAGTTCCTTGCAGCAACCATTGCTACCAGCACCTTTGCACAGCAGTGTCCGTTCGGTTCAGGTAGCAGCCTATTGCTCGATATGACCAGCCAGCTTCATGTATCTCCACTATATGACCATGTTTGAACTCATCTAATTTGAACTCATCTTATAAAGTCTTTGGCAACATCGTAATGGCATTATTGGTTGTGTCTCCACGGAACTGCAATGCCGATAACGAGCAAAGATAAACCATCCACATTTTCAACCTGTTTTATAGAATGCTAGTCGTGCAGTAGAAACGCACGCTATGACCGAAGTTAACACTCACAGGCAATGGAAATTTAATCATTTGCATACTTGGTATAAAGGAATTTGCATGCAAAATTTCGAGATGTTCGGATTATTTTTTAGGAGTGCATTGTTTTTTTTGCAAAAGAGTATATATATGAACAATTTTAGAAGAAGCTAAAGATATATACAAGATACTTTTCAAAAGTATCACCAGTACTTGATACAAAATACTTTATGAAACTGTATATAGATGCAATGTACTAGATACTTTTAGAAGAAACCAAAGATATAAGATACTTTATTAAAGTACAGTAGAACTCCGTAAATGCAACACTTCATAAAACATGTAATAAAAAAAAAAAAAAAAAAAAAAAAATTCAACACATAATTTTACATTTTCTTCTCATTTACACTGTTTGAACTGTGTTTGAGGACGATTCTATTCTTGGAACATAATGCATTTAAGGGTGATATTGATTATGGCCCATTTCTTTAGTCTTGTAGAACTGGTTTCTATGCCCCAACCACCCCCCGGAATAGCAGGAGATTCTTGGAGGTTGATCATATGGTGTCATTAAGTCAACACATTCTTTTCTATTTTGGACAAATATAACATGTTTCTTTCAACATTTTGCAGTGAATTGTTATGCTGTCAGAAGTAAAGGTGTTGCATCATGAATACGTCTTGTGAGATGGGAAGGAAACAAAATGATGTCACGATGGGGTTGAAATTAGATGCATTAAATAATTGGATTTAGGAGTTGAATGGACAACAATTGGAGGTTGGAAAAAGATGAGTTCAAAAATACAGTCATGGTGTGTGAAAAGAGCTTGCACTGAAATTTTAAAGGAAAGAAAAAACTTGAAAGATGTTGAATATGAAAAAGTGAGTAAGGCACTATATTCATGGTTTTAGCAGCAAAGGCGAAAACTAACACCAATAACAAGGCCCATGTTGCAAGAAAAAGCCTTCATATGTTAAAAACAATTTCAAGGAGAAGAAGATGGATTTACTGTAAGCACTGGCTGGTTCGATAGGTGGGAAAAGCACTACGGATTCTGACAGCTGAGCATTCGTGGAGAAAAATTTTCTGTTGACATGGAAAATGCTTGTAGATTTAAGGACAAATTTAATAACTTGACTGAAAAAAAAAAGGTCTTTCCAGAGATCAAATTTACAACTACAATGAGACAGTCCTGAATTTTACAATGCCAAATGGAACCAAAAGACTCCAGAGCTTTGGAGCAGGTAATATTGCTTCCAACTTTACATGCGATTTATGAGCAATTCATGAGGCCTTGGGCATTTATATTTCTTTCGAAGATGTAGACAGAGCTAGCGGACTTGTAATTTTCTGCGACTCTAGAGCTGCCCTTCAGGCAATACAACATGGACGCTCAGGGCTCTCGCAATGCATTCACAAACACATGGATACAATTAATAAAATGGGAAAGAGTTGCATTCTACAGTGGATGCCTGCACATGTAGGAATTGACGGCAATGAGGCAGTCGATGAATTGGCCAAGGAGGCAAGGAACTTAAATAAAGACACCTCAGGCACCCTCACTCTTGACGATGCTAATGCTATCGCTAGATACAGACTTGGAGTGAAACCTATAGGATTGGACCACCAGGTCTGTGTAATAAATGCGAATGGAGAGATCACCAAGACAATTGCCAGACTAAGAACTAGACACCTAGGTGGTATGAAAATTAATGCGGATGGCACCAGAACCTACAAATACTGTAGAAACTGCCCAGGTGAAGAGCTTACACTGGAACACATATTTGACTGTCCAGCAAATCTTGCGGCTTTGCAATGCATTGGCGAATTCCCTTTCCAGGGAAATCTTTATAATGAGAAGATTGTGGATCTCACTATGGCAGTAATATCTGCACATGGTTCAATCTGACCTCTTATGGACACGACACCAACCAACAGTCCTGAATTAAATGTTGCCTTTGAGACACTTATAACTAGAGATGTAAAATCTGCTCTGGGCCAGGGTTTTTCTGAAAAAGTCTAACTTGCCCAAGTTTTACTGAAAGAGTTCAACCTGAATGGGTTTTATTGAAATAAAAATAACACAGGTTTTATTGAGTATTTCCTGGAAACTCTTAAACTATGATTTCCGAATGCATGATGTAAATTGATCATTTATCAGTGAAACCTCACATACATATGTCCAGAGTTGAGTATAAATTAAAAAGTAAATTTGTAGAAGCTGTTAATAGACTAGTATGCTGCACATTGGAATAAGCTATGTTAGGTCAATTGCAATTAGATTTCTTTCACGTCATTCTAAAATAATCTCATGTGGGCAGCATATGATTTATTTATTTCACAGCGAGAAAATAATGTACACGATCTATGGCAGAATGTTTTTAACGTTAAATTTGGCATCTCTAAGGAAGACAACATGTTAAATTATGTTGAAGTACCCTATAATATACTTATATTTTGACCAAATCTAACTTGACAATTATCAATATTGATAGCATTCATTAAGCAATATAGTACAAACATAATTTAATTTATCAATTTAGCATAATTTTCTTCAATATAGCATTATTTTCATAATTTTAGCTAATACACTCTAGTCAATTTGGTACTATTAAAAAAAGTGCCAAGTTGGCAATATTTTGCCAAATTAGTCACCATGTTAACCAAATTTATCGCCAAGCAATGCAGACAGATGGATGGAAGGGCTTTAACAACAAAAACAAGAAAGATCAATCATGCCTAAAGCATTGATTATGAAACACTTTACAACTTCAATGCAATTTTATTTAAACATCTCTAAAATGCGATACATTATTCGGTAATATTTTAAAAATTATCACAATACTACATTGATTTATTATATTTGAAAACTTAAAACTTCATCGCAAAAAATGAACTTCATTCAAATGATGGCATTAAATATAAAATGCCTGTTTTAAACATTTCTAAAATGCGATTGGGTGATATTTTTAAAATTATCATAATACTACAATAATTTATTATATTTGAAAACTTCATCGAAAACAAATGAAATTTATTCAAATGACGTCATAGAAATATAACACGCCTGGCTCCCTCTATAAAAGCAGCATTTCATTCATAAACATTTTTCCATTCATTTCATTCATCACAATACTATAATAATTTATTTTATTTAAAAACTTAAAACCATGAAGGTCCAAGTAATTTAACTCTATGCTTACAACTTCATCGAAAAAAAATTGTTTGCTTCTCTGCATGAAATCAATGAATGTTTCATTCATATCAGCTATATTGCAGACTCCATGAGTTAAATAATTTTGTGTTAAAGAAATGCAGCAATTCTTATACAACTCATTCTACATCTTTTAGTATTTACATTCTCTATAAGCGAAAAGTAGGTTTCGTTGTAGAAATAATCAAAGTTGGATGATCATTTAAACTCAACTATATTGTAATTGCATTGTTTCAATATGTAGATGCACAGAATTTAAGCAAAAATAAAGCGGTTTTAGGACAGATACAACACTAAATATGAATTAAAAAGAACTTTAAAAATCATCACGATTTTGACACAAGATGGATGTCATACTTCATTTTGAAGTGGGTGACGTGATCTCTCCATATAAAGGGTGTAATTATTATTTTAATTTTTATTTAAAAAACTAAAATTGAAAAAATGAAATACATTCAACCCTATGGGATCTAATTTTTTAAACATTTTTTAAGCAGATTTAAAATTCACAAATTGCTTCGAAAATTTTAGGTAATATTCAAATTGTTCCATAAAAATATATAAAAAAAAATTCAGCAAAATATATTCAGTAGTTTTTAAAATAAAAATTAAAATAATAATTACACCTCTTATATGAAGCGATCATGTGACCATGATATGAAAAAATCAAGTGACCCACTTTAAAATGAAATATGGCATCCATCTTGTCTCAAAATCGTGATTTTTAAAGTTCTTTTTAATTCATATTGAGTGTAGTATCCATCCTAAAACCACTTTTTTTTGCTTAAATTCTGTGCATCTACTTACTGAAACAACGCAATTACAATATATTTGAGTTTAAATGATCATCCAAATTTGATTATTTCTACAACGAAGCCTATTTTTCACTTATGTAAAATGCAAACAGCAAAATATGTAGAATGAGTTGTATAAGAATTGCTGTATTTCTTTAACACAAAATTATTCAGCTCATGGAGTCTGCATAGCTGATATGAATGAAATATTCATTGATTTTACAGAGAGAAGGACGATTTTTTTCGATGAAGTTTTAAGCATAGAGTTTAATTACTTGTAGCTCCATGGTCTTAATTTTTAAATAAAATAAATTATTATAGTACTGTGATGAATGAAATGAATGGGAAAATGTTATGAATGAAAGAAATGCTGTTTTTATAGAAAGAGCCAAGTGTGTTATTTTTTCTATGACGTCATTTGAATGAATTTCAGTTGTTTTTGATGAAGTTTTCAAATATAATAAATTATCGTAGTATTATGATAATTTTAAAAATATTACCGAAGAATGTATCACATTTTAGAGATGTTTAAACCAGGCAATTTATATTTTAATGCCGTTATTTGAATGAAGTTCTTTTTTTTTCCATGAAGGTTTAAGTTTTCAAATATAATAAATTAATGTAGTATTGTGATAAGTTTTAAAATATTACAGAGGAATGTATTGCATTTTAGAGATGTTTAAATAAAATTGCATTGAAGTTGGAAAGTGTTTCATAATCAATGCTTTACGCATGATTGATCTTTCTTGTTTTTTATAAATTTATTTGAAAAACATGCAATAACTGGAGAACGGTTTATGCTAGCATTTGTTCTAAATTTTAAGTCATTCGTTTTCTAATACAAAATTGCATAAGAAATGAATATTTATGCAACTATTAGAGTTTCTAAAAAAACTTTAATTATTTTTTTCAACGTTTCATTAAAAAAATTTAGGGATTTTCCAAACATTTAAATATGTTTAAAATCAGTAGGGTTCCAATATTTACCAATTTTTATAAATTTTGAAAACGTTTAAGAAATGAAAAAAAATGGAGGGATACTGACAATGACTTAAAAAAGGTTAAAAGAAAAACAACTGAATTAAGTTTTAAAAACCAAGAATGAGAAGGTAGTAATAATAAATGCACTAACAACATTACTCTATAAAAAAAATATATATACATTTCAGTGAATTTTTGCTTGTATTATTTTCAGAAAAAATAGAGCCATGAGAGTCATTTTTCTCCCTCCAAATGTAACTTCATTATGCCAGCCAATAGATCAGGGCACTTTTGCAAAAAAATACAAGCATAAACTTCTTTCATCACTAGTTATGGAGAAAGGGCGTTACATGATCGAAAAGTTTAAAGAAATTGATTTGTTGGATGTAGGGAGGTGGATTGCCCAATTTAAGATGAAACTCAGCCTATAAGCTTCATTTATTCCTGGAGGAAGGTACTTGACCATCCTGAAAATGAATCCCGAGAAAAGCCAGAGGAGACAGAAAATTCTGGTCTAGTGGACTAATGAAGAGGTTTCCAGTCTGCAAGGAAACTACTTATGGTGATGTTGACGAGTAAATGCAGCAGGATGAAAATGATCACCTTCCAGGAGATAGTGAAAGAAGAAAAATATAAAGAATCGGAGAACGAGGAGTGGAAGACGGTGGAAAAGTTCATGCACAGTGAAAGACTGAAGGCTGTCAAGGAAACTTTGCATTATTTTGAGGAGACGTGATTCTACAATGGACAATTTATTCCTGTCATTTATGTGATGAAGCAGAGTGAAGAAGGAGTGTGAGAGACGATCCAGTATCACCAGATTATTCTACAAAAGGGACTAGTTATTTTGTCTGGAGGTATATAATTTTTTATATCTTTCTTTTGTAGCACAGTAATTGTCTTTTGTCAGATTATAGATTTTCTTTTGTTCTGTATATAGCAATGTATAAAAGGAGTAACAGAATAATTTGTAGCAATGTATTATGAGTTGTGCATAATCCAAATCCGAGTTATTTTCAGTAACTCATCATTTACTCTATCCACATTAAGTCGAGTTTGCAGAGTTCTACTGTATTGATTGATAAAAAGCAAGAAAATGTTATATATATATATATAAATTGTATTTATTAATATAAAATCTATTTAGTGAACACACTAAATCTAAAGCATCTTATGTCTTTAACATCATGTTTGTTTTCCATTAAAATGTTTCTTATGTTAATTATTAACTTAATGTATTTTTTTAAATGCTAATCATCAAGTTAGGAAATCAGTGAAATAATATTAAACATATCTTTGAAAGCATTTTGTTAAAGTATTATATTCTTACTAATTGTTTTTTCTTTCTTTTTTGAGCTGCAAATTACATGCTTCACACCAAATTTTATAACGAGAAAAAAAAGATGTGACAATTTAGAAACTGGAAACTTTGTCTTTTTTCAAAATCTAGAAATTCTGGCCTATTTACTAATTACAAGAACTCGCCCTGCCAGAAAGGGGCGTCCCCCAAAATAAGGAATTTTTACATGCTCATTAGCATGGAATAACTATTACCTGCAATGGCAGCAATAAAACTTGCTATTTGCTGCAATTTGTAAACTTTAAAGGGAACTCACAATTTCAGCCCTTCACGTAGCTGCCATAAAATTCATATACAATTTAGTTTGGGCTAGACGAAGTTGTAAAGGCCAAGTTTAAAATCACAAGAACCCACCAGAAAGGGGCACCTCCCCCCCCCCCCCAAAAAAAAAAAAGAAAAAAAAAATTAAGGAAAACACTCCCATTGCAGATAACAGTATCCAAGGACTGCTTTCACACTTATGCACTTATCAGCATGGAACAACCATTAATCGCAATGGTAGTAAAATAGCACATAGCTGATATAAAATTTGTATACAATTTAGCTTGCGCTGTAATAAAACTGCAAAGGCCAAGTTCAAAATCACAAGAATCTGCCAGAAAAGAAGCCTTCCTTATTTTGGGGAATACTCCTTTCTGATGGGTAGCCAGAGCTAAATTGTATACAAATTTTATGCCAGCTATGTGGAAGGACTGAAATTGTCAGTTCCAATAGAAGTTCGTAAAATTGCGGCAAATAGCAAGTTTTCTTGCTGCTATTGCAGTTAATCATTATTCCATGTTGATGAGAGCATAATAAGTGTGAAACCAGCTGTTAGCTGCAAATGAAGTATCTGCCTTATTTCTAGGAATGCTCCTTTCTGACAAGTTCTTGTGATTTTGAACTTGGCCTTTGCAGCCAAGTGTAGCCCAGGCTAAATTGTATGAATTTTATGCTAGCTACGTGGAAGGACTAAAATTGTCAGTTCCAATAGAAGTTTGCAAAATTGTGGCAAATGACAAGTTTTCTAGCTGCCATTGCAGTTAACGGTTAATCCATGCTGATGAGCACATATTTAGTGTGTGTCCGATCCATGGATACTATTATCTGCAATGGGAGTGTTTTCCTTACTATTTACTACTTGTTCCCGAAAGGACATAAGGCATCGCCATTTCATACAAGTTGGAAGTATCGAGTATCGCAAAAATTAAAAAGATACTCGACACATTTGAACAAAATCTTGATACAAAATCTGTGATAAACATGATTTTATGGCACACACAAAAAAAATCTTTAGAACAATTTTAATAGATATATAAAAAAATAAAATTCTTTTTATATGGAATATTTAATTCCTTTTGTATTTGAAAAATGGAAAAACTTCAAATGGTAAAAGTTGCATTTATCAATATAGAATCCATTTAGCGAACACACTAAATGGACACACTATGTCCTTAACATTGGGACACACCATGCTTTAGATTCAGTGTTTCAAATAACCCAGATCTTGAAATAAAATATTTTGTTTATAAATTATAAAAGATTCAAAATGACAAAAAAGAGTTTTTATAATTTTCATTAACTCAACAAAAAGAAAATATTCTTAATTTGAGGAAAAAGCCATAAAAGTAACTAAATTACAGATGAGTTATCTGGAGACCAACAGATGAACACCCATTCATAACCAGCTTCATTCTGACAATCTAATCTAAAGAATATGTAACATGGCTGCTGATGTTCAATGAGAGGTAGCACAAATTTGTTATAATCTGAACTTAATTAAGGAAAAAGGCAGTCAATTAAAAAAAGTCAAATTTAGGCATTTGCAAGTTTACAAAATATTTCAATTAGTTATTGAAGAACATACAAAAACATTATATGTTCAATATATACAGGGTTTATAGGAAAGTCCTCAAGTATCCTAAACAGTTTGTAAGGAAAGGTCCATGAGTGTATACGTCAGGTGTATCTATAGCAAAGTGACCATGCCTGATCGAATAAAAGTGATTACAATGCTCCTAGAGAAGAATTAAAAAAGTTAGGATAATAAAGTCTGCAACAAAGACCGCCAAATGGAGGAAAACATCCAGTTACAGTTCAGCAGTATCTAATTAGTAGGAATTAACAGTAAGACTGTACAGGAAGCATTTATTTAACACAATATAGTTATTAGCAAATTGTTGTCCTGTTCAGGAATGCTAAAAGTAAACACTTACATGCACAGACATCTAGTGTAGAACCCGCCTTTTATTTTATGGGTATTAAGTCACTGGCATTATCAGGTCATTCCATATCAAATCAACATGAAAAAAAGGGCATTTTTAACCCGACCCCTCACAATTTTTCTGAAACTTTGGCTGTTGTATTGTTCACTCATATATAAGATACTATGCAAATCTTAGCCTTCAATTTGTATTAGTTTTTCAATTATAAAAATTTGAAGTTTCAAAATTTGGTACCTTTTTTACAATTCTACACATGCTTAAAAGCTCATATCTGCTGACCTTTCTGATGAAATGTTACAAGACCCTGTCAATGATGTTTTCATTTCAAGGTCATCCAATTTCACCTTGAATTTTAAAGAATGCATTACTTCAATTTTGCTGGGGAAAAAAAATACTATATATAGCTGTTACATTGCTGCTTATTATAAGAATAGTCTTAAGTTGGAGCGAACATGGAATCTTTAGTTATAAAAATCTATTCAATAGTAAATTTTGAAGAAATCGATAAAACTAATAAAGTTCAATTTACAATGAAGTAAGAAATACAAAATTTACTTTGCATACAAGAAATAATTTTCATTATTTTAAAAGTTTTCAAGCTTGAAAAGTTAACACTTCCTCCAAAAAAAAGGGAAGAGAAACTTGCTAAAAAGATTTCTTCAGTTCACAACTATCTGTAATTTATTAGAAGCACTGAAACTTTCAAATTGTTACTATTATATATGGTTACTAAAAGGTATTCTTACCATATGATGGAATACAAAAAGCTGCAAAGCATTACCTCTCATCCACCCTTTAGCAGTACTTGCGCTCTTACTATTCTTGGACACATGCAAGCCTTGCACCTCTCTTAATCAATATCATTATATTCTATATGACCTCCTATCAAAACATACATGCTACATCATCCCCTAACAAAAGCAAACTGACAGGAATTATCAAAGAAATTGAGCTTATCTTTCAAAGACATTAAATTTTCATCAATTAAACATCATTTTATCAAGGCCAAATTTTTATCAATTTGGCAACATTTTCAACAATTTGACAACATTTAAAATAGTTGGTGATATCTTGCCAAAGTTGTCATCAAATATTTAGACAAGCATTATGGACAGACAGAAAAATGAGCTATTTTTATATTCTTTCAAATATATCGAATTTTCTTCAATTAGGCATCAATTTCTTTGATTTAGGCTCATTTTTTATCAATTTTGTGACATTTTCGTCAATTTGGCAACATTAAAAAAAGTCGCCTAATTGGTGATATCCCACCAAATTTTTTGTTAAGCATTATGGACGGACAGATGGAGAAATAGGTTATTCTTATAGTGAATGATACATTTTTTTACTTTGCATACAAGAAATATTTTATATCACTTATTTTGAAGATGTAATAAAAAATGTTTTCCCCCTATCTGAAAAAAGGAAGGATTTAGTAAAAAGAGCAAAATTACATTTTTTAGTAAATTAAAACCTAAACTGAAACTAATCCCCAGATCAACTTGAAACTTTACGGCTCGTTTCTTCACCACAAAACGTTCTGTCACGTGACCAAGTTATGATGGAAATCTATGACTGCCCAGAGCACCCGTAAAGCCAATTCTCATCGTAAATATGATAGCTTTCGGTCACTGATGTTAAAGTTTCTGCTAAAGCTTTTAAATTTGTTTATAGTTTCAAGAAAAAGAGATATAACAGTAATCTGAGAATGGGATATCGACAACAGGTATGTGATTATTATTATGCTTCTGTTAAAAACTGATTTATTTTCAAGTGTTAACCATTTTAAACTCGTTACTTCAATATCAACAAACATTGTATCATTGCAGAATGTTTTGTGATGCTAATATTTTACTATAATGCAATATTTAAACTTATACATTTCTTGCAAATTTATAATTCGTAAAATTGATAGTTTCATATTTGGCACATTCCATGTGAAATCAACACAGCCCCTAACCTGACTGATACAGTTTTTTCAATACTTGGCTATATTGTTGTCTACATCTATGCAAAATTTTAGTCCCCAATTTTCATTATTTTTTTATTTATAAAAATTTGTTGGAAAATCTGGTAATTTTTCACGATTCTTGGCATATGCCTGTATATTTTGACCTAATTAACAGATTGCACTGAAATAAAGCTTATTTTGTAATCTAAGGTTTTTTTTTTGTGATATATTACATGACCTTGAAAATGATATTTTTTCATTCCAAGATCACTAGATTTGACTTTTGACCTTAACTGTGAAAAAAGTGTGCCTTCAATTTTTTCAAAAAATATATTTTGTTGATATGCTATTTATATCAATTATACAAAAATTTCAAGTTGGGAAAACCATGAGCTCATAATGAAAAAAAAGTTCTACATAAATATATGTTATATGAGCAGCTATTCGAAAAATGCTAGAAACCACATTGATTGATTAAATAATTCTTCAATAAACATCATTATGCTTAACTAAAAGTTATGAACATTTACTAATGTGCATATAATTTTATAATTTTTTTTGATGAATTTTAAGATTTGAAAGATAATGTAAATATTATTAATCAAAATTTTTTGTAAGTACACTCATAACCATAGCTATTTTGTGTATATATATATATCCTTATATAAAAATAATTTATTTCAGTGATATATTATACTCTAGTTTTGCATAATTTAATCTTGAATTTTATTTTTAGGACATAATACCCTAATAGTGTGTATCAATCCCGAGTCATTCCATGTGAAATGAGCACAGTGGGTTGCTTGACCATTTTATTATTTTTTTATATACCTACCATAGTTAGTACCATATGCGTATACCAAAACCATTTTTAGTTTCTTTTTATTTGCCACCATTTTTGATCTGGGACTATTTTTACTTGTCGGGGCTGGCAAAAATTCGAGTTTTCTAGGGTTCACGGAAATGACTATAACTCAATAACTAACCAAGATAACTAAACAATCTTTTCCCCCTCCTAAAAGTAGACATTCTAAGCTTTTATAATAGGTATTTAAGATGAATTTAGTTTTTAGTTTAACCAGCTTAAAATAGGCTTAAATTCAGCAAATATGAATGGCAAAATTGCCATTTTTAGGTGCCTATTACTCCAGAAAGGCTAAATACCAAGAGCTAATATTTTTTCCTCATAAACTAGAGGAAAACAGTTTTTAGCTCATCCAAGGAAAAAATCCATTTTTGAAACCCTTTTTTAACATTAACCCTTTCGTGACGGCGGCATTCCAGAACTGCCACTGCCCAAAGGACGGAGCGCTTCGCTTCCGAATTGTTCCCAGGGGATGACAATTTCTTTGCGCTAAGCCTAACGCTCGAAAAAAATTCACTAAAAATCACCTATTCAACATAGAGATCTACTTTTTTCAGGAATAAAAGAAATATTTACTTTCTATTTGATGTATATTTTTCATACAAATCTGAATACAAAATACTCGTTAGTTGCTCCCATTCTTTTATCTGAAATAAACAAATAATTTCACTGCCTCTAAAACCCAAACAAAAAAAAAATACTCTCTTATATTCCTATGATTCACCAACGAAATCATAAAGCTGAAATCAAAACAAGACCCGAAACTCAATTATAAAATTGTTGATGCTGCGAGAAGTGCTCTATTTGTTTATATTACAAAACCATGTTTCACCGCACCAAATGGAGAAATAATTCATTGGATCCTCCTTATGCCAAGGTCAATTATCTGCAAAATACATTGAAGTTGTTTCCACGGACATTTAACGCCATCTAGTAGACAAATTAAAACATTCCATGTGAAAACACGCATACACGTGCCACTCACTGTTTAGGGCAAAGTTTTCTTCGTCATGAATGCGTGCTGTCCGTCATTGAATGCAAGTTCGCAGCTGACACACGGGCATGCCAACCATTGCGAAAGGGTTAAACTTGCCAAAAATTCAAAAATTGCATATTTCAAAGTCCAATATCTTGAAAAGGGGACCTGATAAAAATTTGACATTTTTTGTGCTAACTACCCCCTTGGCACCCTGTAAGTGGTATGAATTTCATTTTGTGATTCAATGTGGCTTAGAATTATAAGGACTCAAAATGTGGTAGAAAAGCACTCTCAAGATAAACAAAAAGTTATGCATTTAGACTATTATTATGGGCAAATATAGCTTTATATACCATTAAAACAATTAGTTATATTATATTTTGAAATTTTATATATTGAACATGCCTTACTGGTCATAATGCATGCAAGATTTCACATTCTGCCTCAAAAAGAAAACATAAACTTCATTTCTGATGCTTTCTATCCTTTAATCAAATTATATTTGATGTACATGTGTGCTCTTTCTATTTAATAATCAAATTTGTTTTCCCTACATTCTTTTAAATTGTATTATTTACTAGTAGTATACCCATTCTTTGTACAGAACACATAAAGAAACTTAAAATTTGCAATTATGTACAAATTCCTTAGTATCTATTCTAAATGACATTCTTATTCAAAACATTCTATTAAAATATTTAAATTTAATTTTCCGAAAAAGATGTATAAGAATCTCTGTTCTTGCTATACAAAATTATCTTCATAGACAGATGTGAAGAATAAAGCATCCTGGTCCTGTGTGTACACAAATTTACAAAAAACATAAAATATGATCAATATATGCCAAAATGAAAACGCTATGAAATTGGAAATGCCAAAATGAAAGATATGTTAAAATGGTATTAGAAGATATACTCGTAGCATTTTTAATCTGTTTCAACAATTGGCTAAACTTAATATATGCGTTTGAAAAATATTTGACAAACAAATGACTTCAGAAATTGAAAATACCAATAATCCCCATTTCAAGCACAAAGTCATAATTGATATATATAATGGCAAATATATTTCAAACTCATATATTAAGTTTAGCCAGTGTTTGAAACAGAATAAAAATGGTACGAGTATGTTTTTTAATACTATTTTAATGCTTTTATTTTGGCATATGTTAAACCAATTTCATAGCGATTTCATTTTGGCATATATTTATGGCAAAGGGCCATGCATAAGGCAAAGGTGCGATGTTGTAGAGTATCCATTACAGCAACAAGCATAAAATAGAGATTTATTTACAAGAACATACTAACTATATTTACAGGAACATTACGTAGATTATATACAGGAACATTATTAAAATAGAGCTCCATCATAATGCGTGTGCAGGCAGCATCCGAAATATGAATGTCAGAATGATGCTGATAAAGTTCTGAAGCTCGCGTATAAGAGCCAGGGTAGAAGTGTTGTGCATGCGGTATATGCTAATCTAGAGTTTCTATGGAGAACAAGAACGTTCTATGCTAATCGCTTGATCTGTGTCTTTATGCAAATCACTGGAGGAGCTTCGCCATATATTGATCAAATGTTATATTTTGTTTAAAATTTGTTTACAAATGGGACCAGGATGTATTTGTTGGAAAAAATCAATACATCGCGATTCACATTCCCGTGAACGGGCGTTTATGCAAATTTAATATGAACGACTCTTTCCGTTCACCGGCGTGAACCGTGACGTTTTTCAACATGAGGTTTCATGCAAATCAGTTCTCAATGCGTACGCATCTGATTTGCATATCCGGGGGCGTTTCCGGAACTGTCCATTCTCGGATATATAGGACAGAGGTTTCTTGAAGCAATCAGAAGACTTAATAAGACATCGACACTGATAGTCTGATACAGGCAGACAGAAATGCTTTAAATTGAAGCAGGCGAGATATCGTTTGACGATGGTTTTTAGTCGAGACGGACGCAGATGTGGTCAGTTTAGACCAGCATGTATTGAACGTTAAATTTACTTACATACGTTCGGAAGTCACGTTAAATATTTTCTGATGTCTTATCCTTTGGTTTTCCTTTGCCAAGTGTGATACCTTCGATGGTGGCTGCAAATACACGCAAGTGATAGAGGTAGTATAGTTACTTACTACCAATGCTTCAAGGAATTTCTGTCTGATTATTTACAACTGCAAACTTTTTGTACATAGTATTTTTTGATGTTTTGTGGCATGGAGAATTACATGGAATGTGTAATTTGCCTAGTTATGTTTCTCACGAAATAAAGTGAACGATGTTTTTCTTTGAAACTGGATCTGTGTACTGTTATGACCCAGCCAACACTTATTGACTCTATGCCAGTGCGTACTTTGCTGTTCAACTTCAACTTCAAATTTTTAAATTTTCCAACAGTATTATTCTTCAGATCTGTCTATGAAGATAATTTTGTATAGCAAGAACATAGATTCTTATACTTCTTTTTAGGAAAATTAAATTAAATATTTTAATAGAATGTTTTGAATAAGAATGTCATTTAGAATCCTATAGGAATTTACATTAATTGTAAGTTTTAAGTTTCTTTATATGTACAAAGAATAGGTATACTACTAGTAAATAATACAATTTATAATAATGTAGGGCAAATAAATTTGATTATTAAATAGAAAGAGCACACATGAATATGTGGAACACAGCGTGGATTATGATAGGGAACACAAAAATGTGGTACTCGAGCATACAGTCCCTTCACGTGGAACTTTCGGCGTACAGTACTGGCAGATATTGTCTTACCCAGTGCAGCTGTAACCATGGATGTAATAGTTGTGGAGGTCGCTCATCGTTTCCGCTTGGCTACTATAGCAATATACTGATCATCAGAGGGAGTGGTAACTCTTGGACGACCGAGCACAGGTCTCCGGACAACTGTTTGACTTGTTTCCATAATCAAGAAATTACCGAATGATCAAAGCCAAAGAAAATAGTAGCATCTTTGATTGACTGTCCTGCTTCAATGCATCTGACAGCACGCCAGCGCTCATTATCTGTCATTCATCTTCTTTCAGCCATAGAAACATGAATATCATCAAATATAATCCTACAAAAATTATTAACACTTCATATCAGCATTTAAATGCACCTCCTCAAACCCTTCAGAATGCTGGCATCTTCAACGACTGTCTCATATATTCAGAGTCAATCGTGATTGGCTGCAACATATGATATTTGCATACTGCCATCTATATCGTCAAATGCATAACTTTTTGTTTATCTTGAGAGTGCTTTTCTATCACATTTTGAGTCCTCATAATTGTAAAACCACACTGAACCACAAAATAAAATTCATACCACTTGTAGGGTACCAATAGAGTAGTTAACACAAAAAATTTCAAATTTCTATTAGGTCCCCTTTTCAAGATATTTGATCCTGAAATATGCAATTTTTGAATTTTTGGCAAGTTTAGTGTTTAACCCTTTCGCGACGGCGACATTCCGGAACTGCCGCGGCCTAAAAGACGAAGCTCTTCGCTTCCGAACTGTTCCCACAGGACGGCAAATTTTTTGCGCTAAGCCTAACTCTGGAAAAAAATTCACTAAAAATCACCTATTCAACACAGACATCTACTTTTTTTCAGGAATAAAAGAAATATTTATTTTCTATTTGATGTATATTTTTCATACAAATCTGAATACAAAATACTCGTTAGTTTTTCCCATTCTTTCATTCGAAATAAACGAATAATTTTACTGCTTCTAACCCCCCCCCCCCCCCCAAAAAAAAAATAAATACTCTCTTATATTCCTATGATTCACCAACGAAATCATAACGCTGAAATAAAAACAAAAGCCAAAACTCAATAATAATTTGTTGAAGCTGTGAGAATTGCTCTGTCTGTTTATATTACTAAATCATGTTTCACCGCTCCAAATGGAGAAATAATTCATTGGAAACTCCTTATGCTAAGGTCATGCATCTGCAAAATACATTGAAGTTAGTTCCATGGACATTTAACGCCATCTAGTAAACAAATTAAAACATTCCACGTGAAGGCACGCATGTGTGCCACTCGCTGTTTACGGTAAAGTTTCCTCCGTCACGAGTGTGTGCCGTCCATCCTTGAATGCAAGTTGGCAGCCGACACGCGGGCGTGCCAGTCGTCCCGAAAGGGTTAAAAAAGGTAGAAAGGGGTTTTAAAAATGGATTTTTTTTCTAGATGAACTAAAAGCTGTTTTCCTATGGTTTGTGAGGAAAAAATATTAACTCTTTGTGTTTAGCCTTTCTGGAGTTATAGGCACCTGAAAATGGCGATTTTGCCATTCATATTTGCTGAATTTAACTCCATTTTAAGCTCGTTAAACTAAAAATTAAATGCAACTTAAATACCTATTCTGAAAGCTCAAAATGACTACTTTTAGGGGGAGAAAACATTGTTTAGTTATCTTGGATAGTTATCAAGTTATAGTCATTTCCGCAAACCCCAGAAAACCCGAATTTTGACCCACTCTGACAAGTAAAAATAGGCCCAGATAAAAAATAGCAGCAAATAAAAAAAATACTAAAATAAGTTTTGGTATTTAAAAAAATAATAAAATGGCCAAGCATCCCACTGTGCTCATTTCACATGGAAGAACTCTCCCACAAACATGACATCTAGCTGTGTTATCAAGTTCTGGGGTCATAAATTGTCGGGGCTCAATGCTGTATAATTTGCTATTGCAAAGGATTCCAGAGTTTCATTGCATATCAAATGATGTTGTCATAAACTTCAAAGTAAATCCATTCCCTGGATTTTACATGGTGCAGCATAGACTCCCTGAAATTACGGGATCTAACAAAGCAAGTTGACATTTTCGCAGAGAGGGCCGAAGTCTCCCACGAAGGGATACCACTAAAAAACTACATTCTTGTAAGGGTTTTTTGCATCGAGTGGACGAAAGTCTCGTCGGACTCTTCGAACTAAGGAACAGAGGGGTCCAGACATTGCCTTTTCATTGGCCAATGTGGTCACTTCCCTACTCTGCTTTTTTTGTTATGTTGCTTTCCTTGACGCCACGAACACCTGCAAAGTTATTTTTAGACATTCTTGTAACATTGGCTTCTTAAAAAGAGTAACTTTTCCCAAGGACGATAGAATCGTTGAATTCCTATTCTGGGATTGTAATAACTCAATTTAAAAATGTTATTTAAGTGCAAAAACAATGTTTGATCCCATTGGATCATGACAAGTTTGTTCCAAAACTAGTGTTTTAACCCGATGTATTCCAGTAGTACTATAGAATTTGTTGATATGCACCTTAAAATGTGACGGAAAATATAAGGGGTGTTTACTAAAATTTTTCTGTTAAAAGAAGTAGAAATCTGTCAATCTATCCCCGTAAATGCGACAGAAAATTGTGGAGTGTGTGTAGGGGTGGGAAAGTTTACTTTTTGCTGAAAGAAATAAAGTATACAAAAGACTTACTTGAAGAGCATAAGTTGGTTTCTGCTATCACAGTGCTTTTTTCTTTTATTTTCGGCTTTTTATATAATTAATTACTTTTAAATTAGTTTTTTTAAATGCCACAGAAATTTGACAATTATACACACCAATTTAAGAGTAGCACCCCCCTTCTATTAATTTAGAATAATCTTCATCAGAAAACCTATCAGATATTACATTCAATAAATTTATTTTATGGCAAAATTTTTTCCCCGATGTTTAAAGGAATGGGGGAGGCTGTTCCACAAAATTTTTTCAGAATTTCAAATTAAGTCAAAAAATGGTTGGTTTCCAGAGAAGGTAGAACAACAGAAACCTACGGTATGAAATCTGTGTGTACATTTCTAGGTATATAAAGTGGAAATGTTTTACTTTGCCCGTAAAAGAGGAATTAAAAAGCAATTTTAAATGGAAAATTTTGATGACTACGTTAGATGTATACCATAAAAATTCAAAAATTTCTAGAAAGAGAGACAATTTATTTTCAATATGATATACTTTCAATATGAATAAGATTGTGTATTTTATAGCATTCGATTTTTTCCAATTCACACCAAATTTAGCATATACTAAAAAGACTTATGAAGCTAGACTAGCATAACGCAAATATATTATGTTTAAACTTTGCATTTAAAACTATAATTATGTCTATATATGCACGTGAAAATGTGAGGAATGTCACAGGAACAGCAATCTACCCCAAATCTCGTTTGTCTTTTCCTTGTTCTAAAAATCAAATCTCCCAATACTACATGTTTGAAGTGTTAAAATTGATGGTTTTTCATGTAAGAATTTGAACAGTTTCAATGCACTCCAAAATGTTCAAACTCAATCGGAGTTCAACTTGAAATTTTCTAAAAGAAATTTGGCATGACCCGTAAAAACCTCTAATAACACAGAAATTCACATTCGTTCACTCATGTTATCATAACTTCATTGTTTATAGACGTAATCTGGTATCTTTGACCCTAACACAAAAGTTTTAAATCTGCATCCCCTACACTTTATTATGGTGAAGTTTGCATAATGCATCACACTAATTCAAGCGAAAACCCTTTCAAACTAAAACTTTAGACTCACACTTATAAAAGAGTCAACACATTATATAATCTGTATGATTTCTTAGATCATTTTCATCCTCTGCAGTAGACTTAGAAATTGCAAAGTGGAAGAGAAGAAAAAGCTGCAGAACACAAGGTTTTTCATAAACATCTGGCTAAATAACCGTAACATCCTTAAAGCCATTGCCATTAATTCTGGTTGCCAAAGATTATTAAAATCTTATGAAATGGTACTGATTTTTCCTTTTTAACACTTTACAACATAGTTGAAAAGTGTTTATGACTTTGTTCATTCTGTCTGTCGGTCTGTTAGCATGATAACTGCCAATGACTTTATCAAAATGAAATTTTAGTATGTTGTTCAGACGGTCTGTGGGACCTATGGGAATATAAATAAATAATATCACCCAATTAGTTTTTTATTGAACCCGGGTTGAAAAAATGAAATAAATTGAACCCTATGGGACCTAATTTTTCAAACATTTTTTAAACAATTTTAAAATTCACAAATTGCTTCGAAATTTTTAGGAAATATTCACATTAACCCATAAAATATATAAAAAAAATTTCAGTAAAATATGTTAGGTAGTTTCTTAATTAAAAATTATTTAATATAGGGAGAAAAACAAATTCAATTAAATTCTGACTTTTGGGATATCCTCCAGAAAGAAAAGAGAGATATATTATGTAATAAATATCTTTCCAAGAGTTTAATTATTTTGTATACGAGAGAGGCTTCACATTTTAAAATAAATTTGGTATATACAATTTTTCAAATTTTTTTTAAATTTTATATAACTCTTCATAATATACTTATTTGATGGCATTTTTAATGTACTTTCCTACGTCCTAGAGAGTTAAAATTTGGTACATAACTTAAATTTGTTGAACATTTTATTCTACAAAACTTTGGTGGATCTTTAAATATAGATCTTACATTTTTTTCGAAATGGCCTGCAAATAATCCCCATTCACTTCTATAAATCATTGTCGTAATATTGTTAAAAATTCTGATGTAGGCAGCACGTATTCCCTGCAGACTCATATTCACGTTCTCTTTATTTCTTCAATAATAATTTGAGTTTATCTGCACAAAATAACAGCCATAAGTATTTTAAATTACACTGAATTTGCACGTTAAACTTAAATTTGGTTCTCATTTGATAGCTGGACTTATTGTCAAAGGTGGCGTAGCAAAAACGTGAAAAAACTAGAATATCTCAAGAACGGCTAGTCCTAGAGTAATGGGGTTAGTCTTATTCTTTTTGTTGCCAAAAATTACATATAAAATAGGAATTTAATTGATATAATTGAGCACACTTAGTCTTTTATTTTTATATTTAACGATTTTTGCAGCCCATTTCGCAAAAATAGCCCGTTCCTTTTTCCCGAATCGTACTAGAATAACTTACAAATGATTTATATACCAAATTTTGTTAAATTTGGTATATAAATCACTCGTATGTTATTGAAATATTATACACCAAATTTTGTTAAATTTGTTCCATTACTTTTTAGCTAGAGTGGATAAAGGCAATTTCTGCCGGCCATTTCGCAAAGAAGGCAGATTCTTTTATCCCGAATCGTACTATAATCTAATGAACATCAGGGTTTCCTACAAAAAACATACCTACCAAATTTTATGAAATTCGATCTATTAGTTTTTCAATTAGAGTGGATGTAATATCCTCACAGACGTCTTCTTAAAATAGTTTTTTCGTGTTCTAGAAGTTCCAAAACGTGTAGCTCCTTCGAAAATTCGAGTTCCGATCTTCGACACGATTCCAATACTTTGAATACACACACACATATATTGTCTGTGTATCTAAATTCCGTGCCTACGCAATTACAATAGTTATGATTTTAAATGATCCCTAAACTTTTATTATTTCTTCAACAAAGCCTAATTTTAACTTATGCAGAATGCAAATATCTCAAGCGATTGTAAGGTGAGTTACATAAGAATTGCTGAATTTTTTTCACAGAAAATTATTTAGCTCTGGAGTCTGGAATACAAGTTATATGAATGAAATATTCATTGATTTTGCATAGAGAATCAGATGATTTATATTTCGATACAGTTTCAAATATTTAAATATAATAAATTACTGTAGTACTGTGATAATGTAAAAGATATCACCACTGAATGTATCACATTTTAGAAATTTTTAAATAAAATTGCATTTCAGTTGGAAAGTGTTTCATAATCGATGCTTATGCATGATTTATCTTTCTTGTTATTATTTAGACTTTTTTCTTAGAATTTTTGTGATTTTCTCTCGGCTGATCGTAAAATTGGTTAAGCATGGATGGCACAAATAAAGGTAAAAATGCAGTTTTGCAGGTAAGTGCAATTGGAGCAGGCGCAAGGATCCCGAAAAATAAAAGTTTTTCTGGCAAGAAATTTACGAATTAAACTTTATAAAATTGTACATTTTTTTATGAATTCATTTGATAAAATGTCATATAAAAGAAAAGAAATAGAATAGAACATTTTTACAAGATACCTGAAGAAAAGGTTTATAAAATTAGCTGCAAACCAAATAAATTATACATTGTTACAGTCAAGGCTATAGTGCAGTGGATATATAAATTCATATACCTTTTGCTGTTTTCCAAGGAATAGTATGAAATAACTTTCAAATACTTTCTTAAGAAAGCAGGCATAGAAAAATTAGGTGACTGCAATTGTTTCAAGGTGATTTTGAGCCTTCTTCCTCAAGTCAGACACTGTTTTTGATCAGAGGAAGAAGGCTCAAAATGCCCTTAAAACAACTGTAGTCACCTAATTTTCCTATGCCTGCTTTCTTTAAGGGGACTCATACCTCAGTAGCACTTATTTGCTGCCTCCATGTTAACCAATGGGAAAATTTGTTTAGAAGATTCTTCTGTGAATTTTGTCCGTAAATGTTAACTGTTTTCACGATATTAAAGAATAAACACATATATTTCATTTGGGTTATGATTTTTTTAAATATTTAAATTTAAAGTGCTTCAAAAATGAATTTAAAAGTTAACATCACAACAGAAGTTTCCATTAGGGGCTTCTGTAGCAAATTTGAAAGAAAATTTAAATATTTTGCTTAATGAAATAAAATAGTAATACATTTTTCTATTGATATCAGCAAATATTATAATTTTATCATTATAAGATCGATTTAAAATTATCCATAAACTATTTTAAGTACAGATATGTGGAACAGAATGAAGATAAGTTTACAGAAATCCTGCAAGTTGCGTGCTTATGGATCGTACAATCTCTATTGGTCAGCAATAGATCTTTATATGAGGTCAACAACTAGGGAGAGAAAGTGATTGTTTGACAGCTATTTATCAAGAAAAGCACAGCCCTCTATAGTTCCTCACTTTGAGGTGCAACAGCTCTTTGCATTCGTGGTTCTAGAGGGACTGTGACAGTAGTTTTTCCCAGAATAGATAAAAGATTCCAAACTAGTTTTGGACAGTATTCTAGCTTATTTCAGTTCATGCGCTTCTGCTGCCGATGCAAATCTGTTTTCAATTTTGAGAGAAACATTTGTCTTTCCTATTCTTCTTTTTCTTTCAATATTGCAGTACTTCTTGTGTTGAAAGCAATACATAATTAGTTTACAGACTGTATGCAAAAGGGGTTTAATATTTTCAGTCCACCAGAGCCGTAGTAAATGTGCATTATTTTCCGATTTATTTCATCCCAATGTATTTTTACTTTATACATAATATATAATGCACAGGAAATAATATTGAGGGGGGGGGGGGGGTAATCCTAACTGCTTTTAAAATCAATAGCATACCACTAATTATCTCGAGTGTGAAAATCGTACCACATTATTTCCAAAGTACTGTGACATGGTCTAAAATTCAAATACGAGTTTTTGAGTACATTTCAAGCATCCCTGAACTTGAATCGAATGCTTTTGAAATAATCTGTGTGAGCCTTTGGGTGCGATATCTCATAAATGAATGAAGCATTTTGGAAATAATTTAATACAATTATCACACTCTGTGCTTAGTGAAACCCTATTGATTTAAAACTCGGTTAGGAAAAATCTCTCCCGTCCCCCTATTTTTGTATGAATTTAAAAAAAAAATAAGAACCTTCAATAATTACAATTACATATTTACAGGCATTTTTACAGGCATAATTAAAAAAAAAAAAAAAAAAAAAAAAAAAAAAAAAAAAAAAAAACGCGCTCTTTTATCCCAAATTGTACCAAAATCTAACCAGCACCAGGGTCGCCCACAAGTGATTTACCTACAAAATTTAATGAAATTCGGTCAATTAGATTTTGAGTTAGAGTAAATACAAAATCTGCACACACAGGTGTCATGCTAAAAATAAGTGTTTATGTGTTCTAGGTCTCGAAACTTGTAGATTCATTAAAAACTCGAGTTGGGAGTTTCAACATGATTCCAATACTTCCCTATACAACATGATGTATTTGCAGAAAAAGTTAAAAAAATCTGATGTGTGCAGCACATGACTTTCCCTATAAACATTAATTCATCTTCTCTTTATTTATTTAATAATTCATTGAATTGAATTTAATTGCATAAAATAACACTGAATTTGCACTTTTAATCCAATTTTCATTTTTTTTTGTTATCTGGACATATTTTCAAAGGTGGCGTAGTAAAAACGCGAAAAAACTAAAATGTCTATAAAAGGCTAATGCTAGAATAATGGGGTTGGTCTTATTCTTTTTACCGTCGAAAATTACTTGCAAAACAAACATTTAATTGATATGTTTGAGCATGCGTAGTCTTTTATTTTACATTTTAATGATTTTTGTGTGACATTTTGTAAAAAAAAAAAAAAAAGCAAGTACTGTTTTCCTGAACCTTACCAGGGTAACCTACAAGTGACTTAAGTACCAAATTTCATAAAATTTGGTATGTAAGTCACTTGTGGGTGACACTGGTGCTGATTAGTTTTGGGTAGGATTCGGGATAAATTAACTCGCCTTTTTAGCGAAATGGCCCTCAAAAATTGCCTGTATTCACTCTAGATGAAAACTAACAGATCAAATTTTATACAATTTGGTAGATAAGGAACTTGTGGGTTACACTGGTGCTGATTAGATTTTGGTACAATTTGGAAAAAAATAACCTGCCTTTTTTTGCGAAATGGTCGGCAAAATCTAAAATAAGAATATGTATGCTCAAATGCATCAATTAAATGCTTATTTTATACGTAATTTTTAATGATGAAAAGAATAAGACAAACTCCATTACTCTAGGGCTAGCTGTTCTCGAGATATTTTATTTTTGTTCACATTTTTGCTACGCCGTTTTTGAGAAATTCAGTTATCAAATAAAAACGAAAATTGATCTAAAAGTGTAAATTCAGTGTAATTTGAAATAATTATGTGCGTTCTTTTATGCAATTAAACTCAATTTAATGAAATATTGAAGAAATAAAGATAAACTTAATTTGAGTCTGTAGGGAAAGTCATGTGCTGCCCACATCAGAATTTTTTCTTGCTGTTATTGAAAAAGCAAGGTAGAAGAAAAAAAACATATTTTCATCCTTAATTTTACAGAAAGTATTCAACAAAAAATTCTGAAAAATTTTTAGTGACATATTATCCCAACCCAAATATAGAAAAAAATAACATGGATGCCTGAGAACGGTAAGAAGAGAAAGATCCATAAAGTGGAAGTGTGTGTGTGCGGGAGGGGGGGGGGGGGGTTCAAAATTTAATAAACAATTTTTTAATGTTGCAGTCACTGAGGGCATGGATGGTAAAAAAAAAAAAAAAAATTGTAGTTTCTTGGTTGTGAAAATGTTATGATTACAAACATTTGAAATGATATTGACTGATATATCACTCCAACCCAACTAATAATAAAATAAATATGCACATTTCAGGTTTTTGGAGATTATAAAATGGAGAGACTAGTAAAATTAAAAACAAATACAAAAAAATCTGATATGGGCAGCACATGATTTTCTCTACAGATACATATTCACGTTCTCTTTATTATTTTTAATAATTCATTAATTTGAGTTTAAATGCACAAAATAAAGCAGCATTTTTACTTTTAATTCAATTTTTGTTTTTATTTGGTAACTGGACATATTTTGAAGGCGGAGTAACAAAAATGCGAAAAAATTAAAATATCTTGACAACGGTTAGTCCTAGAGTAAGGGGATTGGTCTTACTGTTTTCCTCGTCAAAAATTACGTATAAAACATGGTTTTAATTGATACATTTGAGCATACATAGTCTTTTATTTTAGATTTTGGTGATTATTGTAGGCCATTTCATCAAAAAAGGCAGGCTCTTAATTTCCTAATTGTACCAAAATCTAATCAGCAGCAGGGTCACCCACAAGTGACTTACCCATAAAATTTTATGAAATTGGCCTATTGGTTTTTGAGTTAGAGTGGACACATACATTGCACAGATAAATACGCAGACACACACACACAGATGTCATGCTATAAATAGTTTTTTCGTCATCTAGAGGATCCAAATCGTGTAAATCTGTCGAAAACTTAAGTTGCGCTTTTTGACACAATTCCAATACTTTCCCTACACATTACCATATATTGCAGGGGAAGTAATATACAAGTGAAGTGTTAAAAATCCCACACATCAAGACTAAGAGAAAAATACCAATTTTCTTTTGTATTCACCAGGAAAAAGAGAACGAGACAACAAAAAATGGTTATTTGAAAAAAAAATTCTGCTCCCAGGGATAATTCCAACCCAATAAGGCCATGGGATTCTCGCATTGATTAGAAAACGGGGAGTAAAGAAATTTGATGTGGGCAGCACATGATTTTCCCTGCAGCCTCATTTCACATTATGTTTATTTCTTCAATAAATTTAGTTAAATTGCATAAAATAACAGCCATAATCATTTTAAATGACACTGAATTTGAACTTCTAATTCAATTTTCGATTTCATTTGGTAACTGGACTTATTCTCAAAGGTGGCCTAGCGAAAATGTGAAAAAACTAAAATATCTCGAAAACTGCTAGTCCTAGAGTAATGGGGTTCACCTTATTCTTTTAGTCTTCAAAAATTACACATAAAATAAGCAATTAATTGATATGTGTGAGCATACACAGATTTTTATTTTTAAATTTAATGATTTTTGCGGGTCATTTTGCAAAAAAGGCAGGTTATTTTTTTCCAAATAGTACCAAAATCTAATCAGCACCAGGTTAACCTACAAGGGATTTATGTAAACTAATAGATCAAATTTTTGAAATTTGGTCTATTAGTTTTTCAACTAGAGTGGATACAGGCAATTTTTGTGGGCCATTTCACAAAAAAGGGCAGGATCTGTATATCCCAAATCGTACCAAAATCTAATCAGCACCAGGGTCACCCACAACGGACTTATCTACCAAATTTTATGAAATTCGGTCCATTAGTTTTTCAGTTAGAGTGCATACAATATCTGCACAGACAGACAGACAGACACACACACACACACATGTGTTATGTTAAAAATAGTTTTCTCGCGTTCTAAAGGTCTCGAAACGTGTAAATTCGTCGAAAACTCAAGTTGTGATTTTCAGCACAATTCCAATTCTTTTCCTATATATTACCATGTATTGCAGGTAAAGTAAAAATATATGTATGTATGACAGTGGAAATTTGAAGTATTTGTGTTGCACATTAAAAAATAGATGCAAAATTTCATTTATTTTTTATTTTTGAATGGACTGGATAAATTTTGCATACATTGGTGAAGACTCCATAATCTCTATACGAATTTATAAAAAGGTAAGCTTAAAATTAGTAATCTTCCTATATTAAAAAATATTAGCTGACCCCTCCGCCGCTGTTTGACAAATTTCTCGTTCGAGTTGCTTTGCTTCATACCACAAAAACTATGGCATACAAAAATATGAAATTTGGTACATTTGTAGAGAAATAATAGAATGACTATGGTGAAATAAACAGATTTTTATATAAACATTACTTTGGGTTGAAATAGCCCGTGAAGTTAACTGTACGAGTTCGCGAGTTACAAGGGTTTGCGAAGTGTAGCGAGCAGGGGTGGGGTGGGGTGAGCCTACTAGTTTATAAAAAAATAATTACAAAGCAAATTTTATGCAAATTTTGGGTTACATCTTGAATGAAATATCATGTCACGACTGAAAATCGAATATTTTGACGAAACTGACAATCTCGATATCTACTGCAATTACTGTTGATTTAAAGATTTAAATAAACACTAGTTGATGATGGCGATTAAATATTTTACTCTAGTAATTTTTTTTGATAAAATATTTTATTCTAGTAATTAGGAAGATTTCTTTTTTCTTATAGAACGATGTATGCAATCACAACACAATTCAAAAAATAGGAATCTTATATTGCCTTTCACATCAATTTCTCGATTTTAAAGCCAATTTGATGTTATTGATAAATGTATTTCTGCTGCTGGCTCCAGCTTTTAACTAAACTTTATTTTAAAATTTATGTAAATTTTATTTAAAAATTATTATAAAATTTATTTTAAAATTTCCCAATAAAATAATCTAATCATCAGTACGATATGGCATCAGACAAGAGCAGTTCAAAACTCTTTCTTTCTCTTTGGAAGGCTGAAACTGAACTGGTTTATTCAATGCAATTCCCCATACCCACACGCTTTGTATGGTGACATTCACTCACCTGGGATAAGGATATGAGAATTTATGGCTTTAGTGCGTTCCGAAATAGGATACAAAGAGAGGCTTACTTTTTCGTGCAAAAGTCATTTCAATGATGGGCAGCTCAATTAGGAGAAGGAACTGTGTAAAAAGAGCTAAAGGCCGAATTCTTGCAACTATACCATTTTTACAAATGACATCTAGGGAGAAGATTATCGCAGATCTCAGTTCCCTTCAATGGTATGAGTCCCCTTAAGGAAGTATTAGAAAATTATATTCTCACAAGCAGCAGTTTTATTTATTGTGAATAATATGATTTCTACTTTCTTGAGGAAAAGTAAGTAGCCTTTCTATGACCAACAATCCTTTAACTATAATTGAAGACAAAGTAATAAATATACATATATGTACATAAAAACTTGCAAAACTTACTTGAAGAAACCTTACTGATATCTGCCTTCTTTCTTCAAGTAAGTTTTGCAAGTGTTTTACATATATTAATTTGTTGAAAGATTTTCTAGCTATATTTTATGGCTTTTGTGCTATAAATGAGAAATTTAATAACCTTTACAAAAGTTATGATGTTCCTATGAGTTTTGCAATAATAAAAAAATGTACAGTAAAAAATATGTATTATAATATATTTCCCTCGCTAAAGAAAAATATTGTTTTCAAGAAAAAAAAATTTATTTTTTGAACATAGTTAGGCTACTGCTCAAACCAGCAAAAAATCATTGTTTCTTTTGTGTACAATTTGTTCACATGTGCACAAACATCTTTTTCACGATATTGCAATATTGACTGAACTACTCAACCAACTGAAATTACATTTTATACAAATGTAGTATGTTATATACTTGTAAAAGCAACATTGAGGTTTTTTCAGATGTTGCACTGTGTCATATGTAAGCACAGTTTGCATTACAAAATTTTGTATCCTGGTTTTTTTCTAAAACTACTTAACCAAATGAAAACCAATTATATACAATTGTATGATACTACATGACTGTGAAAACACTGCCATGATTTTTTTTATTTCACACATATCTTGTGTAGAATAAATACACTATGAAATTTTGCAATTTATTGTAATATTTTTTTAACTACTAAACTAAATGATACCAAAGTTGTTATACAAATCGGATATTACATACATGTGACTGCCTCAGTAGTAATTTTGCTTTATTAATGAGAAAAATAGTCAAGATATGGAGGGAAATTTGAGTACGGTGAGGCAGCTTTTCCTAAGTCACAAATGTAGCTAGTTTTCCCTATATAAGGCTGGCTGAATGACCATCCTAAATTGTACACAATCTATAAAAATTCTCCTGGGATGGTGCATTTCTTTGCAAGATCAGGAACAAAAAATGCAATTATGTACATTACTTATAAATCTTTTTTACTATAAACTTTGACAGTTTTTGACAAAGTATGGTAAAACACTTTTTTTTTTCAAAGTCTCCTGAGAATTTGTGAATATCTTTGCAAGATTATGTAGATAGATCAACATCAGGTATTTTATTTTATTTATTGGAAAATAAAATAAAGTACCTAATAAACCTTTTCCTGTTTTCCTTCTTTCTTTTCCAATTCGCACCAAATAAAAAAGAATAAAATACTTTGAGCTATTCAATAATTGACTTTGTTTAACAGGAAATATGCTATACACAAATTGCACATTTAAAATTATAATTTTGTTTTATACAAATGTCAAAATGTGAGAGAAGTCAAGGAAACAGTATTGTAAAACACACCATTTGTTTATTACAGAAGCGTAATATCTATATGTTTAAATTCTAAAATTAAATTTTTGTCAAGTTTTAATATGCTAAAATTTTAAAGTTTAAAAATTACAACAAATCAACAAGTGTCATCATCAAGTCAACATCATCTGAAGTTTTTAACCTTTTATGTTTTTTAAATTGTTAGTTTCCACACCAGATTTGAAGATTTTTTAAATTGTTATTGAAAGGTGTTGTTCAATTTTATTTATCATACATACTCACGTATAAGTTGAACTCCCTACTTTTAAGAGAAAAAAATTGGAAAAAATCCAAAATTCACATATAAGTCGATCCCAAAAAAAAAATTTTTTTTTTCAATAAATTATTCAAAAACACTTGAAAACAAATATATATATATATATATATATATATATATATATATATATATATATTAATCAAATTTAATTTCTATAATAAAAACTTCATTGGAACCCTTTAAAGTCTGATTCCAACCAAGTGACTATGACATACGAGCATTGTCTCCTGTCCGTTTTGGGAACATTCGTTCTCATGTGACAAGCTCCAGGCATTCTTTTACCTCTAACACAGTGTCCTCAAAATGGATGGGAGACAAAGCTCGTGTGTCATAGGCCAAATACATATAGTCAGAGTCAAACTCGCCAAATAGTATATAAAACTATTGATGTGTCATGGAAATACCAGCATCCCATCTACACCCATGTCATAAAAATCACTGTCATTGCCATTTATAAAATCCTCAAAATCATCTATGCCATCAATTACTAAAGCAACATTTCTTGAATGATTTCAAGACCATTTCCCACAGGTATAGCATTCCTGTCCCAAGCGTCCTTGACCCACTGTGCAATCAAAACAATATATGGCTTCCACTTGTTATTTGAGCCGATTTTCTCATTAACCCCAAATCGACTTGAAGCAGCACATTTGTTATTAGATACTCTCTCCAAAAAACAACATAAAAACAAAAACACTTTCAACCTAAAATCCTCATTATAGTTTTAAACAATCTATGTTAGAATGCATAGCTCTGAAAAGATCTATTTTTCGTTGTAGACGATCCACCATAATCGGAGAAGCGAGAGATAAACATTGAACAAAACAAGCGAGTGTAACAGTTGTATGTATATCTTTTAATGCCACAATATGCTGGGAGGGCAGTGACTCACAGGAGAGTTTTGAAATGCACAGAAATTTGGAGTGCACGATTACGTAATTACTACCGCATTGTTTTAGGAAGGATTGCCTTGAGGGAAAAAATAACTTTTAGACTTTAACTTTTTATAACTTTTAACTTTTAGTGTATAAGTCGATCCCCCACTTTGAAGCTTTTTTTTGTTACAAATTTCTCAACTTATATATAAGTATATAAGTTAGTTATGGTTATATTATAATCAATTTACAGAGCCAGGTATGAACCCTTGCCAAATATATGCTAGTCAAATATTAACAGATTATGATAAAGAATTCTTCAGCTTAAAACATTTAATATTGCTTTAAGAGATTTTCACTACAAACACCACTTCTAAGATTTTCTGAATAACAAAAAATCCAAATTAGTACTTCAGCTCACACAAATTCAGTCTTGAATGTAATTAAAAGTTAACTAATGACAAAATGTACAAATCAAATTTATAGCATAGAAACATTTAAAAATATAAGAAATATTATTTTTTTTTATTTAAATGCATTAATGTTAATTGAAAATAAAAAAAAATGATACTTATTAATAGAAAGCTAACATACAATTAAGAAAAAGCTGCAAGATTTAAAAAAAATTATAAAGGATACCATCTTGCCATGCACTTTTGCTTTCATAACTTCCATCAAGGACTAATTCTTCTGAAAGAAAAAATAAATTTTAATCAGTTTTTTTTTCATCAAAATAATTTCAATTTATAATTTTTGACAAGAAATTGTAGTGCAGCGGTTGCAGTTTATAAGAATCACATTCGTTTTGCTCATTTTGATTCGTATAAGCAGTTGATTCTTAAATACAGATTTTTTTTTAAGCATTGTTCTTTAATAGTAAACACTAACAATTATATAAAGTTTCACAGGATTTAAATGATATGTATGCATAAGTCAAGTACTATTAATAAATTTGTAAACTACTTTTGCACTGAAAAAAATATTTTTGCAAAACATATTACAAACATATTTTTTTAATATATAACTTAAAAATCAAGCAGGACAGTCGGCCTGCAACAATAAGTTAAAAAAGAAATGCACAATGAATTAAACAAAGCCTACGCAACCCAGCTGTCAGCCATATGAACCTCTGCTATTGTACTCTGTATCACTCGCCCATGTTGAAGTACTTCTGTAAAACATGGCAACATGAGATAAAATTATTTCAATAGAGCCCTTTCAATAACTTTTGATAATAGAATTTTTTAAGTTGAAAATCAAAAAAGATATAACATTATAAAATTTGTTAATGATTCTGTTATAAATCTTTTAATTAAGACTAAAATTTCAAACTACAGAGGTGTGTAATTGAAGGATTTGTTTGAGGTTTGATTTATCTGATAGATAATGATCTAACTTAAAATTAAAATCCTTTGTAAATTTTAATTTAAAAAAACCTAAATTTTAAATTGCGAAACACATTTTTAAACTAATGTACAGAGGTGTTTAATTCACAGATTTTTTTTACGATTGATTTAGCTGACAGATAATTATGTAACTTAAAATCTTAAGTTCAAATTTAAAAAAAAAAAAAATTAAAAAATTCTATTTTTAGTTATCGAAAAACCAGTCATTTAATACAATATTTCCGAAGAAAGCAGAAAGACTCCCCTTTGCGTAATTGTGGAATTCCTCAAATTCACTTGTAGAGCCAAAAATGCTTATAGGGTCGCTATCTTAAGATATTTGTCAAAAATTAAACATTGTCCCACAGACTAGCAGAAAAGTTTGTGATCCACAATTCGCTATTTCGCACATTTTAAAAAATTCAATTTTTTAAAGCTTTTTATCAATAATGCAAAAATCGTTCGCTTCCACGCAATCACTCCTACAGAGCGCGGTAGCTCGCGCTTACTCACACATTGACGCCTAGAGTAGTGGACATTTTGGAATCGCTGTAACGTTACTTGGGTTCTGAGCCATGGTGGTGGGGGGGCCAAATGTCTACAATGTATTAAACAGGTTTAGTCTTGCGTTAGCAAGTGATAGCTACAGTGATAGCTATTTTTAAACGATATTATGAGGACAATAATGAATCAGGCCATCAAGGCAACTGACAGGGAAGATAGGCCTACATTAAGAGATTTTTGGAAGAACTATAATATATGGAACTCAACAAACAATTTTGGAGACTTGTGGGCTAAAATAAAAGAGTCAACAATGAAAGGTGCCAGGAAACAATTATGCCCACAAATGATGAGTGATTTTATAAATTCTGAAGAAACTGTGGAAACTATCACAAATGAAATAGTTAGCCTAATGAATGAACTACACTTGGGCTTCAATAACGAAGATGTTAATGAGTTGATTGAATCTCACTCAGTAGCTCTGTCAAATGAATACTTAATTGAGCAACAAGAGTTAAATGAAATACACAATGAAAGTGAGGAAGAAGAAGCTGATAAAATCATCAAGACTTTGACAATCAAAAACATGAATGAAGCCTTCATGTATCTTGGCAAATTTTGGACTATCATGGAAGAATGTGATTCCAATAGAGAACGTATATCTCAAGTACTTAGGGTGATTAAGAAAGACACAGCATGTTATAGAGCTCTTTATCAAGAAAAGAAAAAAAAGGGTGGTATTCAACTAACTCTTGAGAAGTTTATAAAGAAAACACCTGAAAGCACTTCAACACGTCTCGTTAACTTAATTATGTATATTAATAAATAAATACTATTATTATTGATAAATAAATGTTTTAAAATACAATTTTTGATGGGTTTTCTGTACACCCCTCTACTTTCGAACATTCAATATTCGCACACATTTTCAGGAACCAATTATGTACGAAAGTCGAGAGCCGCCTATATATGAATATTTCATTTGTAAAATAGACTGATTGTGAAGGATGGCAATTTAAAAATGAAATTTCATTTATGCATACTGAAAATAAGTTTTTTTTTTTAAATTGGTAAAAACTGGAAAATAAGGTCAAAGATACAAAATTATCTTTATTAGCACCAGAAAATAATTATCTTTTGCTTCCTGCAAAATATTTTATGAAAACTTCCTTTAATTGGTTTAATTTCACAATGTAACTGTAAAAAATGGAGGAAAACAAACTTCAATATTTAATTACGTCAAAAGTTAAAATCTGAGAAACTCGAATTAGTTAATATGATTTTAAAAGATAATTGTACATGTTTTTAACACTTTACAACAAAGTTGAAAAGTGTTTATGACTTTGCTCATTCTGTCTGTCTGTCTGTCCGTTAGCACGATAACTGCCGTAAAAATGACTTAATCCAAATGAAATTTTAGTATGTTGTTCAGACGGTCTGTAGGACCTATGGGAATATAAATGAATAATATCACCCAATTAGTTTTGGATTAAACCCGGGTTGAAAAAATGAAATACATTGAGCCCTATGGGACCTAATTTTTCAAACATTTTTTAAGCGGATTTAAAATTCACAAATTGCTTCGAAAATTTTAAATAATATTCAAATTGTTCCATAAAATATATAAAAAAAAAATTCAGCGAAATATATTCAGTAGTTTTTCAAATAAAAATTAAAATAATAATACCTCTTATATGAAACGATCACGTGACCATGATATGAAACGATCACATGACCCACTTCAAAATGATATATGGCATCCATCTTGTTTAAAAATCGTGATTTTTTTAAGTTCTTTTTAATTCATATTGAGTGTTGTATCCGTCCTAAAACTACTTTATTTTTGCTTAAATTCTGTGCATCTACATACTGAAACAACACAATGACAATATATTTGAGTTTAAATGCTCATCTAAATTTGATTATTTCTACAACTAAGCCTATTTTTCACCTATGTAAAATGTAAACAGCAAAATATATAGAATGAGTTGTATTAGAATTCCTGTATTTTTTTAACACAAAATAATTTAGTCCATGGAGTCTGCATGGCTGATATGAATGAAATATTAATTGATTTCATAAAGAGAAGGACGATTTTTTTCGATGAAGTTTCAAGCATAGAGTTTAATTTTTTGTAGCTCCATGGTCTTAAACAAAATGTTTAAATAAAATAAATTATTATAGTATTGTGATGAATGGGAGAAAGTTATGAATGAAATCCTGTTTTTATAGAGAGATCCAGGCGTGTTATTTTTTCTATGACGTCATTTGAATTAATTTCAGTTGTTTTCGATGAAGTTTTCAAATATAATAAATTATCGTAGTATTATGATAATTCTAAAACTATTACCGAGGAATGTATAACATTTTAGAGATGTTTAAACCAGGCAATTTATATTTCAATGCCGTCATTTGAATGAAGTTCATTTTTTTCGATGAAGGTTTAAGTTTTCAAATATAATAAATTAATGCAGTATTGTGATAAGTTTCAAAATATTACCGAGGAATGTATTGCATTTTAGACTTGTTTAAATAAAATTGCATTGAAGTTGGAAAGTGTTTCATAATCAATGCTTTAAGCATGATTGATCTTTCTTGTTTTAATTTATGATATGGTTTTAAAAAATCGGATAATTATTTCTGGAACTACATGCTTTAAATTCAAAGTAACTGAAGTTTTAACATTCACATATCACAGTTTTAATTGTGCATTTTTTAATCAAATTTCATTTGAAAGAGAATTAATTTAATACTCTCGTCTGGTTGTGCATTAGCTCAATTCCAACACTTTTCAAGATAGACCCCATCTTTAGTTATGCGATGTCCGAGTCATGTGATTGAAACAGCAAATAAATTTCAGCTCCTTTGATATGTATATTTAACTATGGGTCATTCCATATGGGGACACCCGATGAGTGTTGCTCTGTAGTCAGAGATTTTTTTTAAATTTTTACCATGGATACACATGGTAATAAAACCTCCAAATCTGAATTTGTAATGTATATATCCTAATAATGGCCCAGATACAGGCATTTGAAAAATGGTCATTTTTGCAAAATGGCAGCCATCTTGGATTTTGCACTAATGTTTAGAAATGTAATAGCTTGAGAACTAATGGCTCAAATTAAATAATTCTGCTACCAATTTAAAGCTATTTATATCAGAAATATAGGTGCCATATCAAAACAGTGAAAAATATATATTTTAATATTGTTATTACATGAAAATTGCAATAATCACCTCTGGATTGATAGGTAACTTTAATGGCTATAAAAAAAATGGCCCCTCATATTTTTTTCTGAAACTTGGTACAAATACTAACTAATGTGTGCGCTTTAGGTATAAAAAAAATTAGAAAGGTAATATTTCTTATTACAGAGAAAAATAGCTTTTAAAATATATACATTTAGTTAACATTTGACATGCAATGCTTTAATCATTTAAAAAATATATATATTTTAAAAACAAATAATGAGCATAAACAAAACACAGGAATTTTTTACACACTAACTAGTATGTGTGCTTTAAGTAAAAAAAAAAAAATAAGATGGTAATATTTAATTTAATAACTAAAAAATTTGCTGTTATATGTATAGGAAATCAGTGTAAAAATCTCTGGGATGATGAAAAATTCTAATGAAGATCTTCCTAAAACCATACAGTTATCACTCTTATTTTTATTTTCTTAGTTCAAATTATAAAATGGGCATTTTCTATATTCAGTAAAACTGTAGATACCCATTTTTTCCTAGTGGGCCACTGGCACCTAAACAAATTTCATCTAAGAGGCAGTACAATAACCTTTCGCCTATTTATAAATGACAACTATCGCATAAAGCTGAAGCTTTTCAGCATACATATAGTTAATTTCACAAAAAATAATTTGTAATTAGATAATATAAAGCACTCATTTTCATGAACAGCACTAAAATAAAATAAAAAATTAAACACAGAACTACAGCATGTCTATCACCAAAAAATATCTTTAAAAATATCACCCTGCCAGCTCCAAGGGAAACACTGGGTGATATCCCTATCTAGTTGAAATAAGTACCTAAACATAAACAAACAAGCTGTTGAAGAAGGAAGTGATCCTATAGCACTAATATTGTTTCTGGAACATTTAAAAACACCTGCTTCTGGGTCACATGAGACATCAGCTGCCTATAGCCTCAGAATTTTCAACTCTAATACTCTCTCAGTTCTGTTATATAAGTAATAGCAGTTAACATATATTAGTTGTCAAAGTTCCTGAAATGATTACTTGACCTGCATCATCTGTTTTCTCTTAGGTTGAGTTCAAAATACAATGTTATATTACATTTCTGGGTGACTTATTCCTTTCAGAGCTCATTTTTGTTCAAGTGTTCAGAGCTGAGTATGTTCAACAAATAAATCAGTGAATTGTGCTTCTATGATTATTTCTTTTATTTATCTTCCATGATTAGTTCTTGTCTTATTCTATAAAAAATTGAATGTTTTGTCTGCAAAAAAATCAATGTGTCATTAAATACTGAGTTTATTTCTGTACTTGTGTCCTGAGTGGTAATGTAGTATCTGCAAGATTCACAAGGATGAATATCTGAAATGGTACAGTTTAAGACAGAAAACTTGTGATTCATTTAATAAACACCTCACCAAAATCAGAGCTGCACCTAATACCAATTTCTCTCAGACTGTCAATGATAAATCAGGAATTACTCATTCCAGGAAAAAAACTCTGTACTTCTTGTTATTCTTCCTTGCATTCATCAATTAGTGAGTCAGAGGTTCATACTGCTGACATGGAGATGACCAATGATGCAGGTTATAGTGAAGTCAGAATAATAATGGAACAATTGAATAAAAGCTGTGAACTTTTGGATTTATCGCCAATAAAGGTCAATAGATTTAGCTCTAAGAGGAAACTCAGTTATATGCAAGTTAAGAAATTAAGTAGCCATGTTGCTACTAAAACTGATACAGTATTGGGTATTGAAAGTATTAATAAGCCACAAAATTCAAAAGACATTATTTACTCAAATTGCACATCTATGATGGAAAAAATATTGAATAAGTTTTCTTTAGATGCATCATTTAAAAAAAAGTTGCAAATTTTAAAATTAGTCCAAGATTCATGGATAGTCCAACAAACAAAGGCTTGTTATATTACTACAGAGAATTTGGCAAAAAAAAAAAGCAAGAAAAATAAAAAAAACAGAAGGGATGTTATCAATGGCTAGTGAAATATGTGTTAAATTAAATTCTGATACTATAAAAAAAAATTACTAGTTTTTATTAAAACATTCGTTTTGTGTCCAAGAAAAAAAGACTGCATATCTATACTAAGTAAAAATGGGAAAATATTGAAACAAAAAAGATTACTTTTGCATAATTTAAAAGAATTATACCTTGCATTTAAAGAAAATCAAAATGAAGTAAAAATACTATCTAAAATTTGTACACTACATCCAACAGAATATGTCATTGTTGGAAGCAAAGTTATTAATTCTGTATGTGTTTGTATCATTAAAATATTAAACCCATGCTTCATACCATCCATATCAGTGACTATACTATATCATTATTAAAAGAAACAAGTTTATTAAACTGAATCAGAAAAGTATGGTACACAGGTGGGGAAAACTGTCCATCTTCAGAAATTCTTAAAGAAGTACGAAGGCATCTCAATGAATTAGAAATTAATATGTGTTTTGTTTGTATATGTTATGTTTATGCATTCTCATGGCCCAAGTGCATCATATATATGGCCAAAACCTCTAGATGTGTGCCAAAGATTATAAAACTGGCTATTAGATGAAATTGGTTTAGGAGCCAGTGGCCACTAGGAAAAAATGGGTATCTTCAGCTCTACTGAAATACCTTTTTATAATTTGAAATAAGAAAATAAAATATAAGAGAGATAACTGTATGGTTTTTAAGAAGATTTTTATTAGAATGATTTAGTACGCCAGAAATTTTTACACCAAGTTCCCATACATATAACAGTATTTTTTTAGTTATTAAATTAAATATTACCATCCTAATTTCTTTTTGTACTTAAAGCACACATACTAGTTAGTGTGTAAAAAATTCCTGTGTTTTGTTTTTGCTCATTATTTGTTTTTTAAAAATATATATTTTTTAAATGATTAAAGCATTGCATGTCAAATGTTAACTAAATGTATATATTTTAAAAGCTATTTTTCTCTGTAAAAAGAAATATTACCTTTCTAATTTTTTTTGCACTTGAAGCACACATATTAGTTAGTATTTGTACCAAGTTTCAGAAAAAAATATTAGGGGCCATTTTTTTTATAGCCCATTTAAGTTGCCTATCAAGCCAAAGGTGATTTTTGCAATTTTCATGCAATAACAATATTAAAATATATCTTTTTTACTGTTTTGATGTGGCACCTATATTCCTGATATAAATAGCTTTAAATTGGTAGCAGAATTATATAATTTGAGCCATTAGTTCTCAAGCTGTTACATTTCTAAACATTAGTGCAAAATCCAAGATGGCCGCCATTTTGCAAAAAAGGCCATTTTTCAAATGCCTGTATCTGGGCCATTATTGGGATATATACATTAGAAATTCAGATTTGGGGGTTTTATTACCATATGTATTCATGGCAAAAATTAAAAAAAAATCGATGACTATGGAGCAACAAGTTTTTCTTAAAATGGGTGTTTTCACATGGAATGACCCCTTACAATTAAACAATTTAGACATATTTGAAATGTGTTACCTCTTAGACTAGAATTAAATTAATTCAATATTGGCTAAACTGAAGAATATTTTTAATATTTTCTCATACTACTTATTGTATACAGAAAATTCCCGACAAATTTTTAACCCAAGATTTTGAGGGGAAAATGCATTTACAGATATTCTGAACACATTTCGAGCATTTTTGTACATATTTACATTAGTATGTGTGTATGTATCTGTGAAGTGCATACACAAGTGTTGAAGAATGAATACATATATCACTATGAAATTTTATATATAGGTGTATTCTGTAGAAAATTGTAAATATGGTGCTTAAACATGTCTTCTCCTCTGCACAAGCACATACGCCACACTCGCTTTGCAGATGCTTAATGTTGGAAAACGAGTCTAAAATTCATTTCCTGTTAATCATAAGTGTTCTCTTTTTGAGATGTAATGTCATTCGTTGCATAGTGACATCATTATTCTATGCATGTCATCACGGATCGCAAGTATGATGTCATCAATCAGTTAATTTTAGGTTTTCCTGTTTTGATCGGTGGTTATGCAAATTATTTCTCTCAAGAAGTAGAAGGTATTGTATGGATATTTGCATACGTACATGATGTCACCGCTTTAACATGTATAAGTATTGTAAGCTGGTGAAGGCTCATTACCTGCTTAGCTTGTTCATCACAACTGAACTGTTTGCAGTTCGAAAATTCTGCTGTGCAGACTTGGATTTTATTGACGCTGAATGTCGAGATGGCACTTCTATTTGTCATGTTCTGTTTTGTATGGTTAGAAGCTTCTATCAGGCGGATATGTTTGAAGAAAAATTAAAGTTTAAATTTACTTAACTATGGTGTAGTTCCTGCCTGAAAATAAGTTATGTATCAACTGTTCCGACCAGCACCGGCATTTTACAATAAAACAGTCTTGGTCAGTATGCTTTTACGTAACTGCACTCTGCTATTTAAATTTCGGTACTTGAAAGTTTAACAACAGGTTATGAAGGCCCAGGTCTGACTCTGTGTGTTTTTTTGTAAATATATCTTTTTGAGTCATCACATCAATGGACAATGGAGAACTAAGCAATGGGGCCAAACTATGTAGTTAGGTTTAGAGGCTCATGGTGAAAGGTGTTTGCACCGTTGATATGTCTATGTAGTGGTAAAATGCGTTTGTATCGGAGTAAAAAGAAAAGCTTTGAAATGGCTATATCTTAATCTATGATACAAACAGAATTGACATTGCTAAATAAGAGAAATTTCAGAATCTGGAAGGATGATATCAAGTTTTTGCTGATGGAAAAAGAGTGCTACAATTTGATAGATGGAATGGAGCTGAAGCCAAGTGCAGATGCACCAACAGGTATGTTGCCCACCTGCTTGCTCTTCGTATCAATTTTCGGAGTAGGCAAAACTCACTTTCGAAGCAGCGTGGTATAAAACGGTAGCATTTCGGAGCAGGTATAAAACTCACTTTTGGAGCAGCATAAAATGATTCAGAACAGTAAATATAAAATATGTCTATACTTGTACCTAATATTCATGAAAAAGTGTTTTTAAAAAATTCAACTGGTCTGCATACATTCAAGTACATTACCAAAATATGATTTAAGAAAATGACAATGTTGAGTGTACAACATTGAACATTTTCAAGCACATTCAATATGAAAAAAAAAAAAAAAAAAAAGGCAATGCGCTTGTCCAACCTACTGCTCATTTTCCAACGTGAAATACCCATAGTTTTCCAGATTTACCTTCTTGCCTTCAGCAAAATTCAAGATAGCACATACTGCTATTTGAACAAAATTTAATTTTTGAGTTAATTGGTATTTATTATAAGTACATGAAGGTAGAAAACAATAAAAATAATCCTCTAAATGTTTTATATGATTTTGAATGCACACATATACAACTTAAACTTTTAAATGCAATTTTTCTATCTTGGAAAATAGTAGTCTTAAAGCTCAGCTATTAAAGATGTTTTGAAATTTGGCACTGTGCATTTTCTGATTATGCAATTTTACAAAAATTAAAACTTATGTTATACTTTATTTATGTACCAAATACGATAAAAAACTAAGATTATAGAACCTCCTAATTAATATATTTTTTTCAATTATAATGTCAAAGTTTCCTCTTCTAAATGTACATTTTAGGTAAAATATAAGTTCAAAAGAAGTTTTTCAAGTAAACAATACTGAGTGCAAGTATAATTTGCTACGATAATTGGCCTTTTCTGTTTCTAGAAATCTATAAAATAGAATATATTTTTAATACATTTAGAAATTAGTTCGAATCATACACACTTTTATACCTGCTATCCCTAGAAGGGGTAAAAAACCAGTATTTAATGAGATATTTTAAGGTGGGAAAAGTTGAAAAAAGGAGAGAATTTTATTTTCAAGACTGTGATTATCAAAGCACAATTTACTTATTTGTGCAAGAATAAATAATTGCATAAGATATATTAATTTATTACTGCTATTTTATTTATTGTTTAATGCATTGTTCAATAATACTGCAAAATAAACATTAATATCATAAAACAAATTTACCACTTCAAAATCTGAAATTCTCTAAAACAGAGAAAAATGCATTTAGATTTACAGCACAGCAAGGGAATGTCTCATTGGTGAAGAGTTACTTTTATACTATTTGGTAAATTGCACAAAATATTTCTTAATGCCCTAAAATAATAACTGAATTGCGAAAATGGACCATTTATGCGAAATAATTAAAAAAATAACCTTTAGAATTAACCAAAATATGAAAATTAGTTAGTTTAGTCAAGCTAATGTGCAATAATAAGGGGAAGGACATGGATGGAAAAGATAACTGTGTACTCTCGGCAGGAGCGGCAAATAGGGGGTGCCCCCAAATTTTCCCTCATCGTCTATCGTCTTCTCCCTTTTTTATTGACTGTCCACTGGTCAGTTTTCTCAGTTATGGAACTTCAAAAGAGCCGATCTTCACAGTGAAGCGTCTCTCTTACCGCTGGAACGAATCCTTTTCAACTTGAAAAAATTGGGGTGATGTTATTTATCCTTTTCACTTGAAAATTTCAAGTGTCTGACTAAATTTATGTGTAGTTAGTGCATGCTCATCCATTCCTTCTGCTAGAAATGAATTTCAGAAGCTCCATGCATTATATTTTTTCATAGAAGCATCCTAAAAAGACATGCTATTTTCGAAAAGATTCACTCATCAACAAATACTTTTTCTGGAGGTCTTCAGCTATACAATCACTAAGTGATACGAGGTGGTTTTCCAGAGTTAAAACCATAAAAGCACTACTTGATAATTTTGAAGTGGTGATTTTAACATTGGAAGAATTATCTGAAAACGATTCTCTCAATGGTGGAAGAGCCGAAGCACTTATAACATGTATGACATCGTTCGAATTTTGTTAACTTTGTTTGTATTGCCCAGTGTTTTTGATCAATGCAATACTCTCTCAAAGCATCTTCAGTCATCTGATCTTAATTTTCAGACTGTGCAAGCTTTGGCTAAAGCTACTATTGAAATTGTTAGTTCTTTTCGCACTGATGCATATTTCAATCAAGTGTGGAGTCTTGCGACAGAACTTTGTGAAAAAAATTCTTATTTTGGACCAAAACTGAAAAGGCATAAAATAATTCTAAGTGAATTCGGAGGCGTTGAAATAAACCCCCATGAGGATGTAAAATCATATCATGGAATCAATATTCAATATGAAATTATAAATTCAGTATCTTATAAAAATGAGACAAGATTTAATGGAACAATATATCTGTTTCATTTGCCCTTAGTTCAGAATTATCCGGATCAGATGTCGAAAAAGAAAAAGAAAATGTTTCAACCATATGAAAAGTATATAACTTCCAGAAAGAGGAATTGTTATGTGAATTGTGACTGTTTTATTCAATGGTGAAAAATGAAAACAGACATTCCCGAATTTAAAATTCGCCTGGATTATTTTAAAGAGCGGAATTTAAAAAATGCGTTTGCTGTCATAACATTATTAGTTAAATTGTTTTTGCCTGTGCCAATCAGCTCAGACAGTTGTGAAAGTTCTTTTTCGTATCTCAGGAGGCTGAAAAATTATTTTCGCAGTACAATGGGCCAAGAAAGACTTTCATCTTTAGCTGCTTTAGCTATAGAACAAGATATACCACTGGATTATGATGATATTGTAAAAAAATTCTCACTTCTTCCAGATTCTAAGACCGGCGTTTAAAACTTCTATAAAAGATAAATAAATAAAGATATTTGTATTTAGAAAAATTATGTTAACAACAATTGTGTACAAAAATTATGTTAACAATAATTATTTTTCTCAACATCAATTCAATTTTGTGATCTCTCCCCCCCCCCCCCCCCCCTCCTCTTAACAAACATTTTATTTATTCAATATTGTGGATTTTCATACATATAAATCTCGCACCCCCAAATGAAATGCTGAAATGCCGCCCGACTCTCGGCAATGCCCGAGAATAAAGACTGAAGTGCAATCGTACTATTTATGCAAAAATAATTAAAATATTAACCTTCAGCACCAACCAAAATATGAAAATAAACTAGTTTAGGCAAGCTAATATGCAATAAGAGGATGGATATGGATGAAAAAAGTTAATTGCGTACTCTCGATAATGTCCGAGAATAAAAACTGAATTGTGCAATCATATCTTTTATATGAAAGTAATTAAAAAATTAACCAAAATATGAAAATAAGCTAGTTCAGGCAAGCTAATATATGCAATAAGAGGATAGACACATATGTAAAAAAATAATTGTGTACTCTCAGCAACTCCCAAGAATAAAACTAAATTGTGTAATCATACTATTTATACAAAAATAATTAAAAAATAAACCTTTAGAATTAACCCAAATATGAAAATATGCTAGTTCAGCCAAGCTAACATGAACTAATAAGAGAATGAACAACCTTCAGCATCAACCAAAATATGAAAATAAACTAGTTTAGGCAAGCTAATATGCAATAAGAGGATGGATATGGATGGAAAAAGATAATTGTGTATTCTCGGCAATGCCCAAAAATAAAAAATTAATTGTGCAATCACATAATTTAAGAAAAAAAAAATTATTTAGTAAAATAATTGTTTATTTTCACTCACACTATAAAAATAAAATAGTTTTATTGCTCTGATATGTAATCATTAGAAGAAGAAAGTGGATGCAAACTGATACTTTTAGACTCTTAGCAATACACTAGAAAGTGAATTGAATGTTGCAAGTTTTCAACCATGAATTCACACATTTTATGGAAATAATTGTTAAAGTTGGCACTAGAGTATGTTCCTAAAGTGCAGAGGTACATATGACAATTGAGGGAATTTCAGAAAATTCGCAGAGAATTTTTTATATTCATCGAAATTTTATTTCTCTATTGAATTTTGAGATTGGTGCAAAATATACAGAAAATACAAAAATTGGTGCAATTTTTATCAGGGTGCTAGATTTGGCACAAGTGAAACATCCCTGCAGCATCATCTGCAATCTGAGATGCTATGAATTTTTATTAGCGTTGGAATAGAGCTGTTTTATATAGCGTTGGATATGAGCTGTTTTATAGCTATACTACTGAATTGGGCCACAGTTTAAAGATGTTATATCCACCACAGCAGACCCAGCAAAAGCATGGAAAATTCTAAAGAAGCAATTTGAGCTACTATCCAGTGCAAGTGTAATACAGTCTTTTGATGACCTTTTCCAAATTAGATATGAACCCGAGGAAACTATCGGTATTTTTCTTGCAAGGATAAAATAGGCAGCGTGAAAAATAAAAGATTCTGGCCATCCTACTGCTGAATTTTATAAGGGATTTCAGATGATTGATCACATCATAGACCACTACCAAGGAAACAACAGATTTACAGATGGAAATATGCATGGCTATCAAAAGTAAGGTATCCAGAGATTCTAACCTTTCAATTATAGTTTCAGTAATCTAGATAGGAAACTCTTTGAATAGAGTAATTATACATACTAATGTGTAATTGCTTTAAGAGCTTAATGCATAATTATTATAAATCAATTACTCCATTCAAATCAAAGTACTCACCAGCTCAAGACATGGGGAGAAAGGTTGGTTGTTTGACTTATGTCTACTATACAATAAATCTATAAATAAGTACTAAGACCAAATTTCTAGATTATTATAAAACGTACTTAAACACAATTTTGCATAACATTAAGCAACTTGAAAAAACATCGCACATTTTACAGCTGTCAACAACTGGCCATTAAATTTCATGAACCTACCAGCCAGTGGCTACTAACTAAAAATGGGAATTTTAAGCTTTATAGTGAACTGCATTTGGCAGAAAGCCAATAATGTTCTTCCGTTCACTGGGTAAGTAATAATTGATACAAAATTTAAGTTTCCCTTACTGCCTAAGATGGGGTCAATGTGACCCCATTCACAATTTCTACAAATAAAAAAAAATAGAAGTGCCCGAACTTTACAAAATTATAAAAGAGAACATTATAAGAGAATTCCTAGAAAATAATTCTAGTATACAATTTTTAAATGCAAACAAAACTACAAAATATCCAGATGAGGTCAATTTGACCCCACCTTAGTACTGGAGGGTTAAAAGTAGTAAATATTCTGATTTTTATAGAAGTGCACTGAAATTTGTGTTTTTATAATATACAAATGCTAAAATTTAGGATTTCATTTAAAAGTTCTAAAATTAGCAATTTTATGTTAAAGTTAAAAAATTTGAAATTTTATTAAAAAACAATAAAATTCACATTTTAATTAGTAGCACTAGAATTCACAGTTGTATTTAAAAGCACTAAAATACATAACTTCATTAAAAATTAGTAAAAGTCATGATATTTTTTTGTAGCAGCTTTATTTAGCATTTGCAATATTATCTAAAAGATCTTAAATTCACGATTTATAAAACAGTATAATGAATTATAAATATGAAATGAAACATGATAATTCTTTTCCTACAATTTCATTTTAAACAGACGCAACAGCACCATGATTGGCAAAAATGCTAGATGTCTGTACAGGAAGGAATTTCAGATTTTTAACCAACTAGCAATACTGTACATTAACCCGGCCCAAGCCCAAAGAAATTTACAAATGTAGAGTCTGGCTCGAAAACCATTAAATCTTGGTCCGGTAAGGTCTGAGATTCAATGTGTAGGAAGAATTAAAATAAAAGGTTTTTTTTATTTATCTTCACATAGCTGAAATAAACACAATACATTCATTTACTCAATTAAAATTCATTTAATGGTTTTTAATTAAATATGTTTTTACCGACTTTTTGAAAACAAAGTCCGAGTCTGGTCCATAAAAGTGTTAAGAACTCTGTTGAAAGGTCCAAGCCTGTGCAGACCTCTAAAAAAGTACTACCATTGAACTGCACATGACAATGGCGGGCATGCAGAAGACAAAATTGCTTGTTTCCCTCCGCAGAGCAAGCAAGCATGTGACAAGTCACAACACAGCTGAAAAGCAAATTTGGCAGTTAACGGACCACATATATTTTTATTCCTCTGGTCCTATTGAACTTTTACTGGTCTCAGAATATCAATAATTTCAAATGCTGAAATAGGTCATATTTTGAGGATTTCAAAGCTTCAATCTCTGCAGATAGTAATAATTCTTCAGTAGTGTTCAAAGGTCATAAAATGAATCATGTCATCAACAAAAGACAGAATACGGGTATAAAACCAACCCTTTCAGAGGATGAAAATGATATCGACTCTCTCTCAAAAGAAATGAGTTAATTTCATTACTGTCATGAAAGCAGCATTTAAAAAATGATTTCATGACATCCAAACTTTAACTAGCCAACATTATTCAAGCTTTGGATGTTGCACTATAGTTAGATAATTTTGAATTGCAGAGTTATTGCAATAATGTAATGAATACTATGAGTGAGGTTCTAAAACTGAATAAGGAAAGGAGTATTGAAAAGTGGATTCAGTTTAAAAATATTATAAAAAACTCTGGAATATCTAGATTAAAACTTTGTAACATATACCAGAAACTCTACACATCTGAAAACTTAAAAAATATCATTGTTTTCCAAGATTTAATTACAATCTTGTTAACAATTCCTCCATCAAATGAACATGGTAGAGAACCAGACTGTCCGACCTACCAGAAAGGTGTCAGGTAACAGTTTGGACGGCCGGCAAATGAACATGGTGAAAAATTGTCGGCTGTGAAAAACACTTTAATTTATCTATCAAAAGACCCTCTGGATCAGGCTTAATGCTTGCAAACTTCAATCCAGAAAATGCCATAAAACTTTTGGTGGGAAGATGCCAAAGTTCTATGAATAATTCAATGGGGGAATTTAATAAATGTTAATTTTAATTCAAATATAAAGCTTTTCTGTTCGTTTTCTTGCATTACATATCTCTTACTTGCTATTTTTAGAATCATATTTAAAAATGAGTAATTTCATTCAGCAGAAAAAAGGTTTGTAATTTTTAATGTCTTTTAAATAATATCCATGATGAATATATGTATATATATTATATAGACAGCGGTATGGCATTCCTAGCAAAGTGCTAAAAAAAGCTGCAGTCCCTTTCATTGAGAAATTAATTAATAAATTTTCAATGCATAAATATTGTTTCTCGAAATGTAACTTTTTATTTCATGCAATAATATATAGATTATACCTCATGATTTGCAAAAATACTAAATAATAAAATGTATAAAAAAATTCTGATATTTTTTAGTCCCCTGCGCGAATACTTTGTGGGATAGCCACTGGATAGCTGCCAACATGGAGAAGAAGGAAATAGGAGCACTTCATGCGACATCGATGTGCATACAAAAATGTCACTCTTTATTCACATGACAATTGATGTTATAAAAGGAATAAAGCATGCAAATTGTTATTAAGCATAAACAGTTGTTTTTATATGTTATTCAACGAGTAAATATTTATAAAACAAGAATACTTCATATTTTAATTTATTTACTAAATGTTTCACTTTCTAAGTTGTTCAAACACATTTAGGTGTTGAAGACCCAGACCGTCCGACTCGTCCAGAGGACTAAGAGCAACTATTTGGACGGACGGCCACACATTTAGGTGTGTAACTATTTTGTACAAATTAACAGAAAAATTACAGCTGAAAATGATTAAAAAAATGATGTTCAATAGTAAAATGTTTTAAAATTTGTCTGCTGTCACAATTTACATGTCTGCCTTTTTAGAAAGTGCAACTGTTGTTGCAGATTTAGCCTTTTAAAAAAAGCATTATCAAATACTTGCGAATAACAAACTCCCGTAACATGAGTTTTGGAAACTAAAATTGCCTGTTGTGTTTGCATGTGCATTGAGCTTCAGAAGTTTGTTTTGTTGCATTGTACAAAAGAGAAGTGGTCACAAAAAGCATTACTGTGTGGGAATGTTAAAATTCCCAACATAGCCAAACTTAGATGAGTGGGTACCCTATTTAAGCACCCTTTGGTAAATCCTATATAAGGGTTTACCAAAGGGTCCCATTTCTTTTGAAAGCATAACCCATTGGTCATCAGTTCGTTCTACAGAATACATTTTCTGGAACAGAAGCCAATTGATAATGTACTGATTCTAGTTTGTCAACAGCATCAAAAAGATTCTGTTTCTTTCTTTAACAGGAAAAGAATCAATGAAATATTTAAGTGATGAAAATTTAACACAGATTTTTTTAGATACGTCAGCAACTTCAGCATGCTGCAATAATTCTAAACGTGTAGGGAAACTACAAAAATATTTTTTCCCATAGGTGAAAAATTCCTGTTTCATTTGTAGACAAGTCTTTCACACATTCTGCAGTTTGTGAACCAATTATGATTTCATCATGATTTTTGTGATTTAAGGAGTCATTATATTTTACATCAAACACAGATTGTGAATTTTTCATTGTGAAATTTTCATTTTCAATAAAAAAGAAACTGGATTTGATGTCTGCATTTCCTTTAATTGAAATTTTTTTGTCCACATGCCATTTGGTTTTGGCTTGGGCAATAATATTCCCTCTTTCACTATGCAATTTTAAAGTCCATTACATAGATTAAGCAAAAAGCATATTCAAATTCACTACCTTTAGATAATTTCAAAATAACATAGCTGCCTACCAGAAAGAAAAATAGGTACACATTTTGGGAGGGAAAAAAATTCAAGATTATTGGTCGCACTAAGAGGGCTCTAATGCAATTAAACCTTAAATTGTACAGCAACTAATACTCACATATATTGTACTTATTTAACACATACTCAACAATGAAATTGAGTAATTTTATCAAATTATTTTTATTAAGTACTAAAATTCATTGCAGCTGAATTAGCTGTTTTCTCAGCATGCTCTAATAATAATAGAACCTATATTTTCTTAATTTTTATTATTCTCAGAAATCATTTAAACTAACATTAATATGCTATTTTCATTTAAACTAAATGATGAAACAAATGTTAATTTTTAATTAAAATTCTAAAAATATGTAAATGTAAATACAAATGCATCAAATTCTAATTTATGCTTTTGAAATGGTTATATTTCTTAAGTATCCAAATTATTATTTAAATATTATTATTCAGAAAATAGTTCATCTCATTAATAATAAGTTTGAGAAATAGTTTTTTTATATAAAACATGAAATAATTACAAAAATTTTAGACAATGCAGACAGATTGCAAAAGTGGAAACTTTTTTCACAATTAAACGAAAAATAAGGAGGATCGTGCACAAATGACGTTTTTCGCTATACTGCTGCAAAAAGCCTTTCATTTCATTAATAATACGTTTGAACAATAGTTTTTCTGCATAAAATACGAAATAATTATAAAAAATTTTAACAATGCAATTGTGGAAAAATAGTTTCACAATAAAATGAAATATAAGGAGGATCACGCACAAATGCCGTTTTTAATGAAACTGCTGCAAGAAAGACTTTTACTTCATACATAATATGTTTGAAAAATAGTTTTGTATATAAATCAAAATAATGTAATAAAATTTTAGTCGATGCAAATGAGTTTTTCCCACATTAAATAGATAATCATTGGTCATCTCTCTCCCTCGCGATGTTGTAGGAATAATCATCGTTTGAGATAGCTGGGAAATGGATTTTTAGATAAAAGAATGGGAAAACTTCGATCTCAAACTTTGGGGCTTGGTTTCTCATTTCGTGACATATTCAGAACATTCGTGATCTATTTCCAATTTTTCGACTTTTGTAACCTGTAGATACAAATACAAAAATGCAAACATCACTAGCGATCCATTCCTACACCGCGGTAGCAGAAAATTGACAAGCAAAAAACAACTGAAAGTCACGACTTGCATTCACGTTATTTCTGCCTAAAAACGGGGAAAATAAATACAGCTGAATGAAAATTGGGAGATTGATAGACTTACCCGGGAGATATAGAGAAAAACCGAGAGTCTTCGAAAAGTTTGAATGTGTTGGGAAAGTGCGTGGGATCTTTTTGCAGTCTCTTTCTCTTCACAAAACCATGCTTTTGCAGGAATTTAGAAAATAGAGGAAATGTGTACATATATTTGAAAAAAATTATTTGCTTTGAAAATCGGATTTCTGGAGCAAGCTTATAAAAAACGGAGAAACTCCTGGTAAATCGGAACACTTGGTAGCTATGGCACTATGTGTGTGTGTGTGTCTCTCTCTCTATATATAAATGTATATATATGCATGTGTGTGTGTCTCTCTCTCTCTCTCTATATATATATATAAATGTATATATATATGTATATATATGCATGTGTGTATGTGTATATATATATATATATACACTATATTTGCTTGGAGCAAATGAAATGAGTTTATGAAAAAAAAAAAATCATTTGTTAGAAGGTAAAGGGTTGGGAGATCAAAATTGAAAATTAGAGTAAAAAAGTATGGAAACTAACATCATCAAAGTGGCCACTGAGCCTTGTGAGGCCACTGGTTACTGCTGATTTTTAAAAATCTAAAGCATTACCCAATGGGTGTATTATGCCTGCAGTGAACTGCGGGAATTATTGAGCAGCAGTAAACAGAGGGTGGAGTCTCGAAATTCAGAAAACGTCAGTGACCATTGGACACGTAGGGGATCATTTGTGACAGTCGGGTTGAAAGAACTCATGAAGTAAGTTTCAAGAATTGGTGACTGTCAGTTAACAAAGCATGGTCCAGAACGAAAGTGACAGTGAAGCAAGTTACATAGATTAGTGAGCAAGAGGAAGATCCCCTACTATATACATATATTTAATTTATACATACCATCTTTTATCATAACTTTGAATGCTCTAATTTTTCCATCTTTACATCTACTAAAAAATGTTTTCAGTTCATCATTAGCTATAAAAAATAAACATTACAATTACTATTCTTTGATCTATTCCTATAATATTTATAAGTTTACAATAAGCTATTTTAAAGATAACCTCGAAATAACACCTAGAGATAACTAGTCTAGCAATAAAACTGTTCAAAATTTAGAATTAAAGAATCAAAATAATTAGATAATAACTTATCTGGTTATTTTCGACTCCTTAAGATGTTTATACCCGATATTACCAATAAAACACACTGTTTATTATTTCTAACAGTAGTTTGTGATATTTATCAGATGTTTTAATTCATATTTTATTTATTTCAAACAGGGTCCAACTTAGACTAACTGGGATCTGGAGCACGCATACCATCGGTTCCCTCTCCACCTCTCAACATATAATATGAACAGAAATATTTTATCAAATATATAATTGCATTCAAGAAAATAGTATAAAAGATGAAGCTCTTAACATATTTTAATGGAATTTAAATTACTGGCAACTTTCTTAGCCAAGAAGTCGACATACTATAGATCTTAGGTTAATACAATCTTATATATCCCAAAATGAATCTTTTAGCTGAGCAAATCTATTCTGATGGCATATTTCTTTTCAGGAAGTAATCATTAATTTTTCAATGTTGTAATTGTTTAATTTGAAGCCCCACTAATGCGGGGCCCGGGGCAACTGCCCCATATGCCCCTAAGTCAGGCCCTAATTTCAAATGCTTATTTCATAATTGTTTGATATATTTGTGATATTCTTATCATAATAATTGATAAAATACACTTTTTAAGTTTTTCAATAATATTTTAAACCAATTTTTTATTTAATCTTTTTCTTGTTTTAAATAATTTAAATAATAATTTTTAAATCGCTTCTAATGTTCTTATCAGATATAATTGATAAAATGTAATTTTTTACTTTTCTGTAGAGCTGCTATCCAGTTAATGAAGATTTTCGCAATGAAAGGAAAACATCAATTTTTAAGACTTAGTCAAGTTTTGAAATGAAATATAGATGCTCATATAATGAAAAAACATATATACACAACATTATTTAAGCATACACTATAGAATTATGCAATAAGTTTATATTACATATGTATTTTTTTATCCACTTAAAAATTACTTTTATATTAAAAACAAATAATTATATATGGTAAAGCATACATTTTTGGTAAAAAAAAATAAATATGAATTTGAATTAAAATTATAACATTATATTTAGAGCATCAAATTTTAATATATCCTGTCAAAATGGGGTAATTTTTTAACTGCCTAAACCATTGTTTTAATAATTTTTTTCAGAAAATCTATCTTTATTTCATTAATAATTGTTTGAAGAGTAATTCTCCTGTATAAAATGTGAAATTATTATTAAAATCTTAGCGGATGCAAGCAGATAGCAAAAATAAAAAACATTTTTGCAGTAAAGTGAATTATTTAAAGGATCATGTACAAATGCAGATTTGTGTGATATTGCCAAAGGATATTTTCCAAATTGGCAACAAATAAATTAGACATGTCTCATTAAAAACCCATCAATATACTGCTAAATGGACATTTTTTGGCTAAACATAGGCTATGGTTGATTTTTTTTTTTAAAGTAAATTTCTTCTAAAACACATCAAACACCTAGACTTGCACGTTTGCCAATGATCAGAAGAAAATGCAAAAAGGTGTCGCCTGACAAAATATTTGATGAAATATCTAAATCAGAGGTAGTTTTAAATCACGGTTTACAGATAATATTTTGATTCAGCTGCTTTGCGAATCAAAAACAACTCACCTTAAAATGATTAAAACAATCAGCACTAGTTGTAAATGCAAAATATCGTACGCATTGAGATAATATTTTCCTTTCCATTTTCTCTCTCAGCACTATTTTTCAAACATTTAGAAATAAAAAAACGTCAACAAAGTATTGGACACACATGGATATGGGTTAACATTTAAACAGAATATTTTAATGTCTGAACAATTACTATGTTTCCTTAGAGTATTGTCGCAAAACTGTTTAGCAAAGAAAGACATTTTCGCCAGAGAAATAAAAGGGGAAGCAGAATTTGAGTTTTCAATAACAACACCTCTTTAATTTTAACTCCGGTGTTCATTCTCCAAAATTTCTTCCGTTATAATGAAATATGAATAGATATATAACAACCTAACACAAAATAGCAGATTTGTTTATTAAAAACATTAATAACAAAATTATTACATGTGTGATGAAGGAGGAAATACTCGAAAAATCCACAGCAATGCAAAATAGTAATTCATAATCATAAACAACAAGAATAAGTACAGAATATGAGCTGTTTTATTTAATTTTAATAGAATCATGACATGGTAATCAAATAGCAAATAATAAAATAAATTTGAATGTTTATCATCTACCTTTAATTCCAGTTTGGTGAGACATTTCAATAAAAAAAAGAAAACTTTTTACCCGTCAAAACAAAACTAATGCCTCCTTCAAAATTGTTGTAACCGGAAAATAGAGACGATTGATTCCGGTCGTAAAAGTTATTCAGTTGTAACAATCGCAGCCGCAGGTAGAAATAAGCATTTAGCAGCAATATCGTTCACACCATAAAGAAATCATGTGACCCTTTCCATCAAATCAGAGTGCGCAAAATTTCCATTTAGACGAGGTTCAAGTGGATATAGAAATATGCTTATGTTAGGTTTGTGCGCATGCGTAGTACGTTATTCCAAAACGAAACGCAGTGTACTCTAGTGTAAACAAATGTGTCTGCAATTCATTCTTAAGTATTCATCATTTATTTAGAAATCAATTTTCTGCCGGTTTGTTTAATCATATAAATGTAGTTAAATTTAAGTGATTTATATTTTTTCCTTGATTTTTGTACAATCTTTTAGGAAAAAATATGAATAATGTATGAGTACTACGTTGTGGAGTTTAATAATTATATATTTTCATACATTTTCAGTTCCATTAACGTAAAGTGAAAAAGTTGTTCAGATTAAATGTCAAAAATGTTGCTTCATTCTGGGTAAGTTAGAAATTAATTATAGAAAGGGACTTTTTGTACAATCAATTAAAAATCACAACATAAAATGCTGTACAAATGAAGTTTCTTAAGCAGAAACATGTTTCGCGCGGAAATTCTTGGATTTCTTTTATCAGTACGAACATGTACAGGTTTTTTTCCTGAACATGTACAGGTTTGTTCACAGTTGGCTAAGGTCTATGGGTATTCACACAGAAGACTGAAATCTAAATATTTTCAAAACATGTGATTGCTTATAACATCTGATTTGCGCAGCATTGTAAGTTGTGATCTAGATTATTAAGTTAGAAGTTGTTTTATTTTATTCATTTTCTCAATAAATTTTAGCTTGGGCACTCATAGAACAGGTCTTCCCGGCCGTCCAAACAGTAACCATACACGTTTCTGGTACCGGCCGCACATTAAGCTGCCATAAGCCTTTGGGTTGGTCATGTGGTCTGGGTCTTCAACACCTTTCTGGTAAGGGCACGGTAGCCCAGTGGTTAGCTCGCGGAATTGCACTTGGTAGGCCCAGATTTGATTCTCGCCACTGCCAAAACTGCTCCGTGTTCACTCGGAGCACGATCACATTAAACATGTGGGTCCGTAAGTCCTTCCGAGAGGTTGGTGGTAGGGGAAGGAGGGTACAGTCCTTGTGGATGCCACTCCCACTGGGTTCCGGTCTAAATTGGGTGGCACTTCCCGGCTGTTCAAACAGGTACCTTACACCTTTCTGGTAGGTCGGACAGTCAGGGTCACAACAACAACACCTTTCTGGTAGGTCGGACGGCCTGGGTCTCAACAACAACAACTCATAGAACAGGGGTGAGGGGACAAACTACTGATGTCAGTGGAGAAACACAAGGACAAAATATACAGGATCAACCAGCTTGATACCCACCTTTGTGACCTTGAATGTCTTGTAACTTGCTCTCAAACCCATTGTAAGCCCTTCCAAGGGGATTCTTAGATTTTTCATTAACAAAGTCTAACATAAAATTTGATATAAATTCATTAATATCTTTGGCAGCTATTGTGTGCAGAAGAAATGGACCATAGGCATCACTTCATGAACAGATGAGCATCGCTCCAAAAATAGTCAGAACATGTTAAGTAGATCCGAAACATATTGGCATCAGAATCTCGAAATTGAAATTTTTCGTGATATTTTTCTCTGCACTATATCTAATAGTATAAGAAATGATGATGCCAAAAGATTTTGGAACTTTTTAACATAGCTTTCAGTAATTTTGGAAAATTTCCCGAAAAAAAAAATTGAATTAAAACTGCAAATCCAGTGTAATTTCAAATAATTATTTGCGTTATTTTGTGCATATAAACTCAATTTAATGAATTATGAAAGAAATAAAGAAAATAAATATGAGTAGGGAAAGTCATGTGCTGCCCACAACAAATTTTTTCCGGCCGTTTTTTGCATTCCGGCCGTCCAAATAGTTGCTCTTAGTCCTCTGGACGAGTCGGACGGTCTGGGTCTTCAACACAAAATGCATTGTGCATTTCTCTAAATAAAAGTGTTCATGTTACAAGAAAAGTATTCACCAAAGTCAAGCAGCATCGGGCGCAGTTAGTACTTGAGTGCGTGACCACCAGGGAACACCACGTGCTGTTGGCACTTTTCGGGCACGGTAGCCCGGTGGTTTGCATGCTGCCGCAACTGCCGCCATGCTCATGCGGAGTACAATCACATTAAACATGTGGGTCCGTAAGTCCTTCCGAGAGGTTGGTGGTAGGGGAAGGAGGGTACGGTCCCTGTGGATGCGTCCCCCACTGGGTTCCGGTCTAAATTGGATGGCACTTCCCGGCCATCCAAACGGTTACCTTACACCTTTCTGGTAGGTCGGACGGTCTGGTTCTCAACAACAACAACTCGAACTCTTCAATTTTAATAAAATATTATGACCATTATTGTAATAAATAATTTTTATCATTATGAAGAAAACATTTCCACCAAATCCCAATGATAACACTGAATGTACTTATACATATTTAAAGCTCGTTATAGTTCTGCACAAATCATTTTCTTACTGCACAAATTGTGCATTAATTCGCATTGAAGGTGCCAATTCTGGAAACCTGTTCTTCCTAGTACGCTTCTTCCCGTCATAGAATTTAACTAATGGACTCATCCAAAATCATGTGACCCAAATGCGTTCTCATTGGAGTCCAACAGTAAATGTACTTCATAGCATCCCTTCTTTATTCACTGAGACCCATGAAATGATCCAGCACAACTTCTTCTATATATTCCTTAGATTTTTTCTCAACTAGATCCCTATTTGCTATTGTGGAAGTTTGGAAAAACAGAGAGGTAATTTTGAGAGCTGACAACCCATGAATCTTTTCACGTGGAACATTTCTCATAATAATCCAGTTAAGTTTTGTTTCAACAGCTATTAGTCTTTACTTCAATTTGAGCATTTTTCCAGTAAATAGTTGTCCACAAAAATCTGCTCCTGTTAGCAGTTCAATGTCTGGATAACCTGTACCGTAGTCTGCTATCCAATTTTTTTTTCTTTCAACTAGTTATGTCACGAAGCCAAAAAAGAACCGATTGCTATTATAATGTATAACAAATTCATAATTGCCAGTGGCGGCAGAGCCATAGGGCAAGGGGGGCAGCTTCCCCCTCTAAGATTCTAAATGGAGGGCAATATGCTTGCCGACTTGCTTAATTTTAAAAAGGGATTTCATTTATGTATCAAGAGTTAAAGATCTCTATACCGCTCTAAAGCTAAATAAATAACACCATTGATTATAAACATTTGCATGTAATGCTTAATGACCTTCAAATTTTGAGTTTTCCTTTCCTGCAGATGCACAGGATCTGACAAACTATCCTTGGCCTCCAGTGCCTACCTTTTAGGCTAGTGAAGTATTTCTGTATTTTATTATCTTTCTGTACATTTGTTCTGTTTCAGGACGAAAGGCAGTTAAAGAAAACCCATTTCCTCAATGTTGAAGTACAAAAACAAAATATTGGATATGTTTATCTGTTCTCAAATATCGGTCTATCATTGTTATCATGAAAATACCGATATATTGGTAAAACCGATAATCTGTATCAAGTATCGGAACATCCCTATTTCCAACTCATTTTCCCATGGTCCTCTCTTGAGTCGCTGAATTTTCCCACATATGGCAGTTTGATCTAATACTTTAATATCGCAGTTAAAATTATTGTTTGAGCTGCTCAAACTTATGTTATAACACTGATGAGACTTTTTTTGATGTGCTGTTCCTCCAAATAAAACATGAATCAAGTCTTTGGATCCGTTTGGTTCATAACTCATTTCATTTCACTATTCTTCAGTATATATGTCCATTGCAAACCACTATCAATTAGTGCACATACACTATGACTTCCTTTCATTGATTTCAGTTTTACTTGTGAAGTTTGTAGGGGCATTTTCTCTGAACAGCTATGGTTTGGCAAGAAAGTATTTTGCTTTTCTTCTTTCTTTTCTATGCACATATGTATCTATTTTCTTTTGATTTGCTGGAATTTCTGGGTACATTACAACCCATTGTTTTTGTCCACAGACATTATACATTTGTATACATTATATATTTGTTTTACAAGCCTTGAAACTATGTCCTGTCTTTTAACAAAAAAAAATGCCTTTTTAAGAGTTAAAATATATTTAAAACCAACTGCATGGTAGCACTTAATTTAGCAATCCGCATAGAGGATCACATTATTGTGGCACGGAGCAAGTTCTCTTACCACCATTGCAGGTATCAACTATTCCATATTGACGAGTGCATAACAAGTGCAAATGTAATAGGGCCTCCAAAAAAGTCTTCTTGGGTCCATCTCCATGTAAAATTCATCCCTGCATTATAAAATTCAATTTGTCTTTTAGTTTTTAACTAGAAGTACCCAGCATTTTCCCGGAGGTAAAGCAGGGTAGTTGTATAAAATAACAAAATAAGTAAATTTGAATGGGCATGATATGCACCCTCCCCCCTAATCACAAAACTGAAATCTGTCGCGAAAATAAAGCTGTCACTGCTTTTAATAAAATAAAAATGGTCAGTTATTAAAATAAGTGCCTGCTACTTAAATAATGCATCCTAAACATGCAGCCACTACTTATAAATAATTAAATCAGCACCCTCTACTTAAATAATACATTCACACTCCAAATCCTCTGTAAGAAATAAATAAATCTCGGCACCAGTAGGTATCAGTACGGGTTCTATCCTAGGTAGGAGAAAAAATCTTGTGTCTTCAATGAGATCACTGGGTTTAAAAATTTATAATTAATCAGCAGATGAGTTGAGGAAATTATTTTTTCTCTGGAGTAGTCTGTGATATATTTTAGAGTTGCTGCTAAATTATGAATATTGGATAATATGTTAATTTTTTTAAAATTGTAATCTAAAAATCGAAGAGATTTTAAACACACAAGAGGTATATATTTTTTTTAATTCATGAATATTTGTGTATTAATCATATGGATTCCATTCAATTTGTTTGAAAGAGAATTTTTTGATCTGCCCAATGGTGCCAAGATGAAAACTCTGGTAATATTTTAAGTCGCTAAGGAATCTATTTGTGCGAATATTGTCCAAAATCATTGTAAATCAGGCTAAAACATAAAATAACTGGCAATTTTGTTTAGATTGAAAACTTTCCCTCCCCTTGCAGCAATTATTCTTCCTATGCTATGATATATACTATAACAACATTTTTTGCATTTTTGTATATAATTACTTAACTATAATTTTTACTTTCTTTTAACTTTAGAAAGAAGACTTTTATTTTAAAGGAACCAACTTTACATTTGTTAAAGGTCTTGCTATCCTCTAGGTACGTATTGTTACATTTTTGCAATTAAAAAAAACCTGAACATTTAATAATGACTGCTTCATGATTTATTATTAGGTATTATCAAACAACTTCAATTGGAAAAGCTGTAGAATTTGGGCAAAATAGTGAATTTGATGATGTGTCATACCAAAATAAATATCAAAGGGAAAAGAGAAATTTTAAAAACTCTCAGATGTTTTATCCGAACTCAAGATTCAATCGAAAGTTTGAACATGGGAAATATTCTAGTTTCAAACCAGGCTGGAGTAATAGAGTGATGAAAAATAAAACTTCTTCAACATATGAAACAGAAAGAATTCCATTACCTGTTGAAAAATATTTTTATGAGGAGCATCCTGACGTTGCTGGTCGTTCAAAAGTAAGTTAATTTTTTTCAATTTGGAAAATAAAAATTTTATTCTGTCCAGTATTATTAGCAATTTAATAATTAATTGTGTTATATATATATATATATATATATATATACATTATAAAAATAAATATAATAAGACTAATTTAAAACATGAGCAGTGGCATACCCTGGTTCATTAACATTATGGAGGAAAATAAAGTAAAGAGGATATACCTAAGAAAAGGAAACCATTGCTACTATATAATGCAAATTAATCTTAATTTTAAATTAATAGGTAATATAATTAATAATACAAATGAAATAAAAGATATGATGCAATCTGAATATGAAATTGGAAAGAACCTCTGTATATCCAGCTTTTCAAGGATCTTTGCATCCACAGAGGTTCCAAATGTGTTTCGCTCAACGATACAGCGACATGGGCGAAACCTTGTCAAAAGATCTGACACATTACGAGACAAAAACAAAAATGAAAATAATAAATAATAGACAAATGGAAAGAAGGGGATGACAGTGCATAAAGCAAATATATCAGTGATTTATCCATGACTGACTTATGACTTAGAGGTGGGTGCCTCAAAGAGAGCCTAGCACAGTGGCCAGAGGTCGTACTTTTGTTTATCCATCAATCAACTAGGATGCAGATAAAAATCAAAACTCATACCCATCTTTTCCATTATTCATGATGCCGAATATTGCATTGCTCTAGCACTGGAAGAATTTGGAAAGAATTCTGTAGTGCACCATCTGTTGTGAATTATAGGAAATACTCCTGAAGAAGGTATTCAATCAATTGACAATTGTTATACAAATAGACAAGTTTCAACACCGTGAATTAGAGATATGAAGAAATATGTTTACAAATTATGCTAAATAATAATTTATAGTCAAGGACGTATCCAGAAATTTATTTCGGGGGGGGGGGGGGGGGGGGGGGGGGGGGTATAGAGAACTTTCAATCAAAAAAAAAGTTTATTTTACACACGTACACACTCTTATATACAGTCGAAAGCCGGAAATCCAGAACACTCGGGACTTCAAATTTTCAGGATTATGAGTCATGTTTTTTTAAACAACGGGAAATATACTTTTTATTGAAATCATAAACAAAAAAATGCGAAAATGTAAATAAACATCATGTCCTTACAGAAATATAGTGGAAATTCGTTTAGAGAATTTGGAAATGCATAAGTATTGAACATTTTCTGGACAGTTATCAATAATCATATTACTTTTTCTGGAAATTATCAAAAATTGCAATGATTAATCGAAATCGTTCATCTTTAAAAAATTTCCGGATTATAGATCATTTGGATTTTTAGGCATCCGGATTTACGGCTTTCCACTGTATACAATATATTACGCATGTAGAATAAAAAGAAAAACTATTCAGAAAAATTTGAAAGTTAATTATTTAGTTTTAACCTTATGACATATTCTTTAATTTTTTTCCACAAAATCTCTTATGTATTGCACTTACACTTATGTATCGCAAATCGAACCATAATCGAACACCAAAGATATATAACCAGTAAGCACGCATCGCATATACAGTATACAATATGTTTTTCCTCTCTTTGTAACTGGGAGAAATTTTTAACGTAAGTAGTTTAAGTAATTTAACTTCTATCCACTGTTTCATAATAATAGATTAATTTTTCTGGCTTTTAAAGCTATCTTGTTCAAAACTTTGTCTGCAGTTATACTCATGCTTCTATGCACTGAAAGTAATGCTAAATTTCTCAACCTCTCATGACCAGTTCTATTGCGAAGGAATGTTTTGACTCTTTTCATGGTTGAAAACGTTCTTTCAACACTTGCAGTGGAAACTGGTAAAGTACACAAAATTTTAATAAGTTTGTATATATTAGGGAAAAAATTCTCATCACAGGACACAAGAGCGTTCATTGCATATTTTGGCCTCAACTTTTCTTCAAAGCATTCCCATTTTTGACACCACAGCAAGTATTCGGCTTTTATTGCAGAATCTGAAGTAATATCATCAAAGTATATTTTTAAGTTATTCAGTAGATCAACTTTTTTGGGCGTTGCATATTTTGGTATAATAATTTCAATAGATGAAAAAATTTTGTCATTTTCATCAAATTGGATTTGTAATTGCGAACTTAGTTTATCTAAACATGGTAAAAATATCGCACGTCTGTAGTACTGTCCTGGTGTATCAAATGGATGATTATCTTGAGCCGTTTGCTTTTTAACAATCCTTGGAACTCCTATCTCAGAATCAATATTTTTACTCATTATAACAAATGCTGCTTTAAATATTTCAGTGAAATCACTGTCAAAGGATTTGTTTCTTATATCTTGCAGTTTTTGTGTAACACTTTTTGCATAATTGAAAGCCGATGATAGATCGTGAGATGGATTTTGAAGATAATGTAACAAAGGCAAAGTAAAACTAGAAGCTTTTCGCATACCAAAAGAGAAACTAAAAATGAGCCTTTTTCAATTGCTGAAAGCTAGAGTTCTGCAGTAGTTGAAACACTTTTATTTGATTCGGATATTTCTTGCAAACTAGGAACTATTGCATCGAATAATTCGGGGAAAACAATAATCGTGTCGTGTCTTTCCACAAATCGTGTTTCACATAATTTATATAATCAACCTTTTCGACTGTTTGGAAGACAACAGTTAATGTTATTTTTTAAAATATTATCTGCATAAGTATTATTTTGAAATAAATTGCATATTTTGCTTATAGTACCATTGCAATTTCTAATAGATGGAATTGATAGAGATGACGACAAAGCAAGATTCAAACGATGATTGGCACAATGAATGTATATAGCTTTAGGATAAATTTCTTTTAAATTTGCCTGAACCCCATTCATTTCTCCTCTCATATTGACCGCTCCATCATAACCTTGCCCGACAAGTTTGCTCATGTCAAGTCCCAGATGTTGGCACTGATTTAAAAGAGTGTTTGTCAGTCCTTTTGCAGATAAATTGAACACTGAAATGAAGGTAAAAAAATGATCGTGTAATATATTATTTACGTTCACGTACCTAACACACAATGAAAATTATTCAACACCAGAGATGTCTAAGGTTTCATCAGCTAAAATACCCTGAATTGTTGCCTTTGTCGACAATGCTTTTTTGAATGATATTTCCACAAATTTGAAGTATTTCATTTTGAATAATAGGACTAACGTAGGATGCATTTTTTTTTTGCAATTTAATATATGTTGTTTTACTGTTTAATCTCCTGAATTTGTGCGAAAGCATAACAGAGTGCGAAAATTTCCATCACATATGTGCCAATTCTACTGAATTAGGCGAGAGACTCCCAATTTCCTGCTTTTGAAGATACATCTCTCGATTTTAACGATTTTTTGAAGAAATCCCTACGTTTAGGGATAATATCCCCAAAAATTCCCTATAAAAGCAGGGGTCGAAGTCGTTCTATATTTCCTATAATTCCTATATTTTAAAAAATTTCATAGAAAACGTCCTATTTTGTCCTATATTTCGCACTTGTCCTATATTTTGGACATAAATCCTATATTTCCAAATTACAAGCAATAAAATCCTTATTTCTATCATTTTGTTTTCAGTCTATCTGTTAAATCTTCCCAGAATTTCAAAAACGTGGAACTACGGGATGTTGAACGTCTGCAATTGGTTTCCAATTGCACGTGACGTAATACTACTCTAAACATGATGCCCGCCGGCTGGACGGAAAGCGTGGGAACGGTAGTGGTACTGCCGGTACTGTAGATTAGGGGCGGATAAATATTGGTAATTGCAGCAATCAATAGTTTCTGGAGGAACTATCTATAGTTACTAATTTTCAGTGTTAATAGTAAAATTAAATACAAACGTGTAGAAGCAGTTTTGTTGTACTTAAAAGCAATTTAAATTAAAAACATTCCTGCTTTTTTTTTTCCAAAATTTAGAATTTTGTTTTGGTTCGAAAACGTAGGTTTTCCAAAAGGAGTGGGGATTTTGATTGTGTGCTATGCCGAATTGACAAACGAAATTTCGTGATGATTGGTTGAAAGTCGTAGGTAAAAATGGAACTATTATCAGTGATTGGTGCACGAAAGGAAATGATGATTTTTCTGCATATTGTGTGTTATGTAAAAAGACTTTCGCAATCGGCAACAGTGGGAAAATTCAGCTTCTGCAACATGTGAGCACTGCAAAACATAAGACTTTGGATACTCAAAACAAAGATCATACACAGTGCCGGTTGAAAGAAAAAGTAAATAGCGATGGTCGTAAAAGTGTGTGTTTTGATGCAAACCAGAGCAGCCCATCTAATCAACCAAGGCTTCTGTGGAGTATTAATGAAGAAGAAAGAATTTGTCGATCGGAAATTATTTGGGTTATCCATGTAGCACTGAATAATTATTCATACCTATCATGTGACAACATTCACAGTGTTTTCAAAGAAATGTTTCCAGATTCTTCTATCCCCAAAGGCATTAAGATGTGTTCTAGAAAAATATCTTATGCTGTGTCTCATGGACTTGGGCCATTGTTAGCGTTAATCCCTCCTCCCCCCTTATTCAAGTCACAATTCCTGATTTATTTCGCGTAAAATATACATCGTTATTTAAATACGGAATTTTTATTATCAAAATTTCCTTTTCTCATTATTGAAAAAGACATTTTTCTGAAACAATGTAATTTTTCATATTAAACACTTTAAAACGTTATCGTAACATTTTATCACAGATGTTCAATTAAATCTAGAAATCCCGAAAATTCATATTAACGCTCACGGAAATTTATTTTGTTCACTTCGGAGTACGATTTCCATTCTTCAATGTATTCTGTTTTGTCTTCAGAATCTCCTCCCCTTCCTGATATCTGATGATTTTTTCGTTCTCGTCGAACGTGTCAGCTTGAAATCGACTGTATATTTTGCCTTTTTTGTTTAGAAAGCCATATTTACATACTATAAATAGCAAATAAATAGCTAAATAATATGGTATCGTACAGAACTGAGCAACAAGGTCATTAACACACAGACCTCTCAATGGGGTCAGCTTGCCACCGGTGACAGTTGGCTGCGTTTACGATTAGGAACTAAGCAAATTCCTTTCTTCACTTTCCCTGCCCCACAGATTAATATATATTCTGTGCCCTGCCCCACCCCACCACGTCCGGGTGCTGCTGTAACCTAGTAATGACTCATCGTAATTTAGAAAAATCATTGAGAGGAGAGATATTTTTCTTTTTTGGAAAAGATATTTATTTTATCTACTGCGATATTTTTTACATATTTGACTATTACTAATAAAGTTTTTACTTTTTTCAGAGTCATCAGTCTTTTTAAACATAACATTATGTAGATGCTAGATAATAAATGAAACTTTTAAGTTCTTATTTTTTGTTTTTCGTTCGTTAATAGCGAAACCGGTTTAAACACATTTACACCTTTAAATATATCGTTAAAAGTGCTAATCCTCGATCTTTATCAAATCTCGGCACTGCATTAAATCTTCCGGCGCTTCATTAAATCTCGACAAAGCCGATATAACGGAAGTTCTGCACTTTGATGATGATGCACCAATCGTAAATAAATTGAATGATGGCGAAATTCGCAATATGATATTAAATAAAAAAAGATCGAAGTAGTGACGATAAACGTGGAGAAGAAAAAATACCCATTGATAATCTTATACAAAAAATCGATCCTGCAATTAAAGATCTTGAACAAAGAAGCATTATAACCGAGCAGAAGTAATCTCCATCTGCAGGATAAAGAAAGTTGCTTTCCCATAAACCAAAATTAATGAAATAACAAATGTTAATTCAAATATTTAAACGAAATGATAAAATTGAATTTTATCATTTCGTTTCGTTCACACATTCTAAATTATTAATATGTATATTTTTTCTTAGAAATTTCTTTTGCCCTATTTTTTAGATTAAATAATACGTTTTAATTGATTAACTTAACTTTTGCCATTATTTTTAGTAAAAATAGTGCTTTATAGTGTATTTAGTTAATATCAAATCTGAATTTTATTCAAATTCTATAATCCGGAAAAATCGAAAATCCGGAATCGGCAAAGTCCGAACGAGTCCAGATTTTCGAGGTTGTACTGTATTGAACTTTTCAGAACTTTTAAGGTAAGATGAGTAAACTTTTCTTAGTCATTTTGTTATCTGATAGAATACTTTTTCAAAAATGAAAATAGCAAAATTTGTAAGGAATTTATGATCATTTCATTTGTCCTATATTTTTTATGAAAATGTCATATTTTTCCAAGTTACGACTTCTAACCCTGTAAATGGGATTTTTTAGCTAAGTGGGAATTTTTTTTCTATTTGATCAAAAGTACGTCCATAAGATTACAGATACAGATGTACTTACTCTCCGGATTTGGGCCAGAGACTCCGAATTTTTCTTTACTTCTCCGGCCTCCAGATTACTAACAAAATTCTCTGGCTTTTTTTGTTTGAAATTTATCAATTAACCAGACATGGTATAATTCCTCGGAAACACCGATTTTCTCAGAGACCCAGAAAACTTTGTACTTGTTTCGTTGTTACTGGCTGAGGAAATTTCTGAACGGCTAAAGTTTAAGCTGGAGAGTGTCGAAATGTTTCATTCTCGATCAAATAACTTAGAAATTCAATTTTCCACTTTAAAAACTGATATTTTTTTTAATTAAATTCCAGACCATAATCTGACGCTACTTTAAGGACTCGTTTTAATTTATCTATTCTTTCTGTTTCGTCTCGTGAGGAAATAATCATGTCATACATGTAAATAACTAGAGTGTTATCCATCAAGAGATCCCTGAATGTGGTATAGATATATCTCTGGAACACACTTGGACTATTAGATAAGTCGAAAGGACCCTTCAGGAACTCATATTGTCCTTTATGAGTAACAAAAGCTGTATATTTGGTACTATTCTCATTCAGATCTACATGAAAAAAACTGTTCTTTAAATCAAGTGAAGTGAATACTTTCGCATGTTCTAAATGATCTAAAGCGTCTTCTATTAGTAGCAATGGAAAATGATCTTTAATGATATTTTTATTAAGTTTTCTTTAATCAAATAATCAATGCATAATCTAAAGGATTCGTCTTTTTTCTTACATAATACTATTGGAGCTGCGTAATCCGAACAGCTGGGCTTATTGATGCCATTATCTAGCCATTCCTGTATTTGTCTTTCAACAACTCTTTGTTCAGCGAAAGGCATTCTACGTGAACGCTGATTAACAGGTATCTCTTCAATTAAAATAACATTCATTTTTAACTCCGTGCTTTTCATTTTATGGGGTTTTCTTATACCCCTATAGCATATCCATCACTTCCCGTTTATGAGCTTCATTTAAAGTATGGGTCAAGTCTACATCATTTGCTACATCTATTTTTGCAAATAAAATAACAAAATCATCACTTTTCACTGCAAGCTCATTAGTCTTTTCCTTCCGAAACCCATGACTCAAGTTCACATTGAAATTGTTTATACATTCCTCATCAGTGCGTAATCAGAATCAACTCGAAATGTTTGAATTGATTATGTTCCTTTCTCCCAATATTTCAGATGAAATTTTGCTGCTTTAATTTTTGATTAATTGGTATATTTGTGTTATGAAAAACTCGTGCATAATTCACTTGAATATCGCTTCTTTCCAAATTTTCTATTCCATTTCCAGTTAGCGAAAAATTAAGTCTATTTATTACATCAATACCAGTAATAACTTGATCGCACAAATTTTGTAGAACATAAATATTTGTAAGAATTGCACATTTATCAATGGTTATTTCTTCAGAAAAAACTCTAGAGAAGATATCTTGTCTCCGCTAATGCCGATTAGAGTTACACTATCAACAGTTAATGTAGGTGATCCAATATCAACATACAATTCCCATTTTATCATTGTGTCATCACTTCCGGTATCAATTAAAGAATCTGCTTTTTTTCCCAATACTTCAGCACTTTTTCGGACTTTTCTTGGAAAATTAAGGGTGTTACGAATTAGAGTTCTGTTTACTTCTTTTCAATCACAAGTGTTAGCTTTATGCCCAAAATTTTTACATTTGAAACACCTGATTCCTTCTTTTTTATTCTTACAGTCAATTGATTTATGACCTAATTCGTTGCAATTGAAACACTTGATAGAGGCGATGTTTTCATGATGTACATACGATCATGTCTTAGTTTTGTCATAATCTTTAGTAAAGCGTTTTCTGTACTTTTCATCCGATATTTTTGAACCTGTTTTCAACTAACATCATGCTGCTCCATATGCATCCAATTTGTTTACCAATTTGTCAATTTTCTTTATTTTAGGAAGGTCATCAATAAAATGTTCATGTATGTCATTAGGCAATTTTTGTTTCAGTTGGTCCGCGATCATGAGCTCTTTGAGGTCATCATAATTTGATTCTTCTAAACCTCCTATCCATTCCTCAAAGTAATTTTTTAAATCAAAAGCAAAATCATTCCAAGTGGCAGAAGTGTCTTTCCTATGTGACATGAAATTTTGACGGAACTGTTCTGCACTTAGTTTGAATCTTTTCAATAACAATCTTTACATAATTATAGTCATTAGACTTTTCATCAGGCTCTCATATGATTAAATTCACTAATTCTAATGGAAGCAAACCCAACAAATGAGTAACCCACTCTGATTTTGGTATTTCGTTTCGATTTATCTGCTGCTCAAACAAAGCTAAGTAAACACTTATGTCACTGTTCGTATCAAAACGGTTAATCAATCTAAGCAAATCGTTAATTTTCCATGTACTGGCTACCTCAGAATCGTATTTTCTCTTGCTTGCAGCTTCAATTTCAATTTTTTTCCATTCTAATTCTCGTTCGCATCCAGCAAATTTTTCTTCCTGTTCTCTTTCAGTTATAATAGTATTCAACATATTTTTTGTGAATTCTTCGTCATAACCTGCGGAACTAAGAATCAATTGTGACAACTTCGAAATCTTTGGATTCGCCAACGTAATAAGGCCTAACTCATCAACTAAAGTTATTAAATCAGCCTTTCGTGCCCTTGCAAGATATGACTGCTGGAAAAACATAATCATTCGATCGTGAATCGCTTATTTTCTCGGAAGTAGTTCAAAAATACAACTTACTTTTTTCAACTTATCTTCGTTCATGGGAACGACTCACGAAGTTCTTTCAGTATCTTCATGCGAATTGGAAGTTCGACATATGCACTGCATACTAAATGAGTTGAACCTTGGAACTCGTTCCGGTAGGTACTGATCTCATAGTATAAATATAGGAACCCCCCATTGGATTATTATTCGTATTGCATATGTGCCAACTCTGCTGAATTTGGCAGGAAACTCCCAATTTTTTATTGTTTCTCCCGATTTCAGCGATTTTTTGAAAAAATCCCTACTCTTAGGGATACTATCCCAAAAATTTCCCTATAAAAGGGATTCTTTAGCTAAGTGGGAAATTTTTCTCTACATGATCAAAAGTACGTCCATAAGATTACAGTTGGCACTATCAGAAATGATCCACCTGTCGCTCTACCATGATTTTATTTTATTCTATTCAGCAATTTTGAAACTGGCAATTCTGACTTCGCTAGTGAAGTAAAGTGAAGTGAGCATTCTGGTTTTTTTGCTGGCCATGGTTTTTGCAGTGAATGCGCTAATGATTTCTCAGTGTCTCATGGTGGTAAAGGTGATATTCTGAAGCATTTAGGATCCATAAAGCACAAAGAAAATGTTGCTGAACATAGTCGGAATAATAAAATTGATGGTCTTTATGAGAATGATGATAAAGTGATCTGTGCAAAATGTTTATTCACTGCTTTTCTAGTTGAACATAATTTATCAATTAGCTGCGTTGATCACATAGTTTCTTTGCTACGGAAAGTTTTTCTAAAAAACGAAGTGGCGAATAAATATAGATGTGGTCATACTAAGACTAGGCTATTGTTGGCTAGGCATTGACTGAGGCTATCGTGGGAGAATTCGCTAAAGAAAGACGAACACATTTGGTTACTGCATTAAAAGTAAGATCTTTTTGCATTGCCACAGATGGCAGTAATGATTCTAACCAACAAATTTATCCCATTCTCGTGACATGTTTCAGTGATAAAACTAATAGGATTAAACATACTGTTCTTAGTGCTTCAATTTTAAAAGGCAAGTCAAATGGAAGAAACATAGGTAATTTACTTTTGGAAGTGTTACAGAAATATCACATTGCAGTTAAAAACTGTATAGGTTTTATGGCTGACAATACCCTAGTGATGATCGGAAAAAATATAGGTGTCGCTGCTGTTTTGAAAGAACAACATGAAAGTATAATTATTTTGGGGTGCTCATGCCATCTAATTAATTTAGCAGCAGAAAAAGGTTCTGCCTGTCTTCGATTAAATGTGGATGAACTTTTAGTAGATATATTTTACTACTTAGAAAAGAGCTCAAAACGAAAAGACAACCTTAAACTGTTTCAAGATGAATTTCGTAATACAGAAATAAGAAAAATATTGAAACATGTTGAAACAAGATGGTTGTCAACAGGTAAGTGCCTGAATAGATTACTTTCTCAGTGGGAGCCAATTGTTAAATTCTTTAAGTCAGAAGTTTTAAAAAAGAAGGCACCTAGTGGTTTAGATTCTTATAACATTCCTAAAAAGAAAAGTTCATTCCCATTGAAGCAAGGAAAGTCAAGTACAAACACTACTAATGTAACAGTTTCCTCTAAAAAATGGACTGCTACAGAAGCAAGATTTTTAGAACCTAAACCTAAAATCTTAAAAACTATCTGCAAACAGAAAAGGTTCCGTTCTTTCACTTGAAGAAAGAATATTTTATAGTTTAAGTAATGACATTAATAAGGCATATTGCTGTTTTTTAACTTATGTTATACCATATTTTGATAAAGTTAATGTTCTTTTGCAATCTCAAACCCCATTAATATATAGACTTCACTCAATTCTGTTTGACCTACTACAGGAGATACTTATCAAATTTGTCAAGGCAAGCATTATGAAACCATGTTTAGACGTCTTGAGTGTTGACTATCACAGTCAACAAAATCAAAAAACTGATTCTGATATACTTATTGGACAAAGTACAGATGATGTTTTACAAGGCTTAAAAGTGGAAGAAAAAGAACTTTTCTTTGCTAGCGTGAGAAAGTTTTATGTAAAAGTTTGTAATAATATTATTCACAAATTTCCTTTTAAACATGACGTTCTAAAGAATGCAATAAAGTGTGCAATATTCAAAAAATTACAAATGCTTCATTTTCAAGTATTGGGTTTTTAATTGAAAATTTTCCAGTATTTTTGGCAGGATGTACTGAATCAAATGTTATTGATGAAATCCAATCAGAATTTTGCAATTTGCAAATATTTGAACTGCCAGAAGAAATTTTAAGTAAGGAAAAAGCAGATGTGCAGTGGTTTTTGATTAGCAATATTAAAAGCGAATATGGTGTTTATATATTCAAAAACATTTCACATATAATGTTATCAGTTGCTCAAGTCCTTGGATGAGTCGGACGGCCTGGGTTTTCAGCATATAATGTTATCCATTTTATCAATCCCGCATAGTAATGCGGAGTGTAAATGTATTTTTAGCCACCTACGAAAAATTAAAACTGAGTTTCGCACCTCAATTTCTGATGATAACCTAGATAACTTGATCGTTATGAAATGTAATTTATATAGTAAATGCTATGAGCAGCAACTAGGTAGTAAATTTTTATTAAAAGCCAAATCTGCAACTTTTATAGAAAAATGAAATGTAGCTATCATAAAACTAGTTTTCCTTATTTCTTGTATATATGTGTATTTATAAATATGTATATAATTCAAATTTAGAGGAGGGGGGGAATCGAGATGAGAAAAATCCCTATTTTTCCTTAAATGTACAGTAAAACTTCGATTAACCGTCACTCGTTTAACCGTCAGTTTCTGTTATCCGTCATGGTATTACGATATTATATTTATGGTATTACGATAAATTTCTGTACATTACTCCTCTTATATTGAAGTTTATATTGATCGTTTTGTAAAATTAAGTACAATATGCAGGGTTCATTCTAGGATTTCAAAAGGGCAGGGTGCTGACTTCCAAAAAAGGGCATATTGTCATCATAAAAGGGCACATTGCATATGAAAGAGGCACATGTTTTTAAAAGGGCACAATTATAAATTTTAACCAAAGAATGCATTGCATATTGTGGCCCACACGTAAAATGGATACAGATAATTTATCTATTTAACATATTTATATAAAAATAATTAGTGATGCAAATAAAAGTATTAAAAATTAAAACAAAAGGGTACATTGTACTGCTTGATGCTGCTAAAAAATAGCATTGTCTTTAGATGGTATCAATATTTTGGCAAAAAGTGGCTAGTAATGTACATGGCTACTAAGTCTAGTAAGTAGCCAGCATTTTATCATTTTAGGATTAGTTTATTGTAAAAATTTTAGTTGAAGCAAAATGGAAAGAATTTATATTTAAATTAAAACTTCATAAAAAAAAAATTATATAAACAAAATCAAAACATGTTACAAACATAAGTGATCCTTCTTAAAAAGTTTTGAGTTCCCGAATCCAAAAATTACAGAAAATATTTTTTCTTAAACTGCATTGTTAATATATTGAAAAATAAATAATGAATTTTCAAAATTTAAAGTAATATTATATTAACTTATTAGAAAAACTAGAATTAACACAATCTTATGCAAGTAATTTAAATTTATTGAAGATCCAATGTTTACTTTATCTAAACTAAACATACTATGAGCAAAAATGTATGGGTACACATAAAAGAAAATACTAAAATTTGTTAATTAAAATAAAACCATGTTTTACCAGTATAAAATGCTGTATAAAAGTTAAGACATTTATTAAAATAATTATTTTTAGAAAAGTATATTAATGGTATAAAAATAAGGCAGCAGTGCCCGGAATTTTAGATGCAAACCTCTGATTAAAATTATACCGGAACCATGACGAATTAGTAAAAAGTTTGAAATATTAAACTTGATATATTCATTTGTTAGTGGTTTAGGGGAGAGTAAATAATGTGCGTTATGTTAGGGGATAGTATGTATGCTTGATAGGAAGTCGCAGAAGAAATGGTAATATTAAATGGGAGGAGTGTATGGCTGGCATGTGTCTGGTCTGTGGATATTAAGAACGGTTCGGCGAGTCGATGTGCACCGGTTCCTATCTCCTATGCATGGCCATGGTGTACTTGATGGGCGTGGCAAAAAAGCATGCTGGCTTTGCTGGTATATGTAAAATTAAAATCAATGATATAATCCACAATATAAGAAGCAATGAAAATATCTACTTGCATATTAAGACACTGGAAAATGTAAATAAATACAAATTGCATATAAAATAAATAAATAAATAAATAAAAATATAATATATACGTTTCATGTAATGTAAGTTCATTATGAAAGAAGGAAAAGCAGAAAACTTGAGATTAAAGAGCACCCTTTTAGTATAAAAGTTTATTGAAATGTATATAACTTAAATGTATGGAAAACAATGAAATAGTACAACCTCAAAAATCTGGACTTTGCCGATTCCGGATTTTCGATTTTTCCGGATTATAGAATTTGAATAAAATTCAGATTTAATATTAACTAAATACACTATAAAACACTATTTTTAGTAAAAATAATGGTAAAAGTTAAGTTAATCAAAACATATTATTTAATCTAAAAAATAGGGCAAAAGAAATTCTAAAAAAAATATACACATTAATAATTTAGAATGTGTGAACGAAACGAAATGATAAAATTACATTTTATCATTTCGTTTAAATATCTGAATTAACATTTGTTATTTCATTAATTTTAGTTTATGAGAAAACAGTTTTCTTTATCCTGTAGATGGACATTATTTCTGCTCGGTTATAAAGCTTCTTTATTCAAGACCTTTAATTGCATGATCGATTGTTTGCATAAGATAATCAATGGGTATTTTTTTTCTCCACATTTATCATCCCTACTTTGATATTTTATTTAATATATCGCGAATTTCGCCATCACTCAATTTACTTACGATTGGTGCATCATCATCACAGTGCAAAACTTCCGTTATATCGGCTTTGTCGAGATTTAATGAAGCGCCGGAAGATTTAATAAAGATCGAGGATTTAATAAAGATCGAAACCTTTGACGATATATTTAAAGGTGTAAATGTGTTTAAACCGTTTTCGCTATTAACGAACGAAAAACAAAAAATAAGAACTTAAAAGTTTTATTTATTTTCTAGCATCTATATAATGTTATGTTTAAAAAAGGCTGATGTGTCTGAAAAAAGTAAAAACTTAAAAAAGTAATAGTCAAATATGTAAAAAATATCGCAGTAGATAAAATAAATATCTTTTCCAAAAAAGAAAAATATCTCTCCTCTCAATGATTTTTTTAAATTACGATGAGTCATTACTAGATTGCAGCAGCACCGAGACGTGGTGGGGCAGGGAAAGCGAAGAAAGGAATTTGCTTAGTTCCTAATCGTAAACGCAGCCGACCCCTTTGAGAGCTCTGTGTGTTAATGACCTTGTTGCTCGGTTCTGTGCGATACGATATTATTTAGTTATTTATTTGCTATTTATAGTATTTAAATATGGCTTTCTAAACAAAAAAGGCAAAATATACAGTCGATTTCAAGCTGACACGTTCGACGAAAACGAAAAAATCGTCAGATATTGGGAGGGGGAGGAGATTCTGAAGACAAAACAGAATACATTGAAGAATGGAATTCGTACTACGAAGTGAGCAAAATAAATTTCCGTGAGCGTTAACATAAATTCTCGAGATTTTTAGATTTAATTGAACAATCTGTGATAAAATATTACGATACCGTTTTAAAGTGTTTAATATTAAAAATTACATTGTTTCAGAAAAATGTGTTTTTCAATAATGAGAAAAGAAAATTTTGATAATAAAAATTCTGTATTTAAATAACGATGTATATTTTACATGAAATAATTAATCGGGAGTTGTGACTTGAATAAGGGGGAGGAGGGATTAACACTAACAACGTCATTCACGCTCCAACCACGAGCCGATCTAAGGCAGTCCATCTAAACTTTCGTTTCATTTCCGGGTTCAGAAAGTCGACCGGAAAATACGATATTTGTTTTTAAAATATAATTCTATATAAATAATCTTACCCTGTTGTTTTAAATCTGCGACTTTGTCAGTCCGGGGGAAGGAGAGGGAAAAAAAAAACCCCGAAGGGAAAACGTCCGAATTTTCGAGGTTGTACTGTACCAAATTTGGACTTCCTAATTGCCCCGGTTCAAAGGTTATTTTCCTAAAACGAGTACTATGGCGAGCTTAGGACGGATTTGATTGGGTTAAAAATCAAAAACTTAAAATATACCACTGAAAACAGCGGTACACTAATGTAGTATTTTTAGTTACACAGGATCTCGAGTTATTCCGGAAAAACAAGTACATTATGGTGATGGTGAGCCCGGGACTTGTTAACTGAAGAATGCCACTGCTTCTCAATATTAAGTATGGTTAAGCGAAGTTTATAAGCTTAGCAAGAAGCATAGGGTAGGGGCCCAGAGAGAAATGGCATATTTGTGGCATCCAGATCCAAATTCCCATCCCCTCAAATTTTATTGAAAAATAATTTTATTATAAAAATTATATGTATTAAGTTATGTTTGATTATTTAACTGAATTTTATGATAAATACGAAAACAATTTTATACAAAATATTCATTGCTCATCATTAAATACAACCAAGTGTACTCGGTGTTGGTCATGGATTTTGATGCAAATCTCTCATGAGAATTACACTGGAACTCACGGCAAATGCTAGGAAGCTAACGAACGCTTTAACAATACACCCGTTTATAACAAAATAAAATAAAATACTGCGTGGACGCCAGTGGCAGCTCGTCTATAGGCACTGCGGGAACGACAGTGCTCTCTCTCTCTCTCTCGCAGTCTCGCTTGCAGCTTCCTATGTGCGCATTCGCTCAACAGTTAAACACCGCTCTCTTTCCCTCGCAGCCTGGCGTGCAGCTTTCTATGTGCGCATGTGCACATAGCAGCCTCACGTGCAGCTTTCTATGTGCGCATGCGCACATAGAAAGCTGCACGTGAGGCTGCGAGGGAAAGAGAGCGGTGTTTAACTGTTGAGCGAATACGCACATAGGAAGCTGCAAGCGAGACTGCGAGAGAGAGAGAGAGCACTGTCGTTTCCGCAGTACCACAGTGCCTATAGACGAGCCGCCACTGGTGGACGCACACACGGCTATGCTAGTCACGATTGCTCATCTTAATACCGGCCAACGCCATATACAAAATTGTAAACAACCTTACAAATTATACAACACAATCGCCTATTTGAACCAAAATCATTCTTGTGAGTCGCGACACAAATAAATAAAAATACTTGAAGGTGCAAAAAAATTCCTTTAATTCAGAACCAATATTCAAACAATTATTGCTATCAATAAAATATCAATCTATATTAACGAATTTTCATCCAATTTTAATAAAATTTTAACCCAATACTCATAATGATAATATAATACTAAATTGAAAAAATTAGGACGAAATCTTCAGAATTCGTAAATTTAGAAAACCCAAAAAATAAATACACTTAGTGTGTCACCAGCTGTTTTCAGCTGAGATGAAAGGTCTGCAATTTAATCAAAGCACCTGCTTGCAAATTATCCTTTGCGGAGGGAAGAAAAGAATAGATTTGATTTGACAAAATGACGGAAAATAGGATTTTTAACTTTAAAATTTAATTACTTTTAAAATATTAATACGAATTTTAAAAAAAATCTTGACGAGATGCACATGATGAAGTAGGAAAGAACCTATATAGCAAATTTCACCGCTGTCTGGCGCTTTGATTTCCCGCTATAGAAGAAACAGACATATACAGTTAGTTCATTCAGTCATTAAAAATTCCTCAAGAATCTCTTCACATTTTGTTCTTAAGGACCCCTTAAAACTCCTAATTTTCTACTAAATCTCCGATGCGAAATACAAAAAGGAACCGGGCTGACGACGAGGCCGCAACCTTCAACTGTAAGCAGGGGCGGCAAATAGGGGGCGCGGTCGCGCCCCCAAATTCTTCCTCGTCGTCTATCGGCTTCTCCCATTTTTACTTTCCGTATATACAAAATGTATAAGGAAGGTATTGTGACAGGGTCGAAAATTCGAATCCGAGTTCTTGATGGGAGAGCATGTTTCAAGCATCCCTGATCATGAATCAAACGTTTTTGAAGTGATGTCTGTGTGTGAAAGTATGTGTGTGTGTATGTGTGTGTCAGTGAGTCTGTGGAGACGATAACTGACGAACGAATAGACCGATTCGAACGAAATTTGCTACAAAAATCGCAATCCGTAAACACTGGAAGCTTATTGTTTTATACGCAATCGAATGTTCAGAACCCCCCTAAACTTTCAAGTGAAATTTTGAAAAAATCATCAAAAAATCAAAATCGCTAATAAAGTTACGCAAATAAACATTTCTTATGTAATTTTTCATTAGAAAACGATTATCATAAATTTTAGAAGGCTAAGATGAACCGTTCTCGAGATATTGCATATTTTTCAAAAAAATTATTAAAAAGTCATATAAAATTAAAAAAAAATATTTCCTATTGAGAAACATGTTCACTTTTCATATGTAATACCATGCGATAAATTGGGTGACATCATGCTTGTGGAACTAGCTCGTTCCATTCATGAAAAAAGATACTTTGGGTTATACGTTTGTATTTGAATGCCAATAGTCATTTATCTGCTGTAAGAATAACTTATTTCTCCGTCCATAACGCTTGGCGAGATTTTGGCGACGAATTTGGCGGAATGTCGCCAACTTGGCGATATTTTTTATTGTTGCCAAATTAACAAAAATCTCGCCAAATGGATAAAAATGACGGTAAATCAATAAAAATGATGACGAATTGAAGAAAATTCAATATCTTGGAAATAATATAAGTATCTACTATAAGAATAACATTTTTTTAAACTGCAGAAGTAGTAAACTCATTCCATTATATAAGGAAAGCCATGTGTTGCCCACATCAGATTTTTTATTGACTATCCACTGGTCAGTTTTCTCACGTCATGGAACTTCAAAAGCGCCAACTTTCGCAGTGAAGTTCCCACTTCCGGCCCGAACGAATCCTTTTCAACTTGAAAAGATTGGGGTGATATTATCCTTTTCACTTGAAAATTTCAAGTGTCCTATTAAATTTATGTGTTGTTAGCGCATGCTCATCCATTCCTTCTGCTAGAAATGCATTTCAGCAGCTCAATGCATTATATTCTTTCATAGAAACATCATATAAAGGACATGCTATTTTCGAAAAAATTCGCTCATCAATAAATACTTTTTCTGGAGGCTTTTCAAATCTACAATCACTAAGTGATACGAGGTGGTCTTCCAGAGTTAAAGCCATAAAAGCACTACTTGATAATTTTGAAGTGGTGATTTCATCACTGGAAGAATTATCTGAAAACGATTCTCTCAATGGTGGAAGAGCCGAAGCCCTTTTAACATGCATGACATCGCTCGAAATTTTGTTCACTTTGTTTGTATTGAACAGTGTTTTTGATCAATGCAATACTCTCTCAAAGCATCTTCAGTCATCTGATCTAATTTTCAGGCTGTGCAAGCTTTGGCTAAAGCTAGTATTGAAACCGTCGGTTCTTTTCGCACTGATGCATATTTCAATCAAGTGTGGAGTTTTGTTATAGAACTTTGTGAATAAAATTCTTATTCTGGACCAAAACTGAAAAGGCGTAAAAAAAATTCCAAGCGAATTCGGAGGCGGTGAAAAAAATCTCCATGATGATGTTAAATCATATCACAGAATCAATATTCAATATGAAATTATAGATTCAGTATCTAATGAAATTGAGACAAGATTTAATGAGAACAATATATCTGATTTGTTTGCCCTTAGTTCAGTATTATCCGGATCAGATGTCGAAAAAGAAAATGTTTCAACCATATGCAAAGTATATGACTTCCAGAAAGAGGAATTGCGACTGTTTCATTCAATTGTGAAAAATGAAAACATAGCCCATCCCAATTTTAAAAGTCGACTGGATTATTTTAAAGAGTGGAATTTAAAAGAATGTGTTTCCTGTCATAACATTATTAGTTAAATTGTTTTTGACTGTGCCAATCAGCTCAGCCAGTTGTGAAAGGTCTTTTCTTTGTTGTGAAGTGTCTTAGGAGGCTGCAAAATTATTTTCGCAGTACAATGGGACAAGAAAGACGTTCATCTTTAGCTGTTTTAGCAATAGAACAAGATATACCACTGGATTATGATGATATTGTAACAAAATTTTTTCTTCTTCCACACTCTAAGAATCGGCGTTTAAAACTTCAATAAAATGTAAATAAATATAGATATTTGTATTTAGAAAAATTATGTTAACAACAGTTATGTTACACAATTATGTACAAAAATTATGTGAACAACAATTATTTTTCTCAACATCAATTCAATTTTGTGATCCCCCTCTCCTCCCCCCCCCCCCTGTTAACAAACATTTTATTTATTCCATATTGTAGATTTTCATACATACAAATCTCGCACCCCCAAATGGAATGCTGAAATGCCGCCCCTGACTGTAAGATATATTATCAAAATATTAGAGATTGTACACATTATTGTACCCCCCCCCCCCCCCCCACTCAAAAAAAAAAAAAAAAAAAAAAAAATACAAATTTTATTAACAAGATCAAAATCAGAAAAGAAATAAGGCAAAAGCACCTCCTTTCACCTTTCCTAAAAAAAGTAGAAGACTGGAAAATTATTTATTAGTGAACTCTTTTTCCTATATGATAAATTATTGCAAGTTTCTTCTTTTTTTTTTTTACAAACTAATATTTTTAAGTATAATTATTTGGGCTACGATTGCCATGCACTCCTCATTAGCAATATTTCCCCCCAAGTGGCAATATTTCCCCCTATTTATGTTACATCAGTCAATTCAACACTGTTGAACTAGAGTTATGTCTGTGATTAGTGGTCTCTGCTAGGAATTAATGGGATCAAGGTCAAGTGTCTAATGAGATTGAAATCCATATAAATAAAATTGAAAATCTGTCTGCATATGTGTTTGTATTTGTTTCAGCATCACCGGGAGAAGGACTGCACCGGATTTGATGAAATTCGGCGTAAACTTGAAATAGCCACTTAAAATTCAATCCATATTTAAAGTTTTTATAGGATCTGGGGCTCTCGAGATATTAATAAAAAATGCACAATTACAGCAGTGAATATTGGGGGGGGGGAGAAAAAAGAATTTTATTGTTGATATCATTTAATCTTTCAATATTAATGCAACTGTGTTAAAATATCAGTAAATTGCCCATTGAAATTCAGGTGCCCAAGGTCGGACCCCAAACATTAAGATAAAGGTTGCTCTGCATGTTTCATTTTCAGATTTATACACATTTTTATAAAATAATTTAAAAGAATAAAAACAACTTATCTGTGCACTAAAGAAACTTGTCAATTTCATGCACTTTGACGCATCTTGTCTAAGCTGGCGATCATTTTCTCTCTCCCTTCTATGTATGTTAGGCATTATGTCTGAGCACTTGCAGTGGACAACTAGGTAAATTTTGAAACTGTCTGTACCTTACAGAAATTCGTAAATGAATAACTTCTTCCTCAGTATCTGTAGTTTAGCAAGAATTGCACCCCACCTTTTTAAGAATTCCCCCATCTCCTGATTGGATAGATGCTTTTGCTAAAGTGTTTATGTGATTTTATAACCCTTTAAAGGCAACCTATGAATTCTCTTCGAATTTTCTTTGAGGGTGGCCGTGGAAGGTATCTATGTGGGCACCGGCTTTCAAGATCAATATAATTTAAACGCATTTGAGGTATAAGTGTTTATAAAGGGTTCATAAAATACCAGCAGCCCAAAAGTTATTTCCAGATCTGTGTGGGAATGGTGCCTAACAGCCTTGCTTTAAATATTCATATTTCATGCAAGTGATAATAGACATTTTTATGATAGGAAGGAACTAGGAACTTTACAGAGAAGCAATAAAACCCATTGTTATCAATGTCTGGGCTGGGGAGAAACGAATGTTTATCTGAGGAGTGGGGAACAATAACTCCTGGAAGGAGAAACCTTGAGAATGACACTCTCCGAGATATATAGCTTATCTTGGGTCCCGGGGCTCAGAGGGATATGATTTCACCCTGTGGGGTGGAAGTTGCCCACAAAGGGTGGGAGTTCAGCTAGTGGTGTCCAGTTATATTGGTACATTTCCCATTCATTTGGCTGTCAATATTGTTGTGACTTTTGTGCAGCTTTAATAATGAATGGGAAAAAACTTCGCACAATCACGGATGTTTTGAAAATTTGACTATACATAATATGGCCCCATTTTGGAAAAGGGCATGCAGGGCGGTATTTTTCGATGTCAGGGCACAAAATTATAGTACTGGGGCAGGCGGGGCGGGTTTTTTAATTTCTGAGGGCAGCGGGGCGGGCCGTCCCACGAAAAACACCTAGGATGAACCCTGCAATATGTATATATTGTTCACTTTTAAAGGATTTTATTTTCATTTTCGTCCCAAGCCATCAGTGAAATCACATTACTGTACATATGTATTAAGAGATTTCTGTTATCCGTCTATTCGGTTATCCGTCACAGCCCTAGTCCCGACGGCGACGGTTAATCAAAGTTTTACTGTATGTTATTTTTATACTGCAATGTTTGTTATGACATTGAAACATGCACTTTAAGAAATCTACTGAATTTTCTTCAGTGAGGGTTGGCAGGTATGGTATTGATTCACATTACGATACGATGATACGCATTGTGCGTATGTGGGATTCGCATTGGATCATATGCATTGTATGTGAGACACGCATTGTGTGGTTAGAATAGTTGAGCCATGGTTTTAAATAGCTATTAAATTAAATAGCATATGGCTGATCCTAATAATGGACGCGAAGTAGAAATATTCGCTTAGATTAATGTTCTAGTATCGAGTTGATAGTGAAAATACGTAACTAAATATTCTACAGTGTTTAGTGGAAGGTGGCTAATAAAGTACCAGTTAGTACATATTAGCGTTTAGTGCTGTTTATTGACTGAATTTCTTTTAGATAGTTAACAACTAAAGATGGCCTTAAGTAAAAGGGCAAATCCCGAAGTTAAAGTGATACAGCAGTATTATCTGATGGATACCGGCAGGCTTCCGGAAATCGCCCGTCCTCCCGTCCTCGCCGGGTTAAAATTCTTCGAGGACGACCAATTTTCGGAAGTTGCCGTCCTCTCGGACGGCCTTGAGATTAGAGATTCCGTAAAAAAAAAAAAGTAACAAATTGTTGTCATCGTAAAATTGTGGCGAAATGTCGTCACCTGCAAATCCCCCTAGTGTGCATTATCAATGCCTTCTTTCTAGGCAAGCCGTCAGATCTGAATTGTAACCATAGGCGCTAGTTATTTTTTCTCCCCTCATCATCCACCCAGTGAATCCGATGATCGCACGAAAATGCGATAGCGCACTCACGATCGAAGTGACATGTTCTCTTCTCCTTTTCAAGGTCTCCATGAGCGGAAATTTTCGGATTTTCATAAGACCGACAATACCAATGCTTAAATCCAGACCAAGCCCGAAGAAATTTATAAATGTAGAATGAACTCGGCCTGAAGATAACTGCGTCTCAGCAGGCCCGAAATAATTTGTATTCAAATATGTTAAAAATAAATTTTTCAAAATTTTGTACGGATAATTTAGTTTGTTTTCTTAAACATTTATCTTTACACAGCTGAAATAAAGGCAATAAGTTCATGCATTCAATTTAAATCCATTTTAAAAATTTTCAAAAGAAATATGTTCGGCCCGGTCGTAACGGACGTTTAAAAAAAAAAAAAAAGACTCAACCCTGCCCGAAACAATAGAAAACTCAAGTCCAGCCCAGGCCTAAGCCCAAATCACCATTTAACTCTTTAAAACCCAAACTATAAAATTTTCATTTGCTGTAATAGACGGGAGTAAGTAACAAGTTTGAATTTTTGGAATGGATTCTTCTAGTTTCTGCTAGAAGTGTTTTATTTTCTTCCCCACTTTGGCTTCAACTTTAAAACTAAAACGTTTAAAATTCATTCATGGCATTTGTTCCAGTTGTTTGACAACTGAAGTTAAAGTATGAAACATCTATTCAGTCCAAGAAGATTTTAATCTTGATTGACTACATTCCCTAGAAATGAAGAGTACCGATGAGGTTTAAACTGCTTAGAGACAAGAGGATTTATATGATTATTTATTTACCACGCCTTCAAGTTACCAAACATTGAAAAAAGGAGCGATTCCTTACAGATTTTACCCCTTTGACCCCACCCATAGATCGGAATTCCGCCGGTCATATCCATTATCGGAGACTTCGCGTCGGCGACTTTCATCGCGGCGGTTAAGTGCTGTGGGGGTGGTGTATGAATATGCAGTTATCGCACTTCATCGTGAGACAGTTGGTTCTAATTTATTATTGTTGTACGATGTATTTAAGCACATATATTAAGGAATATAAAGTGAAAAAAAATTCTTAGGAGGACGGGTAAAAATTTTCGAGGAAGGGTAAAAAATTTCAATAGCCGTCCTCACGGACGGGCTAGATTTTGCCGATTTCCGGAAGCCTGGATACCGGTGATTATATCTTTTAGATTTTGTTATAAATGTGTGTTTTTAGACTGTGGTTAAAGAATGTTTTATCTAGTCAAATCAACCGATGACACTTAAGATTCCCGAAAGTGTGACCTTCAGAAGGTGGAAAAAGAACGGCATAGTAACTGAATCAAGTGTGTTTAAATAATCCAATGTGGATTTCCTATGTGTGCTTAAACTCCAAATTATGTATATATGTTCTAGCTGTTATGTTCAAACAGCAACTGCCTTGATGTGCTTTTTGCAAGATACCTACGTATTTCAATAAAACATAGTCCTTATTTTTGAAACCTGACTTGATCTTTCATTTTACCACTGGGCTATCTCTGCTAATAATAAATTTCTCTCTGCTAATTTAAAGAGTATATATATTTATCCAACAATGCCATATTTCTAGTGAATAAAATTCTGTAATCACCGTTTTGCAGTTCGTCAGAGTATTGTCTCGTAGAAATCCGTCACTATTGTTTCAAAGCCAACAGTAGAGTTTAACTTGAAACTATCCCCATCCCGGTCGAGCCCCCATAATGTGAGATTTCCAGGTGTATAGTCTATAAAATATGACTCTATTTTGCACTAACATATACTTTTACTTAAGACACTTAGTTATACATGTTATTTATTACATCTATTTACAAGTTGAATTTCTCAAATGTCTCTTCATGCATCTTTTTCTCATACGTCCTTAGTCTCTGCCATCTCTCTCATCTCGTCTTATCTAATGTTGACTCGCTCACACACCTCCCATCTGTAGGTGACTCTGTTCTCTATTGTTGTAGTTGCCACATATATATAAATAAAAGAAAGCAACATTAGACCAATTGTTCTTGAAATCACAATCTCTGTAAAAATTTATTTCTTTGTTTAAACAAAAAATTGTAACATTCAGTATATTTAAGCATTTTTAACACTTTACAACATGGTTGAGAAGTTTTTTTATGACTTTATTCATTCTGTCTGTCCATTCGCACGTTAACTGCCATAAAAATGACTGTATCAAAATGAAATTTTGGTATGTTGTTGAAACGATCTGTGGGACATATGGGAATGTAAATGAATAATATTACCCAATTAGTTTTGGATTGAACCTGGGTTAAAAAATGAAATACATAGAATCCTATGGGACCTGATTTTTCAAACATTTTTAAAGCAAAGTTAAAATTCACAAATTGCTTTGAAAATTTTAGGAAATATTTAAATCATCCTAAAAATTTATAAAAAAATTTCAACAAAATATGTTTGACAGTTTTTTAAATAAAAATTAAAATAATAATTGCACCCATATAATATGAAGAGATCACGTGACCCACTTCAAAATAAAATATGCATCCATCTTTTTTTCTAAAAAATTGTAATTTTTAAAGTTCTTTTAAATTTATATTTAGTATTGCATCTGTCCTAAAACCACTTTATTTTTGCATTTTTTCTATGCATCCATATTTTGCACCAATACAGTTACAATATTTTTTAATTTAAATGATCATCCAACTTTGATTATTTCTACAACAAAGCCTAACTTTAATGAATGTAAAATGTAAACAAGTGATTGTAAGATGAGTTATATAAGAATTGCTAAATTTTTTTCACACAAAATTATTTAACTCTTGATTCTGGAATGAAGGTGTATGAATAAAATATTCACTGCTTTTACATAGAGAACCAGACGATTTATATTTCGATGACATCATTTGAATAAATTTCATTTTTTTTATGAAGTCTTATTTTTTCAAGTAAAATAAATTATTGTAGTCCTGTGATAATTAAAAAATATCACTGCTGAATGTATCACATTTTAGAGATGCTTAAATAAAATTGCATTTCAGTTGAAAAGTGTTTCATAATCAATGCTTTATGCATGATTGATTTTCCTTGTTTCTTTTATGACTAGCTCCACTTGAAACTTTATAGAGCAGATATAAGCAATAGTATCCAGCTATATAAATTTTAATATTGTACTATGTGCTGTTTCCTTCTCTTCCTTAAAGTTGATACGCTTACTTTTTCTCTTCTGAACCAAAAAATGTGGGAATAAAGTTTTGAAATCTGGACACATTTTATATCTTTTTAAGAACCTGCATTTTTTTTACAAAATGGCCTGCAAAAATTGTATATATCTACTCTAGCTAAAAAACTAATTGACCTAATTTTGCAAAATTTGGTAGATAAGCCACTTGTGGATTACCCTGGTACTGATTAGATTTTGGTATGATTCTGAAAAGACTACTTGCTTTTCTATGAAATGGCCCATAAAAATCATCAAAATCTAAAATAAAAAACTACATATGCTCAAATGTATCATTTAAATGCTTGTTTTATACATAATTTTTGACGATAAAAATAATAAGACCAACCCCATCACTTTAGGACTAACTGTTCTGGAGATATTTTAGTTTTTTCACATTTTTGCTATGCTCCTGGGTTCGATTCCAGCCACTGCCAAAACTGCCGCCGTGTTCATGCAGAGTACGATCACGTTAAACATGTGGGTCCGAAAGTCCTTCCGAGAGGTTGGTGGTAGGGGAAGGAGAGTACGGTCCCTGTGGATGCCTCCCCCACTGGGTTCCGGTCTAAATTGGGTGGCACTTCCCGACCGTCCAAACAGTTACCTTACACCTTTCTGGTAGGTCGGACGGTCTGGATTTCAACAACAACATTTTTGTTATGCTGTCTTTGAAAATACATTCAGTTACCAACTGAAAACAAAAATTGAATTAAAAGTGTAATTTCAAATAATTATGTGTGTTATTTTGTGCAATTAAACTCAATTTAATGAATTATTAAATAAATAAAGAGGAAATGCATCTGAGTTTGTATGGAAAGTCATGTGCTCCCCACATAATAAGATTTTTTTCATGAGATTCACTTTTAAACAAATAAATGAAGAGCTCAAAAATTCAAGTCATTAGTTTGACTATAAAATGATTCATTATGTTTCAGAAACAAATCAGCATGAAAGTTTTGGTTTATTTATTTCCTTATTGATAGATTCATTTAGTTTCCATAGCCTTTTCGAATTTCAGTGACTGTCACACTAATTTAATTTGAAAATTGGATTAGACAGACTAGAGATTTTTGTGATATTGATGCAAATGCAGTTTTATAATATATATTTGAAAATATGTTCATCATGATCATGGACACCTGCAGCAAAAAAAGGATAATTGTGTTCAGTATACTCTTACATATAATTTGTGGGTTTCAGGATGAAGTTCAACATTATCGAGAGTCTATGGAAATGAGCATAAAAGGAGTGAATGTGCCTAAGCCAATAATTAAATTTAGTGAGCTTTGTGTACCAGGTGAGTATTTTTTTTTAATTTAATATGTACCGAATGATTGAAACAATATAAAGTTTGCTGTAAGCAAACCAGTAATTCTGTATTTTAGCTGATTGACGTCTTTCTCTTTACCTTGCCAAGCTGTTAGCTCAGCATCAAAATTCTGATTGTTCGACAAGTACAAATACAGTCAAAAGTCTGTGTTCTGACCAAACTACAGCTTGCAGGCCACATTTGGCCTAGCGACTTACTTCCGTCCTGAACCAGTGTCTGATCAAAAAATTAAACAGACATTCAGAACAAAAAATAAACATACATACATATTTAAAATTTCAATTCAGAGTTTTTTTTTTAATTTGTAAATGGAAGTTGAGCTTCAAGAACAAAATTCTTAATCTTGGATTTTTATGGGTATCTGCATGTTTTGAGCATTTCTAAATATAAATCAACTATTTTTCAATGATTTATATGTATTAGCCTCAAGATGTCTATTAAACAGGTTTAGAAAATTGAATTAAACGTAGTGCAATTGTGTTTATTAATATGGGGCTCATGTATCAATGTATGGAGCTCATGTATCAATGTATGGGGCTCATTAGTTTTTCAGACAGTTCAAAACAAGGGGAGGTTCTCAATTTTTTCAACATTTTTTAATATTTTTTCAATTGTGATAAGTATAATATAATTTGAAGCTTTTTACTACATTTCATTAAGAATAGTTTATAAGATTGCACACACTTAACATGATTATTTAAATTTTATAGAAGGAAGTTGAAGGACAGCAGATATCTTTCTCAGGATTGTATTTGTTATGCTTAAGGAGTGATATGTAATATTGAGTATATTTATCTTGACAGTTTACAAGCGGGGTTATGTTACTGGGGTACCATTGTAAAAAACTCCTCAGCATGGAATTGAACTACCTATCTCTAGCTGTCTAAATGATACTCATATAACTGAGCTACTTGGATAATTATCTTTCTTTCTATGTTTGAAATGAACTCTATAGGCTTCTATTAAGAATGATATGATTCTTTATGATCCAAGTGGACCTAAACATTGTAGATTATTTATGTATGAGAAATTTTAGTGAAATCCATTACACCAAATTTTTATTGAATAGAAATATTTGAAACAGAGTTATCTTATGTATAAATGACATATAACAGAACATTATTACATGTATATTTTGCAGTTGTGGAAGTTAGATATTTGTAAACATTTTATGAGTGAGTATAAACACATTAGAGTAAGTTTATGTTTGTAGTCTTTCGTTTCCTTTGACCTAGACCTTCGGATCTACCCGAAAGTGTAAGGTACAGTGGAACTTCGATTTTATGTTTCCCGCATTGTGTGTATTCCCATTCGTACATTATTTTTCTTCAGTCCCGATAAATCACCTATATCGATAATTTCTTTCCCACATTATATGTTTTTCCAATCCTGTGTTTTTCCGCATAGAAAGTTTTTATTTTTAAGGTGCCAAAATAAGATTTTCCCAAATTTTTCAGTTATTTTATGCATTTGGTGCACATTTTTTTGTTTCATTCAGGTACAAGAGGTTTGAGCCGGTTCCCACCCCTTCCCTTTCCTTTAACACAGGATTTCTTGGAAAATTGCCTAGGAGAGCCACGTAATGAACAGGAGTCACGTTCGTCACTTGTCGCGCACACAACTACGTACAGTACTTCTTTTGAGTCCTTTATCATAACTAACTGCTAGATTTATGATGGCTGGTAAGCGTAAATGTTATTCTGTTTCTGAAAAAGCTTCCATTATAAAAAAAAAAGCAAACAAATTTCATGAAACGAAAGTTAAGTTAGCAAAGTCTTTTGGAATAGCAGCTTCGACACTGCAAACAATTTTGAATCAGAAAAACAAGGCGGAAGCTAATTCCGAAAAATTGGACACTATTGCAAAGAAGCGAAAAACTTTACCATATGATGAATTGGAAAAGATTTTATTGACTTGGTTCAGGCAAGCTCGTTCTGCAAATGTCCCAATAAATGGATCAATTTTAAGAGAAAAATCTTTAGACATTTCTGCTCGGCTTGACTGGAAAGGGCTTACTTCTTCTAATGGATGGATAGACAGATTTAAAAAACGCCATGATCTAACATATAAATCAATCTGCAGTGAATCTTCCCAAGTCGATCCAGTTACAGTTGGTGTGTGGAAAGAGAAAACTTTACCATCTTTAGTGTCAAATTATGCCCAGAAAGATATTTTTATTGCCGACGAAACCGGCCTTTTCTTTAATCTACTGCCAAATAAAACATACACATTTAAAGGGGAATCATGCCATGGTGGAAAAATGTCTAAAATGCACTTGACTGTCTTATTATGTTGTAATGCCGATGGTAGCGAAAAATTAACTCCACTAGTTATAGGTCATTCTCATAAACCATGCTGTTTCAGAAATGTTAAGAGTCTCCCAATAAGCTATGAGGCAAACAAGAAAGACTGGATGACACAAACTATTTTTGAAAACTTTCTGCATGAACTAGATAAAAAAATGAGATTGCAAAGGCGAAAGATCATCCTGTTTATTGATTAATGTACATCTCATTTGGATTTAAAACAGAAAACTGTGCGTGTAGAGTTTTTCCCTCCAAACTACACGAATAAACTTCAGCCATGTGATTTAGGCATAATCCGCCCTTTTAAAGTGTGTTATAAGAAACAGTTGGTACGAAAGGCAGTGGTTGAACTAGAATCTGGAAACATTGAAAATGCATGTAAACACAAAATCAATGTATTGGAAGCATTACATTTCATTTCTTCTTCATGGAGTAATATTACAAAAAGTTGCATATCTCATTGCTTTATGAATGGTGGATTTCCTACATCATACAAAGTTTCTGTTCTAGCAAGGCAGTTATTTCAGCGGACCTCAAATTGCTTTTGATGAGTACATAGAATGCGATGAAAATGTGATTACCACAGAGGTACAAACCATCTCTGAATTAATGGAATCTTCGTCAGATGACAGCGATGATGACAATACAGAAATTGCAGAACCTATACCTTCTTTCAATGAAGCATCAAATGGACTAAAATTAGCAAAAACTTTTTCTTGGGTTACAATTCGCAAGAATCACATTTGCAAAGCCTGTCAGTAATTGAGAATGTTCTTTATGAACTTAAAACAAAAAACACTAAGCAAGCAAAAATCACAGATTTTTTTGTAAATTAAGATAGCTGTAAGTGAAATTTTTGATTATATTAAATGTGCATTTAAATTGTTTTATTATACATACTACGGTATTTATTTTTTTTGCTTTTTTTCCTACCCCGATCTTACTTTTTCCCGTGTCGTACATTTTTTTTGCTGGTCCGGTAAAAAACTTAAAATCGGGGTTCCACTGTATCTGTTTCGATGCCTGGAACAGTGTCGCACAATTTCAAAGACAAAAACTACCTCTGACAATGCTGCAAAATGATATGGTATTGCTTTACTCAGAAGCACATTGATATCCTCTAGCAGTAAATCATGTCCATTCCAATACAGTAATCCTTTTGGCCCTTTTTCATTAACTCTTCTCGTTATAATCTTCACTGTTTTCCTCCAAGTCTGCCGTACTACATAAAAGGCAATCACAGGATCACCACTCACCACACTCAGTATGCTCATTGCTTGTCTATAACCGATCCATTGTGTACATATTTTCAATTAAAACAGGGTTCTCTATAACAGCATGGTGCAGGAAAATGAGATGAAATGCACAAATGAGATGGTGAGCATAAAATTCCTGAAAAATGCACCTTTGACTTTAACATTTTATCAGAATGGGACATTTTTTAAATGTGAGTCAATACTATGTTAAATATATTTATAAAATTACAAATATTTTATATTGTAAGTGTTTATTTTAATGATGTTATTTCAATGTCATCTTTTTAAAAGACAAATTGAAATTTCAATATTAAAATATTTATTTCTGGATGGGAGCAGATTATGGTATGATGCTTCTAAACAATCAAACACTAAAAAGAAATTGAATAATGTTCAATGAAACAATCTTATAGTCATAAATGCTAGCTAGTGTATCACAGCTATCTTAAATTCGATTTTCCAATGGAATTTTATTATAAATATATAGTCAAAATTATTATTTTTATCTGTCTAAATAATTTTTACTTTAGAGAATACTCTTAACCACTGCTGTTGACATTAGCAGAATGCTTACTGTTTAAAAGCAAGAAATTGCTCAACTGATCATACATTGCCACTCATGGACCATGCTTTTATAGTCATTGACACTTGTCAGCACTATCCAAGTTATGAAATAATTAATGAATACAGAACTCCTTAAAGCAAGGATTTTATAATTTTTCTGGGTTTTATAATTCTGTAATTGCTTTGAATCCAGTAACATTGTAGAGCATTATTTTAGTCAACACAAGTAAAATATTCAAAGCTCTTAAGATTACAATGAAATGACGTTACTTCTGCCCTATACCAAAATGTTGCTTAAAGCAAGAAAACACTTAACTGATCATCTATCACTACAAGTCAGCCATGATTTTGTCGTCATTGCTTCTTCTGAGCATGGTGCAGGCAATGAAGTGATTAATGAGCACAAAAATCCCTAAAACAAAAAAATTTACAACTTTTATAGTTGAAGTATTTACTTCAAATCCAGATTCATTTTGTTAATGACCTTTCCACTATATGGAATGCCTTATTTCCTAGGCATTGCATTGGAAATAAATCAGTGATGTATAAATTAAATCACACAATAAATGTCATAATTTATTCCCTAGGCATTCATACAAGTGAAAATTCTGTTATGTGTTATCCAAAATTATTAGAAATGTAAAATGTATTGGAAGTATTTGTAATATCTGGATTTTTTTATATATAAGTACCATTGTATTTTATACCTAGAAAATTTAATGACTGCACTTAATCAAGAAAATTACTCAGACCCTACTGCTATTCAATCCCAAGGATGGCCAATAGCACTAAGTGGTCGAGATATGATTGGGGTGTCACAAACTGGTTCTGGAAAAACATTAGCGGTATGAAATTTTCATTTACTTTTCTTAAATTATGCATTTTTTATATAACTCAAAACATTTCAAGTTATTAAACAGAAACTAAGTTCACATATTTCTTGCTTCTCGTATGTTCCCACTATGAACTATGCAGTACAGCAATAATTTGATTAACATTATCCTGTCTAGATCATTTGTGTAACTAACTGTCTGGTGACAGAAATCTGTCTTGTTTTGGCTGAGATGGCTATTCTGGCTCTTTTTGGCCTGAAGAAGGAGGTTGTTTTTCACCTCTGGAAATAGTTGATATCCTTAACTCACTGTTTGCACTGCTAATGTAGTTTTTGATTTTCAGTTTACTAAAATGTAAATCTTTTAAAATACTGTCATGATCTCTGTGATTGAACAGTCACCATTCTGACTTCAGATCCAGAGTTTGATTCCCAGATTTGAAAAGAGAACTCTGATCATGCATACATTTTTATAGTAATTTAGACTCTATTTTAACCGGCAGATCATAACCCGTGTGTGCATAAAATGACCATAACATGTAAAAATAGCCTAATTCTTTCAAATACTAACAAAAAAATTTCTTTCTTTAATTATTTAAATTTATTCAGCAATTTGTTATTGTTACAGTATATGCTTCCTGCTGTAGTTCATGCTGCTAATCAAAAGCAATTTAAAGATCAAAGAGAATGTAAGCCTCAGGTAAGTTATTTCCTTTTAAGCTTTTAGTTTAAATTTAATTTCTTTAGATGTTGAATATTTGAATTTTTCATAGTAGTTATCTTAGTCAGTAGAATATTTGTCTTCAGATTAAGTGATCAGAGGCTTGCTTCTCTGAAGAAAACCATACTGGTGCCTAGTCAATGTAGTGTTTTTCATGTGAAATGTTTTTCGTATTTTCTAAAAGATTAGTAGGTTGTAGGTATTGTGCCTATTCAGCCTAATAGATGAAATGGCACTACATGGGATGCTTTTACAACTCAGATATCTCAATTGATAGAGCACTTGCCGGTCTCTAATTTAATATTATTTCCCATATCAATGTTGGACGACTTCTCTGCATGGGTAAATATGGTATACATGTCAACAGTAGTATCTTAGCAGAACACATTGTTCTTTACCTGAGAAAGAGGTCTCACAATGCCCATAAAACAATTGAAGTCACCCAATTTTCTTATGCATGTTTTCTTCAAGGAAGTATTAGAAAGTTCTAGTCTCATAAGCGGCAGTTTTATTTATTATGATTGAAATAATGATTTAATTATACACTCAATTATTTTACCTGGATTTGTATTTATGCATTATATTGTATACAGATTTTTCATGTGAGGACACAAAATTTCTTCCATCTTTGCCTTTGCTTAGGAGAGAAATTCGGTTTGCTCAAATTTGTTATCAATTAGGGCAGTATTTTTTATTGATTCCTAAAGTTATTCTTTGCCAAAATACTGAGAAAAATATATCTAGTATAAAACCCAATTTAAGACTCACTTCTGATTGATTTCTAACCAGTGGTGTAAAGTGAAGGTGTAATCTCTATATTAAAAAAAGGTAGCTGTGCCGCTGCTGTTTGACAAATTTCTTGTTTCTCAAGATTCTTTGCTTTGTATCGCAAAAACTATTGCATATGAAAATATGAAATATAGTAAAAAGTGAAAACATGATAGAGTCCTAAAAATGTTCAGCTATTAAAGACTTGGACTCTAATTTAGAAATATAACTCATGATGTGTTCTTTAATAAAATTTAAGAGCCCTTTTGTTTGACCTACATAGCTTCCAAGACCGCATTTGCATGGAATGTGATAAACACCTCAATGATTCAAGACAGAAATGGGGTCATGAAGAGAATTGTATTTTATGGAGAGGTTTGAATGCACACCTAAAATTGAAACAAGAAAGAATATTAGTAACCTTATAGCTAACAGAAGGGTAATAAGGTAAAATGATAGAATTATGAGGTCTGCTGTAGTAAATTAGAACCCAATTTATTGAATTTATACAACACCTTGTCAATAATGGTGGCATTACAGCGTCTAGTAATGGCCAAGTGTTTAAGATAGTCAATGATTTAAGATAGTTAAGTGCCTGAGAATTAGCACATAAGCAGAAAACACAATAAATATAGTAAATATAAAAATCAGAAAATGCTTGCTGAATAGGATGATTGAAATGAGCATGAGGAGGCAAGGAAGTAGAGAGATGTTTACAGAAAACAGAAGTTAAGAAAGTAAAACGATTTTTCATTTTAACTGTTGTTGTTACTAATGACCTCCTGTTTCGGCGGTGACGATTCAGGACCAGTGACGCAGGAAAGAATGAAGAAAATACACAAGACAAGATAACAAAGTTTATTACAATAAAGCATCACTGACGAAGGTCGGAGGGGATGCAGCTTCACATTTAAACGAGGACCCAGAAGGCGGAAGACTGACTTTATCCTCAAGAAACATCTCCATGTCTTACTCGGGATTCGAACCCGAGCCCACTAGACAGTAGCCGAAGACGTTATCCCCTTTACCGCCTGGACGGCTTCATTTTAAGTGCATTACGAAATGACAATTTATTGTTACATTTCTCTTCATAAGTAAACTCAGTTGAAGTCCCAGACCACTCGACTGACCCAAGGGTTTTCAGTAGGCAATTATGTGGCTGGGATAAGTAAACTGAGTGTAAAAATCAATGGAATTAATTAAACCAAGGAAGAATGCAATTGTTATTAAAGTGTCATCCACATATCTGAACTTATCAAGCTGATCTGGTTGATAGCAATGACATTCGTCCTAATTTGCTTAGTTTAATTAATTCCATTCATTGATCCTTGCATTCAGTTTACTGATAAAGAAGAATATAGCAATAAATTACCTTTTCTTGAACTTGTTATGAAAAATGGTTTTACATTCTCAACTTCTGTTTTTCATAAACACTTTTCTGTTTGGAAGATACTCCCATTGCAGATAACAGCATCCATGGACCAGTTTTGCACTTATATGCTTTTCCTCTTATTACGGGTCAACAGACTCCAGCCTCTTCAGGATCCCGACATCACACTGATCGATAGCACCTTGGAACTATTAATGCCCAAAGATGGCATCATCGAGAAAATGGAGTTGGGGACGTGAAAGAGCTGGCAAAAAACAAGCTAATTAATAACACCAAATTGATGGATGAGAAGGTCTGCTGTTACTTGTCTGATGAAATTCAGATATGGACAAGTAATTGTTTCTCCTCTCGGTGGACTTGGACACGAGAAGTCTGTACTAGATTAAATATTATTTAGCATCTACTGAGGGCAGGTCCCCCATGATTCAGTGTGGAAAGAACATCATGATAAATCAACTTCTTATCTTCTCTGTACTCAGAAAGATGCTTAGGAAGGTTCGGAACGCTGTGTTAGCTAATAAAAACATCAAGTAAAGAACGCTGTGTTAGCTAATAAAAACATCAAGTAAAGACCTTAGCTTGCTATGCAGCTGACAAGGTGAGCATGCAGTACCAGTGTAAAGGAGACTACATAAGATTCACATGGCATCGTGCCAGGCTTGTCCTCGTTCCTCTAAATAGATACACATCATGGGCGTCCGGAGGGGGGTGCAAGGGGGTGCACTTGCACCCTCCTGGCTTATGAAAGAAGGGGGGGGTTAACATTTGTTACATAGCAAAAACTTGAGTCGTCTTGGTTGCTGTCCAAATTAGTTTGTCACGTTGTCAATGAATTCAGTAGTGTTTGCTTGTACTCTTTTCTTATGAACGCTGAGCATACATAGTCCACTTAGTCTTTCGTCCCCCATCGTAGACCGATTCCAAGTCTTAAGATTCCAAGTGCGCGTTCAATACTACATGTTGTCGCTGGAAGAGTCAGGTCAATCTTTCTTGCCTCAGCTACAGTTGTGTAGAACTGTGTTGCTTGATGAATGAAATCTGCGTACTCAAGAGATTCATTTGGGGTTGCTTCATTTTTCCACATCTCATACCATGTTACAGCCTCGGTGATAAAGTTAGGTAAAATATCTCTGTAAACACTATTTATATCTTCTGCAACAGCCAAAAATGACGCTTTATCCAAATTTTTTAAAGCATGTGGGTGGAGCTGCATAATCGAAAATTCTTTCTCGTGCGTAGACTTTTTTTCTTTTACTACCAAACCGATTTCAACATTATTCAATTGGAATTTTTCCTGGATGCACCCCCTGCAAATAATTCTGGGGGCACCCATGATACACATGAACTGCTAACCCACAATTAAGGAAATGCAAAAAATGTAGCAAGATGGAGACACTCCCATATGTCCTCTGCCACTGCATGATCCATTCAACACATTATAAGCAAAGCCACAACAATATATCAGGATTTGAAATAGAATGTGCGCTTGTGCGAATCATGCACGAAATTCAAAAATTCCTTGTGCTCGTTGCCGCCGTCCACCTTACGATCTTCCTTAAATTTCGAAAACGAATGTGAGGAATGCATAGGAGAGTGAATGTTTAGCGGATCCGTGTGTGTTTTTACCAGGAAGTTACGCATCTTCCGAAAGCTACCCCAGCAACTCCTCTTTTCCAGGAAATTTCTAAGTCGCACCGTTTCTCCTGAAAATTTCTAAGGAGCTGCTTCCGGAACAGGCACGACGCATCATTCCATTGTCCATTAGTTACGGACAAGTCATGGCTAGGTTCTTTTTAATGACGTTTCATTTTTCCCGGGTGTATAGAGCCGAGCACACTAGGTACAAACGTTCCGATTTTCCCGAATTCGTTACAGGTGTTTTTTTTTTTTCCCCGGTAAAAGATATTCCAACTTTGGCCATGCTCTTCAAGTGCGATGTGCCTCACAAGATTCACGCTATTGTGTGCAATTCATAAACATTTATTGGAAAAAAAATAATAAAATAGCGCATTTGCGAGATGAAAATACGATCCTCTTAAATTTGTTGCCAAATATAGAAAGTATGTTTTTCAACGATTCCTGAGCTAACTTTTGCAAAAATGCGAGCTAACTTTTGCAGAAATGCAAAGAAAATTATTATAACAGGCAAAACGTCATTTTAGACCTTTTGTTCGACCTCTTTAAATACTTAACCTAAGCAATAAACTTATCATTTTCTTGCAAAACCTGATTTTCTCATCTCTCGGAAAATATACAAATTTTTTAAAGGATTTTGATGACATTCCAGCATCAAAGACATTTTTCAATGAAATCCTTAGGATAAAAATGGCTATTTCAGACCAAAAATTAGCCCTAGCAAAAAGATCCATTGCAGCATATTCATGGGTTTATGTGTTTCATTTGTTAAATAGTAATTTATAAGACAGTTCAGCAATATCGCGGACATTTTTTTATTTAAACACGATCACGGGTATATTTCATTTTTTTAAATATTTTTCATTTTTTCAATCTGTTGACATCCACTGATATATACTAGACACATTTTTACATTTATTGCACATTTTATGCTGAAATATTACCTTTTAAACATATTGTAAATGAAATTGAGATATATGTTTTGTTGAAAACTAGGTTTTGTTTACATCGCGATTCTCATTTCCCGTGAACATGATTTTATTTTCTTTAATGGTTTTTCCATTCTCGTGAACGAATCATGATGTGAACATAGAGGCTTATCATGGAAATCACCTTCTTCCCGCACACGCATCCTGATTTGCATATCCAGAGGGCAATGATTGTGTTCCGGAATACACCCATCGCTGGATAATATGATCTTTTGTATAGATGATCTTGTGCTATAATGGTTCTCTGTTTGAGAGGCCATGTTTTTCCGCGTAGTGGACTCTGAAAAACGTGAATGTGATAGTTTAAAGTATTCACTGTAGCGTGTGACCAGTAGATGGTGGTTTTTGAAATGCACGAAGTTTTGGTAAGGTAAAATGTTTTTTTACTTACCTGTGTTTTTCGACATCTTGCTGTTTTAAAAATGTGTCTAGTCATGAACTATTTGAAAACCTTTTTCCCTGAGCTTGAGAGCTCAATGTGTAAATATTGTGACTTTACTATCTGGTTACTAAAGATTGAGTGAATTGTATAAAGTAATGGATTCATATCACAATAAAGTGATTTGTCTTAAAAGTTTTAATTGCTTTCTTCCAATGGATATTTAGTCACCTCTGCATATGCAGCCAGTTTGTTCCACTGCCAACTACTATTAGTAGTCACTTTAAATTCTTCTGCTGCAAAGTTTTTTTCATTTGACTTAAATTCAAATGCTTCTAAATCTTGCCAACATGTTTAGGATAATGAAATTAAAACATTTTTATTTATTTAAGCATTTAGAATTATAAGGCTCATTAGAAATACATTTGAAGAGCATAAATTAGGATTGGATATATTTGCACCCTAAGTTGAATATCTAATTTCAATAAATAATGAACATCATTCTCATCTAAATTTTACTAAAAGTACTTAAAAAAATATTTTTAGTTCCAAATATTTTGTATAACATTAGCTTGGCAAGGTGCATATATAGACTATTCAAAATGTGCTTTATCCTAAAATTATGCAATTTATAAAATAATGGCATATATTTTCCTCTTTGCTTTCTATTTTCAATCATAAATCGGGGTTTCCAATTTATTTAAAAAATAAAATCGATAATTTTCAAATCAAGGCTGAAAATACTAAATGTCAATTTGGAAGTCTCTTGTAATATAAAAATATCTTTGTTTTACGTTTTACTAATAAAAATCCTGGATTTTTAAATTTCCCCCCAAGTTTTTGAAAATCCCCCCCCCCCAATTTTTGTTAAAGGTGGGATCCCCCCCCCCCCCCCCCCCCTAAATTTCAAGTCCTATTTCAAACCCTGATATATGTACTAAAGATAAAGATGCTGCTAGTGACAGATTGACTAGTGAGTGAGTACCAAAGTATTGAGGATCAATTCTAAGATCTCTTGCTCTCGAGAGGGGAAACAAAGCTATAATTTTTTATGTAACTGTCCCCTTCTAGAATGAAATGAAGTCTTTTGATGATACCCAAAAGCTCAAAGAGGAGAAATATGTCCTATTTGCAGAGACCCTAAAAATGAGTGTGCCACGATTTCTGTAGAAGCCATCATTGTGGAAAGTTTGTGTTCCTGGGATCCAAAAAACCACAAAGTTGTGGAAATACTCTGCAGCCAAAAATACCAAAGAATGATTAAGAAATATACTATTATTAGTGATACGCTTTGGGTCTACAGAGATATCTATGCAACACAAGCAATTGCGGTATGTAGCCCAGTGGTTTGCGTGCGGGAGTTGCACTCGGTAGACCCGGGTTCGATTCCCTTTCTGCCAACACTACCACCGTGTTCACGCAGAGTACGATCACGTTAAACATGTGGGTCCATAAGTCCTTCCGAGAGGTTGGTGGTAGGGAAAGGAGAGTACGGTCCCTGTGGATGCCTCCCCCACTGTCTAAATTGGGTGGCTCTTCCCGACCATCTAAACAGTTACCTTACACCTTTCTGGTAGGTTGGACTGTCTGGGTCTCAACAACAAAAGCACAAGCAATTGGTAGAAGTCTAGAAATTTATATCTATCCGCCCAGAACGCAGAGCAATGCCACTCCTGTGTGTGGGGGGGAGAGGCCCACACAGGAGTGGCATTGCTCTGCCACTCCTGTATGGGCCCCCCCCCCCCATGAGACAAAGCCACCCATGAGACATGCCATGACCTGGCTTTTTGAAACCTATTTGAAAATCTTTATTATGGTGTACCAGGGTTGCCACTCAACCTGGAAACCGGGAAATGTCAGGGAACTTGAAAACAGTCAAGGAAAACTGTGAAAAGTCAGGGAATTTTGTGGGAAACCTAGATTTTTTTTAAAATTTAAATAATGCAAATAAAATTCACGATGTTTGCTAAGAACAATTATTCAAAAGATCAAGGATCGGAAAAACCAGTTATTAGCTCAACGAACACAAACATTTCTGGCCATCCGCCACCTTCTAGGCTACGCGGAATGCGTATTTCATCCCAATATACCAACCATCCAACTTTTGACGGTGCTGTGTGGAACCTGCATAGTACCGTGCATTTTGCTGACTTCAGAGTATTGCAGACGTGCCAACTCTCTGGATTTTGGCTGGAGACTCCGGATTTTTCATTACTTCTCCGACCTCCGGATTACTAACAAAATTCTGCTTTTTTTGTTTGAAATTTATCAATTAACCAGACATACTATAATTCCTCGGAAACACTGATTTTCCGCTTTTTTAGCACTGATTTCTACCATTCCCGGGATCGTAGTAAATCCACAATAAAATGCAGGGTAAAGCCAATCAAATTAACGGAGATTTACGGCAGCGTGTAATGTAAATTAAGATCTTGATCGCTTATTTTATAAATGTAATAAATATACTTCTTCAAAAGTTGTCTAATTCAGCATAAATTGCTAACATGTTATTTTGTTCATTAATTTCGCATAAACACTGTGATTGTGCAATCCAGTTTGTTCTCATGAATCGCCAAGAGTACAATAGTATCTTCTTCCATCCATCTCAATCTTCTAAATATTGCATTTTTGATTGACTAAACTAGCTTATTTTCATATTCTTATTAATTATTATGATTAATTTCTTAATTATTTTCGCATAAACAGTGCGATTTTGCAATTCAGTTACTTCACGTGAATTGCCGAGAGTACGTTGTTAGTATCTTTTCCCATCCATCTCAATCTTCTAAATATTGCATTTTTGATTAACTTAACTAGCTTATTTTCATATTCTGATTAATTATTGTTAATTTCTTAATTATTTTCGCATAAACAGTGCGATTGCGCAAATCAGTTACATCGCGTGAATTGCCGAGAGTACGTTAGTTTCTTTTTCCATCCATCGCCATCATTTAAATTGCTGGGATATAATACAAGGTACATAATATTCTAATATAAACAAATTAGAATGTATCTCGTTGAAGTTAATAAGCTGCGAGAGCAAATTAAAAATTTGAGTTGAACGACTTCGCTGGTATATTCATGACGTTGATTAGGCCCATTAGTTGTAGATTGGTCATGAAAAATTTAAAGTAACCATTAAGGTATTTAAGCAGAGTAGCAGTAGTAACATTGTCAATGGCAATTGTAAACTAATACAAACTAATTGTAGAGGTATAGAAAGAAGCGGTTCCAATTTAATTCAAATCACTTTTTATTAAGAAGCGAATCCATTGCCTTTGCTTACATGATATTTCTGGCATTGTAACACAAAGCAAGCATACTATGTACAAATATTTGAGCTCTCAAGCTCAAGCGTAAGATTTCAGTATAGTTCCAAGCTCAGACACATTCCAGGTTTAAGCAATCCTTGAAATACACGGGTAAGTAGAACAAAAGCTTTTTAGACTTACATAAGCTTCGTGCATTTCCCGATGCCACCAATAGCTGTTCACACGCTACTGCTAAAACTTTAAACTTCACGGATTAACATTGCACAAAGTCTACAACACGGAACAACATGATCTCCTTCACTGAGAACCATAAAAACTTAAGATCCACCATTACTTGGATCAAACATCCACGTCTACGATAAACATTATCGAAACATTCAACATCTTCGAACTAGACTCTAAATTAGGCAACAACCCTTACAAGATCTGAATTTCGATCGCTCCGTGATCCGATCGATCAAAGTGATCTGGATCCAACCAACGATCTGTCTGAAAGTGGATCCATACATCGATCAATCTGCTTAAACCAAAAATGTGTCCAGCATTTATATCCGACGATGGGTGCGTTCCGGAACACAATCGTTGCCGGAAACGCCCTCTGGATATGCAAAGCAGGATGCGTAAGTGGCGAGAAGGTGATTTGCATGATAAGCCCAGTTTGTTCACATTGCGATTCGTTCACGAGAACGGAAAAATCATTTAGAATAATGACGTCATGCTCTCGAAACGAAAATCGCGAAACGAGAATCGCGACGTAAACAAAACCAAGTTTCCAACATAAATGTTGCATATTAGATCGACTAAACTAGTTTATTTTCATATTATGGCTAATTATTATGGTTAATTTTTTAATTATATTTGCATAATACAAATTTTTCTATTTTGAACGTATAGTCTACAGGAATATATATATATATATATATGTGTGTGTATATTTTTATTAAAGATCAATGTTTATTACTTTCTTTAGTGAAAACCTGTGTTTTACCAAACATAAATATTTGTTTTCATTATAAAGTAAGTTTCACCGGATAAAACCTTTATATATTTTTTATTTTATGATTTATTGTCTTGAAATTTGATGAACCACTTGCACCATTTCTTTATGAATCTGTGACAACTATAGCACAGTCAATTTTGCAAAGATTTGTAAAGCCTTGTGTTTTAGAAAAAAATGCTTCATACCTTTACAAAATGGATGTTCTTGAAAAAGATAACTTGATCCCAGCCTCTGAAGTGACACTTAGTTTTACTGTGAAAGATGAATTGAGAAAGATAAAGAATAAAAGGAATATAGACATTTTTAAAATGCGACAATCATGTCTTAAAGCATATCAAAAATTTGTGCATAAACAACTTTTTGAGCATTCACCTGTACGATTTTCATTGACTAAAGCAATATTGTTTCTTGATCCTGCAGTTTTTCTTCAAACTGATTTGGCGATTGAGCATTTGTCAGCAAGTCTAGAAATATTTGTTTCTAAAAAATGGATATCAGGATTAAAAGCTGACAACATTCATCAAGAGTTCCAAAAATTATTCAATGAGCCTTCTGTAATAAACATGATGAAATCTTACAAAAGAAGTGATACTAGGCTTGACAATCATTGGATTAGTATACTGCATCTAAAACAAGCTTCTAATGATTTGATCTTCTTTATAAAATTACTTTCCATTTTATCACATGGTAATTCATTTCTTGAAAGGGGATTTTCCATTAATGCAGAATGCATTATTGATAACCAAACAGAAGAAAGCCTTGCAGTATTAAGACAAGTTTATGGGGCAATAAACAATGCTGGCGGAGTTGAAGCAATTGATATAACAAAGGCTAATGATATAGCAAACATGGAAAACCTGGAAAAGTCAGAGAATTTCATATTCTCTGGAGAGTGGCAACCCTGTGTACATTGAATGTTCATATAGTATATACGTTTATATATCTTTTACCTGCTTTTGGATCTGTTGTGTTTATATATGTTTTTATTGAAAACAACTCCGATATGAACTATTTTGACTACTGATTTTAACTATCAGTTGATTATACTGATTTTAACTATAAGTTGATTTAACTAATTGTTTTATATTTGACTTTTCAGTACCTTTTCTGAGATATATTTGTTCTTATCAGCTTAATGCCTTGCCAGAATAATCCAAGTATGATTCTGTAGAAATAAAAAAGAAAAAATCAGACCTTGTCACCACATTTGGGATAAGGCTCATTATTATTAAAATGCTGTTGATGTAGCATATACACTTATACACTATATTTCTTCATTTTTTTAAAGGTCTACAGAGTCTTCTATTAAAGAAATAATGTAAAACCTATACACTATATTTCTTCATTTTTTAACGGTCTACTGAGTCTTCTATTAAAGAAATAATATAAAAACCAAATTCTCGACTTAAGCTTAATAGTCTGCTCCTATCAACATGGAATAACTGTTATCTGCAATGACAATAAGGGAACTTGCTATATGCTGCAATTTTGCAAACTTCTATGGGAACTGACAATTTCAGTCCTTCCACACAGCCAGTATTAAATTTATATGCAATTTAGCTTGTGCTACAAGAAGCTGCAAAGGCCAAGTTCAAAATCACTGAACCTGCCTATAAGGGCCATTCTACAAAAAATTTGGATAACACTCCCATTTCAGATAGTTTTCATGGACCAATTTCACACTTATTATGTACTCGTCTGACCTCCTTATGCTCGTTTCATTCATCCTATTGAGCAAAAGTTTTCTGCTTTTTAGACTTTTGTTTAATATGGCTTAAACTTATAATCTGATACTCAATCACTTTATTATAAAATTTATTATCTTAAATCCTTAGCCATTTTTAGTGGTTAAAATCATTATTGTTGACAAGAAATTGCATAAATTCAATAAACCGAACTTAAGTTCTAATCTGTGATCTTGGCTATGCAAGTTAAACAAAAAGGGCTCTTAAATTTCTTATTAATGAGCACACAAGTTTTGATTCTAAACAAGAGGTATCCAAGTCTTTAATTGCTGAACGTTGAGACTACTCATGCTTTCAATTTTTTGGAAGCTAATTTTTACTCCTCATTTTATTTTTGATTTGTACCTCCATTGTTAAAGACCATTGTCCCTTCTTCCCTTCCACTTGGAAATCTCTATCATTTTTATTTTTTCCCTTCTGATGATGTGCTTGTCACAACATATCCTTTTTGGACTGTCACAAAATCCAATCAACCAATCCATTCTGATGATTTTCCTTTTTTTTTGTTTATTTGTCTACCTTTTTCTGAATTTTAGTTATTTCTTCCACTATTTTTTTATGAAGTTAGCTTATATAGCCTCCGAAACAAGTTGGCTCATTCATATTTAAATTTCATTTTTTTTCTGTTTGTTCTAATTTGTTACCTATCATTTCCAAAATTTTTTACTTATTTTCACATTTGGTTTAAACATCTCACGTTTCTTTCATTACTATTTTTGTAAGTTTTCTTTCTATTCAGTTAATTCTGTCCGTTCTGCTATCCATTCTTTTATTGCCTTTTTCTTTCTTTCCTCTGTGATTTTGTCCATTCATTGTTTCCTGCCTGTCATTTTGATTTTTTCCTCTTTCATTTCTTACTGTGGCATGGACATCTAATTTTTTCCTATCTTTAGTTACTCACTTGCTGAAGCAACATATTCTCATTCTAAACAATGTTTTCACTGTAATGTCTACTATACTGATGAGTCATAGTGAGATGTTGACTAATTTGTTTTAATATTTCAGCTCTATTATTGATGTATATTTTATTTTATCTTATTATCAATTTATGTGATTAAGTTGAAAATTTTCGAAATATCATTTTTCTATCTTTTTTCTTCTTTCTTTCCTCTGTGATTTTGCCTGTTTATTGTTTCCTGCCTGTTGTTTCGGTTTTTCCTCTTTTATTTTTTGCTGCGACATTGGCATTTTCTTTCCTCCTATCTTCAGTCATGTGTACCATCCTGAGTTGCCGACGTGACTTGAATAAGGGAGGTCATGCTTCTTGTCAGTCCTGAAGAAGAAGGCAGTTATTTGCCTTTGAAATTAGTGACCTAAGAAAGACAGTACCATTGCAGATAACAGCATCCATGGACCAGTTTTGCACTTATTATGCACTCATCAGCATGGAATAACTGTTAACTGCAGTGGCAGCAAGAAAATTACCTATTTACCAGATTTTTACAAGCATTTATGAGAACCAACAGTTTCTGTCCTTTCACGTTTCTGGCATAAAATTTGTATGCCTTTATTTTTGTATTTGTACTGTATTTACAAAGTATTTATTTATTGTTTCATATCTTCATTCTAAACATGTTTTCACTGTAATGTTACTCTACTGATGAGTCATAACAAGATATTAACTATTTGGTTTTAATATTTAAACCTTGTTATTAATGTATATTTTATTTTATTATCATTAAATTTATGTAATTAAGTTGAAATATGATTTTTTTTGTTTTAGGTACTAGTTTTAGGTCCAACTCGAGAGCTTATACAGCAGATTCATCAAGTTAGCAAGAAGTTCATTCAAGCATGTGGTTTAATGGGAGCAACTGTCTATGGTGGTGCATCAAAAAATGCTCAGTTGCATTACTTACAAGGTACTTATCAATGTATAATTAAAAAAAATTATGATTGAATTATTTTGAATGCAGGGTGCATACATGGCCTGGAAAACCTGGAAAGTCCTTGAATTTCATTATTTTTTTCCAAGGCCTTAAATTGCCTGTAAAATTGAGAAAATTTCCAAAAAGGTCTGGAAAATCCTTGAATTTCTCATTTCCAATAGAAAAACCGCAAAATTCCTGTTTTACCAGAATTCATACATCACGCATTACTTTACATTCTCAAACGAGATCTCTTTTCCCCAGCGCTGTCAATCACAGTTGAATCGGTTCCTCCTATTACTTGTTTTTAGTGAATGGTGGCCATTCGTTTTGTCATTACCACGTGGTTCGAATTTTGAACGGCGCCGGCATGTCGCGTTTCCAATATCCTGTTTTGTTTTATGTTTGCTCTACGGCTCTCACCATTTTTCTTTCAAATCGTCGCTAAAATGAAATAAGTTTATTTTCATCGTGGTAGTTATACTTGTGTGTTGTGATTCTAAACTGCACTTTTGTCTTTTCCATTATGAAATACGTGTTTTTCCATTCCGAAATAAATCACATTTAGTTTGGGCAAATGCTCATTCAATGATCTTTGGTTGTAAAAACTCGAACTATCAAAAATGGATCAGGAAGGATTTCTCCAATCGCCATGTTGCAGAATGCATTTTATGCATGAAGAAAATTGACGTTTCGAATATATGTGAATCAGCGATAAGAAGTCATATGGCTGGTAAAAAACACAAGACTTTGATAGAAGATCAGAAAAAAAGTGTGTCAATTACCACGCTTTTTCAAGCAAAAGAATCTGTGGCAAAAAATAAAGAACAGTCTACTTTGTCTTTAAAAGTAGGTAAGAATGAAATTTTGAAGGCCAAAATTCGTTGGCCATTAAAAGTAATCAAAAGCCATTTTTCTTATTGATCATATATCGGCATTAAAAAGTTGTTTACACTTATGTTTGAAGATAGCGAAATTGCTGCCAATTCTTTTTGTGGGGAAAAAAAATGTTCCTATATTTGTTGTTTTGGACTAGCTCCACACTTTAAGAATTTACTTATTAATGAGATTAAAGTAAAAAACGAAAATTATGTTTTAATGTTTGATGAGAGCCTCAATAAATAGACTCAAACTAAACAATTGGACTTCCATGTACGATTGCAGCAGAATAATACAGTCATCACTAAATATCTGACTTCCAAATTTTTGGGTCATGCAACGGCTGAAAGTATCATAGAAAAATTACAGGACTGTGTTGGGCTCTTGCCTTTAAGAAGCATTTTTCAACTGGCAATGGATGGACCTAATGTCAATTGGAAAGTTTTTACGCTGTTACAGAAGTTGTCATGTGCAGAGGAAGATATAAAATTATTAAATATAGGCAGCTGTGGACTGTATATTGTCCATAATGCAAAGGACGCTAATCATCCCATCGAAGACCTTTATGTGGCTTTTCAAGCAATTCGATATTTGCCTGAAGAATATCAAGGGATTGTGCAAATCATCTATAGATGGTCTGATGCGGATTTCAAGCTAAACAAGATACAAGCCGAGTTATCATGTGAGGAAAGCAGACTTCGTCAACGGAGTGCTGACATGGCAAAAACTGTAAGTTATAATTATGCTTATTTTACATCTAAAAGTGTTGTAATTAGTGCAAAAAAATCTAATTTTAAATTGTCAAATGTTAGTACCTCTAGAAATAATGTTAATACTAGAAATGTTTCTACAACTAAGAGTAATGTTGTAAATATTTCTAAAAGTAGTAATGTGAAGTGTTTTTACTGTAAACAGCCAGGTCATGTAAAAATTAATTGTCCTAAAGTTAAAAAGAGTGGATCAAGTATTATTGAAGTTTTTAGGTCTTCTAGTATCGAAGTCAATACTGTTATCTATCCTAACGATAGGCTCAACTGGGTAGTAGATACTGCTGCTACGTGACATTTTTGTAATAATATTAAGTTATTCTCTAAATTTAATGAGTGTAAAGGCACTTCAATGTCGCTAGCAGTAAGGGATATCGAAAATCCAGTTGAGGCTATCGGGACGGTGGAAATGTATGTCCAGTTTAAGGATATTAAAAGTGTTATTGTGCTAAATGATGTGATGTATTCGCCTAAACTTAGGCGTAATCTATTAGCTGCCTCAGTTCTAGAAGAACAAAATTTCAGTTTTAGGGGAGCTAATGGGGTACTTTGGTTTTTTACACCCAAAGGTGATAAATGTTTCTATGCTAAAAGAAAAAATGGGTTATATTTTCTAAAACCTCAATATAGTACCGGTGAACCAAATAACACAGAAAACCGTGAATCTAAGGATAAGGATCGAAAGAGAGAGGGAAAACCTAAAAAGGATAGGAAAACTAGTGAAAGGGATACTAGTTCTATCAAAAGTGTAAATACTGTAAATATAGTATCTAAGGAAAGTAAATCTGATTCGGCAAAAACTAAGCAGAAAAGAAATATGACTAAATCTAGAAATAAGCCTAGCATTTCAATAACTCAGGTTAATGATGCAAACTATCTATGGCATAAGAGATATTGTCATATAAATGCTGACTATCTTTACCAAACCAGCAAAGTTTCTGCAGTAAATGGACTTCCTAGGCTTAGATACAGGAAGATAAATTGTAAGCACTGTAAATTGGCCAAGTCTAGGAGAGTTTCATATCAACCTATTGGTAGGATTAGGTCTACTAGACCATTAGAATTATTACATATGGATATCTGTGGTCCCATGCCTACAGTTTCATAGGGTGGAAATAAGTATGTTCTATCCATCACTGATGATTATAACCGAAAAGTTTTTGTTTACTTAATGAAACAAAAGTCAGAGGTTTTTAAACATTTTAAAGAGTTTCAAACCAGAGAAGAAAGGCAACTAGGTACTAAGATTCTATGTATCCGAACAGATAATGGAATGGAATTCTGTCATGACAAGTTCAAAGCTTATCTGAGTAATATTGGAATCAAGGCAGAACGAACTAACACTTATACACCACAGCAGAATGGTGTGTCAGAGCGATTTAATTTAACCGCATTTGACTGTATTAAAGCTATGTTGAACGAGAGTAAACTCAGTGACAGAATGTGGGCAGAAGCCATATTGTGTTTTACATACACTAAAAATAGAATATGTCACAAATTTAAAAACAAAACTCCACACGAACTCTACAGTGGTAGAAAGCCTTCAGTAAATCATCTTAGGACTTTTGGTTGTAGAGCCTATGTAGATAAACCTAGTCAGCTCAGAAAGAATTGGATATGAGAGCTACAGAGGGAATTATGGTAGGCTATGCTACTGGAACCAAAGGCTATAGAATTCCTTTGTCAGGGGAAAAACATGTCATTGAAACCTGCAATGTAAGATTTGAAGAGAGTGAAGTAGTGGAAGGCATCCTGGGCCCAATTTGTCCCATATCTATCTCCTTTAAAATGTCTAAAGATGACAGTTCAGAACATTCCGATGGGGAATATCCGAGGGGGAAGTCTGATGGAGGGGCAGGAGAGAGTGAAGACACTGGTGAGGATCCATCTGAATCCAGTGAGGAAACGGACTCTCCTGCTGATTCGAGTATGACTCCTTGTTTGGATATTACTTGGCAGCGAAAGGCAGTACCAAGATCCAATGGGAGTAGAACTGACGTATATTATTATGCTAAGGGAGAGGATAAAAGGCTGAGATCACATAACGACGTGAGAAAACATTGTACAAAAAGGAATATACAATATGATCAGCAGTTATTTAATTTTCGGGAAAAGCAAAATCTAAGAAGGGTCAGAGGCAGACCAGAAGCAAGCAACATTGAAATTAAAATACCAAGGAGTTACAATGATGCGATTAAATCTTCCCAATCCAGTAAATGGTGTAATGCAATGGATGAAGAGATAGCCATAATGCAAGAGAGGGGTGTCTGGGAACTAGTTCCTGCACCCAACTCACAAAAGCATATAGGCAATAGATGGGTATACACTATCAAAAAGGACGAGAAAGGGGAGATTAAAAGATTTATATAAAGCACGCTTGGTGGCTCAAGGGTATGGTCAGAAAAAGGAAGAATCATACGATGAAGTTTTCAGCCCTGTGGTGAACTTCAGTATAATTAGAGCATTTTTCTCAATTTTTGTATGTATGCTTGGTTGGATGCATTTCCAATTAGATATCAAATCAGCTTATCTCTATGCTAAATTAAGTCAGAAAGTTTACATGAAACAACCTCAAGGCTATGTCAGTCAAAAATATCCTGATTATATTTGTTTGTTGAAGAAAGCCATTTATGGTTTTCATCAAAGTGGAAGAGAGTGGTTTATTGAACTTGACACCAAATTAAGGGAATTGAAATTTTTAAAACTTAAATGGTGTAATTGTGCTTATATACATAATAACAAAATTCTTATGCTAGTTTATGTGGATGACATAATTATTTTTTCCAGGTATCAGAAAGACATAGACCACATTGCATCACTGCTTAGCAATGAGTTTAATATCAAAATATTGGGGGAAATTAAGAAACTACTTGGTGTGGAATTTAAAGAATGTGATAACAATTTTTTTATACATCGGAGTCAATATATAGATAAAGTGTGTCAAATATTCCAACAGTATAAATATCCAGTTGTTTCACTTCCTATTACTGAAGGTAATATTTTTTTTTTAAGTAAAGTTGATTGTCCAATGACAAGTGAAGAAGTGAACAAAATGCAAAGATTTCCATACAGAAGTTTAATTGGGTGTTTAGCTTTTATAGCTAGTAGGACTAGACCAGATATATATATGTTATGCAATTAACATATTATCTCAGTTTCAAGAAAACCCTGGCATTAAGCATTGGGATACTTTGTTAAAGCTTTTAGGATATGTTGGAAAAACTAAAGGTTATATGTTGAATTTATCTGATATTAAAGAGTTAAAATTAAGCTGTTACTCCGACTCTCTGACTTGCGGCAAATAAAGATGACCGTCTTTCACTTGGAGGTATGATATTTTTTATTGATAATGTACCTATTTTTTGGCGAACCTTCACGCATAAGTACGTCAGCTTGTCAACAATGGAAGCTGAGTATGTATCTTTAACAGAAGCAGCTAAGGAAATGGTATGGGTACAGAATATAATTGAGGAATGTCATACGCTTGGGTTAAACTTTAATAAAAATAATAGTATCATTTTTAGCGATAACCAAGCAGCAATAAATTTTTCTAACTCTCCAATTGAAAACAACAGGACTAAGCATATTGATGTAAAATATCATTTCCTACGAAACTTAATAGTCAATAAGTTATTTAATGTCAAACTTAGTAAAAATAACTTAGCAGATCATTTTACTAAACCGATGACTAAAGAAGGAATATTTAAACTTTGTAGTAAAATATTTGAAAAGTAAATGAACCTTTTTAGGGTTAATGATTTTGTCCAAACTTTAAAAGCTAAATTTGAATTTCGAACTTTAAGAATTGTTAAGATGTTATATATATATATTATTGTTTAGCTCAACCTCATTGATATAAGCTAATATATCTTGAGTTTAAATTTTTGTAATGTTGAATCTCGTCCACCTTATACTATAGTTTATATACATCCTTTTTCAATTTCCCGCATAATGCCAGTTAGTAGCTTATGTGTATAAATTTTTGTAATTTTCAAGCTAGCTTTTTTTAAGTAAATGTTGAAATTTTTATGAAGGACATTCAATATTTGTTTACTCATGTATTTTTAAAAATCTTTTAGTACATCAGTACAGTTTAGTGGTATTAATCATGTATACTTATCTTGTATTAATAGACTAAATTTTAAACTTTTGAATTATAATGTTTATACTTAAATTTAATGTGAATTTAAATTCTGTGCTTATACTAAAATTTTTTTAATCTTTTATACTAAACATTAAACATGCTTATACTTAAAATTTATACTTTAAATTTAAACTAAATTTAAATTTTTGAATGCCTATACTTAAATTTGGAAATGATGTTGTATATGAACTTCTACTGGATGTAAATGTTGATTTTACAATGTAGCTTACTATACTTAACATTTTTTTCATGACTGTAGGTATTTATGTCTTTGACTTAAATTTTTGTAATGATGTTTTTTTTTGCATTTTGATTTTGGTAGGATACTGGAAACCTAGGTATTTATTTATATGTCTTGGTTTTTCAGAATAAATTTTTGTAGCGTATGCATTGAGACTCAGGGATTAGCATGAGGGGGCCAATTGTTGGAAAAATCAAATGTAAACATCGCGATTCACGTTTCCCGTGAATGGGCGTTCATGCAAATTTCTTGTGACCAACTTTTTCCGTTCACCGGCATGAACCGTGACGTTTTTCCATCATGAGGTGTCATGCAAATCAGATTCACAATGCGTACGCAGCTCATTTGCATATATCCAGGGGCGTTTCCGGAACAGCCCATTATCGGGTATATAAGATGCAACTTTCTTGAAGCATTTATCATCGATCATTCATTCTGATCTTCATTCTTCATTTCGATTCGATCTGTTCTTGCATCGACTGTTATGACGATGTTAGCAGGCTATCGCTAACATACTACGACCATAAGATGGACTTAGTTCTTAGTCGACATGTTTGATATGCGAGTTTAAGTCGGATGTGTTCTTTTTATAACACAGACTTGTAAGTTCTGCTAAGTGACGGCATTTTGATACGTGTAGTTGTTTGCGACGTTAATTATCTGAGTTTATTAACGGTGAAGTGATGTAAATTGCCTGAATATGCTTTATCCCACGAATAAAGTGAATTAATTGAATTTCTATTTAACATGTTTCATCTGTCTTCAATTTACAAATGAACATTTTTTACTTGAGGTTTTACTGTGTGTATCTACTGAACGAAACTTAACTATCTCGTTCAAATTTTTCATCATACCTTCAAAAGGAAATTAAATTTATGAGTCGAATCTTTTAAAATTTTCCATCACTAATCACTTCCAAACCAGGTACCAATTGATGACACAAATTAATGCTGGACCAGGTCTATCTATTTCCGAGCGCACCCTGCGCCTGGAGCTGCATCGCATGGAATTATTCAGCCATGTGTTGGACGGCTAGACATCTAATTTGACTCTAGAAGATATCCACCTTAACTAATGTCCTTATAATCTAGCGTGCTGATGTTTTAAAAAATTTTCACTACTAGCAGAGTGGTAGTTTAGCAGAGGATATTTTGCAAGTGAGTTTGAAGAAATGTTCATCAATAAAGAGTCAGTATGTCGAACATAAAATCACTTTTATTGACGTGACATCCATTACTCTGACATTGTTACACTAACATTTGTAACGTCTTGGTAAAGTAAACAGTATTTACAAAAATGAGCCATCAAGCTCATAGAAAAGGTTGTTAGATATAGTCTATGATTAGGCACGCACTCTCAGTAACTTTTATCGTTGCCGTAACACAGGTAAGTAACTGCAATTACCTTACCACAGATGCCGTGTTCTTTCACGATGCCCCCATCATCAGGTCACATGTCATGGCATTACACTGAGTCCCAAAACCCGTGGAAATTAACTTGGCCTCTTTAAAACTGAAAGAGATAACACTAGAAGAATTTACCGCACATTCTGAACAAAACTATTGGAACTAGACTCACACTTTGTTACGCAACTTAACTGGCAACTAAACCTATCGCAACATACTCAAACCGAGTATTTGCATAGCATAAGGTCAGGTCATTCGATCTCGATCTATCAATCCATGATCTAAGATCTAACAAGGTCAGACAAGGTCCTGACAAGGTCCTCTCCTCATCTCCATCACATATACCAAGTACTGAGAATGCGTCCTACCATTGGTAAAGTAAACAGTATTTACAAAAATGAGCCATCAAGCTCATAGAAAAGGTTGTTAGATATAGTCTATGATTAGGCACGCACTCTCAGTAACTTTTATCGTTGCCGTAACACAGGTAAGTAACTGAAATTACCTTACCACAGATGCCGTGCTCTTTCACGAAGCCCCCATCATCAGGTCACATGTCATGGCATTACACTGAGTCCCAAAACCCGTGGAAATTAACTTGGCCTCTTTAAAACTGAAAGAGATAACACTAGACGAATTTACCGCACATTCTGAACAAAACTATTGGAACTAGACTCACAATTTGTTACGCAACTTAACTGGCAACTAAACCTATCGCAACATACTCAAACCCAGTATTTGCATAGCATAAGGTTAGGTCATTCGATCTCGATCTATCAATCCATGATTTAAGATCTAACAAGGTCCTGACAAGGTCCTCTCCTCATCTCCATCACATATACCAAGTACTGAGAATGCGTCCTACCATATATACACAGTGATGGGTGTGCGCCGGAACACAACCGTTAATGGCAGCGCCCTCACAATATGCAAAACAGGATGTGCACGTGGCGAGAAGGCGATTTGCATGATTGGCCTGTTCTGTTCCCGTCACGAGTCATTCACAGTAACGGACAAACCATTTTAAAAGTGAAGTCACGTTCCCGCGAAATGAGAATCGCGACGAAAGCAGAACTAAATTTCCAACAATCGGCCCCCTCATGCAAAACCCCAAATCTCGGTGCACGTGCTATCAATCAATGAATTTAATCTAAAAAACAGGACAGCAAAAATGTCAAGTTCTTCAGTATACAGCTAAACCATAAAGTATATATATCACATTTCTGTTAAGCAAATTATTAAATTCAAAATTTAAGATTAAAAATTTATTATAAATATCAAATTCAAATTTCAAAAATTTAAGTATAACTATTAAATTCAGCATTTAAAATTAAAAGTTTATTATAAATATAAAATTCAAATTTTTCGGAAATTTAAGTATAACTATTAAATTCAACATTTAAGATTAAAAATTTACTATAAATATCAAATTCAAATTTTTCAGAAATTTAAGTATAACTATTAAATTCTACATTTAAGATTAAAAATTTACTATAAATATCAAATTCAAATTTTTCAGAAATTTAAGTATAACTATTAAATTCTACATTTAAGATTAAAAATTTATTATAAACATTCAATTTAAGTTATGGTAAATTTTATGTATTTCACTATCTATTCCTTTGCTACTGCTACTGTAACATTACATAGGAGGCACGTTATTGTACCATTGTTATTAACAAAACAGTATTTGTCCATCCATGAATCCTGAAACTTTCGATTTGGGAAATCACCTTTCCTTTTTTCGCTACTCACATCTTTATTTTACTACTTAGTACCGTAGCTGCATTATACACCTTCGAAATGCTAATATTTTGCTCCATGGGGAAATGCGAATAGAAGTAAGAAACACGTGATACTCAAGTTTAGTGCTGTGACAATATTGAAGAAATGAGATCCACAATAAAGCACCGTCTGCTGCCAATAGGAAGAGAGAAAATAAACAAGAGGAACTTTTTTTGCCAAATTGGCGATTCAAACAAAGCGGAAGGGGAGAAATCTATTTATAGCTACAAAGCCGTGTGGCATTTGGTGTGCATCCAACTTCACTTGAGTTAGAAAGAAGGGTTTTTTTTTCACTAGTTTTAGCAGCATTGTTTGAGAAACAAATGGAAATTAAAAATATCGATGTTGGCAATACTATCGATGAATAAACATCACGCAACTTTGAAAAATGAATAAAAAAAAATTATATATATTGTTTTGTTTTTACTTAAAAAAAATTGTGATTTTGCCAGCGTAATAGTGGGCCAATTCGACAACCCTCTGGCCCGCGGCCCATAGGTTGCGCACCCCTGATATATAGTCACGTATAAGTCGAGAATTGTGACAAAAAAGTACCTTTAAAGTGGAGGGGGGTCGACTTATTAGCAGAGTCTAAAAAAATTATAAGTCTAAAAGTTCTTTTTTCCTCAAGGCAATCCCTCCGAAAACGATTCAGTAGTAATTATGCAATCACACACTCAGAATATCTCTGCACTTTAAAACTCTCCTGTGAGTTACTGCCCTCCCAATTCTTCTGCCTACCAGCATATCACGTCATCAAGGAATATGCATACAACTTACTAGTTTTCGTTTGATGTTTATGTTTCGTTTCTCCTATGATGGCTAATCGTCTTCAACAAAAAATGGCTCTTTTCAGAGCTGCACTCTAACACGGATTGTCCAAAACTATAATACAGGATTTTAAGTTGAAAGTGGTTTTTTTTATTTTTATTTATTTTTATTTTTATTGCAGAAAGTACCTAATAACAACTGTGTTGCTTTAAGTCGATTCGGGGTTAATGAAAAAATTGGCTCAAATAATGGGCAGAAGACAGATATTGTTTTGATTGCATGGTGGGTCGAGGGTGCTTGTGACAATTATTCAGCCATGTGTTGGACGGCTAGACATCTAATTTGACTCTAGAAGATATCCACCTTAACTAATGTCCTTATAATCTAGCGTGCTGATGTTTTAAAAATTTTTCACTACTAGCAGAGTGGTAGTTTAGCAGAGGATATTTTGCAAGTGAGTTTGAAGAAATGTTCATCAATAAAGAGTCAGTATGTCGAACATAAAATCACTTTTATTGACGTGACATCCATTACTCTGACATTGTTACACTAACATTTGTAACGTCTTGGTAAAGTAAACAGTATTTTCAAAAATGAGCCATCAAGCTCATAGAAAAGGTTGTTAGATATAGTCTATGATTAGGCACTCACTCTCAGTAACTTTTATCATTGCCGTAACACAGGTAAGTAACTGAAATTACCTTACCACAGATGCCGTGTTCTTTCACGAAGCCCCCATCATCAGGTCAGATGTCATGGCATTACACTGAGTCCCAAAACCCGTGGAAATTAACTTGGCCTCTTTAAAATTGAAAGAGATAACACTAGAAGAATTTACCGCACATTCTGAACAAAACTATTGGAACTAGACTCACACTTTGTTACACAACTTAACTGGCAACTAAACCTATCGCAACATACTCAAACCGAGTATTTGCATAGCATAAGGTCTGGTCATTCGATCTCGATCTATCAATCCATGATCTAAGATCTAACAAGGTCAGACAAGGTCCTGACAAGGTCCTCTCCTCATCTCCATCACATATACCAAGTACTGAGAATGCGTCCTACCATTGGTAAAGTAAACAGTATTTACAAAAATGAGCCATCAAGCTCATAGAAAAGGTTGTTAGATATAGTCTATGATTAGGCACGCACTCTCAGTAACTTTTATCGTTGCCGTAACACAGGTAAGTAACTGAAATTACCTTACCACAGATGCCGTGCTCTTTCACGAAGCCCCCATCATCAGGTCACATGTCATGGCATTACACTGAGTCCCAAAACCCGTGGAAATTAACTTGGCCTCTTTAAAACTGAAAGAGATAACACTAGACGAATTTACCGCACATTCTGAACAAAACTATTGGAACTAGACTCACAATTTGTTACGCAACTTAACTGGCAACTAAACCTATCGCAACATACTCAAACCCAGTATTTGCATAGCATAAGGTTAGGTCATTCGATCTCGATCTATCAATCCATGATCTAAGATCTAACAAGGTCCTGACAAGGTCCTCTCCTCATCTCCATCACATATACCAAGTACTGAGAATGCGTCCTACCATATATACACAGTGATGGGTGTGCGCCGGAACACAACCGTTAACGGCAGCGCCCTCACAATATGCAAAACAGGATGTGCACGTGGCGAGAAGGTGATTTGCATGATTGGCCTGTTCTGTTCCCGTCACGAGTCATTCACAGTAACGGACAAACCATTTTAAAAGTGAAGTCACGTTCCCGCGAAATGAGAATAGCGACAAAAACAGAACTAAATTTCCAACAATCGGCCCCCTCATGCAAAACCCCAAATCTCGGTGCACGTGCTATCAATCAATGAATTTAATCTAAAAAATAGGACAGCAAAAATGTCAAGTTCTTCAGTATACAGCTAAACCATAAAGTATATATATCACATTTCTGTTAAAGCCAATTTTTAAATTCAAAATTTAAGATTAAAAATTTATTATAAATATCAAATTCAAATTTCAAAAATTTAAGTATAACTATTAAATTCAGCATTTAAAATTAAAAGTTTATTATAAATATAAAATTCAAATTTTTCGGAAATTTAAGTATAACTATTAAATTCAACATTTAAGATTAAAAATTTACTATAAATATCAAATTCAAATTTTTCAGAAATTTAAGTATAACTATTAAATTCTACATTTAAGATTAAAAATTTATTATAAACATTCAATTTAAGTTATGGTAAATTTTATGTATTTCACTATCTCTGTCCAAGACCAGTATACATTATTAATACTAATTACAATGACACAGATAATGAAAGATTCTCCTTTCTGTATTGTTTTCATATGAAATTCAAAGAAAATATTCAAGTGGTTTTTATCAATGAAGCATAACCAGGTGTATTACTATAAAGATTAAACACACATACTATACACATAAGTATAATTGTCTTATGCAGGTATTCAAAACATGGATATATATATATATTAGTGTAATGTGCAAAAATTTTTAAAGTTTATTGAAAAAATACAGATATATATACTCTACTGTTACCTTACACCTTTCTGGTAGGTCGGATGGTCTGGGTCTCAACAACAACAACAACATATATATACTCTAGATACAAGTATCTGTATCAAAGAAGGAGGAATAAATTATACGATATCCTAACCATATTTGAACAAAAAAAAATTTAGAAGTTTTATGTTTTGAAAATTCGATTGCAAAATTTTAATACCCTATCCTTGGTCATTGGCTTTGTGAAATAATCTGCTACATTTTCTTTGGTATTTACAAAGTTAATTTTAAAAGATTCATTCTCAACTAAATTTCTCAGAAAATGATATTTTATGTCAATATGTTTGGTTTGGTTATTTTCAATTGGGGAGTTCAAAAAATTTATTGCAGCTTGGTTGTCACGAAAGATTATGCTATTACTTCTGTAAAATTTTAATCTTAGCTTCATACATTCCTCAATGATATTTTGCAGCCAAGTTATTTCTTTAGCAGCTTCTGTCAATGAAGCATATTCCGCCTCCATCGTTGACAGACTAACACACTTGTGTTTAAATGTATGCCAAGAAATAGGTACTCTATCTATTAGACATAACATACCCCTGAGTGACACTCTGTCATCTCTATTGGCAGCAAAGTCCGAATCCGAGTAGCAGTTTAAATTTAATTTACAAATGCCTGATAAATTTAACATATAATCCTTCGTTTTTTCATGATATCCCAAAAGTTTAAGTAATGCATCGCAATGTTTCATACCTGGATTCTCTTGGAATTGAAATAGAATATTTACAGCGTAATGTATGTCTGGTCTAGTTCTACTTGATGAATAGGCTAAACATCCAATCAAATTTCTATATGGGAAATTTTGCATTTGCTTTAATTCATCGTTCATTGGGCAATCATTTTTGCTTAATGTGATCCCTTTTGTAATAGGAAGGGAAGAAATGGGGTATTTGAATTCTTTAAACATTTGGCAAACTTTATCAATATACTGCCTTTGATGTATAAAAAACTTGTTATTGGTTTCAGTAAATTCCACACCTAACAGTTTTTTAACTTTTCCTAGTATCTTGATATCAAATTCTTTCTTTAGCAATGAAACTGCATGATCAATGTCACCCTGATGTTTTGAGAATAAAACTATGTCATCCACATAAACCAACATTAATACATTATTTTGGTAAAAATATGCACAATTGCACCATTTGAGTTTAAAGAAATTTAATTTTCTCAAAGTGGTGTCAAGCTCATTATACCACTCTCTGCCACTCTGATGTAGGCCATATATTGTCCTTTTTAGCAAACAGACATAATTTTGTTGGTTTGGATCAACATATCGAGGTGGTTGTTTCATGAAAATATTAGCATTCAATTTAGCATAAAGGTACGCTGACTTAATATCTAATTGAAAATGCTGCCAGTTAAGCAAACAAACAAAAATTGCAAAGAAAGCTCTTATCAAGCTAAAATTTATAACGGGGCTAAACACTTTGTCATACGAGTTCCCTTTTTCTTGAGAGTATCCCTGAGCTACTAAACTAGCTTTGAATCTCTTCACTTCTCCCTGTTTATCACTTTTGATGGTATATACCCATCTGGATCCAATTATTTTTTGTGAGATGGGCACAGGCACTAAGTCTCAGACGCTCCTCTCTTGCATAATAGCTATTTCATTATTCATGGCGTCTTGCCATTTTTCTGAGTGGGGAGATTCAATTGCCGACTTATAGCTTTTAGGAATTACTATTTCAATGTTGCTTGCCCCTGGTCTGGATTTGACATCTTTCTTTTCCCTGAAGTTGAAAACATTTTTGTCATAATGAATATTTGCCTTAGCACAAAACTTTTTAATGTCATTATGACTTCTCAGTCTTCTTTTATCACCCTTTACTGAATAATAAACATCAGTCCTACTTCCATCAGGCCTAGGTACAGCTTTACGTTCCCAGTCAATGTCTGAGCAGGGTGTCAGACCGGAATCAGCAGGAGAGTCCGTTTCCTCACTAGTTTGACTAGTGTCATGGCTCTCACCTGCTTCTTTTTCTGACACACCACCCAAACATTCCGATCCTGAATCCATCGAGTAAGTCTCGATATTCATGGGGTGAAAATTCTAGGATAACTATGGTCCAGGACGCCTTCCGCTGCTTCATTTTCCTCAAAACGGACGTTGCTAGTTTCTATCACTTTTCTATCCTTTACTAGAAAAATTCTATAGCCCCTGGTATTTTCAGCATATCCTACCATAACTCCCTGTTGAGCTCTTAGGTCTAGCTTCTTCCTAAGCTGTTTTGCTATGAAAATTCTATAGCCTTTGGCAAAGTTTCCCACTGAGTCAGAAAAAGGGGAGAATTTCTCTCCTTCCAGAAAATTTTGGGAGAGATTTTCTGTCATAAGGAGAGAAACTTAAAATTTCATTTTTTTTTACCATGCTAATTTAGAAAGTAATAAAAAAGAAAGCCTTAACTATAGCTCATATTTTTCGACATTTAAATTTTTAATTCTTAAAACTAACATTCTTTTAACATTCTTACTAACATTCTTTTTAAAAATTAATTAGGAGTCGTTTAAGTATTAAGTAAGCACATTTTTGGTAATTTTATACCTCCCCCCCCCCCCCACACACACACTTGTTAGCAAAAATACTCAAATTCCTGACTTCGCCCATGCTTACATTATGATTTTATTTGCTGACATAAAAACGTCTACATGGGTTATTTTATGTAAAATGACTCACATGCGAATTTACGATTTTTTTGTCTGTAAACTGCAAAAGTCGAGGGCCGACTGTATTTACTTTATATTTTGATTTTTAGAATCATTTTATGATCAATTTTCATGCAGCAATAGCAATTAAAAACTTTAACGATTTTTGATCGCCGAAGGCGAATATCGACGAAAACTATTTCACTAGACAAATAGAATTAGGTAATAATTTTTACTTGATGTTTGAAAATGGATTCTTTTTTTTTTTTTTTTTTTATATATAACTTGCAAAACATAAGGGTTGCATCGTCCTTTTGTTGAATCTCAAGCCAGTCATGTAATTTTAGCCAGTTTGTTTAAAAAGTGTTGACTTTTTTCTTTTTGTTTTCAAAATAGCCCTTTATTTCATAAATAATACGTTTGTAAAATAATTTTTCTGTATAAAATGCGAAACAATTACAAACACTATAGTCGATGCAAACAGATTGACAGATTGGAAAAGTGGGAAATATTTTTCAAATTAAACGAGGTATACTGTGGATCGCGTACAGATGCAGATTTTCGTGATGCTGCTGCAAAATAACCCTTCATTTTATTAATAATACGGTAGAAAAATGGTTTGGTTTTTATTCTTTATATATTAAACAAAATAATTATAAAAAAAATTCAGTCGATGGAAATATATTGTAAAAATAGCAAAAAGATATTCATTGGTCATTTCTCCTCAGAAACTGTGGGAATCGCCGTATGCGAACGCCGTTTTCGCAATCGCGGAGAAACAGATTTTCAGATGTAAGAAAGGAATGTCTCTGATAAAAAATTCGTTGCTTTGTTCAAATTTTACGACATTTTTGGGGCATGTATGGCCAATTTCACGACATTTTTGGGATTTTATGTAACCTGTAGACAGACTGTGTACGGGGGAAAGGGTTTTCTTCCGAGGAAAGAAGAAAATTTCTCAAGCAAAATGCAGGAAGTACTCGGAAAAAGCATAATTCAAATCCGTGAAAAAATCCTATAAAAAAAAAGGAAAATTTTATTTGATCGAATTTGTGACCCACGCAAGCGGGGGACACAATTATAGTTTTTTTATAAAATATCTCTTTAATTAGAAACACGTAGTACTTTTAGTGTGCCCAAATCTTGATTGACTGCAATTCGCATGTAGCTACGGTATCGCGGTCCGCGACCTCACGGCAATCGGCCCGCGATTCGCAATAATGAGGTGACTAATCGCGATTTGCGGTCGCAAGCAATTGGTCCAATCAGCCGCGGACGCCGTGAGACTGAAAGGATTCTGGAGAAATTTCGATCGCCAGAAATGGTGACTTACTGTAATAATTTTAGTTGCCAATGGCAACCTGACCACCACGAATCTGCATCTCGTCATCGGGCATCGGATTTCTCGGTATCCAATTTGAAGGAAAAAATAATTTTAGGCCGGAACTGGAGAGAGAAATTCTCGCGCAGTCTAAATTTTTACTCGAGATTTTTTATGGATTTCGCGAGATTCTCGCGGGTTTGCGCTGAAATGGGACCCCTGCTTTGGTATTTTCAGCATATCCTATCATAACTCCCAGTTGAGCTCTTAGGTCTAGCCTTTTCCTAGCTGTTTTGCCATACCAACATAAGCCTTACATCCAAAGATTTTGAGGTGTGATACAGCAGACTTCTTCCCATAATACAATTCCTGTTGAGTTTTTACTTTAAATTTATGGCAAATCCTGTTCTTTCTGTAAGTGAAACATAGGATTGCCTCTGCCCACATTTTGTCACCAATCTTACTTTGATTAACCATCGCTTTAACACAATCTAAAGCTGTCAGATTAAATCTTTCTGATACCCCGTTTTGTTCGGGTGTATAAGCGTTAGATCGCTCATGTTTAATTCCCAACTTTTCAAAAAAGCTTTAAACTGATTGTGACAAAATTCCATGCCATTATCGGTACGGATGCACAAAATCTTTTTGCCTAATTGTCTTTCCTCAGGTGCTTGAAAATCTTGAAAAACCTTGAAAACATCTGATTTTTGTTTTAAAATAAAAACAAACACCTTACGGCTAAAATCGTCCGTGATAGTAAAAAAATACTTGTTTCCTCCCAATGAAGCTACAGGCATTGGACCACAAGCATCCATGTGCAATAATTGCAACGGTTTTGTCGATCTAATCCTGCTTATTGGTTTATACGAAACTCTCTTGGATTTTGCAAGTTTGCAATGAATGCAATTTAATTTAGCATATTTCAACCTAGGGAGTCCGTTTGCCACGGAAACTTTACTCATTTGGTGCAAGTAATCTGAGTTAATATGCCCATACCTTCTGTGCCATAATTCAGCTTTACTCAAAATTTCGACAGTTGAACCACTAATTTTATTTGACTTTGATTTTAAATCAGCTTTGTTTTTCCTATTATTCAAGCTAGGCATTATTTTGTCTTTACATTGACTACTTTTATTTACAGGGGATTTTCTATCATTTTTAGAACTTCTATCCCTATCTTGATCTGTTTTACGGCCCTCAACATTATTATTTAAATTTTTAGTTATGTACTGAGGTTTCAAAAAATACAATCCTTCTTTACTTTTAGCGTAAAAGAACTTTTCTCCCTCTGGAGTTTTAAACCATAGTATACCATTGGTCCTGTTCTTCTAAAACAGATGCGACCAATAAGTTCCGCCGTAATTTTGGTGAATACATGACATTAGTTAACACAATATCACATTTAGGATCTTTGAACTTAACAAACATGTTCATCGTTCCAATAGCCTTAACTGGGATCTCGATATCACCCACTGCTAGCAACATAGACATATCCTTGCATTTATTAAATTTTGAAAACATTTTCATATTATTGCAAAAGTGTTGCATAGCAGCGGTGTCAATCACCCAGCTGAGCCTACTGTCAGGATCATCTACTGCATTCGCTTTAACATTTACATTAGAATATACTTCTATTATGTTAGAGCTAGTCAATTTCTTTAACCATGGGCATTTTGCCTTTAAATGCCCAGTTTTCTTCCATGTAAAACATGGTCCTATGACCTTAACCAGTTTCTAACTTTTAATAACATTTTTGCATTTAGCATTTACATTAGATAAATATACAGAGGAATTTTGACTTACATTATTATGGTCTCTCTGTAATTGCTTAATTCGGCCTTCCTCTTGGGATAGCTCCTTCTGGATGTTGTCTAACTTCAATTCTTTTTCACTCCATCGGTATATTATCTGGATGATGCTCTACAATTCTTCAGACAAGTACCGGATAGCTTGAAACGCTACATAAACGTCCTCCACAGGATGATTCACATTCTTTAGTTTGGTGACCGCTTTTCTTATTCTTGTACAAAAAACATTCACGGGCTCGTCAACTTCGGGACAAAGACTAAAGAACTCGTTGAGAAGGCGAACCAAGTTTGCACGCATTGGAGCTTCGAAGTGAGCCTCCAATTTCTCCCACGCATCCGCCAGGCTGTCGTTGATGTCAAGCAACTGTCGGTATTCCTCTGATATGTTTTGGAACAAGATGGATAGTGCGCGGTCGCTGCTGCGCACATACTCCTCGCGTTCACGTCGTGTTGTGGTCTCGTCAACTGGCAATGCTGTACGGTTAACATGTCCATAGTAGCCTTCTCCTTTTAAGAGGAAAGAAATTTCGTTACGCCAGGTGACGTAATTGTCTCTGCTTAATGCTACAATGCCGTTGCCTGCTTCCATGTTTGGAAAGTCTCAGAACTTTAACTTTGACTAGAGTGCAATTTTGTTTACCTTTTCTGTTTGATGTAAATGGCGCCGCTCGCGGCCCCCATCGATTGAATTCACGATACTTCTTAAACTCCTTCATTGCTTGCTGCTGCTTTGCTGTATTATAAGGGCTCTAGACCAGCCCATAACCAATATGTTGGACGGCTGGACATCTAATTTGACTCTAGAAGATATCCACCTTAACTAATGTCCTTATAATCTAGCGTGCTGATGTCTTAAAAATTTTTCACTACTAGCAGAGTGGTTGTTAAGCAGAGGATATTTTGCAAGTGAGTTTGAAGAAATGTTCATCCATAAAGAGTCAGTATGTCGAACACAAAACCACTTTTATTGACGTGATATCCATTACTCTGACATTGTTACACTAACATTTGTAACGTCTTGGTAAAGTAAACAGTATTTATAAAAATGAGCCAGCAAGCTCATAGAAAAGGTTGTTAGATATAGTCTATGACTAGGCACGCATTCTCAGTAACTTTTATCGTTGCAGTAACACAGGTAAGTAAATAAAATTACCTTACCACAGATGCCGTGTTCTTTCACGAAGCCACCATCGTCAGGTCACACGTCATGGCATTACACTGAGTCCCAAAACCCGCGGGAATTAGCTTTGCCTCTTTAAAACTGAAAGAGCCAACACTAGAAGAATTTACCGCACATTCTGAACAAAACTATCGGAACTAGACTCACACTTTGTTACGCAACTTAACTGGCAACTAAAACTGTCGCAGCATACTCAAACTGAGTATTTGCATAGCATAAGGTCAGGTCATTCGATCTTGATCTATCAATCCATGATCTAAGATCTAACAAGGTCCTGACAAGGTCCTCTCCTCATCTCCATCACATATACCAAGTACTGAGAATGCTTCCTACCATATATACACAGTGATGGGTGCGCTCCGGAACACAACCGTTGACAGCAGCGCCCTCACAATATGCAAAACAGGATGCGCACGCCGCGAGAAGGCGATTTGCATGATCGGCCTGTTCTGTTCCCGTCACGAGTCGTTCACAGGAACGGACAAACCATTCTAAAAATGAAGTCACGTTCCCGTGAAACGAGAATCGCAACGTAAACAGAACTAAGTTTCCAACACCTTGTACCCCTGCGACGTTCTCTGATCACAGCAGCCTCAAAACAGAAGAGACTCCAATGGACTCAAGACCATCTACACTGGACTGTGGATGACTGGCAACATGTAGTATGGTCAGATGAATCACACTTCTTGTATGCCAATGATGCACCTTTCTGCATCACCAGGAAGTCTGGAAGGGTGTATCATCCGGACTGTCTCCAGAGATCAGTGCAGCTCAGGGGTGGGAGTGTAATGTTTTGGAGGTGTATTTCGGTGACTGGCATTGGACCACTGGTGAAAGTCAACAATCAGATGAAGACTGTGGATTATATCCCCATCTTGGATGACCACATCGTCCCTTATGTGGACTTTCTGCATGGAGAGGGCATTATCACCGAACCTGTCTACCAAGATTACAATTGTACTGTGCATCGTTCCAGATGTGTTCAGGCCTGGTTCGCAGAACATGTGGTTGATCTCCCACACCTCACTTGGCCTGCCAATTCTTCTGACCTTAACATCATAAAAAAAATGTGGGACTCTTTGGAAATTGCTGTCAAGAGGAGTGTTGCACATCCACAGTCAAAAGCAGAATTGACGGCCAGATTGATGGACGAATGGGCCAACATAACTGAAGATGCTATCCGGCCTCATTTAGACAGCATGCCCCGTAAGATCTAAGTGGTGATCGGAGCATATGATGATGTAACCAAGTATTTATTAAATTCAATAAAACCTTATTTCATAATATTTTGTCCTGGGGTTTATCTGAAAATTCATCAAAATGCATGACCTGCAGAGCTTGAAATAAGATTTTAAAACTGGCAGCAGTTACTGCTCTTGTAAGCTGGTGGTAAAAACAATTCAGCTCACAGCGATCCTTATCTAGAAAAAAAATTATAAATCCATCTTATTCCCCCAATTTGGCTGGGTTTCACCACATTATTTCCCACAGCTTAGAAATCTCTTCAACATTTTGGAAAATTTTGGAAGTGACTGCGAACAGAAAGTAGCATATCTTCTATTTTCTTTCAATATGAACTGACTTCCAGGTAATCCTTTACTTCCAGTTTCAAGCAGTGGGTTGCATAATGAATTGCCACAAGCCAAGGGACATCAGTTCTCATTAACATGGTTAACTCATATCAGAAAAAGAAATGATGAAAATATTTGGGTTACAAATACTTGCAGTGAAGCCTGTCATGAGTATTGCTGATTGTCACGGCCATAGATGCCATGATTTATTTCAACCCCTGATGACCTGCAAATACTCTTAAATTTTATAAGGATGGAACAAAGTGAATTTGAAACTATTTAATAAATTAAAAATTGTCAGAATCCAATTCTGTATCTAAATTACTCAATAATTCATGCAAATTTGTCTTACATCCCTACTTTGAACATTAATTTTTAATAAAAAATTATCCCTATACTCAGGTATATATTGTAATTTTTACTGAGATTATTTGTTGCATATGATTAATAACAATACTGCTTGTATTACTTAAGGCAGTGTTTTTCAAAGTATGTTCCGTGTAATGCATAATCTCTATTGCAAAGGACTTTTCCTATTTTAGGGGTTCCGCCATCAAATTAAATTTCAAAATGGTTCTATGACGAAAAAAATTTTAAAAACACTGGCTTAAAGCATTGATTAAGGCTCTTTATATTTTATATGGTAATTAACACATTTGTTTTTTGTACTGGTTAATGTTTAATATTTCTCCCTCAAGGAGCTGAAATATGCATTGCAACTCCTGGGCGTCTTATAGATTTTTTAGCAGGAGATCAAGTTAGTCTGGATAGATGCTCATATTTAGTTTTAGATGAGGCTGATCGTATGTTAGATATGGGATTTGAACCTCAGATACGTGATATTATTAATCAGATAAAGGTTTGTTATCATTTGCTATTATTTTTATTAATAAAAATGTTTTTATTTATAGTGTATGTTACTTCATAGCTACCAAGTCTACTGGTTTCAATGGGAAACTAATGTATTTTTTATACTTTTTCTGATTTCCTTCATTACAATCGAAATTTCTGTTTTGTTTTTTGCCCCTAACTTTAGAGACTGCTTATAAAAATTGCTCAAAGCATTTTTCAACAATCCAGGAGCAAAAAAGTTCCTTAAATGGCCAATAGATGACAATACTGGACGTAGTCTCTGGCAATATATTGATACATCATAAAAAACCAATGTGAAGTCGACATCACTACATCAGTTTTGTAATTTTCAAAACAGCGATATATTGGAATTTCTTGGTATAAACTATCCCCGCTGAATGTTATGCCAACAATTATGCATACCCAATTTTCCACCACAGTATGCAGCTGTTTGATGTACGACAGCAATAAATCTTATACTAATAATCATTAGATTCTTTTGAGATTTTTCAATTTTCATGCCAATATTTTTTACATGATAATTTTTAGAACCTTTACCAAGAAGTTTAGAAAAAAATGAACTTTTCTTTACTAATTAAAAAAAAGTCTCAGCATTCAAGAGTTCAAAAGTGAATATTTTGCTGTATGTAATTGCATATGCAGATTTTTTTGCATTAACATAGCTAAATCTAAAGTAAAATGACCTTTGAATCAAAAATCACCTGCAGAAATTGTTAGATCAAGCACATCTTAGATCAAGTATAGCTCTAGTCAGAATGATTATTTATTTTCATTAGTCATTCTGACTAGAAATTTATCTACATTTGCATTGATTCTGCAATACTGATAGCACTGTTTGGTTTAGCTGCAGGGTTCACACTTAGTACAGTCTATAACCCCTTTTATAATGCAGTATTCTCATAACGGTTTCTATATAACGTGGAGCAAAAATTGTGAAAGCCATCCCATAGCGCAGTACTCATAAAATATAGTTTCCATATAATGCGGTTTCTCGATAATACAACTCAATTAGCTTAAACAGTCTCCCTATAATAGCATGAATTTTTCTATTACACTTTCACGGTTGAAATTAATGGGGAGTTCCCTTGTTTTTTCATCTACTTACATCACCATTTTTCAATTATCGGGGAAATCCCCTGTAAATGCAAAAATATACAGCATTGCTGTGGCAGCTTAACTATATTATTGGCTGTACCATGCTCATGTAACTTTCTTTATCTAATAGCGCTGCAGAACTATTGTATTCATCATAACATGGTGCTCTAAAAATGCACTTTTATATAATGTATAACGAATCAGCCTGATTTATATGTTCTGAGTTTCACTTATAATGCTGCTTCCATATAACACAGTTCGAATTATTCTGTTTTGTACCAATTCTGTGTTTCTTATAACATGGTTTCCATACAACACGGTATGTGGTTTCCATATAGCACAGCATGAATTAATCTTACTTACATTAATCTGAGTTTCTTATAACGTAGTTTCCATATAATGCAGTACGAATTAACCGTGTTATAGGAGGGTTGATTGTACAACATTTCTGTTAACTATTTATTTCTTTTTGCTTATTTTCTGCACTACAGTGATTATGCTAGTGTAGCTTCTCTGAAAATTATGGTAACCCTTAAAAGTGAATTCAGTATTTTATTTTGCAAAAAATTCTTATGTTCATATTTTTTTAACAGAATGATCGACAAACTTTGATGTGGAGTGCTACATGGCCATATGAAATCAGAAATTTGGCTGAAGAGTTTCTAAACGATTTCATTCATGTAACAATTGGTAGTGGTGAGTTGGATGCTAATCGTAATATAGAACAGAAAATATATGTCGTCACAGAAGATGAAAGAGAGGAAAAGTATGTTTTTTATGTATTGTTTTTTATGCATTTTGTATTATAAATTTGAAGTATAATATTTTATATGTATTCTATTTTTATCACTAAGAATTATTTATATTTTATAAATGTAATTGTAATTTATGAAAATTTTATATAAAAGAAAATTTATTTACTTCATATAAGTAAAAAGTGTGAATATTTGAAGTTTTCAATTTGTATTTATTTTTCAGATTCATTTCATTATTAAAAGGTATACTTCAAGAAGAAAACAGTAAAGTACTGATATTTGCTCAAATGAAGAGAACAGTTGATTATCTATGTGATTGTCTGAATGAGAGCGGGTAATCAATTTTTTTATTAAAACATAACACGTGTGCTCGGTTGTTATTTTCAATTATTCTTTCCAATAGTTAAGTACTGTAATTTCTAGTAAAAGACAGGGATCACAGATGTCTTACCTAATTTTTAGTAGGAAACCTCCTACTTTAAAACTATGTGTTCTGTTTTTCTTATTTTTTGCTCATTTTTGTAAATTCAGTTTGTTAATAGAGTGAAAAACATAAACATTGAACTATTTCAAAAGTGCCGCAAGAAATTTGTAATTTCAGACTTCAGCTGAGCATCAGGATCGGAGCAGTCTAAAACATTTAATTAATGGAAAGGGTAAATTGTAGTTTTCCTAAATTTCTTAAAGTTTATTCTCCAAAATATCCTTAATTTTTCGTTTCCATTCTAATTACCCTGAAATTTTACTTTCTTTGTGCAATTGATAAAACTGCCAAAAAATTTTGCTCCAATTTCTAGTATTTGTATTGGTTTTCAGCATACATATCACATTTTTCCTATTTGAACACTAGCACGTAATTTATGCAATGTTTTTACAGGATGCCTGAAAAATGTTTCATTTCTGCATTTTTGGTCTTCTGAAATTGTTACCAATCATCGAAAATGGCATCTTCTAATCTTTTCCCAAAATTAATTTAAGGTATTTCTTGCAGAAATACTAATAGGGGGATTATTAACATTGGATTTAAAACAGGCCACTTATTGACACTTTTAATCACTTCTAATTATGAAAAATCACTTTATTTTAGAGCTGATTAGTATTTTTTTAATACCAGGATTCTCACTGCCATTGTACCAAATTGCAATAAAATGTTTCATGTGAGTAAACAAACGATCAAATTCCCCAAATTGCGAGTGCCCTAATTATGGATAGTTCAGATATGCCTACTACTCCGGAAATTCCAGAGTGTATCCGGAGTTTATGTGATCAGTACGGAAGTACAAAAAGCAATAAAAATTCTCCGGTAATAACAAAATATCAATTCCTGCTCCCTGCACTTCTTAGCACCGAGTGATGAAGATCGGAGTTTTCCTATTCTTACATCTGGAAATTCGTTTACTTACGATTTCAAATTTGCACTCGTAATCAGCAATTTGTTTTGTCTTATATAGAAATAAACTACTTTTCAAACGTATGATTAATGAAATAACTGTCATTTTTGCACCTGTATTGCAAATAAACTCCCAATTGTTCCAGATCCTTGGTATATTTCCTTTAATTGTGAAAATATTTTTAACTTTTGTAATTTGTTTGCATCGACTAAAATTTTAATAATTATTACATGTTGTATATAAAAATGCTATTTTTAAAATGCATTATTAATAAGATGAAGTGTTATTTTGCAGCTGTATCTTAAAAACTGCTTTTCCCGCGATACTGCTGACAGCATAATAATTTTCATAATTATAATGTGTTATATATATAAAAAAGCCATTTTTTAAACATATTATTAATGAAATGAAGCATTATTTTTTAGCGGTATCGCGAAAAACTACCATTTTCGCAATACTACCATGAATTCTCAGTATATTTTGTTTGTTGTTGTTGAGACCCAGACCGTTCGACCTACCAGAAAGGTGTAAGGTAACTGTTTGACCGGAATGCCTCACAACCTTATATTTTGTTTGTGAAAATATCTTTAATTTTGCAATCTATCTGCATCAACATTAATTTTCATAATATTAATTATTTCATGTTGTGTATAAAAAGCAATTTTTCAAACTTATTAATGAAATGAAGGGTTAGTTTGAAATAGTATCATGAAAAATGTTTTTGTATGTGATCGTCAGTATATTTCTTTTAATTGTGAAAATATTTTCTACTTCTGCAATCTGTTTACATTGACTATAATTTTCATAATTATTAGCTATTGTATATAAAAAAGCTATTTTTCAAATGTATTATTAATGAAGTGATGAGTTATTTTGCAGCAGTATCACAGAAAACTGCAGTTGGATGCAATTCTCGGTATATCTCGTTGAATTGTGAAAATATTTTTCACTTTTGTAATCTGTTTGCATTGACTATAATTTTCATAATTATTATGTGTTGAGCATAAAAAAGCTATTTTTCAAACATTAATGAAATGAAGGGTTATTTTACAGCAGTATTGTGTAAAACTACATTTTTACGCAATCATCGGTAAATTTCTTTTAATTGTGAGAATATTTTCTACTTTTGCTAATTGTGAAAATATTTTCTACTTTTACAATGTATTTGCATAGACTAAAATTTTTGTAATTATTTCTAGTTTTATACAGATAAACTATTTTTTGAAACATTATTAATGAAATGAAGGATTATTTACTGAATAGCTAGTTAAAATAATGATTTGTGTACTTATAAATGTAATTATTTCAGAAGCATTTGATGCATTTGCTACTAAATTTACATCTTTGGAATTTTAATTAAAAAAATATTTATTTCATCCTTTAATTTAAATTAAGATAGTAATCCTAATAACTTTATTTTAAATAATTCTGAAAATAATAATGTGTAAGAAAATGAAGTAAGTTTAACCATAAAAAATGCAAAAAAAAAAAAAATATTTTTCTCATCCAAAAATGGCCAAAAAAATTTATTAAAAAGTCAGACTGATTTCCACCCCAATCTTTCAAATAAAATATCAAATATTTTATCCGAAAAAGGAAAAATTTAACAAAACAAAAGAAATACTACAATAAAAATTCTTAATGGATTTATTAAATAAGCGAAAATGTGCTAGTTTCAAATTATTAATTGATGTAAATGTAATTAATTTATAATTTACAAAATTTTATTGCTTGAAAACGAAAATTGATACTCCTGAAAACCTGCCTGAAATTTCCCATGCTGATTCCTGAAATGCCTCCTAAAACTCCTGAAATTTACCATGACTCCTGAAGAGGCTCATTCAAGGTTGGCATCTTTGATAGTTATTTTTTCAAACCTCCGTAAGTGCTTTTGCTGTTATTTTTTTAAATGCCCAAAATAGAAACTAAAAGAAATAGCTTTCATTTGCTATTTAAGGAGAAGAAATATAATCAAAATATTAGTAATTGTGAATGTTTTTATTTCTTTTCTTCTTTCTTAAGTTTCTTTTCCTCTAAAATCAGCACTTCATTAGACGAATCTAAAGTAGAAAAGAAAGAAGCAAAACATTCACTTACCCTCTTTTCCTAAAAAAAAGAAGTAAACATAGTGAATAGAAGATTGTTAAATTGTGCTTCTCCTTTCTGCCCCATAAGTTATTATAAATTTATTTTTTGTTTCAAAGTTCAAAACTTTCTGAATTATACAGAGATGCCATATATTACGGATTTTTCATAATTCTTGTGGATTTCTGAATAAAATTATGGACTATGGGGAAAAATCTGTAAAATTACGGAAAAACTCTTATTTTTTCCATCTTTCTATCTTTTTCCATCCATTTCCATATTGTAATTATTGCACATTAAATTGACAAAACTTGCTTATTTCTATATGTTGGTTTAATATTCATGTAAACTTTTCAATTATTTTGACATATTTAATGCGATTCGGGGAATTCTCATTTAATTCTGGGAGTCCATAAGTATCCGTTTCCATCCATCCCCATCTTCTAAATATTAGTCATTAGATGAACTAAGCTAGTTTATTTTCACATTTTGGCTAATTATTAAGGCTAATTTTTTAATTATTTTCTTATAAATAGTGGGATTCAGGTAGTATTGCGTACACTGCCGAGCTTTGACTAGTATCTTTTTCAATCTGTCTTCATCCTGTAATTATTGCATATTAATTTAACAAAACTTTATCTTTATAATTTGATTAATTATTCATGTTAATTTTTTAATTATTTTGACACATTCAGAACGATTGCACAATTTAGGGAATTCTAGTGTAGTCCTGTGAGTCCACAAGTATCATTTTCTGTCCATCTCTACCCTCTAAATATTAATCATTCGATTGACTAAACTAACTTATTTTCACATTTTAGTTAAGTATTAAGGTTGATTTTTTAATTAGTGTGATTGTACAATTCAATTTGCTCAAAGGAATGTAACAGTTTATCTAGAAGAATTTAATATTATCTGGTGATAAAAGCAATATTATTTGTTCCCTATAATCATGCTGTGCCAAAATGTATATTCTGTGTTGTTAGAAAATATGGGGCAGATTTTAGGCTAAATTTGAGTACAGGCACATTACGTTTTTTATTACATTTCATATTACATTTTTTTATTACAGAAAAAATAAAGAACATATCAAATATTCTTTATTTTTCATGTTTTAGAAAGAAATTATCAAAGTTTGAGCTAGAGCAGGCTAAAAAAAATAAACTAAACAATTAAATTTAGTTTAAGCTAAGCATATTTTGCTTTCTTAAGGATTTTAAAATTTCTTTTTTGTTCAGTAATGAAAACTAATGTATTCATATTATGCTTGTTTAGTTATAATGTTAATTAAATTTAAACATTTCATATCAAAATACAGTATAACGTCTCAAATCCGGATGTCCGAAATTCGGAATTATCCAAAATCCGCACTCTGGCACAAACTGGGGTTCCTCCCGCCCTCCTTCTTCTTCTTAAGCGACAGGCATTTGATTATCCAACCATTCGCCCATAAACTATGAGATATAGCTAAGCCCTTTTAACACCCTAAATAAGGGCAAAAACATAAAAATCTCCCCTCTTTGAAAATGGAAAAGAACTAACTGCCCTCTCAAAGGCCGCAACCACCTACTAATCTATTTTTAGAAGGAATGGGGTTCTCCTGCCTGTAAGCATTAGCTCTTTGTCTGTATTGTTTTTTGATGCTTTGGGAGGAAAGGAGGAGGATGGAAGAAACACAATGCTCTAGATATTGACATGATATTAAGTACCATATATAGCAGGCATGACCAACCTTTTCTAGGCAGTGGGCCACAAAAATTTAAAGTATCTTACCAAGGGACAATGGTGGAACCAGAGAGGTGTGCACCCCCCCCCCCCCCCCTGGAGAATAATAAATTTACACAAAACAAAAGTTTTACAGCAAAATAAAATTAGTTGAAATTTTTGGTTAATTTAATAAAAAAATTCTACATCTGTCTTTGCCAGGAACCAATCCAATTAATGTGTTGGCTGAGATTGAATTTTTGATGTTATGTTTGTGATATTTGGTTCGATAGTTTTGTAGTAGCAATGCGCAAAATTGCAGAAAGATTTTCGTCGGTCAGTCTATTCCTGAACTTCGATTTGTTCAAATTCATCAATGAAAAAGTTTGCTCATGAATATATGTACTTGCAAACATTGTAGCGCACTCAGATGCATTACGTTTCAAGAACGAAATTTCGTCAGGTAATGATGCATAGAAGTAAAGTATTGAGTTCTCTTTGAACTGCTCTTTGTAAATGTTTGAGCTTTGCAAGTCAATTAAACTTAGTTGCATACTTTCTATTATTGAATTTGCAGGCACAAAAAATGGATCGCTAAATAATTCAAATTTCGTACCACATTTTTCAAATTCAGAAAATCTCTCATTGAATTACTCAAGTAAACTTTCAATTTGAGTTTCGTATTCCATCTTCATATGAGGAAATTTTTCCTTCATTTTCTTACAATACGGGAAGTGTGCAAAGTTTTTGTTTTTCAGCTGCTGTTGGAATAACGCTAATTTGCTTTTAAATGCATTTATATTGTTCACTAGCTGAGAGATGAATTGATTCTTCCCTTGTAATTTTGCGTTCAAGTCATTTAAATGACCTGTTATGTCGGAAAGAAATGCCAAATCGCATTGAAAACTTGCTTCTTCCAAACGCCTCATTTCCTTTCCATTTTCATGTAAAAACATAACGATTTTATCTAATAAATCCATAAAACATTTGAGTGCAGCTCCACGACTGAGCTATCTCACTTCTGGGTGGTACACAACATCACAAGGAAGATCTTCGAATTCTGCTAAAAATTCCTTGAACTCTTTGTGCCGTAAATGCACTAGTACGAATAAAGTTAATTGCTTCACACACAAGCCTCATTAACTTCTCAAAACCCAATTCCTTGCCACATAAATTTTGCTGATGTATAATGCAATGGTATTGTAGTAGTTCTGTTTCACGTTCTCCCAGATGTTGTTTTAGTAACGATATCATTCCATTTCTTATTCCAACCATTGATGGTGCTCCATCTGTCGTAATGCTGACAAATTTATCCATATTTAAACCAGCTTCATTACACAAGTCTAACAAACTACGAAGAAGTTCCTTTCCAGTTGTTTGACCCTTCATCAGGAAAATTTCAAGAAGTTCCTCAGTAACAGAGAAATTTTTGTCTATACCGTGAATGAACACAAGGAGCGGAGCCGCTGAGGTGTTATCAGTTGATTCGTCAACAGCAAGGGAGAAATGTTCAAATTATGTAGCTGCCTGCTTCAGTTGATCATCAATATATTCATTCATTTGCTGCACTCTTCTTTGAATAGTCATTCTATTCAAACTTATTTTCTGAAATTTGTGTTTTGCTTCAGGACAATGTTTTTCTGATGCAATCATTAAACAGTCTTTCACAAAATCGCCTTCAGTAAATGGTCGCCCAGATTTTGCAATTAGCTGGGCAACACTCAAGCTTACTTCAACACAAATATCCAAATCAGATATCTGCTTCTGAAAATAGCTGGTTTGGCTGGCCAGAGACTTCTTGAGGCGTTCAATTTTCCAAGAATGTTCAATTCCTTGAACTGATGAGAATAGAATGTGCTTCGTTTCGTAATGCCGTTTTACATTATATTCCTTTGCTACTGCTACTGTAACATTACATAGGAGGCACGTTATTGTACCATTGTTATTAACAAAACAGTATTTGTCCATCCATGAATCCTGAAACTTTCGATTTGGGAAATCACGTTTCCTTTTTTCGCTACTCACATCTGTATTTTACTACTTAGTACCGTAGCTGCATTATACACCTTCGAAATGCTAATATTTTGCTCCATGGGGAAATGCGAATAGAAGTAAGAAACACGTGATACTCAAGTTTAGTGCTGTGACAATATTGAAGAAATGAGATCCACAATAAAGGCCTGCTGCCCAATATGGCCTGCTGCCAATAGGAAGAGAGAAAATAAACAAGAGGAACTTTTTTTGCCAAATTGGCGATTCAAACAAAGCGGAAGGGGAGAAATCTATTTATAGCTACAAAGCCGTGTAGCATTTGGTGTGCATCCAACTTCACTTGAGTTAGAAAGAAGGGGTTTTTTTTCACTAGTTTTAGCAGCATTGTTTGAGAAACAAATGGAAATTAAAAATATCGATGTTGGCAATACTATCGATGAATAAACATCACGCAACTTTGAAAAATGAATAAAAAAAAATTATATATATTGTTTTGTTTTTACTTAAAAAAAATTGTGATTTTGCCAGCGTAATAGTGGGCCAATTCGACAACCCTCTGGCCCGCGGCCCATAGGTTGCGCACCCCTGATATATAGTCACGTATAAGTCGAGAATTGTAACAAAAAAGTACCTTTAAAGTGGAGGGGGGTCGACTTATTAGCAGAGTCTAAGAAAATTATAAGTCTAAAAGTTCTTTTTTCCTGAAGGCAATCCCTTCGAAAACGATTCAGTAGTAATTATGCAGTCACACACTCAGAATATCTCTGCACTTTAAAACTCTCCTGTGAGTTACTGCCCTCCCAATTCTTCTGCCTACCAGCATATCACGTCATCAAGGAATATGCATACAACTTACTAGTTTTCGTTTGATGTTTATGTTTCGTTTCTCCTATGATGGCTAATCGTCTTCAACAAAAAATGGCTCTTTTCAGAGCTGCACTCTAACACGGATTGTCCAAAACTATAATACAGGATTTTAAGTTGAAAGTGGGTTTTTTTATTTTTATTTTTTTTGCAGAAAGTACCTAATAACAACTGTGCTGCTTTAAGTCGATTCGGGGTTAATGAAAAAATTGGCTCAAATAATGGGCAGAAGCCAGATATTGTTTTGATTGCATGGTGGGTCGAGGGTGCTTGTGACAAGAATGTAATACCTGTGGAGAATGGTCACAAAATCATTCAAGAAATGTTGCATAAGTAATGAATTTGATGGCATAAATAATGATGGAGTTTTTATAAATGATGATAACAGTGATTTTTGTGACATGATTTAAATGGGATGGCTGATATTTAAATGACGTGAGAATGGTTTTTAAAACTGTTTTGCAAGTTTGACTTGGACTATATGTATTGAACTTGCTTGGAATCGGACTTTAAAGGCTTTCGATAAAGTTTTTGTTATGGAAATGAAAATTAATTATTATGTTTATAATTTTTTTCGTTTTAAGTGTTTTTGAATAATTTATTGAAACTTTTTTTTCTTTTCGGAGTTTTGGATTTTTTCCAATTTTTTTCTCCTATATAAGGAGGGTTGATTCAGGAACGTTGTTTTCTCCTATATTACGCAAGTATATACGGTAAGTGATATAATTGGTGAAAGGGGAGTATCTCAAAGAAGAAAACAGGGCAGGGAGGGGCTCGATATTGTCTATATGATTTGTGAACAGTAAAACATGCTTTCAAATCTTTATCTTGCAGCCTCGGCCATCCATAGAAATTGTGAGGCCTTCCCCTCCCCCTCCCCCCTTTAAACAAGTACCACAGCCTCCCTCTATGTTTGATTTTCTCACATTTTGTGAATTTTTCATGCTTTCTCTAGCCCCCAAAAGAAAATTTAATGGTCTGGGCCCTTCCACACTAGTGGTGCCCATGCCAATGGCCCTACCATGCTGAAGACACCGGTTCTCATTAGATCACCAAAGTCAAGCAGCATCGGGCGCGATTAGTACTTGGGTGGGTGACCACCTGGGAACACTGCGTGCTGTTGGCACATTTCGGGCGCGGTAGCCTGGTGGTTTGCGCCCTGGATTTGCACACTGCCGCTGTGTTCATACGGAGTACGATCACGTTAAACATGTGGGTTCGTAAGTCCTTCCGAGAGGTTGGTGGTAGGGGAAGGAGGGTACGGTTCCTATGGATGCCTCCCCCACTGGGTTCTTGTCTAAATTGGGTGGCACTTCCCGGCCATCCAAACGGTTACCTTACACCTTTCTGGTAGGTTGGACGGTCTGGGTCTCAACAACAACACTAGTAGTGCCCGTTTGTCCATTCTCCCATATGGGTGGCTCTGTCACAGTAATAGAAAGATAGTTACATATGTAGTTATTTTTTGGTCCTGAGCTGGCTTTGGGTGTTCTGAATGAACTTACTAGAAGAACTGTCTATGACATCTTCAGAAAGCTTCAGTGCAAGAACTGGCATAATACTGAGGGCCAAAGGCAGGCAAAAATTCTCAACTGCAATTACCGTAGCATACGTCAGAAGGAATTATTCAGGCTCAGTAGAACTGGCATCAGAAGGGCTGTTGGGCTCCATACTGGACACTGCACCCTTAAAAGACACCTTAATATTATGGGTGTCATGAAAGATTCGCTTTGCAGAGGCTGCAACTATAGTGAAGAAACTGCTGCACACATTCTCTGTGAATGTGAGATGTTCTCTGCCCACAGGTTCGAACATATGGGTCGACATGTGATTGAACCCTGGGAGTTGTATGACATTCCTGTCAAGTGTCTGCTTATTTTTGCTTCGGCTACTGGTCTCTTTTCTTAAGGACCTTCTCTTGTTGGGGTAGTACAATAGACCTCTGGTCGATGTACTGGGCTCTTCTGGAGCCACCCACCTTCATGTCATTCATTCATTCATTCATAGTCACGTAGTTAGCAATCGTGACGATGTTAATGAAGAGAAGATTTCTATGGAAAATTTAGAAGGGTTACTGAACAACATTATTAAAGGACTGGAATTAAAGATCTTTGTAACAGAACAAGAACTTATGTCATTAAAATTAAAGAAAAGGTTACTTTGGAAAAACAAAGTTATGAGACAATGCATCTGTATAGAAATGTTTACTGAAAAAAGTTTAAATTGTGTAAAGGTATATGATAAATAAGAGTTTTCTGTTTCAGTATATTTTTGTTTGTTTGTTCATGTTTTTACTTAACTGTTTGTATTTCTGTTTTGTAGTGGAATTCAGACGGTTCAAATTATGGAAAGGAGGGGGAGATCCATGCTTATTTTTTTCAAAAATGGCTTAAAATCTGAAAAAGTCCAAAATTTGGAATCACAGATGTTTCAAATTTTTTAATAGTGCAATGGAATCCAGAGGATTCCGGATTTGAAACATTGTACTGTATAAAGAATTTGAAATGTTTGATCAAATAGTATTCTGAATATCATTGTATCAAATATTATTCTGATTATCAATTTTTTATCACAAATCGAACCCCTCGCATCATTACTGAAAGATTATTGAAAATTTCCTATCTAGATTACTGAAATTATAAGTGAGAGGTTGGCATCTGATTATACTAATTTGTTTGGTGAAAATTTGGTGTAAAAAAGGTTTGCTTAGTGTCAATTTGGGGTAAATTCAAGGTTTTTAAACATTTGCCTGTTATTGTTTAAACATTAATAAGAAACTTTCAATCATAAACTCTTTTCATCCAGTTTAATTTCTCTCTATGCATGTTGGAACCAATAAAAAATGGATTCAAAAATATAAGTCTAATTTTGAGGAAGTATTTGTTTCACAAAAATCTGATGTGGCTAGTTCATGGCTTTCCCTCCAATTTCAAATTTGTTTGCAAAGTAATTTTTCACCCCAAAAAATGTGATTGTGCAGTTCATTTTGTATTGCTTGCTGTGCATTGCTGAAAGTCCAGAATCATCTTTTCCCATCCATTTCCATCCTCCAATTATTGCCCAATAGGCAAACTAAACATGCTTATTTTCATCTTTTAGTTAATTTAAAAGAAATATTTTACAAATTAACCAAATGTCATAAGAGTTAACTATGATGGAAGTTGATTCTTATAGTTAATATCCTCATGCAGTACTTTGAACCTAGAGGTTTCTCTTTGTTATTATTATTTCACATTATCAAATCGTACTGCGTGCTGTTGGCACATTTCGGCGCGGTAGCCCGGTGGTTTGCACGCTGATTTGCACACTGCCACAACTGCTGCCGTGTTCATGCGGAGTACGATCACGTTAAACATGCGGGTCCGAGTCCTTCCGAGAGATTGGTGGTAAGGGAAGGAGGGTACGGTCCCTATGGATGCCTCCCCCACTGGGTTTCGGTTTAAATTGGGTGGCACTTCCCGGCCGTCCAAACGGTTACCTTATACCTTTCTGGTAGGTTGGACAGTCTGGGTCTCAACAACAACATTATCAAATCATATGTTTGTATATACTATGGTGAAGTTCATTCTAAACTAATTTTTTTAAATTGACAATGAATTAAGCAGAAAATAAAATAAAAATAAATAAATAAAAATTTTGTGAATGTTCATTTATTCTTATGGTGAAAAAATTAAATTTTGTTTTGATAACTACAGTTAAAGAAACTATTCTCAATCATCTTATCAGAGTATTTAAATTGTCATGAAATGCATATAAAATTATTACAGTTGGATGAATACGATATTCAAATAATTTAAAAAATCTAGAATGTGAATTTAAGAAATAATACTGCCAGCTAATAGAATAGAAATAATTACATTCTAAACATAAGGGATGAAAAACTTATACAAAGTATGTGAATAGTGGATATTGCTAACCCCATGCGGAATTATTAAATAATTGTTGCAAAACTAAGATTTTGAACTTGATAGTTATTACAATGAATAGTTATTACATGATAAAAGTAAATAAAATAAATCATAAATAAAAGGAGATTTATCTTAGCAGTTCTCTTTATCTGCTGTAATAACCCTAAGTCAAGCAGAGAGATACAGTGAAGATTGTTTAATGATATCTTTTAGTATAAATATTTGAACAGCATGTGCACAAAAATTTTATATCACAAACTGTTGTAACAAAAGTTAGGATTTTCAAATTTAGTTGTCAGATATGTGGGAAAATAAGTGTAAATAGCTTTAAAATATAATCCTAATATAAAGTGTGAAAATTTAAAACTTATAAGAAAAGAATAAAAAATGGAAGAAAAGTTTAAAATAAGGTTTATCTCTTTATGGTAAATGTACCTGCAGTTGAAAAAATGTAAAGAAAAAGTAATAGTAGCTGAATTTTTTAATATTTATATCTGAATATGGATGTTTAAAATATTTCGAGAATTTAAAAAAATTGTATGGTGAAAATGTTAGCTTGGAAAAATGTTGAAAATTTAAAACATTTATGGTTTTGTTTAGAGTTTTTGATAATAGTTTTTGACTTAAAATAAATAATATTTTTATCTGATCCCAAACCCTATAAATGTATTTTAAGATACAGATATCGACTTTCATTTCAAATTGCTTTCATTGGCTACAGAAATGTCAAGAAAAGCATTGTAGTAGATCATATGATGTTAGAATGTGTTCGTTTTAGCTATTCTTTCTATGAATGTTTTCTTTTTTTTTTCAGGGTCCCAGCTATGAGTATTCATGGGGATTATTCCCAATCTAGGAGAGATCAGGTTCTAAATAGTAAGTTTTCTTATTAATATATTCTAATAGTTTTATCCTTACTTTGTATGTAAAGATTAAAAGAGTGTTCCCATTTTCCTAACTGAAATCCCTTTCTGTACATATTTGCAAACGTCATGAGCCAAGCCACAGGACTTAATTTCTTCCATTTTAATTGGTAAATACTTAATATTCAGATCCTTCTTTAATGAGCTTCTTATCACTATCATTTACTTTATTATTATTTTTCACAATTAACAGTTGCTGAAACAATCTTAATTTCTACATGAACGCTCGAACAATTTGTTGATAAGTTTATTTCTTCATTGTAATTTTATATTTAAGTCTGCAAGATGCTTAGTAATATCTGCTAGGAATGTCAAGTTATCCAACCAACCACTCATAATCTTCATAAAGCTTGCATCTTTTTTATTTATTTCAATTATCTTTATTTCTTTAAGTAGTATCTAAAATCTGTTTAGTGCTGAGCTAGGGAACATGGTGTTGCCATTATTTCTGAAGATTCTATAGTTATACAATTTTTTTTTTGTATTTTAATCCTTGGATTTTTAATTCCAAATGTGTTACTAGAACAGGGCATGTTGGACAACCCTGTTCTAGAATTTTGATTTGTATTAAAATTTCAGGTGTAAATATGTCTTAAAACTTAAATGTTCACATTACTTGCAAATTTCAGCTGCATAGCAATTCTATGCATGCATGATTGAAGTAACAATAAAAAAAATTTGTATTTTAAAACTAAAGAGGGTGCCAATTCACAGACACAAACTGGCCTACTGGACAATAAAAGACATATTCATTCCTCAAATTTGGCTGAATGGATTTCTAACCAGTATCTGACTTGTTACTCAGTAACTAGCAGGCTATAGTCTGTGTATAACACTGGATTTGGTATTAAAAACATGTTATTTTAAGAACTTATTTGATCAACTTTGTTATATTTAATTTGTGTTGTATGTGATGCTAGGTACTATGCATCCATTGCATATATAACCAATAGTATAATTGGTTTATGGATTAAAAATACTTGGTTATAAACAGCATTAAACAAAACATATTTGTAATGCTGCTTTTCAACAATGATTTTTATTCACCAGTTGTTATGCCTTTGTTTATTCAAAGTATAATTGACTATTGTTATCAGAAGGTATTTAAGATATCAAAGTTTTTATTTTCTCGTGAACATTTGAAGTGCTTATATGTTTAGCAAGTTTTTAGTAAATAACTGTGTGCTGAACTTGGCCAAATTAAAAACTGCAAAATTAAAAATTCTGCATCAAAAAATTCCAATTGTCTTTAATTCTTAATCATTTTAAAATGAAATTTATATCAGCATTAATTTTGTATTCAAGTATCATTTCAATACGAGGTGCCATCCAAAATTTCCCGAATTAGCACTGTATAACCGAAACGTTAAATAGTTTCAAAGCGCACCCATAGATGACAGTAGGTACTTGTTTTGTGAGCTAGTGTGCGAAATTTCATCATGAATAAAGCAGTTCTCGCTAGTATAGACGCCATTTAGTTTGAAGTTGTTTACACTGCATTGCGATTTTTATGATGGATGCAAAAAAAGAACAGTGTATTTGCATTACATTTTGTGCGAATCTTGCTAAAAGTGCAACAGAGACTGTGGAAATGATTCAACAAGTGTTTGGTGAGCTGTCACTGAGTCTAACCCAAATTTTCGAATGGCATAAACATTTTAAAGCTGATCAAACATCAGTTGATGATGACGAACACACAGGAAGACCTTCGACGGGCATAACACCAGAAAACATCGACAAAATTTGACAGTTCATTCATGAAGATCGACTTTAGACCATTCCAGATCTCTGTGATAACGTTAGAATTGGATATGGAACATGTTAGCGAATTCTCACTGAAGAATTGGGAATGCATCGTATTGCTTCTAAATTTATTCCCAGGCTGTTGACAATAGATCAAAAGCAACACCGAATTGGTGTTTGCGTGGAGCTTCAGCAGCTCATTTTGGATGATGAAACCTTCATGGCCAGAGTAATTACTGACGATGAGAGTTGGATTTATGGGTATGATCCCAAAATTAAGCAACAATCTTCCCAATGGAAAAGCCCAAGTTCACCAAAGCCAAAAAATGCAGACAAGTGAGAAGCAATGTGAAGAGCATGTTGATTGTGTTTTTTAACATTAAGGGAATTACATATAAAGAATTCATGCTGGTGAGTCACCTGTCAATTCACAGTTCTACTATGATGTTCTGAGACGCCTTCGTGAAGATCTCAGAAGGAAACGGCCGGAACTGTGGTGAGCAAAACACTGGGTTCTTCATCACGATAATACGTCCGCCAACCGTTCATTCAACACACAACAGTTTTTGACCAAGAATTCGATGACCATCATCTACCACCCACCTTACTCACCAGACTTAGCCCCCTGCGACTTCTTTTTATTCCTAAAAATGAAATTTAAGCAAAAAGGCCGATGTTTTGATACCATTGAAGAAATTCAAACAGAATCGCAGGCTGTGCTTGATATGCTTACCGATAAAGACTTCCAGAAAGCCTTCCAGCAATGCCAAAAGTGCTGGGACTGATGTATAGCTGCAGGAGAAAGCTATTTTGAAGGTGACAGTGAACATTAACTGATATGATTAGTTTTCAAATTTTCACAGTGCCAATCCAGGAAATTTTGGATGGCACCTTGTGTGTGTGTATATATATATATATATATAATGTTTCAATAAAAATTACAGGTTTCAGGAGGAACAAATCATCTGTACTGATTGCAACGGATGTTGCTGCCAGAGGATTAGGCAAGTTTTTCCCATTTACATAAGATTATTTCAGAATATTTCTAAATGTTTCTTATGCTAATAGTTCAGTATTGTTTCTGTTATGTTCTATTAATAAAAAATCAGTAAACATGAGAATCTAACATTTGATAATCTATTTAGATGTAAATTAATTGTTTGGTAGTTATCTAATATATAACATGGTATGGTAGTTTTAATGTATAACATGGCATCTACAGGTGATAAGAAATTCAGAGAATATAAAATCAGAAACCAAATGAAACATTTTCAGATTTTTGCTTTGTTTTTCTTTATTTGCTCTTTTGCCAATTAACAGTCTTTAAACTTCAGAGGTTCAGACTGTTCAAAGTAACATTTGTTATCAATTTGCAGCATTGCCTGGGCCATTTAAATTATAGGCCATTGAACTTGCTAATCAATAAAATACTTTATAATTTTATTGTTTGTTGATCATGCTGCAGCATTTTCACTTAGCTGCTACAAAACTTGCAATATTGTACCAATCCTTGCTTGCAATCACCCATGTAAGGTGTTGTAAATATGCTAAAAGTTTTTAAATAGTGATAATAAATCAGCATATTTTGTTGTAATTATCATTCTTGTAGACATTCAACAGCGATTGCATGGTAGAAATCTTATCTATACTCAAATCATCTTGAAGCATTGGTTTCCATCTATGTTCAATTATAAATGATTTCAATTTGTAAAAGCAATTTACATTTCTTCATGATATATTCATTTACAATAATCCAAGAGCCACCCTAGGTCTGAGGCAATTAGTTAATTTAACTTCTCAAGACTGTTGTAGCAATCAAACACTCCCATGATATGTGATATGCTTTCAGGGTAATTGAAAGAAATGGTAGGTGCTTTATTCTTGCAAGTGATGCATATTTCAGTAAAATTTGAAACTTAAAGGATTTTTGTGACATGCTCAACTGTATACAGGAGCTAAATTTTGTATTTTCTGGTTTGGATCCAAAGTTATTGTTGTTTTGTAATTGCAATGTAACAGAATACTTGCAGCACCTGTTCTCAAAATTCGGGCAAACTTTGAAACAGAATTTACAGGAAATTTAAAAGTAGACTAAAATGTCAGGAAAATCGGTTTTTTGTTCAACATTCTGGAAAATTCAGGGAACTTTCAATTTGCCTATCTGCTCTAACTAAAATGAGTAAACCGAAAAATAAATAAAAAGTATAAAAGTAGCTTATAAAAAAATTCAAACAAAACCAATTTTGATAACGTATGATATAACATAGTACTTAGTAATTGGCAGAATGTTTCAGATCACTTCATTTTCTATCCCCATCTGTAATAGTGGAGATAGCCAGTTGTAGGGAGAAAAGACAAAAACATTTTCTGTGATTGTTTAAGTTTTGAATTTTTTAATGATGTAATAGAAAAGCACCTCAGTAGAGTGGAGCTATCCAAGCTGTGACAGTGGATATATGCATGTTGGCATGACAAGCACATTTGTGATATATTTAAAAAAGAAATATATCAGTAGATGATTTTTTATACATTAGTGAAAATAACAACTTTAAGCTTGAAATCAGCATTATATTTTTGCTCTTTTGTTTGAAAAGCCATGTTTACTATAAATAACAAATAACTAAACAATATCGTATTGCAAAGCAGGGAGCAACGAGGACCACACTGGGGTCAACATTAGCTGCACTCCCAATCACCTTTCTATCTTTTTTGTGAGCGGTATTTTTCTTTATAAGAAAGGTTATTTATTTTATCTACTGTGGTATCCTTCACATATTTGACTATTCCTAATAAAGTTTTTTTTTTTTTTTCAGAGGCATCAGCTTTTTTAACACTTTACAACAAAGTTGAAAAGTGTTTATGACTTTGTTCATTCTGTCTGTCTGTCTGTCTGTCTGTCTGTCTGTCCGTTAGCACGATAACTGCCGTAAAAATGACTTAATCAAAATGAAATTTTAGTATGTTGTTCAGACGGTCTATAGGACCTATGGGAATATAAATGAATAATATCACCCAATTAGTTTTGGATTGAACCCGGGTTGAAAAAATGGAATACATTGAGCCCTATGGGACCTAATTTTTCAAGTATTTTTTAAGCGGATTTAAAATTCACAAATTGCTTCGAAAATTTTAGGCAATATTCAAATGGTTCCGTAAAATATATAAAAAAAAATTCAGCGAAATATATTCAGTAGTTTTTTAAATAAAAATTAAAATAATAATAACCTCTCTTATATGAAGCGATCACGTGTCCATGATATGAAACGATCACATGACCCACTTCAAAATGATATATGGCATCCATCTTGTGTCAAAATCGTGATTTTTAAAGTTCTTTTTAATTCATATTGAGTGTTGTATCCGTCCTAAAACTACTTTATTTTTGTCTAAATTCTGTGCATCTACATACGGAAACAACGCAATGACAATATATTCCAGTTTAAATGCTCATCTAAATTTGATTATTTCTACTATTAAGCCTATTTTTCACCTATGTAAAATGTAAACAACAAAATATGTAGAATGAGTTGTATTAGAATCGCTGTAATTCTTTAACACAAAATCAAATAGTCCATGGAGTCTGCTTATCTGATATGAATGAAATATTCATTGATTTTAGAAAGAGAAGGACGATATTTTTCGATGAAGTTTAACGAATAGAGCTTACTTACTTGTAGCTCAATGGTCTTAATTTTTAAATAAAATAAATTATTATAGTATTGTGATGAAAGACATGAATGGGGGAATTATTTATGAATGAAATGTATAGAGAGAGCCAGGCGTGTTATTTTTTTATGACGTCATTTGAATGAATTTCAGTTGTTTTCGATGAAGTTTTCAAATATAATAAATTATCGTAGTATTATGATAATTCTAAAATTATTACCAAGGAATGTATTACATTTTACAGATGTTTAAACCAGGCAATTTATACTTTAATGCCGTCATTTGAATGAAGTTAATTTTTTTCGATGAAGGTTTAAGGTTTCAAATATAATAAATCAATGTAGTATTGTGATAAGTTTTAAAATATTACCGAGGAATATATTGCATTTTCGACTTTTTTAAATAAAATTGCATTGAAGTTGGAAAGTGTTTCATAATCAATGCTTTAAGCATGATTGATCTTTCTTGTTTAATATAATGATGTGTAGATGCTAGAAAATGAATGAAACTTTTGAAATTTTATTTTGTGTTTCTCCTTCTGCAGAAGAGGCGGTGTGCCATAATAAAAACAAAAAATATGAAGGTATTTTGTACTCAAATTGAGGAGAGAGTCTACAAGTCGACTTATACTCGAAGAAAAATCTACGAGATCATGCAATTAAAAATCTTGAACAAAGAAACTTCATTACTGAGCAGGAAATAATGTCAATCTTCCTACAAGATAAAAGAAAAACTGCTTTCCTACAAACCAAAATTAACGAAACAAACGTTAGTTCAAACGTCTACATGAAATGATAAAAAGTAATCTTTTTTTTTTTTTTGTATGTGTATATTTTCTCTTAAAATTTCTTTTGTTCCATATTTGCTTTCTCATACATAGTACAGTACAACGTCTCAAATCCAGAATCTTCCAGACCTCGGTGAGTCCAAATATTGGAGTTTTCCAGAATTTAAGTTATTTAGAAAAAAAAAAAGAAGTATGGGTTTCCCTCCCCCTCTCCCTCCTTTCTGTAATTTGAACCTTCTGAATACCACTACAAAACAAAAATTTGAACAGTTAAGCAAAAATATGAAATGAGCAGAAAATACTCAAAAGAGAAAATTCTTTTTTATCATACACCTTTAAAACAATTTAAACTTTTATAACAAACATGTCTATAATGGTGCATTGTTTCATAATTTTATTTTTCCAAAGTAAATTTTTTTTAATTTTAATGATATACATTCTTGTTTTGTTACAAAGCTCCTTTGTTCCAATTCTTTAATAACATTGTTCAGTATCCCTTCTAAATTTTACAAAATATGAAACGAACAAAATAATACTCAAAAAGAAATTCTTATTTATCATACACCTTTAAAACAATTTAAACTTAATGACATACATTTTTATTTTAATGACATACATTCGTGTTTTGTTACAATAATTGAAGGAGAAAAGAGATGATGCTAGAGAGAGGGCAAGGAGAACTGGCCAGATGGAGCACTGTATGATGGTTCTCAGAAAATGTCAAGCTGTCCTGAAAAGGGCCATAATCGAGTCCAAGCGATCCGCATACTATTCTTTTCTGGAAAAATTGGATTTTAGAATGGGTGGTATTAAAGCACACAGGTTCTTGTCCCGATTGAACAACCAGAGAGAAACTAGAAATGAACCCATTAGAGTTGGTTCAAATTCTCTTGTTACACCTAAAGAGAAAGCTGGAGCCTTTTGCAAGCACTATGCCAAAATTTCAAATTTTTGTCCTCGTTGTAGTATCAAAAATAGTGCACTCAAACCATTAGCGCTCCCTGAGACCTCTGAGTTCTATTCCCTCTTTAATGATGAATTTTCCGATTTGGAACTGGATGTGGGTTTAGATGGCCTTATCAATTGAAAGAGCCCAGGCCCTGATGGCATACTACCTGAGTTTCTTATTTACCTCAGGCCTTTGGCAAAAAACACAGAGACTTATAAACCTTAATTTGAAGCCTAAGAAGGACCCACAATACCTAAATAGCTATCGGCCGATTTCATTGATGAGTACAATGTGTAAGTTAACTGAAAGACTGATTTCAAATCGCCTTAATTTTGTACTGGAGAGGAGGAAAATTCTGTCTGAGTGCCAGACTGGGTTTAGAAAACATAGAAATTCCTCTGAACAGATTGTTCGTCTATTACAGGAAATAAAAGATGGTTTCCAATGAAAACAGAGCACTGTCGCAGTTTTTGTGGACTTTCGGACAGCTTTTGACACTGTATGGAGGAAAAAGCTCTTAACAAAACTGATTGCAAATGATATAAATGGTAATCTTTACAGATAGATTAAATCATTCCTGGATCAACGCTTCATATGCACTAAATACGATAATAGGATCGCTGGATATAGACAAATAAGGCAGGGCTTACCGCAGGGATCGGTCTTGAGTCCATTGCTTTTTAACCTCATAAATGATTTGGTGGATGCTCTTTGCAACCATGAGCCTGGAGTTCAGACTTTGCTTTTTGCAGATGATCTGGTAATCTGGACCACAGGTACAGATTTTGAGTATATGGAAAAAACGCTCCAATCAGCATTACTTTTTTTGGAAAAGTGGTCAGCCAAAAATGAGATGACAGTAAATCCAGACAAGACCACCTTCTAACTCTTCTCGCTAAGTACTAAACATCATGACATAATTCTTAAATTCAAAGATCAACTATTAAAAAGAACTGAAAGTACTACCTATCTGGGCTTAGACTTGGATTCAAAATTAAACTGGACTGGTCAAGTTAAAAAAGTCGTTGAACATGGAGAAAACAGGGCTAAACTTCTAAAACGATTGGCCGGCACAAACTGGGGCTCTGCTCAGGATGTCCTTTGCACCGCCTATAAGGCTTATGTAAGACCAGTAGTTGAGTATGGTGGTGAAGCACTTATAACAATCTCAGAGACAAATTTAAAAAAATTCGATATTTTCCAAAACCATATCCTGAGATTTATTACTGGTGGTACAAGATCTGTGCCAATTGCTGCTATGGAACTTCAATCTGGTTTGGAGCCTTTGTGTGACCGTAGATGGAGAATGGCCTTAAACCTTGCTGAAACAATCTCGAGAAGAAGGGACAATTTTCTGAATCATTACTGGCCAGCTGTGAAGAAGTTGAAAACGTAAAGAACTTTCCTTTCTTGTATAAGAGAACTACATGATACCCTTGACTTTTCTTCTTCAACTCACTTTCCCTTTCCAGACCCTTGGTGTCCATTGAAAAACTTTAAACTTGCTGAGAGATACTTGGACCTTGTCTCTGTTGTTAACAAGAAATCTTCTCTTGACTCTGAATTGAAATTTACTGCCTTGACTACTATACATAAACATTTCCCGAATGATTCTTGGCTCCATGTCTATACTGATGGTTTGGCTGAAAGGGCCATTAAAAACTCTGAAGCTGTCTCTTACTCTATAGACCTTACATTGTCTTGCGCCGTTTGCCATCCGCAACAACTTTGATGGTGAAATAGCCACCATTTCCTTAGCCTTAGACGAAATGGAACAGTGTGAAAAGGAAAATATTATTTTTTTTTTGTTGATTCCAGGGCGGCAATTATGACCTTAACAACTTTCAATCTCTGGGAATGTGAAGTTTTTAAGAATTGTATGGAAAAATAGATAAGCTACTGAACATCAAGAACTGCATTGCGCTGCAGTGGATTCCAAGCCACTGCGGGATATATGGAAATGAGTGGGCAGATTTATTGGCTAAGAATGGATCTCAAATGATGCAGCCGGATCCTACCTTGCCTGTGCGACATATAAAGCAATATATATCCTTCTCTATTAAAGCTAACCGTTTCAGTCTGTACAGGGAGAGAGTTTCTGGGAAAAAGTGGAACTCCCTGTTAAATAAGTCGGCAAGAATACCCAGTTCCTTGCATAGAGCAGATGGCTTGGCTTGCTTTAGACTTGCCATGGGTCATGATTACTTACAGAGTCACCTGTATCGAATGGGACTGACAGATACAGATGTCTGCCCTCTTTGCGACCATGACGTTCCCATGACTGGAGAGCACCTCAGCATATGCCCTGCTGTTCTTCATTGTTTTCCTTTATGTGTTACTGACAGGGCTTTTAGTGAATATTTTTATCGTTCTTCTTTGTATTGGGCTGCTCGTTGACCTATGACCGAGAGGTCAGAGATGGTCATAGGACAAAAAAAAAAAAAAGATTTGGTTACAAAGCTCCTTTGTTCCAGTTCTTTAATAACACTGTTCAGTATCCCGTTTAAATTTTCCAAAGAAACCTTATCTTCATCAACATCATCACGATCGCTAACTATGTAACCATCTTCCTATTGCTACAACAGAGCCCCCCCTTATGGGTGACTGCAACAGTCACCAGTGCTTCTTTCAGGCATACCTCCCAGGGGGGAAGAGACATTTTATGTTAATCTAGTTTCTATTTATATGACACACCATTTAGATATATTTATATAGGGCAAATAGAAACCCACCCGCCTAAAATTGTATTTGCTCTTCCCCCTCGGCCAAAAAGTCCTGAAAGAAACACTGAGAGTCACCACCCATAAATGGACTCTGTTGCAGGGGTTCATGAGGGCTCCATTTCCTCTTATAGGTGGCTACGGGACAATGGACACCACTAAAGTGGAAGGGCCCTGACAGCTAAATTTTCTATTGGGGCTGAAGAAAACATGAAAAATTTACAAAATATGAAAAAAGCAAATATGGAAGGGGGACTGTGATACATGTTTGAAGGGGGGTCAACAATTTCTGTGGGCGACCCAGGTAACAAGATAGAGATTTGAAAACACGTTTTACTGTTTGAAAATCAGACAGACGATAGAACAGGCCCTTCTTTATATTCTCCTTTTACCAATTACAGTAGTGGACCAATTATCCAGAATCCTCCGGACCAATAGCTTTCCAGATTTCTGATCTGTCGCGAAAATGGCCGCTTAACAGGGTATTACGTTGATTTGGTGCTGTTGTCTAATCACAGTATTACATTAAATTTTATATATTTTATTTATTTTCTAACATCTATACATTGTTATACACTCATGTCCAAAAGTTAAGCATAGTTGCTGTTTATGCCAAAATTTTAGGAAATCTACATCGGAATGGAAGGAAATGCGGTATGCGGATGTAATATGGCGATGAAGAAAATAATGCAAAACAAGGATAATAAGGACTTCATAATTATTCAAAGAAAAGGGTTGAAAGAAAAATGATCACATTACGTATGTCAACCTCAGTGAAACAGAATGATTAAAACAATGTGATGCTGTAGTTTAATACTGTGTGTGAGAACCTCGGGTAGCCACGCAGGCTGCACAACGATTTCCCATACTTTCAATGAGGGTTTGGATGAATTGTGTGCTTAAAGTGTTCCAAGCCTCAGGGAGAGCAGTTTTTAATCCCGGAACGGAGCTTGGTGGGTAGCGGAGGGCTGCAAGATGTCTCCCGAGCATATCCCACACATGCTTTATTGGATTCAGATCAAGACAGTTGACAGGCCACTGCATGTGTTAGATATCTTCAGTTTCAAAGAAGTCGTCAACTGAGGCCGTGCTGTTAGGAGGCACTTTATAATCCATGAATATGAAATCAGGACCAACAGCACCTCAAAGTAATCAAACGGTAGGCTCAATGACGTCATCTCTGTATCTTTGACCGGTAACCAACCCTGTGTCAAGGATGTGTAGGTCCCTGCGGCCATCCATCATGATGCCTGCCCAGACCATAACTCCCCCAAACTGAAAATGATATCTTTCCGTGATATTTCCAGGATGAAAATGCATTCCATGTTCTCTCCAGATCATGGTATGACGAGACTCAGTTTGCAGGCTAAACCTGGACTCGACACTGAACATGACATTGCCCTACTATTTTCCACTGCACTGCCGATGTTCCAAATTCCACTGTAAACACATGCGTTTCTGTGCAGACGTCAGGAGGATGTAAATTGCTGGTCGTCTGACATAGAGACCAACGTGTCTGAGTCTTCTGTAGATAGTTTGTTTCGAAAGAGTGACTCTTGTGGCAGCTGTCAGGGTTCAACCCAATTGTCTGGCAGAACTGTTCCTCTGACGTTGCGCAGTTATCGCCAAATATCGATCTTGCCAAGCGGTTGTTATTTTTGGCTGACCTGGTACTTGTCGTCAGGTAACATCTCCAGTGGTTTGGAACCTCTGCCACAGTCTGAAGATCACACACTGAGGCACATTCAGAATTCAAGACGCTTCAGTTTGGGATCGACCGGATTCCAGCATTCCAATAATTCGTCCCTTCAAAAACATGTCCAGTTGGCATCTTTGTGACATCTTTCGTCCTTTTTGATTGTTAACAACGCTCTGTACCACAGCAGTTGCAAAATTCTGCCTCAACTGACCATTTCGCTTTTATACTCATTCTGACGTGTGCCGGTTCTTTGTGCATGTCAACGTTGACTGAACTGTTTTATATATGCACAATGATTTACCTTCATCCCATAATTCTCCACAACTGATTGCGAACCATTGTATCCATATTAACTCTGAATTTTGCGCATTTTTTGAATTATGCTTAACTTTTGTACATGAGTGTATTTAAAAAAGTTAATGTCTCTGAAAAGAGGAAACACTTTATTAAGAATAGTCAAATATGTGAAAATACTGCAGTAGATACAATATATAGCTTTTCTTATAAAAAAAATACCTCTTCTCGTAATGATTTTCTTAAAATATGATGAGTCATTATTGGGCAGCTGCGCTGGGAGGGGGTGGGGCATTGAAGTCGAAGAAAGGAATGTGCCATGCTCGCGAATACAGCTGACCCTTTTGAGAGGCCAGTGTCAGTGTGCTAATGACCTTGTGCTTTGCAATGGGATCTAAGTTATTTATGATAAATATTCTTTACAAATAAAAAGAGCAAAATATAGTTGATATAAATCTGAAAGTTAATATTTTCACTAATGAGAATAACAGTGCTGTTGCGAGGAGGTTAAATTTGGGCAAAAAACCTGTCAGATATTTCAGGGGGAGGGGAGTTCTACAGACGAAGCAATCCATTGAAGAATGGGATCCATACTACATATGTGCCAACTCTACTGAATTTGGCGGGAGACTCCCAATTTTTGGGTGTTTCTCCTGATTTCCCGCTTTTGAAGACACCTCTCCCGATTTTAACGATTTTTTGAAAAAATCCCTACATTTAGGGATAATATCCTAAAAAATTCCCTATAAAAGGGATTTTTTAGCTAAGTGGGAAATTTTTCTCTATTTGATCAAAAGTACGTCCATAAGATTACAGATGCAGACGTACCAACTCTCCGGATTTTTCATTACTTCTCCAGCCTCTGGATTACTAACGAAATTCTCCGGCTTTTTTTTGTTTTAAATTTATCAATTAACCAGACATGGTATAATTCCTCGGAAACACTGATTTTCCTCTTTTTTAGCACTGATTTCTACCATTCCCAGGATCGTAGTAAATCCATAATAAAATGCAGGGTAATGCCAATCAAATTAACGGAAATTTATGGCCGCGTGTAATGTAAATTAAGATCTCGATTGCTTATTTTATGAAAGTAATAAATATACTTCTGAAAAGGTTGTCTAATTCAGCATAAATCGCTAAAATATTATTTTGCTCATTAATTTCGCATAAACACTGCGATTGCGCAATTCAGTTTGTTCTCATGAATCGCAGAGAGTGCAATAGTATCTTTTTCCATCCATCTCAATCTTCTACATATTGCATTTTTGATTGACTAAACTAGCTTATTTACATATTCTGATTAATTATTATGGTTGATTTCTTAATTATTTTCGCATAAACAGTGTGATTGCGCAATTCAGTTACTTCGCGTGAATTGCCGAGAGTACGTTGTTAGTATCTTTGCCCATCCAACTCCATCATTTAAATGTTGCATATTAGATCGACTAAACTAGCTTATTTTCATATTCTGATTAATTATTACTGTTAATTTCTTAATTATTTTCACATAAACAGTGCGATTACTCAATTTAGTTACATCATATGAATTGCCGAGAGTACATTAGTATCTTTTTCCATCCATCTCCATCATTTAAATGTTGCATATTAGATCGACTAAACTAGCTTATTTTTATATTATGGCTAATTATTAAGGTTAATTTTTTAATTATATTTGCATAATACAAATTTTTCTATTTTGAAAAATGGGTAGTATGAACTCTGTGAAGGGATATTTTCTAAAAAGTGGTATTAAAGCAATGATTTAGGCAAATAAAAAGGAAACCATTTTGGCAGGAATGTAATTCAGTGCTATATATATATATTAAAGATTAATATTTATTACTTTCTTTAGTGAAAACCTGTGTTTTACCAAACATTATTTGTTTTCATTATAAAGTAATTTTCACCACATAAAACCTTTATATATTTTTTGTTTTATAATTTATTGTCCTTAAATTTTATGAAATTGGTGTCCTAAGTTATCTTATTCTACCAGTATTATGCCTGATATTTAATGCAGTATTTTTTTCTTGGAGGGGGGGGGGGGGCATTAAGATTTAATAAATAATCAAGAATTAATATTATATTAAGGTTTTTTTTTTGTTACTAGCACTGTTTTAATTCAAAAGGTAGGATTTTTTTTTTCAGATAAGTTTAAAGCATAATGTACTTAAATGGTATACAGTATTTTAATGTTTTAAGCAAATATTAAATGTTATAAGTAAACAATATATTTGCGACAAAATAGTCTCCTGCTTTTTCTGTTTGGAAAGTTGGCATGTCTAGTGTATTTATAAATATGTATATAATTCAAATTTAGGGGGGGAGGAAATGGAAATGAGAAAAATCCCTATTTTTCCCTAAATGTATGTTATTTTTATAGTGCAACATTTGTTATGACATTGAAACATGCGCTTTAAGAAATCTACTGAATTTTCTTCAGTGAGAGTTGGCAGGTATGCATACTATAATGAAGTGAATAAAAAAATTTGTTGAGCATTTTGCACTTGGGGAAGGGTTAATGTCAACATGATTCGTGCTCCATCTACAAGCCGATTGTCCATTTTTATATATGGTGTAAAAATCGACTCCTGCATTTTTATGTCATTTTGGGGGTTCAGATAGTTGACTTATATACCTAAACGATATTTGTTTATAAAATATAATTGAATATAAATAATCTTATCTTGTTATTTTAAATCTGCAACTTTGGCAGTCCAATAAAATAACTAAAAAAATTTGAAAAATATCCAGATTTTTGGAGGTTTCCGGAATTTGGATGTTTGGATTTTCGAGGTTATTCTGTATTTGTCTTGTATCACAAAACCACTATACACATTTGAAGGAAAAGAAATATTTTATTTATATTAAAGGAAATTAGTAACTTCTATTGAAAACATATGCACACACAAAAAAATTATTTAATTAATTTACCGGATTTCTGGATGCTGGATAATGGGTCCATTACTGCATAATCACCTACGTAATTATATCAATGTCTAGAGCATTTCGTTTCTTCCAACCCACCCTCTTTCCTCCTAGTGTATCATGGAACAATACAAGTAAAGAGCTATTGTTTATGGGCAGGAGCATTCCTTCTAAAACGATTATCAGGTGATTGGCGACCTTTGAGAGGGTGGTTAGTTCTTTAGCATTTTCAGAGAAGGGAGATTATTTATGTTCCTGTTCTTACAGTGTTAAAATGGTTCAGCTATATTTCATAGTTTATGAGCGAATAGTTAGATAATCAAGTGCCTGTCCCTTCTTTTTTTTTAAACAGTTTGTGCTAGTGTCCGGATTTTGGATAATTCCGAACTTCGAATGTTCGGATTTGGGACGTTATACTGTATTGAGAAAGTATGGTTTTCACAAAAATTTTCGATTTTGATGCCGGTATATGTTTTAAGAACTCCTGAACACGTTTTGACTATTTTTGGAGTGATGTCCATCTGATCTCTGTAGTCGATTTCTTATGTTCACGATACCACCCTATATATTAATGGATTTTCACGAAACTTTATTTCTGTCTTTGTTATAAAAAAATCTAGAACTAGATACAAATTTTTTAAATTGGAGCAAAATCTTTTAATTTTATATTTTTCCAGTATGTCAGCATAGGACAAAATTTGACATATTCATGCATAAAAGAGTTTATTTATGGCTCAATGATCATGAGACTTAATAGTTTTAAACATTCTTGTGAAAAAATAGCAGCAATGTAAATTTTTTTGTTTGTAACGTCATTAGCCCCCACCCCAAGGAGGGAAGTTATCCCCCCTCAGGAGAGGAGGGTACATTTTCAAGTATGGTATCAATTGCAAGATTTTTTAAAGCCCTTTAAAGTTCGCATGCTATAGTTGTAATCATTTGGACCCATGATACCGATTTTTTAAATTTTTCCTTGTAAAATTTGAAAAAAAAAAAAATCTGGTATGAGAAGGTCGAGTTAGGCTTCATTCTAGATAGTTTTTTTTTTTTGTAATAAATAATATTTTTTAATTGGTTAACTTGACTTATTATTATTTTTACTAAACATAGTGTTTTATAGTGTATTTAGTTGATATTAAGTTTGACTAAATAGGATTTTATGGTGTATTTAGTTGATATTAAATTCAAATTTTATCCAAACTCTCTACAATCCGGAATTGACAAACTCTGGATTTTTGAGGTTGTACTGTATATACAGATAAAATTGTATACAAATATAGAAAATTTTAAATGGGTTTTTTTCCACTGTCATGTATTCGTAGTAAATATCAATTAAATCTAAAATTATTTTTTTCAATTGGTGTTAAAATAGCAATGTGCAGTACCTGGAATTTTGATGAAAATAACAGGGAAAACTAGGGAAACTCAGGGAATTTCATTGTGAAAAATTGGTATGAACCCTGTGTTCTATTGAGAGGAATTAAAATTACAAACTTCTAATTTTATGAATTTTATAGCTATTACAGACATGCCAACTCTCCGGATTTTTCATTAATTCTCTGGCCTCTGGATTACTAACGAAATTCTCTGGCTTTTTTGTTTGAAATTTATCAATTACCCAAACATGGTATAATTCCTCAGAAACACAGATTTCTGCTTTTTTAGCACCGATTTCAACCATTCCCGGGATCGTAGCAAATCTATAATAAAAAAAAAATTTGGGGGGGGGGGGGGGGACTGTTTTTTGTTCCGAAGCCAAATCGGGACCAGGGAAATGACGCCTTTAATCAATATTGATGGCGATCTTTGACAGCAACAGCCAGAAGCTCGGGACCATAGTGTAGCACCTCGGAAGTATTTCGGAGGAAAAGAGGTCAGTTTGCTCCTTGATGGTAACACACTAAGGAGAAATGTATGGATTTCGGACACTGATAGGACAGAGATGGGTAGTAGAAATTCGATATGCAAAATGAGGTGAGGCGTGTAGTGTGCTGTCTTGCAGGAGCAATTATAGCTCTTTGTGCATTTCGTTATGAGTCAGGGTTGTTTATTTCCTTTCTTCCAATCTGGCCCGGCGTCTTGGAAAAATGGAATGCACAGCTGTTTTGATACCATGCCTGGTTTTCATTTTCTGATGTTCCTATTTTGTTTCAATTTCTTCAGATATGATAAGCAAGTGTTTTGTTTCAACAATTTTTTATTTCAACCATCTTTTTCATGAACTTTTGTTTATTGAAACTTATATTTTTAGTTCAGTTTTTAGATTTTTATTTAAGTCGTTTATGTGACAATTAGAATGGCGAATATTGTTTATGATAGTCTGAAATTATGTGACATTGATCATCTAGAACAGTGTTTTTCAAATTTTTTGAGTCGTGGAACCGTATTGAACTTCAGCTTGTCGGCAGAACTCTAAAATAAGAAAAATTCATTGTGGTCCAAATTATGCATTCAAAAGAAACTATTACATTCTATTACTATCACACGGAATTCCACGGAACACACTTTAAAAAATGCAGATCTAGAAAAAAATTAATTTAGTGGTTAACAGAGTCTGTAAAATTGAAACTTGATGATTAGGATTTACTTTGAGATTTAATGTTTTATTCAAAAATTTTGTATATTGATATTTAATGTATTATTGAAGAATATTTTATATTGATATTTCAGAGCTCATACTTGTTCTGAAAAAATATTTGTGTTCTGAAATGTCTTTATTTTTTATGTATTTCAAAAGTAGAAATGCCGATTACTATGGATTCTCCGTAGTTCCTTACGGGAAACATCCTCATCTTATACTACGGATTACAGAATTTGCATGGTTTTCAATAGAAAATTGCCTTCTGTCTAGGCCAATGTAAATTTACAGCCACATGCACTGTAATGGCAATCAAATTAATGGAGATTTACTGCCGCGTGTAATGTAAATTAAGATCGCTATTGCTTGTTTTATGAAAGTAATAAATATACTTCTTCAAAGGTTGTCTAATTCAACATAAATCATTAAAATGTAATTTTCTTCATTAATTTTGCATAAACAGTGTGATTGCGCAATTCAGTTTGTTCCCATGAATCGCCGAGAGTACAATAGCATCTTTTTCCATCCATCTCAATCTTCTAACTATTGCATTTTTGGTTGACTAAACTAGCTTATTTTCATATTCTGATTAATTATTATGGTTACTTTCTTAATTATTTTTGCATAAACCGTGCAATTGCGCAATTCAGTTAGTTCTCGTGAATTGCTGAAAGTACGTTAGCATCTTTTTCTACCCATCTCCATCTTTTAAATGTTGAATATCAGATCGACTAAACTAGCTTATTTTCATATGGCTAAATATTAAGGTTAATTTTTTAATTATATTTGCAAAATACAAACTTTTCTGTTTTGAAAAATGGGTATGAACTCTGAAGGGATATTTTCCAAAAAGTGGTATTAAAGCAATGATTTAGGTAAATAAAAAGGAAACCATTTTAGCAGGAATATAATTCATTGCTATTTTTTTTTTATTAGAGATCAATATTTGTTATTCTCTTTAGTGAAAACCTGTGTTTTACCAAACATAACTATTTATTTTCATTATAAAGTAATTTTAATAAAACCTTTATACATTTAATGAAACCTTTATACATTTTTTGTTTTATAATTTATTGTCCTGAAATTTTGTAAAATTGGTGTCCTGAATTTTCATATTCTACCATTACTACACCTGATATTTAATGCAGTATTTTTTGGGGGGGGAGAGGGGGCATTAAGATTTAATAAATTAATCAAGAATTAATATCAAGTTTTTTTTTATGATTTGTTACTAACGCTATTTTAATTCAAAAGATAGTTTATGAAATTTTTTTTCAGATAAGTTTAAAGAATAATGCACTTAAATGGTACAGTATTAATATAATTTTAAACAAATATTAAGTCTCATAAGTAAACAATATATTTGTGACAAAATAGTCTCCTGCTTTTTCTGTTTGGGAAGTTGGCACGTCTGCTATTACTTCAATAAATAAAACTGCTGCTTATGAACAAAATTTTCTAATACTTCCTTTAAAAAAGCAGGCATATGAAAATTAGGTGACTATAATTGTTTTGAAGGAGTTTTTATTCCCCTTCCTCAGGTCAAACAATGTATTTTCTTAACAGCTGTTAAGTAAGAACTATCCAAAGTTTTAAACAGTGTTAACTGCTAAACGCCTAAGACATTCTTTTTGAGCCAAAAAAAATTTTGTTTTGCTTTAGATATCCTTCAGTAGGCACAATAAGCTTAGTAATATAAAGGCATCTTAACTGAGCAAAATATAAACTTAAATTTAAAACATCTTTTTGATCATAAATTAAAAACTTCCTTGAAGAAAGCAGGCATATGTCAATTAGGAGATGATAATTGTTTCAAGGGCATTTTAAGCCTCTTCAGGCCAAAAGAACAAACAGCATGTGCTTATTTATGATCGCTAAAAATGAACTGTTTTTTATTAACACTTTACAACAAAGTTGAAAAGTGTTTATGACTTTGTTCATTCTGTCTGTCTGTCTGTCAGCACGATAACTGCCGTAAAAATGACTTAATCAAAATAAAATTTTAGTATGTTGTTCAGACGGTCTGTAGGACCTATGAAAATATAAATCAATAATATCACCCAATTAGTTTTGGATTGAACCCGGGTTGAAAAAATGAAATGCATTAAGCCCTATGGGACCTAATTTTTCAAACATTTTTTAAGCGGATTTAAAATTCATAAATTGCTTCGAAAATTTTAGGTAATATTCAAATTGTTCCATAAAATATATAAAAAGAAATTTAGCGAAATATATTCAGTAGTTTTTTAAATAAAAATTAAAATAATAATAACACATCTTGTATGAAGCGATCACGTGACCATGATATGAAAATATCACGTGACCCACTTCAAAATGATATATGGCATCCATCTTGTCTCAAAATCGTGATTTTTAAAGTTATTTTTAATTCATATTGAGTGTTGTATCCGTCCTAAAATCTCTTTATTTTTGCATAAATTCTGTGCATCTTCATACTGAAATAACACAATTACAATATATTTGAGTTTAAATGCTCATCCAAATTTGATTATTTCTACAACGAAGCCTATTTTAAACGAAGCCTATGTAAAATGCAAACAGCAAAATATGTAGAATGAGTTGTATTAGAATTGCTGTATTTCTTTAACACAAAATCATTTAGTTCATGGAGTCTGCATAGCTGATATGAATCAAATATTCATTGATTTTACAAACAGAAGGACGATTTTTTTCGATGAAGTTTTACGCATAGAGTTTAATTACGTGTAGTTCCATGGTCTTAATTTTTCAATAAAATAAATTATTATAGTATTCTGATGAATGTTATGAATGAAATGCTGTTTTTATAGAGATCCAGGCGTGTTATTTTTTCTATGACGTCATTTGAATGAATTTCAGTTGTTTACAATGAAGTTTTCAAATATAATAAATTATCGTAGTATTATGATAGTTTTAAAAATATTTCTGAGGAATGTATCGCATTTTAGAGATGTTTAAACCATGCAATTTATAATTCAATGACGTTATTTTAATGAAGTTCATTTTTTTCGATGAAGGTTTAAGTTTTCAAATATAATAAATTAATGTAGTATTATGATAAGTTTTAAAATATTACCGAGGAATGTATTGCATTTTAGACATGTTTAAATAAAATTGCATTGAAGTTGGAAAGTGTTTCATAATCAATGCTTTAAGCATGATTGATCTTTCTTGTTTTACTTTTATTTTCAACATAAATAGACTTATCAAGCAACACTATGTGTCCCCACCCTTTTTTGTCAGCTTTGGTAATAACCAAATCAGGATTACATTTCAGCTCTTTTAGCACTTGTTGCTTGTTCCTAGTGAGGTTGGAATGATAATGATGGTTAGTTGCTTGATTTTCTTACAAACAGCAGTTAAATTTATTATGATATTTTTGATCCTCCATTAAAGTATGTGATGATAGATTGATAACTCAATCTTGCTTTATAGAAGGGGGGGGGGGATTTATTGGAAGGATTTTCTTTTTGAGAAGCAGACATGATACATCCCTCCACCAGAAAAAACTGAACTTTTTAAGACGTCAAGTGCACCAAGTTTGAACTTGTGCAAACACACTGTATACTACCAGTAGAAACTTAATATGGTAAATTAAACTATGCATAGATTGAAATTAATTTAAGTATTCAAATTATGGAATATTTAACAAAAATACAACAAATTATGGACTCATTCATTCATTGCATTAAAAAATATTGCAAGACTTATTTTTCCAAAAGTCCTTTAAATATTTTGGGTCATTCCATATGGGGACACCTGATGAGTGTTGTTGCTCTATAGTCACAGATTTTTTTTTTAATTTTTACCAGGGATACATATGGTAATAAAAACCTCAAATCTGAACTTGTATATATCCCAATAATGACCCATATACAGACATTTAAAAAATGCCCATTTTTGCCAAATGGTGGCCATCTTGGATTTTGCACTAATGTTTAAAAATGTAATAGCATGAGAACTAATGGCTCAAATGAAATAATTCTGGTACCAATTTAAAGCTATTTATATCAGGAATATAAGTGCCATATCAAAACAATAAAAAAGATATATTTTAATATTATTACATGAAAATTGCAAAAATCACCTTTGGATTGATAAACAACTTTAATGGGCTATAAAAAAATGCCCCTAATATTTTTTCTGAAACTTGGTACAAATACGAACCAATATGTGTGCTTTAAGTACAAAAAAAATTACAAAGGTAATATTTCTTATTACAGAGAAAAATAGCTTTAAAACATATATACATTTAGTTAACATTTAACAATCAATGCTTTAATCATTTAAAAAAGTATATTTAAAAACAAAAAATGAACAAAAATGAAACATAGGCATTTTTTACACACTAACTAGTCTAAATGTTATAGGCATAGGAAATCAGTGTAAAATTTCTGGGGTCTGAAACATTCTAATAAAAATCTTCCTAAAAACCATACAGTTATCTCTCTTGTATTTTATTTTCTTATTTCAAATTATAAAAATGTATTTTCTATATTCAGTAGAGCTGAAGGTATCCATTTTTTCTTAGTGGCCACTGGCTTCTAAACCAATTTCATCTAAGAGGCAGTACAATAATCTTTGGCATATTGGTTATAAATGACAACTATCACATAATACTGAAGCTTTACAGCATACATATAGTTAATTCCACAAAAAATAATTTCTCAGTTTATTCACAATTTTCCGTTTACTACCTCCTCAACAATTTTTTATTGTACCATGCATAACCACGGCGACAGATGATTCTGTGATGATTTTCTGAAAGGTTGCTAGGATTGTTTCCCACTACAAATGTGTAGAGAAGATTATTAAATAATGTTTACTACAATTCGCTAGCATGTATATAACTAGCAATGCCCAAATGTGTCTCCTTAGAAGTAACATAGATAGAAAAGTTTTGATTAAGATAAGTTTTGATTTGATAAAGGTTCACTCATGGCTTACTCATCAGTTAACATAGCCTTTCTTTTCCGATTTCTGCCTCCTCAACAATTTTTTATTGAACCATTGTGTAACCACAGTGGTAGACAATAATTTTCTGAAAGGTTTCTGAGCATGCTTCTTGATACAAATGCCTTCAGCCAAAAGTGCAGAGAAGATTATTAACCCTCTGACTGCTCAATTTTGAGACCAAAACCACTTCAAAAATTGCGTATTTTTTTATTTTTATATTTCAAATCTATCTATATTTGGGAACTAAAATGTGCAATGTTTTTTTGCAACAGAGATTTTTTTTTATATAGAATTCATCCATGAGAAAATGTAATCTTAGAAAACTCAATTTCAGGCATTTTCACATAAAAACGATAATTTGAAAATAATTCTCGATTAAATGACAGATACATTTCTATTTATTACATAAAAAAACAAAAGTAAAATGTATACACTAAAGAAAATATAATATACTAACACAAAATATCCTAGAAATGCAGTTTAGTATGGTAAATCTCAAAACATGGTTCAAGGCAAAGTTCAACTTCACATTCTTTGCACCAAATTAGAGTCTCTTTGTGAATTTTTTGCCAGTGTTCATATTTTTGGAGCAACAAACAGCACACTGTCTGCAAGGCTCTTTCTTTATTGGGTTAGGAGGTATATGGCTTGCAAAATGACGAGCTGTCAATCTCAAAGAGTTTAGAGTAGAACTAGGTCTTCCAGGTGTACCACTCATTTCTCCATCTGAATACTTTTGGAAACTTTGTTCAATCATTTGCAAACGAAATTCCAGAAGCTTTATCTTTTGCATTGGGGTTTTCTTTTTATAAAGAACATAAGCATTCCATAGCGATTGATCCAAGAACTGTCTGAAAATTTATATATAATACTTTCCCTGTTGTTTTCTGAGAGTAGGGTAGTATAACAGTTCTTGGTTTCATAAATCGACACCACCCATTGTATTATTATAGTCACAAACAACAACTGGTTTCATAACAGTCTTGTTACATTTACATTTCACTAAACATGAACTTGCATCATGGGCGGTGCTCATGAGACATACACTCTTCTTGTCCTGCCATTTCAGGGCCATAACTTTACCCCTTTGAAATGCAACAACTTCACCCTTGGGGATTTTTTCTTTAGAAAAATTGGGAGGAAGGTCTTTTCTGATTTTGTTTAATGTTCCAGTGTGTTAAGTGTCTGTTTTTGCTGCAACTAAGATATCTGCCAACTGTGGAGACATGTAGAAATTGTCCATTGTGACACAGTAGCCTTTTTCCAAGAACCAATCCATCAAGTATAAAACAATTTTAGTGAAAACTGGATAGTTCTCATATTTAGGATTATACACTGTCCGTTCACCTGTGTATCAGGAAATCTGAAATATACCCTGTTTCTGCTTCACAAAGGACAAAAACTTTAGGCCAAATCTTGCTCTTTTTTTGGCAATATACATTTTCCAGCTGAGCCTGCCCTTAAAGCGCATCAAACTCTCATCTAAACTCAGATGCTTAGCTGGTAGATAGACTTCTTGAAATTTGCTTCGAATATGTTCCATTATGTCATAAATTTCATTCAATTTTGGCCATGGGTGGTTGTTTTTATCAAATTCTTCATTATTGGCAAAATGAAGAAACTTCATTAGCAAAATAAACCTATTTCTTCCAATTACTTTTGAAAAAATTGACGTTTGTAATATTTGACATTTTGACCAATAATATTCCTGTTGTGGCTTTTTTATAACTCCTTGGAGTAATAAAACTGAAAAACATAATCTGACTTCTTTCACATTGGTTTCTGTCCATTTTTTCCAACGTGATCTATCTTGAGCAACAGCTTTCTTGATAAATTGTTCAGTGTATCTGTTTGTTTCCTGGACTATCATTGCAATATTCGATCATCAAAAAATATTTCAAAATAATCCAAAATACTTGCATTGTTATCCATATTCCTGGAATACCACAAAACGAAAATGAGGCAGGAGGTGGGGGAATGTTTTTCATATTTATTTTGCACCACTGTCTAACGTTTTGCAGGGATATTGAATCATCTTTAGATCCATCACTATCTGGAGAGGAATCCTTGAAATCTATATCACTATCACTATCTTCAAAACAACTAATATCGCTTTCAGAATCCAGCAAATCATCAGGATTATAACTTGTTTCCCTTACTGAATGTTTTCTGCCAGCCATTTCTGATTAGAACGATAAAGAGAATGAGCACGTAAAACTTGCTAATGAACATTACTCAAACACAATAATTCAGTGGACAACTATCACCATCTGTTGGTCAAAACCTGATTCAAAGGCTAAATATTGTATATAAAACCTTTTCACCAGTTAAATGGGGAAAACATGAGATGCGCTTTAAAGTAAAAGGAAAGAACTCATACCTGCAGAAATCATGGGATGACCAAATTTTGTACATTCACACTGCCCGCAATAATCGCGGGATAGGCAGTCAGAGGGTTAAATGATGTTTATTGCAATTCACCAGCAAAGATATAACTAGCAATGCACAAATATGTCCCCTTAAAAGTACGATAGATAGAAAAGTCTTGATTAAGGTATGGGTGTGTGTAAAGTATTTGTATAATTCTATTCTCTCTTATCCATGATTACAATTTGTTATTTTGTAGTTGATACAATTTTTGTCTATTCCCTATAGAACAATTTTTTTCACTCTGTTCAAATTAATGTAAATTATTTATTATTTCACGATCATTCTTTTATTATGATTTTCAGAAAAGTGTATAAAATATTTATTAACATGTGTATCGTAATTTTTTTTTTTTAAATATTTATAAAGGTTGCTAGTTATAAATTTTGGCTGACATAAGTTTTATACATAATTTTACTGCAATTATAAATTTATTATACATTATAATAGCAATCTAATTAGTATCGGATCATATCAGTTCTTTGATAACCCATTAGTATTGGTTATTTGGTATTGGTTCTTTTTGGGTTTCATGACATCTGATGACTGTATTGTTTATGATTTAACCAAGGCAACCATCACAAAAGAGAAAATAATGCTGGATTTCGGTATTTTTTGTGTATGCATTTTACTTTTGGATTCTAATATGATTTTTTTTCCCCTTACAGATATTACAGACATTCAGCATGTTGTAAATTTTGACTTTCCCGAAAATATAGAAAACTATATTCACCGTATTGGACGTACAGCTCGGGGCTCAGGTTCTGGAGTTTCTCATTCTTTCTTTACATCTGAAAATGCTGGTTTAGTGAAAGGACTTGTGTCTGTTTTAAAGAAAACTAATCAATTTATTAATCCTGAAATTTTTTCAGTTCAAGTAAATAAAAAGGCTCCTATGAAATTTCGAAACAATCTGTATAGAGGTAGAATTCACAGATATATGTAGTTTTATACCTTAATAAATTATAGTTTCATCAAAATTTAATAATTATAGTTTTGTGTTTCCTTAAAACTTAAGGCATTATTCAGTTTCACTAATAAAAATTAAATGATTATAACTAAATAGGAAACATCATTAAAATACAATATCGAAGTACTATTTTGCTGTGCTTATTGATAAAATACTTCTATTGGGGAGCATTTTGTATATGTAATATAAGTTTGTGCTAAATAGCCTTTTGTCACATGGGCATTGTAAGCAGTAGCATAACATGAGCTCACAGGACCTGCAATACAGGGGGCCCTCAAAAGGGAATAAAAATCACTTTAAAGATTACTAAAATAATGGAAAGAGGCCTATAATTAAATCTTGTGGAAGGTCTCCAGCTTAATATATTATGCCACTAATTAACAAAAACTTTAAATGTTGTGTACTCAATTGTAGAATCAAATTAAAGTAATTAGATTTAATGTTGGCTGCTACCAATGTGGAAAAGGAAGTAAAATTATCTATAACCCCTAACCATCAATTAATGTGAGCTGAAAAGGAAGGCTGGGGGGAACACATGTTAAAGGAATTACTAAACTTTAGAGGGAAAACAAACTTAATTTTTTGAGATGTTGATTATTTTGTAATTATAACATTAGACTACTCTCCAGGGTACTTAAGAAACTCAAGGAAAGATATAAAATAAAAAGGCAAGAGCTCTGATGCAAAAGTGGCAATCGGGTAAAAAATAAACACTGTATAAAAGACCTCCATTAAATAGGAGAATTAACAAGTGATCATATATAACCTTGAGTAAAACATTTGATTTAATTATTCCACCTCTTAAGGAGGGCCAAGAAGTACTGAATAAATAACTTTCTCCCATTAAGTGGCAGTGGAAACATGTGGCCCTGGTCATTAAAGGGAAGAAAGATTCATTAAAAAGTTTTTGCCACTTATCTGGGCACACCTGACCACTATGAGGTTAGGCTTGGCTCCTTTTCATTCCTAGCAACATGAGCCATTGGAAATTTCAGGCATGCTGGGGAAAAGTGCAACTACCCACTGGACATTAACAAAGTCTTGTGGACAGAAGTCGCATGCTCAAGAAAAGTCTAATCATCTCGTAGGTTCATGTATTCAAGATCTCCCAAGCAGCAAAATTATTTCAATGACTGAGAAATGGGGAATGTGAAACGAAGTATCAACACAAAACGGCTCAATCCATGCAAAGATGAGCGTCCCAAGGGTTAATAATTTTACTCTAATTACCTTTCATGCATGCTGATCACTTATTAGTTTATTTACATACATTTATTTTTCTTTAAAATGTAATAAAGGGAGCTTAAAATTATTAAATCACAAAAATCGATATGACAGTGCCACAACATAGAAATTGAACACTTTTCTCCAGAATGTGGAATATTCTTTTCTAAACTGGGGTTGATTTGCATTTCTATGTTCCATCTTATTGACAATACACGTCCTATGTTCTTAAGTAATTATTCTGAAATTTTACAGAAACTAAAAAAGAACTAAATTCTTCTCATAGTGATGGCAGGAAATCTATAATTTACAAAGCAAATTTAGGACTACATAACAATCTAATAAAAAAGGAATAATTGTTTTAAAAAATAATTGGTAACATGAAAATATTTATTAAACTTTTTCAAGATGTACCCTAAACTAAGAGAAAAATTAAAGGCATTATCATTAAAAAATAAGACAGAAAATTTGTTTTTATTAGCACAACACAAAAAATGATGTGGATAACATATGACTTCCTTATACAGGGTGATCGGAAAATGTCTGGCCAAATTTTTAAAGGGGGTTAGAGGGGACGAATATAAAAAGATTCGCAGTACAATGCGTGTCCGGAAACGCTGCGTGAAGGTTGTAGAGGACGCTGTGTAGGGCAGTCGAAACAAGTCGGCAATGCGGGAAGCTGTCATTCCCCGCTGTGATGTGAACTGCTAGCCCTTGTGCCTCAGTGCATCCGGAGACGTATCTGGTTCCAGCATGATGGAGCGCCATCACACTTTAGCCATGATGTCAGGAATTACCTGGACGCTACTTATTGGCATCAGTAGATTGGTCGAGGTGGACCTGTTTCCTGACCGCCACGACCACCAGATCTGTCCTGCTTGGATTTCTTTCTGTGGGGCCACTTGAAAAGCATCATCTACGATATCCCTGTGGACTCCACCAACGATCTCGTCGCCAGATTGGCTGTTGCTGCTGGAGATGTGCAGGACATGACTGATGTTTTTGCTAAGGTACGCAGTTTATGCGGTGGCGATGTGAAGCATGTATTATGGTTGGTAGTCGCTCTTTCGAGCATTTGCTGTGACACGTTGATTTAATAAAGAGCTTGTTACATTTGTTTGTGTCTCTTTCCTTTTACCTTTCCACTTTCTTTACTCTCCAGGGCTTTTCCGCTGCGTTTCTGGACACGCATTGTACTGCGAATCTTTTTATATTCGTCCCCTCTAACCCCCTTTAAAATTTGGCCAGACATTTTCCGATCACCCTGTATAATACAATGAATTTACATCTTTTACAGTGAAAAAATGATGTATAAGATCTATGGCACAGTGTTTTCAACGCTGAATTGTACATTTTGCACTTTTCTGGATGACAGCATGCAAAACTATTTCGAAGTACCCAATTAACTTATATTTCACACAACTATAAATTAACAATTATCATTATTGATAGCATCCTCAATAAGCAATACAGTCCATATAATAAAATATTTTAATAATTCATTCATCAATTAGGCATCATTTCACTAGATTATTCACCAAGTTCCTTAAACGTATTGTTAAGAGTTACAGACAAGCAGAGAGAAGGGCATTTGTTATATACTAGAAGGTATGTCTGTCATATGACAGAATTCAAAATTTGCAATGCATTACTGCCCATTTAGCATCAATTTTATTAATTTGGCAACATTTAAAAAAGGCATCAAATTGACAATTGTAACAGTATAAATTAACCTCAATGGCCAAGTTAACATATTTATATTATAAGTTTGCAAAAAAAAAAGTTGGCATTGGGAATTACAGGAGTCGTGTGACGAGTGTGTAGCAGGCGGTAACTGATGTTTTTTGATGCGATGTAAAAGAAAGCAATGAAGTTGCTTTCCGGGGTATTACGTTATTATTGTAGGTTATTTTTATTAGTTTATAAGATTACAATATCAGTAGTGGTATTGTTAAATGATATTTGAATGTATTTTTTTTTATAAAAGTGTACACTCAAACCTGTTTTTGTGCGGTCTTTTTTTGTGCGATTTTTTTTTTGTGCGGTATATGAAAATTTCAATCAAATTGGAACATGACAGCAGATAAAATCTATGCAGAACTCCAACTTTGCCATAAATTAGAATGTCATTTTCTTGCAATCGATGCCAATTCTGAAAGAACTTCAAAATTCCAAAAGGAGCTTCAATCTTGTATATCTGGCTACCGAGACATATACAAGCGTCTAGTGAAACAACAGTCGTCGCAAAAACTGATCACCGACTATATGGTAACTGAAAAAAAGTCAACTCTAAACGAGTGCGAGGTAGTATCTTCAAGTCACGAAAGTGATTTTGAACCAGTTTACCACAAGAAAGTTCACGTATTGTCAGACTACGAAGGATAATGGTTATATGTTTTGAAAAGTTTTGTATGTGTAAAATAAGTACATATGTAAATAAAATATTTAAAAATATTCGCATGTGTATTTTCTAAATCAGATTCCAAAAGGTTTGGCGAGATTCCAAGTAGCTGCCAAGCCTCGTGTCTTGATTTCGTTTAAAAAAGCAATTCTTAGTTATTTCATAAGGTTTTGAGTTATTTTCTATGTGAGACTTTTTTTATGCAGTCCCTATTCACCGCATAAAAAAAATACTTTTTAATTGTGTTGCGAAAACTATTTTTTATAGCTACTCGTGAAGTTTTGTGCGATTTTTTTTTTATACGTTTTCTTTTATGCTGTCCCTATCCACCGCACAAAAATAGGTTTGAGTGTATTTTTATAATATGTCTTTTATCTCGAGCCCACAAAGATGAATTGCGCAGTATTGCTAAGGAACTTGGCGAAAGTAAAACTGATGAGTTAAAAATTCCTGCACTCAAGGAATTGATTTTAAATAATGAAAATTATGAAGATATGGTTGGTCTGAGGCATGTTTGAAAATTTTATCGATGACTGAGCAAAAAAAAAAAAGCTTGAGACATCAGCAAATACTTTTAATTTTGAAATAAGAGTATTAAATGAAAATTTTCCCAAGCCATTAATTGATTGGAAATCACAGATTTATAAGTTTGATCCAAAAAGTGAAGATATTAGTTTGTATTTAATCCATTTTGAATGGGTAATGAAACGATTGCAGATGCCGTATTCATTATGGTTTAGTTAGTTACCTGGTGAAACTGTAGATATGATTATGAGGGAACCAAAAGAAAAGGCAGAAAAATATGAGTATATTAAAATTTTGCTACTTAAAAGGTATATCTTAAGTCCAGATAAGTTAAAACAACTATTTTATTCTCATCAAAATATAGGAGACAAATCTTGGAGGGAGTTTTATCTTAAATTAAAGACATATTTTAGTGGATGAATTGCAGGTTTGGACATTAATACATTTGAACATCTAAAGAACCTGGCTATAGCAAATCAAATAAAATGAAGAGCTCCAGATGAAATTGGAGAAAATTACTTTTATCAGTGGACAAAATTGAATTTGCCTATTTTATTGGCTGAGAAAATAGATGAATATATAGAGATCAGAAATACATTAAAAAGACAGACTGGATTTAGATCATTTAAAGAAATGAGAAATGTATATTGGGTTACAAGAGAAAATTTTATTAAGAATGAACAAGATACAAATAAGAAATATGTTGATCGAAGTAAATCTGCAAGTCAAAATATGTGTTATAACTTATGGAAAAGGTCATTTTGCTCGAAATTGTACAAAACGTGAAAGATTAAAATTTCGCACTTCAAACATGAAAGACATGGTACACAGGAATGTCCAAAGAAATCTCATCCATTAGTGAATACAACCATAAGTAAAGTTATTTGTGTTGTAGTGTTTCGCATCAATGATCACTAGACTGCCCAATCGTCATCACCTTCTTTATTATAAAACTCGTTCAAGTTACAACCTTCAACTTACCAGCGACTGACACAGCGAAGAACTGATGTTCTTTTATCCACCAGAACAAGAATGCGTATCTGACACGCTGTCCTTGATTCTTGATAGATGGCCAAGAATTGAATATGCGTTGAATGCCATATGAGTATCCCCCAGTGAACGAGGGGTACCGAGAAACCATCTCAGATATATAATATATACAACTTAAAATATACAAATTAAATTAGTTTGGGAATACACATCGAATCTACATTGATTTTACATGTGTTGTACGAGTCTTTCGGGAAATCGTACCGTCCTACCACTCCTGGTTTTGATGGCAGATTTTGAATTTTCATTCGATGTATCAAAAGTCATAAGAGGCTTATGTTTTTCTACCTCTTCATATAGGAGGAATGCGGGCTTCACTCGATCTAAAGATAGTTTTTTTTTTCTCTTAAAGTTCAATTTTTATAGTTTTTTTTATTTCTTTCGATCACTCTGTGAGGTCCCGTGTACGATTGACTTAAAGGTGGTTTCGTACAATTTGTGCGAAGAAAAACATGGGTGCAGCTTTCCAGAGATGGGTGGACGAAAATAGAATTTTTTGCCATGTCTTGATGTTGCTAAGGGATTGAGTGTTCTCACTTTTTCTCGTAAATTTGTCACCCACTTTGAATCGTACGTTTAGGTATGGAATCATAAAACATATCTGAAGGTAAAGCTAATGTCTTACCATATACCAATTCAGCACAAGAGGCTTGGATGTCATTTTTGAGAGCTGTTCGTATTCCTAAAAGTGTGTCTGTCCAATTGGCATTTTCATGTGCTTTTAATGCACATTTTATATGTCTGTGGAAACATTCAATAATCCCATTTGAAATAGGGTGGTATGCTGTAGAACGAATGCGATTTGTACCCATCATTGTATTAAGTTGTTGGGAAAGAGGGGATTCCAGTTGTCTTCCTTGATCTGTTGTCAAGGTTGCTGGTACTCCAAATCGCGTAATCCCAAGGGCGGATCCAGGGGGAGGGCGCAAGAGGCGCGCGCCCTCCCCGAGAATAGGATTTCAATGCAGAAAAAAAATATATAAAATTATTAGAAAATAAAAATATGGGAAATAAATAAAAATAAATACAGGAATGTTTAAATTATGCTTAAAAAATCCGACAACATAATCTAAAGTAGAAAATATAAGCTGAATTCAAGGAAGTATCTAGAAATTAAAAAAGAAAGAGGAGGTCGTGACTTTGTCATAGCACAGTAGGTGTTATTTATTTTCACAAATGAAATACATTTGATCGAATAATGAAAATAAATTCAGAAACATTTTATGATAGCCTAACGATGTGTTGTTCACACAGAGCCCAGTGTCTCTTTCAGGCATACCTTCGGGGGACGAAGCCCGCCGGAGACAGGTATTGCCCCCTTGCGACATTTTATGTTAACCTAGTTTCTATTTATGTGACACAGCTCTTTGATATATGTATACTGGATAAATAGAAAACTTGCCCCCCCCCCATAAAATTTCATTCGCCCCCACCCCCGGCCAAAAAGTCCTGAAAGAAATACTTGGCAAGACTTTCCTCGAATTTTCTAAGATAGTATGGTAGGTGTGCTTTCAGAGCGGTAATAGCTAATCCAGTTGAGCAAGCTAATGAAAAAGTAAAATTTTATTGAATTATGCCTTATTTTTCGATATTTTGTAACTGGAACGAACTTTGTGAAAAAGTTAAATATAGTAAGAAAATAAAAGGTTTTCGGAGTTTAATGAACGAAAAGGAAATTACCGTGAACAGGAAACTGAAACTCACAGACTATAGTACTGAAACCAGCGTATATTGCAGATTCTAATCTTTCGAGTGCGATAAGACTTTCTATCTTGCAATGTTTGTAATCGTGCAAATTCGACCTTTTTAATTGGAAAGAGGCCTTTTTAATTGGTCGTTGATACCAAGCAGTTGTGATTCTGGGAATGCCTCTATCAATAATTCCTCAAACGTGTGTACTCGAGACATCGCAGCATAAGTAAAGCCAAGGGAAAATTGGGGTTTGTCAATTTCTACAAAGCACTAGTCGTAGTGTCGTACAAGACAGAGCACCAGGCGCGAAGCGCCTTTAATCTCCAAATTCAATATGTGGTTCTTATCGTCAAACTGTGACATTAATTCAGTGACCCTAATTGGAGGTTCGAGGTTTTTATTTACTACTTTATTATTTGTCCTAGCTCCTAGTGTGGCAGTTTGTTGCACATTTAGAGTTTAAGCAGTTTGGGAGGTTGATGCAGATCTAAGGGTTACCTAGCGTTTTGGCAGTTTAGAGTTTAGAATTTTTTTTTTTTTTTTTTTTTTTATAAAATAATAGTCGCGAGTTTTATTTAAAAATCAGATGTTTGAGGTGGGATCTTTTAATTCCGATTATCGATGTTTAGAACAGCGCGGGGTCTCTTACGAGATTTGGCCTTGCGATGATCATAGTCATGCAGATTGAATAACAGTTCGTTTGGAACGGATGGCAAATTTCTGTAAAATTTAAGCGCTAGCTTTTTAATTTGGGCTCTAACAGTTTTTATTTTGAAGTCATTCCTAATTACCGAGTTTCTTAAGTACCTGGGAGCTTTCCTGATAATCCGTAGGATTTTGTTTTGTTTTGTCTCTAGGAGGTCTATTGTAGTTTTACAGGCATATCCCCATACGGGTGCTGCATACAGCATTCCCGGGCGGATGACCGATTTATAAATTAGGAGTTTATTTTGATAACTTAGATTTCCGTTTCCTATCATTGGGTATAAGGCTCCTGTGGCCATATACGCTTTTTTGATTAAGTTCGTTACGTGCTGTTTCCAGGTTAGGTGGGAATCTATCGTTACACCTAGGTATTTAGTAGATTTTTCCGCTTTTAGGGCATGGTTGTTTATGTACAGAGGCGGCGGAGGTTTACGTTTTCTAGAGAAATAAATCCAATGACATTTATTGGGGTTTAATTTTATTCGCCATTTTTCCAGCCAAGTTTGGAGCATGTCTAAGTGTTGTTGTAGCTGTCTGTGCATTACTGAGACATAAGGGTATTTTGCAAGTATCGCACTATCGTCTGCATAGTGTGCCAGCTCTGTGTTTGGAGTCCTGGGGATGTCATTCAGGTATATGTTAAAGAGTGTCGGGCCCAGGATAGAACCTTGCGGTACACTACTTTTAATGAGCTTGGGTGTTGATAAGTTACCTCCTACTCTGACTTGAAAGTGTCTGTTATTTAAGTATGAGATTAAAAGTTTGACAAGAGCGTCAGGGACTTTTAAAGTGATCAATTTGTATGCTAATCCACAGTGCCACACTTTATCAAAGGCTTTTTGTATGTCCAGAAAAATCGCAGCTGTGGGTGTCTTACTATTAAGTCCAGAAGATATGTACTCTACCACTCTCAGCAATTGATGAGCGGTGGAGTGCTTTGGCCGAAATCCAAACTGCTCCGGAATGAGGATGTCATTCTCACTAAGGTGCGTGTTCAGTCTCTTAAGAATTATTTTCTCAGTAATTTTACTAAGTGTCGGTAGCAAGCTGATTGGTCTGTAGTTGGCTGGAATTGTGGCATCCTCACCTGGCTTGGGGATTGTTATGATTATCGCTTCCTTCCATTCTTTGGGAAAGTAGTTTAGTTTTAATATTTTATTTATTAAGATAGTCAAGTAACATATTACGTTTAGGGGTAGGTTTTTAACCGCAATATTTCTGATTTTGTCGTGCCCTGGGCTTTTGCGATTTTTGAGATTTTTGATAATTTCTAATATCTCCTGCGGGGTGGCTGGGTTAATCTCAGCCGTTACCGGGGAATTCCTGAAGTTATTTAAAGTTTGGCTAACCATTCTTAGGGTATCCTGACACATTAGATCGTGGTTTGGTTGGAATTGTTTTTCATAATGGCTTGCGAGCGCCTCGGCTTTTTCCTCGTCTGAGTACGCGATTTTAGCGCCATCCATTAGTGGCGGAAGCTTAATTTGAGGTTTCCTGAGTCTTTTTGCGAATTGCCAGAGCGATACATCTTCTGGGCTAAGGGATTCGATTAATTCTTTATACTGTTGCTGCTTTTCTGCGACAATTTTCCCCCTGACTTTGCTCGTGAGTCTGTTAAGCTCCCTTTTAAGGGCGGGATCTCTGTTAGCCTGCCATGTCTTACGCATTCTATTCCTTTGCCTGACTAATTGTTTGACATGGTGGGAAAGTGTGGGTAATTTTGGAGACTCACGATGTGTTGTGGCAGAGGCAATTGCTCTCTCGATTTCTGTTGTGAGTGTGTGCGTGGCAGAGTCAATATCCGCCGTGCTCATAATGTTAGGTACTGCTAAATGCGGCTCGAAGAGTGCTCTTTTGAATACTTCCCAGTTGACCCTCTCTTGTCCCAGAGAGGCTGGAAGAGGTGTGTTCAGGTCAAATGTCACCAGTACCGATAGATGATCCGAGTCGAATTCATCCAGGGTACTAATAGTGTGAGCGTAGTCTATGTTTCGCGTTAGGACAAAGTCTATGAATGTGCCGCTGGCGCCTGAGAAGCAGGTTGGTGTCGACGGAACAATAATGTTAGTATTTGTGGTGTTCAGCAGTCTATGTATTTGTGTACCGCGTGCATTGGCTCTCCTACAACCCCACGCTCGGTGATGTGCGTTGAAGTCGCCTGCGAGTATCGTGTTGGGATATCGCGAGAAAAGCAGTTCCAGCTGCGCAGCTACGTCTACTCTACTCATATTTTTGACATATGTTGAGGTTAGGATAAACGGGCTAGTATTATGAATTTTAATTTTTATGCTAGTATTTTCTATACTTTGAAGATTTATGCTTTTTAGTTCCTCGTGGGGAATATTTCTTTTAATGTATATTGCTGTTCCTCCATGGGGCGTTCTAGCATTAGTATTTGAGCTAAGATTATGATAACCTGAGTAGTTGGCTATGTTTAGTTTTTTACTTTCTCTAACTCTAGTTTCCTGAATTAGTAAGGCGTCTACGTCATTTTCATTTACATAGTTCCTAAGTTCATTTATTCTTGGAAATATGCCGTTCGCATTCCAAAATATTATTTTTATTGACTCCTTTTGGGACCTAGCCATGACGGGTTTGATTCTCACTGTTACTTTTAAAGTCCGCGATTATTTTAAGGGCCTCAAAGACCATTACCATTGGATCGCTCTTTTTTTGTACCAACTCTGCGAACTGCATCAACAGACGTTTTATGTCGTCTAGATTAAACATGCTGATAAACCCTCTGATGAGGTTGAGGATATCCTCCATCTTTTCAGCATCAGATTCATCAGCCTGTTCAGTCTCCGCTTCCATTTCCTCAGCCTCAACCGCGGTTTGCACTTTTTTGTGAGTGTCCTTTTGGAACTCGATAGTTTTTTGTTTTTTTTCACCCGTTTTAGCTAACAGCTGGGTTTGCGCGAGCTCTTCTCCCTCCCTGACTCGTTTAGTTTCTTTCCATTCCTTAACTTTGCTATCCAGTTTATCCTTTGCCTCTTTTGCCTGTCTGGCTTTTTCTGCCTCCGATCTTCTTTTAATTGCAGCTGTAGCTGCTCTAACTTCCTCCAGAGTCAATTCTCTGGAGGTCGAAGGTTTGGGGGCCTGCTCTTGCACCGATCTGGTAGGTGCTGAAGTTTCGTGCCTGTTTATCTGTGGCACTAAGTGCGAGGAGCCCTGAGGGGGTGCTTGGGGGTTTGGTCCGAGGGCCTTTTGCCTCCAAGGGGGTATCTGATTTTTTGGGGGTGGGGGGGCATACCCCGGTGCCTTTCCCTTGTTCCAGGGGTTCTTCGGGCATTGCCTGAAGTTCGCCGGGTGGTCTCCATTGCAGTTAGCACACGTCGCCTTCTCTGTCCTGGGTCTCTGGCAGTCTCGTGTGAAGTGTCCTTCACCACACTTCAGGCACTTTGGCGGCATACTGCAGTTCTCTGATGAGTGGTTGAATTGCTGGCACCGGTAGCAAATTTTAAAGCCCCTAGCTCTGAAGGCCTCTACCTTCACAGCCAAGTACCCTAATCTTGTGAGTCTGTAGATCCTCTGCCAGTCATCGGTAGGCCTAAGGCTGACTAAAAAGATCGGCAGGGGTAATCTCGTTTTGGTGCTTCTCAATTGAGAAACCCGGACTACATCTAATCCATTGGATGTTAGAGTCAATTTTATCTCCTCAATGTCATAGCTAGTTGGTAGCCCCTTCAAGACTACCTTTTTCGGCCTTTCAGTTTTGAGGTTTAAACTATGGAAGGGGATTTTCTCGCTAGACAAATGGCGCTGAACAACCCTATAGGAGTCAGCGTCATTGGTTATCAGTTTGAGCATATCTCCTGTCAATTTTCCAGATACTTTATTTCCTGTAATTTCATTTAGCTTTTTAAGGAGAGCCTGGTAGTTATCTCTAAACTTTATGAAGAAACACTCTGCTTTTGGTTCTTTTTTTTCTACATTCATAACATTATCTCTTCCACTATTTTCAACCGCTTTAGGTTTAGGTGCACTTTTAAATTGCACAGGTTGTGCAGCAATTTCAGCATAAGTCCTAGTTCTAACATTTTCATTTTCATTTACAACACTATCACTAGATTTTAAGTTTCCATCCTGGTTTTTAGTAGGCGTTCCCTTAGTGGGAGACTCCTCTATCCTAGGCCTTTTACATGGATTTACAACCGTTTCAGTTTTGTCAGAAGGTTTAATTTCATTAATTAATCCTATTTCTAGCAGTTTAGCTTTAACTTGAATATTATTAACACATACATTACTATCCTCAAGTGATTTAAAGATTACGTACATTTCACTATCCTTAAATTTAGTCATGTCACGGTAAGACAGAAAAGAATACACAAAATTGAACGAACCTATAATCCGGGAGACTTGGTCCTGTTCCTGTTCGATGAGTCCATTCTTGAGCATATCCCTGATATGCAGAGTCAGCGTGTAGATAACCAGTCCTAAGAAGTTGACGACTTGCATCACATCAGTTGGCCACGTGAAGCACGATCCATCCTGCGGCAGAGAGTCACTGTACAAGTTCATGGCATCCTTGAGAGGCCGAGCACATTCTCCATCAAGCTCACTAGCAGTAATCCTCGTAAGCTCCAGATGATCCTTGTCCAAATCCATATCTTCAGTTGAGAGTAATCCAAAAAGTCACTACCACGTGTAAGGCACACGTGGTGAATCCAAAATTGAGATAGCTCGAAAGCACAAAATGGCGGAAATCCGCACGCAAAAAAGTTGAGAATTACTTAGCCCGACGTGCTTTATCGTAACTTGATATAACACGCCCAAGCGTAAGCAAGAAAGTGATACAAAGCACTGATGACGGATCTTGGGTTATATCTTGAATTCGGAGAGTTGCATATGCGAGATTGCATATGATACAACACACTGTTTTAGAGTTATGCCTTGACTTAGGTGGGCATTGATTGCATATGCGAGAATATGCAATAGAATGTGAGAATATGCAATGTACATCGTACGGAAATAATGGAAAACTATGGAACAGACACAATTTTTAACCAAAATCAGAAATAGGGGCATCAAATTAGAGAGAATTTTAAGGGGAACTAGTTTAATGATTTATCTCTGTCACTGCAGCGGAGACGGTGAGACCTGGTTGAAGGAAGTAAAAGCAACATTATTACTTGAAAGTGACTAATATGGTTTCATTTGTATTTATACGAACTAATTTCAAAGAAAATGTCATCAAGTCGTTTTTGAGGAAAATTATTTCGTTTTTCATACTTTTCACACTATTTTCTAGTTTTTTATACTATTTTCGATTTCTATAGCTAAAAACCTAGTCCGCGTTAGTTGTGATCCCTGTGCAAAATTTTAGTTATGACTACTGTGCAATTATTTTAAGCTTTTTAAAGCCAGACGTTCTTAAGGACAACGGTGACAAAAATGGCATTTGGGCGGATCCTAAAGAGCTTTGTTATGCTCAGCTCAATAATCAAATTATTTTTGGATTTTCATACTTTTTTAAAGAGTCGCAATTAACGGTGTATTCCTAAAGCTATATGTTCAGCAGATATAATTTTGAATATCTTCCCCGTAATTAAAGTGCTTTCAGCTATTAATGCTGTTTTGACATCATGTCGTTTGAAACTCTGAAAGGTATGTAAATCACTATTTAGTATGGATTAATTTTGTTTTCCTTTTGAATGTACCGTTTGTGTGCACATGTGCTTCTTCTCAAATAAGTAATTCAAGCAACAATGGTTTCAATTTTTTACATTTGCCAGTATATGCATACGGAACAACAGTTTGGCAAGTGAGCTGATAAAATAGGAACTGCTGAAATATCATTGGAATGATGATTCGGCTTACAAGTATCCTTCATTTATTAACCAAAACGTGGTCGGGAAGAACAAAGGAAAGTTCAAGTAGTGCGTTTTGAAAAATAACATTGACTTGTGTTTTTGCCTTTAAAACAACAATATTTCTGCATGTTTGTGGGCACAAGTGCTATAAGCCGACCTTTGCATGCCGACTTGAAAACATGGGTTTCGCTAAGATTACAGTGAACGAGAGCTACCCACCTGATTTCAGTTTTTAGAAATCTCAGGTGCGGTGCTTCGAAAATTGTAAGGTACTAACAATTATAAAGGTGCTCCCTGGAATTTTGGGGCAAAATCTAGGTTGAGTTACGTGTCGGAAATGTCGCTAGAAACGTTTTGAACATCGGGGGATTTATCTCTGCTCCATTGAACTATAGTTTCTACAGAAGAAGGATTGCTTGGATGCACACGAAGCCACTATAAAAATCCAGCAAACGGTCAAAATGCTAAGGGAGAAGCATACCTATCCTAAGAAGTTCTATACTAAATTAGCGATGGAGGAGGAAAGCGCGAATTGGGAGTCGAACTAACTATCCCAAGACTAGTTGGTAGACAGCAGCACCAAGTTAAAAAATTAGTTGAAGGAGACTCCTCATCAACAGCGCACTGGAAGTAGACTGTTTGCGTTCTTTGCTCAAATATATCCTATGATTTTGAGAAAATTTTCGCTCGCCAAAGGATTTCAAATTATTTAACAAATTAAAGTCTACGGATGTTAAATCATACTTCAGAAGGATCATCAAAGCATCATGCCATCTCATGGCACTAAACGATTCAGATCAAGACATCCTACAACAAATTGTTGCAGAAGTAATACTCCTTTGTCAGAGGCCAAACTTCAGTAAGTCTTTTTCGATCGGCGCATTGTAAAAATTGAGGGAATATGGCGATATTTACCCTTACCTTATTAAAGTGTACAAGACCGCACTTTTCGGATGTCAATTGTCACAGCAGAGCGAGGTTTATTTACTTTGCGAGAACTTAAAACTTGGTTGAGATCTCAAATGGCCGAAGACCGGTTGACAGGACTCGCTTTGATGAATGATCATCCCCATATTTGAGTTGATGTAGAGGCCGTAATAAATTAATTTGCCACAAAGGAAATTAAGTTTATTTTATAAATACTCATGGCTGAGATATGAAAAAATAAAGATATTAAAAGTTGTATGAGATATAAAATGATAGAAGTAAAATTATATTAAGATATGAAAAATGATGATTAAAGTATATATCTATGAATGTGTTTGGGATTTTCTTTGATTTCTCAATGTTTTGCGAGTTTATTCAAGGGCATACCGAATCACGACCACAAATTTAACAAAATAAGTGTGAATTAGCTTTATAGCTATGCGCCCCACCCGACAAAAATTTCTGGATCCGCCCCTGCGTAATCCAGGCAGAAAATAATGCTCTACACACAGTTTCAGCTTTTATGTCTGGAATTGGTACAACTTCAGGCCATCTCGTGAAACGGTCGAGTATTGTGAAACAATAATTATTACCATTAGATGGTGGAAGTGGACCAATTATGTCGAGATATGTGTGTGCGAACCCTGCGTCTGGGAGAGCAAATATGCCAATCAGAGTTTTGGTGTGTTTATGCACTTTTGATCGTTGGCAAAGAATGCAACATTTAACTTGATTTTTAATACATCTGTTCATATCAGGCCAAACATATCTGGCAGTAATCAACTTAGTAGTTGCTGCAGAAATTCGGGGATGAGAAAGTCCGTGAAGTTTATTAAAAATGATTTTTCGATATGACTCGGGAACAAAAGGTCGAGGTTGTCCCGTTGACATATCGCAGAACAACTCAGAATTTGCAATTGGAAAAAACCTTTTTTCTAGTCGTAGTGAAGAATTGTTGTTGAGTAGAATTTCTAACTCAGGATCAGTTGCTTGAGCTGAGGCAAAATCTTCGAAATTTAAAATCGAAGATGAAATGTTGTCAATTTCAATACGTGACAGTGCATCTGCTACTATGTTTTCAGTACCTTTTATGTGACAAATGTTTGTCGAGAATTGAGAAATATAGTTTAGATGACGCAGTTGTCGAGGCGAACATTTACCTGGTTTCTGTTTGAAGGCATAAATTAGGGGTTTTGGGTCAGTGTAAATAACAAAATCCCGACCTTCTACCATGTGTCTAAATCGTTTGACTGATGTGTATATTGTCAATAGTTCACGATCATATGTAGACCAATTTTTTTGACTTTTCGAAAGTTTGACTTATAGAAATGAAATAGGTTCCCATTTGTTCCCGTTGAGTTGCATGAGAGATCCCCCATTCAGTACTGTCCTTTTTAGGTTCCATATGTGATGGGGATGAATAATTGCTTTTGGAAGGACGCATGTGACCAAGTTCAATCATACTTTGAAATTCCTCCTTTGCAATGCACAAATGATCAGGTGCAAGACGCCGTGCTTTAGAAGTTACGGGAGGTCCAATAGATTCAATGTAGTGAACTACTGAGTGTTTTACTGCTTGATCCGGACGAGGTGGTCTGGTTATTTCAGGAAATTCTTTTAAAAGGTTATGATAAATACTGTCACCGGATACGGTTTTAATTGAATGGATGTCGCTTACACTCAATGTACAATGAGAACTTATTTTAGTTTCTGAATCAATCAATTTTTGTTTAGACAGATCCGGTATCAAATTAAAATTGTATAAAAAATCTGCACCTATGATGGAAGTAGAAACATTTCCAACTAAAAATGACCATTTAAAAATACGTCTCAGGCCAAAATCTAAGGAAATACATTGAGATGTATACACATGAATAGGTGAAGTGTTAGCTGCCGAAAGAGTCATTTGGGAAGTGTTTCTTCTTTGTAATTTTGAAGCTGGAATGATAGATACGTCTGATCCCGTATCGATCAAAAATTTTACGTTAGTGCGTTTGTCACACACAAAAAGACGACGAGAATTCTTAGGCAAGGCGCTAGTCGCCTTTACACCTGCCTTTTCTCGTTTTTTTTGTATTTACGGGGAGAAATACATCTTAAAGCTTTTTGGCCAAATTTTTTATGATAACAATTTTCGTTATTTTTAGTTTCAGATGTGCTTCTTTGTCGTGAAGCCTTGTTTCGGTTGAGATTGGGACTTTTGCCACGAGAAAGATCATCTGTCTTTAGATGTAATTTTCTATTTCAGCAAGTAATCTATTTTCAATAGAATTTAAGGATGAAACAGAAGAACAAGCACTCACTGAAATCGATGTCACTTCAATTGCACGATCCGCTATTTCTGCTGCAGCGTTCAATTCCAGAGGCGTAATAGCTGCTAAAATAGTTTGGACTTGAGAGGGTAAATTCTCAAGAACAAGTTCTAACATTAGTTCATCGGGTACTTTATAATTTTCAGCGTGAGATTTCATGCTGCGTAGTAGTTCCGAAGGTTTGCGATCACAAAGTTGTTCTCCTATAAGTAGTTTTCTTATTTTTTTGTGGGAGGATTCACTGCTGCGTTTAATGAGTTCAGTTTTTACATGAAGGTATGGGTCGTCCTTGTTAGGATTCATAATTATATCTCTAATGATTGTAGCAACTTCTGGAGGCAAATGTGACACGACATAATTAAATTTAGTTTTACTTTCAGTCACAGCTTTCGGTGTACCCAATTCGAAAGTGCTTTCACACATTATGAACCACAATGCAGGATCACTGAAATTGTACGGCGGAATTTTAATCGCATTTGAAAACGCCATGACAATTTGATGAGAATCTTAAAATTATTCGGCTATCTTTAGTCCGAATTTATACATAAGAGATTTTCCACTCGAAGGTACCAGAGTTTTGGTAAAGTGAAATTTATCAAACTTCGACACAAAGTAATATTCTAAAGTCTATCAGTGGATTTGATACGAAACATTTTAGAATGAAAAACATCTACACGAACAAATGCCGTACCGGGTCACCACTGTAGTGTTTCGCATCAATGATCACTAGACTGCCCAATCGTCATCTTCTTTATTATAAAACTCGTTCAAGTTACAATCTTCAACTTATCTGCGACTGACACAGCAAAGAACTGATGTTCTTTTATCCGCTAGAACAAGAATGCGTATGGCCGGGAGTAGTATCAATACGCTTGTATGAGTGCACAGACTCTTTTTACACTAAAAACATGATTTAATAGCTTATTTTATTTTTTTTTTATGAAAAAAAAAGGTCTCGATCCATTTTTAATATTAAAAACATGATTTTTATAGCTAAAAAAGGTGTATATATACCTTTTTTACATTAAGACCAAATTTTAACAGTGAATTACTGAACTTTTTTAGTTAAAAAGCTAGACATATAAAATAAATGCGTGAAAAAAGAGGACCTGAATGGAAGTCCTCTAATATATGTACCTTTAAACAGTGAACTTTTTTAGTTAAAAAGCTAGACATATTAAAAGTATGCAGTGAATTATTTAAAATAAATGCGTGAAAACCTCCAAATGAATGGAAGCCCCCCTGTTTTTAAAGGGTGGGGTTGAGACCCCCCCCCCCATATATTTAATAGAAAAATTCAAAATGTTTAACTAAATCTAAATATTTTTTATAAAATTAAAAAGAATTATAAAAATATGAAATCATTATGAATATACAAAACATATGATAATTATAGTGGGGGGGGGGTGACACCCTCCCTACTGACCCGACCATTCAAATTGATTCTCTAAGTCTTCGGACGAGACGGATGGTCTGGGTTTTCGACCCTCCCTACTGAAAAATGATTAAGCTTTCTCTAATTCATATTCGTTCAGAACTCTTCCATTTAAGAAGCGAAAATAAAGCGACTTTGATTTGTTTATCAGCTACACTGCGAGAGGAAGTGCCTTCACTTTGAGTAGAAGTAGCGATGACGTCCTTCATTACGTAGTGTTACGAATGAAGAGAACATAATATTTATTTAACTTGTTGCAGATTTCTTTTGCTAGATGGCAGCATCAAACAGTATAAAACAGTTAAAAAAGAAACTGCCTACTCATGATGAATACTTTATAAATGAAGTAGTTTATAACGTGTTATAAACATTATTTTCGCTATTTTTCGATCAGATAAATTAAAACTATTGATCTTTTAAAGTATTCTCACAAAAATGACTCGTTTAAAATTGTTTTTAGTTTTCAATGTAAAGGTTATATTAATGAATTGTTCAACATATATCGCGTACCCATGGCTCAAAGGTAGCGAACGGGGCTATAAACATCTAGGCCCCAGGTTCAAATCCCGACCTCTCCCAGGTTGTTAATCAATACGGGGTTGATGGTTTATTGAACCGGAGCCATAAAATGACGTCAGCTACTCTTGTCGTTGATCCAAAAGAGTGGCAATCATCGAAATATAATAAGTGGTGGGTTGAATCTTGTGGATTCTATGTCCTGTATGTTATATATGTTTGTATTGTCCTTTCCTTGACCAGTGGGCCTGGTCCAAGGGGTGATCTGGAACTCTGGTTCTAGAATTCTAAAACAGCTGTTGGAACCAGACTTCCAGATCACCCCCTAGGGCCAGGTGGGCCATTTTGCTATTTTTTTAAATAAATAGATGCACTCATTTTTATAAATATAAATTCACCCATTCTTCATAATCTGTAAAACCTCTTCCATCTCTTTTATGAGTTTTTCTCTGTATTCTTCATCAGACTTTGACTCTCTAAAGATTTTTTCAGCTATAATATTTTTTTGTTCATTATCAGAAATTGTAATAGAAACATCAGGATCAAATCCATTTAGTACATTAATTATTCTAGTTACTTTCCCTACAAAACATTTATTATCACCCTCTTTTAGTTCATCTTTTAACACTTTTATTATTTCATTTTTATTCTTATTTTTTATAATTCTATTAAACACAACAACTAATATCTCTCTAAATTTAATATTATGGAATTCTACCTCCAGTAAGTGTCTTTTAATTTTTATACCTAATTCTTTAATGCATTCATCTAAATCATACGTAATTTCTGTATTTAATAATTTTTTGATTGTGTCTCTCAAAGATTTTTGTATATATGTATTATGCACATTTTGAGAGTCACTATATACATTATTATGAAATCTTCTTAAAATCGGGGGTAAATTTATTTTATTTTCATCATACCATACTTCATCTATTCTGGGCAAAAATATTAATTCATTTAGAGATGTAATATCATTTTCTCTACAATCTAATAATACTATATTTATTAAATTTTCTATTCCTTCAAGTGAAGTTAATTTATTTTTTCTACAGTCTAATTCTTTTAAATTTATTAAATTTTCTATTCCTTCAAGTGAAGTTAATTTATTTTCTCCACAATATAATTCTCCTAAATTTGTTAAATTTTCTATTGCTTCAAGTGAAGTTAATCTACAAGTCATACAATATAATTCTCCTAAATTTGTTAAATTTTCTATTCCTTCAAGTGAAGTTAATCTATTTTCTCCACAATATAATTCTCTTAAATTTGTTAAATTTTCTATTCCTTCAAGTGAAATTAATTTATTGTCTCCACAATATAGTTTTTTTAAATTTATTAAATTTTCTATTCTTTCAAGTGAAGTTATTTTATTTCCTTCACAATATAATTCTTCTAAATTTATTAAATTTTCTATTCCTTCAAGTGAAGCTAATTTATTTCCTCCACAAAATAATACTTTTAAATTCGGTAAATTTTTTATTCCTTCAAGTGACGTTAATTTATTTTCTCCACAAGATAATATTTCTAAATTTATTAAATTTTCTATTCCTGACGTTAATTTATTTCCCTCACAATATAATTCTTTTAAATTAGTTAAATTCTCTATACCTTCAAGTGACATTAAATATTCTATTACCATCAAGATAATTTAATAAAAAAATAGATTTCACTGCAGCAAGATTCTCTATATTTAAGAAAGAGATAAATTTTTTTTATACCATTATTATATATAACATTCATTTATTTAGAAACATTATTATGAAATATTTATTTTTCATCTTTGTTAGTTAATTGTCTCAAAAGATAAACACATTCTCTCAAGACTTTTTTAACTTCACAAATCTCTTCAATAATTTTTCTCTGTAAGGTTCTATTTCATGATGATCAAACTTTTTATTTAATTCACTCATCTGTATAACTTGTATTTTTTTCTAATAAACATTAAAAAAGTGATCAGGTAATAGATCAAATTTGTATTTAATCAAATAACAAAAATCTAATTTATGCATAAATTCTTCTATAAAATGTTCACTAAATGTTTGATATCTAGTTATATACAACCAATTTATATCATCTTTTAATACTCTCATGGTATCTTCTGAAAGATTTTGAAACATTGATACTTTATATAAATCTAAATGATCAGAAAATTTTATGATAAATTCGTTACTTAAAGTTTGATAATGAGAAATGTTTTCCCAATCTACTTTATCTTTACATGTTTCTATAAAATCTGATAATTTTTGATATCTAGAAATTTTAGGCCAATCATCAGGTTGAGCAAATTCTTCAATAAAAGAATCAGACAGTGATGAATATTGAAAAACTAAATCCATATTTACATGATCTTTAAAATTTCTAATTACATCTTCAGATAAATTATTTCTGGAAAATGCATTCCAATCAATATCCATTTATTGGTGAACGTATTTTAGAAAGGGATTTTTTCAATATGCATATAAGGTTTTAAAGTGTTTGATTCACCATCGGATTTTATCCATAATGTGATGATATCATCACGTTTACCATAAGCAAAACAGGTTACTGCATCTGTATTAGCATTTAAAATTTCCTTACCATTGATTTCTAGTGATATCAGTGGACTTTTATCATATATATATTTACTTTCTACATATATAGCTATATATATGGAAATTTTCATATACATATCTGTAGTTAATCGCATCTCTTGATCCAGTAATTTAGAACTCATCATATTGAAAATTACTTTTGCAAATTTTCCATCTGTAAAAATAAGAAAATCATCTTCTACGGTATTCCAGATATCTCTATTATCTAAATATATTTTATTGACAGCATCTTTATCATATTCTGGGCCTGCTACATTACCTATTCTTTTATTTTTTGCATCAAATTTATCATTCTGTAATATTAACGAATTTTTTTCAAAATATCTTTTATTCACAACATTTTTATCATCTTTAGGATCTGCTACATTTCCTATTCTTTTATCTTTTGCATCGTAAGATTTTCCTTCTGAAGAATGTAAAGTTGTTTCATCTAATTCTTTTATTCTCTTACCTGTTTCTTCAGTAAAGGATAAAAAACCCTCATCATATTTAGTTTCTATAAAATCTCTCAATTCAAAATGATTATTCTCTATTTTATTCAAAACGAAACTTTTAGTGGTTAAATCTAAATCATCTATAGGATTTTCACAATTTTTTAAAATTCTATTTTCCATATCATAATTTCCATCATTCATTAATTTAAAACCTATACCAGGAGGTCCAATAGGCCCTTCTTTCATTTGATCATCATAAGGTGGATAATAAGCACTCATTTATTATAGCATTAATTTTATGATTTTAAACTCTTAACCATTGTTATAGTTTTATTTTTCAAATATATAAAACATCTCTTTCTTTCTTTAAAAATAATATAAAACTTATATTCCTTTTGAGTATTCATTAATCTCTCCCAATTAAATTCAATATCTAAATTATTTAAATCGGTATAGTTTTCATGATTTGATAAGTCAAAATAAAAAATAGTATACATATCTCCAAAATTCTTCTTATTTATCAAACATCCTGTTTCTGTATTAATATCATTTAATCCTGCATGTAAAAGAGCTTCATATACTCTATTATAATCTTTATTGGTAAAATTCGTTTTGTAACGCATAAGAGGAATTTGTTTATTATTTATCATCAACCAGCATTCAGTCATATCTAGATTATCAAATATCATATTATTTTTTTCATAATTACCATCCCTTTCAACGTACTGAGGAATAACATAGACACCTAAAACTTCATCTGAGGCTGTAGTTACTGTGACAGATCCACTATCGCTTTTATAGGGACCTACCATCTTAAATCTATATCGATCCCAATTTACCTCTATATCTTTATCAGATAAAAATGATTCCATAAACACGCTTTCTGCAGAATTTTTAAATTCAATATAAGGTAAATGCAAGGTTAAACCTTCAACTACTACCTTATAATTAACATTTTCGACATCAGTATATATCATATTTTCATTTCTTTGAATTTCTATTTTCACTTCAAAACCAGAAATTACCTTTTCATATTCTCTAAAGAAATTGATTATATCTTTTAAAGGTGTCCATATTTTAACGACATTGCTATCTTTCGTTAGTTCCCATCTCTTTGCGAATACTTCGTTATAATCTTTATTCATTTTCAAATTATTAAAAAAATCAGTTATTTTAGTAGTATCTTGTAAAGTACCCTCATATTTTAACTCTTTTCGGTCAGCTGAATCAGCTGTATCTAGATAAAAAAATTCATCTTGAGCTTGTGATGTTGTATAATCAGGAGTATAATGAGTTAATCTGAAAGTATGATTCATGATTGAAAAATTTGACTGTGTATTTGATTCAATTTCGGTATCTCCTATATGTACTTTTAAAGTTTTGATAAAACCACCACCATTTACCAGACAAACATTTTCGTTTGCTATGGATGTTTTATCATGTTTTGTAATTTTTAATTTTTGTTCAAGATATCCTCTAGAATATAAAATTTCTGCTTTAGTATCATTAATATGAAAAACATAGGTGGCATTCTCATCTGAACTATGTTCTTTTGGGTGAATTTCTCTTAATTCATAACTTTTAATTTGATCATTATAATAATAATGAGTATCACTCAAATCATAAATCATTTATTTAGGAAGAATTTTTAAACCGCCTCCTTTCTTTTTCATTGAAAATATTTCATTTAATTTATTCCGTACAAATGTTTGGTCTTCAATAATAGGTTCAGTTTTCACCTTTAAAAATCTTTGTATTTTTTTACTTTTTCTATATAATCTATGTTTATTCATTTATTTATGAAGAAAAACCTGACCTAACAATTGATATATTTTTTTAACGTAGTTATCCTCAAAAACAGGTATAAAATTAAATTCTACAGCTCCTTTATTTAAATCAATTAATTCACCTTTTTGATTAGTAATCCTCATTTTTATTCTTTCAACAGGATCCGTTTTAACAGGAAAATATATCCAATTATTAAATTCTTTTGAAATTATACTACCAGGAGGATTTTTATTAACGAAAGAATAAATGACTTCTGAATTAGATTGATTTATTAAAGATTCTTTTACAACATCACAGTGAATATAAATATTATCATTTCCATTGGATATATCAGCTATATGTTCACCTTCAACCTCTGTTTCTTCATCATAACTTCCATATGTCGGTTTTAAAAAGCCTATAATTTTATGAAAGTTACTTTTTGTAAAATCAATTACCCAACCTTTTCTCAGTTTAATAGATATTCTTTGTCTTGCTTCAATAATACCAAATTTCACAAGTGGATCCTCACCGAATATTTTTATCATATACTCATTTAAACCTCTTATAGTATAATTACCATTTGAGATAACAATTGTTATATCTGTGCCTAATTTATATATTCTAAATATGTTATTTCCATAATTTTCACTTATATTAAACCATGAAACTTCCATAGAAAATGACTGTAAAGCTAATTTTTTTAATTTTAGAGGTGTAATAAAATTTACAGTAAATTCCTCGGATTTCTCATGACCTTCAGATTTTAATATTATCATTTATACAGAACAAAATTTTCATTATAGTCACTAGGTTTTTGTGTAGGAAATGATTTGAGAACATTTTTAGGTGATTTACCTTTATTCCTTTCTCTTATATATTTCATACAAAATAAACCACATTTCACAGATGTAGGTTTCTGTAAAAAACTATCATTATGACCTATTTCTGGTTTTTTATTGGATGTAACAAGAAATGATTTAATATTTTTAGGTATATCGTTATATTCACCAAACGGATCAAAATATTCCACATATTTATATTTAGGATCATTATAATAACAAACCCAATGAGTTCCAGGACCTGTTGATACATCTAAATTAATGATTCCATTTTCAAATTTTCCTATTGTTTTAGGTAATAAATCAGAGGTAAATACACCTCTAAATCCTTTTTCATTTTTCATATTTTCTTCAATCATTTTGTTACTAATTCCCATGGTTGATATATCCCCTTTCCACGTTTTTTTTTTCCCAGATCCCTTTTTTTGTACAGCTGAACTAGCTAATCCAGATAAAGCACCTGTTGCTAATGCTGGAACTGCAAATTTAGCAGCGGTTATTAAAGAGGGTATAAGTGCTGCTAGAAATGGTAAAAATCCTCCATTTTTAGGTAATTGAGTTTTACTAATTGTAATTCTTTTTCCATCATTAATATGATTAATTTGAGTTTTAGTTAAATACATCTCATGATTAGGAGTTTTAGATTTATCTATTTGTAATGTTAGTTCTTCTTTATTTCTAAAAGCTGATTTAAGTTTATTTTTCTGACCTTCACTCAAATAAACTTTATTTTTTATCATTTATTATAGGAGAAATTGTTTATAATATCGTTGTACATCATTGTAAGTCATTTCTCTATTTTTTAATAACATATCTAACAATAAAACTACTTGTTTATACAATTTCTTTGATTTACTTCCATTACATATTTTTTCTGTTAAATTTGATAATACATCCTTTTTATCTATATCTTCACCAAACCAAGGTTTAGCCTCATTCATGAGATGTAAGACGTGGATATATTTTTTCATCATTTCCATTTTATAATCTGATTCCTTAATTTTTTCTAGATCACTTTCAGCTTTAGAATAGTTATAATTTTTAGTATTAGTTCCTTTCATTCTTTTATATGTATCTCGCTTTTCTTTAGCTATTGCTATTATTTCATCAAGATCTTTTTTAGATTTATTTATAAGATCAGAAGGTAATTCTAAATTTTCTTTTTTGATAAACGGTATATCCATAAATTTATCACTGTAAAATGTAATTTTTTCTTCTGCTCTATCCATCAATTGTTTAACATCTGATGAAATATTTTCTACAGCATTTTGAATACTTTTTACAACCTCTTTATTTGATTTTTCATATTTTTCAATTTCTTGAGTGACTGGTTTATGAAATTCCTCTAAGGTTTTTTGAATACCTAATTTTTCTTTTAGTTGATCTTCACTATTCTTTCTTATTTCTTTTTCTAATTTCACTAATTTAATTGAATCTTTTATTTGCTTTATAAACTTGTGTTTTCGTTCTTTTTCTAATTTGTTCATTTATATAATATTAATTTTTACAGCGAGTAGATTATTTTTTTATAGCGAGTAAATTATTTTTTACTGTTATATAAATGCTAAAAATTAAAGATTACACGGAACCAGATGAGTTACCTGATCCTAATCAACATCCTTTGTTACCTAAACATCCATTTAGATTGCTTATAACAGGACCTTCAGGTTCAGGTAAAACAAATTTACTGTTAAATATGATTTATGATTTTTTTAATTTTGATGCACTATATATATGTGCAAAAGATTTATACGAACCTAAATATTCTAAATTACAAGAAATATATACATTGTTTGAAGATATAGAAAGAGAAGATATTTTGAAATGTAAAAAGAATAAGAAAACATTATTAGAATTATATGATAAATACAAAAAAGAAGTATTCTTTTCTTCAGATGATTTTATTACAGTAGATGATTTAAATCCTACATTAAAGAATTTAGTTATTTTCGATGATTGTGTGACTGAGAAAGATTAAAAAACCATTCAAGAATTATTTATCAGAGGTAGAAAGAAAAACGCATCTATTATTTATTTATCACAGTCATATTATACAACACCTATCAATATAACAAAGGACTGTAATTACTTTATATTTTTCAATCTACAACCAAAAGAAATTCAACAGATTATAAGAGAGATAGATGGTAAATTAAGTACTGAAGAATTCAAACAAATATATAATAAAAGTGTTCAAAAACAATACGATTTTTTAATGTTAGATTTAGTGAATCCAAAAATAAGATACAGCAAAAATTTTATCCTATATAAATGATATGGAAGAATATTTAGAAAAAAGATTGTATGTTTACAGAAAGAGTAGAAATTTGTATCAAAAGATAAGTATTTCATTATCAGTAAGTAAGGTCATTCTAAGTGGAACGGGTTTATCAGCTATTGCCTTTCTTCCGCTAGCTTTTTTAAGTTTATCGGTTGGTATAGTAGAAGCTATTGATCTTGCATTAAAAATAGCAGAAAGGAAAGAAGAATATAGACATTGTTATAATTTTTATAAATAACTCATTAATTCGTTTAAAGCTAAGGATATGACAGAAGAAGAAATTTATATGCGAGAAAAGGATTTCATAAAAAGTTTAAAATTTAATCCAGTTGAAAAATACGTAAAACAAATGCAATTGAATGGATATAAATTTATTCATCCTAAATAAATGAAAGGTGGTGATATTGTTGGATGGTTACAAGATAAAATAAATCCTCCAGAAATGCATTTACCAGGATATCAATATTGTGGTCCATTTACAAAATTAGAAAAAAGATTAAAAAGAGGTGATCCTGGAATAAATAAAGTTGATAAAGCATGTAAAAAACATGATATTTCTTATAGTAAAACAAAAGATACAAAACAGAGACATGTTGCTGACCAAGAATTAATATATGATTTAAATGCAATACAAGATCCAACATTTCGAGAAAGATTAGATAGAGGAATTATTATACCTATTATTAAAGCTAAAAAAACTTTTGGGTTAGGAGTATCTCCTAATATGTATTGTGTCAAGTGTGAAAAGAAAACCGAAACTAAAAATTATTATGAAACTACTTCTAAAAATAATAAACCAGTTGGTAAAAGTATTTGTACAATTTGTGGAAGTAAAAATAATACTTTTTAGGAATTTAAAAGAGACATATTATAATCCAGAAACAGGTTATTGTGGTATTCAAGAATTGAAAAGAAAAACAGGATTACCTAATGTTGAAGAATTTTTACATGAACAAGATGTATATACTAGATATAAACCTGTCATTCGTAAATTTAAAAGAAGGAGAGTTTATGTTCCAAACGGTAATAATCAATTTGACGCCGATTTGCTATTTATAAAAAATTATAGCAAATATAACGATGGAACTAATTATTTGTTAACAGTTATAGATGCTTTTAATAAATATGCTTGGGCTTTCCCTATAAAAAGAAAAACATCTGAAGAAGTCGTGCAAGCTTTTAAAATCATATTTAAAGAAAGAAAGCCAAAATACATTTTGACAGATGAAGGTACTGAATTTACAGGAAAACAGACCCAAAAATTATTCAAAGATAATAATATACATTGGTTTACGACTTATAATAAAGAAATAAAATCTGCAATAGCTGAGAGATTTAATCGAAGTATAAGAGAAAAAATTATAAAATATATGCACGCTAACAATACTAATAGATATATTGATGTATTACCCAAATTACTTAAAAATTATAACAATTCATATCATAGATCTATAAAAATGACACCTGTTGAGGCTACTCGAGACGATAATGAATCTCTAGTTTATAAAAATTTATATACTAAAAAGATCATGAAAAAACCTAAATTTAAGAAAGGGGATAGTGTTAGAATATCAACAATTAAAAAAACATTCAGGAAAGTAGATGATTCTACATTTACTGAAGAGATTTTTATAGTATATGAAGTATTAAAAACAGATCCTATTACGTATCGATTAAAAGATTTAAACAGTAAAGAAATTGAAGGAACTTTTTATGAAAATGAAATGGTAAAATATAATAAAAAAGATGATGTATATAAAATCGAAAAAATCATAAAAAAGAAAGGAAATAAATATTTTGTAAAATGGTTAGGATATCCAGATGAATTTAATAGTTGGACATCTGATTTATACAATGTTTAAAGGTGATACTCATTAATATGATGATTTAACGGGGTGGGATCTATCACCCCCCGATAAATATGATAAAAAGCTGTTATTAATACGTAGTAAATAAATGAATGTTAACTTTTTTGACGGTGTTGAAATGGTTGAATCGATTGATATTTTAGATAATGATGTTTCAGATAATAAAGTAGCGCATAATTTAAAGATGAAATTAATCTGTGATTTTTCTTCAGAAGAAGAATATTTTTATGTTATAGACTATGAGAGTTTAAAACAAAGATATAAAAGTAGAATTAGTTATTTTAATCGAATAAAAAGGAGATATAATATTACTCAAGAAGTTGAGGAAATGTTTTTAAAATTTTTAGATTTTATGTATTATGAGAAATCAGTTAACTATTATTATTTTATGAAAAAGATTTGTGATATTTTTAATATTGAAAATAAAATAAAGGTCCAAAGACTTTGTTCTAAAGTCAAAAAGAAATATGAAAAAATCTGGAATGAATTTCAAAAAATGTTTCCTAATAAATGGAGCTAACAAAAAGTGTCACTGTTTGACTCACTGTAGAACTCACTGTTTGACTATGAAATCAGTAAATGAGTTTTATATATATCATAGAAATGGAAAAATTTATTTCCAAAGTCATTGTAAATGTTGTGATTCCATAATCAAATATAAAAAATGTAAATGTGAATGTGGTATGCAAATATACCTATACACACAAAAAGAGACATTTAAAAAGTATTTATCACAGTAAGCATCTTCCAGGAAAAATTATTTCAAAAAATGTTTCCTAATAAATGGAGCTCACCTTAAAGTCAAAGACTATTAATGAACTTAGAAAAGGAGTAAAACTATTGAATATTAAACAACCTAATAGTTGTAAGAAGGATGATTTAATTAGATTATTAATTAAATATATCAGAAAAACAGGTGAATATAAACCTGTTTTAGTAGATATATTAAATTTAGATTTATCAAAATACTTAGAAAAAAAGATAAAAAGAATTTATTGAAAAACCTCAAAATTGTAATAAAATTAAGAAAATTTTTGATTCTTTTAATTTAAGATTTGATAAAAATGATTTTAAATCTGTAATTTTCTTTACTGAAGAAAAGTTACTAGAAGAAAATCTTGAAAAGTTATTTACAGAAGATAGAAAATGTCGTATATGTGGTAAATATTACGAACCTGAAGATAAAGAAAAACATATAAAGAAAGACTTAATGATTAAAAGATCAAAACAAAAGAGAAAATGTATTATTTGCGGTATATATTATAAACATTTAGAAAATCACATATCAAGTCGAAAACATAAAAAAGCATTATTAAATGATGAAGGTAATGTAGAAATTAAGGAATATGAAACTGCTTATATATCTAGATTAAGATCATATAGAATTAATAATTGTAATAATATTAAAATCCCTCTAGAATTTTTAGAAGAGAAAAGAAAGGCTGTAATAAAAAAAATAAAGCATATTTTGGAAGAATTTAATGGTATAAAGGTAAATTTTAAATTGTTTTGTTTGTATAAATTGAATGAAGAAATTCAAGAATTTACATTCAAAACTGAGAATCAAATTATATTAAAATCTAATGATTTACATACTTTTTATGATTATGTTATTGACAACTTAATAAATGAATCTGATGATTTTATATCAAAAGGATCTGGTTGGAGTCTTGAAGAAATGAAATTTTTGGAATTGAGAAAATAAATAAGTATCAACCCTTGAGAGGATCAAGTTATATTGATTTACCTGAAAACATTAAATCTAAACAAGCTATAATATATGTAAAAAATAAAGATAATAAATGTTTTATGTGGTCTATATTATTAGCAATTCATCCTGTAAAAAAAGATCTTCAAAGAGTGTCAAAGTATGAACAATATAAAGATGAATTAAATTTTAAAGGAATTGACTTTCCTGTTTCATTAGACAATATTAAGAAATTTGAAAAACTAAATAATATATCTGTAAATGTTTATACTTATAATGGTTCAATTTATCCACTTAGAATAACTAATAATAAATTAGAAAAACATGTAAATTTGTTTTATATGAAAGATGAAAAAAATGATCATTATTGTTGGATTAAAAATATGAATAGTTTGATCAGATCACAAATTACTAATCATCGTATATTTTTATGTGATAGATGTTTAAATCATTTTTATTCTGAGGAAAGATTAAAGATACATGAGGAATACTGTAAAGAGAAAGAAGCTGTCACAATTAATATGCCTAAAAAAGATGAAGTTATTCAATTTAAAAATCATGAAAGAAAAATGAGAGTACTATATACTATATATGCTGATTTTGAATCTCTCTTACCAAAAATTGATACATGTGAGCAAGATCAAACTAAATCATATACTGTGAAATACCAAAAACATGTAGCAGATGCATTTTGCTATTATATCAAATATGAAAATGAATACTTTAAACCTCCTGTTGTTTATAGAGGACCTGATACAATCAAAAAGTTTGTATCTATGTTAAAAGAGGATACTCTTAAAATTGAAAAATTTATAAAAGAAAAACTAAAAAATATGAAAGTATCAAATCAATGATAGAGTTCGATGAAAATCATTATAAAAGAACTAATATTTGTCATATATGTGAAAAACAAATCTTAAAGAATGAAAAAGTAATTGATCATTGTCATATAACTGGAAAATATAGGGGTCCTGCTCATAATGTTTGTAATTTAAATTATCAAATTCCAAAATTTATTCCAGTAAAAATCCTTAATTTAACAGGTTATGATTCTCAATTGTTTATAAAAGAACTTGGATTTGATAAATCAAAAATAGATGCTATACCTAATACTGAAGAAATATATATATCTTTCAGCAAAAAACTAGGAGGTATGAAATTGAGATTTATTGATTCATTTAAATTTATGTCTTGCAGTTTAGATAATTTATCAAAAAACTTGAGGCCAGATAATAAAATAAATAGATGTCCTCCAAAAATCCGGAAAATGAAATATATTAAATACTTAAAATCAAAATTTAGAGAGACATCATTACATTTTCCTGATGATAAATTAGATCTCATTACAAGAAAAGGTGTATATCCTTATGATTATATGGATTCTAGAGATAAATACAAAGAAACAGAATTACCTTCAAAAGATAAATTTTATAATAAATTGAATGAATGTAATATAACTGATGAAGAATATAAACATGCTCAACGTGTTTGGAAAGAATTTAATATAAAAAATTTAGGTGAATATACAGATTTATATGTTAAAACAGATGTATTAATTTTAACAGATGTATTTGAAAATTTTAGAGATGTTTGTTTAAAAACTTATAAATTAGATCCAGATTGGTATTTTACTGCTCCTGGTTTATCTTGGGATGCAATGTTAAAAATAACAAATGTTAAATTAGATTTATTAAATAATTATGATATGATTCTTATGATAGAAAAGGGTTTAAGAGGAGGTGTTTCACAATGTTGTAATAGATATGGAAAAGCAAATAATAAATATATGAAAAATTATGATAATAGTAAAGAATCCAATTATTTAATGTATTTAGATGCTAATAATTTATATGGATGGGCTATGAGTCAATATTTACCATATGGAGAATTTAAATGGTGTAATCGTGATGAAATAAATTATGTTAAACGTGAAGTATATAACCATAAAATAAAAGATGATTCAGAGAATGGATATATATTTGAAATTAGTTTAAGATATCCAAAAGGGTTACTTGATTATCATTCAGATTTACCATTATGTCCTGAAAATAGAATTCCTGAAAATTCGAAACAAGGTAAGTTATTAACAACTTTATACGATAAAGAGAAATATGTAGTTCATTATAGAAGTTTAAAACAATATTTGAAAATGGGTTTAAAGGTTGTAAGAGTACATAGAGTATTACAATTGAAACAATCGAATTGGTTGAAAAAATATATAGATTTAAACACTGAAATGAGAAAGAAAGCTGCTAATGATTTTGAGAAAGATTTTATAAATTGATGAATAATTCAGTATTTGGAAAAACTATGGAAAATATAAGAAAACGAATCGATGTAAGATTATGTTGTAATTATGATCAAGTTAAAAAATTAATTGCTAAACCTAATTTCAAATGTAAAACTATTTTTGATGAAAATTTGGTAGCTGTTTACATGAAAAAAACAAAACTATATTTTAATAAACCGATTTATGTTGGAATGAGTATATTAGATTTATCTAAACATTTAATGTATGATTTTCATTATAATGTCATGAAACCGAGATATAAGGATAATATTAAGTTATTATATATGGATACAGATAGTTTTATATATGATATTAAAACAGATGACTTTTATGTAGATATGAAGTCTATGATTGATTATTTCGATACATCTGATTATCGAGTAAATAATCTATATAATATGCCTAGATGTAATAAAAAAGTATTAGGTAAAATGAAAGATGAAAATAGCGGTGTGATTATGGAAGAATTTGTAGGTTTAAGAAGTAAAATGTATTCAATAAGATTAGAAAAACAGAGTGTTGAAGAATATAATAATAATGAAGAAGATAAAGAAAACCATAAAAAATTTGAGACTAAGAAGTTTAAAGGAACTAAGACTAGTACCGTTAAAAACAAAATATCATTTGAAGATTATAAAGACTGTTTATTAAATAAAAAAGAACAATGTAGAACACAGAATTTAATTAGAAGTAAGAAACATGAATTGTATTCAATTCAAGTGAACAAGATAGCTTTATCAGCAAAAGATGATAAAAGATTTATATTAGAAGATGGTATGAATACTAGAGCTTTAGGACATTATAAAAATGTTAATTCTATATAAATGGATGAGTGCTTAGGTGATATTCGAGCTTTAAATTTTACAAATTCTGAAGAAATTTACTATTTGACTTATCTTTGTAAGGAATTGTATGATAAATATGATCATACTAAAAAACTATTATCAGAAAGTTTTCAAAGGTTGACTGAATTAATTGAAAAAGAGGAAAATGAAGATATTAAATTGAATGGATTAGGAGTTTTATATGTTATTTCAAAGAACTTATTCTATTATGATTAGATTCCTGTTATGAGGTGAATTTATATTTATAAAAAATGTTTACTTATAAATGGAAGAGTTCAATAGACTGAGAGGGGTTATCCAAAAACGTTTAAATTAAATGATTTAAATCCTGGGGAATATGATCTGATATCATTGAGAAAAATTAATACCAAATATGGAGAATCAGTAATCGTAAAGTTAGATGTGGAAGGTGAAGAAAAAGAGTATTACCTTGCGAATAAACATGGAAAACTTTCTGATGAATCAATATATAAAATCAATAAAGGAAGATATATATTTAAGTATTCAGGTATGATTGATGATAAATACGTATATGAATTAGAGAAAGCTTAATCATTTTTCAGTGGGGGGTCGTCACCCCCCAATATAATTATCATATGTTTTGTATATTCATAATGATTTCATATTTTTATAATTCTTTTTAATTTTATAAAAAATATTTAGATTTAGTTAAACATTTTGAGTTTTTCTATTAAATATATGGGGGGGGGTCTCAACTCCACCCTTTAAAAACAGGGGGCTTCCATTCATTTGGAGGCTTTCACGCATTTATTTTAAATAATTCACTGCATACTTTTAATATGTCTAGCTTTTAAACTAAAAAAGTTCACTGTTTAAAGGTACATATATTAGAGGACTTCCATTCAGGTCCTCTTTTTTCACGCATTTATTTTATATGTCTAGCTTTTTAACTAAAAAAGTTCAGTAATTCACTGTTAAAATTTGGTCTTAATGTAAAAAAGGTGTATATACACCTTTTTTAGCTATAAAAATCATGTTTTTAATATTAAAATGGATCGAGACCTTTTTTTTCATAAAAAAAAATAAAATAAGCTAATAAATCATGTTTTTTAGTGTAAAAAGAGTCTGTGCGCTCATACAAGCGTATGGATACTACTGCCGGGTTTCCACTGACGCGTTCGTCCGTTGCGTTGGCTATCCGTCAGAGGAGCAACGCAGAGCATCGATTTCCACTAATCCGTCAACGCATGGAGTTCTCGAGAGCAAGGGATTCTCCTCTTTTTCCACGCTGTATGAGGCGATGGGGGTGCAAATGGTGTGGGAAAGAAGACATCTTTGTGTGGCTGAACTTGATTGGTTAGGATTTGTTTACTATTTGACAGCAGCTGTTCAATTGATTTTCATATTGTTCTATGATAACATATTCATATTGAAGTCTGCTGTGGTCTGGTTCATTAGCGCAGGCCCGAATTGTCCTGTGAGTCGGGTCGGGCTCAGTATTTAAAAAATCGGGCCGGGCGTATTTAAGTTTGAAAAAATTTAAGTAAATGTTAATAGAGTACATGAGATTATTGTGTTGAATTTAGCTATATGTAAATATAAATGTTTGAAAAACTTTTATTTTAGTTTTTTGTACAAACACATTTGGATAAAAATCATTTCGATCGTGACTTAAGGGTCTTCGGTCCGGGAACGTGTTCTAAATTATGACGGGCTTCATATTTCAGTTTCCCTTGTGAATATTTCATGTCTTCTCCAGCTTAAAAAAATTACTGGAGGCCTGGGCCTGCCGCTCGAGTGGTGTCTCCTCCCCCGGGCCGGGTAAAGGATGCAATCTCATATTTTCCAGAATATGGCCATATCCCAGTATATATGTAAATCTGTTTTTTCAAATTCTCTATTTAGGGATTTTTCAAATAAAATCCTATTTTGGTAAATTCTTGAATTGAGCTTATGTGTATTTTTGACCACAATTCTCGTTTAATATATATATGAGATTATTTATTTGTGAAAATCTCTCTCTGCCAATATTGCAAAAATCTTAATTATATTTCTTCTTAATTATTTAGTAATTTCGAAATGCGCCAATTTACCAACAATTGAGAATTTATATATTAGCATCTATTACATCTTCAGAATTAATATCTGCCAGTATAAATTTAAATAAACACCCTGAGTGTATATATATATATATATATATATATATATATATATATATATATATATATATATATAATTGTAAAAATAAAATCTTTTGAATTCCCATTCATTTTCTTATAAAAGAACTCAGATTTTTAATAGTATGTTGGCTGTGAAAAATCACCTAGTTTATGAGATCTTTACCAGATATGTTACATTTTTTAAAAGTAAAGTTGAACGATACTTACCTTAAATATAAATGTTATTTTGCTTTCCAAATTTTATAATTTTTGTCTAAAAGGCTTCATGAACCTTGTGCACTACTTAGAGGTTTTAGTGCATATGTTGGTATAGATTACCATTTTGCAAATTTTGGGTGCATCTTAATGACAATTTCGTGCCCATTCTGCTATGCATATTTTTTTACATTATATTTTGTGTCTTTTGTATATTCATCAGTGTTTGTTAAAGTATTGTTTGGCTACCTAGGTATACTATTTACAAAATACCTAGACTTTTTTGATATTTTGAGTTTTACTACTTAGACAGTGAAAAGTATTATCCAAACACAAAAATTTAATCTACATTTTTAAGCACTAAATTAATTTCATATCTGATCCAACTTAAGCTAATCCTGTTTCCAGATGTGGAACAATCAAATATTAACATGATTTAGCTTTAACTGACTTTACAATTATATTCTGCAACTGTCAGCAAATAATATTGAAATAGACAAATGTGATTAATAAGCCACTGACTCACAGTTAATGAGAATAGTGCTAAAAAATTATTAAATCAGATGTCAGCATTTTGTGTGAAGTATAAATATAATCCGACAAGACAAATGCTTATTTCTCTCACATAAACCAATGCTCTTTCTACCTAATATCTTCAATAAAACAATGCACATTACTACAAATTCTTTTCGCTTCTTATTATTATTTGATCTTTGAAATATTAAATTGCTTCAACAGATTAAACTTGGTACGCTAAAGTTTATGGAAGAAAAAATTGATATTTAAAAAAAATTGCTGTAGCTGCTTTCTTATAATATATATTTTTACCTAAATTATTCTTCAAAGTAAAAAGAAGGAAATCTGAGTGATACAAACAGCCAATAAAGCACTAGTAAGCTTTCCAATATATTTTAGCAGTAAAATCAGCTTATCTTTATAAATAAAACTATTTTCCCATAATATTGCAACTTTTTTCCACTTACATTTATAATTTTTTTTTTCTATTTCTTTAATCAGTTTAGAATGCTAGGCCAACAACTTTATAATACCAGCCAATGGCCTAAATTTTTGATAACCTCACTCAATTTCAAGTAGGATTTTACTGGGCATTTCACATTACTTCATGGAGAATACAAAATAGATAAAAGGAATAATCCACATTGTCGTGTATTTTAAAATTATGTCGGTTTGAGAGCAATCAAAACAGGCTGTTTGTTGAAAACCCAGAACGGCCGAGTACATATAGCAGCTGGTTGAGAAGCTGGTAACAAGCTGTTTGTTGCAATATCAATATATTTATATAGTTTAACTAAATAAATAGTATTTATAAATATAAATGAAATTCTCATCATTGATGATACAGCTTCATCAGGCCATCTTATAGGTTTTCTCAGTAGTTCCTCTTTGTGGCTACTTCGCCAGTTTTGCTTTTCCCAGCGACATCAAACCATCAAAATAATATGCAAATTATATTCAACAATGAAAAAAATTTAATCCAATTGGACTTCCAGAATTAACATTTAGTTAAAAAAAATAAAATGTGCTCATTTAGTTAGAATTTGAGTTGTGATAATTTTTACATTTGTTTAAAATGTCAAAGCTGAGTTCAGTAATTGACATGCTCACAAAAACACATTTTGATTTTATTAAGACGATTTTAATAATGCTTTTTCAACTTTCAAACCTGTAATGTTATATTTTTTATATTAATATAATAAAACTAGCTTATAACCATTGAAAATCAATGATGCAAGATACCGTATGTGCTTGTATAAATTTTTTCAGATATTGTTTTTATTTCCACTCAAACCAAAAAAATACTGAATAATGAAAAAAGAAACCGAAGAAATAAATTATCATTAAAGGAGAAAAATAATTATTTTTTATTAATGTATTAACATTAATTGAATGGAAATGAAAAACAGATGTTTCTTATAATAAATCTAATAGAATATTTCAGTATAAACCACATATTTTATAATTTTTTTTTAGCAAATTAACTGAAATCCACATTTGAATCCAAACTAAAAACCAATATAACTAACTGTGAATCCAGTTTTGAAAACATATCTAAATTAGAATTTCAAATTTGTTGATCAACTGCCCATTGCTGAAATATTTTTCCTCTATACAGAAAAGTGTTGAACTTATTGAAGCTTACCACAGTCTGATAAATTTTTTATCATAGAGATATTTATTCATTTATGTGTAACCATATTAGTTACTATATTTTAAATATCTACAAACCCTTTTAGTTAAGTGACAGTTTGCTTACAACAGTGGTAATATGAATAGCCGTTGTTATAACACAGTTAAAAAAAAGTCTAATATTCAGCTTCGCTTCTACAGAGAACATTTTAATAAGAACAGTGTAGCTGAATATTGGACTTGTCTTATTCAATATTTTTCACCAGATACTGGGGCCAGGATACCCCTCCAAAAAACTTTGCATCATGATTACTCGTGCACCCTTTTGAAGTAAGAATTAAATACTTACCAAATTTTAGCTTACTAGACATTATGGTATTTGAGATGTTTTTAGGCCGACAGAGAAACCCAACTCAAAAGGTAGCACACTCCCTCGAGAAAATTTCTAAGGTATTCACATCAACTTTTGGGGCAAGAACTGATTGCCTACCAAATTTCAGCTTCCTAGGCCTAACGGTTTTTGAGATATTTTTGTCTCAACATTGAATCCCACACATATGGATAAATTCAAAACATACTAATTAACAATAAAATTAAATACATAAATTTAATTTGTTTATTTTTCAGAAATATACAGCTAAAATTCTTAGATATAAGCAATACAATATTTTATAACAGATAATGTTCAACAAATATGAATATTTTTTTAAAACAAAACCAAATCCAGTCAAGCTTTCTTTAAAATCTCTAGTCCATACTTGAATTCAGAAAAACCTGTAAAAAATAAAATGTATACAGTTTTAAAGAATTCTCATTTTTAACTATTTTACAAAATTAAATGAATAGAATATCAGCAAAGTCCTGACATAAACCACACATGTCTTCATTTTTTTTTCTGTTAGGAATACTTTTTTTAAACTTTAAAATTATATTTGAAATTTATGCATTTGGATTGATATATACCTTAAAGCAGTAGATTTTGATCACAAAAGTGAGGTTTTCAGTGCTATCGTTAGTCGTACCTGATAAAAAAAAAGTAACCTCTGGCTGTCGGTTAGTTATACAAAAATGCAATTTTCTACAACCAAATATGACTTTTATGCAGGAGAAGCTGATTAAAAATAGTGTTGCTATCTTAGCTTATATGAAACATTTTCAAAAAATAATGTTTCATGGACAATGAAAATGCATCTAAAATATTGGAATGATATGAAGCTTTAACTTCAGTGGCAACAACTTGCTAAATCTGTGAAATATGCCCATTAGCATGGCATATTTCACATGTTATGTTTTGCGCCAACGGCCCTACTGTACTGAAAACACCGGTTCTCGTTAGATCACCGAAGTCAAGCAGCATCGGGCGCGATTAGTACTTGGGTGGGTGACCACCTGGGAACACCGCGTGCTATTGGCACATTTCGGGCGCGGTAGTCCGTTGGTTTGCGCTGGATTTGCACGCTGCAACAACTGCCGCCGTGTTCATGCGGAGTACAATCACGTTAAACATGTGGGTCCGAAAGTCCTTCCGAGAGGTTGGTGGTAGGGGAAGGAGAGTACGGTCCCTGTGGATACCTCCCCCACTGGGTTCCGGTCTAAATTATGTGGCACTTCCCGACTGTCGAAACAGTTACCATACACCTTTCTGGTACCGGCCGTCCAATTAGTTGCCCATGTCCTCTGGATGAGTCGGATGGTCTGGGTCTTCAACACCTTTCTGGTAGGTCGGAAGGTCTGGGTCTCAACAACATGTTATGTTTCTATATATATAATGGTCATTAGCAATTCTTCCTTTTATGCAATTTTTTATCATATGTTTACAAACTGATCATTGTGAACAACACTCAGAGCTGTGCAATCGTTAGTAAAAATATACAGACTCTGGCTCCTAAATTAAACTATGTAAAAGTAATTTTATCTTGGAATATTAAATTCTTTTATTAGTCAAAATAGTTTTAAAAGATCATTAAATGTTTACCAATTAAAAAACTAATGAATTGAAAAATTAAAAATTACTATCTATGACAGTCAATGTTTTAGCAATAACTTTTATAAACAAATAATATGTGAGCACTATTTTATTTAGATATAAGTTGCTATACTACACTACCTAAAAATAAAATGTGACCTGTGCAAACTAAATATATGCACCCACTATTCAGTGGAATAGGCTGTGCTAACAAAGAAAATATTAAAATGCAGCTTATCCATATTAAAAATATGGCATGTGCTACTACTTGGTATCATAGCCTGCATATGTCCTAAATAAACACTGTGTGGGCAATAAATGTACTTGATATGTTGATGCATAGTGGTGGTGTCCCAAGCCAGCAGTAACTTTTTAAGACAAATGAGTTATGTATTACATGTGCAATATATGAAACAGATTAAAATCCGTCCTACGATGAATGCAGTTTAACTTGAATTTGATCCTTTTCACAATAGTTGCAATTTAATTTGAAACAGGTCATTTTCACAAGATACAATTTAAATCTGAAACCAGTAACTTTTACAGCTGATTTCAAATTGTTTAGCTAGATTATATAAAACTGAAAATCAAAATAAAATTAGCATTTATTCTAAGAAATTTTAGTTGACTAGATTGATTATTGTAATGGAAATTAAAATTTTCAAAACTTTAATTTCAAAATGCTAAATTAAATTTCTTGAATATATTTCTTTACTCAGTGAGCTGCTTGCATGCACACACTGCACAGGTCAGGTGTTTCCAAACGATCGTGGGAAAGTCCTTGAAAATGAAATGACTAACCCACATGTGTGTGTTTAAAGAGACTGATAAACAAATCACGAGGATTCAAATTGCAGATTATGAATTAAAATGACTACAGCAAGATAGTATTTATATGATAGATGTGTTTGTCATTATAAAAATTTACTTAGCATATATTATAAATATGGAACAGTTTACCCCACAAAGTCTTATATACAAGTATTTGACTTTTAACAGCATAGCAACATCTAACGTTTACTTAAATTCATCCATTTTACACTTTTTAATCACCAATTAAGGAATTTCTAATTTAAAGTATATCAACTAGGAATAGTTAATGCCAAGCACTGAAATTAATGTGACAAAAACATACCGTAACTTCTTCACAATCTTAAGGAATCAGAGCAGAGATGTCTGCTGACATCAGCAATAGATTTTTCAGTCCTTCAAGAAATAGAATTGGGCTGGCTCTTTCTACACACTTTAAATTCCTGTAACAAATTAAATCAGAATTAGTATCACTTTATAACCCTTGGTAAAAAAAGCACATCAAAACTGCTTGTACTCAACTATTAGAATGAATATTTTTAAATTATGGTATCTAGCTGTAGATAAAAATTCATGGTAATAAACATCAGACTTGAACTTGAATACCACACGCACCTTGAAAAATATTTCTAAATAGATTTTCTAACAATATTTCTGTTTATCAATATTGATAGAAAATATATAAAAACACGTATCCATGACTTCAAATGAGAATTTGTAAAAAAAAATTAAAACTTCAGAATCCAAAGTTGTGGAAACATGAAAGAAAAAAAAGGTCAAATAATACTATTTATTTTGCCTGTTAAGTTTTTACTACAATTAAAATACAAATGACTGTTAATTTTTTACGATGATTAAAATATACATTTATAAAAAAAAATATGCACAGAAACTTTTATAAACTGGAATTAAACTATCTAGTGGTATAACGACACACATTAAGCACCCCGGCCGTCCAAATAGATGCTCAAGTCCTTGTTGACGAGTCGGACGGTCTGGGTCTTCAACACATTAAGCACCCCACCCCACTGAAAAGATGTGATCTCACAGTACACAGCTAATGTACTTCAGTAATGTATGATATGAGTGTCCTACCATCGAAACCTGTAGATTATTACTTCAAAACAAAATTATGAACGTTTATTTCACGACCAAAAATAGTCTACTTTTTCAGCTAATCCAGCAATCCGACTTGAAATACGGCACACCCCATCCTAGTCAAGCTGATCAGATATACAACTCAATACCAATTTTACTTCTTACCTAAATTAAGACCGGTCTTGACCATGTCAAATTTTCCAATTTGATGTAGATTTGGGCTAGTCTAAATTTTCTAATTTAATACAGGTTTGGGCTGAGCTTAACTTTTAAATTCTTTTGGGCCTGGTCAGGCCTTAAAACTTTTGTTCTGGACTTATTTTTTAAAAGTAAAGTAAAATAAATTATTTTAATATATAAAACATTCCCCATTGTATTATGTTAAATAACAACTTTCACATAAGTATTAAATATGCACAAATTCTGCATTCACACAAGTTAGCAAAATGAAAATATAACAAATCTAATTGTAATGCTGCATAATATGCTATAACATTCTGCTAATAACGAGTGAATAATTCAGGGTAAGAAATTTCAGCTCAGAGTTCATTCACCAAAAGTTTTTCACATAGCAGTATCATGGGGTGCGGTAGCCCATTGGTTAGCGCGCTGGAGTTGCACTCGGTAGGCCCGGGTTCGATTCCAGCCACTGACAAAACTGCCACCGTGTTCACGCGGAGTACGATCACGTTAAACATGTGGGTCCGTAAGTCCTTCCGAGAGGTTGGTGGTAGGGGAAGGAGGGTACGGTCCCTGTGGATGCCTCCCCCACTGGGTTCCGGTCCAAATTGGGTGGCACTTCCCGGCCTTCCAAACAGTTACCTTACACCTTTCTGGTAAGTCGGACGGTCTGGGTCTCAACAACAACATAGCAGTATCATATAAATATAATAGCTGTGCTTAACTCTTTTGGCATTTTTTCTCGAAAAAAAAATAATAATAAATGCAGTAAAATTTATAGAAAATTATGTAAAATAATTAACATAAATATATACATAACATATCAACGATTAAGATGTTGCTTACAGATGTAATGGACAGAATGTTGTTAAACAAATATTGATTTACAATTGCAAAATCTGCAAGTCACTATTTTCAAGATTCCAGGGATATACACGTAAAATGCGAGTAAGTACAAACCGCCTGTTACACAAAAGTGTATTGGCACTCAGTCACTGGATAGAAGAGAACATACATTTCATATTAACAGTGGCGAATCATGGGAGAATGTGGCAATCTTTTCTGAAGAGCTCCCCTCCCCCTAAAAGCCAGTTTGAAAAAAAAAAAGAAAAGTACTTAAAATAAACACGTTGAATCTTGTTCTATACAAATCTTTCTACACTTTTCTTTTCATTTAATAAACATACTTGAAATATTTGCACCCAAAAGTTTGAACAGAAATTAAATTAAAATGAGAATAATAATATTTTATGAAAATATTAAATGACACAAGTGTTTAAATATTAACATTTTTATTTGTTAAACTGTGCGGTAAATATTGATATTACAGCACAATACTAAGGAAAGAGTTAAAACTTCTTAGGGTACTTTAAATTGGACGTTTTCTGGCTTTCGCTGCAACAAAGTGTCAATAACGTGTAAAATCTAACGTTTTAACAAAGTCATTTTCAATGCTAAGAATTGACAGATGATTTACCTTCTTTTCAGTCCTTACGCTTCTTAAGTTGTTTCTGATTAGTTTTAATTTAGAGAATGACCTTTCCCCACTAGCGTTGGATATCATCAAACACAGATAAGTATGAAGTACGATTTCAACATTTGGAAACGCTTGAATTATGTTTTCTCCACATAAATACGAATACGAACACTTTAAATCCACTTTTTGGGATTCATTTTCGAGTTCGTCCTTATTTCCTTCTTCACTATTAAAAATCTTTCTTAAAGATTTTTTACTTTTATTTTTCGTTCAAAATGAGGCCCTCCTCCGAAGTGAGGTCCCTGGCATTCGCCAGTATGTTAATGCACCACTGCATCTTAACTATTATTTTGCATGAAACAAGCAAATATATAGGTACAGCCTGCATATCGTGTTAACTGATATTTCACTATCGTATTAAGTAGCCTCAATAGTATATATTATCACAACCTTTATAGCTAGGACGAGGACCCTGTGTTGAAGTTGATAGATGCTAATATAAATGCCAAATCCAAGAAGGGGGCCATGACCGGTTAAAAAATAGATAAGATATTTATTGGAGATTTGTAAATTAGTATTGAGGATATTTACGATTCTAGAGGGATCATGAGTTTTAGGGGATGCGTAGTTATTTAAAAAGTTCTTCCAATTATTAATAATGTGAGATTTACAGTATTAAGAAGTGAATAGGGGAATGTAATTTTGAAAGGAGTACCAGAGATAGTGGTTAATTTGGCATGTTTATCGGCGACTTCGTTGCCCAAGATGTCTCTGCATGGGCTTTAACCCAAGATAAGTTAAATAAATTTTTAGAAGCATTAGCTTTAATTTTGATATTATCTAAAAAAATTGATTTATTATTAACAGATTTAAGGGCCTGGATAGAAAAAAGACTATCGGTGAAGATGTTAACTTTCGTACTATTAATATTTGCCCAGTTAATTGCGAAATCAATAGCTGCAATTTCAGCTTGGAAGACCGTGTTCTCACTGTCAAGCTTGCAGGAGTAAACTCTGTCCAAAACATCATATTTAAAAATACAAATTGCAAAACCAGTGTTATTGTTAATAGAAGAGCCGTCGATGTAAATATTAACGTTAGAAAAGAGTTTAGGATCATGATGATTTAAAATAACGATACGTTTGGAGGGAGGAATGTTAGAAAATGGGCTAGTATGGTCGAAAAGGGTGGGAAAAGAGATATTAGAGTTTGAGAAGGAATTGTTCTATGTTTCCAAAATGAATATTTTAAATATTGGTCTTTAATAACAAAATGAATGGGGGGGGGGGATGCCTGTTATGGAGTAAAGAGATATGTTTGAAGAAGTTCTAAAACCGAAAGATAATTTAAGAAAGAAAATTCTTTGTAATGGCAATAAGTTTTTAATCTGAGCCCCAATTGAATTATTACCCTAGATACCCGCCCCATAATTAATAACTTTTTCAATAACCGCGAGGTACCGTATTTTTAGAAAAGTTTTGTTTACACCCCAATTGTTACCAGAGACTTTACCAAAAGTAGAGACGATCTTGAAACATTTATCTTTAAGATAGAAAATGTGGGAGCTCCATTTGGTGTTGTCATCGATGGTGGTGCCTAAATATTTCAATTGTCTGCCAATTTTGATTTTCTTATTTAGAATTTTGAAAGTGGGGTTTTTCTAATTTTGGATTTCTTTTTGTAGAATATAATGGCATTACATTTGTCATGGGAGATGTTTAATTTTAGACTGTTGAGGGAGTCGGAAACTGAATTAAGGAGGTTGGTATTACTTGTGAGGGAACGTAGAGTTGGGAAATCCCCAAACCCTGAGGAACGCCTTTAGAAATTTATTTAGAATAGTAGAAGATGCCGTCAGAATAGGAAATATATCTATTATTAAGATAGGAAAAAATAAAATTTTGGAAGGTGTTGGGAAGTTTAATACGATTAAGGGTGTAAGGGAGGATATTTCAATTTAAATTATCGAAAGCTCCGCAGATGTCCACGGTGGTAAGAGATACGTAATGATTGGACCTGAGTTTACTAATAGCATCAATCAGTTCACGAGTTGCGTCTCTGCAGCAGTTTAATTCCTTGAAGCCAAATTGTAAAGGATGAAGAGCCTTCTCGGTAAAAAGCCAATAGTTAAGTTTATTGATAAGAAAATTTTCAAGGATTTTGTAGAAATTTGGGACAAGACAAATGGGTCGGTATGGGGAACAAAGAGAGTGGTCTTTTCCGGGTTTGTTGAAGAGAATATTTGCAATTTTGAAACAGGTTGGAAAATGACAATATTTGAAGCATAAATTTATTATTTTAGAGAAAAGAGAGGGGAAGGCTAAGTAGAGGTTTTTCCAAATATTGTAGTGAATTTTGTCTGGGCCAGGGGCCTTACCACTCTTGAGATTAATAAAAACCGTGTAAAGCTCTTCATCAGAGATAACCCCCAACCCATCAGAAGGAACTGCGAGAGAAGGAAAGTTGCTAAATTCAATGTCACCATTAAAACAATGGTCCAAAAGACGTTTTATCTTACCTTGATAGTTTAAGTTAATGTTATCCTGAAATTATAAATTTATATTGTAAATTTTGTGGAGGTTTTGAAACACGAATTTAAAATGAGAGCCAAAATTAGCACTGCAGCTGGAGCAAAAAATTTTCCAAAAGTCCAATTTAATTTCATTAATTAATTTTTTGTATTTTGCTTTATTTAGTTTGTATTTAATTTTAGCTGCAGTGATCAATTCAGGAGGGGCGGAGATTCTCTCAAGAGATTTGACCCTTTTATGAAGGGCAGTAACAATGTTGCGAAATTTGGAAAGATCCTTATTCCACCAAGTGAAACCCTTGGTTTTAGAGGTTTTCTTTTTTCGAATGTGGGTAAAGGCGCAATTTTGAACAAGTTGAATGAAAAATTTAAAAAAGTTATCTAAAGATTCCGCACCAGAAATATTGTCAATGATCGAATTAAGGTGGTTTATATTAGATTTAAAATTATAGATAAATTTGCCTAAGCTATATTGTGTTTTAAGGTAAAAAGCATTATTAGGGGCGGATCTAAATTAAGAGTTATTTGGATAAAACGATGATCACTAAAAGTGTCGTTCGAGAGAATCTCCCAATTTTGAATAGAGTCAAAAAAAGAGAAGTTAACCAAAGTTAGATCTGGAAGGCCGATACCTGAATGAAAAGCGAATGTAGGACCATTGCTAGGATCATTAAAAATAATTAGGTTATTATACAAACAGAAGTCAATCATGTCCAATCCCCTTTGATCGGTGAAACTATAACCCCACATCCATGCTCGGGCGTTGAAATCTCCTAGAATGAGGAAATCTGAAGAGAAATCTGAAGAGAAAAGGTCTAAAGAGGAAGTTCAGAGAGAAGGGACGGGAAATGGTCAAAGTTGGGAAGTAGAACTAGAGAAAATAACGGAACGATTGGAGGGAAGAAGAATTTAAAAAACAAACAGAGGAAAGGGAGTTGAATTTAAGATTAACTATCAGGTTGGAATTGAAAATGATAATTGCGGCTTTATTTGATAAGGATGAAAATTATTGAAGGCCAGAAGGGGGGGGGATAAAATTTTGCCTTTATTGATATAGGGTTCTTGAATACAGGCGAAATCAATGGAACTTTTGACGGCAAATTGAATGAGGTTATTAGGAGAAGTCAGAGAATGATTGGTATTTAATTGAATGCCTTTAAGACCCATAGGAATTGAAGTCAAGGACGGAGCACGAATGTCAGGCTAAAAAAGGTAAAACATAAAATTGAAAACAGAACACTAAGATTCCCATTGCAGAGTTCTAATATGTTGTAGCTCGTTCTGCAGTGTTCGACAAGCTTGTCGATCATGGGTATGGTGGTCTTTCTTGAATTTAAGATTTTTGTCCTTGTCATTTGCAGTACTACAATTTACACAAGCTGGAAATTTGGTTTTGTATGTCCTGTAAGTGTGCTTGCTCACTGCTGGCGCACATGCTGCAATTACCTGATTAGTAAGGCCAAAAATTGGCAACATGGCCAAAGTCTTGACACTTGTAACACATTTTGAATGTTATACACTTTTTCACATAGTAGTAATTAAAGTTGTGAAAAAGTTTTTGGTTTCGATGATTTTATTGGCTTTAAAGAAATCAACAGTAAAAACCCAATTGGTTTGACCACCCCTGGTTTTGAAGTTTCTTAAGATTTTGATATTTTCAAGTTTGACATCTGGGTGGTTGTTACAGATGAGTGCTCTCATATTTTCTTCACTGGAGTTGTTCGGTATATTAAAAATGATGAGAGTTTTTTTCTTGTCGTCCTGTTTTCTGATTGTGAATTTTTCCTTCAAGGAGGAATTTTGGAAGAGTGGAATTAATTTTTCAGGGTTGCTTTCCCTACAAGTAATCTTAATAGTTCCATTATTAAGAGCTGTGGACAGGGATAGGAGAAAAGGTCTTTCTTAAGCTCTGCATTGTTCTTGGATCTATCCCTGCCTTGCAAAAGGATACTCGCGTATGATCTGAGTTTAGGAGCACTGGATGGTGCTATAAATGAAGCTTAAAATGAACAGGAGTGGAAGATGGAAGTATGTTCTTTTGTAGGTTTTGTTTCACAGATTTATTAATTAGATCAGGCAGATTTTCAAGAATGTTATTGGAAAAAGTTTTGAATTCATTAGAGAGGGAGTTTTTAAAAGAAGAGAGTTCATCTTGAAAGTCTTGACCAGATTAAGTTGAAGATCAGGAGAAGGAGAGATAGTAGGAGGTGCCGATTGAATATGATCTCCAAAAGGTGCAGGATTCTTTAATTTGGTTGAGTTTGTCTTCAACGCAATTTTTTGATTGGAGTTCATTTTCGCATTCCTTACGAGGTAGTTCTGCAACTTATTTGTATTGTTAAGAACTTTCGTGAGGAAGTCGCTGTAAACATCATAGCTGGAGATATCATTAGATTCCATCGTATTGGAGTTAGAAACAATGTCATCAGTTAGATCAAGTTGTTGGTCACTACCATTAATTGCATGTAATCTGTTTGTAATCTGTGGAGCAGAAGCAGAGAGGTAAATAGGCGAAGTAGAAATATCAGTTACAGCTGAAAAATGGGTAGACGTACTTGGCAAACGCAAAGGTTGAGTAGAACCAGAGGACAGAGTATTACTGAAGTCCATCATCCTGACACCATGTTTGATGACAGAAAGAGACGTAGTAGTAGCATTAGTCTCTCTATGCTCAGGTATAATCACAGATTGCGTTTCATTACTGTTAATGGGGGACAGAATAACAGTGGGTAATGAAGGAAATTGTGTTAGGGATTGAAAATCCATAATGATGATAAAACTTTTTCAGTGTGTAATTAATTTGTAAATAAAGCACAGAATATACTGTAGATGATGAAAGTAACTAAGCATTTATAACACAAAGGGAATCAAAATAACAAAATTAACCTCAAAAGGCAAGAGAAACACAGTGAGAACCAAAATAACAAATTTAACCTCCAAGGACAAGAGAAACATAATTATACTAAAAAAACAACTTTAAAAAGCAAATAACAGTGAGTAACATTGAAACTGTGGGAAAAGAAGATTACCTTAAACGGAGTGTTTACCGTGACCGAAATGACGAAGATGTCATTCCCGACGCGTGACGTAATGACGGCCCTGTTATCGAACTGGAGCCTAGAAATTTAAAATGCGGATTCCGCCACACGTTAGGAATGATGAGACATATAATAAAACATGATTATAAGACAAAACACTGTTCCAAAACATATTTAAACATCTTTAAATATATAAAAGACATATAATATATTATAAGATTAGCTGATTACAATAAAATTTAAAATTATATGACAGTTATTCTCTAAATTTCCAATTTCCGAAGGTAAAAGATGGGCATTCCAAGGTGTCGCGCCAGTGTTTATTTGAGAAGCCGAAGTAATTCAGAATCGAAATAAACAGACAAACGGCGAATAGAATAAAATACCTAACTAAATTGAAATATTTTCTGAATCCTTGGATATACGGGCGAAAACTTGCTATCATTGAGATGGTCTCATCAATACGCACATTTTGATACAAGATACGTTTACGACAACCAAAAAATCACGTGTCAACAGCAAAAAAACCCGGGAGCCGAAAGAGAGGCCACCGACATCGTCGAAGGCAGGAACGCTTGAAAAACATTACAGCTTGAAAGATTACAGTGTGTAGCTTTCCACCGAATGTTATATCAAACTGCAGCCTTTAGATATGGGCATAATAAAATGCATGAAAGTGTATTATAGATCTCAGATTATTCGACGTGTTCTTTTGAATCTAGAAACTGATCTGCATTTTGTTGCGGACATTAAAATTACTTGCCAATTTTTAGATGATGCCTGGCGTTTGGTTCAACCGAAAACTATCCAAAACTGCTAAACACATGCAGGATTTTTAGGAGGACTTGGGGACTCAGATTTCATTTCTGAGCCTGATCCTAAAGAAAGTTCCCTATGGAAAAATTTACAGGAAAAAAGAATTTGGGGTGGAGATACTACTTTCAGGTCCCCACATTCAATTTTGGGCCTGGGTACCAAATCGAGCCGCGGGCCTTGGGCAAAAACTAAAGGAGAGGGGTACTCGCCCCCTTTTTTGTTTCTTTTCTGTATTATCTAGGGGTAGAGTCGAATTTCATAAATTGTATCAAGTATAAGGTTTAACACAATATAACACAGAAGAATAACAAATTTATGGAAGGTCTTTCATATGATAGCGAGTGGTGTGTACATTTCATTTTAGAATAAATATTGTTATACTCTTTCGCACGCGCATTTCGCATAGTCATGCAAATTTCTGGGACAATCGGAAGTGACATCTACACAACCAGAAGTGGAAATCATGACTGACCCCTACTCCAAATTTTGATGCTGAATCCATATCAGTTATTATACAAATTATTCCTATAGTCAATCCTGAAAAATAGGTATTGTTAAAAAAAATTTTAATTTTCTTTTTACTCGGAAGTGACATCAGTAAAACCAGAAGTGGAAATCCTTAATGAATTTTCCCAACCCCTAAAAATTTTTATACTGAATTCATAACAGTCATCATCTAAGCTGTATCCATAGCCGATTCTGAGAAATAAATGTTTGAAGGAAAATGAAATATTTTTATTCAGAATTGGGAAAAGAACTAGACGTAGAATTTCTTAGTGAATCCCTGTTCCCACCTACTCTGAAATTCGATACTAAATTAATGTTAGTCATCACTTTAGCTCTATCCATAGTCAATCAGAATATACGTTTCAAGGAAATGTTTTGAACCATAAGATGAAAAATCGCAAGTAGAAATCCTTAGAAAACCAAATTCCAGAGGGGATAGGAGAGGAGGTTCTCTACTTCCTCTGGAATACTGAATCCATACCTGTCATCATCTAAACTCATAACAAAATAGATATTGCAATAAAAATGCAAATTTTTTAAATGGAAGCGACATTTCCATTATCGGAAATTCAAATTCTTTGTAATTTCTTCTAACACCTTCGAAATTTGATACTGCATCAATTATCGTCTAAGCTTTATCCATGACTAATTCCAAGAAATAGATGCTGCAAGGGAATTTTTTTGAACCGAAAGTGGGAAAAAATACGAATTAAAAGTTTTTCCTGAATCCCTCTACTTTCCATCACCAAAGTTCTATTTATAGCCAATCTTAGAAATGGATGTTTCAAGGAAAAGGGAGAATTTTAAACTAGAAATAAAAAAAAAACGGATATGGAAATCTTTAGTGAACCTCACTACCTCCCTCCTCCAGGATTTGATGCTAGATCCTTATCTAAGCTTTATCTATAATAAATCCTGAGAAGATTTTGGTAAAAACAATGGTAAAATTTTTTTTGGTAAAAACAATGGTATTGCAACATTTTTACCGCCGACAACCACCCAGAAGAACGTTATTAGTGTTACAGTTAAAGTACCTCCAATCAGTGTGCATATGCAGCATATAAATAAAATAAAATATGTCCGAAATATCTCGGGATTTTATCAAACGATCAACTTTCATTTGTTTCGTAACTTTTTAGGTGGAAATAACACATGCACAGATACATACCGTTTTCATTCATCATTCGTTTTGACTAACTGAAAAATCCGAAAACGCAAAGTTCTCTGCTTTTAAAAAAAACGTTTTTTTAACAGTTAACGGCAAAAGTTAGTATCCTCCAAATTCTCTACTAAAATTATCCTAAGAGGATTTAATCTACATATTTTTGAAAGCTTTACGGATAGAAATAATTTTTGATTTAATACATTATATCAGTCTATTACAAATTTATATCTCCCAAATTACATTGATTTTGCAGTTTTTCATTGAATTTTATCTTTTATATGATGAATTAGCTCTATTTGAATGCCAATTTAGCTGAAAAAATGATGGTGTTGAGAGCAGTTTATACCAGCATAGCGGGAGCAGTAACATTTTATTTTATTTTGTGGCATTACAACTACTTACAGCATAATTTAATAGAACCTTCTCATTTTTCGGATTTTTTAAGTGCCATTGTTTGAGTTTCACCAAAAATCAAATCAGCGCCAGAGTAATGCCTAACCAATATAGCTACCAAATTTCAAGGAAATTTAGTGAATATCTTTTGAACTACAGTGAATACATAAACTGCGCCTAGATCCTCACTCCCACATTCAGAAAATCCGCCAATATAACGTTGATAAAATGAAGTTCATCGAAAACGTTTATGTTTCATAACTAATTATTTTATTCTAATTTATTTTTGTAATTATATTAAAAGAATGATAATATGAAGTCAATTCAATATTATATTGCCATGTGTTCTAAACTCATTCATTATGGTCATAAAATACGTCTTCTAAAATGTATCAATTTTGATGTTTATGAGATAAATGTTAAATGCGCATCCAGAATTATTAAGTGTTAAGGCCAAACAATACAGTTTGTATGTACAAAAGATCGCATATAATAAAGAAAAAACAATTTTCTAATTAGGATTTCGGGAGAGGGGGTTAACCCTCAAATCTCCCCCTCCTCCCCTGGACACACTTTGGTAAAATGTAATATATAATAGAGAATGTATGAATTTTTTCTTTCAATGAGCACAGTTCCTATTAATTATCAAGTTCAACTTACAATCATACAGTATAAAGTGAAAGTTTAACAAGAAAGATCAATCATGCATAAAGCATTGATTATGAAACACTTTCCAACTTCAATGCAATTTTATTTAAACATCTCTAAAATGCGATACATTCCTGGGTAATATTTTTAAAATTATCACAATAATACATTAATTTATTATATTTGAAAACTTAAAACTTCATCGAAAAAAATGAACTTCATTCAAATAATGGCATTGAAATATAAATTGGCATCTCTAAAATGCGATACATTCCTCGGTAATATTTTTAAATTTATCATAATACTACAATAATTTGTTACATTTGAAAACTTCATCGAAAACAAACAAATGAAATTTATTCAAATGAAGTCATCGAGATATAACACGCCTGGCGGTCTCTATAAAATCAGCATTTCATTCATAAACTTTTTCCATCATTTCATTCATCACAATACTATAATAATTCATTTTATTTACAAACTTAAAACCATGGAGGTACAAGTAATTAACCTCTATGCTAAAAACTTCATCGAAAAAATCGTCTACTTAATTAATAGTCGTGTAAAATCAATGAATATTTTATTCATATCAGCTATATTGCAGACTCCATAACCTAAATAATTTTGCGTTAAAGAAATGCAGCAATTCTTATACAACTCATTCTACATATTTTGCTGTTTACATTTTACATAAGTGAAAAATAGGCTTCGTTGTAGAAATAATCAAATTTGGATGATCATTTAAACTCAAATATATTGTAATTGCGTTGTTTCAGTATGTAGATGCACAGAATTTAAGCAAAAATAAAGCGGTTTTTGGACGGATACAACACTCAATATGAATTAAAAAGAACTTTAAAAATCACGATTTTGAGACAAGATGGATGCCATATTTCATTTTGAAGTGGGCCACGTGATCGCTTCATATAAGAGGTGTAATTATTATTTTAATTTTTATTTAAAAAACTACTGAATATATTTTACTGAATTTTTTTTATATATTTTACGGAACAATTTGAATATTACCTAAAATTTTCGAAGCAATTTGTGAATTTTAAATTCGCTTAAAAATGTTTGAAAAATTAGCTCCCATAGGGTTCAATGTATTTCATTTTTTCAACCCGGGTTCAATCCAAAACTAATTGGGTGATATTATTCATTTATATTCCCATAGGTCCTACAGACCGTCTGAACAACATACTAAAATTTCATTTTGATTAAGTCATTTTTACGGCAGTTATCGTGCTAACGGACAGACAGAATGAACAAAGTCATAAACACTTTTTAACTATGTTGTAAAGTGTTAAAAACGCATTTTAAACACTAAAGTATTCATATTCCTTTAATAATACAATATTTTCCCTGAAGTTTTGTACATAGTTATTTTAAAGGAATAAATTTACAAAGCAGCATAGAAATGTGATAAAATAAATTTAATTTATTCGAAGATTAACTTTGTTTTAAGATTAAGATATCTAAAAATAATATTTGAAAAATATAAGAAAATTATTTTGAACATACCTTAAATCTTAAATGGTAGCATAGGGATATACACGGTGTCCCAAAAAGATTGAAACGTGCTTTAATCCTTTACCTGTTGGAGATAAGTAAGCTTTGTAAATTGCAAAAATGTTGAAAGTAAAGTAGGAAATAAGACTACGTTAATGAAATAGTCCTCCCATTAATTTTCAAAATGTTACACATTTTAAATTTTTATACGAAGACAAATTTGGTCATTCAGATAATTTTCATTTTTAATTCAACAAGATCATTACAAAAACCGCATATCTGTATCTTTAAAATCAACTGAATTATGATAAAGATCAGTCATGAAAGATCAATCATGTATAAAGCATTGATTATGAAACACTCTCCAACTTCAATGCAATTTTATTTAAACATCTCTAAAATGCGATACCTTACTCGGTAATATTTTTAAAATTATCATAATACTACAATAATTTATTATATTTGAAAACTTAAAACTTCATCGAAAAAAAAATGAACTTCATTCAAATGGCGGCATTGAAATATAAATCGCCTGGTTTAAACATCTCTAAAATGCGATACATTTCTCGGTAATATTTTTAAAATTATCATAATACTGCAATAATTTATTATATTTGAAAACTTCATCGAAAACAAATGAACTTTATTCAAATGAAGTCAACGAAACATAAATCGCCTCTATATAAAAGCAGCATTTCATTCATAAACTTTTTTCCATTCATCACGATACTATAATAATTTATTTTATTTAAAAACTTAAAACCATGCAGGTACAATTAATTTAGCTCTATGCTTAAAATTTCATCGAAAAAATCGTCTGCTTCTCTATGTAAAATCAATGAATGTTTCACTCATATTAGCTATATTGCAGACTCCATGAGTTAAATAATTTTGCGTTAAAGAAATGTAGCAATTCTTACACAACTCAATCTACATCTTTTGGTGTTTACATTCGCCATAAGTGAAAATTTGGTTTCGTTGTATAAATAATCAAAGTTTGATGATCATTTAACCTCAAATATATAGTAATTGCGTTGTTTCAGAATGTAGATGCACAGAATTTAAGCAAAAATAAAGCGGTTTTAGGACGGATACAACACTAAATATAAATTAAAAAGAACTTTAAAAATCACGATTTTGACACAAGATAGATGCCATACTTTATTTTGAAGTGGGTCGCGTGATCTCTTCGTATTTTGATCACGTGAACTCTTCATATAAAGGGTGTAATTATTATTTTAATTTTAATTTAAAGAACAACTGAATATATTTTGCTGAAAATTTTTTTATATATTTTATGGGATAATTTGAATATTTCCCAGAACTTTCAAAGCAATTTGTGAATTTTAAATTTGCTTAAAAAATGTTTGAAAAATTAGGTCCCATAGGGTTCAATGTATTTCATTTTTGTAACCCGGGTCCAATCCAAAACTAATTGGGTGATATTATTTATTTATATTCCCATAGGTCCCACAGACCGTCTGAATAACATACTAATATTTCATTTTGATAAAGTCATTTTTACGGCAGTTATCGTACTAACGGACAGACAGACAGATAGATAGACAGAATGAACAAAGTCATAAACACTTGTCAACTATATTATAAAGTGTTAAAAATCTGACTTATGCCACTTTTCCGTACCATGTGAAAGGCTGTTTCTTCAGTGAAAATAAGGATCATAAACAAATTGACGATGGAAATAGTTTAGATCAAAAATACGTTAATATGTGTCAAACTTTTTTTATCACAAATGCATCTAAATAAAGCATTACACAGACAGAGATCATATAAAGCAGTGGTACTCACTACGCGGTTGGGTATCCTATGTATTATCATCCAATTTCATCGTTTTTGTGATATGTCATAAATTTACATTTCTAATTTGATATATGGTCCCCATTTACAATGTTCAATTTTCAATTAAATATAACTCGCTGAATTTTAAAGATGCAGATATGCGGGGTTTTTTAATGATCCTGTTGCATTAAAAATAAAAATTTTCTGATTTACCAAATTTGTCTAAGGGGATCGTATAAAAATTTAAAAAGTGTAACTTTTTGAAAATTAATTGGAGGACTATTTCATTAACGTAATCTTATTTCTTACCTACCTTACTTTCAACATTTTTGCAATTTACATTGCCCACTTATAGTAACAGGTAAAGAATTAAAGAGCGTTTCAATCTTTTTGGGACACCCTGTATACTGCCTCTTTAATATATTATTTCAGCGAACAATTTTTTATAAGATTTAGTCACATGTTGGGAGATGCACTAGCACTGATAACACATGAAATCATTATAGTATTGCATTAGAAATTAAAATAAACTTGGATTTTGCATTTTCTTTAAAGAAATATACGTTATTATCAATGTGGGAAGCAAGTTGATGCCTTTGAGGAGCAATTTAATCTGATAGTAGCGCTGTGGTTCATGCCAAGGCTGTAGAAAGAAACTACAATTTTCCTTTCTACAGCCCTGCCTTCAGTCGGACACCGTGGATACTCGTTGCTTTAATTGGTTTACGAGGAGGGATGATTATAAGATCGCTCCTTTATAATTTCACAAAAGAAACCTGTAGACAAAGATCGTCTCAGTAGTCAGCTAGATGTGATTGATATGAGCTGTAAATTTGAATGAATGAGGGCGAGCAAACTTACGGGCTAGGGTTATAAACAGGGCCGATCCTAGGGTGTCGGCCGCCCGCGTGCAAAGACCTAATGTGCCGCCCCTCTAGAGAATTTTTCATATTTTGACTAATATTTAACGTTGACGTTATAAATTCATCTACCTGTATAAGAGTAAAAAGTAAAACATTAATGAAAATGCAAATAAAATTTGAAGTGCAAAACTTTATTTTTTGGCCAGCTAATAGGTTATAATAGCGACAAAATACTTTAACAAAATAATAAACAAACAAACATATTACCTTTGAAATAAAAATAGACATTTTATAATTAGAAATGCAAAACAACAGTATTTACTCAGAAAATATAATCTAATAAAAAAAAGTACTAAAGCATAAATCTCGTGAAACGAAAAGTATATAAATCAGTCCTTCTACAAAGACTACCTAATAATTAACTATAAAATAAGTTTTCTGGCTTTCTGAGAAGCAAATTTGTCAATAATTTCGGTGAAATCAATTTTTTCAGAGATTTCGGATTCAATAGAGATGATGTCCAAATCTGAAAACCTTTCTTCTGTCATATTATTTCTCAAGTAATTTTTAATAATTTTTAATTACTGAAACTTCTTTTACCTGAAGCCACAGAAACAGGTAAGGTTAAAAAATTTCTTATTGCTAGAGCAAAATTTGGAAAACAGGGATTGAGTTCATTTTTGACTATAATTTCTAATATCTCAATTGGCTGTTTTTTACCTGGAGAAATGTCTTTGAATGAAGTTATTTCATTAAAGAGTTGTATACCGTCTATATCTTTCACAATACTTCCTTCCTCCTGTACCTGTAACTTAATATCTAAGTCTATGCAGGCTTTCATGAGATCATCATTAGAAATGTTGTGAAACTCATACAGAAAGCAGAATATTGAATGGCACTCAGATAATAAGGTAAATCTTTCCTTTATCGAAGAGATCGCGTGATCAAGAATTGCAAAATGGAAAGCAGTCTTGTATTGCTGGAAGGGATTTGAAACTGGTTCATCACTGCCCTCGTAATCAAATAAACGGAACTTTTTCCTGAGCTTCGATATGGGAAATTCGGGATCAATACCTAAATCTCTAGCAAGTGTTGTTGCTGAATCGACAAATATTTTTAAATTATCGTCAGATCTTTGGGAAAATAAATATTTTTTAAGATTATCTAAGCCTTCAATGCATTCCGCGATGTTTAATTTAGGATTTTGAAGCATTTTACTCAATACATCAATTCTTGATAATAAATCATTCCAAATTAAAATTGAACACAAAAATTTAAATGTTTCAAGACTTTTAATTATTGATTCAGCACCCATTTTTGTTTTCGTGTCTCTGGTGGTATCTTCAATTAAAGCATTTAATGCGGTAATAATGTTTTTTAGGTCTTGTTTTAGAGGTCTAATAGCATTGATACGACTTTCCCACCTTGTTTCACTTAATGGTTTTAAAGTTAGACTTTTCACGTGTTTTTTTAGTAAATCCCATCGATATGGGGACGCAGAAAAGAAATTATATACCTCTTGTACCATATCAAAAAGACCAGAAATTTCACCACTGGAGCTGGCAGCGTCATTAACGACAAGATTTAATGTATGAGCCGCACACGGCACGTATAATGCTCTAGGATTGATATCGAGAATCCGTTTCTGAAGCTCTATATTTTTCCCCTTCATGTTCGATCCATTGTCGTAGCCCTGACCCCGTATATCTTTAACTTCGAGCTGCAGACTATAGGTAATAGCTTCTCTAATGGAAAATTGCACAGACCTTCTTCAGTGGTATTAGTTACTGGAAAAAATCCTAGAAAAAACTCTAAAATATCTATCTTACCATCAGTAGTGTTCACACATCTAATTACAAAAATTATTTATTCTGTGTGGCTAATATCTGGTGTAGAATCGAGAATTATAGTGTAATATTTGGCTTTTTTGACAATGAACGTTATCTCATTACGAATAGATTCGGCTAAAATATTAATTATTTCATTTTGAAAATGCTGCCCTAAGTAGTGTGGAATTCGTGTTTTGTTATCTTTGTATTTACTGACATTATTAAGGTGTTCTGAAATAACTGGATCAAATTTGGCCAACATCTCCACTGCCTTTAAAAAATTACCATTATCTCTATGATACAACTGCGTACTAGTTCCTCTGAATGCCAAATTTTGACTGGCTAAAAATTGTACTACAGCAATCATTCTTTCAATGATGGCACGCCGTCGCTTTTTCTCTCGATTGTAAACATTTTGTTGTTCCGCGTCAATAGTATATTTTTTTTCCAGCCTCGTCTTTATTTCGCACCACGATCTTATAGAGTTTACGTGTTTTAGAGTGTTTTCATGCTTATTAAGGTAATCCGAACAATGACGCCAATCAGAAAAGCCAGTACTTACAAGTTGTGTTGAACTATCTTTACCAAACAATTTACATGCAAAACAAAAAATACGATTTAGTTTTATGGAATATCAGAGCTACGCGCGATTTATTTTCTCCCCGTTCACTAAAGTTTTGTTATAATATGAACAGCTAAATTTTCTGCCACTCTCATCGACCGGAAATTTAAAATTTGCTACTTGTTTGGGACCATGTTCTACCAATAAATCAATATTTTTTTCGTTAAAATGTTAGGCCAAGAATATTACGTTACCTTCATTTTACTCTTGACAGTAATGCCTAAAAACTAGATAAATTGAAACCCGTTTTAGATGCATTAGTTTCAAAATTTAAATCTGTATACACTCCTGATAACTGATTTAAATCTATATACACTCCAGATTAACTGATAACTATTTCATTCAAGGTAAGTTATTTTTAATACGCTAAAATTTTTAATATTTTGATAAAAGAAAATTTGAAAGAAAAATATACATCAAATAGAAAATAAGAATGTCCTTTATTCCTGAAAATAGTAGAATGCTGTGTTGAGCGGGTGATTTTTAGTGAATTTTTTTCGAGAGTTAGGCTTAGCGCAATAAAATTGCCGTCTCCTGGGAACAGTTCGAAAAAGAAGCGCTTCGTCCTTTGGGCCGCCGCAGTTCCGGAATGCCGCCGTCGCGAAAGGGTTAACTTTGCCGAAATAATTCAGTTCTAATTTACAAAGAGACCGCTAAAATAAAGTTTCTTTTGACCATTGATCTGCGAGCCGCGTGCCGACCGTGGTATACATAAATAAGCCGCCGCACAGTGGAACGAAACATCCTTAGGCGTCTCAAAAATATGCCCCTTGGTTATTTGTTTAGATAGAAATTTAAAATTTTGTATCCTTTTCTATGCCGTATTGCCGGCTCTGCCACGAATTTTGCTATCAAATGAAGGATATGTGTAAAGAGTAGACATTAATAGACAATGGACCAACACACTGTGCACTAACATTCTATTTTTCTTAAACTATGGGACTTATTCTGATTTTTCAATAACTATGTAAAATTCAGCATATTTATTCGACTTATTATAAGTTTTAAAAAATTTTGCTTGATTGATAGAACTATATGCGGCCTGCGGCCGCCCCTTGTTTTGGCCGCCCGCTTGCGGTGCACGCGCTGCACACCCGCTAGGATCGGCCCTGGTTATAAAATGTCTATTTTATCAGTGCAATTCTAAAAAATTGCTCCGTCTTTTTCCTGTAGTGATCGGCTCTTTTTATTGCCTTGCTGACATCGCCTGGACAGATTCTACCACTAAACACAATGTCACTGTGAAGCTATCTCTACCCAGAGGACTTGTATTGGAGACCATCTTTGAGGGTTTTTTACAACTTTGGAAATCAGATAATCTTCAAGTAATGTAGAAAAGACAAGAAAGATCAATCATGCTTAAAGCATTGATTGTGAAACACTTTCCAACTTCAATGCAATTTTATTTAAAAAAAGTCGAAAATGCAATACATTCCTCGGTAATATTTTAAAACTTATCACAATACTACATTGATTTATTATATTTGAAAACTTAAACCTTCATTGAAAAAAATGAACTTCATACAAATGACGACATTGAAATATAAATTGCCTGGTTTAAATATCTCTAAAATGCAATACATTCCAAGGTAATATTTAAAAAACTATCATAATACTACGATAATTTATTATATTTGAAAACTTCATCGAAAACAACTGAAATTAATTCAAATGACGTCATAGAAAAAATAACACGCCTGGATCTCTCTATAAAAACAGGATTTCATTCATCACTTTCTCCCATTCATTTCATTCATCACAATACTATAATAATTTATTTTATTTAAACATTTTATTTAAGACCATGGAGCTACAAATAATTAAATTCTATGCTTAAAACTTCATCGAAAAAAATCGTCCTTCTCTTTATAAAATCAATTAATATTTCATTCATATCAGCCATGCAGACTCCATGGACTAAATTATTTTGTGTTAAAAAAATACAGGAATTCTAATACAACTCATTCTACATATTTTGCTGTTTACATTTTACATAGGTGAAAAATAAGCTTAGTTGTAGAAATAATCAAATTTAGATGAGCATTTAAACTCAAATATATTGTCATTGCGTTGTTTCAGTATGTAGATGCACAGAATTTAAGCAAAAATAAAGTAGTTTTAGGACGGATACAACACTCAATATGAATTAAAAAGAACTTTAAAAAATCACGATTTTGAAACAAGATGGATGCCATATATCATTTTGAAGTGGGTCATGTGATCGTTTCATATCATGGTCATGTGATCGTTTCATATAAGAGGTGTAATTATTATTTTAATTTTTATTTGAAAAACTACTGAATATATTTCGCTGAATTTTTTTTTTATATATTTTATGGAACAATTTGAATATTATTTAAAATTTTCGAAGCAATTTGTGAATTTTAAATCCGCTTAAAAAATGTTTGAAAAATTAGGTCCCATAGGGCTCAATGTATTTCATTTTTTCAACCCGGGTTTAATCCAAAACTAATTGGGTGATATTATTCATTTATATTCCCATAGGTCCTACAGACCGTCTGAACAGCATACTAAAATTTCATTTTGATTACGTCATTTTTACGGCAGTTATCGTGCTAACGGACAGACAGACAGACAGACAGATAGACAGACAGAATGAACAAAGTCATAAACACTTTTCAACTTTGTTGTAAAGTGTTAAAAAAGGAAATACAAATTCATACACAGGTGTTCTAAAATAAATATTTTATCCTCAGTAATATTCACGGGCCCCTAACAGTCGCCGGGTCCCAGTACCATGCTACCAACTGACCCCCCTCCCTTTGTGGGAGCCCTGGCTAATTTTGCTGATTATGTTGCTAGCGATTGAAACACAAGAAACAGACTATGACATTATTGCAGCAGTGCTACAAAATACTTCTGATGATTCCGAAGAGGAAGACATTGAAATTGAAGTAAATAGACAATTAGTGGCATCAAATTCCGCCGTAGACAGTCTTCAAAATTTGCGTGCGGTTTTCGAGTCCCGTAACATTGACTGTCGTGATAATTTAAGTGTACTGGAAAAAGAATTATGAAATGCGTAGTAACTTCAACTGTTCAAAAGAAAGTTACAGACTTTTCCCTCTTATGCAATAAAGTTGTAGCCTTCGTGTGAAAATTCTTTTGCTTTAGAACATGTGGGTAAGTCCATTTTTTAACACTTTACAACATAGTTGAAAAGTGTTTTGACTTTGTTCATTCTGTCTATCCGTTCGCACGATAACTGCCGTAAAAATGACTTTAACAAAATGAAATGTTAGTACGTTGGTCAGGCAGTATGTGGGACCTATGGGAATATAAATGAATAATATCACCCAATTAGTTTTGGATTGAACCCGGGTTGAACAAATGAAATACATTGAACTCCATGGGATCTAATTTTTCAAACGTTTTTTAAGCAAATTTACAATTCACAAATTGCTCCGAAAGTTTTATGAAATATTCAAAGTATCCCATAACATATATAAAATTAATTTCAGCAAAATATATTCAGTAGTTTTTTAAATAAAAATTAAAATAATAATTACAACCCCTTTATATGAAGAGATCATGTGACCATTATATGAGGAGATCACGTGACCATTATATGAAGAGATCACGTAACCCACTTTAAAATAAAATATGACATCCATGTTGGTTCAAAATCGTGATTTTTAAAGTTCTATTTAATTCATCTTTAGTGTTGTATCCGTCCTAAAGCTGCTTTATTTTTGCTTAAATTCTGTGCATCTACATACTGAAAAAACGCAATTACAATATATTTGAGTTTAAATGATCATCAAAGTTTGATTATTTCTACAACGAAGCCTAATTTTCACTCATGGATAATGTAAACACCAAAAGATGTAGAATGAGTTGTATAAGAATTTCTGAATTTTTTTAACGCAAAATTATTTAGCTCATGGAGTCTGCAATATAGCTGATATGAATGAAACATTCATTGCTTTTACACGTAGAACCAGGCGATTTTTCGATGAAGTTTTAAGCATAAAGTTAAATTACTTGTACCTTTATAGTTTTGAGTTTTTAAATAAAATAAATTATTATAGTATCGTGATGAATGGAAAAAAGTTTATGAATGAAATGCTGCTTTTATATAGAGGCGATTTATGTTTCGTTGACTTCATTTGAATAAAGTTCATTTGTTTTCGATGAAGTTTTCAAATATAATAAATTATTGCAGTATTATGATAATTTTAAAAATATTACCGAGAAATGTATCGCATTTTAGAGATGTTTAAACCAAGCAATTTATATTTCAATGCCGTCATTTGAATGAAGTTCATTTTTTTCGATGAAGTTCTAAGTTTTGAAATATAATAAATTAATGTAGTATTGTGATAATTTTAAAAATATTACCGAGGAATGTATCGTATTTTAGAGATGTTTATATAAAATTGCATTGAAGTTGGAAAGTGTTTCATAATCAATGCTTTATGCATGATTGATCTTTCTTGTTTATTATATCGGATATAACGAATAATTTTCAGTATCCCGTACGATTTCGGTATATGCGGGATCGACTGTAGTAGCGTTTCTTCCATTATCCAAACAGGGGTGTTAAAAATGGTTTGAACCTCCCCTTGGTTGTACAATTACATAAACCAAATCTAGCTTCACCTTTCTAAGATCCTTGCTACATCATATGTCTTACACACATATGATGTAGTAGACACGCATATGCCTGTATGTATGTATAGGCCGTGTGTGTGTTAGAGGCTAGAGAGAAAATTCAGATTTTCACCCGACTCGAGAGATGTAAATGACTATTAGCGAATTTTTAGTAATAAAATTACAAAACTATTGCACAAATATCTTCTCTGGGCGTGGTAGCCCAGTGGTTAGCGCGCTGGAGTTGCACTCGGTAGGCCCGGGTTCGATTCCAGCCACTGCCAAAACTGCCGTCGTGTTCACGCGGAGTACGATCACGTTAAACATGTGGGACTATAAGTCCTTCCGAGAGGTTGGTGGTAGGGGAAGGAGGGTACGGTCCCTGTGGATGCCTCCCCCACTGGGTTCTGGTCTAAATTGGGTGGCACTTCCCGACCGTCCAAACAGTTACCTTACACCTTTTCTGGTAGGTCGGACGGTCTGGGTCTCAACAACAACAAGTATTTTCTCTGGGGCGCGGTAGCCCAGTGGTTAGAGCGTTGGAATTGGACTAGGTAGGTCCGGGTTCGATTCCCTCCGCTGCCAAAACTGCCGCCGTGTTCACGCGGAGTACGATCACATTAAACATGTGGGTCCGTAAGTCCTTCCGAGAGGTTTGTGGTAGGGGACGGAGGGTACGGTCCCTGTGGTCTCCCCCACTGGGTTGCGGTCTAAATTGTGTGGCTCTTCCCCGCCGTCCAAACAGTTACCTTATACCTTTCTGGTAGGTCGGACAGTCTGGGTTTCAACAACAAGTATCTTCTTTGTGAATGGAACGAATTAGATGCACAAAAATTATATTAACAAATTTGTCGCATAATATTGCATGAAAAGTGAACATATTTCACGATTGTTTAAAATGTTATTATTTTTATGTAATGTGTTTGATAAATTTATTAGAAAAACAAGCAATAACTTGAAAACGGTTCATGCTGGCCTTCAAAAGTGTATGTCATTCTTTTTTTAATAGAATATCACACAAGAAATGATAATTTACATAACATTATTAAAGGTTCTGATTTTTGCCATATTTCATTCGAAAATTTGGGGATTTTCCGAACAATCGATTGCATTTAAAATCAATAGGCTTCCAGTATTAACTGATTGTGATATTGTACCAAATTTCGTTTGAAACGCTCCATTTGATCGTGAGATATCGGACACAGAAACTCAGGCATCACCTCAAAAACGCTCGATTCGAGTTCATGGATGCTGGAAACATGATCTTCTGTTGAAAAATCGAATTCGAATTTTCGATCCCCTTTGCAATACTTTTCCTGTACGTTATATTATTATATAGGGAAAGTAATAATCTCTATGTTTTAAGATGATGATTAAAAAAGGGAGTAACGTTTAATTAAGATGAAAATTAGATAAAAAATCAAGTTATTCAAAGGGAGGGAGGGGGGGGGGTAATAAAACTTGTGCGTAGCAAGATTAAAGGCAATTTTTTTTAATTAAAAGCAATTTCATATTTCCTGTAAAATTGTTTACAAGCTGGACCAGGATGTTTTATTCTTCAGATCTGCCTGTGACGGTAATTTTGTATATTGAGAACTGATATTCTTAACCTTCCTTTTAGAAGCCTTAATTTAAATATTTTAATAAAATGTTTTGAATAACAATGCCATTTAGAATACTATAGGAATTGCCCATTATTGTGAATTTTAAGTTTCTTTATAATGTATATTCCGTACGAAGAACGGGTATATTGTTAGTTATGTATAAAATAGATATACATGAATATCCAAAGAGATAAAACACATTCCCCGCGAAAAAATATTATATGCAACAAGAATATCCGAAAAAGAGATATAAATATACGCAAGTTATCTTTACTGTATATATTCAAGACCAAGTAAAGTAATTCCAAATGGAATGGCCGCCAGTGGCACAAATCTCTTCCAACAGGCGAGGAGAGCTGTGAAGAGAAGGGACTATTGGGGGAGACACACAGATTTCTGCTCTAACAATAAGTGAGAGGAAAACTGTGTTGAAGCCCCAGACCGTCCGACTCATCCAGTGGACATGAGCAACTAATTGGACGGCCGGGGGGAAACTGTGTGTCTAAATACCTTGGGTGATGACCACAAGGTAATTAGGAGGGGGTGCATACAGGATGAATTGGTAATAACAGGAGACACAGGACGAAATGGGAAGAGTGAAATGGGACATCACTGATTCGGTTCGGCAAGAACGTCATGATAAATGGACTCCTTCTTTTCTCTGTACTCAGGAAGACGTTCATAGAGATTGGTAAGGCTGCGTTAGCTAATAAAAAACATCAAGGAGAGATATTGGCTTGCTACGCAGCTGACAAAGCGAGCGCACACTATCATCGTGCAAGCTTGGCCACTTCTCTCTAAATCCGCGATAAGCCGTGTATCCATAATACACCCTTAAATCCGCAATAACCCGTGATATTTAACGTTATCTATGGACTAACAATAGTAGCAACACCTGAAAATGAGAAAACTTTGAAATGCTAATTTTAACATATAAAAATAACATTTATTAACTCCGACACTTTAAAATTCGTACACTTTCATTCAAAGTCATAATAATTTTACTACATTATTGTTCTCTACATTAGAACTCCCATGAAAAACATCATACGCATTGATATTACTAATTTCTTTAAATATCAATAATTTCATGGTGTTCAAGGGATTTACTCAAAAACGTCTATCACCTTGTAGTAAAGAACCTTGCTGCCCCAACTGGGAATCGAACCCTGGATCTTCGAACTGACAAGCCGACGCTTTACCGTTAAGTTACTAGGACAGAATTGCAAGCTTTTATCTTTGAAGTGGACACTGCATTCTCCACTTTCTAATGTCAAATTGACGTGAAACTGACAATCTGCTTGACCACCTCTTGCTATTTTTATCTCAGATTATCCTCCTAATGCTATTTTTATCCTCCAGACTAGCTTCCTGCGTGGTCGTTATCCTTTCGATTTGAAATCGGCGCTCCATATCCCAGAGATCACCACCAAATCTATGCTAGTCGTATTAGGATTACTTTCAGACCTTCGACATCTTTGCACCAACCTACCGAGTTGATTCATTCGGGCGCCATTATAAAGAACCTTACTGCTCCAACTGGTAACTGAACCCTGGATTTTCGAACTGACTAGCCCAGGGGTCGGCAACCTATTGAAACGGAAGAGCCAAAAGTTACAATTTACAAAATTTCCCAGTTTTTAAAGAGCCACTAAAAATTTTCTTTTCAATATTATAGCATTTGCTTATATATATTGGATTTTGATTTAAAATAAACGGCTTTAAATACGGAATACTATTTATTCATATAAAAACACAAATATAGATAGGTACATCAATGGGAGCATTGGCTTTGCATGCCTTTTGAAAGTTTGATTGAATCTGGCTTATAACTTGTTATTTTAAGTTTCAAGCACGACTCTAGATTTTTATTTGTTAGTTGACTTCTAACTTTACTTTTTATTATATTCATGCAAGAGAACGCTTGCTCGCACGAATATGTCGACTCGAAGATCGTCAGCACTCCATATGCCAACTTCTTCACCTCACTGTAGCATTCTGGAAGACTATTCCATGCGCCGAATATGAGGGCCTCAACTCTAGGAATTTCTTTTAGAGCTGTCCACTTGTGCTGCGCGATGTGCATGCATTTCTGGACCCCCAACTCTTCCAACTGGCTCTTGAGTTCTGTGAACTTGCCACTCCACAAGTCTTTCCTTTTCAATCTAGCAATTGCGTTTGGAGCGATCTAGCATCAATTCCAAATGGCTCAATGTTGATCTCATTTGCATTTGTGTTGAGAGGATTTACTATGAACGCGAGAGTACTTTTGTTTGTTTTGAATTGCTCGAATCTCTCAGCGAATCCATCCTTCATGTTTTTTAAAGCTAGGCTGAAGTAATTCGTGTCAATAGTTGCATTAGTCTCATCGCGATATTGCTTCAGATTTTAAAAATGAAGTAATTTACCGCTTCCCATGTCTTCAACAAAAAGAAGTAATTTTTTTTCGAAACAAACTACTTCTTCAAGCAAGGCGTAGGCTGGGTTGCCCTTTCCTTGCAGTTTTAGATTTAGTTTCATTGTGGTATCTACCATGAAGTTGAATTTTTGCAGCCATTTGTTTTCTTCCAATTCGGGATGGTCAATGCTTTTTTCATTGAAGAATATTTTTATTTCACTCAAGCACAAAGCAAAACGTTGCAAAATGTTACCTCTGGAAAGCCATCGCACTTTATCGTGCAGAAGTAGGTCAGAAAACTGGCTATCTATTTCTGCAAGGAGACCTTTAAACTAGCGATGGTAGAGTGCTTTTGCCAAGATGCTGTTAATAATCTTAATTACCAAGTTCATGACCTCAACAATTTCGGCCGGAAATGTTTGGGCACAAAGCGCTTCATGATGAATTATGCAGTGAAACATTAGAATTTAGTGGTTTATTTTTTTCTGAAGAATTGATGTTACCCCTCTATGTATTCCTGTCATACTTCTGGCTCCATCAGTTGCTATAGAAACGATTTTATTTATATCGATTCCATTGTCTTCCAGGCATTTTTGCACAGCATTTGCTATATCTTCTCCACGAGTTTGCCCTGAGAGCGGTAGCAATCCTAGCCGTTCTTCTTTTGGACCTTGGGACGACATATTCCTGACGAAAAGGGTAACTTGTGCCGTGTCTTTTATGTCGCAAGACTCATCTATAGCAAGTGATAAGGCAGAAGCCAGTTGAATGTCTTCCACTTGCATATGTGTTACATTTGAAGACATTTTAGCAGTCCTATCTTGTACTGTTTTACCAGATAATGGCAAATCTTTGATTTTTTTCATGATTTCTGCTTTGTTTTTAAAATCACGAAACAGTTCTCCAGATGCACGTATAAAACAATCTTTGACGTAATCACCATCTGTGAGTGGTTTTCCTCTTTTTGCAATTTCTAATGATACTGCAAAGTTTGCCAGATTTACATTATTGGAAGATTGCGCCCAGTTACTTAGCATGGAACTTGACTGTTTTTTTTTTTTTTTTGAGCTCTTCAACAGCTTTTTTTCATGCGTCACCGGTTGGATATTTACCAGCAAACTGGGTATGTTTTGTAGTGAAGTGTCTCTCCAAATTTGACTTCTTATTGTGTGCGAGTTTTTCGTGGCAAATGAGACAAGTCGGAAGGCCATCTGTGTTGCATATGAATGCAAACGACTCCGTTCAATCCTGGTTGAATTATTGGTTTTCTTCTTCAGTTCTTCTCTTTCCTATACCAGACGCCATGCTGGCGCGGAGCTGAAAAAATGACTTTTTAAAATTTTACTTAGCTATCTAAAACGGCAAACAATTTATTTACCATTATTACTTCGTTAGCACGATCCTCAGATATGTAATTCAATTCTGTTACTGATTTTATTATATTATACGCGTACATACATTTGAGAAGATAATTCGCTTCTAAATCGTATTCTTCTTGAAACAACAAGAGAATAGACACGCAGAAACCGCAAGCGATTAAATTAACACACATGCAACGTAACGTCGACAGGGATATCCGAGGATGACTGACTGACAACACGTCTAGAGCCTAGACGTGTTGTCTAGACTCTAGACGATGGCTATTTGGGTGAGACGGAAATGAAATTCAATTGGCTGAAAGATAAACATGGTCACGGAGTCTCATCTCTAAGAACAAAACAATAGTTCAAATTTATCTCATTACGGTCATGTTAAGCGTAGCGATTTGTAGTTAACGATTATAAAAATAGAAGCTAATGAGAAATTAGGTACTTAAAAATATATTTTCTTATTTTTTAAGGGTTTTGATAATAAAATATTAATTTTTTCGTATGGAACTGGAGAGCCGCAACTTTACATCAAAAGAGCCACATGCGGCTCGCGAGCCGCAGGTTGCCGACCCCTGGGCTAGCCGAAGCTCTATCGTTGGGCTACTGGGACAGCATAGCAAGCTCTTATCTTTGAAGTGGACTCTGCAACCTTCCATAAAAATGTGTAAAAAACTTTTTAATTACAGTTTTCAATATTAAATATTGACCTAAAGAACCCTGTTTCTGGCATAAGCAACAGTAAATTCTGTTTTGATTTCCGCAATTGGTTCATTTTTCTTTCCAATGCAGCTGACCATTCAAATATTTTCCCTCTCCTAGACTAGATGAAACTTTGGGGATTGTGTTTCCTAGAACAGGTGTGCTTGGAAGGTCCAATTAGTCTGTGCTAGAGGGCATCCTCTCGGCAGAGTCCCGTGAAACTGCTAAGACCGTCCCTTCCCATTCAAAGGGGGTGACTTGTCAATCATAGTTCTACGGAGGGGAAAGCACTTTTTTCGGCAACGCCTATTCCTCCATCCCGCTGCGAGCGCTCAGAACCGAAATTATTTTTCGCCTATCCTCTTAACCGGCGGGTTAGAGAAAAGAGAGAAAGAGACTTAATCACCGTCCGGCGGTCGCAGCTCCACTTCTCAGTCTCAGAGCTGAAACTGCAATCCCTTTAAACTCCTCTCTCTCAGTCAGGGCCGGATTAACCACGGGGCCAACCGGGCCATGGCCCGGGGCCCCCGACTCTGGGGGGCCCCCAAGTGGCATGAAATTTATATTATATATAAATTAAAAATATAATATACATATAATATTTTATGAATTAAATTTCGGCGGTATAAACGTGTAGCTTTTCTTCCAAAATAAAAATTTATCTTATACATTTTTCAGAGAATTAACTTTCGAAACACACTTTACAGTTAATAAAGTGTAGAAAAAATTTAGTGAATAACACAATTTGTGATGAGGTCATTAACGTCATGAGTCGGAAGTTGTTAACAGCAATTGTGGATGAAGTGAAACAAGTATTCGATATCTGTGGACTCTACGCCTGATGTATCTCGCATAGATCAACTGACTTTCATAATTAGATATGTAAGAAGTGACGTCTCTGTAGAAAGGTTTTTAAAGTTCATACCAATTTATGGACATAGTGCTGAAAATCTTTTCAATGAAGTTACCGGGCTTCAGAAGGAAAACCAAATTTCCCTGTCTAACTGCAGAGGTCAATCTTACGATAACGCGTCTAACATGAGTGGCAGGTACAATGGACTTCAGGCCAGAATCTAGGTGGAAAACCCTTTGGCATTATTCATACCATGTGCAGCTTACACCTTGAATCTTGTGGGTGTCAGAGCAGCTGAAAGCTGCAGACAAATTGCTACATTTTTTGACTTCGTACAGAATCTGTACACCTTTTTTAATTCCTCAACGCATCGATTAGGAATTCTCTCATCCATGTTAGGTTCAAAAAAGAAAATTCTGAAAAATTTATCTGATACCCGGTGGTCTGCTACAGCAGATGCAGTCTGTTGTGACTCGTCACAACACGTTATTATTTTTACTATTCAAAATTAACATATTTTTTTTATAATTCATTAAATATTTTATTTTACTCTAAATTTATTATTCAAAATTATCTTATTTAAAAATTGCTTTTATTTTACATAATCATTAATAGGCCAATTGTCTCTTTTCATAAATTAAATTATAACACGCTGCTGTATTCATATTTTCATGTACGGTCTACGCCGCCCTCTTTCAAAACTGCGGCAAAACGACATCCCTTTTTTTTCGATGATTGGCAAAGGAACCTCCCCGGTTCAGCGAGAATTTAGTTTTTTTGGTATGGCAACATCCGGTTAGCGCGGGAGAAATTGTGCTGACTCGTTCTTCTCTCAAAGTTTCCTGGCGAGTGTAGGTGGTGTTAAAAGAAAGGGGTCCCTTCGGGGACATCTCTTCGCCATTTTCATTTTCTTAATATACCATGTGACAACTGAATATTTTTTTTTAGTGTGTGCATGTCAATTCTCCAAGCATCAAGTCATTTTGTGTAATTCTTAAATCAGCTGTAATATTGCAAATAATAAATTTCAGTATGTCGAAGTTTGTACAAAAGACATCGTATTGTCAAAATGCTGTGGTTATTATCTTTTCTAAAATGTGTCCAGTGCAGAAGGGTAGAATCAAGGCATGAAGAGGAACAAATCATATTTTAGCGCTTTTCTAGGATTGAGAAAATGTTGTGGTTATTATCTTTTCTAAATGTGTCTAGTGCAGAAGTGGGAAGAGATGGTTAAAATGTGTATGATCTGTGAAGCGATAGGCTACAAGGCAGATTTTATTTATGTTCATTCATTGAAATTTTGCTCAGAAAGGAAATTTTCAACAGCTGGTGATTTGCTCATCAACATTTTTTTAAAGGTTTATAATCTTCATATATATATATCCAATTCCAAAAGAAAATGCAGTGGTTAAAGTAATTTTGACTTTAAATGCATATACAACATAAGTATACTAACGAACCTTGAAAAAACTATTTTAAAATTTAATGACTGAATAATTAGTTGTGACTAATAGTTACAAGATGAATAATAATTCTGTTTGCAACATTGATAAAAAAATTAGATTGAATTAGATCAAGTTACAGGTAAGGAATTTTAGGCGCTCACATACAAATGGTTATTTTTTATATTTTAATTACACAACGCATTGTTATTATATTCTAAATTTTATTCCCCACTGTACGGTCCCATTCTCATTAAAAATTAATTATTAAATTAATTAATTCCCTCTTTTAATTGTATGTGAGTGACCGACCCAACTAGATGTGTGATGGGGATTGTAAATTAACTTTTATATTTCTTAAAGATCTCTCTTTACAGTCCTTATCACAACACAGTCATAGCCTTGAAAGAGAGCTACCCAGCTATTGAGGCAACATTAAATTCCATGTCATCAGACTGGTTTGAATCATCTGAAACGAGATTGAAAGCTGAAAGCCTAAAACAGTATATGGAGAGATTTGAGACACTCTTCCTCACATACTTTTGGTGTGATTTATTAAGAAGAATTAATAAAGTCAATACTTCTCTGCAAAAATCAACTGTAACATTGCATGTCGCAATGCAACTCCTGGAATATCTCACATTGTATATTCAGGAGAAGAGGGAAAGCTATGATTGGTATGAAGCCTTGGTCACATCTAAAAAAGAGCCAAATTACCAGGATTCCACAATCCGAACAAAAAAAAAACGAAGTTCTAGATTGACATTTTATGATAACGAAGGTACCCCAGATGTTGTTTTATCTGGTAAAGAAAAGATGAAGATTGAAACTTTCCTTCCTGTGGAAGACAGTTTAATCAATAACTTGGATGCTCGATCTAAAGCTTACATCTTTGAGATTTTTGGATTCTTTGAGGATCTGCTTTTCTTAGAGGAAGAATCTGTATGGAAGCATAGTGAATGTTTTGCAAAAATATACAAAGATGATGTTGATGGAAGAGAACTTGCAGAAGAATGCATCCATATCAAAGTATACATTAATGCAAATTATCCTAAGACAGCAGTGCTCTTTATGGACATCTCTGCTGATGACGAAGAAGAGGAGAGTGATGAAGACGATGATGAAGAAACAGGTTCCAGATTCATAGAGTTCCAGATGAGATACATACAGCAGAAAACAAGGAGACTGAACCTACAAAACCTTTATATCTATATGCATGAAGTGGAATTTCATCTGCTTTCACTAACATAGAAATAGGGTTGCGAATGGTTGCATGATGGTTTCCAATGCAAGTGGTGAACGTTCATTTTCGAAGTTAAAATTATAAAATCCGAAAAACGCAGTGTGATGAAGCAGGAGAAATTAAACGACCTAAGCATTTTAAGCATTGAAAACAAGTTACTTAAAGTAATGGACTTTAACGATATAATTGATGATTTTGCTACTAAAAAGTCAAGAAAAAAGATTGTGTAAGCCAGAATGTGTCTTGAGTCTTCTTGTAACTTGTTTTTCAACAAATCGTTATGTCACAGTCCCATTTTTATATTTTAATATCCCCCCTTATATGTTGTAAAGAATGTAAACATTTGATGTTAAAAACAAATGTAATATTCGTTGGAATCATCCAACTGGTGATTATTAAAACAATTTTAGCTATTTGTACATATTTAAGTATACGTTTTACAAGTTAATACTATTACTGTACGTATATTATTGTAAAGAAAGAAATTTGCAAAATTTACAGTGAACAGGGGCCCCCTCTCTAAGTTCTGGCCCGGGGCCACAGATATGCTTAATCCGGGTCTACTCTCAGTGTAGCACCTTGTACTCTATTGGCTGAATTGTGAATTTGAAAACGGCTCTGGCTTATTTCATTCGTTGGGCTTGAGCCTTTAAATCAATCCTAATGTCCTCTATGGTCATAGGGAAAACCCTTGAAGAAACAAGGTTGACCATTCCCCTGCCTTTCCGTTCGGCTCAGCCCTTGAAATGTAATATGCTTTCATTTTGCGGATCACCGCTGGTCAGCATCCGGCTTGCGTTTTCATCTGCAGGGACTATCTCCATTATCCATAATTGTTGAAATAGGTCCATAATGTTGAAATAGGTCCAATATGTTTAAGCGAATGTTATCATGGCATGCCAAAAGTCCATGTTACATTATTTCTTATGTAATTTTTCATTTGAAAGCAAATGACACAAACTTTAGAACGCTAGCATGAACCGTTCTCAAGATATTGTAAATTTTTCAAATAAATTTATCAAAAAGAATAGAACAAAATTGAAAAACTATTGACTATAGTGAAATATGTTCACTTTTCATATATAATATTATGTGATACATTTGTTAACATGATTCTCGTGGATTTAGGTCTATCTTCACAAGAGAAGATACTTTGGGAAATAGTTTTTTTTTTATTTTGACGCCTAACAATTCGTCCATAGTCATTTATATATAAGAAAAGTTCTTCTCTCCATTTGTTTGTAACGATTGGCAGTAAATTCGGCAAACTTGGGGGCTAATTTAAAGAAAATCACTAACTTGGCGATATTTCGCCCTAGATTGGCGAAAATACGTCAAAATTTCATAAATGAAGCCTATTGATTTTAAATACAATTAAATGTTCGGAAGACCTCCAAATTTTCGAGAGACATTTTGAAAAAATCATGAAAAAAACGGAACTTTCAATAATATTACGTAAATAATCATGTTTAATGCAATTTTTTATTAGAAAATGATTAACATAAACTTTAAAACGCTAGCACGAACTGTACTCGTGATATTGTACTTTTTCAAATACATTAATCAAAAAGATCACATAAAATTAAAAAAAGTATTAACGATTGTGAAATATGCTCACTTTTCATTTGTAATATTATACTATAAATTTGTTAACATCATTCTCCTGGATCTAGTTCGTTCTATTCAAGAGAGAAAATGCATTTGTACTGTGACGCCTATCATTTCGCCAGCAGTCATATAAGAAATGCTCTTCTCTCCGTTTATCTGTAACGCTTGACAAGTAATTTAGCAAAGTATCGCCAATTTGACCATATTTCACCCCAAATTGACTTAAAATTGCAAAAACGACAAATGAATTCTGTCTAAAGTTAACAAAAATGCCACAAAATTGATGAATTATTAAAATATTTTAATATATGGACTATATTGCTTGGGATGCAACCAATATTGATAATTGTCAATTAAGAGTTGCATGAAATATAAGTTAATTTGGTACTTTGAAATAGTATTACATATTGTTATCCGGAAAAGCTCTAAATACATAATTTTACAGTAAAAGCATTGTGCTGTAGATCTTATACATAACTTTTTCACTGTGAAAGAAATAAATTCATTGTATTATATCGGGTAAAGTCATGTGCTGCCTACATCAGATTTTTTTCTGTTATATAAAATTGGGGTCTACGCAGACTTCACCGACAAGATTACGTAACTTTTTTCACCGTGACTGTTAAGGGTTAACATGTGACCGTTATGGTGCCACTGCTATGCAATAAAAATTACTTTGCAATGAAAATGCAATAATTTATTTATCTTTACATACTCATTAAGTGTACGAATTAGTTTTCTGTAGCATTGACATAAAACCCAATTTTTACATCATATTAAGTATTAATGAGTCCTGTGTATTAGATGTGTAAATTATAAATAGCTTTTTGTAAAATTTTAGGGTCGAATTAAATTTGACGAACATCTTTGTTAACTTTTTAGAAATTATAATGTATTTAATGTTTGCTTTTTTGGGGACTATAGAATTTTGTATTTTCATTTCATTGAAAGGTAAGTATTTGTATTTTCTTTCCGCGAATGGTAAATATTTTGTATTTTTTCCCGTGAAAGATGAGTATTTTGCATTTCTCCTTCCGTGAAAGGTAAGTATTTTGTATTCTGTAATTTTCCTGAATGTCAATTTCAAAAGTAATTACTTTTATTGCATTTCATTTCAAAAATGCATTTTCTAGCTTTGGAAAAGTTACTAGTTAAAGAGTCAGGAATTCCATAAAATTAAAAGTATGGCATTTTTAAAAATAGTTTTGTTTCGAGAAATAAGGGGATATATCTACCAGGAATTTTAGTGGAAAATGTGATGATCGAGCAAACAAGTTTTTAACCTTGCAACAATTCACTCATTTTCTGCGTCGTTTTCCGATTTTTCTCCACCGCGTATGCCGCGAAAACACTGCACTTTTGGTATTGATCAGTGAAATGCGCTTGCGCATATCAACCTTCTTCCGACTACGATGGTGAGGAACACCATAGGACTCTGAAGATCATCTCACATCTTCCTCATCTTTTAAGAACAATTAGTAGAATGCCTTCTTTCGACGATGATCCTTTGCAATTGGAATTTATCGTGGACAAAAGGTAAGTTTGGAAACGTTGTCCTTATCGTAAATATGTTGATTTTTCTCTATCTGTACCGATGACATACTCTGTTTCGATAGCTCCTGTTTCTCCCCAAAAATATCAGATGATGGGAAGCGACAGATACATACTTAAAATTTATTTCTCGGACAGTTAAGTATATAACATCATGTGTACATATTTATAAACAAATTGTAACTGTAGTCTCTGAAAACGTTTATAGGCAGCTATTTAGTGTTTCCAACTGCGTTTTATATTGTTCACAATTGTATGTATTTCTGTAAATTCACTGTTTATACGCACATACACACACGCAACCTTCTAGTGACATTTGACGATTCCTTAAAATTCTTATCATAGAGATTTGTTTTAAATCGCGTAAATAATTTATAGGGCTATATTTATTTCAATTGTTTTATATAATTCACAACTATACAAATAGTATAATGGATTTTATGCCAACTTTTCAGTTTTAAAATCCTATACTTAAAATTACAATTGATGAATAGAAATATAATTTTGAGATGAAATATACTTGGTAGCAGGGTCCTCATAGGAGGGGGGGGGGACGAATCATTTGACTAGGGGGTAATCAAATACTGAGGGGGAGGGGCGTGATAAATGTTTGTAGGGAGCCCACAATTTGTATAGGAAGCGACAGATACATGCTTAAAATTTATTTCTCGGACAATTAAGTATATAACATCAAGAGTACATATTTATAAACAAATTGTAACTGTAGTCTCTGAAAACGTTTATAGGCAGCTATTTAGTGTTTCCAATTGCGTTTTATATTGTTCATAATTGTATGTATTTCTGTAAATTCACTGTTTATACGCACATACACACACGCAACCTTCTAGTGACATTTGACTATTCCTTAAAATTCTTATCATAGAGATTTGTTTTAAATCGCGTAAATAATTTATAGGGCTATATTTATTTCAATTGTTTTATATAATTCACAACTATACAAATAGTATAATGGATTTTATGCCAACTTTTCAGTTTTAAAATCCTATACTTAAAATTACAATTGATGAATAGAAATATAATTTTGAGATGAAATATACTTGGTAGCAGGGTCCTCATAGGAGGGGGGGGGGGACAAATCATTTGAGTAGGGGGTAATCAAATGCTGAGGGGGAGGGGCGTGATAAATGTTTGTAGGGAGCCCACAATTTGTATAGGTGGCTTTGTTGATAGTTATGAACAGTGTTAGCTTTCTTTTACTGAACTTGAATATTTATTATGTATTATTAATTTCACTGACTAAACATAATTTTATACGTGAATTTTATGAAATACTTTTTTTGACATTCATTTCGACTTAAATGTATAATTTAAACAATATAAACATACTTAAAAGTAATTTGAAATTGGTTCGTTGTGTGGAATTTATGTGCTTATATTTAAATAAAATCATTGTGTTACTTTAGTAGACCAAAGAAATCCCCCTTTTCTTTATAAACACCTACAGTCAAAGCACGTTATCAAGATTTTTGTCTGTCAACCTCTCTCAGCAGCTTCAGAGATGGAGTGACCACATCAGGATCAAATTATACAAGAAAGATCAATCATGCTTAAAGCATTGATTATGAAACACTTTCCAACTTCAATGCAATGCCATTTAAACATATCTAAAATATGCAATACATTCCTCGGTAATATTTTAAAACTTCTCACAATACTACATTGATTTACTATATTTGAAAACTTAAACAATCATCGAAAAAAATGAACTTCATTCAAATGACGACATTGAAATATAAATTGCCTGGTTTAAACATCTCTAAAATGTGATATATTACTCGGTAACAATTTTAGAATTATCATAATACCACGATAAACTTCATCGAAATTTAAAAACTTCATCGAAAACAACTGAAATTCATTCAAATGACGTCATAGAAAAAATAACACGCCTGGCTCTCTCTAAAAAAGCAGCATTTCATTCATAAATAATTTCCCATTCATGTCATTCATCACAATACTATAATAATTTATTTTGTTTAAAAATTAAGACCATGGAGCTATAAGTAATTGTACTCTATGCTTAAAACTTCATCGCAAAAAATCGTCCTTCTCTCGGTAAAGTCAATGAATATTTCTTTCATATCAGCTATGCAGACTCCATGAGCTAAATTCCTTTGCGTTAAAAAAATACAACTCATCCTACATATTTTGCTGTTTACATTTCACATAAGTGAAAAATAGGCTTCGTTAGAGAAATAATCAAAGTTGGATGCTCATTTAAACTCAAATATATTGTCATTGCGTTGTTTCAGTATGTAGATGCACAGAATTTAAGCGAAAATAAAGAGGTTTTACGACGAATACAACACTCAATATGAATTAAAAAGAACTTTAAAAATGACGATTTTGAGACAAAATGGATGCCGTATTATATTTTGAAGTGGGTCACGTGATCGTTTCATATCATGGTCACGTGATCGCTTCATGTAAGAGGTGTAATTATTATTTTAATTTTTATTTAAAAACTACTGAATATATTTCGCTGAATTTTTTTTTATATATTTTATGGAAGAATTTGAATATTACCTAAAATTTTCGAAGCAATTTGTGAATTTTAAATCCGCTTAAAAAATGTTTGAAAAATTTGGTCCCATTGGGTTCAATGTATTTCATTTTTTCAACCCGGGTTCAATCCAAAACTAATTGGGTGATATTATTTATTTATATTCCCATAGGTCCTATAGACCGTCTGAACAACATACTAAAATTTCATTTTGATTAAGTCATTTTTACGGCAGTTATCGTGCTAACGGACAGACAGACAGACAGACAGAATGAACAAAGTCATAAACACTTTTCAACTTTGTTGTAAAGTGTTAAAAACTGTAATATTTGGAGGTCTTCCGAACATTCGATTGCGTTTAGGATCAATAGGTTTCCAGTATTCATGGATTGTAATTTATATGTACCAAATTTAGTTTGAAACGCTCTATTCGTTCGTGAGATATAACACACGCACACACACACACACACACACACACACACACATACACAAAGACATCACCTCGGGGGCGCGGTAGCCCACTGGTTAGCGCGCTGGAGTTGCACTCGGTAGGCCCGGGTTCGATTCCAGCCACTGTCAAAACTGCCGCCGTGTTCACGCGGAGAACGATCACGTTAAACATGTGGGTCCGTAAGTCCTTCCGAGAGGTTGGTGGTAGGGGAAGGAGGGTACGGTCCCTGTGGATGCCTCCCCCACTGGGTTCCGGTCTAAATTGGGTGGCACTTCCCGGCCGTCCAAACAGTTACCTTACACCTTTCTGGTAGGTCGGACGATCTGGGTAACAACAACAACAAAGACATCACCTCGGAAATCTTCGATTTGAGTTCAAGGATGCTTGAAACGTGATCTTTTGTCGAAAAGTTGAATTGAAATTTTCAACACCGTCACAATACTTTCCCTATACATTATACTATGTATATAGGGAAAGTAACAATATATTCAAATTTATTACTTTCTCTACAATACATGGTAATATAAAATAGGGAAAACATTGGAATCGTGTCAAAAACTGCAACTCGAATTTTCGACGGATTTATACGTTTCGAGCACTCTAGAATCCGTAAAAACTTTTTTTAGCATGACGTCTGTGTGTGTGTGTGTCTGTCTGTGCAACATATGCATTATCCTCTCTAGCTCAAAGACGAATGGACCAAATTTCACAACATTTGGTAGATAAGTTAGTTGTGAGTAACCCTGGTGCTGAACAGATTTTGGTACGATTCCGGGGGGGGGGGGAAAAAAAAAAATTTTTTTTTTTTTTTTTTTGCGAAATGTCCATCAAAAATCGCTAAATTTTAAAATAAAAGATTACTTATGCTTAATATAGACTACATATGCTATATATCAACTAAATGCTCGTTTCATACTTAATTTTGAATTCAGTGGCATAATTAACGAAAATTATGCCGCATTGATGAATATTATAATATATGAACTATAATGTTTAGTATGGATGCTATCAATATTGATAATTGTCAGATTAAACTTGCGCAAAATATAAGTTAATTGAATATTCCGAATTTGTTTTACATGTTGCCATCCGAAAAAACATTAAATGTGCAATTCAACGTTAAAATATTCTGAAGTGTAACTCGAACATCATTTTTTCACTGTGAAAAAGTAAATTAATTTTTTTTTTTCCAATTTTTTTTCAAAAATTGATTTTCGGGTCTGAAAACCTTTCTACTTGGAAGTTTTTGTACACAAAGTATTATTACTTTATTGTTGACAAAGTTAAAAGTGTTTTCGACTCAGCAAAACTTCCATTTAAAGAAGTAAAACTGTTGCTTCTTGTCAGAGTTTCCTTAAACGTTAATATCTAAGATGAATTTTTGCCCGATATAGGAAAAGTAAAAATTAAATTTTTATTCTATTATCAAGTGAGATGTTGTATTTTCAACTAGTAGTATGCGCGTTCCTCGTATGGAGCATACATTATAAAGAAACAATCATGTGCAAATTTCTATAGTATTCTAAATGACACTGTTATTCAAAACATTCTATTAAAATATTTAAATTAATGATCCTAAAAAGAAGTTTAAGAAACTCTGTTCTCGATATATAAAATTATCTTCACAGGCAGATCTGAAGAGTAAAACATCCTGACCCCGTATGCTAACAAATTTACAAAAAATATAAAATTGAATCAATATATGCTAAAATAGAAGCCCTAAAATTGTATGGGAGGTATTATTTATATTTTGAGGATTAGAAGATATACCCTTGTATATGTAGAAGATTACCCGTAGTACAATATATGAGTTTCAAAAATACTCTACCCGATACAGAAAATGCAACACCATGAAAGAGCGTATATATTGTGATGAAAAAGACACACAGACAGAGATGGCATATATAAATAAGTGATGTTAACTCCAGAAGGATAATGCAATACAGTAATGGCATAGACAGGGTGATCAGTAGGCAGTAGGACCAACTCTTGCGGCGATACAAGCAGCATCGCTTCGAGGAACAGATGCAATGAGCGTGCAGATAGTTTTCTGACATGGGTGGATGACTATATGCCTGCAGCCATCCTCCCCAGGTCGTCCTCTGTTTGAGACGGGGGCAGGGCAGTCAAACGACGGCCAATCAAGTCCCATACATGCTCGGTGGGTGAGAGATCCGAAGACATCGGAGGCCAAGAAAGCACTTGGATACCTTGCAAGGCTTGTCTGTTGATAGTTATCGTGTGAGGTCGCGCATTATCTTGTTGGAAAACAGCATTTTGCAACAGCTAAATGTAGGGCGGTGCAACCGTCCGCAGTATATCATCCACATATCGTTGTGGATGATGTGCTGCCATCATTGTGCCTCTGATACGAACCAGAGGTGACCAACTATAGAAGCCGATGACACCCCAAAACATGATGCCGCATTGCCGAGTAGTATGGCATTCAACATCCGCAGCAGGATTGGATATGTTTCCACGCCGCCTCCAGACTCTTACACGGTGACTGTCATTCGACAAGCTGAACCGAGACTCGTCGCTGAACACTACCCTTCAGTCGTCCAAAAGGCTCGGTCCCGACACCATTGCAATTTCTCACGTCGATGTCTTGTCGTCAATGGCAGTCTTCATAAAGGACGGTTTGAGTGAAAGCCGCTTTAGGCCAGTCGTCGAGAAACTGTTGTCGCTGGTTTTGGAACATCCAATTAACCCTGCAAATTCTGCAGAATGTCGACAGTCGTCGTTTGTGGGGTCGCCACTGCAGTCCTTCGATATGCCGGCACGACCACCCAGCCGTATGTAGGTTTAAAATGAAATCCTTAGTACGATCGTCCAAATCCTGGAATGGACTTCGGCGTCGTCGACCATCAGGCATCTCTTCAACAACATATGTGTCTTCTGAAACGAAAACAGCTCTGAAAACTGGTTTCCGTAGGAGTCAGACAGTAAGAATTGTTGGCTCATTGCCGTTTCCATCTCTTTTATCCCTTATACCTACTTGCATTTTAGATCATTTGCATACATCAGCCAGCTACGTTTGTTTCGCAATTTACATAATTATACGACCAAATCTTCATGGTGTTGCATTTTTTATGTCGGGCTGTGTATTTGCCAAAATAAAAGAGATGACGCATTAAATTGAAAGTATCTATAATAGCCATAATCTTTAAACTGGAAGACAATAATTGATATAATCTAGTCAAAAATGCAATTTCGATAAAATTTATTTTATATTTTTTTCTTTATTATTTAAATCGGAAAATTTTTAATAAAATTCGTATACCCGTAAAAAGATATACCTGTACTACTTATATTTTTGTAGATTAGAAGATTACATAAATATAGAAGAGGATATACTCGTACTATAATATGTGGATTTGAAAAATTTTTCACCAACGTAAAAGAGATGACGTAGGAATTTGAAAATTCCAATAATCCCCGCAATCTTTATATCTAAAGGCCGTAATGGACATAATCCAGTCCAAAATGCAATTCCGATAATATATTTTTTTATTATATAAATCAAAAAGATTTATTGCTGTATTAACTTATTGGGTTAATTCCGTTGCTTAGCAACATGATATCACTTTTTTTTCAAATAACTTTGGAGCATAATGCTATCTCATGAAAGGTTTAATACAGCGTTTTTTGACTAAATTTTAAGTGGGGCTATTTCAAGTCTACCTCGAAAATGTTATCAAATTCGGTGCAGCCGTTCTCAGGTGATAATAAGATAAAAGCACACATACACAAACAAACAAATAGCCAGATTTTCAATTTTACTTAGATAAACATCGGTTGACACCATCTTTAGAAATCCTCTGCCAGGTTTGCTTTTCCCTACTTACTGTACGGTATTTATTTTTCTTTAGGGTTGTGATTTATGTTGTTGTAATGCCATGGTATAGAACAAGATCATAGAACTTGTGATTTATTTTATTATTACTATTAATTTGTGCCACTTTTGCATACGCATATTCATGCTACCAATATTTCGTAATTATGTTAGAAATCAGAGCCAAAATGTTTTATTGTTCAGATTTGTAGATTTGCGCATGAACTAACTTCTCTATAGATCAGAGATTTATCTATATATATATACCCTTTCTTTTTCACCTTTTTATAGGCCAAGGAATTCTCTAAGAATATTTTGAACAAACATACACATTTCAAATGCTTTTCGAATTTGCAAATTATCAAAATAACGAGCAACGCCGGATACCTTTGCTAGTAAGTGAATATATATGCAATTTGTTCGTAGATAAAATTAGTGTAGACATAAACGTAGATTTAATGTTACCCTTAGTAATCGAGTTTCGTCGATGATACCCAATAATGTAGTCTACTACATGAAATACGTCCATTACATGAAATCTATACTGTCATGTATTTAATAATATCTATGACAGGCAAATGTGCAAGTTGTAAGCATATGTATCGGAAGAAACTTTTTCAGAAGGGGGCAAAAAATTAGATACTGTGGAATTCAGACCCCGCTACCTCAATATACCACATCTGAAAATAATGACGACTTTTCGTATCTATTAAAATTTTCATTTTCATCTCTCTTTATGCTACAATTTTCAAATTGTCACCTGACTTTTCTGAACTCACTATTTTTCTACATGCCCTTTTGTCATTAAACTTGGGGTCGCCAGTTTTAGCTCGAGAAAAACTCTGTTTCTAAGGTATGAAATGATATATAAAACTTTTCCTCTCATTTAATATCCCATTCCTCGCATTTTTTATTTTTTAAAGTTGATAGAATGTAAATTGATACTGATGGACAATAAGACACTAAAAGTCAGACTTTTGTCTGAATATTTATTCTGTAAATTCTTCCCCTCCTCTTATTTATGTTAAAATATTTTTATTGTTTTTATTATTTCCTTATTGTACTGTAAGTATATTCCCAATACTAGAAGTCGTACATACCCTAAAGAGTAGATGGAGTCTTCGTATATTTCCCAATACTAGAAATCGTAGATATCCTTAAGAGTAGATGGAGTCTTCGTATGTTTCCCAATACTAGAAATCGTAGATACCCTAAAGAGTAGATGGAGTCTTCGTATATTTCACAATACTAGAAATCGTAGATACCCTAAAGAGTAGATGAAGTCTTCGTATATTTCCCACTACTAGAAATCGTAGATATCCTTAAGAGTAGATGGCGTCTTAGTATATTTCCCAATACTAGAAGTCGTAGATACCCTAAAGAGTAGATGGAGTCTTCGTATATTTCTCAATACTAGAAATCGTAGATATCCTTAAGAGTAGATGGAGCCTTAGCATATTTCCCAATACTAGAAATCGTAGATATCCTAAAGAGTAGATCGAGTCTTCGTATATTTCCCAATACTAGAAATCGTAGATATCCTAAAGAGTAGATGGAGTCTTCGTATATTTCCCAATACTAGAAATCTTAGATACCCTAAAGAGTAGATGAAGTCTTCGTATATTTCCCAATACAAGAAATCGTAGATATCCTTAAGAGTAGATGGCGTCTTAGTATATTTCCCAATACTAGAAGTCATAGATACCCTAAAGAGTAGATAGAGTCTTCGTATATTTCTCCATACTAGAAATCTTAGATATCCTAAAGAGTAGATGGAGTCTTCGTATATTTCCCAATACTAGAAATCGTAGATACCCTAAAGAGTAGATGAAGTCTTCGTATATTTCCCAATACTAGAAATCGTAGATATCATAAAGAGTAGATGGAGTCTTCGTATATTTCCCAATACTAGAAGTCGTACATACCCTAAAGAGTAGATGGGTCTTCGTATATTTCCCAATACTAGAAATCGTAGATACCCTAAAGAGTAGATGGAGTCTTCGTATATTTCCCAATACTAGAAGCCGTAGATACCCTAAAGAGTAGATGGAGTTTTCGTATATTTCCCAATACTCAATACTAGAAATCGTAGATATCCTAAAGAGTAGATCGAGTCTTCGTATATTTCCCAATACTAGAAATCTGGGAGTAACATCTCACTCTAAACTCTCACTTTGACCTCGTGGTTTCGGCGAGAAAGTGTCAAAAATCTTCTCTGATTGGCTACTTTGTCTTGACAGACTGCTTGTCAATTCTTAATCACTTTATGTCCATGCCTTCTTTTCGTACGCTGATAGGATTTGAACGTCGACCACCCGTGCGGATCATAAGTGCAGATACCTTTCCTTAATTACTTCGCGGAAGTAGGGATCAACCGAATAAAAACCCTACTGTTTTAAGTCCAACCCACTTAAAAAAGATCTCTGGACCGTTTTAGAAGAAAATGTACCGAATCTATTATATAGGATATCTACATTCTAATTGCCCGTACCAAAAGGGCCTAATCTCCACCCGCCGTGTTACCAAGGAGCGCCAAACATCATCTCTTTGACTATGCGATCTTTGCACGACCCCTCCCCCCACACACCTAAGAATTCGAGATCTTATTTTGCATTTTGTTAAAAACCAAACGAAAATGCTAGCAATTTCTAAAATATGTCTAAGATGTGAAACGTTTTATGACATGTACCTCTTAAAATGCTTAACAATTCCATCAAAAGTGAAGTGTATATACCATTTGCCACATATGAAGGCTCATTCATAAATTTTTTGTCGGAATTCAACGGTATGTTGAATATAATTGTGAATATCAAAATCACTTTTCGTTCTATATTTGATGTTACATAATAAATGGTATAAAATTGGTATAAAATTAATGCAACATAGTGAAATATTTAAGATATTTATCAAAATTGTTTTCCATTTCCTTACGTTTAACTTTTAAATAAAAATTGCAGCCCCCCCTTTGAAGCAAACGAACTTAATTATAAATTTAATCTAACTTGCTGGACCTATCTCCACCACTACCTTCTATTTTTCGATTAAGACATTTATTATTTTAAGGAAAGTACAAATTTAAAACGAAGAATAAAATTGGAAAAAGTACAAAAAAAAAGCTACTTAACTTTAGTTTTGCAGGAGATAACAATGATACTAGCAGTAGTTGGGGTTTTTGGAGGCGAATTCAATCAAATATAAATTATGAATCACCATAACAAATTATCTGAAAAATATAGCATAATCAAGAAAAATGTACAAAAAGACCTATTATACATTGAACACAACGCACTCAATATTAAAAAAATGAATCAATATTTCCAAGGTGGTGCAATTGCTCCACTTATCTCCCTGTTTGCCGATGCCATAGATCTTCCAATATAAATAAATACAATGTGGTGGGAAAAGTAGGTGCTGCCATAACTTTACAAGTTGTGGCATTGGGAACCTTAATTTTGAACAAAGGTGCTCGAACCTGAAAATGGGTGAATTTCTGTATTGTATATCTATAGTTTACAATGAACGGGGCGGTACCTAAGTGGAGCTATAAATCTCCAAGTTGTAGCATTAGGAACTTAATTTTTGAGCAAAGGTATTCAAACCTGAAAATGGGAGAATTTCCTCATATCTATGGTTTGCAATGAATAGTGCGGTATTCAGGTCGGGCCATAACTCTGTAGTTCAATAACAATAAAGAGGTTAAATGATATCCGTCAAAGAGGATTTGAAATATAATATCTAACAAAAGGAAAACAATGATACCAGATAATTGAAATTGATCTTAATTTTAAACTAAAAGGTGATATAATTAATCAAACATGGGGATTAAATTAACAGTTTACAAGAGTGATACATACAATCTAAACACGTGCGTCAAAGGAATGCTAGTGAATGCTAGAGGCCCAAAATATTAAAATGACAAAAGTTTAATGAAGAAAATATGTAAATTGAATAGATGAAATTGGATAGAACTTCTGTAGATGCTATTTATCAAGGATCTTTACATTCACAAAATACAATACACACACACACACACACATATATATATATATATATATATATATCTGAGAATGAATGTCCACAGGGATCATATTAAAAAATTTGACCATAAAGTCTTTAATGATCTCCCTACTAAAAATCAATTTGAATATCAGCACTTTGCTACACACGGATTTAAAAATGTATCCCTTCATATTTTAGATATTAAAATTTCACTCACTGATAGATTAGTATTTGAAAATTATTACATTAAAAAATATAAAACTCTCTTCCCCTATGGCTTAAATCAAATTTCTAATAATAATAATGTTGTTAACAATAGTTTTGAATACAATTCTAATAAATCTTCAGTATATAAACATCTTTTTCAATATTCAAAGTCATCAACGTCTAGTAAAAAGCGATATAAGCGTGGCAAAGGAAAAAGTAACTTAAGTAAAACTATTGATTACAATGCAGACATTTTGAAATTACAATATAATTATTCTCAAACCTTCAATTTTCTACCTGTTAGAACCTGGTTATATAAAGTCAGAAAATGCAAATTAAGTATTGTTTATACTAATTTTTTAAAATTAAAATTAACTCATGAGCATTTTAAACATTTATTTTATGATTTGCTTCTTTCATGTACAAATTCCTTAAATTACCACCTTCTCCATTCACCAAATCTACATACTAAAATAGCTTACTGTGTAATTTCTTTTAAACACCCTATTCTTAATTCTCTTAACTTCAATAATTTATTTGCAAAACATCAGCACTTGTTACCCGTAAAAGAAATCAAAATACAAAAATCATTCAAATATAATTTACCAATTGGTAGAACTATTTACAATTACAATGAAGTTTCCAGGACATTAAACTCCGATGACCTTACATCATGTGTATGCAGTAATAAAAATCTTGCCCCTTATGTCAACTCCTCTCATGGACACATTATTACTGGGGATCTCATATAGTTCAGGATGATATACTTAGGGATATTATGAATAAAGTGTCTAAATTTCGCATTCCATTCTACCATCACCCTAAACAACTTCTTCAGTCTATATCATTTGATTTTGATAAATTCATATATCAACTTGCTTGTTCACATTCCATTCCTATTGAAGCATTCCATCTATGGAAGTATACTACCTTACATCTACTTAAAAATGTCATATATATTATATATATATAAACATTAAATTAACGAAGCCTAGGTATCCTTATAAACAACTCCTATCTGCTATTAAAGAACTACAACAACATTTTGTCATAACTATGTAGATAAAGCTTCTAATAATTATGCCATCATTTGTAAAAAATATTATGTTTCTCTGTTACAGAATTACTTAAAAAATAATCAAATTTTTAAACCCATTAATAATCAGTCTATCAAAATCAAAACTAAAATGCTAAAATTATATACACAATCAAATATTAATTGTAAGTTTTTTAAATTTCCTTATGTTACTTTGGTTCCTAAATTCCATAAATCACCTCTCAGTTTTAGAACAGTCACTTGTGGACATAATACCTTTATCACTACAGCTAGTAAGTGCTTGCTTAACTGTTTAAATAGAATTAATGAATCCCTTAAATTTAGGAATTCAGGATATTTCATTTTGAACAATAGTTTTGATTTAGTAAATCACCTTAGCAAGCTTCCACAAATTCTTGGTTTCCATACCTTTGATTTTAAAGACCTGTTTAATAATATTGTCATTACAGATTTATATAAAGTTATTATCTCTCTTTTTCATGACTATCTATCTTCCAATAATGTTGCATTTAATGTCAAAAACTTTCCTATGCTCTTGCACTTTGTGTTATACAACAATTATATTATCCAAGGTGATAACATTTATTTACAAACATCTGGTGTACCACAAGGTGGCTGTAGTAGTAGTATACTCGCTAACTTATATCTTTATTATTATGAATGTCATTCTAACTCTAATTCATATATTATATATAGATATGTTGACGACTTAATTTGTATTATCATTGATGATTCCTATCCAATTAATATTGATTTTTATCCATCTAACCTAGTATTAATTCCTAATGAGCCTAGCGTTAGTCACACTGTTAATTTTTTAGACCTAAATTTAGATACCCTCAATAATCATGTAATCACCAATCTATATGATAAAAAAGATTCTTACAACTTCACTATCATAAAACTGCTATCATATCAATCTTGTAATTCTATTCAATTGTTTAGAAACATCATTTTAAACCAGCTATTTCGAATACATCGACTTTCTGATCCCCGGTTTCACTTTCTCCACATCAATAATCTTAAACGCATTTGTCAAAATTACCAATATCCGGAAGTATTTGTAAATAATATTATTAATAATTTCAAATATGCCACGTAATAATTTTGCACATGCATTATTTATCTTTGATTGGATAACTCAATTTTGAGAATTCACCCATTCTTATCACCTAACTTACCACTTGGCCTGAGTCTAATACTGTTTACTATTTTCGAATGACTATTTTCCACTTGTCCTGAGTCCTATACTGATTACTACTTTTGAAAGTCTCCATACATATTATGCATCGTTCAAATGTACTCATTCCGGTGCCCACTCGCATTGACGAAGTGAGGTGAAATGCTCAGTCGCTTGCTCAACTTACACGTGGTAACAGTGCTTGTGAGTGCTTGTGAGTTTCTGTTCGAGGAGGTATTATTTTTCTGATTTGTAATTCAATTGGTTTATTTTTCTCCTTCCACTAGCCAGTAGACAGTTCCAATGGTGTCTATAGTTAAATACTATCGCCATTGTCAGAACCTGGCTATTCTATCGGTTTTAATTCGAATTGTATGGCTGTCCTGATGAGAATGCAATTTCGAACTAACCGCCATTTTTTGTGTCGTTTCAATTGATTGTTCTTTATCTTTTATCTTGAGCTAATTATTATTGCCTTTTCTCATTTTTGCCGTGTTTTATTTTTATTTTTATTTATATTTATATACTTTTAATTGTGAATTTTGTATCCTAATATTCTTCTCATCCCCCTTTCCATTGTAGTGATATGTTACCTTCTATCTTTATCCTTAGTCTTGGTCCATAGTTACTCATTTGTAACAGATATGCTAGAGATGGGGTTTTTTGTACATACAGTAGTTTATGCATAATTTTCGATTAAAATCTTTCAATTTATATATATATATATATATATATATATATATATATATATATATATATATATTACAGTTACTTGGGGTCTGTAGTCTCATTAGTCCCTTAGCCCCCCTTGCGTACGCCCTTAATTTGGAGCCCCAAACCTTACTAATTATGGTTGAATATTAAGGTAGTATTTTTTTAATAATCATTAGAAGAACTAAACATAGCTAACCAATGTGCGTTTATACTACTCTGCGGACAAGCAAAATTCTGATTAGTGGTGCATTGCTAATTGTCTCGGAACGCTCGTCGATACACTATAGTTAACTACGTTGTTTTCTTTTGCAAAAATAAATACATAAAAGATTAGAATATTCAGTCAGTATTTATATATAACTATTAAATAAAAGTTTTAAAAGCAAAAAAATAAAGACAAAAATAAAAAATTCCGAAAAGTAAAAAATAAAAACAAAAGCAACAAAATTAAAAAAAAATGTTTAGAAGAATCATAGAAATTCTTATACAGGATCGATTACATATTTTTGAGTGACTGTCCTTTTTAAATTCCTTATATACATAGTATAATGTATAAGGAAAGTATTGTGGCGTGGTCTAAATTTTGAATTGGAGTTTTCGACGGGAGAACATGTTTCAAGCATTCCTGAACATGAATTAAACGTTTTTGAGATGATGTATGTGTGTATGCGGGTGTGTGTGTGTGTCTGTGTATAAGTACATGTGTGCATGTGTGTGTGACAGTAAGTCTGTGGAAATATATCTAACGAATGGAGCGATTCAAACTGAATTTGGTACAAAAATTACAATCCGTGAATACTAGATGTCTATTGTTTTTAAACGCAATCAAATGTTCGGAGACCCCTAATTTTCGAATGAAATTTTGAAAAAATCATCAAAAAATCAATAAAGTTACATAAATAATCGTTTCATGTTTAATTATTCATTAGAAAATGATTGACACTAACTTTAGAACGCCAGCATGAACCCTTTTCGAGATATTACGCATTTTTCAAATGAATTTGTCAAAAAATCATACAAAATTAAAAAGAAATATTAACTATTGTGAAATATGTTCACTATTCATATGTAATATTATGCAATAAATTTGCTAAAATCATTCTTCTAGACCTAGCTCGTTCCATTCACGATAACAGATACTTTGGGTAATAGTTTTGTATTTGGACGCCAATAGTCCAAATTTTATCAATTAGTCGTCATATACTAAAAGGATAACCTATTTCTCGGTCTATAACGCTTGGCGAAATTTCGAAGGCAAATTTGGCGGAATATCGCCAACTTGGCGAGTTTTTAAAATGTCGCCAAATTGATCCAAATATTTCCAAGTTGATAAAAATGAGGTTGAAATCGCTGAAAATGACGACTAATTGATAAAAATTTAGAATCTTGGGAAGAGCATAAGAATCGACATAAGAACAACCCATTTTTCCATCCGTCTGTCCGTAATGCTTGTAGAAAAATTTGGCGATGAATTTAAAGGTATGTTGCCAACTTGGCAACTTTTTAAATGTTGCCAAATTGACGAAAATGGCGCAAAAGTGAAAAAAAATGTCACCAAATTGATAAAAATGACGCCAAATAGAGGTAATGTTTTGCAAATTTTGAATTCCGTCATATGATGGCCATACCTTCTAGTATATAAGAAATGCTCTGCTCTTCGTTTGTCTGTAACACTTGGCGATACATGTGGCGAACTTGGCAATAATCTAGCGAAATAACTTGGCGATAAGTTGCCCCAGATTGACGAAAATATGGTCAAAATTGCAAAAATGAAGCTAAGTTAATGCAAATGACTCCTAACTGATGAATTAATTATTAAAATATTTTAATATATGGTCCATATTTCTTATTAAGGGTGCTATTAATATTGATACTTATTATTTAGAGTTGCTTGAAATATAATTTAACTGGGTACTTCGAAATAGTTTTGCATGTTGTCATCCTGAAGAGCGCCAAATGTACTATTCAACATTATAAACACAGTAGCGTGGATCTTATACATCATTTTTTTACTATAAAAGAAGTAAATGCATTGCAATATATACGGAAAGTCATGTACTGCCCACATCAGATTTTTTGTTGATCAACAGCACAATGATGAGATCGCAACCAAGTTCGAGGACATTTGGGTTCTATAATTCTGATGGAGGACAGTGTAGTTTAATAAACAACAAATTTGACACAGAAGACGAAATCTTTTCTGAGTTAATAATAAATTCATACTGCCGAAGACATGCTCGCATTCAGATCTGCGCGCTATCATTTTTGAATAAATTTTCAAATGTTTCAAAAATGTGGGTACGCTTGCAGAGTCCACTTCAACTATAAGAGCTTGAAATTTTGTCCCAGTAACTCAACGGTAGAGCGTCGACTGGCCAATACGAAGATCCACGGTTCGCTTCCCGGTTGAGGCCGCAAGATACTTTACACGCAAAGACCACCATTAGCTAAATAATTCCTGTAGACATTCAAACATTTTGTGAAATAAATTAAAACGTTTACAGAGCGATTCTGTTTTATTTTTTCCGAACTCCAAGATTAATTTCAGATGGCCATTCTCTTGGTTCAAGAATTCATAACTCTTTTAAAGCCTGAAATTGAATTCCCTTCATTAAAGTATTTATTAATTATAAATATTACTATTAGTATATACACTCTAAGACAAAAAAATCGATGCATCAAGAAAGAATTATCCAAAATGAGACAAAATTTGGTACGTATAATGTGGATGTACAGAAAAAGAAATGATTAGAATTTCGGAACAATTGGATAATTTATTGCACTGAAAGATCTATGCAAAGTGAGTACGTCAATATGGCGTTGATCCATCACTGGCTTTGATACAAGCTATTACCCGACGTGGCATTGATGCATAAAGTTGCCGGAAGGTGTTCTGAGGGATGGCGTTCCAAATGACCTCCAATTGACGAGCTAATTCGTCTACACCCTGGGATGGTTGCAGGCGACGCCCCATTTCAGCTCGAATGTGCTCAATAGGCGAGAGATCTGGGGATCTGGCTGTCCAAGGAAGTATGTCGTAAGCACGCAGATAATCAATAGAGAGGCGTGCCATGTGTGGCTTGGCATTATCTTGCTGAAAAGTTAACCCGGAGTGTCGCGAAAGGAATGGCAAATACAACAGGACGTAGAATGTCGGCAACGTACCGCTGTTCTGTGATGGTGCCACAGAGGACTATCAAAGGGGTCCGGCTATCAAACGAAATGGCACCCCAGACCATAACTCCCTGTTGCCGGGCCGTGTGGTGTCGATGTCGAAGGCCCAGACCACACAGCCAACCCTAGGGCTTACGGCAGTTTAATGTGTGGCCGGGAGAGGAGGTTAGCCGAAACCGTCCTCCAGTCAGTCACCAAGTTTCAGTCTGCAATTATTTAAAATTCAATAAAGTGGTTACATGGTAAATATATATACAGACAGTTTTAGAGTTTTACATAAAATACAGTGGGAAGGGAGGCAAAGAAACGTAGATTTTAACAAATTTTGAATTTTGAGGTAAAAATTAAATTATTTTCTTAAAATGAAATTAAATTTATGTGAAACGTATGGCCAAAAGAATCCGAGCAACCGCGGGAAAAGGGACAATACAGTAAAAACCAACAAAAGAAAGCAAAAAGAACATAGCTGAATAAAGGTTACAATCAGTTGAGGTAACCGGAAAAAGTTAAGTGCAATATGTACATGGTGAGACTTTCAAATATATGAACAGCCGAGGAACACAGGGAAAACAGATATATACAACAGAGAAATATAGACAGGAAACAAAATATACAAAAGACGGACACCAAAAAGTGTAAGTACAGAAACAATAAGAGACAAACGCCTGGAACAGGGAGGACAACATTGACCGAAGAAAATTGAAAGCAGTTGGCACCAAGCTTGCTAAGGAACCTGATTGGAGATTTCTCTCGCAATTAAAACACAGTTTTTCAACCTATTTAAAAGAATTTTATTGGTTCTGACACCAGAGAACCAAGTGTGGGGCCGTGTGGTGTGTGACAATAAGAGCAGGATCCTGACGATGTCTGGGCTGTCTCCAGACACGTCTGCGCTGGTCGTCGGGATTCACTTCGAAACGGGACTCATCACTGAAGCCAATTTGTTCCCAATCCGAATAATTCCACGTTGATCGGTCCCGGCACCATTGCAATCGCTGTTGACGGTGCATACTGGTCAGTAGTAGGCGGCATAATGGACTCGGCAAGTATAGATTCCGATCCCGTAGTCTTCTATTAATGGTCCGGATGGTCACTTCCGTGTTTGTTACATGTTGGATGGTTGATAACGATGAATCTCGTGCGGTCACAGCTACTCTGATAATCGCTCTATCTTCCCGTTCTGTCGTTGCTCTAGGCCGTCCGCTGCCTGCTGAAATCTGCCATTCTGGACCCATTCCTGCCAACATCATCTAATTGTGGCATCGCTCCGACCCAAATGCCCGGCGATTCGGCGGTGTGCCTATCCAGCCTCATGCGCAGTCCGACCGCACACCGTCTTTCAAACTCCTTCATATGCTCGTAGAGGTCGCAAATTCGCCATCGAGGCATTGTTGGATTCAAGGTACGTAAACGCAATCGAAATCCACTGCTCGTTTTGTTCCGGAAAGCGAGGTTCGCTCCTTATATACACCACCATGGTGCTCAGTTTCAATGCGCTGTAGTTCCGACTATTCATTCATTGGCTACGAATTTTTGATCATTTGCATATTCGGTCGAAAGGTGTTTGCATATAAAGTTTCATTACTATCGGATTATTTTGTGGTGTGCGTCGATTTTTTTTTGTCTTAGAGTGTATTTTTGGTAACAATGAGTAAAATAAACATTAGTTCCCTCTCTCCCCCTCCTTTGATTATGCTATTGTTTCATTATATTAGGCGTATAAATGTAAATATTTATTATTATGGCATTTAGAAAAAGTTTCGGTAGGCGTTCCGTCTCTACAAAAGTACCGGCACGTCGTTCCGACCCGATTACACCACTGTGTACAAGAAATATAAAGATAATAAAAGACACTTTATTTTTGTCTTAGAGTGTATTTTTGGTAACAATGAGTAAAATAAACATTAGTTCCCTCTCTCCCCCTCCTTTGATTATGCTATTGTTTCATTATATTAGGCGTATAAATGTAAATATTTATTATTATGGCATTTAGAAAAAGTTTCGGTAGGCGTTCCGTCTCTACAAAAGTACCGGAACGTCGTTCCGACCCGATTACACCACTGTGTACAAGAAATATAAAGATAATAAAAGACACTTTATTTTTGTCTTAGAGTGTATTTTTGGTAACAATGAGTAAAATAAACATTAGTTCCCTCTCTCCCCCTCCTTTGATTATGCTATTGTTTCATTATATTAGGCGTATAAATGTAAATATTTATTATTATGGCATTTAGAAAAAGTTTCGGTAGGCGTTCCGTCTCTACAAAAGTACCGGCACGTCGTTCCGACCCGATTACACCACTGTGTACAAGAAATATAAAGATAATAAAAGACACTTTATTTTTGTCTTAGAGTGTATTTTTGGTAACAATGAGTAAAATAAACATTAGTTCCCTCTCTCCCCCTCCTTTGATTATGCTATTGTTTCATTATATTAGGCGTATAAATGTAAATATTTATTATTATGGCATTTAGAAAAAGTTTCGGTAGGCGTTCCGTCTCTACAAAAGTACCGGAACGTCGTTCCGACCCGATTACACCACTGTGTACAAGAAATATAAAGATAATAAAAGACACTTTATTTTTGTCTTAGAGTGTATTTTTGGTAACAATGAGTAAAATAAACATTAGTTCCCTCTCTCCCCCTCCTTTGATTATGCTATTGTTTCATTATATTAGGCGTATAAATGTAAATATTTATTATTATGGCATTTAGAAAAAGTTTCGGTAGGCGTTCCGTCTCTACAAAAGTACCGGCACGTCGTTCCGACCCGATTACACCACTGTGTACAAGAAATATAAAGATAATAAAAGACACTTTATTTTTGTCTTAGAGTGTATTTTTGGTAACAATGAGTAAAATAAACATTAGTTCCCTCTCTCCCCCTCCTTTGATTATGCTATTGTTTCATTATATTAGGCGTATAAATGTAAATATTTATTATTATGGCATTTAGAAAAAGTTTCGGTAGGCGTTCCGTCTCTACAAAAGTACCGGCACGTCGTTCCGACCCGATTACACCACTGTGTACAAGAAATATAAAGATAATAAAAGACACTTTATTTTTGTCTTAGAGTGTATTTTTGGTAACAATGAGTAAAATAAACATTAGTTCCCTCTCTCCCCCTCCTTTGATTATGCTATTGTTTCATTATATTAGGCGTATAAATGTAAATATTTATTATTATGGCATTTAGAAAAAGTTTCGGTAGGCGTTCCGTCTCTACAAAAGTACCGGCACGTCGTTCCGACCCGATTACACCACTGTGTACAAGAAATATAAAGATAATAAAAGACACTTTATTTTTGTCTTAGAGTGTATTTTTGGTAACAATGAGTAAAATAAACATTAGTTCCCTCTCTCCCCCTCCTTTGATTATGCTATTGTTTCATTATATTAGGCGTATAAATGTAAATATTTATTATTATGGCATTTAGAAAAAGTTTCGGTAGGCGTTCCGTCTCTACAAAAGTACCGGCACGTCGTTCCGACCCGATTACACCACTGTGTACAAGAAATATAAAGATAATAAAAGACACTTTATTTTTGTCTTAGAGTGTATTTTTGGTAACAATGAGTAAAATAAACATTAGTTCCCTCTCTCCCCCTCCTTTGATTATGCTATTGTTTCATTATATTAGGCGTATAAATGTAAATATTTATTATTATGGCATTTAGAAAAAGTTTCGGTAGGCGTTCCGTCTCTACAAAAGTACCGGCACGTCGTTCCGACCCGATTACACCACTGTGTACAAGAAATATAAAGATAATAAAAGACACTTTATTTTTGTCTTAGAGTGTATTTTTGGTAACAATGAGTAAAATAAACATTAGTTCCCTCTCTCCCCCTCCTTTGATTATGCTATTGTTTCATTATATTAGGCGTATAAATGTAAATATTTATTATTATGGCATTTAGAAAAAGTTTCGGTAGGCGTTCCGTCTCTACAAAAGTACCGGCACGTCGTTCCGACCCGATTACACCACTGTGTACAAGAAATATAAAGATAATAAAAGACACTTTATTTTTGTCTTAGAGTGTATTTTTGGTAACAATGAGTAAAATAAACATTAGTTCCCTCTCTCCCCCTCCTTTGATTATGCTATTGTTTCATTATATTAGGCGTATAAATGTAAATATTTATTATTATGGCATTTAGAAAAAGTTTCGGTAGGCGTTCCGTCTCTACAAAAGTACCGGCACGTCGTTCCGACCCGATTACACCACTGTGTACAAGAAATATAAAGATAATAAAAGACACTTTATTTTTGTCTTAGAGTGTATTTTTGGTAACAATGAGTAAAATAAACATTAGTTCCCTCTCTCCCCCTCCTTTGATTATGCTATTGTTTCATTATATTAGGCGTATAAATGTAAATATTTATTATTATGGCATTTAGAAAAAGTTTCGGTAGGCGTTCCGTCTCTACAAAAGTACCGGCACGTCGTTCCGACCCGATTACACCACTGTGTACAAGAAATATAAAGATAATAAAAGACACTTTATTTTTGTCTTAGAGTGTATTTTTGGTAACAATGAGTAAAATAAACATTAGTTCCCTCTCTCCCCCTCCTTTGATTATGCTATTGTTTCATTATATTAGGCGTATAAATGTAAATATTTATTATTATGGCATTTAGAAAAAGTTTCGGTAGGCGTTCCGTCTCTACAAAAGTACCGGCACGTCGTTCCGACCCGATTACACCACTGTGTACAAGAAATATAAAGATAATAAAAGACACTTTATTTTTCGGGGGAAAAAATCACGCAAAAGTACATCTATTGACAAATTTTATCAACTGTAGGTTGCAACGGAAATTACCAATTAACATTTTTGATTCGAATATATATATATATATATATATATATATATATATATATATAAATGTGTTTCCCCCGCTCTATTTTATATTATACTCAACAACCGATTAATTTCGTCTTTCATTTCAGTCTCTCGTTGCAGCAAAACTATTTTATGTAACTTAGTTTCGTCTTTTAGCGTTCGGCGCAGGCAGTCCTTTCTGTCCTGTGGTTACTATGGTTACGGTTGTATTATGCTGGAAGTTGGAACTCGCTTCCACTCGCGAACTGGACCTGCGGGGCAGAATGTCGATCGAAAAACCTTATTTGAATTGGATTTTCTCAGATTTAAATTTTCCTGATATGATTCTGGAAATCAGTGACAGTCACTTCATCGAAAATAGATTAGTATGAAATGATGAGTGTTTAAAATTTTACTTTGCAAGCGACCTCTGAAAGTTCAACAGAGGACATCTTGCCCTTCAGTTCGTCTCTGGGTAAATTAATCATCAAAAAGTGTCAGATAAGCAAACCAGTATTTTTTTTATTAAATAGTTGACGTTTTCAGAATAGAAGTGTCTCTATCTTAGGAATATTCGAAAAAGTGTATATTGTTTGAGCAAGCGTATATTGTTTTTGATCGATTGTTCAATTATATGAAAATGAGAGTTTGTATATGTCAATGCATAAATATGAGTGAAATTAACATTTGATAAAAAGGTGAGTGCTTTAGATTTATAAATTGCCATTCACGCTAAATTAATGTTTAGTACAGAATTTTGCAGATATGTATGGATATCAGGTCCTTTTCAAAATATAGTATTTCATAATTAGTTTTAGAACTTGAATATGACAGAAGTTTAACATACATGCAGTAAAATCAGTTTATAACAAATACGTTTAGCAAGGTTCCTGATAACACAAAAATGATGAGATTTTGTTTCATAAAAAGTTTCATTCAACATAATTTGATAGATTTTAGCGAGTAGAAAATTATCAAATCCTTAATGTATATATAGTGAATAAGAAACGCAGCAAATTTATTTTGCCGTTCACAATAATTATAGTAAAATTGAATAAAATGCCAATGAAGGTAAGATTAGAATATAAGAAAGAAAAACTTATTTGTTGTAAAACGTATGTATGCCAAATGTATGTATTTGTTATGAACGTAAGTCAAGTATAATTTGCAGTCAACCAAAAATTAAAAGCATGAGTGTATTTGTGAGTTCACGTATGGCTTAAAAATGTACGCATTTAATATAGACAGTGATTACATATGTTGCTAAAATTTTGATGTGAATAGGTATATAAGCCTGAAATCGGAGCGTTACGAAAAATGCAAACAATTTGGACTCCAATAACTAGACCCTAATAGATAAAAATTGTAAGCAAATTATACTTGTTTTGTCATAAATAGGGTACCATTTATGAACCTGCAAAAATAATTTCGATATCTTAATATTTTGAACTATTTTTCTTTTTGTCCGAGCGAGAATTTACTCAAAATATATTCTGAACTACAAAAAATGGATAGAAACAGTAAACAATAAAAATGTTCAGTTGGAAATCCAGTTTCTAGACCAATCATTTGTTTTTACAAAGCTCTTATATTTTCCGAGCAATCGTCTTGTCAAGCGAAAGAAGTTTAAAAATTTTCCGTTTCTAAAGTTTGTAATGCTTATATATTTCTGAAACTAAAAATACTAGCTATGAACAAGTAATTGAATAATTTGTAACCCTTTGAAAATCCCATAGAGATATATAACTGGATTTCGGATTGGATTTTTAGTTTTTTAAATATAGTGGTTCTAATTTCGATATTTTAATATGTTAAACTATTTTGAAACGGTGGTTCTAATTTCGATATTTCAGCTAACTGTGAGTAAACAGAAAGTGAGTAGTCTGCAGTTTTTTGAAAACCCTACAAGGATAGATAATTGAAACTTTACTGGAGTTTCATTTTATAAGAAATCATTCATGCAAAACTACTTCGGCTGTATTGGACTCGAACCACCAACGATTTTTTTAATTTAAAATTACTTGTATTAAATATCTTTATTGATTAAACAAATTCTGTTTATATAAACATTGAGCATATTTTTTTCAACAATATAAAGAATTTTCAATATCAAATAATACTTATATTACAAAACTTTAATTCAAAACTGTATCGTTTGTTATTTACGCGTAGCAGAGGAAATCTGCCATTGGAAAAGTCGAAAATGGACGAAGTAAGAAAATTGTTTCGGGGGAGGACGAAAGTGAATAAGACCGAAAATTAGAAACGTTGTTATTAAATTTTCCATTTCTTTTTATATTGCTTGACGAAATGAACGTAAAAGGCAAGAAGCGCAAAAGTAGACTTCCAGGAATATAACGCATTCCTAAAACCGCCTAACGCATTCCTGAAAAATCCAATCAAGATGGCTTCCTGATTGGATTCCTGAAACAGGAATCCAATCAGGAAGACTTCTTGATTGGATTCATATTTCAGGAATTCTATCAAGAATAGTTCCTGTGAATTTCAGAATCTTCTGATCATTTCTTGATAGAATTTTTTATACCATGTTTTGGGGGGGATGTGCTTTCTACTTCCACTGTGCTTTATTCTGCAGTCCCTGCATAAAGCGAGAAAATAACCATCACAATGTTCTTTGATCTTGGTTAAATTTTTAACTAAGATTGAGAAAAAAAAAATAGGCATGAATGGGTTACAATTATGGAATAATAAAATTATAGATGGATTCACTTCAAGTTGTCGTGTCAGATTTTAAAAACAAAACAAATAAAAAGATCTTCTGGATCATGTGCATATTCTCTTTTAAATTGCACTCTGCCGTAAGCAACGACGACAGGCAACTGTCAACTGAGAGAAGTATGCGCACAGTGTTTCCAGTGCTGCTAAATGACTCTTTTGAAATTTCCCATATTTTTCTCTTTAAAAGATAAATTCTCTCGCACTATTTATACAAAATTTCCATCCTTTTGTATATCAAGAAGAGCGATCGGCTGAAAAAAAGAAAATGAAATGAAACGAAGATAACGCATCTGAACTGAAGTGCACCTAAGCCGAGCGAGCCTCTACGTATAGTACTATGCAGTCTGCACAACTCGTCCATGCTAAAGAGTTTTCGTAAAACATGGCGTAACGTTTGAACCAAGCATCATACTAACACGAGACAAAATTATATCGATAGAGTTTTGCGAGAGCTTTAAAATATGACTTGAAAATCAAAATTTATTTGAAAATAAAAAAATATATAACGTTATAAATTTTGCGTAAAGTTAGTGCTTCTGACAATTCTTCTGCTTTGTCTCAAGACAAAAATTTCAATCAAGCTAGAGGCGTGAAATTGATGGATTTATTTGAGGTTTAATTTATTTGACAAAAAATGAGCTAACTTAAAATTCTTTTTAAATTTTAATTAAAAAGATTAATTTTTTTAATTTTAATTTGCAAAAAACAATTTAAACTAAGCTACAGAGTTGTGTAATTGACGGATTTCTTTTAGGATTGATTTATCTGACAGATAATTAGGTAACTTGAAATTTTTCATAAGTTTAAATTTAAAAAAATTAAATTTCCTATTTTTAGTTATCGAAAAACCGGTCATTTAATACAATATTTCCGAAGAAAGTACTAAGATTATTCCCCCTCCACATAGCGGGTGGAATTACGAAACTTCACTCTCAGAGCAGAAAATAATTATTGGTTCGCTAGCTTAAAATATATGTCAAAAATTTAAAAGTTATCTCACAGACTAGCAATAAAGTTTATGATCATCAGAAAACATAAACATTTTTCATTGTCTGAGTATTTCATTTGTAGAATATAGATAGTGAAGTTCAATTTAAAAAGGAAATTTCAATTTTGCACGCTTAAAATGAATTTCTGTATTAAATCGGTAAAAATGGGAAAATAACGTCAAAGATATAAAATAAGCTTTATTAGCATCAGAAAAAGATTATTTCTTGTTTCCTGTAAAATATTTTATTTAAACTTAATTTAATTGGTTTAATTTCACAATTCAACTGTAAAAAATGGATGAAAACAAACTTCAGCAATTAGTAACATCAAAAGTTAAAATTGGAGAAACTGGAGTGAATATGATAAAGATGATTGTACGCACTTTAATTTAAGATTTAGATTTATAGAAAATGGAAAATTATTATTTGACTTTCACGCTTTTCCGTAAGTTAAATTTTAACATTCTTTTATGGTGACAGTTTTAATGGTAAATTTTTTAATCAAAATTTATTTGAGAAGTAATATAATATTCTTTCATAAATGATGAGGCTCGAAAGAAATGGATGAAAAACATGTGTACTGAGGACCACACGGTAGAAGTGAAACTTATATGTGGGGTAGAGAGTAGCTGCTACTTCGAATCGTCCTTTAGGTTCAGGAGAAAACATAATCGTTTTCGACCCACATTCAATTTCGGCATTTTGATTAATTAGCACTGGCTAACAGTACGGATACAATTGCACTAATTGTTCAGCCTAAAAACGCAAAACTTAATATCAAAAAATCTGATGTGGGCAACACATGACTTTCCTTATATAATGTAATGAATATACTACTTTTACAGTAAAAAAATAGGTTTTTCTTATAGTAGATACTAATATTCTTTCCAAGATATTGAATTTTCGACAATTAGTCGTCATTTTCATTGATTAAGCATCATTTTTATCCATTTGGCGAGATTTTCATTAATTTGGCAACATTTTAAAAAAGTCGCCAAGTTGGCGACATTCCGCCAAATTCGTCGCCAAAATCTCGCCAAGCATTATGCACTAAGAAAAAAGTTATTCTTACAGCAGATAAATGACTATTGGCGTTTAAATACAAAAGTATTATTCAAAGTAAATTTTTTCATGAATGGAACAAGCTAGATCCACGAGAATGATGTCACTCCATTTATCGCATGGTATTACATATGAAAAGTGAACATGTTTCTCAATAGGAATTTTTTTTTTATGTGACTTTTTCATAATTTTTTTGAAAAATGTACAATATCTCGAGAACGGTTGATGTTAGCGTTCTAAAACTTATGCCAATCGTTTTCTAATGAAAAATTACATAAGAAATGTCTATTTGCGTAACTTTATTAGTGGTTTTGACTTTTTGACGATTTTTTCAAAATTTTATTCGAAAATTTAGGTGGGTTCTGAACATTCGATTACGTATAAAAACAATAGGCTTCCAGTGTTTACGGATTGTGATTTTTGTTCCAAATTTGGTTCGAATCGGTCCATTCCTTCGTCAGTTATCGTCTCCACAGACTCACTGACACACACACATACTTTCACACACACACACACACACACACACACACATACACACACACAGACATCACTTCAAAAATGTTTAATTCGTGATCAGGGATGCTTGAAACGTGCTCTCCCGTCGAAAACTCGAATTCGAATTTTCGACCCCGTCACAATACTTTCCTTATACATTATGTATATAAGGAAAGTAAAATCCTTTTCTTGCATTAAAAACGATTATTGTTTTAAACAATTTAAAACGATTACATTAAAAATGTTGATTTTTAACAATTAGGCATTATTTTCATTAATTTAGTGTTATTTTATCAATGTGGCAACATTTTCGTTATTTTGGTGATATTTCGATCGGTCGTAAATTACTCTAATAATTCTTGAAAAGGAATATGAATGTTTAGATTACTAAATAAACGGGGAAATTAAAAAAATATATAGATTATAAAAGAGGTGAATGTAAGAATATCATTTTTTCGCTGCAGTCGGCGATAAATGATGTCTCCAAACAGGAGCGTACCACTGAGGTCACCAAGCAGAGTTGCGCTAGTCCATATCAAGTGGAAGTACATTTGGCGCTGGTTCTCACTCCTTGTCCCCAAGGTTCACTTTGATAAAATATGGCAGCTTTGCGTCGTGACGTCACGACCGAATATTTCAAGTTTCAAGGAAAACTTGACAGTCTGATTTTACGGACTTACTTAAGTCGGAAACGATTCCGTACACGCATTAATTAGGAACCCCCAACCCAGTATTCACATTTCTAGCCTAACTACGTTCGACTGCCTGCTCATGCACGTGAGTCCAATTCCCGCACTTTTCCAAGATACAGTAATGCTATCCAAAGTCATGGGTCTGCATCACGCACTCCTATATTTAGAGCTCCTATACAGGGTGGGACAAAAGGTCTTTAATGATAGGTCATAGAAAATCTTTAATGATAGGTCAGGCATACAAAATCAAGCCCGTTTATCATAGGAACATGTATCATGAAGCAGCAAAAAGAAAGGAATGCAGATAATACAACACAGGTTTATTACGCATAACAATTACAAGTATCAATTACAATTGTTTATTATAGTATTTGAGTCGGTGTTCAAAGTTCCTGTCCTTCGCAGATATGTATGTCTGGCAACGTCGACAAATGGATTGGTGAACGCGTTCAAAAATGCCAGGATGCTCGCGAACACGTGTTGCTGTCTCAACAACTCTAGCGACAAGATCAGCGTTAGATATCACAGAGGTCTTATAAACAAGACTTTTGAGGTAACCCCACAGGAAGAAATGAATGGGGGACAAGTCGTCGGACTGTGGTGGCTAACTGACGAGTCCTTCCCGGACGATCCATTTAGCAGGAAAGGTCCCATTGAGGTAGTCCTGCACATCCTGGCTGAAACAGGCACATAGCTGCAGATGGCAAGAAATTCAGCTCAGCAGGCTTCTCCTGAACACATCCTGGACTGTCTGGGACTTTCCAGAGAGGACATATACTCTTCCCCCCCTTCTGGTCCTCGACTTCCTTAGGGTCAACTGTCTAATGGATCTTGTCTGACTTCGTCAGACAGCCGGAGGATAAGCCACAACAACAACAACAACAACAGAAATTTGAACACCTACTTTAATACTATGATAGACAATTGTAATTGATACTTGTAATTTTTATGCCTAATAAACCTGTGTTGTATTGTCTGCATTCCTTCTTTTTTTCCCCCTCCCGCATTTGTAGTTCCCCACGGTGGCATTTGCGACCACATGTTCCTATGCAAAGCGAGCTTGTTTTTGTATGCCTGATCTACCCTATAGGTCTATCGATAAAAAAGGAGCCTTACACTCAGTGATTGAAACAGCGAATAAACTTAATATGGATATTTAACTCTTTTGATATGAATATTTAACTTACAATTAAACGATTTAGACAGATCTAAAATCTCTTAGATTAGAATTAAATTAACTCAATATTGTCTAAACTATAGAATACTTTTACTTTTTCTCATACCAATGTATATAAAAAGTTCCAGACAATTTTTTTAATCCGAAATTTAGACGAAAAAATGCATTAAAAGACACCCTGAACACATTTCGAGCATTTTTGAAAATACACTCTGTGGCAAATAAAATATATACACCCATAAAAATTGAGCTACAGCAGCGAAACTTGACATGTATATATCATTTAAGGAGATGTGAAAATGATTAAAATTTTTGGAGTAAAAAAAATGATTTATTAGGAAATGGCGGGGACAAGAAGGTGGCATTTTAGTAAGTACAAAATCCTCACCTGGCAGCTATATAAGCCGATATTCGATGCGACATAGAGTCAATTAAGTTGCTTATGTCCCTCTGGGGGAAGATTATGCCACAAATATTGCAACTGGTCAGCTAATTCAGTGGTATTCTAAGGAGGCTGCAATTGCCGTCCTAGCATGTTCCACAAGTATTCTATTGGTGATATGTTTGGGGACCTGGATGCCCATGGGAGGGTATTAAATCCTCGACGACATTGTTTAGAAAGTCGTGCAGTATGTGATTGAGCTTTGTCTTGTTAGTTAATGGAGCCCAGGCGGCTTGACAGCATAGATAGAACAATCGGCTGCAGAATATCGCCAATGAACGAGCGATCCGTTAGATTGGCTTGCAGCACAACTAAAAGAGATCGGCTATCCCACGAGATCGCTCCCCAGGCTTTCACACTACGTGTGATGGCCGTGTGCCGCTAGACACAAATGCGGGATCGGAACGCTGGTCAGTCCTCCTCCAGATACGTATGCGGCGGTTATCAACACAGATAGAGAAGCGGGGCGGAATTCATCACTAAAGACAACGTGCCTCCAATCGGAAACTATCTAAGCTGACTGAGCTCGGCACCAATCCAGACGACACCACCTATGTTGAGAGGTTGGTAGTAGGTGCCTAATTGGATGTCGACACCGAATCTTACCGTCTTCCAGTCGTTTCTGAATAGTTTTCTTTTATACATGATACATGTATGATGGTATACAGGATGCATGTATGATGATAACGGCCTTCGAGTGATTGATAGCGACGCCATTAGTGTGGATGTGGCTCCTCTCCTGACTGCATAATCCTCTCCAGCAGTTGTCAACTGGCGCATACTGAATCTCTGCGACGGTTACATGTGCTTTCTCTGATCTACTGCTGCCAACACCGAGCAACTATCATATCGCTCTTACCAAGATGGCGACCGATACGTCTGTTGGACCAACCAGCTTTCTTTAGGCTGAGGCTGGGAGGATGAGGATGGGAATCGGTGGAAGGAAGTTCCCACCATGATTCGGAGAGAGCCTCTACTCTCGTGCGACACTCCACCATGGGAGAATCATCCTCTCCTATGTCTCCTACTATCGTAGGATTCTCTTTCCCACTTATACTTCTCTATTTTTCTTCTGCCTTCCTGTTCTCCCTCCTAGGCTAAACTATCCTTTCCAGCCTATGTGGGTTCCTCTACCCTCTTCTTTCTCTTAGTAAATTGTTCCTGGGGTATTGTCCCACTATGTAATCTAATTTGTGTGAACTATAAGTGTTGTCTAACGGGTTAATTTTATTGTTGTGAAATATAGTTGTTGTCCAACGGGTTACCATTAGAAGGAGGCATATGTCCAGCAGAGGCCTTAGTCCTCTCTTCTCCACCCTAGTGGTGACGGCTCTGATTGGTCTTATCGCGCTGCCGGGGGATTGTCCCGGCCTTGATCTTCTGGGGCGTAGTCCCCCCTTGTGTAATTCCTCTACAATATTGTTTATTATGCCACTTCTATTTTAGATCTAATGCATTTCCCTTTCAGCTTCCCGCATCACATCCAAGTGCTATTTTATGTATGCCTCTTCTTCCCCTTTCTTTTCAGGTAGAAGAAAGAAAAGAAGCCTCATGCAGTTAGCCGCTCGCGAATGCCCGTCCGTTGTACTCCGCCCTTAACTTTTCCCTTTCAGGTACTCCTTGGGTTCCTCTCTCAGTAAGTCGGGTTTACTTACCGCGCCTGTTTAGCATGTATCTTAGTTATTCTGCTTAGCTGCCTTTATCTTTCGGTCCTCTTCGCCTCAAGGCATCTGACCGCCTCTTAATTAGATTAGTCACCTCTATGTCTTTTTGCCCTCTAGTGGCCTTCTCCTTTCTTATTTCCGGGCTGTAGTATGCTTTGGAATCCCTGTCCTCACGATTCCTTTCCCTCTGTGCCGGTTTATCATATTGTCGTAGGTGAGGGTCTCTTCGTCCCCGGTATTTCATTCCCCTCTGGGTTTGCCGTCTTCCTGGGTCTTAACGCATTTTCTGGGCAGTGCCCTCGTCCCCTGCTAGCCCCCTATCTCTTTTATCTTTCTCTCTCTTAGTTTTAGATCTTCTTTTCCATTAGGTTTATAATTAGGTTAAGCTAACCTGGCAGTACAGGTATAGGTCCGGGTTACGACAGCGCCTCTTTAAGTTGTATACTGCCTCTGCATAACTACCGAAGGGTAGAAAGTCGGAAACCTCAGCAAAAAGAACAAATCTTCTGGCTTGCCATTAAACTGGCAATATTCCTCGGCACTTCTGGATGGTCACTGCAACCGACATCTATCGTTTCCCGCTGCATGGTGTCCCTTCTCCCCTCAGGAGATGGGGCTCTTCTTTCAGCCTAGTCGGCCTCTTCTTGGGGAAGCTCCCCGGGGGTCGTCTGTGCTGCTGCTGCTTCTCGCTGCTGTCCCTGGGGGTGGGGTGTGTGCGGTCTTGGGTCCAGAAAATAAATCTTCTATTCTCGGCGTTATGTCTATCTTTGGTGCAGCGTCTGGTAAATTCCACGCCACCCTGTTTTCCTGGACCGCAGCTTGCTCGTCTGTTGGCGACTATCAGTCGTGGGGGTTACGAACCTGTTAGCCTTGATGGTAGATCAGGTCCTCACGGCTGTCTGACAGCTTTCTTTAGGCCTATAATTCGACCCCACGATTGCTTGTAGCGCCGTCGAGTATGTCTCAAAGGCAACTTTGTTTGCAACTTTCAGTATCAAAGCAGAAAAATCTAGTTCCAATTGCAAGTGAGTGAGAACACCGGTCGTTTTAAATGCTACACGATGTGTCGTTCTCATGCAAGTTATATGAGCCCTATAACATGATCAGGGTTGACAGTTTGATCATTCACATAACTCTTAAACACAACAATTGCATGACGAGTTTTGAGGCTGTAGCTTAATTTTTATTGGTGCATATATATATATATATATATATATATATATATATATATATATATATATATATATATATATATATATATATATATATATATATATATATATATATATATATATATATATATATATATATATATATATATATATATAAATAAAAAATGAAAGATTTTAATCGAAAACTATGCATAAACTACTGTATGTACAAAAAACCCCATCTCTAGCATATCTGTTACAAATGAGTAACTATAGACCAAGACTAAGGATAAAAATAGAAGGTAACATATCGCTACAATGGAAAGGGGTATGAGAAGAATATTAAGATACAAAAATCACAATTAAAAAGTATATATAAATATAAAAAAATGAAAAAGAAAACACGGCAAAAATGAGAAAAGGCAATAATAATTAGCTCAAGATAAAAGATTAAGACATAGAGAACAATCAATTGAAACTACACAAAAAATGGCGGTTAGTTCGAAATTGCATTCTCATCAGGACAGCCATACAATTCGAATTAAAACTGATAGAATAGCCAGTTTCTGACAATGGCGATAGTATTTAACTATAGACACCATTGGAACTGGCTAGTGGAAGGAGAAAAATAAATCAGTTGAATTTCTGTTGAATATATATATATATATATATATATATATATATTATATTCGTAAAGTAGTAGTGTAGTGGGCCGAGGACACAGGTAAAACAACTGATAAAAATTTAAATAACTTTAATTTACAAAAAGCATTATTTACGCTATTTGCAAGTTTAAAGTTTAAAAATCATAGTAGTTTTTAAATATCGTCTCTTGGCCAAAATTTGATCCGTAAACTTCGAAAGGATAGTGCCTAACGCCTTCTGATCCTCAAATCGATCTCTCCTTTTTTTTTCAAAGGTTCTCTCTCTGCGTCGTTGGTAGGTCATAGTTCACAGCTCTTCAGAGGAGGCTCCGTAAGTATAAAACATTTAAAAGCATTCTTTAGATTTGTTTTCCAATCTTATATACAGAAATCTCAAGCAACCCATTTTTGGTGCTTAAAGATGTGGAAATTCAACCATTTCCCTTCTACATAAAAAAGGCCGACACTCGTGTGTTCGGGACTCAAGAAGATCATTTTTTCCCTTATTTCATGAAGAACCAAGTTTATAGGTGTGGGTGAGAAAGATATCTCCGCTTCTCATGACAGTTTTGTACACCAGCAGAATCTGCCGCGTTTCTGGAAACTATTAATTTGCCATGTCCAGCACAGTTTATTACTTTGAGGGTCTCAGTTTTTAGTCCCTTAAGAAGATCTTGAGTAATGGGATGTTATAATACACGTTTGGCATCAGAGCCAACGGCCCTACCATGCTGAAAACACCGGTTCTCGTTAGATCACTGAAGTCATGCAGCATCGGGCGCGGCTAGTACTTGGATGGGTGACCACCTGGGAACATCCCAAGGTTATTAATATCTATAAGATTGCGCCACTTCAGCTCTAGCCAATGAGAGCACATAAAGACGCAACGTCACTTGGAGTTAAATGTCAGGAACGGCCCGGTAGACTCCAATGTTAAAGGATGCTAACAAAATTAATTTAATCATTTTTTAAAATTTAAAATATGAAATAAATACTCAAATAACATTAATTTTACTTGAACACAACTTAAATATGCAGTACAGGTTTTTTTTGGAAGGGTACATACATAATAAATCTGTATTTCCCTTTCTGAAAAATATAAATCATCTGAAAGTTTCGTTTCGCTTTTTGAAACCAGTCAATGTTATTACAGGAGGTGATCTTATTTTTAATGAATGTTGTTTTAAATACACGAATTTGCAGAAATATGTTCGGAAAGTTTTCTAAACAAGCAATCATTTTAAAATTTTCATTACACGCAAATAAACATCGCGTAATTTCTTTCTAAATGCATATAAATAAAGTTAATTTCAATTATGTTATCTCTAATAATTGAAAATCAAAACAATAATTTAAACGCTAACACTAAGAGTTTTATGTCTTTTTAGGGGAGGGGGGATGTACTTATGCCTAACTAGTAAACGATTTAAGTGATGCTTTTATAGTGAAGAACTTATATTATTGCTAAACATTTGATTTTATTAGGTTTTTTTAGATCAAAAAGAGAATTTATATCAAATCGAAATTCAATGTAAACATATAAAAATATTGAAACTAATCGTTTAACACACACGCTATGATATACTTTCTGAATAATAAATTAAATGCATTATAGTATATTAATTCATGATGAAAAATATACGAGCAAGCAAATTATATCATTACATTTATTTTTAACTTACTATGATTAAGCATCTTCATCAGACTATAACTTTATATTTTCAATCTTCAGATATACATCAGACATTTCACACTAGCAAATCAACCAAAACAAAATGGAAAATTTAAAATAATCCTACTTTATATCAGTTAATTAACTAGTCACAAGAAAGTCTAGATGCACATTTAATTATGCCAAGCTTACAGATCTTTATGACCATTCCATTGACTTGTACACAAACCATCTCACACTCCGCAGCTAGCATGTACATACATGTACACAACTTGCAATTTGATTTAGAACAGCGGTTCCCAGCCTTTATCCCCTTGAAAACCCGCGCCTGTTTATTTTCTTAAATCATACCCGTTACTTACCGTACCTTACTACCCGTTACTTATCGTACCGTACCTTACGTTACTATCCGTTACTTACCGTACCTTACTACCCGTTACTTATCGTACCGTACCTTAAATCGTACCGTTTTCGCCCTGAAAAATGTCCTTACTGTGGTAAATTTTCTATCATCTGAGAGCACTGATTGCGCCTGTGTAATCTAAATTACCCCGTTTACAATGTTTCATTCAGGCGAACGACAAACACTCAGAGAATAATGATTATTTCATATAAGTATTATTTCCTTGAAAGAAACGTTTAAGAAATATAACTAACACATCTGCAATCTCACTTTTTGAAATTATTTTATCTTCTTCTGATTTACTTTCAGAATGAATGAAGACTTAATGCCCAGTGTTTTGATGAAAAATAATCGGTTATCCAAGCCTAAAGACTGTGATGCAGACGTAGCCAGTGGGAAAGCTTCTCCAGACAGTTGCGAAACTTCTAAGGATTGGTAAGCGAATTTTGCAATATTACGATTCGATGTGATATTCTTTTTCAATGGAATGACTCAGAAATCAATTTATTAAAATGTTCTTCATATTATTTAATGTATACATTAAAGGAGCATTTCTACTCTAAAACATGTTCAGTAATTGCAATTTCGCTTTCTGAAAGCCAGGATTTATAAATTTCTTATTTCCTTTACATGTCAAATCTATAATATTAAAGGACGATGTCTGTCTGTATCGTCTATAGCCAGGACCTGATTACCGAAAACGCGCAGGAAGCATATGCTTCCCTGCAAAAGATTGCTTCCCTGGAACCGAATTACCAACCTTGTTTTAACAGCATTTTGCTTGCATAGGCAAATAAGGTTGTCTATGCATAGGCATTTTTGTTGTCTATGCCCACATTTTAATTGGCCATATATTGTTTTCAATTTTAAATATTAAACTGTTAACGAAACATAAAGTAGTATGAAAGTTAATATTTCGATTTGAATTTTTTACAAAATTAAACTTGACTGCAAGTGACTAAATAAAAAAATACATTAAATTTAGAAAGAAAAAAAATTGCTGTAATTTTGGTATAAGCAACCACTTAAAACATTGAGACTGAACTGAGAAATTTAGGTAATTCGGTTTTCTTTTAGTATTGATGAGTATGTGGGGAATTAGTTTTGAAAACTTTTCTCTGGCTATGTTCACGAGATCAAAGAGGGGCCCCTAAATGAAGTTGTACTTCCCCTAACTTGGTGGATTATTCAGGCCCTGTCTATGGCGAAAAATCTAAACGTCGTACGGACATGAAATTTGGTATACTTGTACTTCAGGATCCGGAACTATACGCCTAGGCGAGATTTTTTTAAAATTCAAAATAGTTTTTTAGTTATTTTAAGTCAAAGAAACTTCCTGTTTGCGGTTGATTTCTAACATATTTTCTATGACAGGTAGCTGTTGGCGCTATCTGGTGTTGCGATTTTAAACGTAAATCGTCGTTCATTAAAGCATTGCGTTAATGCATTTGCCGATTTTTGATTCTATTATGGATTCGATTGGTGAAACTTGGTATTCAATTTAAAATTATGGCGAATTAATTCTTTTGTGCAATACTGATCATTTTTTCTTTTTATTTACTTTTTTTTTTTTTTTTAAGGTAACAATTTCATTTCGTTTGATCGAAAAGAGAATTTGCCAATGCGATCATTATCAGAATGAAAATCACATGTGTATTTTTTCAGATTTCGTATACCCAAGTATTTAAAAAATCCCTATTTTTTAAATTTGATTAAGTTGCGTATTTTTAAGTCTTAGTGACGACATAGAAATACTAATTTTAAAGCAAGTCTCCCGGGAAGAAGGAAACCGTGGCACTTACCCATCTTCTAACCGTCGTCAGAACTGCTTAAGTTTTGGAATTGGAGAGGGTGACCATATTGGTCACCTGAAAATATGAAAACAAAAATACATTTAAATGATAACTTTGTAACGAAGATTCTTAATACATATATTGTAAAATTGTTGAGACTGAAAATATAAACATACACGTTCCATATTAACCCTATTGAAAAGATTGGAAAATTTAAAAGAAAAATTTCCCATAAATAAACTAAAATATGAATGAAATTTATACGAATAGGAAAAATCGAAAAATTCAATTTCAAATAAATTTTGAAAGGAGTTCACAAGAATAATAGACGAATTTTCGTGTGCTGATCTTGCCTGATGCACGATTTTGATAATTGTGATATATAATTTAATCGTTTCTAAGAAAACGAATTCATTTGGTTAAAAATATTATGATTATTAATTAATAAAAGTTCCCGATTTTAATGTTGCGATAAAAAATATTACACAATGCCTCAAACGATCTATTATGTTACTGCTGTTAAGGTGTCTACAAGTGATCAGAAAATGTTTGTCAAAGATGTCGATTCTCAGAATTGTGTTTGAAGTGTATTTTGTCTACACCGTCAAACATAGTTGACACTTTATGATAATGAGATAGTTTCCCTTGATTCTAGTAGATGGCACCATTGCACTTGTTTCTTAATTTCGCTGTAAATATGGTTTGTCATATTTATGTTTAAAGATCAAGAAATTGAAAAGAAATCAGAAGTGTCCCAAATCGTTGCAATAAATAATAATAACAAGACTCAAATGCATACATCAATATTAAAAAATTTAATAATTTGAATTATTTTCATATAATTAAATGTGACAGTGGATTTTAATAAACATTAATTGAATAGTAGAAACTATTCTTCCATAATACATAAAATAAATACATTTGAAAAAGAGCACCAAAATTCTTTTAGCTCTGTGACTAAATTTCTAGTTGCAGCATTGGGAACAAACATTAATTATTTTGATGTTTATTTCTTAAAACATTCTATTTAACGTATGTGGGGAATGCACTTTTGACAATAAACATGCACAAATAATTTGAATCAAATATTTTTAGATGTATATTGTTTTGGAAGTAGAAAAGCGAAAAGTCTATTAATTAAAATATTAAGACATGTACAAAAAAAAAAAAAAAAAAAAGAAATCTAGTACCAAAATATCTGTATTCATACTTGCCTGAATTTCCTACAGAACATTTACATGTACTAGTAGAAAAGCTTTAATTACTAAATATAAAATGATATATTGAATTATATTTGTTAAATAAATTGGTAAATTTTTTGCCCAGCTTACAGCTTCTACTCTTCATCGAATCCGTGACTTTTTATTTTTACAATTAAATTGTGTCATCATAGTATTTTTTTATATTTTTGACCTCCTCATAAGACAAATCAATAATTTCCGCTATTTCTCATAAGCACCTGTTTCTAAAAATTTTATTGTGATACTTTGGCAATCTTGTCTCTATAAACTTTTATAATTTGGTCAGTCTTATCTTGAGTTCAACTCATTTTTAATAAAAAGAATAAATTTAAAAATTTAAATAAAAAAAACCAAAAGAAAAAGATTACACATTGAAAACAAATGGACAAAATAGAAAATAACTATATTTAATTCACAAAACGGTAATCGGCCTGCGATTGGTCAATACAAATATCAATCATGCTGACTCCTCAATGTTTGACGAAAAAGTAGGATGCTGTTCTATAAGAAAAATGTTTGACCTCACACTTTGACAAATACGTCAAACACGAGTTCAGATGATCAAAAATCAGTGATCATCTCTTTGACAAACATTCACTGATCGTTTGTAGACACCTTTAGCGCGTATCTATCTATAATAATAAAAGAAGATGTCTGTTTGTCTGTGTGGTCTATAGCGAAAAATCTACGGACATGAAATTTCGTACTTTAGGACCCGGGACGTTACGTCTCGGCGTTATTTCTTAAAAATTCGAATAATATTTTTAGTTATTTTATGTTTCAGCAAGATGTTAACACAAATGCATTTATCAGCGACCGAAAATTTTATTTCAGATTTTCCATCTTAATACCATCGGAAAGATCGAAAAATCCTCTTTCAAACAAACTGTGAACGGAATCCATACGATGAAGAGTCGAATTTTCGGGATTTTTTTAAAAATTATATACTTTTCGCGAGTTGAACATATCCGGATTTTTGAGAATGCTTTGATAGTTCCGATGTGATTGTAACCAAAGGTTTGAATCTTAAATTCCGGGCAGCGTCTAGTACATTTTCTAAAGCGTTCAAGTTATATGTTGTATTATTAACTTATTGGTGCTTAAACAAGCTGCTAAAGTTTTTATGTTATGTGTGTTGTCATATTGGAGAGAATAAAACAATTATATACTTTGTTCTAACCTGTCCTTCTAGCAAAGAATACGCTATAGATAGTAGTCATCAGCTATAAAAGTATAGTTTTTGCGTTTAAGAAGTTTTCAGAAAAGAAAGACCCTGAAGATTATACAGGGTGATCCAAAAGTCCTTGATACATTTTAAAATTGAATATAAACTCAAGTAATTGCCGTACAATAGTGAGGTTTGGACTAAAATGCTTTCCACGTTGAAAAGTTTGGTTAAGCAAATACAAAAATTTAGTTGCGCACTTTGCCCATAGATGACGCTGTACCTTAAAAATACCAAAAAAGCATAAAAACTGAACTGTAATGAATGATTTAGTTTCAAAGTACCAACCTACGCAATGAGCTTTTTCGGTGGGAGTTGTCATTTCTTACTTCAGTGACAGTGTCAAAACGAATCTGAGAGAAAAAAAAAAAACGCAGATATACAAACTTTTGAACAAGTAGCGCCATCTATGGACAAAGTTTGAAACTAAATTTTTTATTTGCTTAACCAAAACTTTTCAACGTGAAAAGCATTTTTGTCCAAACCTCACTATCGTACGGCAAGTACCTGAGTTTATATTCAATTTTAAAATGTGTCAAGGACTTTTGGATCATCCTGTATATCTTACTTAATAAAAGAAGATGTATACTTGTCTTATCGTCTATTTGTCGCGTAACGTAAAACCACAGCTACGAAATTCTGTATTGCGATAGTTCATTTTAGGTCCCAATACATTGTTTTTTTTTATTCGAATTAGTTTTTTAGTTATTTTATATTGATGAGCAATTTTGAATGATTTTTGAATGATTCCTTTGCGATCGAGAATGTCATCGGAATTTCCATCTTGACGCCATCAAGAAGATCGAAGACCGCTCGTTCCAACGAGATTTATACCAAATTCGCAGGATAACTTCTTCCTCTTTAAAATAACTTTTAAATATACACCAAAATATGCGTATTTTATGGATTTTTTGCAGCAGAGAATTAAAGGCTCACGCAATGTCAATTTTTGGCACAAATATAGAGTGGTATTTTCGTATTCGAATAATAAAAACAATTCAAGTGACGTTATTTACTATATTTTAAGTGAATTTGCAGTGAAACTTCTCTTAAGTTTTCAAATTTCTCTTCGCAGAGTAGCGGACTTCAATTATCATCTTTAAATGGGGGGAGTGTTACTATTTTCTCCTTTTCATAAGAATTTAAAAAAGAAAAAAACGCGACGTATGCTAAAGCTCCTATAAAAGAAATGCATTCACGTAGTCGTGATGTCACGACATGGCTGCTAATTAAAAACACTGCTTCGGTATCCCAACTTTTGAATGTGTCCAATAGGGGTGCTGCAATCCCTCTTATTCGATCGGGCATGGTCACTTTACTACAGATAGACCTAACGTGTATACTCATGGACCTTTTCTGACAAAGTTATTGGGGTGTTTAAGGACTCTTCTAGAAACCATGTATTTAAATATGTCGTGATGTGTTTATAAATTTAAACTCATCATGATAGTTTTCGACGGATCTACACGTTTCGAGATATCTAGAATACGGAAAAACCATTTTTAGCGTGACGTCTGTGTGTGTGTCTGTCTGTCTGTGCAGATTTTGTATTCATTCTAACTAAAAAACTAATGGACCGAATTTCACAAAATTTGGTAGGTAAGTCACTTGTGGGCGAGTCTGGTGCTGATTAGTTTTGGGTACGATTCGGGATAAAAGAACCCGCCTATTTTTGCGAAATGGCCCACAAAAGCTTGTATCCACTCTAACTGAAAAACTAATAGACCGAATTTCCCAAAATTCGGCAGATGAGTCATTTGTGGGTCACTCTGGTGTTGATTAGATTTTGATATCCTTCGGAAAAAAATAACCTGCCTTTTTTTGCAAAATGGCCCGCAAAATTCATCAAAATCTGAACTAAAGAACTACGTATGCTCAAATATATCCATTAAATGCTTGTTTAATACGTAATTTTTAGAGAAGAAAGGAAAAAGACCAACCCCATTACACTAGGACTAGCCGTTCTCGAGATATTTTAGTTTTTCGTATTTTCCCTACGCCACCTTTGAAAATAAGTCCGGTTACCGAATGAGAACGAAAATTGAATTAAAAGTGAAATAAATTTAATTAAAATAAAGAGAACGTGTATATAAGTCTGCAGGGAAAGTCATGTGCTGCCCACATCAGATTTTTTATAATTGTATCTAAAACTTTTTTTTGCGATGAGAAGAATTTCCCCCAATTTGCAGATGGTCACTGATGGAGAAATACTTCCCAGGATTCGAACAAAAGCGCGGAGATAAAAAAATCAATAAAAAACAGATACTTTTCCATTTTCCAACTTTCATTTATAAGCTTAATAGCCATCCGCACAAAGAACTCTGAAAGAGGCCACACACAATATTCTTCAACTAAGGAAATCTTCACTGGTGGGAATAACCATTAAAATATGCTCTCCACACATGGTGTTAAGAGAGTGAGCAAGCACATGACCTAAACCTACCCTGAACAGGTAACTGAATATCGCAATTTAGAATATTATTATTTTAATTAAGAATGATTGATTTTAATATTAATAATGTAGCTTAAATAAATAATTTAAAATAAAATAATTTAGAATAGGATAATTAGAAATTAAAATAAACAATTCAGAATAAAAGTTTTTAATGATTTTAAAATCTATAAATTTTGAATCAAATTTAGTGTTGCTGCTTACATCAGAACAAAATACTTGATACAGAATCCAGAATCTTGCTTTTAATATAAGATATTATGTCCAACAAACTTATAGACTTAGTCAATAACTGCTTACCTGTTAACTAATGTTTTATAAAAGTTGTTGTGAGCCCCCCCCCCCCCCCAATGATTTCATTGGCCAGGGTCCCGATTATCAAAATCGAGTCTTGTAGGTGGGTGTACACCATAAAACGAAAAATTGTTACGGATTATTTACGAAAAAATTGTTTTTCTTGAAACATCTATTTCCCAGGATCTGCTATAGACAAAACCCAGATGATGACTGATTTGTATTCAGCGTCAAATTCTAGAGGAGATTAGGGGGGTTCACGAAGGATTTCAACTTTCGATTTTTTCCCATTCGATTCAGAAAATTTAATTTTACTTGAAACATATATTTTTTAAGATTGGCTATAGTTAAAGCTCAGATGATAACTGATATGGATTCAACATAATTCTGGAGGAAGTACGGTGGTTCATTAAGAATTTTCACTTCCAGTTTCTTTTCCACTTCCGGTTCAAAAATTTTCTTTGAAACATCTATTTCTCAGGATTGGCTTTAGATAGATCTTAGATAATGACTGATATGGGCTCCAGTATCAAATTCTGAAAAGGATGAAGGGACTCACTAAGGATCTCCTCTCTCAAGATGTCATTTCCGGTTTAAAAATCTTCATTTTTCTTGAAACATCTATTTCTAAAGATTGGTTATAGATAAAACTTAAATAATGACTGATACGAACTTAGCATTAAATTTCGAAGAAAAGGGGGGTTTATTAAAGTAGGGGGGTTTATTAAAGATTTCCACTTCCAGTTTTTTTCACTTCCGGTTCAGAAATAATTCATTTCTCAAGATTGACGATAGATAAAGCTTAGATGATGATTGATATGGATTCAGCATCGAATTCCAGAAGAAGTAGGGTGAAGTGGGGTCAACTAAGGATTTCTATTTACGGTTCTGGAGATACCATTTTCGTTCTTACCGAAAATTCGCGTGCCTGCACGAAATGAGTATGCAAAAGAGAATAAAAATGCTTAATAGTTCTGTCAATAATGAAATGTACAGATCACTTGCCACCGTATGAAGATGCTTTTATAATTTAACATGTAAAAGATAATGTTAAATTATATATTGTTAAAAACAGTCTACTGATTTCAACTTTTTTCCACATAAACGATAGAATGGAGACTGACGAACAGTAGTTTTATTAGTACCACCGAACTTGGAAGCGTTGATAAGGACACAAATGTTGAAGTTTAAGCGTTACAGTCTCAAATGCTCAAGTTTAAGCGTCGATAAGTTATGGAATTTTTTATAAAGTTACCAAATTTTAAAGCGTGAAGAACAGGAAAATAATTTATTCGCAGGTTTACTTTCCTGCTGAATTAAGGATGCTAGGACTACAGAGTAAAAGCGAACTAAAGACAGCTAATGAATCTTTTTAAGTCAAAAGATATATGTAGAATAGATTGAAAGATATATGTAGAATAAAATATATTAAATACTAGCAACGATTACCCGACGTTGCTCGGGATTTACGATGCAAAACTCTGATAAAAATTACATCGGAGCATATAGGGTCTTGAATCTTATACATTGTTTTTTCACTGTGAAAGAAGTAAATTTATTGCATTATGCAAGAAAAAAAATAAATCTAATTGGCCACATTTTGGCCAAACAGATCCATTGGATCATACATACATGCTTTTCTTCTTTATATGTATATATAGATAGATAGATATTTTTATATTCATTTATTTACTATTCAAATTAATAAAATTTGTTGAGTTAGCCTGTGAAAAATAAACCATGGTGATAGAGTTTCCATTTAAATTCATATTTCAAACCTGCGATTTTCAAAAGTGACTAATACGCTCAATAAACTCCCACAAAACTCTGAGATTTAATTGACTTTCACGTTTTAAACCAACGATTTCCAACCTTTTTTCGTTGGGAATCATGGAGTTAGAGAGTAGAACTCCTAGGAAAAAGTTTCGTTTTCCATTAATATCTCGAGAACCCCTGGTCTTAGAAACTCGAAACTTGGACTAAATTTATGGGGGACTATTTCTACCCACAAAGCTACCCACAAATTTTCATTAAATTCGGTGCATCTGTTTGTTCTCCCGTGATGATGAGACAAATGAAAGTTTCGTTTTTTAATAATATCTCGATAACCCTTGGTGTTAGAAACTCAAAAAATGTACTAAATTTTAAGTGGGGCTATTTCAAGACTACCCACCAAATGTCATCAAATTCGGTTTAGCCGTTCTCCCGTGATGTTGGATCATACATACATACATACATACATACATACACACTTTTCTTTTTTATATATACAGATAAGATATTAGATAGATAAGATATTAGATAGATAAGATATTATAGTAAAATATAAGATACTTTGAATTTTTTTTTTCAATTATGTGTACATACAATTTATTTCTATATTAAATTTGCATTTCGTTTGTATAGCGGCACAGAAAAAGATACCCAGCTAGAGAAAGTCCAGTTCTTAGATCCTTTGCAGAGTGAGGTTGAGGATTTAGACTCTGAAGCACGAGATAGAGGAGTGTACTTCGCAGAAACCGTCGACTTTCCAGATAGTCCTCTTCACTTGAAGCTCCTCAAGAAACGAAGTCGGGAAGCTCAGGTATGCAAATTGTAATGCAAACCAATTTTTTTCATTTGTGTTGCAATAACTGTAAACTCTGAGCTTTTCTGCCTACTAACTTTTTACTGTTTGGACTGTACAAAACTGTCGGTTTTAGGTTTTGTTCTCGATAAAAACAATGTGCGCTGAGGCGACGAGGGCAACATCGACTAGCCAGCAAGAGAGTGGACGCGGATAAAAGATGGATTTATTCAACTTCAAACGAACTCTCTTTTTGCTGGCTAGTTGATTTCGCTCCAGCACTTGTCGCGCTAGGGAAAACTCCAATATAATAAATGGATGACATTGTTAAGAATAATTCGCTAGATATGTATATATTCGCCAGATATATATTCGCCTGTAAGGTTTGGACGTCAGGGACAGTGTCACCCAATTTAGACCGGAACCCAGTGAGGGAGGCATCCAGGGACCGTACTTTCCTTCTCCTATCAGAAACTTCTCAGAAGGATTTTCAGGCCCACAGATGTAACGTTCCAGTACTCCCCGTTAACACCGGGATAGTTTGGGCAGAACCGGGAATCGAACTCAGTTCCTCTGAGTGCAATCCCCATGCCTCAACCACTGGGCTATCCAGACATGTGATAAAGGCTTGTATGTCCCCCCCCCCTCCTACCAACCTTATATTTTTCCATAAATAAATCTCATTATAGAATCCCAAAAATAAAACTATATGCAGAACGATGCGCCAGGGCTATGAAGTCGGTAAAAGTATACAGACTATTAATTAAGTATACCGACTATTATAAAAAACTATTTAAAAATAATTTTATTTGGGGATATTTAATTTCTTAATAGTTTTTAGGCAATAAATTTGTAAAACATCAAATATTTACCGATTTAAAAACTATTAATATTAAAAATTTAAAATGAATTGCTATTTATGTCGATATCGGAAATCAGAAAACAAAAGGGGTGAAATTCGGAAAGTAAAAAATTATAAGTCGAAGGTTTGAGGTATTGCACAGCTTTGTTATACGTGATGTTTCTGCTAGTGAATAAACTATTTAATATAATTACAGAGCTTACTCTTAGCTTGTAAATCTGCGAAACAAATTGACTCTTACAACTTAAAAGTATGGGTAAAGCTTCTAAATTTGTGAGTCATTTTTTACTACTTTTTAACATGTGTAATTTTAATTTAAAAATGGCAAAGAAGACTGATGTTTCGCTCATATATTCTACACACATTTATACTAAAAATAATAGTGTAATAAATTTAAAATTTTGAATTGATGAACAATTTTAACTTCTATTAAAATTATTGTACTATATAGACCAAGTCTAAGGATAAAAACAGAAGGTAACTTATCACTATAATGGAAAGGGGTTGAGGGGAAGATGAGTATATAAAGATCATAATTAAAAAGGTATATATATATATAAATATATATAAAATAAAAAAGCAAACACGGCAAAATTGAGAAAAGGCAATAATAAATAGCTCAAGATTGAAGATCAAGACATGGAGAACAATCGAATGAAATTACACAAAAAACGACGGTTAGTTCGAAATTGCATTCTCGTCAGGACAGCCATACAATTCGAATTAAAACCGATATAATAGCCAGTTTCTGACAATGGCGATAGTATTTACCTATGGACACCATTGGAACTGTCTACTGGCTAGTGGAAGGACAAATAATAAAAAGCAAGTGAATTATAAACCAGAAATATAAAGAACGGAAATATTAACTCACAGGCACAGCCACCACGTGGGAGTCTACATGTTCACAGGGGTTCCCCTGTGAACATGTAGAACACTTTCGACAGAGCATTTTACATCTCTTCGTCAAAGAGAGTGGACACCGGAATGAATACACTTGAACGAAAATCATTTGCCCAAGAAACAGAACATTATATTTTAAAATTGCTGCTTCAAAGGAAAATCGGTTGGCTTACATGACTTTTAACTGATACTTAATTGTATACGTTTAGTAACTAATGAACAAAAATTTCTATAAAAAATATAAAATATCCCGAAATTAAAGTACAAGCATTTCTACAGTTCCTGAGAAAACAGTTAACTCTAAACAAAATCTACATACCTGAATCAATCTTTTTCAGTAAGATTCTCCGTTTATTAAATGCTAAGGCATAATAAGGATCGATCTGTTTAATTTGTAAATAAATCCGTGTAATTATTGTAAAATAATCTATACAAAAATGCTATAAATTCATTACTATTTTACAATTTTCAGATAGAATTGGTACACGAGGTATTTCAGTATCCGCCATATTTTTCAAGAATTCGCAGCTGAGTGCGTGGAATTGTGGATAGATGTGTGTACCCCTTCGTCCCTTTAAATAATAGGGGACAAATTTCTACCTTCTTTCGACCCTCTTTCAAACCGGTATTTTGTCGTGTGGACATGTGAATGGCAAATACTGGCTTGAAAATGTGCATGTGAACGGGGCTTATAAGAAGCATGTCTGTGTTTGCGACATTAGGAAATATTTTGCTAAGACTTTTCTTGATTTCAAAATCACCGTGATCCCTAAAGGAAAACAAATGACGTTTCCAAAGTTTCTTTATCAGTAAAGAAATCCCAAGAAAATATTTTACAGTGTAAGAAAAGTCATGTGTTGGACACATCAGATATTTTCTACTCTTGTTTACAAAAGTATAAGGTTGCATATAAGCGCAAAACTTAAATGCACTTTGAAATTATGAATGTAGCAACTTTTATAGGTGTCGAAAGTTTGGCCATCATATTGTTTTACTAAAAAGTTTTCCTTAAAAAATCTATTTCTCAGCAACTATTATAGATCGCGATTAGATGATGACTGATTTAGATTTAGTATGAAATTCTGGAGGATGTAGAAAAATTCACTAAGGATTTTCACTTCGAATTCTTTTCCATTTACTATTCAATAATTTTCATTTTACTTGAACTATCTATTTCGCAAGATTGGCTATAGATATCGCAGAAATGATAAAATATATATATGTATTTAACATCAAATTATGAAGTGGGGGGGGGGAGTGATTTACAAAGGATTCCCGCTTCATTGTTTTCAAAAAATTCTTTAAACATGTATTTCTCACGATTAGCTATGGGTAGAGCTAAGATAAGGACTGATATAAATTCAATATAAAATTCTGGAAGAGGCACTTTTGGTTCTTTTTCCCATTTTGGTTCAAAAAATTTCTTCGAATATCTATTTCTCTAGATTGACCATAAATAGAGATTATATGTGATGACTGATTTGAATTCAGCATCAAATTCTGGAGGAGATATGGGGTTCACTAAAGACTTCTTAGATGATGAATGATATGGATTCAGAATTTAATTCTAGAGTGCGTAGGGGCGGTGTGGATACCCTAAAAATTTCCACGTCCTATTTTTAAGATGGCACTTCCCGTTTTTCCGAAAACTCGTATAACTGTACGAAATAAGTATGCAAAAGAGAATAAAATTGCCTAAGATTTCCGTCAAAAGCAAGTGTACACACTATTTGTAACCATATGAGGCCTTTTCCATAAATTTATTATTTTAAATGACTTTAGGACCATGTTAACCATTTAAAAAATGATTTAAAATTTTTAGGGACTCGATACAGAAGATGACGAGGAAGAAGAATCAACGACGTTTTCCATCATGGGCAAAGGTCACCATCATCCCCATCGCTCCCGAAAAGGTTGTATGACTATCTTGATTTATGTCATGTAATTATTTTATTGCGCAGAAGGATCATTAATGCCCTGCACTCTTTAGAACAAAGGATTCCAATCTGTTGCTCGTGAGTACTGTGGTGCTTGCGCTAGTCAACTTGATGCTCATTTTAAAGCCTCGAAGTAGTGCTTGCGAATATTTAATTTCCTCAGTTGATTACAATATTTTACTTGTGAAAAAGTGAAAAATATGTATTAAATCTCGCAATGTTTAGTTAGTTATATTTACTACTTTTTAACTGATTTAACTCTATAGAAACAGCAAATCTACAATTACGACAAAACAATATAGATATGTGTTCTACATAAATTTTTATACAAAAGTAAAATAAATAAGGACTGATATACCAATATAATTTACTCCTCTTAACTCAATATTTGTAATTCATATCTATAAAAATTCCACAGATTTTTTGAAACGGTCGTCTGAAGCATAAATTTTTAGATGAATATTCAAAATAATATCATTACTCACTCTCCTACACATAACAATACATTACTCATACACTCAGCAGTGAATAATTTACAATACTCGATGTAATCCATTAAAACTTTATAAGGATAAATTGAAAATAAAACATTTGGTAAAAGGTATTTCCGTTAAACACTATTTAAAAAATCAAAATTTAGTAGCAAATCAGGCTCATTTTATTAAAAATTGTAGAAATTATTCAAATTTAAAGAAAGATTTTAATCAATGTACAGAATAAAAAGATATATATTTGTCTACTAAGATTTTTTCTCCCTTCCCGCATGAAAGGTGTTGTGGAGAAATTTATCAGTACTAGTGCTCTTTGAATAAGTTCACACAATGTTGGTGCTTCCCAATTGCAAAATTGTTTTTCTGCCATAGAATTTTCGAAAGCGATATCTGGAAAACAGTGTTTGCGATTTAGAAATTCATCAGTTAAGAGAATTTGCGAGCACAAACCTCGCAAATACCTTCTGACCGCAGCTGGCCCCCTTTGAGAAGCTCTATTAACTCCCATCGCCTGGCGTCACTTAGATGATGTCGTCTACTTATTTTTCAAAATTTGACTATTTCGATTTTCTTCTGGAATCCGGAAATACAGGCTCTGCACAAAAAAGGCCGTTTTTATACCACTGTAAAACATTATGCAACCTTTGCTCATTTTCTTTTTAGCTACTTTGTTGATAATTTCGGTCAACTGATAAGAAAATCCACAATTAGAGGCTTTCATGAAAATTCTAGCTTCATTTCTGAAATATTCAGTTAATTATCATCTACTGAAACGTTGTTGTATATATATATATATATATATATATATATATATAAAGAAATACAATCCCAAAAAGTATGAAATTCAAGAAAGAGAAAGGCGCAAATTGCCGCACTATCAGAGTCTTGAAATATAAGATTTAAAATGAAAAAAGAAAATATATAGGTGGAATGATTGTGTTTACAGGGTTGCAGAAAGGTCAAGGGGGATATTTTCACTATATTTTTGCAGAAATTATAGTGATAAAAATTATGTTAATTTATCCGACATCATACAATACAACTCAACTCTTACCTAGGATTATCTGATTGATGCACATCCAGATGGCTCTATAAGTTAGACGCGACTTTTTCATGTGTGCTTTCCTATTCGAAGTTTATACGCTTTATGCAACTCTTCCATGATTCTCGTCTTGCTGGTTAGTAAAATTTCCAATTTTTGTTATTTTGATCATTTTTATGTTGTCTGGGATTCGGCCATTTTTTCCCCACGGGCATGATCGATTGTTGTTTCGGACGTGCAGAGTCTCTGGGAGCGTTTTCATGAAGTCAAAGCTAGCTTCTAACCAGGAAATAGTTGTCGCAATCCCCCTTGACCTTTCTGCAACCCTGTAAACACAATCATTCCACCTATATATTTTCTTTTTTCATTTTAAATCTTTATATATATATATATATATATATATATATATATATAAAATACAGGGTGGCCATAATTAAAGTAGAGGTGTTTAGAGCCCGATAATGGGAAAACTGTTGGACCAAACTCAACCAAATTTGCAGTAAATACTATTTAGACCATGGGGTTTTGATTTTTAAAAGAAAAATATATAGTTCGGATTTTTGCCACCGCGGGCCAAATTGGCGCTGTAAGGTTCATTTTTAGAGTTAAAATAGGCATAGGAAGTACAAAAAGTTAACATTTGACATGCACTTTGAAAAGGACATCACATTTACATTTTATACGTATTTAGTACATTTTATATTTACATTTGCATCTTACATTTACATACGTATGACATTAATTTTTATATTGGCATCATTTGCATGTGTGATATTCAATATGTGTTCCTTGCATATGTTCCAAAAAGTGCATCCTCTGAACAGCATTCTCTACTGCAGAATGCAACAGATCTCCATTGATTTGCTTGATGTGCAATGTTATTCGGTTCTTCAAAGTGGCTAAATTATCTCTTGGTATACCAAGCGCTTTACATGACCCCACAACCAAAAGTCACAAGGGGTCAGATCAGGCGAATGGGCTGGCCACTTCATAGGAAACGCTCGACTAATTAATTACTCGGTTGTTAGTAAAGTGCTGTCGTAGGACTTCCTGTATGCACAATCCAATATGAGGGGGTGCTCCATCTTGCATAAATATTGTAGATTCAAGATATCCACTCTGTTGAAGTTGCGGAATAACAAAGTTCAGCAGCATTGTTCGATATCTCTCAGCATTGTCGGAACTTTCTGTACTTCATATGCCTATTTTACTCCAAAAATAGATCTTACAGCGCCACTTTGGTCTGCGGTGGCAAAAATCCGAACTATTTTTTTTCTTTTAAAAATCAAAACCCCCATGGGCTAAATAGTATTTAATGCAAATTTGGTTGAGTTTGGCCCAACAGTTTTCTCATTATCGGGCTCTAAATAACTATGGCCACCCTGCATATAGTATTATATATATATAGTATATATGTATGTATGTATAACTATCAGGAACCTTACTCCCCATAACGGATAGCTGATTCCCCTGAAATTTTCAGTAACATGTTTACAAATGCTACTGAAAGTGTACAGTGTATGTTTCCTTGTTACAAAATGTTGGTTCGCAAAATGTTTACTGAGGGCTAGTTTCCGCGTGCGTGCGTCTGTCATGTATGCAACAAGTTGTTTCTTTCGCCAAATATGCTAATTTTTCTGAATTTATTTTCAAACGGGACCAGGTTGTTATGTTCTTCAAATGTGCCTATGAAGATAGTTTTGTATAGTGAAAACAAAGATTCTTATACTTCTTTTTATGAGAATTAAATTAAATATTTCAATTGGATGTTTTGAATAACTTTGCCATTTAAAATACTTTAGTAATTTGGAAATAATTGTGAATTTTAAATTTCTTTATATTATATACTAGCAGCATACCCGTTCTTCGTACGGAGTATATAATATAAAAGAACATAAAATTCACAATCATGTGCAAATTCCTATAGTATACTAAATGACATTTTTAATCAAAATATTCTGTTAAAATATTTAATTTAATGCTCCTAAAATGAAGCTTAAGAATCTCTGTTCTCATACAAAATGATCTTCAGGGGTAGATCAGAAGAATAAAACATTCTGGCCCCATTTGTAAAAAAATTTAAAAAAAATATGGAATTGAATTTATATATGCAAAATAAAAGCATTAAAATTGTATGGGACCCGTACTATTTATATCGGCAAATACTAGAAGATATAACCTGTATTAATAGATTACATGTATAAATTGAAAATATCAATAAACCCGTAATCTTTAAACCTGATGACAGTAATTGATTCCAATATATGCCAAAATGAAAGTGCTAAAATTATATAGAAAGATATACCCGTACTACTTATAATGTCGTAGATTAAAAGATATGTCCGAGTGTTAGTAGATGATTATCAGTATTACAATATGAGTCTCAAAAATCTCTGCCAAAACAAAACAGATGACCTAATAAATTGAAAATATCAATAATCCCTGTAATCTTCATACCAGAAGGCCGCACTTAATTCCAATAAATGGCAATATATGTCAAAATATATGCCAATATACCTGCACTATTTATATTCTCATAGATTAGAAGATATACCCGTGTATTTGTAGAAGATTACTCTTACAACGTACAATATATGAGTTTCAACAATTTTTGCCGCAATAAAACAACGGCATAATAACTTGAAAATATCGATAATATCTGAATCAATAATCCCGAAAATATCAATAATAATAATATTTAAACCTGAAGACCATAATTGATATTAGCCAGACAAAAATGCAATGGCAATGAAATTTATTTTATATACATATCTTCATTATTCAAATCGGAAAAGATTTAATAAAAATCGTCTGCCGCATAAAAAGATTGGATTTAAATCCATTGCTAAGCGACATGATATTATTTTGTTCAAATAAATTGGTGGAAAAAAATATCGCCTAAATAGTACTATGTCTATGGAAGGTTTGGCGGCATTTTCGTCAATTTAGCGACATTTTAAAAAATCGCTAAACTTATCGCCAAGTGGGACTGTAGAACTGACAGTTCCACTTGGTGACAAATTGTTAAAACATCATCACAATACTGAATACTATCCCCTAACAAAACATAATTCATTTCATTTACTTAACGCAATTTTATCAATTTCAAGATATTTTTATGGATTTGAAAACATTTTTATCAATTTGGTGACGTTTTAAAAATTCGCTAAATGTGTTACTAAGTAGGACTATTGGACTGATAGACAAATGCTAACGAAACATCATTTCAGAACTCTCTTCTAACAAAACAAAATAAATTTCATTGATTTGAGTCGTTTTTAACAATTTGGCGACATTTCTGTCAATTTGGCAAAAAAAGAAAATTTGCCAAGTTAGCGATATCCTGCCAAATTCGTAGCTCTGAATTTGTAGATGTGAATAAAACATCCAGATTCCGTTAGTATATACTAAATGAAAACACTTAAATTATATTAGAAGATATACCCGTTCTACTCTTTTTCTGTTTCAACAATCGGCTAAATGAATTTATTGGCTAAACACAATATATGAGTTTAGTAGCAAAACACAATATATAAACTTGAAAACTCTTTGCCAAAATAAATGAAAGTAAGTGATGTACGCAGTCCGCAATTAATATAATTAAAAGAAAAATCAAACCGTTCATTATAAGATAGTATATTTTTATATCCATTAATTTATTATTCAAATCGAAAAAATAATAATAAATATTAACAAACACATTTAATTTAATTGAGTTGCCGAGCAACATGAGATATCTTCATAAAATGTTAAAATTAAATAACCATTTTGATTTCTTAATACTTTTCATCGTTGAGTAAAAGCTTGTGAAAAATAAACCATGGTGATAGATTTTCCAATTAAATTCATGTTTTCAAAAAATTCATAATTTCAGAAAGTTACTATTTAGCTCAAAAATCTGCCACCAAACTCAGACATAAAATTTTAATTCACTTTTACGCTTCGAACAAACGATTTCCAACATTTCGTTTGGAGGAACCAATCAGGGAGTTAGAGAGTAGTACTCCTAGGAAAAGTTTCGTTTTTCGCTAATATCTCGACAACCCCTGGTCTTAGAAACTTGAAACTTGGACTAAATTTAATGGGGGGCTATTTTAAGGCTACTCACAAAATTTCATTAAATTCGGTTCAACCGTTCTTTCGTGATGATGATACAGACAAACAGACAGACAGACAGAGAGATTTTCAATTTTATTTATATAGATTCCGTACAAAGAACGGATAAACTGCTAATCTGTTATAGGAATAACCTATTTCTCCATCCGTAACGCTTGTCAAAATTTTGGTGGCGAATTTAGCGGAATACCGCCGATTTTTTTAAATATTACCAAACTGACGAAAATATTGCCAAGTTGATAAAAATGACGCTAAATCAATGGAAATGGCGACTAATTGATGAAAATTCAATATCTTGGAAAGAATATAAGATCTATTATAAGAATAACCTATTTCTCCGTCAGTAATGCTTTACGAAATTTTGGTGACAAATTTGGCCAAATATCACCAACTTGGTAGCTTTTTTAAAATGTTGCCAAATTGATGAATATGTCGCCAAAGTGATAGAAATTTCGCCAAATTGATAAAAACATTGCCAAGTTGATAAAAGTGATGCTAAATCAATGAAAATAACAACTAATTGATGAAAATTCAATATTTTGGAAAGAATATAAGTATCTATAAGAATAACCCCAATAGCCCAATATTGGGATTACATTGGAAATATTTCTAATGTAATGCCAAGATATACAATATTGATTCAATCTTAGACTAATATTAAATGCTACTAGGGCATTAACCTACATTTTCTATTACTTTGCAGAAAGACCTAAAACTTTAAATACTTCTTCAAGAAGTGCTGACTCAAGACGCAAAATTACAGTTAATCCAGATGTTTTAAGTTCCGACATTTTAAAGGATGTTGATGATGATCAGAGAAGTGTAGATTCTTTCAGCAATAAAAGCGACGTCCTGTCTCCAATGGATGATCTAGCAACTCCAGACGATATTGACACTCCAGACGATTTGGATGACGATCTCTTCGATAGTATGTTCTTATCTTTCAAGCATAACATTACTCTAACTTAATGTTTCCCAAACTGTAATCCTCGAGATGTGAAAAGCTGTTTAGCGGTGCGGTTAAATCAAATACTTCAAAATAAAATTAATGGCTTTTTAATATTAAACTTTTCATCATAAAGTATAGCTTGAGATTTTTTTCTCTCATGGTTAAACTTTAAATAAACTACCGATGGCAAAATTTTGACCTGCTATAGATAGAGCTTATATGAAGTCTGACATGGATTTAGCATCAAATTCCGGAAGAACTAGAATGATTTACCAAGGATTTCCCCTTTTGATTATTTTTTCATTTCCGGCTAAAAAAATTCGTTCTTTTTAAACATGAATTTCTCACAATTGTTTGTAAATAGAGCTTAGATAATACCTGATGATATATATTTAGCATCAAATTCTGGTAGGAGTAGAGTAGTTCACTATATTTTAACTTCCGGTTCCTTTTCCACTTCCAGCTCAAATCTTTTTTTTAAACATATATTTCTCAGTATTGGCTCTAGCTAGAGCTTAGATGATGAATGATATGGATTCAACACTTCTGGAGGGGGTAGGGGGCTCACTAAAGATCCCCACTTCCGGTTCTGGAGATGTCACACCCGATTCAAAAATTTATATTTTTCGTACAACATCTATTTTTCAGGATTTGCAATACATAGAGCTCAGATGATGACTGAGATAGATTCAGCATATCATTTTAGGACGGGGATTCAGAGGGATTCAGTAAGGATTTCTACTTCCTATTCTTTCAATTTCCGTTTCTATACACTCTACTCATCCGAACAGCATCAGCTTCCAAACAAAAGAATAATTTTAAAAATCGCTTTGAATTTTCCGTTATGCCAAATTTTGGATAATGTCGTACGGATCATTCCGTATATGCGCATAACATAACGATGAAAGGAGATAAAGAATATGCCTACCACCCCATTTAAAATTCTGGGGGTTTTTTTGGAGGGGGGGATTGTATACCCTCTACTCATCCGAAAAGTATCAGCTTTCAAACAAAAAATCGGTTCCATAGATTCTCAGATAGTGAACTATACAAATGAAAATATATAGATTAAAAAGATTTGTAGTGTAGAAAACTAGAAAGTTTTAACGTTTAGTAATTGCAACTATAAAAATGTTTCCATTTTAGTGACGGAGGATGCCTGTGACGATGGCAGCCACTGGAAAAGCTGTGTTGTTGGCGGCGAAGAGAGAAGAATCGACATGAAAGTTATCGAGCCATATAAGAAGGTACTTTCACATAGAGGTGAGGGCGCTAATAACAGCAAAGAAAGCATGCGATTTTTATTCTCTTTAACACCCAAATATTTTTATATATTACTAAATTAGAAAATGTACCTAGAGTTAAAGCAGAGATAAATTAAATTTATTAATCTAAAAATAATAATAATAAACACATTTTTATTCATATAAATAATAGTGAAAATTACATGCAATCCGTGTACAGCCGATACAACGACCCCATCCCTAAATTATCCCTTTCTCTTTAACTTTGAAATGGATCCAATCTCGTGCGACTAAGCAAAAGAAAATAAAGGAATCAAAAGGAAATCCTTCCTCTAGAAAAGAAGGCTTCTGTGGTTTGAAGTGCATGCCGTTGAAAAGAGGGGAGAAATAAGTTATCGCCTGGGTGAAAGTGTGCGACATCGAAAATCTTGCAGTTTCGCTTGCTTTTATAAAAAAATATAATTACTGAGCGGATGGCTTAAAGGACTTTTTGATTGGAGCAATGTGTAATATTTAAATGAGTTGCTGTTAAATATTAAAAATCGGATTGCCAGTCAAATACAAAGTGATTGCAGCGCCTCTATTGGAGAATTTAGACATTTAAGATATCAAACTTGACAACAGCGCGAGATAGATAAAAACGCCCATTACAAAGTTGTAAAGCTTAAATTCGACACAGAAACGAACGAAACGCATGTAGAGAAGACAATAAATGCCTGTCAGAAAGTTGTTTCATCGGAGCCATCTGAAATGGTTGTCAAATACGCGGTAATATTTCTTCTGGAATTCAAATGTGCTGGTCTCTGATGGAGGGAATTTTAAGCGGGCTCTTTACTAGATTTCTATTCATGTATGCGTTGTTTATATTGTATTATTTCTGAACAGGATAACCATTTTACAATAATCATATTATGTCAAATAAATTACTTTTGTAACAGTTTTGGGTCGATTTCTACTCATTAGACCCGCTCCAGGGTCTAATTCCCAACCAGGGTTCCGTGAGTCTATGCTAGGTAATTTATTTATTTTTATTTACTTATTTATAAAAAAGCATGCTACCAGAAAAATCCCAGTTACAGCAGGTAAAATAATACAGAGAGTAAAAACCCGAATCATACAGAAAAACAAAACAAAATAGTATAAAAACATAAAGACACAAAAAAATTACAATAAATGATTTTTAAAAATAGTTAGAGAAGAAGAAAAAATATCTAAGTCATCAGGCAAGCTATTGTACAGCCCACAGAAATTGTTTACTGTACATTGATTCCCAACACCAGTTCTAAAAATCCTCTCAACAAACAAAACTTCTATCCCTGGAATTAAAACTGGGAACACGAAAACCAATCTGACGCAGAAGAGAAGAACAGTCAATCCTACCACCGAGGAAATCCATAAAAAAATAAAATAAAATAAAATTCCTTCTATAAGCTATTCACCACAAAGATCTCACGAAGCAAAACAGCAGAAAGGGAGTAACAGAACACACCGGATTTCTTGTAATAGAAATATCTTAAAAATTTATTTTGCAAAATTTCAATCTTATTAGCATACACAGTCTGAAAAGGCATCCAAACCTCCGATGCATACTCAAGCCCAGACCTGGCCAAGGCATTAAATATAATGATGATGGTACCCATATTAGTAAAATCCCGCGAAATCCTCTTGATATAATCCAGATTCCTGTAAGCTCTGTTTCAAACGCCCTATATGTGAGCAGAAAAAGAAAAATCAGAGGTACAAACAACTCCCAGATCAGCAACAGAAAACCTTCTGGGCAAAACAGAATAACCAATACTATAAGAGAATAAAATGGGAACCTGCTGACGAGTAAAGGATATAACACTACATTTATCGACGTTTAGTGCCACTTGCCATCTTTCTTATGAATTTTTAAATATTTAATAAAAGCTAAAAATTTAAACAGGGAGAGTTGTACTTGGAAAGATAAATTTCATTGAAGCGGTAAATTTTTATAGCAGCAAAAAAATTGAATATTATTTATAAATATTATTTATAATTGAATTATTATTTATAAACTCTACTGCTTCAAGCGTCTATTTTGAAATTAACTTCTGTAGATATGTACCAGCCAACTAGGGGTTTTGCAAGATTTTACAAAATATTTCAAGGATTCCTCCAAACGAAAAAGGTTGGGAACCACTGTATTATACAATGTTAATTTTATAGTTGGCATGTTTTCGTCTATCTCGCTCTGTTGCCGCGTCCGTTATCCTTACTTTTTAAATTCTCCTCTAAGTGCGCTGTAATCACTTTTATTCGAGTCATTAGAAGAAAATATCATTAGAATCAAAAACAGTTTTTTCGATTTTTAACACCTTTCAACACAATTGAAAAGTGTTTATGTCTTTGTTCATTCTGTCTGTCTGCCCGTTAGCACGATAACTGCCGTAAAAATGATTTTATCAGAATGAAATTTTACTATGTTGTTGAGACGGGCTGTGGGACATATGATGAATGTAAATGAATAATACATATCACCCAATTGGCGATTAAACTCGGGTTGAAAAAGAGAAATACGTTGAACCATATGGAACCTAATTTTTCAAACATTTTTTAAACGAAGTTAAAATTCACAAATTGCTTCGAAAATTTAGGAAATATTCAAATTATCCCATAAATTATATAAAAAAAATTTCAGCAAAATATGTGCGGTAGTTTTTTAAATAAAAATTAAATTAATAATTACACCCATATAATAGGAAAAGATCCCGTGACCCACTTCAAAACAAAATACGGCAGTCTTTTTTTCCCAGGGTAAAAATCGTGATTTTTAAAGTTCTTTTAAATTTATATTTAGTGTTGCATCTGTCCTAAAACCGCTTTATTTTTGTGTATTTTCTGTGCATCTATATTTTGCGCCAACGCAATTACAATATTTTTGAGTTTAAATGATCATCAAACTTCGATTATTTCTACAACGAAATTTAATTTTAATGGATGCAGAATGTAAACAAGTGATTGTAAGATGGGTTATATAAGAATTGCTGAATTTTTTTTCACGTAAAATTATTTAGCTCTGGAATCTGAAATATAAGTGATATGAATGAAATATTCATTGCTTTTACGTAGAGAACCAGACTATTTATGTTTCGATGACGTTATTTGAATCAAGTTCATTTTTTCCTTTTAAATTTTCAAATATAATAAATAACTGTTTTTCTGTGATAATTTAAAATATATCAGCGCTGAATGTATCGCATTTTAGAGATGTATAAATAAAATTGCATTTCAATTGGAAAATGTTTCATAACCATTGCTTTATACATGATTGATCTTTGTTGTTAAAATATCCGCTAAGGGCGCTGCAATAACTTTTGTTCAATCGCTCATTGATTTGCATGGCGTGTACACTCATGACATGGAAATTTTCTTACAAAATTATTGGGGTGATTAGGGACTTTTATAGGAAGATGATAAAGGGAAGCTTTTTAATACATAATTTTCAATTCATGAATGAGTTACATTTCACAATCGTACACTATTACACTTACGAAGTAAATAATGAATATGTATCTTATATGCAAAATTGGTGTACAAGAGTTCGTACGATGATTTATAAAGTATGTGCTGAACTCTTCGACATCAAAATTTTGAAGCGATAATTGGTCTTAACTTAAAATCTACGAAGTATTGAATCAAAAAGCAAATTTTTCGATTTTGAAATTCTCCTCTAGGGACTGGCTCTGCAATAACTTTTATTCAATCAATCATAGATAGACGTGTCGTGCACACTCACGGCGTGGGCCTTTCCTTACAAAGTTATTGGGTTACTTAAAGGCATTCCTAGAAATCCTGTGTAAAGAGTAAATGCAAAACTAATTACATGTTTATATGGTTCTATAAAAGCATATACAATAAGTATAACAGTTTGAGAGCGCATTGACTATAACACTATTAGATCATTGACAAGCAGTAAATATTTCGCGGCGCAGGAATTGATTCGCGAATATCAAATATATTCGCGAATTTAAGAATATTTTCCTATTATTGCCTAATTTCTGCTATCATTTTTAGATTTTTATTTGTCGGCAGATTCTCTTCAGAATTTTTTCGCGAATTTTAGGGGTTTTTTTTGTTTTGTTTTTTAATTTCGCGAACATCTAGATATTTTAGATGACGAAAAAGATTTCATTGCTTTTTCGTTTAATAGCGAGTCAAGAATTTCTTGTCAGCAAAGGCTTGATAGCATTCTGGAATAAGCAAAAAAATAATAAGAATAATAGCAATAATAATAATAAAATCGTTTTCCTAGCCACATATGTATCAATATGGACAAATAATGCCGATGCCGAACAATCCTTTTTTAATTTAAAAAGAAAGCTCAATCATGCATAAAGCATTGATTACGAAACCCTTTACAACTGAAATGCAATTGTATTTAAATTTGGTTTAGACATCTCTAAAAATGTGGTGCATTCAGCGCTGACATTTTTTAAATTATCACAGTATTGCAGTAATTTATTATACTTGAAAATTTAAAACTTCATCGAAAAAGACAATGTTAGTTATACAAAATGAACTTTATTCAAATGATGTCATCGAAAGTATAATTTGCGAAGTGTTTGCAGTTGATGTTACTTCACAATTATAATATTTCATTATATAAACTACATCGTTTGCTTATCTCACGTTAAATTAGTTCTTCGAGATTGTTGTAACTATGACAAACCATTCCATTTTATAAATCGTCTGCCTCTCTATGTAAAATCAAGGAATATTTCATTCATATCACTTATATTCCAGACTCCAGAGCTAAATAATTTTGTGTGAAAAGAAAGTCAGCAATTCTTATACAACTGACCTTATAATCGCTTGATTTGTTTACATTCTATATCCTACAGCTTAGCTTTAAAATTAGGCTTCGTTGTATAAATAAAGGAAGTTTAGTGATCATTTAAAATTAAAAAAATATTGTAATTACATTGGCACAGAATTTAGATACACAGATACCACGCAAAAATAAAGCAGTTTTATGTAAATAACTACGGTATACACAGTGGAAAAAAATAGAAGCCTTTATTTTGCAACGAATCAGGCGATCCATTCATATATCGGTTCATATAATATGGGTGTAATTATTATTTCAATTTTTATTTAAAAAACGTCCAACATATTTTGCTAAAACCTTTTTTACACATTTTTTGTGATAAATTGAATATTTTCTGAAATTTTCGAAGTAATTTGTAAATTTTAACTCCGCTTAAAAAATATTTGAAAAATTAAGTCAAGTAAAGATAGAAAGAAGTTTTAAAAATGAAATTTTTTCTTGATAAGATAAAAGCTGTCTTCCTCTAGTTTGTGTGGAAAGAATATTAGTTCCTGGTTTTTAGCTATTCTGGAGTTATAAGTACCTGAAAATGGCGATTTTGCCATTCAAATTTGCTGAATGTAAGTCCATTTTAATCTTGTTAAACTAAAAACTAAATGCAACTTATATACCTAATCTGAAAGCTCAAAATGTCTACGTTTAGTGTGGGGGGGGGGGAATGTTTGTATAGTTATCTTGGATAGTTAGAGTTATGGCCATTTCCGCAAACCCCAGGAAACCCGGATTTGGGCCCGCCACGGCAAGTAAAAATAGCTTTAGATCAAAAATGGCGGCAAATAAAAAAAACTAAACATTGTTTTGGTGTACACACAAATGGTGCTAACTATGTTAGGAATATAAAAAAATAATAAAATGGTCGAGCAACCCGCTGGGCTCATTTCGCGTGGAATGTCCTTGTATATTTTATTTTATTTGTAACCACGCCAAAATATATAGCATAAAACGTTATTTGCTAATTTTGGTCTCCAGTTTTGTGTTTCCTCAAATTATTTTATCACGCTTCGCTACTGGTACATGTTGCTAAAACTAAATAACTGTATTTTAAGTGTTATTTGAGGATTTTTTTTCCATAAACGGTGTTAAATTAAAAAAAATTCGGTTCCAAGAATTTGATATCTTTCAGTTCGAATTTAAATTTTAATAATTTATTTACATATAGCATCAGATCTTTACGTCATCAGAAGCGCATATAATTCTTTTTCTGATGTTGTGAAAGGTAGCATCATTTTCTTTTTTTAACTCGCTTGTTCATTGACATCGTGTTGGGGGTTTTGAAGAAGAAGGTTGAAACCTGAATAAAAAATATGTCAAATTGAGAAACAAGAAAGAGACCGGTAGAAGTCAAATTTCTTCAGAAACCAACACAAAGTCCAATTATTTAAAATGTACTTTGTAACCGGCGTTGCCCGTAATTTACAGCTGGGATTCATTTATTCAATCCGGACGTCTTTGAAAAATTTAATGAATGAATTCAATGAATCTCTGCTTTCAATCTCAAGATAATATACATTTTCTAGTATGTAATAAAATGTTTAGAAATCAAACAACTTTCATAACTTGCAGTAGGAATTTATATCATTTAAAATTATGCAGAAGTACATAGCATATAAATCTTATTACATAATAAATACTTACGTGCGTGATTATTTATATTTACGTTTTGAAATTGTATTTCAGGGTACATAGGTTCTTCGAATCTCACAATAATTGTATTCAGTGCATGTTATCTACCAGATCGCAGCAGGCTTGATTATGATTATGTCATGGATAACCTTTTTCTGTAAGTATTATTTTGAGTAATCTATCTAGTAAAGCAAAATTAATTAAAATTAAAATCTTAGATAGAAACCGAAACACAAGTTAGAATATTTAATTGTACTATTATATACCCTGGAGTTCCGCGACAATGTTCCAGGGGTTCCGTGACCTGATAATTTCACTGTAGAAATCAAACGGTACAAATCACGAAAAATTACGAATTCAGACTAACCTCTCTTCTCCGCGAAAGCGCATCATTCAATAATATATATTCAATAGCACAGCTTCATTGCTCGCAATAACTTAAACATGAAACATAAAATTAATTATTTCAATTATTTATTTAACTCTTGTAAACTATTTTACACTTCTCTAAGCTGGAATTAAGCAATGAAAGGACCATTTGTTATTTTTAACATAAATTAGTAATGACATTTGATATAAAGCTTAGATTTTGAATGTTTAATTAAAACCTCGCGTAAAATTTTAAATACATAATTTAATCCTAACGGGTATCAATTTTGATGTTGAAATGAAGCCAATTAGTCCATTTTATAACAAAAATGTTTAAAATCTTCGGGGTATTTAAAAAGTAAATAAATAAATTAAGAAATGTTGCAGTAGAATTTTCATCTTTTTGGGGTTCCACCATCAATTTGTACTTCAAAAAGGGTTCCGCGACTAAAAAGGTTTGAAACACACTGTCCTAGAACATAACATCTGTGAATAACAAATGAGTTGTTCCTAGAAAAATTATCTTTCCCTACTTATATAATACAATTACTTTCACAGTGAGCAAATGATGTATACTATCCACGGCACAATGCTTTTAACGTTCAATTGAACTTTTGGGGCTTTTCTGAATGACAACATATAAAACTCAAGTACCTGATTAACTTATATTTTGCACATACATCATCTATAGCTTCATGAATAGATAGACGATATATTTGTCTTTACTTTGTATAAATTATATTTTCACTTCATCACCAGATTCCAATTTTATCATAATCCTGCCGACATAATATAAGGGAGATTTCTTGGTGGTAAATTTAACAAGTACAAAATAATAATCCATTTAAATTAATATCATAACTCTCATCTTCTAAGATATCACAACAACACTCTATAGATTCATCTGAATCCTGAAATTCCAAATTAACACTAGACTCGCTAGGTATTTCAGTCTCCATTTTGATTTTTTCTAATTTCTTTGACATTGGAATATTTTGATTTTCAAACTTAATCATCTCAGGTATACTTGTAATCATAGCGAATCTTTTTTCTATGAACTTTTAATATTATTTTTCCTATGCTGTGCTTTGGGAAAAGGAATAGTAGCGTAATAGTATAAAAGTTAAAGTACAAGTTATACAGCCTATGACATGGTAAATATATAATTATGATTTATAACATAGTCTAATTATACAAAAACTCAACAATAGTCTCAAGCAGATTCAGAAAAAAAAAAGAAATATATTTTAATATTTTGTTCAAATAAGTGCTGAATATACGTAAAAGGTTTTCTAGTAGTAGTTTCTAAATTTTTATTCTATATAAAATGCTTATATAACAAACATAATTAGCTTTAAAATTCCTCAAAGTAATGAATTGGACTATCCCATTCAAGACTTTCATATATTTGATTATAAAATTAAAAAACTGATGTAGGCAGCACATGACTTTCATTTTTCACAGTGAACAAATGATGTATAATATCCACGGCACAATGTTTTTAACTTTGAATTCTACATTTAGTGCTTTTCCAGATGACAACATGTAAAAAAATTATTTCAAAGTACACGCAATGACAACATGTAAAACTATTTCGAAGTACACTCAATGACAACATGTAAAACTATTTCGAAATACACTCAATGACAACATGTAAAACTATTTCGAAATACACTCAATGACGACATGTAAAACTATTTCGAAGTACACTCAATGACGACATGTAAAACTATTTCGAAGTACACTCAATGACGACATGTAAAACTATTTCGAAGTACACTCAATGACGACATGTAAAACTATTTCGAAGTACACTCAATGACGACATGTAAAACTATTTCGAAGTACACTCAATGACGACATGTAAAACTATTTCGAAGTACACTCAATGACGACATGTAAAACTATTTCGAAGTACACTCAATGACAACATGTAAAACTATTTCGAAGTACACTCAATGACAACATGTAAAACTATTTCGAAGTACACTCAATGACAACATGTAAAACTATTTCGAACTACACTCAATGACAACATGTAAAACTATTTCGAAGTGCTCAATTAACTTATTTCACGCAGCTCTAAATTGACAATTATCAATATTGATAGCATCCTCAACAAGCAATATAGGACATATATTAAAATATTTTAATAAGAAATTGATCAATGTGGGAGTCAATTTCTTTAACTTATTTTCATTAACTCAGCGTCAGTTTGTACAATTTTGACGATATTTTCGCCAATCTGGGGCTAAATATCGCCAATATAGCGATATTTCACTAAATTAGTCTCAAATTGCGCCAAATTTATTGGCAAATGTTACAGATAAATATAGAGAAGAGCTTTTCTTATATATAAATGACTGACGGCGAATTGTTAGGCGTCCAAATACAAAACTATTACTCAATGCATATTCTCTCGTGAATGAAACGAACTAGATCCACAAGAATGATGTTAACATCATATTGCATGAAAAGCGAACATATTTTACGATAGTTAATACTTTTTAATATTTTATGTAATATTTCTGATAATTTTTTTAGAAAAATGTGCAATATCTTGAGAACGGTTCGTATTAGCCTTCAAAAGTTTACGTCATTCGTATTCTAATGAAAAATTACATAAAAAATGATAATTTATTTAACATTTTTAAAGGTTCTGACAATTTATAATTTTTTCAAAATTTCATTTGAAAACTTGGTCTTCCGAACATTCGATTGTTTAAAAGAAATAGGCTTCCAGTAGTCACCACCGATTGTAATATTTGTACCCAATTTTATTCGAAACGCTCCATGGGTTCGTCAGATATCGCTTCCACAGACTCACAGACACACACACACAAACATTACTTAAGAACATTTGATTGGAGTTCAGGTATGCTTGAAAGTGCCATTTCATTGAAAACTCAAATTCGAATTTTCGACTCTCACAAAACTTTCCGTATACGTTATACTATGTACTATATAGCATAGGGAAAGTAAAAATAAAAAATATATGACATGATTATAACCTAACTTAATTTTATAAGTTAATGAGGATCTATTTAAACTTTTAAAGATCACTTTAAATCGTATATTTTTAACTTTAAGATGCTCATAATAATTTACATATTAGTCCTGAAAACACTAAACTGTAAGTTTTCAGATCATATAAGCAGCCATTTTTTTCCTGGTTTGTTTGAAGAATAATAACACAAAAAGCAATTTGTCGGCCAAATTTAAAGCTAGCATAATATTTAGTTACAGATTTATGAACAGTGTACCATTTATAGCATGTCCCATTCATGCCACTTCTACGTTTACACTCTGTATTCAGTCGGGTTTTTTCACATATGTCCCGACAGATTCGTACAAATGTTACTTTTATGCATTTTTTTTTCTTCTTAGGTATGTTCTTACCACGTTAGCCCAGCTTGTTGCAGAGGATTACGTGCTGGTCTACTTGCATGGTGCCACTTCACGAAGTTGCATGCCAAGTTTTGGTTGGTTAAAGCGATGCTATCAAATGATTGATAGAAGGTAAATTAATTTTTTCACACATTCTAAATATTTATGTATCAGAATGATAATGAATGAAAAAATATATTGAGCAATGCTAAATGAATTTTCCTTAATTATATATATATATATATACTAGAAAAATATAATAATAATAACCAATTCCAAGTAATCATGAAATATTAAAATCACCAGGGCAGTCAAACCAAGTCCACTATGCCGATAAAAGAAATGAACAGCACAGCACCGACCCGAAATCGGAGATTAACCAGAATTAAATTCATCTTCAGGTCTGAGCATCTATTTCTAAATAACCCAAACAAATGCCTGTTTCAGATTTGGCAATAGTAAGTTACTATGAATGCCAAAACTCAGACTACAGACATCAAAAGAGGAAGAATTGAAGAAAAGGGAAATCAAGCATTACCAGGTTTCACGTGGCATGAAGTTTCGTATACGTATGCGTGTGAGTGAAAACAGTCGAAAAGCATCGAGAGGAAATATGACGAAATATATCATGGAAAGACGGTTACAGTGATCTTCCCTGGAATCCATCCAGTGAGTTAAGAGTACGAGACAGGACAATAACCCATAAGGAGAACAGAATATGAACATGAAGCAAAGATGAAAAATCTTACTATACAAGTGATTCATAGATGAAATGAATAAACGAGAATGCCACTATCACCATTATAAGGGGGCTCAAATCTTAGTATCAAACTGGCTAAAGTTGCATATTTTTAACGAAAATAGAATTCAGAACATTAAATGTTAATGTGTCTTATTTTCAGATTTTATTATTTTTCAAAATTTTTTAGTTTATTTTATTATTTTTCATTTTTATTTAATTATATAATTAATAAATAATTATATATATACATATTTTTTTTATTAATTTTTATCCTGTATTATTAGCCGCCATAATTTGGAAAGTGGACTTGGATGTTTTCGATTGGTATTTGATACACTGAGTCCTTTACAAAATTAGCCAATTTAGCCATTAGGAGCCATTAGGTCCGTGTCCTTTACAAAATTTTTCATCACACCGAGTTTGATGTGTAGGAGCGTTAACAGGAGTCTTTGCGTTTGTGCCAGTGCTGGATGTTGAACATTCTTCTCTCTGATCTTCAGAGATATATTTTTTTTTTTTTTTTGCCATTTTCGTGTCCAAGGCCTTGAAATTAGTAAAGATTCACTATTTTCAGTCGTTTTGTGTGTCGTTCAGCGCAATCAGTAGCGTCGCCAAAAAAAATATCTGATCTGTTCAGCACAAGTCTTTCCTTATATGTATAATGCAATGAATTTACTTCTTTCACAGTAACAGAATGATATAAAATCCACGGTACTGTGTTTTTAACTTTGAACTGAACATTTGGTGATTTTCCGGATGATAACATGTAAAATTATTTCGAATTACCCAATTAATTTATATTTCGCGCAATTCTAAATAAACAATTATCAATATTAATAGCATTCTCAATAAGCGATATAGTCCATATATTAAAATATTTTAATAATGAATTCATTAATTAGGGGACATTATCATTAACTTAGCGTCATTTTAGCAATGTTAATGATATTTTTGTCAATCTGGGACGAAATATCGCCAAGTTGGCAATATTTCGCTATATTATTCACCAAATGCATCACCAAGTGTTACATACAAACGGAGAGAAGAGCATTTCTTATATTCTAAAAGGTATGTCAGTAATATGAAGTAAATCATGATTTGCGAAACATTACCTTCCATTTGGCGTCATTTTTATCAATTTGGCGACATTTCTATCACTTTGGCAACATATGAAACAGTCTCCTAGTAGGCGACTTCGCGCTAAATTTTTCGTCAAGCGTTACGGACGGTTGGACGTAGAAATTGGGTATAGTCTATTCTTATGTTTTTTCCAAGATATTAAATTTTCACCAATTAGTCGTCATTTCATTGATTTAGAGTCAATTTCATAAATTTGGCGACATTTTAATCAATTTGAAAATATTTAAAAAGTCATAAGTTGGCGATATTCCTCCAAATTCGTCACCTAAATTTTGCCAAACGTTACGGACAGAAAAATAGGTTATTCTTATAGTAGATTTTTACAATCTTTCCAGGATATTGTATTTTCATCAATTAGTCGTCATTTTCATTGATTTAGAGTCATTTTCTATCAATTTGGCGACATTTAAAAAGTCGCCAAGTTGGCGGCATTCCTCCAAATTGATCGCCAATATCTCGTCAAGCGTTGTGGATGGCGAAAAGGTTATTCTTATAGTAGATAAATGACTATTGGCGTTCAAATACAAAACTATTACCCAAAGTACCGTTTCTCGTGAACGGAACATGCTAGATCCACGAGAATGATGTCAACAAATGTATCGCATAATATTTCATATAAAAAGTGAACATATTTCACAATAGTTAATATTTTTTTTATTTTATGTGACTTCTTGATAAATTTATTTGAAAAATGTGCAATATTTCTAGAACGGTTCATGCTAGTGTTTGTTCTAAAGTTTATGCCAATTGTTTTCTACTGAAAAATTACATAAGAAATAATTATTGGCGTAACTTTTTTGAAGGTTTTAATTTTTTGATGAGTTTTTCAAAATTTCATTCCAAAATTTGGTGGTGGTGGTGGTGGTGGGGAGGGGGTTGAGCATTCGATTGCGTATAAAAACAATAGGTTTCCGTGTTTACGAATTGTAATTTTTGTTCCAAATTTCATTTGAATCACTCGATTCGTTCATGAGTTATTATCTCCACAGACTCACTGACACACACATACATACACACACAGACATCACCTCAAACACGTTTGATTCGCATTCAGGGATGCTTAACACGTGCTCTTTTGTCGAAATCTCGTATTCGAATTTTCGACCCCGTTACAATACTTTCCTTATACATTATACTATGTATATAAGGAAAGTCAAAATGGGAGGGTGATAACTAAGTCCATTTTCCCAAATATGAGTCCTCTGAACTTCAATGGCTTCCGATGGGGTGGTGTGACACCCAATGCCACCCCCTTGGCGACTCCACTGAGTGCAATTAATGAATCCAATTTAAGTACGGTCTCAGTACCTCTCCAGGTTATTTACACCATTGTTGATAATTTGAGCCAAATGTTAAATAAGAAGTATGATGTTCCATAAAGTTTGACTTTGTAACAAGAAAAATCTGTTATTATTAAAACTCAAAAATCTCCCATCTGGTGGTCGAGTTTGCTTTCCTAGTTTATCGTGGATAGTTCCTTAATGATACTCCCTTAATAGTCTCCAAAATTCAATAAATTCCTATTTCTGTGCATATATCAATGTATTTTCTGAAAAGTTGTTTCAATTACCTTCATTAAGGTGCATTACAAAGTAATACATTTTGTTTAACTTTATTGGCTCTTCTTAACCTAATATCTTTTAACCAAATCTTTTTTCAGACTTAGGAAAAATCTAAAAGGACTTTATCTTGTTCATCCAACATTTTGGTTGAAAACAATTGTTATTATGACCAAGCCATTCATTAGGTAAGTGACCTTCACGTTGATTTAATTGTAATTCAAGTAATGAAATCCAAACACCATCTGTACAATCAACTGATTTGCATATGACGTCATGACACTTATATAGCTTAATGAACAAGTTTTACATGTTGTGTTTTCGGAAAACGGAAGACATTGGGAGTATTTTGTAAGACAGTGTAAACGAAATTGCACAGCCATTGCTGGTTCAATGTGGTATTCACTCTTAAACTGTCTCTGGACTTTCTAACCTCTGATACCACTTCAACACAATTCCTCTGTTCAAATATATCGTATTTTCCATTATTACAGCAAACTTGCAACTGAAAGGAAAAGGTTAATTATGAGTTATAGGCTGATAAGGTGGGTATACATTTTTCGGGACACCCTGTATATTGCCTTGAAAAAATACTTTGACAGCAGAAACAACATAAAATAAAATAAATAATGGCAACAACCAGCTTTAGAAGAAAATGAGCTTTCTTTGACAGAATTCCACCCCTTGTCCACCCCTTGTACTTGGGCCAACTGCTATGCGCTCATCCCGCAAGCTATAGAGGCTGCCCTAAATTCCCTAAACCCAGACCCACTAAAACTTTAAATAACAACCGTGAAAATAAGTTCCAATCTAAATTTGCTTCTAAAAATATGTCCTATGCCAAATTATTTCAAAACAACCCGGAAGACTTTCTTGAACTTCCCCCCTCCCGACTAATAAAACTCAAAATTCTAAATCTAAACGAAAGAGTATAGATCAGGATATAAATCAATCAGTCATAGCCATGCTCTTAACATTCCAGCAACATTACAACCCAAAACATGTGTATGATTGCTTTACCAAAGTTATACCCCAGCTAAAAGCAGCCGATCACGACATGGATAAAATACAAATTTTATTTGCCAATTTGAACGGTATCCCCGTTTAAACCTTGATTAGGGCCCGCTCTGTTGAACTTAAAATCCCAGCGTTTTTAATAAACGCAGATTTCACTGATTCAAGGCCAGTGCTCTACGGAGCACAATAAGATCCCCCCCCCCCCTTTACTTCTCGAGGAAATTTTGTTCCTCGTGCAAGGTGGGTGTTTAAAAGGGGTGCCTAATCTGGGTTTGATAACCAGACTTTAATCCCCTATCTAAAAAGAGAAGAAAAACGAAGAAAAGGAATTTTACGAAAGGAAGTTTACAAAAGTCAATAGGTTGCTCGGAGAATTTAAGATCATCCGAGTCTTAAGAAAGAAATTTAAAAATACAGAATTTAAGTAATTTTACAAAAAATTTAAATTTTAAAATTTAATTTTAAATTTTAAAGGAGAATCCTAAAATAAGAGAAGAGAGTAATTTTGAACGTAATTTTGTTCCTCTTATTCCAAATCTGCGATTCGACAGATCTCGATTGTGATTCGTCACCATAGGGATCGAAGAGCATCGCCCGTTTCTCCTTGAAACCTCTTTTCCTGTAATTTATCTTTATTATTATTTACCAACCGCCCCTTAGAATTGGAGATTAAAGGCAGCCTTCGGCTGACCTAGGTACTCCGTAACTTGAGATTCCTTGAATCCTTGAATTTTTGTCAGAATAAGTAACACAGAGCAGTTTAGCAGAAAATGCAGAAAACTATTTTTTCCACTGATAACTTTTTTGCAGAAGTTGGAACGAAGTGTTTATATTTGTATTAACTTCATTGGTTCGAAGTTAAAATGTATATATAAAAACTCAGAAATTAATATCTGCATTATTATTCTAGCTCAAAATTCAGCCGTAAACTACGTTTTGTCAACAGTCTCCAAGAGCTGGAAGAGTTGATTCCCATGGATCATGTTTGCATTCCAGATAAAGTAAAAAAGTGAGTTTTTATTTTACTGTTGGAAATAAATTTAGAAATAACGAAGAAATACCATCTAAACCACGATATTTTTTTTTATTACCCAAGTCATCCAACTCGCAGAGCAGTTATAAAGGACGGGCGAGAAAAACACAGCAAACACATAAGCGAGACAATATACAAAAACAAAGCATACATATATATACATAGAAAATATATATGGATATACAATACGTATAAGGCAATGAAACAGGATTATACAAAAAAGATGAAAGAAAAATTTTCAAAAGAAAAAGCCTAAACCAAGAAGAGAAAGAAAGAAAAGAGTGAACAAACACACATACAATACATATATATATATATATATATATAAGTTAAGCTTCAGTTTACAAGCATTTTTCTTTGGTATTTCTCGGGTATATATATATATTACAAGTAATCATAAAAATCTTCAATTATATATATATATATATATATATATATAAATGAAATATAATGAAAGCGAAGAACAGCAATGTATCAAAAGTAGCCGGGGGGGATTGTGACCCCCACTTCCCGGTTAAGCCAGCTTTATGTCATGACGACACTCCCGGAAGCCTATACACTGCCGAAAACCAAGTACTCAATACTTAAAACACAAAATATGCATAAAAAAAGTACAGAAATAACCAAATTCCTATTACAACAAAAATTGCAACTCATATAGCAGCATATCAAACCTCTAACAGATAATAACACAAACGAACCCCGTACATACATGATAACCTGAACGTAAGCATCAACTAAGTGTCTTCTCTTACCATTTGTATAAAAGCACCTGGCCACCTCGTTTACAATATGTCCATGACGGTGCCATATTTCTATTTGCTCAAACTTCATGTGTGATTTTATTTAAATACAAGCTGTAACATTCCGTTACGGTTATATTGTAAAACTTACTTATGACGTCAGTTTCTTTAACAGAAACTGAACATAATCAAGATCAAAGAATAAATTTCCTTGATTTGACCATATACAAAAATTCAAGTGGATCTGTGGGATTCAGACTATATGTAAAAGAAAAGACTTCACATTTAAAATCAATTACATTATACACTGGAATACATGTTTACATCGTAACGTACTCCGAAATATAGTATTAAACTATCTGATAAGAAGTAAAAGATTAAACAGCTGCGAAATAAATCGATATGTATGCGATCATAGTTTCCTGAATGAGGCAATTGCAAAAGTCTACCCTAAACGTTTTCTTTCTGACATCATAAGTAAGTTTTACACTATAACCGTAACGGAATGTTACAGCTTGTATTTAAATAAAAGCACACCTAAAGTTTAAGCAAATAGAAATATGGAACCATCATGGACATATTGGAAACGAGGTGGCCAGGTGTTTTTATACAAAATGGTAAGAGAAGACACTTAGTTGATGCTTACGTTCAAATTATCATGTATCGTTTGTGTTATTATCTGTTAAATGTTTGCTATGCTGCTATATGAGTTGCAATTTTTGTTGTAATAGGAATTTGGTTATTTCTGTTCTTTTTTTATACATATTTTGTGTTTTAAGTATTGAGTACTTGGTTTTCGGCAGTGTATCGGCTTCCGGGAGTGTCGTCATGACATAAAGGTGACTTAACCGGGAAGTGGGGGTCACAATCCCCTCCCCCGGTTACTTTTGATACATTGCTGTTCTTCTCTTTCATTATATTTCATTTATATAAATATACTTGGTTGAGCTGCATGGCACCTATAGGTATGTTTTCAGTTTTATGGTTGAGTTAATGTAGATATATATGGTTCTATATATAATATATATATATAAATTTTTTAATCGAAAACTATGCATAAACTACGGTAAGTACAAAAGAAAACATTTCTAGCATATCTGTTACAAACAAGTAACTATAGACCAAGACTAAGGATAAAAATAGAAGGTAATTTATCACTATAATGGAAAGGGGATGAGGGAATATTAATATACATAAATCACAATTAAAAAGGTATATATATATAAATATATATAACAAATGATAAAGCAAACACGGCCAAAATGAGAAAAGGCAATAATAATTAGCTCAAGATTAAAGATCAAGACATGGAGAACAATCAATTGAAACTACACAGAAAAAGGCGGTCAGTTCGAAATTGCATTTTCGTCAGGACAGTCATACAATTCGAATTAAAACCGATGGAATAGCCAGTTTCTGACAATGGCGATGGTATTTAACTATGGACACCTGGAACTGTCTACTGGCTAGTGGAAGGACAAATAATAAAAACCAAGTGAATTATAAACCTGAAATATAAAAAACAGAAATATTAACTCACAGGCACAGCCACCACGTGGGATTCGTCATGTTTGCAGAGGAACATACGACAGAGCATTTTACACCTCTTCGTCAAAGTGAGTGGACAAAGGAATGAATACACTATTGAACTTGAACGAAAAATAATTTATATGAAGACTTTCAAAAATAGTAATCAGTATAGGACTCAGGACAAGTGGAAAGTAGTCTTTCAAAAATAGTAAACAGTATCAGACTCAGGCCTAGTGGTAAAAGTTAGGTCATAACAATGGATGAAATTAGCAAAAATGAGTTATCCAGTCAAGGATAAATAATGCATTTGAAAAACTATTACTTGGTGTATTTGAAATTATTAATAATATTATTACAAATACTTCCGGATAGTGGTAATTTTGGCAAATGCGTTTAAGATTATTGATGTGGAGATTATGAAATTGAGGATGAGAAAGTCAATGTATTCGAAATAGCTGGTTTAAAATAATGTTTCTAAACAATTGAATAGAATTACAAGATAGATATGATAGCAGCTTAATGATAGTGAAGTTATAAGAATATTTTTTATCATATAGATTGATGATAACATGATTATTGAGGGTATCTAAATTTAGGTCTAAATAAATTTACAGTTTGACTAATACTAGGCCCATTAGGGATTATATATATTAGGAATGTATATATATATATATATATATATATATATATATATATATATATGTGTATTTATTTATTTGCAACAGATATGCTAGAGATGGGTTTTTCTTTTACTTATCGTAGTTTATGCATAGTTTTCAATTAAAAATTTCAATTTTTATTTATGTATATGTATACATATACATACATATATATATATATATATATATATATATATATATATATATATGTATATGTGTGTTTATATATATACAAAAATACAAAAGATTCTACAATATTTTGCCCAAATTTTACGAACAATTTTACGAACATATTTAAACAGATTATAAGTGTCATAAGGCGCGATGCCGCTCTTACAATATAAGCACAAATATTGGATTAAAAAAAAATAAGGAAAAGTAATAAAAAGGGATGCTTGCAGGGAAGTATTAAACGGCCAAGGGAGATTGTGACCCCTTGTTCCCGGTTAAAGCATGCTTTGATTCCAAGCAAACACTCCCGGAACCAATCCTTCATCCTTCATCATATCAGGAAAAGCAAAATCCACGGTGAGTATACCAAAAATTCGTAGTCCATTACCATGAAATAAAAGAAAGCTAATGTAGGAAACATAAACGTCTTACAACCTTAGCCTTTCAAACACAACAATGACTAAACTTTTACCATGAATGGTAAGTTTCTTCGTTTTATGAGTATGATCTCTTCATACGCATTGTAAGGATTATATCAGTTCGTTAAAATTTGCATAAAAGATGCTATTATAGTTTTTGTAAAAACTATAATACTATATTTTACATATGTTAAAATTTGCATAAAAGATGCTATTATAGTTTTTGTAAAAACTATAATACTATATTTTACATATGTTAAAATTTGCATAAAAGATGCTATTATAGTTTTTGTAAAAACTATAATACTATATTTTACATATGTTAAAATTTGCATAAAAGATGCTTTTATAGTTTTTGTAAAAACTATAATACTATATTTTACATATGTTAAAATTTGCATAAAAGATGCTATTATAGTTTTTGTAAAAACTATAATACTATATTTTACAAATGTTAAAATTTGCATAAAAGATGCTATTATAGTTTTTGTAAAAACTATAATACTATATTTTACATATGTTAAAATTTGCATAAAAGATGCTATTATAGTTTTTGTAAAAACTATAATACTATATTTTACATATGTTAAAATTTGCATAAAAGATGCTATTATAGTTTTTGTAAAAACTATAATACTATATTTTACAAAAACTATAATAGCATCTTTTATGCAAATTTCAATTAACTGATATAACCCTTACAATGCGTATGAAGAGATCATACTCGTAAAACGAAGAAACTTACCATTCATGGTAAAAGTTTAGTCATTGTTGTGTTTGAAAGGTTAAGGTTGTAAGACGTTTATGTTTTCTCCATTTCCTTTCTTTTATCTCATTGTAATGGGCTACGAGTTTTTGGTATACTCACCGTGGATTTTGCTTTTCCTGATATGATGACGGATGGAGGATTGCTTCGGGCAGGTATTGGTTCCGGGAGTGTTTCCTTGGAATCAAAGCATGCTTTAACCGGGAACAAGGGATCACAATCCCCTTTGGCCATTTAATACTTCCCTGTAAGCCCTTTTTATTACTTTTCCTTATTCCTTTGAATCCAATATATATATATATATATATATATATATATGTGTGTGTGTGTGTGTGTGTGTGTGTGTGTTAATAAAAAATAAAAACACAGAGACAGAACGAAACAGCTCAGATAGTGAAACAATTATTCATTGATCAGAACAACAATGAAGAGCATAAGCTACTCATAAACGAATTAACAAACACCATCTGAGATACCTTTTGCAATAAAAATACAGTTTTTAATCCTATCAATAGAATCTTTATTTTTGCAGATGTTAGAAAACCATAGTGGTAGATTTACAATAGTAGGCTTTGTTAAATGAAATTTTTTTGAATCAGGACAAGAAAAAATACAATAATCTACACCACGATTAAAATATCTTCCGCCGCACCCCATCGATTTTATGGCATTAGAGTTTTCGTTACAACTTCTGCCAGAAGAAAAATTTGAAAATTAAATACTTCATTAAAATACAGCAAAAGTAGGTTAGAAAAAGGTATCAATTGGTTTAAAAATCAAAAGGATTATCTTTGTTAGGATAAATTAGGCAAAGTACCAGTAACAACAAAGTCAAATCTGTCTTTCTGCTGTGTTTTAATCAAGTTTTTATTTTCAGACAATTTATGGCGTTTTAAACATAATGATGTCATTAGGACTCCCGAATAAAGTTTTGAATCGTCCCCACCCCTTCCAACCAACCATTAATCCTCATTAGTACTGGTATATTTTTAATTGTTTGTTTCAGTTACATTGAAGATTTTTCAGTGACTTCTTATAAAAACTATCATTTTGTCACTTTTCTTTCGGACTAGAGGTATTTTAATGTCAGTCGCAAAAAAGGGATACTATTATGATATCCTCCCTCACTTCTAGGTGAATTGAAAATGAGCAACTATATGTACTATTTTTATCTGTAAGTAATGTGTACATTTTGTTTTCCCAGGTTCGACGAAAAGAGAATTATCGTGGCCTAATTGTTCTGAACAGGTTCGTTGTATTTTTTTTTTTATTTATTTAATATTTTTGTACCTAGAACTTTACAAGTTGAATCTCTATATTTAACAGGACTTAGAATAATATGGTCATAGGAAATTGCAAACTGTGGAAATTATACATTAATAAAAAATTCTGTTGTAATCTTACCTACTAAAAGAAGATGTCTGTGTGTATCTTTGTGACGGGAAATTTAACCATCGTACGGCCATGAAATTTGATGCGCCTAGGCAAAATGTTTTTTTAATTCGAAGTAGTGTTTTAGTTATTTTATGCTTTAGCTCGATTTTGACACAAATCTGGTATTTAGCAACCGAAAAGATTATCCATGTTTCGATGAACATTCTTTCCAACGATGTTTGAACCGAATTCATAGGAAAATTTCTTCATATTTTTTTAATTTTTAATACATCGAAATTTGCATATTTTAGATTATCTAATACTCGCCGCATCCAAAACAGTAAGACTGGTGCTATTCTGTAGTTTGGCAGAAAGTTGCATGTATATCTTCGCATTTTAACAAAATTTTGTTATTGAATTAGTATATTATTTTATTTTCTGTGATTGTTTAAGCAAATGCATAAAAATTGAGATCCCGCTAGTGGAAGGTTTCCATATTCTGTACTCTTAAGTAGTGGGCGTTTATTTAAGACCCCGGCAACTCCCTCGGCGATGTAACGTTAAAACACTTTTGTTTAAAGATTCAGGAGTAAACAAAATGACGTATAGAGGTGATATATGATATTTTCTTCATCTGAAACTTGCTGTAACTGTTCATAACCTTAATAAATTAAATCAAAAATTTTGATATTTAAGGATTTTAGTACATCTATTGTCCACAGTGCCATTTTTAATAAAAATTAAAAAAAATAGGGATCTCAAAATAACTTGACTAAGATTTTGCCTCGGGTTAATATCAATGTTGCTGTAAATTTATCGTTTTACTAGTTTTGAATCTGATGTTATTAAACGGAATAATCAAATTTCAGTATTTTCTAAATTTTCCTTCCCCAGTTTATTTTCTCCTGTTGAGCGTGCGTTTTAGTTCTGTAAAATATTCCTTGTCCAAGACTCAATTGGGCATTTAATTGCAAATACTGTCAACCAAATCTCATCATAACCAAAGCTGATAAAGTCAAATTATTGTTATGGATAAATCTATGTATGATGAAAATATTGATAATTCACTCATACCATTCCATCAAAGAATATTCCAGGAGTTAATTAACTAAAATAAGAAATGCTGTTTATCTTTTTTGGATCATTCCTGTTAACTTTATAAAGTATTTTATTTCTTCAATTATCAATTAGACAAAAGTTTATGCTCTATCTAAGGTTCATAAAGTTGATGTACCCTCTCGGTCCATTGTTTCTAATATTGCATGGATTCCTATCCTTTTGCTACATTCCATCTTTTCCTGTTTTCTTACTTTGTAGCAATATTCATTCTACTAAGTACTCTTATGATTTTGTCAACAGTATTTGGGATTTCCAGCCTCATTACTGCATTATGGATCCTTTTACTGTCAAGTCACTCTTTACTAATGCTCCTGCTGTATGTGCATCAGGAAAAGGCTACGAGAATTTTATTTTTTGAGTTGATTACTTCATCTCTTTGATACGTATGTGTTTGTCTCAAGACAGTCTTGTCATTCAAGGTGATTACTTTAAAATGTCTGACGTCTTAGTCATGATTAAACCCTTAAATCTACTTTTGAGTGATATGTAGGAATTGAATTGCTAGTCCCGAGTTCGAGCCTGACTCGGGACTAGCAATTCAATTCCTATTCAAGTCCCGAGCCAGGCTCGAACTCGGGATCCGGTGCTTACAAAACCGACATTATAAGGTTAGAGCAAAAGCTAGCTTCCTCTCCGAACTTATAATTCGGGTACTGATTCTTAGCATCTTCGATCGATATCATTTTGGCAAGAGCAGAGTTGGCTGCTGCCACAGATATTTACATCCACTATTTCGATATTTCGTTGATTAATCTTTTTCAGTTTCCCTTTCACATGTTGATGGTTGTTTAGTTCTCCTTGACTAGTTCAATGTTGATTTTGACAGCGTTTTTTTATTATGAATTATATTAATTCTTGTATTCAGTTTACCTGTGAGTTAGAGTGTAATAATTCTCCTTCTTCCCTGGATGTTCTGGTCATTCCCAGTGAAAATTTATTTGTCAGTACAGTTTATCATAAGCCTTTAGCAGTTACTTACCTTACCTCTTCATATTAATTTGGGTCAATCCCCTGATCAAAATTTGCGGCATTTAATAATTATATCTACCGTGCTACTAAATTATGCTCATATTCTGATTTATTAGAGTGTGAGCTAAATTATTTAAAAACTGTCGTCTTAGATTGTAAATTCTCGCCGAAAATTGTTGATTGCGCTTTTACAAATTTTCTAAACCACCTCGGAAAAGGAATGTCCAAATTAAAATAATTAACAATATTATTTTGTCTTTTTTTTATCCTACAATTAATCTTAAAATTTATAGAATTCTAGATATCTTCCCTTAAAAACCCAATTGAAAAGTTCAATAATTAGGACATTTATCAAATTCCTTGTTAATGTGGACTATTGTATTTGGGCAAACTAAACGTACCTTAATGTACCGCTTGAAAAACATTAAAGTTGTTCTAAAAAATGAATCTTCAATCACTGATCATTGCTGGATGATGAGTCACAGGTTTGATTTTCTTTTGCCTCCATTACTGAAAAATGCTCTTCCGTGCTTGATTTGGATTTCTTTGAATCTTTCTATATCAATAAAAATTCCAGTAATATAGTTTATAATTTGTTAATGACACCTTTTTTCTCCTAGTTATGGCATGACCATGTCTAATTTTTATTTCTCTGTTTCATTCTTTCTCTGCGTTGAGTTCATATAACTCTGCATTTTATTTATTTTTCTTATTTGCTTCTAAAGTTTATATTTCCTTCATTTCTTTCTCGTTTTACTTCTGTTTCGTTACAAGATGGCGCTACTCTATTGAGTTATGTCGCTTAGCAATTTTTTTGGTCAGCATAGTCTAACGTCCATTTAGACGTTCATGTCCAAGCTTTCCCGAAGAAGGAAATCAAATAAGTAATCCTTCGATCGTTTTCTTTCCGAGAGAAGCATGTGGCAAAGGAAATAAATTTTACACAACGTTATTAGTTAAAATTTTAGAAAAGGGGCTCCTTTAAAATTGGGAATCTGAAATTTTAGATACGGCACTATGTTGAGTGCCCAAACCTACAAAATAAAATTTAAGAGAATCATGAGTAATTTATGCAATTTAATATTAAATCACGACCGAACAAATAAAAATTCGACGGATCTCAAAATTGGAACGTTCTAAATCAACAAAACTACAATTAAAATCTATTTACTCACATAGGTGTGTATGAAGTTACTTTCACAAAATACATGGCGGAAATATCAGTACAATAAACATGTAAATGTACAGCTGAGGAAAGAAAGAAGCCCCATCTCTTATTATTCGAGCATCGTTCATCGTAGAACAAATTTTGAAATGCCATTCGATTAGGAATAGCGTCCTCTACAAATAATTGGGCATAAAATTTGTATAAAGGGTCGTCTTTATATTAAAACGCTCACAAACTTTGACAACATATGTGTAATCTAGAGCAAAACTCAACCTTTGATATTACACTGCTCACAACTGAAATCGCAACACCATGAAGAAATTGATGTATCCTTATCAAATTTACAGAACATAATTGTAACATGGAGATGTGCAAATGATCAAAAAATCATACCTGGAAAATGAAAGCATAGAACTTTATTGACATTAGATCAATATGGAATAGGCCCACCGCGAGCGGCTATGCAGGATTGAATACGACGAGGCATCCCGTCATTGAGATGGTCAATGGTGTGCTGAGGGATGGCATTCCACACAGCATGCAATTGAGCTTGTAACTAAACATGGTTTGCTAGAATTGGGAGTTCTCTTAATCGATGCCCCATGATGCCCCAGATATGCTCAATTGGCGACAAATCTGGAGAATATGCTGGCCAATACAAGATATCAAAACCGTGTAGACTATTCATAGTTGCCCGTGCAGTATGTGGAAAAATCAGTCCCGGCCTGGTTGACAGATATGGCTGTACCACATAGGTCTCACAATGTCAGATGCGTATCATTGTGCCGTGATACTGCCAGAAACGTGGACCAAAGGTGTTCGTCCACCAAATGTTATACCATCCCAAACCATGGTACCACTTAGGGGGGCTGTGTGGCGACTGATAAAAAGAGCTTCCTGGTGGCGTTGCTGAAAGCGCCGCCATACGCGAGTACGGCCATCTGGCATGCCAAAACAGAATCGTGATTCATCCGTGAACAGAATGTTTCGCCATTCTGTCGACCAATTGCTTCTCATTTGATACTATTGGAAGCGACATAACCGGTGAAGACGTTGAAACGGTAGGTGTCGAAAAGATCATCTACCTCTGAGTCCTGGGTCATGAAAACTGTTTTGAATTGCTTGCGTCGAAACCAAGTTACCTGTAGTGTGGGATAAATGTCGTTGTAACACGGTTGCTGTGGTAAACTGCTCCCGCGCAACGCTTCTCAGAAGTATACGATCTTCATGTGGTGTGGTACACCTGGAAGCTCCACTACCTGATCTTCGTGTCGTTTTCGTTATCTCTCACGAACCGTAACACACACCTTTGAACTATGCTCACATCACGTCCCAATAGTTCAGCGATTCTTCGAAGGCTTATTCCACCCTCATGTAAAACAATGATTTGCTGCCGTTCCGTTGACGACGACTGAAAGTATGCGGTACGTCGGCGTACTCTTGGCATACTGTGATGATTTTTACAACCTGAAACCAATGACGCTACAATGCAGCTGTGATATCGTTCCTCCTTGACCTGACGCTTTTATGCTGCTCAGCAAGGTGTTACGTCACTATGCGTAACTAAACTGTGATTATTTGCATATCTCGCCTTGCTGTTTCCATTGCCTGATTTACATAAAGCTACACCTACAACTTTATGGTGTTGCGATTTCAGTTGTAAGCAGTGTAAAATTCAAGTCATTTGGATGAAGCGTTTCCGAATTATAAGTCTGGAAAATTTTGAGCTCCTAAAGTTAAATTAGTTTCTTAGACTTTTATTCATATCTTCAACAATTATCTACTCATGCTGATTTTTTTTTGTATTCCGTTACTACTAGCATACTCATGCTGTTTCTTTTTTTTTTTTTTTTTTTTTTTTTTTTTTTTTTTTTTTTTTGTATTCCGTTACTACTAGCAATCCAAATACAATTTCTATATTTTTAAAATAATTTTTTGTATGTAATACGAATTATGAAATTAATATTCGAAAAAAATATGTATAAGAACCTAGATATATTTTGATGGAAATCGATTCATAACTGTTTATATGAGTATGCAAAATTTCAGATATTTCCTCCCAGTAGTTCTTTCGATATGTTTAAATATTCACCATCAGGATGATTTTAGGGTTCGTATTATTAGTTGAAAATGATTAATGCCTAATGAAAATGACTAATTTGAAAAAGGTATATTAATTTTAATAAACTTTATTTAATATAACGGACATTTCTTTTTACCCAGTTTTAATATTTTTTTTTGTATAAAAAATCTAGTATAGATGCAAACTAAAATCAAAGTAATTCTGCAACTGTATCGGAGAGCGGAGTGTTGAAACTTGTATTGTTAGAAATAGGACTCTAAAATAAAGAGCCATATAATGATGTATTATTAATTACTCTACCATTAATAGTCCTGGTGTTAATATGAGCTGAAATCGGCTGCAAAATTATGTGATAATTAATGACAATAAAATATTTATATAGAAAGTAATACATATATAAAAATTTATAATAAATATATAATAAATAATAAAATTATGTTTGCTAATTACTATACTATAAGACGTAGCTTTACGTCAAAAGACTAATTTGCATATTTGACGTTTAATATGAATGACGTTTAATATGATTAATATTACAACAACTTAAGAACCGCGCGTTGGACATCGTTAAAATATTTATCTATTCGATGAACTAATCTCACGACTTTGTTCGAATGTTATTACAATGTGATGATTAATATCATTCGCATAATTCGTTCATTGATTTGACCATTTTAAAGTCCCATTAAGATGATTATTGAAGAAAGTTTTAAAATCTCAAACACAAGATTAGATATTAGAATAAACCAGTAACGTATTTCAGTGAAATAGAAAATGGGTCACTTTATTAAAACAGTTGTGGTCAATCAACGAAATCTCGCCCTTCAAATTGCGGTTTTCAATATGGAGTTGACCCCTGAAAATCGCACATTTAGGAATATTGCCATTTCGAAGTATGTGCACATTTGGATATGAAGACGATCCCTTATGCAAATTCTACGCACATGAATGATGTTATTTCTAATCGAATAGTATTTTTAAATTTGCTCTACTATGAACAATGCGGGAATAACAAGAGGTAGGTTTTTTCCCATCAGCTGTACATACCCTTTTTAAAAGTTGTTTTTAATATATTTTTCTTTTTAGGATGACCAGTCACACTTCAACAGAACAGCACCTACTGCAAGTTGCATTATTTTGCTCTTGCTGAATGTACTTGAATCTTACCAAGATAACCCAGAAAACAAAAATGGAAAGTCAAAAACCTCTGAGCATCATTAGAATGCTGCGCGTAATCAATTTCTTGACGAACTGCTTGATCAAAGTTTAATATTTTTGATGAGCTTCAAGTGTAAATAACTATTCTGAACTTGAAAGAGGAATTTATAGAGAAGTGAAAATTAATGAATAAAAACGATGCGATTTTGAAATCAGGAAAAGAAATATGCATATTAAATTTCATTTTTAATATTAAAAACCATTTGTGACATTTCGTTTTGCGATTTGTACAACACTAACCTTTTTTTATAAAAAAAAAAATACGACATAGTGTGTTGCTATAAGTTCAGATAAATATATATATATATATATATATATACTTAAAAATGGTTATACGTAGTCTATAATTGCATTTTTCCAAACGAGTGCTTTAGTGGATAAAGAAGATATTTGTGAATATGTGGTTTTGTATTCAGATATTCATTTGTGTAAATTTATTTTCTTTAGTCGAACTTTGATAGCCTTTAAGGGAGATAGTACCTTTACAAATGTAAAATCAGGAGTATTATGTGCTTCTTTTTAACAATCAGTTACGTGTATTCTGCTACAAAACTTTTATAGCATGAGTAGGTCCACAGTTAATAAAACCAATTTCATTGATTTAATATATATTATATATTATTAATTATAATTAAAATAATTAAGGAAAAACTAAATTCAATAATAGTATCAGTCATGAGTAACCGATAGATAATTGTTTTAGACAACACACCAGTAATAAAATTATTTCTGCTATTTAAAGCTAACATATGTCTGCATTCTGTGAACCAAAATTTTAAATTAAAAATAAATTTCTTAAGTTTTGAAAATTTAAAAACTCAAAATTTTAATTTAACATAATTTTACGAACTTATTATTTGTTTAAATAAAAACTATCAATCCAAATGACATAATCCTAGTTCACAGAATGGAAACTTACTAACTAAACTGACATGTAAGATTTATGTAAAATTTTATGGCAATACGCTATAATTTTTTTTTTAATCTTGCAAGCAAATAGAAAAATATGAAATAGAGAAAAACCACTTTATAGATTGAAATCCATGTATTCAAAATAATATGGAAGAAATATTTCTTCAAAAAGTCCCTGCCTCAAACTTTCTATTTAAAGAAACCTGTTCATGTTGGGTTTTATTTCTCATTCTATATGTCCTACGGGCCTCTAATATTAATAGTTTTGTCTTTACCTCAGACACTTCCACACATATGAAATCAGCCCTTGACAGTGACATCGCAAAGGAATGTGTTTTAGACCGCCCCCTCTCCCTAGTTAGAAATTATATTTGGAACAATTGAAAAAAAAAAAGAATTTAGTTACCTATCCACCTTCCCCAAGAAAAAAAAATTCGGCCAATGCTACTGGCCCTTGAAGCAGCATTATAAACATCTATTTAAATTTAAACTCTCATTTTTTCATGATAGTTGCCTCCCAGTGCATCCATTATTAAATAATTGCTTCGTTTACATTTGGAAAAAAGATATGTCACTTTAGAGCAGAAAATAAAGGAGTATGTGTTGTCACGCGCGTAAAAAACAAGCGTTCTTTACATTGTTTAACAGGTGTGGCAATGGAAATTTTTATTGTGACGTAGACGTTTTTTTTTTCTGTTACTGGCATTATTTTTGCCGCAATATGATGCGTTTCTTTTTAAATTGCATGCCGAAACCTGAAGGAAATTTGGGATGGCAGTACAATCCGCTAACAAACAACTATCACTTGAATTATGCATTATTCGATATATTTTATTCATTTATTTAGAATGGTGGACGATTGGAAAGAAAGTTACTTAATAGCGATTGTTTGAACTGATGAACTGATGAAAGGTACTCTCTCCCCCTAAAGAAGCTTTAGTATTTCAATTTAGATCTCCAAATGATTGCAAAATAATTAATACTCTGATATCATATAGAAACAATATGAAATGATAAGCTGAATGGAAGGATTGTGTGCACAATTATTGTTGAAATGAAATATGAAAAGATTAAATAAAAGTTTCCAAACAGAAGTGAAACAATTTTATTGACATACATCTAGTTCAGAAGTTTCCAGAAAGGAAAACGGATATATTTGTTGTATTGAAAGATACCCAATGATGAAAATGTTATTTTTAGACATTGAAGAAAAATATATATGCGTTAACGTTCATTTTGTAACACTTTTACAAATACAGAAACAGATGGACGTTCTGAAGTTGTTCATTTTGGATGTGTAACTAAATTTAAGCAAACCCCCTGTTTAAATGTATTACACTTATATGTTCAGATTAAAATTTATGCAGTGATGATTTCAATCTATAAATAAATATAATATTTTATAAATAAAAAGTGTAAAAATCTTATGTATGTTCTCATTTATTTGAAGAAAATATACAGCTTATATTCATTTATTCAACAACTATATATTCTTATTAGCAATAATTCATTTATAGCGGTAAAATTTTATTAAAATTAGATTTATATTACAAAATTATAAATTATGTGTGTACGACAAGTAGATTTTTATGATATCTATATTTTCACTTTTTCTACATACACTATGTAAGTAGGGAACCTAGTAGTGTACCCCTTTCCCTACATAATATATAGGGAAAGTATTGCGACAGGGTCGAAAATTCAAATTCAAGTTTTTGATGGAAGAGCACGTTCCAAGCATCCCCGAACTCGAATCGAACTTTCTTAAGGTGATGTGTGTGTGTGCGTGTGAGTGTTCGTAAGTCTATGGATGCGATATCTAGCAAACGAATTGAGTTTTTCGAACGAAATTTGGTACAATTATTACGATCTGTGAATTCTGAAAGCCTGTTGATTTTAAACGCGATGGAACACGCTTAGAAGACAAGCCAAATTTTCGAATGATTTTTTAAATCATAAAAAAATCAGGAAATTAAATAACGTTCAATAAATGATCGTATTATACGTAACTTTTTATTCTGAAATGAATGACTTAAACTTTAGAACTTTAACTTGAACCATTCTCGAGATATTGTACTGTTTTCAAATAAATTTATCTAAAACAATTACACAAAACTGGATATCATTGAATATGTAACACACTAACTTTTTATTTGGCAACCTTAGCGACTAATTTGGCGAAATATCTCCACGTTAGCAACTTTTTTAATGTTGACCTCACATCCCTGCCGTAGTTCCTGCATTGCAGCGCTATACGCACAGGTTTGGACATTTTAGGTAAAACCGGAAACCTCAAACTCGTCGTCATGCAACATGGAGCAATGCTTTGAAAAGAAAGAATTTGGACCCCATAAATTATAGCATAAATTGTTTCAGTTATTTGATTACAAGTAAATACATATAGTCTAATATCTTTTTTAATTTGTTCTTTTTAAATTTATGCTAAAAGTGAACAAAATTTAGTTGTCGCATCACACGAAACTGTTTCTGTTTCAAAAGGTTTCAGTCAAAGAAAAAAAAATTAAATAATAAACGTTTGTGCACATATTACCAAGTACGTTATATTTTTAGTCAATATTTGTTTCAGGTTTGAAATTTTTCAACGTGTATTTTATATTCTACACGTTCTTTTGTATTTAAGCATTCTAACTTTTAGATAATGAAACATGCGCTCACATTTTCTCAAGCTTTTAATACTTTAGCTGCGATGATAAAATAGTCTAAAGATAAAAGCAATTCACGTGCGTATGCATCCTGTACGGCACATTTGAATTTATATACGTGCTCAATTGCACTTATTGCAATCGAGCGTCACATTTAGTCGTGCTTTTGATACGTGTGTTAAATACTCCTCATAAAAACGCAATTATTTTGTTTAGTTCTCCAATGTTATTAAGTGTTGATTGACAACATGTTTTCAGCTGTTGTACATCATTTATATGCCTATAAAGAAATCCTAGATATCTTTGGTCGTTTTGTGTGTGTGTGTGTGTGGAGGGGGGAGGTAACCTGACTGATCTCAACAATGATGACATCAGAAAGGTAGAAATCAACCTAATGAAAAAATATTCGAATGATTTTTAGAATTGTTCTCCTTCCGAATTAGCTCAATTTGTAGAATTCTTCAAAACTGTCGGATGAACAAGAACAGGAAGAATCACCAAGTTCCCCTCAAAATATGAATATTGTACTAAGAATATTGTTACTTTAAATCAATTTAAGTGCGTATATATAGTTTTCTAAATGTTCATATAGCGCTGAGCTTCTATCTCTCCATGATGACATTCAACTGCAGCGAAGACGGTTCGTTTTTTAAGTTGAAGAGAATAAAAAATGAGCTTAGAAGTTCCTTGAGACAACGGAGACTGAATTCACTCTCGCTTACGAGCATTTAAATTGCAAGTTCATTAAGATTTACAGAATTGAAAGATGAGTTTGCTTTAAGAAAAGTTTATAAACATGCAATGTAAAGGGAACAATTATTGTCAATACTTTTTTAATAATAATTCCGAAAGTATAATGACAGCAATTATGTATATGTATAAACTTTATAGAAACAGTTATGTAATTTATTAAATTGTTTGTGAATGATGAATAACCGGCATACTTTAAACCCCTTTAAATTTTATTTATTTTCTTTTGAAATATTAATGAATTTTTACACATTTCATGTTTAACTAAAGCAAAAAAATTTGATGTGGGCAGTACATGACGTTCCTCATATAATGCAATGAATTTTACCTTTACAGTAAAGAAAATAATGTATAAGATCCACGGTACTGCGTTTTTATAGTTGAATTGTACATTTGGCGATTTTACGGATGACAACATGTAAAACTATTTCAAAATACCCAATTAACTTATATTTCGCACAACTCTAAATAAACAAATATCAATATTGATAGCATCCTCAATAAGCGATTAAAATATTTTAATAATTAATTCATCAATTAGGCGTCATTTTCATTAATTTAGCTTCATTTTTGCAATTTTGATAATATTTTTGTCAATCTGGGGTGACATATCGCCAAGGCGATATTTGCTAAATTATTCGTCAAGTTCACCAAATGCATCAGCAATTGTTACAGACAAACGAAGAAGAACATTTCTTATACTAGAAGGTGCTCGTCATATGACGGAAATCAGAATTTGTGAAACATTATTTCCCATTTAACGTCATTTTTAGCAATTTGGCGACATTTTTGTCCTTTGACACCATTTAAAATAGTCACTAAGTTAGTGACGATCCCGCTAAATTTTTCGCCTGGCGTTGCGGACGGATGGACGGAGAAATGAGTTATTCATATAGCCTATTCTTTTGTTCGTTCCAAGATATTGAATTTTTATCTATTATTCGCCATTTTCATTGACATTTTTATCAATTTGGCGACATTTTCGTTAATTTGCCAACACTTAGTAAAAGTCGCCAAGTTGCGGCATTCCGCCAAAATCTCGCCAAGCGTTATGAGCGCGAAATAAGTTATTCTTATAGCAGAAAAATGACTATTGGCGTCCAAATATTAAAGTATTACCCAATGTATCACCCAATGTCATCAAGTATTACCCAATGTATTTTTCTCATGAATGGAATGAGTTAGATCCACAAGATTGATGTCACCAAATTTTTCACATGATATTACTTATGAAAAGTGAACATATTATTTTAACGCATGCAAAATGTAAACAAAACAAACGATTATAAGATGAGTTGTATAAGAATTGCTGAATTATTTTAACGCAAAATTATTTAGCTCTGGAGTCTGGAATATAAGTGATATGAATGGAATTTTAATTGATTTTACTTAGATAGAGAAGCAAGCGATTTTATAGCATTGCCTTTTTTGATGAAATTTCAAGTTTCCAATTACTGTACGATGATAATTTTAAAAATATCACCTCTGAATATATCGCATTTTAGAGATGTTTAAATAAAAGTGCATTTCAGTTGGAAAGTGTTTTAAAATCAATGCTTTATGCATGATTAATCTTTCTTGTTTATATAGATTTTGCTATTTTTATGCTTATTTATATATTTTACTAGCACCATACCCGTTCTTCGTACGGAATATATAATATAAAGAAACTTATAATTCGCAATCATGTGCAAATTCTGTTAAAATATTAAATTTATTGCTCCTAAAGAGAAGTTTAAAAATATCTGTTCTCACTATGCAAAATTATCTTCACGGGCAGATCTGAAGAGTAAAACATCCTGGCCCCTTTTGTAAGCAAATTTACAAAGAAAAAGGAATTGAATCAATATATGCAACCCCGTACTACTTATATTGTCGCAGATTAGAAAATATGCCAGTGTGTTAGTAGAAGATTACCCGTATTACAATATGAGTCTCAAAAATATTGTCAAAATTAAAGAGATGACGTAATAAATTGGAATTATCAATAATCCCCGTAATATTTATACCAGAAGGCGTAATTGATTCCGATATATGCCAATATATATCAAAATATATGCCAATATACCTGTACTACTTATATTCTCGTAGATTAGAAGATATAATGCATTTGTAGAAGACTACTCGTACAACGTACTATATATGAGTTTCAACAATTTTCGTCATAATAAAACAATGGCATAATAACATGAAAATATCAATAATCCCTGAATCAACAGTCCCCGAAAATGTCAATTATAATAATGTTTAAACCTGAAGACCGTAAATGATATTATCCAGTCAAAAATGCAATGTCAATGACATTTATTTTATATACATATCTTTATCATTCAAATCGGAAAAGTTTTAATATAAAATCGTATGCCGCATAAAACATTGGATCCGTTGCTAAGCGACATGATATCATTTGCTTCAAATAAATTGATGGAAATCATATCGTCTGAATAATGCAATCGCCATGGAAGGTTTGGCGACATTTTCGTCGATTTAGCGATAACTTAAAAAATCGCCAAATTTATCGCCAAGTGGGACTGTAGAACTGATAGTCCCATTTTGCGACAAATTGACGAAACATCATCACAATACTATCCCCTAACAAAACACAATTATTTTCTTTTATTAAGCGCGATTTTATCAATTCTATGATATTTTTATGGACTCACAAATACTTTTATCAATTTCGTGTTTTTAAAAAAGTTCGTTAAATGTGTTACTAAGTAGGATGGATGGATTGACCGACAAATGCTACCGAAACATCATTTCAGTACTCTATTCTAAAAATAAATTATTGATTTACGTCAATTTTATAAATTTGGAAACATTTCCGCTAATTTGGTAAAGTTTAAGAGAAGTTAGCAAATTATTTAGAGATATTCCGCTAAATTCGTAGCTCTGAATTTGCAGATCTGAAGAATAAAATATCCTGATCCCGTTTGTATATACTAAATGAAAACACTGAAATTGTATTATAAGATACACCCGTTCTACTCTTTTTCTGCATCAACAATCGGCTAAATGAATTTATTGGGTAAACACAATATATGAGTTTATTAGCTAAACACAATATATGAGCTGGAAACCTCTTTGCTAAAATAAATGAAAGTGATGTACGCAGTCCGCAATTTATATAATTAAAAGAACAATCAAACCGTTCATTTAAAAAATATATTTTTACATCCGTTTATTTATTATTCAAATAGAAAAAATAATAATAAATATTAACAACACATTTAATTTCATTCCATTGCCGAGCAACATGATATAAGATAGAATCTTCCTCCTAATATGCGAAATTTAATAGCCATTTTGATTTCTTTATACTTTTCATTGTTCAGTAAAAGGTTGTGAAATATAAACCAAGGAGATAGATTTCCCATTTAAATTATGTTTCAAACAATTCATGTTTTCAGAAAGTGGCTAATTAGTGCAAAAAATCTCCCCCCAAACTCAGAGATACAGTTTTAATTCACTTTCAAACGATTTTCAAGCTTTTCGTTTGGATAAACCACGGAGTTAGAGAGTAGAACTCCTTGGAAAAAGTTTCGTTTTTCATTAATATCTCGACAACCCCTGGTCTTAGATACTCGAAAGTTGGGTTAAATTTATGGGGGGCTATTTAAAGGCTATCCACAAAATTTCATCAAATTCGATTTAGACATTCTCCCGTGATGATGAGATAAACGAAAATGTCGTTTTTCACTAATATCTCGAGAACTACTGACCGTAAAAACTCCATACATGGACTAAATTTTAAGTGGGGCTATTTCCAGGCTACCCACAAAATTTCATCAAATTCGGTTCAGCCGTTCTCCCGTGATGACGGAACAAACAGACAGACAGACAGATTTTCATTTTTATTTATATAGATTTTATTACTAGCAGCATACCCGTTCTTCGTACGGAGTACATAATATAAAGAAACTTATAATTCGTAATCATGTGCAAATTCTGTTAAAATATTAAATTTATTGCTCCTAAAGAGAAGTTTAAGAATATCTGTTTTCACTATGCAAAATTATCTTCACGGGCAGATCTGAAGAATAAAACATCCTGGCCTCTTTTGTAAGCAAATTTATAAAAAAAAGGAATTGAATCAATATATGCAACCCCGTACTACTTATATTGTCGCAAATTAGAAAATATGCCAGTGTGTTAGTAGAAGCTTACCCGTATTGCAATATGAGTCTCAAAAATATTTGCCAAAATAAAAGAGATGACGTAAAAAATTGAAAGTATCAAAAATCCCCGTAATCTTAATACCAGAAGGTCGTAATGGATTCCAATATATGCCAATATATATCAAAATATATGTCATTATACCTGTACTACTTATATTCTCGTAGATTAGAAGGTATACCCATGCATTTGTAGGAGATTACTCGTACAACGTACAATATATGAGTTTAAACAATTTTTGTCATAATAAAACAATTGCACAATAACTTGAAAATATCAATAATCCCTGAATCAATAATCCCTGCAAATATCAATAAAAATAAAGTTTAAACCTGAAGACCGTAATTGATATTATCCAGTCAAAAATGCTATAAGAAAAATCTAATCGTTCTTTTCTAAAATTTTTTTTTATATCCATTTATTTATTATTCAAATCGAAAAAATAATAAATAAAATTAACAGACATATTTAATTTAATTGCGTTTCTGAGCAACATGACATAAGATAGAATCTTCCTCATAAACTGCGATATTAATAACCATTTTGATTTCCTTATACTTTTCATTGTTTAGTTCAAACAATTCATGCTTTCAGAAAATGACTAATTAGCGCAAAAAATCTCCCATCAAACTCAGCGATAAAGTTTTAATTCAGTTTCAAACGATTTTCAAGCTTTTCGTTTGGATAAACCAGGGAGTTAGAGAGTTGAACTCCTAGGAAAAAGTTTCGTTTTTCATTAATATCTCGACAACCCCTGGTCTTAGATACTCGAAACTTAGGCTAAATTTAAGGGGGACTATTTTAAGGCTATCCACAAAATTTCGTCAAATTCGGTTAAGCCGTTCTCCCGTGATGACAAGACAAACGAAAATTTAGTTTTTTACTAATATCTCGAGAACCACTGATCGTAGAAACTCCAAACATAGACTAAATTTTAAGTGGGACTATTTCCAGGCTACCCAAATTTCATCAAATTCGGTTCAGCCGTTCTCCCGTGATGACGGGACAAACAGACAGACAGATTTTCAATTTTATTTATATAGACTAGCAGCATACCCGTTCTTCGTACGGAGTATATAATATAAAGAAACATAAAATTCACAATCATATGCAAATTCTTATAGTATACTAAATGACATTTTTAATCAAAATATTCTGTTAAAATATTTAATATAATGCTCCTAAAAAGAAGTTTAAGAATATCTGTTCTCGCTATACAAAATTATCTTAACGGGCAGTTCTGAAGAATGAAATATCCTGGACCCCTTATGTAAGCAAATTTACAAAACAATATGGAATTGAATCAATATATGCAAAATAAAAGCGTTAAAATTGTATGGGACCCCTACTAATAATATACGTAAATATTAGAAGATATAACCTGTAGTAGATTACGTGTACAAATTGAAAATATCAATAAACCCGTAATCTTTCAATCTGAAGGCAGTCATTTATTCCAATATATGTCAAAATGAAAGTGCTAAAATTATATGGGGAGATATACCCGTACTACTTATAATGTCGTCGATTAGAAGATATGCCCGATTATTAGTAGAAGATTACCCGTATTACAATGTAAGTCTCAAATATCTTTGCTAAAATACAACAGACGACGTAATAAATTGAAAATATCCATAATCCCCTTAATCTTCATACCAGAAGGCCGTACTTGATTCCAATATATATGCCAATATATGTCAAAATATATGCCAATATACCTGTACTACTTATATTCTCGTAGGTTAGAAGATATACCCGTGCATTCCTAGAAGATTACTCGTATATCGTACAATATGTGAGAGTCAGCAATTTTTGCCGCAATAAAATAATGGCGTAATAACTTAAAAATATCGATAATCTCTGAATCAATAATCCCGCAAAATATCAATAATAATAATGTTTAAACCTGAAGATCGCAATTGGTATTATCCAGTCAAAAATGAAATGGCAATGAAATTTATTTTATATACATATCTTCATTATTTAAATCGGAAAAGATTTAATAAAAATCGTCTGCCGCATAAACACATTGGATTTAAATCCGTAGCTAAGCGACATGATAACATCTGCTTCGAATAAATTGGTGGAAAAAATATCGTCTAAATAATACTATCTCTATGGAACGTTTAGCGACATTTCCGTCAATTTAGCGACATTGTAAAAATCGCCAAATTTATCGCCAAGTAGAACTGTAGAACTGACAGTCCCACATGGCGACAAATTGACGAAATATCATCACAATACTATCCCCTAACAAAATACAATTAATTTCATTTATTTAGCGCAATTTTATCATTTTCAAGATATTTTTATGGATTTGAAAACATTTTAATCAATTTGGTGACATTTTAAAAATTCGCTAAATGTATTACTAAGTAGGACAGTTAGTCAGACAAATAAATGCTAACGAAACATCATTTCAGTACTCTCTTCTAACAAAACAAAATAAATGTCATTGATTTGCGTCGTTTTTATCAATTTGTCGATATTTCTGTCAATTTGGCAAAGTTTAAGAAAAGTTGTAAAATTAGCGATATCCTGTCAAATTCGTAGCTCTGAATTTACAGTTCTGAATGAAACATCCTGATCCCGTTTCTATATACTAAATGAAAACACTACAATTGTATTAGAAAATATACCCGTTCTATTCTTTTTCTGTTTCAACAATTGGCTGAAAGAATTTATTGGCTAAACACAATATATGAGTTTAGCAGTTAAACACATTATGAGCTTGAAAACTTTTTGCCAAAATAAATGAAAGTGATGTACGCAGTCAGCAATTAATATAATGAAAAGAAAAATCAAACCCCTCATTCATAAGATATAATTTTATATCGATTTATTTATTATTCAAATCGAAAAAATAATAATAAAAACATTAACAAACACATTTAATTTAATTGCTTTGCCGAGCAACATGATATATCCTCATAAAATGTTAAAATTAATTAACGATTTTGATTTCTTAATACTTTTCATTGTTGCGTAAAAGCTTGTAGAAAATAAACCATGGAGATAGATTTTCTATTTAAATTCATGTTTCAAACAATTCATGATTTCATATAGTTACTAATTTGCGCAAAAAATCTCCACCAAACTCAGAAATAAAGTTTTATTTCACTTTGATGGTTTAAACAAAGGATTTTCATCCTTTCCGTTTGGATAAACAACGGAGTTAGAGAGTAGAACCTCTGGGAAAAAGTTCCGTTTTTCATCAATATCTCGTCAACCCCTGGTCTTAGAAACTCAAAACTTGGACTAAATTTATGAGGGGCTATTTCTAGTCTATCCACAAAATTTCATTAAATTCGGTTTAGCCGTTCTCCCGTGATGATAAGACAAACGAAAATTTCGTTTTTTACTAATATTTCGAGAACCTCTGGTCATAGAAACTCAAAACACGGACTAAATTTTAAGTGGGGCTATTTACAAGCTACCCACAAAATTTCATCAAATTCGGTTTAGCCGTTTTCCCCGTGATGGTGGTACAAACAGACAGACAGATTTTCAATTTTATATATATATACTAGCAGCATACGCGTTCTTCGTACGGAGTATATAATATAAAGAAACTTATAATTCGCAATCATGTGCAAATTCTGTTAAAATATTAAATGTATTGCTCCTAAAAAGAAGTTTAAGAATATCTGTTCTCACTATGCAAAATTATCTTCACGGGCAGATCTGAAGAATAAACCATCCTGGTCCCTTTTGTAAGCAAATTTACAAAAAAAAAAAAAGGAATTGAATCAATATATACAACCCCGTACTACTTATATTGTCGCAGATTAGAAAATATGCCAATGTGTTAGTAGAATATTAACGGTATTACGATATGAGTCTCAAAAATCTTTGCCAAAATAAAAGAGATGACGTAATAAATTGAAAATATCAATAATCTCCGTACTCTTTATACCAGAAGGTCGTAATTGATTCCAATATATACCAATATATATCAAAACATATGCCAATATACCTGTACTACTTATATTCTCGTAGATTAGAAGATATATCCGTGTATTTGTAGAAGATTACTCCTACAACGTACAATATATGAGTTTAAACAATTTTTGTCATAATAAAACAATTGCATAATAACATGAAAATATCAATAATCTCAGAATCAATAATCCCCGAAAACATCAATAATAATAACTTTTAAACCTGAAGACAGTAATTGATATTATCCAGTCAAAAATGCTATAAGAAAAATCAAATCGTTATTTTCAAAAATATATTTATATATCCATTTATTTATTATTCAAATCGAAAAAATAATTATTAAAATTAACAGACAGATTTAATTTAATTGCGTTTCTGAGCAACATGATATAAGATAGAATCTCCCTCATAAACTGCGAAATTAAATAGCCATTTTGATTTTTTTATACTTTTCATTGTTCAGTAAAAGCTTGTGAAAATAAATCAGGGAGATAGATTTCCCATTTAAATCATGTTTCAAACAATTCATGTTTTCAGAAAGTGACTAATTCACGCAAAAAATCTCCCATCAAACGCGGAGATAAGGTTTTAATTCACTTTCAAACGATTTTCAAGCCTTTCGTTTGGATAAACCACGGAGTTAGAGAGTAGAACTCCTAGGAAAATGTCTCGTTTTTCATTAGTATCTCGACAACCCCTAGTCTTAGATACTCGAAATTTGGGCTAAATTTATAGGGGGCTATTTTAAGGCTATCCAAGGAATTTCATTAAATTCGGTTCAGCCGTTTTCCCGTAATGATGAGATAAACGAAAATGTCGTTTTTTACTAATATCTCGAGAACCACTGATCGTAGCAATTCCAAACATAGACTAAATTTTAAGTGAGACTATTTCCAGGCTACCCACAAAATTTCATCAAATTCGATGTAGCCGTTCTCTCGTGATGACGGGACAAACAGACAGACAGATTTTCAATTTTATTTTTATAGACTATCAGCATATCCGTTCTTCGTACGGAGTATATAATATAAAGAAATTTATAATTCGCAATCATGTGCAAATTCTGTTAAAATATTAAATTTATTGCTCATAAAGAGAAGTTTAAGAATATCTGTTCTCACTATGCAAAATTATCTTCACGGGCAAATCTGAAGAATAGAACATCCTGGCCCCTTTTGTAAACAAATTTTTTAAAAAAAAAGGAATTGAATCAATATATGCAACCCTGTACTATATTGTCGCAGATTAGAAAATATGCCAGTGTTTTAATAGAAGCTTACCCGTATTGCAATATGAGTCTCAAAAATATTTGCCAAAATAAAAGAGATGACGTAAAAAATTGAAAGTATCAAAAATCCCCGTAATCTTAATACCAGAAGGACGTAATTGATTCCAATATATGCCAATATATATCAAAATATATGCCAATATACCTGCACTCCTTATATTCTCGTAGATTAGAAGATATACCCATGCATTTGTAGAAGATTACTCGTACAACGTACTATAAATGAGTTTCAACAATTTTCGTCATAATAAAACAATTCCATAATAATTTGAAAATATCAGTAATCCCTGAAACAACAGTCCCCGAAAATATCAATAATAATGATGTTTAAAACTGAAGACAGTAATTGATATTATCCAGTCAAAAATTCAATGTCAATGAAATTTATTTTATATACATATTTTTATTATTCAAATCGGAAAAGATTTAATAAAAATCGTATGCCGCATAACATATTGGATTCGTTGCTAAGCGACATGATATCATTTGCTTTAAATAAATTGATGGAAATCATATCATCTGAATAATGCAATCTCCATGGAAGGTTTGGCGACATATTCGTCGATTTAGCGATAACTTAAAAAATCGCCAAATTTATCGCCAAGTGGGACTGTAGAACTGATAGTCCCATTTTGCGACAAACTGACGAAACATCATCACAATACCATCCCCTAACAAAACATAATTAATTTCATTTATTAAGCGCGATTTTATCAATTTCATGATATTTTTATGGATTTAGAAATATTTTTACCAATTTGGTGATATTAAAAAAATTCCTTAAATGTGTTACTAAGTAGGATGGATGGACTGACCGACAAATGCTACAGAAACATCATTTCAGTACTTTATTCTAAAAAAAAATTTAATTTCATTGATTTGGGTCATTTTTATCAATTTGGAGACATTTCCACTAATTTGGTAAAGTTTAAGAAATGTTACCAAGTTATTTAGAGATATTCCTCTAAATTCGTAGCTCTGAATTTGCAGATCTGAAGAATAAAATATCCTGATCCCGTTTGCATATACTAAATGAAAACACTAAAATTGTATTAGAAGGTACATACACCCGTTCTACTCTTTTTCTGTTTCAACAATCGGCAAAATGCATTTATTGAGTAAACACAATATATAAATTTATTAGCTAAACACAATATATGAGCTTGAAACCTCTTTGCTAAAATAAATGAAAGTGATGTACGCAGTCCGCAATATATATAATTAAAAAAACAATCAAACCGTTCATTTATGAAATATATTTTTACATCCATTTATTCATTATACAAATAGAAAAAATAATAATAAATATTAACAACACATTTAATTTCATTCCGTTGCCGAGCAACAGGATATAAGATAGAATCTTCCTCATAAAATGCGAAATTATATAGCCATTTTGATTTCTTTATACTTTACATCTTTAAGCTTGTGAAAGATGAACCATGGAGGTAGAATTTTCCATTTAAATTTATGTTTCAAACAATTCATGCTTTCCTATAATGACTAATTAATGCAAAAATCCTGCACCAAACTCGGAAATAAAGTTTTATTTCATTTTGGCGTTTTAAACAAACGATTTTCATCCTTTCCGTTTGGATAAACCACGGAGTTGGAGAGTAGATCTCCTAAGAAAAAGTTCCGTTTTCCATTAATATCTCGACAACCCCTGGCCTTAGAAACTCGAAACTTGGACAAAATTTATGGGGAGCTATTTCAAGGCTATCTACAAAATTTCATTAAATTCGGTTTAGCCGTTTTCCCGTGATGATGAGTTAAACGAAAATTTCGTTTTTTACTAATATCTCGAGAACCACTGGTCCTAGAAACTCAAAACATGGACTAAATTTTAAGTGGGGCTATTTCTAGGCTACCCACAAAATTTCGTCAAATTTGGTTCAGCCGTTCTCCCGTGATGATGGGACAAACAGACAGTCAGACAAACAGACAGACAGATTTTCAATTTTTTTTATATAGATTTAGCGTGTGCTTATCGAAACGTTTCTTTAATAACAGTAAATTTATTTTACTTATACTTAATGACTCGTTAAATTTAAATCATAGACGAAATTCCAATCATATCTCGAAAATTTACTGAAATGTTACACAAATATTATTATATACAGTGCTTCATTTACCTGACGCAAAATATAAACTGCACGAAAGAGAAGTATTAGGTGGACATTAATATTCTCCTGTTTTTATTGTATACCTTACTGAAGAATAAGCAAAGCTAGTTTTAATGGCTTTTCTTTCATTACTATTATTATTTTTGTTTATAAATTTTTACATTACATTTTTACACAATTTCCCACCTTGTGCGAACTGAGTTTCAGCTGGTCCCGGGCCCCCTGGCGGAGTCGGTTCAGGAGACAACAGCCCCCGATCGACAATCCTTGGGCCACGGGCTGTGCGGATTTCAGACACAGTTCAAGATATTCGGATATATAAAAAATGATTTTATCAAAATGAAATTTTAGTATGTTATTCAGAAGGTCTGTGGGACCTATGGGAATATAAATGAATAATATCACCCAATTAGTTTTGGACTGAACCAGGTTGAAAAAATGAAATATATTGAACCCTATGGGACCTAATTTTTCAAAGATTTTTTAAGTGAAATTAAAATTCACAAATTGCTTCGAAAGTTTTAAGAAATATTGAAATTATCCCATAAAAGATATAAAAAAAATTTCAACAAAATATATTCGGTAGTTTTTTAAATAAAAATGAAAATAATAATTACATCCATATCATATGAAGAGATCATGTGACCAACTTCAAAATAAAATGTGACATCCATCTTGTGTCAAAATGGTGATTTTTAAAGTTATTTTTAATTTATATTTAGTGTTGTATCCGTTCTAAAATTGCTTTATTTTTGCTTAATTTCTGTGCATCTATATTCTCAAACAGCGCAATTACAATATATTTGAGTTTAAATGATCAATGCCATCCATCTTGTGTCAAAATCGTGATTCTTAAAGTTCTTTTTAATTTATATTTAGTGATGTATCCATCCTAAAACCGCTTTTTTTGCTTCATTTCTATGCATCTATATTCTGAAACAACGCTATTACAATATATTTGAGTTTAAATGATCATCAAGCTTTGATTATTTCTACAACGGAGCCTAATTTTTACTTATGGAGAATGTAAACACATCAAGCTAATATGAGTTGTATAAAAATTGCTGAATTTCTTTAAAGCGAAATTATTTAGCTTTGGAGTCTGCAATATAGTTGATATGAATGAAACATTCATTAATTTTACATAGAGAAGCAGATGATTTTACAGAAGACTTTTTCGATGAAGTTTTAAGCATAGAGTTAAATTAATTTTACCTCCATGGTTTTAAGTTTTTAAGTAAAATAAATTATTGTAGTAGTGTGAGGAATGAAAGGAATAGAATAAAAGTGGATGAATGAAATATTTCCGGTTTTTATAGCGAGCCAGGCGATTTATATTTCAATGACGTCTTTTGAAGTTCATTTTTTTCGATGAAGTTTTAAGTTTTCAAATATAATACATTATTGGAGTATTGTGATAACATAATTTAAATAAAATAATTTATAATTTATATATAATATAATTTGAATAACAGTGCATTGCAGTTGAAAAATGTTTCATAATCAATGTTTTATGCATGATTAATCTATCTCGTTTAATAGTGGGGTACGTAAGGGGGTTCTGGACCATCCGGAGCTATACTTTAATATGGTCATATTCCGGAGCTATACTTCCCAATGTTAAAATATAGCTCCGGATAGAGAGGGGTGGAGCTTTTACATGTCACATGATTTTTCTATGAATGGAGATTTTATCAGTCAGATAAGAGTAAGAAAGATGTTATTAATCAGTAGGTAGATATGAAGTTTTTTTTCCCCCTGCAGTAATGAAATGCAAAATTTCATTTCGTTTTGTACATCATGAACATTCAATGTGTATACATTTTTTTTTTCAGTCGTTCCAGTTTTTTTTATCCATAGGCATCTGTACCTTGTTGGAATCCCTTTAATTAAATTGCATTCCGTCTGTATATGTGTAACAAGAAAGATCAATCATGCATAAGCATTGATTATGAAACACTTTCCAACTGAAATGCAATTTCATTTAAAATTTTTTAAAATGTCATACATTCAGTGGTGATATCTTTTACATTATCACAGTACTACAGTAATTTATTATAATTAAATATTGAAAACTGTATCGAAATATAAATCATCTGATTCTCTATGCAAAATCAATGAATATTTCATTCATATAACTTGTATTCCAGACTCCAGAGCTAAATAATTTTGTGTGAAAAAAATTCAGCAATTCTTATGCAACTCACCTTATAATCGCTTCAGATATTTGCATTCTGCATAAGTTAAAATTCGGCTTCGTTGAAGAAATAATTAAAGTTTAGGGATCATTTAAAATCACAACTATTGTAATTGCATAGGCACGGAATTTAGATACACAGATACGCAGATAATACATGTGTGTGTGTGTGTGTGTGTATGTATTCAAAGTATTGGAATAGTGCCGAAGATCGGAACTGGAATTTTCGAAGGATCTACACGCTTTGGGACTTCTAGAACACGAAAAAACTATTTTTAGTAAGACGTCTGTGTGTGCAAGAGTGTATCTGTGTATGTTTCTGTGTGTCTGTGAGGATATTACATCCACTCTAATTGAAAAACTAATGGACCGAATTTCATAAAATTTGGTAGGTAAGTTTTTTGTGGGAAACCCTGATGTTCATTAGATTATAGTACGATTCGTAATAAAAGAATCTGCCTTCTTTGAGAAATGGCCGGTAGAAATTGCCTTTATCCCCTCTAGCTAAAATCTAATGGAACAAATTTAACAAAATTTGGTGTATAATATTTCAATGATCTACAAGTGATTTCTATACCAAATTTAACATAATTTGGTACATAAATCATCTGTAGGTTATTCTAGTACGATTCAGGAAAAAAGAACGGGCTATTTTTGCGAAATGGCCCATAAAATTCGTTAAATATAAAAATAAAGGACTACGTGTGCTCAATTATATCAATTAAATTCCTATTTTAGAAATGATTTTTGACAACAAAAAGAATAAGACTAACCCCATTACTCTAAGACTAGCATTTCTTGAGATATTCTAGTTTGTCGCGTTTTCGCTACGCCACCTTTGACAATAAGTCCAGCTATCAAATGAGAACCAAATTTAAGTTTAACGTGCAAATTCAATGTCATTTAAAATACTTATGGCTGTTATTTTGTGCAGATAAACTCAAATTATTATTGAAGAAATAAAGGGAACGTGAATATGGGTCTGCAGGGAAAGACATATGCTGCCCACATCAGAATTTTTAACAATATTACAACAATGATTTATGGAAGTGAACGGGGATTATTTGCAGGCCATTTCGAAAAAAATGTATGATCTATATTTAAAGATCCACCAAATTTTTGTAGAATAAAATGTTCAACAAATTTAAGCTGTGTACCAAATTTTAACTCTCTAGGACGTAGGAAAGTGCATTAAAATTGCCATCAAATAAGTATATCATGAAGAGTTATATAAAATTAAAAAAAAAATTTGAAAAATTGTTATCTACCAAATTTATTTTAAAATGTGAAGCCTCTCTGATGAGAGGCTGATCTCAAAATGATTAAACCAAGATCTCAAAATGATTAAACTCTTGGAAAGATAATTATTATATAATATATCTCTTTTTTCTTTCGGGAGGATATCCCAAAAGTCAGAATTTAATTGAATTTGTTTTTTCCCTATATTAAATAATTTTTAATTAAAAAACTACCTAACATAGTTTACTGAAATTTTTTTTATATATTTTATGGGATAATGTGAATATGCTCTAAAAATTTCGAAGCAATTTGTGAATTTTAAATTTGCTTCAAAAATGTTTGAAAAATTAGGTCCCATAGGGTTCATTGTATTTCATTTTTTCAACCCAGCTTCAATAAAAAACTAATTGGGTGATATTATTTATTTATATTCCCATAGGTCCCACAGACCGTCTGAAAAACGTACTAAAATTTCATTTTGATAAAGTCATTTTTACGGCAGTTATCGTGCTAACGGACAGACAGACAGACAGACAGACAGAATGAACAAAGTCATAAACACTTTTCAACTATGTTGTAAAGTGTTAAAAAGTAATTATCTTAATATAATTCAATATGATTCTGCCAAATAATAGCTTCTTGCAATGTATGTGAATGAATTCACTTTCTTTAAAGAATAAATCTTCATTTTAGTAATTAACTTCAAAAATACATTTTCTTAAAATTGTAGTACCACCTCCACCCAATGTATACAATACACCGCTACAATTTTAATTTAGCATGGGTTTCTCATTTAAATTAGATAATGACTATATGCTAAACTCTTGATTCCATCATTTAAAATAAATCGTTTATAATCATAGAACGATAACTCCATTTTAATTTGCTTCACAGTATAAATCTTCTGATCTTTACTTGCAATTTTAATTTGATCAACTCTATTACATCTACGTCTTGTTAGGCAGTTATAGTAATCTTGATGATGAATGAATCTTTTCACAACATTCTGATTAACACCTTTAGCAGTTTTCTTCTCCATGAAGGATGTTTTTAAACTATACATTTTTGATCTTAACCCTACAATCTCCAGGGTAGGAGTCCCATTCAACTCATCTTTCATTTTTCCAATCATTTTTTTTATTTTTGTTGGAATGAAGTGGATGATCACATGAATAATCCGAGAAGTCGAAAGAATCTTGATAACTTTCAAAATCTTTATAAATATCGTCCGTTTCAATATCATACCTGTAGCCCAGAGAATCTGTATCAGTGAAAAGTAATTCAGCTCGACACTTCCATACACCTTTTAATAAAATTATAATGAAACTCATACATGAATAATTTACTGAAACCAGCATAGATGGGTCTATTCAATTTTAAATTAGTCTTATGCAAATTAACTGCAACCAGCTCTTCATTAAATACTTTGAAAGATTGAAAGGCCGGTGATGCAAGTACTTTTTTCAATCGCTTCTCAGTCTGTACTAATTTTACATCCATTCTTTTTCTCATGTTTTCCACGGTCTTACCAAAAACTGCGTTGTTTATAAAGTTGAACAGACCTTATTCGAAAGAACTTTTTGCCAGCATTCTCTTCTCAATGTTAAATTGTACATAGGACTTCAACCAGGGCTCTTGTTTGAAAGTTAATACTCGATTTTCTCAAGTTCCATCCCCAGCTTTATATACTGCTTTAAATTTCGATAATGCAGAACATATTTAACCTTGTGATTCAAATTGGGTGTTAATTTGATCTGATCCTCGTGTATTTTTAAATTCATCTCTTTAGATAAATTCTGACTATACTCCGAAATCAGAGATGGGGTGATGTGAACCCTTTCAGGCGCTAAAAGATAATCATCATGTTCATCGTGCAAATTATGAGGATAGTCTATATTCCGTCTCGATAATATACCCCACAGGTGAGTCATCTTCTACTACAAGTGGATCAAAATTCAAGATTTCTTCAGAATCAAACCATCTAAAATCCGATACAGGGAGTGCTTGGCTTAGAGCTCATCCGTACAGATTATTAGCATCCAGATACATTATGTACTTACTAGATTTTGCGGAATCATAATTTTCCAAATACTTATTATTAGCCTGGCTTCAACGCTTAGTAATAACACTAATACTGCCTCTTATACTTTCTTCAAAAATTAAGTACATATCACGATCTGTAATCAGTTCTAATGGTTCGCAGCTAGTCTTTAAGGCTGCATTCCAAGCAAGAGATGATAACGTTATACAGTGAGCAGCATCTATTCCATAATAATTCAGTGACTAATCATGGAAATTTTCAAAAGTGTCTGCTAGCAGAAGAATATCAGTTTTTATGTACAAGTCATAATATTCGCCCATATTCTTTATCTTTAAGGATGACCAAACATGTTGGGCATAGGCATAGGCCTCATGAGAGACCTCCTCCTGATTTAAATCATCGAAGAAAGTCTCTTTAGGGGGTAGACTAGTTTCTTCAAACTTCTTAGCACCGTCGAATAGGGATAAACACCTTTTCTATTCAGCAAATTCACTTGAACATTTGTAAAATGTTCTTTAATGATACTAAACTGATTGGATTCCAAACTAGAGCTTAGTTTCTCAATAGAGGCAAGTGAAAATTAGAAGGAGTCTATAAACTGTAGACTTCCAACACTGAATGTAGTATAATTCTGCATATTACTGGAATTACACTAAATTCTCTTTTCTTTAAATTGACCGATTCCCTGCATAATTAAATTTCCATCATACCCCTTTAAATTGTGAAACACAACAGGTATGCGCCGTCTTATCTTGTAATTCAGATTACAATTAGGATGAGCTGCACCTCTAAACTTAGAAGTTAAGGGACAGTAGTCTCTTACACGTTCTTCCTCTAAAGCCTTGTTGCAATTATGACAGATTCATTTTCAAAGTTTTCACGATCTTTAGCAGTGAAAATCATTTTCATATTTTCTTTCAATATTCTTTGAACCTCCTCTTCTTCGTGAATAAGGACCTTCAAAAAATGAATAATCACATCTTCACCCCTATAGATAACAGGACCTTTAAAGGTTTTCCCATCAGAACCAATAATAATGTATGCAAAACCACAAGGAGCATAATGAGAAAAGATGTTCTCATATGAAAGGGAGGGGGAATTGTCACACGTATCCGTTTTTATTATAAAAGAGTCAAAGTTCGCATATACGACAAATGGTACACGCATTTGCATATAAACACTTTCAAATTTCAAAATTGAGAATTTTATGTAAGCTACATTAGTTTTCACTGGGTGTGTAGAGGGTTTTCTTTAATGAATGTTAAGGTGTTTCATTTTTCCGTATGTTAGGGGAAAATGGGAATTCTTTACGTGTGAAAAGGGATTTTTCTGCTATACTTAGTTAATTTTTAAAGGGTGGTGAGGGAATTATTTCATTAAAATCTATTAATTATAGTAGATGCGATAGGGTTTTAATATATCTTAATGAGTTTTAATTCTACGAGAAGCTATTTCATGTATCGATTACGATTATTAAAAAAATACTATCGATTATGATTATAAACAGATTGTTTATTTTCATGGGGTGAGTGTATGTAATTATGATAACTTGTATTCAGTTAAACTGTAACCGTCATATCTCTAGAGTTTTTTCTTGTTTACAGCTGCGTTAGGGTAACTTGCAAACTGTAATTTTGTCATTCTACGTGAATACTTCATAGTGATAGGTTGTGCTTACAGTGCTGTCTCATATTTTTAAATCGTGATGTTTTCTTTAAGTAGTGATATTGAAGATACTGCCTCTAACATTAGCTATGTTAATATGCTTGATGTTATGCTTTTACGCATGAGTTGTCATGTAAGTACTGGTTTTAATATAATTTTTTTTGTGAATTTATTAAACTTGTCATTTTTATAATATGTAATAACTTAATTATTTTTATTTAATTAGAACTTTTATGAATTTAATACAACTGATTAGTGTTTTCATATCTATAAATATTCCTTAATTTGATGGTTTTATCATTACTTTCTTTAATGATTCTTATTGGGGGTGGTATAAAGAATCTATGATTTCTTTACGTATATTTTGAGAAATGTATTACAATACTAAAGAAAATTTATAACATGCATATACTAAAATCCTGTATTTTTATATTTCACAGGTTTGTCTTACCTGTATGAAAAGCTTCACAAAGAAGAGGAATTTAATACGGCATATGAAGATTCATGACTCTTCAAGTAAATTCCCTTGTTCACAATGTCCTGCTACATTTACTCGAATGAGCGATATGCTACGTCATGAATGTACAACTCATGGTGATAAGCCTATGTTGGATTTGAAAAGTAAAACTTTCAGTGCTTGTCCTACGCAAGGTGGTAAAAGAAAAACTTTAGTTGCTTCTGGCATGAATAAGAAGAGGAAAGTGACTACAAATCCCTGTCAACAAGCTTTAAACAGTGCTGTGGCCGTTCATAAAATGTCTGGTGATGACGAAAACGATATCCTTACCTTTTTAGATTCTAATAGAATTTGTATAACACAGCTGCTGTTGGAGGAGATGGCCTTGAAGTGTAGTATTGTATGGTACATAAATCTGTGTTGCCGTTTTACTCTCTTCAGATCTGAAAAAGAGCAGGAATATTGCACAGCCAATTTCAAAAGTTTCTGTATGAGGAATATTACTGAAGAAGATTTGAATGCTAATATGAATGCTGCCTTTGGAAAAGTATTAACATCATTCGAAACCTATGAAAGTCGTGGTAGTGGTTGGGTTTTAGAGATGATTGATGAGCTAATGATTGATGTTGGGATATATGAATCTCCAGCTGCTTCTAGTTATATCCCACTACCCAAAGAACTAGCAGCTAAGAAAGCTATTATTAATGTACAAAATATAGTGATCAAAAATGCTGTATGTGGTCAATCTTAGCAGGTTTTTATCCAGTCCATGATCATGTGAATCGTGTCGGTAAATATACTGAGTATGAATGCAAGCTAAATATGGATGGAATTAAGTTTCCTACCCCTTTACACCAAGTTAAATTGTTTGAGCGAAATAACAATGCGAACCTGAATGTCTGGGGATATGAAAATAAGAAGGTTTTTCCGCTCTATACATCATCTGATAAACGGGATCAACACTGTAATTTACTACTTATTAATAATGATGAGCACTATTATTACTATTGTATTAAAAGTATGAGTAAACAGTACAGTATAAAAAAGCATATACAGTATATATTTTATACAGTATAAAAAAGCATAAAGAGAAGCAACATTTTTCGACCATTGTTTGCAGCGGTTTTCATCTGAAACTCGTTTAAAGAATCATATTGAATTATGCAGACTGTATGGTCTGCAGCGAGTGGAACTACCTAGTGGTGATGATGTAATTTTGAAATTAAAAGTGTTTATATGCAACTGCGTGTACCATTTGTGGTATATGCGGACTTTGAATTTTTTATAATAAATACAGATACGAGTGAGAATTCCCCCTCCATTTCCCATGAGAATATCTTTTCTCATCATGTTCCTTGTGGTTTTGTATACATTATTATTGGTCCTGATGTGAAAATCTATAATGCTCCTGTTATCTATTGGGGTGAAGAGGGGATTACTCATTTTTGAAGGCCTTATTTACGAGGAAGAGGAGATTCAAAGAATATTGAAAGAAAATATGAAAATGAGTTTCACTGCTGAAGATCGTTAAAACTTTGAAAATGCTGCTATCTGTCATATCTGCAACAAGGTTCTAGAGGAAGAGACCACGTGTAAGAGACCACTGTTACTTAACTTCTAAGTTTAGAGGTGCAACTCATCATAATTATAATCTGAATTACAAGATAAGACGGCGCATACCTGTTGTGTTTCACAATTTAAAAGGGTATGATGGGCATTTAATTATGCAGGTAATCGGTCAATTTAAAAAAAAGAGAATTGAGTGTATTTCCAGTAATATGCAGAATTACGTTACATTCAGTGTGGAAGTCTACAGTTTATAGACTCCTTCCAATTTTCACCAGCTTCTATTAAGAAATTAAGGTCTAGTTTGGAATCCGATCAGTTTCTTATCATTAAAGAACATTTTACAAACGATCAAGTGAATTTGCTGAATAGAAAGGGTGGTTATCCCTATTCTTATATAGATGGTGCTAAGAAGTTTGAAGAAAAGAGTATACCCTCCAGAGTCCAGAGAGGCTTTCTTCGATGATTTAAATCAGGAGGAGGTCTCTGATGAGGCCTATGCTTATGCCCAACATGTTTGGTCATCCTTAAAGATAAAGAATGTGAGAGAATATCATGACTTGTACATAAAAACTGATATTCTTCTGCTAGCTGACATTTTTGAAAATTTCCGTGATTTGTCACTGAATTATTATGGAATAGATGCTGCCCACTGTATAACATTACCATCTCTAACTTGGAATGCAACCTTAAAGATAAGTGGAGTATCATTAGAACTGATTACAGATCCTGATATGTACCTATTTTTAGAAGAAGGTATAAGAAGCGGTATTAGTGTTATTAGTAAACATTTAATCCAGGCTAATAATAAGTATTTGGAACATTATGATTCTGCAAAACCTAGCAAGTATATAATGTATCTGGATGCTAATAATCTGTACGGATGGACTCGAAGCCAAGCACTCCCTGTATCGGATTTTAGATGGTTTGATTCTGATGAAATCCTGAATTTCGATCCACTTGTAGTAGAAGATGACTCACCTGTAGGGTATATTATCGAGGCCGATATAGACTATCCTCATAATTTGCATGATGAACATAATGACTATGTTCTAGCGCCTGTAAGGGTTAATATCACCCCATCTCTGATTTCGGAGTATAGTCGGAATTTATCTAAAGAGATGAATTTAAAAATATACAAGGATCAGAACAAATTAACACCCAATTTGAATCACAAGATTAAATATGTTCTGCATTATAGAAATTTAAGGCAGTATATGAAGCTGGGGATGAAGCTTGCGAAAATCCATCGAGTATTAACTTTCAAGCAAGAGCCCTGGTTGAAGCCCTATGTACAATTTAACTCTGAGAAGAGAATTCTGGCAATAAATTGTTTCGAAAAAGGTCTGTTCAAACTTATGAACAACGCAGTTTTTGGTAAGACCGTTGTTGATTGTTGAAACCCAGACCGTCCGACCTACCAGAAAGGTGTAAGGTAACTGTTTGGACGGTCGGGAAGTGCCACCCAATTTAGACCGGAACCCAGTGGGGGAGGCATCCACAGGGACCGTACCCTCCTTCCCCTACCACCAAACTCTCGGAAGGACTTTCGGACCCACATGTTTAACGTGATCGTATTCCGCATGAACACGGCGGCAGTTTTGGCAGTGGCTGGAATCGAACCCGGGCCTACCGAGTGCAACTCCAGCGCGCTAACCAATGGGCTACCGCGCCCCTTTTGGTAAGACCGTGGAAAACTTGAGAAAAAGAATGGATGTAAAATTAGTACAGACTGAGAAGAGATTGAAAAAATTACTTGCATCATCGGCCTTTCAATCTTTCAAAGTATTTAATGAAGATCTGGTTGCAGTTAATATGCATAACACTAAATTAAAATTGAATAGACTCATCTATGCTGGTTTTTCAGTACTAGATTTGAGTAAAACACTCATGTATGAGTTTCATTATAATTTTATTAAAAAGGTGTATGGAAGTCGAGCTGAATTATTTTTCATAGATACAGATTCTCTGTGCTATGATATTGAAACGGTCGATATTAATTATTTATAAAGATTTTGAAAGTTATCAAGATTTTTTCGACTTCTCGGTTCATGTGATCATCTACTTCATCCCAACAAAAATAAAAAATAAAATGATTGGAAAAGTGAAAGATGAGTTGAATAGGACTCCTACCCTGGAGTTTGTAGAGTTAAGATCAAAAATGTATAGTTTAAAAACATCCTTCATGGAGAAGAAAACTGCTAAAAGTGTTAATAAGAATGTTGTGAAAAGATTTATTCATCATCAAGATTAGAATAACTGCCTAACAAGACGTAGATGCAATAGAGTTGAGCAAATTAAAATTGCAATTAAAGATCAGAAGATTTATACTGTGAAGCAAATTAAAAAGGGTTTTCGCCCTGTGATGATAAACGATTTATTTTAAATGATGGAATCAAGGATTTAGCATATGGTCATTATCAAATTTAAATGGCAAAGCCATGCTAAATAAAAATTGTAGCGGTGTATTGTATACATCGGGTAGAGGTGGGACTACAATTTAAAAAAATGTATTATTTAAGTTAATTACTAAAAGAAGGTTTATTCTTTAAAGAAAGTGAATTCATTTACATATATTGCAAGAAGCTATGATCTGGTAGAATCGTGTTGAATTATATTAAGATACATTACTTTACACGTATACAGACGAAATCCAAATTAATTAAAGGGATTCCAACATAGTAAAGATGCCTATGGATAAAAAAAAAATGAATCGCCTGAAAAAAAATTGTATACACATTAAATGTTCAAGATGTACAAAACGAAATGAAATTTTACATTTCATGGTCCAGAACCCCCCTTATTTACCCTACTTTTAATGTTATGAATGAATTTTTTTAAAACATATTAAATATTTTTGTTTATGTCAGTTATGTATAGTTTGTTTAAAAACACGCTCACTTTTTACCTATTTCTAAGGAAAAGGGTAAGCGATATTCAAGATTTTAACACAATTGAAAAACGGAACTATTTGGGTAGAACCGTGTCGAGACTCAATGACTTTCGGGCTGAACCGCACGTTGCTTCTACATTCGAAAATAAATTTGCACCTGGTTCAGTATATCGTACTATCTCACCCGACCGGATAGCATTTTGAAATTTAAGTCCGTACAGACCTCTAATTGCAAGACATTAAAGCGTTTTTTCAATTGGCAATTAAATAAGCCTTTCAATATTCAGCGATATTCACTCAAAAAGATTCTTTTATGTCATCGTTTTCTAAAGCATAAACATTTGTTAGAGTATAAGAAAATTCAATTGTTTGAGACGGTAAATTTGATGAAACAAAAGAGAAACATATAATATAGCTTTTCAAACATACAGGGTGATTCAAAAAAGATGGGCCAAACTTTAAGAGGTGGTAGTACACACCAAACCAAGCATTTTTCGTCATAGTTTAGCGGGTTGGAAATGAAACGTAAAGGCGTTACAGGGCGCTTACTCGTTGGGAAGCGGTTGCTCCGCAAACTTAGAAGCGTCATTCTGGTTGTTACTTTCGGATTGAAGAAGAAACCCATACGTATTCAAATTTTATCTGGGGAAGAAGAAGAACCCTTATGCAAATTTTTGTACCACCAAATGTACGGCCTTATCAGTTTGCAGCAGTTAATCGCAGCTCCAACTTTTGAAACGATAGAGGAATTTACAAATAGGGAAAATCCGATATGCCTTTCAACTATGGAGCTGCAAATGGGAAAATTCATTTTATATATATATATATATATATATATATATATATATATGTATCATAGACTTTATATAAAATCATAGTACATCTGAATAACATCACAAGAATTTTGAATCAGAAAAATCAATTTTATGCTCCTATAAAAATGTGTTAGTTTCTTTTATTCTTAATACTAATTGATTAGTAATGGCTACTCAAAAGACTTGACCCTCGACCACCCGTGCGAATCAAAAGTGCCGATTCCACTCTGTTCTTACTGACTTCGCGGAAGTAAGCGTCATCCAAAAGAACCCTTACTATTTATGCCCAACACACCTAGGAAACAACTTTGAACCGTTTTGAAAGCCTGTTTTATCCATCTATTATATAGCATATCTACGATACATCCTTGTATTCAAAGGCAGATATTGGGATTCAATCGCAGCCGAACTGAAAAATATAAAAACGTATAACAACTTTGTAAGCCTACATTTCTAAATAATTTAAGACCAATATCCCCTCCCCATCATATCCTGCCAAATATCCGTTCAAAATACACCACTGCAGTTAGCAAAACTTGTCGTAAACTAGAAGACATGAGTTCGATTCTCGGATCATGCATATTGAGTTTTATTACTATAAATAGGTTTACTGTGAGTTTTGTTTCTATAAATAAGGTCTTCTTCTTTATACATGTGATATCGCTTAACTATTTATACCTTAAAAATGTAATTTTACAAAACACAAAGCCACCCATAGAGGGAACGGACACCCCTCAAGACTAGAGAATCGGACATTAGAGGGGGATCTGCCCCTCTTCCACCCCCCAACCCGTTTTCTTTGGGGGGGAGGAGTAAAGACATAAAAGATTCACATGAAGGTGAAAATAAAATATGGAGGGCACGTGATAATTATTAGTAGAAAGCACCACAATTTGTATGGGCAGCTTTACAAAACACAGCTAATTAAGTGTAACAGCACCAGAACGATCAAAACCATTAAATTTATATTTATTATGGAAAAATGAATATACCTCCGTATCAAAAGAATAAGAAATAAAAATTTATTTACGATCACATGAGTAATGTCTTTATTGACATAATTTCACGATGACATATTCAGGAAAAACTAAATTTGAAATATCACCCCGAATGGACGGAAATAATGCAATATGGATCATAACACGTTGAGTAATGTCGAATTTGAACATTTCAATTAAAATATCAATTCAATAGCTGGGAATAATGCAATATCGGCACTGCGTATTTCCGCCCTCGTCGCTGCCATGCTCAATATAATAAGAAAAAGTGCTCAAAAATAAATTGGCATTTTGAATACTCAATACATTCTGAATGACGAAATTTCACCGTAGAATAACGTTTCTGCAACAAAACTTTATTTAAAACTGCTTACTTTATCTGGAAACCCATTAAAATTTGATCATATTTAAATAACGTCGTCGTCATACAATAGTGGATAACTTTTCAATAAAATACGTTCAATTTTTTGAGTTAGTACTTTAAGATCGATTCTAGGATAATGCAGCCCTTGGTAAGTTTAATGCTCTATAATTCTCTATTTTTGTCAAAATCCATTTAGATAACAACATCTCCATACAATAGTTTCGATAAAAAAATTTCTATAAAATACTATCAACAGGAATCGGAACTGTAGTTTCAGAGTTAGTATTTTAGATTCAGTACTTCAGATAGCAGGGACGTCTCGCGGGCCAAGCAACCGCTTGGGATCTCATGTTTCGAGAGGATCTCATAATTGGAAAGGATAATTTTTACTTTCCCTGCAATACATGGTAATGTATAGAGGAAGTATTGGAATCATGTCGAAAATCGCAACTCGAGTTTTCGATGGATCTACACGTTTTGGGACTTCTAGAACACAAAAAAACCATTTTTAGCGTGACGTATGTGTGTCTGTCTCTGCAATGTATGTATCAAATCTAACTCAAAAACTAATGGACCAGATTCCATAAAAATTTAGTAGGTAAGTTACTTGTATTTGACCCTGGTGCTGATTGGTTTTTGGTACGATTCGGGATAAAAGAACTCGAATTTTCTTGCGAAATGACCCGCAAAGTTTGCTGTACCCACTCTAGCTGAAAAACTAATAAATCAAATTTTACAAAATTTGGTAAATAAGTCACTTGTTGGTTACCTGATGTTAATTAGATTTTAGTACGATTCGGAATAACATAACCTGCCATTTTTTGCGAAGTTGCCCGAAAAAATCATCAAAATCTAAAATAAAAAACTACGTATGCTCAAATATATCAATTAAATGTTTGTTTTATGCGTAATGTTTAGCGCTGAAAAGCATATAACCAACCTCATTACACTAGGACTAGTCGTTCTCGAGATATTTTAGTTTTTTCGCATTTTCGCTACGTCACCTTTAAAAATACGTCCAGTTACCCAATGAAAACGAAAATTGAATTAAAAGTTAAAATTCAGTGTCATTTAAAATAAGTATAGCTGTTATTTTGTGCAATTAAACTAAATTTAATAAATTATGGAAGAAATAAAGAGAACGTGAATATGACTCTGCAGGGAAAGTCATGTGATGCCCACATCAGATTTTTTTACTTTCCCTGCAATACATGGTAATGCATAGGAAAAGTATTGGAATCATGCCGAAAATCGCAACTAGAGTTTTCGACGGATCTATACGTTTCCGGACCTCAAGAATACAGTAAAACTGTTTTTAGCCTGACGTCTGTGTGTGTGTCTGTCTGTGCAATGTATGTATCTACTCTAACTCAAAAACTAATGGACCAAATTTCATAAAATTCAGTAGGTAAGTCACATGTGTATGACCTTGGTGCTGATTAGTTTTGGGTACGATTGGGATAAAAGAACCCGCCTTTTTTACTAAATGTCCCGCAAAAATTGCCTGCATCCACTCTAAATGAAAAACTAATTGATCAAATTTTACAAAATTTGGTAGATAAGTTTCTTGTGGGTTACCCTGGTACTGATTAGATTTTGGTATGATTCGCAAAAGAACAACCTGCCTTTTTTTACGAAATGGCCTACAAAAACTGCCAAAATCTAAAAAAAAACTACGTATGCTCAAATGTATCAATTAAATGCTTATTTTATACGCATTTTTTGACGAGAAAAAAATAAGAGCAACTTCATTACTCTAGGACTAACCATTCTCGAAATATTTGAGATTTTTCGCATTTTTGTTTCGCCGCCTTTGGAAAAATGCTCAATTGCCAAATAAAAACAAAAATTGAATTAAAATAAAAGTGCAAATTTAGTGTTATTTTGTGCAATTAAACTCAATTTAATGAATTATTAAAGAAATAATGACAAAATGAATTTCAGTCTGTAGGAAAAGCCATGTGCTGCCCTCATCAGACTTTCTATTCTATGCTTTCCTTGCATTTCGTTTCAAGCTAATTAATTCAACTTACCATCTTACTATACTAATTAACACCTCTTACATTTATTTCCTTTATTATTTTGTGTTAATTAGAATTTTACCTTCAGTTATTCCGACTTCAGTACTTAACGTTCTAACTATGGTTTGAAGCTGTTGTAGGTAGAATTTTTTATTACTTTTAATCTCATTACGTTTCTGTATTTTGTGATTACTGGAGCCCCATAGAGCTTTATGTGCCTGGGCACATAAGGCTCCTGGGTCTAAAAATTTGCCTAATATTTATTCCTTTCTCTCCCTACCTGAGCTATAAGTATAAATCTTTTAGTAATAGAAGATCGATTAGAAAAATCATGACTATTATTATGGTCAAACAGTTAGCGTAGTTAGAATTTTCAAGCCCTGAAGCAACATCTATGGCGGGCTTCATAATGCCCACCAGAGCTTATCAAAATTGTATACGTTATGCTCATCTGCTTGCAACGGGCCTATCAAAATAGTTTTCTATAAAACTCCGATTTCTTGAAGTCATCGTATAATGTATGCCAGTCATACTTGTAGGCCCTGCATGACTGATATACAGGATGTCCTACAAAAGTGAACAGTGGAAATTTTTTTTAATCTTTGGTTGTATACCTATAGTTCCACTTGCAAAAATGTTTTAAATAAGGTATGAGGCTGTGAAATAGTAATTCAAATGCTGTACCATATTTTTGAAAAATTAAGAAAATCAATTTTTTATACAACCCCTCTATCACAAAAAGTCAAATTGCAAAAATGGTGTCAATATTTCATTTAATCAAACTGATGAAAAAGTTGGTTCTTAAAAGTTCAAATTTAGAACGAAATAAATTGTCAAACTTCCTGACTTACACCACTTTCTTGTAATTTTTCGATACGCTTTTAATCATCAAAATTCATGAATACAGGGGTCGTTTACAAATGGAATCCATACACAGAAACCATTTAGTGGGGATTTAAAACAATTCTTCCAAAGCTTTGCTTTTGAAATAATTACAGACAGGCAAATGATACTACTATTTGAAAGTTATCTTAATATTTAAATAAGTAAAATAAAACAGATTAAACAAACCTGTTAATTGCAATAGACATACCAGCTGCAGAATAAAAATTCTTGAAAATACCGGCTATATGGAAACGGCGATAGTATTCCTTCACTGTATCACTAGAGATCGGTCACATTCGCCGTAAATCAAAATTATCTCACAGAGTTCTGCATTACTGAACAGCGCCATCATTCAAATTCTAGTTAGGTAGCAGCATCACTTGAATGTTTAAATACAAACTACGAATAGACATAATAATGATATAACTTTATCTGCATAAAATAAATTTGAAGAAGTGGTAAAAGTAACCATTTGCAACCGAAGTTTATTTGTGGATGTTCCCTTATTTCCCAATGAAAATTTTAATCGATGAGAACTATGTCAAATTGAATCGTATACAGCCATATTTTTTTCAGTTAAACTAAATAGAGTATGGTTAACAATTTTGTAATTTGCCTTTTGTGGATAAAAGGGCTGCATAAAAAGTTAATTTCCTTAACTTTCTATAAAAATATAGTACATCATTTAAATTGCTATTTCATAACTTCCTATCTTATTTAAAACATTTCTGTAATTGGAATTGTGAATCTATATAACCAACGGTTCAAAAAATCTTCTAGTGTACATTTTTTGTAGGACACCCTGTATAGATCCTAGAGAAATAAAACATTAATAACTTAATTAAGTCAGCTCATGCTTATAGGTATCTCATGAACTGTTGCACCTTTGTTGTCACCTTCAATACAATTAGAATTTTCTAATAAATTTATTAAAAATCCACTGGATTGCCTAAAAACATAGTAGGCTAATACACGAGTTGAATAAAGCCAATTTATAGAATGTGTCAGTGTCAAACACTTAAAATTCTGTTGTCTCAACGACAAGACTGTGACAGAGAGGGGGGGAGCTCCAAAATGACATTTTTCATGCAACAAATATTTATGCAATATATTTCATTGAGAACTGAAATTATGCTTTTGAAATGTAATAAGTACTAACTTTTCAAATAGTTAAAATAACTCTGACAGTCCTCGAAAAAGAAAAACTGCTGTGGGGGTCCTCTTTTTATTTGAGATCCCAGAAGCCCTTCTTTTAGTTACCTTATTCCTATGCCTCTGGGGTCAAATTTCTTATATCGTGTACACATTTTGCGATTTCGGAACAAAAATGGACAGCCGTTCCTTTGCAAAATGGTCGTTTATTTCTTTTCGTGGTTATAGTGAAATCGCTTGACGCGGAATTTCGAACATCATTGAAGTTCGAACGGTTCGAATTCATGAGTTTAGAAATTTAAACTCACCACGACACTTTCCTTTTAAATATTGTATCGAAACTTATTTTTTGCAATGAGGAGAGTTTTCCTCAATTTGCATGTGATCACTGAGTAAGATTTCTTTCCAGGATTTTAAGTGAAAGCATGTAGATAATCAGCAATAAAACTATCTGGTCACTACTCCTTTAAACTACCAATTTGTATGACTTTATGGTCCTTGAAATGAATGTCCTTTTCGAATTGGGAGTGAGACCTCACACGTTCTGCACAATCAGGGAAAACTTTTACTGTTAAGAAGGCCATTTTATTTGTCAGAGTGAAGCGATTTAGAACATCTTAATTGGATTTATGGGACAAGTCATTCGTTTCGTCGCACTCTCTCCCTACCATTTTTCGGGGTTATTTTTTTTTATTTTGCTTGAAGAGCATTCGGTTTAATCACTCCAGGGCAGTTTTCATCCCTCATTACACTATTGGCTTGGTAAAGGGTGACATCATGTCATCAAAACCATCACACGTATTTCATACGCCCTCCACCCAGAATTCATAGCAATCTCAAGCGAGAGGTTGGCCATTTTGTTTTATTTCTTTTTAGTTGGACGGAAAACTTTCATATAAAGAGTTTAAAAATTTCAAGTCGGTAGTTCCCTCCCCCCCCCCCTTTCTTTATTGGGGGAAGCATTCATTTTTATACTGATCTTCCTTCTAAAGTTTTTAGTTGTCGATATATGAATGTCGAGAAATGCTTTTACAAGAATTGCTGATGAACATGTGCGTTCTCCAATGACCTGTTTTTGCCGCCCAAAATCAGATGTTTTTATTTATCTCTATTATTTAATTATTTACTGTTAATTTTATTTGTATTTCCCCATGCTAGTGTCTTTTGTTATACCCCATGATCAGTGAAAGTTTCAATGAATTCGAATAAATACTTTTCTTTTTATCCGATTTTTTCACTTTGTTGCTTAACTTTTGGACATGAGGGTATGAGGACTTTGTGCTGACTATCTAAAACTAGAGGTTTTCAATGGCAATGGGTAAATTTTCGGGCTGGTCACACCCTCACGTACAGCACAAGCTCCACGGCTTATTGCTGCACTTTTGTCGGCTGGACCGGGCCACTTTAGTTGGAAGAATTCATTCTAAATTTTTTAGAAACACAAGTCTTTAATAATGATTTTGTTTCTACAGAGTAAAATCGAATGTTTTGTTTACAAAGACATTTACTTTCCTTATATACATAATAGTAAATTGCATAAGAAAAGTGTTGTGACGAGGTCGAAAATTCGAATTCGCGTTTTCGAAGGGACGTCACGTTTCAAGCAACCATGAACACGGATCGAACGTTTTTGAGGTGATCTCTCTCTCTCTCTCTCTCTCTCTCTCTGTGTGTGTGTGTGTGTGGAAACGATATCTCACGAACAAATGGAGCGATTCGAACGAAATTTGATACAAAAATTACAAGCAGTGAATACTAGAAGTTTAAATTTTTTAAACGAAATCGAATCTTCGGAAGACCTCCAAATTTTTGAATGAAATTTTGAAAAAATCATCAAAAAATCAAAACCTTCAATAAAATTAAGTAAATAATAATTTCGTATGTAATTTTTCAATAGAAAATGATTAACACTAACTTTAGAACGCTACTATGAACCGTTCTCGAGATATCGCACATTTTCCAAATAAATTTATCAAAAATTCACATAAAATTAAAAAATTATTAACTATTGCGAAATATGTTCACTTTTCATATGTAATATCATGCGATAAATTTTTCTCATGGATTTAGCTCGTTCAATTCCCGAGAGAAGGTACTTTGGGTAATAGTTTTATATTTGGACGCCAATAATCATATATCTTTTTTTATAAGAATAACCTATTTCTCCGTCCATAACGCTTGGCGAAATTTTGGAGACAAATTGGACGGAATATCGCCGTATAACAGTATAATATATAATATATAATATATATAATATATATATATATATATATATATATATATATATAATATATAATATATATATATATATATATATATATATATATAAAATATATATATATATATATAATATATTATATGTTTCTCTGTTACAGAATTACTTAAAAGATAATCAAATTTATAAACCCATTAATAATCAGTCTATCCAAATCAAAACTAAAATTATATACACAATTAAATATTAATTGTAAGTTTTTTAAATTTCCTTATGTTACTTTGGTTCCTAAATTCCACAAATCACCTCTCAGTTTTAGAACAGTCACTTGTGGACATAATACCTTTACCACTACAGCTAGTAAGTACTTGCTTAACTGTTTAAATCGAATTAATGAATCTCTTAAATTCAGGAATTCAGGATATTTCATTTTGAAAAATAGTTTTGATTTAGTTAATCACCTTAGCAAGTTACCACAAATTCTTGGTTTCCAAACCTTTGATTTTAAAGACCTATTTAATAATATTGTCATTAAAGATTTACATAAAGTTATTATCTCTCTTTATCATGACTATATATCTTCCAATCATGATGCTTTTAATGTCAAAAATTTTCCTATGCTCTTGCACTTTGTGTTATACAACAATTATATTATCCAAGGTGATAACATTTATTTACAAACATCTGGTGTACCACAAGGTGGCTGTAGTAGTAGTATACTCGCTAACTTATATCTTTATTATTATGAATGTCATTTTAACTCTAATTCATATATTATATATAGATATGTTGACGACTTAATTTGTATTATCATTGATGATTCCTATCCCATTAATATTGATTTTTACCCGTCTAACCTAGAATTAATTCCTAATGAGCCTTGCGTTAGTCAAACTGTTAATTTTTTAGACCTCAATTTAGATACCCTCAATAATCATGTAATCACCAATCTATATGATAAAAAAGATTCTTACAACTTCACTATCATAAAGCTGCTATCATATCAATCTTGTAATTCTATTCAATTGTTTAGAAACATCATTTTAAACCAGCTATTTCGAATACATCGACTTTCTGATCCTCAGTTTCACTTTCTCCACATCAATAAACTTAAACGCATTTGTCAAAACTATCTATATCCGGAAGTATTTGTAAATAATATTATTAATAATTTCAAATATACCACGTAATAATTTTACACATGCATTATTTATCTTTGATTGGTTAACTCATTTTTGAAAATTCACCCATTCTTATCACCTTACTTACCACTTGGCCTGAGACTAATACTGTTTACTATTTTAGAATGTCTATTTTCCACTTGTCCTGAGTCCTATACTGTTTACTATTTTCGAAAGTCTCCATACTTATTATGTATCGTTCAATTGTATTCATTCCCACTCGCATTGACGAAGTGAGGTGAAATGCTCGCCCACTCGCATAGACGAAGTGAGGTGAAATGCTCAGTTACTAGTTTATCTTACACGTGCTGCTATTATTTCACATTACAGTTCGTGGAGGTATTGTTTTTCAGCTTTTGTATAATTCAATTGATTTATTTTTCTAATTCCACTAGCCAGTAGACAGCTCCAATGGTGTCTATAGTTAAATACTATCGCCACTGTCAGAAACTGGCTATTCTATCGGTTTTAATTCGAATTGTATGGCTGTCCTGATGAGAATGCAATTTCGAACTGACCGCCATTTTTTGTGTGGTTTCGATTGATTGTTCTCTATTCTTGATCTCTTGTCTTGAGCTGATTATTATTGCCTATTCTCATTTTTGCAGAGTTTTATTTTTATTTACTTTTATATACTTTTAATTGTGATTTTTGAATCCTAATATTCTTCTCATCCCCCTTTCCAATGTAGTGATATGTAACCTTCTATCTTTATCCTTAGACTTGGCTTATAGTTACTCATTTGTAACAGATATGCTAGAGATGGGTTTTTTTGTACATACAGTAGTTTATGCAAAAAATTTTCGATTAAAATCATTTAATTTTTATATATATATATATATAATATATATATATATATAATATATATATATATAATATATATATATATAATATACATATATTATATATATATAATATAATATATTATATTAATATATTATATATATATAATATAATATATATATATATATATATATATATATATATAATATATATATATATATATATATATATATATATATATATATATATAATATATATATATATATATATATAATATATATATATATATATATAATATATATATATATATATAATATATATATATATATATATATATATATATAATATATATATATATAATATATATATAATATATATATATATATATATAATATATATATATATATATATAATATATATATATATATATATATATATATATAATATATATATATATATAATATATATATATATATAATATAATATATTAATATATTATAATATATTATATATATATAATATAATATATATATATATAATATATATATATATAATATATATATATATATATATAATATATATAAATTAAAATAACAAAAACTAAAGTGCAAGAGTGTGAATCAGTAACCACAGTATCTAACCGCGAGCAAAATAAAAGCGTGTGTGAAAAGCAAAAAGCAACGAGGAAGGGCCGAAAAAGCAGAGCACGGAGAGGCCAGGACAAGGAAAATATATTAAAAAATAGTATATCTGCCAGAAACGTCTTCGGGGGCACATTCTAAACAGATATACTAAAATCCGTTGTTTCTATGATTGCATAAAAACACGTGGTTAAAATATTATGCAATCTGTGCCCAACAACGGAATAACAGAAGAAAACCAAATAGGATAAATTCAATTATATATCATAAAATACCACATAAACATGAAATATAAAATACCACATAGACATGAACATGAAAAATATAGCGCACAAATATACGAATTTGCAAAAAAGAGCAACTCACATGTCGAAAGGTCGTCACCGTGAATAATCTTCAAATGATTCCCCCACATGCTACAATCTGTACGCTTACCTCGCTGAATACCACGTGGGAATAATCCAGACCAGAAGTGGAAGTAGCAGTACATAGTTTCTGAGAGATAAACCCAAGAGTTTAGAAACTGACCGAGATGTGACCACGATTATCGAAAACTTTGAAAGAATGGATAACACTGTTTTTTGGAGCCGTAGCCTGTTTTTTGTTTTATTAGTTTTTTAGATATCCGCCTTAACGGTTTTATGAGTGTTTTAAACTTTTTTCTTTACCCGCCGAGGCGGTTTTTTTTAAAAAATTTTTCGTTTTTAGTGTAATCGAAATTACTGTTTTTTAATATTTTTACATTTTTATGTTTGCCCGCCGGGGCGGTGTTTATTTTATGGTGTTTCCACGACTTTAGAATACTGTACTTATACTGCGATCTACAAATAAGGGGGGGAAGTTGTACATATAGCAAAGATTTTTGAGACTATTAATGTGTGATAGTGTACACTTATTACTATCCAGGCGTTTAATGCGGAGCAAATAGCTAGTGATTAGATTTCTAAAAACTTGGTTGCTAAGGCAAGAAGAGAAATGTGGGAAGAATTTTACATTAAATTTAAATTGATGTCTCTTATCATAAATAGTAGTAGTGAAAGAGTTACAATGTATATCAATGGTGATGTCAAGATAATTTACAGATTTGGAAGGGTGGGATTCATTCGGTATTAATTCAAGATTGGATGGATATATATTAAGTGTGGGTAAAGAATCGTGTGCAGTATGAAAACAAAGAAAAACATCATCAATGTATCGAAAAATAGAAATGTTACGAGTGAACAGAGTGGATTTTCTTTCGTAGAAGTAGAGATAAATATTGGCGAGCATGGAGCTACTAGTGGATCCTTGCGGTACTCCAATCGTTTGGAGATATACAGCATTGCCATGTACAAGATAGTTGTGAAAAAGCACAAAATGCAATAAATTATTAAAGGTGGACGAGTCATATTTAGTAAGAGTATTTAATTTGAATTGATCGAAGAGTTGTTTAATGACAGAGAATAAATCTTTAATGTCGATGTTATTAAAAAGATCTTTAAAATCTAATGTTTGGAAAGAGTCAATGGCAGAAAAGGATTTCAGTTTTTGAATAAGTTCATAGCTATTTCGGATAATGCAATGTGGCTCTAGGGAAATAGCATGAAAAAGAATGTTCAAGACTTTGAGAAGTTTTTTATTAGCTTTTGATGCATAAGAGTTGTGTCCACTGGTAACTGTTCTAAATTTTACTGGGTCCTTGTGAAATTTTGGTATGATTACTAAATATGGAATGTTTAAATTTTGATGGGTATCAAAAAATTGTTTATACTTGGAAATAAGTTTGCGTTTTAAATCATGTATGGTTGTTTTTTGCAATTTGAAGGTATTAATTTGATTTAAATTGGATAACAATGTTTTAATGTAGAAAAATTTGCAGAAAATAGCATAGTTTGATGAAGCTTTGTCTACATACGTAAAAACTAGGAATTTCTGCATATGTGTAATACTTTTCTTTAATTTTGATAATTGGAAATTCGACTGTGGAATATTCGAATGTGATAGCTTAAGTTGAACATGGGATAAGATTTTAGATTTCCAGATACAAAAGGCTTCCATAGGTGTTGAATGTGTAATGGACATTTATAATATATATATTATATATAATATATATATATATATATATAATATATTAAATATATATATATATTATATAATATATTATATATTATATATATAATATATTATATAATATATTATATAATATATATATATATATATAATATATATATATATATATATATATATATATATATATATATATATATATATATATATATATATATATATATATATATATATATATATATATAAAATTTGAAATAATAGTAATTCGATAAATTACCTTTTGTTGAAAAAGTATTCTAGAAGACCGATAACATGTTCTAAAAACACCAAAAATGTCGGAATTTCGGAAGATAACTCTATCTGGAAAAATACGTTCAAAATAGCTCGATTAAATGCAGAGATATTTTATGTTAATTGACTGATTTTATTGATTTCTGTGTCTAAGAGTTACATATAATATATAATAGATTATTATATTTCTAGATTATTGATAACTTTACGTTTGTTAAACTGGATTATTCCATATTTACATTTACGTTATTCTCAGTAATGTAGTCGCGGTAAAATTCTTATGCTCTTAACCAGTAGCAAAGGGTAATAATATAATTTGGGAGATATAAAAGCAGGGACCAAAATTAGCATATAAACAGTTCCATGTTGTATATTTTAACAAGGTTACAAATAAAATAAAATATGATAACCGAATTGCCATGAAAATTAATGAATGACATTTTGTAATTTTATTATTACCGTTGAACCCTGGTTTTGATTGTTTCTGTAGGACCGATTAAAAATCGTTTTATGCAGATAAACACAATACACGGAAAACGTTATAATTTTCTTTCAAATAATATATAACTGAAATAAAAGTTACTCGATCATAAATTATTTATTTAAACACAGTGTCATCTGACACTTCGTCATTGCGTACATTATAAGTATATTTTATTAAGATTTTCATGCAGTGTGCTAAAATAAATATTGTAAATGAATTTGAAATTTAATCTTTATATATTTTAAACTTGAAATTTTAAAGTGAAAGATTCAGAAAATTTAATCAGAATATTGACGACGTCGATAAGATATTGCATATTTACAATGGATCGATATTGGTACGTTGACCCATCAGCATCACTACTTCTTCTTCAACTCGGACCATCCGACCTACCAGAAAGGTGTAAAGAATCTGTTTAGACGGTCGGGAAGTGCCACCCAATTTAAACCGGAACCCGGTGGATGAGGCATCCACAGGGACCGTACCCTCCTTCCCCTACCACCATCCTCTCGGAAGGACTTGCAGACCCACATGTTTAACGTGATTGTACTCCGCGTGAACACGGCGGCAGTTTTGGCAGTGGCGGGAATCGAACCCGGACCGACCGAATGCAATTCCCGCGCGCTAACCACTGGGCTATCAAGCTCCCAGCATCACTACTTAGAGACTTGGAGACAGTGCGGACCTGGTCTACCTCTCGGTATACAGGTTTAGTTTCGCACCCCTGAGAACTTACGGACCCACGTGTTTAGCGTGATCGTACTAAACGGGGGAAGGCTATCGCCATCTGGCTACTGCGGAAGAGATGTTCAAAGGAGAAGTAACCGTACAGGGGTATTCCCTTCGAGTAAAATCCCTTCTCGATGGGCGCTGGTGTGATTTCGCGCAATGCATCTTGGGTGATGGATAGAGATTCTTTGTCAAGGAGGGGAAGGAAATGGGTTATTTCTTTCGCAAGTCACTGTGTTTGTCTGTTGTATTACCACGTGGGCTGACTTTATTACAATTTTAAGTTGTTAATTTAATATTTTTGTCACTTCATTTACATGGTTGACATGTATTTAATCGTGTATTACAATTCTGGGCTGTGTACATTTGATTTTCCGATTGGGATTGTCTTGAAATGACCGATTTGCTGAGTCTCTTGCAAACACAAAAGGTACGTGAATTATTTCGATCCTAAAAATATTTAATCTATTGTTTTATTTAATATGCATATATAATCGCAATAAACACCTTTAGAAATAAAGGATCTTGTCGTTTAGGATCCTTATCATGATTATATTTACTCATTTGTATACTTAGAACTTTTGATTTTACTAATCTTAAGCCAATTGATTAGCTTGACATAAGCCAGTTGATTAGCTTGTTGAAATAGAATTATTTTTAATTTTCTGTCTGTTCAGGCTGATTTGCTGGATGTTGTTGTTGTTGAAACCCAGACCGTCCGACCTACCAGAAAGGTGTAAGGTAACTGTTTGGACGGTCGGGAAGTGCCACCCAATTTAGACCGGAACCCAGTGGGGGAGGCATCCACAGGGACCGTACCCTCCTTCCCCTACCACCAACCTCTCGGAAGGACTTTCGGACCCACATGTTTAACGTGATCGTACTCCGCATGAACACGGCGGCAGTTTTGGCAGTGGCTGGAATCGAACCCGGGCCTACCGAGTGCAACTCCAGCGCGCTAACCAATGGGCTACCGCGCCCAAAAATGATTTGCTGGATGTGTTGAAGCAGATAACATTAGAAATAAAATACTTTTAGATTATTTATACTGTGATTTTCTTTCTATGTAAATGTGTTTATATAATGAATATGTGTAAATAAAAATTGTTTGATTAAATTTTGCTTAGCTTCACTCATGTTTCATTATTTTCTTTGTCTAATTTATTTTTATAGGACATTCTTTTTTCCTGGTAGGAACCATTATTGATTTTACACTTATTACAGGAGTTTTTTTTTCTCCTTAATTTCTGTAGTTTAAGTTACACTTCTGCTAAAAGAGTTTATCTGAAAGAAATATGTAAAATATAGAAGAGTTTCTATCTTAAAACCATTTCATCTGCAACTTATAAATTGCAGGGGTATTATTAAAATTTACAAAAATTATCTTCTATGAAGAGTATAAAATATATCTGTAGAGCGAAAATGTGTGAAAAAAAATTGTGGAACTTCTTACTCTTTATTTGTTTTACCTGATCATGTCAAAGGTAAGTACATTTATAATTTCTATTTTATTAATATTACATATAAGAGTGCACTTGAATTTGAGTGTAAAAGTTTTTTGTAAGATCATGCATGCAAAATAAAATTCTTATTTTAAGTATAATTAGATATGAAATAAAATATAATTTTATTTTACCGTAATATCTTTTAATGATAACGAAAAAATATCTTAAATTGAAAAAAAAATTTATACAAGGACAAAGCATGCAAATTTAAATTCTTATTTTGAATGTAATTGGAGGTAAAAAAAAGGATTAAAATTTTTTATTTTGCTTTAAAAAATCTTTATGTAAATGAAAATATGTTTTCCATTTAAATTGCATCACGATTATCAAATCAAAGTATTAAAAAAAAAAAAAAAACCGAGAAGAAACAATAAAGAATCCTTCATCCCGGATTCTCGTCCTGTAACGTTGCTTTTCCTGCATGACAGATTTTCCGCAGTCGCGATAAGGCTGTTTACATTGGGTCTACGGAAGCTTCCCTTCTTTACGGTTAGAAATCCTTTGATCGTACTCCGCGTGAACACGGCGGCAGTTTTCTCTTTTTCCAGCGGAAGGAATCGAACCCGGGTCTACCGAGTGCAATTCCCGCGCGCTGACCAGTGAGCTACCGCGCCCACAACCAACATCACTACTTGGAGACAGTAGTGCGTACCTGGCCTACCCTTCGGTTTACAAGTTTAGTTTCGCACCCCTGAGGACCTACGGACCCACATGTTTAGCGTGATCGTACTCCGCGTGAACACGGCAGTAGTTTTCTCTTTTTCCAGCGGAGGGAATCGAACCCGGGTCTACCGAGTGCAATTCCCGCGCGCTGACCAGTGAGCTACCGCGCCCACAACCAACATCACTACTTGGAGACAGTAGTGCGGACCTGACCTACCTTTCGGTTTACAGGTTTAGTTTCGCACCCCTGAGGACCTACGGACCCACATGTTTAGCGTGATCGTACTCCGCGTGAACACGGCAGTAGTTTTCTCTTTTTCCAGCGGAGGGAATCGAACCCGGGTCTACCGAGTGCAATTCCCGCGCGCTGACCAGTGAGCTACCGCGCCCACCCAGCATCACTACTTGGGGACAGCAGTGCGGACCTGGCCTACCTCTCGGTTTACAGGTTTAGTTTCGCACCCCTGAGGACTTACGGACCCACATGTTTAACGTGATCGTACTGCGCGTGAACACGGCGGCAGTTTTTTCTTTTTCCAGCGGAGGGAATCGAACCCGGGTCTACCGAGTGCAATTTCCGCGCGCTGACCAGTGAGCTACCGCGCCCACCCAGCATCACTACTTGGAGACAACAATGCGGACCTGGCCTACCTCTAGGTTTACAGGTTTAGTTCCGCACCCCTGAGAACTTACGGACCCACATGTTTAGCGTGATCGTACTCCGCGTGAACACGGCGGCAGATTTTTCTTTTTCCAGCGGAGGGAATCGAACCCGGGTCTACCGAGTGCAATTCCCGCGCGCTGACCAGTGAGCTACCGCGCCCACAACCAGCATCACTACTTGGAGACAGTAGTGCGGACCTGGCCTACCTTTCGGTTTACAGGTTTAGTTTCGCACCCTTGAGGACCTACGGACCCACATGTTTAGCATGATCGTACTCCGCGTGAACACGGCAGTAGTTTTCTCTTTTTCCAGCGGAGGGAATCGAACCCTGGTCTACCGAGTGCAATTCCCGCGCGCTGACCAGTGAGCTACCGCGCCCACCCAGCATCACTACTTGGGGACAGCAGTGCGGACCTGGCCTACCTCTCGGTTTACAGGTTTAGTTTCGAACCCCTGAGGACTTACGGACCCACATGTTTAACGTAATCGTACTGCGCGTGAACACGGCGGCAGTTTTTTCTTTTTCCAGCGGAGGGAATCGAACCCGGGTCTACCGACTACAATTCCCGCGCGCTGACCAGTGAGCTACCACGCCCACCCAGCATCACTACTTGGTGACAACAATGCGGACCTGGCCTACCTCTAGGTTTACAGGTTTAGTTCCGCACCCCTGAGAACTTACGGACCCACATGTTTAGCGTGATCGTACTCCGCGTGAACACGGCGGCAGTTTTTTCTTTTTCCAGCGGAGGGAATCGAACCCGGGTCTACCGAGTGCAATTCCCGCGCGCTGACCAGTGAGCTACCGCGCCCACAACCAACATCACTACTTGGAGACAGTAGTGCGGACCTGACCTACCTTTCGGTTTACAGGTTTAGTTTCGCACCCCTGAGGACCTACGGACCCACATGTTTAGCGTGATCGTACTCCGCGTGAACACGGCAGTAGTTTTCTCTTTTTCCAGCGGAGGGAATCGAACCCGAGTCTACCGAGTGCAATTCCCGCGCGCTGACCAGTGAGCGACCGCGCCCACAACCAACATCACTACTTGGAGACAGTAGTGCGGACCTGGCCTACCTTTCGGTTTACAGGTTTAGTTTCGCACCCCTGAAGACCTACGGACCCACATGTTTAGCGTGATCGTACTCCGCGTGAACACGGCAGTAGTTTTCTCTTTTTCCAGCGGAGGGAATCGAACCCGGGTCTACCGAGTGCAATTCCCGCGCGCTGACCAGTCAGCTACCGCGCACACAACCAACATCACTACTTGGAGACAGTAGAACGGACCTGGCCTACCTTTCGGTTTACAGGTTTAGTTTCGCACCCCTGAGGACCCACATGTTTAGCGTGATCGTACTCCGCGTGAACACGGCAGTAGTTTTCTCTTTTTCCAGCGGAGGGAATCGAACCCGGGTCTACCGAGTGCAATTCCCGCGCGCTGACCAGTGAGCTACCGCGCCCACCCAGCATCACTACTTGGAGACAGTAGTGCGGACCTGACCTACCTTTCGGTTTACAGGTTTAGTTTCGCACCCCTGAGGACCTACGGACCCACATGTTTAGCGTGATCGTACTCCGCGTGAACACGGCAGTAGTTTTCTCTTTTTCCAGCGGAGGGAATCGAACCCGGGTCTACCGAGTGCAATTCCCGCGCGCTGACCAGTGAGCTACCGCGCCCACAACCAACATCACTACTTGGAGACAGTAGTGCGGACCTGGCCTACCTTTCGGTTTACAGGTTTAGTTTCGCACCCCTGAGGACCTACGGACCCACATGTTTAGCGTGATCGTACTCCGCGTGAACACGGCAGTAGTTTTCTCTTTTTCTAGCGGAGGGAATCGAACCCGGGTCTACCGAGTGCAATTCCCGCGCGCTGACCAGTGAGCTACCGCGCCCACAACCAACATCACTACTTGGAGACAGTAGTGCGGACCTGGCCTACCTTTCGGTTTACAGGTTTAGTTTCGCACTCCTGAGGACCTACGTACCCACATGTTTTGCGTGATCGTACTCCGCGTGAACACGGCAGTAGTTTTCTCTTTTTCCAGCGGAGGGAATCGAACCCGGGTCTACCGAGTGCAATTCCCGCGCGCTGACCAGTGAGCTACCGCGCCCACCCAGCATCACTACTTGGAGACAACAATGCGGACCTGGCCTACCTCTAGGTTTACAGGTTTAGTTCCGCACCCCTGAGAACTTACGGACCCACATGTTTAGCGTGATCGTACTCCGCGTGAACACGGCGGCAGTTTTTTCTTTTTCCAGCGGAGGGAATCGAACCCGGGTCTACCGAGTGCAATTCCCGCGCGCTGACCAGTGAGCTACTGCGCCCACAACCAACATCACTACTTGGAGACAGTAGTGCGGACCTGACCTACCTTTCGGTTTACAGGTTTAGTTTCGCACCCCTGAGGACCTACGGACCCACATGTTTAGCGTGATCGTACTCCGCGTGAACACGGCAGTAGTTTTCTCTTTTTCCAGTGGAGGGAATCGAACCCGGGTCTACCGAGTGCAATTCCCGTGCGCTGACAAGTGAGCTACCGCGCCCACCCAGCATCACTACTTGGGGACAGCAGTGCGGACCTGGCCTACCTCTCGGTTTACAGGTTTAGTTTCGCACCCCTGAGGACTTACGGACCCACATGTTTAACGTGATCGTACTGCGCGTGAACACGGCGGCAGATTTTTCTTTTTCCAGCGCAGGGAATCGAACCCGGGTCTACCGAGTGCAATTTCCGCGCGCTGACCAGTGAGCTACCGCGCCCACCCAGCATCACTACTTGGAGACAACAATGCGGACCTGGCCTACCTCTAGGTTTACAGGTTTAGTTCCGCACCCCTGAGAACTTACGGACCCACATGTTTAGCCTGATCGTACTCCGCGTGAACACGGCGGCAGATTTTTCTTTTTCCAGCGGAGGGAATCGAACCCGGGTCTACCGAGTGCAATTCCCGCGCGCTGACCAGTGAGCTACCGCGCCCACCCAGCATCACTACTTGGGGACAGCAGTGCGGACCTGGCCTACCTCTCGGTTTACAGGTTTAGTTTCGAACCCCTGAGGACTTACGGACCCACATGTTTAACGTGATCGTACTGCGCGTGAACACGGCGGCAGATTTTTCTTTTTCCAGCGGAGGGAATCGAACCCGGGTCTACCGAGTGCAATTCCCGCGCGCTGACCAGTGAGCTACCGCGCCCACAACCAGCATCACTACTTGGAGACAGTAGTGCGGACCTGGCCTACCTTTCGGTTTACAGGTTTAGTTTCGCACCCCTGAGGACTTACGGACCCACATGTTTAGCGTGATCGTACTCCGCGTGAACACGGCAGTAGTTTTCTCTTTTTACAGCGGAGGGAATCGGACCCGGGTCTACCGAGTGCAATTCCCGCGCGCTGACCAGTGAGCTACCGCGCCCACCCATCATCACTACTTGGTGACAACAATGCGGACCTGGCCTACCTCTAGGTTTACAGGTTTAGTTCCGCACCCCTGAGAACTTACGGACCCACATGTTTAGCGTGATTGTACTCCGCGTGAACACGGCGGCAGTTTTTTCTTTTTCCAGCGGAGGGAATCGAACCCGGGTCTACCGAGTGCAATTCCCCCGCGCTGACCAGTGAGCTACCGCGCCCACAACCAACATCACTACTTGGAGACAGTAGTGCGAACCTGACCTACCTTTCGGTTTACAGGTTCAGTTTCGCACCCCTGAGGACCTACGGACCCACATGTTTAGCGTGATCGTACTCCGCGTGAACACGGCAGTAGTTTTCTCTTTTTCTAGCGGAGGGAATCGAACCCGGGTCTACCGAGTGCAATTCCCGCGCGCTGACCAGTGAGCTACCGCGCCCACAACCAACATCACTACTTGGAGACAGTAGTGCGGACCTGGCCTACCTTTCGGTTTACAGGTTTAGTTTCGCACCCCTGAAGACCTACGGACCCACATGTTTAGCGTGATCGTACTCCGCGTGAACACGGCAGTAGTTTTTTCTTTTTCCAGCGGAGGGAATCGAACCCGGGTCTACCGAGTGCAATTCCCGCGCGCTGACCAGTGAGCTACCGCGCCCACAACCAACATCACTACTTGGAGACAGTAGTGCGGACCTGACCTACCTTTCGGTTTACAGGTTTAGTTTCGCACCCCTGAGGACCTACGGACCCACATGTTTAGCGTGATCGTACTCCGCGTGAACACGGCAGTAGTTTTCTCTTTTTCCAGCGGAGGGAATCGAACCCGGGTCTACCGAGTGCAATTCCCGCGCGCTGACCAGTGAGCTACCGCGCCCACCCAGCATCACTACTTGGTGACAACAATGCGGACCTGGCCTACCTCTAGGTTTACAGGTTTAGTTCCGCACCCCTGAGAACTTACGGACCCACATGTTTAGCGTGATCGTACTCCGCGTGAACACGGCGGCAGTTTTTTCTTTCTCCAGCGGAGGGAATCGAACCCGGGTCTACCGAGTGCAATTCCCCCGCGCTGACCAGTGAGTTACCGCGCCCACAACCAACATCACTACTTGGAGACAGTAGTGCGGACCTGACCTACCTTTCGGTTTACAGGTTTAGTTTCGCACCCCTGAGGACCTACGGACCCACATGTTTAGCGTGATCGTACTCCGCGTGAACACGGCAGTAGTTTTCTCTTTTTCTAGCGGAGGGAATCGAACCCGGGTCTACCGAGTGCAATTCCCGCGCGCTGACCAGTGAGCTACCGCGCCCACAACCAACATCACTACTTGGAGACAGTAGTGCGGACCTGGCCTACCTTTCGGTTTACAGGTTTAGTTTCGCACCCCTGAAGACCTACGGACCCACATGTTTAGCGTGATCGTACTCCGCGTGAACACGGCAGTAGTTTTCTCTTTTTCCAGCGGAGGGAATCGAACCCGGGTCTACCGAGTGCAATTCCCGCGCGCTGACCAGTGAGCTACCGCGCCCACAACCAACATCACTACTTGGAGACAATAGAACGGACCTGGCCTACCTTTCGGTTTACAGGTTTAGTTTCGCACCCCTGAGGACCTACGGACCCACATGTTTAGCGTGATCGTACTCTGCGTGAACACGGCAGTAGTTTTCTCTTTTTCCAGCGGAGGGAATCGAACCCGGGTCTACCGAGTGCAATTCCCGAGCGCTGACCAGTGAGCTACCGCGCCCACAACCAACATCACTACTTGGAGACAGTAGTGCGGACCTGACCTACCTTTCGGTTTACAGGTTTAGTTTCGCACCCCTGAGGACCTACGGACCCACATGTTTAGCGTGATCGTACTCCGCGTGAACACGGCAGTAGTTTTCTCTTTTTCCAGCGGAGGGAATCGAACCCGGGTCTACCGAGTGCAATTCCCGCGCGCTGACCAGTGAGCTACCGCGCCCACCCAGCATCACTACTTGGGGACAGCAGTGCGGACCTGGCCTACCTCTCGGTTTACAGGTTTAGTTTCGCACCCCTGAGGACTTACGGACCCACATGTTTAACGAGATCGTACTGCGCGTGAACACGGCGGCAGTTTTTTCTTTTTCCAGCGGAGGGAATCGAACCCGGGTCTACCGAGTGCAATTTCCGCGCGCTGACCAGTGAGCTACCGCGCCCACCCAGCATCACTACTTGGAGACAACAATGCGGACCTGGCCTACCTCTAGGTTTACAGGTTTAGTTCCGCACCCCTGAGAACTTACGGACCCACATGTTTAGCGTGATCGTACTCCGCGTGAACACGGCGGCAGATTTTTCTTTTTCCAGCGGAGGGAATCGAACCCGGGTCTACCGAGTGCAATTCCCGCGCGCTGACCAGTGAGCTACCGCGCCCACAACCAGCATCACTACTTGGAGACAGTAGTGCGGACCTGGCCTACCTTTCGGTTTACAGGTTTAGTTTCGCACCCTTGAGGACCTACGGACCCACATGTTTAGCATGATCGTACTCCGCGTGAACACGGCAGTAGTTTTCTCTTTTTCCAGCGGAGGGAATCGAACCCTGGTCTACCGAGTGCAAATTCCCGCGCGCTGACCAGTGAGCTACCGCGCCCACCCAGCATCACTACTTGGGGACAGCAGTGCGGACCTGGCCTACCTCTCGGTTTACAGGTTTAGTTTCGAACCCCTGAGGACTTACGGACCCACATGTTTAACGTAATCGTACTGCGCGTGAACACGGCGGCAGTTTTTTCTTTTTCCAGCGGAGGGAATCGAACCCGGGTCTACCGACTGCAATTCCCGCGCGCTGACCAGTGAGCTACCACGCCCACCCAGCATCACTACTTGGTGACAACAATGCGGACCTGGCCTACCTCTCGGTTTACAGGTTTAGTTTCGCACCCCTGAGGACTTACGGACCCACATGTTTAACGTGATCGTATTGCGCGTGAACACGGCGGCAGTTTTTTCTTTTTCCAACGGAGGGAATCGAACCCGGGTCTACCGAGTGCAATTCCCGCGCGCTGACCAGTGAGCTACCGCGCCCACCCAGCATCACTACTTGGAGACAGTAGTGCGGACCTGGCCTACCTTTCGGTTTACAGGTTTAGTTTCGCACCCCTGAAGACCTACGGACCCACATGTTTAGCGTGATCGTACTCCGCGTGAACACGGCAGTAGTTTTCTCTTTTTCCAGCGGAGGGAATCGAACCCGGGTCTACCGAGTGCAATTCCCGCGCGCTGACCAGTGAGCTACCGCGCCCACAACCAACATCACTACTTGGAGACAGTAGAACGGACCTGGCCTACCTTTCGGTTTACAGGTTTAGTTTCGCACCCCTGAGGACCCACATGTTTAGCGTGATCGTACTCCGCGTGAACACGGCAGTAGTTTTCTCTTTTTCCAGCGGAGGGAATCGAACCCGGGTCTACCGAGTGCAATTCCCGCGCGCTGACCAGTGAGCTACCGCGCCCACCCAGCATCACTACTTGGAGACAGTAGTGCGGACCTGACCTACCTTTCGGTTTACAGGTTTAGTTTCGCACCCCTGAGGACCTACGGACCCACATGTTTAGCGTGATCGTACTCCGCGTGAACACGGCAGTAGTTTTCTCTTTTTCTAGCGGAGGGAATCGAACCCGGGTCTACCGAGTGCAATTCCCGCGCGCTGACCAGTGAGCTACCGCGCCCACAACCAACATCACTACTTGGAGACAGTAGTGCGGACCTGGCCTACCTTTCGGTTTACAGGTTTAGTTTCGCACTCCTGAGGACCTACGTACCCACATGTTTTGCGTGATCGTACTCCGCGTGAACACGGCAGTAGTTTTCTCTTTTTCCAGCGGAGGGAATCGAACCCGGGTCTACCGAGTGCAATTCCCGCGCGCTGACCAGTGAGCTACCGCGCCCACCCAGCATCACTACTTGGAGACAACAATGCGGACCTGGCCTACCTCTAGGTTTACAGGTTTAGTTCCGCACCCCTGAGAACTTACGGACCCACATGTTTAGCGTGATCGTACTCCGCGTGAACACGGCGGCAGTTTTTTCTTTTTCCAGCGGAGGGAATCGAACCCGGGTCTACCGAGTGCAATTCCCGCGCGCTGACCAGTGAGCTACTGCGCCCACAACCAACATCACTACTTGGAGACAGTAGTGCGGACCTGACCTACCTTTCGGTTTACAGGTTTAGTTTCGCACCCCTGAGGACCTACGGACCCACATGTTTAGCGTGATCGTACTCCGCGTGAACACGGCAGTAGTTTTCTCTTTTTCCAGTGGAGGGAATCGAACCCGGGTCTACCGAGTGCAATTCCCGCGCGCTGACAAGTGAGCTACCGCGCCCACCCAGCATCACTACTTGGGGACAGCAGTGCGGACCTGGCCTACCTCTCGGTTTACAGGTTTAGTTTCGCACCCCTGAGGACTTACGGACCCACATGTTTAACGTGATCGTACTGCGCGTGAACACGGCGGCAGATTTTTCTTTTTCCAGCGCAGGGAATCGAACCCGGGTCTACCGAGTGCAATTTCCGCGCGCTGACCAGTGAGCTACCGCGCCCACCCAGCATCACTACTTGGAGACAACAATGCGGACCTGGCCTACCTCTAGGTTTACAGGTTTAGTTCCGCACCCCTGAGAACTTACGGACCCACATGTTTAGCCTGATCGTACTCCGCGTGAACACGGCGGCAGATTTTTCTTTTTCCAGCGGAGGGAATCGAACCCGGGTCTACCGAGTGCAATTCCCGCGCGCTGACCAGTGAGCTACCGCGCCCACCCAGCATCACTACTTGGGGACAGCAGTGCGGACCTGGCCTACCTCTCGGTTTACAGGTTTAGTTTCGAACCCCTGAGGACTTACGGACCCACATGTTTAACGTGATCGTACTGCGCGTGAACACGGCGGCAGATTTTTCTTTTTCCAGCGGAGGGAATCGAACCCGGGTCTACCGAGTGCAATTCCCGCGCGCTGACCAGTGAGCTACCGCGCCCACAACCAGCATCACTACTTGGAGACAGTAGTGCGGACCTGGCCTACCTTTCGGTTTACAGGTTTAGTTTCGCACCCCTGAGGACTTACGGACCCACATGTTTAGCGTGATCGTACTCCGCGTGAACACGGCAGTAGTTTTCTCTTTTTACAGCGGAGGGAATCGGACCCGGGTCTACCGAGTGCAATTCCCGCGCGCTGACCAGTGAGCTACCGCGCCCACCCATCATCACTACTTGGTGACAACAATGCGGACCTGGCCTACCTCTAGGTTTACAGGTTTAGTTCCGCACCCCTGAGAACTTACGGACCCACATGTTTAGCGTGATTGTACTCCGCGTGAACACGGCGGCAGTTTTTTCTTTTTCCAGCGGAGGGAATCGAACCCGGGTCTACCGAGTGCAATTCCCCCGCGCTGACCAGTGAGCTACCGCGCCCACAACCAACATCACTACTTGGAGACAGTAGTGCGAACCTGACCTACCTTTCGGTTTACAGGTTCAGTTTCGCACCCCTGAGGACCTACGGACCCACATGTTTAGCGTGATCGTACTCCGCGTGAACACGGCAGTAGTTTTCTCTTTTTCTAGCGGAGGGAATCGAACCCGGGTCTACCGAGTGCAATTCCCGCGCGCTGACCAGTGAGCTACCGCGCCCACAACCAACATCACTACTTGGAGACAGTAGTGCGGACCTGGCCTACCTTTCGGTTTACAGGTTTAGTTTCGCACCCCTGAAGACCTACGGACCCACATGTTTAGCGTGATCGTACTCCGCGTGAACACGGCAGTAGTTTTTTCTTTTTCCAGCGGAGGGAATCGAACCCGGGTCTACCGAGTGCAATTCCCGCGCGCTGACCAGTGAGCTACCGCGCCCACAACCAACATCACTACTTGGAGACAGTAGTGCGGACCTGACCTACCTTTCGGTTTACAGGTTTAGTTTCGCACCCCTGAGGACCTACGGACCCACATGTTTAGCGTGATCGTACTCCGCGTGAACACGGCAGTAGTTTTCTCTTTTTCCAGCGGAGGGAATCGAACCCGGGTCTACCGAGTGCAATTCCCGCGCGCTGACCAGTGAGCTACCGCGCCCACCCAGCATCACTACTTGGTGACAACAATGCGGACCTGGCCTACCTCTAGGTTTACAGGTTTAGTTCCGCACCCCTGAGAACTTACGGACCCACATGTTTAGCGTGATCGTACTCCGCGTGAACACGGCGGCAGTTTTTTCTTTCTCCAGCGGAGGGAATCGAACCCGGGTCTACCGAGTGCAATTCCCCCGCGCTGACCAGTGAGTTACCGCGCCCACAACCAACATCACTACTTGGAGACAGTAGTGCGGACCTGACCTACCTTTCGGTTTACAGGTTTAGTTTCGCACCCCTGAGGACCTACGGACCCACATGTTTAGCGTGATCGTACTCCGCGTGAACACGGCAGTAGTTTTCTCTTTTTCTAGCGGAGGGAATCGAACCCGGGTCTACCGAGTGCAATTCCCGCGCGCTGACCAGTGAGCTACCGCGCCCACAACCAACATCACTACTTGGAGACAGTAGTGCGGACCTGGCCTACCTTTCGGTTTACAGGTTTAGTTTCGCACCCCTGAAGACCTACGGACCCACATGTTTAGCGTGATCGTACTCCGCGTGAACACGGCAGTAGTTTTCTCTTTTTCCAGCGGAGGGAATCGAACCCGGGTCTACCGAGTGCAATTCCCGCGCGCTGACCAGTGAGCTACCGCGCCCACAACCAACATCACTACTTGGAGACAATAGAACGGACCTGGCCTACCTTTCGGTTTACAGGTTTAGTTTCGCACCCCTGAGGACCTACGGACCCACATGTTTAGCGTGATCGTACTCTGCGTGAACACGGCAGTAGTTTTCTCTTTTTCCAGCGGAGGGAATCGAACCCGGGTCTACCGAGTGCAATTCCCGAGCGCTGACCAGTGAGCTACCGCGCCCACAACCAACATCACTACTTGGAGACAGTAGTGCGGACCTGACCTACCTTTCGGTTTACAGGTTTAGTTTCGCACCCCTGAGGACCTACGGACCCACATGTTTAGCGTGATCGTACTCCGCGTGAACACGGCAGTAGTTTTCTCTTTTTCCAGCGGAGGGAATCGAACCCGGGTCTACCGAGTGCAATTCCCGCGCGCTGACCAGTGAGCTACCGCGCCCACCCAGCATCACTACTTGGGGACAGCAGTGCGGACCTGGCCTACCTCTCGGTTTACAGGTTTAGTTTCGCACCCCTGAGGACTTACGGACCCACATGTTTAACGAGATCGTACTGCGCGTGAACACGGCGGCAGTTTTTTCTTTTTCCAGCGGAGGGAATCGAACCCGGGTCTACCGAGTGCAATTTCCGCGCGCTGACCAGTGAGCTACCGCGCCCACCCAGCATCACTACTTGGAGACAACAATGCGGACCTGGCCTACCTCTAGGTTTACAGGTTTAGTTCCGCACCCCTGAGAACTTACGGACCCACATGTTTAGCGTGATCGTACTCCGCGTGAACACGGCGGCAGATTTTTCTTTTTCCAGCGGAGGGAATCGAACCCGGGTCTACCGAGTGCAATTCCCGCGCGCTGACCAGTGAGCTACCGCGCCCACAACCAGCATCACTACTTGGAGACAGTAGTGCGGACCTGGCCTACCTTTCGGTTTACAGGTTTAGTTTCGCACCCTTGAGGACCTACGGACCCACATGTTTAGCATGATCGTACTCCGCGTGAACACGGCAGTAGTTTTCTCTTTTTCCAGCGGAGGGAATCGAACCCTGGTCTACCGAGTGCAATTCCCGCGCGCTGACCAGTGAGCTACCGCGCCCACAACCAACATCACTACTTGGAGACAATAGAACGGACCTGGCCTACCTTTCGGTTTACAGGTTTAGTTTCGCACCCCTGAGGACCTACGGACCCACATGTTTAGCGTGATTGTACTCCGCGTGAACACGGCGGCAGTTTTTTCTTTTTCCAGCGGAGGGAATCGAACCCGGGTCTACCGAGTGCAATTCCCCCGCGCTGACCAGTGAGCTACCGCGCCCACAACCAACATCACTACTTGGAGACAGTAGTGCGAACCTGACCTACCTTTCGGTTTACAGGTTCAGTTTCGCACCCCTGAGGACCTACGGACCCACATGTTTAGCGTGATCGTACTCCGCGTGAACACGGCAGTAGTTTTCTCTTTTTCTAGCGGAGGGAATCGAACCCGGGTCTACCGAGTGCAATTCCCGCGCGCTGACCAGTGAGCTACCGCGCCCACAACCAACATCACTACTTGGAGACAGTAGTGCGGACCTGGCCTACCTTTCGGTTTACAGGTTTAGTTTCGCACCCCTGAAGACCTACGGACCCACATGTTTAGCGTGATCGTACTCCGCGTGAACACGGCAGTAGTTTTTTCTTTTTCCAGCGGAGGGAATCGAACCCGGGTCTACCGAGTGCAATTCCCGCGCGCTGACCAGTGAGCTACCGCGCCCACAACCAACATCACTACTTGGAGGCAGTAGTGCGGACCTGACCTACCTTTCGGTTTACAGGTTTAGTTTCGCACCCCTGAGGACCTACGGACCCACATGTTTAGCGTGATCGTACTCCGCGTGAACACGGCAGTAGTTTTCTCTTTTTCCAGCGGAGGGAATCGAACCCGGGTCTACCGAGTGCAATTCCCGCGCGCTGACCAGTGAGCTACCGCGCCCACCCAGCATCACTACTTGGTGACAACAATGCGGACCTGGCCTACCTCAAGGTTTACAGGTTTAGTTCCGCACCCCTGAGAACTTACGGACCCACATGTTTAGCGTGATCGTACTCCGCGTGAACACGGCGGCAGTTTTTTCTTTCTCCAGCGGAGGGAATCGAACCCGGGTCTACCGAGTGCAATTCCCCCGCGCTGACCAGTGAGTTACCGCGCCCACAACCAACATCACTACTTGGAGACAGTAGTGCGGACCTGACCTACCTTTCGGTTTACAGGTTTAGTTTCGCACCCCTGAGGACCTACGGACCCACATGTTTAGCGTGATCGTACTCCGCGTGAACACGGCAGTAGTTTTCTCTTTTTCTAGCGGAGGGAATCGAACCCGGGTCTACCGAGTGCAATTCCCGCGCGCTGACCAGTGAGCTACCGCGCCCACAACCAACATCACTACTTGGAGACAGTAGTGCGGACCTGGCCTACCTTTCGGTTTACAGGTTTAGTTTCGCACCCCTGAAGACCTACGGACCCACATGTTTAGCGTGATCGTACTCCGCGTGAACACGGCAGTAGTTTTCTCTTTTTCCAGCGGAGGGAATCGAACCCGGGTCTACCGAGTGCAATTCCCGCGCGCTGACCAGTGAGCTACCGCGCCCACAACCAACATCACTACTTGGAGACAATAGAACGGACCTGGCCTACCTTTCGGTTTACAGGTTTAGTTTCGCACCCCTGAAGACCTACGGACCCACATGTTTAGCGTGATCGTACTCCGCGTGAACACGGCAGTAGTTTTCTCTTTTTCCAGCGGAGGGAATCGAACCCGGGTCTACCGAGTGCAATTCCCGCGCGCTGACCAGTGAGCTACCGCGCCCACAACCAACATCACTACTTGGAGACAGTAGAACGGACCTGGCCTACCTTTCGGTTTACAGGTTTAGTTTCGCACCCCTGAGGACCCACATGTTTAGCGTGATCGTACTCCGCGTGAACACGGCAGTAGTTTTCTCTTTTTCCAGCGGAGGGAATCGAACCCGGGTCTACCGAGTGCAATTCCCGCGCGCTGACCAGTGAGCTACCGCGCCCACCCAGCATCACTACTTGGAGACAGTAGTGCGGACCTGACCTACCTTTCGGTTTACAGGTTTAGTTTCGCACCCCTGAGGACCTACGGACCCACATGTTTAGCGTGATCGTACTCCGCGTGAACACGGCAGTAGTTTTCTCTTTTTCCAGCGGAGGGAATCGAACCCGGGTCTACCGAGTGCAATTCCCGCGCGCTGACCAGTGAGCTACCGCGCCCACAACCAACATCACTACTTGGAGACAGTAGTGCGGACCTGGCCTACCTTTCGGTTTACAGGTTTAGTTTCGCACCCCTGAGGACCTACGGACCCACATGTTTAGCGTGATCGTACTCCGCGTGAACACGGCAGTAGTTTTCTCTTTTTCTAGCGGAGGGAATCGAACCCGGGTCTACCGAGTGCAATTCCCGCGCGCTGACCAGTGAGCTACCGCGCCCACAACCAACATCACTACTTGGAGACAGTAGTGCGGACCTGGCCTACCTTTCGGTTTACAGGTTTAGTTTCGCACTCCTGAGGACCTACGTACCCACATGTTTTGCGTGATCGTACTCCGCGTGAACACGGCAGTAGTTTTCTCTTTTTCCAGCGGAGGGAATCGAACCCGGGTCTACCGAGTGCAATTCCCGCGCGCTGACCAGTGAGCTACCGCGCCCACCCAGCATCACTACTTGGAGACAACAATGCGGACCTGGCCTACCTCTAGGTTTACAGGTTTAGTTCCGCACCCCTGAGAACTTACGGACCCACATGTTTAGCGTGATCGTACTCCGCGTGAACACGGCGGCAGTTTTTTCTTTTTCCAGCGGAGGGAATCGAACCCGGGTCTACCGAGTGCAATTCCCGCGCGCTGACCAGTGAGCTACTGCGCCCACAACCAACATCACTACTTGGAGACAGTAGTGCGGACCTGACCTACCTTTCGGTTTACAGGTTTAGTTTCGCACCCCTGAGGACCTACGGACCCACATGTTTAGCGTGATCGTACTCCGCGTGAACACGGCAGTAGTTTTCTCTTTTTCCAGTGGAGGGAATCGAACCCGGGTCTACCGAGTGCAATTCCCGCGCGCTGACAAGTGAGCTACCGCGCCCACCCAGCATCACTACTTGGGGACAGCAGTGCGGACCTGGCCTACCTCTCGGTTTACAGGTTTAGTTTCGCACCCCTGAGGACTTACGGACCCACATGTTTAACGTGATCGTACTGCGCGTGAACACGGCGGCAGATTTTTCTTTTTCCAGCGCAGGGAATCGAACCCGGGTCTACCGAGTGCAATTTCCGCGCGCTGACCAGTGAGCTACCGCGCCCACCCAGCATCACTACTTGGAGACAACAATGCGGACCTGGCCTACCTCTAGGTTTACAGGTTTAGTTCCGCACCCCTGAGAACTTACGGACCCACATGTTTAGCCTGATCGTACTCCGCGTGAACACGGCGGCAGATTTTTCTTTTTCCAGCGGAGGGAATCGAACCCGGGTCTACCGAGTGCAATTCCCGCGCGCTGACCAGTGAGCTACCGCGCCCACCCAGCATCACTACTTGGGGACAGCAGTGCGGACCTGGCCTACCTCTCGGTTTACAGGTTTAGTTTCGAACCCCTGAGGACTTACGGACCCACATGTTTAACGTGATCGTACTGCGCGTGAACACGGCGGCAGATTTTTCTTTTTCCAGCGGAGGGAATCGAACCCGGGTCTACCGAGTGCAATTCCCGCGCGCTGACCAGTGAGCTACCGCGCCCACAACCAGCATCACTACTTGGAGACAGTAGTGCGGACCTGGCCTACCTTTCGGTTTACAGGTTTAGTTTCGCACCCCTGAGGACTTACGGACCCACATGTTTAGCGTGATCGTACTCCGCGTGAACACGGCAGTAGTTTTCTCTTTTTACAGCGGAGGGAATCGGACCCGGGTCTACCGAGTGCAATTCCCGCGCGCTGACCAGTGAGCTACCGCGCCCACCCATCATCACTACTTGGTGACAACAATGCGGACCTGGCCTACCTCTAGGTTTACAGGTTTAGTTCCGCACCCCTGAGAACTTACGGACCCACATGTTTAGCGTGATTGTACTCCGCGTGAACACGGCGGCAGTTTTTTCTTTTTCCAGCGGAGGGAATCGAACCCGGGTCTACCGAGTGCAATTCCCCCGCGCTGACCAGTGAGCTACCGCGCCCACAACCAACATCACTACTTGGAGACAGTAGTGCGAACCTGACCTACCTTTCGGTTTACAGGTTCAGTTTCGCACCCCTGAGGACCTACGGACCCACATGTTTAGCGTGATCGTACTCCGCGTGAACACGGCAGTAGTTTTCTCTTTTTCTAGCGGAGGGAATCGAACCCGGGTCTACCGAGTGCAATTCCCGCGCGCTGACCAGTGAGCTACCGCGCCCACAACCAACATCACTACTTGGAGACAGTAGTGCGGACCTGGCCTACCTTTCGGTTTACAGGTTTAGTTTCGCACCCCTGAAGACCTACGGACCCACATGTTTAGCGTGATCGTACTCCGCGTGAACACGGCAGTAGTTTTTTCTTTTTCCAGCGGAGGGAATCGAACCCGGGTCTACCGAGTGCAATTCCCGCGCGCTGACCAGTGAGCTACCGCGCCCACAACCAACATCACTACTTGGAGACAGTAGTGCGGACCTGACCTACCTTTCGGTTTACAGGTTTAGTTTCGCACCCCTGAGGACCTACGGACCCACATGTTTAGCGTGATCGTACTCCGCGTGAACACGGCAGTAGTTTTCTCTTTTTCCAGCGGAGGGAATCGAACCCGGGTCTACCGAGTGCAATTCCCGCGCGCTGACCAGTGAGCTACCGCGCCCACCCAGCATCACTACTTGGTGACAACAATGCGGACCTGGCCTACCTCTAGGTTTACAGGTTTAGTTCCGCACCCCTGAGAACTTACGGACCCACATGTTTAGCGTGATCGTACTCCGCGTGAACACGGCGGCAGTTTTTTCTTTCTCCAGCGGAGGGAATCGAACCCGGGTCTACCGAGTGCAATTCCCCCGCGCTGACCAGTGAGTTACCGCGCCCACAACCAACATCACTACTTGGAGACAGTAGTGCGGACCTGACCTACCTTTCGGTTTACAGGTTTAGTTTCGCACCCCTGAGGACCTACGGACCCACATGTTTAGCGTGATCGTACTCCGCGTGAACACGGCAGTAGTTTTCTCTTTTTCTAGCGGAGGGAATCGAACCCGGGTCTACCGAGTGCAATTCCCGCGCGCTGACCAGTGAGCTACCGCGCCCACAACCAACATCACTACTTGGAGACAGTAGTGCGGACCTGGCCTACCTTTCGGTTTACAGGTTTAGTTTCGCACCCCTGAAGACCTACGGACCCACATGTTTAGCGTGATCGTACTCCGCGTGAACACGGCAGTAGTTTTCTCTTTTTCCAGCGGAGGGAATCGAACCCGGGTCTACCGAGTGCAATTCCCGCGCGCTGACCAGTGAGCTACCGCGCCCACAACCAACATCACTACTTGGAGACAATAGAACGGACCTGGCCTACCTTTCGGTTTACAGGTTTAGTTTCGCACCCCTGAGGACCTACGGACCCACATGTTTAGCGTGATCGTACTCTGCGTGAACACGGCAGTAGTTTTCTCTTTTTCCAGCGGAGGGAATCGAACCCGGGTCTACCGAGTGCAATTCCCGAGCGCTGACCAGTGAGCTACCGCGCCCACAACCAACATCACTACTTGGAGACAGTAGTGCGGACCTGACCTACCTTTCGGTTTACAGGTTTAGTTTCGCACCCCTGAGGACCTACGGACCCACATGTTTAGCGTGATCGTACTCCGCGTGAACACGGCAGTAGTTTTCTCTTTTTCCAGCGGAGGGAATCGAACCCGGGTCTACCGAGTGCAATTCCCGCGCGCTGACCAGTGAGCTACCGCGCCCACCCAGCATCACTACTTGGGGACAGCAGTGCGGACCTGGCCTACCTCTCGGTTTACAGGTTTAGTTTCGCACCCCTGAGGACTTACGGACCCACATGTTTAACGAGATCGTACTGCGCGTGAACACGGCGGCAGTTTTTTCTTTTTCCAGCGGAGGGAATCGAACCCGGGTCTACCGAGTGCAATTTCCGCGCGCTGACCAGTGAGCTACCGCGCCCACCCAGCATCACTACTTGGAGACAACAATGCGGACCTGGCCTACCTCTAGGTTTACAGGTTTAGTTCCGCACCCCTGAGAACTTACGGACCCACATGTTTAGCGTGATCGTACTCCGCGTGAACACGGCGGCAGATTTTTCTTTTTCCAGCGGAGGGAATCGAACCCGGGTCTACCGAGTGCAATTCCCGCGCGCTGACCAGTGAGCTACCGCGCCCACAACCAGCATCACTACTTGGAGACAGTAGTGCGGACCTGGCCTACCTTTCGGTTTACAGGTTTAGTTTCGCACCCTTGAGGACCTACGGACCCACATGTTTAGCATGATCGTACTCCGCGTGAACACGGCAGTAGTTTTCTCTTTTTCCAGCGGAGGGAATCGAACCCTGGTCTACCGAGTGCAATTCCCGCGCGCTGACCAGTGAGCTACCGCGCCCACAACCAACATCACTACTTGGAGACAATAGAACGGACCTGGCCTACCTTTCGGTTTACAGGTTTAGTTTCGCACCCCTGAGGACCTACGGACCCACATGTTTAGCGTGATTGTACTCCGCGTGAACACGGCGGCAGTTTTTTCTTTTTCCAGCGGAGGGAATCGAACCCGGGTCTACCGAGTGCAATTCCCCCGCGCTGACCAGTGAGCTACCGCGCCCACAACCAACATCACTACTTGGAGACAGTAGTGCGAACCTGACCTACCTTTCGGTTTACAGGTTCAGTTTCGCACCCCTGAGGACCTACGGACCCACATGTTTAGCGTGATCGTACTCCGCGTGAACACGGCAGTAGTTTTCTCTTTTTCTAGCGGAGGGAATCGAACCCGGGTCTACCGAGTGCAATTCCCGCGCGCTGACCAGTGAGCTACCGCGCCCACAACCAACATCACTACTTGGAGACAGTAGTGCGGACCTGGCCTACCTTTCGGTTTACAGGTTTAGTTTCGCACCCCTGAAGACCTACGGACCCACATGTTTAGCGTGATCGTACTCCGCGTGAACACGGCAGTAGTTTTTTCTTTTTCCAGCGGAGGGAATCGAACCCGGGTCTACCGAGTGCAATTCCCGCGCGCTGACCAGTGAGCTACCGCGCCCACAACCAACATCACTACTTGGAGACAGTAGTGCGGACCTGACCTACCTTTCGGTTTACAGGTTTAGTTTCGCACCCCTGAGGACCTACGGACCCACATGTTTAGCGTGATCGTACTCCGCGTGAACACGGCAGTAGTTTTCTCTTTTTCCAGCGGAGGGAATCGAACCCGGGTCTACCGAGTGCAATTCCCGCGCGCTGACCAGTGAGCTACCGCGCCCACCCAGCATCACTACTTGGTGACAACAATGCGGACCTGGCCTACCTCTAGGTTTACAGGTTTAGTTCCGCACCCCTGAGAACTTACGGACCCACATGTTTAGCGTGATCGTACTCCGCGTGAACACGGCGGCAGTTTTTTCTTTCTCCAGCGGAGGGAATCGAACCCGGGTCTACCGAGTGCAATTCCCCCGCGCTGACCAGTGAGTTACCGCGCCCACAACCAACATCACTACTTGGAGACAGTAGTGCGGACCTGACCTACCTTTCGGTTTACAGGTTTAGTTTCGCACCCCTGAGGACCTACGGACCCACATGTTTAGCGTGATCGTACTCCGCGTGAACACGGCAGTAGTTTTCTCTTTTTCTAGCGGAGGGAATCGAACCCGGGTCTACCGAGTGCAATTCCCGCGCGCTGACCAGTGAGCTACCGCGCCCACAACCAACATCACTACTTGGAGACAGTAGTGCGGACCTGGCCTACCTTTCGGTTTACAGGTTTAGTTTCGCACCCCTGAAGACCTACGGACCCACATGTTTAGCGTGATCGTACTCCGCGTGAACACGGCAGTAGTTTTCTCTTTTTCCAGCGGAGGGAATCGAACCCGGGTCTACCGAGTGCAATTCCCGCGCGCTGACCAGTGAGCTACCGCGCCCACAACCAACATCACTACTTGGAGACAATAGAACGGACCTGGCCTACCTTTCGGTTTACAGGTTTAGTTTCGCACCCCTGAGGACCTACGGACCCACATGTTTAGCGTGATCGTACTCTGCGTGAACACGGCAGTAGTTTTCTCTTTTTCCAGCGGAGGGAATCGAACCCGGGTCTACCGAGTGCAATTCCCGAGCGCTGACCAGTGAGCTACCGCGCCCACAACCAACATCACTACTTGGAGACAGTAGTGCGGACCTGACCTACCTTTCGGTTTACAGGTTTAGTTTCGCACCCCTGAGGACCTACGGACCCACATGTTTAGCGTGATCGTACTCCGCGTGAACACGGCAGTAGTTTTCTCTTTTTCCAGCGGAGGGAATCGAACCCGGGTCTACCGAGTGCAATTCCCGCGCGCTGACCAGTGAGCTACCGCGCCCACCCAGCATCACTACTTGGGGACAGCAGTGCGGACCTGGCCTACCTCTCGGTTTACAGGTTTAGTTTCGCACCCCTGAGGACTTACGGACCCACATGTTTAGCGTGATCGTACTCCGCGTGAACACGGCAGTAGTTTTCTCTTTTTACAGCGGAGGGAATCGAACCCGGGTCTACCGAGTGCAATTCCCGCGCGCTGACCAGTGAGCTACCACGCCCACCCAGCATCACTACTTGGTGACAACAATGCGGACCTGGCCTACCTCTAGGTTTACAGGTTTAGTTCCGCACCCCTGAGAACTTACGGACCCACATGTTTAGCGTGATCGTACTCCGCGTGAACACGGCGGCAGTTTTTTCTTTTTCCAGCGGAGGGAATCGAACCCGGGTCTACCGAGTGCAATTCCCGCGCGCTGACCAGTGAGCTACCGCGCCCACAACCAACATCACTACTTGGAGACAGTAGTGCGGACCTGACCTACCTTTCGGTTTACAGGTTTAGTTTCGCACCCCTGAGGACCTACGGACCCACATGTTTAGCGTGATCGTACTCCGCGTGAACACGGCGGCAGTTTTTTCTTTCTCCAGCGGAGGGAATCGAACCCGGGTCTACCGAGTGCAATTCCCCCGCGCTGACCAGTGAGTTACCGCGCCCACAACCAACATCACTACTTGGAGACAGTAGTGCGGACCTGACCTACCTTTCGGTTTACAGGTTTAGTTTCGCACCCCTGAGGACCTACGGACCCACATGTTTAGCGTGATCGTACTCCGCGTGAACACGGCAGTAGTTTTCTCTTTTTCTAGCGGAGGGAATCGAACCCGGGTCTACCGAGTGCAATTCCCGCGCGCTGACCAGTGAGCTACCGCGCCCACCCATCATCACTACTTGGTGACAACAATGCGGACCTGGCCTACCTCTAGGTTTACAGGTTTAGTTCCGCACCCCTGAGAACTTACGGACCCACATGTTTAGCGTGATCGTACTCCGCGTGAACACGGCGGCAGTTTTTTCTTTTTCCAGCGGAGGGAATCGAACCCGGGTCTACCGAGTGCAATTCCCCCGCGCTGACCAGTGAGCTACCGCGCCCACAACCAACATCACTACTTGGAGACAGTAGTGCGAACCTGACCTACCTTTCGGTTTACAGGTTCAGTTTCGCACCCCTGAGGACCTACGGACCCACATGTTTAGCGTGATCGTACTCCGCGTGAACACGGCAGTAGTTTTCTCTTTTTCTAGCGGAGGGAATCGAACCCGGGTCTACCGAGTGCAATTCCCGCGCGCTGACCAGTGAGCTACCGCGCCCACAACCAACATCACTACTTGGAGACAGTAGTGCGGACCTGGCCTACCTTTCGGTGTACAGGTTTAGTTTCGCACCCCTGAAGACCTACGGACCCACATGTTTAGCGTGATCGTACTCCGCGTGAACACGGCAGTAGTTTTCTCTTTTTCCAGCGGAGGGAATCGAACCCGGGTCTACCGAGTGCAATTCCCGCGCGCTGACCAGTGAGCTACCGCGCCCACAACCAACATCACTACTTGGAGACAGTAGAACGGACCTGGCCTACCTTTCGGTTTACAGGTTTAGTTTCGCACCCCTGAGGACCTACGGACCCACATGTTTAGCGTGATCGTACTCTGCGTGAACACGGCAGTAGTTTTCTCTTTTTCCAGCGGAGGGAATCGAACCCGGGTCTACCGAGTGCAATTCCCGCGCGCTGACCAGTGAGCTACCGCGCCCACAACCAACATCACTACTTGGAGACAGTAGTGCGGACCTGGCCTACCTCTAGGTTTACAGGTTTAGTTCCGCACCCCTGAGAACTTACGGACCCACATGTTTAGCGTGATCGTACTCCGCGTGAACACGGCAGTAGTTTTCTCTTTTTCCAGCGGAGGGAATCGAACCCGGGTCTACCGAGTGCAATTCCCGCGCGCTGACCAGTGAGCTACCGCGCCCACCCAGCATCACTACTTGGTGACAACAATGCGGACCTGGCCTACCTCTAGGTTTACAGGTTTAGTTCCGCACCCCTGAGAACTTACGGACCCACATGTTTAGCGTGATCGTACTCCGCGTGAACACGGCGGCAGTTTTTTCTTTCTCCAGCGGAGGGAATCGAACCCGGGTCTACCGAGTGCAATTCCCCCGCGCTGACCAGTGAGTTACCGCGCCCACAACCAACATCACTACTTGGAGACAGTAGTGCGGACCTGACCTACCTTTCGGTTTACAGGTTTAGTTTCGCACCCCTGAGGACCTACGGACCCACATGTTTAGCGTGATCGTACTCCGCGTGAACACGGCAGTAGTTTTCTCTTTTTCTAGCGGAGGGAATCGAACCCGGGTCTACCGAGTGCAATTCCCGCGCGCTGACCAGTGAGCTACCGCGCCCACAACCAACATCACTACTTGGAGACAGTAGTGCGGACCTGGCCTACCTTTCGGTTTACAGGTTTAGTTTCGCACCCCTGAAGACCTACGGACCCACATGTTTAGCGTGATCGTACTCCGCGTGAACACGGCAGTAGTTTTCTCTTTTTCCAGCGGAGGGAATCGAACCCGGGTCTACCGAGTGCAATTCCCGCGCGCTGACCAGTGAGCTACCGCGCCCACAACCAACATCACTACTTGGAGACAATAGAACGGACCTGGCCTACCTTTCGGTTTACAGGTTTAGTTTCGCACCCCTGAGGACCTACGGACCCACATGTTTAGCGTGATCGTACTCTGCGTGAACACGGCAGTAGTTTTCTCTTTTTCCAGCGGAGGGAATCGAACCCGGGTCTACCGAGTGCAATTCCCGCGCGCTGACCAGTGAGCTACCGCGCCCACAACCAACATCACTACTTGGAGACAGTAGTGCGGACCTGGCCTACCTTTCGGTTTACAGGTTTAGTTTCGCACCCCTGAGGACCTACGGGCCCACATGTTTAGCGTGATCGTACTCCGCGTGAACACGGCAGTAGTTTTCTCTTTTTCCAGCGGAGGGAATCGAACCCGGGTCTACCGAGTGCAATTCCCGCGCGCTGACCAGTGAGCTACCGCGCCCACCCAGCATCACTACTTGGAGACAGTAGTGCGGACCTGACCTACCTTTCGGTTTACAGGTTTAGTTTCGCACCCCTGAGGACCTACGGACCCACATGTTTAGCGTGATCGTACTCCGCGTGAACACGGCAGTAGTTTTCTCTTTTTCCAGCGGAGGGAATCGAACCCGGGTCTACCGAGTGCAATTCCCGCGCGCTGACCAGTGAGCTACCGCGCCCACAACCAACATCACTACTTGGAGACAGTAGTGCGGACCTGGCCTACCTTTCGGTTTACAGGTTTAGTTTCGCACCCCTGAGGACCTACGGACCCACATGTTTAGCGTGATCGTACTCCGCGTGAACACGGCAGTAGTTTTCTCTTTTTCCAGCGGAGGGAATCGAACCCGGGTCTACCGAGTGCAATTCCCGCGCGCTGACCAGTGAGCTACCGCGCCCACAACCAACATCACTACTTGGAGACAGTAGTGCGGACCTGGCCTACCTTTCGGTTTACAGGTTTAGTTTCGCACCCCTGAGGACCTACGAACCCACATGTTTAGCGTGATCGTACTCCGCGTGAACACGGCAGTAGTTTTCTCTTTTTCCAGCGGAGGGAATCGAACCCGGGTCTACCGAGTGCAATTCCCGCGCGCTGACCAGTGAGCTACCGCGCCCACAACCAACATCACTACTTGGAGACAGTAGTGCGGACCTGGCCTACCTTTCGGTTTACAGGTTTAGTTTCGCACTCCTGAGGACCTACGTACCCACATGTTTAGCGTGATCGTACTCCGCGTGAACACGGCGGCAGTTTTTTCTTTTTCCAGCGGAGGGAATCGAACCCGGGTCTACCGAGTGCAATTCCCGCGCGCTGACCAGTGAGCTACCGCGCCCACAACCAACATCACTACTTGGAGACAGTAGTGCGGACCTGACCTACCTTTCGGTTTACAGGTTTAGTTTCGCACCCCTGAGGACCTACGGACCCACATGTTTAGCGTGATCGTACTCCGCGTGAACACGGCAGTAGTTTTCTCTTTTTCCAGCGGAGGGAATCGAACCCGGGTCTACCGAGTGCAATTCCCGCGCGCTGACCAGTGAGCTACCGCGCCCACCCAGCATCACTACTTGGAGACAACAATGCGGACCTGGCCTACCTCTAGGTTTACAGGTTTAGTTCCGCACCCCTGAGAACTTACGGACCCACATGTTTAGCGTGATCGTACTCCGCGTGAACACGGCGGCAGTTTTTTCTTTTTCCAGCGGAGGGAATCGAACCCGGGTCTACCGAGTGCAATTCCCGCGCGCTGACCAGTGAGCTTCCGCGCCCACAACCAACATCACTACTTGGAGACAGTAGTGCGGACCTGACCTACCTTTCGGTTTACAGGTTTAGTTTCGCACCCCTGAGGACCTACGGACCCACATGTTTAGCGTGATCGTACTCCGCGTGAACACGGCAGTAGTTTTCTCTTTTTCCAGCGGAGGGAATCGAACCCGGGTCTACCGAGTGCAATTCCCGCGCGCTGACCAGTGAGCTACCGCGCCCACAACCAACATCACTACTTGGAGACAGTAGTGCGGACCTGGCCTACCTTTCGGTTTACAGGTTTAGTTTCGCACCCCTGAAGACCTACGGACCCACATGTTTAGCGTGATCGTACTCCGCGTGAACACGGCAGTAGTTTTCTCTTTTTCCAGCGGAGGGAATCGAACCCGGGTCTACCGAGTGCAATTCCCGCGCGCAGACCAGTGAGCTACCGCACCCACCCAGCATCACTACTTGTATATATATTAAAATAAAAATTTGTAATATCATTTCTTTTTTCAGAACCTATTTCTATTAGCAGCAGCAGTGTATTTTGTCACCGCAGATCAATATGTCCAGCCTGGTTACACGCATGGTGGTTTTCCAAACTTCATGAGCAGTTTTTTTAAATCTGGCCGTGTGAAGTGGGAGGAAAAGATGAAAGCGGAACGCGAAAAATACATGGCCATATATATGGAAGACTGCAGACAATCACCTAATTGTTACAAGGTAAATTTAAATCATACATAATAAAAGAAAATGTTTGTGTGTCTATATGTATGTTATTTATAGCGGAAAATCGAATCATCGGACAGAGATACTTCAGTTACAGAGTTGCTACAGATGTACTTCAGCTCTCCATACGATGCACCTCGGCGATATTTTCTTTACTTCGAATTAGTTTAAGAGTTATGAACGTTTAAAGGCGAAAAAAGGGTATTTTCCGCCTTATCGTCACATCGTATTATTCATTGACGCTACAAACGATATTCGAGAGCAGATGTTTTGATTAAATAGCAGACATTTTATCTCCATGGAAAAACAACTGTTTTCAAACTAAGTGAACTTTGCTAAGTTTAAAGATTTATTTCTAATTATTAAATTTGGTATTATATTATCATTATGAGTATTGTGTTGAATTTTAACTGAAATTCGTTGTAAACTCGTTGAGAATTTTTTTTTTAATTTTGCTTTTTGGGTAAAGAATTTCCTTTTCTCGTTTGCGACTTCAAGTATTTTCATTTATTTGTGTTTAAAAAAATAGCATATAAAGCATACAAGATAATTTTGTGGAGTTCTACCAAAGATCGGCGGTCCATCGCTTATTTAGGGCGTATCAAATGAGCTTATATGGGCGTATTACGCCCGCTTTGTACAATTGACATGGTTATGCATGTAAAAAAAAAGAACATGGGAATAATTTTAGTTCAAAACAAGCGAGTTGTAAATTGAGTGGTGTTATCTGAAACTGTATTATTATAGTAGCGGGAGCTTAATTAGAATCCAGGCAACGGCGGGTAACTAGTTCTAGTGTAAGAAAACACCCTACTCGGTAAATTACAGCGTGTTACTAACGGCATTATGTAAACCATGTCATTAACGAAATCTCCGTTCCAACCGCTGCAAAAGAATGCCAATGAAAAAATTCTTTGTTTGGAAAACATTATAAAGAACAAGAAAGATCAATCATGCTTAAAGCATTGATTATGAAACAGTTTCCAACTTCAATGCAATTTTATTTAAACATGTCTAAAATGCAATACAGTCCTCGATAATATTTTAAAACTTATCGCAATACTACATTAATTTATTATATTTGAAACCTTAAACCTTCATCGAAAAAAATTAACTTCATTCAAATGACGGCATTAAAGTATAAATTGCCTGGTTTAAATATCTCTAAAATGTGATACATTCCTCGGTAATAATTTTAGAATTATCATAATACTACGATAATTTATTATATTTGAAAACTTCATCGAAAACAATTGAAATTCATTCAAATGACGTCATAAAAAAATAACACGCCTGGTTCTCTCTATAAAAGCAACATTTCATTCATAAATAATTCCCCCATTCATGTCATTCATCACAATACTATAATAATTTATTTTATTTAAAAATTAAGACCATTGAGCTACAAGTAAGTAATCTCTATGCGTAAAACTTCATCGAAAATTATCGTCCTTCTCTTTCTAAAATCAATGAATATTTCATTCATATCAGCTAAGCAGACTCCATGGACTAAATTATTTTGTGTTAAAGAATTACAGCGATTCTAATACAACTCATTCTATATATTTTGCTGTTTACATTTTACATAGGTGAAAAATAGGCTTAATAGTAGAAATAATCATATTTGGATGAGCATTTAAACTGAAATATATTGTCATTGCGTTGTTTTAGTATGTAGATGCACAGAATTTAGGCAAAAATAAAGTAGTTTTAAGACTGATACAACACTCAATATGAATTAAAAAGAACTTTAAAAATCACGATTTTGACACAAGATGGATGCCAGACCAACGGCCGTACCGTGCTGAAAACACCGGTTCTCGTTAGATCACCGAAGTCAAGCAGCATCGGGCGCGGTTAGTACTTGGTGGGTGACCACCTCGGAACGCCGCGTGCTGTTGGCCATCTCGGGTGCGGTATCCCCGTGGTTTGCGCGCTAGATTTGCACGCTGCCACAAATTCCGCCGTGTTCATGCGGAGTACGATCACGTTAAACATGTGGGTCCGTAAGTCCTTCCGAGAGGTTGGTGGTAGGGGAAGGAGGGTACGGTCCCTGTGGATGCCTCCCCCACTGGGTTCCGGTCTAAATTGGGTGGCACTTCCCGGCCGTCCATACAGTTACCTTACACCTTTCTGGTAGGTCGGACGGTCTGGGTCTCAACAACAACAAGATGGATGCCATATATCATTTTGAAGTGGGTCATGTGATCGTTTCATATCATGGATGCGTGATCGCTTCATATAAGAGGTGTTATTATTATTTTAATTTTTATTTAAAAAACTACTGAATATATTTCGCTGAATTTTTTTTTATATATTTTATGGAACAATTTGAATATTGCCTAAAATTTTCGAAGCAATTTGTGAATTTTAAATCCGCTTAAAAAATGCTTGAAAAATTAGGTCCCATAGGGCTCAATGTATTCCATTTTTTCAACCCGGGTTCAATCCAAAACTAATTGTGTGATATTATTCATTTATATTCCCATAGGTCCTATAGACCGTCTGAACAACATACTAAAATTTCATTTTGATTAAGTCATTTTTACGGCAGTTACCGTGCTAACGGACAGACAGACAGACAGACAGAATGAACAAAGTCATAAACACTTTTCAACTTTGTTGTAAAGTGTTAATAAAAAATCTGATGTGGGCAGCACAGAAATTTAACTAAAAACTCAAATATATAACTCAGCTTAATATATTTTAATTTCTTTATTTCTATTCAAAAATCTGTGTTTTATTGCGTGAATTTTATTGCGTGTTTTTATTGCTGTGTTTTATTGCGTGAGGCAGAATTTTGTAATTGTTGTGGTACAGAGCGTTGTTAACAATCAAAAAAGTCAAAAGATATCACAAACATGCCAACTGGACATGTTTTTGAAGGGACGAATTATTGGAATGCTGGAATCCGGTCGATCCCGAACCGAAGCGTCTCGAATTCTGAATGTGCCTCAGTGTGTGATCTCCAGACTGTGGCAGAGGTTCCAAACCACTGGAGATGTTACCCGACGACTAGTACCAGGTCGGCCAAGGGTAACAACCGCTCGGCCAGACCGATATTTGGTAACTGCGCGACGTCAGAGGAGCCGTTCTGACAGACAACTGGGTTCAGCCCTTACAGCCGCCATGGGAATCACTGTTTCGAGACAACCTGTTTACAGGAGACTCAGACACGTTGGTCTCTATGCCAGACGACCAGCACTTTGCATCCCCCTGACGTCTGCACAGAAACACTCGCGTTTACAGTGGAGTTTGTAACATTGCAGTGGAGTGGACAACAGTGGGGCAATGTCATGCTCAGTGACAAGTTCAGGTATAGCCTGCAAACTGATTCTCGTCGTACCACGATCTAGAGAACGTAGAACGCGTTTTCACCCGGGAAACATTACGGAAAGACATCGTTTTCCGTTTGGGGGAGTCATGGTCTGGGCACAAGCATCATTATGGACGGCCGCATAGACCTCCACATCTTTGACACGGGGTCGGTTACCGGTCAAAGATACAGAGACGAAGTCCTTGAGCCTACCGTTCGATTGTTTTGAGGTGCTGTTGGTCCTGATTTCATATTCCTAGAGGATAACGCGACTCCTCACCGTGCGGCCTTGGTCGACGAGTTCCTTCAAACTGAAGATATCCAGCACATGCAGTGGCCTGCCAACTCTCCTGATCTGAATCCAATAGAGCATGTGTGGGATATGCTTGGGAGATATCTTGCAGCCCTCCGCTACCCACCAAGCTCCGTTCCGGGATTGAAAACTGCTCTCCGTGAGGCTTAGAACTCTTTAAGCTCACAACTCATCCAAACACTCATCGAAAGTATGGGAAATCGTTGTGCAGCATGCGTGACTATCCGAGGTTCTCACACACCGTATTAAACAGCAGCATCGCATTATTTTAATCATTTTGTTTCACTAAGGTTGACACTCGTATTGTGACCCTTTTTCTTTCAACCCTTTTCTTAGGATAATAAAAGTCGTTATTATGCCTGTTTTGTATTGTTTTCTTCTTCTATAACACTATTACACCCGCACCGCGTTTCCTTCCATTCCGATGAAGATTTCTTGAAATTTTCACATAAACAGCAACTATGCTTAACTTTTGGACATGAATATACCTATAAAAATTTAAATTATGATCTTCCTATTTTTAACATCCTAAATTTTAACGCTTATAATACCTTTCTTCAAAAAGATCGAAGCGAGGAAATTATAACAATAAAAAGTGTCAAAATCTGAACATAAAAGCAAAAATTACTGAGCTGGAAAAACTTTGCATTTTCTTATAACATAAACACTATAAAAACCTGGGTGTTCAATATCAAAAAACAACTTTTAAATCAAATAGATAATACTATCTTAAAGTCATTTAATCATGATGAGCATTTTTTACAGCTATTATGTGATCTTATTATAACAAGAGCTTATTTTATAAACCTCCATATGTTCATTCAACCCCTTTTTACCTCTAATTATCTTCAAAATAAAAAGTATAATACTTATTGTGTAATTAAATACAAAAATTCGCTTTATAATAATATAAATTTTAATTATTTATTTCAGCAGTATAAACATTGTTTTCATATTCCTAGTACTCAAATTTTCAAAACATTTAAATATAATACCCCTTTAGGTGGACAAATATTCAAATACAATGATACATCCAAATCTCTATTAAATCAAAATACTAATCCCAATTTTCCTTGTATTTGCAACCAGCCAAATTATTCTGAATTTATAGACGCAATCATAAACACATAATTACTACTGATCTCAATGTTGTTCAAAATTCTGTACTTAAGAATCTTATGCTTTATGGCACCAAATTTCGGATCCAAAATGCATTAAATCATTGTCTTTTAATTAAACAACTAAATAGTGATCTAGAAAAATTCATATACAAAATTGCTTGTAGTAAAAACTATCCCACTGAAGCTTTCGATATGTGGAAGGTTAACATTCTGGCAGAGGTCAAACATCTCATAGGTAACTTGCCTACAACTAAACCTACAATTAACTTTGCAAACTCAAAACAGGCAATAAATGAACTAAAATTACAATTTGTCATCACATGACGTGGGTATAGCTGACAACAATTACGCCATCATTTGCAAAAATTATTATGTACAAATTTTAAACGACTTTCTAAATCGCAATAATGTATTTAAAAGCATCGACTCTTCAGCAACAACTATATTTAAGAAAATTATTGCATTTCATTAATTATTAAAATTACCTTGCAAAAACCTAAGATTTCTTTATATTATGATCCCAAAATTTCATGAAAACCCTATCGCTTTTAGATCTGTAACTATTAGACATAAATCATATGGAACAGTTGCTAGTAAATCTTTATTGGTCATTCTTAATAAAACTACTTCTAATATAATTGATAATTCATCTTATCATATTATTAACAGTTATCAATTAATTCAAAAGTTAGACACTATTAATAATTTGAGAGTTCAAACTTATGATTTTAAGGACATATTTAACAATATTGACATAAAATATCTATATAAAGTAATTTGGGATTTAATTAAATCTTTCTATAATAGACAACATTTTGAAATTGATCCATTTTGGTGCACTACCTTCTCAAGTGTATTCTTTTTAATAATTACTTGATGCAAGGCAATAATATTTATATGCAAATTAAGGGTGTTCCTCAGGGTGGTTCTGTTAGTTCAGCTCTATCAAATCTATATCTTCACTTCTACGAGTCAAATTTTATAAACTCTACATATCCTTTCTACCGATATATTGATAATATCATTCTTATTAAGACAGCTCCCTCATCAACTGATATAGATTTCGATTTTTATCCCCCAAGTTTATCACTTATACCAAATAAAAGCAACTTCGCATCAAGTATTAACTTTTTAGATTTAACTCTCTTTATGACGATTTTTCATTTTTATCAAATATTTTTGACAAAAGGAAAAGTTTTCCATTTAAATTTCACAAGATATTCAATTTTAACTCCTGTATGAGTAAACAGGTATACAAAAGTATTTTAATGAATCAATTTCATAGGATATTTAGGTTATATGAAAATACACAATTTAGTAACCATCTAGCAGATTTATTACAATACTGTAAGGCTGAATCTTATCCGGATAATTTTGTTAATTATCACTATAGAAATTTTAAAGTTATAATCTGTCAATTATCGTTTTTGTCATATTTGCAATTACTATTATATACATCTTATTAAAATTTTTAAAATATTCTTGGAGATTTTATTAATCTTTGTGATAAGTTTTAGATACATATTATTTAACAATAATTATTCATTAAATAATCTATTATATATACTAATTGCTAAGTGTCCGTCTGTCTGTCCGTCACGCTTTTTTTAGGCACTTCCCAAATAATAGAGACTTGCAATTTGGTACACGACTCGATAGTTCGATAAAAACCCCTGGAAAAATCGAATTTTTCGAAAACGTTCTCTAGAAGGGGTGCTCCACACCAAAACGTTCGAAAAGTGAAATTATAGGAAAGCATGATTTGCGATAAGATAGGGACTTCAAATTCGGTATATGGGTAAACAGTTCGAAAGGAAGAAAGTGTGCAATTTCTTCACAGAAAAAAGTTCGAAAGGAGAAATAATAAAATAGGGATACCTCGGGATGAGATAGACTTTAATGTGGTGTACGGATAGATAACTCGAAAGGAAGAAATGCGCAAATTAAGTTTACCAATATTTTCTTCTTTAGGGGGTTCTGCACACCAAAATATTCGATTTGTCGAATAAATGTGAAACGCGAATTATTAAAAAATTTACATTATTCAGGGGTTACTTACTGCGAGACCGTTGATTTTCAACGGGTATTCGGCTAGTTTAATTATATTTTTCTTCATATCTTTAATTCTTGGAGTTGTTATTTATTTATTTGTATATCAATTGTCAATTGAGTAACAATCTTCTTCAAGAGTATTTCCGAAAATTCTCATCAGATGGCGCTATCTAAAATTCTACTGAGATATTTTCTTGCTTTAGTTCACTGCTATATTCGGCGTCAAGAATAAAGGTGATCATATGTATGAATTTTCATTTCTTTTTACATCCTTGTTAATTGATATATCTGGTATTTGTACTGTCATCCTCTTCTTTCCATTTGTCTCTTATTATTTCCATTATTATTTCTGTGCATTGTTGTGCGAAACATATTTAGAACTTTTGTGGATGTGAAGATCCGTGATAAGCTGCATCTACAGAGGTTCTGTACAATTTCATATATTCAATTTGCATCTTTTCTTCAAAAAAATTTTTATCATTTTAATATTTTGAATTTTCAACTTTGGCCATTCCTTTGACGCACGTGCTTAATTTGTATGTATCACTCTTGTATACTATTAATTTATTCCCATGTTTTATTAATTATATCACCTTCAGTTTAAAATTAAGATCAATTTAAATTCTTTGGTATCATTGGTCTCCTTTTGTTAGATATTTTATTTCAAATCCTCTTTTATGGATATTATTTTATTTTGCCTTCTTAATGTTATTGAACTAGATTATGCCATTATTCATGTTCTAAATATTAGCTTTAATATATATATATATATATATATATATATATATATATAATAAAGCTAATATATATATATATATATATATATATATATATATACTATATATATATATTGATATTTATAAGCGAACACTATGCATAAATTACCGTAAGTACAAAAAACCCATCTCTAGCACATCCGTTACAAATAGGTGTTAACCTAAGTAACTATAGACCAAGACAAATAGGATAGAAATAGTAGGTAACTTATCGCTATAATGGAAAAAAGGGGGATGAGAGGAATAATTAATGGAATGATAAAATACAATCAAAAAGGACAAGACTATAAATATATTCAAAAATCATTAATAAATATATAATTAATATATATAAAAAATGAAAGAGCAAACATGGCAAAAAAGAGAAAAGTAATAACAATTAACTTAAATAAAAAGATCAAGACAAGGAGAATAAATTGAAACTAATAAATGGTGACAAGACCATGCTATTAGACTGTAAGCATACAGAATAAAAACTAGTGGTTAATTTGGAATTACACACTCATCAGGACGGGGCGCGGTAGCCCATTGGTTAGCGCGCTGGAGTTGCACTCGGTAGACCCGGGTTCGATTCCAGCCACTGCCAAAACTGCCGCCGTGTTCATGCGGAGTACGATCACGTTAAACATGTGGGTCCGAAAGTCCTTCCGAGAGGTTGGTGGTAGGGGAAGGAGGGTACGGTCCCTGTGGATGCCTCCCCCACTGGGTTCCGGTCTAAATTGGGTGGCACTTCCCGACCGTCCAAACAGTTACCTTACACCTTTCTGGTAGGTCGGACGGTCTGGGTTTCAACAACAACAACATCAACAACACTCATCAGGACAGCCATGCAATTTGAATTAAAACCAAAAAGATAGCCAGTTTCTGACAATGGCGATAGGATATAACTATAAACCCCATTGAAAATGTCTAGTGGCTAATAGAAGGAAAATAATAAAATCCAATATACACTACCCGACATAGAAAATGCAACACCATGAAGCATTGGCCGTATAATTATGAAAATTGCGAGACAAACACAGCTAGCCGATGTATACAAATGATCTGAAATACAAGTAGGTCACGTGATTCGAGCGTGTTGTTGTTGAAACCCAGACCGCCCGACCAACCAGAAAGGTTTAAGGTAACTGTTTGGACAGCCGGGAAGTGCCACCCAATTTAGACCGGATTCCAGTGGGGGAGGTATCCACAGGAACCGTACCCTCCTTCCCCTACCACCAACATCTCGGAAGGACTTATGGACCCACATGTTTAACGTGATCGTACTCCGCATGAACACGGCGGCAGTTGTGGCAGCGTGCAAATCCAGCGCGCAAACCACCGGGCTACCGCGCTCGAAATGTGCCAACAGCACGCGGTGTTCCCAGGTGGTCACCCACCCAAGTACTAACCGCGCCCGATGCTGCTTGACTTCGGTGATCTAACGAGAACCGGTGTTTTCAGCACGGTAGAGCCGTTGGCTGTGATTCGAGCGTGTGATAAAGGGGATGGAAACTGCAAATGAACCAACAATTGTTACTGTCTGTCGCCTACGGAAACCCCTTTTCTGTGGTGTTTTTCGTTTTAGATGACACGTGTTGTTGAAGAACAGACCTGGCCAACGACGCCAAAGTCTGTTTCAGCATTTGGAGGATTGTGCGAAGGTATTCATTTTAGGCCTACTTGCGGCTAACTGGTAGTACCGGAGTATCTCCGCTGAAACACTCGTAGATACGTCCACTGTGCAAAGGATTCGGAGAACATGGATCGAAGACGGGCATGTGAATCGTCGCAGTGGTACAGGTCCATCCAGACGTAAGTGAGCACGCATTGATCGACGTATTCGAAGGCATGCGGTGGTGGTCCCACAAACGACGATTGTCGACATTTTTGCAGAATTTGTGGGATATATTGTATATTTCAGTATCAGCGAAAGCAGTATCTGGACGATGGGCCGAAAACAGCTTTCACTCAGGCCTAGCCTCTCTTGGACGACAGTTAATGTTTTAATATTTTTAATAATAATTTACCATCATTAGTAATGTAAGAATTATGCTCACTAGTAATATTTCGAAAAGCAACAGAGGATTTATGAAACTTGGGTACTAAAACAATATATGGAATGTTATTACAACTATTTTTAGATAGATTTGCCTATATTTGGCAGTGTTGCGATGAGTATATAAGGTAAGTGACCCAAATATGGGTACCCCTAAGCATTTTAATTATTATAATGTTTGTTTTAGCAGATAAAAATTTGAAAATTGGTGGTTGTATTCTCCTTGCAGGGGGTAACAGGGAAAAAATGATAATTGAGTTAAAATCATTAGATAGGTGCTAATTATGGACAGTGTTCATGTTGGGAACCTATGCCCATATTTGGAACCTTTGCACCTAATATGGGCTCCCTTAAAATTTATGCTAAAAAAACCTTAAATCAACGTAAAACTTTAATCAGAGTCGGCACAAGATGGACATACAAAAATATAAAATTTTTCCTTACTTGTAAGGCCACAACATTCTTCATGTACCCAAACATGGCACGTATTACACTGTATCATGTCTAATTGTTATTCTTGACGACACAGTACACAATAGCAGGACTCTTTTGAGCTGGATACACCACTGCATGACGGCTGAGTTGCAAGAGTTAATAATACATTTGTCTTGGGTTTAGGCTTGGGTGCTGGTTTCGGCTTAGCTGCTCGTTTGGACTTGCCAGCTGCTTTATGCTTGGGTACCTTTTTTTCTGGAAAAAGCGATTTCACCAGTCTTACAGCTCGATAATTTAAAGCCTTTTTTCTGTTTGTCTTTTTAAATATCGGAGATAGATAATTGATGAATATCTGTCTCTCTCTCTCTCTCTCTCTCTCTCTCTATATATATATATATATATATATATATATATATATATATATATATATATATATATATATATATATATATATATCATACCAGAAAAGTATAAAAATGAAAGAAAGCAATATATCAAAGAATGGCTGGGGGGGGGTTGTGACCCCCACTCCCCGGTTAAGCCAGCTTTGCGTCTAGACAACACTCCCGGAAGCCGATATATTGCACAAATATGAATACCGAGTATCAAAAAATCCTTTAAAAAGGATTTTAAAAAAGGATTTTAAAAAGGAGGTTACAAAATATGAAAGTGTGGAATACCCAGAAGACTCGTATTTTAAAACTGTACAATTAGTTTAACTCACACAAAACTAAAGGCAATAAGAAACAAACATATAGATTTTAATTACCGAAGTAGATACTGTACCATAACCCAGATGTACTATTCACCATGACGAATCCAGCATCAATCCATCTGCTTGTTATTATCTATTGTATATAAGAGTGTACTCATTCATAACCTGTGTAAAGATGGCTCAGACTCCCTAACGTAATCAACACACGGGAGGTTCGGCATCCAAATATATGTGATAGCTATCAGTTACGGTTATACCATAAAATTTGCATATAATGTTACACAGGAAACGCTTCGGAAAACTCTGTGCAATAGCACCATGGAGGAAGCTAAGATCGCTATTGTAACGATCATTAACATTACAGTTGATTCTTTTGCTTCGCATTACATGTCAACATCTTTATAATAAATTACTGATTGCATGTTACCGAGATCATGATGTATATAGACCTTTACAACTTTCACAGAACGAGATAGAAAACCGTATAAGGGCCTTTTATAAATCTGTGGGTTACACATTGAAAGCTATTAAATTTCCTTATGTTACTTTAATACCAAAACTGCATAAAAATCCAGTGAAATTCCGCCCCATTACTAATGGTTATAAAACTTACTTAACAATAGCAAATAAAAAGCTTCTATCAATCTTAAAAGAAGTTATGATTAAAATAAAAAATAATGATGTTTATTTTATAAGTAATAGTCTTGAAGTAATAGAAAAAATTAAAACCATATCTGAAGATTTACATTATAAAAGTTACGATTTTAATGATTTGTTCAGTACTATAAATATTAAAGATCTATTTGCCATTTTGATGGAAGTCTATGAAAAATATAATATGCAAAAACATATTACTCTAGGTAAATTTAAATCTTTAGTCAATCTTGTACTTTTTGAAACCGTCTTATACGATGGTACCAATTTCTACAAACAGCTCCATGGTATACCCATGGGAGGTGGGTGTTCCTCCATTCTCGCCGACATTTACCTCAACAAATATGAAGAGGGCACTCACATTTTAAACGAATTGCTGTTCATACGTTACGTTGACGATATCCTTTTTGCCTGTAAAGGAAATGATTTTTTATTGGATTTTGGATTTTAACCAAAAAATGTTTAACTTTAACCGAAACACCATGCAACCCTGATGAAAGTCTTAATTTTCTTGATTTGTCTTTGTACAAATTTCATGATGGATCAACTGGATTTCGTCTCTACGATAAACGTAGAGATTTTAAATTTAAAATAAATTTCATTGTTCCTTGGTATTCATGTTTACATAAGAATGTATACAGAAACATAATTTTGAACCATCTTTTGCGAAGCAAAAGAATCAACTGTAATGTTAATGATCGTTACAATAGCGATATTAGCTTCCTCCATGGTGCTATTGCGCAGGGTTTTCCGAAGCGTTTCCTGTGTAACATTATATGCAAATTTTATGGTATAACCGTAACTGATAGCTATCACATATATTTGGATGCCGAACCTCCCGTGTGTTGATTACGTTAGGGAGTCTGAGCCATCTTTACACAGGTTATGAATGACGATCACGTTAAACATGTGGGTCCGTAAGTCCTTCCGAGAGGTTGGTGGTAGGGGAAGGAGGGTACGGTCCCTGTGGATGCCTCCCCCACTGGGTTCCGATCTAAATTGGCTGGCACTTCCCGGCCGTCCATACAGTTACCTTACACCTTTCTGGTAGGTCGGACGGTCTGGGTCTCAACAATCAACAACAACAACAGGTTATGAATGAGTACACTCTTATATACAATAGATAATAACAAGCAGATGGATTGATGCTGGATTCGTCATGGTGAATAGTACATCTGGGTTATGGTACAGTATCTACTTTGGTAATTAAAATCTATATGTTTGTTTCTTATTGCCTTTAGTTTTGTGTGAGTTAAACTAATTGTACAGTTTTAAAATACGAGTCTTCTGGGTACTCCACACTTTCATGTTTTGTAACCTCCTTTTTAAAATCCTTTTTTAAAATCCTTTTTAAAGGATTTTTTGATACTTCGGTATTCATATTTGTGCAATATATCGGCTTCCGGGAGTGTTGTCTAGACGCAAAGCTGGCTTAACCGGGGAGTGGGGGTCACAAGCCCCCCCCCCCTCCCAGCCATTCTTTGATATATTGCTTTCTTTCATTTTTATACTTTTCTGGTATGATATTAAAATCCACATTGTAGTGCAGCATAGCGCCTTATTCGTGTGATTTCAGGAATTTTTTAACTTTCATTCTTTTATACATATTTATATATATATATATATATATATATATATATATATATATATATATATATAGTTTTTTAAAGGGGCTGATTGATTAGTTATATCATATTAGTTTTTAATTGTGGAGTGATAAAATATGAACTTAAATAAAATGAATGAAGTCCTAAGTTTGTGATATAATGTCACTTATTTCATAACACGCGGTTTATAATTCTAATGAATATTTCTTTTCATTTTATATTTAGTGACAATAATAAACAATGAAAACTGTATAATTTAATTTTTAATTCACACTTTTGTTTTTAATTTCAGTTTGATAAAAAGACAAGAACCCTTAAAAAATTTGAGTGAGCTAGTTGACTCCAATTTTTGCAAGAATTTGATTGAATTGTATTAATAAAAAATATAAAATGAAATAAAATGAATCGGTTTCTGCTTTCGTAGTGTCATTTATTTCTCAACATATGTATAAATATAATACAAAGTTTCTTTTTTATGTTATAGTTAATTAAAATTATAGATAACTAATACTGTATAATTTAAGTTCTAAGTCGTATTCAATTACAATATGATCCGACGAATTTAGAAAATTGCAGAAGAGTTTAGTTCCTAATTGACAATGAAGTGATTTAATTGAATAATTGAATTGTATAGCCTGACCTGAAAATGTCACTTTTGATGTGAATAATGTTGCGAACGTGTAATATTCTCTCAATGGCGCCCCCCGTCTTATCTTCCGTCACTATTGCAGACCAAACAGTGCCATCGGAGTATTTTCTCCAGAAGACAGCGATATGAAAATTCTTTGCCTGACGTCACTCTATGGTTGTCAGAATTTCGAGTCTGGAGAAAAGTTGCATATTTGGCGACTTCCCGAAACTTAGAAACTTCGCCACATAACGATTATTCTACGAGATATTAGATAATTCTGGAAATTTCTGCAGAGAGATTTCCCAGGAGAGACTTTAAAAGGACTCATCACTCTGTTGGAGTTCAGTGAGGAGTTGACGAATTGACGTGACACGAGCTACATTCGACTGTGATTTTCGTCAATGTTTTGAGAATAGTAGCTGCTGTTTTGCGAAATTATTTTCGTCAACAGTATTTTGAGAATAATATTGCTTATTCTGTGAATATAGTGGTGCATTTAAATGCTGTTTGATTGTATACTGTTCCTGTTTACTTTGTACTTGTGAATAAACGTTTGTTATCCAGATACTTGGACTCGTTCTTGTATCCTGCGTATACATGCACGATTCTAGAGGATACGTTTCGAAACAATTGGTATCAGGAGTGGGATTTCTGGAAATTTGACAAGCAGTGGCGGTGCGTGCACAGGCACTGCGGGAGCGACAGTGCTCGCTCTTCCTCGCAGCCTGGCGTGCAGCTTCCTACTTGCGCATGCGCACAACAGTCAAACACAGCGCCGTTAGAACTGTGAAGCGTGGTGTTTGACTGTTGTGCACATGATCACATAGGAAGCTGCACGCGAGGCTGCGAGGGAGAGAGAGCACTGTCGCTCCCGCAGTGCCGCAGTTCCTATGCACGCACCGCCAATGTTGACAAGCGTATATGGTAGTAACTAGAAAAGCAATGGAGGAACAGTTGAAAGAGATTATGGCTTTGATTAAAGCCGGACAAAACAAGATGAAAGCAGCATAAAACGAGATGATGGCTTTGATGAAAGCCGGACAAGACGAAATGGTGGCTTTGATAAAAACCGGACGTGACGAGATGAAAGCCGGACAAGACGAGATGAATGCAGGACAAAACAAGATAAAAGCCGGACAAGACGAGATGAAAGCCAGACAACGAGGTGAAAGAGGCTATGAAAGTCGAATGAGATGGAAGTTGGACAAGAAGTGACGAAAGACGAGATGAAAGAGTTACATGACAGCCCCACTGGAGGACATTTTGACTTCATCAAGACGCTGAACAAAGTTCGTGAACGCTTCTTCCGGTGCAATGCGAGATCCGATGTTGAGCGTTGGTGCAAAGAATGCACGGAATGCGGCGTTCGGAAGGGACCGAAAGAAAAACACTTGGGCCTCTTCAGTGTTATAATGTCGGAGCTCTTTTCGAGAGAATTGCACTCGACGTTTTGGAGCCACTACCACGAACTTCAGACAATAACAAGTACAATCTAATAGTGATAGACTACTTCACAAAGTGGCCAGAAGCTTACGCAATCTCCGATCAAGAGTCTACAACTATCAGTGAAGTTCTGACTCGAACTGGATATGTCATAACGGGTCTCATCTTTTCTGGCCAGGGAATGAACTTTAGCTCTGGCATATTCACGGGACTGTGCAAACTACTCGGAATTGACAAAACTCGAACTACTTATCTTCAATCTCTTTATCCTCAATAATCTTTATTCTCAATTGGACGGCATGGTAAAGAGATTCAACAGAACGCTACTTAATCATCTCTCTATATTCGTATCCAGAAACAAGCGAGACTGCGGAATCGTCACCTACCTTTGTTCCTGCTGGCCTGCAGAAGTGCTGTTCACGAATCGACTGGTCATTCTCCAAATATGCTGTTTGGCCGAGATCTACGACTACCATGTGACCTAAAATTTGGAAGACCATTCGATGCTCCTTTATTGCCTGATGAATATGTACAAAATCTGCAGGCACGGTTGGAGGAGGTTCATCGTTTCGCTAGTGAGAGGATCAACATTGCTACCGATAGAATGAAGACCCGGTACGATACCAAAGCTAATGAAGTGCGATTCCTGGAAGGCGACAAAGTGTGACTGTTCAACCTTCGGCGACGACCAGGATTTTCGCCAAAACTGCAGCACAATTGGGAAGGACCCTACGTTATAAAGAAAAGAACAAATAGTGTTGTTTATCGAATCCAGAAATCGTCTTCGACTAAGCCAAAAGTCTTCCATATCGATAGACTGGTCCCATATTTTGGACCACAGTAGATTGATACTGCCCGGGACATTTAGTCTTAAGGAGGGGGCAGTGTTGCAAATGTGTAATATTCTCTCACTGGCGTCCCCCGTCTTGTCTTTCGTCTCTATCGTAAACCAAACGATGCCATTAGACTGTTTTCTCCAGAAGACAGCTGTACGAAACTTCTTTCCCTGACGTCACTCTATGGTTGCCAGAATTTCGAGTTTGAAAAAGGGTTGCCTTATTTGGCGACTTCCCGAAACGTCGCCAAATAACGATTATTCTATGAGATATTATATAATTCTGGAAATTTCCACAGAGAGATTTCTAGAAGCTTCTATAGAGAGACTATAAAAAGGACTCCGTTGAAGTTCAGTGGAGAGTTGACGAATTGATGTGACACGAGCTACATTTTACTGTGATTTTTGTCGATGTTTTGGGAATAGTAGCTGTTGTTTTATGAAATTACTTTCGTCAATGTTTTGAGAATAATATCGCTTATTCTGTGAAATTAGTAGACCATGTAAGTGCTGTTTGATTGCATACTGTTTCTGTTTACTTTGTCATTGTGAATTAACGTAAGTTATCCAGAAACTTGGCCTCGCTCTTGTATCCTGCGTATACACCCACGATTCTAGGGGATACGTTTAGTAGTAATAACATCTATGTTTGGGGTACCTCTGGCTGAAATCGGAGCTTTACGAAAAATGGAAACACTCTGAACCCTTATATCTCCGTAGTACGTAATAGATAAAAATATAAACAACATTTGTTTCTCTTGCCAGAAATAGGATTATATTTATGAGAATACACAAAAATAACATCAATATTTTCATATTTTGAACTTCTCTTTTCCAATAAAACTAATAAACTTTTATCCAAGCTAGCTTTCATCCCACTTTGTTTACTTTTACTTGAAATATCTTTTAAACTATAAAAGATAAACATAAATATTGATAATAAAGTTCAATCGGAAATCCGTTTTCTAGATTAATAATTTGGTTTTATAAAGCTCTTATATCTTTCGAGGAATCGTTTTGTCAAGTTCAGGAAAATTGAAAAATTTCGGTTTCTCAAGTGTATCTAGAAAAGTAAAAGTGAAAAGGTGGTTCTAAATTCGACATTTAAATATTTTGAATTGTTTCAGAAATGTTTAAAGAGAGCAAACCACCCACAAAGAAAAATGTTATTCACGCAAAATCATTTCGGAGTATCGGACTGGAGCCACAGCCGATTTTTTTAACATTCCGGCTTACAATTGTAACGTTTTTATTCCATAGTTAATTACAATAACAGAAAACTAATACTATATAATTGAAGTTTTAATTTAGTATGTTTTTCATATTAATACGAATACCTACAATATCTTCACAAAATATGCTCAAATTAGACGGCTTAGGTAGCAAATTTGGCAAAATATTGCCAACAACTTGGCGACTTAGACATTTTCAAAATTTTGTAGATTTATTAAACATTTTTCGAATTACGTTTTTACTTCGAAATTTTCTCAGAGGATATATAAGCTGGTCATAATTCAATTTGAAGTAGATAACGTGAGTAGCAGGAAAAGGCCCGTTCTGCAACAGGTGCGGTGTGTGCTGTATGCGGTATGCCCACACCACCTCAACTCTATTGGCCATCTTGGGATCTCGGGATTCTGTACGGGGGTATTTTGGCAAAATGGAAAATTTTTTGGTGTTTTCATTTTTCAGAAACATTTTTAGGGGGTAGCAAAGCTTTGGTCTTCGTGGTCTTGTACGAGGGTATTTTGAGAAAACTTTAATTTTTTCACTTAATTATTTTTTACTTAATTTTTTGAATAAGAGAATTTTGATGGGATGTATCTAAACATTTTAGGGGTGGCAACGCTTGAGTCATTATGATCTTGTACGAGAAAACTAATTTTTTTCAATGAATGAATGTTAAGGGAGGTATGCCTAAACTTTTAAGAGATGGCAACATCTGGAGTTCTGAGGCAGAAGCGGATTTCTCTGCCAGCTCTATCTAGCGACAAAAGGGGTACTAGACACATTTGGAAAAAGGGAACTTCGCATTTTTCAAAGATTTAAAGAAACTTTTTAAGAAACGGCAACGCTTGGAGCTTTGCTACAGAGACGGTATGCTCTGACAGCGTTACCTAGCGGCGAAAAGGGAACTAGACACATTTTTAATGTGTAAACCTAGAAGATTCAATGAAGGGACTTTAGATATTTTATAGATACAAAGAAACTTTTCAAAAGTGGCAACCCAGCAGAGGCGGTATGCCCATACCCCTACGTCAGCGCCACCTGGTGGCTAAACGGAGAACTACCATAGAAGGAATTTGGATTTTTTTTAAGTTTCAAAAAACTTTTTGTAAGGTGGCAACACGGCAGAGGCAGTATGCTCTGTCAGTGCCACCTAGCTGTGGAAAGGGATACTTAGTTAAGTTTTAAACATTCCTAAGATGCATGTAATATTTCTCTAGGAGAACTGAGAATTCGATAGAAGCATTTCTTAAATGAAAACACTGGACTGAACAAGTGTGAATTTCAATTTCGCAAAAACTCCTAAATGCAAGTTTTCAGCGTTTCAAAAACTGACAAATGAAAATTTCAATCTGACAAAAACTAACAAATGCGAATTTCAATCTAAAAGAAACTGACAAATGTAATTTACAGTGTTTCAAAAACTGAGAAATGCGATTGTGTATGCAATAAAATTTAACAAATGTGAATTTCAACTTTACAAAAGTTAACAAATATGAATTTCAACTTTTCAAAAACCACAAGTGTGTCTATTTTCCTATAGAAAATAACATAAGATTTAACAAGCGTGCTATTTACTTACAAAAATTAACAAATGCAAATTTCAACTTTACAAAAATTAGCAAGATTAGATTTAACAAGTGTGCCAATATCTTCCTAAGATTAACAAAAGCAAATTTCAACTACACAAAAATTAATAAATGTGAACTTTACCATTAAAAAAACTAACAAATGGCAATTTCAACTTTACATAAGCAACAAATATGAATTTCAACTTTTCAAATACAAATGTGTTTATTTTCTTTTGGAAAATAACATAGGTTTTAACATGTATGTTATTTTTTTTTCAAAAATTCACAAATGTAATTATCAGCGTTTCAAAAACTATCAAATGTGATTTTCAGCGTTTCAAAAACTAATAAATGTGATTTTGTATGCAGTAAAATTTAACACATAAAACTTTTAAAGGGGTGGAAACGCCAATTGCGGCGGTATGTGTAACACACATGACATGACCAGCACATAACGGTAGAAATGAATGCTAGGGTAGTTTTAAAAGACAGTAATTTGTTTTGTTAAATGGGTAAATAGAATGTTTAGAGGCATTTAATGGAGTGCAAAACACGTACTAATGGAGTATGTGTGATACACAGACAGTATATGTGATACACAGACGGTATTTGTGATACACAGACGGTATATGTGATACACATGACCTGTACATAGTGGCGAAATAGGGAACTAAAGTAGCTATTTTAAGATGATACTTTACATTATTTTATCTAAGTGCGATATATACTAACATTTATAGAGGATGGATACGCATATTGAGGCGGCACGTGTGATACACATCATCGGCACATAGTAGTGAAATGGAGTACTAGGCAAGTTTTTAAGAATAGGACTTTGAATTTTTTAGGCAAATGGGATGTTTAGAAACTTTTCAAGGACCAGGAACGCTAATTAGTCTGTATGGAATGAATCCATCACCATCAGCAAGCTGCGAAATAAGGTACTATGGATTTTTTAAAGACAGAAGAAGAGAATTAGAATTTGTGGTGACGTCACCACTGCGAGACTTCACAGACTCTGCTGTCCTGTGAAGACGTACAGCGCATGTCTACGATTTGGTATTTAAGACTTTGCGACGTGCATATCTTCGGTCTCTTGAAGCCTGGAGTCTCGAAATCTTGAGCCTCGGTGTAACGTTGGTCAGGCATTTTTTAGCGCAACCATACGCATGCATGGATTAGGTTAACTTGACGCTGTAATGTTTTTAAGTACAGCATGTAAAGTACCTGTATCGTTGTGTTTAAGTTTTAGTTATTAAATGTTAAGTTTCTGACGTGTCAAGTGTTCTTATACGAATAGCTGTAGTCCACGACCAACGCAACCTATAACAAGTGGTTAAGTTTAAACTTATATACCAGAGTGGTGACCTAAACCCAATTCCGGGGTACTTCACTAAAGTGGTGACCCGGACGTGAGTGGTCAGCTCGTTCTGATGTAACTCGCAACACACACACAGGGGTAGGTGAAAGCTTGAGCGCATTTCGTGACCTGTGTATATTCGAGTTTTTTTTTACATGAGTTAGTGTATATTACATGTTTCTGGGTTATGTCAATTAGTTCTAGTTATTGGATACAGAGTTTTTGAAGAGCATTGTATAATGTACGTTAAAGGTGATATAGTACGCGTGCCGGTATTGGGAACTACAGAAGTGTAGGTTGGTAATATTTTAGAGTTGGCATAGTTAAACTATTTTACTGTATTTGATGCTTTTAAAGAGCTTTTGTGTGGCCCGGATGGTGTTTTACATAGAACTAACAGTTGTTTTTACATATTGTATACATATGTGATATTTTGAGATTGTTTTTACACTTAGCTTGTCTTTTTTACATATTCGGATGATAGGGAATGCTCTAAGGTTATAATTACGTATCCCTTCGTAAACAGGTCGTGAAAGTCTGTTTTCGATTTTTGAAACCATATTCTATTTTCCGGGATTAGTATTGTTATAGTGTGTATTTGTATCACATTTGTAAATATGCTGGGAAATAGTAAATCCGAGGAAAGGGTTCAGGTTCGGCAGGAAACACAACCGGAACATTCGAGTCTCTGTAGAATAGCTTTTAAAGCACCTGTTTTTTGGGAAACAGATCCTGCATTATGGTTCGCACAAATCGAATCACAATTTATTACGGCAGGCATTTCTGTGGATTCAACGAAGCTTCATTCAGTGGTTTCCGCGCTCGACACCCGGATTCTAAAATGTGTTCGAGATATAGTTTTGAACCCCCCGATTGAGGGAGCGTATCAGGTTTTGAAGGCACGAGTTTTAGCTTCCTATGAGCAGACTGAGGTTTCCAAATTAAAATTGCTTCTCAATGATTTGCATTTAGGCGATCAACGCCCTTCGCAATTGTTATGTGAAATGGAGGGGTTAAATTGCGGTAAGCTCAGAGACAGTGCATTGCGCGCATTATGGATGCAAAGACTACCGGCTCGGGTGCAGCAGATACTCAGTGTTTGTTCTGAAGAGTCCATGGAGTTTTCTAGGATTGCAAAAATTGCGGATAAAATTTGTGAGGGTCCTAGAGATACTGCAGTTATTTCGAGTGTTTCGAGAGATAATTCAGAGTTGGAGATAATCAGAACAGAATTGGCTGAGGTGAAAAAGGCAATCCGTGAGCTGAGTTCCACTTTTTACATTGCTTAACCCGTAACGGTCAAAATTCCGTCGCAGCCACAAACTTTGTTTCCCACAGAAACCTGAAACTGGAATTCTGCGCCCTTCAAGTTAACATGGGCAGTCATTTGAAGATGGCCATTTTCACTGTCAATTTCCAAAAATAATGGGGAAAAGTTACTCCCACCTTACAGTTCAGCTGGACAGAAATCACAGATGGGCATGACGCTTCAAGGGAGAAATCAACACCATATTCCCCTTTGATTTTGCATTATAGCAGGCTACATCCAATAAGAGGCCTTATAAGTCCAGGAGTGGTCAATTACAAATGTTCTTAAGAGCGCCTTCACTAGCGCAGCAAAATATAATTAAAAAAAAATAGAGTGAGAGTCTTAAGGAATCTGCGGCGAAGGTGGCGGTCTGGGGCCGGCCACTTCGCTCGCTATGTTTGTTCGAAAAAGATGTTTCTAATTTTTGGTCTGATGCTGAACTAAACAAAATAATGCCGTCTCCAAGAATTCGGTGAATCGATACAGGACTTGGTGTCCTAGTGGAGGCTTGTCCTATACAGGCTCCGGAAGTGAATTCTGAGATGAGTGGAATCCCAATTAACAATGGTGATGTCTTTTATGTCCAGAATGCTGAGAAAGTTTATAACAACCGATAGCGATGGAACGGGGACCTGCTAAGATGACACGTCTTGCTATATCTGACCTACTGTTGACAGAGGCTGATATATGGTTGAGAAACTTTACATCATCACTAATGTTATGCAGTAAGTCTGTGGACTCACAAATAGTGAAAACAGAACCATTCCGAGCATTAAAGAAAATACTACTTTTATGTCACTGATGACAGCAGCAGGTACCTCAACTCACATGCCTCAGCATATCATGCCCGTAAGTTACTCTTTTTAATATTGTATTTTCATTGACCAATAACTCTAATTAATTAGAATTAGATCATGAAGAAATTAAAATAGAAACTAAAACAGTGTTATTTGTAACCATTGATTGAAATAAAGAAACGTAGCAACACTTTAAACAATTTTTAATGGATTGACCTTTGAATTATAGCATTGATTGACAATGCTCAAATCTAATACTGACTTAATAATGTTAAATGAAACCCCCCATAGAGACATAGATGAAAGAATATAGTACTAGTATGATGAATATTAAAATGTAAATTTGTAATCAAGAAAGAATATAATATGAGTGTAATGAATATTAAAAAGTAAATGAATTGTAATGATGAAAGTTACTTAAAAGATATTAAGAAATGCAAAAGTATTAACAATATAATTTGATATTGTGATGTGCTTATGACTTAATTGGTTGATAAGAAATTGTTCAAAAATTGATAATAGACGAATAGATTCACTTCTCATGCTTATATATAATAATATATATATATATATATATATATATATATATATATATATATATATATAATAAATGTTATTTTGGATCCACACCTGCCTCTTCTTTTGACTCTAAGCCTTTTGGAATTAATTAATTATAATTATGTTTGATTTTCAACTATCTTGGAGGGTAAGTCTGATTTTAGAATGCTAATCACTTGTGATTGAATAAATTAAATTAAGTAATAGACCAATATTAATTATATATTAATGAAGTATGCAATCCTTAGTAATTAAAGTACAGTTGTACGTGGTCTATATACTTATTTTCTGTGTCAGGATAGATACGGCCTTAACATCCTGATATAAACATCAGACTTGAACTTGAATACCACACGCACCTTGAAAAATATTTCTAAATAGATTTTCTATCAATATTTCTATCATATAAATATAATAGCTGTGCTTAACTCTTTTGGCATTTTTCTCGAAAAAAAAAATAATAATAATTGCAGTAAAATTTATTGAAAATTATGTAAAAAAATTAACATAAATATATACATGACATATCAGCGATTAAGATATTGCTTACAGATGTAATGGACAAAATGTTGTTACACAAATATTAATTTACAATTGCAAAATCTGCAAGTCACTATTTTCAAGATTCCCGGGATATATACGTAAAATACGAGTAAGTACAAACTGCCTGTTACAAAGAAGTGTATTGGCACTCAGTCACTGGATAGAAGAGAACATACATTTCATATTAACAGTGGCGAATCATGGGAGAATGTGGTCCCGGCAATCTTTTCTGAAGAGCTCCCCTCCCCCTAAAAGCCAGTTTGGAAAAAAAAAAGAAAAGTACTTAAAAATAAACACGTTGAATCTGGTTCTATACAAATCTTGCTTCGCTTTTTTTTTTCATCTAATAAGCATACTTGAAATATTTGCACCCAAAAGTTTGAACAGAAATTAAATTAAACTGAGAATAATAATATTTTATGAAAATATTAAATGACACAAGTGTTTAAATATTATACATTTTTATTTGTTAAACTGTGCGGTAAATATTGATATTACAGCACAATACTAAGAAAGAGTTACTAAGAAAAGAGTTAAAACCTCTTAGGGTACTTTAAATTGGACATTTTCTGGCTTTTGCTGCAACAAAGTATCAATAATATATGTAAAATCTAACGATTTAACAAGGTAGTTTGCAATGCTAAGAATTGACAGATGATTTACCCTCTTTTCAGTTATTATGCTTCTTAAGTTGTTTTTGATTAGTTTTAATTTAGAGAATGACCTTTCCCCGCTAGCGTTGGAGATCATCAAGCACAGATAAGTATGAAGTACGATTTCAACATTTGGAAACGCTTGAATTATGTTTTCTCCACATACATACAAATACAAACACTTTAAATCCACTTTTTGGGATTCATTTTCGAGTTCTTCCTTATTTCCTTCTTCACTTTTAAAAATCTTTAAGAATTTTTTTTTTCTTAAAGATTTTTTACTTTTATTTTTCGTTCAAAATGAGGCCGCCCTCCTTTGAGGTGAGGTCCTTGCCACTCGCCAGTATGTTAATGCACCACTGCATCTTAACTACTATTACTATTTTGCATGAAACAAACATAATATATAGTTACAGCTTGCATATTGTGTTAACCGATATTTCACTTCGTGTTAAGTAGTCTCAATAGTATATATTATCACAACAGTCACAGCTAGGACGTGGACCCTGTGTTGAAGTTGATAGATGCTAATATAAATGTCAGAATAAATTGTGCAATAAAAAGAATTACAAAAGTGTATAAGATTCCCAAATTTGCATGCCACATAACAAATATGCTATATGTGAAGTCTGCAACAAAATATGGTTTGGATTGTTTACTTTATTCACATAAAGATACAAAATATGGAATACTTAAAAACAACACATTTAGGACTCAAAAACATACTAAACACATTATACAAATAATAGTTATTTAAACCATTGTTTTCGGATATTAATTTAATTATAATTTATTGAAAAACTGTTATATCTAAAGGGATTGTTATATCTAAAGAACAGATTCTTCATGACAACTATATGAAAAAGTATGGCATCGCAAAACTTGAAATGCCGATAAAGTCCGGAAGGGATAGAAATATTTGGTATGGTCATGATGAATAACTGAGTGCGATTATATGTTATGTTTCTATAAAATATTTACAATAAATTTTACTCAAACATACATTCATTGAGAGAGTACTAGTTTACATTGTTTAACATTAGAACTGCGAAAATTACTTTAATCACAGATACACATTTTTAAATTGGATCGAGTCGGGTCATTGTACAGTTTTAAATTAGTAAATTAGGCGATCGGTATACATTAAAATAAAATTTTATGACTATACGTTCAAATGAACAAGTGATCACACAAGTAATTTATCTAATGATCCTCAAACTGGCATAGATTTAAGAGTAAACTTCCCATGCTTTTTTAAATAAGCAAATCATAACTCACCAATCAGAATATTTTTCATATTGTCTGCTGTATATCCGAAATCATTCTTGAATTTGGAAATTCTCTGATTGAAGTGACGGCCATATTGTTTATAATAAAGCCTTTTCATTGGTGTTTTTTCAGCAGTAACGCATCACGTGACCAACGCATCCGTCAGAACATGAACTTGAACTATGTTCAACGGATGAACGCACGGTCGTGCGTTCGAGCCTGTGATTGGTTGACGTACAGCTTCCAACGGATGGGCAACGCACGAACGCGTCAGTGGAAACCGGGCTTTATTATGTCAACCCTCTGGGCGTAACTTTTACTTTAAGTAGCCTCAATTTCATATTTCGGTTTTACAAAAATGCATCGCCTTGGTTCCTGAAATATCCGTGCACGACATTTCAAGGCCGTACGATGTTTACATTTTCCGCTACAGACCTTACACACACACGTCGACACACAAACATCGTCTGTTATTATGTAATATGAAACAACCGTGGTGGAAGAGGGAAGATCCTCCTCTATTTCATATTTACATTTTTATCTATCTTAGTGACTCTTGCTCCGATTTTGATGCAATTTTTATACTATATTTTCTACTCTACAGTGGACCCACTCGATCTGTTCACTTTGATCCACTTTTGTTGCACCCGTGCAAAGCTAACTATTTATTGCTATAGAAACCGATTGCTATATATAGTGACTGCTAACAGGTAGAACTCGCTAATATCATTTTAAAGACGAATAGAGATAAGCATAAAGCATAAGAATTTTCTGTAAATTCCAAATTCATTCTTAAACTTGTATTAAAAATATTTTTTCCGTTTCTACATATAAACGGCCGTAGATTTAGTTGGTTTTCACTCTCTTATTATGTTACTGTTTGGGTTACAAGGACGATCGGGTACAAAACTATTAGCCATAGAGGGTATATGAGAGAAATTGTGTACATTTTGGGTGTAAAAACATTTGCGCTAATCATAAGAAAATACTGCACATGCATACAACTGAGAGTATTTAATTTTTACTAATTTGATACAAATTTATTTAAAAATGTATTCAAATAATTTCCATGGTTATAATAGGCTCTTATTCATTTTAAGGAAACTTGCACACGTATATCAGCGCAAATAAAATAATAATTTGGTATACAGCTGTTTCGAGGTACCGCCGGAACCAATTTATCAGTGCCGGACAAACGACGAACTCAAAGTCTAAAAGACGTAGTTGGCACAAACTGAGGGATATATATACATAAATACATATATAAGGGCACCCATACGGGGGGGCAGGGGGTCACCCCACCCCACCCCCAGCAGCGCCGTTTGTATTGCAAAATTTCGGATAAAAAGAACACTAAAATAGACGAAACATTTTTAAGCCATTTTTAAAAATAATGAAACATTAATGGTTGCATTTATCAAATTTATTTATTTTAAAAATTTAATTTTCTCGATTCTGCTGTGTGTTTGCTTTCGGTTAGGGGGGAAAGTACAGCAATGAGTTTTAGGCGGCAGTTTCAAGACATAACGAAACGATGAATCACAACACTGATGCTTTTAGTAGGCGTCTAGCTGAGAGCTTTTAGAAGAGAGAGAAGAGTGTGTTAGTGTTATATATCATGTGATCATGCGCAGGTTTGCACCGCGCTCGGTGCAAGGTACAGGTATTTTAAAGGGGTGCCTAGTCCGGATTTGACAACCAGACTTTAATCCCCTGGCATAAAAAGAAGAATAAATACGAAGGAAAGGGATTTCAGAGAAAGGGAGTTTAAAAAGTCATAAAGCTTGCTCGGAGAATTTTGGATCATCCGAGTCTTAAGAAAGAGTTTTTAAAACATTTAGAATTTATAAAAAATATGCACCGCGCTCGGGCTGTGCATATAACGCACTGATAGAACTGACTGCCCATTGGTCCGTTCTAAACTTCTGAAATGTTCTCCGTTGTTGTCGATTTCCGTAGAATTTTATTTTCTTTGTAAAAAGCGAAGCATTGCAAGTCAGGGTGTGAAGGTGTGTTGATTTTGAGATTTCTCTGTTTTGCAAATGGAATGCGATGCGATTGTTTCTGTAGCTATCTCTCAGCGCTGCATTTATTAAAGACTGCTATTGACTTTGTTGTTCAATAGTTTTGTAAATTGTGAATTAATATTCTAAATTCTTTTAATTATTTAACTGATTCGTAGCTGTGGATGCAAAACTGAGAATTATTATTTTAATTCTGTAATTCCGTCTGACAATGGATATACGGAAGATTTTTGATCAGACCGCTAGGAAAATCGAGAAGAAGGTGAGGCTATAGCAACAGCAATCTACCAAAGAAATACCTCCCTGTTGTGGGATTGGTTTGAAACAATTTTCGGTGCCGTCAAAAGGAACAGAAGAGCCATTTACTCATCCCTCAACTTCTGCAGAGAGAATATTCGAGCAAACACATTCCAGCCGCGGTAACGATGCTCCTGGTTGTGAAATTTCTGCTGTAGATTATGATTTAGGCCAATATTTGGATAATTTATTTTCATATGTTTCAGATGATGTAAAGTACCAGCTGCTAACAAATCCACGGGTAAAAATTTTTACTCACGATTTTAAGAAAGATACATTAAATTTTGGTAAAGATAAACGCCAATTTCAAAAGAGCTGGTTCATATCCCTGGTTGTATATTGCATGTGTAACTGATCAATTATTTGCCAATCTTTATAACAATCCATTCTAGCATCGTTTTACACAAACCACCCCATGCCTGGTAATGAATAGTTACAGAATGCAGGCATACATACATGTAGAAATATATTTTAACTAAGTTTGTATGCACTTTTGGACAAACTTTCATTCAACAAGCTTTCTTTTGTAGAAGAAAGTAATTTTGTTGCGATATTCTGTTTCTGTTATCATTTATGTTAAACAAGACTTGATCCAGCTTTGAAAGAATCAATGAGTTGCACATTAATTTCATTGTATAACTTTTGCACATGACAAGGGTGTGTTGGAAAGTTAACTGAATGGTCATCTCCGTTGACAATTGTTTATCAGTTATCAGGTCACTCACCAGAGAAAACACAACATGGCTATTCTGCACGGTTCTAGACAACATTTCAAGCAAAACACGTGTTCTGTGCATCATGTGATCATATACCATCGATTGAGAAAATCCTTGGTCATTCTGGTTATAGCTGTACTGTGACCGAAACAAGTTTGCAAATGGCAGTGGTTATGAAAAAGTTTTCGAATTTTCTGGTCATGACTTGTGGTCACCTGTCATAATCGTAGAAACTCTTCAAATGTTTCCCAAATATTGTCAGTTTTAGTTAGATTTTGGCCAGTGGTATGCAGTCCATAGAAGCAATGCAAGCATTGCTTGCCTAACATCAGTTTAAAAAAAATAAAAAAATTTTACTATAATATTTCAGAAGAATTTGTGAAACGGTGATTGATGATAGATCATTGGTCACAAAACTCAAATTAATCTTAATTAATAATAGCAAAGATACAAATTTTTGTTGTATTTTAAAAGTTTTCTTCAAATTTGAGAAATAAGAACTTCTAATTTTCACGAAAATGTCATTAATGCGTTTGCAAAAAAAGTAGAAGATTGGAATTTATGTACAAATAGGTTTAACAGTACAGTTAACCCTCCCATAATGCGATTAACACTAGAATGACTGATATTTTGAACTACCTAGAACGATGGGCAGCGGTCAATTTTACCGCCATAGAAGAAATACAACATACCTTTAATTCAAAACCAAAACATCATAGTTACAGCATTTAGGATGTTTCTTCGACACATTTTTTGCAAAGAAAATAAGAAAAGTCATAAAATTTCAATGGACTGGCATTAGTCGTTTTGGAGGAATCGTTTCTCAAAATATTTATGCGGTTAAAATGACCCCTTCCGTCGTTCTAGTGTTAAGTCATACCGCATTATATTATGAAACTCAGATTAGTGCACATCAGATTAATTCGTACCATGTTATATGGAAACCGCATACCGCGTTATAAGAAACTCAGAATTAGTACAATACAGAACAATTTGTGCCGTGTTACACAAAAACCGCATTAAGAGAAACTCAAAACATGTAAATCAGGCTGATTCATTCTACGTTATATAAAACTGTATTTTTAGAGTGCCATGTTATGATAAATATGGTTATGAAATGTAAGTTTATAGATACAAAAGGCAATAAATGTATGTTTACATATTTCGAATCTGTGCATTTTTATTAAGACTTTATAAGAAAATTAAAAAAACAATGTGAAATATAAACTAAATAACTTTTTCCAACAAAAATCCTATTAATATTCATCACCACTGTTAAATATTAGTTAGTGGCCTAATTGTTTTAATGTCCTCTTCACTTTGCATATCTTCATTTTCGTTTTAAAATGCTGTTTTAATTTGTAACTCTACCAAAATCTCTCTGAAAGGAGCTAAGCAATTTTGTAATTCTCTTTTAAACTTTGTTCGAGGCAGTTGAACGGAGGTTCGACCGTTCAAGTTGAGATTTCAGGAGCGAGTCTCGTCCGAATTGATAAAAGTTTTTCTGTCGACTGAATTTTGTATACGCCCCAGAAGGAGTGGCCGACCATCTTATTGGTCGTCGTCGGTCTGGGACTCATTTGCGGGGGGGGTGTTCCCCATGCACGCCACGTGTTTTCGATGTGCACTATCGTATTGTTTTTCACACATGCCGGTGATGAAAATTATGGCTTTCAAATGCCAACATACTGTCACCAGCGGTAAAGTTATGTGTAAATCTCCATCGGGAGTCTTCTGCAGTCAAGCGTCCAAAACAGGAAACGGTATTAAGTTTCCTCAGTTATCAGATACACAGAGAAAAGCCGCTTCTAGTTCGTTTTAGTGCAAGTGGCATGAATGGCGATAGTTAACCGCCCCACACACCCCTCCTTAAAGGTTTCCAGTGAAACCATAACGCTCCATGAAACGAACACGACGGCCTGAAAGTGTCGTAATTTTAAGAGGCATTTTTGGCACTGATGAAGCTTGAGTGGTCGAAACCAGTTGGCCGGTTGTTGTCGGTGCATGTACCTCATCATCGTTCACATAAAATGCCGGGTTTAATACGATCAAGTGCAATGTTCACTTTCCTACTTTTGATCTCGATTTTAAAAAAATTATCGTTTCCCTTTAAAACCTGATATGGTCCATCGTATGGAGCTTGTAGTGGAACTTTAACCGCATCATTACGAATAAACACATGGGACGCTGTGTGAAGAGCGGGTGGAAGGAAAATTCTCGGTTTCCGGTGATGAGAAATGTTAGGGGGACGAAGGTCCAGCATTGCCTTTCTTTGCTGCACTATGAAGTCTGAGGGGTCATTGACTCGGGAGCTACTGGGGGAAAAATCGCCTGGCAGGCGCAGCGTTTCTCCGTAGAGAAGCTCAGTTGGCGTTGCACCTATGTCCGGTTTGATTGTAGATCGAAGCCCCAGAAAAACTATTGTTAGTGTCTTAGTCCACTGTTTATTTCCGTGTGCATTTAAGGCTGCTTTCAGCGGTTGGTGGAAATTTTCTATAATTCCATTGCTAGAAGAATGGTAAGCAGTTGTGCGTATTCGCTGGACTCCCAAGCACTGTTCTAAAGACTGAAAAAGTCTAGATTCAAATTGTCGGCCTTGATCGCTGGTGATTCTAGAAGGAACACCGAAACGAAAAATCCAATGGTCGATCAGAGCTTGTGCCACTGTAGAAGTCGTGATGTCTGGAATTGGGATTGCCTCCGGCCATCTTGGGAACCGGTCAATCATAAACAGTACATAGGTCATTCCTTCAGATGGGGCTAAGGGCCTACGAGGTCGATATGTATGTGTTCGAACCTCTGGGAAGTTTTTGGGGGGAAACCAATGAGTGGGACAGTGTGTCGTTGAATTTTACTCTTTTGACAAGGTATGCATTTTCGCGCCCAATCGTTAATATCTTTATTCATATTTGGCCAGACAAAACGATCGCGGACTAACTTCGAAGTTTTCCTTATACTTGGATGAGCTAAATTATGTAAGTTTGAAAAAACGTTGAATCTTATAAGCTGCGGTACACAAGGACGCGCCGTACCCGTGGATACGTCGCAACATAATTTAGCCGACACATTTGGAATAGCGATTTGCTTTAAGTCGATCGAGGATGTTCCTTTTAAAATATCTAGAAGCTCCGGATCGTTGCTTTGTAAATCTGCGAGTTCTTCATAATCAATTGGACCAGGTAATCATATTTATGCGGGACATTACGTCGGCCGGGATGTTATTAGTACTTTCTATATGACGTATATCAGTAGTGAATTCCGATATAAATGCGAGTTGCCGATTTTGGCGAGGCGAGCATTTGTCCAATTTTTGTTGAAATGCGAACGTTAGCGGCTTATGATCGGTAAACAGGGTAAAATTTCGCGCTTCCAGCATATGCCTAAAGTACTTGATAGCCGAATAAGCAGCTAAAAGTTCTCTGTCGTAAGTACTGTATCTTGTCTCTGCCGGGGATAATTTCCGCGAGAAGAAGGCCAGGGATTCGATACCCATATCAAGAACATGATTCAAAGAACCACCTATCGCAAAATTTGATGCGTCGCTGTATAAAATTAAATTCGCCTCTTTAGCCGGGTGTGCGAGTAGCGTTGCCTCAGCTAATTGATTTTTACATGTTACAAATGAGTCCGTAGCCTCATTTGTCCAATTAACTTTTCTCTTATCGTTCTTTCGTGCTTCCTTTAGATACTCATTGAGGGGCTTTTGCGTATGCGCTGCATGGGGTAGGTGTCTCCGATAAAAATTCATCATGCCGAGAAATGCGCGTAAATCCTTAATTGTTTCAGGTTGCTTGACCTCCAATATTGCTTCTACTTTATCGGGCAAGGGTTTAGTGCCTTTAGAATTTATGAGATGGTCTAAAAATGATACCTCGGATACCCCCAGAACGCATTTAGAAATATATAGGTTAATGCCGTAGTTGTCTAGACTGGAATACCTGTTTTAGATGGAGCTCGTGCTCTTCTTCCCTCTCAGAAAAAACCAAAATTTCATCTGAATAAACAAAACAGAAATTTAGATCCTCTAGAATTTCATCTATGAAACGTTGGAAAGTTTGAGCTGCGTTACATAATCCAAAATTAAGATAGGGAAACTCTTATAGGCCAAATGGTGTCGTTATTGCCGTTTCAGGAATGTCAGGTTCGTAAACTGGAATGGAGTGATATGCGCGAAAAACATCTAGTTTAGAAAATACTCGCTTGCCATTGAGAGCGTTCGAAAAATCTAAAATGTTCCTTATCGGGTAACGGTCAGGCAATGACACCTGATTCAAACGACGATAATCTCCTACGCAGCGAATTTCGCTGGAACCTTTAGGCACTACGTGGAGCGGGGACGACCAATTTGATTTAGACTGCCGGCAGATCCCACGTTCTAGCATAAATTCAAATTCCTTCTTTGTAGATTCGTACAGCTTCGGATGTAATCGTCTGAGTCGTGCATAAACCGATGGCCCTGAAGTTTCGATATAATAGACCGTCTTATGTTTTACATTTTTTAATTTAGGAGTTGGGTTAACAATATCTGGGTATTGTCGGAGAATTTGGTGGAAACGCGTGTCGCCTGAAATCAATTTGATTTCAGCAACGCTATCTTTCGTTAATTTGCCTGGTATGTGCAACTTTGTAATGGAATCTATTAGTTTCTTTTGTTTTAGATCCACGAGAAGTGCAAATTCTTTCAAAAAATCTGCCCCGATACTGGCTTGGGATACAGATGCGATGACAAATTCCCAGCGAAATGCGCATCTTAGACCTAAATCTACATCTGCTAATTTTGTTCCGAAAGTTTAGATTTTTGAGTTATTTGCCGCGAAAAGTTCAAACGAAGATGGCTGAAGTTTTTTATTTAGCGGTTTTGGTGTAATTGAAATGTCGCTACCAGTGTAAATTAAAAACTTGCAATTAGTTTTACGGTCATAAACATAAAGTTTACTAACAGGATCGATTTTAATTTCCGCTGTCATTCCTATGTTTGGAATGACAGGCGTTACAAGTTTTTTTGGTCGACAACTTTGCAAGGGGTATGGCATTTATATGCTTCTTTACCTAAACGTCTATGGTAGAAGCAAAAATCGCTATTCTTTCCTACGTCGTTTCCCTTGTCATGATTTCTGAAAGATCGGACGTTGTTACGCGATCTTGAGCGTAGTCTATTATCACGAAATCGATCCCTTGAGTATGATCTTGATCTAGACAGGCGCTCGATCTGAGAGGCTAAATTATGCATGCTCCATAAATCCGTTAAGGGGACGCTTCAGTTAAAAAAAATCTCCGTCCGGTGGCTCAAGAGATGGGCAGTTCCTTTTTTCAAATGACTGGCATCTGATGGGCCAATGAGAGTAAGTAAGGTGATGAAGGCCCTTGGACGCCTATAGTTTATGACTTGCTCGCCTGTCCAAGGGGATAAAAGGGGGAATCTATGGGGAATCTATAAACGGGTGGGGGGGGGTGAGTGGGAGCGCGGTTTGGGGGACGAGGTAAATGAATGAATAAATGAAAAAACGTAACTTGAGTCGTTTCCCACTTACTGAAAGGAAAGTTTCCTATCCATTCTATTTTTTGTCAAGGAATAACCAAAGAGTTCTCCTAACCGATTATAATATAATTCTAATATAAGTATATATATACGTGTGTGTGTAACTTCAATGTGTGTTTTGGAGACTAATCCAGGTACAACACTAAAATATGTGTATTAAAAAACTGGAATTAAAAATAAAATTAATGATATTTCTATGCCTATGAGTCCAGATCGATGTTATAAAACTAATATTTATTTAGTCATTTTGAATATATCATTCTTTCCTTTTTAAATAGTGTGCATTAGAGTGCATTGTATGAAATTTGAAATGGACGATACAGCACTAAAAATATGTGATGCACATATATTTTCTACATACCGCATTTTTTAGCCTTGCAGGATGTATATTTGGAAATTATAGTATTTAGCATGAAAATTCCATGTGTTGAAAATGATTTGTTTCAACCAGCGTTTCTCGACCGAGGTTACTCGGAAATCTCGGGTTCTGCATAGTAATGAATAGCAATGGCAGTCTCCACTACACGGGCACTGCGGAACTGCAATTCTATTCAAATAGCTAGTCTCTAGAAGTGGCACTGCACTTTCACAGCTTTTTTACAGAAAAATGATTTAATTTGTAGACATAGTAACTCAATAGAGACCTATATAATAATTGTCCTGCATGTGTTTTGTTTTTATAAACCCTTCAAAATCCCCGGTGACCTAGAAGACTAAATCTTTATACACTCAAAAATTCAACTTCGGGACAGAACTTAACACAGTCGGAATTTTGAGGGGGAAAAGTTACTGGTCCACCGAATATTTATACATACTATAAAAATTATTTACAAGCAAGAAAGGAAAAATGATTTCATTTATACAGATATTGTAATTCAATAAATAATATAATAATTATTCTGCGTGTATTTTTCGTTCCAAACCCTTCAGAAGCTTCCGGTGGCCTAGAAGACTGAATCTTTGTACACTCATAAATTCAACTGCCGGACAGAACCTAACACAGCAGCAATTTTAACAGGAAAAACTAAATGGTTTACCAAATAGTTAAACACTAGCTGAATATCCATTGAAATTCAACTGTCTCCCAATGAGCAGCAAACCCCCAAAACACGATTTTTTAAATAATCCAATTTTTCAGTTGTCTTTTTCAAACTGTTCACCCATGCACCAAATTTCAAATGTATGTCTCACCTTAGACTGGGCATTTCTCATTTATTCAGCCAATTAAACATTTAACACACATGTTAAGCACATACGATAGGAATATTTAAGGGAGGGGAGGGATTCCCCCCCCTCGAAATTAAAAAGTTTCAAAATGTTTCCTAAACACACATGCGATAAAAGATATCAACTCAATCCCCATTCAGTTTGTCATTCTGGAGTCCTTGAACTAGAAAAGCAAACAGTTTTTACCTTCAATAAATAAATAAATAAATAATGGGAATAAGTAAGGAGTTTTTAGAATTTAAGAATTATAAAAAGAAATGTGTTCCGGCTACTGCGTCACTGCAATAAGGGGAGGGAATTATCTAAATTTGGAAGAATTCCAGTTCTTGGAGCCGGCAGAAGAAAAGGAAAAGTCGAAGATCATAAGTCAGTTATTTAGAGACTAGAGGTCTGCACAGGTCTAATTTTAAAATTTTTCCAGGCTCAAAAATGTCAAGATCTGACTCGGCCAAAGTCCGAGATTTTTTCATTGGAATTCACCAGAGAAAGAAGTCTCCGGAATTGTTTAAGAATAAAATTTATTTAATTTTGATAATTTAGAAACATTCGAAATCTGAGAACTGAAATTAAAATCATAGAAGAAACTGAAAATAAAATATCAGTGATAAATTTTAAAGTAAACTGAATCTTGGATTTCTTACTTTCATTTATTTATTGGATTTCATATTTCCACGACCAGACAAACAGTCACAGTACAAAAGGGATTAAAAATTTTGCGACAAATTTAAAAATAAAACAAATTGAAACTGGCACTTGACCAATGATAACCTAATGATCATTTCCTCAAAAATTAAATTTGGAATGTATTTCTTCCCTATTCAATTTATAAATCATATGATGTTACGAATCAAGACAATTGGTGCATCGGTGTGTATTTATACTGCTGTATCCAGGCTAGAACATATTTTTTGTTTTCTTACTGTAGCTTTAAACAAATTGAATGTTGTGAAGATCAGTGTTTTATTTTCACTTCGGAATGTAGTGGAATAAAGAAGTCTTCAATTTCTTATCCGAAATTATAATTTTTCTGTATCGGGTTCTAATTGATCCATCTGCTTTCACTGTGCAAAGTACAATTTTATTACTTAACTAGCAGCATGCCCGTTCTTCGTACGGAGTATATAAAGAAACTTAAAATTCGCAATCATGCGCAAATTACTATAGCATACTAAATGACATTGTTAATCAAAATATTCTGTTAAAATATTTAATTTAATGCCCCTAAAAAGAAGTTAGAGAATTTCTGTTCTCGCTATACAAAATTATCTTCACGGGCGGATCTGAAGAATAAAACATCCCGGCCCCGTTTGTAAGCAAATTAACAAAAAATATGAAATGGATTCAATATATGCAAAATAAAAGCGTTAAAATTGTATGGGAACCGTACTACTTATATTCGCAAATATTAGAAGGTATACTCTGTATTAGTAGATTACATGTAAAAGTTGAAAATATCAATAAATCCGTAATCTTTAAACCTGAAGGCAGTAATTGATTCCAGTATATGCCAAAATGAAAGTGCTAAAATTATATGGGAATATATACCCGTAATAATGTTGTAACCCCTTATAGTGTCGTAGATTAGAAGATATGTCCGTCTGTGTGTTAGAAGATTACCCGTATTACAATATGAGTCTTAAAAATCTTTGCCAAAGTAAAACAGATGACGTAATAAATTGAAAATATCGATATTCTCCGTAATCTTTATACCAGAAGACCGTAACTGATTACACAATATGCCAATATATGTCTAAATATATGCCAATATACCTGTACTACTTATATTCTCGTAGATTAGAAGATATACCCGTGCCTTTGTAGAAGATTACTCGTACAACATACAATATATGAGTTTCAATATTTTTTGTCATTATAAGACAATGACATAATAACTTGAAAATATCAATAATCCCCGAAAGTATCAATAATAACAATGTTTAAACCTAAAGACCTTAATTGATATTATCCAGTCAAAAATGCAATGTCAATGAAATTTATTTTACAGACATATCATTATTATTCAAATCGGAAAAGATTTAACAAGAAAGATCAAGCATGCATAAATCATTGACTATAAAACACTTTCCAACTGCAATACAATTTTATTTAAACATCTCTAAAATGCGATACATTCAGCGGTGATATTTTTAAAATTATCACAATAGTACAACAATTTATTATATTTGAAAACTTCATCGAAAACAAATGAACTTTATTAAACAAATGAGCTTTATTAATTGAGAATTTTGTTTTATATGTAATTTCAAATTTTTCTTTTTCAGTTTTGATTAATTTTAAGCTTTTTTATTTATTTTGACACGGCCCGATCTGACTTGAATTTAATATATGAACTTCCCCAAATTGAATATTAAAATATCCCACTGGTGTGCGGCATTCCTAAATTAGTAAATATTAAAAAGGTTAAATTATACACTTTATTTCTATTCAACGATCTATCCTTGCACCAATTTTAAAGTCTCGGCGATTACCACAATCTGTGAGTACGAAATTTTCAAATGTAGTGTGTTTTAGATTGTATCTTTTCGCTACTCAAAATTATCTTCACAGGCAGGTCTGAAGAATAAAACATCCTGGTCCCTTTCGTAAACAAATTTACAAAAAATATGAAATTGAATTAATATATGTCAAAATAAAAGCGCAAAATTGGATGGGAAGACATACCCGTACTACTTATATTCTCTTAGATTAGTAGATATACCTGTGTATTAGTAGAAGATTATCCACACTACTTGTATGAGTTTCAAAAATTTTTGCGAAGAAAAACAGATGACATAATAAATTGAAAATATCAATAATCCCCTCTCTGTAAACCTGAAGGTCGTATTTGATATAATCCAGTCAAAAATGCAATTTCGATCAAATTTATTTTATATGCATTTCTTTATTATTTAAATCGGGAAAGAAATTAAAAACGTCTGCGCTGCATAAACACACTGGTTTTAAATCCTTTGTTAAGCGACATGATATCATTTCCTTCAAATAAATTTGCAGATAAACATTGTCTGCATAATGCTATGTCGTTTAACTGTGCATTTAAAAGGTTTAACTGTGCATTTTTTTATTAATATCTAACTTGAAACATGGACTCAATTTTAAGTGGGGCTATTCCAAAAAAAGCTACCCACAAAATTTTCTGAAATTCGGTGCAGCCTTTGGCCCAAGATTAAATCTTTACATACTTTTTACATCAAAGCAGGATTTTCGATGAGAAAAATGTGACTAGTTCACCAAAATTTTATACATACTATAACAAATTATTTACAATCTAAAAGTCTCCCAGTGACCTAAAAGACTGCAATTAATATAATATTTACATTAAATAAGAATGGAACAAATATATTCAAGAAGAAAAACAGTAAACCAGCTCGAGCCGAATTATCTGTACTGATACAACAAAAAGGAATGCAACCCAGGACTTCTTTTCCTTTGCTGGACCAAAGTCAAAGGACACCTGCTAAACACAACAAATATACCCCTTCGTTCATTTCCCCGATACCAGTCAATCATCCATCCACCCCTCAAATCTCCACACCAAGAATTTTCACCCCCATTCCCCCCTGTGGTTAGCGCGCGATTCTCGCCGCTGCCAGAACTGCCGCCGTGTTCATGCGGAGTACGATCACGTTAAACATGTGGGTCCGTAAGTCCTTCCGAGAGGTTGGTGGTAGGGGAAGGAGGGTACGGTCCCTGTGGATGCCTCCCCCACTGGGTTCCGGTCTAAATTGGGTGGCACTTCCCGGCCGTCCAAACAGTTACCTTACACCTTTCTGGTAGGTCGGACGGCCTGGGTCTCAACAACAACCCCCATTCCCCCCTGGAAGGATAGGAGGTGTGGCTAACGTTGAAAATCGGAAGTTTCAGCAGTTGAAACACGATTTACTATTCAAATATACTAATCCCAAATTTATTCAAAAATCTAAAGAAAATCTTATAAAGAAGCCAGAAGAATAATCTATTGAACGCTGTTTTTCAAAATGTGAAACGTTTGATAGTTAATTTTTTATAGAGCAATTAAGAAGGTGATGTTTTATCTAAGAAATTTTGACAGATTAACTCCATTTCAAAATATATTTAAAGTATAATTTAAAAAATTGAAGACCGAGTGCAAAAAACAGAATTTTAAATTATTCATTTGCTAATGTGTAATTTGCGGAGAACTTCCTCCATAGGTTAACATGGGCATGAAAGCTAACTGAAGCGTCGCCTTAATGAAACATTTTCATTACGCGATGCTACTGCGCAAATATTTTCCGAGCTTGCCGTAACTTCGTATATTTTATCTGTCAAATTTGCCAATTGGCTTAAATTTTCCGAGCTTGCCGATAGAATTGCACGGACGTTTGACGGTAAGCGATCTAGCCATAGCGATTTTTAAAAAATCCTCGTTCACTTTATCAAGTGCTAATTCTCTCATCTGTCTCAATAATTCGGATGGTTTGACGTCCCCGAGTTGCAACTCTGATAGAAGTTTTCTCGTCTGCGTTAATTCCGAATCTGCAAATTCTGTAATTAGCCTATCTTTTAAGGTCCTGAATTTGTTTTCGTGCGGTGGATTCAAGATTAAGTCACTTGCATGGGATAATTCCTCCGAGTCTATCGTCGCTACGAGATATGCATATTTCGTCTCGTCCTTCGTTATATGCGAAATTTGGAACGCATTCTTAACCTGAGCTAGCCATAGGGTTACATTCTTTTTCCAAAAAGGAATGATTTTGCATGTAACCCTATAAATTTGGGGTTGTTCTTCGCTTCCATCAATGTTTAAGATATAGAAATATACACAGGTTGTTGACGAGTCGGACGGTCTGGGTCTTCAACAGGGTTCCCTAGGCCCTATCCGGCCATCCTCCTGGTTGATCTATATCTTCGGAGGAGTCGGCTGACCTGGGCTTTCGACAGGGTTTCCTAGGCGAAGTCAAGCAGCATCGGACGCGGTTAGTACTTGGGTGGTGACCACATGGGAACACCGCGTGCTGTTGGCATATTTCGGGCGTGATAGCCCGGTGGTTTGCGCGCTGAATTTGCACGCTGCCACAACTGCCGCCGTGTTCATGCGGAGTACGATCACGTTAAACATGAGGGTCCGTAAGTCCTTCCGAGAGATTGGTGGTAGGGGAAGGAGGATACGGTCCTTGTGGATGCCTCCCCCACTGGGTTCCGGTCTAAATTGGGTGGCACTTCCTGGCCGTCGAAACAGTTACCTTACACCTTTCTGGTAGGTCGGACAGTCTGGGTCTCAACAACAACAACAACAACAGGGTTCCCTAGGAACACTGCATGCTGTTGGCACATTTCGAGCGCGGTAGCTCGGTGGTTTGCGCGCTGGATTTGCACGTTGCCACAACTGCCGCCGTGTTCATGCGGAGTACGATCACGTTAAACATGTGAGTCCGTAAGTCCTTCCGAGAGGTTGGTGGAAGGGGAAGGAGGGTACGGTCCCTGTGGATGCCGTCCCCACTGGGTTCCGGTCTAAATTGGGTGGCACTTCCCGGCCGTCCAAACAGTTACCTTACACCTTTATGGTAGGTCGGACGGTCTGGGTCTCAACAACAACAACAACAAGGTTCCCTAGAACGCGTAACTTTGCGAATTAGCGATAATAACGCAAGTCCCGAAGTAAAAATAATTTTGAGGGAAGGGAAAAAAGGAACTGACCTGTGACCTTAATGAACTGCAGTTGTTTCGGAGGATCCTGTCTTTCAGCGACGTCTGTGTTGGCATGGAAGGGGAGAGCTCTTAGCTGCCGAAAAGGATATATTTTAAAAGTCCGGAGATGAATAGCCGGGATCCGACGAAAGCGAAGTTGCTCCACAGGGGTTCTCCTGGGTTGACTTTCCGTTCATTGCTTGTAATCGGAAGCGGTCGTTCATCGGAATCATCGCTGTCAAGAACTTAGTTGCTTTCCGAAGTCGTCATGAGCTGTTGGGTAGCACTATTTGCGCATGCTTGTCTCTGAGAGCTCAGTCTTATATGAGCAGTAATTTATTGCTGTTGGCTAGTAGGGTATTGCTCCATTATTGGCATCCGTAGAGAATTGTTCCATATGCTCGGTCGTTCAAGTTCTTAGGATCACCTTTGAGGGGTTTTTTGTGCGGGCTAAACCTGACATGCGGTATTAATGCCCGGCACAATCCCCCGACATTTGTTGTTGTTGCTCTGTAGGCAGAGCGTTAACGTTGCATAAAAATAAACATTTATTTACAATTACATTTACAGCTCTATGAACATCATTGTAATACTTTGCAGAGAAAATCTGCGGCAGGCGGCTGAGTCCTGATATTGGGAACGTTAAGTTCGAAGCAGTCGAACGGAGGTTCGACCGTTCAAGTTGAGATTTCAGGAGCGAGTCTCGTCCGAATTGATGAAAGTTTTTCTGTCCACTGAATTTTGTATACGTCCCAGAAGGAGTGACTGACCATCTTATTGACCGTCGTCGGTCTGGGGCTCATTTGCGGGAGTGTTCCCCATGCACACCACGTGTTTTCGATGTGCACCATCCTATTATTTTTCACACATGCCGGTGACGAAAATTATATCTTTCAAATACTAACATACTATCCCCATCGGGAGTCTTCTGCAGTCAAGCGTCCAAAACAGGAAATGGTATGCTGTTTCCTCAGTTATCAGATACACAGAGAAAAGCCGCTTCTAATGCGTTTTGGTGCAGATGGCATAAATGGCGATCCACAGGTAGTTGCGTGATATTGTAACTACATACTTGAATCATGCAATACTATTTACTAATTGTCATTTGTAATTGTGGCAAGAAAACATTACAAACATAATAAAAATATTTGCAAGCTTTAAATATGTTGTAGAAAACTTGAAAGTAAGAGGAACTCGAATTCAACACAAAATAATACTAATGATTAAAATTATTTTAAAAATGCGAGCAAGATAAATTTACAATGAATCAGATGTTTTAAAATCTACCTAATCCAAAGAAAAATACCCAGCTCGCTGAAATATTTCTAAATTACGTCACATGGTCTCCTCTTCTGTGCTGTCCATTATGGGTGAGACCGGGGGGGGGGGGGCCGGAGCTGTAGTAAGTATGAATTTGGACACCCTGTCTCAATATAAGTATCGAAGTGGGAATCCAAGTAAGTATTAATTTAGACATCCTGTCACAATATATGGATCTGGAAGCGTATGTGTGTTACATCGTGTTGGCTCCACCTCCATTCCCATGATTACTCACGAAGAGCACCCTGTCTCAATATATGTGTCGTAGAACAAGGATTGTAGAAACCTGAATCGAAATATCTTGTAATCGAAATGTTTTTGCTGTTGAATTTGAAGTGCGCATCCCCTTTACAATTTATTTGAAACTAATTGGTAAATTATGATGTTTATCATTTGGGATGAATTTTAGAAGCACTGTTTTCTGATGATGAATATATATGAATCTTCGAAGTGATAAACACGACAAAGTGAATCGTTATTTCACATTTATACTCAAATTAATATTCCATTTCAAAAATTTGGATGTTGGAGCAATGTATTCAGATGTATTGGGTTATTTGTGTTGAATTATAATAAATGGCACTATTATTCGTTTATTCAGTGATTTATTTTTATTGTACGATAATGAGTTAACGTCTCCAATGTTTAGAATGTTGCTAAGTTCAATGAACTGTTGAAAACCGGTAAGCGAGCATGATTAGTTTTTAAGATGTAGATATTTTGTTTAGATATATGTAAGATATATTAGAAACATATCTTTTCTGTATTATGCTTCGTTATCGACAGGCTTTAAACGTCAAAAATTGCATATGAAAATTTAGAAACTAAGGATATGTTTTGCCTCGAGTTTTAGTAGACTAAACTTTTAAACAACCAAAGTATAAATATTTGAGCAACTTTTGTATGCTTGGTATATCCTTATTATGGTAACATTCTTTAAGTATTTGTTAACTGATCTGGCTGAATTATCCGAAAATGCATGTTATACTTCACTCTTAAAGGAAAATTTGACACTAAAACTAATTAAACACAAACTAATTTTACACCAAGATTTAAAATTTTGTTATGCATTTTAATTTGTTTGATATTTATCATAATCCACAATAAGATGCGCTATGCATGCTTATCGTATGTGCTAATATTTTATTAGTCTTACATGAAGCAAGTTCAGTATTCCTCTTATCTATAGGAAGAAACTTTCTGTTTGTTTATTCATGATGCCTTGCGATAGCTACCACACTTGCAGGTTTGAGGTTTTTAGCACAGTAGAATTCTTAGTCCAGCCATCCAAACAGTTGTTCATGTCCTCGGACGAGTCGGATGGTCAGGGTCTTCAACACAGTAGAATCTCCAGCCATCCAAGCAGTTGCTCATGTCCTCGGATGGTCTGGGTCTTCAACATAGTAGAATCTATATCTAAACTAATACGCCTCGACCTTTTTCTAAATTTTTAATCAAATTTATTTAACAAATTGTTAAATACAAGTCTAAAAGCAGCTAATCTCCAGCTACCATCATGATCTACTGCAACATTCCTCTTTCAGAGAGTTTGAATCTTTTATTTATTACCCAGACCGTCCGACCTACCAGAATGGTGTAAGGTAACTGTTTGGACGGCCGGGAAGTGTACAGATAGCATGTGTGAGAATTTGGCGCCGGTTTAGTATTTGAAGAAATTTGAGTAGTGTTATCTGTAAATGTATTATTTAAGCGGGTATTTATTACCCGGGTAATCTTTCTAGTATCTTAGAAATTGGGAGTGACCTAACATGATGCAAATAATTCATAACTATTTTCTACTGTGCAAGACTTAAAATTAAAACTTAAGAATAACAACATGGGGATGAACTGATTGAGAGCTGTATAATGTAAATATTCAGCTGTGAAAAGTCAAAATAATCTGGCTGATTTGATGATTCAAATCTGCTTTTAATCTCAATTAGGTATGGTCACATTCGTTATTAATTGTTTTGGTTTCCCAGCATTTTTAAAATTCACCTTTAGTTCATGAAAAAGCTATTCCAGCGAAATTTTATGCAAATTTAACTCTTTTCTATCCAATTTTTGCTGTTCAGAGTAGCCAAATTTGCATAAAATTCGAATGGATGAAGAAAAACACATTGAAAATGATACACTGTTGAAATCTGGCAAATTTTACCCAAACCCTATGTCTCCAATGGACTAAGCTAAAGTCCAGCAAACCACTAATTATCCGAGGTCTTTATCATACGTCTGAAATACTTCATGTTTTATTATGCTGAAGTATTTTATCAGTTATGTATGTCTGGTACGGCTGATTTTTAGAAATTGATGATGCACCAGTTTGGCTTTACCACCACATGCCATGTTCTCAGCCACTAAAATGGTGACTTAAAAAGTAATAAAAATTATTTCAGGTTTTCTGCCTTTTTTCCAGTTGTAAATCACATGGGAAAACATCTTTCCTACCACTTGCACATACAGATCACAAAAAAGTCCTGAAATGGGCATTCGGTCATTAAATTCAACATTAGATCATGAATATTTGGTATTGGAGAACAGCTTTGATATATAGAATCTTGGCGCAGTCCGCCATTTTTTTTGGCACCAAGGAAAATGGTGTTTCAAAAGTCTTAATGAACACTATGTTAGGATTTGTGCGTAACAAATACAAAAAATATATAATTAAAAATCAAAATGCATAAAAATGACCAACCCCAATACATAAATAAGTATAAAGTACTGTATAAGTAGCAAATAAAAACTGATACTTTAACAAATACGAAAGAAGGTTGTATTGAACAAAATTAAAAAAAAAAAGATACTTAAAGATAGTACTTTAATAAAATTTAAAAAAAAAGATACTTAGTAAAAAGATTGTACTTTAAACGAAATTTAAAAAAATGATACATAGAAAAAAAATTGTACTTTAATGAAATTAAAAAAAAAAAAGATACTTAGAAAAAAGATTGTACTTTAACGAAATTTAAAAATATATAAGTCAAAAATCAATAAATAAGTATAAAATAATGTATAAATAGCAAATATCACACAAAAACAAGAGAAAGCACATGTCAACACTGTAAAAATGGAAATTTCGTTCCTGAAGTTTTTCATGTGGCCTACGGTTTTCTCAATCAATCTCTCAATTTAGTACACACCATATCAGACTTTATCATCCTTGATCAATGCAAAAAAAATGCAAACTGGTTCAATGGACAGATTATACCCACGTGTTAATCCAAGACTTTTCACAATACAATCGAAAATAAATGCTTGAAAGCTAGAAGGGATTGCCAGAAAAACGGAATCGTGGGATGTCACTTTTCACGAAGAGATTGCCACATTTGGCAATTTATCACTAAAAAAATATCATTATATCCAAATTCTTTATGTTGAAGCTGTACCAATATTGGAATTCTCATTTTTCGCTTAACTACGGGAAATCCAAGCTAGTTACAGCTGTCCCGATTTCGATTGGCTACTGGAGTGTAGTAGCGTTTCACAGCTATTAAAAAGTGAAAAACATGAGCTTTCCCAAAGTCCAATGCATCAATATAAACTACTACCAACCTGATGTCCTGAATGTCACAATATAAAGCATTGGAAATGAGAATTTTACAATTTCATTCCATTTGTGTCTCTCGGACCTTGAATGTGTAAATTTTGATTGACTGAAAAATAAGTTTTGAATTGAAAATAGGAAGTTGTTAATATTTGAAGTTAACTCTAATTTTTTGAACTACCAAATGTTCTGATTTTCATGGATACATTTCAGTTTTTAGACGTTTGAAAATACTATTTTTATTTGAAAGTATGTTTGTTTTGCTGATATTTTCTAGCATTCTGAAAGTATCTTCAAAATTTGTACCAACAATGCTAACTTATCGCCTTTTTGATAGTTTGCATTCATGGCCGTTGAAAGGGGGGGGGGCTGGATACCCGGACTCTGGCTTAACAATGACAGGAAAAATTAGGTGCTACCAGGAGTGGGAGAGCGAGCCCGCTGCTTCAGGGTCTATGATTGCTTTCCACTGCCCTGTTCATATTTATACACAATACCATGTAATTTACGAAAATTACTTGGAGAATGCAAAAAAGTGTTTTACCCAGTGGTTGGAAGTAGCGTGCTACAAGTAGCGAAACTACAGTAGTCACTACTTTTTCTCGTAGTTTGTAGTGTAATGCGTTACTTTTAAAAATAAGTAGTGTAGTGAGTAGCGCGATACAATAAATCAGTAGTTTGTATCAAGTTTTGACACTACTTTTAAGGTTACTTCAGTAAACAAACAAGGTGTCATTCTACATATCATGTGATCACCCTTTCTTTCTTTGTATGAAATTTGATGTTCTACACAACGATGTACGATTTGTAAAATGCCAAATGCTTTGGAATAAATAAAAAATGTCGGTTGTTTTAGCTAGCAAGATATCTTCAGAGCTAAGTGCCCGTCTCAATACCAAATAAGATGAGCTGAAACTCAGAGCATTCTGCCATCAGACTCATATGTCGGTTCCTTAGAGAGAATGAGGAGAAAGTATACAAGATTTTTGATGCTGCAGGGTTAGGTAGACTATTGCTTCATGAAGTTGATTTTTTATCTGAATATATTCAGATGTGTTATGTCCCAAAAAATTCTGCTTATCTGATTGCAATTTTGAGTTGCAAATTCTACTAAAAATGAACAAACATGTTTTTAAATAAATAGTTTTTACTTTTATTTTATTTCATACTTTTGTTTTATTTTATTGTTTTCAGAAGTGGGTAAAAGCGTTAAGATTGGTAAGTTGATCAGTTAATTTGGGAATCAGTAATATCCTTTTTATCAGTAATATAACTTTTAGTGTAAATTGAAGCTCTGATAAAATTCGTCTGGATTCGTCACTGGATTTACCTATGGCCGTGTTATGCAATTCTATCAAGTCTGTTAAAATTTTGTTATCAAACGTAAAAATAAAGTTTTTTAATTGATCCTTAGAACTTGTTTGAGTTATCCTTTATGAAAATAGAGATTTTAGACTGCTTATTAACTAGCACTTATTGTAGTATTAGTATCTGATTCTCTGCATTTTTCTGAAACCGGATGTTTGCAATTTTCTACCGATCCAGGGAAAATATACATACCTGTTTCCTCCCCCCCCCCTTCCAGACAGTGTTCGAATTAGCGGTCGTTAGTTGTAATTTGCGACTAGAAATTTCAATTTGACAACTAGATTCTTCAATCTGGTCGTTAAATTTGACGCCTAACAATGTTATTTTTAAATATCATGTCTTCCCTTTCCCTTTGACTAAATTATGATCTGGTAGAAGACTGGACAGCTGTAAAAAAAAAAAAAGCGGCATTTTATACACGCCCTCAGTGATAAATCTGCAAGTGGTGCACAGACAGTAAAATCTCCCTCTGTCTATTCAGGGAAAGACAACATTGGGAGCTTTATTGTACTTCATCTCACCCCCACCCTTCAAGACCTGAAATTGCACTTCTGAAGAATTTATTTGTTTTTCTTTATCCTCAGACATTCCGATGTCCGAGACTCTGGATATTTAATGAGTTTCTATTGTTCCCCTCCCCTTTATCCTCCCGTACATGTATGTGCCCTTCGAGAAGCAATCAAGATTCTAGCGATTCTAGTTCTTTGTATGTGCCCCACTTGGAAGAAAAGGGAGTGATCCTGCAGAGTCTTTACATTCTAATTGCTTACTATTATAGAACACACTGCGTTCCAGATTAAATCGTTCCAGCATCTTGCAAATTTGGTTAGCTAATATTTTGTTATCAGACATAGAAAATGACGTTTTTATAGCTGCCAAGTGTTCCAATTTTTATGTACTTGTTCCTTTTTTCAGTCTTGCTCCAGGAATCCGATTTTGGATCCACAGTAGTCCGATTTTTCTTTTCTATAACATTTATATTTTATTGCATGCAAATCTGCATATTTTTCATCTGCATATGCATAAGAGTATCTACAAGTCATCAGGGCTGTAGTATAGGGTGTACGCCGTATACCCTCTGGTTTTTCCAGAAAATTCCGTATACCTGCCGCTTTTTCTTAAAAACTAAGTACACACTTTTCAAAATGCTTTGCTTGATGAACAACATAGTAACAGATTTGAGATCATCTTTATTGATTTCAAACGTCTCCAATCTAATGTTTATTAATGCAAATGGACCACCTATAGAACACTTTTAACCGGAAAGATTTGTAATTCTTGGTTGGCCAACCATCGCTTTTCAGTTGACAATAGATCAAGAGTATGCGCTACAAAAAAAAACACAGAGACGGATTTCTCTCGTCAAGCAGTTTGGAAAATATTTCAATGAAAATGATGGAGGTAGTCCTTAAAGCAAAATTACATCCTACATATGTCTGCATATTTTGTTTTACATAAATACAGTAAACTCCCAATAACTCGTACCCTGTGAACACGAATTTTTGCTTAAGTCGAAGTTTCTTCAAAGTTCCACAATTCCTTTCCTGTAATATAAAATTAATAGGCTTTTTTTTTCCTCGATAATTTGAACATTTCCCCCGGTCCTTTGAGTATACCCCATAGGCGCCCGGAGGGGGGCGAGGGGGCGGTCGCTCCCCTGGCTTATTGATTTCCTATATATATATATATGTATGTGCGTGTGCACATGTTTTTTTTGTCCCCCCTGGAAAGTGTAAGTAGTAAGTACATGTTTCGCCTCCCACTGGAAAAAATTCTGCGGGCGCCCATGGTATACCCTCTGTTTTTTTTACGACTACATAACTGCAAGTCATGAAATCGGAAGTGGGTCACCGAAATGAGAAACAAAGTCAGGAATTTTAAGATCGAGGTTTTTCCGTTTTTTCATCTAAAAATCCGTTTCCACGTGATTGAGTCTGTTTCTAATTAATGGGGGAGAAACACATTTGCATCGACTAACATTTTTATGATTATTTCGTATTATATACAAAAAAAATTATTTTTCAGACATATTATTAAGGAAATGAAGAGCTATATTGTAAGAGTACCGGGTACCGCGATAAACGGCATTTGTCCACGATCTTTGTTATATTTCGTTTTATTGTGAACATATTTTTCCACTTCTGCAATCTGTTTGCATCGTCTATTGTAATTTGCATTGTCATTTGTAATTATTTCGTATATACTATATTATGCAGAAAAACTATTTTTAAAGCTATTTTTCAAGAAAGTCTATTTTGCAGCAGTATCGCGATAAACAGCATTTGTGCACGATCCTCTATATTTCATTTTATTTTGAAAGTGTTTTTCCACTGTTACAATTTGTTTGCATCGTTTAAAATGTTTGTAATTATTTTGTATATTATACAGGAAAACTATTTTTCAAACGTATTATTAGTGAAATAGAAGGCTATTTTGCAGCAGTATGGGGGAAAACGGTATTAGTGCACAATTTTTCCTCATGCAATATGTTCCTATCTTTCTTTCTGGTAGGTTGGCATCTATGCATTTTTTATATCAATCCTTGAAATCAATGTGATTCATACTTTTTTTTATTATTACCCAGGCTGTCTAGCTCACCCAAAGGGTGTTGTTGTTGTTGAAACCCAGACCGTCCGACCTACCAGAAAGGTGTAAGGTAACTGTTTGGACGGTCGGGAAGTGCCACCCAATTTAGACCGGAACCCAGTGGGGGAGGCATCCACAGGGACCGTACCCTCCTTCCCCTACCACCAACCTCTCGGAAGGACTTTCGGACCCACATGTTTAACGTGATCGTACTCCGCATGAACACGGCGGCAGTTTTGGCAGTGGCTGGAATCGAACCCGGGCCTACCGAGTGCAACTCCAGCGCGCTAACCAATGGGCTACCGCGCCCCACCCAAAGGGTGTCGAAAACCCAGACCATTCGTCTCGTCCGAGGACTTAGAGAAGCTGATTGAATGGCCGGGAGAACCACCCAAAGGGTGTAGATAAGTTTTAATGGTATGATTTATATTTTGTCAAAGCAGCAAGAAAAAGTGTAGCAACTATAAAACAAAAACTTATTGACTTGCAAGTACTGAACCCTAGCTGCCAACTCTGCATTTCTTCGTGAAGCTCCTATATTTGCATTGACTGCCGATCTCCGGACAAATATGCAAATTCTCCCCCACCCCACCCTTTTTTTTTTTTTAAACTTTTAAGATGAATATAGTGAACAGATTTTAAAATGAAATTCCATACTTTGACGAAATTGGTCACAAAAAATGACTAAATTTCGCCCAAGATTCCCTTATAATATTTTAATTTTCAATGTGTTTAATTCTTATATTTGTAAATAATATGAGAAAGATTATATGGAAATGTTACTAAAATGTGCATTTATATGTGGATTATCTATTTATCCCATTTTATTATCACATATTTTCCATTTTTGCAATTTGTTTTTATCAACTAAAATTTTTATATTAATTGTTATTTTAACTCAGGAAAATTAATTTTCAAGCATGAAACGAAGGGGTGTTGGGGCAATGATTGTATAAGATGGCCATAATTTAAAATTGTTAAATAGAAGTTTTTTTTTTAATTTTTTGTTTATGTCCTTTTTGCCAAGTAAAAACACATTAGCAACTTTTTCTATTTATTTTCTTTTGGGTTTCTTTATCAGTTTATTTTAAATTTTAAGAAAATTTAAAACAATTTTTAATACAAAAATTGAATTATTCTTTGTTTATATCTTCAACAAAAATGGACATTTAAAAAATAGTTGTTATTGTTAGAGATGTCAAAATGGCAAGTAGCCGTGTCTATTTGGCACCTACAGTCAAAACTATAGGCGTCAAATGACGCCTAGTTCAAATTTTTAAGTTCTGACACGGCTTCCAGATGACCTATTTTCTGCGTAGTCACCATGTCATGTTTCCTGCACAAGTCTGTATCATGATTAAACTACCACCCCTATGCCATTCATTAATGATATTTTAATCATATTTTAATAAGTGCCATTCACTTCCCACCCCTTTCCCCATAGCCAACCAGTGAAGTAAACTAACATTATTACCTTGTTGATGAGCTCTGTGAAAAGTGCTTAAATCTCTTAATCCATTGAAAGCAATCTAATAAAAATAAATTTATTTTGACCGCATGGATTTATTGTAGAGAAAAAAAAACATTTTTTTTTTTAAAGTATTAGTTATTTAAATTTAATTATGCTATTATTCTTTTACAATTTTGCTGTTTTCTAAGAAGCCTCAGAAAATGTATAAAATAATAGTTTTATTTTATTTATTTTTTTGTCAATGATATTGTTTCTCTAGAATTTTCAACTCAAATGTAGCCTGTACCTAAATCTATTAATTCAAATTGGTGATTTATTTATACCAGAAACAAAGGAAGTACCAAAATATTTGATGATAGTGTGAGGACATCCAAAGTTTTATCTGATACTAAACTATTTTGTTAATCCTGTTTCCTGTTTTTGTATTGTGTAAAAAATGGTGGAGATTAGAGTACTCATTAAAAGAAATATAACTATGATATATTTTGATCCCATTTTTAACACTTTACAGCAAAGTTGAAAAGTGTTTATGACTTTGTTCATTCTGTCTGTCTGTCTGTCCGTTAGCACGATAACTGCCGTAAAAATGACTTAATCAAAATGAAATTTTAGTATGTTGTTCAGACGGTCTGTAGGACCTATGGGAATATAAATGAATAATATCACCCAATTAGTTTTGGATTGAACCCGGGTTGAAAAAATGAAATACATTGAACCCTATGGGACCTAATTTTTCAAACATTTTTTAAGCGGATTTAAAATTCACAAATTACTTCGAAAATTTTTGGTAATATTCAAATTATTCCATAAAATATATAAAAAAAAATTCAACAAAATATATTCAGTAGTTTTTTAAATAAAAATTAAAATAATAATTATACCTCTTATATGAAGCGATCACGTGACCCACTTCAAAATATAATATGGCATCCATCTTGTCTCAAAATCATGATTTTAAAGTTCTTTTTAATTCATATTGAGTGTTGTATTCGTCCTAAAACCGCTTTATTTTTGCATAAATTCTGTGCATCTGCATACTGAAACAACGCAATGACAATATATTTCTGTTTAAATGATCATCCAAATTTGATTATTTCTACAACAAAGCCTATTTTTCACTTATGTAAAATGTAAACAGCAAAATATGTAGGATGAGTTGTATAAGAATTGCTCTATTTTTTTAACGCAAAAGTATTTAAATCATAGAGTCTGCATAGCTGATATGAATAAAATATTCATTGATTTTACACAGAAAAGGACGATTTTTTTCGATGAAGTTTTAAGCATAGAGTTTAATTACGTGTAGCTCCATGGTCTTAAGTTTTTAAATAAAATAAATTATTTTAGTACTGTGATGAATGAAATGATTGGGAAAATGTTATGAATGAAATGCTGATTTTATAGAGAGTGCCAGGTGTGTTATTTTTTCTATGACGTCATTTGAATGAATGTCAGTTGTTTTTGATGAAGTTTTCAAGTATAATAAATTATTGTAGTATTATGATAATTTTAAAAATATTACCGAGAAATGTATCGCATTTTAGAGATGTTTAAACTAGGCAATTTATATTTCAATGCCATCATTTGAATGAAGTTCATTTTTTTCGATGAAGGTTTAAGTTTTCAAGTATAATAAATTAATGTAGCATTGTGATAAGTTTTAAAATATTACTTAGGAATGTATTGCATTTTAGAGATGTTTAAATAAAATTGCATTGAAGTTGGAAAGTGTTTCATAATCAATGCTTTAAGCATGATTGATCTTTCTTGTTACTTTTCTTTCAGATATATTCAAATCTGAATTTGTTTGTCCTATGAATGTTCTAATTTTCATAGATGCGTTTCAGTTTTTTAGACTTTTGAAAATACTATTTTTCTTTGAAAGTATGTTTGTTATACTCATATTCTCTAGCATTCTGAAAGTATTTTCAAAATTTCTACCAATAACGCTAACTTATCGCCTTTTTGATAGTTTGCATTCATGTCCGTTGAGGGGAGGGGGGCTAGAGCCCCGGATTCTGGCTTGACAATGACAGAAAAAATTAGGTGCATCCAGGAATGGGAGAGCCCACAGCTCCAGGGTTTCTTTCCACTGGCCTGTTTATATTTATACACAATACCATGTAATTTACAAAAATTACATGAAGAATGCAAAAAAGTGTTTTACCCATAGCCGTGTTATGCAATTTGATGAAGTCTGTTAAAATTTTGTTATCAAACGTGAAAAATAAAGTTTTTTAATTGATCCCTAGAACTTGTTTGAGTTATCCTTTATGAAAATATGGAGAATATAGAGATTTTTGACTTCTTATTGAGTAGCACTTATTTTAGTATTAGTATCTGATTCTCTGCATTTTATTTTTCTGAAACCGGATGTTCGCAATTTTATACCAATCCAGGGAATATGTGTTTCCCCCCTTCCAGATGACCTATTTCCTGCAGTCACCATAATGTCATGTTTCCCACACAAGTCTGTATCATGACTAAACTACCACCACCCTATGCCATTCATCAATAATGTCTTTAAAGTGCCATTCACTTCCCACCCTTTTCCCCATAACCAACCAGTAAAGCAAACTAACATTGTTACATTGTTGATGAGCTCTGTGAAAAGTGCTTAAATCTCTTAATCCATTGAAAGTGAATTAATAAAAATAAATTTATTTTGACCACATGGATTTATTGTGGCAGAGAACAAAAAAATATTTTTTAAAGTATTAGTACTTTAAATTTAATTATGCTATTATTCTTTTACAATTTTACTGTTTTTTAAGAAGCCTCAGAAAATGTTTAAAATAATAGTTTTATTTTATTTATTTTTTTTGTCAATGATATTGTTTCTCTAGAATTTTCTACTCAGATGTAGCCTAGTGCCTAAATCTGTTAATTCAAATTGCTGATTTATTTTTATTTATACCATAAACAAGAGAAGTACTAAAATATTATTGATGATAGTCCGAGAGTATCTAAATTTCTATCCGATACTAAACTATTTTGTTAATCCAGTTTCCCATTTTTGTATTGTGTAAAAAATGGTGGAGATTAGAGCACTCATTAATGGAAAATAACTATGATATCCCATTTTTACTTTTCTATCAGATATATTCAAATCCGAATTTGTTTTCCTCGTTTTTAATACCATAGAAAAGGAACAGGAATCAACTGGTTTAGCACCATGTCTTTCTCTCCTTGTATGAGTGTACATATCCCACTGTATGTCCTAAACTACTCCTTAGATTTTCATAGAATTTTGCACTCTGCTAAACATTACTCTGCTGTTAGATTTTGGTTTATATCCAAACAGTACTAACAAAATTATTATATTAGCAGGCTCTAACCAGTAACCAGTAATGAGTTTTGGGACACCATATTACTTAATTTTATGAGAGATAATTTTGGGGTCCCATATTACTTATTTTTATAGATATTAATTGTTTTAGGTCTTTTTCAATGGGCATCTCTCACGACCCTTTAGTCAGCCCCGTATTTTCCTTTGCCTTAAATTCCCAACAAAAAATAGAACAGACCAAATGAAATAAATAATGGAAATCTAATTTGGGCAGCACATGACTTTTCCTATATTATATAATAACTTTATTTTTTTCACAACAAAATAATGATGTACACAAAATGAGATACACTGTACAATGTTTTTGTCTTTGACAGAATTGTATATTAACATTTGGAAGTTTTCTCAATGACAACATGCAAAACCATTTCAAAGTTAAACTTATATTTCATGAAAATCTAATGACAATTAGATAAATTACTATTGTCCACTAAGCAAAGTAAATAACTGTCCTATAATATCCAACTATATAATTATCCTATATAAAGTCGTCAAATGTACATATAAATTATAGCCATATTTGGATTGAATTAACATCACATAAATTGAAATTTAACACTTTTGATAACTTTATTGATTAACACAGATTTCCTTATTCATACTCGCATGAAAAATTCACATTAAGATGTAATGGGCATTTTATTAATATTCCATAATATTTTTTTCAACTCTTCAGCTACTCTATCAAAAGTTTTTTCTGCATCCATATATTAGTGCACAATGCTTATATTCCATTTGGAAAATGATTGTTATAAAAATCTTAAAATACGCTGGGAATCTTATGCGAAGGCAACAAATGTATTTTCTGAGAGTTTCAAAACATATTGTATATAAGGGTGTCCCAAAAACATTGACCTCGGCTTTTATTCCTTAAATATTGATCTTAGACATATGCAAAGTTGCTTAAAAAAGGGTACAGAATTTTATGAAATCAATAAAAATTTTCTTGGAATTAAATTTGAAAAAATACAAAATTTAAATTTTTATACGGCTCCTGTACAAAAACATTTCCAATGAGTAAAATGTGCCCCAAACACTAATTAGATGATGTACAAAATTTCAGCATTTTATCATAAAATGTTCCAGATATATGTTTAAATAAATTTGGTGAGGGATTAATCACAAAATGTAAATGTTTACAGCAAAAGTGCAAATGACTCAACCCAGAAATGCATAATAGGCAAATAATATCTGCCTCTTATCTGCAGATGTATTTACAATTTTTCAAAAATATGTTTCCTGAGAAATACCTTAAAATTTTACATGATTAATTACAGAATAAAACTTGGAAATGGCACAATCAAAATGAACATTAAAACAGCCTAGAAATGTATGCATATGTGAATATCTGCCTCTGATCGGTGCGTCACACAATCGCAACAGACGCATCATCACATAAGAAAGTTGTTTTTGCTCTGTCATTGATCAATTGCCTCGCTTACGCAAGCGTAGCGCGTGCAGCCCGGCAGTGTGAGCGACCCTTAAGTATTTCACATTTCTGCTACATTTTGAGAGTGTAGTTAGCCTGTACTGACAGTATGTCGCAATACAGCAACATAGAACTTTTTGAATTTCTTATGTTGTACAAGTTATACAATTGCAATTCTGACGAAACTGCATGGAAATATCAGCGTACTTTTCCCAATTCTTTTCATCCTTCTGGGAGATTTAATTCCCGATTATTGCAGCGAGTGCGTGAACGAGAAAGCGTACATCGTGTAGGTGGATTAGGTAGGCCCAGACTTCACTCAACTGCTGTAGAAATTGATATTTTGACTTACTTTTGCAGTCATCCGCATAGTATGCAACAGTGTGGAGAATACCGAGACTGAATAAATGACATCCATTTAACATTCATAGTGTGCAAAGACAGGAGCCAACAGATTATCAATGTTGTCTAGATTTTTGTAATTGGGCTCTAAATCAGGAAGATGCAAATCCCTCTTTCCTGAAAAACGTAATTTGGACTGACGAATGCTGTTTTAAAGAAGATGGGTGCATAAATCCTCAAAATGAGTACTTCTGATTTAACACAAATCCATTCATGGTATGTGATATTCATCATCAGAAGCAATTTTCTGTGAATGTATGGTGTAGTATTTTCAGAAACCGTTTGCTTAGACCCATACTGTATGATGGTACGTTGACGGGTGACAGATATGTTATAGATTCTGAATGTGGTCATTTCTGATTTTATGGATGAACTGCCCCTAACAGTACTTCTGTTCCATATGTATGGTTTCAACAGGATGGATCTCCAGATCACCATACTACAGTTGTGAAACATTGGTTAAATAACAAGTTTCCAGACAAGTGGATTGGCTTGCATGAGCCAGTCGAATTTCCCCCTAGATCGCCTGATTTAACGCCTATGGATTTTTATTTGTGGGATCGTTTACATACAACTGTTTATCTGCCTTAAATAAAGCAGAGTTGCAACAACACATTCAAGATGGTTGTCGTCACATCACCGAACAAGAACTTAATAGAGTGCACAGAAGTGTTATCAGTTGAATGCAGCTCTGTATTGTCATAGATGGAAAACATTTTAAACAAGCTTTGTAATTTTTGTATAAAGTTATTATTTCTACACAGTGTAGATACTTTTGTACCAATAAATAGCAAAATTATTATTTAACTTAATTATTATTTTTCTTTCGTAATTTGTGTATGACCCCTAAAATGCGATCTGCGGACATAATTTTTCCCCTTTTAGAACCCATGTCCATGCATCGAAAAGTTGTGCAAGTCAGCATTTTTGTCTTTTCATATCTCTGGGACTTTTTATGATAAAATGCTGATTATACATCACCTTATTAGTGTATATGGGGCACATTTTACTCATTAGAAATGTTTTTTGCATGGGGGCCGTATAAAAATTTAAATTTTGTATTTGTTAAAATTTAATTCCCTTGAAAATTTTAATCGATTTCATAAAATTCTGTCCCTTTTTTTTATGCAACTTTGTAATTTATTATATATGTCTAAGATCAATATTTAAGTAAAAAAATCCGAGGTGAATATTTTTGGGACACCCTGTATATTCATTATAATAACTGATAAGACACAGAAACATGACGTAATTTGAAAAACTGGACTAGAAGTATTGCAAACAAAATACAGAAACTGGAAATTGTTTTCATGTTGACAGTGTAGTTGTTGAGACCCAGACTGTCCGACCTACCAGAAAGGTATAAGGTAACTGTTTAGAAGAGCCACCCAATTTAGACCGGAACCCAGTAGGGCAAGCATCCACAGGGACCGTACTCTCTTACATGTTGACAGTGTGAAAAAGGATTTTAAACTACTTCCGCATTTCAAGAAGAGGAGATTTAAAAGCATGTTCAGATCTTTATCAGTTTCTTGTGGATCATATGAACATTTTAAGAAATAATTTCAAAAGATTTATAAGCTTGTCTAAAGCTATGCCATCTAAGGTGAACTAGTCCTGCAGGAGAATTAAAAAATAAAGTTATGTAAAAACAAGTAATTTTATTATTTTAACATTGTAAAATGCTTATTTATTGGCAATAATATTTTACATTGAATATTTTTTTTTATCTAACAACTCATTTAAAATAATTCTATCACCATTCAGAGAATAAATGCTAGAAATATACCAATGTTTGGATTTATAAAATAAATGTACTTTGTACAACAACCTTGATATTGCAACAAAATTTTATCTTTAACTAATGACTGTGGCATTTATTTTAGTATATAGAAGAAAAGCACTGAATATCATGGCACATACTTTTCATCTATCATCACTCAAGGGGATCCTACTTCCATCTTTATGATTTGGGGAACATGGTGTCCAAATAGTTTCAGTCGTCATCTTCGAAGTTTAACATACATAATTGTGACTTACATTGAAATGTTCAGGGCTAGTTCTCCTGCCCCCAGGTTTTGTACTCCTCCAGGAAATCCTTAAAAACTCTGGGATTTAAGTTTTTTAAGGGCCCTTAAAACTCTTTATTTTTTTTATTTTAGCCCTAAGCTCCTGAAAATTGGAAAATCGACATCACAATCTTTTATTTCTTAATATAATCAATAGGTGGCACTGCGAAAATAACGATAGTGGATTTCCACATATTTTTTGCTCTGACCTGCGCCAATCCCAAAATTCAATAGAAAAGAAAACATATAAAAGTGTGGCGTATAATAAAAATTCTCTGCAATTCAATTCATTTTTCAGTGCATTGCTGAGAGTCCAAATGTATCACTTTGCATCCATTTTTATCTTCTAATGATTTCATATCAGAGCAATAGAACTACAGTACAGGATCTATTATCCGGAATGCTTGGGACTTCAGGCATTCTGGATAAGGGGTTTTTCCGTAATTCGGAACACTTTTTCTAAAACTTACTGGAATGGTCTCAAATGTCGTTATAGAAAATTATAATTCATTTTAAAAACATAAATGTATTAAATAAAGCTCTTTTACAATCTATATGAAAAATATACTTGGTTAACTAAAATGAAAATTACATGTATTAGTGTTTAAGAAAATTTTTGAAAGAAAAAATGTCTGAATAAAGTTGATCATTCAGATTTTAAACCCCTGTATCCTAGGAAAACAATAAAGCAATATGTTGTAAATCGGAAACACTTGTTTTATTCATAATCAGTGCGTACAGTTAACAAAACGGTTAACTGGAAATGTCAAAAGTTAATTTTTGTGTTAAGAATTTCAAAAACATGTGAAAATGAAATCCATAAATTGAAAATTATAAACTTACTATTACACGAGAAAAAAAATTAAAAATCTCTGCAAATTTTTTTAGATTCCGTAGCTTTTTCCAAAAGCCCCAGTCACTTTGCAGTGAAAAACGTTATGACGTCACTACCACTATGAAGTCATCGAGGCATCAAACGAACGCGCACCAATTCTAAGAAAGAAAATATGTTTTTTTTTTTTCTAAAAATATAAGTTTTTTATATCGTTTCACAAACAAACTGTTTTGTCATTCGTCGAAAGTATGTTTATCTGACATGGAACAAATATATCCACCATGGAGGTAGAGTTCATTTTTACCTCCATGATACTTGTAGTTTTCCTCTTCTTGCGGAAATATTTTTAGCAACATTTCCGGTGTGGTAAGTTGTGGATTCAGCCAGACCTTTGTTTATGTCAGGATCACAAACAGTTGAAGTGAGAAAAATGTAGATTTCAACGCATTATTCTATAATATTAATATTGCTAATTAAGGCAAAAAATCATTTGGCTTGTTTTTAAACAAAAAACTGCTATTTGGCGCAATTTTTGGCAAATAATTGAGTGTTAGTGCAGAATTTGGCATTATTTTGCCGCATTCCGGTTTTGGGAGAGTCCGGATATTGGAACGCCGGATAAGAGGTCGAGTACTGTATTTTATTTTTATAATGCGAGTAAAAATAAACAAATATTTTGTTACATTATTTTTTGAAATTATACGATTTCACAATTCAGTATTTATTCTCTAGTGTTGACAAGAATATACAATTATCTTTTTCCTCCCATATCCATCCTCTTATTATTGCACATTGGCTTGACTGAACTAGCTTATTTTCAAATTTTGGTTAATTTTTTAATTATTTTCTTATAAAAGGTACAATTGCACAATTCAGTTTTTTTTTCTCGGGCATTGCCGAGAGTTGGCACATTTATATTTTTCCATCCATCTCCATCCTCGTATTATTACACATTGGCTTGACTAAACTAGCTTATTTTCATATTTTGGTTAAAAATAAATGTTAAATTTTGAATTATTTTTACATAAATATTACAATTGCGCATTGCACAATTCATCTGCCCCCCCCCCCCCCCCCCCCTTCAAGAACCTATTGAATATATTTGGTTACCAATCATGTCAACCAAGTTTATGTTGGATTTCATTTAAAAAATTATAAAAGACATGGTTAAGAAGAAATCTGTTATTAAACCCTATTGTATCACTGATATTTAATAATTTATGGAGTGGAAATTGGCAAACTCTTTTTTATTGGTGCATTATAATGTACTTCAAAGGAATTCTTTGTATGGCAGGAGTGGTGTATTATTACAAAACCAAGAAACCTGGGTGTGGGTCTGAAGAAAACATCTGTAGAATCTTGAATTTACTTCTGCTTTTAATGTTTATAAAAACTCCTGGAAATGGGTTCTTGCAAAGTATGAACTCTGTCCCCTGACATAAAAGTGTTTTGATAAAGATCTTTGAAAGAATGTTCAACAATCAAATAAGGGTTATAATATAGACTTTTGTTTTTCAATATGGGCCCTATGGAAAACAAATGGAAATGTTTTCAGAAAATGAGAGGATTATACCCCCTCCTACCAATAGACGCTAAAATTTTCTGTGCTTAGAGCTAGACTTGAAAATAGAAATAAATAAAACAACTAATTGACCACCACTCTACCTGTAAAAAATAAATGTGAAGAATATTAAACAAATATGTTCCCTCTTTCACCAGATAAAAAATTTGACAGTTTCCATATTTAAATTAAGATTTTGTTAAATTTATTCTGTTTAGTAACCATTTGGGGTCAAAAGTTCTGAAGATTTGAACTTTATAAGCATTTTTGCTTTAAAAACAATATTTAAAAATATAGATTTCTGGACTAGAATTCTTTATTTATATATATATATATATATATATATATATATACTGCTGGACAATTGCTAAGGACGGATCACAAATTGCAATGTAGCACAGCATTAAGCAGGGGTGGAGGCCCAGCAGGATAAAATATTGTTGCCACACTGTTAAGACATTAGAATAAAGATCATTTATTATGCTGGAAAATACAGGCAGTTTTGAAACATCTAAATAGAAAAAATGTTCATTTGATGCTGTGTACAGAGAAATGGAAAAATGCATATGAACGACAGCAGACACCTTTGAGAAAGGTGTCAGTACAGGATATATCCACCATGGAGTGCGATGCAACATTCCACGTGTTGTGTCATGCTTTGCACAACATTATCCAGCAGCTGTTGATGCAAATTATCCCACTCCTCTGTCAGTGCATGGATGAGGGTGTTCTTGTTTGTTGGAGCATATTTTCGACCAGCAAGTCACCTCCTCAAAGCATCCCAAACGTTTTCAATGGGATTTAGATCTGGAGAACGTGCTGGCTGTACGAGGCATTGAATACCCTCACTGACTAGACAACAGCTAGTGTCTGAACAGCTAGTGTTCGATGACATAGTGCATTGTCGTCCATGAAAAAAAATTTATCACCGACCGCACCATAGAAAAGACGAACATGAGGCAGTAGAACTTCATCAATGTATTGTTGGCCGGTCATAGTCCTAGTTGCAACTGCATGTAGGGGCATGCAGCCATTGATCATGATGTCAGCCCATATCATGATACTGCATGTCGGATATCGGTCCCTTTCTTAGATATTTTCTGGACGATAAGCAGTACCACTCTCACGCCAGATCAGTTGGCATCTACAATCCGATGACAAACAACCTACTCTCATCTGAGAATAGTACGCAAAGCCAGTTCTGTTTAGTCCAATTGCGATGCTCACGACACCATTGCAAATGGGCGGTATGGTGCAGTCTGGACAAAGGGACACACACAACAGGTCTGCTGGCTTATAGTCCTCCTTCTCCCAAACGTTTGGTCACAGTTTTTCGGGAGAAACTGATTTGCCACCTGCTTAGCTGTGGTTTGCCAGTTCCTTTTTGACGATAGGACAATGTACCTGTCTCCTGTAGGCGTCGTACTTCTAACACGACCTCTCCTGTGATGCTTGCAACACATTCCAGTTGTTTTAAATGCTTGTCACAGCCGTAAAACATTGCTGCGATGTCGAACTCCCTGGCAACATCTGTTATTCTTCACCCTTCTTCAATCTTTCCAATAATACGGCCACACGTAAAATCATCTAAATGATATCGGGAAGACATACCGAAAATTTTAAGTTCGTCAATTAAATCTTTCCCGTAAAACTTTCACTTGGAACAACAACTGTCCACACGTGTTAAATCTGTTATCAGCGCTATCGCGTGATGAACAGGCATGGAAATGAAAAATTTGAATATGCACTCCTTTTCTCACTGTATCCCGCACTTATTCTAATTTTTCACATTTTGCTTTCTTTCATTTTGTGATTGCTATGAGTGATAGTGTTATCCGTCCTTAGCAGTTGTCCAGCAGTGTATATATATATACATATATATATACACATTTATATATACATGCATAATATATATATATATATACACATATATACAAGGTAGGATAAAAAAATTCGGAGATGGGCTTACTTGATGGATATGATTTATTGATATCATGTGTTACACGTAACAACCTTCAAAGTACTCTCCCTCTGCAGCTATGCACTTCTGCCAGCATGAGTACAGTTGCCGAAAACATTCCTGGAAGCCTTTGGACGAGGTGGTCTTCAGTGCGACAGGTTCCTCAACCTCAGATACACTCTTGAAACGGCGTCCTTTGAGGTTTTTGAGATGGCGTAACAAGTAAAAATTGGATGGGGTGAGATCGGATGAGTAGGGAGGGTGTGGAAAGGTTTACATTCCATGTTTGGCCAGTGCGGACTACACCATAAAAGACCGATGAGTGGAGGCATTGTCATGTTGCAGCACCCAATCCTTGCTTTTCCAGAGTTCCGGGCATTTCTGGCGGATACCATCATAGAGACGAGCCAGGATCTATGTGTACCTCTTCTTGTTCACTGTTGCCCCTTCCGGTTTGAACTCGTAATGCATCAATCCCTTCTGATAAAAAAAATCTCCATTTCCTTCCCCTTTTGAACAGTCCAAACAGAACTTTGACTTCGGCAACGATGGTGATTTCCACTGTGAGGACTGCCGTTTCGTTTGTGGATCGTACAAGAAACACCACGTCTCATCACTGGTGATAATTTTTTAAAGGAATGTTGGATCTTTGTCAGCAACGTCAATCAGTTCTTCACAGATCCGCATGTGCTCATCACACTGATCTTCGATTAGCATTTTTGGTACAATGTGTTGACACACACGGTGCATGTTCAGTTTGTCCATTAAGATAGTTTGGCAGCTCCCGTATGAAATACTTGCATTTTCAGCAGTGACGTTGATAGTTTAATGTTGGTCAGCACGCACAATTTCTGCCAACTTTCGAATGTTGTCCTTCATAATTGATATTGACAGCCGCCCAGTCTGCGGATTGTCTTCTATGGATTCAAAGCCGGACGTGAATCCGGAGTGCCATGAAAACACCTTCGCACGACACATTGCTCTCTCACCATACATCTGCTGCAACATGTGCAATGTTTCTGTTGACGATTTCCTCAAATGCTGGCAGAATTTGATATTCACACATTGTTCTTCAAATGCCATTTCCATTTTTGACGAACGCGAATGACTGACACGCATTGTCTGGAAAAACATTTTAACAGATCCCAATTACATTATCCAAAACTAACCATTTAGATTGAGTTTACAGCAACATTTATTATTTTTTTTAAAGAAATCCATCCACAGGGATTAAAGACCTGTTCAGTATTGCACAGCATTATAGGGACATGTTGCAGAACTTTATTATTCCTTATCTCCAACAACAAGGATGCCTCAGCTCTACCATATTCCAACAAGATGGAGCACCTCCTCACATTGGCCATTAGGTTCAACAGTTGTTGCGACAGCATTTAACAGAAAATTGAGTAATCAGTCGCGCATTCCCATTTTTATGGCCACTCTGTACACCAGATCTGAACCCTTGTGACTTTTAGCTGTGGTGTTACCTGAAAAGCATGGTTTTTTGGGAGATATTCGTAACCTTGCAGATTTGAAGGACAGCATCATCTTGCACATGTTACATGCAGCTGTCGAACAAGCTGTCAAACGGTACCAGTTGTTACTTCTTCAACACGGTGGACGCATTGAACACTGCCAATGACTTGTCTTTCTACAGTCTTCTTCCCTTTTGCGATCCATGTATAACATGTTCTAGATGCATTAATTAAATTGACATTTGGGTGTTTATAACTATTGTCAGTATCTATCGCATGCTTATACAGTATGTGACCTCTTATCCATTGTCCCAATATCCGGACGCTCCCAAAACTGGAATTCGCCAAAAATAATGCCAAATTCTGTGCCAACAAGCGATTATTTGCCAAAAATTGTGCCAAATATCGATTTTTTGTTTAAAATCCCACCAAATGCTTGTTTGCCTTAATTAACAATATCAATATTATAAAATGATGCGTTGAAACCTACATTTTACTCACTTCAACTGTTTGCGATCCTGACATAAACAAAGGTCTCGCTGAATCCGTACTCATCACACCGGAAATGTTTCTAAAAATAGTTCCTGCGATGAGAAAAATGACAAGTATGGAGGTAAAAGTGAACTCATTAACTCCATGGTGGATATATTTGTTCCATGTCAGATAAATATACTTTCGACAAGTGACAGAACATTTCGTTTAGGAAACAAAATAAAGAGCTTTTAATTTTAGCTTTTTTTTTTTTTTTTTTTTTTAGAATTTATTTAATGCCTCGATCACTTCATAGTGGTAAAGAAGTGACGTTATGGTGTTTTTCACTTCAAAGTGACTGGGACCCAAAATGCTGCTGGGAATTTTATTTTCATTCTTTTTAGCAGTTCTTAGATCTACAAAAATTTCCCACGAACTAAGGAAATTCAGAGATTTTAGGGATTTATGAAAAAAGCTACGGAACCTGAAGAAATTTACAGAGATTTTCAAATTTTTTCTCGTTTACTAGTAAGTTTACAATTTTCTATTTTTGGTCTTTATTTTCACATATTTTTGAAATTCTTAACATAAAAATTAACTTTTGGCATTTCCAGTTAACCGTTTCGTTAACTGTACATGCTGATTATGAATAAACTGTAATCATGTTAAAACAGCTTAGTTTGATTTTTTTCACGGTGGTCTGCTATGATAATGCCGAAGCGGTGACATAGGAGGTGTTAAACAAGTGTGTCCGATTTACAATTGCTTTTCTAGGACACAGGGGTTTAAAATCTTTTATAAGGTAAATGAAACATAGATTTCTACCATGTTTTATTCCAGATATTTAGAATTATCAAGCAATCTGGGGGTGTTGGGAGAGGGGGGGAAATGCATGATTTTCATTTTTTCCACTTAAGTGGATAGATTTAATTGAGAAAGGACTAGTTTCCTTGGGGACGAAATTGTTTGCAGTATTTTCTGGGGGCATGAAAATTATCAGTACTTGGATTATTTTTACCTTAAATCAGTCTGAGAGCTGTTAAGTTTTACTTCTAAGTTATGACACATCTAAAGAAAGTTCTTAGTTAACATTTTTGATCTGAATTATGTCCAAATGACCGTCATCTGATGCAAGGAGTTCTAAAAGAAAACATGTTTCATTATTTATAAAAGATAAAGTGACTATTTTGAAATATATGAACAAAGGTGGCGCTTCTAAAATATTAGGAGAAGAATATGGTGAAGGCCCACTTTAATTGAAATGTTCCAAAAAAAAGTCTTATAACTAGCCTGAATATAAACTTTTAACTAGCAACTGATAACTAGCCTGAATAATTAACTTTTTTCAGATATTTTTTTCTTTCAAAAATTTTCTTAATCACTGAATTTGATTCTATAATTACAAGTAATTTGCATTTTAGTTAATCAAGTATATTTTTTCATATAGATTGTAAAAAATCTTTATTTAATACATGTTTTTAAAATGAATTATAATTTTCTATAACATTTTAGACCGTTCCAATAAGTTTTCGAAAAAGTGTTCCGAATTACGTAAAAACCCCTTATCCAGAATGCCTGAAGTTCCAAGCAGTCCGGATAATAGATCCTGTACTGCACCACATACAATTTGTAATTAATATGCATCAAGACTGTGAATCCATTTAATTGAATTATGTTTCTACTAGTGACTGTTCGCAGTACCATCTCATCCCCTATTGGTCATTTTTGGAACTAATTTTATTTGTGTCATTCGTTTCCCATGTTCTGAAATGCACACCACACAGATTTGGCATTCTTATGACCACTGTTTTTTTCTCTACAGTGCTCTGAACAGGCATACTTTAATTCTAATCACCCTGTATATATATACAAGGTGTCCAGTGCTATCGATGCCCAATGGCTATTTCCTCAACCATTAATCACAGAGATATACTTCCAATTGCAAAAATGTTTTAAATTTTAAAATCTATTATTTTAGAAACAGTTTAAATCAATAAATTCATTTTTGAAAGAAATACAAAATATAAATTTTTATACGGTCCCCCGGTCCTACCAGTTATATTTAGGAAAATCATCCCCATACAATTTCATGCAAAATAAAAAAAAAAATCATTTTACGGCCAAAATTGACAGACTTATTGCTGCTTAAAGTTTAAGCACTTTTTGTGCTGAGAAATGGGAGTTATACACAAAATAATTATATACAGTACAACCTCGAAAATCCGGACATCCAAAATTCAGAAACCTCCAAAATCCGGACTTTTTTCCAAATTTTCAAATTTTTTTTTTTTTTTACTATCGGACTGACGAAGTCCTGGATTTAATTTAACAGGGTAAGATAATTTATATAGAATTATATTTTATAAACAAATGCCGTATTTTCCAGTCAACTTTCTGAACCCCGAAATGAGACGAAACTTTAGAGCGTGAATTACGTTAACTTTTTCCAGTACTATTGGTGCCCAATGGCTATTTCCTCAACCGTTAATCACAGAGATATACTTCCAATTGCAAAAATGTTTTAAATTTTAAAATCTATTATCTTGGAAACAGTTTAAATCAATAAATACATTTTTAAAAGAAATACGAAATGTAAACTTTAATTTAAACATTTTATTACAGATTGTTCAATTAAATCTAAAAATCCCGAGAATTCGTATTAACACTCAGAGAAACTTATTTTGTTTACTTCATAATACGAATCTTCTTCTATGTATTCTGTTTTGTCTCCAAAATCCCCCCCCCCCCTCCTCTCAATATCTGATGAGTTTTCCGCTCTCGTCAGACCTCCTGACAGCTTGAAATCGACTGTATATTTTTCCTATTGTTTGGAAATATATAGCAAATAAATAACTAAATAATATCATATCGCACAGAACCGAGCTGCAAGGTCATTAACACACTGACCTTTCAAAGGGGTCAGCTGCATTTACGATTACGAACCAAGCAAATTCCTTTCTTCGCTTTCTTGCCCCGCCACATCCCGGTGCTGCGGCAGCTTAGTAATGACTCATCGTAGTTTAGAAAAATCATTGAGAGGAGAGATATTTTTCTTTTTTTGAAAAGATTTATTTTATCTACTGTGATATTTTTTACATATTTGACTATTACTAATAAAGTTTTTCCTTTTTTCAGAGTCATCAGCCTTTTTAAACATAACATTATATAGATGCTAGAAAATAAATACAATTTTTGAGTTCTTATTTTTTGTTTTCCGTTTCGTTAATAGCGAAGGCAGTTTAAACGCATTTACACCTTTAAATATATCGGTAAAAGTGCTAATTCTCATGCTTATAGAAAATAAATACAATTTTTGAGTTCTTATTTTTTGTTTTCCGTTTCGTTAATAGCGAAGGCAGTTTAAACGCATTTACACCTTTAAATATATCGGTAAAAGTGCTAATTCTCACGCTTATTAAATCTCAGTGCTATATTAAATTCTTACGGCTCTTCATTAAATCTCGACAAAGCTGATATAACGAAAGTTCTGCACTGTGATGATGATGCGCCAGTCGTAAATAAATTGAGCGATAGCGAAATTCGTGATATGATATTAAATAAAAAAAGAGCAAAGTGGCGACGATAAATGTGGAGAAGAAAAAATACCCATTGATAATCTTGTACAAACAATCGATCATGCAATTTAAGTTCTTGAACAAGAAGCTTTATAATTGAGGAGAAATAATCTCCATCTACAGGATAAAAAAAACTGCTTTCACATAACCCAAAATTAATGAAACAACAAATATTAATTCAAATATTTAAACGAAATGATAAAATATAATTTTATTTTGTTTACATTCTAGATTATTAATGTGCATATTATTTCTTTGAAATTTCTTTTGTCCCAGTTTTTGTATTAAATAAAATGTTTTAATTGATTAACTTAAATTTTGTCATTATTTTTACTAAAAATAGTGCTTTATAGTGTATTTAGTTAATATTAGGTTTGAATTTTATTCAAACTCTATAATCCGGAAAAATCGAAAATCCGGAATCGGCAAAGTCCGGATTTTCGAGGTTGTACTGTACACAAATCTGTTATTTTTTAGGTGTTATATGACTTTATTATTTTAGATTTAATGTACATAATTTTTTTATTTTCGTCTGCAGGTACGCTGCAACTGGTCTCATTACTGGTCTATTACCATGTAAAAATTAAAATTTCATAATTTTTGCAGAAATGCATTTATTGACTTAAACAATAATGTGTTACCTCATTTACAATAAAGATCTTAGAGAGACCCCTAGAAGATCTTAGTCGAGCGCTGCCTATAATACTCTTCTAAACAAATTACTATTCGATAAAAAGCTTTGCTTCATTCTCGACATTATATCAGCAAATGTAATTGAAACATAATACTTTGAATACGGAATTTCAATATTTATACGGTCCCTTAAAGGTTGCCTAAAGCGGTACCTTTTTATGTATGGAAAAGCGACTTAAGTCATTAAGTTTAATGTTTCCTAATTCAGTGAATTCTGGTCATAAAAGAATTTTTGTTTTTTTTCTTTTTTGCATGAAATTGTATGAAGACGATTTTCCTAAATATAGCTACTGTCTTACCGCCATGAGAAAGTCCCCAGACGTTTTGGTGGTGGTCGCTATGGAAACAGGTTATCCCACTGCATTTTAGGTGTGACGGAAAGCGCTTTTTTCGATTTGGCGTAGATAGAACCGAAAGTCGCATTTTGCTTTGCACTTGGGTCAGTGCCAGATGCTCGCATTCTGTGATTTTTTTAAGCCGTGAAGTAATTTGTCACTGTGTTACACATTTTGTAGATTTTGTCTAGTTGAAAAATGACTACATGTAAAAGTGTAAAGACTTTGCATTCGCAAGCACTTGCAACAGTTCACAATGTTACGGCATTTTTTGAAGAGGAAAAAACCACAAATTCTCTAAAAATACCAATTTCAAATGCAATGAAGAGAACTGCGGAAGCGACAAGGGTTTCAGCGTCATCATTTAAAAAAATAAAACGTGAGGTGAAATCGCTTAATGACACTGAGATAAGTATTTTATCTACCCCCGAAAAACATAGAAAAAGACCATCCTATCAAAACTGCAATATTGATGATTTATTTTGACAAATGTGTCATGAGACAGATTATTCAAGACTTTTACAGAAAAGAGAAATGTGTTCCTTCTATTGGGAAACTGCTCCCAGTGTTAAACGAAAAAATTAATTTTCTATGGAAAAGATAGTCCCTCAGACGAATTCTACATTCACTGAATTTTCGATGGAAGAAATGTATCAGCTCACGAAAGATTTTAATTGAAAGGCTAGACATTGTTTTGGAGGCATAAGTATTTGAGAGCATTGAAAAAATTCAGTGAGGAGCAACTTTTTTTGGTTTACATCGACGAAACTTGGGTAGACGGAAATTTAATGTATGGCAAATGTTGGCAGGATGATTTTATTGAAGGTATTCGTATGAATACTAGTTCTAAAAACCGTCTCATTGTCGTACATGCAGGTTCATCTGATGGATTTATTGACAGAGCTGAGTTAATTTACAAAGCTTCTTAAAGTAGTGGCGACCACCATGGACAGATGAATGGCCAACAATTCGAAAAGTGGATTATTGAAAAACTGTTGCCTAATTTGCAGCCTCATAGTGTGATCTGTATGGACAATGCTCCCTACCATTTAGTAAAAACGGATCGCGTTCCTATAAAATATTCGACTGAAGGAGTGATGTTTGAATGGTTGGAAAAAAAGAAAATTTTCCATGACTGAACAATGCAAAAAGCAGAAATTTTTTTTTCTTTCCTAATGACCAGGCATTTGACGAAAAGCAGAACTATTTCATATTATTTCAAAACATGCTCCCAAATCCACCACATACAGAGCTGACCGAATTTTAAAAGAAGAAGGGCACAAAATTGCAAGATTACCTCCCTATCATTGTGATCTCAACCCCATTGAATACATATGATTGTCTGTCAAACATTGCACCCGAGAAAAAAATGTAGCAGGTGACTTAAGTTTGAACAATTTACAACTATTGCTTAAAGAAACTTTTTTAAAAGTAACACAAAATGAATGGAAAAAACATTGTGAACAACACATTGAAATAATGGAGAATATTTATTGGAAGAAAGACGGACTGATAGAAGATATTGTGGACAAATTAATGATAAATCTGTCGAATAGCGATTCAGACTCTTTTTCAAGTAAAGACATTTCAAGTGATTCGGATATAGTAGATAATAGTTATTTCAATGAATGTGAATGAATATATTATAATTAAGAAGATTAAAAAGAATGAATATTTTAAAGTCATAATTTTGCCTATTTATTATTTATTTTTTTCCTTTTTGCTGACTAATAATTGTGTAACTTGCTGATATTCTGCTTATTGAAAACTGTAATAATTTCCATCTAATTCGAAATTTAGTTTTAAACAAAATGATATAAATTCTAGTTTTAAATCGTAAGCTTTTCTCTCCCCAAACTGCTCGAATCTAAAAGAAAATATCTAAAACTACTTTGTTCTAATAGATTGACGACTTCCCGTAGCCACTGTCGCCTATAATAACAAATTATTTTCTGAGCATAAATGACGAGACATTTTTAAGTTAATCTATAATTTAATGCCATTAAATACGAAAATTTTGTTTAACTGTCGGATAAAAAACATCTATTTTTTTTTTTTAGTACATCATGATAGATGAAATGGATTCCTTGCCTAACGAAGTGTGCTTGATTTGCCAAATGTTGCAGTCGATTTTAAACATTTCTCCCTACTTTCTTCGACTCATCTACTTACGGCAACTCTGTTCAGGGACTTTCTCGTGGCGGTATGACAGTAGTAGGACCGAGGGACCGTATAAAAATTTATATTTCGTGTTTCTGTCAAAAATGCATTTATTGATTTAAATTTTTTCTAAGATAATAGATTTTAAAATTTAAAACATTTTCTCAATTGGAAGTATATCGCTGTGACTAACGGTTGAGGAAATAGCCATTGGGCACCTATAGCACTGGACACCCTGTATATGTGTGTGTATATATATATATATATATATACGGAGTAAGATTCAAAAGTTCCCGGACTGAGTCTATAACTTAAGTAACATTATCAATTAAAATACTGAAACACATCCTTCTTTGAAATAAGACCCTTGCGCAGCAACACACTTTTGCCATCGCTTGTAAAGATCATCGAAACACTTCTGGAATCCATTTTTAGCCATGTCCTTTAATTCACCCTGCGATGCACTTTTAACTTCATCTGCAAATTGAAATCGACGACCCTTGCGACTTGCCAGTTCAAGAAATAGGCTGAAGTTGCAGGAGGTGAGATAAGGGGAGTAAGGAGGATGCGGCAAAACAGTATTTGCGTTTTTGCAAGAAAGTCAGCGATGAGGAGGGATCGGTATGCAGGAACATTGTCATACAAAAGCACCCATGACTGCTCATCCCATAGTTTTGGTCTCTTCTTCCGGATCGACTCGCGCAAACGACGCAGGATGTCTACATAGAGTTCCTTGTTCACAGTGCGTCCTTCAGGGATAAATTCCAGATGCACAATGCCCTGGATATCGAAGAACACCTCTAGCATGACCTTCCCTTTAGAGCGATCTTGACGGAATTTCTGCTTGTGTGGAGATTGTGGTGATTTCCACTTTGCCAATGCTCTCTTGGATTGCGGGTCGTATAAAAAACACCATTTCTCGTCTCCAGTAACAATTCTGCCAAGTGGGGAAGGATCTTTGTCAACAACCGAAATTAAGTCCCATTTCCATTTGAATTGCCTTTTGGTCTTCGGTTAACATGCAGGGAACGATGTGTTGACACACCCTATGCATGTTAAGATCCTTAGTTAGTATCCGTTGACATGTGGCCTCGGATATCTCAACTGATTTTGCTATTTCCGCTATTGTTTTCTGTCTGTTCCCACGTACCATTGCAGAAACCTTTTCGATGTTTTCAGCTGTGCGGGAAATCTGCGGACGGCCAACGCGTTCGTCGTCTTCAGCACTTTCCCTGCCTTCTCTGAAATGTCGCTGCCACTCAAAAGCTTGCATTCACGATAATGTATCACTGCCTTACACATGCTTCAACATTTCGTAAACCTCCGCAGACTCTTTCCCAAGTGAACACAAAATTTTATATTAATTCTCTGCTCAACAAATGCCCTTTCTTTCAATCGCCCGTTACTAAGTGCACCCGTCTACAAAATATGACACCGTGGCGAGCCACCGACCACGTGATTTAGGTCAAACCACTTTTAGAAAAGTGGGAGAATGCAGTAACACAGAAACGTTATCGTAGTCGCTCTACTGAAAATATTTTTTAAGTTATAGACTCAGTCCGGGAACTTTTTAATCATACCTGGTATATATATATATATATATATATATATGTAAAATATTAAAATAGTAAATCCAATGGTAGAATGGAAGAAGTAACTCATAATACACTATCTTAAAAATATTTTTATGCCTACAGAATACAATGAAATAAAATGAAATTCAACAATAAAGAGGAAATTATAATACATATTACAGTTCAGAAAGCTAAAGATAATCAACAAATGTCAATGGAGAGGAATCGAAAAAAGGAATACCAAAATAATCAAGCATTAAAGCTTGCACGTGAAAGAGTTCTAGGCCTAATAATAGTTCATTTCGAAAAAATTCTTTATCAAGTCCTAATATTTTAAACGAAATGAACACCAAAATGCTTGTTTCAGAAACACAAGATCGATTTTATCTATAAACATGTGTTATTAGGACGACAAGCACAAAGAGTGAAAAAATAGAAAAGAAACATAAATACCTTAAAATACACATCAAATGTACAATCGTGATGAGCAAAAAATGACTAGACCAATGTTGCCATTCGAGAAAGAGTAAAGAAGTGATTTAATATATATATATATATATATATACACACACACACATACAGGGAGTCCAGTGCTATCGGTGCCCAATGGCTATTTCCTCAACCTTTAGTCACAGAGATATACTTCCAATTACAAATATGTTTTAAATTTTATAATCTATTATCTTATAAACAATTTAAATCAATAAATGCATTTTTGAAAGAAATATGAAATATGAATTTTTATAAGGTCCCCTGTTCCTACCAGTTATATTTAGGAAAATCATCCTCATACAATTTCATGCAAAAAAAAAAAAAAAAAAAAAAAAAAAAAATCATCCTTTTACGACCAAAATTGACAGACTTATAGCTGCTTAAAGTTAGAGCACTTTTTGTGCTGAGAAATGGAGGTTCTACACAAAATAATTATGTGCACAAATCTGTTATTTTTTAGGTGTTACATGCCTTTATTATTTTAGATTTAATGTGCATAATTTTTTATTTTCATCTGCAGGTATGTTGCAACTGGTCTCATTACTGGTCTATTACCGTATAAAAATTTAAATTTCATAATTTTTACAGAAATGCATTTATTGACTTAAACTACTTGACTTAAACAATGTGTTACTTCATTTACAATAAAGATCTTAGAAAGACCCCTAGAAGATCTTAGTCGAGCCCCTAACTATAATACTCTTCTAAACGAATTAGTATTCAATGAAAAGCTTTACTTCATTCTTGACATGATGTCAGCAAATGCAATTGAAACATAATACTTTGAATATGGAATTTCAATATTTATATGGTCCCTTAAAGATTGGCTGAAACGGGACATTTTTATGCATGAAAAAGCGACTTAAGTCTTAAAGTTTAATGCTTCTTAACTTGGTGAATTTTGGTTGTAAAAGGATTCCCCCCCCCCCCCCCCCCTCCATGAAATTGTATGATGATTTCAAAGTATTATGTTTCAATTGCATTTGCTGACATAATGTCGAGAATGAAGCAAAGCTTTTTATGGAATAGTAATTTGTTTAGAAGAGTATTATAGTCAGGGCTCGACTATGATCTTCTAGGAGTCTTTCTAAGATATATATTGTAAATGAGGTAACACATTATTGCTTAAGTCAAGTAGTTTAAAAATTATGAAATTTAAATTTTTATACGGTAATAAACCAGTAACGAGACCAGTTGCAGCGTATCTGCAGACGAAAGTAAAAAATTACGCACATTATATCTAAAATAATAAAGCCATATAACACCTAAAAAATAACAGATTTGTGTATATAATTATTTTGTGTATAACCCCCATTTCTCAGCACAAAAAGTGCTCAAACTTTAAGCAGCTATAAGTCAGTCAATTTTAGTCATGAAAGGATGATTTTTTTTTTTATTTTGCATGAAATTGTATGAGGATGATTTTCCTAAATATAACTAGTAGGACTGGGGTACCGTATAAAAATTTATATTTCGTATTTCTTTCAAAAATGCATTTATTGATTTAAACTGTTTCTAGATTTTAAAATTTAAAACATTTTTGCAATTGAAAATATATCTCTGTGACAGTTGAGGAAATAGCCATTGGGCACCGATAGCACTGGACACCCTGTATGTCGTATATACAGGGTGGTCATAAAAAAACTTCCCCGATATATGAATCCCTAGCTGCCTATCTGCTCAACCAATCGAAAGGAAATTTCAGATATTGTTATTTGAAGGTATGCGTCGAGATTGTGATGATTTCAAACAATAGAGCTCTTATGGTTACAGTGAAAAAATTTCGAAATTTTCGGATGGCAACACCCATTTTTTTCCTATGCAAATTGATCAGCGCATTGAAAAACCATAAATGGGTTTGGAACGATACACGTATGATGAAAATTGGTGGCGTAAAACATTTGCAAAGAAGAGCATTGTAAAGGACCAATGACAACACAAGAGAGGAGAGGGAAAAAACTTTTATTGAAATTACAAGTTTTCAATGAGCCCAGCTTCGCAGACGATAACGCATTGCATGCGGGAGATTATTGACAACAATGACCAACGTAACATCGCAGGAGGAATCTATATAACGTTATGTTTTATGGCATCTTTCAATTCTGACAAATCTTGTGGATTTGATGTGTACATCTTAGATTTCAGATAACCCCAGAACCAGAAATCCATCGGAGTGAGGTTGGGGGATCGCGGTGGCCACGAAACAGCAAAGTTACGGGAGATGACTATCACCAAAGTTCTATTGCAGCACTTGTCGAACACATATAGCAACATGTGGAGCAGCACCATCGTGCATCCATACAGTGTCATTAACGACATTTCGTTGCTGCAATTCTGGAATTACGTAATTCTGAAACATTGTTTTATACCGAGGACCTGTGATGGAGCACGTTTGCATACCATTGGAAGTGACCTCTTCGAAGAAGTATGAACCGAGAACGAATGTGCTTGCGATGCCACACCACACAGTCTCTTTAGCTTTGTGTAAATCACTGGTGCCACATCGTGAGAATTTTCATCAGCCCAGTGAACACAGTTCTTGGAGTTTACGTTCCCAGTTAAGGGAATATGTGCCTCATCCGTCCATAATATCCGCAGCGGCCACCTGCTATCTTCATCATATCTGATGAGGAAAAAATTCGCAAAGTCAACATGCTGTTTCTCGTCTTCAGGTTGCAACATCTGGACGCGTTGGAATCGATAAGGAAACATCCGCTGAACAGAGTGCAAAAGCTTGAAGACTGGGGTTTTTGGTACATACAAATTGCCGGCAACACTTCTTGCAGTATAAATGGACTTGCAGTAATCGTATTATGCACTTCCGCAACAACTTCAACAGGAAAAGATAGATGGTCGTCCAAATCGCGGTCTGTCACATGTGCATCCAGTTTCTTCAAATTTTTTTACCAAATCACGTACAGTTTGTACTGAACATGGGCCTCGTCTTAGCTTATGATTTCGCCGATAAACTCACACTGCTTCGGCAGCATTTTCCCCTTTCAGATAAAACAGCTTTATCAATTCACCTCATTGTTTCCCTGTAAGTGTCATCTTGTTGGCACGTTTGAACACCTGTTTGAAGAAACAATCTTCCCACACTGCTTATTAAAGGTTTTCCACAAGCAATGCTTTGCACATGGCGTTCTGTGATTGGTGCTTCTACTGTCTATCCCTGTGAATTATGCAAAGTGCGTCAATGCACCTCCTCTCTGTGTTGTCATTGGTCCTTTACAATGCTCTTCTTTGCAAATGTTTTACACTGCCAATTTTTATCATACGTGTTTCGTTCCAGCGCCATTTATGGTTTTTCAATGCGCTGAACCATTTGTGTAGGAAAAAAGTGGGCTTTGTCATTCGAAAATTTTGAAATTTTTTCACTGTAACTGTGAGAGCTCTATTGTTTGAAATCATCACAATCTCGAGCACATACCTTCAAATAACAATATCTGAAATTTTTTTCCGATTGGTTGAGCGGATAGGCCACTAGGAGTTCATAAGGGAAGTTTTTTTTATGACCATCCTGTATATATATATATATATATATATATATATATATATATGCAGGGTGTCCCAAAAAGATTGAAACACTCTTTAATTCTTTACCTGTTAAAGATAGTGGGCAATGTAAATTGCAAAAATGTTGAAAGTAAGGTAGGAAATAAGACTATGTTAATGAAATGTTCAAAAAGTTACACTATTTAAATTTTTATACGACCCCCTTAGACAAATTTGGTCAATCAGAAAATTTTTATTTTTAATGCAATAAGATTATTAAAAAAAACTGCATATCTGTATGTGCAAATGATGCAACGAAAAAATGCGTCAGGCAAATAATATCTGCCTCTTATCTTTAATGGATCTTTGGCATAGATGGAAAACATTTTGAACAAGCTTTATAATATTTGCGTAAAATTATTATTTCTACACAGTGTAGATACTTTTGTACCAATAAATAGCAAAATTATTATTTATTTATGTAATCATTGTTTTCTTTCATAATTTGTATATGACCCCTGAAATGCGATCTGCCGACATGATTTTTCCCCTCTGAGAACCCATGTCAATGCATCGAAAAGTGGTTTAAGTCAGCATTTTTGGCTTTTCATATCTCTGGGACTTCTTATGATAAAATGCTGAAATTTTGTACATCACCTTATATTTAACGTAAGATTTTATGTATATTGAAAATATATATTTTAAAATCTTAGAATGAGTTCAAAATGTAATTTTGCTAACTTAACTGAGTTAATTAAAACTCAATGGCACTATTTATGTGAAAATAATTAAGAAATTAACCTTCATAATTAATCAAAATATGAAAATAAGCTAGTTTATTCAAGTTAATGTTCAACAATAGGGAGATGAATGGAAAAGGATAATTGCGTACTCTCGGCAATGCCTGCGAAAAAAAAAAACTTAATTTCATAATCGTACTATTTATGTGAAAATAATTTTTAAAAAGTTTAGTCAAGTTAATGTGCAACAATAGGGAGATGGAGATCATCAGATCGCTGGGAAAGGATAATTACGTACTCTCTGCGACGCCCGCGGGAAAAAAATCTAAATATCATGATAGTACTATTTATGTGAAAATAATTAAAAAATTAACCTTTATAATCAATCAAAATATTGAAATAAGCTAGTTTAATCAAGTTAAAGTGCAGCAATAGAGAGATGGAGATCGATGGAAAACGATAATCGCGTACTCTGCAACGCCCTTGAAAAAAAAAACTGAATTTCACGATCGTACTATTTATATGAAAATAATTAAAAAATTAACCTTTATAATCTATCAAAATATAGAAATAAGCTAGTTTAATCAAGTTAATGTGGAACAATAGGGAGATGGAGATCAATGGAAAAGGATAAAAGTGTACTCTTGGCTACGGTCACAAAGAGAAAAAAAAAACTACATTTCACGATCACACTATTTATATGAAAATAATTAAAAGATTAACCTTTATAATCAACCAAAATATGAAAATAAGCTAGTTTACTCAAGTTAATATGCAATAATAAGGGGATGGAGATGGATAGAAAAAGGCAATTATGTACTCTCAGCAAAGCCCGAAAAGAAAGACAGAATTGTGCAATCTTATAATTTAAGTGAAATATAATTTGTTTAGTAAAATATTTCTTTATTTTTATTCGCACTATAAAAATAAATTAGGTCTATTCTGATATGAAATCATTAGAAGAAGAAAATGAATGCAAACTGATAATTTTGGACTCTCAGCAAAGCAGGGAATATTAATTGAATGGTGGAATGCATGAATTTCATGGGATTTTCCATAGTTTTGGGAGTAATGTCCGTAAAACTGTAAGATGAAGTAAAAATTCATACAAACTACGGAAAATCCATGAAAGTTGGCATCTCTGCATATACAGGGGTTAGACAAAATAATATGAACACCTGTGTAATAACAATACTCGAGGGAAACCTGTCATATACTCCCACCCTCTAGTGTTGAAGCATGCCACCTAGCATGTGAGAATATACACATTAGTCTGTGAGTGGCAGTGATAGTGGTCGGATGCAAAATATATTGCGGTGTTAAAACTTCGTTATGGCTGACCTCTCAGATTTCAAAAGAGGAACGATTGTTGGGGCCCGTCTTGCTGGAGCCTCAGTAATGAAAACGGTCACCCTTGTTGGTGTTGGGAGAAGTACTGTGTCGACTGTAATGATAGCCTATATCAAACAGGGAAAGATATTTGTCAAGCACAACAGTAGCCGGCTGTCGAAGCTAGCTGACTGATAGAGACAGAAGGGCTTTGAAGCAGATTGTGACCAGAAAACACAGACAACAGCATCCCAGATAACATCTGAGATGAACACAGATCTACAGGAAGTTGTATCATCAAAAACTATCTGGCGTGAACTGCATGTGACATTCACGGTAGAGCGGCGATTCCAAAACCATTGGTTACACCATGCAATGCCTTGAAATTACGAAAATGGTGTCGTGAGCATAAAAATTGGATACAACAATGGGAGAATGTCATCTGGTCAGATGAATCGTCATTCACATTATTTCAGACCAAGGGACATGTTTACGTTTGGAGACCGCCAGAAGAAGCCTATTATGTTGACTGTCTCCTTCATACTGTTCAGCATGGAGGGGGGATCAGTGATGCTGTGGGATGCGATGTCGCACTGTTGTCTCGGCCCACTTGTTGTCCTGCATGGATCGGTTACAGCACAGGATTATGTCAGTATTCTGGCCGACCATCTTCATCCAATGGTGCAAACTTTGTTCCCTTATGAACGAGCTGTGTATCAAGACGATAATGCTCCCATTCACACTGCTGAAATTGTCCATGACTGGTTTTGGTTTAATGAATACGATGATGAAGTACAACACCTCGTGTGGCCCCCTCAATCCCCTGATCTTAATATAATTGAGCCTATGTGGGGTATTTTGGAGGGCAAGCAGCGCAGTCGGTTTCCACCTCCAAGGACACTTTCTGAATTAGCGACCTTTTTGCAGGAGGAGTGGTTACGTATCCCTGTGACTCTTGTGCATGACTTGTATTTGTCCATCCCACGTTGGATATAAACTGTAGTTAATGCAAAAGGAAGGCCATCAGTCTATTAATAAAGATTTTGTCTCTTTTCACAGGTATTCATATTATTTTGTCCAACCCCTGTATATACACTCTTTTGCAAAAAAACTGAAGCACTGCTAAAAAATAATCTGATTATTTCGAAAATTCGCATGCAAATTCCTTTATACCAAGTATGCAAATGATTAAATTTGCAAGGACAATGAATGTTAACTTTGGTCATAGTGCACGTTTCTACTCCGCAACTAGCATCCTATAAAGCAGGATAAAAATGTGGACGGTTTATCATTGCTCGTTATCAGCGTTGCAGTTCGCAGTTCCGTGGAGACAGAACCAATAATACCTTTACGACATTGCCGAAGACCATATTAGCAATTAGAGGAGTTCGAATGTGGTCGTATAGTCGGGATGCATGAAGCTGGCTGGTCATACCAAGCAATAGGCCACCATCTGCACCGAACAGACACTGCTGTGCAAAGGTGTTGGCAGCAATGGTTGCTGCAAGGAACTCATCTGTGGAATGAAGGCTCTAGAAGACCAAGGTGCATGAATGCAAGGCAAGATCGGATGATTGTGCGACAGGCCCAAACTGGTCCAATGGCATCATTGTCTGTCATCTAACACTTTACAGCCTCTTCCATACCACCCATGGTACCTTCCACCATCTCATGGTGCTTGGCTGAGGTGGAGTTACGTTCACAGTGGCCTTTAAGACGTCTGCCCATAACCCTACAACATCAACAGAGTCGTTTGAAGTGGTGTCGTAGCTGAGCATCATGGCTGCCAGCAGACTGGCATCACATGGTATTTAGCGATGAATCACGCTTCAGTCTTTCAGCAGATGACCATCGGGTACGAGTGTGGAGGTGCCAAGGTCAGTGCTCCCAATCAGCCTTTGTTTTACATAGGTACACAGCCATTACTCCTAGTGTGATGGTGTGGGATGCTATTTCTTAGTCATACAACTTTAACAACTCGTCATCCTGCATACAACTTAAACAACTCAATAATATGTTGATGAAATCCTGCAACCGTTTGCGTTACCCTTCATGCCACGTCATTCTGGGGCCACTTTCCAACAAGATAATGCCACGCCACATATGGCTCACATATCTGTAGACTGTCTCCTTGCTGTTGATACTGTTCCTTGGCCAACTAGGTCACCAGATCTTTCGCCAATCGAGCATGTATGGGACATGCTAAGCCGCCAGATTCTAGCACCCTGAAATGTAGCAGATCTGGAGCGACAATTAAGGAATGCCTTGCAGAATGTCATTAGAAAACTTTATCACTCCTTACCTAGACGTATACAAGCATGTATTGATGCCAAGGGGGGTTCACCAATTACTGATTTAAAAATTCAATGTGCAGTTAATTGCTAACCATTGATGTACACATATTTAATTTCAATAAAAAGTCACTTTCTTCATGGTGCTTCATTTTTTTGCAAAAGAGTGTATATATATATATACATATATACACTACATGACAGTGAAACTGAGACACCAAGAAGGAGTGGGCAGAAAAATATGCAAATTGCAGTGTAGACTCGGCTCAATGTTATGTATATGATGCAAAATGCGCAGCTTCCATGCGCATGTTGAATGAGGTATAAGGGAAGGAACCTGCAGAATTGGCAATGGTCGTGCTGCCCTGTCTGCCAGGGAAATCATTTTACAATTTTTTTCTCAGAGGAAACGTGTAGTAGCAGAGAATGCCAGTCCGCCTCCAACCGAGGCAGTTCCAGCAGACAGACGATTTCACGAGGGGTATGGTGATTGAACTCAGAAGGGCAGCTTGGTCCATATATCAAATCTCAGCGAACAGCCACTTGCATGCATCCACGGTGCACCGGCTGTGGCGAAGATGATTGGAACATGGGAATGTGGCATATTTGAGGAGTGCTGGTACTGTCAGAGCGACATCAGCATGCGTGGACTGACGCATCCACCGGCAAGCATTGGTGGTTACGCAGGCCACTTCTGTTGCCCTTTAACAGCATGTGCAGGACACTCTTAATGGTCCCATATTGACCAGGACCATTATCCACCAATTGGTCACCAGTGACCTGCACTCATGTTAACTGCACTCATGTGCCCTTTAAAAAGACTGCCATTGACCCAACAGCACAGACCATCCTCCATTTGCAATGATGTTGGGATAGAGCCACATGAACGGCAAAATGGCACAGGGTCATGTTTTCAAACAAGTAATGGTTGTGTTTTAGCAATGACAATTGCCGTATACGAGTCTGGTGGTGACTTATGACTTAGAGGTGGGTGGCTCAAAGAGAGCCTAGCACAGCGACCAGAAGTCTATTGTACTTCCCCCAAAAGATGAAACAGTCCCTAAGAGAAGAGACCAGTAGCCGAAGTCAGCAGGCACGTGACAAGAATATCCTATCATTCCCAGGGCTCGATCACATGTCAACCCAAATGCACTTGTATACTTTTTTGTATATTATTACTTTTTCTTACTTTTTCGCATTACTGTTTTTCATTTCTTATGAATGGCAACAGTAAATCATTTCTTTTTTCTTTGCGAATGGCAACACTGGTCTCTTCATTCAGAATTCTAGAGTTCGACTGGTTTGACTTTTATTTTTCTGACGTACGTCTGGATGAACCTGTACCTCTGCGACGATTCACATGCCCTTCTTCAATCTGTTTTCTCCAAATCCTTTGCACAGAGAACACATCTATGCATGTTTCAGCGGCGATATGCTAATACGACCACCCAGCTGTACATAGGCTTAAAATGAATCCTATTGCAGGATCATCCAAATGCTGAAACGGACTTCAGCAGCATCAGCCAGGCATCTCTTCAACAACATATGTCTTCTGAAATGAAAAACAACTTGGAAAACATGTGTCCATAGTTTACAGATAGTAAAAACTGTTGGCTCATCTGCCATTTCCAACTCTTTTATGCTGGAAGAATGTAAATAAACATCGTGACTCACCGTTCCCCTGAGCGATGTTCATAAACACTGCTTCATTTTGCCACTTACTTCATTCTCGGGAGTGACTCACAGCATTCTTTCAGCAGAAGTCTTTCAATTTGGATATCCAACATGTACAAACTTATTTGCATAATTTGGGTTGGACCCTGGACAACATAGCAGTTTAGTAGGTATCCATCCTATTATATATAAAAGGTTCACTGTGGAAGCGTCATTATCCATATTGATTATCGATATCTATATCGATCATTATCGATCAGGATCATGGATGGTCGTGAGTTTGTATTTATCCAGTCGAGGTCTCAGATATAAAATCTTGATATAGTTAATTACGGTGATGAAGGTTAAAAGTTCATTTCAGATAAGTTAGTCTGTGTGTGACGGTTTATGTCACTAGTAGTAATTTTTATCATAATACACTGTTAATTTTTCATACTTTTAAACTTGAGCAAATACGACTGATCCTATTTAGATGATTCAACATTAATGTGGCAGAATTAATTTTGTGTTTTGGATATGTGGCCTGCACAAGGTGGAAAATGAATGGCATATCAATGAAGGTAACGAAAGTTTACTATTTGCAATGTTTCCAGAGGGAACCTCTCGTGCAGTCAACTTCTGTAAACTATTTTGTAAATGTGTTCAAGTTGCATGTGTTTATCGCAGCAATCCATTGTAATTGGCAAGATGCTGCTCTTTAAAAGCAGTCTGAGCATTTTTCACTTGAAAAAAGACTTGTGTTTTTTCTTCCTGTACCACTACTCAATACCTGCTATGCCTAATGACGTAATTCAAGTTTATCTCCAATAGACTACAACTTTTCTTTGATAGGCCAACAAAGTTGCAAGGCATAAAATTTAAATTACCACTCTGCATATAAGCTTTCATATAACATTTTATTCCTCACTCTAATCGTGTTACCTAGTTACCTACATACATTTCAGATCATTTGCTTACATTGGCCAGCTGCGTTTGTCTCACAATTTGCATAATTATACAGCTAAAGCTAGCTTCATGGTGTTGCATTTTCTATGTCGGGTAGTGTATATATATATATATATTAGAAATATGTAATAATAAAACATTCAGGAAATATTAACATCACCATAGAAGCAAAATCACGGCCATAATGCCGATAAGAGAAGAGAACAGCACCAGCCCAAATTCGATGATTAGTCAGAATCAAATTCCTCTTCAGGTCTGAGTATTTAACTCTTAACTAACCCAAATAAATGCCTGTTTCAAATTGAGCAATAGTACATTTCTATAAATACTCAAACTCAGACTACAGGCATGAAAAAATGAAGATAGGAAACATTAAGAAAATTTTGTATTACCATGCGGCATGAACCCTTCTTCTTTCACCACGTGTGTATGAAAAGCTAAGGTCTCACAAAATCAATGGCTAAGAATAGAATTATTACCAAGGAATAACAATTACCAGACATTATATATGTCTGCTCATAATGCAGCAGACAAGTACATGGATATATATTAGAAATATGTAATAATAAAAAAATTCAAGAAATATTAACATCACCATAGAAGCAAAATCACGGCCATAATGCTGATAAGAGACGAGAACAGCACCAGCCCAAATACAATGATTAGTCAGAATCAAATTCCTCTTCAGGTCTGAGCATTTAACTCTAACTAACCGAAACAAATGCCTGTTTCAGATTGAGTAATAATACATTACTATAAATACTCAAACTCAGATTAGAGGCATCAAGAAATGAAAAAATGAAGATAGGAAACATTAATAAAATTTTGTATTACCATATGGCATGAACCCTATATATGTATATATATATGTGTGTATATATATATATATAGTGTATATATATATATATGCACACAAGATGTCTTGTCAATACTGCATAAACTCTGCAGAGCGAGAATCCTCGCTCAGCATACATAAAAAATGACCCAATAATCATACCTGTACAACCTATATGTTTCAAGTAAAATGCGAAAGAAAAAGTATGACATCATATCTGGTGCACGGTACATAAGCTTTATTGGAAACATGAGCATCGGTAATTGCATATGACATTATGTTTACATAGGACTATGCTCAAAATGAGCATCACGCATTTCAAGGCATGCATGCACATGCCGTAAAAGTCACACAATCCAGCATTGTGTTGTCCACAAAAGTGAATGCAGCATAAGTCGCTTTCTGTAGTACTGAGGTTCAATATACCAATTCCTACAGATGGCCCCATAAAGAAGAAATTCAAAGGTGTCAGATATGGTCAAATATGTTTATTTTTTTTAATATTTTATTCTCATCCGTTGTGCCGTTTCCCATGTTTCCAATAAAGCTTATTTTCCGTCCACTGGATGTGACATCATACTTTTTCTTTCGCATTTTTCTTGAAAACTATGGGTCGTAGAAGTATATTTTTTATATACTCCGACCGAGGATTCTCGCTCTACACAGTTTATGCAAACTTGACGGAACACCTGTATATGTATGTACAGGGTGCCCACTTATATCCGTTACACCCCCCCTTAACTTCTAAACGGTGACAGCTTAGGCCATAAAGTTGGTGTCTAGGTATAGTAAAAAGGCTATGCGCTACCCTATGAGTCAACTTACAATGGCATCTATCGGAAAATTTTGGAATTAGCGGTTCTATCTCGTAAACTGTGAAAGATATGTGAAAAAAGTCAATTAGAAAGTTGTAGAGCACTCTCGATTTAGTACGAACAGATACCTTGCGCACATTAATACTCAAAACAGAATGCAAAAAATTAACATTTGTTTGATTGTGAAGCGAAGCGAGAAAAGACCACCTTACGGACCAAATACGAGCCTGTGTTGTGGCGCAGGGGAAACGCACGTGATTCGCATTCATGAGGACCATGGTTCTGTCCCCACCGGTTGCGTGTTTTAGTGAATGTCTCTACAAACCATGAAAACTTTCGTCTGATCTTGCAAAATCGTCTCTCCAAACACACAGCTCAACTCAACCATGTCTGGTATAAAAATCACATGGATCTCATGTATTATGCAAATGAGGATAGAACGTCATACCTGTTCATCAGAGACTACTACTATAAAAAGAATGTTTCTGCTGGGTTGTACTTTAAAGCGGAGAGTTATGGCAAAATTTGGTAGTAACGAGTATTGCGAGATGTTGTTAATTTACGGTGAATGTGTGTGTGGGCGTAAGGCAAAATCAGCTACAAGGCTGTATCGTGAATGTTTCCCTCAAGGCCCACATCCTACACAGCAGACCATCTTAAAAGTTGTAAAACATTTAAGGGAGACGGGCTGCGTGACCAGCCGACCTCGAATTCGTACACCTCGTAATGTAGGACGCAAAGTGCAACCTGAAGATGTGCTATGTGCTAGCATACGCTCTCGCCCATCCTCAGAACAGCACAAGAATGATCAGTGAAAATTGTAGCCTCTTAAAAAGCCGCGTCTGGAAGAACCTGAATGAATCAGGTGCTCATACCGATCCACACCGTGTTGCCATACCGATCCACACCTGTGCAGGGATTGCTGCCAAGAGATGCTGAGAGACATTACATGTGGTGCAACTTTGTGATGAATAACTTAAAGGTCCACCCAACATTCCTGGCAGACATAATATGGACGGATAAGGCATGTTTTTCGAGAAACGGAATGTTTAATAGACAGAACGTTCATATCTGGTCGCTGGAAAATCCGAGATATGCCGGCGGAAGTTCGACATCAACAATGCTGGTCGATTAATGTTTGGTGCGGAATTTTTAATGACAGGCTCATTGGACCTGTATTTTATGAGGGCATGTTAACGGGACAACGGTACTTGCAGCTTCTGCAGGATGTAATAACCGACTTTGTTGAAAATCTACCGTTGCACCAACTCTTAAATGTATGGTTCCAACATGATGGCGCACCTCCGCATAAGATTTCAAATGTTCAGCAGTACCTAATAGAGACATTCCAAAATCAAATTATCGGGTATGGTGGTTCCGTCGAGTGGCCCCCGCGCTCACCTGACTTGACCCCATTGGACTTCTTCTTATGGGGACACATAAAAGGGCAGGTATATGCGACCACTCCGTCAACATTGCAGGATCTTCGACAACGCATTACTGATGCTTGTGCGTCCGTAACACCTGCCATGTTGCGCAGTGTGCAGCGAGAAATCCAGTCCAGAGTCCAAATGTGTATAGTGGCTAAGGGAGAGCATTTTGAGCAATATACTATTGTAAATAAGTGATCCTGAAGATGGAAGTGTCTCAGTTTCTTTCTTCCATTCTTTATAACATGACAATTTTCGAAATCGTGACCAAACATATGTTCATTTTTTGCATTCTGTTTTGAGTATTAATGTGCACAAGGTATCTTTTTGTACTAAATCGAGAGTGCTCTACAACTTTCCAATTGACTTTTTCCACGTATCTTTCACTGTTTACGAGATAGGACCACTAATTCCAAAATTTGCCGATAGATGCAATTGTAAGTTGTCTCATCGAGTAGCGCATAGCCTTTTTACTATACCTAGACACCAACTTTATGGCCTAAGCTGTCACCGTTTAGAAGTTAAGGGGGGGTGTAACGGATATAAGTGGGCACCCTGTACATACATATACAGGTGTTCCGTCAAGTTTGCATAAACTGTGTAGAGCGAGAATCCTCGGTCGGAGTATATAAAAAATATACTTCTACGACCTAAGCTGTCACTGTTTAGAAGTTAAGGGGGGTGTAACGGATATAAGTGGGCACCCTGTATATATATGTATACATATATATATATATAAATATATATATGTGTGTATATATATATATACACACACACACACACACACATATATATATATATATATATATTAGAAATATGTAATAAAAAGGAAAAAAAAATTCAAGTAATATTAACATCACCATAGAAGCAAATTCACGGCCATAATGCCGATAAGAGAAGAGAACAGCACCAGCCCAAATTTGATGATTAGTCAGAATTAAGTTCCTCCTCAGGTCTGAGTATTTAACTCTAACTAACCCAAACACATGCCTGTTTCTGAGAGAGCAATAGTACATTACTATAAATACTCCAGACTACAGGCATCAAAAAATGAAAATAGGATACATTAAGAAAATTTGTATTACCATGCGGCATGAACCCTTCTTCTTCCAGCACGTGTATACACGATCGACCTCAACAGCTTAATTATCTAGAAGCACCGGAATGAACAAGTCGAAATTCTACCAGGGAGGCAGTACGAACGTTTACAGTAATACTCCCAGACCCGTCCAGTGAGTCTAAGCTGGAGACCGGACAAGCAATTCAGAATATGAACAACCCATATACGCAATCCAGAATATGAACATAAATCAAAGATGAAAAATCTTACTAAACAAGTAATTCATAGGAAAAGTGGTTAAACGAGAATGCCACTATACACCATTATAAGGGCACTCAAATCGTAGATTCAATACTTTCAAAAGTTACAATTTTTTTGCGAAAATAAAATTCAAAACATTAATGCTAATGCATCTTATTTTCCGATTTTTTGATTTTTCTAATTTTTTTTACTTAGTTTATTATTTTTCATTTTTATTTATTTATATAATTAATAAATAATTATATATAATTTTTTTCTTTTTTAATGTATGTTAGCCACTATATTTGGGAAAGTTTTCTAGGATGTTATCGAGTTAAAGTTGATAACTGAGTTGATAATTTTAATAACAAACTTGGGAGGATATGCATTATTAGTCGCTATATATATATATATATATATATATAGAATGTGTGTGTGTGTATTCAATGATTAGTCAATCAAATTCCTCTTCAGGTCTGAGTATTTAACTCTAACTAACCCAAGCAAATGCCTGTTTCAGATATGTATATATATATATATATATATTCCTTGTATATATATATATATATATATATTCCTTGTATATATATATATATATATACAGGGTGCCCAACAACATTGACCTCGGCTTTTATTTCTTAAATATTGATCTTAGACATATATATTAAATTACAAAGTTGTGTAAAAAAAGGTACAGAATTTTATGAAATCGATTAAAATTTTCTGGGGGTTAAATTTGAAGAAATACAAAATTAAAATTTTTATACGACCCCTGTACAAAAACATTTTCAATGAGTAAAATGTGCCTCCCTACACTAATAAGGTGATGTACAAAATTTCAGCATTTTATCATAAAAAGTCCCAGAGATATTATGTTTAAACAAAGTTGGTGAGGGATCAATCACAAATTAAAATGTAAATGCTTACAGCAAGAGTGCAAATGACGCAATGCAGAAATGCATCATAGGCAAATAATATCTGCCTTTTATTTTAATGGATCTTTGGCATGGATGGAAAACATTTTGAACAAGCTTTGTAATCTTTGTGTAAAGTTATTATTTCTACACAGTGTAGATACTTTTGTACTAATAAATAGCAAAATTATTATTTATTTATGTAATCATTGCTTTTTTTCCTAATTTGTATATGATCCCTAAAACGCAATCTGCCGACATGATTTTTCCCTTTGAGAACCCATGTTGATGCATCCAAAAGTGATTTAAGTCATCATTTTTGCCTTTTCACATATCTCTGGGATTTTTTTATGATTAAATCCTGAAATTTTATACATCACCTTATTAGTGTATAGGGCACATTTTACTCATTGGAAATGTTTTTGTACGGGTGCCATATAAAAATTTAAATTTTGTATCTCTTAAAATTTAATTCCCTTAAAAATTTTAATTTAATAAAATTCTGTATCTTTTTTTACACAACTTTGCAATTTATTATATACTAGCCGCCTTTGGCGACCAGCCTGTTCGCAACCCTTAAAAATTCTGACCATGGCAAACTCGTTGGCGCGACCTATCAGAAAAGTGTAAGGTAACTGTTTGGACGACCAGGAAGTGCCACCCAATTTAGACCGGAACCCAGTGGGGGAGGCATCCACAGGGACCGTACCCTCCTTCCCCTACAACCAACCTCTCGGAAGGATTTACGATCCCACATGTTTAATGTGATCGTACTCCGCATGAACATGGCAGCACAGTTTTGGCAGTGGCGGGAATCGAACCCGGGTCTACCGAGTGAAATTCCCGCACGCTAACCACTCGGTTACCGCACCCTCCGCGACAATCTCCATAACTTTCTTTTTATTCACTCAATTTGGACCGGAACCCAGTGGAGGAGGCATCAACAGGGACCGTACCCTCCTTTCCCTACCACCAACCTCTCTTAAGGGCTTATTGACCCATATGTTTAACGTGATCGTACTCCGCGTCAGTGGCGGGAATCGAACGCAGGCCTACCGAGTGCAATTCTCGCGCGCTAACTTCCCGCCCACTAATTTAAATTTTATAATGACCATATGCTAAGCTCTTAATTCCACCATCCTCGTTCCATCATTTAAAATATCCATTTAAAATATCTATAAATTAAAATATCCATAAATTAAATTATCCATTTAAAATTAAGAAATCATATCATTCCACCAATCCATAAATATAATTAATAATTTAAAATATCCATTTAAAATATCGTATAAATATAATAATTTTGCCCGATGTATACAACACTTATGCAAGGCTCTTAATTCATTTAAAACGGAAAGCGCGGTCTCCATGGCGATGGGGAAGAAACTACTGCGGATGGGGGGGGGGGGGAAATGCTGTTGAAGAACTGAGCGGATTGCCGAGAAATTTAAAATCATGACGTCTTTAAAATTGCTATCCTGAGGGCAATTTCCATTATTTCTGGACCAGATTAGACTTGTAAGAATACCAGATCTTTGACCTTTCTAAAAATGTAAATTATTAGTCGAAATTATGAGTACTTTTCACTATGCGAGAATTTAAAAACTAAAAATCATTTTTTTGAGCCTAAAGTGAGTTTAGTTTTAAAATCTTTAAAAACTATTAGAAATTGAAATTTGAAATTGATATATTTTTACTCCCAATTGTCTGTTCTTTCCGATGGTGTGATTTGTTTTTTTCTATGACGTATGGATCGTGGAGAAAAAAGGGCAAAAAACAGTCGAAATTGCATAAAACATTAAATAACTAAAAAAATAATTCAAATTTTAAAAATCGGTTTTCACATTCCGGGTCTCCGATTGCCAAATTTCGCAGCTCTCTGACACTCGGTCACTGAACATATAGTGTATAAGATACACACACACAGACAGACACACAGACATAAAATTTTAATATGTATAGTGAAGTAAAAATGAAAAAATATCAACATTCAAAGTATAAGCAAACTGTAGTTGCGTGAATTACTATTTTTAAAATGAAGTACTCTTTGTTTCTTCTGGGTAAACAATATTTTTTTATGTCATTCTCAAATTTATCCAATTGCTCAAAAGTGGAACATCTTTTACTAATTGAAAATTGAAATAAATTTTGTCTATCATAATGAATGAACGAACATATTAAGCGATGTTTATAGCATGTAACGTCCATAGGCCTTAACCGAGGAATCCGTATTTGCACGTAATAATGAGAAATCTGTCTTAAATGGCTGCAGTCTTAACAAGAGTCCACCGTATATGTTTTATTTTATTTTCATTGTTATACTATAGTTTTACCTATCTATACAAGGGGTACGTCAGTTACATCCACATTTTCAAGAGATATGTTAAGCATAAATGGTTGAGAAACACTGCTGTATACAATACATTGTGAAAAAATGACTTTATGAAAAATTTCATTTGCAAAAATATTACAAAAATTTATCATGAGAAAATAATTTTACTAAAAGCATTATTTTAGTCTCTTTAATAAATTATATTTTTTCTCTTTGACCTCTTACAGCTAACTCTACATAGCAAGTTTTCTTGATATGGTAGTTACACCCCTAGCAGTGTAAATGTATCTGTGCCTTTATATCGTAAAGTTATGTTTTGGTATGTTATCGGTAATGGAGGCCTAATGCATTTTAATTATTCAATTGTCAAGTGCAATAAAATGGTAATCATACTGATTATAAAGCTGTAAATTATGTAATTTGGAGTAAGATGGGATATCCTTTAGCTGAAGTCATATGATGAGATTTGCAGCTAGTAATTTAATTCTGCTCATCTTCCATATTGGTCTACAGTAGTTATTTCAAGATATTGAAAAAAACTACATTGCTGGTAATTATGTAAGGTTGCTCGAATGTTAATGAAAGAGAATATGGAAAATTTTACAATATAACCACAAAAAGAGTATAATGATATTGATCCATATGTCGGTGTGGTGACCGAATGGTCAAGGTGAGCGTTTCCAGCGATCGATCAGCCGCTGCATTGTAGGTTCGAGTCCCACATAAGACATGGATGTTGTGTGATGTGGGCGCAGTGTGTTCCGCCCCCCCTGGTGCGCCTGGGGCAACGTCCTAGGACGGCGAAATGGTTCACGATTACGGCCGAATATAGGGCGAATGACGAAGAGTCTAGTGCCTGGTCATTGGAAAAAATATATATATTGATCCATATTATTCATGTCTTGGCAGGCCTCTTATTTAAAGTTAGAAAAAGTTAGAATGAGAGAGATAGTATATAAAACAATCCAATGTGATAATAATAATAAATCCTCAAATTACAAATTTAATTGAATATGCCATCACAGGCCACTTAAAATTTAAATTTCAGTGAGAATTTGCAGGTTGTACAAAACTTTATCAACTGCTTTATATGGCCCGCTGGTCACTAGTTGCTGACCTTTGGTTTAGGTTGTATTTATTTTTTCACAGTCAATAATAGCTTTTTATAAATTATTAACTTTACTTTTATAAATCTCTTGATGATTTTTTTTTTTTACAGGTCTTTAGATTGCAGCGTTGACATAAATGAGTCATGCTAGATATAAATATTTTGTAAAGGTAAGAATTCTGTGATTTATTTTAATGCACACATTACTTTTACAGGTGCATAGATTTTTTGACTCTTCCCAATATTTCCTCCTCCCTACAGGATGATATTGAGTAGGTTTAAAAATCATATTTAAGGCATTCTTAAAAAATGTTAATTTAGATGCAAAATCAGGCCAAAAATTTTTGATCCAAATGCAAAATCAGAGACCATGGCCTTTTATTAAAATATGGGAAATATGAAAAAAAATTAGATTATGTAATAAATGTAAAAAATCTTGTACAAACTTTACACATGTAGTTTGTAATCTCACAAAAGCACCACTTCATGACAAAAACTCCTAGCCAAATAAAAAAAAAAACCTTTTTTCAAAAAGTTATGAATTCTCAAAATGATCTGTGCCATGTTCTCACAAGACTGGAGCCATACTTTCAGATCTTGGTACTTTTCTGAAGGGTCCTAACCCAGTGGCGGCTTGTGATCAATACGTAGAGAGGGGCGCTGATTAAAGCATGTTATATATATATATATATATATATATATAACTATAAATAAATTGAGAATATGTTTGTATATGTGTTTGTGTATAATGATAATTGGCTGCAAAAACTTGAATTTATAATAAAACTTATAATAAAGTTTTATTATACATTAAAGATTTTTAAACATTTTGCTGTGAGAGTGATTTTTACTATATATTTAAAATGTCGTAGGAAATTGTTTCTTAGTTTTATAATTAAATTTGATAGGTTTTTTTAAGATTTAGTAGTTGAATATTGCACTGCACTGCAAAAAGAAATGTTGAATCATATTAGATTTATAGGCATCTATGAAATATGTACCGTTCTTCATAATTTTTTACATTCAAGAGTCAAAAACATATAATGTGGGCTGCATATGAATTTATTTCATTCCGAGGTAAGTTAATTTCTGTAACAATTTAATAATCGTGTGTAAAAAGCTTTGAACAACATTAAATCAATCTCATATATATTAAAATTTGGTTCTTTTGTTATCAGCGCCTTAATAAACTTAATAATCACACCCATTTATATGCACTTACAACAAACATGTAAAAAAGGTTATATTGACATGTCTTATTACTTTGAATGGTGTTTGGCCTTTTTGGCTACATTGATGGTATTGCTATTCAACATTGCTTCCAAATGTGCTATAATGCAAAAATGCTGCATGAGAAAAGAGTTGACCGATTTAATTTGCAATTTTTGCATGTAAAGTTTATTATACAAGTATAAGTTGTTTCATGAATTAACTACCAACATTTCAAAATCGGGGCATGCCAGGGTTTTAAAATCGGTATTCTTTGTTTCCTACTGATACAGTTCGGCTTCGACCACGGTCGCGAGAGGATGTCTCGTACTTGAGCTCTTGCTTTCCCGACTTGCTTTGCCACCTTACTGTATTCGCTGCCCAGGCAGCCACCTTACTTTCATGATGATAAGATGCATTGATATAGCTATCGTTGAACTCATGTCTCTTTTACCCAACATTGATGAACTTATTAATCCGGTAAACGAATTAGACCATGAACAGCTCAAAGCGGTGAACCTTGCAAAAGATCTTCATCTTCTAGCAACGGCAGGAGTCCACTACTTGGAGACTGTAAAGATGGACATGGATGCAAGAATGCGGCAGACAGATCTGATCAGAGGTATGTGTTCTGATATACATTTTTTGAAGTGCACCCCCCCCCCCCCCCCCCCCCCGTCTCAAAGACGTTATAGATAACTTAAAATACTCATCCTCTCAAAAAATCAAGGAAATAAAAAACTTTTTTGAAATTTATGAGATCCAAGATAATAACTGTAAGGTCCCTGCTTCACAGGTGACCACTAGGTCGAAGGCTAAAAAAGCAGCCGTTGGTACTTCCACTGACATAACAAATCCTTCCCTCTCTCTTTCCGAGACAGTTGCAAATCTCCTCACATCCGAAGAATCTGCGAATGAAATAGTTCCCTCGATAGTTAGCAATGAAATTCAACTCAATAAGGAAAAGGAAAAAACAGCCGATAAACCTTTCCCCAACTTCAACGTAGAGCTCATAGATGAAAATTCAACTCAACTTAATGACGAAAACCCCATAGCAATACAGGAGAACCCCATTCATAACAACCAAGCAGAAAAAGAAATAAATAAAATAAATCATTCAAAAAACGCACCGGAAGCTAATGGAAGCAGAAATATCACAGGAAAAAACGATGAACAGAGTAATCCAAACCCATCCTCTGACAATAATAATCAAAATCACAGCCAAACTCAAAATAACATTTCGAAACCCCCCCCCCCCCCCCCTGTCAGTAGAGAAAGATACCCAGACCCATTTTTCATTGAATTAACGGATAACCCTAAAAACTTAATGGCAGACCTGAGCAAAATCACAGATAATCAAATTAGAGCGAAGTTCACCGGAGAAATTCTCCGTGTATACACTAAAAATAATGACCATTACCGAGCAGTGCAAAAATACCTCTTAACAAATAATTTCAAATTTCATTCAATAGATTTAAAAGTAGACCGACCAAAAAAGTAGTAATAAAAGGTCTCCCCCCCCCCTCCTACCCCACCGAAGAGATAAAAGAATTTTTTGAAGGGATTGGGGTCCAACCAATAAAAATACACAATATGAAAAGCCTACGAACGAAACTCCCCCTCCCCAATTTCCTCATGCACCTCCCACCCTCGACTGATCTAGAAGCCATTTATAAAATTAGACACATTAATTACATTTTTGCAGAGATAACTCCTTTCATTTCAAAGGGTTATCAACAATGCTATCGTTGTCAGGGGTGGCAACACTCATCAAATAATTGTAGACACGATTTTAAGTGTCTAAAATGCGCTGAAAATCACCCCACCCACCTTTGCACAAAACCAAGATCCACACCGGCAACATGTGCCAACTGCAATGGCCCGCACCCCGCCAACTTTAGAGCATGCCCAGCTAACCCTGTATCTAGACGAAATAACGAAAACGATAGAAACTACAGCCATACCCCTTATAGCTCTCATCCTGGCTCCAGAGCAGCCTCCCCGGTCAGACACACACAAAATACTCGAAATTATCCCCCCCCCCCCCCGCCGCCAAGAACCTTCCCCCCCCCTGGAAACGCATGGAAAGGATCATGCAGGAACATCCCCTCTGTTAGAGCGTCAATGGAAATAGAAGAACAGATCGCAGCCAGAAATATCAGCAATGCCGAGGAGCCCTCCCCCCCTGTTGTGAACACTCAAGCTTGGCCCGCCCTCCCTTCTTGCAACAATCAGCCTTCGGAGACTCCCGCACCAAAAAACTCAGCCTGAAACCCATCCCAAAACCGTGATACAAATTGCACCCATCCTCCTCAAAATAAAGACCTCCAGCAATTAACCAGCAACAGCACCATCCCCCCCCCCCCCCCCCCCGCCTATCGCAGCTACCGACCCGCGCACAAATCCAAACCGCCCAAAACAAACAACAGTATTGACTCCAAAGCCTTCTATAGCCCCAGAAAAACCACCCTTATCAAAATCAACTAACTCAGGCGCAGGGCCGATCCTAGCAGGTGTGCAGCGCGTGCACCGCATGCGGGCGGCCAAAACAAGGGGCGGCCGCAGGCCGCATATAGTTCTATCAATCAAGCAAAATTTTTAAAACTTATAATAAGTCGAATAAATATGCTGAATTTTAAATAGTTATTGAAAAATCAAAATAAGTCCCATAGTTTAAGAAAAATAGAATGTTAGTGCACAGTGTGTTGGTCCATTGTTGGTCCATTGTTGATCCTTCATTTGATAGCAAAATTCGTGGCAGAGCCGGCAACACGGCATAGAAAAGGATACCAAATTTTAAATTTCTATCTAAACAAATAACCAAGGGGCATATTTTTGAGACGCCTAAGGATGTTTCGTTCCACTGTGCGGCAGCTTATTTATGTATACCACGGTCGGCACGCGGCTCGCAGATCAATGGTCAAAAGAAACTTTATTTTAGCGGTCTCCTTTGTAGATTAGAACTGAATTATTTCGGAAAAGTTAACCCTTTCGCGGCGGCCCAAAGGACGGAGCGCTTCTTTTTCGAACTGTTCCCAGGAGACGGCAATTTTATTGCGCTAAGCCTAACTCTCGAAAAAAATTCACTAAAAATCACCCGTTCAACACATCATTCTACTATTTTCAGGAATAAAGGAAATTCTTATTTTCTATTTGATGTATATTTTTCTTTCAAATTTTCTTTTATCAAAATATTAAAAATTTTAGCGTATTAAAAATGATAATTTACCTTGAATAAAATAGTTATCAGTTAATCAGGAGTGTATATAGATTTAAATCAGTTATCAGGAGTGTATACAGATTTAAATTTTGAAACTAATGTATCTAAAACGGGTTTCAATTTATCTAGTTTGTGGGCATTACTATCAAGAGTAAAACGAAGGTAACGTAATATTCTTGGCCTAACATTTTAACGAAAAAAATATTGATTTATTGGTAGAACATGGTCCCAAACAAGTAGCAAATTTTAAATTTCCGGTCGATGAGAGTGGCAGAAAATTTAGCTGTTCATATTATAACAAAACTTTAGTGAACGGGGAGAAAATAAATCGCGCGTGGCTCTGATATTACATAAAACTAAATCGTCTTTTTTGGTTTGCATGTAAATTGTTCGGTAAAGATAGTTCAACACAACTTGTAAGTACTGACTTTTCGGATTGTCGTCATTGTTTGGATTACTTTAATAAGCATGGAAATACTCTAAAACAAACTCTATAAGATCGTGGTGCGAAATAAAGACGAGGCTGGAAAAAAATTGTACTATTGACGCGGAACAACAAAATGTTTACAATCCAGAGAAAAAGCGATGATCCGCCATCATTGAAAGAATGATTGCTGTAGTACAATTTTTAGCCAGTTAAAATTTGGCATTCAGAGGAACTAGTACGAAGTTGTATCATAGAGATAATGGTAATTTTTTAAAGGCAGTGGAGATGTCGACCAAATTTTATCCAGTTATTTCAGAACACCTTAATAATGTCAGTAAATACAAAGATAACAAAACACGTATTCCACACTACGTACGGCAGTATTTTCGAAATGAAATAATTAATATTTTAGCCGAATCTATTCGTAATGAGATAACACGCATTGTCAAAAAAGCCAAATATTACACTATAATTCTCGACTCTACACCAGATATTAGCCACACAGAACAAATAATGTTTGTAATTAGATGTGTGAACACTACTGATGGTAAGATAGATATTTTAGAATTTTTTCCAGTAACTAATACCACTGAAGAAGGTCTGTGCAATTTTCTATTAGAGAAGCTATTACCTAGTCTGCAGCTCGAAGTTAAAGATATACGGAGTCAGGGCTACGACAATGGATCAAACATGAAGGGGGAAAATATAGGGCTTCAGAAACGGATTCTCGATATCAATCCTGGAGCATTATACGTGCCGTGTGCGGATCATACATTAAATCTCGTCGTTAATGACGCTGCCGGCTACAGTGGTGAAATTTCTGGTTTTTTTGATATGGTACAAGAGGTATATAATTACTTTTCTGCATCCCCATATCGATCATATCGATGGGATTTACTAAAAAAACACGCGAAAAATCTAACTTTTAAACCATTAAGTGAAACAAGGTGTGAAAGTCGTATCAATGCTATTAGACCTCTAAAACAAGACCTAAAAAACATTATTACCGCATTAAATGCCTTAATTGAAGATACCACCAGAGACACGAAAACAAAAATGGGTGCTGAATCAATAAGTAAAAGTCTTGAAACATTTAAATTTTTGTGTTCAATTTTAATTTGGCATGATTTATTATCAAGAATTGATGTATTAAGTAAAATGCTTCAAAATCTTAAATTAAACATCGCGGAATGCATTGAAGGCTTAGATAATCTTAAAAAGTATTTAGTTTCCCAAAGATCTGACGATAATTTAAAAATATTTGTCGATTCAGCAACAACACTTGCTAGAGATTCAGGTATTGATCCCGAATTTCCCATGTCGAAGCTCAGGAAAAAGGTCCGTTTATTTGATTACGAGGGCAGTGATGAACCAGTTTCAAATCCCTTCCAGCAATTCAAGACTCCTTTCTGTTTTGCAGTTTTTGATCACGCGATCTCTTCGGTAAATGAAAGATTTACCTTATTATCTGAGTGCCATTCAATATTCTGCTTTCTGTATGAGTTTCACAACATTTATAATGGTGATCTCATGAAAGCCTGCATGGACTTAGATATTAAGTTACAGGTACAGGAGGAAGGAAGTATTGTGAAAGATATAGACGGTATACAACTCTTTAATGAAATAACTTCATTTAAAGATATTTTTCCAGGTAAAAAACAGCCAATTGAGATATTACAAATTATAGTCAAAAATGATCTCATTCCCTGTTTTCCAAATTTTGCTCTAGCAATAAGAATTTTTTTAACCTTACCTGTTTCTGTGGCTTCGGGTGAAAGAAGTTTCAGTAAACTAAAAATTATTAAAAATTACTTGAGAAATATTATGACACAAGAAAGGCTTTCAGATTTGGGCATCATCTCTATTGAATCCGAAATCTTTGAAAAAAATGATTTCACCGAAATTATTGACAAATTTGCTTCTCAGAAAGCCAGAAAATTTATTTTATAGTTAATTATTAGGTAGTCTTTGTATAAGGACTGATTTATATACTTTTCGTTTCACGAGATTTATGCTTTAGTACTTTTTTTTATTAGATTATATTTTCTGAGTAAATACTGTTGTTTTGCATTTCTAATTATAAAATGTCTATTTTTATTTCAAAGGTAATATTTTTGTTTGTTTATTATTTTGTTAAAGTATTTTGTCGCTATTATAACCTATTAGCTGGCCAAAAGATAAAGTTTTGCACTTCAAATTTTATTTGCATTTTTATTAATGTTTTACTTTTTACTCTTATACAGGTAGATGAATTTATAACGTTAACGTTAAGTATTAGTCAAAATATGAAAAATTCTCTAGAGGGGCGGCACATTAGGTCTTTGCACGCGGGCGGCCGACACTCTAGGATCGGCCCTGCTCAGGCGGAATGAACGATATACTGATAATCATGAATGAAATTAAAAATCTCCTAAACTTCGTCAACATCCAAAAAATCGTTGCATTCATCCAAGATATTGGCAAAATACTAAAAGAAAACACCCCCATAGTGGACAAAGGGCTCCAGATATTGGTCCTTTTGGACCAGCATTTTAACCATTGCTCTCCCCAACCCGCAATGACCCCCCCCCCCCCCCAAATTATTTAATCACTCTATCCTGGAATGCAAATGGCCTCACCAATAAAATGTCCGAGCTGAGGGACTTCGTAGAGGAACACAACCCACATATAATTCTCATTCAAGAAACTAAAATAACCGGACACACCAATCACATTAGAATACAAAATTACACACTCTACCACACACCACGCGCAAATGTACACACACCCCAGGGCGGCACCGCCATTTACATTAAAAACCACCTTGATCATATTCCTGTAAATCCAATCAACACACATATCCTAGAACACACACTGGTTAAAATTAAAATACCAAATTCACACTACATACTTATAGGGTCCATATATGCAAAACTACAATCAAATCTCAACTTAGCGGACGACCTCTCTGACTTATTTGGTCTTCAGGATGGGACGGTCCTGATGGGGGATTTTAATGCCCATCATCAGGACTGGGGCTGCTCCGGAAGAAACAAATATGGCAGATATCTCAGAACCTACATCCGAAATAACAACATTCGACACTTACATCCAAACACTAATACTAGACCCAACAGCACACACTCAATCATAGACTTCGCGCTTGCCAACAACATACCATATGCACACACTATCACAACTCACAACGACCTCAGCTCGGACCACCTGCCCATCATACTAAATTTAACATTAAATCATAACCTACCCATTCCCCCCTCTGTAAAATTCACAAATTGGAATTTATTCACCAAAACACTCTCAAAATCAAATCTTTTATTTACTAAATACAGCGGACCCCAAGACATCGAACACCAATCCCTTCATCTAGAAAAAGAAATTACTCACGCCATAGACATAGCCACTACCCTTAAAGCTCCTCCCCCCACCAATCAGAAGCTCCCGTTCCATATTAAGAATATCATCAAAAGAAGAAACCGTACCAGACAGTTATGGCAAGCAACAAGATTCCCCCAATTCAAAACTATCCTTAATAGATTAAATAATGAAATAAAGCATAAAATTAACCTGCACAGACAGCACTCCTGGAGAAGACTAATAGAATCCCTCTCTCCCACTGATAACTCCATGTGGGAATTTGTTAAAAAATTAAAATCTAATAAAGTACACATCACCCACCTAAACACCCCAAACGGTCCCGCATGTACTGATAAGGCCATAGCAAACGCTCTAGCAGAGAATTACGAAAAACAATTCACAGAAAATACAAATTTAAACTGCCCTCTCACCGAAAATCAAGTTCAAACCACCCTTAACCTCTTTTTCAATACCACCCCCTCTTATATCATCCCTCCCGCCACACCCTCGGAAGTCTTAAAAGAAATTAAAAAACTCAAAAACAATAAAGCCCCAGGCATCGATAAAATAAATAATAAGGCAATAAAATCTTTCCCCATAAATATCATTTACTTCATCACATTGCTCTTCAACGCGATGCTTAAATATCAGTACTTCCCCACCAATTGGAAAACAGCAATAATCATCGGCATCCCGAAACCAGGCGAAGACCCTATCTTAGCACAAAATTTTAGACCCATTAGCCTATTAAACTCTATCAGTAAACTTGCGGAGCGAATCATTCACACTAGGATCAAAATTTTTATTGAACAACATGACATTATCAAACTAGAACAATTTGGCTTTCGCCCACTACATTCCACCACACACCAGCTGTTGAGAGTCACTGAATTCATTTCCGAGGGAATGAATATCGGCCTCTCAACAGGTTTTCTACTTATTGATATTTCGAAGGCCTTTGATAAGGTGTGGTATGATGCTTTAATATACAAAATGATTCAGCTTAACATACCAGACATTCATTCATCATAACATACACTCATTCATCTTGTAAACTCTTTCCTTCGAAATAGATCCTTCACCGTCCGCTACAAACACTCCTACTCCAATCACAAACCTCTTCGGTCAGGGGTCCCACAAGGCTCCCAATTGGCTCCGACCCTTTTCAATATTTACATTAACGACATCCCACGCGCCAAGAACACGTACATAGCCATGTATGCGGATGACACTGCTCTATACACAAGCAGCTCAAAAAAGTATGTCATTCGCTCCAGATTACAAAATCATATCAATATCATAACCGACTGGTTTCGGGCATGGAAAATTAAAATTAATGAAAAAAAGACCAAGTGCATCATCTTTTCAAAAATCAAGAAAAAAAACCAAACCCAACCCCATTATTATAAATAAAAACCCGATCCCTTACGTGGATAACGCGAATTATCTTGGTGTTACTTTCGACTCCAAAACTTACCTGGCAACCACACCATTAAAAAAGCCATCTCAAATTTTACGCGGCAAGAAAACTCCTATCCTCAATTCTACATTCCAGTGATGCCAGCTACCAGAACAAGGTTCTCCTTTACAAAACGGTCCTCCGACCCATCCTCCTTTACGCCGCCCCAGTATGGGGATTTGCTGACTATAAAACACTCAAAAAACTCCAAGTAACACAAAATAAAACCCTTAGAACAATTAGAAAACGCCCCGAGATTCCTCCGGAATGATGTAATACGCAGAGACTTCGGAGTATTCAAAATCAACCATCAAATTGCTAAATTAGGCCAAAAATTCTATCAGAACCTTAACAAAATCCCAACGAGGAAATTTGCAACTTGCCGGATTACGACCCCCACCAATGGAAGTACCAGGCAAGCGGCCAAGGGCCTCGTCCATACTGACTTAATTAAAATTTTAACTTCTAATTTCATATTAACTAATTACCATACAGTCAATAACTAATAATCTAGTAAGATATCTGAATACAGGAAGCAATAATACTCATGAAGCCAAGAAGGCGAAAAATAAAAAAAAAAAAAAAAGTGTGCCCCCTTTTTTTTTTTGCGAATGGAAGAGACTTATGCTAAACAAAAAAATTCATCCTGCCAATATGCTACATCCTTTGAACATTTATTTTCCCTCCTCCCCTGTGGTGCACCTCAATTAATGTAAAAATCAGCTACACAATACTCATCCAGGAGATCAGGGCAACTTTTGCCTAGGCGCTCCCCTGAACTCACCCAGGCTCTGCTGCTGGCTGCTTCCTACTGATAATAAAATTACTGTATAATTTGATTTCTGATGATTATAAAATTCTTTTATAATATGATCATGTATATCGATTATCAAAAGATTTTATATGATTGACTGACAGTTATTTTATATTAAAAAACGTTTTATATTGAAAAATAGTTTTCATAACATGATCATGTACTTTAATTATCAAAATATTTTACATGAATAACCTGTGATTTATTTATTTTATATTAAAAAACGTAAATGTGTGTGCTTTCTGTATATTTGTACTTGCTAAAAGTAAATAGCATTTCATACTTCATAGACAATATAATCGTACAAAATGTTGGTCAAATCACCCCATTTCTTTATTGGATATCGTGTCCACAGATTCTTACATGCATAAACAGCCATTTACACAAGTAGATCATGTTAAATTTGAGTTGAATGTTTTCAATATTTCAATCCATCAAAAAGACAAATTTAACCATTCAAGCTGTCACACACCTTCCCTGTATATGCATAAATGTAGAAAATGTAAACAAATTTTTTGATCGAACTTATATATGAACATTCATATTTTAAAAATATAAACTATTGAACAATTTAAAAATAGAATTATTTATATAACTTTAAAATAAACCAAGTCATTCTTGTATAAAACGGTCATTTTATTCAAGGATTTATTTAAAAATACCAAAACTATATTGGAAAACAATAGAATCCGTCAAATTCATGTTCTTAAACACAGCCACAATACCGAAATAATGCCAATTCTAGAAGACCCACGATAAACTGACTTATTTTCTGGTGACGCCGCTTAACAATGCGCGGCAACACAATGCTTTGAAAAGTGCCAATGTTCATATTTGTTCATTCAAACTCACAATAGTATTTGAAACTATGTATCTTCGTTCTATCTGAGTCGCTCTGAATTCGCAGCCCTACGACGAAACCACAGTGTAGAGAAAAATTCCTGTAGTGCTGCCATCTTATAACGCATTCAGCAACTACATTGTCGATCTTAGTTGCTGGAATGTATTACAAGATGGCAGCACTACACTTTTGTGGAAGGACGTTTTGAAAAAATTTGCATAATATGCAACATTTTTTACAAAAACCTTTTAATACATTTATATCTATAAATAAAAATAATAATGTAGGGACTTTTTATGAGGAAGTCGCACGCCTTGTGACCTTTGGGCACGAGCCGCCACTGTCCTAACCCCTCCTTCAAATCACATATAAGCCATTTTAGTTGTAGTTAATTTTAAAAGAATGAATGCAGAACATTGATTTGAATTGTTAAAAAAATATATCCAATAAAGTCGCAAACATTTGTTTTTCTTTTTTTTTCTTAGATAAGAAATTTAATTTGCTGATAAATTTTTTAAAATAGTATCTTCTACAGTTTAGGTGAGGTGGCAGTTTTAGAATTAAACTTGCAAAGAATCCTTTTAAATTTTTTGAAATACTTGTTTTTAATTTTTTTAAACATCTGTATGAAATATATCGACTTTATTAAACTTTTGACCTATGTGGCCCTTTGGAATATGTTTAACTTTCATTAAAAAAAAAAATGAAATCACAGTGTAAAAATTGGGTTACAAGATAGCTCTTTGGTAAGGGTCTCATTTTCCTTCTTTTTTTAGAAGTTTTGTTAAAATATTTAAAAATCTATTAAAATTTTCAAAATCTCTAATATTTTAAACATATTCTCAGATTGAAAGCTACATTAAATTTTCAGCAGTTTTCTGCTCATTTCAGGATTGCTGGTTACAGACGTGCTAACTCTCCGGATTTTTCATTAAATCTCCGGCCTCTGGATTTTTAACGAAAATCTCCGGCTATTTTGTTTTTTTATTATGTACGTAATCAGAAAAAAAATTCGATCACCAAATATACCGTATATTTCTGAATATGTAATTCTATTGTAAAATATTTGATGAAATTCCGAAACACGTATATAAGCAGAATAAAAAAATAATCAGCCAAAATGTACGAAACATCACCAAATGTGCGAAACCTGTGGAATAATTACTGCCAATTGTGAGACGTATTGGGAAATGACACACACATCATATCTTTCTCCTCCAGAAAGATCCAACCACACGCAAGCGCTGATGAATGGATACGTTGACGTCATAGTCACACTCGACTGCTACAAGCCTACAAGAAGCTAAGCCTGATCGCACAAAGAGCGAACGCTCTTTACAACTACTTAAACAAATGTTAGACTACTATTGACCAGACAAGAAATGAAAAACAAAATTACATTATAGAGAAATACGGATATATACGTTACATATACGGGTAATGTGGTAATTTAACCCTTTTGCGACGGCGGCATTCCGGAACTGCCGCGGCCCAAAGGACGGAGCGCTTCGCTTCCGAACTGTTCCCAGGGGACGGCAATTTTTTTGCGCTAAGCCTAACTCTCGAAAAAAATTCACTAAAAATCACCTATTCAACACAAAAATCTACTTTTTACAGGAATAAATAAAAGAAATATTTATTTTCTATTTGATGTATATTTTTCATACAAATCTGAATAAAAAATACTCGTTAGTTGCTCCCATTCTTTTATCCGAAATAAACAAATAATTTCACTGCCTCTAATACCCAAACAAAAGAAATGCTCTCTTATATTCCTATGATTCACCAATGAAATCATAAAGCTGAAATCAAAACAAGACCCTAAACTCAATTATAAAATTGTTGATGCTCCGAGAAGTGCTCTATTTGCTTATATTACAAAACCATGTTTCACCGCTCAAAATGGAGAAATAATTCATTGGATCCTCCTTATGCCAAGGTCAATTATCTGCAAAATGCATTAAAGTTGTTTCCACGGACATTTAACGCCATCTAGTAGATACATTAAAACGTTCCATGTGAAAACATGCATACGTGCCACTCGCCGTTTACGGTAAAGTTTTCTCCAGCTCGAATGCGTTCCGTCCGTTATTGAATGCAAGTTCGCAGCCGACATGCGGGCATGCCAACCGTCGCGAAAGGGTTAAAAATTGCATTTGGTGCTCTTTATCACCAGTATGATAGTCAGGCAACTATTGTCTTAAAATGGTCGCCAAAAGCTTTTTGTAGCAACCTATGCAGGACTTATGATTGGGTGCCGATTCCAGTTTAATTTTCTCCGTTGTAATAAGCAAAAGAAAGGAAGTGAAGCAATCGCTATTCATATTTATTCCATGTGATGAGCGTGTTTTCCGTGGAAACATTGCTTTGAAACTCTGTTTTTTTTCCCCGCTCAAGTCTTAAATAAGCATAGCATTACAAATGTCTTCAAATGGGACAAAGAAGAAATACCAAACAGTATTTAACAAATCTTATACAGAAGAATTTCTTTTCATTATAAGTTCAAGAAAAGGTAAAATGTCTGCCTTCTGCACTCTGTACACAACGGATTTCTCCATACTTCATCGCTGTAAGGGTGATATCTTAACGCATATAAATCGCCAAAAACATAAGGATTGTGCTCAAGCAGTGGAAACCAATAAAAGGATAAATTTTTCTCGGCCGAACAATTAGAATGTCATTCAAGCCGAAACCTTATTTATTGCTTTTCTTGTAGAGCATAATCTACCAATAAGTGCTTCGGATCATGTGGCTCCACTGTTTAGAAAAATGTTTCCAGATAGTGAAATTGCACAAAAATATGGGTGTGCAAGAACAAAAACTACAGCCATTATAGGTGAGATGGTTAGATCCAAAAAACAATATTTAATTGATATTTTGAGGAACACTCCCTATTCAATTTCCACTGATGGAAGTAACAAAGGTGATTTGAAACTGTATCCCATGGTAGTAACTTTTCATAACGATGAAAAGTCACAAATAGAGTCTTCTTTATTATCAGTGCCAGTGTTAGAAGGAGATGGGACAGGACAAAATATTGCAAAACTTATATTAAGTATCTTGGAAAGCAATAAAATTCCTTTGGAAAACTGTTTGTCTTTAAGTGTGGATAATGCTCCAGTTATGATTGGGAATAACTCAGGAGTTGCCGGCATTTTGCGAAAAGATATGCCACATTTGTTTGTTCATGGTTGCATATGTCATTTGATAAATTTAGCTGCCGAGAAAGAAGCAAACTGTATTCCTATCAACATTGAGGAATGTATTGTTGATATTTTCTATTATTTAGAAAAAAGTGTGAAAATTAAGGAAAAACTTCAGAAGTTCCAGGAAATACATAATGCAGAAGTTAGAAAAATTCTAAAGCATGTTTCAACACATTGGCTATCTCTTGGACGCTGTATTAACCCTTTCGGGATGGCGACATTCCGGAACTGCCGCGGCCCAAAAGACGTAGCGCTTCGCTTCTGACCTGTTCCCAAAGGACAGCAAATTTTTTGCGCTAAACCTAACTCTCGAAAAAAATTCACTAAAAATCACCTATTCAACACAGAAATCTACTTTCATCAGGAATAAAAGAAATATTTATTTTCTATTTGATGTATATTTTTCATACAAATCTGAATACAAAATACTCGTTAGTTGCTCCCATTCTTTTATCCGAAATAAACGAATAATTTCACTGCCTCTAAAACCCAAACAAAAAAAAATACTCTCTTATATTCCTATGATTCACCAACGAAATCATAACGCTGAAATAAAAACAAAACCTGAAACTCAATTATAAAATTGTTGATGCTGCGAGAATTGCTCTGTCTGTTTATATTACAAAATCATGTTTCACCGCTCCAAATGGAGAAATAATTCATTGGATTCTCCTTATGCCAAGGTCATGTATCTCCTTATGCCAAGGCCATGTCTCAACACCTCGAAGGGTAGTGGACATCATATCAGAGACAGTGTTACAAATTTGCCTCTGGCAATGATGACAACATCGTCAGCATATCCAACTCAGGATACACCGGAACTAGTTAAGTTGTCCAGAAGAGAATCTACAACTAAATACCAGAGAATTGGTGAAAGTATGCCTCCCTGCGGACAGCCCACCAGAGCATGTACCGTCTTGTTATCACCAAACAAAGATGCACAGATATACCTATTGGATAATAGGTTCTTGATCTAACAAGAGATCATCATGTCAACACCCTTTCTATCAAGAACATGTAGGATGGTGTCAATAGAAACTTTATCAAAAGCGCCCTCAATGTCAAGAAAAGTGGCTAGAGCAATTTCCTTGGCTTTAAAGTTTCTCTCCAGAATAAAGGAGAGACTGTAGAGGGCAGTATCCGTAGATTTATGTGGTTGATAGGCATGCTGAGAGTTAGACAGAGGTATAGAAGCCAGAGTCACTTCCCTAATATACCTGTCAATGAGCTTTTCAATAGTCTTTAAAAGAAAAGACTCAAGGCTAATAGGCCTGAAGGATTTGGCCTCATAATAATTATCCTTACCAATCTTTGGAATAAAGTAAAAATTCCTTGTATGCCTCCAGGCAGAAGGTACATGACCAAGGGCAATACAAGCTCTGTAGATTCTGCAGAGAATGGGAGCAAGTACCTTAATTCCCTCCTGGAGAAGGATGGGAATGATGCCATCAATCCCCAGAGTTTTATAGGGTTTAAAAGAGTTCAAAGCCCAATTAACCCTATCCAAAGTGACCACACTCTTAGCAATGCTCCACTTACTGCTATTACAAGTAGAAGTGAGGTGAGCAACAGGAGTGGTGCTGTGGCAATTAGATTCAGAAACCGGAAAATGAACCCTGAACATTTCATCCAGGTCCAGTCCCAGAATAACCACCATTAGGTAACCTAACAGTTATTTCTAGTAAAGAAATGATGTACAAGATCTGCCGTATAATGTTTTTAATGTTGAATTGTACATTTGGTACTTTTTTGGATGATAACATATAAAACTATTTCGAAGTAGTCAATTAACTTATATTTCACACAACTCTAAATGGACAATTATCAATATTAATAGCATCCACAATAAGCAATGATCCATATATTTAAATACTTTAATAGTTAATTCATCAATTAGGCATCATTTTTGTTAATTTTTGCAATTTTAATGATATTTTCATCAATCTGGGGCGAAATATTGCCAAAGTGGTGCTGTTTTGCTAAATAAGTTGCCAATTTCCCAAATTTATCACCAAGCATTACAAACAAACAAAGAGAACATTTCTTATATATAAATGACTGTTGGCGAATTGTTTGGTGTCAAAAAACCATTACACAAAGTATCTTCTCTTGTGAATGAAATGAACTATATTCATGAGCAGAGATGCCAACCATTACGGATATTTCGTAATTCTTACGGATTTCTGAATAAAATTACGGACTACCAAAACCTCCCGTAAAATTACAGAAAATGTTTATTTTTTCAATCTTTCTATCTTTTTCCATCCATCTCCATCCTGTAATTATTGCATGTTAAATAGACAAAACTTTCTTATTTCTATATGTTGGTTTATTATTCATGTAAATTTTTAATTATTTTAAAACATTCAGTATGATTGCACAATTCAGGGAATTCTCATGTAGTCCAGTAAGTCCACAAGTATCACTTTCTGGCCATCTTCATCCTCTAAATATTAATCATTACATTGACTAAACTATATAATTAAGGTGGTATCACATCTACTTCAATATATAAGCAATAAAATTAAAGACACATATCATAGATAAAAAGGTCATTTAATCAAATAAAACCATCCTATAAGACGTACAAATGTTAAAAGGCCAGAGCTCTTTCGGATATCACTATACCCTTCATCAGTGGCTATATGAAAAATTACCATGGAAACAAGCTCATATGTAGACCAGATTGACAGACAAATTTGCATAAATCAGCTATGGAATAATGATAATATAAACAGGCTATTGAAGATTAATCAATTATAAAATTACAATAATGTTATAAACAGGAGTTTTAAAATTTAAACAAGTATTAAATACAAATATAAAGAAAATACAATGGAAAATGTCCAAATTGTAGCCTAAGTTACGCTTGGCGACTTGTTCTCGACTCTATGCGTGTCAAACCTCTACACAGTTATCTGTGACATTTCAGTTTATTGCAATTTATGCTTGGCTACAATTTGGACATTTTTCATTGTATTTTCTTTGTATTTGTATTAACACTTGTTTAAATTTTAAATCTCCCGTTTATAACACTTACTATTATAATTCTGTAATTGATTAATCTTCAATAGCCTGTTTATATTATCATTATTCCGTAGCTGATTTATGCAAATTTGTCTGCCGATCTGGTCTACATATGAGCTTGTTTCCACGGTAATTTTTCATATAATAGCCACTGATGAAGGATATAGTGATACATGAAAGCGCTCTGGCATTTTAACATTTCTACGTCTTATAGGATGGTTTTATTTGATTAAATGATCTTTTTATCTACATGTCTTTAATTATATTGCTTATTTATTGATTGAACTAGCTTATTTTTGCATTTTAGTTAATTATTAAGGTTAATTTTTAATTATTTTTACATAAATAGTGTGATTGTACAATTCAGTTTTCTCAGAGAAATTTAATAGTTTATTTAGAATAATTTAATATTATCTGGTGTTAAAAGCAATATTATTTGTTCCCCATAATAATGCTGTGCTAAAATGTATATTCTGTATTGTTAGAAAATATGGGGCTGATTTTAGGCTAAATTTGAGTGCTGATACATTACACTTTTTATTACTTAAAAAAAATAAAGAACATGTCAAATGTTCTTTATTTTTCATGTTTTAAGAAGAAATTATTAAATTTAGTTTAAGCTAAGCATATTCTGTTTTCTTAAGGATTTTGAAATTTATTTTTTGTTCAGTAATAAAAACTAATGTATTCATATTATGTTTGTTTAGTTATAATGTTAATTAAATTTGAACATTTCATATAAAAATATAGAGAATTTGAAATGTTTGATCAAATATTCTGATTATCATTTGAAATTTTTTTTTTATCATAAATCGAACCACTCTCATCATTACTGAAAGATTACTGAAAGTTTCCTGTCTAGATTGCTGAAACTATAACTGAGAGTAGTGTTGCAAATCAGAAATTTGAACTAGGCGTCATTTGATGCCTATAGTTTTTACTTTAGGTGCCAAATAGACACAACTAGTTGCCATTTTTACTTCTCTTAACAATAACTATTTTTTAAATGTCCATTTTTGTTAAAGATATAAACAAAGAATAATTCAGATTTTAATATTAGAAATTGTTGTAAATTTTCTTAAAATATAAAATAAATTGATGAAGAATTCCAAGAGAAAATAAAAACAAAAAATTGCTAATTTGTTTTTACTTGGCAAAAAGGACATAAAAAACAACAAATTGAATTTTGGATTTTGGTCATCTTGTACTATCATTGTCCGAATACCCTTTCATTTCAGTAATAAAATGCTTGAAAATTAATTTTTTTGAGTTAAAATAGCAATTAATATAAAAGTTTTAATTGATGAAAACAGATTGCAAAAATGTAAAATATTTGATAATAAAACGGGATAAACCGAGAATCGCGTATAAATGCAGATTTTAGTGACATTTCCATATGATCTTTCTCATATTACTTACAAATATAAGAATTAAACACATTTAAAATTGAAATATTATAACGGAATTTTGAGCTAAATTTGGTCACTTTTTGTTGCTAATTTTGTCAAAGTATGGGATTTCATTTTAAAGTCTTTAAAATACTATATTCTTCTTAAAAGTCTTAAAAAAAGGGGGAGGGGATTTGCATATTTGCCAGGAGATAGGCAGTCAATCCAAATATTGGAGCTTCACGAAGAAATGCAGAGTTGGCAACTAGGATTCAGTATTTGTAAGTCAGTAAGAATTTTTTATGTTTTATAGTTGCTAGTCTTTTTCTTGTCACTTTGACAAAGTCTAAATCATACCCTTGTAACTGCTCTAATGTCTTAGGACAAGTCGGATAGTCTGTGTCTTCCACAACCTTTGGGTAAGCTAGACAGCCTGGGTAATAATAAAAAAGTATACATCCCATTAATTTCAGGGATTAATATAAAAATGCATAGCTTCCAACCTACCAGAAAGAAAAATAGGAACACATTGCATGAGGAAATAATCACACACTAATAACAGTTTTTTCTATACTGCTACAAAATAGCTTTCCATTTCATTAATAATACGTTTGAAAAATGGCTTTTCTATATAAACTACAAAATAATTACAAACATTTTAGATGCAACAGTAAAAAAATACTTCACAATAAGACGACATATATGGAGGATCGCGGACAAATGTCGTTTATCGTGGTACCCGGAACTGGTGCAATACAGCCTTCCATTTCTTTAACCCTTTAAGCGGACAATTATTTTACCAGAAATGCTTCCAAAAAAGGCATATTTTTTTATTGCATATAATTAAGTACCATACTTAATAGAATAAGAATATTAAGAATTTTTTTTATTTTTTTTCATTTTTAATGCTTTTACAACATTTTTTATTTTACAATTTTGGACACAACACCCCCTAAATGTTTGCTTTTTTCGAGTACATTCTGCATGCAGTAAAGAATGGTTTACAAGTTCTGCAAAAATTTCTCTCATACTTACTGTGAATTTTGAAGTTTACAATTTTCCAAACAGTTCAGAAGTCTTTTTGTGTATGGTACAATTTGAAGCATGGTGTAATACAAAGTCCTACATCACAATCAGGGCAGAAATAACGTGTTTCTTTTCGGATTCTCTTTCCATTCTCATTTCTTTTCGAGCAGCACACTGCGCATTGTCTTGCAGGTCTCAGTTTTTTATCTGTGGGAGCAATTATTTCCAAAAAGTGTCTCTCTGTCAATCTCAGAGGATTAGGCTCCGAACCTGGTCGTCCACGGTGGAAATTTAGTCCCGAATGATATTTTTCAATTACACGGTCAATGAGATCAAGTCTAAATTCTAGTTGCGTTTTTTTCCCTCCGTTTTTACGGTAGACTACATATGAGTTCCATACAGCAATGTCGAAAATATGGAAAAAAATCTTTCTGTAACATTTTTTACCCCTTTTCTTTATAATTTCAAAACTTTTCAAATTTTGGTCCATGCGGTCTACTCCTCCCATAGTATTATTATAGTCCATGACAATTTTCGGTTTTTCTTTCATTTCAGAGCGGACTTGAATTTGTTCCATTTCAGTATTGTGAATTGTGGAAAGTAATGAAACTTTTTTCTTATCCATCCACTTCATCACAGTAACTTTTCCTCTCTGAAAAGCTATAATCTCTCCTTTTTTCAATTTTTTTTTCTGCATTTCCTTTGGGACTTCTTTTCTCTTGAGGTTTAGTGTGCCGTATGTGTCCGTTCGACATGAAACAAGTTTGTCTGCTAATTCCGGCGAAGAATAATTGTCTATTGTAAGACAGTATCCTTTATGAAGCAAAGGCTCCATCATTGTCAGGACAATTTGTGATGAAAAGCAGAGTTTAGAATACTCAGGTTTCAGAATAGTGTCTTTACCTGTATATATTATTATTGACCAGACATAACCAGAAATAGATTCACACAACATAAAACATTTTACTCCAAATCTAGCTCTTTTGAGTGGAATAAATTGTTTCCATCCTAATCGTCCTTTGAAGAGCATAAGGCTCTCATCTATTGTTACATCTCGCTCTGGTGTCACCGTTTCACTAAATTTCTCATTGAGATGTTTCAGAACTGGCCAAACTTTTACTAATTTTGGGCATTCGTGATTTTGTGGGTCAAATGCTGCATTATCAGAAAAATGCAAGTAGCGTTGCAAAAGGCAGAATCGGCGATGATACATTATTTTAGAGAAAAAAGGTGTATTAGTTGAATATCTTTTGCTCCAATAATGATCAATTCCAGGTTTCTTTACAATTCCTTGAAGTATATTGAGAGCGAAAAATACATGCAACTCTTCCACAATAGTTTCTACCCAAAATTTACTCTTTGAGAATTGTCTTGCAACACTGGATTGGATGCACTGTTTAGCATATTTATTTGTCTCTTCCACAATTTTACTCATGAGTGAAAAATCAATGAATGTTTCATAAAATTGTAGAACATCAGAAGTGTCGTCAAATTGTACGTGCACAGAGGGAATACCAGAAAATTTAAATCGAGGACACGGAACAGGTGGATTTTTCACATCAACCTCGGTAAAAATTCTTGCAGAACTCAAATCTTCATCAGAGCTGAGCTCACTGCACGAGTCATCTGAGGAATAATCCAAATAATTAGAAGAAATATCTGTATCTGTATCAGAATGTAGTTCATCATCTAACAAGAAAGTATTTTCGTCGTCTATTCCATCCATAATTTCCATAAAATTCACAAGCACGGCATACAGTAGAACAAAAATTTCAAAGAAAAGTTCCCGCTTTCCCCCAACATAGAAAAACCCGGATGAAAAGCATTTCATTTACATGGACAAGCCACGCCATCTCTTGAAAAATAATAATACTAAATAGTCTCTTTCAATAATGAAAAATGCGGGCAAACCAGAAAAGGAAAGGAGAAAATATCGATGCCCGTACGCCGTACGGGCAAACCAGATGAGGCCAATTTCGGGTAGCACGTACACTGTACGGGCAAACTGCTTAAAGGGTTAATAATACATCTGAAAAATAGTTTTTTTGTATATAACTCGAAATAATCATAAAAATGTCAGTCTATGCAAATGTGTTTTTACCATATTAATTTGAAATAGAAGCGATTGTGGGGAAACAGATTTTTAGATGAAAAAGCTGGAAAACTTCGATCTTAAAATTCCTGACTTTGTTTCTCAATTCATGACCTACTTTTGATTTTATAACTTTTGTGACCTGTAGATGCTTTTATGCAGATGAAAAATTTGCAGATTTGCATACAATAAAATGTAAATGTTATAGAGATGAAAATTAAAACTTTGGCCTAAAATCAGATTCCCGGAACAAGACTGAAAAAAATGGAACAAATACCAGAAAATCAGAATACTTGGCAGCTATGAAAACATTATCTTCAACGTCCAATAACAAAATATTAATTGACCAAATTTGCAAGACGCTGGAATGATTATCTGGAACGAAGTTCTATAATAAGTAAGAAATTAGAATATAAAGACTTTCCAGGATCACCCCCTTTTCTTCCAAGTGTGATAAGTAGATGTACGAGGGTATAAAGGGGAGGGGAGCAATAGAAACTTGTTAAATACCCAGAGTCTTTGTCTTGCATCCCGTCTCGGACATCAGAATGTCTCGGGAGATAAAGCAAACAATTAAATTCATCAGAAGTGCAATTTCAGATTTATCATCCTACTCTTGAAGGGTGGGGTGAGATGCAATACAATAAAGATCCCAATGTTGTCCTTTATAGAATAGACAGAGGGGGATTTTACTGCCTGTGTAGTACCTTATTGTGTTTACTATGTGAACTAACCCTGTGTATACCCTACTGTGAAGTACCCCAGTTCCAACAGTTTTCATGGAAGGACAAAGGCCATCTGAGATCATAATAATGACTTGGAACATGACCACCTGCAGATTTATCACTGTGGGTGTCTGGCTAGTGTATAAAATGATGCTTTTGTTTTCAACTGCCATCCAGTCTTCTACTAGGGATCGTAATTTAGTCAAAGGGAAAGGGAAGACTGATTGTGGACAATAGAATTGTTAAGCATCAAATTTGACGATCAGGTTGAAGAATCTAATCATCAAATTGAAATTTCTAGTTGCAAATTACTACTAATTTCAAACAATGACTGAGAGGTTGGCATCTCTGCATGAGAATGATGTTAACAAATTTATTGTATAACTAGCAGTATACCCGTTCTTCGTACAGAGTATATAATATAAAGAAACTTAAAATTCACAATCATGTACAAAGTCTTTTAGTATACTAAATGATGTTAATCAAAATATTCTATTAAAATATTTAATTTATGCTCCTAAAAAGAAGTTTAAGAATCTCTGTTCTCACTATACAAAATTATCTTCATAAGCAGAACTGAAGAATAAAACATCCTGGTCCTGTTTGTAAAAAAAAAAAGAAATTTAATCAATATATGCAAAATAAAAGCACTAAAATTGTATGAGACCCGTTACTTACCTGATATACCTGTATATTAGTAGAAGATTATGCAAACTACAATATATGAGTTTCTAAAACCTTTGCCAAAATAAAATAGATTACATAACAGATTACATAATAACAGATTACATATTGAAAATATCAATAATCCCATAATCTTTAAACCTAAAGGCCATAATTGATTCCAATATATGCGAAAATGAAAGTGCTAAAATTGTATGGAAGATATACCCGTACTAATATTGTCATAGATTAGAAAACATGCCCGTGTGTTAGTAGATTACCTGTATTACAATATGTGTTTCAAAAATCTTTGCCAACATAAAACAGATGATGTAATAAATTGAAAATATCAATAACCCCATATTACCCATAAGATTACCCATACTACAACATATGAGTTTCTAAAATCTTTGCTAAAATAAAACAGATGACGTAATAAATTGAAAATATCAATAATAAATTGAAAACATTGCAATAAATTGAACAGATGATGTAATAAATTGAAAATATCAGTAACCCCTATAAAGATTACTTGTACTACAACATATGCATTTCTAAAATCTTTGTCACAATAAAACAGATGGTGTAACAAATTGAAGATATCAATAATCCATGCAATCTTTAAACCAGAAGACCTTAATGGATTCCAATATCTGCCAATATATCAGGGGCGAATTGGGCCAGTGGGATACTGGGCAAATGCCCGGTGGGCCACCAGTAATTGTACTGGTCAAGGGCCGATAAATGATTGAAAATTATCTCTATTAGTGAAATGGACTTTTGGAAAGAGCCAACAATTGGGCTTTTATTTCCAAAAACCACCAGCTATTAAACCAAAAAATAATAAATAGTCCCTAATAAATATCTTTTACAACCTCCTACCAATACACAGGGGAGCTGTTTAATTTTTCAGGTAAACATGTTGAAAAACTTGGGCTTATTTATATTTCTGAAAGTTGCTTGGGAAAATGGACCTGAGGTAAGGCTACTTGGAACTATTCCAGATGACTTTTTCTGAAGGGAGAGATATATCTGTAAATGACATCCGCCTCACAAAAAATTTGTTGATCATGTGTCACATCTAATTGTTCAGATGAGAACAAACTTCATGTGGGACGCATGTGTAGTTGACTTTTTAACTTCATTTTATTTACAAAAAAAAAAAAAAAAAATCTAAAGTAGGAGCTGAAAAGCAGCATGAAACAGCTAAGAAACAAAGAATAGAAGAAGCCAAAATGTGTTTTAAATTAACGAACATTTTAGTGTTCAAACTTCAGAAATTATAACTGTGATGGTGATTGTCAATAAAATGAATTGAACAGGTTTTGTTTATTTTATCATTCAAATCTCTTTGTTGTGCTTCTGTAAATATTTTCATGGTATTATTAAGCATTTTTCTACCTCTATACTGTAGAAATACAATGATCGTGGCTTTAGCATGGAAACACACAGGCTACAGTGATGTCTGTCTGTCATCTGTCTGGGGTTGATTTTTTTGTGTTCACAATAGCTGTCACAAATATTAATTGATTTTTATAAAACTTTATATCTCACTTTATTAACAAAAACACTAGATATAATTATTTTTTTAATTCGAACAAAAACTTCGAAATTTTATATTTTCTTAACATGACAGCTTAAGACAAAATTTGACATAATCTGCATAAAAGGGGTTATTTATGTCTCAATGATCATGAGACTTCATAGTTTCAATCATGGTTGTGAAAAATAGTTGCGATATAATTTTTCTGTTCGTGATATCATTAGCCCCCTCAGGGGACATATTATTCCCTCTCAGAAGTACATTGTCGAACTTGGTATCAATTGACAGAATTTTTTCGAAGAAATTTTTTTTTTATTTAAATTTTTATTTCATAGCTTTCAATGTTATTATTTTATTTTATAACTTTTATTATTTGCTAAGATACCCCAGAAAATTATATTTTAAAAATAATTTGTTTTATTTTTGTCAATGTTTATTTCTTTAATGTACCCTATTTTTAAGCCATAGCTTGTAATTCTGTTAATTTAAATTGCTGAACAATTAGAGTTCCAAAATGCTGATCTAGGACTTCCAAAATTCTTAATCTGGTATTATCCACATGTTCTAATTTATCCTTTTTATTGTCATCTCTTCTAACAGGAAAATGGTGCCTCTAAATTGCAAAGCATCAAAAATAGAATGCTTAACTTTATCCCACACTATAGAGCATTTATATAATTAAGTGACATACATATAAACATAAATGTTCTATAATCCCTTGTTTTTCTAAAGAGATTTTGGAAATGTTATCAAATTGCATGTAGTCAGTCAATCCCATACTATGAATTACAAAAATACAAAGTGTACCTTATTTGACACCTTTGTCAAACACCCAGAAAAATGTGCCTCGTGAAAAATTCCTACTTCTTCAAATACATTAGCGGATAACATACATAATATCATGGCTGTCAAGGCAACAGTGGCGAAGTGAAGCATAAACAAGAAGTTGATAAAATTGCGTCAGAGGGGTTTAAAATCCTGCACTTCTTGTTACAATCATAGTACACATGTTAAGATGCAGCACTCTCATATTCTGCAGTCAGTTCAGTTGTAAAATGTATGCTAAAGCATATTGTAGAAATACATTTTATTTATTTTGCACTTTAATAGGTGAAGTGGTACTTCACATATTGCAGCTGACTAGTCACCACTACTAGGTATTCAAACAACCCAGCTCACTTAGAACATAAATCATGCATTTTTTATTTTTTTTTTATTTTTTATTTTTTGTCTTGTAGTAGAAGTGTGGTCTTTTATCAATATTGAAGTCTTAAGTTTCAAATATCAGAAAATGTATTTCCTCACTCAATAGCCTCTATATAAAAGACTGCAGGTTTCAATCATAATCGCCAGATGTCTGGGGGCTCAGTAATGGCAATTATAGAATTTTCAGTTCAATGAAAAATTGGTATACAGAATCATACCTTATTTGACAATTAGCTTAGTGCATATACCAAAATATTTACAAATACAAATTTCAGAAAGATAATACTTCCAATTACTCAAAAAAATGGGCTTATGCTGTAAAACAATCAAATGTTTCTTCTTGGTCTTCTCATTCTTCAGACTTGTACCCCATGAAAGACTGTATTTGCAGTGTTTTCGTTCAGTTTATTTAAAAATGAATGCCAGATGAGCTAAATATGGGTACCACAAGGAATTGGTAGGAAAATTCTTATCAATATTTATATTTATTCTTCAGATCGCATATTTGAAGTCATAAAACTTGGAGGCGACTCAACAAAGTAATAAATTCACTTGAACTTTCATAATTTTAATTTTACTATCATAATTTTTTTTCCCTTATGTAAGTTTGTAGCCCATAGCTGCAAATTATGAAGTTTGTTCAAAATAAGTTGTTAGACACAATAAAGACTATTATGGCATTTCAAGACTGTATATTTTATTCTATTTTGCAGCAAATTTTTAAGTAACACTTTTTAACTTGCACTTTTGTCCTGTATTTAAGTTTACTTTATTTTAGTTCAGGGCATAAATATAATGGAGTTCTGAATCATTCTTGAGATGTCCTCTCATGGTGGAGGTGGGGCTTCCCTCCCCCACTCTCACAGCAGCCCTAGTGGTATGTATCCTACGCCATCATCTCCGGAAGGCAGGAGTTTAGGTAAAAGGCTGACAGTACAAGTACATTTCCTTGATGATTCTGTCACTTCATTCAACATTCAAGTAAGCACTGTAAATCTTTATTTACTTTGAAAACAAGTTATTATTTCACACACTTGATTTTACAAACCCTATATACTGTTCGACTACAACGAGAAGGCATTTGGGTCACGGGATTTTGGACGAGTCCATTAGTTAAATTTAATGACAGGTAGAAACGTCCTAAGACAAACGGGTTTCCAGAATTGGCGTCTTTAGTGCGAATTAATGCTTAATTTGTGCAGTATGATAAAGAGCTTTATATGTATAAGTACATTCAGTGTAAGTGTTGGGATATGGTGGAATTGTTTTCTTCATAATGAATGATTAAAATTATCTGTTACAATAATGGTTGTAAATGTTTTATTAAAATTGAAGAGTTCGTGTTGTAGTACTTTTCGTGTAACTTAAACTCTTTTATTTAGTGAGAAATGCCCAAAGTGACATACACACATCTCTATATTTTTATCATTATATATTTTACTCTTTATATCTTTATATAACGCTTTTAACTTCTATCAAACACAGAGAAAAATTTTCGATCCAAATACTTTTGCTGCCATTGAAAATCATGAGGAATCGACTCCTACCACAAAACTTATTTCCTCTAGTTTCTTCCACTAAATTGTCAATTTCCCTATATTTATTTTCAACTTTTACTACGTGCTCACAATATTTATTCCACTGCTCCTTTGTAATACTGGCAATGGCTTCGGAAGTTAGATTTTTCATTGTTGTTAAGTTCAGCATTAACATTCCTTTCTCACACATACCTCTTAATGGAAGTTCAAGCCATATATATATTCTGAATATTATATCACAAATATTATATTCTGATTAACTAAATAAACAGATGTTAGAAGTTGGAACAGAGGTTAGACAGATTTTCAGTCGCAAACGCAATGCTGATCCAACGCAATGATTCTAAATGCGTTCCAACAATTCTAAATTCCAAATTATTGGCGAAATACATTCTACAAATGCGATCGCCAACAGGTTTCTGCGTTCAACAACCCTTTCCCTGTAATGCACAAATTGTCTGTTTGCTAGCCTTCTTCCCTGTAGCGAAGTGGACTCATCCAAGGTTATCTGCCAACTCATGGTAGCCGGACAGTAATGTTAATGAACTGGATCCCAACATAAAATGTAGTACAAATAAAGATAGGTAAGTATACATATGGTTCAGAAATCATCAGATTCTCTTCTTCAATGCAACAAGCCTTGACTTGAATGATCTGAACATTGAAAAAAGAAAGATGTTTGTTTATTTATTGTCTTGTATATGTTTATGTTTTTATCAAAGAGCTAAGTAAAATAAAATATCATATTTATTATTTCAAACATTCCAAATTTTTTATTGCATCCTTTTATTGCTTAAAACTGTTTGAAAAAATATTAGTTGTTGCATTTAAAGGATGAGATCTTATTTTTATTTGTGTTGTTTAAATTATCTCTATTGTATAAAGATATTTGTGTGATACCTGAAGCACCTGCTCAGGATAGAAATACACATTTATGTGATTATTGGAATTATTCAGAGAACAAACATTTTATGCCCAATGAGCATTTTGTATATCCTAAACCAATTTCCTTTATTTGATTTTAATGTTTTCCTGATAGTTCAAGATACTAAATTATTTTTCTCTAATCTTTAGTTTAAAGCCCTTGGTAAAGTTCTATTTGATCAAGTATGCAAGTTTCTAAATCTTTTAGAGACAGATTATTTTGGATTAGAATACATAGATTGCTCTGGAACTAAAGTAAGTATTTATATAGTATTGTAAATATTATGCTAAATTATTTTCTTTGCTTTCCATCATTTCCTTTGGATGCTATAGTACTTCTTAAAGATAATCACCCTTATGCCTCCTTGCTTGACTATATGTAGGCCATTTAACCACTTTTTATCTTCCTTGTTTTTTTTTATCCTACAGTACTATGCTCTCGGCTCTTTAGATTTAGTAAATCTTTGTTTTTAAAATTAATATTTGTGGATTTTTTAATTTTCTTATTTTCCACATGCTCTTAAAAACTAACTTGCAATCTCTTACGAATTAAGTTAGTTACATATTAGTTATCTATGATATTTTTTAACTATTTAAAGTGGTAATGAAATTCATTAGAATTTCTTTGTAGTCTAATTTGTATATCTAATGGCTCCCCCCCCCCCCCAATAAAAGGAACATGTTCTATTCTGATTAGAATATAATTGTGTATATCACTGTAACAGAATTATAGTATTTTAGCTGTACCATGAATTATTTCTAAGGAAGTCACAGTTTTAGTTTATTTTAGATTATTCATTGAATATTCATTGTACATTGAAAATTTTATTGCCTTGCACAAGAAAATCATATGTAATGTATTTGAGGCAATAATGGTGAAATACTTCCTGTGAAATATCCATATTGGGATAAAAAATATATATATAAAGTAAAATACTGTTCAAATAAGTTGAAGCATATGATTGTTTTGAAACATGTGATGTGTTTTTTTCAGTGTGAGCTGGGCAAAAAGTACCTATTAAATGAATAAGTAAAAATACTTTGTGCAAAGGATAAGGAAAAATTTGAACAATGTAAGCAAGCACAAATTAATAGACAATGCAGCATACAGCTGTTTCATAGCTACCAATTCTCCCTAATGTTTACACTTTTTCCTGATTTCCCCCAAAATATAAAAATTTCCCAAATTATAGACAATTTTGACCAAAATCCCTTCTGTATTAAAGTTTAGGGAAAAGTCCCTACAATTTCTGAAAAAATTAAATGAAGCATTTTTTAGAGTTCTTCAAAAATGTTTTGTCTCTTCAGCTTATTACACTTTAAAAGATTAAAACCTAAAAAATGTCAAATATACTACTATTACTAATATTAAGATATTTATCATTTTGTTAATTTTTAATTTATTTTCTATATTAATTTTTATTTCAGATTGGGTTTGAGTTTACCCCTATGCCTTACTACCATATTTTATTAGGAAAAAATAAAAATCCCTACTCTAAGTGAAAATCCCTATTCAAAATAAAAGTTTCTACTATCAAAATAAAAGTCTCTCTCCCCCCCCCCCCCCCCTTCAGCTCTTACACAATTTTAGATCATGCTCTATAGGAATTTTAGCATGACATGAAAATCTCCCTAATATTTATTTCTTTAAGGTTGGTAGTTATGATGTTTCAAGGATATGTTGGATCTCTTTCTTCAATGATAGACAAACCAACAAACCCAAAATAAAAAAATGAAATTTTTGAAAATTGTAAAATATTCATGACTCCTTCAATGGCAAATTGTACTAGATTGTATGTTCTCTTTAAGTTCATAAAGCAGGTGTTCCTTTTAGATCCTTTGTGTTTAACAATGGTACTGCTTCCTACAAGTTAACCAAACATATTAGTTTCTTAATTGTTTATCCAACTTAGTAATAATGTTCATACTAGTCAAAAGTCTGCCCAATTTGTGAAGAAAATGCATAATTTAAACTCTTGTGGTTTGACTATGGTCTCCTTTGAGATTGAGTCTTTATGGATGCTTTGTCTTGCCTCAGAAAAAGATTGTATAAATTCCTTTTCTCTGAATTTGAAATTCATGAGCTTGTTTTTTTAATCAGACTGTTTATCGATTTTTTTTTATTTTTTTTTATTTATTTATTTATTATTATTTTTTTTAATATTAAATTTATAATAATAATAATAAAGAAATATGTTTGTCTGTCTTGCTTGAAGTGAAAAATCTAAGTGTCATATAGCAATGAAATTTGGTATGCACTTACTTCAGGGCCCAGGACTATGTGCCTCAGCAAGATTTTTTTAGAATTTGAGTTAGATTTTTAGTTCTTTTATGTTTTAGCAGGATTTTGAGCAATTTTCACACAGCAGTTCAGTAGCTACTGAAAATATTATCACACAGTTTCTATCTTAACATCACCAGAAAGATAAAAACTCTCATTCAAACAAATTTGAACAGAATCCATACAATTAATAGACGAATTTTCATGAATTTAAAATAATATATTTACTTTTCGTGTGTTGAAGATGTAATTTATCTATCAACTAGAGAATGTACCCGGCATTGCCTGAGGATTGAAGCAGGTATAAATTAAATGGAACAATAAACATGATACAAACCTATCGCCAAATTATCCCCCTTTCCTTACCTTTAAAATGTCTCCAGTCCCATGCAACAATTCAAAAGGAAATCCTTTCTTTAAATGCCTGCACAGATACAGAAATGAAAAGCGAAAATGCAAGGCATCGAAAATCTTACAGGTTTACTCACTCAAGAAATCACCAAAATTAAAATTATGAAAGAAATAATCTTTTTTTTTGTTGGAATCTGAATATACACACAGAACTTTTTGCCAAGCTATAGAATTGTGCTAATCATTTTTCGGATGTGACAAAAGAAGTATCACATAACCTAAACAATGCAAATTTCGATGTATTTAAAAGAATAAATATGAAAGAATTGTCCTTTGAATTCAGGTCAAACTTTGTTGGTAAGAATGTTCTTCCATCTTTCTGATGGTGTTAATATGGAAACTTTGTGATAATATTTTCAGTTGCCAAGGAACTGATTTCTGTGAAAATCATGAAAAATTGTGCATAAACATAAAATAACTAAAATACTTATTCAAATTTTAAACATCTGATGTGAGCAGCACATGACTTTTCTTATATAATGCAATCAATTTACTTCTTTCACAGTGAAAAAGTGATGAAAAGATCCATGGCACAATATTTGTAACTTTGAATTGTACATTTGATGCTTTTCTGGATGATAACATGTAAAACTTTTTCGTGCCCAAATAATTAACTTATATTTTGTGCAACTCTAAATTAACAATTATCAATATTGATATAGCATCCTCAATAAACAATATAGTCCATATATTAAAATATTTTAATAATAAATTCATCAATTAGGCATCATTTTCATTAATGTAGTGTCATTTTTGCAATTTTAATATTTTCGTTTATCTGGGGATATATATAACCAAGTTGGCAATATCTCGTTAGATTATTTGCCAAGTTCACTGCATGTATAGTCAAGTGTTACAAATGAACGGAGAGAAGAGCATTTTTTATATACTAGAAAGTATGCCCGTCATATGACAAAATAAGAAATGTACAAAGCATTGCCTCCCATTTAGTGGCATTTTTATCAATTTATTGACATTTTTACCAATTTATTGACATTTTTACCAATTTGGTGATATTTTCGCCAATTTGGCAACATTTAAAAAACTCACCAGATTGGCAACATCCTGCCAAATTTTTCGCCAAGTATTATGAACGGATGGAGAAATGGGTTATTCTTATAGTCGATTCTTATGCTCTTTCCAAGATATTGAAGTTTCATTAATTAGTCATTATTTTCATTGATTTAGCGTCATTTTTTATCAATTTGATGACATTTTTGTCAATTTAGCAACATTTTTGTCAATTTGGCAACATTTTCACCAATTTGGTAAAGTTAAAAAAAAAGTCACCAAATTGGAGATATTCCAGCAAAATTCATTGCTAAAATTCACCAAGTATTATTGATGGAGATATAGGGTATTCTTATAAAAGATTCTTATATTCTTTCCAAGATATTGAATTTTCATCAATTAGTCGTCATTTTTATCAATTTGGTGATATGTTTAACAGTTTGGCAACGGTTTTGTCAATTTGGCAACATTTAAAAAAGCCACCCAAGTTGGCGATATTCTGCCAAATTTATTGCCAAAATTTCGCCAAGCATTTGCAAATGAGAAATAGGTTATTCTTATAGTATATAAATGACTAATGGCATCCAAATACAAAACTATTACTTAAAGTACCTTTTCTCATGAATAGAATGAGGTAAATCCATGAGAATGATGCTAACAAATTTATCGCATAATGTTACGTATGAAAAGTGAACAAACATATTTCACAGAAGTTAATACTTTCTTTAATTTTTTGTGACTTTTCGATAAATGTATTTTAAAAATGTACAATATCTCAAGAACGATTCATGCTAGTGTACTAAAGTATGTGTCAATCATTTTCTAATAAAAAAATTACATAAGAAATACTTATTTACGTAACTTTATTAAAGGTTTTGATTTTTTTATGATATTTTCAAAATTTGGAAGTGTTCTGAACATTCGATTGCATTTAAAAACAAGAGGTTTCCCGTATTTACTGATTGTAATTTTTATACTAAATTTCATTTGAATCGCTCCATTCATTTGTGAGATATCATCTCCACAGACTCACTGATATACACATACACACTCTCTTACATGCAGACATCACCTCAAAAAACATTTGATCCGTACTCTCCTGCCCAAAACTCTTAATTCAAATTTTCAACCCTGTCACAATACTTTCCTTATACATTATACTATGTATATAAGGAAAGTAAAAATGTGATTCAACTGTGTATGCCGAGTACACCTGTTTACCAAATTTTATATCTAGACAATGCATAGATTTCCTGCTACAAACCACATACACATACACAAACACACACATTTCTTATTTTATTATGTAAGATGATAATACAGATGTTGATCTGTTCGTCTGCATCATACAGCAATGAAATTTGGTACACAGGTACTTCAGGATTCAGGACAATGTGCTTCTGTGAAAGCCCCAGGCCGTCCGGCTCGTCCAGAGGACTTAGAGCAACAGATTGGACGACCGGTCTGTGAAATTTTTTTTAATTTGAGTTAGTTTTTTAGTTATTTTATGTTTTAGCATAATTTCAAGCAATTTTCACACAAATCAGTTTCTTAGCTACTGAAAATATTATCACAGAGTTTTCATCTTAACGCCACCAGAAAGATAGAAAAATTCTGTTACAAATAAATTTTTAATGGAATCCATATGATTAATAGACAAATTTTCTTGAATGTAGATACATATATATATATATATATGTATATATACTTTTCATGAGTTGAAGATGTAATTCTACAGAACTTGGATATATTCTCACAAAGTTTCCATCTGAACACCATCAGTGCAACATTATTATTCAGTGTTCTCCCTTCCTATCTTTTGAATGGGCGGGCCGCCCGGCTGTTTTTACGAGCTGCCCGGCCGACAATCTAAGAAAAACGTATGTAAAAATTAAAAAAAAAAACGAACAAATATGAACAAATATAAAAAATAATTTTTGATTAGCCTACATAAATTTGCGAAGCCACTAACTTTAGTAAAGAACTTTGGAGCCGGATTAAAGAGCCACTGACAGCATAATATTTTGCCTACCATCTGAGCCAATAACCCCTTTAAAAAAAAAAAATTTTGTTCTCCGATCATTCCGTGATGGCTCCATGCCAATAAATATACGTCGCCGAAGTCAAAACATAGCGGCTGGACATCAGTAAACATGGACGCTGCACATTTTTCCTATAGAGGAATAAAATAGTGAATAATTTGCCAAATAGTCTTGTTCTATGCTATGTGTTTCTAAATATCTCGTAGGGTAATTTTGCTTTGTGTTTTTTAGAATGAGTAGAAAGGTAATCCAGGGAAAGAACCTATTTATTTATTTTAACAAAGTTCATGAAAATAATGTGCGTGAAAGTGATACTATGTCTACAGAGATGCCAACTTTTATGGATTTTCCATAGTTTATACGGATTTTTACTTCATCTTACAGTTTTACGGACTCTCAAATCTATGGAAAATCCCGTGAAATTCATGCATCTCGCCATTCAATTCATATTCCCTGCTTTGCTGAGAGTCCAAAATTATCAGTTTGCATCTATTTTCTTCTTCTAATAATTTCATATCAGAAAAATAGACCCAATTTATTTTTATAGTGTAAGTAAAAATAAAGAAATATTTTACAAATTATATTTCGCTTAGATTATAAGATTGAGCAACGCAGTCTTTCTTTTCGGGCTTTGCTGAGAGCACACAATTGCCTTTCTTCATCCATCTCCATCCCCGTATTATTGCACATAAACTTGACTAAACTAGCTTATTTTCATATTTTGGTTGATTATAAAGGTTAATTTTTACATTATTTTCATATTATTAGTACGATCGTGAAATTCAGTTTTTTTTTGTTTCACCGGCATTGCCAAGGGTATGCAATTATCCTTTTCCATCGATCTCCATCTCCCTATTGTTGCACATTAACTTGACTAAACTAGGTTATTTTCATAGTTTGGTTTATTATAAAAGTTAATTTTTTAATTATTTTTATATAAATAGTAAGATCATGAAATTCAGTTTTAATGTGTCTTTGCTGCCGTTGCCGAGAGCACACAATTATCCTTTTCCATCGATCTCCATCTCCCTATTGTTGCACATTAACTTGACTAAACTAACATATTTTCATATTTTGGTTAATTATAAAAGCTAATTTTTTAATTATTTTCACATAAATAGTACGATCGTGAAATTCAGTTTTAATGTTTCTTTTTGCTGCCGTTGCCGAGAGCACGCAATTATCCTTTTCCATCGATTGCCATCTCCCTATTGTTGCACATTAACTTAACTAAACAAACTTAATTTCATATTTTGGTTGATTATAAAGGTTAATTTTTTAATTATTTTCACATAAATAGTATGATCATGAAATTCAGTTTTTTTTTAAATTTTTTTTTTGCAGGCGTTGCCGTTCTTTACTAATGCTTTCTGATATTTTACCTCATTTGGCTGCTTTTTCTAGGGGTTGACAAAAGCAAGATATCGGCTTAACAGAAATAGAACCAATTTTGGAAGCCATAAAACTGACCATTACAGAACTTAAAGAATCTCTTTGGTTGTCACTTTCAACCACCACAGTCTTTCACTTTCAACCACCACAATCTGACTAGCTTCTGGCCTGATTTTCATGTTAAGTTTTCAGATGCTGAAGCAGCTACATTTAAAACTGAAATCTATGATAAATACATAGAGATAGTTGTTGATCCCCTGGAAGCCAGACATGCCTATTATTACATCTTTCCCTAAACTTTTTAGTACAAACACCTTCAGTCATGACGAAAATGAGGCTGCTGAGAGTCTCTTTGATCATTATTCTAAACAAGGGAATCCACCAATATTAAACTATGAAGCTTCTAAATTAGAGTGGGTAGTTGCCTCCAAAATGATCAAAGGGCAATCATATAAAAATATGAGCACAAAGCAAATACTTTTGAAATTGGCTACAACACCTGAGCTCAGAGAATCATTTCCAAATTTATCAAAGCTGGCTACTGTTGCACTCTATACCTGTCAGTACAGCAGAATGTAAAAGAGAATTCATCCCAAGGTAGAATTTAGACCTGTTTACGAAATCGAATGAAACAGTCAACTCTGAATAATCTCATGGCTATTTCAATAGAGGGGCCAGATCCAGAGGATTTTGATTATAACAAGGCAGCTGATGACTTTGCTTCTTAGAAGAAGAGAAAAATTCATGTCTAGAATTATTAGCATTTATTAATACTAATAAGTAATTATATTGTAATATTATATATAATATGTGTTGTAATTATTATTAAATGTAAGTTACATTTACAGTTAAAGATGTTTGCATTTCTGAGCATCGAAAAAATTTGTAAAACATAATACATCTGCTTTGACCACCCGGCTGTTGATTCACACCACCCGGCTGGTAAACTTTTCAAGGGAGAACACTGATTATTACTTACCTTATATACATGGTATAATATATAAGAAAAGTATTGTGACACAGTCGAGAATTCGAGTTTTCGATGGAAGAGCAAATTTCAAGCATCCCTGAACACGAATTGTTCATTTTTGAGGTGATGTCTGTGTGTGCGTATCAGTGAGTCTGTGGAGACGATATCTCACAAATGAATGGAGCGATTCGAATGAAATTTGGTACATAAATTAAAATCCATGAATACTGGAAGCCTATTGTTTTTAAATGCAGTCGAATGTTCAACCCCCACCCCCTCCCCAAAAATTTCGAATGAAATTTTGAAAAATTCATCAAAAAATCAAAACCTTTAATAATGTTATGCACATAAACATTTCTTATGTAAATTTTCCTTAGAAAACAGTTGAAATAAACTTAAACACTAGCGTGAACCGTTGAGATATTGCACATTTTTCAAATAAATTTATCAAAAAATCACATAAATTTAAAAAAAAATATTAACTATTGTGAAATATGTTTACTTTTCATATATAATGTCATGCAATAAATTTGGTGACATCATTCTTGTGGATCTAGTTCGTTCCATTCATGAATAAAGATACTTTGGGTAATGCTTTTGTATTTGAATGCCAATAGTCACTTATCTGCTATAAGAATAATTTATTTCTCCATCCAAAATGCTTAGCAAGTTTTGGTAACGAATTTGGCAGAATGTTGCCAACTTGGTGACTTTTAAAATGTTGCCAAATTAACGAAAATGTCACCAAATTGATAAAAATGATGCTAAATCAATGGAAATGATGACTAATTGACGAAAATGCAATATCTTGGAAAGAATATTAGTATCTACTATAAGAATAACCTATTGTTCCATCCGTAACATTTGGCAAAATTTTGGTGACAAATTTGTTAGAATATCTTCAACTTGCTGACTTTTTAAAAGCTGCCAAATTGATGAAAATTTGGATGTCTGGATTTTCGAGGTTGTATTGTATTGACATATAAATAATAGAATGGGAGAACAATACTGTAACCTGACATACATTCAAAATGTATGGTAGCCCTTGCAACCTTTTAAATTACCACCACTTTTAAAATAGAAAAAATATCACTAAACTTGAAACAAAATTACTTTGCAAAATTTTCACATTTACATCAAAATGACATATTTATCAAATAAAGATTTTTCTGTCAACTACATAAATAATCTGCAACAATATTAGCTTTTCCAGGCTTATGTATAATTTTGTAGCCATATTGTGATAATAAAGCTATCCACCGAGAAAGTCTAGAAGTAGGATCTTTGAATTTAAATATGAATGATAATGAGTATTGGTCACAAGAAATAGCAAAATGCTTGCCAATTAAATAATGTATGAAATAGTTTATTGACCACACCATAGCCAAAGCTTTTTGCTCGACAACACTGTATCTGGTTTCTGCTTCATTGACCTTTCTACTAGCATATGCAACAGGATGCAAAAAACTATTATCATCAATTTGTGAAATATAAGCTCCTAAGAGTGCACTGAGACATCAGTATGAAGTTGTTGAGACCCAGACCGTCCGACCTACCAGAAAGGTGTAAGGTAACTGTTTGGATGACAGAAAAGTGCCACCCAATTTAGACTGGAATCCAGTGGGGGAAGCATCCACAGGGACCGTACCCTCCTTCCCCTACCACCAACGTCTCGGAAGGACTTACGGGCCCATATGTTTAATGTGATTGCACGGCGCATGAACACGGCGGCAGTTTTGGCAGTGGTGGGAATCAAACCCGGGCCTACCGAGTGCAATTCCCGCAAGCTAACCACTGGGCTACCGCACCCTGCATCAGTATGAAGTGTAAAAGGTTTTCTGAAATCTGGTAAAGTCAGTATTTGTTCTTCCAAAAGAATCTATCTCAAAATATCAGAAGAGATCTGTGCTTCTTCAGTCCAAATACATTTTTCTCTTTTTTTACTTTTTAGAATATTTGTCAAAGGCAGAGAAATTTCAGCATAATGTTGTATAAATTTCCTGTCAAGCCTAAACCAGTCAAGCCTAAAAATTGTCTTACGTTTTTGATTGACTTAGAAATTTTCAATTTTTGGACTGTTTCTAAATTTTGAGGATCTGGCTTCACTTTGCCATTTGACACCAAAAAAGTAAAAGGTATTTAATTGTTTTCTTAAAAAAGTGACACTTAGATGTTTTGTTTCAGATTGTGCTTTTTTAATCTTTTAAAAATTTGTTTCAATTTGTCAAGGCGCTCTTCGAATGTTCTAGATGCCACAACAATGTCATTAATGTAAATATTGTACACTTCTGTCAAAATCAAAGACATCAGCCTATGAAAAGATGCAGTGCATTCTTGAGCCCACAAATGGAGTTCTACACAACTTATAATGACCATTTGTTTTCGAAAAGGCAGTCTTTTCACAATCATTGTGGTCCAAAGCTGGTAAAAACCTGAAGCCAGATCTAGAGTTGAAAAATATATTGCACCTGATAAGTCATCTATCAGCCAATGCTAGGTATTGGGAAGTTTTCTGTAACTGTGACCTCATTGACCTTGCGAAAATCACAAACCAAATGGTATGAACTGTTGTATTCAGTGTAAAAATGGGGTGGCATTTTATGGTCAAACACATTTTATTTGGGACCTACACAAATGCTGCACTACTTGCTGTACATCATTCTGAGCGTGTTCTCGTCTCGCAGCTTGGTTACAGCCTCGGTAGTTATCGCGGTTGCAGTTACTCTATATCTCCCTTTCTTTATAGATTGAGACGGTCAGGTTTTCGGACAGCTCGGCTACTTCTTGTTGTGTAACCAGTAGTGATAGATGGTAGCTTGTCTCGAGTGACTGGAGGAGTGTCTACTCTGTGCTCTTCCGATGTCACCGGTTCAGGTTCCATAGTCACTGGGTCATCTAAGTCAGGTTCAGAAGTTGGCTGAAAGTTCTTAGATGGTTTCAAGTGGGATCGATTTCTACGGAAAGATCTATCTCCTGATTTCACAAAATATGATCTTGGAGATTCGTCTTTACTGTCGACTATTCTGGTCGCTGTTTTGTCAGTCATCCATACGCCATCTCCTGTTTTCAGTTCTTTAAGATCACATACCCCATGTTGCCGGTTGTAATTTCTTTTCTGACGATCAATTCTAGCTTCTTTCCTTTCAACCTTGGCGGAGCACCACTCTGTTGGTTCCGTAACTGGCTTTAAAACACCTTTGGTTATCATCTGTTTGATTTCCTGTTCTGTTTTCTTCAAAAGTGGAATTGGAACTTGCCTTGGTAATGTAATTGCTTGAGGAACAGAGTCAGGCCTTAACTTAATATTGAAAGTGAAAAACAAGTATTGAAAGTGAAAAACAAGTAACAAATGAAAAAATTTTTTTAAAATTTGAATTATTTTCTTTTTGTTATTTAATGTTTTATGCGATTTCGACCGTTTTTTCCCTTTTTTTTCTCCACCATCCAGATGTTGTAGAAAAAAAAACAATCACACGATTGGAAAGAGCAGTCCATTGCGAGTAAAAATATATCAATTTCGAATCTCAATTTCAATTTCTAATATTTTTTAAAGATTTTAAAACAAAAGTCACTTTCGGCTCAAAAAAACGAACTTTCGTTTTTAAATTCTCGCATCCAAAAAAGTACCGACAATTTCAACTAATAATTTACATTTTTAGAAAGCTCAAAGATCTGACTTTCTTACAAGCCCAATCTGGTCAAAAAATAATTATAAATAGCAGCCCGATCCTGATTTTAAAGAAGTAATGATTTTAAATTTCTCGGTGATTTCTAGGGAAGTTCCGACCGACTTCCCACTTACCCTGCACGCACAACCGGGGACGTTACGCTGTTTCCATTTAGATTGTGAATCGGATTGGATTATTTTGAATGATGGAATTAAGAGCTTAGCATATGGTCATTATAAAACTTAAATGATTGAATTGTGGTGCTGTATTGTGTACATCGGGTGAAATTATTATATTTATATTTTAAATGATGGAACGATATGGATTTTTTAAATGGGTATATTTATTTATGGATATTTTAATTTTATAGATGTTTTAAATGGATATTTTAATTTTATGGATATTTTAAATGATGGAACCATGGAATGAGGATGATGGAATCAGAAGTCCTTCCGAGAGGTTGGTGGTAGGGGAAGGAAGGTACGGTACCTGTGGATGCCTCTCCCACTGGGTTCCAGTCTAAATTGGGTGAATAAAAAGAAAGTTATGGAGATTGTCATGGAGGGCGCGGTAGCCCAGTGGTTAGCGAGCGAGAGCATTCAAACGAGACCATTAAAAAAAATTTTTTTTCAGGAAATATATAATTCTGCTTCACAGCTTGCAGAGATAGTGTTCCAAACTGAATTGAAAATTCCAAGAGTCATATTAAAGCAAACAACACATGCAAATCCTCCAACTACTTCTGTTGAAGAATACTACAGGGTGACTATCTTCATTCCTTGTGTTGATAGTCTGATTCAAAATTTACATGATAGATTCGTTTAAAATGAGGATATTCTACCAAGTTTCCAGATACTTCTTCCTGGTTTTACTTCTGTTGATGACACAAGCAAGTTGGAAAGTCTCTCTCCATATTTCGACGATAAAATGTCACTCTCAAAACTGAAAGCTGAATATGAACTGTGGTGTTGTTGTTGAAACCCAGACCGTCCGACCTACCAGAAAGGTGTAAGGTAACTGTTTGGACAGTCGGGAAGTGCCACCCAATTTAGACCGGAACCCAGTGGGGGAGGCATCCACAGGGACCGTACCCTCCTGAACTGTGGTGTGAACTGTGGTGTGAAAGACTTTTAACTATTGACACTAACATTGAGGTCCTGAAAGTGTTAGAGCATTGTAATGGTACCTATTATCATACAATCAGGTACCTCCTTACTGTTTTGGCTACATTAGCAGTTGTTACTGGTGTAGAAAGATCCTTTTCGACACTGAAAAGAGTGAAAACTTTGCCCCGTAGTGTAATGAGTGATGACAGACTGAGTGCACTTGCCATGATTTCAATTCACTGTGACATTACTGTGGAACCGGATAAGGTCATAAATATTATGGCAAGGAAGAAGTCAAGGAGATTGCTTCTGTAGCATATAAAAAATGTCGATCTGCAATTGAGCTTGTATGGCAGTTAATTCGCTATTGGAATTTGAATAAGTAAAATATAAATAAAACGTAAATTATAGTAAATTATAGCTTTCCACCTTCAAAGTTTTTATAATTATAGGTATCTGTGGTAATAAAATTTTAATTTAAAAATACTGTAGTAATTAATTTTACTTCCTTAGATTAATTAATTGAGGTGTAACAAGTTTAAGTTGTAATATATAAAAATTAAAAAGAAAACTGAAAAAAAAAAAAAAAATCTGATGTGGGCAACACATGACTTTCCTTATATAATGGTGAATTTATTACTTTTACAGTAAAAAAAAATAGGTTTTTCTTATAGTAGATACTTATATTCTTTCCAAAATATTGAATTTTCGACAATTAGTCGTCATTTTAATTGATTTAGCATTATTTTTATCCATTTGGTGAGATTTTCGTTAATTTGGCAACATTTAAAAAGTTGCCAAGTTGGCGAAATTCCGCCAAATTCGTTGCCAAAATTTCGCCAAGCGTTATGGACGGAGAAATAAGTTATTCTTATAGCATATAAATGACCATTGGCGTTCAAATGCAAAAGTATTACTCAAAGTATTTTTTTCTCATGAATGGAACGAGCTAGATCCACGAGATTGATGTCACCCAATTTATCGCATGATATTGCATATGAAAAGTGAACATGTTTCTCAACAGTTAATATTTTTTTTTAATTTATGGGATTTTTTTCATAAATTTATTTGAAAAATGTGCAATATCTCGAGAACTGTTCATGTTAGCATTCTAAAGTTTATGTCAATCGTTTTCTAAAGAAAAATTACATAAGAAATGTCTATTTGCGTAATTTTATTAAAGGTTTTGATATTTTGATGATGTTTTCAAAATTTCACTCGAAAATTTAGGGGGGTTCTGAACATTTGATTATGTTTAAAAGCAATAGGCTTCCAGTATTCATGGATTGTGATTTTTGTACCAAATTTCATTCAAATCGCTCCATTTGTTCATGAGATATCGTCTTCACAGACTCACTGACACACACACACATATACTTTCACACACAGACATCGCCTCAAAAATGTTTGATTTGTGATCAGGGATGTTTAACATGTGCTCTTCCGTCGAAAACTCGAATTCGAATTTTCGACCCCGTCACAATACTTTATACATTATGTATATAAGGAAAGTAAAAAACAATGGCAAGTGTTCGGGGGGAGGGGGGTCATAGCTCGGCACTAATTGAAAAAGTTAATGGTAGAAAGGTAGAGGTCCATTACGGTTTCAAACATAAGGTTCAGCCCCCCCCCCCCCCCCAAAAAAAAATGAAATCCTGGCTACGGGCCTGAACTATACGATCATGAATAAGTTCATTTTTTAAAGTTTTATATTCACAGTTATCCGCTAGTGCATAAAGTGCAGATATGAAATATTAACTGACTCACCTTCTATTTGTGAGCATCTGTTGAACTGTGCTCTCTCGAAAATTGTGTTCTTTTTCACAATAAAATGTGTGTCGAAGTGTTTAAATACATTCTCGTACACTTTAGCTTCATCTTCTTCTAATTCAAATGACGGGAAAATTTCTTCAGCTTGTTCTCCCATCACATAGATCAAGGAATTTATTTGCTCATCATCAGACTTTTTATTCAGATCAGAAGCAATTCTGTACCTTTCGAAATGATTTTTCCATTTTGTCCAGTTGAAAACAAAAACGTTTCTGGTGGCGAAACGTGAAAATTCGACATTTCGAATGTTGTTTTTGGTTTCACTTTGATGAGTAGTCAGAATGTTTTTTTATTTTCAAAATGTTTCAAAAATACTCACAAAGTTCTATAAACTTTTACCGCTTATCCTCATCTGCTTTTACTACTGCCACCATGTTGTATTCAGTGTAAACATGAGGAGGCATTTTATGGACAAACATATTTTAATTGGGACCCACTCACTCTACATCGTTCTGAGCGTGTCCTCGTCTCACAGCTTAGTTACAGTCTCAGTAGTTATTATTCCGTTTGCTGTTATTCCACATGAACCATCTGGTGTCTTCAGAACAGTAAAGCTTAACAAACAAGTTCAGTCACCTGCTTGTTAAGCTTTTTCTGAAGATGGACAGACTTCATGGTATCCTGTAAGACTTCTGTCTAATAGGCATATCTGTGTTTAAATTTATCTTGTGGAGTATGGTATCACAAGCCTTTATCACTGATACCAATTTAACAAATGCATTTCTATATTTTTCTAAAAGTTCAAACAACTGTTTTCTTCGATTTCCTTGAATATGACTTTAATTATATTCACCTCCCGAAGCTTCAAAATTTTCACTATTTTCAATAGGAACTTGTTTGCTGATTGTATATACAGGTAATATTTTCATTTTGTTTATAACCTGTAATTTTCCTATCTTCATTTTTTTGTTCAAATTTACAACATTTTCTGAAGGATTCACAACTCTTGCAAACAAAATACCCTTTTTGGGAGGCTTATAAACTGATCTTGCAATAAAGATTTCTTTTTCTCCTTCATCAGGTTCCAAAAGAATAGTTTCATTTTCATGGAATTTGTGATCAATTTTTATTTTTATAAATGCTTCTTCAAATGGACTCGCAGTACATTTCTGATAAGTTCTTGCTATTACAGGTTTATTTACTTTTATTTCTTGACCTTCTTTCATTGGTATATCACCAGAATCAAAATTAGTATTTTTCTTGTTATCATGTTTTCTCAAAACAAGATTAATAGGGCTAGTGATGAAGCTTGGTAATTTTGCACAGTTTTCCTGTCTAACACATTACATTACATACATTATCAACTTTTTCCAAATGAGAATTATTTGTACAACATGATTGACATCCATAATCATTATTACACATATAAGCAGTATTCGAAAAACATGGTTTATGCAAAAATTGTTTTTGTAATTCATTTTCTTCTATAACAAACATATTCAACTGACTGGTGGGAAATATATATGAAAGATATTGGCATGCAAGAGGGAAGATACAAGCCCTACAGCCTGGTGACTTTATAGAACTATAGATTTATGGAACTGCTTATAGACTTATAGACTTCGATAAGTCTATAGGGACTTATAGACTTTTTGTCTCTCCTGTGTTGTTTGTGCTGTGTGTTTTTACACACTAGTGAATGATGTCCAAATAGGTGCTCTTAGTCCCCTGGACGAGTCGGACGGTCTGGGTCTTCTACACTAGTGAATGATCATTGTATTAAGTGCTACTGCTAGAAATAAAAACAAAACATATTCAACTGACACACCTGAGACACATTACGACTAGAAGAAAAGTTCTCATGACCTAAAAATGAAATTTCTTTCTGTAAGAGTTTTACTCTGTTGTTTTCATAGTCAATTACTGCTTTGTTATTTCTAAGAAAAGTGTTTCAAATTATAGCTTTATAATTTGTTGGGGCAGAAGATTTTAAGACCAAAAATTCAACTGTGAATTTTCTTCTAGTAAAGAAATTTGGATAGATATTTTGTATTTCACTAAGGTATCCTTTCCATTAAAACCATTCAAAACTGTTGGTCTATGGTAGATATTAAAACTGTTTTTGTCAATAAAAGCCAGGATTTCCTTACAGGTGATATTGATGCTTGACTTAGTGTCAATGAGCATATTAATTGAATTGCCTGCGAATTTAGCAGAAATGATTGATGCAGCATTTTGCACTATGGTGCTTATTTCATAAGTGACTTTTTCAGAATTCAAAATTGAAAACCTGTTATTTCTTTGATTAGGATTTTGTGCAAAATTTTCAAAATATGCTTGGTTTCTAGTTCTGTTCAAATAAAAGTTATTTCTGTTGCCCAAATTGTTTCTATTGTATTTAACATTATTTCTGTTTCTTCTTTGATTTGAATTTTAGCTGCTATTGTAGTTATCGTCACTTCTCATATTGTTGTTATTGCCTTTAGCTCTAAATGAGTCAAATGTTGAATTCATTTTTTCGCCAGGTTTCCTATAAAATCTAAATCCTCTTTGTTAATTGGATTCACTGTATGGTCTTCTTCTGCTTTCCTCTTATGGAGTAGATTAATTTCTTCTTTCTAAATCATAAAATCTATTTGTTACCTGGGTTGCATACAGTTTCTTGAATAAGTTTTCCTTGGGATGTTAAAGTCCTTAAACTGTATTTTCCATTCACATTCATTTTCTTCAAAGTTACTGCTACTTGCTTCTTGAGTTCTGTTCTGCCTGTCCTTGTTTTACTTCAATTCATTTTTCAGTTCATCTAATTGTTTCTTTTGAATTTCAAACTGCATTTTTAACTCATTCACTTCACTTTGATTGTTCTTCTCTTTTGAGATTGTATTTTCTTCAGGTTTAATTTCAGAGTTCTGTTGGAATTGTGCCTCCAATATAGTTGCTTCAAAGCTTTTCGGGTTTGGGGTCAAAACTAATTTCCTGATATTATTTCTTAATCCTCTAATGAAGGAAGTTTTCAACAATGCTCTTCTCATTGAATTTTCTTCAACTTTCTCCAGCTCTTCTGTTGCAGCAATATATGATTGTCTCAATCCTAGCAGCAAACTGTTTGTCAGTTTCTTTTGTTTTCTGCTTGGTAGTGACCAAGTCAGTTACCTTCTTGGGTATGTCTTCCCTGATTTCATAATTGTCTCTGAGGATAGAAACTAATACCACAAAATGCTTAGAGCTCTTCAGATTAAGAATGCATTGATTAAGCTACTAGCGGGACCAGAAAATTTTCATTTCAAACAAAATACTTTCACAATAAAAGTCTAGTTAGTATGCTCAGCTACCAGATTTAATATGTCCAAAAATTTTTGTAGTGAGCTCCCCTCAGCTCCAAAAATTTCAAGAACAGAGTTCCAGAACTGTGACTTCCTATATTGGATTTATTTATACCACTGCCCCACGCAGATACCGACCTTTCTGCTTATGGTGATAATCTAGACCAGTGGTTCTCAACCTTTTTGGACTTGCGGCACCCCTGTCCCCTGTTCAGGGTACGACCCCCCCCCCTGGACTTTTATCACAATTTAAAAAAAAATTGGACTTTGGTAGTTTTCGCTCTCATCGCTCGATATACAATGTTTTGTATATAATACAATAAGCACAGAAATTTTAAAAATCTAATAACTCGTCTAATAGAAATCACGTAATTTTATTTCATAACTAAAGGTGTGTTTTATAATACATAAAAAATTTTTCAAAATCAAATGGAAATAAATGATTAAAAAAATTTTGAAGTTACAATTTTTATCAAGTTTTGCAAATTTTAGTTACAATAGTGTATTTATATATGAATAATTTTTCTGCCAAATGTTTAAATTACTTGTTTTAAGCTTAATGAAATCAAAGATATAGAAATGGTTTTAAATAAAGGTATCAGTAGCCTTAAAAAGTTAGTGCGAAATTTGAGACTGGTGTTTTAAACATAATAATTTTAAGTTTGGTCTCAAGGTTGACAACGTAACATGAATGTCATCCTCAAGACTTAGAAGTCTATTTCTTGATTTTGACTTGGTTATAGCCATGGCAGAAAAATCTTGTTCACACAGATATGACGTGGAGAATGGTAAAAGTAGCTCTATGGCTTTTTTAGCTATGTTGGGATATTGTTGCGATAATTCAAGCCAAATGGTAGCCACTGATTTCTCGTTACTTTTTTCAAATTTAACTTTTAAAGCAGAATCCGTGCAAACATCGATGAATTTATCCCTTTCAGAAGCAGTAAGGTTCAGTTCTTCCGCGCTATCTGTGAATTCAAATGGTGCCACAATCCCATCCAAATTTTCCATTGATAGGAGTGGAAAGTATTGATCAATCGCATTGTCTAGTTGCGAGATATGGTTAAGAAATATTTCTTAGACTACTGAAATCATCTTCATTCATCAGACCAAGAAGAGAGGGAAAGTTAGACAGATCCCCTTTTTGGATCGATGATTTCCACGAATCCAATTTTCTCTTAAAACCTTTTATTTTGTTTGTTGATGAAATTAGTGTCTTTTTCCGATCTTGCATAGACAAATTTAATTCATTAAGCTTTCTAAATATATCAGTTAAGTATGCAAGTTTCAAACACCAAACATTATTGTGCCAAAGTGCATTAAACGTGTTCTGTTTTTCTAAGTTCTTCCTTAAGTTCTAGAAGACGGCTTAAACCATTGCCTTTAAACAGCCACTGATTTCTGTGTGTAAAACTAATGAAACATGAGCAGTGTCTTGTCCAGTTTATGGCATATTTTTTCAAAAATTCTTGTTTTTAAAGGTCGTGTTTTTATGTAATTTACCATTTTGAGAGCCTAATTAAAAACCTCGAAAGGTTCGTTGCCGCAAGTTTTCGAAACTAAAGCTTCTCTATGCAAAAAACTGTGAGTTTTTATCACGGAGGGATTTTCTGTGAGGACTCTAGTTGTAAACCCCTTAAAATTTCATACCATGAATGGTGCGCCATCGCTACAAATTCCGACACAATCCTCCCACAGGAGGCCATGTTCTGTGAGGTAAGAAGACACTGAAATAAAAGTGTCTTGACCAGTGGTGGTCGTTTGGAGCTCTTTACAAAAAAAGAAATTGTTCTATAATGCCATTGCCATTAAAGAATCTACCATACCCATGAAGTTGTGATTTGGATCTAATATCTATGCTTTCGTCTACTTGTAGAGCATATTTGCCATTGGCTCTCATTTTCCCCACAACTTGCTCGTTTACATCTATTGACATTTCAGATATCCTACGGCTTAACTGTTCTGTTCGAAAGAGGAACTTTCGAAACCTGATCTCTAGCTTCTTGACCAAGTACAGTTTCAACAATGATGTTGCAAGCTGGAACAATTATACCTCTCCGAGAGTGTGAGGTTTCAGTTTTTTTGCTATCAACTCAGCAATTTTAAATGAAGCCTCAAGACTAGCATCAGATATGGTGATCTTTTTAACCATTCTAGAAGCAGCTTTTTTCTGGCCTTCCAGTAAACGTGAAAAATAGTAAGAGTTTTTTTTCAGACTGACCTGGATGTTTTGCAGTCAGATGCCGCTTCAGCTTACTGGGGACCATGGCTTGATTGCTGAGAGTTTCCCCACAAACAACACATATGGACCTAGGATTGTCCTGATCAGTATTCCACGTAAAACCATACGAAAAATAGCTGTCCAAATATGTCCTTTTCTTAAGAAAAGGTTAGTTTCTTTTATCACCATTTAAACTTGAGGAATCGGAAGAAACTTCAACATTAACCTCCACTTCAACTTTTTCTTGACTTTCCTCAATTTTACGTCTTTTCACCAAAAACTTATCCAGAATCAAAAATACAGAAGCAATAAAATTGAAAACCACGTTGTCAGCACAAAAACAATGTCCCCTATTCTCCAGTTTACAATTTACGTCCACTAATTTCCAGCCACATGGTGGAGTTAAGGGTTGCCAGAGTGTACGAAAGAAAACTCGCAAACTACACAGAAGAGCCCCCACATCCTCTAAAAATAGTCCCCACACCCTCACAATGGGCACCAGAGACTGTCGGCGACTTGGTGAGGGTGCATTCGGACGCGTCCGTGTGTCCAGGAAGGCTAACCCGTGCTTGGCCCCGTACCACCCCACTCCAAAGTTTTCACTTCGAATTTCACTGAATTATTCTGAACCAAAATGTTCGGTGCCGAATAATTCTATCAACGTACCAAGACGTACGTTAGCGAATTTATATCGTCTGGCATCCGTACTATAAGCAAAAAATATTTTTCAATCCAAACATAATATTCTGATTTTTTCTTAATTTTTCAAAAATAAAATTTTCTTTTCCCTCCTTAAAATCTCGCGGCACCCCGGTTGAGAACCACGGATCTAGACGGTAAGTTTAAAAGAACTCATGTTATTTATCTTTTGGCAATTATTCCCAGTTCTTTTGTGTCTATGTCTACTTGACATAGCCAAATTTATTTATTAACACTGTCTATTTATGAAAAAAATCAAGTAAAACATCTTGTTTGTATTTCTGTAAATATGAAATTTAATTTCTGTTTTTGTATTACTTGAAAGAGACTCTTAATATTTCTACTTTTTAATTGTCACCACATAAATTTGTAAGTTAAATTGTTTGTAATTTTCAATTATTTTAAATTTTCTCCACAAAAGCACCATAAATGAATTTCCACTTCTTGAGAATTTTTTTTGCGAGAGTATTTTATTTTTCACTTAACTAAAGAACTTTTTAGAAAAACAATTTTTTCCTAAAGAAATATTTGTAAAAAAAATATGTCCTTGTGTAACCACTATTTATGATAATTCAAGATATTTGTGAAAATGTGCCACTGCACAAGCATCATTTCAAGCAATTCAAAATATTTGTGAAGCTGCATCACAGCACAGACTTAAGTTAAGACACTGCAAGTTTATGAATAGTTTATCAAGTAATGATAAAATATTTGTAAGTGCCAAATTATTGTTCTTTTCTTGAACATCAAAATTCTGTTTGTGAAAATGTCAGGAAATTTAGCATTCAATAATTGAAGAGTTTGCTGCAAAAAGGAGGTAGCTCCATCCTGGGGGAGTTTAGAGTTACATGTACTATCTTGTAGCAAAAAAACCTCTTTCGTTTGCTGCAAAAAAAGATGTAGATCCAATTGTTAGTTCTCGTGTTTCTCACAGATGGAACTGCCTGTCTCGTTAGTTTGTTGCAAGATAGAGGTAGCTCCTGGAGTTACCTCCTTTTTCCCTCAAACCAATGGCATGGTTGTTTACAGAAAGGTTACACAACCCTTATCAACAGTGGAGTGTTTTTGGTTCTAATGAACATAATACTGTATATTGTTTTAAGAATAATGAGTGATTTGGAAGAGAAAAGACTCGGAAGAAATTTAGCTCTGAGTCTAGTGATTTATTTGAGCCTGCTGAAAGAGAGGAAATCACTTCCAGCGAAGATGATGGAAACAACAATCGCATTCCCGTTAGGAAAAGGCGGAAAGTTTTTCATAATGAAATGTAGAGTTTTCACTTATGAAAAACTCACATCGATGCAGGAAACATCTTATGTAGTGAGAGTATTGGACTACTCTGTGTAACAAAACAGTAAGAATGTTCAACATTCAAAGCAGTACCCCTTTAATGTTAAACAACCTTCAGCAAGCATACTCCTACTCCCTACCACTAAAGATTGCAAAATATAAAGATGTAATGGAGCTAGTCTGCAAATACATCGCACAAAATGATATGTAGTTTTACGATGGGCTACAACCAGACAACACACCAGATGAGCCAGACTTAACAGAAGGGGAGTGTGATGATTGAAAAATGTAATTGTATTTTCTTTAAATAAAATATTATGATAGTAGATTGCATTTTTTTGTGAAATCTTTTTCCTAGAAGTAGATAGAACATCCATTTTGTGGCAAGAAAGAGGTAGCTCCAACAATCACACAAGTGTCACATCATCTGGAAGATATATTTTTGAGTGAAAATACTGTACTAATATGAAAGAACAATAAGGAAATTCATCAAAAAGAATATTTTCACACAACTTAGAATTTTGAATTTTAAAACATTTTTCGGTTTTCTGAAAACTTGGAAAATTGGAGCCACCTTCATTTTGCAGCAGACCCTTCAATAATGACTAATATTAGGATATACCTATACTTACCTGGAGCATCGAAATATTTGTGAAGTGGCAAAATTATACCCACACTGAGCATAAGGATGTTTGTGAAATGCCAGAGTTATGCCCTTAAAGCATAAGATATTTGTGAGGTGCCACTGTTTTGTGAACCTGAATCAATAACTAAGTGACTCGACAAGCGTCCGAGCACAGGATAAGATTTGATATTGGTAAGGTGTTATATATAGTCTTGCAAACTTGAATTAATAATTGAGTGATCCAGCAAGTGACTGAGCACTAAAGAAAATTCTAGTATATTATCTATACAGATACTTTACTATATGTATGTATATACATTATCTGTAAACGGGATTTTTCATCTTCGTGTTACAATATATTTTTTTCTATTTTTTAACATGTTTTCTGCATTATAATCTGTTTTCTGCATTTAACATGGGTGGTTTAAACTAAAAAAAATACAACAGTAACAATGAACATTTTAGGGAAATAAAATAGAAAATGCAAATTTTTATTTTCAAGCCAAGTAAATACAGCATGACAGGAGAATGACACTTAATATAGGCAACTGCTTTGTTAGTATGTATATACAAGGTGTTCTAAAAAGATTGAAAGACGCTTAAATTCTTTACCTGTTGGAGATAAGTGGGCAATGTAAATTGCAAAAATGTTGAAAGTAAGGTAGGAAATAAGACTACGTTAATGAAATAGTCCTCCCATTAATTTTCAAGAAGTTGCATTACAAGATCATTAAAAAAACCTGCATATCTGTATCTTTAAAATCAATTGAATTATGATAAAGAAAAAAATCTGACTTATGCCACTTTTCCGTACCATGTGAAAGGCTGTTTCATCAGTGAAAATAGGGATCATAAACAAATTGATGATGGAACTTGTTTAGGTCAAAAATACGTTAATATGTGTCAAAAATTTTTATCACAAATGCATATAAATAAAGCAGCGGTACTCACTATGCAGTGGGGGCACATACTTAAAATATGCATACATTGATAGAAGACCACTGATATAAAGGGACAAATTTCATTACAAATACTAGAAATACAATTCACAAAGCATTCTCAAAATGTTTTCCTTCAACTCCAATGCATAACTCAGCTCTTTTAATAATGCTTTTGTAAATATTTTGGAGTTTTCACCACTAATATCATTGAAAGCATCAATTATCTTTTGTTTAAGGTCAATTGCGTTTAGTCGGCGAGTATTATAAACTAGTGATCGAAGACGACCCCATAAGTAAAAATCAAGAGGGGTTAAATCAGGGGATCTGTGGGCCATTCTGTGGCTCCTTTCAAACCAATCCACTGTTTATCAAAGTTTTTGTTGAGCCAATTTGTCACAATTATAGCCTGGTGTGCAGGTGCTCCATCTTGTTGGTAATACATGGTTTTTAGAAGCGATAATGTTGTCGTCTCCATAAAATCTGTTACAGTACCATTTAAAATAAGCTGCATGTATTTTTCAGCTGTAAGAGTCCCTTCCTAAAACACAGGACCAATCAGTTTTTCATTCCAAATTCCACACCATACAGACTCAGAAAACTTTCTCTGGTGATGTATTTGTATTTCACCAACAAAAAATGGTTTCGTATTATCACAATAATAATCGTTGTGAGTATTGATTGCTCCATCTTCCTTAAACAAACATTCATCAGTCCACAGAATGTTCTTAACAAAGTTCGAATTGATGTCTTGTGGGATTAACAACCAGTTGCAGAATGCTACACGCTGGTCAAAATCAGAGGGATGAAGTGCTTGAAGTCTATGAATACAAAATGGATGCCAGTGGTATTTTCCAAGTGTTCTAGCAATTGACATCCTAGGTAGCCCCAAAGTTTCGCTTGCTTTTCGAATGTTTGTTCATGGGTTGACAGAAAAATATGCAATGATGTCAGTTTCTTGGTCCTTCATGTACAAACGATTTCTTCCAGAGCCAGGTCTTGTATAAAATGAACCGGTAGTTCTTAATCTCATCATCCGATAAACAAATGTACGTGAAATTTCAGGAAAGTTTGGATATCGCTGTTCAAAATCCCGAGCAGTTTCTGCAGTATTTTTATTACACAGAGCATAAATTATTGTTAATTCGAAAAGCTTGTTATTTGTTAAAAATACCATAATGCACAACCAGTTACGTGTTCTTAATTCGTCAATTCAGAACTAAACATGCTGATGATTCACTGAATGATTTCTAATCTTCTTTATTTTGATACAATATTAAAAAAAAGTTTCATTGTATTGAATATAAATAATACTGGGAATAAATACGTAAATTAAAAAATAAATCGACTGCATTTCATTCTTCAGTTTTTTAAAATTATTTTACTATTAACATTTGAAACGGCTAAATTAGAGTTAAAGGAAAGAAAAAATTGTCTGAGTTCTATTCTTCGTTTTGAAAAATTATGTTAAATTTCAAAATCAAATACATATATGCATTTGTTTACTTATTTATTTTAATTGTTTCAAAGAAAAAATGGCATGTCTCAATGTGAAAAGTACTTAAGAATCCAGGATTGCATCGTGAGCCTATGCAGAATTCGCAAAAATGTCTCCTATGTATTATCATCCAGTTTTATCTTTTTTGTGATATGTCACAAATTTATATTTCTAATTTGATATATGGTCCTCATTCACAATGTTCAATTTTCAATTAATTATAACTCGCTCAATTTTAAAGATACAGATATGTGGTTTTTTTTTTTTAATGATCTTGTTGCCTTAAAAATAAAAAATTTCTAATAGACCAAATTTGTCTAAGGGGGTCGTATAAAAATTAAATAAGTGTAACTTTTTGAAAATTAATGGGAGGACTATTTCATTAATGTAGTCTTATTTCCTGCCGTACTTTTAACATTTTTGCAGTTTACATTGACCACTTATCTCCAACAGGTAAAGAATTAAAGCATGTTTCAATCTTTGTGGGACACCCTGTATATATATATCATTAGAAAAATAAAAAAAATAAAAAAATTGTTTTGCTTTAATTGCAATCTTGTATTTAGAACTAACTTCTTATTTGTTTTATCTTCTAAAAAGAAAATCTAGTTTAAATGTAATTCGTCTGCTCTAATGTTATTCCCTTGTCTACCAAGAACACAGGTAAATGACAACAGGGGAATGACAAATCATGTGATTTTACTTTCTGAGTATGTGAGTTTTATTTGCATTTAAGTCTGACTTGATATTCAGTTTGCTACATTAAATAGGCGCACATATATGTTAGAATAAAATTTACTTTTTTATTCTGAAAATAATTAAAGACAGGTGAATGGCAAGGAATAAAATTACTTACCCAAAATTGTTCAATTTTATAATATTTCTCTGCACAGAATGGTAGCTAGAACATAGTAAAACTTTTGAAATAGTGAATACGAACTTTAGTAAAAAAGAATAACACTTTAATTATATTTTGTTGTCATATATGTACAGAAAGAGGTGTTAAAGTTTAAAGACAGATGAATGACAAAAAGCTAGGGGACAGTTGTAAATAATTAATTCAGAATATTGCTCTAATGCATAGTGGATTTTTTATTACTGTTTGTATTTTAAATTGTGTAATTTAATATAAAACATCAAATTAAAAGAAAACTAGAAAATGAAGGCTAGTAAATGAAATTGTGATTTCATTATTTGATTGTTGGGATGCACCGAGAATTACATTTAATAAAAAAACTAAATTTTTAAATATTAATAATATAAATTATTTTTTTTAGCTAACGGAGTACAAATATGAACTACAATATAGTAAAACTGATCACTGTCCAAAATCAGTCCCAAGTCATGCAAATTTTTATTAAAACACCTGGGACATGTAAAACTCCCGTTTACAGAAAATAACACATATGTGACATAGTACCGCATATATGACATACTACGAGGAAGCCAGAAGAGAACCAAACCTATTTACACAGGTGGTCCTCGAATGTAAATACACACTTACACTTGACACTATTCATTGACGATATTCATACCACAAAACATTTTTTGAATTTAAATATCATAATCAAGCACTTATCAACACAACAACAGCTACCTGCACATCAATATCAGGTACTTAATATTTCTATTTACTTTTTTTACCTATATTCCACCTTTAAAAAAATTTAACATTTATTTGATTAAACATGCCTTTAAAAAACAAAACATCTGCCACAATCATTAAATTTAATTTTCAGAAGTTTTAATTTCTTTTCAGCTTTCTCTAAATCTTTAAATTTCTTTAAAATTTCAAAAAAATTCTAGCCCTTAAGGAAAAAGGAATAGCATCACTTGTGAAATTGTAGGCCGTAAAATACTGTCATTGACTTCTCTTTCACATCATGCCACAGAACTTGTGTTCTGACATCCTTGAAGAAAGTTTGAATATTGGCTTGTAAATAGTAAAGTAGATACATAATACATTGCAAACTACTCATCAATATTAAACATAATTACACCATTAAGTAAATATTTAATCAATACTAAAATTGGTAACTATACTAGCCCAACAGGTTCCTTCCTTAACTTGAAGGGGAAATTCCCCAGAGATATCTGGGCACAACACTAGAATATAGGAAAAATAGGGCATACAAGGAAATTAATTAGAAATGTAACTTCTTGGGCTAGGTGGAATAATTACACTAATTTTTGTTTAAAAAAATTAATTATTATGCATATAACTATCTGTTATGTAAATGTCAGCTTAAAATTTTAACACAATTATATCTATATTTGGTTAAGTACTTAAATTTTCAAATAATATAGTCAACCTATTGAACAATTTCATGTGTACTTCTGCAGAGTATGCATCCATCAGAGTTCTAGGTGATTTTAATGCCAATAAATTAATGAAATTATAATACTTATAAGTCCCGTAACAAAGTGTGAGTTATCCGAAATTTAAAAATTATGGAGCACCACTGAAGTTAACACAAATTCATGAAGTATTCGAACATTTCTGGTAAAAAACTGAAGCATTACTATACTTCTTAGGACTGGATTCGAAGGCAGACATAGTACCTCTTTTGCTTTATCATGGCAACATCCACATGGGCTACACATTCTTAAATCCAGGTCAAATCCATTATATTACAGCATGCAATGGCTAATATTCTTATTATAAGAGGGAAACTTAAAATATATGGGTTTTTTCCAGAACCAAATTGGCCAAGCCATTTACAAAATTAGAGGCCAAACAACCACTTGTATTCGTGTCCTTTGTTCCTGCTGCTTAGCATTTTTCTCAATAAAACTCAAGCGAGGTGTTTAGTGACATCATCCCACTTAACACTTCAAATCAGGCAAATCACAGTTCTCTCCATTTTCTTATGCAACAGCATCCATTCTCCACACATATTCAATGGATTCAAGCAGGTGGTGACAATTACATCTACACCAAACAAATGCCAAAGAATGTTCAAAATGGAAAATCATCAAGCAAAAGCATTTTTGTATGTGTTTAAAAAGATAGAAAAATACACGTATATTTGAATGCAATGAAAGACTTTCACACGACATATACATAAAATTTTTAATAAGATTTTTAAGCATAATTAAGGGATATTTAAACAGAATAAAAATCATAAATTTAAATAATTCAAAAAAATTTGTCGAAAATTCCGATACTACAACTTACATGGCAGTGGTTGATAAGAATTCATGAAAGTAGTATGTGAAGACAGATAAGTGTGGGTGGCATTATAAAATAAACTGTATAAAAAATGTATTAATGGTTCAAGTTATGTTGATATTTTTCAGTTTATGTCCATTATGAAAGTTTTTTTTTTTTTGCGAGTGGGCTGATGTCTTAATTATTAGAATGTTTTATTCTTATATTGTTTCTTTTATACACAAATCTGTTGCAATTGCTATTAAGAAAACTTAAACCTTTCAACTTTTGTTTTAGTTTTGGTTGGATTATGAAAAATCAATGTGCCGTCAAATGGGATTGTCTATGATTAATCCAATTATGAGTTTTTGTGTTAAATTTTATACACCTGACCCTGCCCAATTAGAAGAGGAATACACTAGGTAATTTGAAGTTATTTTGTAAGATATGAGTTATTAATATTTAATGATTGTAATTTTTATTACTTTATAGTTTTAATTTTTAAATATAAAATGCAAAAGTATTTGCATTTTAAAACAAATATAGCAAGTTTCAGAGAAGCAAACTAATATTTCTTTCATTATTACAAATAAAAAGATCTAGCTATTCAATTAAAAAACTGTCACCTTGGTTGCAGATCTGAAGATATGGGTTTCAGAATATGGTGCCCACTAATCCTAGGTTATCTACACCTATATCTCCAGGTTTATCTACAGAGTCTAATTTTTGTAAAAAAGATATTTTTATATTTGTGAAAAGGAAAATTTAGTTAAGTTGTAAAAATGAAAAAAATGTATCAAAGGGAGACTGAGTTTTGCCCTTAAATAATTTATAAACAAAGCAATTCCTGTCTCACAACTCAATTTTTAACATTTTTTATAAATTTTAAACTAAGACGACTAACTGAAAATAAAGTTTGAAACTTAAAAATTTACTTAAACTGCTATCTGAATCAATCTGCAAAAGTAAATACTCAGTTAGTTAACAGCATAGATGGTTAATTAAAAGTATCAACCAATTTTGGAAACCTCCTTCATCAGAATAGACAGCACTAGCACCAACAATGGCAGAAATGCGTCTGTCAATAAATCGTTGTATCTTATAAGCCAAGAAGAAAATCACTCTGGAATAATTCATATTCCTCCATACCAAAATGCTGTTGGTAATTTGTCATAATAGGAAGAAAAGCTAAATTAGGTACATGCATTTTATGTAGAGCATAGAATCGAGTAAAATTAGTGAATTTTATTAGGGAACTTCAGCATGTTTTGTGTTTTCCTTAGAAGGATAGAATTCTCAACAGCAATTTTGATATTGGTAAGATGAGTGTGGATAGGTTCAAATTTTAACAGTGTGAAATCCATCCCAAACAAGACTATTAACGCGAGTTCACGATAGATATCTTTATTGAAGCCTTGCACATGTGCAGTCATTTGGAACTGGGTTTTGCCAGAAACCCTAAAAATAACTAATCTCAAATTTATACATCTGTAAAAAAAATTAAATAAAATGACTTAAAAGAGAAAAAAAAACTGAAAATTGTTGGAATATGGGACAGTTATTAATTAAAAAGGAGTGTTTGTGCAATTTGTAATCAGGGTACATAAGCACCCCCCATGGTGCTGCCTATGGCAATAGTATCAGATAGAAAATGACTTATACTATTTAATTAATCAGAAGAAATCCTATTTTCTTTAAAGAAGTTTCAATTGATACAATCAATTTGAAAACAGAAGGTGTATAAATAATGATAAATTGAAACTCACTATACTGCACAAAGAAATTTGACTTATCATACCTTCCTTCTTGATTTGTTTTGTCTTTCATTTTTCAAGAAGAATTGAAATTCTGCCGAAAATGTTGAAAATTTCTACACCCAAATTTAATGTTTTAAATCATAGGTTCTCAACTTTTTTTTGCCCACTGCACACTTTGAGAATATTTTTTTTCCTAATGCCCCCCCCCCCCCCCAATTTTTTTTACTCGCGAATCTGAAACAGCTATTGCCACGATTATATTTAAACGTGTAATATACTATAGTCGTAAGATAGGATATGGCCCTATCCTATTTTTGAGTTTAAAGAAGACTGTTTCAATGAGAACAATTAAAACACATACTTAATTATATTGAAAAGTATTTTTATTAACATTCAAAAGACATTGAATTTATAACTTATCTAATGAGAAGGTTGAATTTGATGCATTTTAAGGAGTTTGTTAATATCAGGCTCGATTTTACTTAAAAACAACCATAAGTCGCCACGTTCAGTAACATGGAGCCGATTTCTCTTTTTAGTTACCAACGTTGCTACAGCACTAAATCCACGTTCAGCTAAATAGGAAGATGGGAATGCTATCAGGAATCGTTGAACAATCGACCATAATCCTGGGTACAGTTGCAAAATCGACTTCTGCAGCCAAAATTCTTGGTAGCCATTCTTGAATTTAATTTTTAATTCCTCATTTGTCGTCAGTTCTATTAGTTCTTCTAACTGGGATGATCCTGCTGTGTTGACATTTGAAAAAGAATCCAAAACCCAGTCTGGTATGTCCATGTTTAAAATGTCCTGGAATCGTTCCTTGAAATCACTGTGGAGGTTTTCCAAGTGTTGACAGTAAACAAGCAAGTCGTCGTGCTTGAATGATACTGCTGATAAATTTGGGAAGTTATTGAATTCGCGTCTGCCGATATTTCTTTTGTATAATAGCAGTTTGGACACGAAACCAGCAACGCTATTTTTTGTTTTAATCAAGTTTAAGTTGTCGCCTTGAAGTTGGAGATTGACATCATTAAACAATTTATACAGGTCTGCCAAGTACGCAATATCGTTCTTTGATGAGATAAGGTTGTCGCGCAATTCCGTGTCTTTGTTTCCTAGTTTCCACAGACCCAAACAGATTGTAAAATCAAGTCAAACAAGTACCTTTTGACAGCCAGCGCACCTCTGTGTGAAGCAGCAATCGGTTGAAATCTTCATCATTGGCAATGCAAAGCTGACTAAATAATCTGTCATTCAACGAGTTACTTCTGATTTTATTAACTGCTCTGATAACATATTGCAGTGATGTATGGAGGCGTTCACTCAAATTTTTCGCAACCAAATGCTGGCGATGAATTGCGCAATGCACAGCAAGCACGTCAGGAACTTTATTTTTTAAGCATGCTATGAAGCCTTTGTGACGCCCTGTCATAGCCGGTGCGCCATCCGTAGCAACTGACAAAATATTATTAAAAGGAATTTCCTTTTCATCACAAAACTTTTCCAGTGTGTTAAATATGGTTTTTCCTTTTGTATCTGTTTCCAAATTTGTAGCAAACAATAGTTCTTCACATATTTTCTCATCTTTGATAAACCTCACGTATGACAGTAACAATGCTTCATTGGTTAGTAAAGTGGACTGACTCATCTAGCTGAATTGAAAATTGACAAGTCTGCAGATGATTGCACAATGAGTCTACAATGTTTTCAGCCATCTCATCAATTCGTCTTTGCACAGAACTATTGCTCAAAGGAATTTTTCGGATAATATCTGCAGCTGGTTTATGGAGCACAGTGGTTATTGCTTCATTTACTGCTGGTAAAATTAAATCTTCCCCAATAGTATGTGGTGTTTGCATGTTTTAGCAATCAACAATGAGATATTGTACGAAGCTCGAAGTCCGTCATCGTCTTGCTTAGAAGCTGATGAAAAAAGTTTTGATACAGTTGGCTGAATTTCGTACTTCTTTTTCATGTCTTGAAAATAGGTCACATCTTTGTCTTTCTTATCCAGGTGTATTTTATTAAAATGATCTTGAAGCCTAGAAGGCTTCATCACTTCATTTGAAAATGTGTTTTGACAAATAAGGCACATTGGCGATGATGGATTTGTGGGATTTTTGATAAATCCATACGTAATATAATCCACACTATACTGCCGCCTCTTCTTTTTTGCTTCCGACATGGTTTTTCCTTTACAGATACGTGAGTAGTATTAGTGTACTTTTAAAACCCTGTCATCAATTGCACGCGATAATGCTAATGAAAATAAAATGAACAATCACTGCCTTTATATAGGTTGGAGACATATAACACTCATCGACAGGAATAAGATAAACATGCAGTGACTCATTTATAACACCCGACGCCGAAGTAAAGCGCGGGGGCAAGGGTGATGCCGGAGCAGAGTGCGGGTTAGAACAAGCGCAGATAATACTGTCAATTTTTGCAGGATTGCAAAAATCACATTATTTAACAAAAACTTGTTATAGCTGAATTACTACAAGCATATTTTTTGCTATTTTTTATTAACAGGCTTTTGTTAACTTTACCTGTATTTATATATGAGATATTTCACGTGAAATTGGAAGATTTGAAAATTTTTAATTCAAATCTAAAATTAAAAATTTTTATATCATCCAATTTAATGTAGATCTGAATGTAATGGAATCTTTAAGTTCAATTTTCATCCACTTCCCGAACTACTGAAATATGTGAATTTTCGCACACGTGATAAAAATGATTAAAATACATACAATAACAAAAATCAACCAATATTAAAGTTTACTTTAGTTAGTACGTGATTAGCGTGTTTTTTTGTCTTTTTTAAACTATATATTTTTAATCTGCCCACCGCCCCTCCGTACCATCTCAACGCCCCCTAATTTTCTCTGGGTCTTCTACTGCCCCCCTGAAAGTCTCAAACGCCCACAAGGGGGCGTTATCGCCCATGTTCAGAACCTATGTTTTAAATGAACATGAGAATTTCTTCCAGCAGTATATGGAATCAATTTTGAGGTACATTAAGGCAATTGACGTCTTTGAGTGTAATTTTCATAGTGTAACATTTTGTAATTGGCTATAATGAACTAGAATAAAATTTAAAGGAAATAATTTTGCTAAGTTCTGAAATATAATACTCTGTAATCAATTTCATCAATTAGCACATAAACCTTTCAGTCCACCTTCATGTAATATGTATAACTCTAACATAACTATTTGCAAAGTTATTTGCAGTTCCGGAACTTTCGGGACACCTTATCCTTGAATATCCTAATACAAAAGTAGGCTATCCTACCCCACCACATCACAAAGTGCTTGATTACTTTCTATTACTTGCTGTTTTTTTTACAATTTGTTTAAAATTAGCATGTAGTTAGGGGTACAAGTGGAGTAACATTGCTCATTTTTGAATGCAGGATATGCTATATTTATATACAGGGTGTCCCAAAAATATTGACCTCGGCTTTTATTCCTTAAATATTGATCTTAGACATATATAATAAATTACAAAGTTGTGTAAAAAAAGGTACAGAATTTTATGAAATCTATAAAACTTTTCAGGAGATTTAATTTGATGAAATACAAAATTTAAATTTTTATACAGCCCCCTTACAAAGACATTTCCAATGAGTAAAATGTGCCCCAATTAAGGTGATGTGCAAAATTTCAGCATTTTATAATAAAAAGTCCCAGAGATATGTTTAAACAAAGTTGGTGAGGTATTAATCACAAATTAAAATGTAAATGTTTACAGCAAGAGTGCAAATGATGCAATGCAGAAATGCATCATAGGCAAATAATATCTGCCTCTTATCTTTAGATTTATTTACAATTTTTCAAAAATATGCTTCCTGAAAAATACCTTAAAATTTTACAAGATTAATTACAGAATAAAACTTGGAAATGGCACCATCAAAGTGAACATTAAAACAGCTTAGAAATGTATGCATATGCAAATATCTACCTCTGATCAGTGCGCCACACAATCTCAACAGACTCATCATCACATGAGAAAGTTGTTTTTGCTCTGCCATTGATTAATTGCCTTGCTTATTCAAGCATAGCACATGCAGCCCGGCAGTCTGAGCGACTCTTAAGTATTTCACATTTCTGCTACATTTTGAGAGAGTTAGCCTGTACCGACAGTATGTTGCAATGCAGCAATGAAGAACTTTTTGAAATGCTTATGCTGTACAGTTTATGCAATCGCAATGCTAATGAAACTGCATGGGAATATCAACGTACTTTACCCAATTCTCGACATCCATCTGGGACATTTATTTCCAGATTGGTGCAATGAGTGCATGAAAGAGGAAACGTACATCGTGTAGGTGGACTAGGTAGGCCCAGACTTCACTCATCTGATGTAGAAATTGATTTTTTGGCTTACTTTTGCAATCATCCACATAGTAGTGTTCATACCGCTGCTTCAGAAATGAACATACCATGTGCAACAGTGTGGAGAATATTGAGACTGAATAAATGGTATCCGTTTGACATTCATGGTGTGCAAGGACAGGAGCCAACAGAATATCAACGTCATCTGGATTTTTGTAATTGGGCTCTAAATCAGGAAGATGCAAATCCCTTTTTCCTGAAAAATGTAATTTAGACTGAAGAATGCTGTTTTAAACAAGATGGATGCATAAATCCTCAAAATGAGCACTTCTGGTCTGACACAAATCCATTTGTGGTACGTGATATTCATCATCAGAAGCAATTTTCTGTGAATGTATGGTGTAGTATTTTCAGAAACCGTTTGTTTGCACTCATACTGTATGATGGTACGTTGGTGGGTGACAGATATGTTAATGAGATTCTGAATGCTGTTATTCCTGATTTTATGGATGAACTGCTCCTACCAGTTCTTCTACATGTATGGTTTCAACAGGACGGATCTCCAGCTCACCATACTACAGTTGTGAAACACTGGTTAAATAACGAGTTTCCAGACAAGTGGATTGGCTTGCATGGACCAGTTGAATTTCCCCCTAGATTGCCTGATTTAATGCCTATGGATTTTTATTTGTAGGGTTGTTTATGCACAACTGTTTATCTGTCACCTCCCTGAAATAAAGAGTTGCAACAACGCATTCAAGATGGTTGTCATGACATCATCAAACAAGAACTTGATCGAGTGCACAGAAGTGTTATCAGGATAATGCAGCTCTGTATTGGGATGGATGGAAAACATTTTGAACAAGCTTTGTAATCTGTGTAAACTTATTATTTCTATACAGTGTAGATACTTTTGCACTATTAAATAGCAAAATTATTATTTATTTATGTAATCGTTGTTTTCTTTCGTAATTTGTGTATGACCCCTGAAATGTGATCTGCCGACATGATTTTTCCCCTCTGAGAACCAACCCATGTCGATGCATCGAAAAGTGGTTTAAGTCAGCATTTTTGTCTTTTCATATTTCTGGGACTTTTTACGATAAAATGCTGAAATTTTGTTCATCACCTTATTAGTGTATGGGGCACATTTTACTCATTGGAAATGTTTTTGTACGGAGGCTGTATAAAAATGTAAATTTTGTATTTCTTAAAATTTAATTCCCTTGAAAATTTTAATTGATTTCATAAAATTCTGTATCTTTTTTATAAAACTTTGTAATTTATTATATATGTCTAAGATCAATGTTTAAGGAATAAAAGCCGAGGTCAATGTTTTTGAATCACCCTGTATAATAAGTGAAAAACTTGAACATAGCTCTTTCTAAATATCTATTTCGGATGTATATTGGGGGGAGGAAGATTCAATTCAATTGTCTTTATGTGTATTAGATTATGATAGTCAAATATTTTAAGTGCTATAAGTTTAAGAAATTAAACTTCACTTTCAGGTGTTTTCTCTTTCTCAGGTATTTATTTAGTTTGCAGATTAAAAGAGATTTAGCTCAAGGAGTTTTAATATGCAATGATAATACAGCTGCTTTGATGGCATCATATATTGTTCAAGGTAAATTTTTTTTATATTTATTTTCATTTTGCAGACAATTCTTTATTTGCAAATAAGTTCCATTTGTAGAGCTCATTCGCTATACATTTTGTGCATCATGTGCTAAACACCTAACATTAGCTTGTATGATACACATCATATGTTAGCAGCCAATTTAACACATGAAAACCATGCATTAAACATTAAATGGTTAATGCAATATTTTATTTTATAACATTATGGCTTATCATATAGAATATATATTATATAATGAAATAAAAAATGTGACAAAAAGTAATATACCATACTAATTAATTTTAATTAAAAATATAATTAGTTACACAAAAGAAATTGGGTAACATACATATTCATATGCTATTTGTCAATATTTTTGGCAGAGTTTATTTCCCATTTATGATGTTACCATGTAACTGGAGTAGGTGAGAATGTATACTTCCGTATGTGACCTGACCATTGAATGGCATTATTAATCATATACTTGTAATCGAACCAAAACTTTGCCAAGGATTAATTAAGGATAAATAGCATGGTTTTCAACAATGGCAGAAGCAGAAATTGTTTCTTTCAGAGATTATAAAATCAATACATTAAGATAATTCTGGTTATTATGAGGGGGAAGGGGTCTTCATCCTAGCTAAAAGCTATTAATTTTTTTGAATAATGCACGCATATATCTACAAGACTGTAGCTTCACTTTAGTTAAAACATCACATTCTGAGACCAAGTATTCATAAGAAAATCGTATGCCATACATATAAACATTGCAAAAGTAGGTACTCGAATAGTTTTGAATAGTGAAAAAGATTGGTGATTTCTTTGATTGGTGAAAAAGTAATTTCACAATTTTTTTTGTGCCATGAAGAGAAAAGAGAAAAAAAAATTAGAAGCAATGTTATATCCAATCAATTATATAATTTCAAGTAACATAAATAAGTCGATCACAATGTAAAATGCTGCACAAATAAAATGTGCCATTTTGAAAACATTATATATTTTCTTCACTCAGAGCAAGCAGAAGTAACTACTTTAATACTGCAGTGGTAATGCAACTTTGTGAACAGAAAAGTAGAAAGAATAGAACAAAACCAGAAAATATCGATGCAAAAGCCAGAAGGATAAAGTTAAAATATAGATATGAAAGAGGGGGATGGGGAGACAGCTAAAAAAAAAAAAAATTAGACATGGTCAAGCTGTAACTGGGAGAAATATAGTGTCATGGAAAAAAATCATTAACCAGATTATTGGAACTTTTATTGACATGTTTTATTTGATTGTGTCTTCTTGATCTGTTTTATTAATTATAATTTTCATTGATCCAGGTCAAAAATTGATGAATACCTCTATATTCTCTGTAACAGTTGTCTTTTTTGCATTTTATTTGTATAGCATTCTACACTATGATCTACATACTGCTTAGATACAAATGCCACATTATGTTTTTATAAAAACAATTAAATTAAAATAGTTTTAGCAACAATATATTACTATAAAGTTATAAATATAATATTATAAGTTCATCAGTTTTTATTCAAAAAAGTTGTTAATGTATGTTTTAACATCAAATGTATCCAATTTTACCACCAAAAGTGTGCTGCAGAGAATGAAGGTGTTGTGTCTGAGGAATGCTACAGTTGAAATACAATTTATACAACCAAATTTTCTTACATGTATACTGATACATATGGTCTAGCATTATTTTGGTGAAAAAAAATCTTATCTATTCATCAAAGATGCACATTTAACATTTAATTCTTTATTCAGTTTATGCATTTCTTTATAGTGTCGCATGTTTATATTGCTTAAAATTTTAAATTTCATAATGCACTATATCAGGGATCCCATACTATGCTCATTACTATCCCATACTATGCTATGATTACATCCAGCTCATAGATGCTCTGATAAAAATATAAAAAATAATTAATGACTAAAACCAAAATGATGGTATTCTTGTTTGCAGGGATGTTGCACCTGCACCAATTGTGCTAAACTGCACCAAATCTAGTACCCTGATACAAATTGCACCAATTTTCATGTTTTCTATATATTTTGCGCCGACCTGCACCAATTTCAAAATTCAATAAAAAATGAAAAATCCGGGAAATATTAAAAATTCCCGTGCGTACCTCGGCACTTAGGAATATTTTCTAGGAACAATTTTTTTGTTTATTTCCATAAAATGTGCAAATTCAAGGATGAAAATTTGCACCATTCAATTAATTTTCCAGTGCATTGCTGAGCGTTCATATCAGTTTGGACTCTCACTTTCATCTTCTAATGATTCCATATCAGAGCTATAAAACTATTTTATTTTTATAGTGTGAGTTAAAATAAACAATTATTTTACTAAACAAATTATTTTTTTCTTAAATTATTCGATTGCGTAATTCAATTTTTATTCCCAGGCTTTGCCGAGAATACTCGATTATCTTTTTCTGTCCATGTCCATCCGCTTATTAGTGCACATTTGCTTGGCTGAACTCAAGGTCCGTAGAATATCTTATATATAAGGTTGTCTCGTTCGGGGAAAAACTTGTCCCGGGAAGGAAAGACGAGTGACGTCACTGCTAGACCCGTTCTCTGACAGAGGCGAGAAAACCTATTGAGAAACGTTGATCGGAATTTATTTAAATATTTATCTAATAGTAACTGTGTGCAAGCAATATAGAATATATAAAAAAAAAAACAGTATATGCATAGCAATGTGAAGTTTACGAAAATAAATTCCATACATATGAAAAGAAATAGCACATTTTTGATGAGAGGGGAGGCTATTAAAATTTTGACATAAGGGAAGTTTATACGAAGATTACTGAATGCTATGTTGAAAGATAATTGAATGATCAAAGGTTATGTATAAAAAAATAGTGAATGATCAGAGAAGAGCCAATAGTTGTTAGGTGTGTTATGGGAATCGGTTTGAGAAGGATATAAATATATATATCTAATCTAAATGGGGCAAATCAGTAGTCATTTAAATATTGACTGTATTCCGAGGTTTGCAGGCATGATTAACGCAGTATAAATTAGAATAAATATTTCCAAGGAATGCAATGCATAGCTTTTGTCTAGTTCAAAAATTTTATATGTTTTAGAAAAAATATATCGTCCAGATTTGAGAGAAAGTCAGGAAACTTTCAAAATCATCTGAAGAAAAAACAGTAATTGATTTAAATTTGAAAACACATATTTTATAATATATAATAATTTATATATTTTTTCTGTTAAGGCATTTATTCTGTTAAGGCATTTATATCTTGATTTGTCAAATTGGGCTTCATTATGAGAAAGACGGAGTAGTTTCCATTCAATAAAAATGGTTTTTGTTCAAGAAAGGGATATTTATAAGTTAAAAGAAACTAGTGTAATTTTATGGATAATTTTGTGAAAGCACAATAAATTCGCAAATATAGTCGCATTAAAATGATACATTCATCCCTATTTATTTTAAAGCAAACGGTGAATGGAATCTTTTTAGTTTGAAGCTCCTTCCCCATAAATATTGGACAAATTTCGGAGGAAAAAAATTCGTCTTCAAATAAAATGATAAAAATAGCCTTTGTTTCTTTTAGCATGAAATTCTGGATGATACTCCAGCCCCCTCCCACTCCCTTTTATTTTCCACGATTTTCTGTCGCATTTTGAAGTGCCGATTGACTGAATTCTATGGTAATATTTGTACCATAAAAGAAATTAAATGAATTCACAAAGACTTCAAATAAACAAAATTAAACAGCAGATGTATATCATTAAATATATAGAAACGGGGTTTTCTTTAGGCATATAAAATGAAAATATTAATTACATGCATTGAACATGCAATGACACAATCTAAATATTTTAAAATCAAATCGATGACATTTTTCAAAAAATTATACTCAAATTAGAAAATTAAAGTTCAAATATTTTTTGTATAGGAACTATTAGGAACGAAATGGTATGCTTACTTTTACTCGACAGAATATGTACCATAGCATTTATATGCAGGAAATTTTAAATCAAATTTTTAAAGAAATATGAATTTAATTGCAAATTCATAAAGATAATATGGAGAGTTTTATAAAAATAAATCGTATTTAATTCTATTTTAACTTATTTCTCATTAGTTGTATCCTATTTCAAACCTTTTAATAGACAATATAGACAGTAAAGCGCACAGTCTCTATTTAATGAATTTGAATGGGATATTTCGTTTAAAATCTTTAACGTGTTGTAAAAGTAATTGTTAAAATATACTATATTAAAATCCCTATTCTTGCGATATATTTGAGAGTAAAAGTATTAATAAAGATTATCAGTTTACACAAGAAATATGTAAATTTTGTGTAAAAAAGAAGTTGAATATATTTGTTATACGAAATCACTCTGAAAATCATATCCTTGTATTAGTATATAATTTGTCAAACTTCTGTTTTTGACACCTTCATCCATTAATTACAGCAATTTAGTTCGTCTTGAATTCAAATTTGAGTTCATTTGTCATATTTCAGAGTTAGCACATTATTTTAGGACACATTTCATGTATCTCGTTGATGTTTAAAACAAGGCATTTTTAAATAAAACTGTGCTGTTTTTCAACGTTTTTCTACGAAGCGCCGCTGGTCTACAGATCGAGAGGTCTAGCAGTGACGTCACAGCTCGCCCAGAAATGTTACCATGGGGGGAATAGCGAACGAGACAACCTGTTAATATTCTATTAACCTTGGGCTGAACTAGCATATTTTCATATTTTAGTTAATTCCAAAAGTTAATTTTTAAATTATTTTCGTATGAACCCACACAACACAAGCACGTCCACAATAAGTCCAGAGGAAGTCCTATGCAGGATTTCAGGACTTCCAAAGGAAGTCCTATATTTTCCTAGAGACGTCTTGAGGAGGTCCATAGGAGATACAAATGTGTCTTTTTTTACGTCCTGTGGAGATCCATTTTAGGATGATTTAATGACTTTTCAGGATGTGTTTAGGTTTTTAGTGGATTCTTTAGGAACCTGTAGGATGTCTTACGACATACCACAGGAGGCTTTTGGAACGTACGGGATGTCTTACGGCATATAACTGGAGCCTATGGAGATCCTATTCAGTATGTGTTTAGGCTTTTACTGGAATATTCAGGAACTTGTGGGATGTATTGCAGCATATCACAGGAGACTTTCGGGATGTTTTGTGGAATACCATTGAAGGCTTTCGGGACGTATGGGATGTCTTATGCATATCATTGGAGGCTTTTGGAGCTATTTTTAGGAGGATTGACAGTGGTTCTAGTTCTAGGCTTTCTATAGGTTTCTTCAGGGATATTATGGGACGTGTTCTAGCACAATACAGGAGGAGTTTGGATTTTTCAGGATGCTTTTCCTCTAGCTGCTTGTTTTGTTTTCCCCATGTTAAACAGTTCCTAAATCACTAATTAGTTTATTTTTTTTTTTTTATCTCTTTCCATGTTTTTATTAAACATAGATTCTGAGAATAGAAATGTGTTTTTAAAAAATTGTTAAAATAGAAGTATTTCTAATATTTTTGTAAAATGAATGCGCATTACTTTTATAAACATACTAGAGAATACTTTAATTTTGCAGATTTTTTAAGAAAAGCATAAGGCCAGGTTTCCACTGACGCGTTCGTCCGTTGCGTTGGCTATTCGACAGAGGAGTAACGCAGAGCATCGATTTCCACTAATCCATCAACTCATGGAGTTCTCGAGAGCAAGGGATTCTCCTCTTTTTCCACGCTGTATGAGGCGATGGGGGTGCAAATGGTGTGGGAAAGAAGAAATCTTTGTGTGGCTGAACTTGATTGGTTAGGATTTGTTTACTATTTGACAGCAGCTGTTTGATTGATTTTCATATTGTTCTATGATAACATATTCATATTGAAGTCTGCTGTGGTCTGGTTCATTAGCGCAGGCCCGAATTGTCCTGTGAGTCAGATCGGACTCAGTATTTAAAAAGTCAGGCCGGGCGTATTTAAGTTTGAAAAAAATTTAAGTAAATTTTAATAGAGTACATGAGATTATTGTGTTGAATTTAGCTATATGTAAATATAAATGTTTAAAAAACTTTTATTTTAGTTTTTTGTACAAACACATTTGGATAAAAATCATTTCGATCGTGATTTAAGGGTCTTCGGTCCGGAAAACGTGTTCTAAATTTTCACAGGCTTCATATTTCAGTTTCTCTTGTGAATATTTCATGTCTTCTCCAGCTTAAAAAAATTACTGTAGGCCTGGGCCTGCCGCTCGAGTGGTGTCCCCTCCCCTGGGCCGGGTAAAGGATGCAATCTCATGTTTTCCAGGATATGGCCATATCCCAGTATATATGTAAATCTGTTTTTTCAAATTCTCTATTTAGGGGTTTTTCAAATAAAATCTTATTTTGGTAAATTCTTGAATTGAACTTACGTGTATTTATTACCACAGTTCTCGTTTAATATATATATGAGATTATTTATTTGTGAAAGTCTCTCTCTGCCGATATTGCAAAAATCTTAATTATATTTCTTCTTAATTATTTAGTAATTTCGAAATGCACCAATTTACCAACAATTGAGAATTGATATATTAGCATCTATTACATCTTCAGAATTAATATCTGCCAGTATAAATTTAAATAAACAGCCTGAGTTTATATATATATATAATTGTAAAAATAAAATCTTTTGAATTCCCATTCATTTTCTTATAAAAGAACTCAGATTTTTAATAGTATGTTGGCTGTGAAAAATCACCTAGTTTATGAGATCTTTCTAGACTTTCTTGATATTTTAAGTTTTACTACTTAGACAGTGAAAAGTATTATCCAAACACAAAAAATTTAATCTACATTTTTAAGCACTAAATTAATTTCATATCTGATCCAACTTAAGCTAATCCTGTTTCCTGATGTGGAACAATTAAATATTAACATGATTTAGCTTTAACTGACTTTACAATTATATTCTGCAACTGTCAGCAAATAATATTGAAATAGACAAATGTGATTAATAAGCCACTGACTCACAGTTAATGAGAATAGTGCTAAAAAATTATTAAATCAGATGTCAGCATTTTGTGTGAAGTATAAATATAATCCAACAAGGCAAATGCTTATTTCTCTCACATAAACCAATGCTCTTCCTAGCTAATATCTTCAATAAAACAATGCACATTACTACAAATTCTTTTCGCTTCTTATTATTATTTGATCTTTGAAATATTAAATTGCTTCAACAGATTAAACTTGGTAAGCTGAAGTTTATGGAAGAAAAAATTGACATTTAAAAAAAATTGCAGTAACTGTTTTCTTATAATATATATTTTTACCTAACTTATTCTTCAAAGTAAAAAGAAGGAAATCTGAGTGATACAAATCTTAAATAATAAAAGGCAATGTCTGTGTGTGTGTGTGTGTGTCTGTCTGTCTTATACACTATACGTTCAGCGACCGCACGTCGGAGAGCTACGAAATTTGGCAATCAGAGACCCGGGGGGGGGGGAGACACGTTAAAACCGATTTTTAAAATTTTAATAATTTTTTTTTGTTATTTAATGTTTTATGCGATTTTGACCTTTTTTTGTCCTTTTTTCTCCACGATCCGGACATCGTAGAAAAAAACAAATCACACCACTGGAAAGAACAGACAATTGTGAGTACAAATATATTAATTTCAACTCTCAATTTCGATTTCTAATATTTTTTAAAGATTTTAAAACAAAAGTCACTTTTGACTCAAAAAACCGATTTTTGGTTTTTAAATTCTCGCATAGTGAAAAGTACTCATAATTTCGACTAATAATTTACATTTTCAGAAAGCTGAAATATCTGGCATTCTTACAAGTCCAATCTAATCCAGAAATAATAAAAATTGCCCTCAGGATCGCAATTTTAAAGACGTCATGATTTTAAATTTCTCGGCAATCCGCTCAGTTCTTCAACGGCATTTCTCCCCCATCCGCAGTTATTTCTTCCCCGTCTCCATGGAGACCGACCACGCTTTCGGTTTTAAATGAATTAAGAGCCTAGCATAAGTGTTGTATACATCGGCTGAAATTATTATATTTATATGATATTTTAAATGGATATTTTAAATGGATATTTTTAAATGGATATTTTAAATAATTTAAATGATTGAATTATGGTGGTTTGAACTGTGGTGATGTATTTGAAATTATTATATTTATGGATTGGTGGAACGATATGGATGATTTTTTTTATTTTAAATGGATATTTTAATTTATGAATATTTTAAATGGATATTTTAATTTATAGATATTTTTAATGGATATTTTACTTTTATGGATATTTTAAATGATTGAACGATGGAACGAGGATGGTGGAATTAAGAGCCTAGCATATGGTCATTATAAAATTTAAATTAGTGTGCGGGAAGTTAGCTCGAGATAATTGCACTCGGTAGACCTGGGTTCGATTCCCGCCGCTGACGCAGAGTACGATCACGTTAAACATATGGGTCGATAAGTCCTTCCGAAAGGTTGGTGGTAGGGGAATGAGAGTACGGTCCCTATGGATGCCTCCCCCACTGGGTTCTGGTTCAAATTGGGTGAATAAAAAGAAAGTTATGCAAATTGTCGCAGAGGGTGCGGTAACCCAATGGTTAGCGTGCGGAAATTTCACTCGGTAGGGCCGGGTTCAATTCCCGCCACTGCCAAAACTGCTGCCGTGTTCACGCGGAGTGCGATCACATTAAACATGTGGGTCAGTAAGTCCTTCCGAGAGGTTGTTGGTAGGGGAATTAGGGTACGGTCCCTGTGGATGCCTCCCCCACTAGATTCCAGTCTAAATTGGCCGAATAAAAAGAAAGTTATGGAAATTGTCGCGGAGGGTGCGGTAGCCCAGTGGTTAGCGTGCGGAAATTTCACTCGGTAGGCCCGGGTTCAATTCCCGCCACTGCCAAAACTGCTGCCGTGTTCACGTGGAGTACGATCACGTTAAACATGTGGGACCGTAAGTCCTTCCGAGAGGTTGGTGGTAGGGGAAGGAGGGTACGGTCCCTGTAGATGCCTCCCCCATTGGGTTCCGGTCTAAATTGGGATGTTTTAATTATGGATATTTGAAATTATAGATATTTTAAATGGATATTTTAATTTTATGGATATTTTAAATGATGGAACGATTGAACGAGGATGATGGAATTAAGAGCTTAGCTTATGGGCATTATAAAATTTAAATTAGCGTGCAGGAAGTTAGCGTGCGAGAATTGCACTCGGTAGGCCCGGGTTCGATTCCCGCCATTGACGCGGAGTACGATCACGTTAAACATATGGGTCCGTAAGTCCTTCCGAGAGGTTGGTCATAGGGGAAGCAGGGTACGGTCCCTATGGATGTCTCCCCCACTGGGTTCCGGTCTAAATTGGGTGAATAAAAAGAAAGTTATCGAGTTTGTCGCAGAGGGCACGGTTGCCCAGTGGTTAGCGTGCGGGAATTTCACTCGGTAAGCTCGGGTTCGATTCCCGCCACTGCCAAAACTGCTGCCGTGTTCACGCGGAGTACGATAACGTTAAACATGTGGGTCCGTAAGTCCTTCCGAGAGGTAGTTGATAGGAAAAGGAGTGTACGGTCCCTGTGGATGCCTCTCCCACTGGTTTCCAGTCTAAATTGGCTGAATAAAAAGAAAGTTATGGAGATTGTCGCATAGGGCGTGGTAGCCCAGTGGTTAGTGCGCTGGAATTTCACTCGGTAGACCCGGGTTCAATTCCCGGCACTGCCAAAACTGCAGCCGTGTTCACACGGAGTACGATCACGTTAAACATGTGGGACCATAAGGCCTTCCGAGAGGTTGGTGGTAGGGGAAGGAAGGTACGGTCCCTGTGGATGCCTCCCCCACTGGGTTCCGGTCTAAATTGGGTGGCACTTCCTGGCCGTCCAAACAGTTACCTTACTCCTTTCTGGCAAGTCACGCCAATGAGTTTGCCATGGTCAGAATTTTCAAGGGTAGCGAACAGGCTGGTCGCCAAAGGCGGCTAGTAGCCAATAAAGCACCAGTAAGCTTTCCAATATATTTTAGCAGTAAAATCAGCTTACCTTTATAAACATAACTGTTTTCCCATAATATTGTAACTTTTTTCCACTTGCATTTATAAGTTTTTTTTTTTCTATTTCTTTAATCAGTTTAGAATGCTAGGCCAACAACTTTTTAATACCAGCCAATGACCAAAATTTTTGATGACCTCACTCAATTTCAAGTAGGATTTTACTGGGTATTTCACATTACTTCATGGAGAATACAAAATAGGTAAAAGGAATAATCCACATTGTCATGTATTTTAAATTATGTCGGTTTGAGAGCAATCAAAACAGGCTGTTTGTTGAAAACCCAGAACGGCCGAGTACATATAGCAGCTGGTTGAGAAGCTGGTAACAAGCTGTTTGTTGCAATATCAATATATTTATATAGTTTAATTAAATAAATAGTATTTATAAATATAAATGAAATTCTCATCATTGATGATACAGCTTCATCAGGCCATCTTATAGGTTTTCTCTGTAGTTCCTCTTTGTGGCTACTTCGCCAGTTTTGCTTTTCTCATCGACATCAAACCATCAAAATAATATGTAAATTATATTCAACAATGAAAAAAATTTAATCCAATTGGACTTCCAGAATTAACATTTAGTTAAAAAAGTAAAATGTGCTCATTTAGTTAGAATTTGAGTTGTGATAATTTTTACATTTGTTTAAAATTCCTCTTCACTATTAAAAATCTTTTGATATTTTGATCTAAAGATTTTTTACTTTTATTTTGCGTTCCAAATGAAACCCTCCTCTAAAGTGAGGTCTCTGGCATTCGCCCGTATGTTAATTCACCACTGCATCTTAACTACTATTATTATTTTCACGAAACAAACAAATATATAGTTACAGCCTGCATATCATGTTAACTGATATTTCACTATCGTATTAAGTAGTCTCAATAGTATATATTATCACAACCTTCATAGCTAGGACGAGGACCCTGTGTTGAAGTTAATAGATGCTAATATAAATGCCAGAATAAATTGTGCAATAAAAAAATTAGGGAAGTGTATAAGATTCCCAAATTTCCATGCCACATAACAAATATGCTATATGTGAAGTCTGCAACAAAATATGGTTTGGGTTGTTCACTTTATTCACATAAGAATACAAAATATGGAATGCTTAAAAACTACACACATTATACAAATAATAATTATTTAAACCATTGTTTTCGGATATTAATTTAATCATAATTTATTGAAAAACTGTTATATCTAAAGGGAATTTCAACAATTTATGAATAGCATCACATACACAACCTGACAGATTCTTCATGAAAACTATGTGAAAAAGTATGACATCGCAAAACTTGAAATGCCGATAAAGTCCGGAAGGGATAGAAATATTTAATATGGTCATAATGAATAACTGAGTGTGATTATATGTTATGTTTCTATAAAATATTTGCAATAAATTTTACTCAAACATCCATTCATTGAGAGCGTACTACTTTACATTGTTTAACATTAGAAGTGGGGAAATTACTTTAATCACAGATATACATTTTTAAATTGGATCCAGTCAGGTGATTTTGTACAGTTCTAAATTAGTAAATTGAGCAATCGGTATACATTAAAATAAAATTTTATGACCACACGTTCAAATGAACAAGTGATCACACAAGTAATTTATCTAATGATCGTCAAACTGGTTTAAATTTAAGAGTAAACTTCCCATGTGTCTTTTAAGCAAACAAATCATAACTCACTAATCGGAATATTTTTCATATTGTCTGCTGTATATCCGAAATCATTCTTGCATTCGGAAATCCTCTGACCGAAGTGGCGGCCATCTTGTTTCAAACGAAGCTTTTTCATTGGTGTCTTTTCAGCGGTAATGCATCACGTGACCAACGCATCCGTTAGAACATGAACTTGAACCATGTTCAACGGATGAACGCACGGTCGTGCGTTCGAGCCTGTGATTGGTTGACGTACAGCTCCCAACGGATAGGCAACGTAAGCACGCGTCAGTGGAAACCGGTCCTAAACCTTTCTCTTTTCTAAATCTACAATTGGTAGACAACAGGAAAGCTAGAGACTATTTCCCATAGGTTAACATGGAGGGAAAAAAAAAAAGAAACAAGCAGTTAGAAAAAGAATATCATCTTAATAGATCATTTAAGATTACAACATTCGAATTATCATAAAAGAAATCCTGTAGTCAATATAGTTTATATTTATGACATCCAAATTTTATTTGTTTGATGACAAAAACTAGTATTCATTTAAAAGTAATCAACTAATTTGTAGTGTTAATAGTCAATGTTTTCTTGTTACTAGGGAAGACATTTATCGCCTTCTCTCTACTAATATTTTTTCAGTTAAACCTTGGAATATAGATATACTGCTATTTCCTCATATTTTAGTCCATTTTGATCCAAATATGTGTCACTTGAATGAATCTCTCATGGGATTACATTTTCTGATTTTTTTCAGTTTTAAATTTAAAAAAAATGCAATATATCAGCATCTTAAGTGTCATAAATGATGCCATTCAATTTTAAATAAAAACATGCGCATAGAAAGTAAAACTTTCATATAATTTCTATAAATTATTTTGATTTATTCATATTTGAAATATAGCTGCATGTTGAAAAGTAATGTCTTTTAATATCTGACGAATAACTCATGAAAACAATGGTATTCATTTATTTATAAAGTGTGCACTGACTCTATTGAGTGTATTTAAATACTTCTCTAAATCATTGATTTATATATCTTTTTTTCGTAAGATTTACTGGCAAAAATTCATTTGCCATGAATAATAAATAACTATTTACTGAGAAAATTATGAAATCTTCCCACTTTATAACACAAAAATTCTGACCCATCTATCAGCTATTATCAATTTCCTTTAATGGTAAAATATTTTTACAGTTGAATATAAAATTTTGTCATTTACAAATAAAAAAAACTCAATCACATTCTGTGTATTTCAATAAATGTAAAAGTAATTTAGATCATAAAAGAATGTTATTTATTGGTCAAATTAATATCACTTCCATTACCATGATATTTCATTAGTGATATAATCTGTTTAATCTGAAAACAAATATGCAAAATTCAAGTGATATACTATAGAGAATTCTAATAATTTGATTTATTCACAGTCCATCTGTATAAGTTATGGACCACAATTTATGAAATACTGCCCTATAGAGACATGCAAAACGTCCCACATTTTAAGGAATTTATTTAAATTATTTTATACTTTATTAGATGGACCGATTTTTGGTATGATACATTAAGACATACATACATACATAAAAACATTCTTTTTATTATAGAATAAATAAAAACCTAATATACACAATTCAATTTATATTATTATAGTTTTACAAAATTTCCAATCTTCAGCGGTACATGAATGTTCCGTTTATCCATTGTCTTCGTGGCAATATATCTAGAAAAACAATAATCATATATATTAGATAAAATCATAAAAGTACTTAGCATAATTGGTTTTCCAAAAATATTTGTATTATAAATATAAATTAAAGAAATAATGTAGGTTTCAATGATGACTTCATAATTTCACTCAAAGCAAAATTATGTCCATAGAATTTACGTACAGGTAATAACGATAAGTGTATATACAAGTAAGCGTAACGATTATGTTCCACACTTCAAAAAATAGTATAGGGATTCTATATTTGAGTTCATTTCAATAGGGATACCCAATGAAAGGCGTTCATTTTAAATGACAATTCCAATTTAAAACACAATGAAATCACAACTCTATCTTTGATCCAAAACATATTTGACTTAAATCAGTTATAAATTAAAGTTATATTGACATTCTATATCTTTAATTCATTTCACTATATTCTCTTTTTCACATGTTGTGATTCCGTGTGCAAAAATAAACAAGTAAATGTGTTGATGCCAGTTTCCAAACCTGACATTCCCCCAAAGCAAAATGATGTCCATGGAATTTATATTACAATTTGACAGATAAATTCCAGAAGTTGAACTATAAACAAGCTAGTAGTTTTTGTAGATGTTATTTATAAGGAGTACACCATCAGTATGAAAAACAATCATGATAAACTTTAGGATGACCGTCTGAGTCTGCTCTGCTTAAACACATACACTCTTTTAGAATATGCGATGAAGTAAATTATGATAACTTCTTACTGTACAATAATATAACCCCCCCCCCCCTCTCTATTTTTTTTTTCCAGAAAAAATGCGAATTAAATAAAAACAACAAAAATACTTAACATATACCACAGGCATTTAAATGCTCATGTAAAGAAATATTTTCTTTTACAAATTAAAAGTTACTATAATATTAGAAATATTACAAATTACTATATATTAATTTATTTACATCACTCATGGTGTACCTATAAGTAATCTTTTAATGTTGTTTACTTCGTAAGTTTTAGTATTACATTTTAAAAAATTTTTTGCAAGGCATAACATAGATTATACTCACCCCCACTTCTCCCAAAGTTACGACAAATAACAGTTAAGCATTTATTTTACATTTAATATAGATAGATACGGATTCCAATTTTCACCATAGCTTTCGTTATTGGGAATAGATTTGTTTTGACAATATACAGGAATTTCCCCATCACTGCAATAATCACTTACTGTTAATTCATTTTAATTGCATACTATGAAATCTAAAAATTTACATATGCAGTAAATTGCAGACTAAAATCATAACTCCTCACAGTTCATTTGATAAATTGAGGCCGGATGCAGCCGCTTAGGAAATTTTTAGGAAAAATGGTGCTACTTCGGATGTTTTCCGGAAAAGAGGAATTGTGGAACTTCTCGGAAAAAACATGATCCACGGAATATTTTCATTCGCTATCGTGAGAATTCCTCACGTTCGTTTTCGAAATTTAAGAAGAATCAGCGGCGGTGAGTGTGCGCAGCATTTTTTTCTGCGCTGGAATTTTGAATTTCATGTGCGGTTTGCACGTCCTATTTCAAACCCTCTAAAATAGTAGGTTTCAATGCATTTTTTTTTATTGATATTGCTAATTAAAGCATAAAAGCATTTGGCGGGATTTTAAACAAAAAATTGCTATTTGGCGCAATATTTAACAAATAATCGCTTGTTGGCGCAGAATTTGGCATTATTTTGCCGTATTCCGGTTTTGGGAGATTCCGGATATTGGAACGCCGGATTAGAGGTCGCGTACTGTATTTTTGTATGAAAGTTACGATTGCACAATTCAGTTTTTATTCTGGAGCGTTGCCTAGATTATGCAATTATTTTTTTTCATCTATGTCCATCCTCTTATTATGGCACATTTGCTTGACTAAACTAATTTATTTTTATATTTTGGTTAATTCTAAAGGTTAATATTTTAATTATTGTTACATAAATAGTACGATTGCGCAATTCAGTCTTTATTTTTGCCGTTGCTCAGAGTACACAATTATATTTTTCCATCCATCTCCATCCCCTTATTATTGCACATTAGCCTGACTAAACTAGCTTATTTTCATATTTTTGTTAATTTTTTAATTATTTTCATATAAATTGTACAATTTCACAATTCAGTTTTTAGTCTCAGGCGTTAAGAAATATTTTGTGCAATTTACCAAACAGTATAAAAGTTCAACTCTTTAGCAATGAGACATTTTCTTGCTGTGCTGTAAATCTAAAGGAATTTAGTTTTCTCTGTTTTACAAAATTTCAAATTTTGAAGTGGTAAATTTGTTTTATTATGTTAATGTTTATTTTAAAGTATGTTTTTTGTTGAATAAACAATAAATAATATAGTAATAAATTAATATATCTTGCACATTTATTTATTCTTGCACAGAAAAGTAAATTGTGCTTTGATAATCACAGTCATGAAGAAAATTTCCTCTCTTTTTTTCAACTTTTCCCACCTTAAAAAATCTCATTAAAACCTGTTTCTTACTCCTAAGGGTAGTAGGTATAAAAGTGTGTATCATTGATTCCAAACAAGTTTCAACTAGTTTATAAATTTATAAAAAATATGTTCTATTTTATACATTTCTAGAACCAGAAGACACTAATTACACAGGCTGACACGATTTTTGCTGACTTACAGTTGAGAGTTGATTTTAAGGTATTTTGATGTGCTGAAATCAAAAATCATATTAGTTTTCGCGTAACACGTCATGTTTTTTCTCTAAATTACTTTGAATGTCCAAAAATAAGCAAAAAGTGGGTGCTTTGCATAAATGGTATTGTATGATAAATAAGTTTTAAAAATGTAACAATGGTTAACAGACAAATATAGTAATTACATTAATGTAGTTGTAGTATGACATTTTTTTCACCAACTTTCAAAGATGTTCTTACTGGCCAGTTCAATGTTTGTCCAATGTTTGTCCCTGGACCGACTATCCCAGAGACACAAAGAACAGTGATATTTTTATCAGCAAATCATCAATTTATCAGTAAATCCTGCATGAATTGCGGGAGCAAAAGTTTGATTCATATAACATTATAGCAATAAACACGGAATGCGATATTTCAAAAACTTGACGTGATACAAAAAAATGGCGTCATATTTGAAATCAGCATACCAAAATTAGTTAAAAACTAGTGTCACATCCAAGTTAGCAGAGTTTTTTTTTTTGTCAGCCTGTGTTATCATCTCAAATTACACTTGCACTCACTTTTTTGACTTAACCTTCTTATCTAAAATGTACATTTAAAAATGAAAACTTAGACATAATTAAAAAAATATATTAAAAAATATTAATTTGGAGGTTTTATAATCTTAGAAAGTTTTTAATTGTATTTGCTACATAAATAAAATACAACATAAATTTTCATTTTTGTAAAATTACATAATCAGAAAATGCACAGTGCCAAGTTTCAAAAACAATTTTAATAGCTGAGCTTTAAAACTCTTTTGCAAGAGAGAAAGATTACATTTAAATATTGAAGATTTATATGTATGCATTAAAAATTAAGAATTTTTTATTGTTTTCTACCTTCATCTACTTATAATAAATATCAATTAATTCAAAATGAATTTTTCATAAAAATATTGTTAAATAGCAGTATGCACTATATTGAATTTTGCTGAAGACAACAGGGTAAATTTGAAAAACTATGGGAATTTCACTTTGAAAAATGAGCAGTAGGTTGAACAAACACATTGACTGTTTTGAAAATTAAATGTGCTTGTAAATGTTCGGTGTTGTACAGCCAACATTGACATTTTCTTAACTCATATTTTGCTAATGTACTTGAATGTATGCAGACCTGTTAAAACTTTTAAAAACACTTTTACGCTGATATTAGGTATGTGTATAGACATATTTTAAATTTACTGCTCCTAAAGTTTGTAAATTTGCTGCTTCAAAGCATTTCATGCTGCTCCAAAAGTGAGTTTTATACCTGTTCCAAAAGTGAGTTTTGTGCCTGCTCCAAAACACTTTATGCTGCTCCAAAAGAGAGTTTTGCCTGCTCCGAAAATTGATATGAAGAGCAAGTAGGTGGGCAACATACCTGTGTATGCAGTACACAAAATACCTAGTTAGTATTAATAGATTTATTATTTGCAAATAAAAGCTTAATTGAGTTATATTCTATCAGAAAACATTAAAGGCCGTGGATGCTTCTGACATTTAAAAAGTGATTAAACCAAGCTGCAAATACCAAATCCTTCATCTTAATTTAAGTCTGGTTATCACTCAGAAATAATATGATCTAGTGGGTAAGTTTTAATACTAAATTCCTCATTTTCCAAATTGCTGAAATAAGACATTAATTAAAGATTCCAAAATATTATAGGCAACAAAGAAGAGATTTAAAATTGGCCAAAAAATTCATTTATTATATATATATATATATATATATATATATGTATGTAATTAAAAACAAACAAAACATAGTAGACAAAAGGTATGCTAATCAATTATTCGAATCATACAGCATTCACAATGATGCCATGTTATTATTATATCAGTACCAAAGTAACCAAATATTGATATACTATTGCAATAATTCTTTTAACAATGTTATGTTCTTTCTCTATTTATGGAGGATTAAATCTAAATTATGTTTTATGATATAAGTACTATTACAGCTTGTTTAAGTTCTTAATCTTAAAGTTTAATTATTAGCAAGTGTAATGATGACAAACCAAATAACAGGATTTCTTCCTTAATGAAAATTATGTTTTATGATATAAGTACTATTACAGCTTGTTTAAGTTCTTAATCTTAAAGTTTAATTATTAGCAAGTGTAATGATGACAAACCAAATAACAGGATTTCTTCCTTAATGAATATAATAGTTCATCTTTAGAAATATTCTACCTTGTTTTCTTTCGCTAAAGTAGATATCGTAATAAAATAAAGGAGAGTTTGACTTACAAATGTATTCGAAGCGATGACAGGAACCCATTCCTTTTATGGTGGCCCGATGGCTGGATGTCCATAAATATATTCATGCTGCCTTCTGTTGACAGGTCTAAATTTCATTGTGAGCAAAATAATGCAAGGCTGGTTCGCATCACTGGAGAAATCAAAGTCTTGGGACGTTATCGAATCAAGATCATTAAGTTAAAAATCTTTCAAGTGTCGGAATTCATCTTCGTTGGGCATATCAGGAAACAGTCGACCGAAGACGAGGCTTAGTGATTCATCTTCTTAGCTCAGAAATCAAGGAGCAATCTTTGTGTTTTTTTTTTTTAAATTGGACGCATAGTCCTAAGGTTGCAATACGCTGTGTGTGTCGATCGGTCTCCATGGACCAAAAAAAGGAATCAACCTTCTTGGTTGATGAGCAGGGCCAGAGTCTCCATGAAAATTTTTGCTCAAAAAAGGATAGAGGACCTCAATGGTCCGACCCGCAGGCCGGCCGCGTCCAAGAGAGAACAATTTCTATCTTTTTTGATTTTTTTTTTTTTTTTTTACACTTGCCGTAATTTTCTCAGTGGCGCTATACTGTCCTCACGTATGATTGGTCACTCCTGTGCTTACAATTCGTTCTTATTGGATGGTAGCCTTGTCCATGCTAAAAGCTGGGGTGCAATGTTGCTTACCCCTTTCCGGAGAATGTTTTGCCCATCTGTGAAATTTTGCTGTAGTCTTAATTTTAGAGGGTGTAACTTTTGTCAGTAAATTCTTTCCGTTGACAGGAATTATAGCTTCTTCCGATAACTTCCCATGTTTATCCTGACGGGGCGTACATACGAGTTTAAGATTACGAGTGGGAAAAGGTTCTCTGCAAGAAAGGAATTTTTGACTGTTGTGGTCCTGCCATGTACAATCTGCACGTGTTCTCTAAAAAGGGGGGGGGGCAAGTATGCTTTCTGGAACCAAACTCATTAGTTGCAGCTGTGAGATTCTTTTTCTGCAGATGTGCAAAGTGCGTGAGAAAGTAATTTTTGAAAATGGCTATTTTTGCCTAGCAACTGCCTTTATCTGTATTCAAAAGGTTTAAAAGCTAAAGTAAATTTTAAATAAATAAAAGTTCTAATTTCCCATTTTAATTAAAAAAAGCATGTTTTAAAATTAGCGTGTGTAAGTCGCATTTAATAAAAATGTCATGTTTCTCATGACATATTCTTTGTTGTCAGAAAGTAAGTATAGCAAAACAAAGGTTTTTTTTACATGGAACATGATTTCCACATCCGGAGGGAGTTATATTTGCAAGCAGTAATTCTTCAGAATGAGACATATTAATTAGAAAAATCATTTGATTAACAAAATCCATACACAAGATTGTGAGTTCACTGACTGGTGGTCCCAGATGTAGTACCATATGAGCAGGGATGAGTTGGTAGGCTTCTTGACTTTACATTTATAGAACAGAAAATCCATCATACACACAATTCATTATGTACAATATTTACAAATCTTAATATGTATTTTTTTTCAAAATCCCTGTTCTGTGTCTCTCTCTGGGCTTTCTCCCACATCCAAATCTCAAGTCCCAGTGAAAGGTCCAGATCCCACACTTCTCTTTCTCACCTCTACCAAAAAGAGGGGCTAACTTCATTGTCTCTTGCTTTCTCCTCGCAGCTGGGCAGGAGAGGGCTAGTGAAGAGATGAACTTCACAATTTGCAAACTGTCACCTTTCAAAATGAGTCATATTAATTAAAAATGCATTTAAGATTAACCAAAATGACTACTTGAAGGATTATTTAAAAATATGTGATTCGAATTTGACACCAAATATTGAAAAGATCATTCGGACATCCAACAAAGCAGGCACATTGCTATCATTAGTAATTTCCCAATGTTTACTGTTATTGGTTAATACGAGGGTCAGACTGAAATTTTTGAGATACGGCTAAGTGGTACAAGTTAAACTTACCAATAATTATCAGTGTTTAAAGTACTCCCCTCCAATATAGATGCACTTTTGTAGGTGAATTTTAAAAAGATTAAACACTCCAAGCCATCCATTTCTTGGAATCGATGAAAAATATGCTTTTATAGTCTCATCAATCTTATCTTCGGAATGAAAACGACGCCCACGTAAAATTTTTTTAGATCAAAAAATAGCTAAAAGTCACACATAGCACAATCAGAGGAATAGGGTGGATGTTCTATCACTTTGATGTTTTTTTGTTCGAGGAATTCGACTGTCATTCTTGCTGAATGAGAAAATGCATTGTCATGGTGAAGCATGAGTCCCCTAACATTCACTTCCTGAAGAATTTCTGGAAGACACTTAGTGGTGTACCAGTTAACTTTAACTGTCTTCTGTCCCTCTAGCTTTATGGCTTTGACCGACCTGTACTTCTGAAGAACACGGCATACATTACTTTTTTCATTGCTCATTGTCTTTTCACCATTGTTGGTTTGGGGTCATCTTCAAAGACCCATACTATACTTTCTTGATGTGTTGGAACGTCAAAGAAACGGTATGTACGTTTCATCACCAGTTATGATTTTAGAAATAATGCAGCGTCCATCATCATTAAGCAATTTTAGGGTTTCTTTACTGATTCTGACACGTTCCGCTTTTTGTTGTTCTATTAAATTATGGGAGACCCAACGACAAACTAATGTTTTCATATGCAGTTCTTCATGAATAATTTTATGTTTAACTGCAGGTCCAATGTTAAGTTCATTCTGTATCATTTGGTAGGTACAGCGATTATCATCGATTAACATTTTTCGAATGGCCCACACATTTTCTGGAACTACAGCTGACAAATGTCTTCCTGTGTGTTCTTCATCCAGGAGAGAATTTCGACCTCTTCTAAACTCTGTAAACCTTCTGAATACAGTGGCATGAGATGGAGCATCATTTCCATATGCTAATTGTAGACGTTGAAGACATTCTTCTTGATTTACCCCACTTTAAAATCATAGAAAATCATAGCTCAATAATGCTCTTGTGTCAACTCCATTTTGATTTCTTTCAAAATTTATTCTAGGATAGCTGAATTGTAATTATTTCCACAAATTATCGTCTGCAGATTTAAAAGAGTTCAAATTTAAATATCCAACGAATAATTTTTTTCTAGCACGTATCGTCTGCCTCTGTCTCAAAAATTCCAGTGTGACCCTCGTATCAGTGGCATGCAGTGATATCTTGCTTTAGGCAAGCACTACATTCAATTCTTGGATATGACATTAAGAGGAAAAAATATATTATTATAAAAAACATTTATTATTTCTGTTGGACTTATTTTTACACAAATTCCAATCTTTTATTTTTTCTTTGCAAACACATTAATAACATTTTTATGGAAAGGCACAACAAAAGTTTGTATCTGTGTTACTAGATGGCAGCATCATCATTATAGTAAACTCTGATGTCTTTTGAAACGATTAGACGTAGTACTTTTCTGCTCCTGGGCAGACTTAGTATTTTTCTGGTCCTGTTTCCTCCATCATTATGGAGATCGATGTTCCGGTAGCGCCGGTTCACCCCTTGGAACCTGAGAGCGATGTTGTCATTGAAAGCGATTTAACTAGCATGGCTGATAATTCAGCCTGTGAATTAGAAAAAGTGAGCAAGCTGAGAGACCATTTAAAGGAATTGGACAGACGGATCATGGTAGCCTCTGCAAAGACCGGCAAGACCCCACATGAGAAGGCCGACTACGTGCAGATGCTGCTGCAAAGAGAAGGACTAGTACTGGACCTACTGAAAAAGGCTGAATCCTGTAATGTAGGTATATACAATTATTTTCCTCCTCCCCCCCCCCCCCCCCCGCCCTCCCCCCTGTTGATCCCGTGACTCCTAAAGCCACAACTTCTAGCATGAATAACTTAAATTCTAATACTGATCAGGAAATTGTCAATTTGAACGTGGACCCAGCTATTGAAGTTATGGAGAAAGATAAAAATCTAAATATACAGAAAGATAATCAGTTAACCTCTAACCTAAGCAAAAAGCGTAGGCAAGACGAGGACTCTAATTCTGAATCTGATGAAGGATGGATAGAAGTAAATCGTAGAAATGCAAATAGATTAAACTTAAATAGAAATAGAATATCCACTGCTGCCTATAGAGAGGCATTAAAAATCAAAAATCAATATGAGAGCTTAAGCAATCTACAGCCGGAAGGTACCGACTCCGGAATGGACGTTCCTCGGCTTCAGTATCGAAGCCCCCCCCCCCCCCCCCCCCCCCCCGCAATGCCACCGCTCCTTATTAGCGCTTCGCAACCTGACTGGCCATCCATTTTGTTCTCTTTGAGACAGATTGCCAAAAACATTGCTCTCAAACTAGAAGGGAGGTTTTTCAAGATGTACACGGACAACGGAGACGAATTTAGAAAGTGCACTGACTTTCTAAAGAAGTCGGGAGTGCAGTTTAAGACTTTTTCTCTGAAGGAAGACAGGCCAGTCAGAGTTGCCATTCGAGGACTTCCGGTGGCGACTGACATAGCAACCATCGTTAGCACTATAGAGTCCTTAGCTGGGCTATAGAGTCCTTAGCAATGTGAGACTAACCCGGAGAGGAAGCAAGCAGCCTCTTCCCCTTTATTACCTCCAGCTAGAACCCGGGACTAACCCGGAAGAAATATTTGCTATTGATTGTTTACTGGGCACAGAAGTGAGGCTGGAGCCCTACACAGGCAGAAGAGGCTACGCTTCACAGTGCCATTCGTGCTCCGGATTTTATCATTCGAGCATAGCATGCACACTGCCGCTGAGATGCGTGCGTTGTGCAGGGCCCTACACCGCCAAGGATTGCAAGGCTGATTACATCCTCTGCTGTAATTGTGGAGGACAGCATTCCGCAAATTGGCGCGGTTGTCCCAGGAATCCTGACAACTCGTCTGTGACCAGTAAACGTAGGGATCCCCACTTCCATAACACTCAAAACGTAGGCGCCCCCCAGCATTTAGAGCTGGAAACCAAGGACGTCCATTCAGGAGATCAAACATGCAAAACAGTCAAAACTACGCTGCAGTGGTATCTGGACTTCCCCAGGAGCCCCTAGCCCCCCCTGAAATCGTAAATCTCAGAAATTTTAATAGTAAGGCCGATATGGCCAGCCATGAAATAACAAATTCGGCTACTTCAAAAAGGATTCCCATGGCATCCAATCCAAATTCAAGCCAAGACCTGGACACTCCCACCGGACCCAGTAAGACTCCTCCCCCTCAAGGGGAGAAGCATATTGACTATGCCTCATTTTTGACGTCAATTATGGCGATGAGGCATACTCACAACAAGGATATCTTAATGCAAGCCTTCAGCCAAGCGCTACCTGACCTCAGAAAAGCGGAAACCGAGATAGATATGATATTTCATATCTATCAGCGGTACGACACACTCTTAGGATAACCCCTCCCCTTTCCGTTCTGGCTTCTTTTTCTCGGCCCACTTCCCGGAACTTGCAGTCTCTCAAAGTCGGCTTTTGGAATGCCAATGGCGTGCATTCCAGGCTAGACGAGTTACATGATCACGTTGTAAATAACAACTTTGATATGTTCATGCTTAGCGAGACTCATCTCGCCTCTCCCTCTTCTCCTGCAATTTGTAACTACACTGGATATTTTTCTTATCGTCCCATTGGCCCTGCTTTCAGTTATAGACGTATTTTCGGCGGTACTGCACTTTATATCAAAAATGACATACCCCATCACCGTCTGAGCGCCCCGACTTTCACGAAGCTTGAAGCCACGCTCGTAAAGGTCACTATTCCAAATTTAGTCCCAATTACACTTGCTTCAGTGTATAACCCTCCATCAAATTGTAATTCTTCTATTGTTAGGGATTTTGAAGCACTTATTAGACTCAGCAGTAACATGATCATAGCTGGCGACCTAAACGCTCGCCATCGCACCTCGGACTCAGCTTCGAACAGCAATGGCGTTGCTCTAAATCGATTGGCCCAGTGCGCCAACCTCAGGATTGTAGCTTCTCCCACTCCGACCCACTTTTCTATCTCAGGAAGGAAAAACCCAAGTACTATTGATCTGGCTATTTTTCGAAATATTCCTTTTGAATATATGATCAGAGCAGATACTAATCTGACATCTGATCACCTTCCTGTGATACTGACCCTCAACTTTGACAATTTATCTTTAGACCACCCGGAGGAGCTCAACACAAATTGGGATGACTTTAGGTACATCCTTCAAAATTTAAAAGCACCCCCCCCCCCCTCAAAATTGCCAGCACCGATGACATAGAAAAATGTGTTATCGATATGAATCATGTACTGCTAGAGGCAGTCGCTGAGGCCTCGAAACCAAAAAGACCACGACCTAATTATCACGCATTACCTGGTGATATTAGGGACAAAATTAGACAGCGAAATCGATTACGAAAGGATTGGCAACGCACTAGGTTCCCGGATTACAGCGCAAGCTTTCGTAAACTTCAACATGAGATCAAGGCTATGATTAAAACACACACCCAGCAACGCTGGAAAACACACCTCGAGGGACTCACACCTACAAATCACAGTCTCTGGCGAACAGCTAAGAACATGAGATCCACCAAAACTTCAATTCCGCCCATTAATGGCCCAAATGGACTTGTCCAGACTGCGGAGGAAAAAGCAAATCTGTTCACAGATAGCTTGGAACTCCAATTCACACCACACATAGACCACAACTTCAGCCACACTTATACAGACACTGAACACGAACTACAACAGACCAATCACAATGCACTACACGTTCAAACACCAAATGACTTAGAGAGAATCTCTCTGGCTGAAATGCTGCATATCGTTGATGGACTGATCGTCAAGAAAGCCCCCGGTCTTGATAAAATTAGCAATCACATCATCAAGAATCTCCCGGACCTGTATCTCTGCTGGATCACCATGCTGCTGAATTATATGATGGAACATCGTTTCTTACCCACAAGTTAGAAGACCGCTGTCATCATCCCTATTCCAAAAGCAAATCAAAATCTCTCGCTAGCCGAGAACTTCAGACCAATAAGTCTACTTTCTAGCCTCTCGAAAATCTATGAATTGGTGTTGCTTAAGCATTTGGATAGTTTCTGCCGTTCGAAGAATATTTTGATACCTGACCAGCATGGATTCCGAACTGAGCATTCAACGCAATCACAACTTTTGCGTGTTGTCGAAACTATCCATAAGAACGCTACCAACAGACAGTATACAACCATAGCATTTTTCGACGTGGCTAAGGCCTTTGATAAAACTTCTCTGCCTGGGCTTATTTCCAAGCTGGTGCGACTTGGCATTTCGACCCAACTTTTGACCATCATCAACTCGTACCTCACTAATCGTTCTTTCTACGTACGAGTTGATAAAACTCTCTCTACAATCAGACCAATCAGGGCCAGGGTTCCTCAAGGAGGAAATCTCAGTCCTCTGCTCTTCAATATCTTCATCAATGATATTCCAAGCACACCTCAAGTCAAGGTGGCCATTTTTGCAGATGACACAGTGCTGATCGCTAGCAGTCGAGCACCACAAAACTCGATTAACACTTTACAGACCTACATTAAGAATAGCCTTAAGTACTGGCTCATGACTTGGAGAATCAAAATTAACGCGACCAAAAGTGCAGTTGTCATTTTTAAACCTAACTACCAAGGAGTCAGCCGCAACTTTGTTTTAAAAATATTCAACGAGCCCATCCCTTTTTCTCATTCTGCTAAATATCTGGGCGTCACCTTGGACGCCCACTTGACCTACAAGGAGCACATCACAAGTAAAATTGAATCTACTGGAAAAACGTATAGAGCACTTCTGCCCCTCCTCGGTAGGAAATCTCATCTCTCCCTGGAAAACCAGTTGATTATTTACAAACAAATCATCGTACCGAGCTTTTTGTATGCCTGTCCAGTATGGGGGGCGGCAGCAAGAAGCCATATTGAGAGATTGCAAGTTTTTCAAAATAAAATCTTGCGATGCATAGTCAATGCTCCTAGATACGTCCAGAATGAAGTATTACATCACGATCTTAAAATCTCTGGCATTACAGAGTGCATTGGGCTTTTCACTCAAAATTTTTACAAGAAAAACTCCAGTAGGCCCTGTATGAGAGACGTCGATCAGGCCTATGACCCGACCACGCCTTCCTATCTTAGGAAGCGTATGCCTCGACACATTCTCTTTGGCTCTAATGAGACCAAATGGAAAAAGCGTCGTTACCTAGTCCCTCAAACGGGTGTCTCCTAGTTTTTCAACTACCCTCGCTGATCGAAGATAGATGGCGCCACTCCGATTCAAGGACTTGGTGTTTTTTCGACTCTTCTTTCACGGCCTTGCCACAGGCCAATAGCATGGCTTGCATTTGCCACTCGCGTTGCGTGTTTACGGTTCTCTCGTCCACGTTCTCAAGTTTTAACTTAGTAACTTTAATTTTGTATTGTACATAACAGTACAAGTTTACTCTGCACAACATCTTGCAGAGTAGTGTGTAAAATTTTTTCTTCACAACAAGAGCGACTTGAAAGTATTGTTAGTAAACGTAAATTGTCAAATGAAAATTATTATGTAAATTGTTTTTCCTAATATCTTTAAATTTTATTGCATACAGTACCTTAATATTTAATATTTAACATTTAATATTTAATCCTGTAAATTTGTAAATTTTTCTTATATATCATTTATATACTTGTAACTTGCTCCAATCATTCTGATTGGTCCCTGCCCTTGCTCCTCCCCCTTTCCCTTCCATACCTACTTACGGGTTCAGCCTTCCAAGACAGAGTCTCCATCTCAAGCATGCATGAAGCAAGTCACCAGCAAAGAGCACCCTCTTCGGAGCCGAGTGCAAAGCTAGATCATCATATTGCTATTGCTATAACTAATGGACATTCTGCATTTTCGATGTGGGGTTACGTGTCTGAGACACAGGCACCTGAGACACAGGCACGTGTCTGAGACACAGGCACAGGTCTGAGACACAGGCACGTGTCTGAGACACAGGCAAACATGTGTTTCGGCTATATGTGAGTTGGAACACAATTTACGATGACTCAGAACAGTTGTTTGGGTGTTCCGAAGTCGTGGGAGTCACCCATGAATAAGGGCCCTTCGGCTCTTGAGTAAAGTCATATCTTCTTCAGAAATGCGTATCTGTCGAATCGGTGAGTATGCTATAAACATGAAACTCTGTTTTCAACAAAATCAGACACTGAGCTTGCGATCGTGCGAAATTTTTATTCTTCACAAACCCATTCTATAATCTACTACTCCCATATCTCTAGAAAGACGAGAGACATGTAAGATTTTCTCTGCTGCTACATATCATCTCCCACTTCTCTCAATGTGACTCCTCTGATGGGTGTCTCATGTGGCGTATTCTCTCCCTCTCATAATTTCATATATATCTTTCTATAGACCACCCTGATAATCAGACCACCCTAGCATATTTCCTCTAGACCTCTGCACGAACTCAATTCTTGTAATCTTAAGTCCCCTTGTTCTGATGGCAAGCCTAATGCCTTTATCTTGGCTCTCTGAGCACATTTTGCTGGTGAAGAAAACCGTAATAGTTTTGTTTTCGCATTTGCATCTGGGTTGCCTCTACTTGGAGGTCTATGACTTCACAAGACCCAAACATATCTATAACTATTTCTTGAGGTTTTCTGAGTTTCTTGCAATCACATATATGTAAGCAATTGACAGATTGCTTCTCTGAGCAAACCTTTTTCATGCTAATTAGATTTAATATATTGAAATAAGCACTAATTATACATTTATTTAGTGTTTACTTTCACTTACTAACAGATTTACTGGAGAAACATGAATTTTCAGATGATAGAAGTAGGCTAACAATGAATTTCTTATAGAGCCAGTACCATGCATTTAAACAGCAGACTACAAAACAGTTTTCATTTTGCTTCTGATTCTGACCATGGCTGGCACTGTGCATCATAGGCATGCCAAGCGGGATCAAGATTAGAAAGGTTAATTTGAGCTTGGGGACCAGTGATCTATCATTAATGACTGTTTCACGAATACAAATTCTACTGACATTTTATAGTAAAAACAGTGCAATGTTTGAAATATTTCAATTTTTTAAAATTAAAGCAAGCAGTGCTTATATTGCTTCTATGGATTGCATGCTACTGGTTAATATTCAATTTTTTCTTGTGTTCCATTGTTTTCTAATGAAAAAAATTGAACACATTTTAATTAATTGCTATATATAATTATCTAATTTATTTGTTCTCTATCATTCCCTTAAATAAATAAACTTGCATCAATTCATTTTTAATTAGGGTTATAAGCTGTGCATATTGCTTTTGTGTATATATATACAGGGTGTCCAGTGCTATCGGTACTCAATGGCTATTTCCTCAACCGTTAGTCACAGTATCTTAGAAACAGTTTAAATCGATAAATGCATTTCTGAAAGAAATACGAAATATAAACTTTTATACAGTTCCCCAGTCCTACTAATTATATTTAGGAAAATCATCCTCATACAATTTTATGGAAAAAAAAAAAAAATCATCCTTTTACGACCAAAATTGACCAACTTATAGCTGTTTAAAGTTGAGCACTTTTTATGCTGAGAAATGGTCAATACAGTCCCTGATTGGTTGGTTGCCTGAAACGGGACATTTTTATGCGCAAAAAAAGCGACTTAAGTCATAAAGTTTAATGCTTCATAACTCGGTGAATTTTGGTCGTAAATGGAAGATTTTTTATTTTGCATGAAATTGTATGAAGATGATTTTCCTAAATGTAATTGGTAGGACTGGGGAACTGTATAAAAGTTTATATTTCGTACTTCTTTCAGAAATGCATTTATTGATTTAAACTGTTTCTGAGATAATAGATTTTAAAATTTAAAACATTTTTGCAATTGGAAATATATCTCTGTGACTAACGGTTGAGGAAATAGCCATTGGGTACCGATAACACTGGACACCCTGTATATACTGTACAAACATTGAATATACAGGGTGTCTAGGAAAGTCTGTATCAAGGGAAATTTCTCAAGAATGAAGAGAGTTATCTTTACTTTTTGATGCAGCTGAATAGAAAATCCCTGTGGTGTTACATGATGAGATAACTTTCGGGGGTTTGTCACCCCCCATCCGTTTAAAGCCAATTACAAAGTTGTAGAGCATTTCCAAATTAGTATAGAAATGTGCTTGTCTGACAGAAGAAGCAGCAAATAATTGTCCAAAAGATATTTTTGAAAATATACAATTCTTTAAACTACAAAATTGTCTAGTGACAATTGTATAACAAACAATTTAATAAATTTAGTTTGAATGCTAACTGTTTTATTTGACAGACGATTTATCAGTAAACTTCATAATCAAAGCCAGGAAAATAAACTAAACTGAGGTTAAAAGAACATTCCATCTACAGTATTGAATTCTTATGCTATGCTTTTATCACTTCGTCCTATTTTTATTTCGATTTTATGAACCATGGCTATGTTTACTAATGAAGAATATTGCAAAATGATCCTTATTTTTGAAGAATGTAGCCGGGATTCCAGTGCAGCCAAACTTTTATACACATAGTGTTTTTCAGTGCAAGGCATACCAATCGTCTGAGTATGTTAATATTGTTTTATTTGGGAGATTTAAAGTCTATTCCCTGATTTTCAGAGGTTTCTTAAGTATTTTCTGTCAGACAAACACATTTTTATACTAATTTGGCAATGCTCTACAACTTTGTAATTGACTTTTATTTCTCTATATCTAAAAGAGAGCAAAATAACCCACCCTTTTCATAAAAAGGGGATCAGCCCGTCGAAAGTTGTCTGGTAGTGTACCCATAGTGGTTTTCTATGCAACTACATTAAAATAATAAAGATAACTCTCTTTATTCTCGAGAAATTTCCTCTAATACAGACATTCCTAGACAAACTGTACTGTGTAATGTCTGCAAACAAGAGCATAGGACTTTTTGTGTGTGTGTGTGGGGGGGGGGGGGGGGGGTTGAAATCAGATTCCCAATTCGAGAAATTCTTCTAGTTTAAAAAATGTTACACATTTTATAACTATGTTTTTGCATTAATGAATTCTATACATCGGCTGGGGAAATGAATCAATCTAGGATTATTAATTAAAATCTAATGTCAATGATCAGGGGTAGGGAATTATTTGAAATTTCTACTAGCCAGAAAAAATATGTACCAACCAATTTGCTGCCATATTCATATTTCGACCAAAACATTCGATCAAAACATATTTCGACCGTCGATACCGTTCTTCGCCTCTTACATGCTATATCCAGCTACAAGTTACCAGCTACAAACTATAATGAGTTATCTTGTTTCTGCATTGATCCTCTTATATACTCTGGGATGGGTACCCTCTGGAATATTACTTTATTCAGGATGTAGTCCATATTATGCAAATGAGCTTGCATATGCATCGGATACCCAATCTGCATGAAGACTTCTGCTGAAAGAATGCCATGAGTCACTCCTGAGAACTAGGTAAGTAGTTCAAAAATAAAGTTGTGCTTATGAACATCGTTCAGGAGAATAGTAAGTCACAATGCTTGTTTACATTCTTCAAGCATTACTGATACAGATGCATATAATCTGTATAAGTTTTATATACTATAACGATATTGCTCCATGCAATAACAATACGCATGTTATGCAGACATATGCAATATGCTTTGCAGATTTACAAAATGAATTGTCTTTTATTAGTGGATGTATGTAATAGTGCGTATGATACATGCAGTGACAATAATTCTATATGTAACAACAATATACACGCTGCATGGGTGCTTGCAATTTACGTGCGATACACAATAATCAAACTGCATTCATTAATAATACTCTCACAGTGCGGACACATGCTATCTACGTAGCGTTTCAGTAGTTTCCAGTCATACCCGCCTTCTGTGTGGGCTCATAGTTGCTTTGCAGATGTGTTGTTTCTTCGCGGGTGCGTAGAATTCCCGTAAATTACATGCAGTAACTACCAATTTACCAGCTAGACTTTTGCTTTTAAAGCCATACCTCAAAATTTTATGAGGTGATTTTATGGAGATCTTTGGAATTTTATATGGTTGTTTAAATCATGTTTTTCATTTTTTTTTTCTGCTTATTGGCAGGCATAAAGTAGGTTGAAATCGAAACTAACCATTTGTTTTTCATTTGTAGCATCAGAAAAGGCTATAATTTATTTATACAGGGTGTCCCAAAAAGATTGAAACAAACTTTAATTCTTTACCTGTTGGAGATAAGTCGGCAATGTAAATTTCAAAAATGTTGAAAGTAAGGTAGAAAATAAGACTATGTTAATGAAATAGTTCTCCCATTAATTTTCAAAAAGTTACACTTTTTAAATTTTTATACGACCCCCTTAGACAAATTTGGTCAATCAGAAAATTTTTATTTCTAATGCAACAAGATTTAAAAAAACCTGCATATCTGTATCTTTAAAATTGAGCGAGTTATAATTAATTGAAAATTGAACATTGTGAATGGGGACCATATATCAAATTAGAAATGTAAATTTGTGACATATCACAAAAAAGATAAAACTGGATGATAATACATAGGAGACATTTTTGTGAATTCCGCGTAGGCTCACGACGCAATCACGGATTCTTAAGTACCGGGTGGTCAGAATTAAAACATCCCTACTCTGAGCTCTCTATACATCGAACTACTCAGTGTAAAGGCTCCAAAATTGTTGAACTATTCAAGACATGGGGAAAGGGATAACGCGGAAAAAAAAATTTATTCCAGAAACACCGATAGGTGGCGTTGTACAACAGAAAATATGCTGAAAAGACACAAAATACACATTTGTAACACTTTTTATTCGAACGTACCAAACATTCATATCACAAGGACCTTATCGATGCAGGGAATGCTGCTCAATACGGTTCCCTTCTTCAAGATGTAAAATCTCAGTCTGTGGACAGCCTGTTCAACTGCGGATCGTAATTGGTCGATTGAGATGCTTCTCACATGCAGAGTGATACTGTCTTTTAAATCTGCCAAGGTTACCAGACGTCCTCGATAAACAAGACTTTTTAAGTATCCCCACAGCCAAAAATCACAGGGATTAAGATCTGGAGAACAAGATGGCCAGGTTGTCGGAAACACATGACTAATTACTCTACCATTAGTAAAATGTTACCGAAGAAACTGCTGTACACAGAGTCCAATGTGTGGAGACGCTCCATCTTGCATAAAGGTAATTGGATCAAGACATTGGTGCTGTTGCAGTTGGGGTACAACAAAATTTTCGAGCATGTTTTTGTACCTCCTGGCCGTCATGGTGCATGTCACAGGGCCATTGGGAGTAGCCTCTTCGAAAAAGAAAGGTCCAAGAATGAATGTGGCTGTGAATCCACACCAGACTGTAACTTTCGGTGAGTGAAGTGGAATCTCTTGGAAGGTACGAGGGTTTTCCGTGTCCCAAATGCAACAGTTATGGGTGTGGACTGTTCCACTTAGATGGAAATGTGCTTCATTGCTCCAGAGAATCTGCCATGGCCACAATGCATCCACTTCAACTCTAGCCAGAAATGCCAATACAAAGGTCAGTCGCTTCTCCCTGTCGATAGTCAGTAAGTGGTGTTTGTGACTAATTTTGTACAGGAAAAAATGCACTATGTTTCTCAATACGTTCTGCACTGTGCTGTAGAGAACACCCAAGTGTCGTGACACTCCACGTGCACTACTACAACCTATAACTTTATCCATTGATTGTTCAACAATAGCCGTGGCAACATCGTCAACGACATCTAAACGAGTTGATTTGCGTCCTCGACCCGGCTGAACTCCAAGATGTCCAGTTTTCTCGAATCGAGCGATCATTCTCCTGAGAACTTGTGGAAGTAATGGTTCTTTGCGCAAATTCTTAAGTCGACGAAACTCTCGAAGTGCAGCTGCAGCATGTCCTTTGTTTTCATAAAACAGCTTCACAAGCAAAGTGCGTTCTGGCAGTGTGACAGCCATCGCTGATAAGAATGAAAATTTCCCAGTTTTATCCCCTTTTATGCCCAGAACATAGTAGCTGCAAACCAAGGGTTTATGCAAATTTTTGTGCTTACAGCACGAAATTGCAGTTACAATGACAGTTTAAGTTTCTTCACTTTTTTATCTTCTTTTTTTTCATATCAGCAGAAGAAATTAAAAAGGAAAAATTCCATATTGCATGTGTTTGTTTTTTTGTGATTATTTTGTGTCTTTTCAGCATATTTTCTGTTGTACAGCGCCACCTATCGGTATTTCTGGAACTAATTTTTTTTTCACATAATCCCTTTCCCCATGTCTTGAATAGTAGGTTCAACAATTTTGGAGCCTTTACACTGAGTAGTTCGATGTATAGAGAGCTCAGAGTAAGGGTTGAAGACCCAGACCGTCCGACTCGTCCAGAGGACTTAGAGTAACTAGTTGGACGGCCGGGAGTCAGAGTAAGGGTGTTTTAATTCTGACCACCCGGTACTTTACACATTGAGACATGCCAATTTTTTTAAACAATTAAAATAAATAAGTAAACAAATGCAAGTATGTATTAAATTTTGAAATTTAACATAATTTTTCAAAACGAAGAATAGAACTCACAGACGATTTTTTCTTTCCTTTAACTCTAATTTAGCTGTTTCAAATGTTTATAGTAAAATAATTTAAAAAAACTGAAGAATGAAATGCAGAAAATTTATTTTTTAAATTTTAATTACATATTTATTCCCAGTATTATTTCTATTCAATACAACTAAATTTTTTTTAATATTATACCAAGATAAAGAAGTTTAGAAATCATTCAGTGAATCGTCAGCATGTTTAGATCTGAATTGATGAATTAAGAACACGTAACTGATTGTGCATTATGGTATTTTTAACAAATAATGAGCTTTTCGAATTAATGATGATTTATGCTCTGTGTAATAAAAATACTGCAGAAACTGCTCGGGGTTTTGGATGGCGATATCCAAACTTTCCTGAAATTTCATGTACATTTGTTTATCGGATGATGAGGAGATTAAGAACTACCTGTTCATTTCATCCAAGACCTTGGTCCTGGAAAAAATCGTTTGTACATGGAGGACCAAGAAACTGACATCATTGCATATTTTTCTTTCAACCCACGAACAAGCATTCAAAAAGCAAGCGAAACTTTGGGACTACCTAGGGTGTCAATTGCTAGAACACTTGGAAAATACCATTAGCATCCATTTTGTATTCATAGACTTCAAGCACTTCATCCCTCCGATTTTTACCAGCATTTAGCATTCTGCAACTGGTTGTTAATCCAACAAGACATCAATTCGAACTTTGTTAAGAACATTCTGTAGACTGATGAATGTTTGTTTAAAGAAGATGGAGCAATCAATACTCACAACGATTATTATTGTCATAATACGAAACCATTTTTTGTCCGTGAAATACAAGTACATCACCAGAGAAAGTTTTCTGTGTCTGTATGGTGTGGAATTTGGAATGGAAAACTGATTGGTCCTGTGTTTTAGGAAGGGTCTCTTACAGCTGAAAAATACATGCAGCTTATTTTAAATGGTACTGTAACAGATTTTATGGAGATGACAACATTATCGCTTCTAAAAACCATGTATTAACAACAAGATGGAGTGCCCTCACACCAGGCTATAATTGTGACAAACTGGCTCAATGAAAACTTTGAAGCTGTTGGTCTACCTCGCCCAATCCATCGGCCCGGCAAAGTTATGTCCAGATAGTTCCTTACCTCTCACCCAAAATTAGCTGGTGCTCCATCATGCTGGAACCACATACGCCACCAGATGTTTGTTGGAACACCCTCCAGCAATTTCGGCAAGACCTCCTGCAGGAAAATACAGTACATTCTCCCATCAAGTCCGGTGTAAGATATAGCCCTTTTAGATGGTCACTGATGATTCCTGCCCACAAATTGACAGATAATCGTTGCTGATACGCATGTGGGTTTACACTCGCCCACACATGTTCATTGTGGATGTTAAATGTGCCATTACATGCGAAAGAGGCTTTATCCGTAAAAAACACAGTCACCAGAAAATCTAGTTGCACCGTACTCTGTCCCAGGAACCAGCTGGCAAATTCCATGCATCAAGGATAATCAGTTGCAGTCATTGCCTGAATTCGCTGCAAATGGTATGGGTGTAAGTATTCCTCATGCAGAACCCGCCATACCCTGGATTGTGGCACACCAAGAGTATGTCCCATTGCTCTTGTGTTTGTGTCTGACTGAACTGCTACTGTGTCCAGAATCGCCTGTTCCACACTTGACTTTCTAACACTCCTTGCACGACCTGCATCAGACCTGGTAGCAAGAAAGGATCCCGATTCACAGAGCTGCCTATGCAAGCATATGAATATTTTACGATTGGGCAACCGCCTGTGGGGGAAATGTTCCCTGTACAGTCATTGTGCCTCTCTGCCATTCCCATTTGCAGCTCCATAGATGAAGTGCATATCGCCTTTTTCCCTATTTGTAGATTCCTGCATCGTCTCAAAAGTTGGAACTGCAAATAACTGCTGTAAACTGATAAGGCCGTACATTCAGTGTTACAAAAATTCGCATAAGGGCAGTCAAAAAATAATAATGTATAAGATCCACAGTACTACATTTTTATCGTTGAATTTTACATTTGGTGATTTTCCAGATGACAACATGTAAAACTATTTCAAAGTACCCAATTAATTATATTTCGCACAACTCTAAATAGACAATTATCAATATTGATAACATCCTCAATAAACGATATAGTTCATATATTAAAATGTTTAATAATTAATCATCATTTTCATTAATTTAGCATCATTTTTGCAATTTTGATGATATTTTTGGCAATCTGGGGCGAAATATCGCCAAGTTCCCATTACTTTGCTAAATTATTTGCCAAATAATTTAGCCAAATACATCACCAAGTGTTACAGACAAATGGAGAAAAGAGCATTTCTTATATACTCGAAGGTATGCCCTATATATGATGGAAATCAGAATTTGCGAAACATTACTCCTGTATGGCATAATTTTTATCAATTTTTCAACATTTTTGTCACTTTGGTAACATTTAAAATAGTCACCAAGTTAGCGACGTTCCTCGAAATATCTCGCCAAGTGTTACAAATGTTGAAATGGGTTATTCTTATAGTCTATTCTTAGTTCTTTCTAAGACACTGAACTTTCATCAATTAGTCATCATTTACACTGATTTAGCATTATTTTATCAATTTGGCGACAATTTCGTTAATTTGACAACATAAAAAAACCGTCAAGTTGGCGGCATTCCATCAAATTCGTCGCCAAAATGTTGTCAAGTATTAGGGACTGAGAAATAAGTTATTCTTATAGCAGTTAAGTGACTATTGGTGGCCAAATATGAAAGTATTACCCAAAGTATATTTTCTTATGAATGAAATTAGTTAGATCCACGAGAATGATGTCACCAAATTCATTTCATGATATTACATATGAAAAGTGAACATATTTCAAAATAGTTAAAAAAAAAATTTATTTTATGTGATATTTTTATATATTTATGTAAAAAATGTACATTATCTCGAGAACGGTTCATGCTAGCATTCTACAGTTTGTGTCAATTGTTTTCTAAGGAAAATTACATAAGAAATGACTATTTACATAACTTTATTGAAGGTTTTGATTTTTTGATGATTTTTTTCAAGACTTCACTCAAATTTAGGGGGGTTCTGAATATTCAATTGCGTATAAAAACAATAGGCTTCCAGTATTCACAGATTGTAATTCTTGTACCAGTTAAGTGACTATTGGTGGCCAAATACGAAAGTATTACCTAAAGTATATTTTCTTATGAATACAATAAGTTAGATCCACGAGAATGATGTCACCAAATTCATTTAATGATATTACATATGAAAAGTGAACATATTTCAAAATAGTTTAAAAAAAAAATTATTTTATGTGATTTTTTTTATATATTTATGTAAAAAATGTACAATATATCGAGAACGGTTCATGCTAGCATTCTACAGTTTATGTAATTTTTCCTTAGAAAACAATTGACACAAATAATGACTATTTACATAACTTTATTGAAGCTTTTGATTTTTTGATGATTTTTTCAAGACTTCACTCAAATTTAGGGGGGTTCTGAATATTCAATTGTGTATAAAAACAATAGGCTTCCAATATTCACGGATTGTAATTCTTGTACCAAATTTTGTTTGAATTGCTCCATGCATTCGTGAAATATCATCTCCACAGACTCACTAACACACACACACAGACATCATCTCAGAAACATCAAATTCATGTTCAGGGATGCTTGAAACGTGCTCTCCCGTCACAAACTCAAATTGGAATTTTCGTGTGTGTGTGTGTGTAATACATGATTTTATGTCAAAGTTATAAAAATAATAAAATGACAATTGTAATAAAATTAAATTTTTTCTTGCATTGAAAAGCAAATATATTTATTTTTTTAACAAACCCTTTATATCCATAATTATTAAAATTCATACCACACTAGTAGATTTCCTGTTTACCTTTGTTAATTTTAAACTATCCATAATAATTTCACATAAATTGGTATCTTAGAAAAATCCTGATTTTCCATTTTACAAGATTTGTAGCTTGAATTTAATCTTGTACTAGTTATACATTTCAAAGGGAGATGTAATTCCCTTTATATATAAAAATTGTTTTTTTCCATTTGCTATGTTTATGCTAATTTTAAATTTCTAGTCTTAGTGGATTGATCTTAAAATTTTATTCAGTCAGTCACTATCTCTATATATATCTGTGTTTTAACATTATTTTGTAATTGCATTTTAGCTGAATGTGGTGATTTTGTATCTGAAGATTATCCTGATCATACTTACGTTTCGTCTTTTAAATTTGTTCCACATCAAGATGCAGACTTTCAACATAAAATTATGGAAAATCATAAAAAGCATACGTAAGTTTTATATATAATATTTTAATTTCTTATTGAATATTTTGCTGTTTGCATTTTGTATAAATATTATTACATGATGATACAAGGTGTCCCACAAAAGTGAACAGTGGAAATTTTTTTGAACTATTGGTTGTAGACCCATAGTTCCAATTGCAAAAATGCTTTAAATAAGGTAGGAAGTTATGAAATAGAAATTTAAATGCTGTACCATATTTTTGTAGAAAATTAAGAAAATTAACTGTTTATACCCTCTATAAAAAAAGTCAAATTACAAAAATGTTACCCGTCCCATACCGTATTTAGTCTAACTAAAAAAAATTTCGCTGTAATATGATCCAGTTTGACATAGTTATCATTAATTAAAGTTTTCAATTTGAAATAAGAGGACATCCACATGTCAACTTTGGTTTCAAATAGTTACTGAAACATTTACCACTTCTTCAAATTAATTTTATTCAGATATTTCAGTAAAGCTATTATGTCATTATTATGTTGATTCACAATTTGTATTTAAATGTTCAACTAACTCTACTGCCTAACTAGAGTTTGAATGATGGTTCAGTAATACCAAGCTCTGTGTGATTATTTTGATTTACGGCCAATGCAACCGATCTTCTAGTGATACAGTGAGTGAATATTATCATAGTTTTCATAAAACCGGAATCCTTCTACTGTTTTATTCTGCGGCAGGTATGTCAATTGCAATCAACAGGTTCATTTTATCATCGATATGGCTCAGGAAGATAAAGAGTACTAACGAAAAAAGATGAAATAGATATTTTAGCCCATTTCCCATCCTATCCATATGCGAGTGTCCATGCCATAAGTACTGAACAACATCTTCCTTGGTCTACCTGAACCTGCTATCAGTCTACTCGAACCCATCACCTGATGTACTGCATATCCTCTCATTCTGGTAGAAAAAGTTCAGTGACAAAAATGTATAGACACTTATTGAATCTACTAAAAAGAGTGGTTTTAAATTATCCTAGTTGATTTCAAATATTGAAAGGCATGCTTATTTTTCATAGATTTTGTCAGGAAATATCTGACAGGCCAGCAAAATCAAAATAATCGGTTTCATTACCTTATTTGAGTGTTAAAATAACTTTTAACCAGTCAAAAACAAACCATGGAGAAATTGTTTTTAAAACACCACTGAATGATTTCTGTGCATCAATTCAATTTGTAAACTGCCTCTAAATTCATGAATTTTGATGATTAAAAGAATATCAAAAAGTCATGAGAAAGTGGTGTCAGTAAGTTTGAGAGTTTATTTCGTTCTAAATTTGAACTTTTAAGAACCAAATTTTTCTTTAGTTTGACTAAATGAATTATTGACAACATTTTTGTAATTTGATTTTTTTAATAGAGGAGCTGTATAAAGTTAATTTTCTTAACTTTTTACAAAAATATGGTACAGCATTTAAATTACTATTTCATAACTCCCTATCTTATTTAAAGCATTTTTGCTATTGTAACTATGTTGTTACAATCAACAGTTCAAAATATCTTCCATTGTTCACTTTTTATGGGACCCCTTTTACACCCTCATGGGCACCCATATGAGCAGGGGTGGTCATTGGGGGGTGGGGGCGCTTAGATGTGTGGCACCCTTGAGAAAACACTCTAAATTATTTTTTTAGCTATATAGATTTATCACAATTTCTCTTGAAAAATAATCTGAATTTTCAATTCAATTGAATCGAGAATAATTATGCAATATGTCACTAGATGGCAGCACTACAGCTTTCGTAGGGATAGGAGATCCACAAAAGCTGTAGTGCATCGAATTTTCAACACATAGGGGAAAATACAGGGATATTTCTTAAAGCCACGTCCCTTTTCCCGGCTTCTCATGAGCGAACAAATGGTATGGGAAGAATATTAGAAATTTGGCGTGATAACATACAGACATTACAGTTTTAGAACTTCTTATGTGTCACGTTTTGTAAGTGCTTCTTGCTAAAGAGATATAGAAGAGTAGTAAAACAAAAAGAGGGACCTCTCAAATTGGCTCGGTTTTGCTAATTTGGCGGCTTCAATTTTCTACATTTAAGAATGTGTATTGTTCACTTTCTCGTCTTTTTTTTCTTTATGAATGAATTTGGAAGTTTAAATAAACATTTGAACAAGTGAGTGGATTAAATGTATGTGTGGTGGTGTGGAATGTTTATTATATTTTAAGGGTTTCTGACTATTATGAGTAAAATGTGTTGTTTGAGTTTGAGGGATCACTTCACCCAGCTAGCTGTCTTATATATTGAAGTTGTTTTGCATTATGTCATTTCTAATGTAATGTTGTTATTTCCTTCGTGAAAGGGGTCATTTCTGATTTGTGGCATTTCTGTGCTCTGGCTGATCTGCTGGCGACGAATTCCAATATGTTTGATTTAAAATTAGTTTTTTAAATGTCAGCATTTCCAATATTTGGCATTCCCATGACCGATAGGTTATTTTTAGTGACACTTTCAGAAATGTGTTGTTTCGACATTTAGTTTGAGGGGTCACTTGACCTGTTCAGCTGCTTTACTTTTTCAGCTGTTTAACATTCAAAATACCTAAAAATTAAAGAAATTATAAATATTTGTTAAAAAAAACTTTAAAATTAGATTTTCAACATTATCCTTTTAGCAGACATCACTTCCCTCAAACGTTTTAACCTCAGCTGGTAATTATGTTGCTCAGATACCCCCTGGGTGTTGAAGACCCAGACCGTCCGACTTGTCCAAGAACGTGAGTATCTATTAGGGCGGCCGAGATACCCCCTGGGTGTAAATTTTACTTGAGATAGTCCCCAAATATCTTATCTCGGCTTCTAATTTAGCGATTTTGATTCTGATGGTGGTTACAATCTCTGAACCTTCTGTATGTGTCACCTAGATATACATATTTTGTGTCAGCCCTCTGGGCATAACTTTTAGTTTAACTAGCCCCACAATTTTTCATTTCGTTTCCTAATTGAGCGATTGTAGTTCTGCTAGTGGCTGTAGTCTCTGCACCATTTGTACATATCACTTAGATATGCATCTTTGTTGTGACAACGCTCTGAATGTAACTTTTACTTCAGTTAGCCCCCCCTCTCCAAATTTCCCATTTCACCTCCCAATTGAGCGATTTTGATTCTGCTGATGGTTGTAGTCTGTACCATATGTACGTCTCACCTTGATATACATATTTGATGGATACAATATACATGGGTTTTTAGTGTCAACTCCCTGGGTGTGACTTTTAGTTTAACTAGCTCTCACAATTTTATATATCAGTTCCTAATTGAATGATTTTGATTCTGCTGGTGACTATAGTCTCAGCAACATTTGTACATGTCACCTAGATATATATTTTTTTGTGTCAACCCCCGAGTGTAAATTTTAGTTTAACTATTGTCCACGATTTTACATATCTGTTCCTAATTGAACGATTTTTGTTCTGATGGCGGCTATAGTCTCAGTAGCATTTGTACATATCACCTGAATATACATCTTTAACGTGACAAATCCCTGAGTGTAACTTTTACTTCAGTTAACCTCGTGATTAACTGAAGTAAAAGTTACGCTTCCTTTCAAAGCTTTACTTATTGGTGTCATAGTCTGCTCATCACTATCCTCTGAATCATCATCATCTAAATCCATGTCAAAATCCATACCTAAATCATCATCTTCCTTTTCTTCAACAGCTTTTTTACCCCTAGGCTTGGCATGTGTTTGCTGCTTTCTTTTCACTGGTCCTTTCGTTTGAAAAACCATTATTGTAGATTAAAAACACTTTACTAAGATAATTTGAATGATTTTTGATAAAAATATAACATATTCACTTAAACAACCAACGACCAACGTAACGTAATAAAATGAAAAGCAAGACGGAATCAAGAACTAGACGAAAATGAAAGTCAGGTAGCAAGGATGAAGTACTGATTCTGAAAAGGAATGTGCAAAGACAATTGCTTCTGACATTCGATATCTTCAACTTGTAAATAGAGGTAAATAACTAAAACCAGTATGTATAACTGAATGTCTTAAGTAAAGGTATATGGTTGTGCAGAGGGGAGTCTTCTTTTATCAACTTCTCACCTGACAAACTCACATTATGGGGGCTCGACCGGGATCTGAAAACCAACTAGACTAGGATCCGAAAACCAACTAGACTGGGATCCAAAAACCAACTAGACCGGGATCATCAAGCCAACTAGACCGGGATCATCAAGCCAACTAGACCGGGATCCGAAAACCAACTAGACCGGAATCATCAAGTCAACTAGACTGGAATCAAATCAACTAGACCGGAATCTAATCAACTAGACTGGAATCAAATCAAGTTGACCGAGATCTGAAAATAGTTTCAAGTGGATCAAGATGAAGATAGTTTCAAGTTGGACTCTAATTTTGGTTTCGAGAAAATAGTGAGTAACGAATTATTACTATGACTATACTCCAACGAACTACAACTTCTTATGGTGAGTACAGTACTTGACCAATGAGCAGTCAGTTCTATCAGTACGTTACACGCACAGCCCAAGCGCGACAAAAAACTGTGCATGCTCACATTATATTATTATGAAGGCACCAAAAACTATTTTTTTCAAAGTCCGTTTAAACAACACACAATATTTACAAAGTCCACCTCTTAAAGAAGGATAATATACCAACCAGGAATAGATAGGAATCCAACCAGCTCTTTTGAAATTGGCGTTTATCCTTACCAAAATTTAATGTATCTTTCTTAAAATCATGAGTAAAAAATTTTACCCGTGGATTCGTTAGCAGTTGGTACTTTACATCATCTGAAACATATGAAAATAAATTATCCAAATATTGGCCTAAATCATAATGTACAGCAGAAATTTCACAACCAGGAGTATCGTTATTGCCGCTGGAATGTGTTTGCTCGACTATTCTTTCTGCAGAAGTTGAGGGACGAGTAAATGGCTTTTCTGTTCCTTTTGAAGGCACTGAAAATTATTTCAAACTAATCCCACATCAAAGAGGTATTTCTTTGGTAGATTGTTGTTGCTCTAGCCTCACCTTCTTCATAATTTTCCCAGTGGTCTGATCAAAAAACTTCCATATATCCATTGTCAGATGGAATTACAGAATTAAAATAATTCTCAGATCTGCATCCACAGCTACGAATCAGTTAAATAATTAAAAGAATTTAAAACACTAATTCACAATAAATAAAATTGGCATCACGTCTGATTTCAACCAGCAGAAACTAACAAGCACACAACTATAATAGAAGGTCTTTATTTCACTTCTTTAAGACATACAAAACTTAAAAAGGCCAGAGTGCTTTCGAGCATAAATACGCTCTTCATCAGTGGCTACATGGAAATAGGAATGATCGTTCATATATAGACCAGAAAAGGTGACAAATTTGCATAAATACAATTATCAATAAACTTACGTTTATCTAAGGAGAATCCAAAAATACAAAACATTTTGTACAGATTCAAAAAATCAAGCATAAATCATGAAAAGAACAGTAAAAATTTACAATTTTATTACAGAATTTTCAAATTCAAAAAATTTTTTAAAATGGGGGCAATCAGGTCCAATCTCCGAGAGGATGACTTCAAAGATAACTATGAAGAGACTTGTATTGCATGGAGTCGAGAATGAGTCGCCAAGCATAACTTAAAGTCTGAATGGGGTCAAAATTACAAATCGACTTGCGGTAAACATAAATAAAGAGGGACTCAAAAAGGAGAATATCATGAGGGTTATTACAATGCATAAGAAGGAAATTTCTTTAAAAAATGGGCCGGAAATTTTCTTTAACAACAAAATGAGCAGGGGCCGTAGAAAGTTTACCACCTTTGGTATCCGTTTGGCAGAACATGCTAGAGATGTCAAAAACCCCGTTCACATGCACAATTTAAAGCCGGTACCATAGCCGCATTTCGACTGTGTCACTGTTCTCATGTCCAAGCGGGGAAAATACCGGTTCGAAAGAGGGTTGAAAGGAGGTATGATTTCCTTCCTTCTTATTTGAGGGAACGAAGGGGGTAGATTGGGGATTTTTACCCACAATTCCATTCGCGCAACTGCTATTTCTTGAAAAACATGGCGGATACTGAGATACCTCGTGGACCTTGTTTACAAATTCTATCTGAAGATTGTACAATAATGATGAATTTATAGCTTATTATATAGATTATTTTGCATTCATTACACGGACTTATTTACGAATTAAACGGATTGATCCTTATTATACATCAGAATTTAATGAACGGAGAATCCTACTGAAAAAGACTGATGCGGGTATGTACATTTTGTTTATTTGAGCTAACCGTTATCTCATGAATTAGTTCCTCGATTTCAGAATAATTTTTATAGAAATGTTTGTTTCTTAATTACAAAACGTATACAATTAAGTGTTAGTTAAAAGTCGTAAGGCAGCTGATTTTCCTTTGAAGCAGCAACTTTAAAATATAATTTTCTGTTTCTTGGGCAAATTTTCTGGATCTATCTAAGTAGTTTTTAACAAATGATAAAAAGATTTTCTTAGTTTTATATAAGGAGAATGTATATTAGATAAATCTATCTTAATACTCATTTATTTTATATTGTTAAAAGGAGTATAATGTGTTTATATTTAAATGAATATATGTTGTTAATTATTGTAAATAAATTAGTTATACATTATATTTCAAGTTTGATTATTTTAGTTCTGTATTCTAAGTTTTACATATCAATGCGAAATGTTCCATAACTTGAGATGATGTGATTATGATGTCAATATTATGATTAGTTGAGAATTGCGTTTTATAATTATGTATATCAATAACAACGTAAAATGTTTCAGGCATTCACAATAACTTTACATACATACATTTTGCAATAAAATGAATTGTGTGAATTAGCTTACAAACTGCTCTCCCCCCCCCCCCCCTAAAAAAAAAAGAAGAATACTCCATGATTGCTAGTATCAGAAATATAAATTATTTTTATATATTTTAGATACTAACTACATATGAAGACGATTTTATTTTATTAATTTTATTTTTGGATTACTTAGAGGACCACCTATTTTACATATCAATGAAACATGTCCATCATAAGTATTTTTTATACTGCTATATTAATAACATTATTTTTAATTGCGGTATTAGTGGTATATGAGATTTTTTGTATCTGGGCCATGCAGTAAGGTCTTCTTATGTGTTTTTAATAAAAAATGAGTTATACCGATTTTGTAATAGTTAAAATGTATTCGGTATAAATATGCATATTTTTTTCTCTATGCCAACTTCTTATATCGATTTGTCTTGAATAAAGTTTTTTAAAATGGTGTTACACTTTTTCCACTAATTCAAGTTTATATGTCATAATTTAGCTTAAAAACAAAGATTAAATGAGAAAAACTTTCTTTTTTGACTTTTAAGAATGAATTCTTTAAACAGTTTCATGGAATAAAACTTTTATATATATATATATATATATATATATATATATATATATTACAATAAGCATATATGCGACACCATTGAGTAAACACCCCAAATTATTTTTTTAGTTATACAGATTTATTACAATTTCTATTGAAAAAATCTGAATTTTTGGTACAATTAAATCGAGAATTATTAAAAATAAGTTATGAAAAAAGTCACTAGATGGCAGCACTACACCTTTCTTCGAAGAAAGTCGACTCACGAAAGCTGTATTGCACAGAATTTTCAACACATAGGGGAAAATACAGGGATATTTTTAAAGCCACGTCCCTGCCGTTCGGCATCTCCTGAGTGAAAGAATGGTATAGGAGCAATATTAGAAATTTGGCGTGAAAGAAACCCAGATATTGCAGATTTACTAGTAGATTTACTAGGACTGAGCGCGCCCACAGCCAAAAAGAAACAGAAGAGAAGAAAAACACGAAGAGGAACTTCTCAAATTGGCTCACTTTCGGTAATTTGGCTTCAATTTTCTACATTTAAGAATGTGTTTGTTCTTATTCTCGTCTTTGTTATAAATTTCGAAGTTTAAATAAACATTTGAACAAATGAGAGAATTAAGTGTACGTGTGTGGTGATGGGAAGGGGGGTATGATATTTTAGGGGTTTCTGGCTATCGTGAATAAAGTGCCTTGTTTAGGACACTCAGTTTGAGGGATCGCTTGACCCACCCAGCTGTCTTAATTTTTGAAGTTGTTTCGCATTTCGTCATTTCTGATGTAGCTTGTCTGTTGTTCTGTTCTTCCGGAAGGGATTTATTTCTATGCTCTGGTTGATCTGCTGGTAATGAATTTCAATATGTTTGACTTCAAAATAATTCTTTAAACGTCACAAGTTTCCAATTTTTGGCACACTGTGACATATAGGCTATTTTTAGTGACACTTTCATAAATGTGTTGTTTCGGATATTTAGTTTGAGTTGACTTACCCAGCTGTCTTACTTTTTCATCTATTTAACATTAAAAAATGCCTAAAAATTACAGAAATTCTAAGTATTTGTTAAAAAACTTAAAAATTAAATTTTCAACATGATCCTTTTATCTGACGTCATTTTTCTAGAAATTTTGGCCCGACCGCTGACGACTATATTGGTAGCCCCCAAATTGTCTCTAGACTTATAATATTGGCCCTAGGCTTATATTTAAATTGAGGTAGCCCCCAAATTTCTTATCTCGTCTTCTAATTCAGGGAGTTTGATTCTAATCATGGTTATAGTCTCTGCACCATCTGTACGTGTCACCTGAATATATATTTTGTGCCAACCCCCTGGACGTAACTTTTAGCTGAGCTCCCTCAATTTTACATCTCGTTTCCTAACTGAGAGATTTTGGTTCTGCTAGTGGCTATAGCCTCTGCACCATTTGTACATGTCACCTGGATATGCATCGTTCTGAGAAATCCCTGAGATTAACTTTTACTTCAGTTACGCCCCCCTCCCCTCCAATTTCTCATCTCACCTCTTAATTGAGCGATTTTGATTTTACTGATGGCTATAGTCTCTGCACCATCTGTATCACCTTGATATACATATTTGATGGATATAATATACATGCGTTTCTTGTGTCAACCCCTGGAAGTAACTTTTATCCACCACAGTTTTACATCGCTGTTCCTAATTAAGCGATTTCTGTTCTGCTAGTAGCTATAGTCTCAGCAGCATTAGCACATGTCACCTGGATCTGTATTTTTATAGTGATAAATTTCTGAGCGTAACTTTTACTTTAAATAGCACCCCCCCCCCCACACACACACACACACACACACTTATCCATCTCGACTCCTAATAAAGTGATTTTGATTCAGATGGTGGCTATAGTCTCTGACCCACATGTACGTATTAACTTGATATACATATTTGATGGATATAATATACATACGTTTTTTGCGTCAACCCCTAGGCTTAACTTTTAGTTTAACTAGTCCCTATAATTTTACATTTCAAGTCCTAATTGAGCGATTTTGATTCTGCTGGTGACTATATAGACTGAGCAACATTTGTACATTTCACTTGGCTACACATATTTTTATGTCAACCCCTGGGTATAACTTTTAGTTTAACTAGTCCCCAGAATTTTACATATCTGCACCTAATTGAGCGATTTTGGTTCGGCTTGTCACTATAGTGTGTCTCACTACCATTTGTACATGTCACCTGGATATGCAACTTTAATATAGCAAATCCCCGAGCGTAACTCTTACTTTGGTTACCCCCCCCCCCCCAATTTTCTATCTCACCTCCTAATCCACCGATTTTGGTTTTACGGGTGGCTATAGGGTCTGAACCATTAGTACGTATCGCCAGAATATGCATATTTTTAGTCAACTTCCTGGGCGTAACTTTTAGTTTAACTAGCCCCTACAATTTTACTTTAATGTAAATTAGGACTATGTAATGTTTTTCACTAGGAAAGATACGTTCCATTTGTCCAGGATTCTTATGAACGAGCGAGCAGGTGGGAGGTACGTTATTTTACTTAATACATCCGTCGTTTATATTTTTAATACTCCCGTTGCTATGCCCAAAATACGTATATGTATATACATATGCTTTATATATACATATATATAATATATATATATATATATATATATATATATATATGTATATATATAATATATATATATATATATGTATATATATATTACTAATATATATATAGACATAAATACATAGATGGGCGCCCCCCCTCTACATGTCGCTCACGAGCCGCCACTGATTATTTTTAATTTGATGTTTAGTTTATAAAGATCCAAGTTTAATTTATAAACATTATTTAGATTTAATTTATATATATAAGATTATTTTGTTTCTAATTTCCGCACATTTGTCATATTAAATAGATAAAATAACAACATGGGATAATGAATTAAAAATAATACGCTTTTTAAAAAAGCAATTAAGAAAAGAAAAAAATATATATATTGTTTACCAAAAAGAAGTGTCAAAAGCATTTAAGAAAAATTGGTCCTAGCCCTTTAAGCGGGAGTAATGGGGGTAGCACATGTGAACAGGTCTAGAATGAATCCCGGAAAAAACCCCTTTTTCACCCCAATGTTAGATGGCCGGAAAATACCCGCTTGCATGTGAACGGGGCTAGAGGTGGTAAACTTTCTACGGCCCCTGCTCATTTTGTTAAGAAAATTTCCAGCCCATTTTTGAAAGAACTTTCCTTCTTATGCGTTGTAATAACCCTCGTAATATTCTCCTTTTTGACCTCCTTTCAACCCTCTTTCGAACCGGTATTTTCCCCGCTTGGACATGAGAACAGTGACACAGTCGTTAGTACTTGGTGGGTGACCACCTCGGAACACCGTGTGCTGTTGGCCATCTCGGGTGCGGTATCCCCGTGGTTTGCGCGCTAGATTTGCACGCTGCCACAAATGCCGCCGTGTTCATGCGGAGTACGATCACGTTAAACATGTGGGTCCGTAAGTCCTTCCGAGAGGTTGGTGGTAGGGGAAGGAGGGTACGGTCCCTGTGGATGCCTCCCCCACTGGGTTCCGGTCTAAATTGGGTGGCACTTCCCGGCCGTCCATACAGTTACCATACACCTTTCTGGTAGGTCGGACGATCTGGGTCTCAACAACAACAACAGTCGAAATGCGGCTATGGTACCGGCTTTAAATTGTGCATGTGAACGGGGCTTTTGACATCTCTAGCATGTTCTGCCAAACGGATACCAAAGGTGGTAAACTTTCTACGGCCCCTGCTCATTTTGTTGTTAAAGAAAATTTCCGGCCCATTTTTTAAAGAAATTTCCTTCTTATGCATTGTAATAACCCTCATGATATTCTCCTTTTTGAGTCCCTCTTTATTTATGTTTACCGCGAGTCGATTTGTAATTTTGACCCCATTCAGATTTTAAGTTATGCTTGGCGACTCATTCTCGACTCCATGCAATTCAAGTCTGTTCATAGTTATCTTTGACGTCATCCTCTCGGGGATTGGACCTGATTGCCCCCATTTTTTAAAATTTTTTGAATTTGAAAATTCTGTAATAAAATTGTAAATTTTTACTGTTCTTTTCGTGATTTATGCTCAATTTTTTGAATCTGTGCAAAATGTTTTGTATTTTTGGATTCTCCTTAGATAAATGTAAGTTTATTGATAATTGTATTTATGCAAATTTGCCACCTTTTCTGGTCTATATATGAACGATCATTCCTATTTCCATGTAGCCACTGATGAAGAGCGTATTTACGCTCGAAAGTGCTCTGGCCTTTTTAAGTTTTGTACGTCTTAAAGAAGTGAAATAAAGACCTCCTATTATAGTTGTGTGCTTGTTAGTTTCTACTAATTCACAATTTACAAAACTATTAAACAATAACAAAGTCAATAACAGGCTTTAATAAATGCAGCATGGAAAGATCACTACAGAAACAATCGCATCGCATTCTATTTGCAAAACAGAGAAATCTGAAAATCAACACACCTTTACACCCTGACTTACAATGCTTCGCATTTTACATCGAAAATAAAATTTTACTAAAATCGATAACAGCGGAGAACATTCCAGAGAAGTTTAGAATGGACCAATGGGCAGTCAGTTCTATCAGTACATTACCAGGGTCCGCGCTAGCCATTCGCCTACGTGCCAAATGCGAAAAGATCGCAAAACTGGCGATAAAAAAAATACTTTGGCGAAAAAAATGGCGAATGATTTTTTGGAAACTGTGAAAATTTCGTAAATATTTTTTTGGAAAGTAATATGGAATAAAAGTCCGATTTAATTTGGAATAAAAGTCCGATTCCAGACAAGTAGGCCTATGATATACGAGCGTTGTCTCCCGTCTGTTTTGGGGACGCTCGTTCTCGTGTGACAAGCTCCAAGTATTCTTTAATTCCCAGCACGCTGCTCCTCAAAACGGACGGCAGACAGCGCGCATTCCTGTCTCTCAAGCGTCCTTGACTCACCGCGGCAATCAAAACATTATCTGGATTCCGTCCATTATGTGAGCCGATTTTTTTCGTTAACCCCGAATCGCACAACCGTTAACCCCCAACACAGTTATTAGATACTCTCCAATAAACAAAACAAAAAAAACACTTTCAACTTAAAATCCTGCATTATAGTTTTAAGCAATCCGTTACAGAATTATTTCTGAAAAGAGCCATTTTTTGTCGAAAACGATCAGCCGTAATCAGAGAAACAAGTGATAAACATCGAACGAAAATGTTGTATATTTTTTGATGACGCGTATACAATGGTAGTCCGGAGCATCTGGAGGGCAGAGAAATTAGGAGTGTGCGATTGCGTAATTACTACCGCATCGTTTTAGGATCGATTGTCTTGCGGGAAAAAATAACTTTTAGACTTACGATGTTCTTTTTTTTTCAGACTCCGCATATAAATCGCCCCCCCTCTTCCACTTTGAAGCGTTTTTTTTTTTTTTTTTTTTTTTTTTTTGTCACAAATTTCTCGACTTACGCGAGTATATTACGGTAAATAAAAAAGCATTTAATTTTAGTTAAAAATAAAATAGAAAAAAGGCAACTACTGATTATTATCACAGATGCCAATTTGCGGTTTGCTGTTTTTGTCATAAGTTGAATCGTAGTTTATCTTTTTGTTACGAATTTTAAGCCTGCCTGGCTTGTTTTCGTTTCATCTTCATCATCATCTTTTTGGTTTTTATACGATCCTTACGCCTGCCTGAATTTTAAAACCGATATTAAAATTTATCCCTTAGATAGTTTTGGTGCCTAATTTTAAAGAAATATAATGATGATACTGCATATAAAAATATTATGGATGTAACAGGAATTGGTTTCACATGTCCTATGACAATAACCATCGTTAAAAGAGGCTTTAGTAAACAGAACATAAATTTCATTAAGTAGTAACATCAGAGTAAAAAATCTCAGTGACTTGATTCTTATAAATAGTGAAGGGCCAGATATGAAAGATTTTAACTTTAAGGCAGCTTTTGAAAATGGGTGTATAGTACAAAATTCGATGCTTGCCTGGTTTATATGATAATGAAACTATGTGAATTATAGAATAAATGTGTCATTTTTGTAACTCATTGTGATCTTTTATTGGTAAATACAAGTTTAATTTACTAATAGCCTGTTTAATGATTAAAAAAATGAAATCTACCTATCTTTATATCTTGTTTAGAATGAAATTAATATTATTAGCTGCATTATGGCTTAAAAGTAAAAATTTTTTTACCGATGGCGACGATAACTTTGACTAATAATCATGTAATTTGGCTAATGATTTTTCAATTTGGCTAATTTGTTGGCTAACAGTTTGAAATTCCTAGCGCGGGCCCTGCATTACACGCACAGCCCGAGCGCAATGAAAAACTGTGCATACTCACATTATATATAACACACCCTTCTTCCTCTTGTAAAAGCTCTCAGCTAGACGCCTGCTAAAAGCATCAGTGTCATGATTCACTGTTTCGTTATGTCTTGAAACTGCCGCCTAAAATTCATTGCTGTACTTTTTTCCCCCTAACCGAAAGCAAACACATAGCAGAATCGGAAAAATTAAATTTTTAAAATAAAGAAATTTGATAAATGCAATCATTAATGTTTTATTATTTTTTAAAAATGGCTTTAGGCGACGCTTCGGTTAACTTTCATGCCCATGTTAACCTATGGGGGGAAGTTCTCTGCAAATTACACATTAGCAAATGAATAATTTAAAATTTTGTTTTTTGCACTTGATTGTAGACAGTTTAATGCATTGATCTTGTTCATCTATTTTTTAAATTTTATTTTAAATATATCTTCAAATGGAGTTAATTTGTCAAAATTTCTTAGATAAAACATCACCTTCTCAATTGCTCTATAAAAAATTAACTATCAAACTTTTCAAAATTTGAAAAACAACAATCAGTAGCTTATACTTCTGGCTTCTTTTTAAGATTTTTTTTAGATTTTTGAATTAATTTGGGATTATTATATTTGCATAGTAAATCGTGTTTCAACTGCTGAAACTTCCGATTTTCAACTTTAGCCACACCTCTTATTCTTCCAGGGGAAAAACGGGGGTGAAAATTCTTGGTGTGGAGATTTGAAGGGTGGGTAGATGATTGACTGCTTGCTTCCTGGTATCAGGGAAATGAACAAAGGTGTATATTTGTTGTATTTAGCAGGAGTCTTTTGACTTTGGTTCAGTAAAGAAAAAGAAATCCTTGGTTACGTTACATTTTGTTGTATCAGTACAGATAATTTGGCTCGCCCCGGTTTACTATTTTTCTTCTTGCATATATTTGTTCCATACTTATTTAATGTAAATATTATATTCATTGCGAATACTTTTCAAATTTTCTTTAAATAATTATAATTATTTAATGTATATGTATTTAATTTTACGAAATGAGTAACCGATATAGTCAAATCTATGTGTGCAAATATTTAGTCATCTAGGTCACTTATTGTTTCTGAAGGATCTAGAAAGACAAAAGCATGATGGACATTTATTATATGTCTTTATTTAATAACTATCTCTGTATAAATTCAAACAAAAGAATTTTTCTTGCTTGTAAATAATTTACTATATGTATAGAATATTACAGTATCAGCCTTTTTTTGCGCCATGAAATATCCAGCTGCATTGGGGTCTGTCTCTTAGTCGAATCCCTATGTGTTGTTGTTGAAACCCAGACCGTCCGACCTACCAGAAAGGTGTAAGGTAACGAATCCCTATGTGTGCAAATATATAGTCATCTAGGTCACTATTGTTTCTGAAGGGTCTGGAAAGACAAAAGAATGATGGACAGTTATTTATGTCTTTATTTAATAACTATCTCTGTATAAATTGGAACAAAAGAATTTTTCTTGTTTGTAAATAATTTACTATATGCATAGAATATTGCAGTGTCAACCTTTTTTTTCCGCCATGAAATATCCAGATGCATTAGGGTCTGTCCCTTAGTCGAATCTATATGTGTGCAAATATTTAGTCATCTAGGTCACCTACTGTTTCTGAAGGGTCTGAAAAGATGAAAACACGATGAACAATTTTTAAATAGATTTTTATTGAATTACTTACTAACTCTAGTCTGTAGAAATGAAATAATTTTCCTTTTTTCGCTTACAAATGTATTTTATAGTATTATAATTATACATATAATTATACAGAAACTTTGAACCTTATATATATATATATATATATTTCATGATTATTTTATTAATTTGCACTTAATTGTGTTGGTTCAGAATTTTCTTAATTATCATCATATGTTTTTATGGAAGTACTATCTCTCTATACTTGATATATTTTTTTTTCTTGTTTATAAATAATCTATATAAATAAAATTGAAAATATTGGGAAAAGTCAAAAATTGAATTAAAATTGAAAATACAGCTAAACCGAATTTGATGAAATTTTGTGGGTTGCCTTAAAATAGCCCCACTTGAAATTTAGTCTATGTTTCGAGTTTCTAAGATCAGGGGTTGTCGAGATATTAATGAAATACAAAACTTTTCCCTAGGAGTTCTGCTCTCTTAACTCCCTGGTTCCTTCAAATGAAAAGGTTGAAAATCGTTTGTAAGTGAATTAAAACTTTATCTCTGAGTTTGGTGTGAGATTTTTTGCGCTATTTAGTCTCTTTCTGAAAGCATAAATTTAAATCAAAAATCTATCACCATGGTTTATTTTTCACAAGCTTTTACTCAACAATGAAAAGTATTAAGAAACAAGAAAGATCAAAAGATCAATCATGCATAAAGCGTTGATTATGAAACACTTTCCAACTTCATTGCAATTTTATGTAAACATCTCTAAATTGCGATATATTCCTTGATAATTTTTTTAAAAATAATCACAATACTACATTAATTTATTATGTCTGAAAACTTAAAACTTCATCGAAAAAAAAATGATAGTTTAATATATGTAAAGAATTTTGATGAGTCAGCCACTTTTTCCTTCATCAAATATCCAGTTGTGTTAGGTTCTGTTAAATACTCGAATTTATAAATGTGCAAAGTTTAGTCATCTGGGTCACAATGTTTCTGAATGGAAGACAGAAAATCGCTGGATCATTATTATTTTTCCAATGTATCCTCGAAATAACTGTATGCAACTTTATTTTATTAATTTGTGCTTTATTACGCTGTTTGAGTTTTTCCTTAATTTTTTACATAGGTTGTTTATTGAATTACCATTTCTGCATAAATGAAATCAATTTTTCTTATGACTATGGGATGCTGGTTTTACTCTTTTTCCTGACTTGTAAGGAAAATATGAAGAAAAAGTTTTAGCAAAAATAAATATGTGTATTTGTATTTTGTTGTTCTGTATTTGTTTGTGCTATTGTAATTCACTGCTATCTGTCATGCAGAACATTTTGAAGTGATATAGGTGTAAACAAACAATTATCAACACAAGTAATTTCCATGCAAAGTCTCTAATTCTCGAGTACTTCCGCAAGGCTAACAAATGCGGTATATTGAATATACATGCATCGCATAGTGTTAGTGTTGTCTCATCTATTTCAAACTCATAATGGCATAAAATGCCCTCTAATGTATACTATTTAAAAAATAAAATAATGAAATAATCTAAATGAATATCAAGACTAAGTAAATGTGAATTTCTATAACATCACTCTGGACTGATGGGTATAGAAATATTAATTTTGTTTTGAATTCCAATTTTTAATGCACATAATTTGCTGTTGTACTTGGATTAATCTCCAAAACACACATTGAAATTAAACATTCTTATTTACACTAGCATTATCTCCCTGTATTAGCAAAGGTCTTTGGTTATCTGTCAATAGAATAGATAGTAAAATCTTAGTTGGTGGGGAAAAGCCTCCAGTTATGTTTATTGCTTTCTTTTATTTATCTTGTCCACCAGACTGCTCATCTCAACAGCAGTTGCCCTTTTCATCCCCTCAGACAGGGGAGCAAGTCATAAACTAGGAGTCCAAGCATCACCCCTCGTAGTATCGAGGGTGACGGTCCAAGGGCCATCTGTCACTTTCTCATTGGCCTATAAGATGCCAATCATTTGGAAAAAGGAACTGCCCTTCTCTTGAGCAACAGGTGGGCTGTGTAGTCTGGGCCATCCACAAACTTGAAGGAATATGATATTACTAATTGCTTGTGGAATATGCTTTTTAACATGTAAATATTTTATTTAATAATAATAATTTAATAGTAAATATTTTATTCAATATGTATTATTTAACTAACACAAAAACATTTACTTAGAAACATTTAAAGCTTTCACAATAACAGAGTTTTCATTTTTCACGTTTTCAACTTTTATTATTTATATACTGAAATTAATTATTTATATTCTGAAGCTTTATTATTTATATACTGAAGCTTTTCCTTAACATTCCACGTTTTTCCAAGAGAAAAAAAAATTGAATTTCTTGTAAGTATCTCTCGGGTTGACAATACATGAAGAACAGGAAGTGTAGAAGATGAAAAATAATTATCCATATGCAAGGCTTCTGTGTACCAGGCAACTCCAGGACCGCCACAGTTCAGATTAAACATCAGTTTTTAGAAAAATGGGCAATTGTGTCACCAATTGTGATGAGACTTTTACCTCTTCATCCATGAAAGAGTAGGAAACAAGTTTGCTTTCTAGGTCGGTAGAAAAATTGCCTATAGCCAGTTCATGACATCACAAGATTCCAGTCATGGATCTTTCTGAAGTATCTGTTTGGAATCTCAGAATGTTAGAGACTGACTGATTGCTGTGAAAAGCAAAATATTTACTCAGCATTGCATTTGGCTTTGGAAAATTCACTGTGAGTTCCAATGCAGTTTTAATCAGAGATTTGTATCTAAAATCCCAGTCAGTGACATGTACAATTTCCAGTTAGAAATATATATATGGAATAAATATACTTGTAACCTTATATACATTTTGAATGAGGCTTTAAAGTAGAATTAAAAAGGTACTTATAATTTAGCCTAAAATTTTCAGTTATTAAAAATTCACCAAATCATTAAAATAAGTGTAAAAATTAATCAATATTATTTTACTTTTACAGGGGGCAATCACCAGCAGAAGCTGATCTTAATTTACTAGAAACTGCTAGAAGATGTGAGCTTTATGGAATAAAAATGACTCCTGCAAAAGTAATTTTTTTATTTGTTAATTTTTTTTAACTGAATAAAAATAGACTAATGATACATAAAATATGCTGAAAAACAACTTTATTTCTCTTAAAAATTTCAACCAAACTAATATATTATATTATACATAATAAGATACTGACAAAATAATATATTGGTGACTTTATAACTCAATATACATAGTGAGATTATAACTCAAATAGGTTATTGCACCCTTGATAGATTACTGCATGCCTCCCCCTCATCTGTCTGTTGTGGGCAGGTTACCGTGAACAATAGACATTGCAATTGCTGAAGTCAGACCAGTACATCCAATTGAACTGCCTAGCTACCCTGTAGGGAAGGTGCTATAATTATTATGAAAAATATTGAAATAAAATCAATGGCAAAAGAAAAAAAAGAAGATTGCAAATTTCCTTTTGAAACAGGCAATTTAATTAAAATCTAATTGATAACCACATGATTTTTGACATTTAGTAATATAATACACTTAAATATAGCATTAAAAAAAGATTGTAAGTAAAGAATTCATATAAATTTAGAAGTTTAGATATATTCTGTCAGCCTGAGCTTCAGTTCCTTTTATTTCATGCAGACAGATGAATTTCCTATTTCGTTAGCTGTTCACTTAGAGCAGAGGTCAACAACTTGTTACTTACAAGTACCACAGTGCTCCTGTGAGAGTTAAAATACATATCATTTGTTGTACTAATTCTTTTATTTGATGCTCTTTGGGAAAATATATTATATCCTGGTGCTGGCTGTTATGGTGTTATTACACGAAGCAATTCCTTCCAGCAATTTTTCAGCAACACCATACATTTCAATAGGAAGAAATCTTGCTACCTAATTGCCGCAATTCATTCGTACTCGACAATTAAAATTGCTCAATTTCTGAACAGCAAACCAATCAGAGGATGATAAAATTGGACGTCACTCCTCTCCGCCTTTCCTCTCCTCATTTGCGTTCGCGATGGCAACAGTAATGCAAGCACATTGAAGCAGCTCAAATACATTAGAATCTGGAGGTGGGAAAAATAATAAAACTTCTACCAAAATACAGACACCTGTGGGATATAAAAGATCCAAATTATACAAAAAACACACTAAAGAATGCTTCCTGAAATCAGTGTCATTAGAGAGGAAGGACCTGTTAGAAAGGACGGGCCTAAAGTATCATTGCCGGACGGAATTGCTGAAGTCTGGAGATGGGAAAATAATAATAGAATGTTTACCAAATTACAGACATCTGTGAAATATATAAGATCCAAATAATATGAAAAAAACTCTAAAGAATGCTTCTTGGAATTAAATTGGCGGCATTAGAGGGGAGGGACATGTTAGAAAGGCGGGGGCCTAAAGTATCATTGCCGGGCAGAATTGCTGAAGGCAGATGGAAAAAATAATAGAACTTTTACCAAATTACAAACACATTTGGAATATAAAAGATTCAAATTATATGAAAAACACACTGAAGAATTCTTTCTGGAATGAAATCAGTGTCATTAGGGAGAAGGGGCCTGTTAAAGAGGAGGAGCCTGTTAAAGCGGAGGGGCCTAAAGTATGATTGGCGGGTGGAATTGCCAAAATTTGGCAATAAAAATTACCCTGTGTAATAACACCATAAACTGACTATAGAAAAGTGTCTGGATTGCCCCAGGGCTGTTGAAGTAATCTGTTGATCTTGTTGACCCAGCCTTTATCCGTTGATAAAGCCCTTATCTTTTTGAACCTTCATCCCAGGGCAAGGTACTTTAATGGTGCTATTACATTGAGCAATTCCTTCCAGCAATTTTTCAGCAACACCATACATTTCAATGGGAAGAAATCTTGCCGTGGAATTGCCACAATTCGTTCACACTCGACAATAAAAATTGCTCAATTTTTCTGAGAGGTGAACCAATCAGAGGACGATAAAATTGGATGTCACTTAACTCCGCCTTTCCTCTTCTCATTTGCATTCAAGATGGCAATGGCGAATGTAATGCAAGCACATCGAAGCAGCTCAATTACATTAGAATCTGGATATGGAAAAATAATAGATCTTCTATCAAATTACAGACACCTGTGGGATATAAAAAATCCAAATTATATAAAAAAACACCCTAAAGAATACTTCCTGAAATCAGTGGTATTGGAGAGGAAGGGGAAGGGTCTGTTAGAAAGGAGGGACCTAAATATCATTGCCGGGCGGAATTGCTGAAGTCTGGAGATGTAAAAATAATAATAGAACTTTTATCAAAATTCAGACACTTGTGAGATATAAAAGATCCAAATTATACGAAAAAAACCCACTAAAGAATGCTTCTTAGAATGGAATTGGCGGCATTAGAGAGGAGGGGCATGTTAGAAAAGCAGGGTCTAAAGTATCATTGCCAGGCGGAAGTCTGGAGATGGAAAAATAATAATAGAACTTTTACCAAATTACAGACATCTGTGAAATATAAAAGATCCAAATTATACGAAAAACACACTAAAGAATGCTTTCTGGAATGAAATCAGCAGCATTAGAGAGAAGAGGCCTAAAGTATGATTGACGAGCGGAATTGCCGAAGTTTGGCAATAAAAATTGCCCTGTGTAATAACACCTTTTATAAAAAGTTGTGGGCCCCTATCTTAAAGAATCCCCGATAAGAAACAAATCAAATTACAAAGCAATAATGATATATGTGATGAATAAATCTTGCCATTTAATTGATAGAGAATTTGTGAAGTTTTATAAAAACTTTGAAAGGTTATAAAAATTTTAGACTCTTAAATGTATTTTACAAATAATTAAAAATTGAATTAGTTTTTTTAAATTTTTAAAATGCTATCTGCACATCTTATGATCTGTACCTTCAACTTAAAATAAACTCTTTCTATGCCAAAAATTTTATATGGTCAGACATGTAATAATAGTGAAGGTTTCCAAAAATAATTTTATTGTTCAGTTATAGTAATAATTGGATAAAAGTATTATATCTATTAAAAAGAACTGTAGGTAACATTTTTAGCCATCAGTCTGAATGATAATGGTTAAATCAAGGTATTTTGATGTTTGGCATGTTTGGGGTTATGTTCAGTATTTGTTCAGTCTTATAGTTTGGTTTTCCTGAAAGTGAAAAATGATATCTTTAAATCCATTATTTATTTAAAACAAAATATAAATTAAATTTTACAAGAGTAAAAATTGTGCAAGATTAGTGATTGAGTCTAGGACCTTTGGATTGACTATTTTCCTTCCAACTGAGCATACCTGCATACATTATATCTTGTGCATTTTATGAATCTTTGGTTCTAATTTAAAAGCTGCTACAGATACGTTAATAAAACCATGTAAGAAAATGTAAACATACCGTAAAAAAAATTAAACCATATCAGAAAACAAACATCTGGAAATGCTTATACATTTTGATTTCTTTGAATGGTTCCAGTGTATTCAGATATGAAATTGTGCAAAAGTTTCTAATATATTTTGATAATGACATAAAATTGTTTTTAGAAAATACTATCTTCTTTCAGTCATATGTAGTTTATTATTATTATTTTATTTTAAACTTTGGTTTTATTGCTTTTCTTTCATTGATTTAGGATAGTGAAGGAGTTCCATTAAATCTGGCAGCTGCTCATATGGGTGTCTTGGTCTTCCAAAATTATACAAAAATAAATACATTTTCTTGGGCCAAAATTAGGAAAATAAGTTTTAAAAGAAGAAAGTTTCTTATAAAACTTCATCCTGAAGGATATGTAAGTAAACCTTTGTTATTTCTCATAGGTTTGAATTATTGCTTGACTAATTTTTCAGAGTATATTGATAATTTGCTGCTTAAATAGTAAGTAATCCAAAAATTATCATAAACTAATAAGTTCATACAGTATAACCTCGAAAATACGGACTTATTGGGGCTTTGACGATTCCAGATTATGGAGCTTGGATAAAATTCAAACTTTATTAACTAATACTCTATAAAGCACTATTTTAGTAAAATTAATGACAAAAAGTGCAGTTTACCAAGTAGAAATATTTATCAAATAATAATATTTAAAATATATATATGTAACTGATTGGCAAGCAGTAAAATACATATTTTTCATATATTCAGTGTATGAATCAATTTCCCAATATTTGCTAATGAAATAACTCTACTTTTTTTCTTTTTACTATGATACTCCCTCAGCTCTCCAAATGAAAAAATAAAAAATAAGATCTCAAGAGTTTTATTTATTTTCTAACATCTATACATCATTATATTTAAAAAAGCTGATGCCTTTGAAAAGAAAAAGAACTTTATTAAAAATCTCAAATATGTGAAAAATACCACAGTAGATAAAATAAATAACTTTTCTTATGAAGAAAAAGAACCTCTCCTCTCAATGATTTTTCTAAAATATGATGAGTCATTATTGAGCAGTGGCACCATGAGGGGGTGGGACAGGGAATATGAAGAAAGAAAGGAATGTGCTTGGCTCATAAATGAAGCTGACCCCTTTGAGAGGTCAGTGTGTGAATGACCTTGTTGCTCCTTGCTTTGTAATACGATCTTACATAGTTTCTGTATATACTCACATATAAGTCGACCCCCCTACTTTTTGAGAAAAAAATCGGGAAAAAAAAAGTCTAAAACTCACGTATAAATCGATCTCAAAAAGAGAAAAAAAATGTTTAATAAATTATTCAAAACACTTAAAAATGAAAAAAATTATATATATATATATATATATATATATATATATATATATATAAATTCATAAGAAAAACGTGGATATCGACGAAATGAATGTTTACACAACCCACATTCCATCAAAACTCATATAACCAAGATTACTAAAGATAAAGGCGCATTGCAGCTAAAACATCCTAAGTAGAAATAAAAAAGAATTTTAAACGAAAAGCAAGGGGATGACCAAATGCATTGCATGAAATGGTAGATGGGGGTTGCAATCGAAAAAGAACAAACATGAACGACCAAGTATGAAAAGAAAAACCACAAGGCTGATTTCGACAATGCTTAACTGCACTATATATGTTTCAAACACGCATGCGCTAAGTAATATCAGTTTCGCAGAGGTACCTAAATTTCTGTAAAATCCCTATTATAGGAATTGTCTTCTTCTTTATTATTAAAGATGGAATTATAATATCTTTTCAAGAATTTTAGAGGGTAGTGCTTTTTAATGGCCCCATTCACAATCCTTCTATTACTGGCAATGCAATCGGTTTTGAAGGTATTAATGTTTTGGTTGCATTTGAGGTATCCAATAATTATATTCCTGAAAATATTCTTTGTTAAATTCGAACTCCAGTCTATAATGTGATTGATCTTCATCTTGTAACAATCATGCTTATCATGCAATATTGTATAAATACCAAATTGTCTGTGGTATTTAATCGTGATGTCCAAAAAATTAACAGTGTTGTCTACTGCATTTTTGTTTTCTATTAATTCCAGTTCCTTGGGGTAAAAGGTGAAATCAAACCCCTGTGAATTTTCATACTGCCCCAAAAGAATATTGTCCACATAACGGAAGTAGGGTATTTCATATAACATGTGTGTGCCTTTTTCAACTTTTGACAGATAAATGTCTGCTAGTAGGGAGGAGCATCTTCCCCCCATTGGGATGCCTCTTATCTGTCCCCTATCCCCTTGCTTTTCATTTTAAATTCTTTTTATTTCTACTTAGGATGTTTGAGCTGCAATGCGCCTTTATTTTTAGTAATCTTGCTTATATGAGTTTTAATGGAATGTGGGTTGTGTACACTTTCATTTCGTCGATATCCACGTTTTTCTTATGAATTTATATGGGAAATCTTTGTCCTGCTGCAGTGCGCAGATAACGCTATTCTCCTCCTATTTTACGTATTTTCGATCTGGGTTTCCTCTCGGACCATGCATGAGATGTAGTGGTCTTTCGTGTATTGTATTGGCACTGGCACTTTGAACAAACAGCAGAACTTGTCTTGGTATGTTTATCTTTTATGTAGTTTTTCCAAGTGATATGCCTTTGAGTTGTCTTGTTTAGGGCCTTTACTGTAAGTTTTCTTCGTTATCTCCTTCGTTGATTCCTGTACGATTGTTGGTGTTTAAATGTTTGTATAAGGTATATTTTTATGTATTTTAATGATTTATTTTATCTTGATGACTAAATATTTATAAGCTTTTTAATATTTTTATGTATTTTAATGATTTTATAGATTTTAATGATTTTATCTTGATGACTAAGTATTTATAAGTTTTTTATGAAAACGCTTTTCTTTGAAATCAGTTTTTTAAAAAAAAAAAAAAAAAAGTATATAATTGTTTAAAATCAGTCTTTTGGTTTGACATATGCACTACTTGAACTTATAGTGGACTTATTATTGTAGTATTGATATGCAATTGAAAAGGCTTGAAATTCACTTTTTCACTATAGAACCCCTTGCTTTTTGTTTCAAATTCTTTATATATATATATATATATAGGGTGTCCCAAAAAGATTGAAACACTCTTTAATTCTTTGCCTGTTGGAGATAAGTGGGCAATGTAAATTGCAAAAATGTTGAAAGTAAGGTAGGAAATAAGTCTATGTTAATGAAATAGTCCTCCCATTAATTTTCTAAAAGTTACACTTTTAAATTTTTATACAACCCCCTTAGATTATATCTTTTGTGCAACAAGATCATTAAAAAACCCGTATATCCGTATCTTTAAAATTGAGCGAGTTATATTTAATTGAAAATTGAACATTGTGAATGGGGACCATATATCAAATTAAAAATGTAAATTTGTGACATATCACAGAAAAGATAAAACTGAAACGGACATCACTCCAAAAAGAGTCAAAATGTGTTTAGGAGGATCTAAAATATATATTCGTATCAAAATCTCGAATTCGAAACATTTCATGAAAACTATACTTTCTCTGTACTATATTACATGGTATGAGTAGAGATGTGGGTTTTCTGGAAAAATTTCAAATGAAAAATTTTCCGCAGTGGAAAATTTTGAACTTATTCTTAAATATTACATTTAAGCTATAATAATACATCCAGTGACTTTTAAAAGTATTTGTTCTTACATTAGAGCTACAGTCATATATATATTAAATAAAATGATTAAAAATGGATTTAAATTTAGAAAAATATAAAAATATTCTATGCACAAAAATTTCTAATACATTATATTGAAGTCAACAGCTGCAATTTAATATTTTCATTGAGTACCTGCGCTTTTGAAAAGTTATAAAATAATTACATTTTGTCTATAACAATAGAAAAAAAATTTTGTAATATTTTTGCAATCATAATTTTAAAAGAATGCACAAAATAAATAACTAACTGATAATGATACTAGCGTTTGTGACAAACCTTAAGTCACATGTGCCTCCTGGGTGGTGCTAAATAAGTAACGGCTAATGGCTATGATATCTCCTAAATACATGATTAACAAAAAGTACCCAGAATCCGAGTATATACAAGGTGTCCCAAAAAAATTGAAACACGTTTTAACTTTTTACCTGTTGGAGATAAGTGGGCAATGTAAATTGCAAAAATGTTGAAAGTAAGGTAGGAAATAAGTCTATGTGAATGAAATAGTCCTCCCATTAATTTTCAAAAAGTTACACTTTTAAATTTTTATACAACCCCCTTAGATTATATTTTTAATGCAACAAGATCATTAAAAAACCCCGCATATCTGTATCTTAATTGAGTAAGTTATACTTAATTGAAAATTGAACATTGTTAATAATGACCATATATCAAATTAAAAATGTAAATTTGTGACATATCACAGAAAAGATAAAACTGGATAATAATACATAGGATACCCAACCACATAGTGAGTACCACTGCTTTATATGATCTCTATCTGTGTAATGCTATATTTAGATGCATTTGTGATAAAAATTTTTGACACATATTAGCGTATTTTTGATCTAAACAATTTCCATCGTCAATTTGTTTATGATCCCTATTTTCATTGATGAAACAGCCTTTCACATGGTACGGAAAAGTGGCATAAGTCAGATTTTTTCCTTTATCATAATTTAGTTGATTTTAGAGATACAGATATGCTGGGTTTTTTTAGTGATCTTGTTGCATTAAAAATAAAAAATTTCTGATTAACCAAATTTGTCTAGGGGGGGGTCGTATAAAAGTTTAAGAAGTGTTACTTTTTGAAAATTAATGGAAGGACTATTTCATTAATGTAGTCTTATTTCCTTCCTTACTTTCAACATTTTTGTAATTTACATTGCCCACTTATCTCATGTAATGAATTAAAGCGTGTTTCAATCTTTTTGGGACACCCTGTATATATATATATATATATATATACACACACACATAACAAAAACTTCATTGGTATCCGATTCCAAGCAAGTCTAATACATATAGTCTGTATCAAACTCTCCAAATGGTTTTAAAAACCGTTAGTGCATTGTTTAAATAACGGCAATCCCATCTATGCCCATGTCATAAAAGTCACCACCTCTGCAATACAAAAGGCAGTGAGTGCTCGTACCGTCTTCTGTACCGTATTTCTTGGATCAATCAATCTCACACTGGCTTATTATTTCGATACATTTGGGTTTTTTTTATTTTTTTCATAAGCAATTCGAACGAAAATTTTATATCCAGGAGGGGAGAGGAGCCATGAGAGGAGGGCGCACTGGGATATGTCCTGGAGTCCCGGTGGGCCAGCACGCCCCTGTTTCCACTCATAAAACCTTGCTGATCTTTAGATATAAAATACCTAATTTAACTGTAGATACACCTGTGCAAAACAAATTTAGAAACATTAGCAAATGGCGGAATAATAGAGATGGGTCTGTAATTATCAATTCTATGCTTGTCACACTTTTTAAAAACAGGGACAATACTTTTTCCTCTCATTTGGAAACAAACAACACCTAATGGATAAGTTCAAAATAATAAGTAAGGGATAAACAAGGTAAGTAGAACAAGCTTTAATAATATAGGCATGAACACCATCAAAACCTAAAGAACCAGAACCCTTTAATCTGTTGATTCCATCCAAAATATCTTTCACAGAAATCTGATTTGATTAACCTTAACAGCATCGACAACTACATTCATAGTATGACTAACAGAAGCATCATCAACATCAAGTGGAGTACTGACAATAAAATTTGTACTAAAAAATTATCAAAGGCATTTGCAATAGAGTCATCAGTAGTATACATATTATTATTAAAATACATCATATTGGATGAAATCCTATTTTTCATCCTACTGAAGACCCAGAAACGCTTAGGATCATCTTTCAGAGAAGACTCAGCATATCTAACATAAGAGTTGTAATCACGAATGATGTCAGTCTTAATCATAGCCCTAAGAAAATTATACTGCATACAGTCGTCATAGGTTAAACCATGCTTTTGAAATTTTTTATGAAACTTTTCCTTTTGTCTAACATTTCTAATAGTACAACGACTAAACCAGGGAGGGTAGTTACCTTTTTTAACAGAACACTTAGGAACACAATCAAGAAAATGATTAAAATAAAGATAAAAACAATTAACAGCAGAGTCAACATTATTAAAACAATTTAAAAAATTCCAATCAAACTCACTTAACTTATAATACAGAAGTTCAAAATCAGCTTTTTTAAAATCATAACACACGTGATCCATAAAAGCCCCACACCTAACCCTTGCTCTAGGAACTTAAGTATTGACATGAGTAATTATAATAGAAGGATGATAAGAATCCTTAGGAAGAAGAATATCGTCGATTCCAGCATGTTAAATAGTTATAAAACCATTATTATAGTTAGAGATAACCAAATCCAAAATTCTGTCCCTACAGTTTCCAACTATATTAAATTGATCCAGATCATACATGTTTAAGAAATTAATAAGTAACATCTCAATATTAGTCTAGCAAAAATCATCAGAAACGACTAATGGTCAAACAATACCAGATAAATTGAAATACCCTAAAACAATAACATCATAACTACAAAAATCATAATTTGCATCAAAAAGATTAAAAAATTTCTCATAGATGAAAAAATTTGAGGCAGGTCTAATATAAACAACACAAAGAAATAAATATTTGCTATAAGTAAGATCTATTTTTAACATCAAAGCTTCTCTCTGATTTACACCAAGAGAAAGCTCCTTGAACACAATGCCAGTTTTGAGTGCAATCAATCAATACACCACCACCAAGCAGATCTTGATTGTCCGTATTAGTCCTATCTCTTCTAATACACTGTAACGATCATCAAAAAGTTCAGCACTTCTGATGTTTTCACTAAGCCAAGTCTCTGCTAGACATATTACATCATAATCTTGACCCAGAGTTGATAATAAAAGTTTGTTAGTTTTCGTACGGAAACTTCTGACATTTTGGTAATAAATTTTAATGTCTCATTTAACGATATATCCATCAGCACTTGAACAAACATTGGACTGTCAATCCCCAGCCTTATCATCAGTACTATTATCAATTTCATGGAAAATCTGTTTATCGAGTCTACCAAAGAATTTAGTAATAAAACAACCCTCAGGCCACAAATCATTTTTCAAAAAATTTTCGATATCCTGTTCCAGGACTTCAATATGAAGTGAAGTATACAGATTGAACTTAGGGACAAGCCACCGAAGTATACATATTGAACTTAAGAGACAAGCCACCTACTGGTAAAATTTTCAAATAGACAGTTCTTCAAATGGGTTTCAGTGTCAGAAACTCTCGTATTCCGACTCATTCTCGATAAAAATGTTGTGCCCATTCTGAGGCATTTCTGTACTACCACCAAAGTAGAAACCATGCAGGAACCATTAATAACAGTTTTAGATTTCAAGTTGAAACCCCTTACACCAGTGGTCTCAAACTCAGATCCTTTAGAGGGCCACTTTGTAGATTTCTAGGGTTTTGGAGGGCCAAGAGAATAATTAATGCCTATGATTACGTAATTTTACAAAATACGAAACTACGTACAATTACGAAAAATGGATTGTTTTATATATGATTAATTTTTATGTGATAAAACCATTACAGACATCTTTATGGCTAAGTGCTCGGTGAAATATGGTAGAAAAAAACCGAAGTACACTCAAGTTATTTTAATTTTATGACATACGAATTTTAGTTTTGGTGGTAAAAATATTGACATTTTAAAAGGAATATGTGCCATGTTATTTGATAGGAACATATCCTTTTTTAACAATGACGGCTTCTATTGTGAAGGACTACTTTTTTTGACCAGAAGTTTGGACATGCTTTTGTAATAACAGTTTATCAATGTTCGGGGAAATGTCTTTCGCACATGCTACTTTTAAAATTGAAGACAAATGGGTGTCACTTAATTTATTTCTTTGAAGAGGTTTGACTTGATTCATTCTGGAAAACAATTGTTCACATGAATATGTTGTTCCGAACATGGATAAGACCCGTGCAGCTAGATTGTAAATATTTATATACTTTTCTTTAGAAACAAACTGGTAAAACTCTATAAGGGTGCAGCTGTTGAATTTTTCTTTTAATAAAGAATCACATTGAAAGTCAATTAGTTCCAGTTGAAGTTCTTCAGGGGTGCTATCGATACTGCAGGAAAATGGTGAAACGAATATATTAAAAATGTGTTCCATATCCCTGAAACATTCAAATCTCCTGTTAAAATCCTCTTTTAACATAGCAATTTTTGTAGAAAATGCAGTAAAGTCAATTTCCTCCTCTTCTTAATTATGAATTGAGAAGTTGGGAAATGAACAAGATTTCTCGCTTTAAGATGGCCTTCCCAAAGTTGTAGTTTTCTCACAAATGCTTTCACATTACCAGCAATGTCAGTGACTGGCTTATTTTGGCCTTGTAGTTTGACATTTAACCCTTTCGCGACGGTGGCATTCTGGAACTGCCGCGGCCCAAAGGACGGAGCGCTTCGCTTCCGAACTGTTCCCAAAGGATGGCAAATTTTTTGCGCTAAGCCTAACTCTTGAAAAAAATTCACTAAAAATCACCTATTCAACACAGAAATCTACTTATTTTAGGAATAAAAGAAATATTAATTTTCTATTTGATGTACATTTCTCATACAAATCTGAATATAAAATACTCGTTAGTTGCTCCCATTCTTTTATCCAAAATAAACGAATAATTTCACTGCCTCTAAACCCCCCCCCCCCCCCCCCCAAAAAAAAAAAAAAAAAAAAAAAAAATCTCTCTTATATTCCTATGATTCACCAACGAAATCATTAGGCTGAAATCAAAACGAAAACCGAACTCAATTATAAAATAGCTGATGCTACGAGAAGTACTCTATTTGTTTATATTACAAAACCATGTTTCACCACTCTAAATGGAGAAATGATTAGTTGGATCCTTCCTATGCCAAGGTCAAGTAGCTGCAAAATACATTTGAGTTGTTCGCACGGACATTTAATGCCATCTAGTATAGTAGACAAATGAAAACATTCGATATAAAAATGTGAGTACGTGGCACCCGTGTTTTAGGGTACAGTTTTCTCTGCCACGTATGCGTGGCGGCCGTCCTTGAATGCAAGTTCGCAACCTATGTGCAGGCGTGGCAATTGTCGCGAAAAGGTTAAATCATTTAAACAGCCAGTTATATCTGTGCTGAATGCTAGATCACATAGCAATTTAGTGTCATAGAAGAGTGAGACATCTTGATTTTTACTTTCAAGGAAGATCCTAATTTCATCTCTCAGTTCCCAAAAACGTTTTAATACCCATCCACAGCTAAGCCACCTTATTTGAGAGTAATATAAAATGTCATTATGCTCACAATCTATATCTTTCAGAAAAGCAGTGAACTGTCTGTGATTTAAACTTTTGGAGCGAATATAGTTAATAATTTTTACTACAGGCTTCAAAATGTTTTCAACTTTTAAAACACGACCACACAGTGCACCTTGATGTATAATGCAGTGGAAGTGCGCAAATGGAAGAACAGAGCTTTCATCAATCAACTTTTCTTTTACTTTTCCTACAACACCGTTTTTAGCACTGGCCATTGCAGGTGCACCATCTGTAACCAAGCATCCAAGGTGCACCATCTTCAACCAAGATAAATGTTTCTCCTTAAACATCACTTTAATTTTGTTAAAAATGTCATCGGCTTTCGTAGTATCATGCATCAGTATTAGCTGGAGTAACTCCCCAGGATCCGTAGGATACTAAAAGTTATCCGTTTTTAACATATTAACTCTTTGAAACACGCTTTTTTGCGCACTTAAGTCAGTTTTCAATTTCTTAAGTTGGTCCTCTTGAAATTGCCCGTTCGGCCATCCATAATTGGTTTGAAAATGGCATTTCAAGTTGTACTTCTTTAGGACCTTTAATACCTGTTTACATATGAGGCACAACACACGATTATTACTCTTACAACAAAAATACTGCAACTCCCACTTCTTATTGAAAACCCTGTTTTCATCTCAATTTTTCGTTTTTTTACCGCAACTCGGCATTTTTGTTGGAAACAAACAAATTAATAAACAAAAACACAGTTTTTAAATTCGAATTTTAATACAAACGTTTTAGAGAAGACCTAAAATATTCGGCTCAGACCATCGAAGATTGCAAATAACAAATGGCCTGTTGCCAGAAATTCAACATCAAAATTTTCTCTTTCCACTGGTGTTGCCAGGTTTTTCTCAAAAATTCCGCCCACATTTTGCGTAATGTTGGCTAAAACTACTAAAATTCAGTAATTTACTGAAATTCCGAAATATAATTTACTGGCTTTCTAAAAGTTCGTAAAAACTCTCTCTCTCTAACTCCCTGCTCCCCACCGAAAAGAACAACAACACTGAACTTTTCTGAGAGTAGCCAGACCTTGTGGATTTCCTGACCTAGAGGTGCCATCAAGTGAGTGGTTTGATAATTAAGTTTTTTTTCTTGTAAGTGAATAGCATAAAATGTTATAAATCATTGCAATTACGGAAAAGATGTCGGGGCCGCAAAATATTATGCATTGGGCCGCATGCGGCCCACGAGTTTGAGACCACTGCCTTACACCATCGCCATCAACAGCTTCAAGACCCGATCCAAAAATACCCTTTTTATTTAGGAATTTATCATTTCCATCCTGAATGTTGGCCCTTGCAGGCCTATTTAGCACACCTACGTTCTCATTGTAACCACTTCTATGCAATACTGAGGAAATTGGACTATCACTATGACCATCTTCCAAAACAAACTTCCTCACAACTCTGCCAAACAGACTGTCAATACGATTTCTTTCATGCTGCTCTGGAATATTTCCAATTTCATCATTGAATTTCTGATTTTTTCTGATCTTTGCCTCCAGATCTAAAAATCTTGGCAGATTCATTTTGATATATATCAATTTTAATCTCCTTAGTTCCTTAGAAAGTCAACGACTTGCTCAGATGTGTCATAGCTATGTTCACAAGCACAGCTATGTTCCAATGCAACAATACCTCCACTACGACTCACTTTAATCACAGAGTCTTCAAACATTTTTGACAATTCCTCACGAATTCCATCAAATTCATTTTTTTCCAATAAACTAGTGGATCTTTTCTCGCAAACTGCTTTAAAAATACTATTTAGGTCATCCAATTTCCCAAAGAATTCAGTATATCCCACTGACACACCACTTTTGCTCAGAGATGCCAGACTCCTATCAGAAGCCATAACTCAGCACCAATCAGAGTTAAAAAATTCACACAAGCTTCAAAAGTAGCAGAATAATATCAGCACAGCTATAAAAAAACACTCCAGAAACCAATATAAAAACACCTAAGTCACCAAGCAAACAAATTAAAAGCCAAAAGTTTCGAGAGCCAAAAAAACACACATCCGATAAACCAGCCCTCTAGCTACCCCTCTAGCTAAGTTAGTGCTGTCTACACAGATGTTAGTTTTTATTTTCCTAAAATATCAAATTTCTAGGGTTGTAGCGAAAATCATGCATTGGGTACATCATTTCTTTTCTGTGCTATCCACTGAAAACCTTGTTACCAGTGTTTTAATTAGATAAAATATATTCACTTGAGTATTTTGCATAAACTTTAATTCTAATGTAGTTTGTATAGTATATAGTTACTGTCTATATACACTGGTGTCCAAAATTATCTTTACATGCATAAAATTAAGTGGCACAATCTCTGTGCACTAAGTATGTTTCCCTACAAAATTCTGCAATTTTGGTGTTTATCGACTCAAAACAGTCTTTTATGGCTCCAAAGTATCATTTGGAAAGAATCCTTGAGGTGGTGAGCTATCAGTCAGTTTGAGATTAGGCAGACATGGTTGGAAGTGGCAAGTTGTTCCATAATTAGTTTTATATCATATGCATATATATACGATTTTCCAGTTTGTAGTTATGTGTTATGATGCTATTCAATTACATCGAACAATTTTTGAGAAATCACTGTTTTTGTGCATGTAAAGATAATTTTGGACACTAGTGTATTTCAAGTGGATCCTTGAGTTATTTAAACCTCAGTAATCTCTTCACACTTTTCTAAGATACAATTCACTTTTAAGGTAGGACATTTTCTTAATTAGTCATTGAGTATAAATTTATTAAAGCTGTAAGTAGTTTCATTTTATAAGACGGATTCTTTATTATAGAAAAATTGCATTATTTTTATAACATTTGGTGGCTGGAATATTTTCTCCAGGAGAATTATTATTAATAGATCTAAATATTTGTATATATGTATATGTCCTATATGTCTGATGTGGGTTTCATTACAATCTTACTTTAATAGGGGTATTACAAAGATCCTGCAGAATTTGTGTTTGAAAGTAGAAATGAATGCAAAAACTTTTGGAAGAAATGCATCGAAAACCATGCCTTTTTTCGTTGTTCAGAAGTTAAAAGGTTGCCTCGTCAAAAGACTCGTATATTTAGTAGAGGTTCATCATTTAGGTAAGCTTCCTTTTTTTAAGGTGCATGATATTCTAAAATATTGTACATATATTTCTTTACATATTTTTAATATACTGTATATACTCATAATATTTGTCCAGATATTGTGTAAAAAAACCTGTAAATTCAGGAGGAGTTTTGTACGTATATATGGAGCAATAAAAAAAATATTCAGAAATTGAAAAATTTGGCTGTCTGAAGATCTAGTTAGTCTGAAGATAATTGTGTTGTCTCAAAGCTGAGTACTCAAAGCTTTGTATCCTCCAACAACAAGAAGTTGTAAGACCACTTGAGATGGTTCACTCTGATTTATATGATGTGATTTCACTCTCATGGGACCATGAAAATATATACTTTACTTAATTGATGATTACGCTCATCTTTCTATGATTTTCCAATTGAAAACTGTTGTTATTGTTACATATGACTTTATTGAAAATCAATCCATTACATAACTTGTGTTTTCAGCTTCTCGCACAATTCACATTTTCGGGATTTTCATCTTCTACCGTCAAAATTTTCACAGTTTTTGGAATTTTTGCAAAATATTCTCCTATGCTCCTATTAGATTGATGCTTCTTTGAACTCATAGCTCACAATTGGACCTTTCTAGCTTTTTTTTCTTGCACTGATTTTACTGACAAAGTTTCTCAACATGCAGGCAAAACATACACCATTTGAATTGTTCATGGGACAGTCCACTTATTACCCAAGGGGTCAAAGGTACAGCCATAAAAAAATCATTGTGTGATGGCTCAACACCCATCCCCTACACCTGCTTTCAATTTCCGCTTTCCCGAGAGGATGAATGCATGAATGAATGACATGAAGGTGGGTGGCTCCAAGAGAGCCCAACACATCGACCAGAGGTCTATTGTACTAGCCCCTTAAATAAAAAAGTCTAAGAAAAGAGATCAGTAGCCGAAGCAAAAATCAGCAGACACTTGACAGGAATGTCTTGCAATTCCCAGGGCTCAATCACATGTCGAGCCAAGTGTTCGAACCTATGGGCGGAGAACACCTCACATTCACAGAGTATGTGTGCGGCAGTTTCTTCGCTATAATTGCAGCCTCTACATAGGGAATCCTTAATGACACCCATAATATTTAGGTGTCTTTTAAGGGTGCTGTACCCAGTAAGGAGTCCAACAGCCCTTCTGATGCCAGTTCTACTGAGCTTGAATAATTCCTTTTGATGCATACTAGGGCACTTACAGTTTAGTTCTTTCGCCTGCCTTTGGCCCTTAGTATTACACCAGTTCTCGCACTGAAGATGTCATAGCCAATTCTTCTAGTCAGTTCATTAGGAACATCCAAAGCTGGCTCGGGACCAACAAAAGGTGTGCTTGAACCTTTTCTAGCCAACTCATCAGCCATTTCATTACCTGGTATGCCCAAATGTCCAGGCACCCAGTAAAGTATAACTTGATTGTTGCTAGCAATCTTACAAATTGCAGTATAGCACTCCCAGACAAGGGATGACATCCCTAAAGACTTCCCTAAAGCCATAAGAGCAGCCTGACTATCAGAGCAGATAAAGATTTGGTTGCTCCTGTAATTTCTATCATAGCAAATTCTACAACACATTAGAATAGAGAAGACCTAAGCCTGAAAGACAGTAGTGTAGCTGCCAAGAGGATAAAATAGTTTTGTACCATCATCCGGACAGCATACTCCAGCACCTGTACTAGTGCCTAGCTTAGAGCCATCAGTGTACCATACAATACATTTCTTCTTATTGTAGGTAGGAGTCCTCTTCCAGTTATCCCGTGAAGGGACCTGAATTTCATAAGGCTTGTCAAACGTATATCTGACAAGAATGCCATCAGATATCAAATGGAAATAGGGATGATTTATAACATTACTGTTCAAATTACTCCAAGATAAATGCTTAGAGTAATTTTTCCAGTGTTTCAGATATTTAAGTCTGTTCATGCATATGAGAACCTCAGCTTCAATATTCATGTAGAGTGGGTGCAATCCAAGCAAAAGTTCAAGAATTGCAGTAGGGGTGGTTTTCATGCATCCAGAGATCACAATACACACCATCCTTTGAAGCCTAATTAAATCTAATTTAGTAGTTTCACATCTAATTCTAGACCACCATATAATGGAGCCATAGGTAATGATGGGACAGACTACCATAGAGTAAATCCAATAGATAGCCTTGGGATTCAATCCCCAGGTTTTCCAATAGCATTTCTACATGACCAGAAAATTCTTCTGGCTTTAGTTATGCAGTATTCAAAATGTCTCTTCCAATTGAAACCCATATCAAAGTAAATTCCTAGGAATTTTACCTCCTTGGAGCAAATAAGCTTCTGACCAAAAAGGCAAATGTCTCTAAGATTAAGAATACATTTTCTTGTAAACACAACCATAGACCTGCATTTTTGCACCATGTCTCAACACTCCTAAGAGCAGTAGACATGTCAGAGACAGTATTACCAAACTTGCCTCTAGCAATGATTACAACATCATCAGCATATCTGACACAGGATACACCAGAACTAGTTCTCCAAAAGAGAGTCTATAGCTAAACACCAAAGAATTGGTGAAAGAACACCTCCCTGCAGACAGCCTGCCAAAGCATGCACCGTCATGTTACAGTAACCTCGAAAATCCGGAAGTTTTCCAAATTTTCGGTTATTTTTTTTTTTTTTCTCCCTGACTGACGAAGTCGCAGATTTAAAACAACAGGGTAAGATTATTCATTTTATATGTAAGATTATTTATTTTATCGTATTTTCCGGTCGACTTTCTGAACCCGGAAATGAAACGAAAGTTTAGATGGACGGCCGTAGATCGGTTTGTGGTTGGAGTGTGAATTGCGTTGTTAGCGTTAATCCCTCCTCCCCCTTATTCAAGTCACAACTCCCGATGAATTATTTCGCGTAACATATACATCGTTATGTAAATACGGAATTTTTATTATCAAAATTTCCTTTTCTCATTATTGAAAAAGAAATTTTTCTGAAACAATGTAATTTTTAATATTAAACACTTTAAAACATCATCGTAACATTTTATCACAGATTGTTCAATTAAATCTAAAAATCCCGAGAATTCATATTAACGCTCACGGAAATTTATTTAATTAACTTCGTAGTATGAATTCCATTCTTCAATGTATTCTGTTTTGTCTTCAAAATCTCCTCCTCCTCACGATATCTGACGATTTTTTCGTTCTTGTCGAACGTGTCAGCTTGAAATCGACTGTATATTTAGCCTTTTTTGTTTAGAAAGCCATATTTACATTCTATAAATAGCAAATAAATAATTAAATAATATCGTATCGCACAGAACCGAACAACAAGGTCACACAGACCTCTCAAAGGGGTCGACTACATTTACGATTAGGAACTAAGCAAATTCCTTTCTTCGCTTTCCCTGCGCCACCACGTCCCGGTGCTGCTGCAGCCTAGTAATGACTCATCGTAATTTAGAAAAATCATTGAGAGGAGAGATATTTTTCTTTTTTGGAAAATATATTTATTTTATCTACTGCAATATTTTTTACATATTTGACTATTACTAATAAAGTTTTTACTTTTTTCAGAGTCATCAGCCTTTTTAAACATAACGTTATATAGATGCTAGATAATAAATAAAACTTTTAAGTTTTTATTTTTTGTTTTTCGTTCGTTAATAGCGAAAACGGTTTAAACACATTTACACCTTTAAATATATCGTCAAAAGTGCTAATCCTCGATCTTTATTAAATCTCGGCACTTCATTAAATCTTCTGGCGCTTCATTAAATCTCGACAAAGCCGATATAACAGAAGTTCTGCACTGTGATGATGATGCGCCAATCGTAAATAAATTAAATGATGGCGAAATTCACGATATGATATTAAATAAAAAAGATCGAAGTAGCGACAATAAATGTGGAGAAGAAAAAATACCCATTGATAATCTTATGCAAACAATCGATCATGCAATTGAAGGTCTTGAACAAAGAAGCTTTATAACCGAGTAAAAATAATGTCCATCTACAGTATAAAAAAAACTGCTTTCCCATAAACCTAAATTAATGAAATAACAAATGTTAATTCAAATATTTATACAAAATGATAAAATGGAATTTTATCATTTTGTTTCGTTCACACATTCTAAACTATTAATGTGTATATTTTTTCTTAGAAATTTCTTTTGCCCTATTTTTTAGATTAAATAATATGTTTTAATTGATTAACTTAACTTTTGTCATTATTTTTACTAAAAATAGTGCTTTATAGTGTATTTAGTTAATAATAAATCTGAATTTTATTCAAATTCTATAATCCGGAAAAATCGAAAATCTGGAATCTGCAAAGTCCTGACGAGTCCGGATTTTCGAGGTTGTGCTGTATCACCAAGTAAAGATGTACCTATTAGATAACAAATTCTTGATCCAATAAGAGATTGTCATATCAACACCTTTCCTATTAAGAGCATGTAGAATGGTGTCAATGAGCACTTTATCAAAAGCGCCTTCAATGTCAAGAAAAATAGTTGAGGCAATTTCTTTAGCATTTAAGTTTCTCTCCAGTATAAAGGAGAGACTGTAAAGGGCAGTATCCATAGATTTACCTGGTTGATAGGCATGTTGAGAATTAGACAGCGGCATTGAAGACAGAATCTCTCCCCTAATATACCTGTCAATAAGCTTTTCAATAGTCTTTAGAAGAAAAGATGAAATGCTAATAGGCCTGAAGGACTTGGCCTCATAATAATTGTCTTTGCCAATCTTTGGAATAAAGATTACCTTAGTATGCCTCCAGGCAGACGGCACATGTCCAAAGGCAATACAGGCTTTATAGATTCTACAGAGAATGGGAGCAAGTACCTCAATTCTCTTCTGAAGAAGAATCGGAATGATGCCATCAATTCCCTGGGTTTTATAGGGTTTGAAAGAATTAATTGCCTAATTAACCCTTTCCAGCTTAACCACCCTCCTAGCAAAACTCTAACTTACTATCACAGGTAGGAGTGGAACAAGCAGCAGGAGTAGTGTTATGGTTATTCATCTCTAAAACCGGAAAATGAACCCTAAACAATTCAGCAAGGGTCTCTTCCCCAGTCCCAGAATAACCACCATTTGGCAACCTAATGGTATTTAGGCTACAGCTTCTGTCTTTAGACATTATCTTTACCAGCTTTGCAGTGGCAGAAATGTCCTTAATGCTATCGCAGTAGTTCCTCCAGGAATTCCTGGAGTTTCTTACCACCTTGTTATAGGAAGTGAGGGCAGTTTTATAAGTTTGCCACTCACCATTTTTTTTTACTCTGTTAAAGAGCTTTCTACACTTACTACGTTGGTAGCGAAGTTCTTTTGACCACCAAGGGACCAGCCTTGGGGATTCAACCTTGGTGGTCTTACAATTATTATGATGGGAAAGGATAATTGCTTGTTGCACCTGGTCAACAGCCAAATCCAACTCAGCTGTTGAAAAATACTTACCGGATTGACTTGCAAACCTGGCATGCAGATCTTCTTTGTAGGAAACCTAATTAGTTCTTCTTGGGTTCCTACCATCTGCAATTAGTCTTGAGAGACCTTTAACAGAAAAAGTAATTAAGCAGTGATCAGACAAAGTTATATCATCTGAAACATTCCAATTAATTACATTATCATATGCAATATTATTGCATATGGTGAAGTCAATGACTTCCCTATGGTTTATTGTAACAGAAGTGGGCTTATTGCGCTTGTTAAGAATAAAAAGATTAAAGCTAAGAATGTATTCTAAAAGATCATCACCACGTTGGTTGCAGTCACTGCTGCCCCACACAGTGTGGTGAGCATTAGCATCGCAACCAATGATGAGTCTTTTTCCCACACTACAGTGCTCAATAAGACTAATAGTCACTTTAGTGAGAGTTTCCCTTTCTTCACAAGGAAGATAAGCAGATGCAAAGATAAACTTATCCTTATGTTCATTGGATTTAAAATTCACTCTGACGGCAACATTATCACCGTCCAGGAATTCCACTAAGTGCAGGGTATTGAGCTTGTTGCTAACAGCAACACAGGCTCTAGGTCTGATACAAGATGTATCATAAAAGACATTATAGCCCTTGATCCCTAGACCCAGAATTTTATTATTTTGGATCCAGGGTTCCTGAATTAGAGCAATGTCAATCTTACCATTCGTCATCCTCTTACCAGGAATAGCAGAGGCTGAACGACTATAGTGCAGGTTAATCTGCACAACATTAATACTGTCCATAAGCAAATTACAAAGAGAGGACAGCGGAAACTAGAAAGCAATGATCTTCCCAGTATCATGAAAATGGTCAGTGTCAAGCACATCTTTCTCGAAATCCTGCATACGTCTTTCCAGCTGATCCTCGGATAGTGACAAGATAGAATGCAGTGTACTTTCAGAACTGAAGACAATTTCCAACTCGTCAAGCTTAGGTAAGTCAGTATCAACATTTATGATACTTATCTGAGAGGAGGTTTCCTGATCTTCTGGCTGAACCTCCTTCTCCATCTTCCCTTTGGGCTTTTCATTTGGGTCTTGAAGTATCTTGAAGATTCCTCTGTCCAAACCTGTGTATGCACCAAAATTGCCCTTACGTATAGCTTCAGCAGCCTCTGAATCCACCTCGAAGATCCATCTTACAGAGAGGGGTTCCACAAAATTGTGCAGAACACGCCACTCCTTCGACTTCAACTCTGGGTTGAAACGGTTAAGCTACTTCAGCAAAATGCTTGACTCTTTGGTGTAGACATCCTTCATCTTGAAGGCGACCATGACTGGTTTAGGTAAATCACTGACACTCATGACTTTGAGTGCCTCACTTAAAACCTGTCTGTTATTGTAGAAGGTTTTCTTAACCCATTCCACAGTTGTAGCATCATCGCACTGAAGAACCAAGGCTCCCACATTTAAGCCGGAACCATGAATCTTAAGAAGTTGCTCACCAGTGGGGATCTCATCTATTTTATTGAGAATCACCATCTGGATGAGGTCAACTTCTTCCTTTCTCAGTTTACCAGAAGGGAAGGAATCCTTTGTGACAGCCATCTTAATAACCTGGACTGCATGAGCAAAAGATCCAGATTAGATGTCTGTCCTTGGTCTCTTTTCCATGACCAGGGTCCTTGGAGATGGTGTTGTACAGTTGTACCATCCGACCTAAGTCGTTTGGTACCTCCGACCTTCTCTTTAACAGCTCCAGCTTCCATTAACTGCTGGTCTTGCTGCCTTTGAGTGTGCCTCCTCTTGCACCTCTGTGACTTTGAGAATTATCCCTGCACCCCAACCATGGTTTCAGTGTGTTGCTCACTAAGTCTTGCAACTCCACCTCCTTCCACAGCAATGTTGCTGCTTTCCCCCTTTTTACCATGATCCAACCCCAAGGGGGTTGTTTCAATGGCTGATCGGGTTTCACCCGAAGGTGTACCCAATTCTTTAGAAGAAACATCTCTATGGGAACATGAAGAGCTAGGAAATGGCACATCTGAGCTCTTCGTGTTGTATCCACTAAATAAGAAAAACACAGATTTCTTCCAGTTTGATCGGAGCCCCCGCCAGGCTCCATCTCCCCCATACTTTTCTAACGTAAAAAATGTAACTGCCGGGGTCATTCACAAAGCTAGATGATGTAGAGCAGGCCATAACATGCACCTAGTGTGCAGGGCCCAAGGATCATCGAGGATCCAAGGGGGATTACTCGATATAAAACACTCTCCGCCATCCAACCAATGCAACCGAGGGACTCAACCTCTGGAACCGTTTACTACAAACGTGTCTTAAAAGCAATACTACAGATGCACGCCATTCTGCCCTTTTCGCATCACATCTGCATGAACCCATTCCCTAGCCCAAAACAGTATACCTTACGGCAGAGGCCGAAAGGTGGTACTAGAGTCCATAGAACAGAAGTGATGTTTACTAAGGGTTCGGCATTGATAACACCTGCAGCTGAGAAGAAAAGATAGCACAGGTACCTCGGGATTACAAAACCCGTATCCACTAAAGAAGTGAACCCCTGAGGCTTTTTCAGGGTAAAACAATTTGCCTCGCTCCCAATCCCCAACCTGGAGGACCAGGATGTCTCATTTGGTCTGAAACATCACCTTTGACCTGTCCAGCATGGGAGACCCTACCAGTAGCAAAGCTACTGCCGGCCTTTTTTAGGATCCTTTTCCTCCAACCACTTGTTTCATCTTCCCCATGTTAACCCATGGGAAATAGTCCCTAAAGTTTTAGTTAGTTTACTTTTTGAATTTTTTCCTGATGTTTTTGCAAGACATAGATGCTGAGAATAGGAATGTTTCTGTTTTTTTTTTTTTGTTTTTTTTAAATTCTTAGTGTGTATAACATTTAAAGTAATTAGAAGCATGTATAACAGTTTTGTAAAATGAATGCATTATTTTTCAATACATATTATAAATACGTCTATTTTACATATTTTGTTAAAAATGTGTAAACCTTCCTCTTTCTTTATGATTGGCAAAAATCAGCAGAAAAGCTAGTAGTTAGAGGCTATTTTCTATAGATCAATGTGGAAAAAAGCAGACAAGCAGTTGGAGGAAAAATAATCACCTAATGAATGATTTAGGATTCAATATTCAAATATATATGTATCATAAAAAATAATCAATATAGTTTATATTCACAACAGCCAAATTTCAATTGTTTAATGACAAGAAAACTAGTATTCCTTTAATAGTAACCAACTTATTTGCAATGTACAAATACATTAATTTTCTTTAAATATTGAGATGTTTCCTTGTTATTATACAACTTAAATTCAGGGGATGAGAATATAAGCCAAATAAACTACCAGTGCATTTATCATTTATATTTATTAATACTTTCACTGCCAGCTACAAGAATACTCATAGTTGGCAAACTGAGTTTACTTGCCAACTATGAGTTAACTTTTTATTGATCGCCTTACCTAAATCACCGAGTACAAGTATTGCCGTAGCAAATTTATACAATGTTTAGGTATTTGAATGTAAGTTCAGAAAATAAATGCTTTTTAGAAAAAAATATACTTACTTCGCTTTTATTGCAAAACGGACCTTACTTAAAAAATAACCCTCATATTACATTTTAAAATTATTTTGCAAGGCGTAAAATAGATTATACTTGTCCCCATTTTTCTAAAAGTTACGACGAATAACAGTTAAGCATTTATTTTACATTTAATATAGATAGATAAAGATTCCAATTTTCACCATAGCTTTTGTTATTGGTAATAGATTTGTTCTGACAATATACAGGAATTTTCCCATCACTGCAATCACTTACTGTTAATCCATTTTAATTGCATTCTATGAAATCTAAAAATTTAAGTATGCAGTAAATTGCAGACTAAAATCATAACTCTTCATAGTTCATTTGATAAATTGAGGAAAATAGGATTCAGTCCCAGGAATTAGCAAAGACAGAGTCACTTTTTGTACAATTAACGAAGGGCTGCCTAGCAATAAAGCAGCATATTTAGCATTACTACTACAATGGGATTTCTTTTTATGTTACAATATTCTATGCACATAATTTTATGCTATTATTCAATACCTGCATAAGTGAGACCAACTGTATTACCACCAGAACGTTAATGTTATAAAGCTAAGGTTTCTTAGCTAGACAAAAATTTATATGACATAATATACAAAACTATTAATTTCCTTAATTACACTCATTGATAAACACTTTTACACTGTTCTCAATACATCCTCATAGTCAAATCAGAATGGCCTAAATAGCTGTCAATTAATTCAAAGACTTTTAATAAACTATAAAAAAATTAGGTGATAAGCAATATTATAAGAATGACTTATCTGACTGCGTATTGTAAAAGAAAAAATCAATATAGTATGGTTGACCTACCTCTTTTTAAATCAATTTATTTTTTGATACATCAAACGTATTTTCTGCAGCTGTAGCAATACTGATCTCTTATGATTCCATTTCAACACAATCATCACTTGCAGCATAATCATCAAAAATAAGGCCTGGCAAAACTTCTTTTTCTTGTAACCTATTTTATATTGAAGTATCTTCATAAGCAGAATCAGAAATGGATTGTTGGTTCTCTTTATTCTTTGTTTTCAGATGAGCATCACGTCTGTTATAATTTAAACATCCACAGGCAATCTTTACATGTTTGAGCTTAATATCTCTAGGGATGAATCATTGTCACCAAACCAAACTTATCCAAACTCCTGGGATTTTGCTTTTACTTAAAGAAGTAATGTGAAAAAAAAAAACCACATTCTTTACCTCTCCCAAACTAAAAACTTCATAATATCCAACATATAGGTATTTAATTGTTCGCTATAAGCAATATGTTTGGTTTAACATTATAAAAGTATAGAAGATTCAAGATGACAGAAAAAAAAATTTGCAATAACCAATAGTTTTCTACAACATCTGAGCTAGATATAAGCAAGCTCCACTCAGGGTTGAAATGAGTATTTTGGATCTACAAATTTTATTTGGCAATCAAGATTTTAGACCCAATCATCATTTTCTATGCCTAACTTTTCTGCTTTTTCCGCATGTATAGCACAAGTTCTGACATATTTTCTTTCTAACAACCTAACCAATACACATCATGGATTGCATGTGTCTGCGCAGTAAGTGATGCTAATAAAAGGCAATTTATTTTATTGGTATCATAATACAACAAATAAATAACTTCAAAATTGCATTCAAGTAGAACATTTTGGTAACTGAGTAAAAATGATTAGGTACTATTGGCATCTGGCTAAATTCTAACCCTAGCACCACTATATTACGCTTTCCGGAACTGCTGTGGCCCAAAGGACGGAGCATTTAACTTCCAAACTGTTCCCAAAGAACGGCACATTTTTTGCACTGCGCAAAAAAAAAAAAAAATCACCTGTTTAACACAGCATTCTACTTTTTTCAGGAATAAAGAAAATGCTTATTTTTCATTAGATGTATACGTTACACTCAAATTATCTTTTATTTAAATATTAAAACTTTATATGATTAAAAATGATTAATTAACTTGATTAAAATTGTTACTTGTTAAGCAGGAAAAATATCCAAATGATTGTACTTAATTCTTTATACAGCTAATAGAGATTATGTGCAATTTTTAGGAAGAAAATAGCTTTGTTACTAATTAATACGCCTTTTATGCATAATGTATTTCAAACATGGATTCACACACAGACAAACATTACAAAATTTGCATTCATAAAAACTGTCCATGTGCTCATCAGAAATACCAAATATCCACGAATCTTCACTATCTGCATTACTTTCATAACTATCCTGTTCAATTACCATGCTAATATATTCTTCTATACATAAAAATGTCTTGACATAGCCATTCTCTTATCCGAAATAACCTAATAAATTCACTACCGCACATTCCTCTAAAACCCAAACTTGAAAGAAAATACTCTCTTACATTCCAATAATTCACCAATGCAATCATTAAACTAAAATTGAAATGAGAACACATACTCAATTGCAGCATAGCAAGAGTCTGCCAGAAATGATTTGTTTGTTTATATTACAAAGCCACGTTGTACCGCTCTAGATGAAGTGATGATTCATAGGGACCCCCTATACCAAGGTCAAATATTCGCAAATTATGTTGTAAATGTTGGAATGGACATTTAGCACCATCTAGTATTCAAATAAATTCAAACGAATATGTTCCGTATGAAAACGCACATTGGTGTCAGTCACCCTTTAGGGTAAATTTCTCCTGGACGCCAATGCATGACTGTCGTCCTTGAATGCAGTTTCACAATCGACGTGTGGATGCACCTACCTTTCGCAAAGGGTTAAACAGCTAAATTAAAATTGTTGCTGATGGTTTTTAATTTGTCAGTTTACCAAAATGCCAGTTATATTTTTGTGACTATACGTCTGTTAGTTCAAATAGTTTTCCTTAGACCTATGATGCGATTCCTCTCAAAATCCAATAGTTGTTCCTAGAGCCATAGAGCACGTCTCAATAGCATCTTTGTATACAATTTGCAGTATCAAAACAGGAAATAAAGTTTCAATTGCCCGTGAGTGAGAACACTGGTCATTTAAAATGCTGCACTATAGCCCCGTTCACCTGCACAATTTAAAGCCGGTATCATGGCCGCATTTCGACTGTGTCACCGTTCTCTTGTCCAAGCGGGGAAAATACCCGTTCGAAAGAGGGTTGAAAGGGGGTATGATTTCCTTCCTTCTTATTTGAGGGAACGAAGGGGGTAGATTGGGGATTTTTACCCACAATTCCATGCGCGCAACTGCTATTTCTTGAAAAATATGTCGGATACTGGGATACCTCGTGGACCTTGTTTACAAATTCTATCTGAAGATTGTACAATGATGATGAATTTATAGCTCGTTATATAGATTATTTTGCATTCATTACACGGATTTATTTAAGAATTAAACGGATTGATCCTTATTATACATCAGAATTTAATGAACGGAGAATCCTACTGAAAAAGACTGATGAGGGTATGTACATTTTGTTTATTTGAGCTAACTGTTATCTCATGAATTAGAAATATTTGTTCCTCGATTTCAGGATAATTTTTATAGAAATGTTTGTTTCTTAATTACAAAACATATACAATTAAGTGTTAGTTAAAAGTCGTAAGCCAGCTGATTTTCCTTTGAAGCAGCAACTTTAAAATATAGTGTTCTGTTTCTTGGGCAAATTTTCTGGATTTTTCTAAGTAGTTTGTAACAAATGATAAAAAGATTTTCTTAGTTCTATATAAGGAGAATGTATATTAGATAAATCTATCTTAATACTCATTTATTTTATATTGTTAAAAAGGAGTATAATGTGTTTATATTTAAATGAATATATCTTGTTAATTATTGTAAATAAATTATTTATGCATTATATTTCAAGTTTGATTATTTTAGTTCTGTATTCTAAGCTTTTACATATCAATGCGAAATGTTCCATAACTTGAGATGATGTGATTATGATGTCAATATTATGATTAGTAGAGAATTGCGTTTTATAATTATGTACAGTGACCGCCGGTTATAAGATTCAGTGGTTATAAGAAACAGCCGTTTATAAGACTCAAAACGACAGAAACAAATACAAACTTCGTTTTAACATTAAAATTGTGTCGCTTATAAGAAACACGATTCCGCTTATAAGAAACAGTTTTCTACAGAAAATTTGTTGATTTCCTTGCGACGCTGGTGTAAAAAAAAAAATCGATTTGTTTAAGGTTAACTGAAGGACGAGTTGTTATCTCTTGTCTCTGGGCGTACGGGGAGGGGGTGGGAGTTTGCTATGTAACAAAGGATGACAGAGGATTTCTCCGCAGAAAGACTTGGGGAGTACAACCCCAAACCAGTAAGAAACGAGCTTTAATCTTTTGGCAGTTAAGGAAACGTACTGATAAGGAAAGGCATCTTTGCTTATGCACTCAAATAAGATTCGTACAGCTTTAGTTAGTCATTTTATGTTTTGCTAGTGAAGCATGTCGCAAACCCTTACTTTGCTTGAAAAGCAAAGTTTACTTAAAAAGTATGATTCTCCACCTCCGTGTAGTCAATAAGCAAGAAAACAACCTTGCTTGATGCTATCCATATGATCGCAGGCGCATGGAAAAAAGTTTCTGACATATGCATTTTTAATTGCTTCCGTAAAGCAGGATTTTTGAAAAATAATGTTGCCATACCAGCAGAAGATGAAGAAGAATTTAAAGCACCTTTCGAAGAATGGATTCACATCGACGAAAATTTACAAACATCTGAAGAAAACAATGATGATGACATAGTGCGGAAATTCAGAATGTTTGCAATGAAGAAGAAAATGAAGACGACGTTCCACAAGAAGAAAATTTTCCTACAGCCAAACAGTCGCGAGAAGCCCTAACTATAATTAGAAAAACTCTTGAACACAGAGGGGCATCAGAAAAAGTTTATGGACTGTTTTATGATTTAGAAATGGATGTACGTAAACTAATCACAGACTCGTTAGCACAAACAATACTGGATAAGTTTTTTGCTATTCTTCAGTAATAGATTACGGTATGTATGAAAATGTACTATGCTCTTATACATAAATGAACGACCTATGAGTTTTACTTTTTATTCTTATTTAACTGCATACTATATGCATATAGATAATAATTTAAGTTGTAAGGCTTAATTTGTAAAATGAGAAATATTTTTGAATGCAAAACTTAATTTACAAATGTATTATGTACGTACTAATATTTTACTTATATACATTTATCTTTTAAATTCTGTAAAACTGTGTTCAATAGTTAGTATTTACAATGGAAGAACGATATTTAAAAAATTTCCGGATTTAAGAAACAACTGCTTATAAGAAACAAAACGAGCGAAACGAACATGTTTCTTATAAGCGGCGGTCACTGTATATCAATAACAAAGTAAAATGTTTCAGGCATTCAAAATAACTTTACATACATGCATTTTGCAATAAACTGAACTGTGTAAATTAGCTTACAAAATGCTCTGCCCCCCCCCCCCCCCCCACCTTAAAAAAAAGAAAGAATACTCCATGATTGCTAGTATCAGAAATATAAATTATTTTTATATATTTTAGCTACTAACTACATATAAAGACAATTTTATTTTATTAATATATTAAAAACATTATTTTTAATTGCGGTATTAGTGGTATATGAGATTTTTTGTATCTGGGCCATGCAGTAAGGTCTTATGTGTTTGTAATAAAAAATGAGTTATACCAATTTTGTAATAGTTAAAATGTATTCAGTATAAATATGCATATTTTTTTCTCTATGCCAACTTCTTATATCGATTTGTCTTGAATAAAGTTTCTTAAAATGGTGTTACACTTTTTCCACTCATTCAAGTTTATACGTCATAATTTAGCTTAAAAACGAAGATTAAATGAGAAAAACTTTCTTTTCTGACTTTTAAGAATGAATTCTTTAAACAGTTTCATGGAATAAAACTTTTATATATATTAGAATAAGCATATATTTACAGTTTTAAAAATATATTAAATTTAATTTTGGCATATTATTTTTAATTTGATGTTTAGTTTATAAAGATCCAAGTTTAATTTATATACATTATTTAGATTTAATTTATATATAAGATTATTTTGTTTCTCATTTCCGCACATTTGTTATATTAAATAGATAAAATAATAACATCAGATAATGAATTAAAAATAATACGCTTTTTAAAAAAGCAATTAAACAAAAAAAGAGATATATTGTTTACCAAAAATGAATGTCAAAAGCATTTAAGAAAAGTTGGTCCTAGCCCTTTAAGCGGGAGTAATGGGGGTTGCACATGTGAACGGGTCTAGAATGGAACCCAGAAAATACCCCCTTTTTCACCCCAATGTTTCATGGCCGGAAAATACCCGCTTGCATGTGAACGGGGCTTATGTGTCCTTTTAATGAGGCCTATATCATCATTGGCACTGACAGTTTGATCATTTGCATAACTTATAAAACAACATGCATGCCAAGTTTAAGAGCTGTAGCTGAATTTTTTTGCAACAATGTATTTTCTTAACAGAAAAAAAGCAGTATAGTGGACCTTTTAACAGAAAGGTTCTCTATAGAAAAAGAAAAAAATTGTATACATTAGCTTATCTGTATTTCACTAGAGCTTAGGAATCTAGTAATTGAGGTCAGGATTAGAAGGTGATAGAGTTCCTACCTGTTCAGTTAAGAAATTAGGAAACTATCAATATTTAACATATAATATGCTATAAATAATCCTACCAAACATAAAAAACAGGTTTTTTTTTTTTCTATAAATAAAGTGTTTATAAGCACACGTCCACAAGATTTTCCATCACATATGGAAAGGACATTTCATTCACACATGTTTACAATGTATCAATGCAGCTAGATATGGAACAAAACTCGAAATTAAAAGGGTTCTTCAGGTTTCAGTTTTGTTCCATGTAGAGTGAATTTATACCACCTAAGCTATTTACGTTGTACAAAAAATCTTGCTAGTAAATGAAATGAAATTACAAATAAATGGGAGCTAAAATTTCTGAAACATATTGAAAATGTTGCATTATTATAAGTATGCAGAATAAGTATAAAATGCAATTTTAACTGTACAATTAAATTTTACTTTGTAATAAGAAATAGGTATATACCCGGAGAAACATAAAATACTTATGACTTTCCTGTATAACTGCTACTTGTTTTCAAAAAATTTCATTTTGAAAATAAATGATGAAATTGCGAAACCAAGCACAAAAAATGCAAAGTATAACTTTGAGAATGGAGACATAAGCAAATTATAAATTAGAATAAAAAGCTTTTTATAAAAACTATAACATACAGAGTAATATAAAATATCTAATTGTAAATAAAATAGTATCTGTTTACAGAACCACCCAAACAAAAAGAACCACCAAAACAAAATAAGCATGTGATTATTGCATGTGCAAACTGAAAAGATAATTTTTATTTTGTCTGAAAAGTATCTGCAAAATTAGTTACAATTTTGGAAGCTTTCACATACAGACTATGCATGTACATCTGCGTTTCATACCTCTGACTTATATAACAACATATTAAGATAGACTTAACAATATTAAAACTTGTTATATTGGCATTTCTTACCTCTCCATTCAATATTATAGCAGAAAACTTGAAATATTTGTCATATTTGATGATTACATACAAAAATTCAAATATAACCATTCATTATTTTCTGATGTTCAGCTAGATTTAACTAATAACCAAGTAAATATTAAAATAATATATACCAATATCGCATTTTACTACTCAAGTAAACCTTTTAAAATCTTTAATTACTTTGTAACTAATAAACGAAAAATTAGAAACAAAAGTGCCTGATTGCATTATACAAAACAGATTTATGTTTTTTTATAAAACCAAACAGGAAATATACAGATATGACACTTTTGTGTTTATGTTTATTTACAGTATTATTAAAATATAATCTGATAGATTAAGGTGATATTAAATGTTGAAGTATAGTACGTGTCATCCTAACATGTATCTTTGAGATTAACTTTATATGAAAGAAGTGATTGAGATAACAATGACAGTAAATATATCATATAATATTGTCATAATTTGTGAGTTTATATTCTTAAACTTTAAACATAAACAAAGTTTCATAGATGTACTTTTCCCGTTTGTTTTTTAAACAAACTTTTTTTACAATACAATCAGCATTTTTGCTTCAAATATTTTTTTTATTAGATGAATTAATTAGAGGTTATGAATGGTATGTTTATTAGTACAATGTAGTGGAAAATTTTGAATGCATCTGTGGACGTCGGGCTCAGGATATGACAGTTGTAGGATTTACGGGAGCTTTATTGGCTGTCCACTAGAAGTCTGTGGTTGTGTGGGATAACATTCTCAAAACTATCAAAACGAAATTTATTAGGGACAAACATTTTGTCATCTCATTGTTTTGACCAAAAATTTCTTTTGGGGCATTTTTTTCTCAGGATTTCTTAGATTATGACTGATGGGTTCAGCTTCAAATTTCGGATGAGAAAGGAGGGTTTCAACTTTCAGTTCTTTTTTCATTTAGTTTTGAAAAATGTTCATTTTCCTTGAAACATCTTTCAAGATTGACTACAAATATAACTTAGATCAGAAATCCCCAAACTTTTCTGGATTACCGCCCCCTTTACAAGAAAAAAAAAATTTCAATGCCCCCTCTCCCATAATAGTTAGACCAAATATTAAAATATTGTTGCACATTATCTATCTGTTAAGAATCACAAAGTAGAAATTAAAAAGACCACCAAAAGTAGAAAATTGTTTATTAAAAATTTAAAAATTAACACAAAAATAGTAATAAAAAATTAATGAGATGGTTGAGGCTGGTGGAGTTTTATCAATTTGTTAATGTCTGGTTCTAATTTTGTCAACATCAGTCGCAAATCACCACTCTCAGTGATCTGCAGTCTGTTCCTTTTCTTAGAAAGTAAATTTGCTACTGCACTTAACCCACGCTCAACCAAATATGATGAAGGAAATGCAATTAAAAATTTCTGTACTATTTCCCATATTCCAGGTTAGAGTGCTAGTATTGATTTTTGAAGTCAGAAATCTTGGTGTCCATTTCAGAATTTTACTTTTAGTTCTTCGTTAGTTGTGAGTTCTATGAGTTCCTCTTCTAAATTTGATGAATCTGCTGTATCTGTATTTGCAAAAGGATCTAAAACCCAGCTCGGTGTATCCATGCCTAAATATCCTGGAATCGCTCCTTAAAATCAGCATGAAGAATGACCAAGTGTTGGCAGTAAGTAAATCTTCCTGTTTTGCAGAGACTGCTGATAATGTGGGAAAGTGGCTGTATTCACCTCTACTTAAATTTCGTTTGAACAGAAGAAGTTTCCCCACAAAAGCAGCTGTGACGTTTTTTGTTTTAATTAAATTCAACTCATCACTTTGCAATTGTAAATTTACTTCATTAAATATGTTAAACAGGTCTGTCAAATAAGTGATGTCATTCTTCGATGTAATTGGGTTTGTGTGTAGTTTTTCATCTCTGTTTTCAAGAAAATGTAGTACTGAGTCAAATAGTTGTAAAAATGATTTAGATATATACCTTTTGAGAGCCAACGAACTTCTGTGTGCAGCAGCAAGCGATAATAATCTTCATCATTTTCACTACAAAGTTGGCCAAAGAGTCTGTCACTCAATGAATTGCTTTTAATCTTATTGACTGCTCTAATAACGTAATCAAGCGATGTATACAGGCGTTCATTCAGATTGTTTGCAACAAAATGCTGACAATGAATAACACAGTATACATCGAGTACATTTGGTACTGCTTGTTTCAAATGCTCTATGAAACCCTTATGACGCCCCGTCATTGCTGGAGCACCATCAGTAACAGCTGATAAAATATTATGAAAAGGAATTTCCTTCTCTTGAAAAAACTTGTTCATGGTATTAAATATCGATTCTCCCTTTGTATCGGTTTCCAATTTTTTGCCAAATAATAACTCTTGACAAATTTTTTCTTCTTTTATGAATCGTACGTATGATAAGAGTAGTGCTTCGTTATTTGATAGAGTTGATTCATCCAGTTGAATGGAAAATTTGCAAGTCTTCAAGTAATCGCATAATGATATTTCAATGTCTTTAGCCATTTCATCTATTCTTCTTTGCACTGAATTATTACTCAGAGGTATTTTCCTGATGATATCTGATGGTGTCTTATGATGAAGAACAATTTTTATTACTTCTTTGACTGCCGGCAAGATTAATTCCTCGCCAATTGTGTGTGGTTTTCCCGATTTTGCGATTAACAATGAAATATTATATGAAGCTTGTAGTCCATCATCTTGTTTAGAAGACGACGCAAAAAGGTTGAATATAGTTGGCTGTTTTAAATATTTCTTTTCCAGTCGTTGAAAATAGGATAATTCTTTGTCCTTTTTATCAGCATGCATTTTATTCAAATGCTCTTGTAGCCTAGAAGGCTTCATGGCTTCATTTAAAAAAACTTTTTCGCAAATTAAACACATTGGTAATGATTGGTTCGTAAGAGAGTGCGTAAATCCATATTTCAAATACTCAATACTGTACTGCCGGCATTTCCTCTTAGTAGCTTCAGACATGTCATAAGTAAAAGAACATTTGCCACGGTTATAATTAAAAACTTTTCAACAGTTTTATCGATATAATAAAATGGCTAATGACTTCTATCATATATCACTCCTCACAAATAAGGATTATTTCATGTGAGGTGGTGCAATCTACTATTTTCTATAAAAACTAAAACATCTTATTGGCGAACTATATTCAATAACGTTAATTTCGATCGAACACATTAAAACTTTTTTTATACATATTAAATGTTTAAATGCTTCAAAAAATATGAATTATATCTGCAAATGAGATAAAAATGATCAGAACTGCTTCCATAATAAAATTATTAGCTAAAAGCATAATAAATGTGTTTATTTTTTTGTTAAATTTTATCTCTTATTTTTTTGTCAATAATTTATTTTTAAGCATTGACATTAGTTAAAATAAATTAAAAGTTTTAATTTCAGTTTTAGATTAAATTTCATTTAGTCAATTCATTTAATTTCTGTATTGACTTACTGTTACTTTACTGGGCTAAGATTTTTTTTTTTTTTTCAAGGAGTCAGAGTCTGTTTCGGAAACCCAGAGGTTGGGACAGATTGTTATGAATGCTTTTTACTAACAGTTATACAATATACCATTATAAAAACTAAATTTATGCACAGTTATATGTACATAAAACATATATTATTTCAAGTGAAGTTCATTAGTCTTCATTTGTACCAGGAAATACACTTCTAATGACTAAATTATCCATTTTACATCTAGTCATACAAAGAGCATCAACTGGATTGTTACGAATGCTATTTACTAACAATTATACAATATAAAATTTGAATCTATTCAATAATAATAATTACTTACAGGACAAATTAACGCAAAATACAAGACAACCATCAACAGATCGAGATCCAGATGAAAAAGCATGTAGCATCGTTTCGGATCATGACCAATCAGAATGCGTCTTTGAAAACACATGAATATCTAATGAAATGTCTTGAAATTTTAGGACTCTTTCACTATGGGCAGAAGCTTCTGTTACTTACCAATTTGCAAAGACTTGTCACCAATAATACTAAAACCGAATTAGGTATATGTATACCTAATGCTAATTTAATTTTTTTAATTCTTATTTACGCGATAACAATAAGATGAACATTTTAGAGATAGGTAAAATATTTTTTCATGAAAACAATATTTTACCTATGTCTAAAGTACTTTACCTATGTATAAAGTATCGAAGTATTTTATTCACGGCCTTCCCCCTTGACTGCCTTAACGCCCCCCCCCCCCCCCCCCCATTTGCCTCTGGGTCCGCTACCGCCCCATGGAAGACTCCAGCGCCCACTGGGGAGCGGTACCGCCGCCTTTGGGAACCTCTGGCTTAGATGATAACTGATATGGATTCATCATTAAATTAGGAGAACATAGGATGGTTCACTAAGAATTTATACATCCAGTTCCTCTTCCATTTCCATCTTTAAAATTTCCATTGAAGCATCTATTTCACAGTCATTGACTATAGATAAAGCTTAGGTAATTACTGATGGATTCACCATCCATTTTCACAGAGGTTAGGGGAACTCACTAAGGATTTCTACTTCAAAAATTTACATGTTTCTTGTAACATCTAGTTTTCGGAATCAGCTATAAATAGAACTTAGATAATGACTGATATAGATTCAGTCTCAGATTCCGGAGGGGATAGAGGGATTTATTAATGGTTTCCACATTTAAACTAATTTAAATATTCAGAACTTTTAAGCTAATTAGAATTTAAAAAAAAATTGGACGAGACACATCTTTTTGTGAGCCAAGGGGTGTACAGAATTTTACAAAAACTTTTAACAACTGATTTGGCGAGACTAGGTATTTTTAACAACCAGTTCGGCTAAACTGGCTGAATGACACCACTGCAGCTCCATAATAAATTTACTGTTTACCCATTTTTCTCATCTGAAAATTCGTGTCTTCTCTTGTAAATCTGTTAGTAAGTTAAATTAAACTTTTAAATAAATTTATAATTAGTACTTATTTCAATTTTTTAAATCTAATTCACATGAAATAATTCTGTAAGCAATCTGTCAATTGCTTATCAATATGTAATTATGCTGCCATCTAGTAGCACAGATACAAACTTTTGTTTTATCTTAGAAAGTTTATTTTCTTCAAATATGAGAAATAAGAAATTCTTGCAAATATGAGGGAAAACTCTTAATTTCAACGAAACTATCATTAATGAATTTGCAAAGAAAACTAGAAGATTGGAATTTATGTATAAATTGATCCAACAGTAGTATTTAATGTTTTATAATACATTTTTCCTCTTGTTTTATAACTTATAATTAAATTAAATGTTATACTTGCCTAAAGCAAAATATCACCACATCAGTAGTTGTTGTTGATTGTTGAGACCCAGACCGTCCGACCTACCAGAAAGGTGTAAGGTAACTGTATGGACGGTCGGGAAGTGCCACCCAATTTAGACCGGAACCCAGTGGGGGAGGCATCCACAGGGACCGTACCCTCCTTCCCCTACCACCAACCTCTTGGAAGGACTTACGGACCCTCATGTTTAACGTGATCGTACTCCGCAACCACATCAGTAGTGTAGCATCAGATTTTTGACTAGTGAGGCTGAAAATTTTTCAAAAAATTTGGCATTGCAAGTGGAATTTATATTGAAATTTTCATTTTCATACGTTTTATTTGAATCAGTTTTATTTATTGGTGAATAAAGTAAAATAATTTTACATAAAAATACAAAGAATGGACGAAATGCTTTCTTAGAAATGTTTTCTTATTTCTAAATTCGATGCACTTTTGCAATCATTTTATTAAATAGGAAGTCATGGCTGCCTATAGGTGAGGTAAAGGAGGGGGGGTCACACTCTCCCTTGGGCATTCAATATAATAAAGACTAGCATCAAGCCAGTCGATGTTGTACATTATGTTCTTGAGTTTGCTCCTCACCACCGCGTAAGATAATCAGGTGAACGTACTTCCCGTTGCCGCTATGTTAAAAACTTGTACCCTAAAAATCCCCTCTGGCAGAAATTCCGATCGGGGGCGCTTATCCTTAGGGTCTGGCGATCCAATTCATTTGTATGGGGAGTGTTCTGTTTTTAAGGTCAAAAACAAATTTTCTGTCATAAAAATGGGTAATAAATGTTTTCTACCCAATTGTACCTCTGGTTATGACAGTAACAAAGAGTCTTTATCACTTTTTAAAGCCCCAAATGATGATAAAGCATTGGAAGAATGGCGACGAGCAATTCCTCATTCGGATCGCAAAGTCATGATCGCGTATGTGCAAAACATTTTTTAGAGACTGATGTTATTACTCGTTTTACAGCTACTTTGGATGAGAGAATAATTAATGATATACCAAGGCGACTTAAACTCACAAAAAATGCTATCCCAAGAATTTTTCTTAACACCCCGGCTTATCTCTCTAATACAAAACAACTAAGAAATGACCTATGTCATGGAAAACTTGTGAAAAAAAGACATCAGTGACTGAAACCAATATTGAAAATAAAGAAAATGTGGAAGAAATGCAAATTTCTGTCCCAGCTGAAGCATGGAATTCACATTTACATATTTAAAAGACAATTTAAAAATCATTCATATTGCCTTCTAAATCACTTGAATGATACATATGTTTGTTTTTGTGACATAATTGTTTGATCTTTCGCAAGCGTCCACATAGAGAGAAGTGTAACTTCTGACAGCATGTTAAACTGGAAAGTTTCTGTAAACAATTATCTTGTTCCTGGAATTCATTTTAGCGGACAAGAAAAAATAAATTATCTTGCAGATCTAATAAACCTTTTGCAAGTTGTTAACAATATAAAGCTATGCAATGGTGCAATGAAAAGTAATTGTAATATGTATACTGACACTGGTTATGTAGATATAATTGGAATTTGGAGACATAATCAGTGCCATCAAATAACAGATAATTCTTTCAGATGCACAATGTGTCGCATACTACACAGAAATATTTTACTTCAGTGTGCAAATAAAAAGAATTCTTGTCCCAAAAGAATTGGGATGGATGCAAGTAATGTGAAAATAGAAAAGCCACAAGTTGCAAAAAAGAAGGCAATGAGAATGCTTAAATTGAGTAAACTTAAAGAAAATTCATTGAAAAATGAACTGAAATTGTTACAAAATAAATCTCAAAATACTGAATCTTCAGTAGCACAATTTGACATTGAAAAGTTACCTGATGCACAAAAAATTTTGATTTCAGAATGTATATCCATTGGCCGAAAATCATCAAAATTTTCACACCGATATACAAGTGAATGGCTTTTAATTTGCCTTTTGCTGTATATCAAAAGTACAACCACATATAAATTTCTAACAGAAAACAAAATATTGCCTCTGCCATGCATTTCAACAGTATGGAGGTATTTGAGCTGTATGAAAGCTACTTGTGGTTTTGATATTCCATTTTTTAGATTACTAAAACAGAAACTAGGGGGAAAAGATGTCAAACAACGACATGGAATATTAATGTTTGATGAAGTTCATCTACGAAGAAGCCTGAACATAAATTCAAAAAATATGACATATTGTGGAAACGTAGATTTTGGCAGCAGTGCTAATGTAATCTGTAATGAATTAGCTGACCAATGTTTGGCTTTTATGTTCCAACCTTTTGCCGATACATGGACTTGGCCTATTGCAGATTTTGCTTCAAAAGGAGCAACAAAATCAATCATATTAACAAAATTAATTATTGAGGCAATTTTTTTATTAAAAGATGCTGGAGCTGTAGTTGATGCAATAGTTTGTGATGGTGCATCAACTAATCGAGGTATGTGGAATTATTTTGGAATTTCGGGTAAAATAGATGAAGCTAAATCATCATTTGTATGTCCTATAGATGAAAATCGAGAAATTGCTTATATAATAAGCTTATATTAGCTTATATATTAGAAATCGCTTATATAATAAAAATCAACTGAACATTTGTGGCAAAACAATAAAATAGTCATATTATCATGCCTTGTATGATGAAGATATAAAATTGCTGGAACACTTAAGAGTTTTCCCTAAAATTACTACTACCCATATACATCCATCGAATACTGAGGAAATGAAGGTGAAATTAGCTACACAGATTTTTAGCAATTCAGTGGCTGATAGATTACGCTTCTACAGTGGCAAAGGGAATTATTCCTTTTCAGAAGTTGAATCCACCATTGATTTTACTACTAGCATGAATAAAATGTTTGATGCATTAAATCGCCAGTATCCAATTGAAGGCATACGTATTGGAAGTTATGATTTAGTAGTTTTAGAGGACAGTTTAAATTTACTAGATGCATGGGAATGTGAAATTGGGAATAAAAATAATTTTTTAAGTTTAAACACTGCTGAAGGTCTGTGTATAACACTGATGTCGTCAATTAAACTCAGTGCATATCCTTTACACTCATGCAACTATCAGTATGTACTTACTGCAAAATTTAATCAAGATGCTATTGAGCGCTTTTTTGGTATAATCAGACAAGCTGGAGGACAAAATGAACACCCATCAGTCCCAATATTTTTGCAACTATATTGTATGTTTTCGGTATACAGCATTATTCGACCCCCCTAAATATGGTAACTGCAAAATAGTGGAACAATCAAAATCTGTTATTTCACTGCAGGATTTTAAAAACATATTCAAGGAAAACTGTGATCAGGATAAAACTGATCATTTATTTTATTTAAAAAGACGTCTAGATAGTCTCATTTGAAGATTCTTGGGAGTGTGATGATGTTATTGAGCAAGATTACAACTTGTCTGAAGTACGAAATTGTGTTGTTTATTATGTAGTAGGATTTCTTTCCAGAAAAATTTCAAAATATTCAGATTGTTCAGTTTACACCAAAGCTTTGACAAATCCACATATCACAAAGTGTTACTCCGTATTCTAAACTGACACAAATTAAAAGTAGAGGAAAATTAATACATCCTTATTTAACTTTATTCAGTATTTTATCTATAGCAGAAGACTGTTTTTCAACAAATGCAGAAAATCTGAATGTTTATTTTGAAACACTTGATCATGTTTTCCATGTATAATACATAAGGAAGAAATATTGGCAAAGATATTACATTATTACATATTATTAAGAATGAGGCAATATTGTAAACAAAAAAAACTTTTCTTGTGGAAGAGAAACCAAGAGCAAAAGAAAATTATCAAAATTGTGTTAAATCACCATAAATTGTTTTAATGCTAATGACATATGTTTTGCATTTTCTGGCTATTTATCTTCACAGTATTTTTAATGCTGTCAGATGCCATAGATCTTAATGCCATTTATCACTGTAAAAGTCTTTTAATATATTCATGAAAAGCTTGTGTATACTTGTGATCATTCACATAAAATAGCGTCAAAAGTTTGCCAAATATTTTCAAATCAGCAAGTTCCAGCATATGTTTATTTTGCTCAAATTTAAAGAAGTTTTTATAAGCATTCCTAGAAATTTCTGATAATAGTGTTGGAATCGAATTATATAATTTGAAGTTTGATAAAACTTCATGATGCATAAAACATACTTTTTTCACAGTACTTAAAATTTTTTTAATGAAGAATTTTTTAAATGTGTAAGACCCCTGTTCTCATTGTGCTTAATTATTTAAATTAATTCTGACTACCTACATAAATTCAAAATAAAAAATTGAATTCCAAGTTTTCTATTTGCACATATTAAGAATCCTTTAACTCGAATCATTCACGAATTATTCCATTGCATGTTTTGAGTTGAGAGTTGCCCACTTCAAGTTTTAAAATCTCTTTGCTGCATGTTGTATTTGGAATTTATAATACTAAAATAGTTATTCTTTTAACAATTTTTCTATTAAATTTTATCTTATTGTCACCTGTTTTATAATATTTTATATCAATGTCAGCTTGGCTCTTTGTCACAGCAACAATATGGCAAAGCATCCGTTTATGTATTTGGGAGTTCTTGAAAGAATAAATCTGATTTCCCTTTAAAAATCACATTACACGAGAATCTGTTAAACAAAAGCGATTGATAATTTTTAGCAGATTTTTAGTATATAGTAGTTAAGATATTTTTAAGCTTTGAACATATATAGTATTTGTAAATAATTAATATATTTAAGGACATTGCTGACTACAATGATATTCAACTGAGCTTATATTCCAGATATATATCTCGTCAATTTTCAGTGCACTCTTTTGAATTGTTTTATTTCGTTAGTTCCAGCTGTTTATATTTACAAAACTGATATATATTTTTCTGTTACTTGCTATTATATTCCAATGCATTTCTTAATACATAGGCACCCGTAAAACTTTTTCCAGGGAGGGAGCAAACTCAAGCACATGATGTACAACCAGAGTTGGGCAAAATACATTGAAAATGTATTTTCAAAGTATTGAAAATATATTTTCCATACAAAATACATATGTTTTAGGACTTAAAATGCAAAATACTTTTCAAATTTAAAAAATTCCAAATACAAAATACACTTTAAATTAAACATTGCTGTGAATTGAACTGGATTGAATTTTCACTGCAAATCAACATCTGTCTATACATTTTATTGAAAGTAAATAATTTTATTGAAAATATAGTGCCAAATGGCCTTTGACTTTAGTTTCCCTTCAATGCAGATGCTCAGGATCCGACAGACTTATCCATGATGCTCAGGATCCGACAGACTTATCCATGATGCTCAGGATTTCACATCCATGTATTTGATTTATATAAGAAATTTAGTTTAACAACCTTAGAAAGCACATATAAAGCATTTATTTTACCTGTTATTACTCAGGGCTCAAAATTAACGGTGGTCTGTTGGTCCGAGACCACAAAAACACCCAACAGACCAACAGAATATAAATGATATTGGTCCATCAGACTAGTAACCTTTTATTCTCATTTCCCTCTCGTAAATTAAATTTTCCCCTTTTCCTCTCAGCACTTATGTAAAGAAAGACGATATTCAACCATCTGGGGAAAGTAAACAATACTGCTTTTGTGTTTGTAATTTTGTCGCCCCCTTTCTTCCCTCCCTCCCACTCCCGCCCACAAGACATCTGCCTATTCTGACTCCCTACGGACTCCTGCTGCGAAAACGGGGAGGGGGAACTGGAATGTATCTTTCCTGGACATTGCTTCTTCCCCTTCCTTCCCCCATTGCTTTCTTTCTCCCATATTTTGAGGTTGCTACGCATTTAGAATATTTGTCTTCATCTAGTTTTATTTATCATCTCTATTTGGCAACAAAACAGAAGAAATGGAACAACACCCGTGCTTTATAGGGTGTATAGACAAACATGATCTCACAACACCTAACCGTTAACCGTAAAAAGGCAAATTCAGCGTGGTGAGCAGTCCTGAATGTTAAAACTTTATTTTTTGTCTTTGGTTTTAAGAATTCACAGAAATTGCTTTGAAAAAAAGTTTGTTTCATCTTATCGCAATTTGTTTTAGTGATTTAAAATGTGGCGTTATGGCATCGGTAGCGAACCACCAATGAAAAAGAAAAAGAATTCAAATAACTGCAGCAAGGAGACTGACAAAAAATATAACAAAGAGCAGAGAATAAGAAAATTTCAGGCACAGTGGCTGAGGCATTTGAATTTCAGGCACAGTGGCTTGGCATTTGAATTTCCCTTGGTTGAAATATGATACTGAAAAAAATGAAATGTTCTGCAAACTTTGTAGAAACCCAAAATATGCTGATAAAGAATCAGCATTTTTTAAAGGAAGTGCTAATTTTAAGCTAGATTCTATAAAAGCCCATGCTTCCAGCACTCAGCATGGTCAAATTTTAGACATGTTAGAAAGAGCCAAAGAAGTCCCAGGCACATCTCAAGCTAGCAGAGCCTTGCTGTCTTTGCAACGGTGCCAGAAAGACAGACTTATATACCTTTTTTGCACAGCTCATGCCTTAGCAAAACATTCACGCCCATTCACTGATTTTGTGTGGTAGTGCAAATTAGATGTCATGAAAAATCTTAATATTGGAGAAACCTATCAAAGTGATAAAGCCTGCAAAGAATTTGTCAAGTATATATCTAAGGCTTGTTTTTAACAGCCTTTCCAGTGATATTCAGCAAGTGAAATGTTTCTCTTTAATATGTGATGAGTCTACCGACAGTGCTGTAATAGAACAATTAATAATGTATCTAGTATTCTGTAAGAAGGGAAAATGTACACAAAATTTCTAGATATAATTTCTCTTCAGAAAGCCGATGCTGAATCAATTTTTTTGGCATTGTGAAATGCATGGTCAGGTGTACTTCAGGCTACAGAAAAGCCATTTGAAAAGTTTTTGTGCTATGTTGCGGATAGTGCCAGAACAATGCAAGGGTGTAAATCTGGAGTGAGAAAGAGAATCTCAGATGAACAACCTGCTGTAATTGGACTTCACTGCATGGCTCATAGGTGCTGGCATTTAAAAACACACTGAAAAGGTTTAAAGCTTATTATGACGTAGGAAACTGTCTTTTTAAGGTGTATAAATTTTATCATAACAGCCCTTTGAACATGGCAGAATTGAAGGAAGCTTGTGTATCACTGGAAATTAAACAGTTAGTTCCCACCAGAGTTGGTGGAACATGTTGGCTGCCCCATCTAAATATAGCGCTGAAGAATTTTTGGAAGATATATCATGCCTTAAAACTACAGTTGGAAAATTGCTCTTTGATATCAAAAACTGATTCAGCTGCTGTGTCCCTTGGTCTTCTTAAATCTTTGACTATGCCTTCACTGATTTATGCTGCATTAGAATTGAGTGAAGTAGTGTGCTGCTTGCAAAAAGTGTCACTAACATTACAAGATCGTAACACAACATTATTTCATGTGTATCCATGTGTGGAAGTTGTTACCGATTCCTTAAAAAATCTTATCGAAAACACTGAAAAAATAAAAAATAAGATGGATAAGTTTGATTTCACTGTCGAAAAAAGGAAGAGAAATGAGCACATCACTGAAAGAAATTTTCAACAGTTCATTGAAAATACTATTCTGCAACTGAAAGAACAATTTACTGATTTGAATGAAAGTTTACTTTGTGTTAGCAGATTCCTTTTATTAGGTGAATGGCCATTAAAACCATGTCCAGAGAATTTTGGAGAGCGAGAATTCAGTGCTATCTTAGAGAATTATGAAAGTACTCTAAAGAAATTTGACATCCAAACCTCTGAAGTTGGAACTGGAGTGGAAAACTTTAAAGAAAACGCTATACTTACATAATGAAGAACCAAATACTTTAACATGGAAAGATATTAATGCTCAGCGTCATCTTGGACATTCAAATATCTTGGCAGTAATAGTTGTATTACTCACCATACCAAGTACATCACCAGAGTGTCGAAAGCCAAGACCTTCCGGCTCATCCTAGGACAAAGAGCAGCAATGTGGGCGACCGGCATCATCAGAGTGTGAAAGATGTTTTCGAAATATGAAAGAGATCAAAACCGACTAGCATAGCTCTTTGTGTACAGACTCTTTAATGACTTAATGGGAGTATATTTAGATACGCCAGACATTGAACATTTCGATCCGATACCAGCAGTTTCATTGTGGCTGGAAAGTGGACAAAGAAACAGAAAAGTTGTCTGTGTTGTCTGTCACAGAATAGTATTTCATTATGTAGTTGTTCGGCAGTGTACATTTCACTTCACTTTATATGGTTTATTCCACAACAATTAAATTACATTTTATGTAAAGCTTCATTTATATTTTTAATTGAACTAGATATGGTATTTATGAATTTATTGAAGTCCCGTGTACGGACCAGAAACAAAGGTTGTGGACCACTGAAGTCATAAAGTCACTGGTCCAAGGACCAGTGACTTCATTTTTCTAATTTCTATCCCTGTTACTTATTGTTGTGAAATTTTAGTAACTGCCCTGAAGAGCTTGGTCGAGAAATTGGCGCTATTACAGAATCAGGCCCTCGGGCTGATTGTTGAGGTGGTAAAAACAACTCCCATCGACTCAATGCTACTCTTGACAAATAATAGACCCATTCGGACGATTATTGAGGAGAAGGCTGTTTTGTTATATGAAAAGCTAATAAGAATTGAAGTGCCCTTTTGGGACTGTTATGAAAATAGGCAAAGGCGCCTGAAGACACAAAGCGGTTTTCTGCAGAAGGTTTTAGAGTTAAGAGCAGATCTGGAACTTGATGCGGGTATTGTTCAGGGATTTTTGAAACCCCCGTAATCCCTTGAATCACGTTGAGAAAATTACTAATCTGAATCTTGTCCAGCCTATCCTTAAGAGTCAGTTCCCTCATGAGAGCTTAAAGATTTTAGCCCTTGAGACCATCTATACTGTCTATCCCGAACCTGAATAGTTACATGTTTATACCGATGGCTCTTTGACTGAATGCTCACCAAATGTTGGAGCAGGAATATACTTTTCCATTTTCTCTTTTTATATTTCTGTAGGAAAACAGAAAACCGCCTTTGACAGAGAGGTTATGGCTATCTGTGTGGCAGTAAGGCAACTTGTTGTCCCCATACGACTTAACAACAAGGTAGTCTTACTTTCAGATTCTAAAGCCGTATTTCAGGCTATCGGGTCAAATGGAGTACCTACCTCTAGGGATATCCTAGAATGTCAAATCCTCCGAGATTGAGGGCAAAGGGAAGGCACATCGTTATCCAGTGGATCCCTGGACACTGTGACATTTCGGTAATAAACAGGCAGATATGCTGGCTAAGAGGGGCACACGGATAGTCCAACAGCCAACCACAAACTACTCATTTCATTCTATAAAACTTTATATCAGAAATCACATGAGACTTAAATGGAATACGGAACTCACTTCTTGTATTTCCTCAAGGAGTTGGAGGAACATTTTAGACCAAAAAATTTCGGTTAAGCCTCGTGAAAGGGCAGTCGCAGAATTCAGGCTTGCAGTTGGCCACGACTGTCTGGCGAGTCATCTACACCACATTGGCATTTATGACAGCCCAAATTGCCCACTCTGTGGAAAGGATGAAGTTATGGACAGGTACCATATCAAGGGATGCTCGGCTTTGCATGGTGACTCCGAGGTGAGAAGATATTGGAGTGCTAGAGACCTGCTGATGAGACATTGACTTTTGATTTTGTGTTCCTTGTTGTAAGACGTTTGTCATTTTCTCTTGCCATTGAAAATAAAAAAAAAAGTCTAAGTGGCATTGAGTTAATTTTTTGCAATTTATGTTATTGAAAGGAAGTTTTTTTAATGTATTTCCATTCTTTAGAATAGTTACTTAGAATGAAATGAGGTAAATTGTCACCATTAAACTCTATAATAATAAGTTCCCTGGACGCTGTTTTAACACTAGTTTTTAACACTTTACAACATTGTTGCAAGTGTTTATGACTTTGTTCATTCTGTCCGTCCATTCGCACTATAACTGCCGTAAAAATAACTTTATCAAAATGAAATTTTAATATGTTGTTCAGACGGTCTGTGGGACCTATGGCAATATAAATGAATAATATCACCCAATTAGTTTTGGATTGAACCCGAGTTGAAGAAATGAAATACATTGTACCCTAAGGGACCTAATTTTTCAAACATTTTTTAAGTGGAGTTAAAATTCACAAATTGCTTCAAAAATTTTTAAAAATATTCAAATTATCCCATAAAAAATATAAAAAAAATTTCAGCAATAAATATTTCAAATAATAATTACACCCATATCATATGGAAAGAGCACGTGACCCACTTCAAAATAAAATATGCATTCATCTTGTGTCAAAATCGTGAGTTTTAAAGTTCTTTTTAATTTATATTTAGTGTTATACCTGTCCTAAAACTGCTTTATTTTTACTTAATTTCTGTGCATCTATATTCTGAAATAACACAATTATAATACTGTCAAACTCGCTTATAGCGAGCATGAAGGGGCCCGATATGTTTGCTCGTTAAAACCGATTTCCAAACAAAAGACAAAAGTGCTTGCCGTTTATTTTTCATTTGGTACAGAAAAAAAGTACCTTGTTAATTTACTGTGGGTAGTTTCATTGCCTATTTTGTTGGTTATATTTCGTCATATAAGGCTCATGACACGAAAAACATCATCACTTGTATCTCGCATTTCAAAAAAACTTTGTAGTTTTTCTACACATTCCAAAGCTAATGAACATGTGGGTGGCAGTTCTGCTTGAAATTCCTCATCCCCGTCACAATTATCACCCACTTCATTATTTTGAGCATCTACTTGTGTTTGTACTATTTCAGCAACAATATCTTCTGGAGTTGGTATGTCAGAAGTCATTATATCATCATCGACACATAAGTAATTTTCAAACTCAGAATTACTCATTTCCAAATTTACTGTCACTTTAAATGAGTCCTCTGTTGATGAGTCTTCTGAATTTCTTTAATGCAAAGTTATTTAGCTCTGGAGTTTGCAATATAGCTGATATGAATGAAATATTCATTGATTTTCCATAGAGACGCAAACGATTTTATAACAGACTTTTTCGATGAAATAATTTCAATGCATACAGTTAAAATACTTTTACCTACATAGTTTTATGTTTTAAGTAAAATAAATTATTGCAGTATTGTGATGAATGAAAGGAATGGAAAAAAGTGTATGAATGAAATATTTACTGCTTTTTCATAGAGAGCCAGGCGATTTATATTTCAATGATGTCATTTGAATAAAGTTCATTTTTTTTTATGAAGTTTTAAGTTTTCAAATATCGTAAATTATTGTAGTACTGGGATAATTTAAAAAATATTACCACTGAATGTATCGCATTTTAGAGATGTTTAAATAAAATTGCATTGCAGTTGGAAAGTGTTTCTACAATGCTTTATGCATGATTGATCTTTCTTGTTTAATTATAATTTTAAAATTAAATTTTAACTGCGTTTGAGGGGAAAGGGGTGGGAGTCCAATGTCATAGTTATATTTTTGCTCTATTTCAAGAAATGTCAATATTTTTTCATTTTCGTTTGAGAGCAAAGTAAAACAATCATAATCAAATGTGCAATTAGGCAGCACGAAATATTTTTTATCCATTTTTATGAAAGAAAAATAGCTTTTTCACTTATAAACACAACATTTTCTATACAAATAAATTAGATCTCCAAACCTCAATGTTTAACGACATCTGTTGTGGTGTGATTCTAAAGTGTAAGATTGCGGCAATGAGAAGTGTGATCACCTGATTATCTTAATTGTGTGTTTTCATTTCTTTTGTCTATATAAAATTATACAAGGAACCTTTTTCATAAAAAATATTTTATTATACATTTTAGTAAGCAGTTTTTTTTTCTATTTATACCAAGACACAGATGTCATGATAAAATTAATTTATTCGTGGTTCTAAGCCTTATAATAACACTTTCTGACAATACTATACTATATATTGTAGGCAGAGTAAAAACTGATCTGTAAAATGTCTGCAAAATTTATCAGTGAAAAAATAACGAAATGTTATTTTCACTCTATACCACTTTTCCCAGGGATAAGTCAGTTTTATTTTATTTGAAAAGTCAATTAAAAAATCATCCCTTAGAGCTTGTGTTTCGCATTCATATTGCCTACTGTCACCGACAATTTTAACTGGTCCTCTTCATTTTGTGTTTCTAATTTTATCTGTATATAACAAGTTTAATTTGTATAATTTTGTTGTTTATAAATAGCATTGTTAAAATGCTATTCCTTAATTGTATACTTGGATTTGTAAATTTGATGTTAATAAAGCTTTTATTATGAAAATAGCATATTTTTTGTTTGTTTTTATTTACTTGCTTAGAAATAAACTTATACATGATGAATGTGTATTATGCTTAGTGATTATACACTTGATTATACACTATGTGATTATACACTTGACAAATTTTTGTAAAATGCTATTGATAGGAAAGATTCCCTTAATCATTTCACAGATTTGCTTTATTTTAAATATATTATTAGTTAAACTAGAGATATAAAATATTAAATATGTCTTCTGGAATCATTTTTCAAAGCAATTGGAGTCTACATTTTTACTTTCCTTATATACATATAATGTATATAAGGAAAGTATTGTGACGGGGTCAAAAATTCGAGTTTGAGTTTTCGACAGGAGAGCACGTTTCAAGCATCCCTGAACATGAATCAGACATTTTTTAGATGATGTATATGTCAGTGGAGACGATAACAAATGAACGAATGGACCGATTCGAACAAAATTTGGTACAAAAATTACAATCCATGAATACTGGAAGCCTATTGTTTTTATACGCAATCGAATGTTCAGAACCCCCTAAATTTTCGAGTGAAATTTAGAAAAAAACATCAAAAAATTAAAACCTGTAATAAAGTTACGCAAATAGTCATTTCTTATGTAATTTTTTATTAGAAAATGATTAAAACAAATTTCAGAACGTTAGCATAAACCGTTCTCGAGATATTGTACATTTTTCAAAAAAAAAATATGTTGCGCGAAGTATAAGTTAATTGAGTATTTTGAAATAGTTTTACATGTTGTCAGTGGCGGCCATTGGGGGGGGGGGGCGCGAGTACGTGCGACACCATTGAGTAAACACCCAAAATCATTTTTTTAGTTATACAGATTTATTACAATTTCTATTGAAAAAATCTGAATTTTTGGTTCAATTAAATCGAGAATTATTAAAAATAAGTTATGAAAATGCCACTAGATGGCAGCACTACACCTTTCTTCCGAGAAAGTCGACTCACGAAAGCTATATTGCACAGAATTTTCAACACATAGGGGAAAATACAGGGATATTTTTAAAGCCGCGTCCCTAACATCAGCATCTCCTGAGTGAAAGATTGGTATAGGAGCAATATTAGAAATTTGGCATGAAAAAAAACCAGACATTGCAGATTTACTAGTAGATTGTGTCGCGGGACTGAGCGCGCCCCAGCCAAAAAGAAACAGAAGAGAAGAAAAACACGAAGAGGAACTTCTCAAATTGGCTCAGTTTCGCTAATTTGGCTTCAATTTTCTACATTTAAGAATGTGTTTGTTCTCATTCTCGTCTTTGTTATAAATTTGGAAGTTTAAATAAACATTTGAACAAATGAGAGAATTAAGTGTACGTGTGTGGTGATGGGAAGGGGGGGGTTATGATATTTTAGGGGTTTCTGGCCATCGTGAATAAAGTGTCTTGTTTAGGACACTCAGTTTGAGGGATCGTTTGTCCCACCCAGCTGTCTTAATTATTGAAGTTGTTTCGCATTTCGTCATTTCTGATGTAGTTTGTCTGTTGTTCTGTTCTTCCGGAAGGGATTTATTTCTATGCTCTGGTTGATCTGCTGGTGACGAATTTCAATATGTTTGACTTCAAAATAATTCTTTAAACGTCACGAGTTTCCAATTTTTGGCACACTGTGACATATAGGCTATTTTTAGTGACACTTTCATAAATGTGTTGTTTCGGATATTTAGTTTGAGTTGACTTACCCAGCTGTCTTACTTTTTCATCTATTTAACATTAAAAAATGCCTAAAAATTACAGAAATTCTAAGTATTTGTTAAAAAACTTAAAAATTAAATTTTCAACATGATCCTTTTATCTGACGTCGTTTTTCTGGAAATTTTGGCCCGACCGCTGGCGACTATATTGGTAGCCCCCAAATTGGCTCTAGACTTATAATATTGGCCCTAGGCTTATATTTAAATTGAAGTAGCCCCCAAATTTCTTATCTCGCCTTCTAATTCAGCGAGTTTGATTCTAATCATGGTTATAGTCTCTGCACCATCTGTACGTGTCACCTGACTATATATTTTGTGCCAAGCCCCTGGACGTAACTTTTAGTTTAGCTCCCTCAATTTTACATCTCGTTTCCTAACTGAGAGATTTTGGTTCTGCTAGTGGCTATAGCCTCTGCACCATTTGTACATGTCACCTGGATATGCATCTTTGTCAGAAATCCCTGAGATTAACTTTTACTTCAGTTACGCCCCCACCCCCCTCCAATTTCCCATCTCACCTCTTAATTGAGCGATTTTGATTTTACTGATGGCTATAGTCTCTGCACCATTAGCACATGTTACCTGGATCTGCATCTTTATAGTGATAAATCTTTGAGCGTAACTTTTACTTCAAATAGCACCCACACACACACACACACACACACACACACACTTATCCATCTCGACTCCTAATAAAGCGATTTTGATTCAGATGGTGGCTATAGTCTCTGACCCACATGTACATATTAACTTGATATACATATTTGATGGATATAATATACATACGTTTTTTGCGTCAACCCCTGGGCTTAACTTTTAGTTTAACTAGTCCCCATAATTTTACATTTCAATTTCTAATTGAGCGATTTTGATTCTGCTGGTGACTATATAGCCTGAGCAACATTTGTACATTTCAATTGGATACACATATTTTTGTGTCAACCCCTGGGTATAACTTTTAGTTTAACTAGTCCCCAGAATTTTACATATCTGCTTCTAATTGAGCGATTTTGGTTCGGCTTATCGCTGTAGTGAGTTTCTCTACCATTTGTACATGTCACCTGGATATGCAACTTTAACATGGCAAATCTCCGAGCGTAACTCTTACTTTGGTTACCAGCCCCCCCCCCCCCTATTTTCTATCTCGCCTCCTAATCCACCGATTTTGATTTTACGGGTGGCTATAGTGTCTGAACCATCAGTACGTATCGCCAGAATATGCATATTTTTTAGTCAACTCCCTGGGCATAACTTTTAGTTTAACTAGCCCCTACAATTTTACTTAAATTAGGACTATGTAATGTTTTTCACTAGGAAAGATACGTTCCATGTGTCCAGGCTTTTTATGAACGAGCGAGCAGGTGGGAGGTACGTTATTTTACTTAATACATCTGTCATTTATATTTTTAATACTCCCGATGCTATGCCCAAAATACGTATATGTATATACATATGCTTTATATATACATATATATATAATATATATAATATATATATATATATATAAATAATATATATATATATATATATATATATATATATATATGTGTATATATATATATTAAACATATATATAGGTATAAATACATAGATGCGCGCCCTCCTCTACATGTCGCTCACGAGCCGCCACTGCATGTTGTCATCCTGAAAATCGCCCAATATACAATTCAACAATTAAAACACAGTGCCGTGGATCTTATACATTATTTTTTTATTGTAAAACTAGTAAATCCATTGCATTATATTATAAGGAAAGTCATGTGCTGCCCACATCAGATTTTTACACTCAAGCAAAGATGCATAAAAGTAATGACCGAGAAATAGCTTTTGGTGGAGGAGATGTGCTCTACTGAAAACTGGAATAATCCCTTTCAAAAGCAATAAAAATATAAACAAAAGAATAACTTGCATTTGTGGTAAAAAATGTGAGATTAATTATTTAAAATTAAACTCTATTTCTGCCTAAATATATTAATTTTCATAATATAAATTGCTCTTCACCCTTTAACTCAACTCTAAAATATGACCCTAACGTTAAGCGCCACCTATTGGCATGAAATTTCTAAGAACGGCAAATTTTCCGGAGCTCTTTCACCTGGTTATCTTACATCGTGCTCCTCACCTCCTGGAAAAAGTTTTACAGGAGACTATGTATGAAGTAGAAATATATTAGAATATTATTAGCAAGTGATAGAAAAAATATATCAGTTTTGTAAATATAAACAGCTAGAACTAACGAAATAATGCAATTCAAAGGAGTGCACTTAAAATGGGTGTGAACACTGTAGTCAGCAATGTCCTTAAACAATTTTGTATATTAATTATTTATAAATACTATACTTTGAAAACTTAAAAATATCTTAACCACAATATCTTAAAAATTAACAATGGCTTTTGTTTAACTGAGATTCTCGTGCAACGTGATTTTTAAAAGGAAATCTGATTTTTTCTTTCTAAAACTACCAAATACGTAAACGGATGCTTCGCCATATTGTTGCTGTGACTAAGTCTACTTCACAAACTACTTAAGTTTAATGATAGTCATGATTAGTATGTTTCTTCGTCTTGATATTGTTTACATTTAGGTGAATGTTGTTATTCGTGGAAAATGCCCCATATATTTTAGTATTACATATGACTTTTTTCTGCGAAGATTAATTTAATAGAACCATGTTTGACCCAGAATGGCGAATCCATTAGCCATGCCCAATAAATTTTCATTCATAAAACGTCATGTCCCATATCCAATCATTTTCTGAAGTTATACTGTTTATAAAGGGTTGAAAATACGGGAAGAAATAGTCACACCTTTCTGGAAGCTAGCTTATAGTTCTAGCTTATCAGCCAGGGTGTAGTTTAACAAGTGAGTGGTCCTAATACCATGCTTCTTTCAATGCACCATAAAGGCTAGGTGATTTCAGCTTCTAATGAAGCGTTTTAATGGGTTAAATACTTCTCATACGTCCCTTTTTAAGTAAAGTATAACAGTTTAATAAAAAAACATATATATTCACAAAGTTATTTTAAAAAATATAATAAATAAAAGTATCTTTAATAGAATTTAGACAGGGGAGGCTCAGCTTCTGAACCTCAATGCGCGCTACACCACTGCAACACATACCACTGATTTTATCATTTCATTTAAAAATCATTTTGGTAACCTTGTACATTTATATATGTAACATGTTAGTATTTTGTTTTATATTTTTTTAATGAAATGTTATTTTTCGAGCAATTTTTTATTTGATTTGTAATTTATTTGGATTTTATAGCTGACACAGTTTAAAATTGACTATACTTTTCTATGATGAACTGAGACAGGTTTCCATGGGCCTTAACCCTTTCGCGACGGTTGGCACACCCGCGTGCCGGCTGCGAACTTGCATTCAAGGACGTACGGTACGCACTGGTGCCGGAGAGAACTTTACCCTAAACGCCGACTAATCCCGGCCACACACTTTGCTACCATAAACCCTTGGGTTGGTCGTGTGGTCTGGGCCTTCAACCCTAAACGCCGAGTGGCACGTATTGGTGTTTCTACGTGGAACGATTTCATTTGAATTTATTTGTCTACTAGATGGCGTTAAATGCCCGTGGAAGCAACTTAAATGTATTTTATAGATGTTTGACCTTGGCACAAGGAGAATCCAATGAATTATTTCTCCATTTGGAGCGGGATTGGGGGGGACATGGTTCTGTAAAGTAAACAGACAGCTCACTTCTCGCAGCATAAACAATTTTATAATTGAGTTCCGGGTCTCGTTCTGATTTTAGCTTTTATTGATTTCGTTGCTGAATTAGAGGAATATAAGAGAGTATTTTTTTTTTAGTGGTTGGGGGAGGGGGGGGGGTAAAGGAATGTGTGGCAATGAAATGATTAGGTTATTTCGGATAAAAGTATGGCTGGTTTGAAACGTTTTCTTTCTGTGGAAGAATATACGCGTATGGTAAACGAACCAGACAGTAATGAAAGCGCTGCATATAGTGAAGATTTGTGGATGATGAATCTGAAAATGCAATTGATTCTTCAGATTCTGAGCGTACTATTATTACAACGCCGCCAGCTTCAGTTGCTGTTTTTTCGAATGATGTTTGGACGTGTGATTTGAAAGATCTGAATTCTTTGGAGTTTCTGAACATACCTGGAATAAATCACAATATCATGCCATCTAATTTAGATAAGGAACTTGATTTTTTTAGCATATTTTTTGATGATGAACTAGTAGAATTTATCGTAAAAGCAACTAATGAGTTTGCAAAGAAAAAATGGGAGAAAAATCTCCTCTCTCTTTCCACATCGAAGACTCCACCTAAATGCATTTACAACTGTGACAGGAAATGTATTTACACCTGTGACAGGAACTGAAATGTATTTTCACCTGTGACAATGTATTTACACCTGTGACAGGAAACGAATTTCGTGTGTTTCTCGCACTAGTAATTTTGACGAGCATTGTCAGAAAACCAAATCTTAAAATGTATTTTTCTAAGAATCCAATTATCAGTACTCCTTTTTTTAATTCAGTTATGAGTCGCAATCGATTTATAGGAATATTACGTTACCTTCATTTTACTCTTGATAGTATACGCCCAAAGACTAGATAAATTGAAACCCGTGTTAGATGCATTAGTTTCAAAATTTAAATCTATATACACTCCTAGAAGAAATGTATTCATTGATGAATCTTTGTTCTCATGGAAAGGAAGGTTGGGATTTCGTCAATATATCCCCTCGAAAAGGTCCAGATATGGAATAAAAATATATAAATTGTCAGAATCGGAATCAGGCTATAAATGGAATTTCCTTGTGTATACTAAGGTGACCAATCGTCCTCCTTTAGGGAGGACAGTCCTTCTTTTGCAGGTTCTGTCCTTCCTCAAAAAGTGTCCTTCTACCTGTCCTCCTTTTTGATATTTTAAAACTAACCTGTTAATCTCTGTATTCAGAGATGCCGTGCCGAACTGTTACGCGTCATATGACGATACAGTTCGGAAAGACGTGATTATGAAACGCATGCGCAGTGCATAGGAGAACTTCACCTGTCTCGCATTTGTCTCGAACCATTACGCACTTCACTTTGTTTACTTTATATTATACTTCGTGTTTACTTCTAACGGAAATACGAAATTATTTCAATTCTTTTTCAATTGGTAACGATTTTTGGACAAGTGAGAAATCAAGATTGAATGCTGATACTCTAGCTGCAGCACTTACTGTAAAATTCAATATGAAGGATATTTCTTGCTCCGAAATTTCCAATATATTGTTACTGTTAGAAAATGATATATTGACAAAAAATATTCATTCAATGGAAAAATACTCGTTTAAGTAAATAATTAAAAGGGATGTAAGCATAATTAGTGTATTTTTGTTTGAATTAATAAAATGTTTCATTTATTTACGTTGTACTTTTTTCTTAAATTTTTTCGTCCTCCTTTTCATTGTAAAAAAATTGGTCACCTTAGTATACTGAAAAGGACACGGAATTATCAAGCTCTGATGGTGGGTATGGAGAACGCTTTGTGAAAACATTTCTAAATGAACTTTCAGGAAAAGGATATACTTTGTATTTGGATATATTTTTTATCTCTCCTGTACTTGCAAAGTATTTGTTGTCTAAGAATGCGCATATATGTGGTACAGTTTTAAAAAATCGGAAGGACATGCCAAAAAATAATCCATCTGTACCTAAAACATATATACACTAAAATTTTTAATATTTGGATAAAAGAAAATTTATATAAAAAAATATACATCAAATAGAAAATAAGTATTTTCTTTCTTCCTGAAAAAAATAGAATGCTGTGTTGAACAGGTGATTTTTAGTGAATTTTTTTCGAGAGTTAGACTTAGAGCAAATAATTAGCCGTCTTTTGGGAAAAGTTCGGAAACAAAGCGCTCCGTCCTTTGGGCCATGGTGGTTTCGAAATGCCGCCGTCCCGAAAGGGTTAATAGTCCTTAAAAAATGATTTTAGTTTTTGTTTTCAAGGGCCACCTAAGAAGTGCTACAAAAGACCCAAAAGTCCTTGAATTTTTTATTTTGAAAATTCTGCTGTCCAGATTCCCATGAAAACCACTGGCAAAGTGTCAGGGGATACAAGGAAGACAACATTTATCTAAATAATTTTGTGATCAGTAACTTTTATTTTAAATATATATTATCCCAAATAAATGGATAACATATTTTCTGTGTAAATAAACAAAGCATATTTACTCTGGCGCATAGCTTAATGCAGGTACCATTCTTGTTTTCTCTGAACGCCATGCAGGATTTTCAAGAGAGATGAATTTCTCTCCATCTACCCATGTCAGAAAATATTCCATTGAAAATGAAACTGAAAGAAACTGCACACACTTTCTATTCAAACTACGGCAGTTCTTTGATAGACATGTCTAAGCTACAAGGTAGATGCTGTTTTCTTTAATAATTTATATTTTATTTTCTGGTGAATATAGTGTTTATTGACTGAGTCTTCTAAAGAGTAATTTTAAAAGTTTATAGGAAATTTGATTTAGAAAATCGCTAAATTATAGGGGGGGGGGGGATATTATAGGGGTTTCTTTGTATTTTCCAGAGTTAAGAACTCATATGGAATTACAATTGTTTGAAAATATGAGACATTCTTTTCAAATATCCAGATGTTTTAATTTAACTGATTTCACCTTACATTCTTTCATTTTCATTTATTATTTGCTTTAATTTTTTTATATGAATTAGAAGTGGTATAGTTATCTGTAACAAAGTAATTTACGAGTCTGTGTAAAGGCAAAGGGAACCTCATCAATTATGAAAATAATATACGAATTACACATTTTTAATACATTTGGAATATTTCTTGATATAAATTTTTAACAAATTGTTAAGCAAAAAAGTAAAGCTTGGTGAGTGGTCTATTTATTTTTTTACATCTTTTACTATATTTTAATTAAAATGGAGTTTTCCATCTTTTGTGTTTTCCCATATATAACATTCTTTATTCGGTTCCATAGAGAAACTCAAAAATAATGTAATGAAATTGTAAAAGATCATTAATTTATTTTAATTTTGCAGTCATCACAGAACTTAATCGAATAAACAGTCCGGTATATCTCTCAAACCGCATTTGTGTCCAGAGCCACTGATACGTATGGCAAAATTTTACTTTGCATAGGGGTCTCTAAGAGGCTTGGAGTCCTGTGTCACCTAAACAGTTTATAAAAGAAAGTCAATAATTTGTAAAATAGGGGGTAGTAGGAAATGTGCATTTGTTGCATCATCATATTTGGCACGACAGCCCAGGATGAGCCATGGCTTTCCGCTGAAGATTCCTCCAGGACTGTCTATTTCTAGACCAGGGGCCCTACCACCAACTGCCCGGAATTATTTTCTCACCGTTCGGAAATCCATATTATTCCACCTCGTCATTTATGAAAGGCTGCGATAACCGTACTATGAACTCGTCGGAATTTGGTTTCGTTACACTTTGATGGACAGGGGGATGGAGTTAAGGCGGAACCTCACTGGACCAATCAAAGTTAATAGTTAATACGAAGGAAGTGCTTTATAAAGACTTTTTTTTTACTGATTACCTTTTCGCAGATGAAGAATATTTTGATTAATAGAACTGTGTGATTTCGAATTGACAATAATATTAACCATAATTGCCTTTATTATAACTAAGCCAAAGGTTGGAAAAGAAATACATTTTTTAAATGAATTACTAAATATTAAATGTACTAAATGCTTTTGGTATCAATTTTCAAGAAAACTATATTATACTTGTTTTCCACGTTCCGAAAAAGGAAATACACCTAATAAAGGAATATATTACCTATCGTTATTCATAGTTTGCTCATCTAAAAGATAAAACTAGGATTAATATATTATGGTTTGGTTTTGATGTCAGTGCCACAGAAAAGCAAATAAAGAATATTTTAACAGTTTTTGTTAAGCTGTTGACATTCTTTCACATTTAAGAAATACATTTTAAATGCCAGAGTTTTTGCTGTATATTCTTATTTTTTTGTGTTGTACATACTTTTACAAATTTACAAAATACAAAATTTTTCTGAAAATGTGATGAGTAGTAAAATATATCTTGTACTTGCTTTTAATATTTGAAAAGTATTGGGGGGGGGAGGGGGTCCTTTCACAAAATATGATGAAATTCATGTAAAATGCTTAGGGAAAATCTTAGTTTTTTCTTAGGGAAATGCTTAGTTTTTTTTCAAGTATAAACAACATAAAGAAGCGAATGTCATTTACAAAAGTAAAACACGGATAATTAAAATTATAATATTAAAAAAAAAAATGAAATATATTTAGCAAAATGTTATTTTTTTTTTCTTAAATAATTTAATCTGAACAAAATTTTACATCTGCGTGTGTCAATGATGAACTAGCTCTCTACGGACTACAGGAAAATTAATTTTAAAGTAAACATCATCTATCATAGTAGAAAATGTATATTTCATCTTTGGTTGGTATAAAGTATACTTAACTAAAGTATACAAAATTTTAAAATTAACTTCAAAATAAATTTTTATAAAAACGTAAACTTAATAATTTATTCAAGTTAAGTAATTTGAGGATAAAACTTTAAACAGAAAGCTCTGCATGTTATTACAAAACATTTCACCTGAATATTTTAGTAACAGATGACAGCACAAGTTTTAAAAATAAAATTCGCTTTGATTCGAACCGGAGACCTCTCGATTGCTGAGCGTCTCTCCTATCGCCTAAGCAAGAGTGCTATGCCATCTTCAGTGAAATAAGAAATTACATGCTCTGAAACTTACAGTGCTATTTCAGGATGTTCTTTTAAGCCCGCCACACACCGGGAGTATTGTTACCAGACAGCGGAATTTATCAAAGGACGAGCTTTTAAGTTTCGATGTATGTGGTGGTGAACGCAGGGAAACATTTTCCGTCGTTTTGCTTGATATTTGGATGGTCTGCGGGGGGCCTTGCGGTTGAAGGGTTGTATGTTTAATGGCCGTTTGGCACAGACTTATTTTTCTTTGGTGTATTTTCTTCTTTCAGAATCCTTTGGCGTCTTTTTTCGTCGGGGTTAAAAAAATACTCATTTAGCTAAAATATTTTTGCTTCGGTAAACAGCAGCGAAAATATGTACAGTTCTTAAGTAATTCTAGTAGAGTGAAACTTTGCACAGGTATCGTGGACATAACCGAATTGAACTCCTCCCCCCCCCCCCCCCCCCCATTTTCCGAATGAAATTTTGAAAAAATATTACTTATAATTTTATGAGCTATTGATTAAGATGAAAAATAAATTGAAAAGGAATGCATATCATTTCAATCCGACTTGATTTAATTTCTATACAGTTATTTAGGGCATTATTTTTTACTCAACTTTTTCGAAAAATCATACATTAACCATCGAATTTTGAAAATCCACTTTTTCAAGGCGCTCCTTAAAAACTGCATTTTTACACGGAAAAGGAAGGGAGGGGTTATTAGGTGTTTCACTCTCTCTCATTATGGAAAAATTACATTAGTTATCCAAAGGAGTACATATTAACAAACCCTTTTTACCAGATGATAGGTGTGTGTGTGTCAATGAGTCTGTGGAGACGATATCTCACAAACGAATGGTGCGATTTCAACGAAATTTGATACAAAAACTACAATCAGTGATTACTATAAGTCTCTTGATTTTAAAAACGTAATCATCAAATGTTAGGAGGACTCCCCCCCCCCCCCCCCCCCCAATTTTCGAATGAAAAAAATTATCAAAAAATCGGAACCTTCAATAGTATTTATTACATGAATAATCATTTCTTATGTCATTTTTAATTAGAAAACTATTGACACAAACTTTAAAACGCTAGCACAAACCTGTCTTGAATTACTGTGCTTTTTCTTAAATAAATGTATTAAAAAATCACATTAAAAAAAAAAGTATTAAATATTACGGAATACGTTCACTTTTTATATGTAATATAATGCAATAAATTTGTGAACATCATATATATATATATATTATACAAATGTTATGCAATTTAGTATACTACTAAATAAAGAATAGTATATTTTGTTATACTGTGTACTACTATTTGTTATACTACTAAATAAAGAATAGCGCTAAGCTGCCGACTTCAATCAAATCGAATACAAACATAGCTAACGCAACGTAGCCACGAGTCTCTCATGTGGAGATATCGCTTGCCGTCAGTGGCGGATCCAGATTTATACAGTTTGTAATACAGTCGAAATGACGTCGAAAATAATTCGATATTTCCGTAATTTCGTTTAAAAAATTTTCTGTAATGCTGTAAAGCCTAGAGAGGGCCTAATATCTTTTTTTCGTTGAAACCGTAATTACGTTGTTTCCGATTTCGTTATACACGGGTTTGACTGGCTATGTGATGTGTATAAGAAAATAAAGAAAATAGAGTAAAAATTATTCAGATTTACTGTATAAACAAATTCACTTTACATGTACTTTAAATTTAATTTCATTTTAAATTTGCGCGAAAAAACTTCCTGAAACCTCTTCTGTAAACGATACATTTCTGTTAATGTTCATTAATGCTAATCCATTAAGCCGGCTCTCCGAAATGGTATTGCGTAGGTAAGTTTTAATTCGGAGTAGTGTTGAGAAAGAGCTTTCTGCTATGCTTGTTGTCATAGGATGGATTGCAAGAATTTGCAAAATAACTTTAATGTTCGGTAAATTTGTGGCACTTTTATATGCTTTTATGAGACATCTGAATTCTTCGTTTCCTTTCTCGCAGATTTGCTTCCAGATAATAGTTCTCCATCTAATGCTGGAAAACATGACAAATCCTCCTTGTAAACGTCTGCGCTCTTTATAATATCTTTGATGGAAGATTCCGAAAAATATTGCGGAATTAACTGCTGCAAATTAGTAATGACCTCAAAACTGGCCTTCGGAAACCTATCTGTAATTTCGCTTATAAGATTATCCAAAAATGACAACCACAATGTCACGCGAAAATGTTCCTCAATTACTTCAGTAGGAGCATTTGAAGCCGAAGAGAGGATATATAATTTTGAAAAATATAAAAATATAATTTTAAAAAATATAAAAATATAATTTTGAAAAATATAAAAATATAATTTTAAAAAATATAAAAATATAATTTTGAAAAATATAAAAATATAATTTTAAAAAATATAATTTTGAAAAATATCGAACTTTCCTAGTCTTTAGCTCGTTTGAGGGGGGGGGGGCACATGCCCCCCTCTGGATCCGCCCTTGCTTGCTGTAATACTGTATTGTTTTTTACAATTAAAGGTGTGACAGCAGACAACAGTTCTTTATATGTGTCCACATCCATTCTGACAAAATTTAAAAAATCAGTGGGGAAATTCTCCAATTCCCTCTATCAAGTTGTTATGAGAAAAGTTTTCTCTTTTTAATAACAAACCCTTCACCCATTTTGTCCTTTTACGAGGCGGATCGTCTTCCAGTGCAACAGCAATGGCAAGGGCAATTTCACCATCAAGCGACATTTTGCAAATAAATGAGTTACATATGAGTGCGATCGAAACTCACCACAAAAAGCAACAACCAAAGTTATTATTTATCACTCTTTGGCGATAACCCGCCAAATCAGCACACTTCCACTCTGTCACTTTCTCAGACCTTTCAAGATTGATGACTTCGGGAGTCTACGGAGGGCGACAGACCCCCTGTAGTTCCCGTATCGTCTGGAAATAAAACTCGTCTCTTTATTCTGCAATGTATTGGGGGCTTTAAAAGTAGAATACATTTTGAAGTTGTTTTAATATTGTTTCGGGGAAAGAAATTGTATAGAGAAAATACAGTTTTTATTTTTAAAATACTGTCAGACGTTTATTTAACGATTCGTGAAAGAGAGATAGTTGAGTTCGCTAACGTTAACATAGCTGAAACCTAAAATAATTATACGAACTTCCAAATAGAAAAAAAGAAAAGAAATATTTTGAAAATTGATAGGGCAGATCCTTTGAAGTAAACAAATGAGCTTGTATTTTAATATATGTGGAATAAAATGTTCAGATTTGATGAAAAATTGGTGCTTGTAAAATTTCTCAAGATCGTCGTTTTGCATATCTATATAATAAAAGGCAATGTCTGTGTGTCTGTGCGTCTGTCTGTCTGTCTTATACACTATACGTTTCGCGACCGCGCGTCGGAGAGCTACGAAATTTGGCAATCGGAGACCTGGGGGGGGGGGGGGGGGAAGGGGACACGTGAAAACCGATTTTCAAAATTCTAATTATTTTTTTATTTATTTAATGTTTTATGCAATTTCGACCTTTTTTTGCCCTTTTTTCTCCACGATCCAGACGTCGTAGAAAAAAACAACTCACACCATCGGAAAGAGCAGACAATTGCGAGTAAAAATATATCAATTTCAAATCTCCATTTCGATTTCTAATATTTTTTAAAGATTTTAAAACAAAAGTCACTTTTGGCTCAAAAAAAACGATTTTTGGTTTTTAAATTCTCGCATAGTAAAAAGTACTCATAATTTCGACTAATAATTTACATTTTTAGAAAGCCGAAATATCTGGCATTCTTACAAGTCTAATCTGGTCCAGAAATAATGAAAATTGCCTTCAGGATCGCAATTTTAAAGACGTCATGATTTTAAATTTCTCGGCGTTCCGCTCGGCGTGCCGCTTCGTTTCTCCCCCGCTGAAGCAGGGAAGGTGGTGGGTGGGGACGTCAAGGTGGAGGTGACGTCACGGTTCTGAATAGAGCTCCTTTGCTCTATATAAATTATTATATTTATATTTTAAATGATGGGACGATCTGGATTTTTTAAATGTATATTTTAACTTTTGGATATTTTAAATGGATATTTTAATTTTATGGATATTTTAAATGATGGAACAATGAAACAATGGAATGAGGATGATGGAATTAAGCATATGGTCATTTTAAATTGCAAATTAGCGCGCGGGAAGTTAGCGGTAGGCCCGGGTTCGATTCCCGCCACTGCCAAAACTGCCGCCGTGTTTACGTGGGATACGATCACGTTAAATATGTGGGTCCGTAAGTCCTTCCGAGAGGTTGGTGGTAGGGGAAGGAGGATACGGCCCCTGTGGATGCCTCCCCCACTGGGTTCCCGTCTAAATTGGGTGAATATGTAGAAAGTTATGGAGATTGTCGCGGAGGGCGCGGCAGCCCAGTGGTTAGCGCGCGGGAATTGCACTCAGTAGGCCCGGGTTCGATTCCCGCCACTGCCAAAACTTACGCCACGTTCACGCAGAGTACGATCATGTTAAACATGTGGGTTCGTGAGTCCTTCCGAGAGGTTGGTGGTAGGGGAAGGAGGGTACGGTCTAAATTGGGTGAATAAAAAGAAAGTTATGGAGATTGTCGCGGAGGGCGAAGTAGCCCAGTGGTTAGCGCGCGGGAATTGCACGCGGTAGGCCCGGGTTCGATTTCCGCCACTGACATGGAGTACGATCACGTTAAACATATGGGTCCGTATGTTTTTCCGAGAGGTTGGTGGTAGGGGAAGGAGGGTACGTTCCCTGTGGATGCCTCCCCCACTGGGTTCCGGTCTAAATTGGGTGGCACATCCTGGCCGTCCAACCAGTTACCAGGCCCGGGTTCGATTCCCAAAATTGCCGCCATGTTTACGCGGAGTACGAGCACGTTAAACATGTGGGTCCGTGAGTCCTTCCGAGAAGTTGGTGGTAGGGGAAGGAGGGTACGGTCTAAATTGGATGAATAAAAAGAAAGTTATGGAGATTGTCGCGTAGGGCAAAGTAGCCCAATGGTTAGCGCGCGGAAATTGCACTCGGTAGGCCCGGGTTCGATTCCCAAAATTGCCGCCGTGTTTACGCGGAGTACGATCACGTTAAACATGTGGGTCTGTAAGTCCTTCCGAGAGGTTGGTGGTAGGGGAAGAAGGGTACGGTCCCTGTGGATGCTTCTCCCACTTGGTTCCGGTCTAAATTGGGTGAATAAAAAGAAAGTTATGAAGAATATCGCGGAGGGTGAAGTACCCCAGTGGTTAGTGCGCGGGATTTGCACTTGGTAGGCCCGGGTTCGATTCCCAAAATTGCCGAATAAAAATAAAGTTATGGAGATTGTCGCGGATGGCACGGTAGCCCAGTGGTTAGCGCGCGGGAATTTCACTCGGTAGGCCCGGGTTCGATTCCCGCCATTGCCAAAACTGCAGCCGTGTTCACGCGGAGTATGATCACGTTACACGTGTGGGACTGCAAGTCCTTCCGAGAGGTTTGTGGTAGGGGAAGGAGGGTACGGTCTCTTTGGATGCCTCCCCCATTGGGTTCCGGTCTAAATTGTGTGGCACTTCCTGGCCTTCCAAGCAGTTACCTTACACCTTTCTGGTAGGTCGCGCCAACGAGTTTGCCACGGTCAGAATTTTCAAGGGTAGCGAACAGGCTGGTCGCCAAAGGCGGCTAGTTCCAAATAAATTATTATCGAAGCTGTTGGAAATAATCAATACATCGCGATTCACGTTCCTGTGAACGGGCGTTTATGCAAATTTAATATGAACGACTCTTCCCGTTCACCGGCGTGAACCGTGACGTTTTTCAACATGAGGTTTCATGCAAATCAGTTCTCAATGCGTACGCATCTGATTTGCATATCCGGGGGCGTTTCCGGAACTGTCCATTCTCGGATATATAGGGCAGAGGTTTCTTGAAGCAAATGAGAAGGTCGGAGTCGATCGAGATCAGACGTCTGAAGAAGTCAGACGAGATAGACACTGATGGTCTGATGCAGGCAGACAGAAATGTTTTTTTTGACAGAAGCACTGCGGAATATCGTTTGACGACGGTGAATAGTCGAAACGGATGCAGATGTGGTCAGTTTGGACCAGCATGTATTGAACGTTAAATTTACTTACAAACGTTCGGAAGCCGCTTTAAATATTTTCCTGATGTTTTATCCTTTGGTTTCCCTTTGCCAAGTGATGGTGGCTGAAATACACGCAAGTGATAGAGGTAGTATAGTAACTTACTACCAAATGCTTCAAGGAATCCCTGTCTAGTCATTTACAACTAAAAATCTTTTGTACATAGTATATTTTTGATGTTTTACGGCATGGAAAATTACCAGGTACGTGTAATATGCCGAGTTGTGTTTTTCACCAAATAAAGTGAACGAAGTTTTTCTTTAAAACTGGACTTGTGTACTTTCATGACCCAGCCAACACTTATTGACTCTGACAGTGCGTGCTTTGCTATCTTCAAATTTTAAATTTTCCAACAGAAACGGTTACGGGGCCAGTTCAACGCCCAATAGAGTCATAAGTGCAAGTATCTTTAAAGAAATCGTTCCAGTGTTCAGATGGGGGCCGCACCTGGCACCATTTTGAAGTTCGTGTGAACAACGAAACGCAACAGTGTAAACGTAAACAGTGTACAAGAACTTTTGCTTCTTCTTCTTCAAAACTACGAGTGGCCATGGAGGCAAGTAGAACGGAGTTGCTGACGCGGGACAACTACGTCACCTGGTGTACCGACATCTCATTCGTCCTCAAGGGAGAAGGATGTTTCGGACACGTAGATGGAAGTGCTAAGCCTATCGAGGAAGATGCAAGTCGCCGCGACTACGATGATTTTTATCGCCGGAAAGACCGAGCATTAGCCATCATTTATCAAAGTTTATCCTCGGAATACAAGGAGTTGATAAACGTCACCGACGAACCTAGTCAAGTATGGAATACCTTGAAAGAACATTTTCAAGCGCCTTCCCGAGCCAACCTGGTTAGATTACTAGATGAGTTCTTCGACGTTCGGCCGGAGCAAGATGAGCCTGTTGACATTTTTTGCTCAAGACTGCGGAAGGCCGTGACGAGGCTTAAAGACGCGAAACACCCCATTGAAGACCTGTATGTAGCATTCCAGTCGATTCGGTACCTTCCGGAAGAATTCCGAGGTATCGTTCAGCTTATATATCGATGGAATGACTCGGACTTCAAGCTCAGCAAAATACAAGCAGAGCTAGCAGCGGAGGAGAGCCGGCTGAGGCAGCAAGCAAGTGACTTTTCCAAAACTGTGAGTTCAAATTCTGCATATTTTACTTCTAAGAAATTTGTAAATAGAGTAAAAGTGTCTAAACTTCCAAATGTATCTCATAATGTGTCTAATGTAAATACTTCTAGTCATAATGTAAATATTTCTAAAAGTAAAATTAAGTGTTTTAAGTGTAACAAACTAGGTCATACTAAATCTAATTGCAGTAGAAATAATGGATCTAGTATTGTGGAATTTCTTGGGTCTCCACAGATTGAGGCTAATACTGTAATCGATCCTAGCGATAGACTCAGCTGGGTAGTAGACACTGCTGCTACGCGACATTTCTGTAATAACATTAAGTTATTTTCAAAATTTAATGAGTGCAAAGGCACTTCAATGTCGCTAGCAGTAGGGGATGTCGAAAGTCCAGTTGAGGCTATCGGGACGGTGGAAATGTATGTCCAATTTAAGGATAAGCAAAGTATTATCAAATTGGAAAATGTTATGTATTCTCCTAAACTTAGGAGAAATTTATTAGCTGCATCTGTTCTTGAGGAACAAAATTTTAGTTTTAATGGAGCTAATGGGGTTCTATGGTTTTTTTACACCTAAAGGGGAGAAATTCTTTTATGCAAAAAGAAAGGATGGGTTGTATTTTTTAAAACCTAAGTATAGTACCCAGGAACAACATAACGTAGAAAACCGTCAATCTAAAGATAGGGATCAACATGGAGACAAGAAACACAAAAAGGATAAGAAATCCAAGGATAGGGATCCTAGTGCTTCCAGAAAAATAGACAAAGTAAAAATAGCACCTAATCTTAAAGAAACTAAATTTAAATCTGACAAAACAAAAACTAAGCAGAATAAAAATGTGAATAGTTCAATATCTAAGCCTAGCAGTTCAGTAACTGAACTTAATAGTACAAACTGTCTTTGGCATAAACGATATTGCCACATAAACGCTGAATATCTTCTCCAAACCAGCAAAGTTTCTGCCGTAAACGGACTTCCTAGGCTTAAATACAAAAAGTTAAATTGTAAATCGTGTAAATTGGCTAAGTCTAGGAGAGTATCATATAAACCCACCGGTAGGATAAGGTCCACTAAACCATTGCAATTGTTACACATGGATGTGTGTGGTCCCTTACCCACAGCCTCATATGGTGGGAACAAGTATGTCTTAACTATAACAGATGATTATAGTAGAAAAGTTTTTGTTTACCTCATGAAACAGAAGTCAGAAGTATTTTCACATTTTAAAGAGTTTCAGGCCAGAGAAGAAAGGCAGTTAGGTACTAAAATTCTATGTATCCGGACGGATAATGGGATGGAATTCTGCCATGATAAGTTCAAAAATTACCTGAAGGATATCGGTATTAAGGCTGAGAGGACTAACACATATACCCCACAGCAAAATGGAGTATCAGAGCGATTCAACTTAACCGCATTTGACTGTGTTAGAGCCATGTTGAACGACAGCAAATTACATGACAGATTCTGGGCGGAAGCAATATTGTGTTTTGCATACACTAAAAATCGAATATGTCACAAATTTAAGACAAAAACTCCACATGAACTCTACAGTGGTAGAAAACCTTCAGTCAAACATCTTAGAACCTTTGGTTGTAGAGCATATGTAGGCAAACCCAGTCAGCTCAGAAAGAAGTTAGACATGAAAGCTACAGAAGGGGTGATGGTAGGCTATGCTACTAAAACTAAGGGCTATAGGATATTTTTGTCAGGGGAGAAACGAACAATTGAGACCTGCAATGTGAGGTTTGATGAGGGTGATGTAGTGGAAGGCATCCTGGACCCAATTTGTCCCAGAAATATCTCCTCAGGGATATCAAGAGATAACCTTTCAGAATACTCTGACGGGGAATATCCGAGAGGGCAGTCTGATGGGGGGGCAGGAGAGAGTGAAGACACTGGTGACGATCCGTCTGAATCCAGTGAGGAAACGGACTCTCCTGCTGACTCCAGTATGACTCCTTGCTCGGATATTGCTTGGCAGTGAAAGACGGTTCCAAGACCCGATGGGAGTAGAACCGATGTGTATTATTACGCTCAAGGAGATAATAAAAGGCTGAGGTCGCACAATGATGTTAAGAAATATTGTGATAAAAGGAATATACAATTTGATCAGCAACTGTTTAATTTTCGGGAAAATAAAGGTCTTAAAAGGGTCAGAGGCAGACCAGAAGCAAGCAATATTGAAATAAATATACCAAAAGGGTACAACGCTGCTATTAAATCTTCCCAGTCCGAAAAATGGTGTAATGCTATGGATGAAGAAATGGCCGTAATGCAAGAGAGGGGTGTCTGGGAACTAGTTCCTGCATCCACCTCACAAAAGCATATAGGCAGTAGATGGGTCTACACCATTAAGAAAGACGAGAATGGGAAAATCAAGAGGTTTAAAGCTCGTTTGGTAGCCCAGGGGTATGGTCAGAAAAAGGGAGAATCATACGATGAAGTTTTTAGCCCTGTTGTTAACTTCAACTTAATTAGAGCATTCTTCTCAATTTTCGTATGCATGCTTGGCTGGATGCATTTCCAATTAGATATCAAATCTGCCTATCTCTATGCTAAATTGAGTCAAAAGGTATATATGAAACAGCCTCAAGGTTATGTCAATCAGGAACAGCCTGATTATGTTTGTTTGTTGAAGAAAGCCATTTACGGTCTTCATCAAAGTGGAAGAGAATGGTTTAATGAACTTGACACCAAATTAAAAGAATTAAATTTTTTAAAACTTCAATGGTGTAATTGTGCATATATTTACAATAGCAAAGTTCTTATGCTAGTCTATGTGGATGACATAATTCTCTTCTCAAAATATCAAAGGGACATAGACCACATTGTTTCATTACTTAGCATAGAATTTGATATCAAGGTATTAGGAAAAATTAGAAAACTTTTAGGCGTGGAATTTAAAGAGTGTGACAATAAATTTTTTATACATCAAAGTCAGTATATAGATAAAGTATGTCAAATGTTTCAACAGTATAAATATCCAGTTACTTCACTTCCCATTTCTAAAGGGAATATTCTAAGTAAAATAGATTGTCCAAAGACAAGTGAAGAAATAAAGCAAATGCAAAGTTTTCCTTATAGGAGCTTAATTGGGTGTTTGGCTTTCATATCTAGTAGGACTAGACCTGATATTTGTTACGCCATCAATATATTATCTCAATTTCAAGAAAACCCTGGAATTAAGCATTGGGATGCATTGTTAAGACTTTTAGGATATGTTGAAAAGACTAAAAACTATATGTTGAATTTATCTAACATTCAGGAGTTAAAATTAAATTGTTACTCAGATTCTGACTTTGCTGCAAACAGAGATGACCGTGTTTCACTTGGAGGCATGATACTCTTTATTGACAATGTACCTATTTCTTGGCGTACCTTTAAACATAAGTGTGTCAGCTTATCAACCATGGAAGCTGAATACGTATCACTAACTGAAGCCGCTAAGGAAATAGTATGGGTACAAAACATAATTGAAGAATGTCATTTACTTGGGTTAAACTTTAATAAAAGTAACAGTGTTATTTTTAGCGACAACCAAGCAGCCATTAATTTTTCTAACTCTCCAATTGAAAACAATAGAACTAAGCATATTGATGTTAGATATCATTTCCTAAGAAATTTAATAGTCAATGAATCTTTTAATGTTAAATTTGTAAATAGTAAAGATAACTTAGCAGATCACTTTACTAAACCAATGACTAAGGAAATAATACTTAAATTTTGTAATAAAATTTTTAAAAACTAAATCAAAACTTTTTGAGATTAAATGTTTAGTCTAAAGAAATTTTTAAATACTAAATTGAATTTACAACTTGGGAATTTTTTTAAAAAAGATGTCATATATATACATTATTGTTTATCTTAAACCTCATTGATATAAGATAGTATATCTTGAGTATAAATTTTTGTGATATTGAATCTTTTTCACTTTACACCTTTGTATATACATCCATTTTCCATGACCCGCATGATGCTAAATAATAGCTTATGTGTATAAAATTTTGTATTTTTCAACTTGGTAAAAAGTATGTGTTGAAAGTTTTGATAAAGGAATTTTATTATCTAATTACTTGCATCATGTATTTTTAAATATTTGGTATATCAATGCAGTCTAATAGTATTAATTATGTATACTTATATTGTGTTAATAGACTAAATTTTTTTTAAGCTTTTTGAATTATAGTGTTTATACTCAAATTTAAAGTAAACTTAAATTCTATGCTTATACAAAATCTTAATCTTTTAAAGTTGACTTGTTTAATATGATAATATGCTTATACTTAAATTTTGGATACTTATAATTAAATTTAAACTAAAATTTCAATTTTTGAATGCTGATACTTAAGCATTGAAGTTGTGTTGTATATAAATTTCTACTTGATGTGAAATGTTGTTGTTACAATATTGTCGACAATACTTAACTATTTTTCAGATGCTATAAGTACTTATGCATTTTATTTTAAATTTAATAATGATATAATACTTTAAATTTTTTCCTTCATTATATGTTTGATAGGATACTGGGGGCCTTGGTGTTTATTGATATACCTTGGTTTCTCAGAGTAAGTTTTCTTTTGCATATGCATTGAGACTTAAGGATTTGCATGAGGGGGCCGATTGTTGGAAATAATCAATACATCGCGATTCACGTTCCTGTGAACGGGCGTTTATGCAAATTTAATATGAACGACTCTTCCCGTTCACCGGCGTGAACCGTGACGTTTTTCAACATGAGGTTTCATGCAAATCAGTTCTCAATGCGTACGCATCTGATTTGCATATCCGGGGGCGTTTCCGGAACTGTCCATTCTCGGATATATAGGGCAGAGGTTTCTTGAAGCAAATGAGAAGGTCGGAGTCGATCGAGATCAGACGTCTGAAGAAGTCAGACGAGATAGACACTGATGGTCTGATGCAGGCAGACAGAAATGTTTTTTTTGACAGAAGCACTGCGGAATATCGTTTGACGACGGTGAATAGTCGAAACGGATGCAGATGTGGTCAGTTTGGACCAGCATGTATTGAACGTTAAATTTACTTACAAACGTTCGGAAGCCGCTTTAAATATTTTCCTGATGTTTTATCCTTTGGTTTCCCTTTGCCAAGTGATGGTGGCTGAAATACACGCAAGTGATAGAGGTAGTATAGTAACTTACTACCAAATGCTTCAAGGAATCCCTGTCTAGTCATTTACAACTAAAAATCTTTTGTACATAGTATATTTTTGATGTTTTACGGCATGGAAAATTACCAGGTACGTGTAATATGCCGAGTTGTGTTTTTCACCAAATAAAGTGAACGAAGTTTTTCTTTAAAACTGGACTTGTGTACTTTCATGACCCAGCCAACACTTATTGACTCTGACAGTGCGTGCTTTGCTATCTTCAAATTTTAAATTTTCCAATAGAAGCATTTGATATTAATTTGGTCGGCAACTTAGTGGTAATTTAACCTGAACAATGAAACAAATTCATTGTCAATTAGCATAATTAATTTATCCTGTGTGGTTGAATTTTTCTTCCTTTCAAAACCGATCACTCGCAAATACAAGACCGCCATCTTGAATACTGCTTTACGTACCTTATTTCAGGTTTCACGGTCTCCTTAGAGGGTGAAATTATCAAGGGGTTTTTACAAACCTTCGTATAACGTTACGTACCCCAATAAGACATCGTGGTACCATATTTCGTAAAATTTGATTGACGTACGGAATAACCGGTTATTTCGAACCCGGGTAGATTTACGATGTGTTAGTGGTAGGGCCCCTGGTCTGCCAGTCTCTTGCCCCAATCACTCTAAAATCCGAATCAACTGAGTCAAGCCATCTCAGCTTTAGTCTTCCTCTTTTTCTACTAGTAAAGGGCCTTGCAGCAAACATCTTCTTTACCGTGTCCCTTTCATCCATTCTAGCAATATGAGAGGCCCAGTTCATTCGCTTAATTTTTAAAAATTTAATAATATCGGGTTCCTTAAAATATCTATAAATCTCTAAGTTAAAACGCCTCCGCCATAGGCCATTCTCCTTTACTTCACCAAGGATGCCTCTGAGAACCCTACGTTCAAAAACAGCAACTCTACCCTCTCCATTTTCAGTTAAAGACCATGTTTCCGAACCATACATTAGGACCGGTCTAATGATAGTTTTGTAGATAAGGAACTTTGTTTTTCTAGAGAGGAAACAACACCTCAAAACAGGACGAAGTCCAAAACATTCCTTGTTGGCCAATGAAATACGATTTTGAACTTCAGGGATAATATAATTTTTTGCATTAACAAAAGATCCCAGGTATTTAAAACCAGAAACAGTTTCAAACTCATATAGGCCAATTAATTTGGCATTTGTTGCATAGGGGGCCCAAAATTTCTGTTGGCAGTTATGGTCAGGTCCATTCGGCTGTACTAAGGTACATTTATTATAATAAACTAAATGCTTTAGTATGCAGATTTCTGTTCACTGAAGTTTACCTTATAATATTTAAATTAATTAATTTTTTTTTTCACATACTGTACAGTATAATCCAGTCAGTGTAATGCTTTAAACAAAAAATATCACATTTTCCAATATATGTGGTCAAATTATTTTTTTTCAATTTTTTACCTCATTTTAGTTTGACATCTGATAATTCGACACCGCTGAAGTTCTAAATGTAATCTATTAAACATAACCTATTTTATATCATTCGTCAGGTAAATGTTTAGTGTAGTATTGAAAAAAAAACAATTTGACTTCCTTACTTTTGTTGATTCATACATTTTAGTTATCCCTGTACACGAATCACAGTTTTTAAATAATTTCTGAAATATTTGGGTACAATATCTTTAGCATTCATTCTAGGTACTCATTGGTATAACATAATATGAAGTGAGGGATATTTTTATTTTATTTTTAAAGCATGTTATGCACTTGTTAACATGGAATAGTTGATACTTGCAATGGCAGCAAGAAAATTTGCTATATACCACAATAATGTGAACTCCTATGGGGTCTGAAAAATTAAGTTTTACCATTCAGCCAACTTTAAATTTATTACAGATTGATTTCTTCAGAGCTCCAAATATAGGAGATGCTTACAAAATTAAAGTCATGCTCTCATTGCTGAAAAGATTACTGCATCCAAGAACATATAAACAAAAGTTGACTTAAAAGTTTAAATTAAAGCTCAGATTCTAACCAGCATTCCTATGAAGTAATTTAAATTATCAATGTTTTAAATTGTATATTTAAACTATGGTATATTTATCAATACATTAAATGGCATATTTATCTTTGCTTTAAAGTGGCATATTTATCAATGCCTTAATGGCATATTATATTAAACATTATGGAATGTACAAACAACAGATTAAGGGCTTCATTGTTTATAAAATACAATGTAATACGTTAAAAGATATATTAGGTAAACTTATTACACATTGTAACTACATACATACATACATATGAGTCTATTTACTAATTGTCATCTGTAATTGTAGCAAAAAAAAAAAAAAAAATCACATTAAAAACAGAATTAAAATAGCTGAAATTCATGTTTGTATGCTTTAAATATGTTGTAGAAAACATGAAAGTAAAAGGAATTCGAATACAATGCAAAATAATATTGATGAATAAAATGATTTTAAAAAGAAATGCCAGCAAGATAAATTTACAATGAATCAGATGTTTTAAAATCCACCTAATTTAAAGAAAAGTATTCAGTTCTGAAATATTTCAAAAATTGCATTATGTGCTCTTATATGAGTAATTGTTTGGATAAGTTTCTGTAATTATACATACACATATAAATAGAATAATATGCTTTACTTACACAGAAATGTTTCTGAAATACGATCAAGTAAGACAAAAATATCGAATCTCTGTGTTTTAGACAAATAAAAATCTCCTTTCAAACAGAAAGTATCAGCAAATAACTCTTCGTATGCTGTTTTAAATTGAAAATAGTAACACAACAAGCATTTGCTGTAGTATAGGGAAAGTAAAAGATTCGTGATTGGCATGTAACGTGTGACATTGGCACCATCCATGCAGACTTCTTGAATCTCGTTTCAATATGCACTCCAACAAGTCCATAAATATCCTTTACCTTAAATCATCATCCTGTGAATATTGCATATTAGATTGACTAAACTAGCATATTTTCATATTTTGATTTCTTATTAAGGTTTATTTTTTTATATATTTTTGATAACAGTGTGATTATGCAATTCAACTTGTATTCTGTTTTATTGTCAAGAGTTTACTAGCATTTTTTTTCATCCATCTCCATTCTCTAAATATTGCACATTAGATTGTCTAATCTAGCATATTTTAATCTTTTGGTTACTTATTAACATTAATTTGTCAATTATTTTCATATAGTTTGATTGAGCAATTCAGTGTGTATTTTGGTGTAGTCCTGAAGTAGTAGTACTATCCTCAAATATTACTGAATGTATATATATATATATATATATGTAAATATATATATAAGATTCAAATAAAAGAGGGAAATGACCAATTGCATAGCATAAATGGCAGAGGTGGATTGCGACACCTCTTTCCCGGTTAGAAGCGTGCTTTTAAGCCCGGGCAACACTCCCGGAACCAATGCCATGCAGTGGCCTATCTTCCGGATATGTGTGAAGTCAAAGACTCTGAAAAAAGTGCGAAGCAAACCATCTAGAAGCGACCATTGCAAGACTTTAGAAGCGACCATTGCAAGAGAAAGGGATGGAATGTAATCCGTATGAAGTGCATGCTGACGCTTAAATCAGAAATCTGTTATCAACGTGCACCAGGGTGCGCTGTCCACAAATGCGCAATGGTCCCACTAAGAACTTAAAATGTTACTGCAAACATCCGCTATATCTCTAAAGTATGCATTTTTTTCTTTTTCTGTATTGAAAATTGAATTATAATAATATTTCAGGAAGCTTTCGGGTTGTATCATTCATAACAGAAATATCATGAAAGAAGCAATAAAAAGAAATTATCCCGAAAGCTTCCTGAAATATTATTATAATTCAATTTTCAATACAGAAAAAGAAAAAAATGCATACTTTAGAGATATAGCGGATGTTTGCAGTAACACTTTAAGTTCTTAGTGGGACCATTGCGCATGTGTGGACAGCGCACCCTGGTGCACGTTGATAACAGATTTCTGATTTAAGCGTCAGCATGCACTTCATACGGAGTACATTCCATCCCTTTCTCTTGCAATGGTCGCTTCTAAAGTCTTGCAATGGTCGCTTCTAGTCTTGTGGTCGTTTCTGGTCTTGTGGTCGCTTCTAGATGGTTTGCTTCGCACTTTTTTCAGAGTCTTTGACTTCACACATATCCGGAAGATAGGCCACTGCATGGCATTGGTTCCGAGAGTGTTGCCCGGGCTTAAAAGCACGCTTCTAACCGGGAAAGAGGTGTCGCAATCCACCTCTGCCATTTATGCTATGCAATTGGTCGTTTCCCTCTTTTATTTGAATCTTATATGATACTTTTTGTGCATGTGCTGCTTTGCGCCAACACTTGAAGTATAAGAATTTTCATTGTATAAAAGTTTTCACTTCATTTTATATGATATATATATATATATATATATATATATATACATAATCTTATAGATTTGTAAATGGTATATATATAATTTTCTTTTATTATTTCAAGAGATAATTATGTCACAAATTTTTCTTTGTGCATAATTTCCTCTGTTTTGCAATTTTCTCAGTCTCGTGTCTGTTTAATAGTTGCATTAATGACTTTGATGCTTCTAAAGTTTTGTATTTGTGAAACTCAATGATATCAATGTCATGTTTATATTAATGTATTTATGATCTCCCAATAAATGTTTAAAATATTTTATAAAAATGTTTTTAGATATAGTGGTCGAACACAAAAGCAGATGGTGGAATATGTCAGGGAAAACTATGTCAAGCGTCAGCCATTTCAAAGGTAGAGCATTAGTACATTTTCTGATTTATAAGTTTTATGTATTTCAATGTATTAACAGGTATTATATTAACATTAAAATGTATTTAAACATTGAATGTTTCTTAGAAATTTTTTTTTACTTTTTATTTATTTTAGGGAGATTAGCATGTAGTAACTTGCAATTCAGTTTCTGTTCTCAAATGTGTATAATTTCTAGTAGAATTTTGCAACACCTATTGCAGATATATTGTGCTACTTTTATGTGATGCTTTTTAAATATACAATAATGCATAGTTGCTCATAGGTTGGTTAGTTAAATATAATGTTCATCGTTAAGTTTGTTATATAATGCATGGATCGATACATAATTGTAATGAATAAATATGCCAATGCATAAGTAGGGATTCTACACATTTATGAACTGATATTGAAAAGTTTTTTTTCACTCATCGCTGTCAGTGATACCACAAATGAGAGCTGATTTTTTAGAGTTTATAGCTTTAAAACCTTATGATGGTTCTCATGTCTGTTTAATGGTTATATTAATGACTTTGATGCTTCTAAAGTTTTGATTCAATGAATTTTAATTCAGTACAACATTTGGCATTTAAGCATTAAGGAAATGTCTTAGTGATATGGTATTGACTTTAAATTTTAAAGAAAAATCTATTTCCATATGTAATATAGATTAATGAGAAGAATATATATTTTTTATTTTCCTTTCACTTAATTCAATATTTTATCTGTATTAAACTTTGCCCGTTGAACTTTAGTTTTTATGACAAAATTCGACAAAATAGTGGTTTTTGTCATTCTTTGTACCTATACAGCTTCAGAGGATAAAATTTATGCAGCCATATTCATCATCTAACAGGCTATTTTTCATATCAGTTTTATTTTAATTCAAGTAAATTGCTGTGATTGTTTTGCTTTTCATGTCAATTAACTGAATCAATAGCATTTCGGCAAGGATTTTAAGTTCTAGTGAACATAGGGTTTTCAACTTCTAGGCATTGTCATTGTTAACTACCTGACCGGTTGAGGTAACAAGTGTTATGACATTAAATATTTCACCTTAGCTGCAATATATTTGATATTGAAAAGGTAATTGTTGCAAAATTTGCTCTGTCTAAATTATTTTATAGGCATATCAAACAAGTTTGAATTGTTTTATGATTTTTTTTTTATACCTATGCATTCCAGCTTTTAGTTGTTTTCTTTTTTTTATGCACCTATGTTCCGGCCCAGCTCTAGGTTTTTTGCTGCCCCAAGCAAAAAGCAATTTGGCCGCTCCCTCTCAAAAATTAATTTTTCTGTTAACCTTTTTAAATGTAATAGAATAGAGAAACACTGATAAATCGCTAGTTTTTAGTCAATTTTGTTCCAAATGTTTCTCAAGTGAATAGATCTTTCGTGGGATTAAATCTTTTGATTTTTTCATTTAAAAAAAAAATGTGCAATATCTCAATTGAATGAAATATGTCAGCATCATATAAATGATGCTATTCAGTTTTAGATTTAAAAATATCTGTTGTCTAATGCACGCTTTTCCATATATATTAATAAATTTTATTGTTAAAAGCTTTAACTCATTATGAATGTGTGTGTGTGTGTGTGTGTGTGTGTGTGTGTGTGTGTGTCTGTTCCAACTACTTTCATGGCATTTCAGCATACTTTCCTACATCCTAGAAAGCTGAAATTTGGTACACAGCATAGTCTAATAGAACATTTTAATTTATTACAGTTTGTTACATCATCCAAAAATAGAACAGGTATTTTTTTTTCTTTGAAATGACCTGCAAAAATTCCATTGTTAAGATAGTTAAAAAAAAATTTGTGGGGCTGTATCGAATATACGTCCGCAACGTAGAATATGTCTTATCCCACGAGTGTTTGTAAATGAAGCAACGGTTTACATAAACATTTCATTTATTTCTACGAACTGCCAACAGTTACAAAGTTAATTATTATGAAATGTTAATTAAGATCCAGAATTAAAGAAATAAAACTTAGCAATTTGATTATTGCTTGATAATTTTTATCTTATCTCACATTCGATCACATTTCTCTCTTGAGCGTACATCCTCGGCCTAACACTTGGTATCATTGCCGCCCCCCTCTGACTATTACATCCCAAGCTACAATCTTTCAAAATCTCACTCTTTTTCGTTACACCCTATTTGCCGATATAATTTCCATACCAAGTGGCGATAAAGACGTTAAACCTACATATATAAGAATAGAATCCAACATATATATATATATATAACACTGCCAAGTTTAACTGTATAATTAAGCTTGGTACTTTTAACACTTTCCAACATAGTTAAAAAGTTTTTATGACTTTGTTCATTCTGTCTGTCCTATCATACTATAACTGCTGTAAAAATGACTTTAACAAAATGAAATATTAGTATGTTGTTGAGACGGTCTGTGGGACATATGGGAATATAAATGAATAATATCACCCAATTAGTTTTGGATTGAACCCGAGTTGAAGAAATGAAGTACATTGAACTCTATGGGGACTAATTTTTCAAACATTTTTTAAGCAAATTTAAATTTCACAAATTGTTTCAAAAAGTTTAGGAAATATACAAATTATCCCATAAAATTTATAAAAAATATTTCAGCAAAATATTTTTAGTAGTTATATAAATAAAAATTAAAACGATAATTACACCCATATTATATGAAGAGATCACGTGACCCACTTTATTTTTATTCCATCCATTATTTTTTCCTAATGTAAAAATCATGATTTTTAAAGTTCTTTTAAATTTATATTTAGTGTTGTATCTGTCCTAAAACCACTTTATTTTTGTTTATTTCCTGTGCATCTACACTGCTGGCCATTAAAATTGCTACACCGTGAAGGTGGCATGCAACAAATATCAAATTTACATGAAAGGTACTACATGCTGGGATATGCAAATGATTAGCTTTGCAGCACATGCGCACAAAGCAGGTATGAATAGAGCGATCTACATTCTGTATAAAAGGGAAGATTGCACAGCGGATTTTTCATTCAGAAATCACATTTGAACGTTGGTTGTTTGTGTGAAGGTCATGTTATGCTTTGTGTAAGAAGGAGAAACTACTACCAGCACATGTTGAAATTTGACTGCGGCAGGATCATGGCCTATTGGGACTGCGGTTTATTGTCCCACAACATTGCTGCTTGCGTTGGTTGGGATCCCATGACTGTCAGGTGAATATGGAATCGATGGGTCCAGGAAGGCCATTACTGAACGCCATGCAGGATCTCAGCGACCCCGAGCCTCTAACGCCTGAGCCATGGGCCATAACACGTCAGAAATGTAATGGCGGCTGTCCACATTACCGGCTATGCGAACAAGAGGTGACTAGCAAACGGTTTCTGAAAATACTACACCATACTTTCACAGAAAATTGATTCTGATGATGAATATCACGTACCATGAATGGATTTGTGTCAGACCAGAAGTGCTCATTTTGAGGATTTATGCATCCATCTTGTTTAAAACAGCATTCGTCAGTCCAAATTACGTTTTTCAGGAAAGAGGGATTTGCATCTTCCTGATTTAGAGCATAATTACAGAAATCTAGATGGCATTGATAATCTCTTGGCTCCTGTCCTTGCACATCATGAATGTTAAATGGATGCCATTTATTCCGTCTCAGTATTCTCTACACTGTTGCACATGGTACGTTCATTTCTGAAGCAGCGGTATGAAAACTACTATGTGGATGACTGCAAAAGTAAGCCAAAATATCAATTTCTACATCAATTGAGTGATGTCTGGGCTTGCCTAGTCCACCTACACAATATATGCTTCCTCTTTCATACACTCATTGCCTCAATCGGGAAATAAATCTCCCAGAAGGATGTCTAGAATTGGGAAAAGTATGCTGATATTCCTGTACAGTTTTTTTAGCGTTGTGATTGCATAAACTGTACAACATAAGCATTTCAGAAAGTTCTTCGTTGCTGTATTGCGACATACTGTCTGTACAGGCTAACTACACTCTCAAAATGTAGCAGAAATGTGAAATACTTAAGAGTCACTCAGACTGCTGGGCTAAGCGCACTATGCTTGCGTTAATGAGGCGATTGATCATTGGCAGAGCAAAAGAAACTTTCTCATGTGATGATGCATCTGTTGCGATTGTGTGACACGCCGATCAGAGGCAGATATTTGCATATGCATACATTTCTAAACTGTTTTAATGTTCATTTTGATTGTGCCATTTCCAAGTTTTATTCTGTAATTAATCATATAAAATTTTAAGGTATTTTTCGGGAAGCATATTTTTGAAAAATTATAAATAAATCTAAAGATAAGAGGCAGATATTATTTGCCTATGATGCATTTCTGCATTGCATTATTTGCACGCTTGCTGTAAGCATTTACATTTTAATTTGTGATTAATCCCTCACCAACTTTATTTAAACATATCTCTGGGACGTTTTATGATAAAATGCTGAAATTTTGTACATCACCTTATTAGTATATGGGGCACATTTATTCTTATTGGAAATGTTTTGGTATGGGGGCCGTATAAAAATTTAAATTTTGTATTTCTTCAAATTTAATCCCCTGAAAATTTTTATCGATTTCATAAAATTCTCTACCTTCTTTTACTCTGTAATTTATCATATATGTCTAAGATCAATATATAAGCAATAAAAGCCGAGGTCAATGTTTTTAGGACACCCTATATATATATATATATATATATATACAATACAAATGTTAAGTAAAATATAACTTTTACTAGAAATATTAAAACGGGATATGCCCATACTATCATAAGGCGCATTGCAGCACATACAATATAAGCACGAATATGGATTCAAATGAATAAGAAATGAAAGAAGTAAAAACGGATGGGGATGCTTACAAGGAAATCGAACGGCCAAGGGGGATTACGACCCCTTGTTCCCGGTTGAAGCACGCTTTTAATCCCAGGAAACGTTCCCGGAACCAGACTCGCCTGAAGCAGTCCTCCATATACCAACGCTGGAAAAGCAAAATCCAATCCACTGAAAAAGCAAATCCAATCCATTGAAAAAGCCAAATTCAATCCATTGAAAAACGTACTTGAAAACCCAGATCACCAACATGAAACGATACTAATAGCAAGACTACTTGGATGCCTAATGTCTAAACAACCTATAACATCTATATCAGCACAGACTTTTCATTACGTGCAAGTCCTTGTAAGTCCTTATAACATGTTACGGTTAAGATACATGTCACAGTTAATCTTTTTGCATCCAGCGTGACGTAACTATAATAGTTCATAGAATTTTGCATAAAAGTCCTGATCATACTTTTTGTATGATTTTTCATAATAATGCTTTAGGAAATGTAACGGATATAGCTGTTTTTTCGCTTCACATACCAAATTACGTTCGCATATAATGCGTTCGGTCTTGGTTGTATTTAATCTTTTAATCCTGTTAAGATGATTGAGCATTAAGTTACGTAGTACGCTTATACTCAAGTTGGAATTCCAGCTGATGATATAGTTTATGCTGACATCAAAGGTCTTTCTTTTATCATACATTTTAAAGCAAATTCTTTCTTTGTTGTCGTAATAAATGCTTATATCTAAAAACTCTGTTATTTCTTTCTTCACTTGTTTTGTTTCGATCAATTCCAAATTTGCGGGATAAAAGTTGAAGTTAAATTGATAATTACTTTCAAAATTTCCAATAAGCACATCGTAATAAGCACATCCAATAAAATCAAGTGGTACGGTAATGGTATCAAATAGTAATGAAGTCATAGAAAAGTTGAGCAAAATACCAGAGAGATTACACCTTAAAAGCTACGATTTTAAAGATTTATTCAATAACATAAATTTAAAGGATCTGTTTGAGATCATGATCGAAACATTTCATGAATACAATTTGCATCTATTTATCAACATCAATAGTTACGAAAACCTCATCAAATTCGTTTTATATGAAAACTTACTTTACAACGGAGATTCATTCTATCAACAAATTCAAGGTATTCCCATGGGGGGTGGCTGTTCCTCCATGTTGGCTGATATCTATTTGAATAAGTATGAGATCGGAACTCATTATCTAAATGAAATTCCCTATTTCAGATTTGTGGACGATGTGCTTATTGGAAATTTTGAAAGTAATTATCAATTTAACTTCAACTTTTATCCCGCAAATTTGGAATTGATCGAAACAAAACAAGTGAAGAAAGAAATAACAGAGTTTTTAGATATAAGCATTTATTACGACAACAAAGAAAGAATTTGCTTTAAAATGTATGATAAAAGAAAGACCTTTGATGTCAGCATAAACTATATCATCAGCTGGAATTCCAACTTGAGTATAAGCGTACTACGTAACTTAATACTCAATCATCTTAACAGGATTAAAAGATTAAATACAACCAAGACCGAACGCATTATATGCGAACGTAATTTGGTATGTGAAGCGAAAAAACAGCTATATCCGTTACATTTCCTAAAGCATTATTATGAAAAATCATACAAAAAGTATGATCAGGACTTTTATGCAAAATTCTATGAACTATTATAGTTACGTCACGCTGGATGCAAAAAGATTAACTGTGACATGTATCTTAACCGTAACATGTTATAAGGACTTACAAGGACTTGCACGTAATGAAAAGTCTGTGCTGATATGGATGTTATAGGTTGTTTAGACATTAGGCATCCAAGTAGTCTTGCTATTAGTATCGTTTCATGTTGGTGATCTGGGTTTTCAAGTACGTTTTTCAATGGATTGAATTTGGCTTTTTCAATGGATTGGATTTGCTTTTTCAGTGGATTGGATTTTGCTTTTCCAGCGTTGGTATATGGAGGACTGCTTCAGGCGAGTCTGGTTCCGGGAACGTTTCCTGGGATTAAAAGCGTGCTTCAACCGGGAACAAGGGGTCGTAATCCCCCTTGGCCGTTCGATTTCCTTGTAAGCATCCCCATCCGTTTTTACTTCTTTCATTTCTTATTCATTTGAATCCATATATATATATATATATACTTTCCCATGTTTGCAATGGTTCTGGTTCATAAAATTTATAGGGAATGATCAGACAAATTCATTCTACCAAATTTCATTTGTCAGAAAGAATGGCATGGGGGTCAAACACCCCAAAATACCTTCTTTTGCACTGGCGTATGTTAAAAATATATGTAAAAGCGAATCTGAATATTAAACTATTTTTTTAAACAATGGTTATTATAATATCTCTTTTTGTGTTATCACTTGTTAAAAATTTTATCTTTTATATTATATACATAATATGCTTGTTGTCATTCGGCAAATGATAATAATATGCATAAATTATTCACTCGATATTATGTTATATGATATTTTTTTAAATGATAACATGTCAAAGAATAAACAAAAAAGTAAAAGTAAGTTAATAAAAAATTGTGAGCATTTGCATTATTCTTGTGCCGAATTTTTATATATGTAAATTTGTGACAGAAAGGATTTTGAATGAATTTCCATTAATACAAATAATTTAAATTGCACATTGATCTGCCATTAACCCCTTAAAGCACGAGTTTTTTTCGGAAAAATTGGTAAAAAATGATCGAGTTTTTTTTTGACAGAAAATGAATATATAAGTACAGTACAACCTCGAAAATCCGGACTTTGCCGATTCCTGATTTTCGATTTTTCCGGATTATAGAATTTGAATAAAATTCAGATTTGATATTAACTAAATACACTATAAAGCACTATTTTTTGTAAAAATAATGGCAAAAGTTAAGTTAATCAATTAAAACATATTTAATCTAAAAAATAGGGCAAAAGAAATTTCTAAGAAAAAATATACACATTAATAATTTAGAATGTGTGAATGAAACGAAATGATAAAATTCCATTTTATCATATCATTTAAATATTTGAATTAACATTTGTTATTTCATTAATTTTGGTTTATGGGAAAGCAGTTTTCTTTATCCTGTAGATGGACATTACTTCTGCTCGGTTATAATGCTTCTTTGTTCAAGACCTTTAATTGCATGATCGATTTTTTGCATAGGATTATCAATGGGTATTTTTTCTTCTCCACATTTATCGTCACTACTTCGTTCTTTTCTATTTAATATCATATCGCGAATTTCGCCATCATTCAATTTATTTACGATTGGCGCATCATCATCATCAAAGTACAGAACTTCCGTTATATCGGCTTTGTCGAGATTTAATGAAGCGCTGGAAGATTTAATGCAGTGCTGTGAGATTTAATAAAGATCGAGGATTAGCACTTTTAACGATATACTTAAAGGTGTAAATGTGTTTAAATCGTTTTCACTATTAACGAACGAAAAACAAAAATAATAACTTAAAAGTTGTATTTATTTTCTAGCATCTATATAATGTTATGTTTAAAGAGACTGATGACTCTGAAAGAAGTAAAAACTTTATTAGTAATAGTCAAATGTATAAAAAATATCGCAGTAGATAAAATAAATATCTTTTCCAAAAAAGAAAAATATCTCTCCTCTCAATGATTATTCTAAATTACGATGAGTCATTACTAGGTTACAGCAGCACCCGGACGTGGTGGGGCAGGGAAAGCGAAGAAAGGAATTTGCTTAGTTCCTAATCGTAAACACAGCCGACTGTCACCGGAGGCAAGCCGACCCCTTTGAGAGGTCTGTGTGTTAATGACCTTGTTGCTCGGTTCTGTGCGATACGATATTATTTAGTTATCTATTTGCTATTTATAGTATGTAAATATGGCTTTCTAAACAAAAAAGGCAAAATATACAGTCGATTTCAAGCTGACACTTTCGACGAGAACGAAAAAATCGTCAGATATCGGGAGGGGGAGGAGATTCTAAAGACAAAACAGAATACATTGAAGAATGGAAATCGTACTATGAAGTGAATAAAATAAATTTCCGTGAGCGTTAATATGAATTCTCGGGATTTTTAGATTTAATTGAACATCTTTGATAAAATGTTACGATAACGTTTTAAAGTGTTTAATATTAAAAATTACATTGTTTCAGAAAAATGTCTTTTTCAATAATGAGAAAAGGAAATTTTGATAATAAAAATTCCGTATTTAAATAACGATGTATATTTTACGCGAAATAATTCATCAGGAGTTGCGACTTGAATAAGGGGGAGGAGGGATTAACGCTAACAACTCAATTCACGCTCCAACCACGAGCCTATCTATCTACTGCCGTCCATCTAAACTTTCGTTTCATTTCCGGGTTCAGAAAGTCGACCGGAAAATACGGTAAAATAAATAATCTTATGTATAAAATAAATAATCTTACCTTATTATATCTTTTTTAAATCCGCAACTTCGTCAGTCCGGGGAAAAAAAAAAAAACGAAAATTTGGAAAACATCCGGATTTTGGATGTCCGGATTTTCGAGGTTGTACTGTATAGTGTTAAGTTATTTTTTGCAATTTCAGTTGTGGGGTATGTCTAGGAAGCAGGGGGGGGGGGGGGGTAAAAGTTATAAAAGAAAATTATTATACAAACAAAGTGTAAACGATTTGATTACATGTTTATTTTGAATTTCAAAATATTAAAATCAATTTAATAAAATTGTCATACTTACAAGCATAAGAATGGCTAAAAATTCAGTTTGGTATGATATACCATGAAGCATGGTATGGCACAAAGTCCAACTAATCATCCAAATGCACCACGTGGTTTACACAAGAAAAATGCTGCATAGTGGTGCCATCTATGGTAAATAAGTTTAATTATAATCTAGCCTATCTATTTTTACTAGAACGGATCTCAGATGGGTATTAGAAATAAAATAACACAAGATACAAGATTACACGGGCATGTGCAAATTTGCCTGTAACATTCGCCCGTGTCAGACACAGGCAAATGCGTTAAGGGGTTAAACTGATATTAAACTTAGATGTGCCTGCTACAAAACTGATGTGAATTTTAGTTTTACCCGATACAAATTTGTTATTAATATATAGAACTTAAATGTATATTGTTATTATTTGAAGAAATTTGTAATTGGATACCTACTTAATTGGTATTTCAAATTAAGAAATTTTCACCTCAAATTAATATTACTTACAGACATTATTACAGAAGTATAGGGTTTAATAGGCAATTTATAAACTCCTTAAATGTTTATGAATATGCTATAAATATGCATAAATATGCTATAAAAACTCCTTAACTTTTATTTTCAAAATTATTTTATTTTCAAAATTATTATGCTATGAATATGCTTAAATATGCTATAAAAACTCCTTAACTTTTGTTTTCAAAATTGAGTATGAACCCTGGATTGGCATGTTTGTATCATCTTTATTCTGATTGGTCACCACTTTTTAGAAAAATCTCTTATAAGTGGATCCCGTCACCTAAGAAGGTAATGTGTTATATGCTTAATAAAAAGTAGAAAGAAAATTAGTTCACTTTTTATGTAAACTGTGCAAAGTATATCTTTGTCCAACCAAATGCTTTGAAGATTATCACACAAAGCAAAACTTTGTTATTGTTTTTAATTTTTTTTAAACTTTTAACATATATTTTTTATTATTTTACAATGTCAAATGCTAATTGTCAAGAGAAAAATATATTGAAAAATATTATTATAGACTGCATTAATGACAAAAATATGTAATGTGGCAATACCTAAAAATTATTACATTTTCCCAAACTAAATACATTTTGGACGAATGTATTTTCATTTAGAATATTAAATATTTAAGGGATAAAAGTAATGTATATTATAGGAAACATATTTTAAAATGGTGTAGTTCAGTGGTTCCCAAACTTTCCGGTCCGCGGACCCCCTCAGAGAAAAAAAAATTTCGCAGACCCCTTAAAACCATATTGCAAGGGCGTGTTTCTATTGGATATGTACAACAAGCATAATTTAGTGTGAACAGTGATGCTGCTTTCTTGCAATTAACTCAGTAATATTTGGTTTAATGTCTATTAATTTCAGTCTTAAATCACTTTCAACTTCAAGTCTATTTCTCAACTTAGATTTTAAATATGTCAGGTGGGAGAAAGCTGTTTCACACAAGTAAGTTGTGGAAAAGTGAGTTAAGCACTTAAGAGCCTTTCTTGCGACTTGAGAATAGTCAGCCATTACTGATAACCAAAAGTCAGCTAATTGTACTTGTGAGAACATTAATTTTGGAGAACAATCCGATGAAAGAGCCGCCAAAAAATCTTCTTCTTGTGGTGTAAGAGAGTGGTTGGTTGGTAGTTCACTAGTAAATGGATTCAATATCCACACGTCACCGTCATTGGTTTCAGGAAAATATTCATCTAGCTGTAAATGCAATTGTTCCAAGTGTAATTTAATAATATTAATTATTTCCTGTGGAGCATTTTCTTCTGAACTCTGGATATATTCTGCCATGGACGGAAATTGTTCGAAGATATCGGTGTCCAATCTCTGAATCCACATCTTGAATTTCTTTTCATCCCCTTGATTTTGTCCTGAACTTGAAAAATAGTGACACTAGATCCCTGCAGGCTTAAATTAAGTCCATTTAGATAGTTAATGATGTCAGCCAAATATGACAACTTCAAAATCCAATTAGTTTCATGGAACCTATCTTTAAGGTCAAAGTTAGATTCAAATAAAAATAATTTTACTTCTTCCCTCAATTCAAATATTCTGGTTAATACTTTTCCACGAGAAAGCCACCGTACATCACAGTGCATTAACAATTGTTTGTGATTGCTGCCCATTTCCGCACATAATATGGCAAACAATCAAGAATTTAAAGGACATGCTTTAATATAATTTACAATTCTAACTACCTCATCAAAACATTCCTTCAATTCTTGTGGCATTTGTTTTGTTGCTAACGCTTTTCTGTGGATACAGCAATGAACCCACTCAATAGATGTTGCTATAGCTTTTAATTTAGTTACCAATCCACTCTTCCTTCCACACATCGCTCTTACTCTGTCAGTGCTGACACCTACACATTTATTCCAATCAATGTCATTCTCAACCATAAACTTGTTCACAATGTTAAACAGTTCTTCTGAAGTTGTGCGTGATGGTAGATTTACACAAAAAAGAAAATCCTCATGTAATTTTTTTTCATAATCATAGCTGTTAGAAGCAATCAAATTTGCATTATTGACAATGTCAGTGCTTTCGTCTAACTGGATTGCAAATAATGTGCAATGCTTTTTAATTCTGTTGAGAAGTTCTTTCACATTTTGGGCCATTTCATCTATCCGTCTTTTTACTGTATTGTTAGACAAGGAAATTAAATTCAAAGACTAACTAGCTTTTCCATCCAGAACTGCTGAGACCATCAATTGAGCTGTTGGTTTTATAATTTCTTCACCAATGGTATGTGGCTTTTCCTTTTCAGAGATGAGTAGAGAGACCTCATATAACACACGAACAGCATTTTCATTATGGCCACCACTGGCTTTATACAACATTGTTTGGTTGCCATGCAACTCGTCAGCTTTTAATTGAAAAAAATCAATAAATTTTTTAACAAACTCGGGGTGTCTTGTTTGTAAATGTCGAGAGAGTTTTGCAGGTTTCATGCTTTCATTAGATAAAACTTGGTAACAAATAACACATTGCGGAGATAACATTTCTCCCTTTTCAATGGAAATAAACCCGAAGTTTATATATGAATCACAATATTTACGAACCTTTTTTACGTTAGCATTCACAATTTTGGCACTGGAACAACTATCTACTTTCGGACTCGTCACTTCATTATTCACGATACGACTAGAACTAACAACATTTTCAGTTTCCAAAGGGCACTTTGAAGCACCTAATTTTAGCCAACAATCCATTTTATCAAATAATTAACAAATATCTGCAGGGTTGAAAGTACTTTAGTGAAGTACGTCACGTGACATAGCTAGTAGCTATGTCACGTGACTTTCCGCGGGAGCACCCGCGTAAATCAGCTCGGGAGAAGTGTGAGATGTTCGCTACGCCCCCTCTATTCAAAGCTGACGTCATCCGGTCTCTAGTAGTATTAATGCTCAAAGATACAAGTGCTTTGACGTCCGAGCTATATCAGAGTATCGTCACCGTTAATCATGGCATTGTGCCAAAACAAAACCTACTCCCAAACAATTTAATTCTGTTTGAAGATATAACCTATCAGTTTGAAAATAATCTCATGAATGTATGTAATTCAAAGTTATTTAGAAAAAAAGTTCATTATTATTTTATTTAAAAAAATAAAATAAAAAAAAGAGTCGAGAAAAATAATGAATTTTAATTTTTTTAAAGCTAACTATTTATTAGTTAAATATTGCTTGTTGTTTGCGGACCCCCAGGGGTCCGGGGACCCCAGTTTGGGAACCGCTGGTGTAGTTGATTTTCTAAAGACTGCAAAAATTGGATTGTTTTAAGTTCTAAAAACTTAACATTAAAATGATTTAAGTGAATTTAGTTTCAGTTAAAGAATTCAGTTTTTAACACTTTACAACATAGTTGAAAAGTGTTTATGACTTTGTTCATTCTGTCTGTCTGTATGTCTGTCCGTTAGCATGATAACTGCCTTAAAAATGACTTCATCAAAATGAAATTTTAGTATATTGTTCAGATGGCCTGTGGGACCTATGGGAATATAAATGAATAATATCACCCAATTTGTTTTGGATTGAACCCGGGTTGAAAAAATGAAATACATTGAACCCTATGGGACCTAATTTTTCATACATATTTTAAACGAATTGAAAATTCACAAATTGCTTCGAAAGTTTTAAGAAATATTCAAATTATCTCATAAAATATATAAAAAAAATTTCAGCAAAATGTATTCAGTAGTTTTTTAAATAAAAATTAAAATAATAATTACACCCTTTATATGAAGAGATCATATGACCATTATATGAAGAGATCACGTGACCCACTTCAAAATAAAATATGACATCCATCTTGGTTCAAAATCGTGATTTTTAAAGTTCTTTTTAATTTAATATTTTGTGTTGTATCCGTCCTAAAACCGCTTTACTTTTGCTTAAATTCTGTGCATCTACATACTGAAACAATGCAATTACAATATATTTGAGTTTAAATTATCATCAAACTTTGATATTACTGAGGAATGTATCGCATTTTAGAGATGTTTATATAAAATTGCATTGAAGTTGGAAAGTGTTTCATAATCAATGCTTTATGCATGATTGATCTTTCTTGTTCTAACATAAATTAATTTAATTTTTAATCATTTTATTTATTCTGTATAATGCACACATTTTTTTGGGGGTCAGAATATTAAACATTTAAGGGTTAAAGTGATTTGTGCATATTTATTGTAAGCATATGTTAAAATGATGAGGTTAATTTTCTAAGGACTGCAAAAATTAGATTGTTTTAATTATTAGAAATCTAACTCACTTAAAATAATTCAAGTGAATTTAGTTTAAGCATTAAAGTTTAAACAACATTCTATTGATTTTATTATTGTATATAATATGTACAATTTTTTTTAAATTATTTGAATGATAAAATATTCAACATAATTTAAATAGAAAATTCCCAAATGCTTTGAAGTTTGTATTATATGTTTTTTTAGTATTGTCCAATATTATAATGATTCTCAAAATGTTTTATTAGAATTGTATTTCTCTTTCCATATGCTTTTACCATTGACAGATCCACTAGCTTGCGTGTCTCGAGCACGACTCGTAGAGGTTTAGGAATGGTTGGCACCTCTCTCTCAGCCCAGCCATTACTGCCAGTCAGCAGCAGTCAATCATGTGGTTCAGTCATTTTGTCTCACGATGTAGAAGCACCCTCTGCCTTGGTGACCAGACCAACATCAGCTTCACAGCCCTCTTCTCCTAGAGTCAACCAAGAGGTATCAAGAATGATTGCAAATGGAAGTATATGCATTGACTCAAGAGGTTCCTATTTGGAAAGAAGAGATCTTCCTCCAGGTTTGCAATCCTCCAAATTAAATAAGGATATAATAGGAGGTCTTCGCCATAGTCCTGATTTAATGAGTAATTACAGTGAGGAGAATTACAGTGATAATTTTAGTGATCATTATTTATCTGATAATACCTCCCATAATTCATATTCCTTAGATCATAAGCATTCCCTTTCTGATAGTGTTGTTTATCAAAATTGTCGGGATACTTTAACACTTTCAGATAATAAATCCGATCGTGTTTGTAATATATCTTCTGATACAAAAGCACCATTTGATACTAAACAAAGTTCATTAGGTAGTGAGGGAGAAGTAGCAAAGGGAGAATTATTAAGTAATTTAGTAAAAGATTTATCAGAAATTTGTAATCAAAGTAGCACTGAAGGTGAGGGTGCAGATGATGAAATTCTTTCTACAAATGGTGAAATTACATATGTCTTGCACAAGTTAGATAAATCTCCTAAATCCCTTCCATCTCTTTTAAAGCCCCCAAAACCTAAATCCCCCAAACCTGTTCTAAGAGTTGAAGTTGAGCATGCTTTAAAAACACATGGCAGTCCAACTTTGTTTGCTAGGGCAGGTTGTTTTTCTAATTCAAAAGTGAACAAGTATAATTACAGTGTAAAAAATTTAATGCGAAGTAAAACTGTTGACTTTGTATCTGTCAGCCAGTTACCTGCAACTGATAGCTTTTCTTCTCAAGATGATTCATTAGAAGATTCTGTTGGAAAAGTTTTAAAAGAGTGTCAGAGAAAGTGCAATTCAGAACCAATACGAGGCAAAGAACTCCTGAACAATTTTTCAAGCAAGCAAAGTTCAACTGATTCTCAAGATATAGATTATGTTTCTAACAAAGATGGTAGTTATTATCGTTTTGCGACTGATGACTTAACAGATAGTATTGAAATGATCATTTCAAAAAAACAAGGAAAGGGTAAGCTATCTAAATTTAGGCACAGTGTAACTAATATCTCATTCGAAACAGCCGATCACCTAGATAATAAAAGTCCTTTGGAATATCCAGTTGATACTGAATTTGTCCAAGACTCTCGTGTAAATAGAATACATGCTGTTGAGGATTTTACTGATGATCGAAACAGTCCTGAAGATATTGAACACTTACCCAAAGACACTTGGTTAAATCATGATGCTGAAGAATATCTCTCAGATTCATCATCTGGAAGTGGTATTCTCTGCTCTGGCAACAGCTCTAGTAGTTTAGATGAAATGCTTCAACTAAGTGACCTTCGCCTGTATGATACACATTTGTCATCATCAGAAGAAGATCCAACTGTTGCAGATGATGATGAATTTGATCAAAGTCACATTGTTGATTATAATGATGAAAATTTAAGCAAACCTGCACAATCATCTCATAATATTAAAAGTACTGTAATGAGTGAAGATGATACTGATGATAATAGTTTAAATGAGGCAGCAGATGTGCTTGAAGATATCACAGAACATACAGAAACATTTTCAGAAGGTGAAACAGCTCAGATTCTTGATGATAATTTGTCATGTGGTAGTACTCGCTCAATAGAATCAATTCCTAGTACACCAAGTAAGATAAGTTCTTGTATAAAAGAAGAAAATATTGCTCTAAATTCACCACAGAGCTCTTTAGCCAAATCATCAGGCTTTAAGAAGATTGACTTTAATTGAATTTGCTATTCAAAGTGTTACTGATATCATGTGCTATTTATTTTTATAAAACAAAAAGCATGAGCTCAAGTTTAGATTTTTTACATTTCTTTCATTTACTATATGGAGCACAAAAATTTATTTATTTTTCCAGAATTTATATGTTACTAAAAAAATACTGAAAAGTATGAGTCTGTGATGATACTTTAGTTATGTTGTACACTATTTTTTATTTTTATTTTTATAGAGCTTATATATATATAGTTTTTGTTACTCTTTATATTTTCTTTTACACTTTGTTATTGTTTTATACAATCTGTATCGTTTTTGTTATATTTGAAAATTGCATTAGGGACTTTTTTCAAATGCTCAAGATTTTATTTAATCTTTTTGAAAGAATTGCTACAGGCATCTGCATGCATATGTTTTTTAAATCATAATAGGTAATATTCATAAAATTTATTAATTTTTTATAAAATCGGATTTTTTTTTTTTTTTTTTTTTTTTTTTTTTTATGTACTTTGGAAAATTAATTTGACACAGTAGGGGAAAGTGGTACTAGTGTGGATAATTATGTTTTTCCTTATTTACCTTTAATTCTGTTTAAATTTGACAAAATTGAAGAAATTTTGACAATTTTATATATTTAATTTCATGTCAAAAAGTGCAACTTCTGTGACAATTACAGCAAAGATATTTTAGCTGATACAAAGTAAATAGACATATTTCTTTTATAATAGAAATTTTTAGCATAAGTTTACAATTTTTCAAAATAATTATTTTGATAAATACACTCAAAAAAATCATATACAGTTCACATTTAATCTAAATACAGATTGCAAGGTCATTCTTAGGCATGTTAAAATCTCAATTTTCTAGAGATCTACAAATAGTTGTCAAATAGGGAGTAGTGGCATGTATCAAGAAGTGGGTAAAAATTTTCAAATTTTTTAAGCAATAACTAGAAACATTAGATAATTATTTTATTAATTGAATAAGTCACCTTTTAAATAATATATTTGTCATTTCTATATGCTTTCTATATGCTTTCTTTTTAGCTATATCCCTTACTAAAAGAATGATGTTCTGAAGTTTTGTAATTGTAATTTTTGCACTATGTGTTTTATTTTTAAAAATATTTTTAATAACTTCCAAGTGCTGTTTTATGTTTAATATATTCACAGGGTGGTTACAGAATCTGAAATTCAGGGAAATCAGGGAATATCAACATTCTGAAAAAATCAGGGAATTCCTCAAATAACCCTCCAAAATCAGGGAAATTGGAATATTTTTTGTATTCACAGCTTTCTTTTGAATCACGTTGATACACATGTAGAATTTCTTATTTATGTTTCATATGACGGGAGATAGCCTATTGGACACCTCAACAAAATGAAGAGGGTTTTAAAATTTCAAGGTTTCTCAGTGATCACTCTCATCTTAATTGTTTTGAAAATTGTCAAAATATTTCATATGACAGGAAAAGCAGATTAAAAAAATACTGTTTCTGCTTATACATAATTTTATTGCAATGAGTGATATTTAACTATATGAATTCTTGACTGGATTTTTGCAGAACACTGCTGTGGTTATAGCTAAGTTTTATAGCTTATCTAGAATTTTAATGCTTGAAAGATTAATTTTTTTGTAATAATACAATTCTTTCATAACGCTTGCATAAATACTGTACTTTCATTATTATACTTTTCAATGTTGAAAGTAATTTAATTTTAATTATTTATTCTTAATTTCTTAATTATCACCTTTGATTTTGTTAAATAACATTTTATGCTTGTTAAACTAATATTCAGTAAAAATTGATATCAGGGAATTTTTATCTGAAATCCTGTAGCCACCCTGATTCAGCACTATCCATTTACTCTAAATATAACATCATTGTTTGGATATCTCCAGAAGTTTTAGGATGAGGTGCCTCAAATACCCAGTATATAAGAGAAAGTCTGTCTATATATATATTTTTTATATTTAAAAATCTCAATTTTTATGCGTTTTCTTAAAAAATCACAAAAAATAAAATAATGTAGTAATTCAAAAACATTTTGTTTGCTTGAATGTGATGCTATACACATAACTTTTTGCCAAACTATAAAATTGAGCTAATCTTCCTTTTTGGGGTGTGGTGAAATAATAAGTATCAGATAATATAAAAAATGCAAATTTTGATGTATTAAGAAATAAATATGAAGAAATTGTCCTACAGATTTGTTTCAAACATCATTGGAAAGAATGTTCTTCAATCTTTCGGATGGTGTCAAGGGGGAAACTCTGATAATAATTTCAGTCATTAAGAAACCGATTTGTTTGAAAATTGCTCAAAATCATACTAAAACAAAAAAATAGCTTAAAACTAATTAAATTAAAAACAAAATCTCACCTAGGTGCATCATCATGGGTCCTGAAGCACTCCTGTACTAAATTTATTGCTGTCTGATGCTTTTGTTGCTGGCTACAGTTGACACACACACACACACACACAGAGACAAATAAACATCTTTTATTATGTAAGATCATGCTACTGACTGCTTTTAATGTGTAAACTTTGCAATAAAATTCCATTTTAGAAAATTTGTAAATAATGATTTCCAATATGTTTCTTTTCTTGTCTACACTAGCTTTGATCACTATGAACAAGGATGGTCCACAACATTAATTTTTAAAACATAAATTTGAGAAACATTTGATCATGGACTGAAAGTGAAGACAACAGTTTATATTTTACAGAAAAATGTTATATTTCATTTTTAAATCAAATTTAAATGCACTTTTTGGGCCATTTTTACATTAAGCAATGAACAAATAATTTCACTTGTAAACAACTTTTTCTTTATTTTTACTTTAAACAAGTGTTTATACTAACCCCACTATCCCTTACTAAAAGAAACAATCAGATTCTATTATGATAAAAAGTATTCTCAAAAATAATTGTCATTTAGGTTTTTTTTTATCACATATTGGTATTAAAGCATTTAATTTCCTCAATTGTGTGCATTCTATTTAGATATTTCTTGATTAGTTTTCTTTTTCTTGATTGCTTGACATGTTAAATTTTAGGTAAAATCACTGTAAAAGCAACACCCCCACAACTTAGATAGAAACAATTAATCACATGAAACAAAATATTTAAATACATAACATGGAACAACTCCAAATATTTCGTACAGATATATGTTACATTCTATTTCTTTAATGATAAATTTAGTCTCTTATTCTTTTGGGGGGGGGGGGGGGGTTCTCTTTAAATTAATATATTTTTCTTCAGAAATTTTAGCATACATTTCTAAATATTAAGCTACTTTTTCTGATCAAAGCACACACAGCAGGATCTTTATGATTGTGATATGTATAATTTTCTATTCATATTTATGATTTGTTTAACTTGTTTTTTCATTTATTTTATATATAAACACTTATTTAATCATAGAGATATACTGAAAGGATACCTATAGAGCTTGGTGAAATTCATAACCCATGTTGGTTTTGATCTCATTTGTTCTTTTATAAATATTGATGTTAAGAATTTATCCACAAAAACTCTTCTTGAATGTTTTATTCAAAATTTGTTTAATGACTAAGCTATATCTTTCTTATATGTAAATGTTCATCTTAGTCTCATTGATTATGATTATTAACCTTTCTTTTAATACTAGAGTTTGTACTTGCAAATAAATATAAATTTATGCCTTTGTATCTAACAAATAGTATGTCTTATATATGATAAAAAATTAAACATAATTGCATGATAGGTTTTTAATTCTTAGATTTGTTTTATTTATGAAATTTATTTTGTATGAGATTAAGTTTACATTATTGGGAACAACAGCTAATCTTATTTATTTATAATTCTATTTTAGTAAACTGTAGAATTAGCAATTTTTACAATCAGAATGCAGGTACCAATTTGTAATAGTATCTTTTTTAATTTGAATTTGAAGGTGCAATATAATTTGTAACATGTATCTTTACACAATTTTGCAAAAGGGTATATTCCATCTTTTTTCAAAAACATATTTTTTTACTTAACATATAAATGACAATTATTTTGCGTAATTATATATTTACCCAATTGGAGAGATATGCGTCTGTATAATATCTCAATAGTACTCGCATGCAAAGAAAAGAAAATTTATGAAGAAGACATATCCAGGAAAGCATATGTTGTGGTTAATAACTAAAAAGATGAAAATAACCCTTTTCTACTGAAAGCTTCATTTTCAAAGTAAGTTACGCTAGTTCAAATACACATTTGTCATTTTTTTTATGCCCTTCTCTTTGAAATTTTACCAACCTTATCCACAGAAATGAATAAATGTTGTTCTAAATTATTATACAAATAAAAATTGTTAATTTTTAACAAAATTTACTGAATTTTCAAGTATTTTTATTATCTTTTAAAATTTTAGCATACAGTAAATATTTTTCTTTCAGTAAATAATTTTTTTTTTCTTTTTTTTTTCTTCCCCACTGTATTTTGTATTTGAAATGTAACAAAATGTGATAAAAGTAGAAATACCAACATTCATTTCGAACACTTAATTGATTATTACTGTTTGTGCTTAATGAAAAATTTTAAAACTTAAATTCATTATTAATTTAATATTTTATTTCTGAATATTATACAGTTGATTCCTTTATAGAATCCTAACCAAAATATGATCAAAATACTTAAATGCTGCAGTGAACTATTTTGAATAATTGCAAAATACTAGAATATATGCTATGTATTTGACAATTGAGTTTACTTTTTAAATTAAATTTTCCAATATATCTTTCTTTGTAACCTATAATAATAATTATTATTATTTTTTGTTGTTGCTGTTTGACATCTTATCAACAAAGTATTTGATGTTATGTTAGTTCAAATATTTAGTTGATTGTTTTCATGTTCATAAAATAAAATAGAGAAAATGTTTTTTAAATTGTTATGTACTTTTAAATTTTAATGCAGTAAGTTTTTAACAAAAATATATTTTTTGAAGGGGTAAATAAATGATATAGATGTTTAATCTTCCCATCAAAATTGTCATTTTTCTTACCAAATCCCTTAGCCCAAATTCATTTTTCACAGTCCAAGGGACTTCTCTAAACTCAATTAATGAAGACATCTTTTTCATACCTTTTTGTGCACCCAGTCTAAATTTTTTCCACTAAAACTCGCCTCTAACTTCATTCAGTACAAACCTTTTAACCACTACAACTTTGTGTTTATATTGCTAACTAATTTCTCATTTCTCTAATTTTCTCACACTTTATGCTCTTCAAATATCAAACTTTCTTTGTATGATTCTGCTTATCCAAGTCTTTTGCATAACTGCTCACCAGCCATGCTGAGCTCCAATTAGACATTTCTTAATTTGTGTTAAGTGAATAGTAGCACATCCTGAAATATTCCTACCTTTGGGAAACATGTTCACACTCCATGCACCAAATAACATAGGAACTGTATGAATTCAAAACCTCAATTTGAGATTTATTTTCTGTAAAAACAATAATCCTGTCTGACTTTTTAAAGTTATAATAATGTATTATCAGAACACTGAATTGCTAATGCATAGTCCATTCATTGCCTCAAATTAGACATTATATTCAAGATACTTAGCAGATATTCAAGGTACTTAGCAGCTATTCAAGGTACTTAGCAGACAACTTATAGAAACTCAGATGGAAATAAGCTGGCTCAACCTTTCCAGTCAAAGATTAAAATTAAGTAAAGTACACATACTGAGCTTCAATGTGTTTTTCAAAAGGAAGAATATTTTAGTATGTTTTATTGCTAATTTAGCAAAAATTAAGAGATATGTCAATGAATATGCTTATATGTAATATTTGAGCATCCAGCTCAGCATATTTAGTTAGAAGTTATGAGAAAAGCATGGTTCAATAGGAACTGTGCAATCAAAGTTTGATATTTAAGAGCTGTTATTTAAGTTTGTGAGAAGTAGCAATATGAACAAAAAGAGTTTGACCATTATGGTTACAAGATTTGTACTTAGTGATATCAGATATAAGCTTTTAAGAGGAAGTAAAAATTCTATATATTCATTGCTGAACGTTTTTAACTTGAAATATAAAAACTAAAGAAATTGTGATTTTAATTTAATATATTGAAAACATGTTACGAATCTAACAATTAAGTAACTTTAAGAATATACCACATCATGATTAAGTCCTTTTTAACAAATAAATCTCTAAATGCAATTTTTATTCTTCAAATGAAATCTATAATATTAAATTTTGATTTTTTTTTTTTCAATTCAAAATTTTTGTTTATATAGTTCTAATTACAATTTATTTTTATCAAAATCTTAAAGATCAATAAATATTCATGGTAGATACAGATTTATATCAAGTTAAATCAAATCATGGTTATTATATATATTACACTGAGTGGCCAAATTATTAGAGACACCCCCTCACTCAAGCTTGGACAGGTCCGTTAGTGACACATAGTTAGCACAACAGCAACGAGGAGTATATGAAAGGCATGCTCATATCAAAAGAACTGTTTATCAGTACAGTTAGCCTGAATATGGGCAATCCAGAAGATTTAAATGACTACGAACAAGTAATGATCATGGGGGCATAAAGAGGCTGTTCCAGTATTTCAAAAACTGATAAAATCTTCGGCTTTTCTCGTGCAATAGTATTTCGGATGTTCAGAGAATGACAGTTGAGCTAAAAAACTTCAAGCAATAAATGCAACTGTGGACATAAAAGTCTTGTGGATCAAAGTGGTAACAGCCAACTGCACAAATCGTCTGTAGCAACAGAAGGTCATCACTGCAGCTCAGTGCAAAGCAAGTGCATCAGAAAGCATATTTGAATGCACAACATGATGGACCTTGTCCCGGATTAATTTTTACGACATGAGACTATCAAGGGTTCCTTTACTATCACAGAGAAACAGGAAAGCATGCTTGCTATGGGCCCAGGAGCTTTTCGCAATATGACACTTGATAAATGGAAAAGGGTCGCTTGGTTAAACAAATTTCGGTTCCTTCTCCACCATGCTTACTGCAGGATCAGAATATGGTGAAAGCAGCACTAATGCATTAACTTATCTTGCCAAGCAACAACCCTATATGCAGGTTGTGGTGGAATAATGGTTTGGGGAATGTTCTTTATATCCTTATAATAACAGGAAAAATTTATTTAAAAAAAGAAAGCTATTCAAATCTTATAACATTTTACTATTTTTTCTGACATTCTCAGAAATGATAATCACCAAAATTTTTACCACATCTTGTTAGCAATTATTAAAATGTTTTCCACAAATTGTGAAAAATGTGATCAGCATTATGACCCCTGCTATACTTCATGCAAAGCTAACTTGAGTAACAGTTTTTATAATATATTTATTTTATATAAATCATCCTGTAAACCAGGGGTTCTTGACACCATACATATCCCAATTGCCATATTATAAATTTGTCCCTGTCTACATTTGATATCTTAAATTATTTTAATTTATTAATTTAGCAGTATCAAATCTCTAAAACCCTAATATATATTTTGATGTAGCATTTTATCAATAAACTATATATTCTCAAAATGTTAAATTTTTTATAAATATGACATTTAAAATCTAAATCTTACAATGTAAGTAAAAACTTACAATTATTTTATATATAAGCACTTAAGTTTTCAAATTAATTTTTTTTTTCTTGTATTCGTTATAGAAATAATTTCATTTATTATGCAGTATAGACTACTTAGGATCCATGTAGCATGGATTTATTTTTTTGAATAGCATTGTCATAATAAAAGATAATACTAGAAAATAAAGCATAAATTGAATTAGATAAATCTTAAGGAATTTTTATATTTTCTTCAACACAAATGTACCCTCCCTCTCACCAGCTAGCAAGCTATAAAAGTAATTTCTTGTTTAATGGAACTTATTTATTAGAACTTTCAATAACAATTAAAATACCACCTGAAATTTAGTATTAACATACTTTTCTCATCAAAAATATTCTACAGTTATACTTAAAGAAAAACCACCTTTTTATTTTATTTAAAATTAAGATTTAATATCGTAAGATTACTTGTTTCATTTTCACGATGTTTATATTATTTAATAATCATTTTTTATAAAACTAGAAATTAATGTCGTCTCCACAATCATCTTTTAGCAGATAGAGTCCTTTGACTTTATCCTAACATTTAAAGCCTTGTGTGTTGTACTTTATGGTTATATATTTTTATTCATAGTTTTCTTATCTGGTGAAGGAAGCATGTTGTTACTTATTTTTTTTCAAAGACATTTGCAGATATTTCTTATTTCTAAATTTAAAGTTCTAGTAAAAAAATTAAAGTTGATTTTGTGAGCTTTTAACAGATTAGAATTTTATCAATTCCAGGATAACTTGCAGATTTTTATGATAATAAGCTGTCATCTTTTGACATTACATATTCTGATAATACTTTTATGTCTTACTTATTTTAAATCTTATCTGCATTGTGTGCTACTTTAAATTACTTTTAATGAAATCTCTCTTCAATGTTAAAATCCTTCATGGTTGGGTGTATTGCTTCACTAATTTTGTAGCTTTTGCCTTCTTTTAGATTTTCAAAATCTGATTTTAAGCAAGCATCTAAAATATTTGTACATTTTAACAATAGATTTTTATTCAATTTTAAAGTAGATAATGTGTAGTAACTTTTATAAATTTTGATAACATCTAATTCGTCTGTGTTTGAAACATGTGTATATAAATTTGGTACATTTTTTACAATAGTTTGAGTTGTAAAATAATATACAAGATTGCCTCATTATAATGCTCAATAAAGGTTGTCCACAACTTTCTAAATTAAACGACTCCCCATAAAAAGTTCAAAACACACTAAAGTGTGAAGCGTGGAGTTTGGGAAAGCTATGTAGAGTAGTTATTGTTAATGCATCCATGAGGGGTAAACTTGTAATTAAATGCTTCCAAAACTTTATGCAAATCTGAAAAATAACAGTTTCTAGTATGCTTCTTCACATTGAACTTTTAAAATAAACATAATTTGAATTTTCATTTTCAATATCAGCATAAACATTTCCTTACTAAATTTATATATTTTCAATTTGAGAATTTTATTGATTATAAGTGGATATCGGAAAGGAAAATAATGTTTTTACTGTTGAAAAAGTTTTAAACTAACATTTTCAAGATCTATATGTGATGCAAAGTAAATGTTATATTATGAACAAAAGTTAGGTCCAAAGATTCTACTTTTGGATTTTAATTTTAAAACAGTAATATAATTTTTAGCTTAAAAGAATATCAATTTCATATCTGTGAGCAATTGGTAGTATGTTTTGTTGTTCAAATGTCACGTAGACGCATCTACCATCATCTTAAGTAAATCCATTTAATAATTTTTATGTCTAGGATAAGTCACACAGTTTTGTTGAGTTTATTTATGTTACACTTTCATATAATCAATATAAATGTCTTCATGGGAAACATGAAAGTACTGTAAAACTTTTTATAATGGCAATTAATTGAATCTTCGAAAGATTGCATTCATAGATTAAATAATTCTTCAACAACATATAATGCTGTATTAACTCTTTAGGGCCAAGACTTTTATTTTCCCTATAATAGTGGCCACCATTTCCTTATTGCCTGCTGGAATCTGGTCACAGGATGGGAGAAGTTGTGGTTAAAAGTTGTCAGGGAACTTTGAGAGTTGTTTTATGGCAGGATTTAGAAGTGTGCAGGGAAACTGAAGTATCAATATCAAAGTAGTTTGCAAAGTAAAAATTAAACAATTCTAAGAATGGTTAATCAGTGACGTAGAAGAAATTATTAATCATTGTATATTTTTCTCTTCTGTTTTATTATGTTTCTAGTATGTATAAAAGTTTTAAAAATATAATATATATTATTATATTTCTTAAATGTTTAATAACAATAACAAACCAAATTAAACTAAACTATAAGTATTTTAAAGTTAAACATTTTCATTGTAATAAAAATTATTTACTGATTGGATTTTTACAAGAATTAAAAAAAAATTATAGTACTGCAAAACTGTTTAATAGCTTTTAAATAAATAGCAATTATTATATCAATAAGAAAATAAATAACATTTATTACATCAAAATTAATTTGTATGTAAAATATTTTTCAGAATTTTTTTACAAATTATTTATTGTAAGGAAGTGTAAATAAAAGATTCGTTATAAGTTATCAATGCAATTTTAATATAATTATATTGAATGTTCAATTATTTTTGTCTCAAACATGTACATTATGTAATTACATGTAATATTTTAAGAATAACTTTAAAACAATATAAATTATAAAATTGATTTTTAGTCATTTTAAAGTTAACTAATCCTAAAATTTTGGACCTTAGTTTCATATTCAAAAGAATGTTAAGCATAAGATATAAAATATCAAAATGATACATTTAAAATATGTATTTTTTAATTAAAGCATATTAAAATTTAGGATATAAGAAACATGTTATATAAGATTACTTAGTGTATTTGATGTTTTGTGACAAATATTCTTATATTAGGTAAATTGAATAAATGAAAACACCTTGAATGCTTATGATCCATTTAATGCAATCTTATAGTTTTAATGCACTTTTGACAATTAGAAAAAGCTAAAAGGTAAGAATCGCGCTCTAAATGCAGTTATATATTGATCACATATTATAAACTATTTTTTACTTACAACATCTTTACATAACATATTAGAAGCGAATGCTTGCGATTGCCTGGGATTTAAGATTCAAAACTCTAATTAAAACTACACAGGGACATACAAGGAGCTCTTGAAAGCCAAACAACACGTTAATGATATACCCTCTTAGAACAAAAGATAAAAGTAAGTTGAAATATTCTAAAAGTAAATATTTATGACATTTATTTTTTATGTAAAACTGGTGCATTGTATTAATTTGAAAACTGTTGTAACTTTTTACCCTTACACATAATATAAAATAGATATGACCGTTGACCTGCTCCTAATTTAACTTAGCAAACCAGCTGGAGTTTTGAAATGAGTTTTGTCAAAAGAATCATGTATTTCAAAAGATATTTAGTTTGCAAACATATTCCTGAATTTTTAATTTTATAAATTAATGTGGCAATAAAATCAGAAATATTTTTATCAGCAAACCTGCTCCTATTTAATCTTAACAAAGCAGTTAAAATAAGTGTGTAAATTGGTTGAAGCATTTTCAAGCTATAGGGGTTCCTTACAGAAAAACAAAATCTGGTATTTCTATCCTTGTTCCATGAGTAGATGTAGGAGGACAAAACTTATATCAAATAAACTCGACTGAGTTTTATTGCCTGAAAAAAGTTTCACCAAAGTAGATTGTAAAGGAGATATTTAATTTTAAAGGGAATTTTAAATATCAATTTTTAAAATATTAACATTGTGCAAAATCAGAAATATGTTTAGCCATAAACCTGCTTCTAGCTTAGGTTGTATATTTAAATATACAGGGTCTTCAGTGCAATCGGTGCCCAATGGCTATTTCCTCAACCGTTAGTCACAGAGATATACTTCCAATTGCAAAAATGTTTTAAATTTTAAAATCTATTATCTTAGAAACAGTTAAAGTCAATAAATGCATTTCAGAAAAAAATACGAAATATAAATTTTTATACAGTCCCCCGGTCCTACCAATTATATTTAGGAAATTCATCCTCATACAATTTTATGTAAAATAAAAAAAAAATCATCCTTTTACGACCAAAATTGACCGACTTATAGCTGTTTAAATTTGGAGCACTATTTGTGCTGAGAAATGGTCAATATGGTCCCTGATTGGTTGGTTGCCCGAAATGGGACATTTTTATGCATGGAAAAGCAACTTAAGTCATAAAGTTTAATGCTTCATAACTCTGAATTTTGGAAGATTTTTTTTTATTTTGCATGAAAATGTATGAGGATGATTTTCCTAAATATAATTGGTAGAACCGGGGTACCGTATAAAAATTTATATTTCGTATTTCTTTCAGAAATGTATTTATTGATTTAAACTGTTTCTAAGATAATAGATTTTAAAATTTAAAACATTTTTGCAATTGGAAGTATATCTCTGTAACTAACGGTTGAGGACATAGCCATTGGGCACCGATAGCACTGGACACCCTGTATATTACAATAACAGAGATTATCTCATAAAAATTTATTCCATTAACATGGGAATTTTGTTTAAAAAATGCATGGTAAAGATTAAGTGTTTTGAAATTCTATATTACAATAGCAGGGTATTTCACAAACATATATTACATTAAGAGAGTTATATTCTGTATTTTAATTCACACCTAATGAAGCTATATAAGAAATTAACATCCTTGCAGTAGTTTTGGAAAATCTGAACAGATTCCTGAAAATTTTTGGGAAACATTAATACATTAAAAAAATCCTATCCTATTTAACCAAGTTAAAATACCATATTCTAATAACAAGGAATAGCAAATCCCCCAGACCATCCTCAAGGAGCACATTGTAAGAAAATAGCAATACAGGGGAGTTGGTCCTTCTTCCCTGTCCATATGGACAGGTAATTTTAAACGAGAAATAACCATGCCATTCATCTGTTATTGAGGCCCATTTCAAGAAAGTACAGATTAGAATAGGGAATTTGGGGGTAGCAAAATTTAATGGGCGAATCAGCAGAGTCATGCTACTGAAAGTGTAAACTGACTACATTTAAAGATTTGAAGTACCTGTGTGTTAAACAGTTGAATATGTAATCTTTGGAATGTAAAACCCGAATGCAAGTTGCTTTATTAAAGTTAATATTGGTAAAGTTCCTTGATGTCTTTCTTAATTAAAAGCATGCATGTAATGTGTTTGCTTTTAATTAGGAAGTACACCAAGGATTCTATTTTCACAAGCAGTAGTTACAGTCAATATAATATAGCTCTGTTGTCAAAAAATATTTATGGAAAAATAAAATAACACAGAATATTGGATATACTTCAAACTTGTTTTAAGCTATTGTAATAGTTTTGTTGTGTTATAAATGCAATGAAGTTAATATTTTAAGTTGCATTCTTCTCAAAACTTTTTTTTTTCATTCTTATGTACAATCAACTAGTAGCATCGTCAGAAAAATATTTTGGGAAACAAATATTCTGTTTCTCAATTTAGTATTTTAACTTATATTCTTCTCAAACACTTATTTATTTATTCATTTATTGTGCATGTATACATCAACCAGTAGTGTCTCCAGAAAAAAAAATTTAGGGAGGGGTTTTGATTACCAAGTATTTTATTTTCCATTTCTCATAATGTCATTTCTCCAGACTCTAAAACCCCTTCCTTTGCAATGCCACAGCAATCAACCCTTGATATATGATCATTATTTGTTCATAGTCATTGGGCATTTTATAAAGGCATTTATATTTCAAAATTCAGTGAAAGATTATTACATTTTTACTTATATTCTTAAATTTAATCAGCCATTAACCATATAAGTATAAAGCTAGGTGGGGAAGTAAGAAACAACTCTAATATATACTTTGCTATCAGTGGTCCCACTGGACAATTTAAGAGCTATATAGCATCATTCTTAAAATGCAACTGTGAGAAATAGACATTATATTGCAGTTATCAGATTTCAGTTCCCTTGTTAGGACATGCAGAGCTAAACATGTTCTGTATGTATTTATTGAAATCCATGCCTACCTATGAAATATATGTGCAGTGTACACAGTATGACATTTTGGTACAATTATATGAAATCATTAGATAAATATACAAATGACTTGTACAATTGGGCCTTACTGAAAGTTTGTGTTTTATCATTAAAAAATCATTACTAGATTCATTTTTTAGGAGAATAAGCTCACTATATATGCAAGTCTCAAATATTTTATCTTATGAAAATAAATTTCTGATACTAAATATTTTGTGACAAATATTATTATGTTTCATGAAATGAGAGAATACAGAAAATTACAATCAATATACTTCATTCTAAATTTTTATTACATTGCAAGTTAATTTGTCAGAAAATATTTTGAGTAAAGAAAGAATTGCTATTAAAAAGTCTCTGGATGGTACATAAAAAAGGCCTTGCTATTCTGTCTATAATAACAGTACCATAAGGCAGTAATGCAGAACATGGAGGAATTTTTAACCTGGTTATAATATAAAATAAGGTCATATTTTTTTTTTACCATTCATATCTGAATACAAAAAAAATTTCAATGTTTAGTGAGCCATATTAATTATATATTCTAATTCTTTATTATATTCTTGAAATTAACTCATTCATGGGTCATTGCTTTTGATATTTATTTTGTGTATGCTTAAAAAGGTATGACATGTGAATTTTTTTTTTAAATAATATAAATTTGTAGGGTTGGAAGGGTTGTAGGTTGTATGTGAACTCCATTTTCTAAAAGTTAATAATAAATAATTAAATATGACAAATGTTACAGAAATAAGAATAAGAAAGGCTGAATTTGATATTTTTTATAAGATGTATTAAAAGTCACATTTAATAACAATAAGAGACAAACAGATAGACAGAAATTAAAGAGTAGTCATACAAAACATGTGTATGCATACACACACATATATGTACCTGCATTCTTTCTGATGCCATATGCAGAATACCTTATGAAGTTCTAAACTTTACTTGATAGACTGGATTTAAGGGGACCCTTAAACTTGGTTTAAATCACAGAATACTATATTCAGAAGGTGCACTCCCATAGGACCCTATGGCAACATTTTTAATATGGGATGTCGCATAGACACTAGAGCTCGTGAGTTGGACCAACTGAACTACGATGCGTCTGCCAGATTTGGCGCATTATCGCTCGCTTGGCGATTTTTTTTTAAACGGGAGGGGAACAAAATGTTGAGGACTGTACTTTTATAATTTTTGAAACTATAGAAAGGATCAGGATTTAAAAATACATTAATCTGTAACATAAATATTCATTAGTTTAAGAATATTTAAATAAACATAGTTATATATTTAATTCAAATAATCATAAAATAGATTAAAAAATAGACACATTGCATTGTCTCACTATAAAACATAATGCACAAAAAATTACAAGCTAACATACTCAAAAGACTGAAATATTATATAATACTTTCAGTCTAAAAAGTATACTAGCGTGTTGATCGTTAATTACTTGATCCTTAATTTATTCTGGGATACTGATAATAGACTTTATTTTTTAAATATAAAAATATTCATATAGTAAATATCAAATTTACATAAATGCACTATCGAAGTTGTGGAACTCAATCATTAATTACCCGAGGGGGGGGGGGAAATTTTTCACCATAAGGCACTTAATAAAAATTTTACATAAATATATACACATACTATATCACATTCAACTAAGAAAAAGCTATCCAAATATCAATTATTTCACATTTTATAAAAATACAGAAAATATTTTTTAACTAATTATACCACTACCTCTTAAAATTTAGTCTAATCCGGCAGTAATAACAACACAGCACTAATTTCGTATGATGAACACATGTATACTTATATGAACACGTGTATACTTATAATGAACACGTATGTAGGATGGTGATAACTAAAATTATTTCAATTTTAATAAACATAATTTACATACCCTGTAACGCAACCAGTTTTCTTTTATCAATCCATTTCTATAAAATGATCTAAACACTTAACAAATAATCCTTTTTCACGTTACTCAAACCACGCTAGTCTGTTGTTCTAAGTTTTCGCCGAGCGAAATAGGGTTATAACATTGAAAATCGGCTTGGACCCAAACCAGATCATCGCCAAGCACTCGGATCAAACCAGACCATCGCCAAGAGCGCGCCAACCCAATGTTTGGTCTATCTCTAATGGCCGCCGCGAAAACGAAACTATCGAGAGTGACAGGTCTGTATAGTAGTCTGTGGTTTAAATTATCCTTATCTTATGCCATGCAGGCCCCATTATCTCCACTTCATGGTACATATTGTACTTATTAGCATTTTTTAAAAGTTGAAAGTGAAGAAGCATACTTTGTAAAAAGTTGTCAACAGGCTACATAAGATCAATAGGTAATATGAAACTTAGGGTCTCTTTTCAGTTTGTGATTTCTTTTTTTAACATTAATGATTTACTAATATGGAATAATATGAAAATGGACTTATTTTCTCCATTCTAAATTATGTAGTATAATTGGAAAATATCAAATCCTTATTTAAGTAAAAATATGCATATTTATCAGAATGGTTTCTTTACTATAAAGCAAGGAAAATTAAGATAAAGTTTTAGCCAATACTTGAAAATTTTTATTTTTTACATAGATTATCCATATTTAAGTTTCGGGGAATTGATATTGCTTATATATATATATATATATATATGTTTTCAAAAATAGTTATTATTTCATATTTAGTTTAGAATTTTATCAGTTATTTAGTTTTTCTTTTTTCCTACTTAATTTGAAATAAGCATTGGAAACGGTGCACTGAATCGTACTTTTAGTTAGTATTTCTTTATACAATTTCATATAAACATGTACTTCAATATTTAAATTATCTTTCTGCCTATTTTACCTTCCAATGAATGAAGTGTTTTAGCAATCAAATGATTTTAACTATTTTAAGCCAGTACTAATACTGATTCAAATTTCATTTTTAAGTTTAAATATGCAGAGTAGTTATTTTTCACATATATTTTGTGTGAATAAATGTTTCTAATTCTTTTTATAAATTATTAAAAATATCATAGTAAAATACTGTTCTTTAAATTAGTTTCATACTGTGGAAATTATATTTTTATTTTATCAATAACTCAAATGCAATGTAATATGAAGTTATTTCTGACATATAAATTCATATTATCCCTTTAACCTAGCATGTGCAAGGGCATTATTGGTATTAAAATTTACTGAGTGCTTGTTTTAGGTAAATTTCAAATTGATTCAGTCAAAGGGAAATACTTTGTAATAATAACATATGTTTTACATATATTTATTAATTGCAAGATTAATAATTTAAAGCTTAATATGATTCTCAATATACTCCAAAATTGTTTTTCCCTTTATATCATATTTTCTTTAAAACTGATATTCAAGTATATTGTTTAAGAGTTCCATTTGCTACTGAGATACTCTCACTACCTCTGTCAAATATACTAGTTCTTGCATGTATCTTTAAACACCAAATGGTGCTTTTCTTTTTTCAATACATTTGTATATTGCATTACTGTGTAGAGAAATATTTTTTTTTAATCCATGTTTTCAATTGAAAAGTCTAACACATGCTTTCCAAAAATTAACCACTGAATGCAAGAATTAACAACTGATTAAAACAAAAAGCTTTCACATGTGATGAATAAAAGTTCCAGGGGAAACATAAAATAGCTCAAATGTATTTTACATACATTTGGTTAAATTAATATTTGTTGATATGTGCAATTCTTTTTTTTTTTCATATGAAATTTATCTTGAAGGTAATTTTTATGTTCCTAATTAAATAAATAGTTTTGCTTGTATGTAAGAGAGCTGTGTGTTTTAATCTTATTGACTTTTATAAATTTTCATAATATTTGTGCAGAAATAGATGCAGTTTTTTTTTTTTTTTTTTTTCTGTATTATCTGGACTATAATCAACTTTGTTTCTTAACCATTCTTTTCTAATTTTTAATTTGTGGTATAACTTTTCTCTAAATTTTGAAAATTTGAAGCTTTTTATGTGTCATATATATTCTCTAATATATTTATGTTTTATTTTATTACTTTTAAGTTTTAAATTAACCGCCTTAATTTTTGGAAGAAGGTCACAGTGGAAACTGTAAAAGAAAAAAATAGAAATAAGCTGAAATGCTATACCCAAGTGTAACCACTGTATGTTTAGTTGAATTCCTAGTTATCAAGACTTGACAATAAATTGTAATCAATATTTGGGGCTTTCCTTAGAACCACAGTAAAAGATTAGCTTTAAACTCTTAAACTCCGTGACTTTTCTTTCGAAAATTATGGTATTTGTTACGTTGAGGTCACACTAAGATAATAAATATTCTGTAGGTTTTAATAGTTGCAAGAATTTTTAATTTTGTTCCATATAAAATATCTATTGTTGCTTTGGTCTTACATGAAATTTTGTGTCAGCCTTTTTCATCCCGATTTTTGTAAATTTTTATATCTAAATGGATTTTTAGCTTGAAGCTATCAAGCATATTTTAGAAGAGATAAACCATAGATTAATAAATATATTTGTCCTATGTACAATGTGCATTTTTAAAATTCATCCTTTAATATGATATTTAACAATCATTTGTATTTTTTTACCACACAATTAAATATTAATTTTTTATTTGCCATGCCTATATTCTATTTTTTTCTTTTTTGTTATTTTACATTTTCATTAAATGAAGATTTATATTTATTACCCATGTAACATCAATTTTAACATCAAGTTCTTCCTTCAAATTATGAATTTAATAAATTTTAAAATACTAGTATCTTTCTTTTTTTTAATAATTGGAGGAGAAAAATGCTAATATCATTTTTCCTATAGAACTTGGTTTATGACATGCATAATAAGTATAAATATAGGAGATATCTTTTATAGAGTTATTAATTTTGTAATATTTTTTGTGTTAGCATGTTTCCTAGTTTATTATATGCCAGGTTATATTAGAGTAAACTATAAAATTAAATGTTATTACGAATTAGTTGCAACTGCGATATTTTTTATTTGCTGGTATATATTTATTTATAAAAATTATTTTTAAGTATAACCTAACATACTAACTACTTCTTGTTCTCTCTACCATGACTATTCTCTCTACCATGGCAAGAGGAAGACCCATAAATCACTTTGTATAATGATATTTTAAATAATTTTCAAACTAAACATTAAAACCTAGTACAAAAGTTTTTGCATTCCATGTGCTTTATTAAATTATAAAATATTTAGAAAGTATAGTTTAAAAGGGAAGTTATCTTACCAGATGAATGCATGTTTCTGGTAATGTACTATTCTCACTGCAGTTTTCTTGTAATGAAATATTTTCTTCTGCCTTATTTTTCTATTAGAAACTAGATAAACATTAGTTTTGCTGTTGTAGTTACAGGTGCCATGTGGTAAATTAGCATAGATTGAGTAGAATTTATGATAAATTAAAGGCTATCTTTATTTTCGCTGTCTTTTATTATATATGTCAGGAAATTATTTTTAATACTGTTTTTTTTATGGATTTCATTGATATATTTTTTAAATCATGATGTGTATATATATATATATATATATATATATCCCTCATGATTTTAAATATATATATATATATAGAGAGAGAGAGAGAGAGAGAGAGACACACACACTGTTGCAAAAATATATATGCATTCATAAGAAAATTGATCTACAGCCATGAAACTCGGTCTGTCCGTTCGAAAAAATATGCAAATGATTATAATTTGGGAGCAAATAAATGTTTTATGAAGCAAATGTTTTATAATAGAAATGGCAATAAGATGACATTTTAGTAATTTGTAAACCCTCTACTTGCAGCTATCAAAGCCGATATTCGTTACGGCATAAAGTCAATTAAGTTGCGTATGTCCCTCTGTGGAAGATTTTGCCACAAATGTTGCAACTGGTCAGCTAATTCAGTGGTATTCTAAGAAGGCTGTAATTGCCATACCATACATGTTCTATTGGTAATAGGTTTCGGAATCTGGATGGCTGTGGGAGGGTATTGCATCCTCAAAGACATTATTGAGAAAGTCATCCAGTATGCAGTCACGTGTTTTTTTGTTGGTAAATAGAACCTGAGCAGTTTGACAGCATAGGCAGAACAATTGACTGCAGAATATCGCTGATGTACAAATGAGCCATCAGATTGGCTTGCAGCACAGCTAGAGGAGAACAGCTGTCAAATGAAATGGCTCCCCAGCGTGGTGCACCACATGTGATGGCTATGTGACGCTCGACATGAAATGCAGGATATAAACACTGGCCAGTCCTTCACACACGTATGCAGCAGTCATCAGTACTGAGAAAGAAGTGGGATTTTGTTGCTAAAGACAGCATGCCTCCAATCGAACACTGTCCAGGCTGACTAACCTCAGCACCAATCCAGATGGCTCTGGGTATGTTGAAGAGTCGGTGGTAATGGATGTGGACACTTAATCCCCCCATTCTGCCAGTCATCTCAGAATAGCATCACTTGATACAGGATGCATGAAGAATATCAAATGTCTTTTAATTTGTGATATCGATGCCATTGGTGTGGATGTGGCTCCTCCCTAGACTGCATGATCCTCTCGAACAGTTGCCTGTCTTGGGTATCATGAGCCTCTGTGATGGTTGCATGTGCCTTCTCTGATCCACTGTTGCCAACACCGAGCAACTACCATATTACTCTGACCAAGATGGCAACTGATATATCTGTTGGAGCAATCAGCCTACCTTAGGCCTATGATGCAACCTCTCTCTAAATCCAATAATTGTTTGTAGTGACATTGAGTACATCTCAAAGGCATATTTGTACATAACTTGCAATATCAAAGCATGAAATCTAGTTCCAATTGTGCGTGAGTAAGAGTACTCGTTGTTTTAAATGCTTCATAATGTGTCGTTCTCATACTCATTGCATGAGCCCTATAACATCAGTTTAATCATTTGCATAACTCTTAAAATGACATTTGCATGCAGAGTTTCGTAGCTCTAGCTCAATTTTTTATGGGCACATATACAGGGTGATTCAAAGCTTTACATACAAGCTTTTGGGGGTGGTAGAGAACACAAAATCAAACCGTAGTCACATAGGAATGTATGACCAGAAATGCGACCCTAATGTAATAGAGGGTGCTGTTCATCAGTGCTGCAGTCAGACTGTTTAGGCTTCCTCATTTGCCACAAAGGGAGGAAGTGCTGCAGATTTACAAAAGTGTTAAAGTGTTCCTGTGTCTGTTAGCTGTCAAATATGGTTCGAGCATGGCAACAGGGCTTTGGCACATTTTAGCATTCTTGTGTTTGAGAATTTGAACATGACTTTCAGAGCTCGGTGAATTGGGAGGTGAACCCAGCGCATGGTTACCATGATCACCTGATTTATCTAGTATTCATATATGTATTTCTGTGAAATACCCCCAAAGCCATGGGTTTGAGATGCCTATGAAGTCTGAAATTGACCGAGTCGCAAGAATTGCAACCACTGTTACTAATGTTTGTAGAGCACCTATTGGGAAACTGTTCACCTACAACTACTGCCAAACTGTTACATTACACCTATAAAGATTTTTTACCACTTATTGCCATGTCATTTGAACCACCCTATATTTACTTGCAACAGAGTATTATATATATATACAGGGTGTCCAGTGCTATCGGTGCCCAATGGCTATTTCCTCAACCGTTAGTCACAGAGATACACTTCCAATTGCAAAAATGTTTTAAATTTTAAAATCTATTATCTTAGAAACAGTTTGAATCAATAAACTGAAAGAAATATGAAATATAAATTTTTATACAGTCCCCCGGTCCTACCAATTATATTTAGGAAAATCATCCTCATACAATTTTATGCAAAAAAAAAAAAAAAATCATCCTTTTGTGACAAAAATTGACCAACTTATAGCTGTTTAAAGTTGGAGTACTTTTTGTGCTGAGAAATAGTCAATACGGTCCCTGATTGGTTGGTTGCCTGAAACGGGACATTTTTATGCGTGGAAAAGCGACTTAAGTCATAAAGTTTAATGCTTCATAACTCAGTGAATTTTGGTCATAAAAGGAAGACTTTTTTTGCATTTTGCATGAATTTGTATGAGGATGATTTTCCTAAATATTATTGGTAGGACCGGGGAACCGTATAAAAATTTATATTTCGTATTTCTTTCAGAAATGTATTTATTGATTTAAACTATTTCTAAGATAATAGATTTTAAAATTTAAAACATTTTTGCGATTGGAAGTATATCTCTGTGGCTAATGGTTGAGGAAATAGCCATTGGGCACCAATAGCACTGTACACCCTGTATATATATATATATATATATATATATATATATATATATGATTCCTAAAGTCCTAACTCGGTTAAATAACTTCAGAACAAACACAGCTACAGCTATGGGAGTTAGATATTGGTACAGTAAAATAACCATGTGCTATCAGATGAAAGTGACTGCAGTGCCCCTAGTGGCCAAATTTAGGACTTAAAACTCATATCTTGTAAACTATGAGGTATACATAAAAAACTAAATTAGAAACTTGTAGAACATCCATGAATTAGTAGAAAATGACTATTGATACAAAAGGATAATATAATTAGAAGACTGTTTTGAAGCTGATTATTGAACTGAATCTTCGATTGAATTATCGATTGAACTTTTTGGAAGCCGATTATTGTCATTGTCACAGCAAAAATCTAGCAGACAAACATCATACTACAGAGAGATATTTATCTGATTAAAAGTTATGTGAGTACTGCTGTTGCATTAAATACTAAAAATGTACACAATTTTCTCCATGGCTGAGTATCATAAATCTTGTGTGTTCCCTTGTGTGCCTTCTAATTACCACCCTTTTGTACTATATATCATTTCCAACTAATTTGTGGAGGCTCTATACATTTCTAATTTAGTTCTTTCCTGTGTTCTTTCCTGTGTTTCCAAGATAGGAGTGCTAAGTTCCAAAATTTTCCACTAGGGGCACTATAGTCACTCTCACCTAATAGGTCATTTATTTTACTATGCCAATATCTAACTTTTGTAGCTGTAGCAGCTATGTTTGTTCCAAATTTATTTAGCTAAATTGGGGACTTCAGGAATCATCCTGTATATATATATATATATAGGGTGTCCCAAAAACATGGACCTCAGCTATTATTTCTTAAATATTGATCTTAGACATTTGTAATAAATTACAAAGTTGCGTAAAAAAGGATACAGCATTTTATGAAATTGATTAAAATTTTCAAGGGAATTAAATTTTAAGAAATGCAAAATTTAAATTTTTATATGGGCCCCGTCCAAAAACATTTCCAATGAGTAAAATGTGCCCCCATACACTAATAAAGTGATGTACAAAATTTCAGCATTTTATCATAAAAAGTCTCAGAAATATGAAAAGACAAAATTGCTGACTTAAACCACTTTTCGATGCATTGACATGGGTTCTCAGAGGGGAAAAATCATGTCCACAGATTGCGTTTCAGAGGTCATACACAAATTACGAAAGAAAATAATGATTACATAAATAAATAACAATTTTGCTATTTATTGGTACAAAAGTATCTACACTGTGTAGAAATAATAACTTTACACAAAGATTACAAAGCTTAATCAAAATGTTTTCCATCCATGCCAAAGATCCATTAAAAATAAGAAGCAGATATTATTTGCCTATGATGCATTTCTGCATTGCATGACTTGCACTCTTGCTGTAAATATTTACATTTTAATTTGTGATTAATCTCTCACCAGCTTAGTTTAAACATATATCTGGGACTTTTTATGATAAAATGCTGAAATTTTGTACATCACCTTATTAGTGTATGGGGCGCATTTTACTCATTGGAAATATTTTTGTACAGGGGCCGTATAAAAATTTAAATTTTGTATTTCTTAAAATTTAATTCCCTTGAAAATTTTAATCGATTTTATAAAATTCTGTACCCTTTTTTTATGCAACTTTGTAGTTTATTATATATGTCTAAGATCAATATTTAAGGAATAAAAGCCAAGGTCAATGTTTTTGCGACACCCTGTATATAAATATATATATATATATTATATACAAGGTATCCAGTGCTATCGGTGCCAAATGGCTATTTCCTCAACCGTTAGTCATAGAGATACACTTCCAATTGTGGAATGCTACTCCATCCATCCTCAATTAGCGTGCACTCTTTTCCTCGAAGTTCCAACTTCATTTCACTTTTCAAAGCTTCAGTAACTCTATATCCAGAAGGCTGCCAGACAATTCTTTACGAAAAGGGGGTTTATATCCAGGATGCAAAAGCTGTATTAATTTAACAAATTCGTCCTGTTCAACCACATTAAAAGGTATATTGCAGCTGTAAAAATTTTTAACAATTTGTAAGTCTAACTGTTTTTTAACTGCTGGTATTGTTTTTACTATACAGAGTGTCCAGTGCTATCGGTGCCCAATGGCTATTTCCTCAGTCGTGAGTCACAGAGATACACTTCCAATTGCAAAAATGTTTTAAATTTTAAAATCTATTATCTTGAAACAGTTTAAATCAATAAATGCATTTCTGAAAGAAATACGAATTATAAATTTTTATACAGTGCCCCGGTCCTACCAATTATATTTAGGAAAATCGTCCTTTTACGACCATAATTGACCGCCTTATAGCTATTTAAAGTTGGAGCACTTTTTGTGCTCAGAATTGGTCAATACTGTCCCTGGTTGGTTGCCTGAAACAGGGCATTTTTATGCGTGGAAAAGTGATTTAAGGCATAAAGTTTAATGCTGCATAACTCGGTGAATTTTGGTCATAAAAGCAAGATTTTTTTTCTTATTTTGCATGAAATTGTACGAGGATGATTTTCCTAAATATAATTGGTAGAACCGGCGGACCGTATAAAAATTTATATTTCGTATTTCTTTCAGAAATGTATTTATTGATTTAAACTGTTTCTAAGATAATAGATTTTAAAATTTAAAACATTTTTGCAATTGGAAGTATAACTCTGTGACTAACAGTTGAGGAAATAGCCATTGGGCCCCGATAGCACTGAACACCATGTATATATATATTTATATACACACAGTGCTTTTTTTCTAAAATGGAGTTAGCATGTACCCTATTAAAATAATATGCTTGATCATATTTGTGGAAGTACTGTTTGACTCCAACAAGAAGGCATTTGGATCACGTGATTTTGGACGCTTCCATTAGTTAAATTCAATGACAGGTAGAAACGTCCTAGGAAGAACAGGTTTCCAGATTTGGTGCCTTTAGTGCGAATTAATGCACAATTTCTGCAGTATGAAAATTATTTATGCAAAACGATAAAAAGCTTTATATGTATAAGTACATTCAGTGTAAGTGTTGGGATTTGGTGGAATTGTTTTCTTCATAATGATTAAAATTATTTATTACAATAATGTTCACAAATGTTTTATTAAAATTGGAGAGTTCGTGCTGTAATACTTTTCTTATAACTTAAACTCTTTTATTTAGTGAGAAATGCACAACACATTTTGTGTGCATGAATTAATGAATGATTCATCTCCAAAAAGGAAAAATCTGATGTGGGTAGCACATGACTTTCCCTACGGACTCATATTTATTTTTTTTATTTCTTTCATAGTTCATTAAAATGAGTTTATATGCACAAAATAAAATGAATAATTATTTGAAATGACACTGAATTTGCAGTTTTAATTCAATTTTTTTTTTCAGGGAAATTTTGCAAAATTACTGAAAAACTATGTTTAAAAATTCCAAAAACCTTTGACTGAGATTCCCCCCCCCCCCCCCCCCCCCCCCAAAAAAAAAATATGAGTTGCTCACTTGTGTAGTACGACATTTACTTTAAGAAAGACCCTGGAATTAATAATGATCCATCTCCAAAAAGGAAAAAAAAAATACCATGACATACACGCATTTTTATATTTTTATCATTATATATTTTACTCTTTTTATGACGCTGTTTAATTTCTAACAAATACAGAGAAAATTTTTCGATCCAAATACTGCTGCCATTGAAAATCATTTCAGTAATATCTATGCATCACATTTTATACAGTTACATATTTAATTATTTACATATTTTAGTATTAATATTTATTCATTATAAAATAAATTTTAGTAATGTAATTAATTTTAAATAGTTATCTAACCATTATCCTTGTTTGTGTGCCACTATTTGGGCAGTTCTGCATTAGAGCTTAGATTGCATGACCATGTCATCTAAGGAGTCTATCCCCCACACACACGCACGAGATACAAAATTTGGGAAATTAAAAAAATATATAAAATATTTAAAAAATACATAAAATATTTATATTTAATATATATATTTATTTATTTTATATATATATTTTATTATTAATTTTCTCCTTTATAGTAGGTAACAAAGTGGTGAGAGAGGGTATTTTATTGCTAGTATAAAATTCGTTCACCATTTGTCGAATTACACATAAGTAAAAATCATCCACACTTGAAACTGCATTTCAATATTTCTCGGGTCTCTTGTTTACGTGACGACACTAGGATTGGTGAATTATTTGATTCTTTCTTGATGCATGCAATTGTTCTCATTGACACGCCTATTGCAGCTGCTGTTCTCTTCTGGGCCTGTTGGATAGGGATGCATATTTTTTCTGAAGTTGCTTTGACCTCAAAAAAATTGAGGACTTTGTGGACCACATTTCATTTCTTGGAATGAATTACTTTTCCTTCTACAGACATTTTGTCGACAGAAGCACAGTTCACAAATATCAGATTCTGATTAACTAAATAAACAGAAATTAGACAGATTTTTAGTCTCAAGCGCAATGCTAGTCAAGCATTCCAACGATTCTACATTCCAAATTATTGGCGAAATATTCGCTGCAAATGCGATTGCCAAACAGGTTTCTGCATTCAGCAACCCTTTCCCTGTAATGCACAAATCGTCTGTTTGCATCAATCTTCCCCTTAGCGAAGTGGACTCATCCAAGGTCATCTGCCAACTCATGGGAGCCAGACAATATTAGATTTACACATAGGAAAGGAGGGAGGCAGTTATTACCTGGTTTAAATTTTACTCAACTTAATACTTTTTAATACAGAGTAACAATTAATTTTACCATTTTAAATTAAAAAGATATAAATAAATATTTTACATATTGAAGAACATTTAAAATTTTAGACATGCTGCTGAAATCTTCTTTGCACCCATTTCTTTCCTTTTTTTACAATCAGACCGTTTTACTTACCTGAAGGTGTAAAGTTGCTAGTTGGGTAATGTCATCCAATTTAGATTGGAATCTAATGGAAGTGGCAAACACAGGGGCTATACCCTCCTTCCCCTATCCCATCATCTCTTCGAAGGCCTTTCAGACCTACAGATTTAATGTGCCCATATTCTGTGTAGACACGAAAATAATTTTTTTATGGTGGTTATCGAATCCGGGTCTACTGTTTGCAATTTCAATGCTTTAATCACTAGGCTATTTTAGCCCTTGATTTCTTTCGTTACTTTTTATATCAGTAGCAAGATGGTAACCCCAAATAAACACAGAATATATATATTCTATAGGCTTAAATAATTGCAGAGATCATCTGACTATTTCGATAAATATGAATGCAACTGCAGCGTGGCTCTATAATCAGGTTGTAAATTTTCATGCACTGCCTATAACTTGATATTTGAAATTTTTACCAGTGCACATCCTACATTAGCCGATATGAGTAACTGCTTATACTAACTGCTTATACTAACTGAAAAAATGCCCTGCTCATGAATATATTTGCACACATATTAAAACTAAATACAGTATTATAGACTACAATCTGCAAATTGTAAATCCACTCTGTTACGGATGGTGACACTTCATCCCTTTTTGTTGCAGCTTTTTAAGAGAAGATTTCTTAAATGTCTTTAATTGACCCTTCAATTTAGAAAACAAAGCCAAAATTCAACATAAAAGTAGACAGTCAATTGTTTCATTAACAACTCAGGTTAATATGACACAGTGACTGAAAATCATAATCTGATTGGAAATATCATATTTTTGTTACATTCTTTTGGACCAGCTTTTTTCTTTGTTTTAGCAAAAAATTAATTTGTATGATATAATTTCTAGAAAATATTTTGGAATTTTGTTAGGTAATATTTTATAACCACACAAGATCTTTTGACAGTTATAAGATTAAAAAAATTTATTCACAGTCACATAATTATTTAATCTTCTTAAATTTGCTGCAATAAAAGTTTTGCAAATGTTACTCAAAATTATTATTAAGGATGCACTCGATACGTAAGAATTATTCAGTTACTTTTGTCTGAGCATACTGGCAAATAAAAAAAGTGATCTAAGAAGGCCAGCATCTGTACTTCTTCGCATTTTTGTATTCTCTAATCTATTTCTGGTATAACATCCATCCTGACCCAAATTTTTTGAACATTTGTATGGATATCTGGCTTTAAAAATAGTTTCACAAGTTTTCTAGAAAATTTCTATCTATAAGAATTATAATAGTCAAGAAAGAACTTTGTATGCAGTATTTATTGTATTTCAGAAAGCTCAAGAAGTAACTTAAAAACAATTTACTCTATTCTATGATAACGATTTCTTTAATGTTAGAGATATATTCATTAGTTAAATGTATTCATTATTCAAAATTTCATTAAAATACTATTATTTATATATTTGATACAGTTAAGTGCATAAGTAGTTGCAGCTACCATGCTAGAGCAAAAAAGTGACTTATGAACTTTAGAAACAAAAATGTTTATAGTGCTAGAAATAAAATACTGTAATTTCTTGCGTATAATCTATTTATAAAAAAAACCTCTAATTTTTGCAGGTGCAAAATATAGTCTATCGCAGATTATGTCAGGCAATTTTTTTTTAGCAGAAAAAAAAATTATGACTGTTTGCTAATAGATGACACTGACCAAATTGGTTCACTAATCACTGTCCAGACACCATATGCTTACGACTATCTTGCTTTGCACTTCTAGCACCATTTTAGATTAGAATTATGAAGATGCAAGTCTATCGTTAGTTTGCTAAGTGAAAGCGTGTTATTATGCTGTCAAATTTAAACAAAGTTATTAGTAAAGCAGAAGTCTTTAACAGAGAAGCAGGGCATTTATTTGATATCTGTGAGTAAAACATCCAAGTTTGGAGAATAAATAAACAAGTTGTAAAACAACAGCAGCAGGAAAAGATGATCTTTTTGTTATGGAAACCCATCTTAACCGGTGTTGGAGAATTTTTTTTATTAGTGAATTTTACATTGAGCATACTAATATCAACCACTAAAATTCATTTAAAAGTGAAAGTAATGGCTATATATATAAAGAGATAGAAATGCAGAATTTTAAATGCAGACCCATGTGGTGTTATTGATTCATGAAGAAACAAAATTTTGCTATTTACAATTGCCTACCACAGTGAGCCAAAATTTGCCTGAAAATTGGGAGGGGAAGTCAAATAACTTTTTGTATCTACTTGAAAATTAATTGGTGAAAATAATTTTACTGAAAATTATATCAATATGGATGAAGTTTAATTAAGTTTTGATTATTCTCCTAATCGAACAGTTGTTACTGTAGGAATAAGCAGTATTTCAGTGTATACAACAGAAAATGAAGACTTCATTTACAGTGGTGTTAGTATGCACTGTAAATGAAGAGAAACTGGCTCTAATTATTATTATCCAAAAAAAAGCATTCCAAATGGATTTGAAATTAGAGCCAATGAAAATGGTTGGATAAATGAAGATAATATTGTATTCCTGCCCAAAGACTGTTAGAGAAAATGGCAAGGATGCTTCCTTAAGCCCAGTGTGCTATTGATAAAGGACTCAATGAAAGGGCATATCGAAGAAACTGCTATAAAAGTGCATGCAAGACAACCACTGCTAAATTTTTTATTATACATGCAGGACTGACAAAAGCACTTAAGCTTTTGGATTTAGAGATCAATAGATCTTTTAAAAACAAAGTGAGAAATTGCTGGTAAAAATGGATGACTGAAGGAATATATTCTTTTATAAAAGGTGGAAAAAGAGGTTGTGCATCATACACTGAAGTGTCGAAAACCCAGACCACTCGACTCACCCTAAGGCATGAGCAGCAACTTGAGTGGCCAAGAACGATACACTGAAGTTTGTCAGTGGGTCAAAAATCCTTTGACAATGTACTAAATTAACTATAAAAAAACTCCTTTAGAAATGGGTACTGACATCAGAAAATACAACATATTCTGCACCTGAATTTCCAGGTAATAACTGCTCACAGTTAAAAGATGATGTATTAAATATATTTAATTTGGATTCCGAGAACTTGGATATTGATGGTTTTGCATAAGAAGCATGATACTAATATGAAATAATAATTTTTGTTAAAATTTGTTTTTCTGAAGTAGCAACAATCTTTTATTTAAAATCTCCATCATGTCAGTCATTCAAATGTAAAGTCACTTTCATCATTTTAACTACTTTGCATAGATATATGAGGAAACAAACAATTAGGTATGCTGATTTTAACTGCAGATTATATGAAGTATTTTTTTTATCTCTATAAAACATATGCATGCGAATTATGCTCCACTGCTGATTATACGCATGAAATTACATTGTTATGGATAGCATACTAAGTGTACATATTAGCGTATTACTGTATCTATTTTCTTTATTTGTATTTAGTGCTAAATATTGAATTTAATAGCTTGTTTTGGTCTTTTATTATATTTTAAACTCAGTAATATGTAGTTATTCTGACCAAGTGTTCTCATTTTTTTCTAAAGTGATCATCATATCAATTTGTACTGTGTGCTCAAAAGAAACAGACTGATATAGTGCATGCATTAATAAATAACATAGATCCATTTTCCGCATACGAATATATTTAATTTTACTTTAATCTTAAACTGGAATCTGTTTGCCGAATTACTGTTTTGAATCAGTGCATGGAAAATTTTCAAGCATCAGACATATGCTTATTACATGATAAGAATTGTTAATTATATATAATTTGTGCTTGTTCCACTATGTGATGAATATTTCACCAAAACTTTCAATTCTTGAATTCTTATTATTGACTTTTTTTTCTTTTCTTATTGACTTTTTAGCAAAATATATAATTAGAAATAGAACTTGTTCTAAATTTTGGCCTATTCCTTTCTTTTGCACAAATTCAACTTTGGGTCATACAAAAAAGAAAATGTGTCCTAAAAAAAGTCAAGCGTTATTCCTTTTTTCTTATTTAAATAATAAATATTTGAATTTTTTCTGCCAAATTTCTTATTTGATTAAAAATACCTCAATTATTGTTTAGACGATGTACTCTAAAACTTTTTGTTTGTGAAATTATAAATTTCGTAGTGGGAAAATTTGTAATTTGCTAATTCTGCTCTAAAGTTGTGCCCTTTAATTCTAAATATACTGAGAACGCTTATGGTAGCACTTTGGAAATGATTTTAATTTATTTTCTTGTATAAAATTACTTGTCAAACCACCATTTCTTGGAAATATTGTGTATTTTTAATCACACTCCCACTGCAGTATTGTGTATATTTGAATTTTTATGACATATTTAGACTGTCTGAAAATAACAACAACATGTTATTTTACTGGAATACATTTTTATTAATTTTACTTTTTCACCTTAAACCTACTGTAAAAGAATGAAAACATTTTTTATTCATCAGGTTGTTCAAGTTCAAAAATATGTTCTGGACAGAATAACAACAGGTAAATTATGATATGAAATTATAGCTAACTGCAGCGAATTACCCGATGCCACGCAGATCCTAAATAAGTACTTGCTACAGAAATAATACAAATAGAGATAACAATACTCAATGTTCGAAACTACTGTTTTGAACAAAAATCAGTTTTGTTTTTTCTATGTGCGACCATGTGAATTGTACAACGCAATTTAATAACAGCTATATAAATACATCACTGCTCTCCATAGCAATGGACACACTCCTTCCTCCCCCACTCGTAACATCATTAACACAGGAGAATTTCATTCAGGGCTAACTGGAGCAGTTGCTTAAATGAAAAATTGCAACCTATATTAACCCACTTAAAAATTCAAAAGTAAGGTAAATTAAAAGAAATTATTAGAATGTAAAGATATCACTTCATATTCATGTTAAAAAGGAGTCTTATGAATTTTCAATTTTTTAATGCATGAAAATAAAAATTAATATGCCTAAAATATGCTTATTTCAATGTATTTGAAAAAAATTAAATTTAAAGAAATTGTCTTACTCATTCAGTTTAAAACTCTAGAAATAGTTATACAATATGGATACACTTGAAATACTGTGTATTGAAGAAGAAAAAAATAATTACCAATTTTTTCAATAGCAAATTTCAAAATAAATTTTGATGAAAAAAAAATCCAGAAAAGAGCTGTTTAGTATGCATGTAGGGCTTTATTTACAACTAAGCTGATTTTCATATAAACTGAACGATTTCTGCTTGAATAAGTTGCTGAGTTTATTTTGTTTCAAATGCTTTGGTTCCTCATTATTCTATTTCCCATAAACTGTCATGATGTGAATTTGATCTGTAAAACCCCTTGCATCATGCCATGTTCATTAGTTACAGAAAAAATATCTGTCAAAATGAATTTATATTTTGTTATAATATGTTTCATGTTTACGTCTGTTAATTAGGTTAAAAATTTTTCGAGAATTTCTCTGTCTGTTAGTACATTAATGGCCACCATGTTGTAGTGCTCATATAAAAATATTCTTTGTTCACTTTATCAAGCACTTCCAGGGTCATGATATGAAATGTGATATATGTTATACTTAATATTTAGCTAATAGTGGAAAAGATAGCTCACATTGTGACGATCTATAAGCTTAAAAGCAATATTAAAACAGAAACAGTTTATACCATTTACTATCTTATTGTAAGCAAACCCCATGAGTGTTTGTGTCAAACACATGTTGCTAGAGTTTATTTCTGCTCTGCTAATTTTTTATTGTCTCAAACTCAAAGTGTACATAGTGTCTATTGAGGTATAGAATCAATTTATGTACAGAAACATATTGCTTCATGAAATGTATGATTTTCCCCCACAAAATTATTGAAATGCCATATAAAAATTAAACACATCTAGTTGCTTTTTATTTAAGGCATTAAGAATGAAACTTGCATGAAAATGATCATGTAATTAGAAAGGGAAATATCAAATATGTCATTTTGGATTTTGTTGTGGATGAATGAATCAATATGAAGGAAATGTTAAATGCAAATTATACTATATCTCTTGATTACGGATTAGATTTTATTGATATATATTTAAGCTAAATACATTTTAAACTAGTAGTTGATTTGTAATTATGTTCTTTGATCTATGGTAATATCATTTATTTTTATTTTTAGTTTAAACTTTTTTCTGCTTAAGATTATCTAATTATATAAAATTTAGCTTTTATAAAGCTATGTTATGTATTCAAATTAAATACATTACTTTATATGTCAGATCAGCTTGGTTTGAAAACATTCAACTTATCTCTTAAAATGTCATTTTTTATCAAATATAAGTGTATATTAGTGTATCCGTATGTATGTACATATATACATACTTTTATAGATACAAATTTTAGGTTTGTTTTAATTCATTTCTGAATTAGTTTCTGTTGTCTGAATTTTAGTTCTTTTAATTTTCTTGAAATGTGACTTGGAGCTGCAACAAATGCTTTTTCTTCTACCAAGGAGGACCATATACTTGCATGAGGCTTTGCACATATGCACATGCATGCATGTATTTTACTCTTATATTCACATGCTTGGTTCAGACTGAGAAATGCTTTTGTTTAGATTCCTCACCCTTTTCTTAAGTAGTATTTATCCAACATAATTCTAGAAGTGAGATTAAATTGCTATTAGTTTTGACTTCTGAGCATTTGAGAAAAAATGAGGCATTCTTTTTTCTTTGCAGGTTTTGGGCATCTCTTCGCTGTCTCTTCTCCTAATCTCTTCTGAATTAAAATTTTGAATATTCTTTATCTTAGTGTGACCTATTTTAGTATGATGAATATGTAACATCTATTACTTCTTGTTTTGTTTTATACCTAAATGTGTAACTGGGTGCATTCCTTCTTTTCATTCAAAAGTTTAGATACATCTGACAACAAAGAATCTATAATGCTATCTGTTACTTGTAATAATTAATTTTCGCTTGCTTTTTTATCACTATTTTGTGATTTTTTTTTTTTTTTTTTTGTATGGAAAGGGTTAGTTAATAAAAAATAATAATTAATGTCAACATATCAGCAGGGCTCCATTATTATTCCTAAAAACTAAATGATAAAAACTCAAATTTGTGAGATTTGTAATTACTGTAATTTACATATTGTATGGTAAATAATGATTAAGTTTAGGAGCTCTGCATATTAGTGTTAAAGTGAAAAATGTAGCGTAATTAGGCTAGTAATATTTCCTGAATTATTTCATAATTTCTTTTAAAAATTTGTCTGTACTATAGTCTTATCTACTTTGAGCTTTGTAATTATGCTAATGCTTTGTTAGTTTTCTGTAAGAAATGCTTATTTCCTGTATTCCACCTGTCCTTAAAAAGAAAATATCTTCCTATGCAATATTTAATGAATTTTACATAATAACTTGTCTGTTTTAGGGATTATAATTTAAAATAACCTTTGCAGTGTTTCATATATTGCATTTTAGACTTGGGAATAGGAGAGTTAGGTCTCTTGTGTATATATATATATTTTTTTTTTTATTTATATATATATATATATATATATATATATATATATATATATATACAGGGTGTATCTGAATTCATCATCAATATTTAGTGGGGAGGTAGGGAATAGGAAAAGAAGACTATTTCACATAGGAAAGCATGTGCAGACATCATGTAGTAGGGCAACATGAGCCCAGTTAAATGATCGAAAGAAAACATAACAAGAAAGTTGTAAGAAAAAAAGCATTTATTTGTGCATCATTTGTACAGACTTACAAGAGGTGCTTGAAATGCCAACCATTTGCTAGAGTACATGCCTCACAACAACATGCCTCATGGACAACCAGACTTTCTGGAATCTGCCCGGCATTTCCCGGATGTTTGCGGTGGCAACCAATATACGTGCTACAAGGTCCATAGCACTGGCAACAGTGGTCTTGTACACCCTCTTTTCATCGCAACCCATACAAAGAAGTCGATTGGAGATAAATCTGGTGACCATGATGGCCAACAAACTGGTTCACCCTGACTAATCCATTGAGCTCCAAATTTTCTGGTCAGGTAACCATGCACATCATTTGCGAAATGTACTGCAGTGCCGTCATGCTGGAACCACACGTCAGGCAGCTTTGTGCGTGAATGGGAGTTGTGGACACAAAGCGCCTTCTACACCATCATTCGTTCGTTTGCGCCTATGCTTTCCTATGTGAAAGTCTTCTTATCCTATTCCCTACCTCCCCACCAAATATTGATGATGAATTCTGATATACATATATATATATATATATATATATATATATATATATATATATACATACATACATACATACATACATACAGTCGACTCCCGTTGATCCGCGACCCTATAATTCGCAATACAGTTCGGATATAAGCAAGAAATTCAAGATCACCACTATCAGTGTTGCTATTTGTACACCGTCATACATGTACGATAATTTGAGCCTTTGTACAATAAAAATTTAGCTTTTTTCTTTCTTTTTAATTTTTTCTTGAGCAAATGATGGCACCTCTCCTCTTTTTATAAGTGAAATGTGTGAAAATAGAAGAATTGCTAACTCCCTCATGGACACAACTGCTGACTTTGTTAAACTGAGTTTCCTGGTATAGTATTCTTCTAACACAGACATGAATTTTTCGGTCAGACTGGACAATATGTTAGTAAAATGAGTTGATAATTAACTGGTCCTTGAGAGTTTCTAAAAAATATAATCAATAACTGCTATATTTTCGGACAGATGAGAAGAAAAGTGTAGTGGCACCATCTGTCAGAGGACGTTAGACCAGTCTGTATCTGTAATTTGGTATATTAATGCAGCAACATACAACATAAAATTAATAGTAACAACCTGTTTTAAAGGTAAAAACTTGAGCTGTATATATATTGGGGTTGGTAATTAAAGATTAAAAATATAGGTTATTAAAAATATTTGATTTCACCATGTATCGGCGATTGTTGCTTAAATGTATGATACTTTCTCCCAAAATTTGATCTGTTCAGGAATCCATAATTTTCGGTCCAAGGATTGGGATATATATACCTTGACTTTATACAAAAACAGAGTTTTATCACAGAGCAAGATATAATGACTGTTCATAGACTGCAAGCAAAAATATTAAAACAAAAGTTCTTAAACAATCAAATCTATGTTTGAAAATCTTAAAAACAAGCAGTAAAATTAATTAAATTAGATAAGTTTTGTTTTAAATATATTGTAGAGTGATTTTTAATTTAATAATTCAGGATACACCAAAGTCTCATTTTTACATATTAGTCTAGCAGTGATGACCTATAATCTGCAAAATTCTATAATTCGCCAGCCTCTGGTCTCTAGCTGTGCGGATTAGAGGGAGTCTACTGTATGTGTGTGTATATATATATATATATATATATGTGTGTGTATGTATGTGTGTACAGTAACAGACCAATTATCCGGAATGCAAAAATCTAAAAAGAAAAAAAAAAAGAAAAAAAATTAAATGAATTTTTTTAGTGTGTGTATGTATTTTCAATGGAAGTTACTAATTTCCCTTAATATAAACAAGATTAAAAACAAAATACTTCTTTTTCTTTAAATGTATATGGTGGTTTTGTAATATAAAATAAATACAGAATAACCTCGAAAATCTGGACATTCAAAATTCCGAAACCTCCATAATCTGGATGTTTTTCAAATTTTTTACTTATTTTAATTATTGGACTGCTAAAGTCATGGAATTAAAACAGCAGGGTAAGATTATTTATATTGAATTACATTGTATAAACAAATATTGTTTGCGGCATATTAGTCGACTTTCTGAACCCCAAAAATGATAGGGAAATTTAGAATTCAATTTTTACACTGGATATAAAGATGGACGCCTATAGATCGGCTTGTATGTAGAGCACAAATCATGTTGTCAACGTAAACCCTACCCCAAAAACAAATGCTCAAGAAAAGTTCACTTCATTATAGTATGGATCTTATTCTTCAATAGATTCTTTTTCGTCTGCAGCATTCCCCATCCCCTCAAATTTAATTTCCTCGCAACAGAACAGTTGTTATTTTCATTAGTGAAAGTATCAACTTTCAGCTTCAAATCAACCGTATATTTTGCTCTTTTTGTTTAGAAAGCCATATTTATCATAAATAACTAAGATCCTATTGCAAAGCTCACCAAGGTCATTAACACACTGGCTTCTCAAAGGGGTTAGCTGCATTCACGAGCTGAGCACATTCTTTTCTTTCTTTGCATTCAATGCCTCACCTCCTCCCAGCACCTCTGCTCAATGGCTCATCGTATTTTAGAAAAATCATTGAGAAGAGTGGTATTTTTCTTTATAAGAAAAATTATTTATTGTATCTACTGTGGTATTTTTCACATATTTGACTATTCTTAATAAAGTGTTTCCTTTTTTCAGAGGCATTATCTTTTTTAAACATAAGGATGTATAAATGCTGGAAAATAAATAAAAGTTTTTAAGTTATATATATATATAATTTATAAGTTATAAAATATAAAGGTTTATAGTGTATTTAGCATAGTACGGCGATTGGACAGCAGTGTTAAATCAACGTAATACCTTGTTTAGTGGTTGTTTTGTTGATGGATCAGAAATCTGAAAAGCTAGCGGTCTGGTGGATTCCAGATACTTGGTCCGCTACTGTATATATATATATATATATATATATATATATATACATACATATACACACACACACACAAACTTTTTCAAAGTGTTACTACCCTCAAGTGCATTCTTTGAGACGCTGCATCTATGTATCTGCAGCATTTTATTTAGATGAAGTTATACCTTTGAAAATGTGCTACCTGTGCTTTTCTGGACAGAAATATTAGTGTTCATCAGAAATCTGGTGACTGACTGAAATAAAATATATGCATGATAATTTAGGTGCTTATATATATTTATGTAGAATGGACTTTTTATAACATATGAAAATAAATTTCATCAATCTGTATTATGTCAACATTATACTCGTTGTTTGGGAATGTGCAGAATAATTTGTGAGATACTATTAAATTAAACTTTAAATATGACCTATTGCTCAAATACTTTTTATGCAAAAAATATAATAAAAATGCAAAGCGAACTTGCTAATTTTTAATCTAGTAATTCAAATAACATGTATTTGAAAAAGATTTATTATGCATATTTGATCAAAATTATCATTTCAGATCTTTCAGCCTTTTGTATATTTTTCTTTTGAAAATAAAAGTTTTAAGTGAACCCATATATGCACTTTTTTTAAAAATCTATGTGAAATATATTATTTTAGATATGTCAAAAATAGTTTTATTGATAATTAAATTTTATCATTATTGCCAACCATTGTATATAGTCATTATATTTAATTTTTTCCCAGTAAGTTTTGTCTATTTCAATAAGTATATATACAGGGTGTCCCAAAAAGATTGAAACACCCTTTAATTCTTTACCTGTTGGAGATAAGTGGGCAATCTAAATTGCAAAAATGTTGAAAGTAAGGTTGGAAATAAAACTACATTAATGAAATAGTCGTCCCATTAATTTTTAAAAAGTTACACTTTTTTAATTTTTATACGAGCCCCTTAGACAAATTTGGTCAATCAGAAAATTTTTATTTTTTAATGCAACAAGATCATTAAAAAACCTGCATATCTGTATCTTTAAAATTGAGCAAGTTATATTTAATTGAAAATTGAACATTGTGAATGGGGACCATATATCAAATTAGAAATGTAAATTTGTGACATATCACAAAAAAAAATAAAACTGGAGGATAATACATAGGAGACATTTTTGTGAATTCCGCATAGGCTCACAATGCAATCACGGGTTCTTAAGTACTTTTTTTTATCTAAACAATTTCCATCGTCAATTTGTTTATGATTCCTATTTTCACTGATGAAACAGCTTTCACATGGGACGGAAAAGTGGCATAAGTCAGATTTTTTCCTTTATCATAATTCAGTTGATTTTAAAGATACAGATATGTGGATTTTTTTAATGATCTTGTTGCATAAAAATAAAAATTTTCTGATTGACCAAATTTGTCTAAGGGGATCGTATAAAATATTTAAAAAGTTTATTTTTTTGAAAATTAATGGGAAGACCATTTCATTAACATACTCATATTTCCTACCTTACTTTCAACATTTTTTGCAATTTACATTGCCCACTTATCTCCAACAGGTAAAGAATTAAAGCACATTTCAGTCCTTTTGGGACACCCTGTATACATTATATGTATATATACAGGGTGATCCAAATTAAAGAGGGGATTTCGACCTCTCTGTAGGAAGAACTACTGGGAGAATTACAACTATATTTCATACACATACTTTCCTGAGTATGTGGTTTCGATTTCTAAAGAAAAGAAATAGTTCACATTTTGGCCACTAGGAGTGAAAGCTGGTGGTGCTGTTCCTGTAATTTGCATATTACGAAGTATATCTTGCAACTGGAGTCACAAAGTCTTTTTTTGAAAGTTCACGACTAGCAAAGGGTCATTAAGCTCAATGTATCTGATCGCACCTTACTTGTTAAACTCTTTTATCAAGGAAACAGCAATGTTTCTGCTTTTTCTCTGGACATTTCAACAGTTACTGAGAAGTTCATTCACAATTTGTAATCTTTGAAACTCTTTTGCCAATATTTGTTAGATAAGTTAGGCAATATGCAAGTACAGTGGAATATGCAGTGGAAAATTTCGCCCTTGGTTGCTGAAATTTGAATCATTTTTGTTTTCTTCTGAAATTGAAACTGCATACTCAGGAAGGTTTGTGTATGAAATTTAGTTGGGGTTCACCCAGAAGTTTATCCTACAGACAGGTCTAAACATTTTCTCTTTAATTTGGATCACCCGATATATTTATATATATACATACATATATATATATGCAGTATTGGTCTATTAATAGAAATATAGAAACATCGCTTTCTAACCTGTTAGCATGCTACTTTCTTTTAAACCTTTATAGTTAAATAAATTAAATATTTAATTGTAAATAATTTTATATTTTAATTTAAAATTCAATAACTTATCATTAAATTACATTTATGAGCTTTATATATATATTATATGTTTCTCAACTATCAATTGCAATAAAGAAAAGAAACTTCTAAATGGATATTTTCATTAAGTGAGCAAATAACCCCTTCCTCAAAATATTTTTCTGTTATCTATAGTACACTATTGAGAGAAGTAAAGAGAGAACATAAAATAGGCAATAGTGAATACAGGATCTTAGAGAAATGTTTGTTTTTTCTGCGATGAAAGAGATAATTGAGTGCATCATAATGTGAGTTTATGTTATTAGCTTCTACAATTACATTTAATTTACACATTATCAAATTGTCTAAAACATTTAATAAACTTGGTTATAAAAAGCAATGAAGGTGTATGTAGAGACTGTCATACTTTAACTTGTGTGAATTGTTCTACCTAAATAAAAGTTATTAATAAAAGTTCTAGCTAAAAGTTATTTATTATATTAAATGTGTATATAATTTTTGTAGGAATGGCTTTAAAATCACCTAACAGTTACGTATCATTTTTTAATATTAGTGGCAGGCCATTTTATCTACACCACTGCATCTGAATATTTGAAATAAAAATCTTTCATTTGTTTTAAAATAAAATTTGAGATATTGGAATATCTAAGCTGCTATATGTTGTATATAAATGTTTAAGGGCCAGGTCGTTTAGTAAAAACTTTTTGCTGCTACTGCATGTAGGATTACAAAGCTTGTAGGCATGCCAGGGTGGCTGCAGAACCTAGAAATCAGGAAAACAGCAGGGAATATCAATATTCTGCAAAAATCAGTGAAATTGGATTTTTTTTTGTAATCACAGCTTTCTCTGACTCACAATACACATATATAGAATTCCTTATTCACATTTCATGTGATGAGAGACAGTCTATTAGACAAAACATTAAAACAATAAGTTAACCAAAACAGTTAAAACAAGGCTGCTATGCTGAAAAAAAAAGAGAGAAACTAGGCCTAAGTTAGAGGTCAATTCAAATTAGATTTTTCTTCAGAACTGAGCATCCAACCCAAACTAACCCATATATACACGCATATCCAAAACTTAAGCAACAAAGTGATAAAGTGAATAAAAAGATGTATATTTATTCGAATTTATTGAAACTTTCACAGATCATGGGGTATAACAAAAGACACTAGCAGGGAAATGCAAAAAAAATGATCAATAAATAATTAAATAATAGAAATAAACAAAACCATAAGATTTTGGGGTGGCAAAAACAGTTCATTAGTGGAGGTCTATCAATAACGGAATGTGATGACCTCTGCTGGAAACTCATGCCCAACAGCGTCGATTAATGCCAAGAATAAGATCATCTATGGCGGTTTGGGATATCTGTACCCATTTACGGAGCAGATCCGTTATTGGAGCCCAGTTGAGGTAATCTTGAGCCCAGTTTAAGCAGGTCCCTCTGTGTAAGGGCATCAGTGGAATGCAAACTATTGGTTGTCTTGCATACAACTGACCTGCATGTAACCATCGATAAACAGTTTGCAGAGATACCGCAATGCTGATGTGTAGTGATTGACATGCGGCATCGTATTTTCAGACACAGAAAATTAGCATCCTGAGTGGTTGTGATCTTTGGACATCCACTTACTGGTCTTCACAACACTGTACCTTCACTTTGATACCAGTTCCACATGCAGCAAATGACTGAACAATTAACTTAAGACTCAAACTACTTCCAACTGTTGCTTACCCCCCTTTGAGATGCCCTATTACCTCCCATCATCTCGCATCACTCAGATGATGATGTCTACTCATTTTTCAAAATTTGGCTATTTCGATTTTCCTTCTGTAATCTGTAACGCAGAGATATAGGTTCTTCATAAAACAGGCAAAAACAGCCGGTTTTGTGCAGAATGCGTTTTCTTGGTAAAAAATGTTAGTATGCAAAATGCTTTCTGCGGATTAATTTCCGCATGCGTACACCTGTCATGTATGCAAATTTTGTGACTACACATTTCTTTTGCCAAATATGCTAATTTTTTCATTTGTTGCTTAAATTTTGTACACGAGTGTACATTTAAAATATTATGGATATTAACATCTTTAAAAATCTGATGTCATATGGAAATGATAAAATAATGTAAAATGTATTATGGAAATTCCATATTTTCAAAATTTTTATTTGTACATTTGTTGATTTATACATTGATTTTGAAACATTCCATTTATTCAAATTGTATGATAGTTTTTAGTGTTTTAGTCATCCGAAAAAAACAGCTTGTTGATAAATTAGTGAAAGTGTCATTTTTAAAAATTACTTGCTTAGCCTCCAAGATTACTTAGTTTTATACATCTAGTACAAGTTTAGTTAGGAAATGTTGATAAGAAAAATGGGAGAACAATTAAAAAAGGAATGTACACCCCACTGCTGTCAACAATGGGGTGTTCATGAATTCCTTCTACAGAGGGATTATGTGTGACTATAGGAAAGATTGCGTGTAATGCTTGCATAGATGGAGTTTGTTACAATGTATTTCAGTACTTTTATAGTCTTCCAGAGGGAATTTGATCGCCAGATGCCCATCATTGATTATGCATGCTACTGCCTGTAGACATACCACTGTCTGTAGGCAATGTGTTCAGGGTTGTTTCATCAGAATTAGTACTTATTCACCCAAATATATCATGGCCTAGAATTTAACGAGACCCATTAATTTTTTATTAAGAAGTCTGAAAAGAGAAAAGCATGATTATTATATATGATAAGAAACATGCACATTTGTAAGAGAAATTTCACTTTCTCTAATATCTCAAATCTTCATATAGCATTTTGTTTAGATATATAAAGATTTGTTATAAAATATTGATTCTTTGTATTCCTAAATGATATTCCACTGTCTCAAAGTATTTTTTATTAATTTAATACTGCATTATATTCAAACTAATTTGGTATTTGTTTTATCTTGAACAGCATTTCCCAACCTGGGGTACATGATATAATTTCAGTAATGGCAGGAATGTAAGGCCAGAGTCACATTTAATTTTGATTTGATAAAAATTTAAATTATTTTCATTAGTAATAAATACGAACTCATTGTAATTTCTTGTTTCAAGAACCCATTTAGCAAATTTCTCCCAAGCTGGAAAATCATGACTGCTGATGAAAAAAGCTGTCTGCTCAAAAAAACTTTATATATTTTAAACAGGCTGCTACTTCAGTTATTGCTGATATAGTATATCTTTAACATTCCTGATGTAGACTCCTTTATAATATACTTAGAAACATGTTTATTATTTATCTCAATATTTTCGGGAACATTTTATCTTTCTTAGAATCATTTCAATACCAACCATGTGTTTCTTAAACATAATATTTTAATGTGTTTAAATTTTTCTCATTTTTGTAATTAAAGTTTCTGTGTATAAATTTTATAGCAGTTTATTGTGCACTTTTTGTAAGTACTGTAATAATTTGCTACTGTTACAATACTTATTGCATATTGAAACTTGGAGTATGCCTGAAGAAATTTTAGAGTTGGAATACTTGAGTGAGAAAGGTTAGAAACTTCTGGTCTAGAGTAATATTTCTAACAATAGATAATTTAAAGCTTTGTTAATTGATCAAGAAAAATTAGATTAACATTTTTTGGCTTAATCTTCTGCTGATGAGTTTTCTATATTATTAGCAAAATATAAAATGTTGTTATACATCTATAAAAATTGTTACTTTTAGTATAAGAGTTTTAATTTTAAAAACATTTAATTTCTTGAATACTAAAACAAAATTTCAATTTTATAATAGTATTAAATTTACAAATAGGTATAGTAAACAATTGTCTATATGCAGATGGTTGTGTGGTAAAGGCTTATAGGAATTTTTAAATTCCAATCAGTGAAGTCCAATCCGAAACATGAGGTTTGCATTTAATAAAAACATTTTCGACTTTCGGCATGTGCTATCTGTTATTGTTGAACCTATATGTTTAAAGTTTTGGTTCAACAAACCATCAAGAGCACGTGGATGACAATGCATATGAATATTTACAATTTAATGCAAGTATATTTAAAAATTTTGATATACAAAAAATCTGATTAAAGATTTGAATTCAGTGTGCTAAAATTTGTCAAACTTGAAGACATAGTAAAAAAGTTTTTTTCTCAGGCTACTATTATCAATTAACATTTTATTATTAATTTCATTTGTTACTATTGTCATCATAATTATTATCATTATTATTTTAAAGATTTAAAATTATTGTTGATAACTTATTTACAAAAAAATGTGAATATAGCACTTGTCAATGTGACAATTAAAGCAGTTAGTCTTATTATGGGGAGCCCTTACAAAAGTCACTAACCATCTGCATATTGCTAATTAGGTCTATAAATTTATCACTGACTGGCAGATATATAATGTTTTATTTCAACTATTGGTTCTTCAATTTTGATTTATTATCTTCCATTCACATTTTTGCTTCATGGACAAACAGTGTTATTTGGTATTATTTAAGTTAGTTCTTTCATGATTTCTAATGAAATATATTAATAAAATTTATTTTATACTTTTAATAGATTTATTACTTTCCACATTCTGATTGATTTTAGTTTCCACTATATATTTGTTAATTAACTATGCTTTTAATTTGTAAGTGTATCTGTCTTGAACTATGCTTTAAGTACAGTTATTTATATTTAATTTTTTCTATGGATAATATAACTTTACTATTTTGCTCAGTATTTAAATATTTTCCTTTAATGTTATATTATACACTTTTTTTTAAATAGTTTCTCGGTGTATTTTGTCATTTAAGTTATTAATTTTTCTTTCAATATTTTTATATGCACAATTCATATCTTGAGGGTTTAAACTAAAATTTTGAATGAGTTTACCCTATTCTTGATTATGTATCTATAAGTAAAATTCTATTGAAATTTTTGAAACTCTGTCTCTTTGTAAAAATAAATTATGCCAAAACTGTTTTGTGCCAAAAATGGGAAAAACGTCCTATGACAGTATTAAATATGCCATATCATAGATTTACTGTCTTCTGTTTATGAAATTTAGCATAATGTTATATAATTATGATCATATACTCAAGTGAATGCTATAAAATCATGATTACAATTAATTTGTATTTTTATTTTCATTATCAGTATAAGTGTTACATGTGTGAATTTTGGGGTTACAAATCTTTAAATGACTGTAGAAGCACTTTGATAATGCTCTCTATCTAACTCAAGCTCAAACTACAAGCATAATCCTTTTGGTCTATGGTGCTAGAAGGGAACCAATAGCATCAGCTGATGCTTCTTTGAAGAATTTGGTTTGTCATTCTTTTTATATTATAAATTCATATAAAAACACTTCCCTCATTTTAGCTGCTTTTTATCCAGATTTTATTTTTATATTTTAAATTTGACTGAAGTAGCACGTTACTTGAAATAGGGCTTGGGTTGCATTGGGCATTGCTGAAAAAGGAAATGGAGGGAAACATTGATATACCAGGTTCAGAAAGTTGACCTCTTTAAACCTGATATATCAATGGGTTTTTTTTCCCATTTGCTTTCCTTCAGCAATTCCTAATGCAATCAGCATAGATGGCAGTTATCTATTCTGATATCAGCTAAGATACTTTTGCTTGTACTAAAAGCATAAAAGATAGATTGGACATACAGTCTTGTTCATATGTTCTTCTGTGTATTCTAGAAGTTTCAAGAAAATCCATTAATATTTGTGGCAGCTATCATTACACAAATTTGTGGCAGCTATCATTACACAAATAAACCAGACAGATGGACATAGTGTTAAAAATAGTCAAAATGTGTTCAGGAAGGCTCTAAAGCGAAGGCTCTGAACCATCCATGGCATAAAAATCTCGAAATCGTAAAGTTTCATGACAACAATACTTTTTCTATACTACTTTTGTATGAAAAAGTAAAAATAATAATTGGGAAATAAGTTTTACATTGAAGTAAAAAGGAAATATTAACCCCACGCTCAACCACTTTAATCTCAACATAACCTCAAATGCAAAATGAAATCATTAACCACAGCTATCATAATCGCCAACTCTCTTTCCCACTCTGTTTTGTTTTGAGTATGACTCAACGTAAACACTTAGTAGAAACAGTATTTTCGCAAATAAGGAACATCAGGGAGTCCCATTCCAAATAATTATATTTGTAAATATTGGTTTTAGAGCAAAAGTTCTTTGAGTTCAAATTTTCTGAACTTTTTAGCCCAAATTGACACCAAACAAGGAATAATTGAAAATTTTTTTGCAAAAAATAAGAGACTTGCAATGTATTGGTCAAATGCTGAAGCTAACCATTCATGATATATTTCCATCTCTCTTTCTACTTTTTTTCAGGAGAGGTAGGAGATATTTTGCTTTTTACTTCTCTACTTTTGATTCAGCTAATGCAAAACAAATTTTATGAGAAAAGATGTAAGTAAAATAAGTAAAGAAAATAGTAGGATAATAAGACTGAATATTGAACTCTAGTATAACTTTTATACAATAATGGTTATTCATTCATATCTGTTGTAATAGTGAGATTTAATCAACTGTGAACCAGATATGTAGAATAATATCGCGGACTCCCAACCCTCCTATAGAATAATTTCGGATTTTTAAAATTTTTTGGCCACACCACTTGAACCATCCATGTATCAAAAGTTTCTGCCCCGTTTAGAAGTGAGTAAACATTTCCTGGCATACTTGAAAAATAACCTTGTATACACTTTTAGATGTCACCTTTTTACGTAATAAATGAAGATGTGTGCGTGCAGTCTGTAGCAGGAAGTCTAAGTGTCATACGGCGATGAAATTTGGTACACAGATACTGCAAGACCCGGGAAGGTCCGCCTCAGTGTTATTTTATTTATTTATTTATTTTTGTAGTATTTTAGTTATTTTATATTTTAAAAAGTCGTGATAAGGGTTCAAAAGTTGCCCAATTATCAGAATGTGGCCCAATCCAACAACTTTGCCTTCAACTGAAAATACAATAATGTACAATATCTATACTATATACATGATTAGAATGGTTTTGTTGTATTTAAGTCCCTTATGGCTTATGGCCGACTCGCTCAGTTTTATAAAGGGATTTCATTTATGTATCAAAAGTTAAAGATATCCTTACCATTCTAAAGATAAATAAATAACAGATGAGTGGGACCATTAACTATAAACATTTGAATGCCGAATGACCTTCGACTTTAGAGTTTCTCTTTCATGCAGATGCATAGGATCCAACAGACTTATCACTGGCTTCCAGTGTCTACCTTTGAAGCTAGTAAGATATTTTTTTATTTTATCGTCTTTCTGCATATCATTCTGCTTCAAGACGAAAGACAGTTAAAGAAAACCTATTTTCTCAATGCTGAAGTATAAAAAAAGAAGGAAAAAATAGATTGGATCTTTTGGTTCTCAAATATCAGTTTATCATTGGTATACCAATATATCGGCAAACCAATAATCAATATCAGATATCGGAACACCCCTAGTTGGGAGTCTTCATAAACGAGAAATGAAAGAATGGTCCACAGAAAATACTTCCTTAATAGAGTGTCTTGCATCAAGCAATCAAGGGTATGCTACTATTGAGAATCATCCAGATATCTACTTTGTTTCATAACCAATCTAATCTAATCCAAAATCCACCCCAACAGTCTTCAAAAAATTTTTTTCAACATTGAAACTTTTAGGTGCAAATTAGTCATTTTCCCCCATGCCTAATTTTCATATTGTTCAAGAAGCAAATTACTATTAGACACATTATTTAATATTTGCATATCCTGCCCATACTGATATACTGACTTTGCATATACTGCCCTAATAAAATCCATGAGTGCATTCACTGTGTGAAAATTTGCACTGCATGCTTAACTTTTAGACGGTAGTGTACTTTTATAGCCTGTGGATTTGCTTCTATTTTTTGAATATTCAATGTACCATATATTTCTGTGTATAGGCCAAAAGTTTTTGGAAATTTTTTTGCTATTAATTTAAGGGGATTGACTTATATATAAGTTAAAAATAACTTTAAAAAATTAGCACACAAAAAAGTCAATAATACTGAATAAATGACAAAAAAAAAACTTGTTTATCAGCAGTTCTACATTTACTTTGCAATTCATCCATTCTGACGCACTCACACAATCATCCATCAGCATTCAAACATATCACAATTCTATGAAAAAACATTCACATCCCAGTTTAGAGTTTCTCAAAATGATTAGTTATATATCAGGTACTCATCAAAATACATGTTTATTCTCACGAAAATTTACCAGTGCGTAAAAGTATGCATTATGGTTTTTCATGCTAAATTGTAAGTTTTTTCTTTTTGTTATGTTTTAACTTTTGTATATATGTAATTTTTACATTTTTTGCCCAGTCAGTAACCAGTCTCTAATATTTGCTTACTTAACTGTAATGAGCGTTCACATTTGCATGGTTAGGCTTAGCTTGCAGCTACAGATGTCGATTTGACATCATCATATCCAGAAACATCCATCCATGTTTGGATGTTTCTGGAGGAGAGAGATATGGTGTGAGTAGTCATTAACAGTGCCGGCATAACCACATGATGTGATTGACTGCAGTCGTTAAGCAGGTTTCGTACATTTGGCGATACCTCATACATATGGCTGATTTTTTTAAATAAGGCTTTTATGCAGGTTTGGTTTCTGATTTTTGTCAAATATTTTACAGTAGCGTATGCACAGATTGGCTTATGTTTGGAAATATATGGTAATAAAAGAATTTTTGTGATGTCGGTTGATTTAAACAGTAGAGCATTTCCTTTAGTTCCATGATAGAATTATATCTAACTCAGGGGTCCCATTTTAGCGCGAACCTGCGAGATTCTTGTGAAATCCATAAAAAATCTTGCGTAAAAATTTAGGCTTCACGAGAATTTCTCTCTCTCCAGTTCCGGCCTAAAATTATTTTTTTCTTCAAATTGGATATCGCAAAACCGATGCCCGATGCAGACTTGCCAACTCTCTGGATTTTTTATTAATTCTCCGGCCTCCGGATTATTAACGAAATTCTCCGACTTTTTTTGTTTGAAATTTATCAATTACCCAGGCATGGTATAATTCCGCAGAAACACCGATTTTTCGCTTATTTTAGTACTGATTTCTACTATTCCCTGAATCATAGCAAATACATAATAAAATGCACGGTAATGCCAATCAAATTAACGGAGATTTACGGCCACGTGTAATGTAAATTAAGATTGCGATTGCTTATTTTATGAAAGTAATAAATATACTTTTTCAAAAGTTGTCTAATTCAGCATAAATCACTAAAATGTTATTTTCTTTATTAATTTCGCATAAACACTGCAATTGCACAATTCAGTGTGTTCTCATGAATCGCCGAGAGTACAATAGTATCTTTTTCCATCCATCTCAATTTTCTAAATATTGCATTTTTGATTGACTAAACTAGCATATTTTCATATTCTGATTAATTAATACGGTTAATTTCTTAATTATTTTCGTATAAACAGTGCAATTGCGCAATTCAGTTACTTCGCGTGAATTGCCGAGAGTGCATTAGTATCTTTTTCCATCCATCTTCATCATTTAAATGTTGCAGATTAGATTGACTAAACTAGCTTATTTTCATATTATGGCTAATTATTAAGGTTAATTTTTAATTGTATTTGCATAATACAAATATTTTTATTTTGAAAAATGGGTATGAACTCTCTGAAGAGATATTTTCCAAAAAGTGGTATTAAAGCAATGATTTAAGCAAATAAAAAGGAAAACATTTTGGCAGGAATATAATTCATTGCTATATTTTGTTTTTTTATTAAAGATCAATATTTGGTACTCTCTTTAGTGAAAACTTGTGTTTTACCAAACATAAATATTTGTTTTCATTATAAAGAAATTTTCACCGGAAAAAATTTAAATGTCGAAGATTATGAGTTATAGTTAATGCTTTCTTTTTTATTACTTTCTAAATTAGCGTGGTAAAAAGAAATGAAATTTTAAGTTTCTCTCCTTATGGCAAAAAATTTCTCCCAAAATTTTCTGGAAGGAGAGAAATTCTCCCCCTCTGTTCTTGACTTAGTGGGAACCCTGATCTAACTTGAGGTCACCTGTATCTTGGGAAAGACTTGTTTGGTATTCCTGAAAATAAATAACTATATAGAAGTAAATACCAAACAAGTTTTGGATTTATTTGCTAAAGTGTTTTCAATAAAATTTTAATTAAAAATATATTGGTGACATATTTGCACTTATAGTATTAATTATTATCGCTGTTTCATTATTTCAGTAATAAAACTTTATAAAACATTTGCATTAGTTTAGTGACTGATCTATTTATGAAATTTCAAAAGGTGGATATTTTCTTTTCATTATAGATCACACACACGCCCTCTCTGTCATTTGACCTGAATCCTTTACTGTCTATAACTATGGGTGACAATAATAAATATCTATGTTTTTTAACAGTAATAAACATTTTAATGCATATATTAGCAAGAAACTATCTCTATAATGTGTTTCACAATTTTTATTAATTTTCCAAAATTTTGAAAACAATCTTAACATCTAGAGTTGCAATTTTGTTTAGCTTAAACACTGAGTTATTATAATTTATTTTATTACCAGTAAAGATTTATATGGACTGAAAATCTGAAATAGAAAGGAAAAAGTAAATCCAAGTTTTTCATTCTCAAAAATAAATGCTCTAAACTAGGGCTGTTCCCACAGCCCATATTCGCCTTATAATTTTTTTTATGGAAATAACATCTATGCTTGGGGTATCTGTGGCAAAACACTGTCCTGCATTTTAAAATTGTTCAGTGTTTTAAAAATTATAAGTGTTTTTAAATAATTTTTTATGATGATTTCAAAATTGACCTTTAAATTTGTGTACCGCATCAGGTTTTTTTGTAATTTAGAAATCATCTTAAGACAACAAATATGATGTATTACATAGAAAGTAAATTATGTAATGTTATAGTAACATATATTGCGATAAAGAAAAATATAGTATATCATATTATACATTACAAAAAGTTATGTATAATATATGCAAAAAAAAAATGCAATAACTTCCCATGTACATGCACACAATTTAGGTGAAAATATCAGTGTTATTACCTAATTTGGTAGGAATTTTCTTTGTTGATTTCTGTTCACTTGGATTTTCTGTATGTTGCTTTTCAACATTCAATAATAGTCCGTCATTATGTTTTTATTCCACTTACCTTGGTACCTCTTTCCTATCTCTTTATCCTGATGAAATCTTTCACCTTGTTCTTTGGAAACTGCCCCAAGATTTTCTGGAACATACTCTATGTTGTTGTTGTTGAAACCCAGACCGTCCGACCTACCAGAAAGGTGTAAGGTAACTGGAACATACTCTATGTGTGAATGCAAAAAAATACAACTTAATGTTCATGTTTCAATCAAGTAGGCAAAACTTTTGTAACATATCTTCTACTATTGCTTTGTAATATTGGTCTTTCATGTTTCCTAAAAATCTTTCAACTGTATTTTTGATGCTTGTCCCTGTATCCTTTTCATATTTTTATATATAGCCTCAACTCACTAGCCCACATCAGCTTTTGAATCTGAGGCCCAATGAAAATTATTTCCTTAATTTTGACATTGGTTACAAAAGGAAATATGCCTAAAGTAATTACCTTCTTTGTCTAAGACTGTAACAGACTGTTTCATTATCAATAATTTAGTGTAAAGTAGCGGTTGTAAAATGTTTTTGGGATTGACAAGTGGGTTGCTTTGAATATTTTTCAATCTGGGTAATAAACTTATCTATGATGGCCAATTTTTCTTGTTTTCACTGATTTTTATGTCTCATTCACACACAAAAAAATAGGGGAATTACATGTTTCCAAAGTATTGTCTGGGTAACATACCAATAACTTTCAAGTCACTGTACAAAAGCCATCCGTGTTTTTATACTTCATTTAATCCAGTGAAAATGCAGTATTCTCATACAATTTCTTTTAAGTGCATCAAGTGTGCTAAAAGGATAGATGCATATTCATTTCCATTATGAAGTAAAATTCATTTTGAACTTCTCTTGGATGAAGCTATAGTTTTATGAGTGATACGCAAGAACTTTATTAGTACGTTTACACAAGTTTACCTTCTTCAAAATAATATTGAACCAGTTCCTATACATGTCTATACCAGGGTTCAAAATAAGATTTTAAAACTGATAGCAAATACTGCCATGAGCTTTTATAAGGTGGCACCAAAAATTATTCTTCTCACGGCAATCCTAAAAATCGAATATTATTTCTAAATATTAATTTCAAATTTTTTTGCTAAACTTTAAAAAAGCAATTTCATGAACCCCTATAAAAATTTCACTTACTTTGAAATTTTCTACAAATTTATATGAAACCCTAAAATACATCTCAAATAAAAAGAAACACTTAAATATATTGTAGATGTAAGCGCACATTTATTTCCTCCTTATAATTAGATTTTGTGACTAAAACTAGGATCTGCGATCACATGTACAAAAACATTTCTGAACAGCTCACTCAACCTTGAAATCTGAAAGTGGAGATCCATCTGCACTTATTCTTAATAAGGCACACAGTATGTCTTCGTTTAAAGAAGCCCTTCACTCTTCATCCACTACATTACACTGAACATCATTTCTATGATGAATGTTGATATAAGCAAGAATTGTCACAACATCCAAATAATCTAATTTCCATACTGCCACAGTTGAAATTTTTATTAGCTTTGTTGCTTGTTCTTCAGTTAATTTCTCCATTTGTTTCTAATTTTTACTTTTGGGGTCAGCGTTCAGAGTCCACTAAAAAATTCACCATTTTCATGACTCGCATCATACAGAGATAGCTGGAAGCTCTGATCATAACCCAGCAACAACTGGCAATACTGTTGTAAATTCATGGCTGGTCTTGGCAAAGGAGCAAAAATTGGCCAAGAGACAAATGGCAAGATGCGCATGCACAGAGAAATATTTGCATTATGCTTTTAAAAATACAACTGCTGCACTAGGGATAGCTGTACTAGTGTTTTCGACCCCTGTTTAACCCTTTCGGGACGGCGGCATTCCAAAACTGCCATGGCCCAAAGAACAGAGCGCTTCGTTTCCGAACTGTTCCCAAAAGACGGCTAGTTTTTTGCGCTAAGCCTAACTTTCGAAAAAATTCACTGAAAATCACCCGTTCAGCACAGCATTCTACTTTTTTCAGGAATAAAGGAAATACTTGTTTTCTATTTGATGTATATTTTTCATACAAATTTTCTTTTATCAAAATATTAAAAATTTTAGTGTATTAAAAATGATTACTTACCATGATTAAAATAGTTATCAATTAATCAGAAAAAATATTGAAATGATTGTAATGAAATATTTATATAGCTAATAGAAATTATGTATATATATATATATATACAAGAAAAGAGCATAGCTATTTTCATTAATTAATACACCTTTTGTGTATGGTATATTTCAAAGCAAGAATCCACGCACAGACCAACATTGTAATCCTTGCATTCATAATAACTGTCTATGCGCTTTCTTTTGCCCTTTGTAGTCCACGAATCTTCACTATCTGCATCACTTTCATTACTGCCTGGTTCGTTTACCGTACGAGTATATTTATTCTTCCACAGAAAGAAACAGTCTCAGCCCAGTCATTCTTTTATCCGAAATAACCTAATCATTTCACTGCCACACATTCCTCTAACCCCCCCCCCCCCAAAAAAAAAAATACTCTCTCATATTCCTATAATTCACCAGCAAAATCATTAAGCTAAAATCAAAACGAGACCTGAAACTCAATTATAAAATTGTTGATGCTGCGAGAAGTGATCTGTTTGTTTATATTACAAAGTCATGTTTCACTGCTCCAAATGGAGAAATAATTCATTGGATCCTCCCTATGCAAAGGTCAAGTATCTGCAAAATACATTGGAGTTGTTCCCATGGGCATTTAATGCCATCTAGTAGACAAATAAATTCACGTTCCATATGAAAACGCGCTGACGTGATCCTCGTCCTTTAGGGTAAGTTTTTCCTCGACGCGGATACGTGACAGTCGTCCTTGAATGCAAGTTTGCAGCCGACGCGCGGGCGCGTCAACCGTCCTGAAAAGGTTAACTGGACAGGGAGATGTGCACCCTATTGTCCCTTAGTTAAAATGCTTGGGGCACTTCTAGAATTTTAATCTCTACTTAGGATGAGTTTTAGAAGGGAGAATGAGCTACATACAAAAGACAAGGTTTTTAGCATAGACATATAGTAGTCCTTTATATGTATGGTATTTAGAGAGAGGGGTGGAATTTCCCGTTATTCTGTTGTTTTAAAGTCGAAGTTGTGGACTCTTTGAGCCAAACTGTAAAGGTAAGATCACTTACTGATATCGGTAAGAGAGCATTAAGAACTTTTGTGTTATAAATGTTCACCGCAAAATCTGCCATGAGAACAATTGATTGTTGTGGTGGATTTAAGTTGACTTCCAACATTTGCCATGGTTACTGTGACTTATTTCGAGCTCTGGTTTGTACCAAGAATATTGTATTTTGAGTGATAATATATATTTGTTTTTAGGATGCAAGCCAAGAAGTTCTGCACTTTCTTTTCCCAAATTTAAATTTCATACCAAATCATTCAGTTCATGCTGGTTAAATAATATAGGCATACTTGTTCTTTAGCAACTGTTTCTACATATGTATCACTTTCTGAGCATGTTACTTTCTCTAGTACAGAATTAGGCTGAGGAACAGGAAGATTTTCATTATTAGCTACAGGTCTTAATACTGATGGTATGTTCGAATATATGATGCCTTTTTTATTTTTTGCTCTGTCAGTTTGCTAACATTTGTTATACAAAAAAAGCAGTCATCTTTAAAATGAAGGTCTCTCCACACCATTGGAATAGCAAAAGGCATTGAAGAATTTTTACCTTTTGTTCAAAGTCTGAAAACAACACGAATTTGACATACTTGCTGAGGTGCCCACAGTTCAATTTGGTCTCCTAATTTAATACCAAAATAGGCACAGTATGAATTTTTATCAAAGTTTGTAGTAATATATCTTTGTTTTAACACAACAGAGTTTCGAAATATGTAACAGAATATATCTACCTCATTTACACAATTATTCTTAGCCATTTTTCACAAAGCACTGACCTTTCATTAAGTAAATGAAAAGAAACTCGTTCACAGAACAACACACACACTAATACTGACTGAAAAATAATATCTGTCCAACCACAGGGAAGATAACCGTAGCTAACAGAGAGCCAAGAAGAGTCAATTCATTATAAAGGGATGAAGGAATAAGGCATGTGCAATTTCATCCCCAACAGACAGGAACACCTGCTTTCTTTATCTTATGTGATTCTTGAGGTCATGTAATCAAACATGTCGCATTCTGTTAGAAAGCTTATGAAAGTGTTAAAAATAGATAATAAATAAAAAATATATATATAAAAAAATAATACACAATAAAAAAAAAACTATGTGATAGAAGAAAATCCTTTACATTTTTGAAATTAGCATGGCAAATACCTCTGGAATCAAGTCAAATTATACAAACATTAAAATCCATGTAGATCAGTGAAATCGAGAAGTGTTGCAAAAAATGTAAAATTTTAGATGTTTATATCTGTAACAGATAAAAATGTAAACAAATTTTACATGTTTTGATGAAAATATAGTACAAATTATGGATATATAAAAATAATTTCAATAAATTAATGTTTTGAACTTTTTAAAAAAAATTAGCTGTCTTAAAAATTAATCTGTCTGTCTTTCTTTATTTTGCTTACTTTCACTCGAAATATCTTAACTATAAAAGATATAGTCCAAGAGCAAGCAACACTTTTACCTACCCCTTTGAGTTAAAAAGGTTTGAGCATTGCATGTCGTAGAACTTCACGGTATCAACAGAGATCCATGAGTCTGGCAGTCCCCTTAGATGGCCTTCATCCTAGGCATATTTTTGAAATAGTCTAAAATTGGCATCTACTTACCCATCAAATACATGGATGAAATTGGTCTCAAATGATAGATTTTAACATCCCATTAACGAATTTATGAGTCTGGCAGTCATTACAAGTGGCAGACTGTATGCCAGACACCTCAAAAGTTGAAATTTTGAAACTTTAAACATCTATATCTCAAAAACTTATGGGCAGAATTAAACAAAATTTTACATTTAGAGGTTTTAAAATATGTATATTAAGATTATATAAAAAAAATTAGTATGTTATAATTCACTATTTTTTCTGACCAAAATTTTAAATTAAAAAAAAAAATTAAAAATATTAAATGTAAAACTTTTAATAAAGAGTTTTTGTTTGGGTTTTCCTATTACATATTCAAAAGTAAAAGTGATATCAATAAGTACATATTTTAGTGACATATAGCTGAAAATCTCTTGGGAAATTAACATGGAGAAGTCTAAACTTCTGTTGCCAACTAGTAGAGAACTTTCCATCACAAAAAATGAAACTTTTTCAGAGTGTTATTTAATGTAACAAATATACAATGGTGTACAAAAATAAAATTTTCACTCAACTTATTTTGTGTTTCTTGTCCCAACTTACCCCATCGACCCACTTAGTACATGGACAAAACATGTCATTCGTTAGCTTTTTAAAAAACTGAAATGCTAATTTACAGGTTTTGCATCTATTCAAGGTGGTATATTTGATAGCAAGCGACAGAAATATTGAATTTTCCAAAGTGCACATAACAGTGGGAAATCACACTTTTAGATCCTGATTAATCATGTTGTAATGCTTTACGTTTACACTTTTTACAACCTTTTATTTAACTTCAAACAGGGTATATATTGTATATATGTATATTTGTCGTGTTTCAAATCTTTGAAGCCCTAACCAACCAGGTTCCACTAATAGTAGTGACATAAAATTTGGCATGTTGATTAATTGTATGATAAATTATACTTTAGAATTTTAACATTATTGGGCCAGCCTGTCTTGAGCCTGCCATGGAATGTACTCAAAACTCTGCAAACCATTTTAGTTGGGTTCACTGATATATAGGTCAGTGGTTTGATAACAGTTTTGCAACAATAGTCATATGAATAACCATTATTGTAGCATAGTTAAAATGGAATCCAATATACAGCTTCGTTTTTGTTTATTTATATATATATATATGTATATATATATATATATATATATATATATATATATATATATATAATAGGAATCGTTTTTGTTTATATATATATATATATATATAAAGAAAATTTTTAATATGTGATATTAATAGTGAAGTTAAAAATTGAACTAATCTTTATTATTATTATTACACCCTTATTGGGCTGGCTCATCCTGGGCTAGGAATGTACTTGTTTTGGGGGAATAACTCGAGAATCAAAGCAGATAGGAAGCCCAAATTTGGTATGTCGATGTTTTTGTGCTATATATTTTAATTATTGAGATTTTGAATCTTATTAGGGTAACCAGGTGTGTATACATTGCTGAGAAAATTGATGCATAGAATATACATTCTGTAAAAAAAATTTTCATATATTCTTATTACTTCAGATATTTTAAATATATGGCAATATGTTTTAGGGGGGGAAAAATAAGATCTGAATGACAATGATCATGCCATTATCTTTTCATTTCCTTCAAAGTAGTTTATAAAATGATGGGGATTAATTTTCTGTGAATTAAATTCAAGTTCTAATTTGCTCTTTGGGAACAACAATTGCTGGCTTTGCAGACCACCAATTGCTAATCATTGCTGCAGAATTTCTGTAAAATATGTTAAATTCCCTTTTAAGTTTTATATCTATTTAGAATTAAATATTAATATATCAATATGAACAGTGTGTTCTTTTTTTTGCCCTTAAAAATAATATTTTTATTGTATTTTCTCCATGCGTAGCATATAAATTCATTGCCTTATTGAACACAGGCTATATTTGTGTAAAAATAGCGATATAGAAAGTTAACATTCCATTTTTACATATTATGTTAGTATTAAATTATCTTCTTTATTTTGTTACTCAATATATTTGTAATAAATTCTATTTGCAGCATTAAGTGCTTATTATTTATGTTTTAGAGGTTTTCAATTATTTAAATTATTTATTTCTATTTGGAAATGTGAATATAAATGATGATTTAAGGACTGATAATACTATAACGTATCTTATGTGTCATTGGACTAAAGTTATATTAAGTTCTTAATAACTGTTAAGATATGCTGATATGTGTAATGCTGCATTTCATGTTCTAGATTGCAGAAAAGTCAAGAGGTTTTAATTTTTATTTCACATTTGGAAGTAAATTATCCTATGACTTTCATTTTGTGTATCTAACCCAGGTGTGTACAACCATCTACCATTCATGAGCATTCACTTACAGTAAATTATTTTATAAATAGGAAAAATACAGAGAAACTGATTTTACCCTTCATTTTGTAATAACACTTGAGCATTTGCAAACTACAGATTGTGGACTTCTGATCTAACCCTTTATCAAATATTAAAATGAGATTTATTGGGTTTCATAAGTAATTTTCTTTTGTGAGAAAAGGTTTAAATTTAGATAATGGGACTATTCTGCATTTAGAAACATGCAACATATTAAAGAATAAAATAGTATCCATTTAAAATTGTATACATAATGTTTCAAAATTGTCTGACTTAGTTATATATGTATCAGTTTAAGGAAATATAAAGTTTAGTATTTTAAGAATGTTGTAAAAAAGTTGGTTTGTAAAAAGTTCATACATTTACTTGTTTAGTGTAAATAGTCTTATATTGAAAATAAATGTTTTTCTAGTTTTCTCTTGTGTTTATTTCAAAGCTGCATAACATATTCACTTTCATTCAGGGTTAGAAAAATCAAAAAATTTCTACATGCCCCTCGGGCATGTTGTCCAAATATATAGATGCCCAAGATAAAATTTTACATGCCCAAGATTTTCCTAATGACATTTTTCATTGTTGATAGCTGTGGCGCCCATGAAAGTAAATATATTAAATATCATATATGTAGCCTATAATTAAATGTCAAAATTGGAAAATTAGTTACTTTTAATGAAGTAAATATATCAAAAATGGGAATTAAATACTATTTATGCTAAAATAATTTTTAAAATAACCATTTAGCGATTTATGCCGAATTAGACTAGACAACTTTTGAAGAAGCATATTTATTACTTCCATAAAAAAGATATTGTGATCTTAATTTACATTACATGTGGCTGTAAATCCCCATCATCATGATTGACATTACCGTGCATGTGACCGTAAATTTACATTGGCTTAGACAGAAGGGAATTTTTTGTAGGAAACTATGCAAATTTTGTACGTAGTATGAGGATGTTTCAGATAGAAACTAAAGATTCTATAGTAATATGCATCTCTGCTTATCAACACTTGTGCACTTCCACAAATTTCCCAAAGCTACCCGAGGAATCAAGCTCAAATGAATGAGAGAAAGAGAGAGAGAAGAAAACGAGGAGCTGCTTTGGCACTGTGCCAGAGCCTCTGCTTGTTTCTTTTAGTGACGTCACTGTCGTCCGTAAACTGTGAAACTTTGTTTTCTCCCCAGTTATCAACTATCTCGCTGCGAAAGCCATTCTTAGTCCATCGCTGAATAATTAAGACTTCTCTTACTCGGCTTTAAAAGTTGAACATAAAATATTTGCAGTGGTGTGCTGGTAACTCGATTTCGCCTACCGATTGACCTAATCAGGTTAATGTCAAATGAAGTTTTATTACATACCCGACTGGGCATGTAATAAAAATTAATACATGCCCGGTTGAAATTTTTATATGCCCCGGGCATGTCGGGCAATAGATTTTTCGAACCCTGCTTTCATTACACATTCTGTTTTGATGAAGTTTCTTTTATTTTTGTCATCTAGAATTTGCATTTTGTAATTTCTATTTTCTATTAATTTCCGAGTAACATAATTATTCTACATAAATTCAATTACTGAAAATATTCTGCTATCCTTGTTCAAATATGAATTTGAACTATTTGAGTTTATATTTACAAGTTTATTGTTTTGTTTTTCATTATCTTATTAGGTAAGTTATATCTTAAGGCACTAAGATAATTAAGTACTAGTAGAGTTGAGCTCAGGTGTGAATATTTTGTCTCAAATCTTTTGATTTACATTACAACACCATAAAATAGGTGTAAATTAAAATATTTCTATTCAATATATGTTTTTAAACTATCATTTCCTTCTCATATCATAAAATAACTTACACTTTAGAGATTGTAACAAGAAGAAAAAAAAAATCAGCCTTCCTGCAGCACAGAATTGGCTGATCAACTTCTACAGTTAAATTTCTTACCAGTAAATAAAGCTGTTTAGTGACAGAATTTAAAAGTTAATAAGCACAGCTCCATGCCACAAAATAAATTATTGAATGTGAATATCAAGTTATTAGTGAGAAAATTGATTGTAGTACTGTAAGATATATTTGAGGGTTAAGATTAAATACTGGCAATTTCACTTTTAACTATACTTTTGGGTAGTTTATATTATATGATTTGATTTAGCAGATTAGTTTATAAAAGTTGTGTAATCTTTCTTAATATTTGTTGCTATTCTTCAAATTATAAATAAAAACTGAAAATTTGCTGATTAATTTTAAAGTTTACTGCTTCTTGGCTACTGTTGTGAATAACATTTTATAAATTAAGATAGTATGACGAGCAGGGATCCCTTGTATATAGGTAACATAAGTAAAATGTAAATGCATATTCATATTATTTCTATGTTTCAGTGAATATATTACATGTATCTCTGTCAGCTGTAGTGACTGGTTAAATGTCTTTTCTTGAGATAAATTTTTTTTCTCTTTATAATGTCTTTTTTTACTTTCACAAATTATAATTTATAGCTTCGTTATACTGAATCAGCAATAAAAGTAAATATAGAACTGTGCTATAAAACAGAATTTATTTGACAATATGTTGCTCACTTAAGATAATTTAGTCTCTTAATTCTTATGTATATATTTTTGAATTTTACACTTTTAAATGCATTTTATTTTTACTGAAGTTAATGAGTATGTTTTTAATTTTAATTCAGGAGGTGATAGTTCTTAAAATTTAGGTCAAATTTATCATTTATATCATTGCTAAGTAATTACTTTGTATTAATATATATTATGCGATTAATACAAGAATAATTATCATTCTCTAAATTTGCATATATAACTGAAAAATCGTAAGTATAATTCAGCAACAGAGAACTCTTTAAAAGTTTACTATAGTAATCATGAATGCGAATTCTTAACCTATTCACACACATATATATAAAAATATAGCAGTTGCATTTTAGACAAATTTGAATTATGTGAATTTGAAATAGTGTAATCTAAAAGAATTTAGAAAAATATTAATAGAATAAACTATATGTGTAAAATTTAAATTATTGTAGATCCCAAACAGTATATTATAAGACATGATCTTATGTTTAAGTCTTTAATGCTGGAATATGGAACTCTTTCTTACATTGTCACTGCATCCATAAATTGTGTAAAATGCAAAAGTATTTGCTGTATTGGAATATAAATACTTTAAAAAAGAAAGTCATCCATTCAAATTTGTTTCGTATGTTAAACAATTTTTACTTTGCAGTAAAGTCCAATTTCAGTTTTCTTTCATCATTGTTCAAATTATGATCTGAATCAAAGTATGTCTGTCTGCAAACTTGAACCCAATCATATCTCTATTGACCATATAACAGGCATCTTGTATGAAGAACAAAATGATCTAAGCTAAGGGATATATTTCATATTTTCTGTATTTCTTTTATATTTTGATTACTGCTATTTAAAATATTTCTCATTTGGGTGGGTTTAGTGTACAACAGTTTATTTTAAAATTAGTATTATGTACATCCTTGATTACAAAATTTTTTTAAAGTTTTACTATTTTTTATTGTTATCTCCATTTAATTTAATTTTACTTTAAAGTGAAACTTTTGAAGTTAGAAATTATGAAAAAACTGAAAATTAAAATAATAATTGAAAAATATATATCAAAGTATACAAGGGTGAACTGGCCCCAAAACTGTCTGTTGCAAACACTAGACTAGGCTGACTGAAGGCCAGACTAATATCTTTTTATTTTGGATTTTATCACTTACAAATAGAAATATCAATGCCGGTAAAAGTTCGAAATCAGCTGGCTGGTTTGATAGTCCCAGTCTGTCCCTAAAAATATGTGTATTGATGTTGGCATATTTAAAATTTTTCTTATCAATATAAGGAGCAACTTAAACCAAGAATGGATCTTTTTTTTAATGTAATATTACCTTTCTACTTAATATAATTTAAATGCTCTAATATGGTAAGTAGTATATAAAGATAAATATATATTAGTTTAAAAGCCACTAAAGCTTCAGTGTGAAACAAAACGTAGGTCACTTCCACATCAGTGCAAAGTATCCAAAAGCCAATGATTACCAAAGACTGTTTTGTCTAAGAAATAACACATAAAGTATGCAGCAAGGTTTTAAATTTCATGGATAACATTAAGGGGACTGATATTAGTGACTTTGGAATTGTTTTTTCTTAAAGTAGTAATTGTATAGATATTTTCAAGCATAAGTAAAGTTTAGAGTAATTAGTATTTATTATAAAAATAATTTGTTAAAGTATCAAATGGTGCTATTTGTCAAAGGTATATTTCATATTTGAAATTAAATTTGTCAAAATATGCTTACTATACAATCAGATACTTGTTCGTACACAAGTTTCAATTTTCCAGATTAATTGCACTTAGTATGTGTCTATTTAAGTGATGTTTTACTTTCCTATCTACTCTTATTTTTATTTTTTAGATTTAATTTTTCTCATTTAGCACACCCGCATGGCCAGGTGAAGACACAGTACACACGTAGATCATAACTGGTGGCTTGCAGATTCAATCCTTAAGCAAACCAGTTGTGATCAGATTAGGCATGCTAGGTTTACCTAGCATGTACTGATGTACTATGAATATGGTATTGTTTTCCATTAAAGTCCTCCAGGAAGGTCTTTCTTTGGCAGATGACTATCTCTGGGCTTTGGCTGCCGAATTTCTCTTCCTTTCCATTTTATTAATTTATTTTTTCTTTCTATTGATATGCATGTTTTTCATTAGTTGTGTCTAACAATTATGCTCATTTTTGTGCTCAGCAGGGAATTTTTTACTTTAAAAATTTAACCTTATAAATTTGCATTTCGGTCAACACTTTTATATGTTTTTTTTTTTTTTTTGTGTATCAGAAAATGTGCTTTAATTATTCTGGAGGACATGGCTATAGAGACCAGTATTATATCCAAAATCTACTTTACACTAAGATGCATTATAAATATATTTATTTGGTTGTTACTATATTTACCAATTTTTTATGCATGCTGTATTTAAATGTTTTAAGATTCTAAAAGTTATGACTAAAGTAGATTGTTATTGGCTTGCTGATTTATTCTTATTTTTTATTGAAAATTTGCACTACATTCTTTGTCTTTTGGACTTTATAGCTTGTTTTTTGGGAATTACAGACTAATTTCAAATTTGAAAATTACTTACCTGTACTTTTTAATTAATATTAATGAAAGCACAACCAGTAACACTATTCTTAATTACCACACATACTTTATGGACAAGTTAATTATTCTTAACTTATATTATTGAGCTATATTACTTTTTATAAGATATTAGATGCTATTTAAAATTCTATATGCCACTTGTGCAGTATAAAGATAATTATAGTTTGCCTCTATTTTACAGAATTTCTTTTGAGTTTAAAGCTAATACTTTATATAAATGTTTTGAATAAGTAATTTTAAAATCTTAATTTGATGAATAAAGAAGTAGCCCATTTACTTCTTTATGACATAATGTCATGCATTCAAAGCATTTCTTTAAAAGCACAACTGTCCTTGTGATTTTAGGGAATTTTCAAATATCTTTTGAGAATTGGTATTTAAACTTTGTAATTTTCTGTAGAACATTAAAGATATTTTTCTACATATAATATTCCCGTTTATCTGGATTTCTGGGCTAAAATTGTTGGGTATTTTTATAAGTGAATTTTGAATGTAAGAAAACATTAGCAATAACCTATTATAAAAATTTTAGAAAAAATCCGTCAAATTATTTTTTCTTTTACTAAAGAATATTATAATTATACCATGTCATGGTCAGTGTTTGCTCCTAGAATGTGTGACCTTTGTTTTGCATTGGGGTTGCAAGAAATTATTTTCTGAATCTGTCTGAGATGAATCTCACTAAGAGCCAGAAGAGTGTATAAGCCACTATGAAGTAACAACCTTACTAGACAAAGTTTTGTCTTATTTGAAGCAACAACAAGAAATAGTGACAGATGAACTGATGACAGTCAAGAAGAGCATGTATCTCAAAAGAGACAGATACAAATTTAGCTAAAATTCCATTTCTTTTTAACTAATAACTAATAATTTTGGGTTTTCCTTCATGTGAAAGATATTTCCTGGAAGTAAGGTACATATTAATATTAATTATGCTATTTATAAATGTAATTATTGCATGTTGTGAATTATCCAGATCACTTCTGACGTCATTTGATCCAGATAAATGGGATTCTACTGTAAATACTTCTGTTAGTAACTTTTGGACTGCAAAACTTTTTGATTTGCAATGCTACTTTCCTATAACCAACTAATCACAGTTTAAAGGAATTATTTAACTTACAGAATTGCACAGTTGGCGGTAATGATTTTAGTGATATCTCATTTATTGCTTTTAATTTTTTTTTCAGGCTATTTTCTACTGATAAACAGTTTATATTTGATATTTAAAATTACAACTTAACGTTGATATATTATTATAAATGGATTTTTAAATCTGCATGCTTCAATAAAAAGCTTGAGTTTGATAATAGTTTATCCTGACAGATATAGAAGTTAAGTGTTAAGAGTAAATGATTAGAATTGAATTTGATATTGATCTTTTCTTAATTGTCATTCATTTAGGCAAGTAAGGCTTGTGGCATCTATGATGTAATTTTGTTATTTTCTTCTTGTATTTAATACAAGAAACTGAAATTAATGAACAAAATTTACATATGTAAATTATTCTGAAATTAAAATGCTTCGTTGATGGCATCATAAACAATTGATTAAATGTATGAACTGGCTTTGGAGGTAAAGGTACGCAATTTTATCTTTAAAAGGTAGGCTGCTGATTTTTCCTTTAAAACTAGTTGATATTTTCAATTGACTGTTTATGCTGTTATAACATTAACAGAGTATTTCAATCTCAGATTATTTTTAGACAGCAGTTTGAGCAAATTTTTATGTGTGTGAAGTATATTTTAGGTTTCAATATTGTGTACTCTGACTGATGACTGATTTTGTGGCATTTTATTTTGAGTACTTTTAGGTATTTTTTTCACACATTGATGTTTTCAAACTTTGCCTGATATATATATATATATATATATAAATATATATATATATATATATATATATCTTAAAAATAAACGTTTTATTTAATATATAAATTATTACATTTTTGTTGCTAAAATAGTATTATCATGATTTTCTAGCTGCTTCTTACCATTATTTTGGAAAAAAAAGAATGCCTTTTCTTATAATCATGTTTTTATATCCAGTTTTAATCAGGGTTTCAATTTTTAAGTTTATTGCTTAAGTATTATAATTGTACTCTGAGTAGGACCAACTTCTGATATAAATAATATGTTAACTTTTCTCAAAAATTGAAAGATTAAGTTAGATCTCTTTTGGATCCTATTGAAGAAGGTAAATATAATATCAAATTATATAGTTAACTGTGTTTGCAGATGAATAATATAACCTCAGATGTGTATTTGTAAAAAAACTTTATTAAAATGTCAGTTTGCTTTTTGTCATCATTCATTGTTTGGTAATTAATTTTTTTGCTGAATAGAATTTTTTTGTCCAATATCTAGAATTTTCTGTTTATCTGATATTATCTGTGATAATTGGAGATATATCTAAATGAATATTACATATATATTGAAATATGCAATCTCTTGCACTTCTTATGCTAGCATGGGGAATCTTAACATTATTTTCTAATCCATTTTCTCATAATTTCATAATTTATGCTAGTGTCAAACATTTTTAGAAAATTTTAATAAACATGTATATTTAAGATGAAAATTATACCTAAAAATTTTCTCAACTATAAAATCAGTTATTAATAGAAATATTGTAATATATATAAATGCATGAATACTTAGTTGCTTTCTTTTGATATCTTTTTCTTTGAAGCCATGCATTTTTAAAAATTTGCTTTAAGAGAGAAGAGCAAGAATATAAAATAAAATTAAGTACCTGTTCTAATGTGAAGTACACATTTTGTTTCCTTGAATAGTGTCTGCTTTGTGTTAACTAATATGGGGGTGTAAGATTAATTTTCAATAGGTATGTCAATTAAAATGTTTTGAATTTGATATGCTTTTTTTTTTTTTTTTTTCTCTTTTTTTTTTTTTTTTTTTTTTTAATGAAATTGTCTGCCTGGTTTTAATATTAAACCTGCCTGCAAAGTAGTCATTGTAGTTGTAGATAGTAGTTAGAAATCCCCTTGGCTGTCTTCCACAGCTTTTGAATCACCACCCCCCTACCAATCTCCAGCTAAAGACCTGTCCAGCCCTGTGAGTCAACCGAGGAGTAGCAGCAATGTTCATAGTGAGACAACTTCCATATCTACTAGGTGCATTTCCAGCGATGAGGAAATGAGTCGATCTCCTACCTCACCTCTGCGTAGTTTGAGAGAACAATGCAGCACTGCACATTCTCCTAGATCTGAAACAGACACTGAAATAAGAAGAAAAGTAAATATTTTATTTCTAATATTTTGCATATGCTAGGAATATAACTGTGTTGTATTCAATTTAAGGAAATTAAAATGAAAAAAATAATGATGATGAATTGTTTAAAAATGCTCTTAATGTTTTTGATAGCAATTTTATGTAAATAATGTAACTTTTGTTGAACATTTAAAATTTTGAGAAAAATAACACATTCTGTGTATTATATATATTGCACCAGTAGTTTTTATATTATTGCTATTTATAGGTGTTTACCTATATTTATTAATTTTTTCAAGAACACAAAGTAAGATATGACAGAATATGTGACTGGCCATTGCACAGCAAAATCGATTGTGAAAATATTGACTTTTTATTTATGTCAAAAAAAATAAAGTTGCAAATCTGGATTTTCATTTTTTGACCATTAAAAATAAATTTGAGGAATATACAATTCACACAATAAAGTCAAATGTGGTGTCATTTCTTTTGTAAGATTTTTTATGTTCATGAGAAATCAAATGCAACCATTCCGGTGTAGCTAGCACATACTATTTTTGAGACATTTAAAATGTTATGCTAGAATCTTTTGAAGACTGAAACTTTGTCAATATTGCCAGTAATGGATATAAATAAATGATAAATGTAAGGTTTTTTTTTTTTTAATGGGGTTCAATTCCTGAAAGGTGTAGTTAAAAATTAAAATTATTAAAGATATTACTAAATAAAATTGAATGTATGAAATGCCATATTCTTTTGACATTAAAAATCTCTAGCATTATAAAACTAAAATGATGGATGCATGCCATATTCTATCATTTCATATTCACTTATCATCTACTATATAAATTAACTTTGTTAATGTGTCTAAGGTTTTTTTAACAAGATGATTAAAAATTCCTTGTCCAAACTTTAAAGGGTGGTAGATTGCACCAAAATGAACTTCTTTTATCAAAGAATATATATCTGTAACTGCTGCATATTAGCACTAGAGGGTGCTGTTTGGCACATTTGCAAATTGTTTGTTTTTCTAAATTGCAGCATTCGCAATGTGAATTTTGCATGTGATAGAGTATTACACAAATTCCAAGATGCAGACATATATCCAATGTATGGAGCTGCAAATGGAAATTGAAGAGCTGCTCAATGGTTATACCGAGAACTCTTCCCCAACAGGCGAGTGCCAAATTGTTAAGCATTTGTATGCTTGTGAGGGAGAAGTACATGCGTATCTCTTGTACAAAGTGAGCCTAGCCAAAGTTGACTGGGCTTTCTTTGCATGGTGATTTTCACCAAAGAAGGTCTTGTACCACAAGATAACCCATTATATTTGTTTTCCTGTATTATTCAGTAGTTAAGTTGGAAGTTGGCATCATTATTGTGTGTTCCAATAAAATCTGAATGTTTTGAAGTTGGATTTGAAATTGTAATAACATATTAAAGTGTTGGAAGAAACTACTTCTAACCTAGACACATGCAGAGTGGTTCTATTTATAAGTATAGTTTTTAACAACTTGGCCCGGATGTGAATACCGATGTTGCCGTATAAGAAAGATTTAAGCAATTTAAAAGTTGTAATGCTCATACTGGATGTAGTTGCATTAAAGGATACCCAGTGCAAATTTTCGATTATACTGAGTTTGTATATTGGATTACTGATACGAAGATGAGTGAGTTGTATTCTTTTGAATTGAAACAAATTTTTGGAAAATATCAGTTGACAAAGTTAAAGAGGAAAAGGTATTATGAGAACCTCTACAACAAGAATTTTAGGAAATTAGAAACTGAATTAAATGAAAAATATATAGATAAGGAATAATATTGAAGATGTTTTGACTCAGTTGGACGAGAAGGAATTTGTTTTAAAAACTGTTGATTCAGAAATTGAGAATTTGATTGATATAAAAGATATGGATGATGAAATCGATTCTTTTGAAGAGTATTCAGAAAAAGTTATAGCTTTTAAAATCAGAGCTAATAGAAGCTTAAGAAGGGAAATTAGAGAAAGCAAAAGTATTCTTTCAAGTAATGTAAATGAAAATTTTAATGCTATAGCACAAAATACAGTAAAGCTACCACTGTTGGAAATAAACAAATTTGATGGTGATATTTCTAATTGGTTAGGGTTTTGGGCTCAATTCAAAGTAACTATTCATGAAACTTCAAAATTAAGTGATGTTCAGAAATTCAATTATTTAAGTCTTTATTGTCTTCTGAAGCTGCAACTGCGATACATGGATTATCTCTGATATCCGAGAATTATAAGAAATTTATTAAGATTTATTAATTGATTTTGAAGTTACTGTTAAGTCTTACACCTATTAGAAGATTGCATGATATAAACATATTAAGGCAGATGTATGACCAATGTGAAGTCCAAATTAGAGGATTAGAATCTCTTGGAGTAGATCCAGATTTATATGGTAGTTTGTTATACTGTTGAATTTCTGATAATCATCAATTTTGGGTCCCTTGAGCTTTAAATAAAAAAATAATAAATAAAACATTTTTTTTTGCCATATTTATTTAGAATACAGTCTGTTCTACATATTTTTCAAGCAAAAAGTATTTTCAATAATATTAAATATAGTTTTAACATCATAAAATAGCAAATTCGTCATTTGTGTTATTGTCCCCCAGTGATGAGTTGAGTTTTCATCTCTTAATTACATAAGTAAAAAAGGTAAATAATGGAAATAAATAATTGAAGTTTAAAACGTTATGATTTTAACTTGTTCAAAATATCATTTTTTAAAAAAATTTAACTAATTTTTTGCGAAATTGCTTATACATGCTTGTCCCCGAAAATCAGTGATAGTGTGATGATATTCGAAATATCATCTTTTTCTTCTACTAGATTACGACAGCAGTGGCATTAAATTCTATTGTAGTGTTTCGCTTCAATGATCACAAGACTGCTCACTCGTCATCCTTCTTCTTTATTGTAAAACTGATTTAAGTACAATCTTCACTTCTCAACTACACACTCAGCGAAGAACTCATGTTCTTTTATCAGCCAGAGCAAGAATGCGTATCTGCTGCGCTGTACTCAATTCTTGGCAGATGGCCAAGAATTGAATCCGCGTTGCATGCCATATGAGTATCCCCCCAGTGAACGAGGGGTACCAAGAAACGATCTCAAATATACAATATATACAAAAAATATACAAATTAAATTCGTTTAGGAGTACAGATTGAATCTACATTGATTTTACATGTATTGTACGAGTCTTTCGGGAAACCGTACTTTTCTACCACTCCTGGTTCTGATTGCAGATTTCGAATTGTCATTCGTTGTATTTAAAGTTATAAGAGGCTGCTGTTTTTCTGCATCTTCACATAGGAGGAATGCGGACTTTACTCGATCTAAAGATACAGTTTTTTTTTCTCTTTAAGTTCAATCTGTATAGTTTTTTTATTTCTTTCGATTACTCTGTGAGGTCCCGTGTACGATTGACTTAAGGGTGGTTTCGTACAATCTGTGCGAAAAAAAACATGGGTGCATTTTTCCAGAGATGGGTGGACGAAAATAGAATTTTTTCCATGTCTTGATGTTGCTACGGGATTGAGTGTTCTCATTTTTTCTCGTAAATTTGTTACCCACGTTGAATCGCACAGTTGTTTAGGTATGGAATCATAAAACATGTCTGAAGGTAAAGTTAATGTCTTTCCATATACCAATTCAGCACAAGAGGCTTGGATGTCATTTTTGAGAGCTGTACGTATTCTTAAAAGTGTGATAGGAAGTGTGTCTGTCCAATTGACATTTTCATGTGCTTTTAAGGCACATTTTAGATGTCTGTGGAAACGTTCAATTATCCCATTTGAAATAGGGTGGTATGCTGTAGAACGAATGCGATTTGTGCCCATCATTGTATTAAGTTGTTGGAAAAGAGAGGATTCCAGTTGTCTTCCTTGATCTGTTGTCAAGGTTGCTGGTACTCCAAAACGCGAAATCTAGGCAGAAAATAATGCTTTACACACAGTTTCAGCTTTTATGTCTGGAATTGGTACAACTTCAGGCCATCTCGTGAAGCGGTCGATTATGTTAAACAATAATTGTTACCATTAGATGGTGGAAGTGGGCCAATTATGTCGAGATGTATGTGTGCGAAACGCGCGTCTGGTAAAGCAAATGTGCCAATCGGAGTTTTGGTGTGTTTATGCACCTTTGATCGTTAGCAAGGAATGCAACATTTAACTTGATTATTAATATATCTGTTCATATCAGGCCAAACATATCTGGCAGTAATCAACTTAGTAGTCGCAGAAATTCCGGGATGAGAAAGTCCGTGAAGTTGATCAAAAATGATTTTTCGATATGACTCGGGAACGAAAGGTCGAGGTTGTCCCGTTGGCATGTCACAGAACAACTCAGAATTTGCAATTGGAAAAAACCTTTTTTCCATTTGGAGTGAAGAATTGTTGTTGAGTAGAATTTTTAACTCAGGATCAGTTGCTTGAGCTGAGGCAAAATCTTCGAAATTTAAAATCGAAGCTGAAATGTTGTCAATTTCAATACGTGAAAGTGCATCTGCTACTATGTTTTCAGTACCTTTTATGTGACAAATGTTTGTCGAGAATTGAGAAATATAGTCTAGATGACGCAGTTGTCGAGGCGAGCATTTATCTGGTTTCTGTTTGAAGGCATAAATTAGGGGTTTTTGGTCAGTGTAAATAACAAAATCCCGACCTTCTAGCATGTGTCTAAATCGTTTGACTGATGTTGTTGTTGAAACCCAGACCGTCCGACCTACCAGAAAGGTGTAAGGTAACTGTTTGGACGGTCGGGAAGTGCCACCCAATTCAGACCGGAACCCAGTGGGGGAGGCATCCACAGGGACCGTACCCTCCTTCCCCTACTGTTTGACTGATGTGTATATTGCCAATAGTTCACGATCATATGTGGACCAATTTTTTTGACTTTTTGAAAGTTTGACTGATAGAAATGAAATAGGTTCCCATTTGTTCCCGTTGAGTTGCATGAGAGATCTCCTCCAACAGCTATATCACTAGCGTCAACCCACACACTTAATTTTGCGCTAGGAATAGGATGATGCAGTAGAGTTGTGGTAGCTAAAGCATTCTTGGCGTTTAAAAATGATTTTTCAGTAGAATTAGTCCATTGAAGCAAATCTTGAGCTTTGATTTGTGTAGTATTTTTAGACTTTTTTTTATTTTTGATACCTTCTAAAAATTTGTTTAATGGACCTAGTATGTGAGCAGACTGCGCTGTACTCAATTCTTGGCAGATGGCCAAGAATTGAATCCGCGTTGCATGCCATACTATAATAATATTTAGAATTTTGTTTTATATTTGTTTAAAGTTTTACCACTTTACCATAATTAAGAAAAGTGAAAAACACAATTTTATTATTCATTTTGGATGAGTATATTTATTATCTGTTAACTGTGTCATGCATTTAATTATTGTTAATATGGATGAAAATTTGAAAGTAATATATCTCTGCATATAAAAGCATGTTTTGCATAGTATAAATTTTATTTTCAAATGTTAGTTTCAATTTCTGCGTGGAATAAAAATATACACAAACATCAACTGTGTCATGGTCATTTGTGTCACGTGAATGGAATGATTTACGTTACGCGGAATGACTCACAGCCAATTCAGCTTTGAAATAATGGTAGGATTTTTTTTCTTTTAAGGGTTTTTATGTAGTTTTCGTTAATAGGATCATCACATATCGGAATTTCTGTGAAATTTAAGAATTTTTTTTAATACAGAATGAAATATTTTAATTAAAATATCCTCTTAATAAAACACTAACAACGTGAATTGGAATTTCTGCAAAATTTAAGGGGAGGGAAATCTGTTAATACAGAATGAAATATTTTAATTAAAATATATTTTTAATACAGAATTTACATCACAAATTTTTTATAAAACATTTATATTGCACAGTGTGCATTTCGCTTTTCATGAAGCGGGGTTAGCATTATTGTAATAGCTTACCCAGATTGTATGCACCCACATAACAGCTGGGTACATGGTTAACAACTAAGCATAAGTATGCGGTCTACAGTTACTACAGAAAAGCTGTTGCAAGTTATGAGCTTTTTCAAAAAACAACGATGTTGGTCACTGAAAGCAGTTAGTACATAATATCAGGAAAAATGTTTTCTCATATTTCATTACAGCCAGCGAAAGTCTGAAGTTACTGCAACATGCACATCTAGACACATCTTATTATTTCCCTTCCTATCTTCTTGTATTTTGACTTTGACTGGCTCAACATAAACAAACAGGAGCTCCTGCAAATGGTAAAAAGAACCCTAGTCTGGAAAGCTATATTTTTAAATTGGTTTTAGGGCAAGTGTTTATGGAGTTCTAATTTTTAGAACTTTTTACCCCAAATGCATACCAATCATTAAATAATTTAACAAAATTTGAGTTTTAATCATGTGAAAAGGGTAATGTATTGGCATAACAATCTTCCCCTTTCTGCTATTTCTATTTTGTTTCTTTTGATGGAAGAATGTATAGTGGGGTATGTTTTCTTTGACTCTAGATCAGGTCTTAATTTTATTATTTTTATTTATTTATTGGTGGGAGGTAACAGGAAGTGGAAAACGTTTCTCTCTTAACAAAGGGTTAAGCAGGGTGCTTTTCCTCATCACAAAAGGGCAAGGGGGCACTGCTCTGATAACAAAGAGACAGCCAGGGCACTGTGCTCTTCTAAAATAGCCTGAGACAGTGTGGTCCATGCAAATTAAGCACCCTCTATAAGCATTTATCATGGACCCGTTCCTTCATATTTGATTTTTACTTTTATGTGATTTTTTTCATGCCTTCTCCCACAAAAGATATATTGGAGGTCTATCCCCCCCCCCCCACTTAAGTGGTGCTCGTATCCCCACCCCCTCCTATGGGCAGTTCTACCTGAGTGAAACTCTGCAGGGGTGATAGTGGCAATGTTTCAGTTTTGTATGTTCTAGTATTTAGGCTGTAATGTTGTGCTAAAAAATTTCTATCATTTCTTGTAAAATATTTCAGTTAATTTGTGGTATAATAAAATAAAAGTTGTTTTTCAATGATTCAATGCGTGTTGCATTATTATAATACTGTTTAATTATCCCTTTTATATAAACAGTTATTTCAGCGACACTGTCCATTCAGATGACATGAATATTTTTCCCTCATTAAAAAAATTATTATATTACAGTACAACCTCGAAAATCCGGACTCGTCCGGACTTTGCCGATTCCGGATTTTCGATTTTTCCGGATTATAGAATTCGAATAAAATTCAGATTTGATATCAATTAAATACACTATAAAGCACTATTTTTAGTAAAAATAATGGCAAAAGTTAAGTTAATCAATTAAAACATATTATTTAATCTAAAAAATAGGGCAAAAGAAATTTCTAAGAAAAAATATACACATTAATAATTTAGAATGTGTGAATGAAACGAAATTATAAAATTCCATTTTATCATTTCATTTAAATATTTGAATAAACATTTGTTATTTCATTAATTTTGGTTTATGGAAAAGCAGTTTTCTTTATCCTGTAGATGGACATTATTTCTGCTCGGTTGTAAAGCTTCTTTGTTCAAGACCTTTAATTGCATGATCGATTGTTTGCATAAGATTATCAATGGGTATTTTTTCTTCTCCACATTTATCGTCACTACTTTGATCTTTTTTATTTAATATCATATCGCGAATTTCGCCATCATTCAATTTATTTACGATTGGCGCATCATCTTCAAAGTGCAGAACTTCCGTTATATCGGCTTTGTCGAGATTTAATGAAGCGCCGGAAGATTTAATGCAGTGCTGAGATTTAATAAAGATCGAGGATTAGCACTTTTAACGATATATTTAAAGGTGTAAATGTGTTTAAACCGTTTTCGCTATTAACGAACGAAAAACAAAAAATAATAACTTAAAAGTTTTATTTATTATCTAGCATCTATATAATGTTATGTTTAAAAGGACTGATGACTCTGAAAAAAGTAAAAACTTTATTAGTAATAGTCAAATGTGTAAAAAATATCGCAGTAGATAACATAAATATATTTTCCAAAAAAGAAAAATATCTCTCCTCTCAATGATTCATTACTAGGTTACAGCAGCACCCGGACGTGGTGGGGCAGGGAAAGCGAAGAAAGGAATTTGCTTAGTTCCTAATCGTAAACACAGCCGACTGTCACCGGTGGCAAGCCGACCCCTTTGAGAGGTCTGTGTGTTAATGACCTTGTTGCTCGGCGCGCGAGTTTTGGATTTTTTCCGATTTCTTTTTCTCTGAAAGTAGGGGGGGGGGGGGGGTCAACTTATACACGAGTATATACAGTACTTGCTTCATGTCCCAATTTTCTGCACAAAAAATATTTAATCATTACACTCTTGGCAGTACAGGAATCAGACTTATAACCTCGCTTTCCATAACTAAAACATTCAACATCAATATTCTTATATTCTGGAACTCTAAATTTTCCATGTTTTTCATAATGTCTCTCTCGATAATCTGCATAATTTTTGTGGTTTGGTTCACAATCTGTTCTCTTAACCAATATTTTGGTGCATTCTCTGCTTTCCATCTCTTTTTTTTTTTAAATTAAACAATTTCAAAAATTTAGAATCTTTCAACTCGTTCTGTCAATTAAAGTCTGAAGCTACATCATAAGGTATGTCTTTTTATAAGATATGGCTGAATTTCTGATAATTGTCAATTTTTTTTTCAACTTCATAGTTTCTAGAAACTTTTGCTTAGAATAAGTTCTTGGTAATGATTTTTAAGATTTCTAATAGATGACTGAGCTGTTTAGCATGAATTAATGGAATTTTAATGCATAGTTTGAATGTTAAAGACCCAGACCGCTCGACTCACCCTAAGGCATGAGCAGCTAGTTGAGCGGCCGGGGATCATAGTTTGAATGTAAACTTCATAAAAAACATCATTTCGGTGACACTGTTTCTTGTGTCTAAAATGTGAAAAATATCAAAACATTAGATTTTTTTGCACACCAACTCAGGTAAACAATGCAAATATAAAATCTCTAATGCATAATGTGTAAATACTATGTAATTATTTTGCAAAAATATAATTTTTTTAATGAAATTCCTCTTTAGGTGTAAATTTTTAGAGATAACTTTATCATTGCTTTACTGTAAATGGGTTTTACTGGCCTCATTTTTACAAATAGATAACATCATTCAAGGTCGATCTTTTCAGAGTTTCTTAAAATTCTAATACAGTACAACCTCGAAAATCCGGACATCCAAAATCCGGAAACCTCCAAAATCCGGACGTTTTCCATATTTTCGTTTTTTTTTTTTTTTTCTCTTCCCCCCCCCCCCCCCCCCCCGGACTGACGAAGTCGCCCCCCCCCCCCCCCCCCGGACTGACGAAGTCGCGGATTTAAAAAAGATATAATAAGGTAAGATTATTTATTTTATACATAAGATTATTTATTTTACCGTATTTTCCGGTCGACTTTCTGAACCCGGAAATGAAACGAAAGTTTAGATGGACGGCAGTAGATAGATAGGCTCGTGGTTGGAGCGTGACTCCCCCTTATTCAAGTCACAACTCCTGATGAATTATTTCGCGTAAAATATACATCGTTATTTAAATACGGAATTTTTATTATCAAAATTTCCTTTTCTCATTATTGAAAAAGACATTTTTCTGAAACAATGTAATTTTTAATATTAAACACTTTAAAACGTTATCGTAACATTTTATCAAAGATGTTCAATTAAATCTAAAAATCCCGAGAATTCATATTAACGCTCACGGAAATTTATTTTATTCACTTCGTAGTACGATTTCCATTCTTCAATGTATTCTGTTTTGTCTTTAGAATCTCCTCCCCCTCCCGATTTTTTCGTTCTCGTCGAACGTGTCGGCTTGAAATCGACTGTATATTTTGCCTTTTTTGTTTAGAAAGCCATATTTACATACTATAAATAGCAGAGAATGCACCAAAATATTGGTTAAGAGAACAGATTGTGAACCAAACCACAAAAATTATGCAGATTATCGAGAGAGACATTATGAAAAACATGGAAAATTTAGAGTTCCAGAATATAAGAATATTGATGTTGAATGTTTTAGTTATGGAAAGCGAGGTTATAAGTCTGATTCCTGTACTGCCAAGAGTGTAATGATTAAATATTTTTTGTGCAGAAAATTGGGACATGAAGCAAGTACTGTATATACTCGTGTATAAGTTGACCCCCCCCCCCCCCCTACTTTCAGAGAAAAAGAAATCGGAAAAAATCCAAAACTCGCGTGTAAGTCAATCCCAAAAAGAGAAAAAAAAAATTTCAATAAATTATTCAAAATACTTAAGAATTAAAAAATTATATATATAAATAATAAAAAAATCTAATTTCCATAACAAAAACTTCATCGTAACCCTTTAAAGTCCAATTCCAATCAAGTCTAATACATATAGTTCGAGTCAAACTCGCCAAACGGTTTAAAAAACTATTGGCACGTCATTTAAATATCAGCAATCCCATCTATGCCTATGTCATAAATTTCACTGTCATTGTCATTTATAAAAACCCCATCATCAAGCTTCATGATTTATGCCATCAAATGCATTACTAAAGCAACATTTCTTGAACGATTTCTCGACCATTTCCCAATATCATCCCCTGTCCCAAGTGTCCTTGACCCACCACACAATCAAAACAACATATGGCTTCCATCAGTTATTTGAGCCAATTTTTTTCGTTAACACCGAACCGACTTGAAGGCTGCTATTAGGGTACACTCTGCAAAAGAGCCATTTTTTTGTCAAAGATGATCAGCCGTAGTCGGAGAAGCCAGAAACAAACATTGAACGAAAACAACCAAGTTGTATGTATATTTTATTATGACACGGTGAAACGCTGGTAGTCTGAGAATCAGAAGGCCAGTGACTGACAGGAGAGTTTTAAAGTGTAGAGAAATTCTGAGTGCACGATTGCATAATTACTACCGCATCATTTTTGGATGGATTACCACTTGGGAAAAAATAACTTTTAGACTTACTTGTTTTTTTTAAAATTCTGCCTATAAGTCAACTCCCCCCCCCCCCCCATACACACACACGCACTTTAAAGCTTTTATTTCGTCACAAAATTCTCGACTTATACACGAGTATATACGGTATATGTCCCAATAGAGTTGAAAAATTGAAATGTTTTTCATGTGGTGAATATAGACATTGTGCAAATGAATGTACTCATAGTATAAGTGAAATAAAAGTTATTAGTGCTACTTCTAGAAAACTTCTAGAAACATGTATAAAGCAGTTATCATTAACTGCTTTAAATTACAAGCATTATTTGACTCTGGAAGTGATGTAAATATCATATGTGATGATATTTAGGAAAAATCATTTTGCCCAAATTTATAAAAGATACTCTATGGCTATCTGGGATAGGAAATAATAAGGTATTGACAAAAGGCTCATTTACACGATTGATTGAAATACATGACTTTTTTTAACTAACGTTTTATGTAGTACCAAAAGATGCATTACAAGTAGACATTATTGCATTGCAATAGGAACTGAAATACTAAATTATGCTAATAATATTTTTGACAGAATTGGAGTAAAGATACTAAAGAATGTTCAAAATGATAACATTTTATCTAGTGTTGGTACAACCTGCGAAAATATAAATGAAGCATTTAACATTAATTTTATTGCAAATATTGCCTTTAATGATGTTGACAAAGCTGGAAAAGGTGAAATGGATGTTAAGCTGAATAAAGTAGAACTATTTGATGTCATGTTAATTTCTAATGTTGACTGTGTTTAATAAGTTTGAAATTGACATAGGGGATGATGATGAGTTGAAATTGTCCCTGAAGAAAGTTACGGACCATGGAGTTTTGTTAAAAGGAGGATATTTCAAAATCAAAGAAGCTAAACACAGGCGTAGAAGCCAGGGCACGGTAGCCCAGTGGTTAGCGCACGGGAATTGCACTCGGTAGGCCCGAGTTTGATTCCCGCCACTGCCAAAACTTCCGTTGTGTTCATGTGGAGTACGATCACATTAAACATGTGGCTCCGTAAGTCCTTCCAAGAGGTTGGTGGTAGGAGAAGGAGGATACGGTCCCTGTGGATTTCTCCCCCACTGGGTTCCTGTCTAAATTGGGTGGCACTTCTCGGCCGTCCAAACAGTTACCTTACATCTTTCTGGTAGGATGGGTGGTCTGAGTCTCAACAACAACAGGCGTAGAAGCCGTTCCAAAAGATCTAAGTGAATCATCACATAGCGAATGTTCACATAGGTGAAAGAAGCTTTTGTCCAGCAGAAAGAGAGGATGCTCTGGACACAAAAGGAGTGAAAGCATAAAGAAACATTAACGCTCAAGATGTTGTTGACAAGTGGTTGCCAAAGAAGAGAATAGAAAAACTTGCTGTTGTAAAGTTTCCCACAAATATAAAAAAAGTGATTTAGTTGCCATGAAAGGACTCAATTCAGCACTGGACACAAGCTGAGTGTTAACCTACTAGGTCACAATAAAGTAACGAAATTTAAGCCTTATGATCACTACAATGTAGTTAAAATGGACCTACTTGAAAGACCTAATGTTACATCAAGGAGGAGGACACTTCTTTGCACACAAACCCCTGCAGTGCCATCAGGGTGAGACAGTATTTACATTTTGCAGTGCTCTGTGTTAAAGTTCGCTCACTCGCACGTTAGGGTTATGAAATTATGATATTTCATAGCGAGTGTAAACATGAATATAAGCTTTTTTAATTATGCTTTAGTATTTTCTTACCTGTATCACAGGTGACAATTTTAGTACACATTATTGGATATATTATAGTTTATTTGTGTGTAGTGAAGTTTTTAGAAAACTATCCGAACCCATTGCATACCTGCCAACTTTTACGCATTATGCGTAAAATTTACGCATTTTAACTGCTCTTTACGCTTTTACGCATATATTGCTATATTTTACGCATTTCCGCATTTATTTGAATTTTCTAACATTACTAGGAAATCAATCTCCGGCGAAATTCTCCGGCTTTTTTTTTTTTTAATTTATCAATTAACCAGATATGAATGAATGATATGAAGGTGGGTGGCTCCAGAAGAGCCTAGCACATCGACCAGAGGTCTATTGTACTACCCCAAAAAGAAAATGAAGATCCCTAAGAAAAGAGACCAGTAGCCGATGCAAAAATAAGCAGGCACTTGACAGGTATGTCATTCAGCTCCCAGGGTTCAATCACATGACGACCAATGTGTTCGAATCTGTGAGCAGAGTAGGCCTCACATTCACATAGAATGGGAGCTGCAGTTTCTTCGCTGTAATTGCAGCCTCTGCAAAGCGAATCCTTGGAGACACCCATAATATTAAGATGTCTCTTGAGGGTGCAGTGCCCAGTAAGGAACCCAACAGCTCTCCTGATGCCAGTTCTACTGAGCCTGAAAAGTTCCTTTTGACGTGTACTAGGGCAATTGCAGTTGAGGATTTTCGCTTGCCTTTGTCCCTTAGTGTCACGCCAGTTCTTACATTGAAGCTTCCTGAAGATGTCATAGACAATTCTTCTGACAAGGTCATTGGGAATACCCAAGGCCGGCTCAGGGCCCACAAAAAGAGTACTAGAGCCTTTCCTAGCAAGTTCATCTGCCAATTCATTGCCAGGAATGCCCGAATGACCAGGCACCCAGTACAGAATGACACTATTATTACTAGCAATTTTACAGAGAGCATTATAGCATTCCCAGACAAGGGAAGATGTCACAGTGAACTTCCCCAGAGCCATAAGAGCAGCCTGGCTATCAGAACAAATGAAAATCTGGCTATTCTCATACTTTCTGTCATAGCAAATTCTACAACACATAAGAATGGCAAATACTTCAGCCTGAAAGACAGTAGCAAAATTGCCAAGCGGATAAGATAGCTCAGTGCCATCATCAGGGCAACAGACACCAGCACCAGTACTTGTGCCAATCTTCGAGCCATCTGTATACCATACAAAACATTTATGTTTATTGTAGGTTGGAGTCCTCTTCCAATCATCCCGCGAGGGGACAAGAATTTCATAAGGCTTATCAAACGTAAATTTGACATGTATGCCATCAGGTGGCATACAGAAATAAGGATGCCTAGCAACATTACTGTTAAGTTCGCCCCAAGATAGATACCTTGAGTAATCTTTCCAGTGTTTCAGATATTTGAGTCTGTTCATGCAGATAAGTGCTTCTGCTTCAATACGCATATAGAGCAGATGCAAGCCAAGTAAAAGTTCAAGAGTTGCAGTAGGAGTGGTTTTCATGCATCCGGAGATTGCAATGCACACCATCCTTTGAAGCTTAACTAAATCAAGTTTAGCAGTTTCACTTCTAATTCTGGACCACCAAACAATGGATCCATAAGAAATGATAGGACAGACTATCATCGAGTAAATCCAATGGATAGCTCTGGGATTAAGGCCCCAGGTTTTCCCAATAGCATTCCTACAAGACCAGAAGATTCTTCTGGCCTTAGTTGTGCAGTAGTCCAAGTGTCTCTTCCAATTAAGTTCCTTGTCAAAATAACTTCCCAAGAATTTAACCTCCTTGGAGCAAATAAGCTTCTGTCCAAAGAAGCAGATATTCCGAAGATTAAGTGTGCGTTTCCTTGTAAACGCAACTAAAGCAGTCTTCTGCGGATTAACCGTAAGGCCTGCATTTTTACACCATGTCTCAACCCTCCTAAGAGCAGTAGACATCATGTCAGAGACAGTGTTGCCAAATTTGCCCCTGGCAATGATGACAACATCGTCAGCATATCCAATGCAAGAGACACCAGAGATATTAATGCTTTCCAAAAGAGAGTCCACAACAAGACACCAGAGAATTGGTGAGAGCACACCTCCTTGTGGACAGCCTGAAAGTGCATGCACAGTCATACTTTCACCAAGTAAAGATGCACAGATATACCTGTTAGATAACAAGTTCTTGATCCAATAAGATATCGTGGTATCAACACCCTTTCTGTTTAAAGCAACAAGAATGGTGTCGATGGGTACTTTATCAAAGGCACCTTCAATGTCAAGAAAGGTAGCAAGAGCAATTTCCTTGGCATTGAGATTTCTCTCTAAAATAAAGGAGAGACTGTAAAGAGCAGTGTCCGTAGATTTGCCCGGTTGATAGGCATGTTGAGAACTAGACAAGGGCTTAGAGGCCAGAATCACTTCCCTTAAATACCTATCAATAAGCTTTTCAATAGTCTTTAAAAAAAAGACGTAAGGCTGATAGGCCTAAAAGATTTGGCCTCATAATAATTGTCCTTTCCAATTTTCGGAATGAAGATAACCTTAGTATGCCTCCACGCATTTGGTATATGACCAAGGGCAATACAGGCTCTGTAAATATTGCAGAGAATGGGAGCAAGCATCACTATTCCCTCCTGGAGAAGAATTGGAATGATGCCATCAGTTCCCGGAGTTTTATAGGGTTTATGGGAATGGATTGCCCATTTAACCCTATCAAGAGTAACAATGCTCCTAGCAATACTCCAGCTATTGTCATCAGACAAGGACGTGGAGCAAGCAATACCACTGTCACACTGAACAACAGGATGAGAAACCGGAAAGTGAACTCTGAACAGCTCAGTCAGGGTCTCTTCACCAGTAACAGTAAAGTCACCATTGGACTTCTTGACAGTGTTAAGTTTACAATTTCTGTCTCTAGCCATCAACTTAACAAGTTTTGCAACGGCAGGGGCATCATTAATACCTTCGCAGTATGTTCTCCAGGAATTTCTCTTGGCATCCCTAACTGCTTTATTATAGGAGGTGAGGGCAGATTTATAAGTCTGCCAATCACCATTCTTCTTGGCTCTATTAAAGAGCTTCCTGCATTTCCCACGCAACCGGCTGAGCTCACTAGACCACCAAGGAACAATCCTTGGGGAGTCAGCAATGGTGGTTCTGCAGTTACTATGAAACGTACGGATGATGGCCTGTTGCACAGAGTCAACAGCCAGATCCAAGGTTTCAATAGAGGAATACTCACCAATGTGACTGGCCAGATTGGCCCTGAGATCTTCTTTGTAGGAACCCCAATTAGTCTTCCTTGGGTTCCTACCCTTGTCCTCTAAAGATTTTACAGGACCTTTAACAGAAAAAGAAATTAATTGATGATCAGACAAGGATATATCATCTGAAACCTTCCAATTAATTACCGACTCAAAAGCAGAACTATTACACAGGGTAATATCAATAACCTCGCGACGTTTTACAGTCACGAAGGTAGGAGTATAACCCTTATTAAGTAAATAAAGCTTATGGAGAAATATCTGGTCTAAAAGATCATCACCCCTACGGTTACAATTACTACTGCCCCAAACAGTGTTATGGGCATTTGCATCGCAACCAATAATCATTTTTTTACTATTACAGTATTCAGTAAGATTAATAATGACCTTAGAAAAAGTTTCCTTATCTTCATAAGGAAGATAGGCTGAAATAAAGATGTATTCCATCATATGTACATCAGTTTTAAGTTTCACACTGATGGCAACATTGTCACCATCAAGGAATTTAACCAGATGAACAGCATTGAGCTTGTTGCTGACAGCAATACAGGCTCTGGGTCTGGTGCAGGATGTGTCATAAAAGACATTGAATCCTTTGATCCCTAGACCCAAAATCTTTCCATTACAGGTCCAGGGTTCTTGGATAAGAGCAATATCAGCTCTACCGTTGAAAAGCCTTTTGCTAAGAATAGCAGAGGCAGATCGACTATGATGCAGATTAATTTGCACAACCTCAAGACAGCCCATAAGCAAAAACAAGAAAAGGGCACAGAAAACCTAGGAGAAAGAAATTCACCTAGTATCATGACAATGATCAGCATCAAGCATGATATCATTGTCAAAATCCTTCATGCGTTTTTCCAACTCATCATCCGAAATCGGAGGGTTAGCATGAAGTGTATTATCGGAACCAGAAGCAATTTCTAGCTCATTAAGTTTAGGTATCATAGTCTCAAGACTACCAATACTTACCTGAGAGGAGGTCGCCCGGTAAACCAGATATGGTATAATTCCTCGAAAACACCGATTTTCAGCTTTTTTAGCACTGATATCTACCATTCCCGGGATCGCAGCAAATCCATAGTAAAATCCAGGGTAATGCCAATCAAATTAACGGAGATTTACGGCCGCGTGTAATGTAAATTAAGATCTTGATCGCTTATGTTATGAAAGTAATAAATATACTTCTTTAAAGGTTGTCTAATTCAGCATAAATTGCTAAAATGTTATTTTGTTCATTAATTTCGCATAAACACTGCGATTGCACAATTCAGTTTGTTATCATGAATCGCCCAGAATACAATAGCATCTTTTTCCATCCATCTCAATCTTCTAAATATTGCATTTTTGATTGACTAAACTAGTTTATTTTCATATTCTAATTAATTATTACGGTTAATTTCTTAATTATTTTCGCATGAACAGTGCGATTGTGCAATTCAGTTACTTTGCGTGAAGTGCCGAGAGTACGTTAGTATCTTTTTCCATCCATCTCCATCATTTAAATGTTGCATGTTAAATCGACTAAACTAGCTTATTTTCATATTATGGCTAATTATTAAGGTTAATTTTTTAATTATATTTGCGTAATATAAGTTTTTCTATTTAAAAAATGGGTATGAACTCTGTGAAGGGCTATTTTCCAAAAAGTGGTATCAAAGCAATGATTTAGGCAAATAGAAAGGAAACCATTTTGGCAGGAATATAATTCAGTGCTATATTTTGTTTTTGTCTTTTTTAATTAGAGATCAATATTTCTTACTCTCTTTAGTGAAAACCTGTGTTTTGCCAAACATAAATATTTGTTTTCATTATAAAGTAATTCTCACCGGATAAAACCTTTATATATTTTTTATTTTATAATTTATTGTCCTGAAATGTTATAAAATTGGTGTCCTAAATTTTCATATTCTGCCAGTACTATGCCTGATATTTAATGCAGTATTTTTTTAATGCAGGTACTTGTACATAGTTAAATTCATTAGAAATGTCGTTTGCGCGTGTAGTTTAAAAAAAAATCATTATAAATGTTATTCACGCAAAATTTTACACATTCCAATTTTCCCAGGTTGGCAGGTATGCCATTGCCCATTTATACCTAAATTAATTAAAAATAACATCTCCTCATTTCAAAAGTCTAAAGTGAAATGAAGCATTCAGTTTGTTTATACTTTTCAAAAAGAATAATCGAAATTTATTACTTATGTACCCTACCAAAAACTCCCAGTACTACATATTTAAGTTGAGTACAAGTAAATTTTATTTTAAGTACACTTATCCCCCGATTTACACGGCACTTTTTTTACACGGTTTATAAATTAACAGATTTAAAAAAATTGATAAAAATGTATATTCCGCTCCACATATGCCTATACAAAGATTTAATGACATTTTCTAATTTTATTCCTTTGGTAACAGTGATGAAAACAACAGGGGATTCCCGGTGTTGTAAAATATATACATTTAGGGGAATCCCTGTATAGAGAAATCCCCGTAATAGGGGAATCCCCGTATGTATTTCACAACAATAAAGCTATCTGGTTCATGCAAGTACATAGTGCAGAAACATTTTAGCAGCAAAGCTTATATTATTGTGCGTTTATCTTTTGAACTGGTAAGTGTTCAACATTTATAGTTTTTCTTGCATCTTTATAGTTTGCATAGATTTGTTAAGGTTCTATAATGTCAAAGGATTTGAAGAAAAATCAAATGAAAAGAAAAGGTATTTCTTTAGAAACTAAAATTCAAATATTAGACCGTCTACGTAATAGAGAAAGAGTAACGGATGTTGCTAAATTTTACTCCATGAATGAAGCCACAATAAGGACAATAAGAAAAAATAAAGACTCCATTAGAAAAAGTGTTGCATCTAGAACCTGCAGCAGTATGAGTACGACTTCATATGTTAGAGATGTTACAGTGGAAAATATGGAAAAAGCCTTAGTGATATGAATAGAAGACCAAACACAAAAGTGAATCCCGATCGATACCAATGTTGTTACAAATAAAGTTTTGAAGATTTATCAATCACTTAAGAATCAGTCGCCGTCGACTTCGTCCGATGACAACTTACCAACTCTTAAGCATGTTCAAAGTACTCCCCTCCAACATCAATGCACTTTTGTAGGCGAATTTTCCAAAGATTAAATGCTTCTGGTCATCCATTTCTTGGAATCGATAAAAAATATGTTTTTATAGCTTCATCAATCTCATCTGTGGAATGAAAACAATGCCCACGTAAAATTTGTTTTAGATTTAAAAATAGCCAAAAGTCTTACATAGCAAGATCAGGAGAATAGAGTGGATGCTCTATCACTTTGATGTTTTTTTGTTCAAGAAATTCTACTGTCATTCTTGCTGAATGAGAAGATGCATTATTATGGCGAACCATGAATTCCCTAACCTTGACTTCCTGAAGAATTTCTGGAAGATACTTAGTGATGGTACTAGTTAGCTGTAATGTCTTTTGTCCCTCTAACTTTATGGCTTTGACCAGACCTCTACTTCTGAAGAACATGGCGTTACTTTTTTTATTGCTCGTTGTCTTTTCACCATTGTTGGTTTGGGGTCATCTTCAAAGGCCCATACTTTACTTTCTTGAGGTGTTGGAATGTTAAAAAATGGTATGTATGTTTCATCACCAGTTATGATTTTTGAAATAATGCGGTGTGCACCATCATTAAGTAATATTAGGGTTTCTTTACTGATTCTGACACTCTCCGTTTTTTGGTGTTCTGTTAAATTATGGGGGACCCAACGGCAAACTAATTTTTTCATATGCAGTTCTTCATGAATAATTTTATGTATAGCTGCAGATCCAATGTTAAGTTCCTTCTGTATCATCTGGTAGATACAACGATTATCATCGATTAACATTTTTCGAATGGCCGGCACTTTTTCTGGGACTATAGTTGGTCTTCCTGTGTGTTCTTTATCCAGGAGAGAATTTCCACCTCTTCTAAACTCTAAACCATCTGAATACAGTGGGACAAGATGAAGCATCATTTCAAATATGCTAATTGTAGACGTTGAAGACATACTTGATTTAGCCTCACTTTAGAATCTTAGAAAATCTTAGCTCGATAATGCTCTCACATCAACTCTATTTCCTTTTCTTTCAAAATTTATTCTACGATAACTAAATTGTAATTGTTGCTACAAATTATCATCTGCGGACATAAGAGTTCAAATTTAAATATCCGACCAATAATTTTTTTTCTAGCGCATATTGTCAATCCCTGTCTCAAAATTTTCAGTGTGTCCCTTGTATATATATATATATATATAAGGAATTAATATCTACCTTTCATCATTCAAATATCTTTAAAATATCAAAACAAAACCATTATACAACTTCTAAATTAATTTTAGCATAACATTAAAAGTTAGCGAAAAAGCCCAATAATCTAAATTTCCTGTACATTATCCTAATCCCAAAATTTCACAAAAAACCTATTACTTTTCAGTCAGTTACATATGGTTGCAACACCTATTCTAACAACGCTGAAATGAATTACCAGATAGTACTAAATAAGACAATTATAAATTAACTGAAGTGTGGCTCAACTGGACTTCCTCGTACCAGAATCCATTTTTAGTAGCTTTTTTTTTTTTCAAATTTTACAAGAAAAATTTTGAAAGATTGATATCATGGGTCCAAATAATTACAATTACATGTTACCTTTTTACTTTAAAGGGCTTGAAAAAATCTTTCGATTGATACCATACATGACAATGAACCCCCCTCTGGGGGCTAATGATGTCATGAATTTAAAATTTATATTGTGGCTATTTTTCACAACAATGATTGAAACTAACTATAAAGTCTTGTAATCATTGAGCTATAAATAAACCCTTTTGTGCATGATTATGTCAAAATTTGTCCTATGCTGCCATGTTAAGAAAATATAAAATTTCAAATAAATTTCAAAATTTTTGCTTGAATTAAAAAAATGTGTATCTAGTTCTAGATTTTTTGATAACACAGCTGGATATAAAGTTTCGTGAAAATCTAGTAATATTTGTAGCAGCTATCGCATACACAAGAAATCAACCACAGACATCAGACAGACAGACATCACTCCAAAAATAGTCAAAACACTTTCAACAGGTCTTAAAACATATATTGGCCTCAAAATCGAAAAATTTTATGAAAACAATACTTTCTCAATACTAAATATGAGAAAGTAAAAAAAAAGTGCTCAACACAGGATTAAGTAGATTCACAAATTTTTAATTGGTAAATGGAGGGTCTTATGCATGGTAAGTCTCTGATATTCATCAATTGAAATAATCACACCAAATTTTATTCGATCAAAATACAATGGTTTGAATTTGGACTCATCCCAATTTTTCACATATATAATCATATATTATGTTCTGAAAGGAAAGTAAAAATTTCAGGTGGGGTTAATTGATTTTAATTCAGGAAAGAGTAGATATGGACATACTACTGAGGGAGAAATAGCATTCTAAGGGAGCCTGTATCACATTTATGCTACATACTTGTGAAACCACATAAATCGGGAGCACACAGTCTTAATATCATCTGGGTTGAACCCACACCCACACAGCTTTTATGCTCATAGTAAAAATTATTCTGAATTCAGGGTTGGGTTTTTGACGTCTAAAATTGGTTTTTGACATGACATGACAAAAGCCTGTCGTAAACTGTCAGAAAGTGTCGAAAACTATCAAAAACATCTGCACAAGTTTCTGATCACAATCATTACTGGCATTTTAGTCTAAATAAAGTTACAAAACTACTTTTCAAATCATGGAATACTTACATTATACTTACATGATATTTATGTTATATGTATATCAGTGTTATTTTTATTATTTTTCATTTGCAAAGCCAATGGCAATAAAATTATTTTTTGTGTAGCAAACTGTATAAATATATACCACACAAAACTTGTGATTTCATCGCAGTTTCAATTTTTTGCATATTCTTTGTCAGTATGGTCTTGGTCTGTGTTTTTTCTAAAAATTAGTTACAAAACCATTAGGTGAATTTTTGCAGCCATTTTTGGTTACTTAGTTACACATTGAGCTTGAGTCACATATCTTGTAGTTACTACCAGAGTTAGGCAGTAAGGGAATTTTCTTCAGATGATTCTATAAAACATGAATAAAGGTGGAAGCAGGCCCGGTTTAAGGCGTGGGCGGCATGGGCAATTGCCCACGGCTGCCAAATTAGGGGCGGCCATTTGGAAGTGAAATTAGGTGTAGTAAGAATGACTTTTGTGGTCGTATTAAAAAAAAATGTTGAAATTGAACCAATTTTGTGCCACTTTAATATAAATGAATTAATGTACTCTTTTAGATTGTATTAAAACATTAAAAGAATAAAATCATTTATCTCCCATAATTATATCTTTTTTGAAGCAATGTATAGTTCTGCTTGAAAGTACTATGCTCAAACTCTTAAGAGATTACTAGATTTTATACAACTTGCAGCTGGGTGCAGCCTGCAATCCCTGAGGCTGACGACCTTGTTTCCCCTAAATACTGGAAAAAAAACCAAGGGACGATTCTCAGAATTTGTTCCTACTTCCAAATTCAAATTGTAAATCGGTCTCTATGATCGCACGGGAGGGAGGAGATTAGTCCAGATGATCATTATTTTGGTCATCTACCATTTTTGCTCATTTAGGCATTGAGCCTAGCAGGAGGCCATTGCAGTTGCAGATAACACAGTGACTAGAAGTAAAAAGCTACTTCTTAGTATTCAGAGTGTTGGGTTATGCTGCTGTACAAGATTCACAAATTCATCGTCAAATATGGCTTCTTTTAAGTATTCGGGTAACTTTTTTTCAATTATTTAAAATATTTTTGTAAAATTTCTTAATTGACTATGTCTTTTGTTGATTTTTAATGTGTTTTAACAAATAAAATAAATTTGATGCCGAATTTAGTATATGGCGTTAGCCCCCAGATTAATACTAATAAAAGAATAATTTTTTAAAGTTTTTATCCCAAAAAATATCTATAAGCTCCGTGGCTGTTCTATGAAGAATTTTCATACGCAAATAATTAAGCAATGGTGTAAAATGATCTTAATTTTGTAATTTTTCCAGTTTCATTGCGAAACGAAAAATAAAATGGTATAAAAGATTTTGGCGAAGCAAAATATTCCTTTATGAATATTTGCATAAAAGTAGGAAAGTCGTTTCTAAATTGTTAGAGCTATTTTATAAATTAATAAATTTATTTTATAGACCCAGTCTGCGAATTTGGCAGATACTTTTGCTCATGCATACAAATTTCTGTCTAGATATACGTTCAATAATCTGCAAATATTATTAGCTTTGCATAATTACATTTTTAGTTATAATTACTCATATAATATAATACACTTTTAGTTAAAATGTTAAGTAAACAATCTTAAAATTTGTGATATACATTTTGATATTGTGATTTTTTTATTTCTACTCAAACAATTCATTACCCATATCCCCATGTTCTAATCAACTTAAAACATGCTAGTTATTATTATTCTTATATAAAGTTTTATTGTATGGTATGTGGTATTTTTTTGTCCATTTTTTTTTCAAAACCCACAAAAAATAAAATATTGACGTTCTTCTTTTCCAACGAATGGAAATTTTTATCACCCCACTCGAAATTCACATTTTTTAATTTCTACCCCCCCCCCCCCCCTCCCCTTTTTTTAATTAATTTGGAAGCATTTGGGTGTTTCTGTTGAGCCCATGTATCTCTAAATTCTTTCCATATGTTTTCGTTTATTATTTTTTACAAAATTACAAAAAAAAATATTGAGATTTTACCACCTTGTCCTCCAATAATTGTTGCAAATATGATCCCCCCCCCCCCCCTCTCTTAGTTTTGTGATGCACTTTATCTTTTGGCAGAAAAATAGAATATTTTTCATTTTTACCCCCCTTTCCTTTCTAATTGTTATCCCTTTTTCTATTCTAAGTATTTTTCGTGCCTTTGGATTAGGTTTTGTATCTTCTAATATTTTTTTATTTATTTTCATTCACTTGTCACAAACTCAGGGACATTTTAAACATTACATTTCTTTCTTCTTCACCCCCAGTGAATCTATAATAAAAAGAAGAATCTGTCTGTTTGTCTGTCCACAGTACTTCGCGATATCTACCGCACTGAATTTTTTCACACAGTCGCATCTATACCTGAACTAATGCGTCTCGAAGATCTTTTTAAAAATTTAAATTAGATTTTTTAACGAATTTTTAAATTCTAAAATCATTTAATCTCTAGCTATCGATATGACCTAGCAGCTATATTCACGATTTAACAGTTACAGAACCTCCAGTCATCGATATGATCTAACAGCTACCGTAACGATCTAATGCCACGTTCATCTTCTAGAGGTTATTAATCTTTAATTCATTTATTTTTTGCATTACGGAGAGCGTGTATTATTTTTTTACTTTGCGAATAGCATACTGGTAATTTGTCCTCGGTTTAGGATTTGAAGAAAATTGAATAGTGTTATCTGTAAATGTATTATTTAAGTAGCGGAGGTTTATTTACGTCCCAGTCAACACTGGATAATTCATTCTAGTGATACAATAAAACAACTGTTAAATTTGTCAAGGTGTAAAACTTTCTTGTAATTTGGCTAGTATTCCATTATTTTGTATCTATGTCCCTGCAGTATTTGAATCAGATTTTAGAGGGGCTACAATGGACAGTAGCAAACAGCTTCGAAATAGGATTCCAGGTTTTTATCTGCGAAATCAGAAACGCAATAAATTAAAATATTTTTGGGTTTTTAATCTAATATTTAAATATCAGCTATTTAAATAAATTGCTGATAATAACTTGTAAAATCTGAATTGTCCTGCTATATTATATCTTTGTTTTTTAGAGATTGAAATGCTTTTCCTTTATCTCTCCCCTTTTCTAATTTGTTCATGAGATCATTTGTTTGATTTGTTTATAATGTTTCACTGCTAAGATGTACAAATAATTTATAAGATTTATGCAATTACAAATTCAAACTTTATTAGAAAAAATAATGGTGAGGGCAACTTTCATGGCACTACATGTAGTACAGTAAGTTACTTCTGACTCCTGATAAATTCAGAAAAATATAATTGGCGGTGGCTCCAGTCCAATGGAGCTGAAATTGTTTTACGTGAATAATATATTGGTAAGATAAAAACTCCAGTAAAGTTCAATAAGTTTATTCGATTTCTTCAGATTTATTTGTTTTGTTTACAGGCTTGCAAAGCAATATAAATTACTAGCTAACTATTTATAGATAGCTAGCACTTTTAGTTTTCGCCCCGATTCCATCTGAAAACTCCAACCATAGACTCCACTTTAATATATTCGATTATTTTACTAACTTGATTTGCGGTATAAAAATTAAACTTACTGAAGAGATTTTATATTCTAGCTAATCTATAAACTTGCGGCACATAAATACGTACTTGAATACATATATTTCTACCTATTCTGTTCAAACCTCACCAATCATTAAACATCTTTAGAATTCCCATGTTCATCTAACTTCCTAAAATTTTTAAAACAAAACAAAATATCTCGTGGTTGTGTACTAATATTTCACAAAAGAGTAAGTAACCAAACTGAGTTGCAACAATCGTGGCATTTCAAATATTACAGCTTTTCCACCCATTGGAAAACTTGGGTTTTGAAGTGTAGTGGTTATAATTTCGATATGTTAAAATATCGAAATTATAACCATTATACTTCAAAAACCAAGAAAGTGATCCAAAATTTAATTATATACAGTTGTAGGATTTTTAAAGAGCAATAAATTCATGCTTATTGTTTATAACTATCACTTCTAGTTTTTAAGATATAAGCATTACAAACTTGAAAAACGTCAAATTTTCAAACTTCTTTCAAACTTGAAAAAGACGATTACTTGAAAACTATAAAAGCTTTTTTAAATATACATATACATTTAGAAACTAAATTTCCTCATACATATTTTTGTCGCTTACTAATTATATCGATCTTTTATATTTTCGAAGATATTTCGAGTGAAGGTCTGAAACATGAAAAAAAAAACCTCATTTTTAAGTTTCAAAGTTTGTTTTCTTCTCCCCCTCCCTCTCCCTCTAAAAAAAAAATGTCGATCCAAAATCCAATTATATACACGTGTAGAGCTTTCAAAGAGCTTTAAATTCATGCTTATTGTTCAAGACTAGATGTTTTAATTGAGGTGTAGCAAATTTGAAAATTTCAGTTTTCTTCAATTTGGCAAGGCGATTACTCGAGAACTATAAAAGCTTTTCATAATAACAAATATAGATTTCTATGCTAAATTCCTTAGTACGTATTTTGTCGTTTACTATTTATATCTATATTTTATAGTTTAAAATGAAAACAAGAATAAAAAAAATACTTGCTCGGACAGATACTTTTTTGTTTTCTAGAAAAAAGTTCTAAATATTGAAATTATTATTATTGGCGCCCAAAAAGTTTACATTTTTTGTAACGCTCCGTTTTCCTTCCACAAAAACCCTAAACATACATGTTATTCACGTAAAAAAAAACACTTATATCCACGTCCTAGAATTTATTTCACAACAATATTTTTTTTATTTATTTTTTCCAATGGCCAGGCATTAGACTCTGCGTCTTTTTGCTCTATGTACAGCCGAAATCGTGAACCATTTAGCCGTCCCAGGACGTTGCCCAGGCGTACCAGAGGGGGACGGAACACACTGCGCCCACAACATCCATGTCTTACATGAGACTCGAACCCCCAACATGGAGTTTTGCAATAATATTAGCAGTGTATTAATTAACGTAAACAGAAATTTATAGCATTATTGAACAAACAAAATTGACTTGTCTTTTCTCATGAATGAAACGCGCTATATATACAAGAATGTCGATAACAGATATATCGTATAAATACTCTTTTATTAATTTTATGCATTATTTTTTATCCATATATTCGAAAAACGTGTAATAGCATGAGAACGGTTCATGCTGTCTAAAGTAAGTTTCATTTGATTTCTACTGAAAACTTACATATAACATGATTGTTTATTTAATTATTTTGGATGTCATTTTTTTTATGATTTAAAAGAAGTTTGAAAATTTGCGAACTTCCGAATGTTCTTTGCCCTTTAAAATCATAAATTTTATTCACTTCATTCCATTTATTCTAACATTATACTCGCATACGCACAGACATCCCTTTAAAAATAATTGATTCGGGTTAAAGGATGCCCAAAACATATGTTAATCTGTCGAAAATTCCAGTTTTCGACGCCATTAACATTTTTCCCTATATATTATTTGTGTGCAGTAAAATCCAAAATTCAGTTATGTATTATAAATTATTGCTGTATTATATATGTATATGTATGTAGAAATAAATGTAAAGCATTACATTTTCTAAACCGCTAATTAGAGTTCTAAATTTAGATGAGAATAACATTTGATAGATCATTAAAATAAAATAATTTTTGTAATGTGATGGTGATCCTGTTTCTAAGGGGGATTAGTCCCCTCCTGCTCTTGCCTATCTAAGATGCTTTGCTCTTAATAGCTTTCTCGTATAATCATGAAAAAAGTCCAGATCTCACCCACACACTTATGCAGCAGTCATCAGTACTGAGAGAGACGCAGGATTCGTCTCTAAATATGCCTCTAATCGGACACTGTCTAGGCCAACCGAGTTAAACACCAATTCAGCCGGCTCTGTCTATGTTGAGGGATAAGTGGTAGACGTGTTAATGGGCATCAATACTTAATCCCACCTTCACCCAGTTGTCTTCGAATTATATACATTGATACAGGATGCATGGGGATGCCAAATGCTTTCGATTGTATAATAGCGACACCACTGGAGTAGATGTGGCTCCTCTCCTGACTGCACGATTCTCTCGAGCAGTTGTCTATCTGGTGCGTTCTGAGCCTCTGCTGCGGTTACATAAGTCTTCTCTGATCCATTGTTTTCATCACCGAGCAACTACCAAATCGCTCCGACCAAGATAACGACTGATACGCCTGTTGGACCAACTAGTTTCCCTTGTTATCGAGTACGTCTCAAAGGCATCTTTGTACACAATTTTCTGTATTAAAGCAGAAAATCCAGTTTCAATTGCCCGTAAGAACCTCGGTTGTTTTAAATGCTGCACGATATGTTGTTCTAATGCATATTGCATGAGCCCTATAACGTCATTGGTGTTGACAGTTTGATTATTTGCATAACTCTTAGAACGAAATTTGCATGCCTAGTTTCGTGGCTGTAGTTCAATTTATATATAACTATTCTATCATTGGATTTTCATATATATATATATATATATATATGGGGGGTGAAGGGCGGCCCCAAACAGTTTTGTCCACACAGGAAAATATCCTTGAACCGGCCCTGGGTGGAAGACCACGAGATGCTATATGGAATGACTTTTTCTGTGTGCAAGAAGGAAATAAAACTTATGGAAAATGCAAAGGTGTGAACACACTATGGTCAGTAGAGTTGATAGGATGAAAGTGCATTTAGGAAAAAATGCAAAAGTATCCTGAAAAAAAAAAAAAAGACTCTGTAAGTGAAGTGCGGATCATAGTGCACATGGACACTGCCACTGAAGGCCTAGAAAGAAATGTTTCTGTGGATGGAAATGGAGAAAGGCAGACACTATTCCAAGAAAATGAATCTGTTTCTAAATCTACATGTATTAAGAGAGCTCGTTTGCAGCAAAATGACATAGATCATTATACAGGGTGTCCAGTGCTATCAGTGACCAATGGCTGTTTCCTTAACAGCTAGTTACAGAGATATACTTCCAATTGCAAAAATGTTTTAAATTTTAAAATCTATTATCTTAGGAACAGTTTAAATCAATAAATGCATTTCTGAAAGAAATATGAAATATAAATTTTTATATGGTCCGCCGGTTCTACCAATTATATTTAGGAAAATCATCCTCGTACAATTTCATGCAAAATAAGAAAAAAAATCTTGCTTTTATGACCAAAATTCACCGAGTTATGCAGCATTAAACTTTATGACGTAAGTCGCTTTTCCCACGCATAAAAATGTCCCGTTGCAGGCAACCAACTAATCAGGGACCCTATTGACCATTTCTCAGCACAAAAAGTACTCCAACTTTAAACAACTATAAGTTGGTCAATTTTGGTCGTAAAAGGATGATTTTATTTTATTTTGCATAAAATTGTGCGAGGATGATTTTTTTTTATTTTGCATAAAATTGTGTGAGGATGATTTTCCTAAATATAATTGGTAGGACCGGGGGACTGTATAAAAATTTATATTTTATATTTCTTTCAGAAATGCATTTATTGATTTAAACTGTTTCAAGATAATAGATTTTAAAATTTAAAACATTTTTGCAATTGGAAGTGTATCTCTGTGACTCACGACTGAGGAAATAGCCATTGGGCACCGATAGCACTGGACACTCTGTATAGTAAAAACAATACCAGCAGTTAAAAAACAGTTAGACTTACAAATTGTTAAAAATTTTTACAGCTGCAATATACCTTTTTATGTGGTTGAACAGGATGAATTTGTTAAATTAATACAGCTTTTGCATCCTGGATATAAAACCCCTTTTCGTAAAGAATTGTCTGGCAGCCTTCTGGATATAGTTACTGAAGCTTTGAAAAGTGAAATGAAGTTGGAACTTCGAGGAAAAGAGTGCACGCTAATTGAGGATGGATGGAGTAACATTCACAATGAAGCAGTAATTGCTGCTTGCTTCCATGTAGATGGAAAAGTGTTTTTTCTTGAAGCCAGTGATTGTGCAGGACAAGCAAAAGCAGCAGAGTTTTGTAAAGAGAAAGTAAAAGGGTCAATAAAACTAGCTAGGGATAAATTTGCTTGTACTGTTACAAGTGTTGTAAGTGATAATGAGAAAAAAATGCGCCAGATGCTAAAAGAAGAAAATGATGATCTGCTTGTATATGGCTGCTGTGCCCACTGGATGAATATACTTGAGCAGGAAATTACACCATCAGGTATTATAAAACATGTAGTAGAAATACAGAAATTCTTTCGTAATCATCACCTTCCAACTGCCTGGCTACATGAAGTGCGTAATACTGTGAATCCTCAGCTTCCAAATGACATGCTGGAACAGCCAACTCACCTGCATAAATAGTTTCATTAGAAACAGATCAGCATATTTCAAAATTTGTGAAGATCATGACATTGAAATAAGAATCACAAACCTTGTAAATAACTACAGCTTGTACCAACAGGTTAAAGAACTTTAAATGCAGTTAAAGCCACTTGCTGACTTTCTGAACATCATACAAGGAAATAATGCAACACTGGCTGATTCTTGTTGGGCATGGCTTTCCCTAGCCCAAGATTCAAATTTGACTCCATCATAATGCTATTGTCCAGCACATGAAAACTTATCTACAACCCTTTCATTATTTGGCTTACATGACACATCTAGTATATAAAGGTAAACTGCTCAATGACGAGCAAAGGGAAGCAGCTCGTACATGGTTATTTGAAGTGCAGCCAACTTCTCTGCCATTTTTAATTGCTTTTGACGCTGAATCTACACCATACCCTGGAAGTTTCTTCCTGGTTCAGGTTCAGGATGTCACAGCATCTGTATGGTGAAAGGGCCTTAAGAGAACATCTATTCAATCAGACTTTATACAGCTTATGGTGCACTTACATTTTAGCCCATGCAGTTCAGCATCAATGGAGAGAATATTCTCCAATTTTGGTTTTATTCATTCAAAACTGAGGAACAAACTTGGAGTTCAGAAGGCTTCTAAGCTAGTTTTCTGTTATCATATGCTCCGGGGAAAGAAGGACATAGAATGGGACTAAAATTAAGCAATAAAAGAACAAGGAACTACTCTCTTCATAATATTTTGTTTACATAATTGAACTAGGACATAATAATTTGTTTTCTCTAAAAATACTAAGTGAGGTGGACATGGATATAATGTTTTGATTTTTCAATAACTTAGTGGGCAGTGATATTCCTTCAGCTGCATATTTTCTGAAATTTACCAAAATGCAGTTAATGTTAATGTAATGTATTTTTAGTTTGAAGAATTAAAGAAAAGAAATACTCAATATACTCTTTATAGCAGAAACTAAATGCTGTATAAGTAATTATTATTTATCAGTTGTAATTATTTTATATATTTACTATTAGCTGAAATTAATTATTTTATATTTATAATAGCTGATAATTATTTATTTTTCTCTATCCTGCTGAAAAGTTTTAGGTTTTTGACAAATGTCAAAAACAGATTTTTGACATGACCGTTAAAACCGTCATTTGTCAAAAACTTGCCAACCCTGCTAATAGTACAAATGTGTATTATATAACAAATTAGAATAGTGTCTGTTATATTTACATATCCCTTTAATTCGTTGGAGCATCTATCTATATTTTAACAATGAAAGGCAAACTACATAACACTAAACACAGAATACATATACTTTAATATGTGGTAAAAAAGGATCATTGTCTAGGGTTGATAAATCTTTTAGTTTCAATTAGTTCCAAACAAATACATGAATTCATTGGGGTAACACAATATACATTATTTCATTTTCATTTAAAATTTAAAAGGAAATGTTCTGATCTCAACTCATTTTTGGTTGAAAGTACTTAAAAAACATCCACTCATTTTATAATACTGATAATTTATTTTTCATGATCTTCTCATTTTAGAACAAAAATAACAAAAACAAAAATGTGTAATATCTTAAGAACGTGCATAGCTGCATTCCAAATGATATCCACTTATGAATAATTTCATAGAGAATGCATATAAAATTATGCTAATTGCATAAAATTTTTGAACACAATTTTTTTTCATAACATTATTTTAATTATCGAAACAAAAGAATGCTTGAAAGATTCAGTATACCTTTCCTTTGTCCAATCTCTTTGAATGTTCAGCAGCTAAAATGTTTTCTTCGTCTAAATAGTCAAATATAGATTTTATTGTTGTTCTCATTATTAAAATCAAAGTTAAATAAAAATATTAGTTGTAGTTTATCTGATACTGGATCTAACAATTGAATTGGAATTTTGTAAGAAAAATATTTTGGTCAGCTTTTATGTTTTATCACAGGCTTTTACGTTTTTTACTTGCTATTGTTGAACAGTTATAAGAGGTGCTCATGAATTATGCCGTAAACAACAAGTTTAACAGAAACAGCTCACAAAAATACAGTATTTTCTAGCTTCCAAATTTTCACAAATTTATGATATTGTAATTTTTGAAGGTTAAGAATAACTAATTCCAAATAATTTAACTGATTTTAATGTTATGATAACTGGAAAAAAATACTAATTTATTTTATTTTAACATGTTTGTACTACATTTCAATAACATTAAGTATGTACTATATTTCGGGAACTAGAGTAACAATTCTTTTCCTGCCTTTTTCTGTCTTAATATATAAAAATATATAGGAAAAGTGCAAAATTATAAAAAATACAAATTATTGTGTAAAATTTGTTGATCAATAAAATCAATAGGCCACTGACATTTATTGATTGAAATGGTCATACAAATCTTTGTTTGAATCACTTAATTTGACCGAGAAATATAGTGTCTATAGGGAGACATCGTTAAGAAGATGAATTCGAATCCAGGAATGCTCAAAATGTTGAAATTCATTCAAATTGAAGAGTCAAATTTTTGAACCGCACCCCTTTACATATGTTATGTATTGTAGGAAAAAAAAGAAATGTATGTTGTTTCTTCAGATAATCACTATCTTGAATTTACATACATAAGCGAGAATCACCTTCTCTAAGTACTGTAGAGCCTTGATTGTGCAAGTAGATCGATTAAAATGCAAAATACTATTATAATTTTAGTTTCCAAATTTAGTTTATTTATTTAACAATAAGAATGTACGCTAGACTAATGTTTAGAATTTTTTCAAAGAAGCTTCACTAATAATCAAAAATTGGTATCACGTCTGAATTCAACTAAATAAAATTAAAATTAAGGACATAACATCATTTGACAAAAAGTCATTTATTAAAACATCCTAAAAGACGTACAAAGTATTTAAAATTGCCAGAGTGCTTTCGATCTAAAATGGAACAATTCTGGAAAAATAAAATAAACTCACTATTATCAATTGAGTGAATGTTTTATAAACAGTTTAAATACAAAATGAATGACTTCATTATCTAGAAATTATCATGATATGCTGTTGAGATATTAAAATTTTTATTTTTCTATATTGAGTCTAATCTATTGACCAAATTGAGCAAATTGAATAAAATTTTGTGTGATTATTTCAATTGATGAACATGAGAGAATTATTAATTTTTGGATTTCACGGAGGATACTCTTCATTTTTCAAACATCTATTTTAGAAAATCGAATAAACATTATAAAAACATAATGACAGAGAAAAATGTTACAAAAATAGGTATTTTATATGAAATTTTTATTTAAATGTGAATGTTATCATTTATAAGATGATAACATATGCCATTCTCGAGATATTTAAAGCTTTTCTTCTTCACTGGAATTAAAATAAAAGAAACTTGCTATTATCAAATGAGTGAATGTTTCGTACATTCATACTTTTAACTCGAAATGAATGGATGCAAAATTGTATCCATTCATTTAATAATCATTCAATTAATAATTTGATTAATTATTTAAAAATATACATGAGCCGTCCCCGAGATATCAGAAATTTTATTTTGTTTCTACATTTAGCGCTATATCTATGGAACAAATAAATCAAAATGAATAAAATTTTGCATAATTTTTTCCAAATAATAAATGCCAGTAGCCATTTGATTATTGGAAAGCTCAAGCCATGGAAACGCCTTCAATGTGTTGAAGATTTATTAAAGTGAAAATATTTAAACATAATTATGTTAAATTTAGTGCAAATCATCATTTTATGTGTATTTATTTTTATTTTAAAGCGAATGACATAACTTTCAGAATAATAGCATGTACCATTCTTAAGATATTGCATGTTTTTGGTCTAAAAGAGAGAAAATCTTGTTTAGTAATTATCATTTAATCAGTAACAACAATATACTTATTGATTTTTTGCAAGATCTAGTTATAACATTATTGATATTGTTCTTCTCTCATCAATTAAAAATTTGTGAATCTACTGGGAAAGTCCTGTGTTGAGCACATGTTTATTTCACAAAACTATAAATGGAGAGTAGAGGGGCACTTGTAAAATCTCGCCTCAGGCATCAAATTATCTGGTCACTGGGTTGGGCACTAGTATTTTTAAATGTTGTAAATATGCATAAATTTGTATCGGTGGATATATTATAAATATATATAAATGCTTATTAGTATATTTTTCATATTTATATTATAACATTCGATTTAAGTACATTTCATATTCTTCTTAGCTAAACTATTGCTATAGTACACTCTTGATTACGAAGTATCACATTAACTGGTATTAAAATTATTCTTTGGTATTTTAAATCTTTCAATCAAATACTGACAAACATCTGTCCAGCTACTTCTCTTTTTATGTCTATCTTTGTATTCATCACAGCTCATGTCCTACAATTCAGGGCACTCCGAAACATATAAAGTAAATTGTTCAATATCTACAACCTCCATACTATTAATTAGAACAATTCAAAACGTGCACTCTACTGTCAAGATAACCGTGTGTGTGACATCTATACTATTCAAAAATGTAATTGAGACTGTTGTTAAAATGCTCCAGTCTAAAAAAATCTGTCGATGGGGAGCCAATTAGCACCAGACATTCTCATGTGTTGAGCTCTAGGCATTCTTTTACCACCCAGCATGTAGTGTCTCCAAAATGAACAAAAGACAATGCTCATGTGCCATAGCTCTAAATCTCTCAATCGTATGCCTTTTAAATCAGAACCATCACAACAGCTTGCTCGTGTGTTTGTTTATACAATCAACTTAGTCAGCATTCTCTTGAAAAACAAAAACCGAAGCTAAAATGTGAAAGTCAATGTTTTAAGTAACTAGCTTTGTGAAAACTATAGGATTCTGTTGCTAACTGGTGTTATTAAAAATATTAATGAAATGTCCCAATCCTACATTTGGCATCACTGGGCTCTAGCAGCTGTCCACATCATATAGTGAATATGCATCCGTGGGCCGGAGAAGAGATAATTTCTCTGTTGTGTATATGCATCAGCAGTCCTGAAGGTGTTAAGCTTTAAAATTTCTAGAGTTTTATCGTGATTCAATTTTAAAGTTATTTTTAGAGCAGTTAATAAATTCCATTTTGCATCTGTTAAAACTGTTACTCTGCACTTAAGTAAAAGTGGTATTTATTTTGTTAGTTGTCAGTGTAACTTAGCCTACATTCGCCAGACAGAGAGGACTCTCATGGAGGTTATCAAAGAACATTCTAGATTGGTCGTTAAGCAAGAAACATTAAGCAGAAAATGGAAGTTGTACATTTCCTAACATTGCTGGCCAGAAAATCATTCATTTCAATTTTCTAAGGCAAAAATCATCAAGTATGCCCACACTATATATGAAATTAATTTTTTGGAAGGCGCTTTTATTTGCTTGAACTCTGATAATCTTGTTAATGATAAATGAGCATTTTTCTTATGTCTCCTTAGCATGGAAACATGTCCTCCATTCTTAATTTAATTTATCAGCTCATATAGATTCTGAGACAATTAATTTAATTTTATTTTTTGGCCATTTATTTAATTAGTTCCTTCTTAATTCTGTGGTGGCACTTGTCATGGCACCACTTGTTGCGGTTCCCGTTGGTCAGGGGTACCACAACCGGCAGTGATATGTAGAAGTGGTGGTGGTGATGGTGCGTGACGAACAAGGAGCGAGAATTCCGTTGGTTAAGTTCCACGTCGGGACTGGATCGGACGCAAGTCGGTGATTGAGAATTCCAAAGGAGGGACGGAACACGCTAGCGTCACAGTTGGGTAGGATCGTATATGAAGGAAAATCAAATTACCTTTTTGCGTTGTGTGATACATTCTAAAATCGGAAACTGCGGGAAGAAACAAACACTTCGGGATGAAGGATTGCTCAGGATTTGAAGATAGTCGCCGAGAAACACATTTGATGAAGACTTCGTGAATGCTTGTGTCGAAATTCACCTATGCGGTAACTGGTGAAAACGAAACGAACTCAAAGCAACGGATGTGATGTCTCGATGAAATGGGAGAATAAGTTGAAACAATCTTGGCTTTTAAAACTCAAATAGATTTATTTACTGCAAGCACATATCATTCCAAAAATAAAAAGAAATCCTTCCTTGCCATTTGAACATATGAAGTTAGACTTTGAGAACAAATAATTTTGACGCCGAGACACAAAGTCATCGACAAAAACTTCAAAGAATCAAAACCTGAGAAAAATTCCTTCAACAATCATCTCACCTCCGAAATAGATCCGCTTGCTAAAAATTTTGATAACGTTCAATTTAAATTAAAATACTTTAGAAATTTACCAATAGAATTCTCATTCTGTTACCTCCGTAGGCAAAACGCGATTTACCCCGTCTGCGTCACATCGCCAACTGAAACTATTTTCTAAAAACAGATATAAGCCTCTTTAATGTTATTACTCGTTCATGACGCAAGAAAAAGAAGTTCCCATGTTAGAGAATATGAAATGCAAATGTGAAGTACATGTACAATAGCACGTGACAAATTACTACGCCAAGGTTTACCGAAACTGGCGGGAAATATCCAAAAGACCGAAATACAGAAATGGCGCTTTATCAATTTGGAATAAATTTTCAAGAACAAGTTTTAGAATCGAAAGTAAATTAGAATTCGCCGAAAGTTAAATTTTGAAAGAGAATAATTAATAAACAAGGGGCATGCATTTCATAACATATCCCCGCCGCAAACGAGGATTTGTTCTGGCACAGAACAAAGACTAACAAAAAAAAATGTTCCAAATATGCCTAAATAAAGCGGTGACATAAAAAAAACCCAACAATTTCCTGGAGAAAAAATATGCCACAAAAAAATTTAGGATCTGTTATGCAAATAGGATTGTCAAATGGATTGTTATGCAAATAGGATTGTCAATTCCTATTTCCTAAATATGTGTATTTCTCAACCCAGAAATTCAACGAAAACAGGGACTGATGTGAAAAATTTGATTCATACAACACTGCATTCGCTCACATTCATACACTGATTTTCACAAAAGAAGTCCTTACATGCTAGATAAAATTGAGGGGGTTGAGTTTTTAAATTTTCCTCAATGTGCTTCAATTCAAAAATTAAAAATCTAGTCACTACTGCATATCAGATGGTCATGAACATGGCGCAAAAAAAAAATCAATTTTAGAATAACCTAACCTAACTGGGTGAGATGATTTTAAAAAAAAAAAAATACAATATATATATAATACAAGTAACAATATTCCATTTATACCAATATTACTTACATCTATTGAGTCTTACATCCATTGAGCCTCGAACCCACGAAGTCATTGTCTATGCAGAGATGTATTCTTTATATGCATATTTGACTTTAAACTTTAGCTCATATAGCATCCAAAGCTGGTTGTTTTCTATCAATTTAATCATATCCTTTTTTACAGTCTCGTGCACTGATATTTTTAAGTAGACTAACCGATTGATATTTTCTTTTAGTTGATGAAGTTAGCTCATATTGCTTTTAAAATCATTTTTTTCCTTCTTCCTGTGTTATATTCTAATCTCAATTACTATTATTTTTATTGTAGTTTGATTGATGAAATTAAATTTTGAAACCGGTTACTTCCTTTGTTATTTTCTTCCTAATTACTGCCTCATTCCCCTGTAATTTTTTTTCTTCCTTTATAAGGGTTTAACCTCCATCTAACTCTTTAATTTTTTTACTAATAATTCAACAGTTCATATGTTTTTTCTGCTTCATTTTAAATATCCTATCAATGCTTAAGATTTCATGTACAGAATCTGCTTCCCTTGTCTTCGTGTGTGGGGGATGGATCCTTTATTAACCCATGAGCATATGTTTATGGTTGTTTGTTCCATTGAATGATATCACCCATATACAAATTTTTTCGCTATATATATTTCAGTTGTATATCTGCTCATAGTTTGTTTCATCTCAATTCATTCTTGGCACTGGTTAAAGCCATATATTGTTCTACCTGTTCATTTGGCCTGGAGAAAGGGACTTATAACACTCTCGAAACAATTTTTATATCTTACTGATGTATGCTTGCTTTATTCAAGGAAGTTTTGCAAGATTTTATCAATTATTGTACTTTATTTGACACTTTTATATAGTAAATATGCACAGAAATAAAGATACATTTTCTCAAAGTTTTTCGTGCAAAGTAACACTTTTAATATTCTTACTAAAAGGCAAACGTAAGTATTAAAAAAAAAACTAAAATTTTCAAAATATCTCTTTATTTCCAAAGTTTTCAGATTTTTTTTTCTTTTTTAGAATTTTAAAATTCTGTTAACAAGTTTATGTTTTTTACTTTTATGAATTAAAATAATTATGCATTTAGGAAGGTTTGTTTATTTCATTTAAATTTAATAAAAATACTTATTTATTTATTTTTTTCAGACTTGTTAGTATTTTCTGCAAAATATTTTATTGTGAAAAATATGTAAAAAATATTTTTTACTTGTTTTGGGATTTACAATCTCTTGAGCTTTTCAGTATATATACTCATATACTCTGTTTAATTCTTAGTTTCATTACAAATCCATCAGTTTTATGTAAATATTAATTATAAACATTGATAACATTTTCCACACTTATAAAAAATTATGTAATTATGAAGAAAGCTTATATAACTTAAGTTTCTTGTTTTTATTATTCTTTCTACACTCTTTAAGTTCCTTGCATTAATTTATTCTTGAACTGTTAAAAGGTTATGTTTTTAGTTAAATTTATTTATTTATTTCATTTATAGCGTATCCCTGCTGACAAAGCATATTTCATTGCCAAAGAACTGCTTATGACTGAAAGAACTTATAAAAAAGACTTGGAACTATTAAATGTGGTATGTGAGTTAAATGTTAAGTTACTTTGTAAATGTTTTTATTTTTTCCACAGGTGATAATTAAGAAAATGACAAAAATGTCTAGAAAAAGGTCCACATTGTCTAATTATGCAAATAAACTAGTAAACTGAAATGCTATACCTTATATCATCATCATTCTCTTAATAATCTTGCAGACTCATAAGGCCTTTAGTCATCCTCCATCTCCTTTGGTCCAAGTTTAACCTTAAACTGTGTTATCCAGCACTATTTCGCTAATCCTCGACTATTTTCCACCATGTCGATGTTAGTGTTCCTCTTGACCTCATTCCATCTGTGGACCATGTCAGTGTCAATCTAGGATGTTCTGTGGCAGTCATTCTTCTCAGAATGTGTTCAATGGAAGTCCACCTTCTGTATATTATTTCTTAAGATTTTCTTTTTTTGTGTGCATGTAGTTTGGTGTTGAAAATGACATGTGGCCAAATGCTGTTTTAAATTCTATAAAACCATTTTGTTTGAAATCTAATCAAAATGTTTTCCTGAATTTTTGTTAACTTCCAGATTTTTAACTATAGAACAGGACAGATTTTAGTGTTGCATTGAAAATTTGTAGCTTCAACCTCAGTGTTATATTTGAAGCATTTCATATTATATGCAATGTTCTAAAGGCATGTTCAGCCTTTTTATTTTTAACACAATGTCCTTATCAATCTATCCTACAATACTAATCATTCTTGTATGTCAGGTCTCGAAATAAGTCACAGCAACTGTGGTATATTCAATGAGTCTCCTTAAATCCGCTGTGACAATCAATTGTTTTCACTGCAGATTTTGCTGCAAGTATTTATAGCTCGAAGGTTTTAATAATTTCTATTTCCGATACCAGTTAGTGATCTTATTTTTGCATTTCGTCTCAAGAGTTCACAACTTTGATTTTAAAATGGCAAAATAACTGGAAATTCGGGACAACAGGTGTGCATCTCTCTGTCTAGAAAAATAAGGGTGAAAACACTGGTACAGCTGTCCTGAGTGCAGCAGCTGTGTTTTCAAAAGCACGGAGCAGAAACTTCTCTCTGTTTGTCTTTCGGCCAAATTTTGCTTCTTAATCAAGACTTGCCACGCAGTTACAGCAGTATTGCAATCATTACTGATCTGTGATCAAAGCTTCCAGCAATCTCTGCATGACTTGACCTATAAAAAGGATGAATTTTCTAAAGTGGACTCCAAATGCTGATCCGAAAAATAAAAACCAAAAACAAATTAAATCAACTGATCAAAATGAAGCAATGAAGCTAAGCAAGGCTTCAACTGTGGCAGGATGAAAATTAGATTATTTAGATGTTGTGATAACTGAGTGCAGCATGTTTGTAGAAAACCTAAAGTGCACATTTTGTTGCAGTTATCCTGAACTGGTAAAATCTTATTCAAAACCCTGGGATAATAACACCATCATTTACATTGAAAAAACTACAGTTATCAAAAATTGTAATGCTGATAACCCTTCTAAAAGCAAGGGACACATTAAAGCTGCAGAAAAGTATAATGCAGTACCCATAGGAATAATGCTGGTTTCATCGATGAACAAAAATGAAATAGAAAGTATTATAAGGCTTTTTGACATAAGCTACTTTCTTGCAAAAGAACTTCCATGTAGCCTTTTTCCTGTTCAAATAAAGTTAGAAAAAAGTAAAGAACAAAAACAAATAAAATCAACTGATGAACATGCAATGAAGCTAATAAAAGCTTCAACTGTGACAGGATGAAAATTAGATTATTTAGATGTTGTGACAACTCAGTGCAGCATATTTGTAGAAAGCTAAGGTGCACATTTTGTTGCAGTTATCCTGAACTGGTAAACTCTTATGCAAAACCCAGGGATAATAACAGCGTTATTTACATTGAAGGAACCACAGTTATTAAAAAATGTAATGCTGATAACCATTCTAAAAACAAGGGACATATTAAAGCTGCAGAAAAATATAATGCAGTGCACATGAGAATAATGCTGGTCGGACAGTCTATTATGGATATAATTTCATCGATGAACAAAAACGAAATAGAAAATATTATAAGGCTTTTTGACATAAGCTACTTTTTTGCAAAAGAACTTCCATTTAGCCTTTTTCCTGCTCAAATAGAGTTAGAAAAGAGGCATGGCGTGGTTTTGGGTGACAAAGCTTGCAAAACATTGTGAACATTCACAATGTTTTTTGCCGAATGTTTAAAGGATGATCTTTTATCCATCCTAAAAAATGTGCACTACATCAGGGGCATCCCAAGGGCCAAGCAACCCAAACGACTGCTTGGGGCCTCAGGTTTGAAGAAGGCTTAAAAATTGGAACGTATTGAAAAACCATTTTTTTTATACCAGACATTTCTTAATTATTTTTTTAAGCTAATTATTTCAATCTATCATCTTACCACTAATTAGCCCCTACTAGGGTTTTCTTTATTATTTTGAATATTGTCATTTGGGTTTCAGTACTTGCGATCTGAATATGATTTAAAGCTGTTAAGCTAGCAATTTTTATTAGATTTTGTTTCTTCACATTTCTGCATTATGTGATTGCAAGAGTACCATAGAGCCTAATGGGCTTCAGTCTAAAAGCTTTAAAATAATATTTAATCCTTCCTCTCTCTGTCTGAGCTATAACTATAGACCTTTTAACTTCAATTAGAAAAATGATGTTCATTACCATGGTCGAACAGTGGTGTAATTAGAACTTTCAGTCCCGGAAGCAACATCTTTAGTCGGTCCCATGTACAATATTTTCACATTCAATATGAGGCCCCATATACTATATTTTACATTTGATGCGAGGGCCCCCTATATGATATTTTTCCATTCGAACCCCCCGTATAGTGATGGAATCCTGTGTATGTACATTTATTTTAAATAGCTCTCATTAGAGGCCCCTAAAGTATATGTGTTATTAGTAATATGTTACTGCATGTAAATATATATATACAGTGAAACCTGTCTATAACGATATTGTCTATAATGATAAACCTGTTTATAACAATATTTTCCATGGCCCCGGCAGATTTCCTATAGTTTTAATGTATATCGAACTTGTCTATAACAATAATTTGCTTTTGAGTGAACTTGTATATAACGATAATTTGAGCATTTCAAACTTTTTTCCCTGTGTTGTGTCCAAGACTTTTTGAACTTTGGACCAAGACTTTTACAATGGCAGACTTCACACAAAGGCTGAAGTTCATCCTAAAGGGGAAAAATGTTCTATGTACCGACTATGGGCCAAGATTACCAAACCCTTTAGCATAAATGTTAAACAAGCATGTGACATGATCTCTGGCAGTTAGAGTTCTATGCAGTCATCTACCATGCGAAATTGTTGGCGGAAGACAGGTTTTAATTTCAGCTCGTGCAGTGATGAAGAACAGTCTGACAGCGATGAGAATTCTCAAACAAAATCTTTCTGAAGAAGAAAATTGTGTGCTGCACCTAAATAAATCTTTGAATGCATTCAAAGTTTCCACGAATATGCACTTTTCAATAAATCCAGAAGACTATTTAAATTTGGATGAAGGTTTATTAGTGTTCAGTGGGAGCACCAATGAGGACATAATTGTAGAACTGAAAGAAAATGATGATGTTAGTGAAGTGGAAGATGAGGAGGGTGAAATGGAACCACCACCCAACACAACAGCTGAAGATGCTGTTAAAAGGATCGAAACATTACAGAATTTTATTCCTACTTTACCAAATGTTCCAGATGTATATCTAAATTTGTTAAAAACTTTAAAAAATATGTGTATGACGCCTGCATTCTCTGTAAAATCCAAGCAAACGAAAATATTGGATTACTTCGCATGTTAAATTTTTCTTCGTCCTATTTAAGGATTCAAATTGTGTATGGTATGTATTTCATTTCTGTTTCGACGTATTCTTGATTTTTGAATAAAAAATGTAACTCCAATTTTATTTTTATCAATATAATTATCCATTTTTTAATTGCTTATTAGAAATGTAGTTAAATTATATGCCGTGTTATATTTTCGAACTGCAATTTGAATCTTATGATTTAGGTTCATGAGATACTACATATGTTTTATATTTTTTTCCTAATCTGTAATACATTCATTAAAAATGTAAGTTCACCATAATACTGTAGTATTATTCAGTCATGCAAGTTCAACATATATTATTATAATAACGTCACCCCCATGTTAAATAACTTCCATTATAGAGTGTAGCAAGTTCAGCCCTGTCTATAACGATAAATTGTCTATAACGATATTTTTTCTCGGTCCCTAGAGTATCGTTATAGACAGGTTTGACTGTATATGCTAACATTGAAAGAGGCCCTAGAAAAAAAAGAATATTGGACCATGGAGCAACAAAAATAATAAAGTGTCGTAAATATATCAAATTTGTTGCAGGATTTTCTAAGCAAGAACATCTGACTTCTGTGGCAGACTTTATAATGCCCACAGCCTATTAAAATTGTATATGTTATGCTTGTCTACTTGGATTGGATCAAAATGGTCTTCTCAAGATCCATATTTCTTTAAGTCATCATATAATGTATATCTAAAGAAGAAAAACATTAATAACTTAATTGAGTCAGTTCATGCTTATAGGAATCTCATGATCTGTTGTAGGTGTTAAAGGTCTTCAATACATTTAAAATTTTCTGACAAATTTATTAAAAATCCACTTGATTGGGTAAACACATTGCAGGCTAGTACACTGGCTGAATAGGCCAATTTACAGAATGATGAGAACGTGTCAATTATTCAAAATTCTGCTGGCTCTGACAAAGAGGGGCCTCAAAAATGACATTTTTCATACAGCAAATATTTATGCTCTATATTGATGTGAATAGCTTCTATGGTTGGGATTTCTCTGGTGAAAAAACAGAGTGTTACAAAAGCTATAAACATTTTGGATGCTTATACCCCCCCCCCCCCCCCCCCCAAAAAAAAAAAAAACAACAAAAAACCGTAATAGAATAAAAATGAAAATATTTTTCTTGTTTTGTCGGAAACAGGGTCCTTATATATGAATATATAAAAATAATTAATATTTTGACTTTTTTTTCTTTTTTGATAAAATTAAAAAATAGCTCTCCGAGCGTGTTTCCCCCCCCCCCCCCTAACTTTCCTTTAAAATATACAGTAAAATATGAAAGATACATATAAATAGTAAATGACAAAAATGTGTACTGTGTTTAAAAAAGCTCTTTTTGAACAGTAAGCAAGAATTTGTAGCTCTTTGAAAGCTCTACAAGTGTATATGGGTGTAATTGGATTTTAGATCAAGCTCTATTTTTTTGAAAAAAACTTAAAAATTTATATGTCCGAACGAGTTCTTTTTTTTTTTTTTTTTTTACATTTTTCATACTTTCACTTCAAAATGTCTCTGAAACTGTAAAAGATAGATATAAATAGTAAGTGACAAAATATGTATGAAAAAATTAAGTTTATACATCTATATTTAATTTTAAAAAGCAGTTATAGTTTTCGAATAATCATCTTGTCAAGTTGAAGTATGAAAACTTTACGTTTTTTAAATTTGTAATGCTTATCTTAAAAACTAAAAGTGATAGATATAAACAATAAGCAAGAATTTGTAGCTCTTTGAAAGCTCTATAAGTGTATATAATCAGATTGTAGATCGATATATTTTTTCGATGTTAAAAAAGTTAAGTTTTATTTTCCAAAATGTTATTCATGCAAAATCATTTCGGCTCCATCAGACTAGAGCCACTACCGATTCTTAATTGAGAACTGAAATTAAGCTTTTGAAATGTATTAAGTGCCAACTTTTCAAATGGATGAAGCAACTCTGACAGTCCTTGAAAGCAAAAAAACTGCTATGAGGTCTCCTTTTTATTCGAGATCCCAGAAGCACTCCTTCTTTTAGCTGCTTTAATGCTATGTTTCTGGGGTTAGATTACTTATAAAGTCTTGTCTACATTTTGCGACTGCTGAACAAAGATTGCCAGTGGTTTCTATCTAAAAAAAAAGTGTTTATCGCTTTTTATGGTAATAATAAGGTTGCTTGATCTGGAATTTCAAAATGAGTTGATTTTGTGGTGTAGGGTAATTAGGGCAAAATGATTTAGTGGAGAAGAAGAATTTTGGTCACTGAGATTATTCATCTTCATCTTACAAGTTGTAACTCGCAGACAGAAAGGGAGTTTAGCATGAAGCTAATAAAACTCCAAGCCCAAAACCGAAAAAGCAACCTGCAGCAGAAACTAAGGTTATGAATTTTTCATTTAAACTTTATATGAATATATTTTCTTTTATAAATTTACACCCCGATTTTTTTTTATTATTAATTTAGATTACCAGGTTTTAAATTTCCATATTATTTTAAAAGACATTTTCTTTCCTGAAAACTTGGATGAAATAAATATGATTTCGCTCGTTTATAATTTCTTTAGACAAGCATTCCCATTGATGCTAAAGGCAGTTATTCTTTGCGATACAGTCATAACAAACTAAATCAACTTCTTAATAAAGGACTTTGAAAGCTATAAAGAGTGCGAAAACTTGTGAGTTATCTAGATAAACTTGCATTGAATTGCGTAAAAATTAAAATTAATGACATGAAATTAAAAAGAATTCTTGATGAAGAATTTGTATAGCAGTGGATTTACTGTCTTAGGGACCACTTAGCAATAAGTTTTAGAGTCCCCTTTTTGTAGAGGAATACAGTTTCATAAAAAATGAAAATAAAGAAAGCAAGCTTTTATTTTGCTTTAATTTTTTTTAAATAAGATAATGTATATGTAAACAGAAAGTATTGTGAAAGGTTCAAAATTTCGACTCTTGGATTAGATGGATTTACACATATTGAGCATCCCTGAATACAAATCAACTATTTTTTTTTCCAATTATGTCTGAATGTTTGCCTATGGGCAGAGTATCCTTTGAACAAATTGATCTATTTAAATGAAATTATTTTATGATTATTTCAATCTGTAAATGTAAAAGGTCTATTTTTAGGGAGATTGGACCAGAGAAAAGCCCTCCACTTTTTCAACATTTTCATCATAAAATATTATAAGAAATTAACTATCATAAAAATAATGCAAAAATAATTATTTTATATGTACATTTTTTTAAAGAGAATAACGTTTTTATAGAATGCTAATATATGTTTTTCTCATGATATTACACTTTTTTTTAATTTTACTGGGAAAAACAAATAATTCAATATATTAAATGTTAATGCTTTGTAAGTACTTTATACGAGAAATGAATGGACACCATTGTTAGCGATTATTCTCGAGATATTAGAAAAATTATTTTTACAGACAGCCAACCTGGTAGCTGAGAGGTCTAAGGCAGGGGTCTCCAAACTTTTTAGCATAAGGGCCACACTAAGTCCCAAGGACCAGAGTGCAAGAGCCTAAGGGCCAAGAGTGCAGAACACAGAGCAATAGGGATATCAATATTTCCTGATTGAGTCAAGTAATAAGGCAATGTGTATAATTTGCAATGAAACAATATCAGTCCTCAATGAATACAATAAAAAACATCATTATGAGACTAAACATTCTCAGAATTACTCCAAATTTACAAGAAGCCTACGGTTAGAAAAATATGAATCTTTGAAATCTCAGCAATTGTTGTTTAAGAAAGTAAATGCTGAACAAGAAGCAGCAACTAGTGCTATTTTCCGCGTGGCTCATTCAATAGCGAAACATGGGAAACCATTTATTGATGGCAAATTAATTAAGGATTGCATGATTGCAGCAGCAGAAGAAATGTGTCCAGGAAAAGCTAATTTATTTAAAATCATCAGTTTGTCAGCAAACACTGACTCAAACAAATATACAGAAAATATATTAACTCAATTGTCTGACAAAAATCGACACTTAGAGTGGTTCTCTTTGGCCCTGGATGAGTCAATAGATGTTTCAGGTGTTACTTTTTTTTTCGAGGAATAGATAAAAATTATGAAGTGCGGGAAGAGCTTCTTGACGTTCATAGCATTCATGGCACGACCACTGGAGAAGATATTTTTAAAGGAGTTGAAAATGTTGTTCAGAAAAATAATCTTCAATGGAAAAACTTGAAGTGTATCACTACTGATGGTGGCAAAAACATGTGTGGAAAAAATAAAGGTGTCGTTGCTTTCGTATCAAAGGCCGTAGAAAATGACGGTGGTTCAAAACCATTAATCATACATTGCATCATTCATCAACAGTCTTTGTGCGGAAAATGCTTGGATATGTCAGATGTTTTAAAGCCAGTCATGTCAGCTGTTAATTATAATTATATCAGATCACATGCACAATGACATCGTCAATTCTGCGAGTTTATTGAAGAGATTGGAGAAAATGACCATATTATACTGCAGTACGCTGGCTTAGCTGCGGAAAAGTTCTAACTCGATATTTTGAGCTCTGAGCAACTATTGAAATTTTCTTGAATGAAAAAAATAGTCCTCTGTCTGAGTTACAAAACAGTGAGTGGTTATGGAAGTTATCATTTTATACAGATTTAACTAAACATATGAATAACTTTAATTTAAAATTACAAGGAGAAGACCAGCTTCTGTGTGTGTGTGTGATTTATACACTCATATTAAGTCCTTTCGACAAAAAATTGTTTTGTTTCAATCTCAATTGAACAGAAAATGTTTCACGCATTTTAATACATACCAAACATTCAGTCATCAAACTGAGACTCCATTTCCGGTAGATTTCGCAGTTGAAGCTTTGGGTGCTTTAAAAATAAATTTTGAGTCTTATTTTTCAGATTTTGATACAATTGCAAACGATATCAAGATTTTTCATAATCCTTTTAACGCCGATATAGAAACCCTTGCCCAGAACTTCAAATGGAAATGATTGATTTGCAGTGTAGCGATATTTTTAAAGAGAAATATTTTAATTCATCATTTTATAAGAGTCTTCCACTCACACAGTTTGATCAAACTGTGTGAGAATATTGCATAAATTTGCTCGTGGCTTTTTTTCCGCTTTCGGCACTACTTATCTGTGTGCAAAAACAAAATGAAATATACAAAAAATATTCACAGATCCAAATTAATTGATGAGCATTTGAAGTCGCTGCTGATAATTTTCACTAGTAAACTTGTTCCACAACTGCAAACAATTGTCAGTGGAAAGTTACAGCTACATAAATCTCATTAATCATAATTATAATGTTTAATTTCATTATGTGAATTACCTATGTATGTCACTTATTGTAAGTTTTTAGGATAAATCTCATCATTAATTACAGTTAAAATGTTCAATTTCATTATGTATGTCAGTTATTGTGTTTCTTAATTGGTCGTTAAATAAAAACATCGGATTATTATTTTTTATGATTTACTTACATTATAAATTTTACAATGTAATCAAAATAAACTATGGCGAGCCGGATATCGGACATGTCTGGCATGCTACCGCTGGCCGTAGTTTGGAGACCCCTGGTCTAAGGCAAGCATTTCTTCATGCTTTCTTGACTGCTGGGTTGTGGGTTCAAGTCCCACCTGCGGACATGGATGTTGTGGTGTTCATTAAGAGCATATAGTGTGTTCCATCCCTTCTAATGTGGTGGGACAATGTCATATGACAGCAAAATGGTTCATGATCCGGCTGCTAAAAAGAGGTGAATGATTGGACAATCAAGGCCTGACCATTAAAAAACATTGAAGACAGCATGATATCTCTAGAAACAATAAAGTGATTTATATGAAATTTTGTATGCTTATTGTAATCTGAACCAATAATAAGCCGATTGTTTCCTAAAATCAAGTCATAAGGAAGGTGTTTTGTTTTCCACAATATATTAATTTGTAGAAAAATGTCTTGTGTTGGAATTATCTGATTTTTGTAGTCCCTTGGTGCAAGATTACTTTAATCATGTAATGTTTTAAATGTGAGATAATTTTGAATGTTTATAATTTCCACTATTATAGTTATAGATATTATATATTTTTAGTATTATGATTGTAACTAGTATAATTTTTTTTGTTTTATAATTCCTAGTTTTAGAATGATTTAAATATTTTTATTTCTATTGTTTTAACATATTTTTATATTTATTAAAATAATTTATGTGAAATTAGTTGTTATAAATCCTGTGCTTAGTTTAAAATCTATATCATTAAAATAATAGTCTCAGTAGCTCATTGGATGAAGTATTGTTTAGCAGCTGGTGATCGGTGGTTTGAATCTTCTCTGAGTGATGAATTATTTCTAATCTTGTCTATCAGGATTAAAATAATCCGATATATTTTCAATCCCTACATACCTGTATTGTAATGCTCTTTTTGACTTAATCAATCAAATTTCAGTATTCAGAACCCCTTATGCCATAATTGCTCGAGCTTAAGATGTCTATGATTTCAAACGTTCACGTTTCTAATGATGTTATATTTGGAATATAATTTTTTTTAGAATTCACATTTGTTTGTTTAAATATCGACAAGTTAGTTCTGAAGAATTACATAAGTAAAATTACATGCAATTTTCATAGTTGTTCAGTATCGTTATCATAGTATTTTATTCACTGGTATGTTTGAATTGCTCGTAAGACATAAAATAATTGCATATCATTATGTATTGCATATATATTGCATATCAGAATGTAACTTATAATGGGATTTATGAATATAACGAAATTGCAATGCAATTTAAAAAACAATTAAGCTGTTGGATATAATGAAAAATGTGATTATGTCATACATGAAGGATAAGATTTGAATAAATTGATGAAATTCTACAAATATTTTTTTTTTCTTTTACTGTGTACGATATATAAAGATTGGCATAAATGAGTCATAAAAATTCGCAAGGAGTTGATATTTTATTTTTACCCCTTGAACAAAATTAATAATAAAACAAATATAATTGTAGTTAGAATTACACAAAATCTTGATAAATGGGTTTTGAATTGTCGAATGTTTGCTGTTTTAATGAAATAATGATTAAAAAGAAAAATTCGAGGAATTGTAATTCATGGAATCGAGATGCACCCCTTCTACACCTGTCGAGGAATTCCTGATGCCACCCCTGCGTAGGGGTCTCACTAAAAAGTTTGTTTGCTTGGGGCCTTAAAAAATCATGGGATGCCACTGCACTACATCAGTTTTTTAATTTATGGGAGCACAGATCAATCCCAGAAAGAAAAATAGTTCATTTATTTGAAGTACTTGAAATACGGGAAGCCTCTGACTGCATTTACTAGTATAATTAGTCATTAATCTAGTACTACAGAAGGAATCAAAACTGCTTTAATGACTGCTTCAAAATGAATTGCAGTATGTGGAATGGAAGTCCCATATTGTGGCTGGAAGTGCTGATGGTGCGTTAGTAAATGTTGGTGCCAGATCACGGTTGATGAAGCTAATGAGGGATGATGTACCTTGGTTTGTGGCAATTCATTGTGCAACCCATCGTTTGAAACTGACAGTAAAGGATTCACTGCAAAAAAGTTCACGTTAGAAGGAAATAGAGGTCACAATCATTTTCAAAAGTCCCCAAAGTGTTAGAGAGACATAAAAAAATTGGAGAAGTGTGCCATTTTTTCCGACTGAAAATTCTCAAAATTCAATAAAGTTCAAAATTTCTTAATTTTCCCATTTTCCTTTCAAAATTCCTAACTATGTTAATGTTGTTTCACGTTTTCAGTGTGTTAATGTTTTCCCCTATTTTTGGCAATTAATCTTTGTTTTCGAGTCCTCCGAAAACTTATGTATTTTAAATTATTTCCTCTTTTAAATCAAATGCAATTTGTTATTTGAAGTGACATTCGAGCATATGTACATGCAAGTGAACTTGAACCTGTTTGAAAAGATTGTCAAAATTTCTTAATCACAGGATTGCCTGCATGATTTGTTTCCCTGCTACATTGGCGTCATGTTCTATTTTACTGTCTGTTGCAGAAAAAGCGTCCTGCCAAGCTCTGAGAAATTGTTTCTCCAGCACCGCCATGCCTGGACGAGGATGTGAAGGTGAGCAGCTCCCACCCAAAGGGCCACTTGTGGGTCTAGCCACAGCCGGTCTACACACAGGCCTTGGCGCCACTGAGGAGAAATTGTCGTGACGTCACGGTAAGAGGGGAGCATTCGGAAAGAAGATAACAAAAATCCAAGCACGGTCAGCGTCCCTCGTGGAGTGGTTGATGATTGCAAAATGTTTTTGAGGTTTTCGGAATGTTCTATTAGTTTTATAGCATCGTGTTTTGTGCACAATAAGTTTTTTTATGCAACTTTAGAAGATATCAAAGTTTATTTTTGTACTATTCAAGGAGAAAATTGGATCCACTTTTCAATCGATGACAAGTTGTATCTTTTTAAAGTTCGCATTCATGCATCATCTGTGCCATGTGTTATTGCGAGTATCAGCATATGCCAAGAAAAAACATTCAATGTGTTTTTTGAAAATCTCCAGTGCAGTGAGAAGCAGCTACAAAAATGTGGAATACAATTTAGCCTAATTACAAATAAACGTGATCTGGATTTATTAATAAGTGCATTCTACTCCATCACAATTATATCGAAGCCGCAGTAAAGCTGTTGGAGAAACACAAGCAAGTATGTTTAGAAATTTGCACCACCAAATTAGACTTTTTAATTGAACAAGTAAAACTGCTAGAAAAACCAAAAAATCAGCTTCGATTTTCACAAGAACTGTTTATTCTATGCTTTAAAATATACTTATCTAGTTCTTCGTGCTATAAAGCATTTAGAAATTCAAAGGTGTTGACATTGCCTCATGTTAGAACATTAAGTAGAATTTCAGAAAAGTTAAATGTGGATTCAGATTTTTTTAATCCGTGTAATAGTTATTTAAAATGTAGGGTACAATGTTTAAATGAAGACCAAAAATTTGTCTCTTTCTTAATGAGATTTATGTTGATCCTAGGTATACGTTTAAATGTGATAAAGTTACCGATGATTGTTTTGATAATGAAAAAGCAAAAACTGCCCAAATGTTTTTGATTACATCTATGTTTTTGAATTATGAAGACGTAATAGCAATTGCCCCAGTTTCAACATTTACGGGACAAAAGCTCTATAATTTGGCATCTATGTTAATTTGCAAGTTAAAAGAACTTGACCTTAATGTATTGTCTGTTAGTACTGATAACAACAATATTAATAGAAGCATGTTTGCTTTTTTTAAGAAACACGATAAATTTAATGATGCTGTATATAATCCAAGTAATCCTGATATACCTCTGTATTTGATGTATGATCTTGTTCATTTATTAAAATCTATAAGAAATAATTGGTTAAATGTAAAAGACACTAAATTGCAGTACCCTGATTTCCAAAATAAGGAAAACCTTAAAGAGGCAAATTTTTCTGATTTACGGAATTTATACAACTTTGAAAAAGATAAACTCCTTAAATTTTCTCACGTGTTAACATTAAAATCATTATATCCATCTAACATTGAGAGGCAGAAAGTATCCCTTGCATTAAAAGTATTCAATATTCAAAACTCCATAGCTTTAGCCGAATATAAATCGATATAATATAATTTTTTTTATTTTTTAGAAATTTTCATATTGATATCACCATACGTAACTAAGATAGAAACAGTGGCGATACTGATGCATTTTATAGAATTATTGTATATATATTATACCACACATTATACGATAATATGTTGTAAAATTGTCCATTACATCTGCGATTGTATTTTAAAGTAAGTTTGGCAATAAATTTTGCTTCGTTAAATCCTAATGAACCTAAAATATTTATTAGAAATCAATTGAAGTGATTTTTCTCATCAGCAATATGAAAATATTTCAAATTATATGTAAAAATAGAATTGTCACACAATATTTTTTTTGCTATTATACATATGGTTGTAGAAATTTTGATGTCATATTAATTGCATTGTTTACAGTAGTAGAAAAAAAATGACAGCTACTTAATATTCATTAACACTGGGTTTGTATCTGTAAAAGGATCTGGATTATATATAATTTTGTAATCATTTAGACAGAGTAGTTCTTGCTTTGTGGGAGCTGCAGTAAAAAAATATACCCCCCCCCCCCCCCATCTAAGTTTAGATAATCTTTATGAAATTAACTGCTAAAATTTAGGCATAGAAATGAGTAAAAGTGTAATTATTTTGAAATATTTTTTAACTCTCAATTTGCAAGTTTTCCCGAATTAGCGAGAGTTCCCCTTCTAGCGTCACGTCATGATTCTGGCACCACGGCCTGAATGTAGACCAGCTGTGGTCTAGCATGAGGTGGCAACACATGGACATTGCAGAGGGAGAAAATGGCATCTTCAGAGTTGCGAAACATGAACATCGCGAAAGGAGAAAATATTATATCCGGACCAGCCTATGGATAAAAACATTTCTGAAGATTGACAAGAAAAGGCTGAGAAAAGAGTTTTTTTGTGGACAGCAAGGCCCTCTCTCACTTGGGGTCCACTTAGAGTATTGGTGGGTAGTGGGACAAAAAGCTGATGACCCGATCTCCCCTCAGCCCAACTGAAGTCATTGTGGTTGACTAAGGTTCAGAAAAGGATTCTCTCTATGTCTCGTGTACCCGCTTTAAGTCCATATCTTCATTTTGCAAGTACCGGGTGTACTTTTATTTTTTTACCATTTGAGCTTATTTGGGGATCGCAATATCCCGGGCCGACAGATCTGTCGACTAGAAACTGACAGTTTTACTCTTGATGTTAAATCAATTATACAAAGTTATGTTTTAAAATTTTCACTTGTGGGGGTATAATGCTTGGGTGGGTTTTGTTCTGCTTAAATAAAAATGTTAATTAATGTATAAACTTAACAATCTGTTTCTTTCCTGTCTTCTTTACCAATGTCCAATGAAATTGATCTTTTCTGGGGTAATCACAATGCATTTTCATAAGTATTTTATTGCTTATTTGAGTAAAAAAAATTCCACTATACGATTTCAAGCTCAATTAAGTTTTGGCTATTATTTCAATTAAATTCAAGTAATGATTGATATTCAAAGTATTTATAGTGAGAAAGTGAAATTACCAACTTGGCAGTGCCAGGACCAAAGCACAGTAAACCAATATCATAGCATTGAGCTAAAGACGTCTCCAGCTCAAGGCATTTAATACTGCTTTATGCGTGTTTACTACAGTACTCTCCCTTTCAGTGAGTTTCGTTGAAAATGGATGAAATTCTTGGGTTTATTAAATAAATAAATAAATATATATATATATAAAGTTGTTTAAGATAAGTTAGTAAAAATAGTCTTAACTTTATTTCATATCTTTATCGGTAGCACCTCAGTATCCTTGAACGTTTGATTTAATTAATAAAGATGACAGGATTTGCAGCATAGATAACTAATATACTATAATGATTTTAATTATATTTTAATTATATATAATTACTTTACAATAGATTATATACAGAGGATAATATCTATACATGAATGTTTTTGCAAGAGTTCGACAGATAACCTCAGAGGCTGTGAGAGGAGTGAAGTGTGAAGATAAAGGGTTGCAGGAGGTTGGTCGAAAATGAAAGTCACAAATTGTCTTATATTACTCAATTGGCGATTCATCACAAATATCCAACAGAAATTGTCACTGGGTTGCAGATGAGGCAGCGAACTCCTAAGTTGAAGTGAAGGAGTTGTTACAAGTTGCCTCATAGTGAGTCACAAAGTTCGGTGACTCTAAAACTGTCTGTATATATATTTACCATGTAACCACTTTATTGAATTTTAAATAATTGCAGACTGAAACTTGGTGACTGACTGGAGGACGGTTTCGGCTAACCTCCTCTCCCGGCCACACATTAAACTGCCGTAAGCCCTAGGGTTGGCTGTGTGGTCTGGGCCTTCGACATCGACAAAGTTCGGTGACTTACGGTAAGTCGACGTCAGAGAATCTTGGAGGATCGAGAAAGTATGGTGGTGCCATCTCATGGGGAGTACAGAAAGTGTATTTATGTAATGCATCTATAATACTTGGGAAGCTGAATAACTGGAAATAATTGAGAAAAAAGTAAGATCACCAACTTGGCAATGCCAGGGTTTGGTTTGATCCCGGGTCCAAAACGTGGTAGGCCAATATCATAGCTTCACAAACTAAAAAAGTAAAAATACTCTTACATGAAACATATTTGGGATTTAAGAAACCATCACTATTACTCCGTAAAATGTGCGAATTATGTAAAGAACATATCAATGAGGAAGTCTTGAAAAATATGTGGCTAAACAAATTACCGAGAAATGTTCAATCTATACTTGTAACAAGTTCTGAAACTTTATGTAAATTAACAGGAATGGCTGATAAAATTAATTAAATAACTCATGAAGAGAATTCCACATCTGCAATAAGTAGGTAACCTATCGAGAACCAAACTGGAAATGTAGACAAATTGAGGAAATAAGTCACCAAACCTATGATTCAAGATTTATTGGTAAAGGAAAAACTGAGATTTGAAAATATAACTTCTAGGACATCTAATTTTGCTCGATGAAATTGGGATTGAAGAAAGTCATGATCTCTGTATCGTTAAAAAGATTTGTGTTGGTATTATAAAAAATTCACTTTCCAAATTCATATTTATTATCAAGCTTAAATAGTAATGATATTATACTCACTGCTACGAATTGATCAGTTAAAAACTTATGAACCAGTCAGTAATAAAATCTGACAAACCAATAATGGGAGCCAATTTTTTGCAAAAATTTGAATTAATTATTGATATAAAAAATAAATCTATATTGGATCCTCTCACATAAATAAGTTGCAAAGAACAAGTAGTTGGATATGAAGTAGAAACTATAAAAATTGTCAGCGAAAATTCAGTATATCAGGAAATGTTACAGAAATATCCAGAAATTACCCAACTGAGTTCCGAAATTTCGAGTAAAGCAAAACAAAATATAGTGCACATTATACCTACTACAGGACCTGCAGTAAATGCCAGACTACGAAGAATGCATCCTGCAAAATTAGAAATCGCAAAATACGAATTTTATTACATGCAGGAAAAAGGCATATGTAGACCCTCCAAAAGTAATTGGTCTAGTCCATTACATATGGTTCCTAAAGGTTCTACTGACTAGAGACCAACAGGAGATTATCAGTATTTAAATAGTTACAAAAGTTGATAAATTTCCTTTGCCCTAATTACAAGATTTTATCCAAATGCTAAAAGAAAGTATTGTATTTTCGAAGATTGATTTGCTAAAAGCATTTCACCAGATACCAATAAATCCAGATGATATACTGAAAACTGCAATTACAATGTTTTTTGGATTATATGAATTTCCATATCTGAATTTTGGTCTAAGTGGAGCAGCTCAAACTTTTCAAAGATTTATTATGGAAGTTTTACATGGACTAGAATTTTGCTTTCCTTATATCGATGACATACTGATTTTTAGTAAAAATTGGAATCAAAATAGAGATCATTTAGATCAAAATTTTCACAGATTTTCAGAATATGGAGTAATAATCAATGTGTTGAAATGCATTTTCAGGGTTGAAGAAATAAATTTATTAGACCATACAGTAAATGGAATGGGATATACACCTCTTTGAGAGTTCGGATGATACTAGATTATAAATTACCAAATGATGTCCAGCAATTAAGAAGATATCTTGGCATGATAAATTTTTACCACGGATTCATTCCTAACATTGATGTTATTTTGGTACCCTTGAACAAATTTTTAACCAGATTAAAAAGGAAAGAAAAGAAAATATTGAAATAGAGCCCTGAAACGGAAAAAATTTCGAGGATAACGAAACTGCTTTAGCACATGCTACGTTATTACATCCCCCGTCGCCAAATGCTGATCTTGTGGTAATAACTGATTGTAGTGAAAAATTTATGGGGGCTGCATTACATAGAATTTTGCTTTCCTTATATCGATGAAATACTGATTTTTAGTAAAAATTGGGATCAACATAGAGATCATTTAGATCAAATTTTTCACAGATTTTCAGAATATGGAGTAATGATCAATGTGTCAAAATGCATTTTCAGGAGTTGAAGAAATAAATTTATTAGGCCATACAGTAAATGGAATGAGATATATGCCTCTTAAAGAGTTTGGATGATACTAGATTATAAATTACTGAATGATGTCCAGCAATAAGAAGATATCTTGGCATGATAAATTTTTATTACAGATGCATTCTTAACATTACTGTTATTTTGGCACCCTTGAACAAATTTTTAATCAGATTAAAAAGAAAAGAAAAGAAAATATGGAAATGGAGCCCTGAAATGGAAAAAATTTCAAGGATAGCGAAACTGGTTTAGCACATGCTACATTATTACATCCCCCGTCGCCAAATGCTGATCTTGTGATAATAATTGATTGCAGTGATAAAGTTATGGGTGCTGCATTATATGAACTATCACTCTCAGGGTCAAAACCATTGGCATTCTTTTTAAAATAGCTAATTACAACCCAGGAAAAGTATTCTGCATATGATAGGAACTTTTAACTACATGTAGCGCTATTTTACCTTTCAGACATATGCTTGAAGTGAGATAATTTATAGTATATGTTGATCACAAGCTTTTAACTTATGCCCTGTGGCAAAAACATTATAAATGTTCCCCACAGAGGTTACATCAGTTGGATTTTATTTCACAATTTACAAACTATATACGTTTCCTAGAAGGAAAGATTAACGTTGTAGCTGATACACTTTCTCATGTTAATGAAATTGCAACCTTTTCACCAACTGATATGTTTAAATGGGTGGAAGCACAAAAAAATAATGATGAGGATTTACAACAAGCTTTACAAGAACCATAAAATACATTGAAGTTTAAAAAAATAATTTTGCCTAATTCCAAGTTCTCCTGTATTGTGACTATTATATGGAACAAGCATGCTCTTTTGTTCCATTACAATTTTTAAAAAAAAGGTTTTTGATATGCTGTATGGTTTAGCTCATCCTGGGAGTTAAAACAACTCAAAAATTAGTCGCCTCAAAGTATGTGTGGAAATCAGTGAATAAGGACATTGTGTTGTGGTGTAGAACTTGTGTTCCGTGTCAAATGACTAAGTTCATAGACATACTAAATCCCCAATTGCAAAGTTTGCAGTCCCAAATGAGAGGTTTCATAATTGAACCATTACCACTGTGTAGAGTTTTTTCATATTGTGTCACTTTTATTGATAGATTTACACAATGGCTTGAGGTGGTCCCGATTCCTGATATATTTCCTGAAACTGTAGCTAGAGTCTTTGCATTTCATTGGGTAGCCTGTTTCAGTTCTCCAGGAAAAATCACAACTGATCAGGGGATTCAATTTGAATCAGGGTTATTTAAATGCCTGACTCGAATGCTGGGTATTGAGATGGTACGGACAGCTACTTATAACCCGAATTGTAATGGGATCTTGGATTGACAGCATCATCCACCTGTAACAGGCCCTTATTTGCCACAAAAAGGTACCATGGCACGATGCCTTACCATCAGTCCTATTTTGGACTGCGAACAGTGCATAGAGAGGAGCTTGATACTTCTAAAGTGGAAATGGTATATGGCACAACACTGAAACTACCCGGTGAATTTTTTATAGACAGTTCTATAAATACACAAGGTGCAGTTTTTGTATCTAGGCTAAAAGCCATAATGCAAACCATGAGACCCTGTGCAACGTCCAAATAAAATTACTTTCAATGAAATGGGTCAATGAAATTACTTTTTCAAAGTTTAGCAATAAATTTGCAGTTAAAATTTAGAAATAGTTTTCAATTGTTAGGAATGTCATGAGATGATTATTTTTTGCTTCCAGCTTACAAAAGTTCACAACAGTGCCCTGTCATGAGTAATTTAAAAAAATCCGTCTTTTCAATTTCTTTTATTTTTTATGTATTTTTTTTAGTATTCATGTTTAGTCTTTTAGTTTTAGTTCAAACAAGTTCTGTACTTATGTCAAGTAGTTCTAATAATGAAAAAGAAGTTGCTTTCTTAACATAAAAATAATTCAACAATTTATAAAAAATTGCTTAAATAAAAAATATATAAAAATTATATTTTAGTGGTTCCGGGATGAAGTGAGCAAGGAAGAAAATATGCCAACTGATGCTTTAGCTGTATTATTTGCTGTTGTGGATCCTCTCTATGAATTTCACTGCTCATTTTTGAGAGAGTTAGAACACAGAATTGCTACATGGTATGCCATTGATTTTTATACCTATTTGTTCTATTCATATTTTCTGCCTTCAATATATTACTGCTTATTCATATTGGTTGTAAAGACATATTTCACATTCAAACTATGCTTAAACTTCTGCTATAAATTAAATTGGTTAGAAAACTTTGTATAAAACAGCATCCAACACAAAATCAGGGTGTCAAGTGGTTTGGAATGCAAAAACAGCCCCCTTTGTCAAGACAACTCAAACTACATTCACTAGAAAAATATTGACTTTTGTTGATAGAGTCAAGCATGGCTAAGTAGGAAAGCAGTTGCCAAACAGATGGAGAAGAAATGAAAGATAAAAACAAAGTAGAAAGTAAAAAATAACATAATTCTATGAATAAATGGAAAAATCCAATGAAGAACATGAAAGATCAGCAGAAAAATTCAAAATGCTAATTCGGTAAGTAAAACTATAGACTTAAATACTTTACAATAAATTAAATAGGAAACCAACCAATTTCAGAAGTTAAATGAGTCATTCAAATCAGCTGTAAAAATAACAGTTTATAAAAAGTAAGTAGAATTTAGCAAAAAATGAAAGGCAAGCAATTGGTTGCTATATAAGCTAACTTCCAATTACTGAATTAAAAAGATATAATCAAAACAAACTGAAAATATCAGTCAATGAAGGACTGCAATTAAGGTTATAACAAAAAGGGGGAAACTAATTGGTTTTGAAAGTTATATAAGCTAACATTACTAAGTTATACAAAAAATAATTGAACATATTACTATAGAAATACCAATATATTAAAAACTGGAAAATAATAAAATTGCAAGAATTATGCAGAAAATAACTGAAAAATGAAGCAAGTAAACAGTTTCAAAATTTGTGATCTGTTTTAATAGGCTATCAACAACAACAAAAAAAAAAGAGTGAGATTAACTTAAAATATCTGAAAAAGTAAAAGGGGAGCAGGTTGCAATTAAGATGCAAACAAAAGATTTTGAAGCAGAAAAGAAGGGAAAATTATCATTAACAAGGGAGTTTGACTGAGAAACTGTAGAGAAACTTTCAAAACAGTCTAATTCAGAAATGGAATTAGGTCTAAAAATGATTTTAACTTCCTAAAAATTAAAAATATGATTTGAGTCTCAAAAATATTCAAGTTTTTATTTGCTGAACATTGATCCTAATCTTGTTTTTAATTGTTCATTTTATTTAAATGCTATTTATTTTTTAGAGTTTTTATAACCTATTATTTTTACAGCTAACTTGCACGACTTATGTAACTTCTAAAACTTGCTGGTTTCCTATTTAATTTATCTTAAGTCACTTAAGTTTGTAGTTTTACTCATTGAACAAGTGCTTTCAATCATTTTGCTGGATGTTCACCATGATTTTTGACGTTCATTTATCAGACATGGTACAATTCCACGGAAACACAGATTTATGCTTTTTTGGTACTGATTCCTGGCTATTCCTGGGATCGATGCAAATCCATAATAAAATTTTGTTGGGGTGGGGGTATTTATTAGCAATGAAGCCAAACTGGGAGCAGTAAAGTGATGCATTTAATCATTATCAATGGCAATCCTTGACCTTCCCTGGCAGCAGCACCGGAGACTGTAGCACTACCAGAGAATCTCGGAGAAAAAGCAGAGATGTGGATTACTAGGAATTCTCCGTAGTTTTTACGGGAAGCATCATACTATGGATTATGTTATTTGCATAGTTTCCTGCGGAAAATTGCATTATGTTTAGGCCAATGCAAATTTATAGCCGTATACACGGTAATGCCAATCGAATCAACGTGATAACAGGGATTTACATCCATATGTGATGTGATGTAAGATTGCAGTTGCTTTTTCAGAGAAGTAATAAATATGCTTCTTAAAAGTTGTTTAATTTTGGCATAAATCACTAAATGGTTATTTTTAAAACTATTTTCGCATAAACAATGTGATTGATTCGGTGTATATTCTCGTGAATTGCCGAGAGTCCATTAGTATCTTTTTCCCATCCATCTCCATCTTCTAAATATTGTATATTAGATTGACTAAACTAGCTTTTTTTCATATTCTGATTAATTATTACAGTCGATTTTTTAATTATTTTTGCATAAACTATGATTGCACAATTCAGTTTGTTCTCGTGAGTTGCAGAGAGAACATTAGTATCTTTTTCCATCCATCTCTATCTTCTAAATATCGCATATTAGATTGACTAAACTAGCTTATTTTCATATTCTGGTTAATCATTAAAGTTAATTTTTTAATTATTTTCACATAATACATATTTTTCAATTTTAAAACTGGGTATGAACCCTGTAAAGGGATATTTTCCAGAAAGTGGCATTAGATATTATAGCTATATCTTTAAAAAATAGTCTTTTTGGTATTTTGATATTAAACTTGTTGCTTATTTTTTTATAACATGAAACATAATACATTCATTCCTTAAACAAAATCTTTTGTTTTCCGAGAATCGAATGCCAAATCTTTTGCATGCATTTTCAACAATAATGTTAAAAAATGCAGATCCCTATCATGAAATTAATTTTAGATATTTTAGCACATTTTTAGCATATTTTACTGATTGAATTGTTAGTTTTAAGGAAATGTTAAGAATTTATTTATTATTAATTTAAGTTTTAAATTTCATAAATTTAAGTTTGGGGAGAATCGAGAGATTCTCTGTCAAATGCTTAAAATGCAATTATATTTTCCCTTTATTTCAGTTTTTTAACTTCATTTGATTTCAGAAACTTCTAATGTGTCATTTCACTATACAGGGGGATTAAGAAAAGATGGGCCAAACTTTACAAGCTAGTAGTACACACTAAACCAAGCATTTTTCGGCCTTATCAGTTTGCAGCAGTTATTCACAGCTCCAACTTTTGAGATGATGGAGGAATTTACAAATAGGGAAAAAGCTGATATGCATTTCATCTATGGAGCTGCAAATGGGAATGGCAGAGAAGCACAATGACTGTACGGGGAATGGTTGCCCAATCGTAGAACATTCAAATGCTTGCGTTGGCAGCTCTGTGAATCGGGATCCTTTCTTGCTACCCGGTCTGATGAATGTCTTCAACGTGTACAGTTAGCATATGGAAATGATGCTCCATCTCGTGCTACTGTATTCAGATGGATTACAGAGTTTAGAAGAGGTCGAAATTCTCTCCTGGATGAAGAACACACAGGAAGACCTTTGTCAGTTGTAGTCCCAGAAAATCTGTTGGCCATTCGAAAAATGTTAACCGATGATAATCACTGTACCTACCAAATGATAGAGAAGAAACTTGACATTGGATCTGCAGCTATACATAAAATTATTCATGAAGAACTGCATATGAAAAAATTAGTTTGTTGTTGGGTCCCCCATAATTTAACAGAACACCAAAAAGCGGGTTCATTTTCTTCGCTTTATTTCTAAAATCATAAGTAGTGATGAAATGTACATACCGTTTTTTGATGTTCCAATACATCAAGAAAGTAAAGTATGAGTCTTTGAAGATGACTCCAAACCAACAATGGTGAAAAGAAAATGAGCAATGAAAAAAGTAATGTATGCTGTGTTCTTCAGAAGTAAAGGTCTGGTCAAAGCCCTAAAGCTAGAGGGACAGAAGACAGTTACAGCTAATTGGTACACCACTAAGTGTCTTCCAGAAATTCTTCAGGAAGTGAATGTTAGGGGATTCATACTTCACCATGACAATGCAACTTCTCATTCAGCAAGAATGACAGTCGAATTTCTTGAACAAAAAATAATGAAAGTTATAGAACATTCACCCTATTCTCCTGATCTTGCTATGTGCGACTTTTGCCTATTTTTTAAACTAAAAAAAATTTACGTGGGTGTCATTTTCATTCCGAAGATGAGATTGATGGGGCTATAAAAGCTTATTTTTCATTGATTCCAAGAAATGGATGGATGGCTTGAAGCATTTAGTCTTTGGAAAATTCACTTACAAAAGTACATTGATGTTGAAGGGGAGTACTGTCCGGCTCCCATGAGTTGGCAGATGACCTTGGATGAGTCCACTTCGCTATAGGGAAGAAGGCTGGCAAAAAGACGATCTGTGCACTACAGAGAAAGGGTTACCAAACTCAGAAACCTGTTTGGTGATTGCGTTTGTCGAGCATATTTCATCAATGGTTTGAAATTTAGAATACCAAATATACCGGCTAACAGTGTAATTTGCATGGACAATGCCCCTTACTATACTAAGATTTTAAACTGTATGCATCAAAATATGTAACCAAAAAGAAGCTGTCTGAATATTTAGAAGAAAGACAAATTCCTCACAGCCTTGAAATGAGGAAAACTGAATTTTATGATTTAGTATCCGCAAATGCACCCCCAACTAAAAAGTACTGTGTTGATGAACTTTTGATGGATAGAGGCCATGATGTGCTACGATCATTGTGATTTAAATGCAATTGAAATGGCTTGGGCTTCCATTAAGAGTTATGTGCGAAAAAGAAATATTAATTCTGAACTTAATAACAATGAAAAATCTGACTTCTGAAGTTATTGTCAGTCTTACAAAGGAGCAGTGGATACCTAAGTGAATACTTTGCTTTTTGATTTTCTCGGGATGTGGATAATACATATAATCTGTTGATTATCTCTTCTTGAAATTTTGTAATTAATGAAGTGCGAATCATCACCCAATTTTTATCACATTCACTATGTTTTAATGTAAAAATAATGTAATGTTCTGTTTTCACAATTTATTCTAAAATTGGCAAAAACAGCAACAATCAAGTTCATTTTGATCACCAAAGAAACTTTCTTTAGCGACTTTCAACCTTAATAGTCTGCATTCTAAGCTCTTTCATGTTTTACTTTTATTTTGATTGTGATAGGGTGTAAATTATTGACTAGAATGTTTTAATAGATGCAGCGGGATGATTGCTCTTTTGCACGGTAATGACATTAGTTAATTTTAATGGTTGTTTATAGAAAAAGGAGTGAGGGGGTGGGGCAGGGAATGGGACATAGTTAATGATTGCATAGATGAGCGGGTAGGGCAGGGAATGGGACATAGTTTATGAATGCGTAGATGAACGGGAAATATAAGATTCGATGGGCTTCGTGGGAAATAGCTTGTCGTATCTAGATTTTTTTTTTCAGTAAGGTAAACTTTATATTGATTTTTTTTTTCTGTAAGTTTATATTGATTTTTTAGTTAATAATAAGGTTTCTTTTATTTCAGTTTCTATTTATCTTTTGTTTGATTAAGAAACTGAGTTCTTACGATCCTTAAAAATATTGAGAACTTATTTCCATAAAATCTACGAACTTACGGGAACTGCCATATTTTGTTGCGATCAGTATGTGGGAACTACTGAAATACGGAGGTTACCCCATAAATTTGTATATTATTGGATTTCAAATGCTCAAATTTTACAATTCAGTTCCGTGCATTACTGAGAATCCAAAAGTATCAGTTTGCATCTATTTTCATCATCTAACTGTCCCATATCAGAGCAATATATCATTATTATTATTTTTATAGTGTGACTAAAAATAAGCAAATATTTTACTAAATCAAATTATTTCTCGTAAATTGTATGTTTGTGCAATTCAGTTTTTATTCTCCTGCTTCATCGCGCCATTCAGTTTTTAGTCACGTGCATTGTTCACGTGATTAACATCATGATATATTGCAATGTTAGACTGCCGATATATCACAATGTTGAACAATTGCCACATCTCCCTTTTTTTTTTTTTTTGCCAAATTTTGGTCATTGTCACCATTAGGCTTAATGGCGACAATGACCAAAATTTGGCAAAAAAAAAACTACGACGAAATTTGCCAAAAATCTTCAAATAAAACTTTGGTGTTTAAGTCTTAGGAAAAAACGTGGCAAGATTGTGTAGAATGTGTGGTGGGGTAATCGGGAAAGGGACCTCATCAAAGCTGTACAAATACTGTCGCCACCTGCGACCAATTTTCCTCCCTCCCCCCAAGCAGCACCCTCCTTCCAACAACACTGAGCTGAAAGGGGGAAATCCATTTTTAGATACAGGCTGAGCTGAAGGAGGTGAGAAATCTATTTTTAGGTACAACACCGGACTTGGGATTACTTTGGGTCTGCTTTCCTTCAGACCATAGGATGTCACGTGCGTGCATGCATTATCCGTCTGTCCTCTGTAAAACGGAACATTTATTTTTATTCAAATTAAAATGTCTATTCTAAATTATTTTCAATCAACATCAAAGACTGTGGATGAAGGTGACACAAATATATCTGAATTACCAGTTCTTTCTTTGACACCTGCAAAAACAGAGGCAAAATATCGAAAGAGAGGAATGAATAACATGTGGTTCAAAATATATAAATGGCTACTAGCGAAAGATTATGGAATGTGTTATGTTCAACCTATATAAAATATGCTTCATCTTCGAAAAAAAATGTCACTTGGATTGAGTTGCCTTGTAAACGTTTGAGGAAAGAAAGTTTGGATGAACATCAAAAGAGCAAACTCCATACGAGTTCCTGTGAACTAGCTGCAAACGCCAATGTTTTGGTACATACGGGAGTTGTGGAAATAGAGAGATATCTTTCTCTTTTAGGCAATCTCCAAAGGGATGCTTTTATTGGAGCATTAAAATGTATATACTGGCTGGCAAAAAATGAACTTCCCCATACAACATTATATTCCAAACTTATTGAGAACTAAGGAAATGGGGTGTTCATATTTGCAGCATTTGATAGCTCGAGATAATGCAAGTTATACTTCAGAAAAGATTATGCAAGAATTATTAGATGCATTGGCTGCCGAAATTAAGTCAAATGTTTTCAAAAGCATGGATTTTAGTAAATATTTCAGTATTTTATGCGATGAAACAACTGATATTTCCATAACAAAGGACAGGGTTCGTACGCCTCCTGGAAATCCTTGAAAACTCCTGGATTTAAGATTTTTCTTATAAGAGCCCTTGAAAACTCCTTATTTTATTCATTTTAGTGCTAAACTCCTTGAAAATCGGAAAATACTCCTGGAAAATCGACATCGCAATCTTTTATCTCATACTATGATCGATAGATGGTGCCACCAAACTAATGATAATGTACAAATACTGATATTGGAAGTACATAGATGCTAATCGTTACGGATTTTTAATAATTCTTATGGATTTCGGAACAAAATTGCGGACTACGGAAAAGACCCGTAAAATTACGGAAAATATCTATTTTTTTCTTTCCATTCATCCTGTAATTATTGCACATTAAATTGACAAAACTTGCATATTTCTCTATGTTGGTTCATGTAAATATTTTAATTATTTTGACACATTTATAGTATGAATGCGCAATTCGGGGAATTCTCCCGTAGTCCGGGACGTCCACAAGTATCCTTTTCCATCCATCCCCATCCTCTAAATATTAGTCATTAGATGAACTGAGTTAGCTTATTTTCACATTTTGGTTAATTATAAAGACTAATTTTTTAATTATTTTCTTATAAATAGAGGGATTGCATAATTCAGATAGTATCGCGTACATTGCCGAGCATTGACTAGTATCTTTTTCCATCCATCTCCATCCTGTAATTATTACACATTAAATTAACAAAACTTGTTTATATTTATGTTTTGATTTATTATTCATGTTAATTTTATAATTATTTTGACATATTCAATACGATTACTCAATTCAGGGAGTCCTGTGAGTCTTCAAGTATCTTTTTTTATCCATCTCCATCCTCTATATATTAATCATTAGATTGACAAAACTAGCTTATTTTCACATTTTGGTTATTTATTAAGGTTAATTTTTTAATTATTTTTATATAAATAGTGCGATTGCACAATTCAATTTACCCAGAGAAATTTAACGCTTTATCTAGACGAATTTAATATTATCTGGTGATGAAAGCAATATTATTTGTTCCCCATAATAATGTTGTGTCAAAATGTATATTCTGTATTGTTAGAAAATATGGTGCTGATTTTAGGTTAAATTTAAGTGCGATTTTAGGTTAAATTTAAGTGCAGACACATTACATTTTTTTATTATTTAAAAAAGTAAGGACCATGTCAAATGTTCTTTATTTTTTATGTTTTAGGAAGAAATTATTGAAGTCTGAGCTAGAGCAGGCTAAAAATAAATAAATAAATAAACAACTACATTTAGTTTGAACTAAGCATATTCTGTTTTCTATTTATTTTTTAGTTTAAGCTAAGCATTAAACTACAATTAAGGATTTTGAAATTTCTTTTTTGTTTAGTAATGAAGACTAATATATATTCATATTTTGTTTGTTTATTTGAACATTTCATATAAAAATATATATAAAAAATTTGAAATGTTTGATCAAATATTTTTCTGATTATCTTTGCAAACAAATTTTTTATCGCAAATTTAACCACTCTAGTCATTATTGAAAATTTCCTGCCTAGATTAAAAACTATAAGCAGCCATTATTCATATAAATATTACGAAAATACAAAGCAACAATATACAGCAATATAAAGCAAATGTGAGCAGTGACATTGCTGAGGGAGGAGGATTTGGGGGTCATATCCCCCTCCCCAAGAACCCATTGAGTTTCAAAGAAATTATATAATATGCAAAAGGGGAAAACAAAATATTTGGTTACCAACCATGCCGGCCAAGTTGATGTTGGATTCATTTAAAAAATTATAAAAGACTTGGTTAAGAAAAAATTTGCTAATGAACCCTGTTTCATTACTGATATTTAATAAATTATGAAGTGTAAATTGGCAAACTTTTCCTTTATTGGTGCATTATAATGTAATTCAAGACAAATTTTGGTATAGCCGGAATGGTATAGTTGGTATAAAACCAAGTGACGTGGCTGAAAGGGAAACATCTATAGAATCTTGGTTTTGCTTCTACATTTAATATTTAGAAAAACTCCTGGAAAAATGCTCGAACTCTCCTGGAAAACTCCTTAAAAACTCCTGGAAATGGGTTCTTGCAAAAGAGTATGAACCCTGCAACTCATAGTTTATATAAAATATATGTGTTTTGAAATGAATTTGCCAAAGGTTAGTATTTGTGTACACTAGAATTAAATGATGGAAAAGCAGAGACAATCACAAACTGATGGACGTTGCAGAGGAATTCCACTTAGAATTACAAAACCTTGTAGGGCTTGGCTTGAATGGTGCTGATTAAAAGAAATTAAAGTGGTGTTAGAAAATCCACAAATAAAATTAAAATTGGCCAGTGACACAAGATGGCTGTCACATAATGAAGCTGTTCAAGCTCTAAAAACAACACTTCCTTCGGTTCTCGCTACTCTCGAAAATATAAATGTTGAGAAAAATGATATATTAGCCGGGGGACTTTGCAAAATAATAAAATCTTGCAAGTTTCTCGTGGTACTCATGATGTTTTGCGATGTGTTGCCTATTTTGAGTAGACTTTCGAAAGCTTAGCAATCAAGAGGTGCTGATTTAACAATACTGTCTGATTTATTATACGGAACTAAAGTTTCCATAGAAAATTTGATTAACACCCCCGGGTCAAATTATTCATCACTAGAAAACAAATTGGCTGATGAATGGTCATAACTAGAAGCTACAGTGAGTGAGCCACAGATGTCAAATATCAATGTCAATACAAAATATCTAAGCGACTGCTGAGTCCACCTATCGTAATTCCACATGTGAGGTTTCTAGCCAAGTTGGGTTCATACTTAGTTTCATAAAATTTGTGTCCCCAGATTTCTTTTGAAAACTTTTGAAGCAATGAATTGCCTATTATAAATCCTCATGTGAAGTGTCCTACCAAGTCAGTTTTATACCTAGTTTTAATAAAATTTGGGTCTTTGGATTTATGTTAGATTGTTTCCCAGCATCATATTTATTGTCCTGAAGACTATAAGCGACCGCTCACTCCTCTTATCGTAAATCCACCTGATACTTTTAACCAAACTTTTAATAACACCGATATTTTTAAAAATCTGATACTTTTAACTTTTTTCTTTTTGAATTTCTGTTAAATGGTTTCTTAGCATTGCGTCACTCAGCCCACCTACCGTAAATCAACATGTGAGGTTTTAGGCCAGCCTGGGTTCTTATTTAGTTTTTTAAAAATTGGGTTCACTGAATTACTGCTGAAAAGTTTTGTAGCATTGGGTCGACTGTCTGAAGAGCCTCAAGCTACCACTTAGTCCATTTATCATAAATCTGCAAGTGATGTTTAAGGATCAGGCTGGGTTCGTACGTAATTTTTTAAGCATTCTGGCTTATTCCAATTTGCAAACCGGAAATAATTTGCATCCTAGTGCTTTTATACTGTGGTTTATAATATTATTTTATATCATCCTAGATGCCACATAAAATGTTGTGGTAGTTCATAGAAAGCCCATAAGCCAGAATTTCCCTATTTTTAACCTAGAACTTAACCCCCTCCCCCAACTGCACATGTTTTAGCTCTATTGTGCCTTTTTCTTTATAATTCTCTGCAGTAATTATGAGATATAATTAAGTATTTAAAATTTAAACTTACAGTTAACTTGCAGATTTAAAATTAATTATTGCATTTATAATATATATATATATATATATATATTTTTTTTTGTTTAGGGAAGGCAAAACTGGAATGCCTCTGCAAACTCACGTACAGGGCATAGGAGATATTCTGTTGCAGAAAGTACAAATGACTGAAGTAAACAATTTATATTTTATGTCATTATGAATTATTATTTATTATAATTGTACTAACACTTAGTATTTCACGTAATTTTCCAGTCCTTTTTAGTCACATATTCTTTGTCTTATATCATTAAAAGATGAACTTGCTTTATTCCTTACATAGCCTCTAAGTTTGTTTAATGTGCTTGTATTCTTTAAGGACATCTTAAAAAGATTATTTTTTTTTCAAATAAAAAATGAACAAAAAACTTGTTGATCATTTGGCAGCCATAAGATGAGAGTGATTTGGTTACCACTGCTGTATATTCTGTAAATATTCTTTTGTTGTGACAAATCACAACACTTTTATTTTATTATTCAAATATTAACATTTTTTATAAGTCATTAAATATATATTTTTTAAATTTTAATTATGTAAATTTTATCTTTAATTATTATTTTAAATTTATTCTATTCCAAATTACATTATTCAAAATTATCTAATTCTAAATCTTTTAATAAAATACTACAATAATATTAAATAGCATTTTATAATTGTGTGTGTGTGTGTGTATGTGTTTTCATGCTAAGTAGGGTTTTCATGCTAACTCTAGCATATTGAGATCTCGTCTGGCTGTGAATGCTTTCGACTTGAGTGTGATTGCAGTGCACTCTTCCAGTGTTTGAATAATCTTCATTTCTTGTTGAAAGAAGTTTCGTCTTGGATAACTTGACCTGTTTCTTCTCTCCTTTTGTGGTTGAAACCTTGAGACCCCTCTAAAATTGGTTAGGTAGGCTTTTTTGTCTCTTTCGCCAGTTGCTGAAAAAGATATTGTAAAGAGAAGGTGCATATATTAACTGGGAAGGGGGCGCATGGCGTCTCCTTTGTTGGAAAAAAATCAATACATTGCGATTCACGTTCCCTTGAACGGGCATTTATGCAAATTTAATATGAACGACTCTTTCCGTTCACCGGCGTGAACCGTGACGTTTTTCAACATGAGGTTTCATGCAAATCAGTTCTCAATGCGTACGCATCTGATTTGCATATCCGGGGCGTTTCCGGAACAGTCCATTCTCGGATATATAAGGCAGAGATTTCTTGAAGCAATTATTCATTCAATCAGTCGACAGAGAGAATTCCCACTCAGTCTGATCCAGAACGGAGCCGAGAAGGCTTTATAAGACATAGACACTGATGGTCTGATGCAGGTAGACAGAAATGCTTTAGACAGAAGCACTGCGGGATGTCTTATCCTTTGGTTTTCCTTTGCCAAGTGTGATACCTTCAATGGTGGCTGCAAATACACGCAAGTGATAGAGGTAGTATAGTTACTTACTACCCATGCTTCAAGGAATTTCTGTCTGGTCATATACAACTGCAAACTTTTTGTACATAGTTTTTTTTTATGTTTTGTGGCATGGAAACCTGGAATGTGTAACTTGCCTAGTTATGTTTTCTCACGAAATAAAGTGAACGATGTGTTTTTCTTTGAAACTGGATCTGCATACTTTCATGACCCAGCCAACACTTATTGACTCTATGCCAGTGCGTACTTTGCTATTTATCTTGCTTATTCAAATTTTAAATTTTCCAAAAAAACCGGTTACGGGGCCAGTTTAACGCCCAATAGAATCATAAGTGCAAGTATTTTAAAGAATCATTGTTCCAGTGTTCAGATGGGGGCCGTGCCTGGCACCATTTTGAAGTACGTGTGAATAACAAAAACGAAACGTAAACAGTGTACAAAAGACTTTTACTTCTGCTTCTTCAAATCTACGAGTGGCCATGGAGGCAAGTAGAACGGAGTTGCTGACGCGAGACAACTACGTCACCTGGTGCACCGACATCTCATTCGTCCTCAAGGGAGAAGGATGTTTTGGACACGTAGATGGAAGTATTAAGCCTTTAGAAGAAGACGCAAGTCGCCGAGACTACGATGATTTTTATCGACGGAAAGACCGAGTGCTTGCTATCATCTACCAAAGCTTATCCTCGGAATACAAGGAGTTGATAAACTTTACTGACGAACCTACCCAAGCATGGAATACTTTGAAAGAACATTTTCAAGCGCCTTCCCGAGCTAATCTCGTGCGCCTACTAGACAAGTTCTTCGACATCCGGCCGGAGCCAGACGAGCCTGTTGACATATTTTGCTCAAGACTGCGGAAGGCCGTGACGAGGCTTAAAGACGCGAATCACCCCATTGAGGACTTATATGTTTCATTTCAATCTATAAGATACCTTCCGGATGAATACCGGGGCATCGTTCAGTTAATTTACAGATGGTGTGACTCGGACTTCAAGCTCAGCAAAATACAAGCAGAGCTATCAGCTGAGGAGAGCCGGCTTCGTCAACAAGCAAGTGACTTCTCTAAAACTGTAAGTCTAAATTCTGCATATCTTACTTCTAAGAAATGTGTAAATAGAGTAAAAGTGTCTAAATTTAAATCTCCAAATGTATCTCATAATGTGTCTAATGTAAATACTTCTAGTCATAATGTAAATATTTCTAAAAGTAAAATTAAGTGTTTTAAATGTAACAAACTAGGTCATACCAGAGTTAATTGCCCTAAAAGTAATGGATCTAGTATTGTGGAATTTCTTGGATCTCCACATATTGAAGCTAATACTGTAATCGATCCTAACGATAGACTCAGCTGGGTAGTAGACACTGCTGCTACGCGACATTTCTGTAATAACATTAAGTTATTTTCCAAATTTAATGAGTGCAAAGGCACTTCAATGTCGCTAGCAGTAGGGGATGTCGAAAGTCCAGTTGAGGTTATCGGGACGGTGGAAATGTATGTCCAATTTAAGGATAAACAAAGTATTATCAAATTGGAAAATGTTATGTATTCTCCTAAACTTAGGAGAAATTTATTAGCTGCATCTGTTCTTGAGGAACAAAATTTTAGTTTTCAAGGAGCTAATGGGATGCTATGGTTTTTTACACCCAAAGGGGAGAAATTCTTTTATGCGAAAAGAAAGGATGGGTTGTATTTCTTAAAACCTAAGTATAGTACCCAGGAACAACATAACATAGAAAACTGTCAATCTAAAGATAGGGATCGAGATGGAGACAAAAAACGCAAAAAGGATAAGAAATCTAAGGATAGGGATCCTAGTGCTTCCAGAAAAATAGATAAAGTAAAAATAGAACCTAATTTTAAAGAAACTAAATTTAAATCTGACAAAACAAAAACTAAGCAGAATAAAAATGTGGATAGTTTAATATCTAAACCTATCAGTTCAGTAACTGAACTTAACAGTACAAACTGGCTTTGGCACAAAAGATATTGCCATATAAACGCTGAATATCTCATCCAAACCAGCAAAGTTTCTGCTGTAAACGGACTTCCTAGGCTTAAATACAAAAAGTTAAATTGTAAATCTTGTAAATTGGCTAACTCTAGGAGAGTATCGTATAAACCCACCGGTAGGATAAGGTCCACTAAACCATTGCAATTGTTACACATGGATGTGTGTGGTCCTTTACCTACAGCCTCATACGGTGGAAATAAGTATATCTTAACTATAACAGATGATTATAGTAGAAAAGTTTTTGTTTACCTTATGAAACAGAAGTCAGAAGTGTTTTCACATTTTAAAGAGTTTTAGGCCAGAGAGGAAAGGTAATTAGGTACTAAAATTCTATGTATCCGGACGGATAATGGAATGGAATTCTGTCATGATAAGTTCAAAAATTACCTGAGGGATATCGGTATTAAGGCTGAAAGGACTAACACATATACCCCACAGCAAAATGGAGTATCGGAGTAATTTAATTTAACCGCATTTGACTGTGTTAGAGCTATGTTGAACGAGAGCAAAATGCATGACAAATTCTGGGCGGAAGCAATATTGTGTTTTACATACACTAAAAATCGAATATGTCACAAATTTAAGACTAAAACTCCACATGAACTCTACAGTGGTAGAAAACCTTCAGTCAACTATCTTAGAACCTTTGGTTGCAGAGCATATGTAGGCAAACCCAGTCAGCTCAGAAAAAAGTTAGACATGAAAGCTACAGAAGGGGTGATGGTAGGCTATGCTACTAAAACTAAAGGCTATAGGATTTTTTTGTCAGGAGAAAAACGAACAATTGAGACCTGCAATGTGAGGTTTGATGAGGGTGAGGTAGTAGAAGGCATCCTGGACCCAATTTATCCCAGAAATATCTCCTTAGGGATATCAAGAGATAACCTTTCAGAATACTCCGACGGGGAATATACGAGAGGGCAGTCTGATGGGGGGGCAGGAGAGAGTGAAGACACTGGTGACAATCCGTCTGAATCCAGTGAGGAAACGGACTCTCCTGCTGACTCCAGTATGACTCCTTGCTCGGATATTGCTTGGCAGCGAAAGACGGTTCCAAGACCCGATGGGAGTAGAACCGATGTGTATTATTACGCTCAAGGAGATAATAAAAGACTGAGGTCGCACAATGATATTAAGAAATATTGTGATAAAAGAAATATACAATTTGATCAGCAACTGTTTAATTTTCGGGAAAATAAAAGTCTTAAAAGGGTCAAAGGTAGACCAGAAGCAAGCAATATTGAAATAAATATACCAAAAGGGTACAACGCTGCTATTAAATCCTCCCAGTCCGAAAAATGGTGTAAAGCTATGGATGAAGAAATGGCCATAATGCAAGAGAGGGGTGTCTGGGAACTAGTTCCTGCATCCACCTCACAAAAGCATATAGGCAATAGATGGGTCTACACTATTAAGAAAGACGAGAATGGGAAAATCAAGAGATTTAAAGCTCGTTTGGTAGCCCAGGGGTATGGTCAGAAAAAACGAGAATCATACGATGAAGTTTTTAGCCCTGTTGTTAACTTCAACTTAATTAGAGCATTCTTCTCAATTTTTGTATGCATGCTTGGCTGGATGCATTTCCAGTTAGATATCAAATCTGCCTATCTCTATGCTAAATTGAGTCAAAAAGTATATATGAAACAGCCTCAAGGTTATGTCAATCAGGAACAGCCTGATTATGTTTGTTTGTTGAAGAAAGCCATTTATGGTCTTCATCAAAGTGGAAGAGAATGGTTTAATGAACTTGACACCAAATTAAAAGAATTAAATTTTTGAAAACTTCAATGGTGTAATTGTGCCTATATTTACAATAGCAAAGTTCTTATGCTAGTTTATGTGGATGACATAATTCTCTTCTCAAAGTATCAAAGGGACATAGACCACATTGTTTCATTACTTCGCATAGAATTTGATATCAAGGTATTAGGAAAAATTAGAAAACTTTTAGGCGTGGAATTTAAAGAGTGTGATAATAAATTTGTTGTACATCAAAGTCAGTATATAGATAAAGTATGTCAAATGTTTCAACAATATAAATATCCAGTTACTTCACTTCCCATTTCTAAAGGGAATATTCTAAGTAAAATAGATTGTCCAAAGACAAGTGAAGAAATAAAGCAAATGCAAAGTTTTCCTTACAGGAGCTTAATTGGGTGCTTGGCTTTTATATCTAGTAGAACTAGACCTGATATTTGTTACGCCATCAATATATTATCTCAATTTCAAGAAAACCCTGGAATTAAGCATTGGGATGCATTGTTAGGACTTTTAGGATATGTTGAAAAGACTAAAAATTATATGTTGAATTTATCTAACATTCAGGAGTTAAAATTAAATTGTTACTCAGATTCTGACTTTGCTGCAAAGAGAGATGACCGTGTTTCACTTGGAGGCATGATACTCTTTATTAACAATGTACCTATTTCTTGGCATACCTTTAAACATAAATGTGTCAGCTTATCAACCATGGAAGCTGAATACGTATCACTAACTGAAGCCGCTAAGGAAATGGTATGGGTACAAAACATAATCGAAGAGTGTCATTTACTTGAGTTAAACTTTAATAAAAGTAACAGTGTTATTTTTAGCGACAACCAAGCAGCCATTAATGTTTCTAACTCTCCAATTGAAAACAATAGAACTAAGCATATTGATGTGAGATATCATTTCCTAAGAAATTTAATAGTCAATGAATCGTTTAATGTTAAATTTGTAAATAGTAAAGATAACTTAGCAGATCACTTTACTAAACCAATGACTAAGGAAATAATACTTAAATTTTGTAATAAAATTTTTTTTAGAAACTAAATCAAACTTTTTGAGATTAAATGTTTAGTCTAAAGAAAATTCTAAATACTAAATTGAATTTACAACTTGGGAATTTTTAAAGATGTCATATATATACATTATTGTTTATCTTAAACCTCATTGATATAAGATAGTATATCTTGAGTATAAATTTTTGTGATATTGAATCTTTTCACTTTACACCTTTGTATATACATCTATTTTCCATTACCCGCATAATGCTAAATAGTAGCTTATGTGTATAAAATTTTTGTAGTTTTCAACTTAGTAAAAAGTATGTGTTGAAAGTTTTGATAAAGGATTTTTTATTATCTGATTACTTGCATCATATATATTTTTAAATATTTGGTATATCAATGCAGTCTAATAGTATTAATTATGTATACTTGTATTGTATTAATAGACTAAATTTTTTTTTAAGCTTTTTGAATTATAGTGTTTATACTCAAATTTAAAGTAAACTTAAATTCTATGCTTATACAAAATCTTAATCTTTTAAAGTTGACTTGTTAAATATAATAATATGCTTATACTTAAATTTTGGATACTTATAATTAAACTTAAACTAAAATTTAAATTTTTGAATGCTAATACTTAAGCATTGAAGTTGTGTTGTATATAAATTTCTACTTGATGTGAAATGTTGTTGTTACAATATTGTCGACAATACTTAACTGTTTTTCAGATGCTATAAGTACTTTTGCATTTTTTTATTTTAAATTTAGTAATGATATAATACTTTAAATTTATTCCTTCATTATATGTTTGATAGAATACTGGGGGCCTTGGTGTTTATTGATATACCTTGGTTTCTCAGAGTAAGTTTTTCTTTTGCATATGTATTGAGACTTAAGGATTTGCATGAGGGGGCCGATTGTTGGAAAAAAATCAATACATCGCGATCCACGTTCCCGTGAACGGGCGTTTATGCAAATTTAATAGGAACGACTCTTCCCGTTCACCGGCATGAACCGTGACGTTTTTCAACATGAGGTTTCATGCAAATCAGTTCTCAATGCATACGCATCTGATCTGCATATCCGGGGGCGTTTCCGGAACAGTCCATTCTCGGATATATAAGGCAGAGATTTCTTGAAGCAATTATTCATTCAATCAGTCGACAGAGAGAATTCCCACTCAGTCTGATCCAGAACGGAGCCGAAAAGGCTTTATAAGACATAGACACTGATGGTCTGATGCAGGTAGACAGAAATGCTTTAGACAGAAGCACTGCGGGATGTCTTATCTATTGGTTTTCCTTTGCCAAGTGTGATACCTTCAATGGTGGCTGCAAATACACGCAAGTGATAGAGGTAGTATAGTTACTTACTACCCATGCTTCAAGGAATTTCTGTCTGGTCATATACAACTGCAAACTTTTTGTACATAGTTTTTTTTATGTTTTGTGGCATGGAAACCTGAAATGTGTAACTTGCCTAGTTATGTTTTCTCACGAAATAAAGTGAACGATGTGTTTTTCTTTGAAACTTGATCTGCATACTTTCATGACCCAGCCAACACTTATTGACTCTATGCCAGTGCGTACTTTGCTATTTATCTTGCTTATTCAAATTTTAAATTTTCCAACATCCTTACCATTTTTTACTTAGGACTAGTTCCTCAGCCATAGAATGTGTAGATTATTGAGAACCAAAAGTTATATTTTATGAATATCAATGATTTTTATTATAAAATAGAAAGATAGCCATATATATATATATATATATATATATATATATATATATATGGCTATCTGATGAATGCTGATAAAAAATAAAATCAGAATTGTAAAAGAATCTTGCCTTGTGTGAACTGCATGATGAAATTGTAAGCTGTACATCTTCTTTTATACTGCTAAACATTCATCAAATTTTGATCTGATATGACACAAGCATGTGTTACTTGGTTTGTTTATATTTTAACTCCTTAATTTTTTTTGTTTTTTTTTTGTGATATGGGGTATTTTCAGTTTGAAGATATATGAGTAAAAAAATAATATGAAGGTTATACAATGACTAATTTTGTGCTTGTTGTTTTCTTAATTTTATATTGAAGACAACTACAATTCACGTTCAAGTAGAATAATGCTACTCATTTTTTAAATAAAGATATTTGAATAGAATACCTTGTGCTTACTTGAATATACAAAAAAAAAAAAAAAAAAAAAAAAAAAAAAAAAAAAAAAAAAAAAAAAAAAAAATGAAAGCTGTGTGTGTGTGTGTGTAGCTGTGATCAACCCTGTGTGCTACTCACAAATATAGATCTGTTTTTTCTCAAGTGAATCTTCATGATTAGCTTATCGTCACTATGAAGAAGAATCTGTCTTCAATTTTGTGATAATATCTTTTGCTGAATAAAAGCAGAGATTGATGAATTTTTACAGATTATGTAATTGATTACATAGATAAAAGAAAAAAGAAATTACAATTAACAATCTTTAATTTACTTTCTATTACAAACTTATCTTCATAGAACAATTATAAATTGGAATAGTACACGATGGATTTTTAGATCCACAAACTACATTTTGTAGATGACTGAGAACAATTTCATTTCACAAAAAATGATTAATTAATCTTGAATATTATTATTATTATTTTTTTGGGGGGGGACTGCTTGTTAACATTCATTTTTTAGCTCCATTTTTAGATTCTAAGTTAAGGTATGAAAAAAATAAATAATATAATTTTAACATGGTTCAAAGCTTTCTGTGTATTTCACAACTTTAAGGTGCCCATATGCAAAATGGTTATATATATATATATATATATATATATATATATATATTTTTTTTTTACACAACACATTGAAAATTTTGATATTCAAAATTCTATTCCCACTTTATGATTCCCATCAAGTTATTAAAACATTTAATTCAGTAATATCCCCTTATTAATTGCATGTGGGCATCCGACCCTTAATCAGTGTTGTGGTATGACTGTTTAATTAATCTCATGTCATTTTAATTAAGTCCTTGAGCAGTTGTATCACAACATCTTTGCTAACACTTTTTGTCATGTATTGAATTCTTTTGTTCTTACTGATTTGCTATTAGAAAAGATTATTTTGTAAGTTAGCATTCTGCTTCAAAATACAAAGTGTAACTCAAAAATTAGGATACTAGATAAATAGAATTGAAAAAAAAATTCTTTTTGAAGTGCTTAATTTTATTCAGTAATTCTTAAAAGTACTTAATTTTTAAAATGGAAAATGAATAAGAACTATGTTGGTGGTTTGGCAGAAGTCAGGTAGGAAAGAAGTATTTAAATTCATATTTTTAACATCTAAAATGGTATATTTATACTTAAAATATGATTCTGATATTTATAATTATTACACATTTATAATACTGTATTTAATGAAAAAATAAACTGCTCATGTACATATAATTCTATTTAATTTATTTTCTACTATATTATGCCAGTAAAAATAATATGCATCTGTTATAATCTTGTATTATAAAAGTAAAAATTTTAAAGTGTTCAATTTATAAATTGACTGTCTAAATAAATACTTGAAAATAAATTTAAATTAAATATTTTATTTACATAAAGCACTTTAAATATTGCATGTCTAAAGATTAAACATGTCTACCCAAGTAACATACATATGGTATTATAACTAATGTTAATTTTTAAATACTGTACGGTATTATAACTAAATGTAACTGTTTTTACATTATATTGTTATATGTGTTTTATGGAAAAACAGTAATACATCAATTATAATACAGTTATAAATAAACAGTATTTAAAAATAATGTATTTCCTGCATATGAATTACTGTTTATGAACATACTGTATGTAAAAATATCATTTATCATACATTAAAATTACCATTTTTATTGTGTTAAAAATACCATTTTTTATACTTAAAAATTGCCATTCCTTCTCCCTGTTTTTAACCTTCTTTCAGTGTCCTGCTTTAATACTCTTTCAGCTTTGTTCTCAGAGCCTTTTTCTCATGGAATTCGGTGGATTACTGTTTATCATACATTAAAAATACTATTTTTATTACATTGAAAATACCATTTTTATTACGTTAAAATACCATTTTTCATATATAAAACTAACCATTTGTCCTCCCTGCTTTTAATCCCCTTTGAGCTTCCTTCTAATCCTCTTTCAGCTTTGTTTTCAACCCCCTTTTTTTCTTCAAAGAACTCCAGCTCATCCCACCCGACGTGGTGAATTCAATGACGTCATGCAGCTCTGTCAGTAGGGTTGTCTTGTTTCCACCAACAAACATATATTTTTTGAACAAACTCCATGGCTTTCCCATACAGATCAATTTCCCATTCTTCTCAACTTGACGAGTGCTCGATGGATGGGTGCCATGTTGAACAGCATCATGTGTGAACTGTGGAAGTATTTTGTAGGTGCCGCTTAATGTGATCGCGGATAATGTTATCATCCGTTTAATGTTATCAGAATCATGAAGTCCCTAACGCTTGTATATTACCACATGCTAAAAAATCGTTTTTTGTAATCAGCACCTTCGTTTATTGTTATCACTTTATCACTTTACTTTCGTTGTTCGTGTACCATTTTCGAATTTTTTTTTTTTCATACTCTCAACAAAAAATCCAAACTACATATACGTAAAAGCAAAGGGAGGATCCTCCAAACTCCAAAGAGGGCCCCTTTTGTTGGCACATGCAGGAATTTGCCGTAAGACCATCCCTCAGACACGGCGCCCGACTCCCCTTTTCCCCCCTTTGAGAATGATGGGGGCGTAGGAAAAGCGTTGAGTTCTTTTCTTATCAGTAAGCAAAGTGCTTGGACTGTTATAAGATGTAGAATTTTTTCTCTCTGTCAAGTTGCATTTCAAACTTTATTGCAGACGGTCAAGCATTTTAGCAATGGAAAAAAACACAATGATTTAACTGTTAAGGACAAAATTGACATTTTGAAACGTTTTGATAATTTACCCAAGATGAGTCAAAGAAATGCTGCTGCTGCATTAAAAATCTCTCAGCCATTACTCTGTAAAATGTTAAAGAATCGCGACAAGATTGAAAATAAAGCAAAGTTGAACGCAAATTTGAACTGTAAGCGAAGACGTACTGGGAAATATGGAGAAGTCGAATCGGCTTTGACACTGTGGTTTGCCAATGTTAGGGAAAAGGATGCACGCATAAATGGTCCTTTAATGTAGCAGAAAGCTGAAGATCTTGCTTCTAAAATGGACAAAAAATTTCGTCGCAACGGACGGGTGGTTTAATCGCTGGAGAAAAAGGGAGAATATTGTGTTCAAACGTACCCATGGGGAAGAAAATGCTGCTTTTCCAGCTGCAAAGGCATGGATTTCCAAAGAATGGCCAAAAATAATCGCTGATTATTCACCCGAAAACATCTACAATGCTGACGGAACCGGACTTTATTTTCGCGTTTTGCCAGAACATACGTACCTGTTCAAAACGAGAGCTCTAAGGGATGCACAGTTTCAAAAGAACGTATAACTGTACTCTGTTGTGCGAGCATGACTGGAAAGAAGAAGAAACTCTTTGTTATCAGAAAAACCAAAAAGCCGAGATGCTTTAAGGATGTTAAGAAATTGCCTGTTGATTATGCTGCCAATAAAACAGCGTGGATGACAGTTGCTCTATTCAGCGAATGGCTTCTAAAGTGGGACAAAGAATTATATCACAATATCTCCGTACTCATTGATAACTGCAGAGCCTGTGATGCAAATGTCACATTAAAGCATATCAAAATCATTCTCCTACTTGCCAACACTACATTACTTATCCAACCATGTGACCAAGGAATAATTCGTGCAATGAAAGCGTATTACCGTGGAGAAATACGCAATAAGGTTTTGGAAAATATGGAAGGTACGGAACAACTGAGTGCAAATGCGTTAGCAAAGAAGACGAATGTCCTTCAGGCCCTCCATCTTTTGATAATGTCATGGGATCGAGTGTTCGAGAATACAATTAAGAACTGTTTCTCACACTGTGGGTTCGTTAAAGCGGACAAAGGTATGGCTGTACCGGAATTCGATGAAAAAGTACTCATACCATCCGACATGACTGAAAATGACTTTGCAGAATGGATGTCTATAGATGAGAACGCCCAAGTGGCTACAACAATGACTGATGAAGATGTATGCCGAGCTGTATCTTGTTCTATCGATGAAAACAATGAAAAAGCATCGGATGAAGATGAGGACGAAGCTGAAAACCTTGTTGTGAATCCTCCAACTGCTACTGAAATGAGAGAGGCTCTCCGTCTTTTGAGACTCGGGGTGAAACACAGAGGCACTGCTGGGGACTTTTGCGAACAGTACAGTTATGAAAGTTTTATAAATAATTTGCTGAGACAAAATACAAGGCAGACAACTTTGGAAGAATTTTTTTAATTGACCTATTTTAATGATTTGTTTAAAATAGTGTTTGAGTGAATCATTGTTTTTTAAATTTGTAGTAGCTGAAAAAATGCACTAAATATTAACTTTTAAAATCAAAATTTTATGTTTCTGATACTTTTTGTTTATTGTTATCAAATAGCATCTGTCCCAAAGCGATCACATTAAGCGGCACCTACTGTATTACCTTATATTTAACTATTTTTAGCTTTTACTTTTAGGCAAAACATCTTGCTAGTGTATTTGTATATTACTTTTAGTATAAAACAATATCAGAAAACTCAAGCAATTACAATCTCGGACAACTCTATTTTATTTTTTCTATGTTTTAATTGCCATCCTATTTTATTTATTCTATGCCAAGTTTCTATTTATTCTATGCTTAAACCATGTTAAATATCAAAATTATTTTATTCATTTAAAGTATAAATTTTTTATAATTAATTCGATGTTATTTGCAGAATACCGTTTCTGTTGTTACGATTTTGTTCACTTGTTGGTTCTACAATCTTTTCATAGTATTTTTTCTGTGCATGCATGTTTATTTCAAATCTTGCAAAATCATAAATTATTCTTTTATATGTTTACATATATTTTAGTTTTAGATAAGCATAATATAAACACTAATCAGGCACTAATAAATAAGTATTTTTACTTGCAGGTAGGTTATATTTATTTAAAAAATTGAAGTTCAGGACTAAAATAACTTTAATCTATATAATATTAAATGAAGTGACTTTCATTTTGTGTAGCATGTATTAGCTCTTTTTAGTTTACTATTTCTTATGTAAGATTTTTTATTTTAAAATAAAAATTTAATTTTTCTGTTATAAATCACTTTTTGTATTGCAAGTTTTATACAGAAAAACAGGTGAAAATTTAAAGTATTGTGTTGTTTTTAAAAATTCTAATTACGAGGCATGTTTTTTATGTAAGTACCGTTTTGCGATTCCGCCGCCGCAGCGCTACGGTCGGCGTTCCGCGCATGCGCGCTGGTTACCTACATCTCTTGTCTACGCACTGACGCCATTACAGTCTGATTCTTCATTGTATACGTTGTTTACTGAGTGTTTAAGATGCCTCCGACAATCGTGAGTCCCGCCGATTGTGAAGTACGGGCTGTTATACGATTTCTTAGTGCTAAAGGCGTAAAACCGATCGATATTCATCGTGAGATCTGTGAAGTTTACGGACAAAACATTATGAGTGATGGAATGGTAAGGAAATGGGTGAGAGCATTTAAAGATGGCCGCACAAATGTGCATGATGAAGAACGGAGTGGGCGTCCTTCGGTCTTTAATGAAGATTTGGTGCAGAAAGTGGAAGAAAAGGTGAGAGAAAACAGACGCTTTACAATTTCATCAATGTGCGACTGGTTTCCTCAATATTCTCGTAGTGTTTTGTATCGCATTGTGACCGAGAACTTGAATTACCGGAAATTGTGTTCACGTTGGGTTCCAAAAATGTTGACGGATTTGCACAAAACCCAACGTTTAGGCAGTGCATTGACTTTCCTTGAGCGGTACCACAATGAAGGTGAAGATTTTTTAGACCAAATTGTTACTGGTGACGAAACATGGGTGGCCTACGTCACACCAGAATCAAAACAACAATCCATGGAATGGCGACATTCATCATCACCCAAAAGAGTGAAGTTTAAGCAAACAATTTCTGCCCGGAAAATCATGTGCACAGTTTTTTGGGACAAAAAAGGAGTATTGCTAGTGGAGTTTCTGCCTCGTAATGAGACAATCAATGCAGCGTCTTATTGTGAGACATTGAACAATCTGCGTCGTGCAATCCAGAACAAAAGATGTGGCAAGTTGAGTAAGGGTATCGTTTTGCTGCATGACAATGCCCGTCCACATGTGGCTAATCGGACCAAAGATCTCATCAAATCTTTTAAATGGGAAACTCTAGATCATCCTCCATACAGCCCTGATCTGGCGCCCAGCGACTACCATTTGTTCCTGCACTTGAAGAAACACCTGGGTGGTCAGCGTCTTCAAGACGATAACGAAGTCAAAACAGTTGTGATACAGTGGTTAACAAGTCAGGCGGCAGAATTTTATGAGGAGGGTATTCAAAAACTGGTGCCACGTTATGACAAGTGCCTCAATATTCACGGAAATTATGTAGAAAAGTAGATTAAGGTACAGGCTTTCATGTAGAAATAAAATTATTGCGATATCTTTGCACGTCTTTTTTTAATTCCAAAACGGTACTTACTTAAAAAACATGCCTCGTATTTAAGACTTTTCAATTAAGTTCATATAAAGCCTAAAATATCAACATGTTCTTTTTCCCTAAAAAATGCCCAAATTATCGTTTATTAGAAACTTTTTTAAATTCACAAAAATCTGCATTTACCCTATGATTGTTACGGTCTTGAATTTGGTGACTTTTTTTACAACAATTCTGTTATGATACCCGACATTTATAAAATGCATCTTTAGCTCATAGAAAAACATTTCCAGTCAATTTTTTTGCAAATTTAACGATATTCAACTTATAAAAAGTTATATGGAAAATAGTCAAATGTGCATAAAATTGATAGGAAAAGACTTCATTATGAACAAAAACACATTTTAAAAATGACTCTTCAAAGAAATGTAAAAACATGCAAATTTAACAATATTTCAACAATTTAGAATTTGGGAAAACTTATATGAATAATAATCAAATTTTCATAAAATATTATGAGGAAAAGTGTTATTTATGAGCTTTTAAAAAATGATTTTTAAGAGATTCAAAACACAATAATTGAATTTTTTTAAAAGACACGATAATTAGAAATTAAAAAAAAACATGATACTTTGAAGAAATAAGAAAACATGCTACTTAGAAGAAATTTAAAAAAAGTTAATATTTAGATGAAATTTTAAAAAGTACAATACTTAGAATAAATTAAAACAAATTTGATACTTGAAGAAATTAAAAAAATTGATACTTAGAAGAAATTTCAAAAAACACGATACTTAGAAATTTTTAAAAAACAAAATACTTGGAAGAAATTAAAAAAAAAGATGATACTTAGAAGAAATAAGAAAAGATGATGCTTAGAAGAAATAAAAAATAAAGCACATGATTCTTAGAATTTTTAAAAAACAGAACTTGATACTTAGCAGCATAGGCACCGACTTCGTGGGTTCAAGGCACTTTTTGAATCCCCAATAATTTTTTTGTGGGTTCCTCGAACCCTCAGTATTTTTGCGCGTATTTGGTGGGGAAAATGTATGCATATATGAATAAATTTTGCCTTTCGTTATCCATTCTTCATATTTCTTCTTCATTCCTTTTGTTATTCATTCTCCATTTACTATAACGTATGTATAGAAATTTACCCCGCAGACTATTTATTGTATTCTGGGTACAAGATTTTAACTTGGAAATGATTTAAAGAAAAATTTGTTGACATTTTTAAAGCTTGTAAAAATACGTAAAAAATAAATTTTGCATTTTTTTGTTACTTTTATAAAGGTATTTGGGTTAGAAATTCGCACAGTATCTGTATAATGTATATAATAATGTTGAGCCTACAAAGGCAAAATAAATTAAATAAATATAATTATCTAGAGAAAAAAAAAATATTTTTCTGTACTTAACTATAATTTGCTTCCATTTAGCATTTCAGACATCATATTGTGTCAAATAATCTGATTGAATAAAATTTAAATTAGACTTAAATCCTTTTAAATATGCATGGGTCATTTAATTTCAAATTTTCAGAACTCCAATAATTTATTGAGGCAGCACCTATGCTTAGCCGAAATTAAAATGGCTAATTTGTTTTATGGCAATCTGTGTTCAGTTCACCTCAACATGTACTCTATGGGTGTGCGTTCTCAAAAATCATCACAATCATATGGTACCACCGTTGATTGGAGATTTGCATTTTTAGCACACACAAATAAAACTGGATTTACAATTGAAATAGGCTAAAAGCCAAGAGGGTTGCCAGAGCTATGACAAATGGCACTCCACTTATCGCCGATTTGGCATGACCAAAAAAAAAAAACCATACCTGCAACATTAGAGACTAAAAATTCAATAGATGGCGCAATGAGCATTTTTTTATGATGCTTTTTAAATCAGCATATAACTTGTTTAAAATCACTTAAAAAAAGGATTGTTTAAAAATATGGATTTTAAAAATATATAGGGATTTTTTTTAAGGAAAAATAAGGATTTTTAGAAGATAGGGGGAAAATAGGGATATTTTTACATCACACAAAAAATGTATGCTTTTATTCAAAGAAGGATAACTAATGAAAATATTGAAAATGCCTACTGCATAAGGAAAATGTTTTAACATAGTCAGTATATAAAAGTACATCAGTGCATAAACAGAGATTCTGAAACAAAAGATGTTCAGTTCTTACATTGTAATTCAGTGCTTTTTGGACTCTATTGCCTAAAAAATAAGGGGGGGGGGGAAATTCCATTGTGCAATCATTCATTTTGGGCATATTTTAAAGAAAATAATCTTTCATTTTTATGTAAATTGTAAAGATGTGAAAGTACTGTTCAACTAATTTGAGATTTTATCAAAAATAAGATGGATCGAAAAGGATGTTTAAGCATTACACAGGAATTTTTTCTATGTATGCAAATTTGCACTTAAAAAATAAATATTTTACAAAAATATTAATTAATAATGGAACATACTGCAAAGAAATCAATGTTATTCATTTTTTAATTCACATAATTTGAAACTAAACATGGATGGAAAAGGATATTTCAACATTGCACAGGAATGTAATCTATACTCGTGAAATCATGCATAAAAAAAAATTATCAATATTTTATGAAAATATAAATTAATAATGAAACCTACTATAAAGAAATGAATGCTGTGTATTTTTCATTTACATAATTTGAAATTAAACATGGTTGGAAAAGGATGTTTCAAGATTACACGGCAATGTAATGTATATACATACATGAAATCACACTTATTTGAAACATTATCCATCAATAAAGTGAAAATGATGCAACTTAGTACTGGTACTAGGTTCATGCATGGAAAAACAAAATGGCGGCCACAATTTCGATTGAAATTCCCTTTAACAGATAATTTTTATCAAAAAATCTCTAAGGAATTCTAAAAAATATTGACAAAAATCACAACATTCTCATTAAAAATTGGGAAATTGGGAGAAATCATCAAAACCTGGGAGTTTTCCGGAAAAACCAGTAGAGTTTGCAGCTATGAGAAATTGACCATACTGGTCAATGGGAGAGCCAAAATATTTTAAGTATCATGTGTTTTCTAAATATTTTATTCTGTATTAAGTAATTTACAATTTAAAGTAGCTTATCAAGTTTTTTAAAAATCACAATATTTTTAGTATTGTGTTTTTGATACATTTTATGTATCCAAGTATTTTTTTTTATTCTGTATATTTATTTTCAATTTAAAATAGCTAGTCTTTTAGATTCAAAATTTTTAAATTAACTTTTATTAAATAACAAAATATATTTATGTCATGCCTTATAAACTTCTAAAATATGTTTTACAAATTTAAGTACAATATTGAAATCAACACATAAGCTGATAAATTGACATCTATTATAGTAGTAAAAATATATTTTCCTAGCTTAATATTTTTATAATGTTTATAAAGATACAGTGTATAAAACTTTGTAAATGTCATGTCCGTAATATGCTCTATACTGTGAAGTTGCCCAATGTGTGATAAATATGTATATGAACATATAATAAATACGTGTGGAAACACATTATAAACATGTATGGGGATACATTATAAATGCGTATGGGGACCGAAGTGGTTAGGCAACCTGCAAGTGCGGTTGTGGAAACGATATAATTTGGCTGCCGTCAAGTACGGATGCGCATTGAGAGTGGGCTACCGTCAGATTAACTGGATAGTTGTTGTCTGACGGTGGAATTATATTTCGTTCACACACACACACACCAACGTTAGACGACAGTGTTATTTAAATTGGAATTCTTCAAATATATTTAAAAATAAATTACCGATAAAAGAGTCGAATTTTACGGTTTCTAGCTCCTATAAATGTATGTATAGCATTAAAATAGAGCTTGAAGAATGAAGCGATTCCTTTTTTCCACTTTTATTTTTCTGAAAATAAAATATAATAATCTTACTAAACTTTTTAAAGAACTTGATAAGAAGTATTTGATCATAAAAATGTTCTAATTAATAGACCCGAGCTAAAGCCCCCCTCCCCCCTTTCCGGTATGCTGGGGAACCCAACCGAGACAGGAAAAATTAGGAACACATATGAGGGGACGAGGGCCTGGAGTGCCCCCCCCCCCCCCCCCCCCGCTTTCCACAGACCTGAAAAATAGAAAAATATAAAATATTTACGCAAGTACTTCTAGTGAAGGAATATGATTTAATAGCACTAAATTTATGCTTAACTTATCTTTCAGCAAAATGTCGCTTCTGTTTCATAATATTCAACCATTCAATTACAAGCAGCTATTTTTTTTTTAATAATTTTTAATATTATATACTATAATATATTAAAAAATATTTAATCATAAACTGGTTTTTCATTTTTTAATTATTTAACAATGCATTTTTTATGTATATAATAAACTGAGTAAATTATTTTTTCTTTTTGCTATTAATTTTATTTTTTTCATAAGTTGCAAAAAGGTTTCCCATCTGTAAGTATTTAAAACGAATTCTAATATAATATTTAATAATATATTTTTCAAAAGCATTTTTAAATTTGTTCTTATAATTTAATAAATTACTCTTATTTATTATATTTAATAATTTACATTTTAAGAATTTTAAATTTTTTTTCCCCTGCTTTTCCTTTTGTGTAATGTTTTAAATTTATCATTAAAAAAAATCCTGTTATAGATAAAACATAATTATTTTATAACTTTTCTTTATCAAGAAAGAAAATATTTAAAAATATACTATTTTTAGATCTCCCTATTGCATATATAACATTAAAATAGATCTTGAAAAATGGAATTTTTTCCTCCTATATACATATAAAAGGAGGAAATTGGGGCTTTGATTTTATTGAAATTATTTTCATTATTACATGTGAGCTGGAATAATATGTCCAATGACTTTTTAAAGTATTTATTCTTATAGTACATCTACAGTCAAACATATATTACACAACATAGCTATAAAAAAGGGTTTGAATTTAAAAATATATAAAAATTTCTTATACTTGTATATTGCAGTCAGCATATCGACCTAAACGGAATATAACGCTACTTTCCACCGGCAGAGAAACGTCCGACTAATTTGACGGAAGCCCACTTGCAGGTTTCCTACTGCAACTCTCTCCGCGACTGCACATGCAGGCAGCCTAACCACAGCCTATGGGGATACATTATAAATGCGTACGGGGACACATTATAAATACATATGGGAACACGTTATAAATGTATATGGGGATATATTATAAATACATATGGGGGCACGTTATAAATACATATGTGATACTTAATAAATATGTATGTAGATGCATAATAACATATGTGGATACATAATAAACTTATGTGGATACACATAATAATAACGCATATGGATATATGTAATAACAATGGATGTGAATATGTATATTAATACCTTTTTGTAATGTTTGGTATACTGTATCCTAACATACACTTTTTTCTTAATAGTTATGTATGTCCTGATATGCAAGAATTGTGTATGTGTGTTACTTGGGACATATGGTAAAATTATTATGTACTAGAAATACTGGATTTTAATATAGGTAGTTGCTAAAAATATGTTCTTGCACAGTTTTTACTGTAACTGAACATCTATTTTGATAATTTAGCATTAAAGAACTTTGATTGCTGACTATTAACTTCCTTCAGACTAATGTCACAAATACGGGACACAAGCCCAATTCTGGAGAAAATTTATGAGGGGAGAGGGGAGTGAAAGACAAAAACCTGCTGATTTTCAAATATAAATTTACCGATTTAACACCAACTTTAAAAATGCTAATTTTAAATATTATGATACTAAATTAAAAAAAAAATACAATTTTAAACAATGCACTTACTTTTTATATTTTTCTTAACCATTCACACCATGTGGAAGAGACAAAGTTGCTTTTTAGCCAGACAATTTCGGCCGGCTGGGGAGTCGTTCTTCAATGGATTCCGAGTCACTGCAATATCCCTGGAAATGAAAAGACTGTCTTCCTGGCAAAGAATGGATGCAAGCTACATCAGCCTTTTTTTACATTGTCTTACAAATGGATTTGTGGAACTATTGAAAACAAATTGCAAAAGTCCCTCCGTGACAATCAAGTTGAAGTTGCGACAGGTAGGGCCTGGAGTTCTTTGTTGCATTCTCAGATCCCTATGAGCCTTCCTCGCTCTGTCTTCACTGCAAATTTTAGACTTTTAGCTGAACATGACTTTCTTCAAGGACACCTCTATCGTATTGGCGTGGTTGATTTGCTTGACTGTGTTCTTTGTTCTACTGATGCCATTATGCATTTTAATCATCTGACAAGCTGTCCTGCACTTTCTTTTATGAATTGTTCTCTTCTTGACAACTTTTATAACAAGGCTGGTTTTATTGGGCTGCCAGAGGGCTCATGGCCGATATGGCCTCCGCCCCGGCGTAGGATAAAAATGTATATATATATATATATTTCTTAATACTTTTCAGTTTTTGTCATAATTAACATACATATTTACTGTAGTTAATTTCATTTATGCATTTTGATAATCATCATTTGTTTTAATAATCATAAAATAAAGAATTGTAAAGAATGAAAATATTTAATAAACATTTTGTGGGATGGATGCATTTCATAAGAAAATTATTATACTAGAATGTTTAGTAATTTGTTAATTTTCAGTGATTTTGCATTATGTTGTAACATATGGCTTTATTGGAATCTAATCCATACAAATAGAGATCTCATCACATACAGAAGAAAAATAACAAGAACAAGCAAAGCAGCAAACAGGGGAACACAGAGAACACCGTCAATATAAAAGAAAAGAGTCCAAGGAAGCACACGGCGAAGAGGTGGCAGACATTCTTTATCATTCCAGATTTTGCATTATAATTTTTGTTAGATGAAGTCACATGTTTTTAGAGTGCCAAACAGAATCAGAATTTACTATTTTGAGTATGATGTTTGAATTTGCATGTCTAAGTAATGTATCTGTGTATGCTAGCTCAAAGAGAATTGACAATATTGTATAGAAAATAAACTATGAGTAAAACAAGCAAGTTTTATAAATTTGTCTATCCACTGCGCCACTTCAATCATAGTTTATCTCAATCCAACTTGTGTGTATAATTACATACATACATACATAGATAGATACTGTCTGGCTCGTGTGAGTTGGCTGATGACCTTGACTGGCAATCCACTTTGTAACAGGGAAGAGGCTGGCAAACAAATGATCTAAGCCAGGGATGGTGAACCTATGGCATGTACGAAAATTTTGCTGGCACGTCAACGATTTATAGGTGATACCATTTTATAAGCTTATAAATTATTTAAAATTTTATTTTAATTGTTACAGTGTACAAGTTTAAGTTGTTTTGCGCGAAAGAAACTAACCACCAAATACATAGCCCACTTTAAGAACAAGGATCAGCAACTGAAAACTACAGCTAATGATAAAAACATCTAACCATTGACTAAGGAGCATAATGTCATGACGCAGCACCCATTGATGGGCAGCATTCAAGGTTCTTTAATAAAAGGTTGGGCACTCAGCCAGCAAAAGAAACTAACCAGCAAATACATAGCCCACTCTAAGAACAAGGATCAGCAGCTGAAAACTACAGCTAATGATAAAAACATCTAACCATTGATGGGCAGCATTCAAGGCTCTTTAATATAAGGTTGGGCACTCAGCCCAACAACCAATGAAAAATTTGAAGTGTCAATGTTCAGGCGTAAACAACTTGCATAAAGATTTTAAATTGTTATGCACACAGGATCCAGTGATGTCCAAAAAAATTTAGTGACATCGTTGGAGTAAGATGAGAGTTGCAGTTAACAAATTCGGTCCCTCTTGAGAGCTCAAGAACAAAATGTGTGTGTTCTTAATTCCAATGTTATCATATGCACAGAGCGAGGTAAAAATTATTAAGTCAGTCATGCCCCGGGATGAACACCTCCCGGCAGCATCCATCTGGGTGGCTTAAAATCGACGAACTCAGTATGATAAGTGTATGTGTATGATAACATGGGCAAAGTGGAGGAGCTTCATGGGCTTTGCAGTAGGCAGAAGTAGGTACATCCGCCAGTAGACAGAAGTAGGTACATCCACTAGTAGGCAGAAGTAGTTGCAAGCAGTAACAAGTGTATTATTGTTATGTATGTGCACTGTGTTTGTTTTTGCTCAAGTTTTTGCTGTGAATGTGAATCATTCGAGTTTTTGCTATGAGTGTGATCTCTCATCTCACATCAAAGATGAATTACAAAGGTAATTTAATTTAGGAATATGATAAAATATTGATTTGTTGAAACTATAAAAAATGTTATTTAATTTTATTTTTAAATAAATTTGTTGCAGTTCTACTCCTCCATTGCTAGTGAAAATAAAAAACAAAAATTATTAGAATCAAGCAGCAGAGCTTTACAAAGTCGGTGGACTGAAGAGTAGGGCATGATTAACGAAGACAATAAAACAGTATGTGCTTTATGTTCCGGGACAGTTGTATGCAGAAAGGGAAACCTTTTAATGGAGAATATAAGAAACATGGTTAAAATGTGCTCCTGTTCTCTTAGAAGGTTTTGAAAGCAAGGAAAAAATTATTCAAGGATTAAAGATGGGTTTGGCTAGAAACATAGTGAAAAATAGGAAATGGCTAAAAATATAATGGATCAGCAAAAAATAGATATAAAAATCTTCTGGTTTAACTTCTATTTGTGTTGATGAGAGAACTGACATCACTGGGTTAGTTCGTTTAGCAATTTTTATTCATTATTCTGTTGGGAATAATATCAAAGAAAAATTAATCAGTTTGACAACATTAGCAACAACAACAGTTGCAATGCAGTTGTAAATGCACTTGCTGAAAGAAAAGCAGATCTTACTAAAATTGTATCAGTAACTACTGACGGTAGTCGCAGTATGACTGGAGCGGAAAGTAGTTTTGTCGACTTATTTTCTGAACATATTGGACATTTAGTTCTGAGTTTTCATTGTATTATACATCAGCAAGTTTTATGCACAAAGGCTAGTTTTAAGCCATTGGAAGATAACAAGAGTGGTCAATTTTATATCTGAATGTGCTTTAAACAAACAATAATTTCTAGAATTATTAAATGAGGTAAACTCTGTTTATAACAGTTTATGTATGTATAACAACTTCTGATGGCTAAGCCATGGAAAAGTTCTTCAAATATTTGTTGAGTGCATATATAAAGTTAGATATTTTTTATATAATGAGAAAATAATTGAAATATATAATCAATTAATTTATGTTGAATGGTTTTCAAAATTAATATTCTTTACTGATTTGTGCTTACATTTAGATGAATTAAATGGGAAACTACAAGGTGCGAACAAGACGAGTATTGTCATGTTTGATTTAATCAAAGCATTAGAAGCTAAAAAAAATTTTTCAATCGTGACGTTACTTCCAATACCTTCAAATATTTTCCAAATACAAAAAAATTCTTTGCAGATTAAGAATCTCATGAAAAACCAAATCAAGTTAAACTGACATAGGTGTTTTCTGTAGTTATTCAGTCTATGATCAACAAATTTTCTTCAAAATTTATGCAATTAAGGCAGTTTGCACAAACATCAAAATTTATTTTACATCCAGACACAATGTCAGCAAATAAACTCAATTTGGAGACTTTTGTGTGGCTGAACTTGGATGATATAAAAATGCAGTCGATTGATTTTCAGTCCAGTTCTATATGAAAACAAATGTTTGTCAATTTGAGAAATGCTTTGGAAATAATTGAAAATGATCTATTATTGGGTTGTAATTAAAAAAAAATGCAGAAGAGGAAATAATGAGAACTTGGAATGCCATTTCTGAAACCTTTTGTTGCTTAAAAAAGCTAATGACGGCTACATTATCAATTTTCCTCCTCTACATATGCTTGTGAGTCATTATTTTCCTGAAATGAATTTTATAAAGGATAATTTGAGAAACAGAATGACTGATAAATGTAGTTCAGCCTGTGTATTACTAAAAGTGATGCAATATGAACTAGATATAAAGCATTTGGCATCCAATGTACAACAGCAAAAATCTCATTAATTTGTATGACAATGTGTATGTCATGTTATGCTTTCATCCATAGGCGGCGCCAGTGTTTCACAGTTGGGGTTACTATGCATAGAACATAAGATCATATATCAGGCATGATAGGTCAACATAGGTCAGCTTGGACCACTGAACTATATACTATACGGAGTGTAGACTGACAGTCCATTGTCTGCTAGGACCGTATCACATCGTTTTGGTTGTGTTTGGCAAGAAAGTGTATTTGGCATGCTTTCTAACTTTAATCCTTCCATCATTATTCATTTGATTTCATAGTGAATTACGATAAAAATGAGTATTGTAAAATATATATTGTGGGAAAATTAAGCTTTTATTTAACAGTATTAAATGAAAAAATAAACATTTTGCACGGAATTATTTGCTTTAGTAAATTCAAGTGTTTCTCTGCTAAAAGTATAAGAATCCGACACATATTGTGTATTTAATTTCTTTCACATTTACAGAACTTATTACTACTTTTATTAAAAATTATGAAAGATAATTTTTTTTTGCAAAAGTATTTCATTTTTGTTTTAAATTTCACAAAAGGTCTTAAATCAATCTAATGCAAATGCAAGCATGGATATTGTTATTCTAAGAAATGGAATTTTATAAGTATTTTAAACTTGTAATAAGTATTTTAAACTGTAATAATAAGCAATCAGAATTATTTTTTTTATCCTATGTCATTTTTTTATATAAACATTATTCTTGATTATGGTATGTAGTGTTTAAAATATATTTCGGCCTGTATCTTTTACTATAAAAGTTAAAAGTCATTTTTGGCTTCCAAATTCCCATTAAAGACTCCCTATCTCAAAAAATAGATAAACATTTTAACATTGTAAATCTAAAATTAAACTACTCACCTTCACCGATGATAAAATTAAATAATAAACAAAAATACTTTGTAAAATTACTGTACAAAAGAAAATCAGCTTCCCGAAGAAGAAGGCTGATTTAATTTCGAAACAGCTGTCGAGTGTAATTTTTTGTATGGTGATTTTACAAAGTATATTTATTCATCTTTCATTTTTAAATCAGTATTGCACATGTTTCTGAATTACTTAAAATAATTTGAAATTTTTTTTCTCTATAAAATATATCTGCAGGTCCAGGTTTTAGATTTCATTATCTATTTCTGCTAAAAATTATCGAGCAATTTGCTTTCATAAATACTAGTGTTTTCTAAATTTGTATGAATATGGTTGGATAAAAATTTGATCTTTATATAATGCATGTGATTTCTTCCACGATTATTTGTAAAACATATAATTCATTTGTATAATAATTATGGAAGATAGGTTTCTTTGCAAAAATATTCCTTACAAGAATATTTTATTCATTCTTAATTTTCACAAAATATCTTTATTAAAAGATAATTCTATTGCAAATGCAGGCACTGATAGCAAAACGGTGAAATTTGGTATTTCTTAAAATTTTTATGTAATAAATATAAGCATAAGAATTAAGTAACATAATTTTAAATTAATGTATCTTAGTAAATAAAATAATTTAAATATGCAATTTTGTGTTTTTCCAGTATTCTTATTTTAAGTCAGACACTAGAAACAATTTCAAAACATTTTATTCATTGTTATCGAGATATAAAATTGCGGGGTTTATTGTTGGTTTGTTTGTGTGGGCTGATCCTGACATGCGGTATTAATGCCCAGCACAAATCCCCGACATTTGTTGTTGTTGTTTTGTTCTCTAGACAGAACGTTAACTTGCGTAAAATAACATTTATTTACATTAAATTTTACAAATATATATATACAGCATACTAATACTTTGCAGAGAGATTCTGCGGCAAGCGGATAAATCCTGATTGTTGGAACGTTAAGTTCGAAGCAGTCGGAAGGAGGCTTCGACTGCGTAGTTCCAAAGTTCGAAAGCAAGTAGACCGAGAGTCGACCGATTAGGTCGAGATTTTAGGAGCGAGTCTCTGTCCGAAAAGATGAAAGTTCTTTTCTAAACTGAATTTGTAAACGCCCCAGAAGGAGTGACCGACCATCTTATTGGTCGTCGTCGGTCTGGGGCTCATTAATGGGGGTGCTCCCCATGCACGCCACGTGTTTTCGGTGTGCACCATCGTCTTGTTTTTCACACATGCCGGTGACGAAAATTATGGCTTTCACATGCCAACATACTGTCACCGGCGTTAAAGTTATGTGTACATCCCCATCGGGAATCTTTGAAAGTCAGACGTCCCAAAACAGGAAATGGTATGCGGTTTCCTCAGTTATCAGATACACTGAGAAAAGCCGCTTCTAGTTCGTTTTGGTGCAGGTGGCATAACTGGCAATAGTTAACCGCCACACACTCCCCTCCTTAAAGGTTTCCAGTGAAACCATAACGATCCGTGAAACGAACACGACGGCCTGATCGTGTCGTAATATTCGGAGGCATATTTGGCACTGATGAAGCTTGAGTGGTCGAAACCGGTTGGCCGGTTGTTGCCGGTGCATGTATTTCATCATTATTCACATAAAATGCTGGTTTAATACGATCAAGTGCAATGTTCACTTTCCTACCTTTGATATCGATTTTAAAAAATTTATCGTTTCTCTTTAAAACCTGATATGGTCCATCGTATGGAGCTTGTAGTGGAGCTTTAACCGCATCATTACGCACAAATACATGCGACGCTGTGTGAAGAGCGGGTGGGAGAAAAATTCTCGGTTTCCGATGGTGAGAGGTGTTGGGGGGACGAAGGTCCCGCATTGACTCTCTTAGCTGCACTATGAAGTCTGAGGGGTCAGTGACTTGTGACCTATTGGGAAAAAAATCGCCTGGCAGGCGCAGTGTTTCTCCATAGAGAAGCTCAGCTGGCGTTGCACCTATGTCCGGTTTGATTGTAGATCGAAGCCCCAGCAAAACTATTGTCAGTGTCTTAGTCCACTGTTTATTACCGTGTGCTTTTAAGGCTGCTTTCAGCGGCCGGTGGAAATTTTCTATAATTCCATTGCTAGAAGGATGGTAAGCAGTTGTGCGTATTCGCTGGACTCCCAAGCACTGTGCTAAAGACTGAAAAAGTCTAGATTCAAATTGCCGCCCTTGATCACTGGTGATTCTGGAAGGAACACCGAAACGAGAAATCCAATGGTCGATCAGAGCTTGTGCCACTGTAGAAGCCGTGATGTCTGGAATTGGGATTGCCTCCGGCCATCTTGTGAACCGGTCAATCATAGACAGTACATAGGTCATTCCTTCAGATGGGGGCAAGGGGCCCACGAGGTCGATATGTATGTGTTCGAACCTCTGAGAAGTTTTGGGGAAAAAACCAATGGGTGGGACAGTGTGTCGTTGAATTTTACTCTTTTGACAAGGGATGCATTTTCTCGCCCAATCATTAATATCTTTATTCATATTTGGCCAGACAAAACGATCGCGGACTAACTTCGAAGTTTTTCTTATACTTGGATGAGATAAATTATGTAAATTTGAAAAAACGTTGAATCTCATAAGCTGCGGTACATAAGGACGCGCCGTACCCGTGGATACGTCGCAAAATAATTTGGCTGAAGCATTTGGAATAGCGATTTGCTTTAAGTCGATCGAGGATGTTCCTTTTAAAATATCTTGAAGCTCCGAATCGTTGCTTTGTAAATCTGCGAGTTCTTCATAATCAATTGGACCAGGTACCGTAATCATATTTATGCGAGACATTACGTCGGCAGGGATGTTATTAGTACCTTCGATATGACGTATATCCGTAGTGAATTCCGAAATAAATGCGAGTTGCCGATTTTGGCGAGGCGAGCATTTGTCCAATTTTTGTTGAAATGCGAACGTTAGCGGCTTGTGGTCGGTAAACAGGGTAAAATTTCGCGCTTCCAGCATATGCCTAAAGTACTTGATAGCCGAATACGCAGCTAAAAGTTCTCTGTCGTAAGTACTGTATCTTGTCTCTGCCGGGGATAATTTCCGCGAGAAGAAGGCCAGGGGTTCGATACCCGTATCAAGAACGTGATTCAAAGAACCACCTATCGCAAAATTTGATGCATCGACGAATAAAATTAAATTCGCATCTTTAGCAGGGTGCGCGAGTAGCGTTGCCTCAGCTAATTGATTTTTACATGCTAAAAATGCGTCCGTAGCCTCATTAGTCCAATTAACTTTTCTCTTATCGTTCTTTCGTGCCCCCTTTAGATACTCATTGAGGGGCTTTTGCGTATGCGCTGCATGGGGTAGGTGTCTCCGATAAAAATTCATCATGCCGAGAAATGCGCGTAAATCCTTAATTGTTTCAGGTTGCTTGACATTCAATATCGCTTGTACTTTATCGGGCAAGGGTTTAGTGCCTTTAGAATTTATGAGATGGCCTAAAAATGATACCTCGGATACTCCCAGAACGCATTTAGAAATGTTAAGGTTAATTCCGTAGTTATCTAGACGTTGGAATATCTGTTTTAGATGGAGCTCGTGCTCTTCTTCACTCTCAGAAAAAACCAAAATGTCATCTAAATAAGCAAAACAGAAATTTAGATCCCCTAGAATTTCATCTATGAAACGTTGGAAAGTTTGAGCTGCGTTACATAATCCAAAATTAAGATAGGGAAACTCGTATAGGCCAAATGGTGTCGTTATTGCCGTTTTAGGAATGTCAGGTTCGTAAACTGGAATGGCGTGATATGCGCGAAAAATATCTAGTTTAGAAAATACTCGCTTGCCATTTAGAGCGTTCGAAAAATCTAAAATGTTCCTTATCGGATAACGGTCAGGTAAAGACACCTGATTTAAACGACGATAATCTCCTACGCAGCGAATTTCGCCGGAACCTTTAGGCACTACGTGGAGGGGCGACGACCAATTTGATTTAGACTGCCGGCAGATCCCGCGCTCTAGCATGAATTCAAATTCCTTCTTTGTAGATTCGTACAGCTTCGGATGTAATCGTCTGGGTCGTGCATAAACTGGTGGTCCTGAAGTTTCGATATAATGTACCGTCTTATGTTTTACATTTTTGAATTTAGGAGTTGGGTTAGCAATATCTGGGTATTGTCGGAGAATTTGGTGGAAACGCGTGTCGCCTGAAATCAATTTGATTTCAGTAACGCTACCTTTCGTTAATTTGCCTGGTATGTGCAACTTTGTATTGGAATCTATTAGTTTCTTTTGTTTTAGATCCACAAGAAGTCCAAATTCTTTCAAAAAATCTGCCCCGATAATGGCTTGGGATACAGATGCGATGACAAATTCCCAGCGAAATGCGCGTCTTAGACCTAAATCTATATCTACTAATTTTGTTCCGAAAGTTTGGATTTTCGAGTTATTTGCCGCGAAAAGTTCCAACGAAGATGGTTGAAGTTTTTTATTTAGAGGTTTTGGTATAATTGAAATGTCGCTACCAGTGTCAATTAAAAATTTGCAATTTGTTTTGCGGTCATATACATGGAGTCTACTAGCAGGATCTATTTTAATTTCCGCTGTCATTCCTATGTTTGGAATGACAGGCTTTACAAGTTTTTTTGGTCGGCCAATTTGCAAGGGGTATGGCATTTATATGCTTCTTTACCGAAACGTTTATGGTAGAAGCAAAAATCGCTATTCCTTCCTACGTCGTTTCCCTTGTCATGATTTCTGAAAGATCGGGCGTTGTTACGCGATTTTGAGCGTGGTCTATTATCTCGAATTTGATTTCTTGAGTATGATCTTGATCTAGATAGGCGCTCGATCTGGGTGGCTAAGTCAGCTATCTGCTTCTGCATGTTCGATAGCTCCGTTAATGCAGGATTTTCATTACGCGATGCTACTGCGCAAATATTTTCCGAGCTTGCTGTAACTTCGAATATTTTATCTGCCAAATTTGCCAGTTGGCTTAAATTTTCCGAGCTTGCCGATAAAATTGCGCGGACGTTTGGCGGTAAGCGATCTAGCCATAGAGATTTTAAAAAATCCTCGTTCACTTTATCGAGAGCTAATTCTCTCATCTGCCTCAATAATGCGGATGGTTTGAGGTCCCCTAGTTGCAATTCTGATAAAAGTTTTCTCGTTTGCGTTAATTCCGAATCTGCAAATTCTGTAATTAGCCTATCTTTTAAGGTCCTGAATTTGTTTTCCTGCGGTGGATTCAAGATTACATCACTTACATGGGATAATGCTTCCGAGTCTATCGCCGCTACGAGATATGCATATTTCGTCTCATCCTTTGTGATATGCGAAATTTGGAACGCATTCTCAACCTGAGCTAGCCATAGGGTTACATTCTTTTTCCAAAAAGGAGGGATTTTGCATGTAACCCTGTTAATTTGGGGTTGCTCGTCGTTTCCATCCATGCTTAAGATATAGAAATATATATAATTAAAATACAAATTAATAGAATATAAACAATTTTTACACAGGATTCCCTAGCACGCGTAATTTTGCGAATTAGCGGTAATAACGCGAATACACACTGTCCCGAAATAAAAATAATTTTGAGGGAAGGGAAAAAAGGAACTGACCTGTGCTGACCTTAATGAACTGCAGTTGTTTCGGAGGATCCTGCCTTTCAGCGACGACTGTGTTGGCATGGAAGGGGAGAGCTCTTAGCCGCCGGAAAGGATATCTTTTAAAAGTCCGGAGATGAATAGCCGGGGTCCGAGGAAGGCGAAGTTGCTCCACGGGGGTTCTCCTGGGTTGACTTTCCGTTCATTGCTTGTAATCGGAAGCGGTCATTCATTGTGTCAGGAAGGAACTCAGTTGCTTTGCGAAGTCATCATCAGCTGTTGGGTAGCACTGTTTGCGTCTGCGAGCATGCTTGTCTTTGAGAGAGCAGTCTTATATGAGCAGTAATTTATTGCTGTTGACAAGTAGAGTATTGCTCCATTGTTGGCATCAGTAGAGAATTGTATATATGCTCGGGCGTTCAAGTCCATAGGGTCACCATTGCGGGGTTTATTGTTGGTTTGTTTGTGTGGGCTGATCCTGACATGCGGTATTAATACCCAGCACAAATCCCCGACATTTGTTGTTGTTGTTTTGTTCTCTAGACAGAACGTTAACTTGCGTAAAATAACATTTATTTACATTAAATTTTACAAATATATATATACAGCATACTAATACTTTGCAGAGAGATTCTGCGGCAAGCGGATAAATCCTGATTGTTGGAACGTTAAGTTCGAAGCAGTCGGAAGGAGGCTTCGACTGCGTAGTTCCAAAGTTCGAAAGCAAGTAGACCGAGAGTCGACCGATTAGGTCGAGATTTTAGGAGCGAGTCTCTGTCCGAAAAATGAAAGTTCTTTTCTAAACTGAATTTGTAAACGCCCCAGAAGGAGTGACCGACCATCTTATTGGTCGTCGTCGGTCTGGGGCTCATTAATGGGGGTGCTCCCCATGCACGCCACGTGTTTTCGGTGTGCACCATCGTCTTGTTTTTCACACATGCCGGTGACGAAAATTATGGCTTTCACATGCCAACATACTGTCACCGGCGTTAAAGTTATGTGTACATCCCCATCGGGAATCTTTGAAAGTCAGACGTCCCAAAACAGGAAATGGTATGCGGTTTCCTCAGTTATCAGATACACTGAGAAAAGCCGCTTCTAGTTCGTTTTGGTGCAGGTGGCATAACTGGCAATAGTTAACCGCCACAAAATCATCAACAGTACACACATAGTTTTATAAAGTCTCAGATTAGTGAAAAAATGAGTTATTTCATGCAAAACATGTATAGTTTAAAAAAACAAATAGTTTACATGTGGAACTTTAATTCATTATATTTTGTCCACCGATTTCTGCATCATATAGCCATGGTTATTCATAAAAAATACTAAATAAAAGGAAATTTGAAAACTATGAACACACACTAGCACATATGCTAATGGAATATTGACAATGTTCTGCCAAACTCGATACGAAATTAACCATCTCTGTATCCTTCCACGATAGGCGTGAGTTCACGATAGATTTCTTTATTTAAGCCTTGTGCATGTGCAGTCATTTGGAACTGAGTCTAGCCAGAAACCCTAAAAATATCTGATTTCAGATTTATAAATCCATAAAAAAAATAAATAAAATAATAACTTAAAAAAAGAGAGCGAGAAAAACTGAAAATTGTTAAAATAAGGGGCAGTTGTTAAGTAAAAAGGAGTGTTTGCACAATTTGTACTGGGGTGCTGAATCACCCCTAGCACCCTGTGGCGCCGCCTATGAGTTCATCTTCATGAAATGAATGTTAATTTTTAAATTTGTCTCAATAAAATTCTGCAATAATACATTTTCTATTGTTATCCCTCATTATAAATTGCTTGGCGCATCAGCAGCACCATGAATATTATTTGTAATTTTTTTGGTACGTGCACATAAAAAAGTTCACCACCACTGATCTAAGCTGAGTGTACTTCCCTACAGGGAAAGAGTTTCCAAATGCAGAAACCTGTTTGGCGATCATGTTTGTCACACGTATGTCAACAATTGTGTAGTATGCTTCTATTGTTGTAATTTCAAACTTCAAACATTTGCTTATTTAGTTTATTAGAGTCTGATATTTGTGAACCTTGCTTTTGTCAACAAAATGTCTGTAAAAGAAAAAGTAATCCTTTCCAAGGAATGAATTGTAATCCAAAGACGTCCTAAATTTTTTTTAGGGTGCAGCAACTTCAGAAATGTTATGCATCCCCTTCCAACAAACTCAGAAAAGAACAGCCATTCATTTTAAATATATTTTGAAATGAACAAATATTAATACTTAATGAAATATGTAACTGTAATAAAACGCGATTCTTAAATATTACTGAAATGATTTTCAATGGCAGCAAAGTATTTTGATCCAAAATTTTACTGTGTATTTTATAAACAAAGTATACAATGAAGAATCAGACTGTAATGGCGTCAGTGCGTAGACAAGAGATGTAGGTAACCAGCGCGCATGCGCGGAACGCCATGAACGTTGAAGTTAAACAACATTGTACAGTACGCGATCTCTTATCCGGCGTTCCAATATCCGGACTCTCCCAAAACCGGAATACGGCAAAATAATGCCAAATTCTGCTCCAACAAGCGATTATTTGCTAAATATTGCGCCAAATGGCGATTTTTTGTTTAAAATCCCGCCAAATGCTTTTTTGCTTTAATTAACAATATCAATAAAAAAAAAATGCATTGAAACCTACTATTTTAGAGGATTTTGAAATAGGACGCGCAAATCGCGCACGAAGTTCAGAATTCCCGCGCAGAAAAAAATGCCGCGCGCACTCGCAGCCGCTGATTCTTCATAAATTTCGAAAACGAACGCGAGGAAATCTCGCGATAGCGAATGAAAATATTCCGTGGATCATGTTTTTTCCGAGAAGTTCCACAATTCCTCTTTTCCGGAAAACATCCGAAGTAGAACCGTTTTACCCAAAAATTTACTAAGCGGCTGCATCCGGCCGTCACCCCCGATAGTAGCTCTCGGAGGTGACGATCCGGCACGGGCGATTCCGTCACATTGATGGCGAGACGCGTCATTCCATTCTTCACTAGTTTCGGATAAGTCTCCGACTTGTCCGTAACTAACTCCTGTATAATATAATACAGGAGTTAGTTACGGACATGTCGCGGCAAGGTGCATTTTTAATGGCGTTTCATTTTTTTCTCGGTGTATAGGGCAGAGCACACTAGGCACAAAGGTTTCGATTTTTCCGAATGCGCTACATTTTCTTTTCTGCGCTTTGCTCCGGCGCTTTGATTTTCGGTAAAAGCATTCCAACTTTTTCATTAGAAATATCCCGATATCGCTAAAGAAATCCTACGCTCTTCAAACGCGATGTGCCGCGCAGAATTCACACTATTTTGCACAATTTAATAAACATTTATTGGAAAAGATGAAAAAAAAGAGTCATCAGCGCATTTACGAGATGATAGAAAGTACGTTAAGTAAGGAATTTCCGAAATTAATGAGAGTTACTTTCGCCGAAATGCTAAGAAAAGTATAGCAGCTATAAAATGTCATTCAGGACCTTCTGATTGATCTCTTTAAATACTTAACCTAAGCAATAAACTTGTCATTTTCTCGGGAAAATCTTTTTTTTTTTTTTTTTTCATCTCCGTGGAAATATATACACATCTTCAATATTTTAAAAAACGTTGATGGAATTCCAAGATCAAAATTATTTTCAATTAAATCCTATTATTTGGATGAAAATGGCTATTTTGGACCGAAAATTGATTCTAGCAAAAAGTTTCATTGCAGTATATTCATGGGTTTACGTGTTTCTTTTATTAATTAGTAATTTATAGAAGACAGTTTAGCAATATCATGAATTAAACACGATCGCCGGTATATTTCGTTTTATTTTTAAATATTTTCCATTTTTTCAATCTGCTTCCATCCACTAATATTTTTATATTTTTTGTACTTTTTATGCTGGGATATTATCTTTTAAACATATTATTGGTGAAAATGAGATATATGTTTAGGATAACGAAATTAAATTTTATTTATTCAGACATTTAGAATTATAAGGCTTATTAGAAATACCTTTGAAGTGCATAAATTAGAATTTGATATATTTGCAACCATAGTTGAATATCTCATTTCAATTAAAACTGAGCATCCTTCTCATCTTAATTTTATTAAAAGTACTTTAAAATATTTTGAAACATATGAACAAAAGTGCTTCTGCCAAAATATTAGATGAATATGGTGAGGGCCCACTTTAGTTGAAATGTTAAAAAAAAAAAAAAAAAGACTTCTAATAACTACCCTGAATAATTATCTTTTTTCAGACATTTTTTTCTTACAAAATTTTTCTTAATCACTAAATTTGATTCTATAATTACATGTAATTTGCATTTTAGTTAACCCATATAGATTGTAAAAAAGTTTTTTTTAATACATTTATGTTTTTAAAATGAATTATAATTTTCTATAACGACATTTGAGACCATTCCAGTAAGTTTTAGAAAGTGTTCCGAATTACGGAAAAACCCCTTATCCAGAATGCCTGAAGTCCCAAGCATTCCGGATAATAGATCCTGTACTGTATAAAGAAAAAAAAATAATAATGATAAAAATGTAAATATGTGTTTATGTCACTGTAATTTTTCTTTTTGGAGATGAATAATTAAATCTAGGGTCTTTCCTAAAGAAAATGTCATACTGCACAAGCAGGTAACTTATTAACAATCTATAAATTGTAGGAGGAGGGGGGAAGGGTCTCAGCCGAAATATTTTAGAACTTTTAACCATGACTATTACAGTGATTTTACAAAATTTGAAATAAAACTGCAAGTTCAGTATAATTTCAAATAATTCATGTTATTTTGTAAATATAAACTCAATTTAATGAATTATGAAAGAATAAAGAGAAAATGAACATGAGTCTGTAGAGGAAGTCATCTGCTGCCCACATCAGATTTTTTCTTTTTGAAGATGAGTCATTAATTCATATGCACAAAACGCATTGTGCACTTTTCACTAAATAAAAGAGCCTACAAGAAAAGTACAGGGTTACTGAAAAGGGCTAGGGATCAAAGCTACTGAAAAGGGCTAATCTACATAATTTTTCTCTCCCCCTTCAATCATCCTGTGTTTTGACAGACTCAACACATAACATGCTCCAACAAATGATGGTGCAAAAAATAACGTAGTCCAGAAAGCTAAATTTTTAAATATTAGTCTTAAAGTAAAAATGCTTACTGAGATCAAGGCTTCAGAACTTTAAGTTGGAAAAAAAAATAAAAACAACTTTGAAAATTTTTATTTGTTGGAAAAGGGAATGTATTTGTTGTATTTTGTTTCTTTAAATGGAGGAATGAAGAGAGTAGATGTTTATCCATTTTTCTTTGGCACTAGATCACTATTTTATCTTATTATAATTATTTGTGGGGAGGTGATAACATGCAGTTAAAAACTTCGCAGAAGCTCTGCATTCTTCGCTGGTGAAGGGCCCTTCTTATATGTGACGCACAACACAGCAATCCAAATGGTTTTTTTCGTAAACCGATTTTCACACCCACAACAACCGGTCATAACTGGTAAATTATCGTAATATGTGATCTGCCACATGCTTCGAGCCTTAGGGAAGTCTCCATTATTTTGAGTAATCGGGCTTTCTTTGAGGTAAAATTTTAACATTTTGTTACGGATATGTTGGCTCTTGAGGCTATTTAATGTTGACAACTTATAATAAATAACTTTGATCTACAGGTATAATTATATGTAACTTGTCAATAGCAATGTAATTTAATTACTTTTTTGCCCTGTTCTGATGATGTTCATATGCAGCGATGTAATGGTGCTGATATTAAAAGTATTATGTTTTACTTAAATCCTTAATTATTAAATTGTTCTTTTAATTCACATTATTTTAGTGATAATTTTTGTTCGCAAGCAAAATAAAAATTAATAAAAGTAGAAACTTTTGATGCTGTTTTCTGCATTAATTTTGTTTCATAGTTTTAATGACAAAATGGAGCACTATATAAAAACATACTATCCACTTACTCAAGTACCATAATTTTTGGAAGATGATTGAGTCAGTGTGGCATAAATGCAGCATTGTTAAAAATCCACTAGAATAAGAAATCAAAAGTAACCAGAAACACTACACTAAAAGAATATTGTAATATAATGTATAATTGTAGTAAAGTTATTAATACACATTTTACATGCAATATGCTATTGTATTTTCTTTTTTGCAGTTTTATGCTGGTTATGTGGATAAACTGCCATTTATACTTGAAAGATTAAATAGTGCATATTGTTCAAATTCCCATTTTGAAAGGATGTATTGTGATTTTGAGATGCAGAGGGTTTGCTACCTTCCCCTGACATCTTTCTTACTTCGTCCAGCTCATCGCCTCATGCATTACGCTAGTCTGCTGGAAAGTAAGTAAAAGTTATATGTAATTATTTTATAATGTCAAGCCTATTCAAGCAGTCAGAACCTGTTAAATGTAACATAAAGTATAGAACTAAAATTATTCTAAAATATAATTTTATCCTATTTTCTAATTTTTAGTGTTCTCCAGGAATTTTACATTAAATAAAATAATTTTTACAAGAGAAGTGGTTTTTAAAATTTCTTGTGGCTCTTTTTGAAATGTAGTGCATACCCTTAAACTCTTCGGGACGGGTGTGTCATATATGCATTCCCTACAAGCGTCTCTCACAGCCAGGTGTATCACCCATGCATCACTAGAGAATGAGCTCAGTCGACGGCTGATGCATGTGGGCATTTTAAGCTGAAACAATTTTTAAAGACCACTAGATGGCACCCTGTGTCCATTACTTTTGAACTGAACATAGTTTTAGGATCCTGACCTTCAGTCTGTTCACGTTCTGTCTGATTTTGGTATTTTGCTCATCAGCTGTTGCGGGGGGAGGAGGGAAAGCGTAATGTAAACAAACAGAGCTCGACTCTTTAACTATTCATGTGATATAAACATTCACGTTTCTGATATCTCTCCGAATACTTTTTTATTTTTTTTTCGCTACTATGTGGGGTCTTTTAGGGTTTTACCTTCAGTTCTGATACACTTTGCGTTACTTTCGGATATATTTTGCGTACTTCCCTTTTTATTTCGGAAACCCTTGACTCTAGTTTATTATGGCGAGAAAGTGTTATTTATCAGAGGAAGAATATACTTGCATGATAAATGAGCCAATTAGTGACATAGATGACAGTGATGACTCATTTTCTAAAGAGTTAGAAAGTGATATTTCTAGTGATTCTGATACAGGCATTTTGTCAGAGACTTAGCTCACTGAATTCCTGCCTTCCACTTTCCGTAAAAGTTCGACTCAAGATACTTCATCATGGACTTGAGCGCTTGGGGAATTGCATCCCCATACATTTATTAGAACACAGGGAACGAATTCTGTAGTAAATGCTGAAAAAGAAATTAATTTCTTTAATATTTTCTTTGATGATGATCTACTAAATTTGATTGTTGAAGAAACAAACAGTTTTGCTCAAAACAATCAAAGAAGTGCTCCATCAACTTCTAAGTCAGCCAAATTTTCAAATTTAAGTATTGCGAATATAAAAGTGTTCTTTGCAATGATAATACTGAAGGGCATTATCAAGAAGCCTAATTTGAAAATGTATTTTACTACAAATGAGATGTTTGTTACTCCGTTTTTCAATAGAGTTATGCCTAGAGATGTGTGTTCTCTTCATTTTAAAATGTTTGCATTTCATCTCAGACAAGAGTGCTAAAAAATTGGGAAAACTAGGACTAATTTTAGAAAATCTGAAAAATAAATTTAAAGGAACCTACATACCCGAGGAAAATATTTGCATCGATGAATCCCTTTTTGCTTGGAAAGGACGTCTTGGCTTTCGTCAGTATGTTCCATCCAAAAGATCGCGTTACGGGATAAAAATATATAAGTTATGCAAATCAATTACCGGTTATGTATGGAACTTTTTAATTTATTGTGAGAAAGACACAGAAATGTTAAGCAGCGACGGGACTTACGGAGAAAGAGTAGTTGAAGACCCAGACCGTCCGACTCGTCCAGAGGACTTAGAGTAACTAGTTGGACGGCCGTGGAGAAAGAGTAGTGAAAACATTGATGAGCGACTTATGTGAGAAAGGGTATAATTTATATTTGGATCGCTTCTTCAATTCCTCATCGCTTGCGGAATATTTGCATTCCGTAAAAATGAATATTTGCGGAACAGTATTAAAAACAAGAAGAATGCTCAAAGATTTTCCAGAAAGAAAACTAAAAAAGGGTGAATTGGATGTGATGCAACTAGACAACATGAACATCATTGCGTTGAAAGAAAAAAAGAAAGACGTTTTTATACTAACAAGCATACATGAGAAATGGCTAAATCTGGCAGAAAAGATAAGAGTTACTGGAGAGGACATTTTAAAACCTAAATGTATTATAGATTACAATAAAAACATGAGTGGTGTAGACATAGGAGACGCAGATATGACATACCATTCATGTTTTAGAAAATCAGTGAAGTGGTACAAAAAATTGTTTTTTGGGTTGATGGATATAACAATATTGAACTCCAACATTCTTTTTGACAAAAAACACAGCATTAAAATGCCGCTTCTCCTATTTAAAATGAAATTGATTGAGCAAATTATGGAGAACTACGGAAATTATCGAGAAGAAAAGCAGTTTACAGTCAGATCTGTACCAGCACCTATCTGATTATCTGGTAGGTATTTTCCTATCCTTAACATGAACGAAAAGGGTGAAAAAAAGCCAAAGAAGGTGCATAGTTTGTTCACAAACTGAGCTAAAACAAGGAAAAAAGCAACAAACATTTTATGCTTGTAGATCATGCAATGTAGGACTTTGCGTTTCTCCGTGCTTCGAGATTTACCACACTCAGTCTTCATTTTAAATGTTGTTACTTCTTGTAAATAGTCTTTGTTGTATGTTTTTTATTAATTGTAAAGTTTATTGATGTATTTTGTCAATTAAAATGTCAGAATAATTTGAATAGCGCTTTCGAAAATTATTTCTCAAGGTAAGCAAATTTTTTTTATATTTTTTCATGTAAATTAAAGGAAAAATATTATTAAATGTTAGTTTTAACTTATGTGACAGCTTAAGTAATTATCCAAAATGATACCAAAAATTACGACGCTAGGGCTTCAACTTTTTTTTGTGCTTTTTTTTCTAAAGTTAGGCTTAGTGACGCAAAACCCCCATCCTGTGGTACGATTCCTTTCACCTCCGCTCCGTCCCGAGGAAATGTCTTAAACAAAGCCGCTCTGTTGCGAAAGGATTAATCACAATATAAATATCTGAAAGAGAAACTTGATTAAAAGGGAAGAGGAATTTAAAGATGATTGTGACTGCCAGAAAATCGCCTGCCTCTAGCCTGTTGACAATCAAAAGACATTTAAATTCAGTCATGCATCATGCAGCTCAAGACATACTATTGGCAAAGATAAGACTATATGTGTTTCTTAACACTAGAAAGAACACGACAGTCAGTTTGACTGTTTCAGATGTACTTTCGAGCGCTATGTCTTTATTTATGGCCTCAGGCTACTGAAATTTTATAAATTTTCCTAATTTTACGTGAAGAATATACGAACATTTTTAAAATTTTAATTATTATTATTATTATTTTTTAATTGTGTTTTACACCTTTTCAGTCTATGGAGTTTTTTTGCGTGATTAAAAGTGAAGAGGAATTTAAAGATGATTATGGCAGCCAGAAAATCACCTGCCTCTAGCCTGTTGACAATCGAAAGACATTTAAATTCAATCATGCATCATGCAGGCTCAGGACATACTATTGGCAAAGATAAGACTATATGTGTTTCTTAACACTAGAATGAACACGCCAGTCAGTTTGACTGTTTCAGATATACTTTCGAGCAGTACATCTTTATTTACGGCCTCAGGCTACTGAAACTTTCCTAATTTTACGTGAAGGATATACGGACGTTTTTTAAAATTTTAATTATTATTATTATTATTATTTTAATTGTGTGTTTTACACCTTTTCAGTCCAAAGCCTTCATTTTGATGGCAGCAAAGAAAAAGACTAGGAATATTTAAAACAATCACATATAAATGCTAGTTGCGTTAATAAATTCAATCTCTCTATATGAAAAAAAAGTACCTAGTTGACACTCAGCCGCCGCTGTTTGACAAATTTCCGTTCCTCGAGTTTCTCTGCTTTGTAGTTCAAAAACTATAGCATACAAAAATATAAAATTTGGTACACTTGTAGAGAATGGATTGGGAAATATGCTGAAATAAACTGTTTTGCGATATATATTTTAGTTTAAGAAATATTTAATGTCAAAATCAAGGACAAAATATTTGAGCTGCAAGTTTGCATCCTGGATAGATTAATAATAGTAAAACCATGGATTTTTGTGAGCAGGTACCTACATAGTTTAATATTTGCAGGCTGGTACCTACATAGTTGAATATTTTCAGGACAGAGCCTTTTTTTTATTTCGATATAGTTTGCAAGATATTTTACTATTTATGCACTTCTGAAATGAAAAATATTCTTTCGTATTGGCACGTCCATCGATTTTTCTCTGTCTCATACCACAGAAACTATAGCAAATATGAAATTTTAGATATTTATAGAGAAATAATAAGGTAACACTGAAATAAACCCTTTACTTATTTAAACTTTGGTCTGGCTTGAAATGGTTCAAGAAACTAGCTCAGTGAGTGCCAGCAAGTAGTAGGTAAAGACCGGCGTGTCCTTGAGATTCTCTGTTTCGTAGGATAGAAACTATAACATACAAAAATATGAAATTTGGTACATTTGTGGAGAAATAATAGAGTAACACTGTGAAATAAACTGTTTATCAATTTAAACATTAGTTTGGCTTGAAATAGCTCACAAAACGAGCTCTGCAAGTGCTATCAAGTAAAAGGTAAAGATCAGCACGTCCCATCAAGTTTCTCTGTCTCGTATGATAAAAACTGCAACATACAAAAATATGAAATTTTGTACATTTGTAGAGAAATAATGACAACCCAGTATGAGATTTAGGCCTAAGAAACACACAACACATTTATGTCACCAATAAACTTTATTGGAGTGGAGAAAAAAAAAACAAGCATGCTCATGATAGATAAAACATAGCTAAGTCTTGAAAACATACTACTCTATAATTTTCTCAAAACACACCACAGCAAATACCACATTTGCAAGCAAGTGAAGGAAAAACCATAACTGCTGCCTGGCTTGCAGCATGACATCATGGGATTGGTGTGACATTGCAGCTAATCCTATTCTTTTAAGTGAAGCAGAAAAACTTCGCATATTTAGTACATTTGGGATACACAAATGCAAAAACTAAATACATTATAATAGAAATAAATACATTGATAATATATGGCCATATATTAAACATTTTACACAATAATATCCCAAAACATACTTAACAGAAATTAAAGCTAACATTCTCCACCTTTTTTGGATATTATTGAAAAAATACAATTTACAAATTTTTCAAAATTATTAAACGCTAAACATTTTGTAAAAAGATCTGCAACATTTTCTTTGGTATTTACATTCCTTAAATCAAAAATTAAAAACATTATTATCATACAATTCTCTTACATAGTGGTATCGTATACAGTGGCGGCTCGTGAGTGACATGTAGAGGGAAGCGCTGATCTATGTATTTATGCCTATATATTAGTAATATATATAATTAAATTTTTATTTTACTTGTATTATATATACCTGAGATTAATCATTAAGTGAAAATGTTCTGTATAGCAAAAATGATAAGATGGACTGAAATATATATATATATATATATATATATGTATTAAAAATATAAACGACGGATGTATTAAGTAAAATAACGTACCTCCCATCTGCTCGCTTGTTCATAAAGATCCTGGACACATGGAACGTATCCTTCCTAGTGGAAAAACATTACATAGTCCTAATTTACATTAAAGTAAAATTGTAGGGGCTAGTTAAACTAAAAGTTATGCCCAGGGAGTTGACTAAAAATATATGCATATTCTGATGATACGTACTGATGGTTCAGAGACTATAGCCACTAGTAAAATCAAAATCGGTGGATTAGGAGGCGAGATGGAAAATTTGGGGGGGGGGGGGGGGGTTGATAACCAAAATAAGAGTTACGCTCAGGGATTTGCCACGTGAAAGTTATCCATGTGACATGTACAAATGGTGGATAGACTATAGCCACACGCCGAACCAAAATCGTTCAATTAGGAGCAGATATGTAAAATTGCGAGGACTAGTTAAACTGAAAGCTACATCCAGGGGTTGACACAAAAATATGTGTATCCAAGTGAAATGTACAAATGTTGCTCAGACTATATAGTCACCAGCAGAGTCAAAAACGCTCAATTAGGAACTGAGATGTAAAATTGTGGGGGCTAGTTAAACTAAAATTTACGCCCAGGGAGTTGACACAAAAAACGCATGTATATTATATATCCATCAAATATGTGTATCAAACTGAGACGTACGGATGGTGCAGATACAACCATCAGCATAAGCAAATTCGTTCAATTAGGAGGTGAGATGGGAAATTTGGGGAGGGGGGGGGGGCTAATTGAAGTAAAAGTTATCCTCAGAGAGCTGTCACAACAAAGATGCATAACCAGATGACATGTACAAATGGTGCAGAAACTATAGCCACTAGCAAAACTAAATTCGTTCAATTAAGAAAATTGCTCGCTAAAAATGTATAATTATGGGGCTAGTTAAACTAAAAGTTACGCTCAGGGGTCTGATACAAAATATGTATATTCAGATGACACGTACAGAGGATGCAGAGACTATAACCATCGTTAAAATCAAAATCGCTAAATTAGAAGCTGAGATAAGAAATTTGGGGGCTACCTCAAGTAAAATTTACGCCCAGGGGGTATCTGAGCAATATAGTTGCCAACCTAGGATCAAAATTTCGAGGGAAACGACGCAGATAAAAGGAACACGATGAAAATTTAATATTAAATTTTTTTACTAAATATTTAAAGTGTGTTTGATTTTTAGGTATTTTTTATGTTAAATAGCTGAAAAAGTAAGACAGCTGGGTAGGTCATGTGACCCCTCAAACTAAATATGCGAAACAACATATTTCTGAAGCGTCACTAAAAATAGCCTATCGATCACGGGTATGCCAAAAATAGGAAACTCCAGACGTTTAAAGAATTAATTTGAAGTCAAACATATTGGAATTCGTCACCAGCAGATCAACCAGAGCACAGAACTGCCCCAAATTAGAAATAACCCCCTTCTCATAGAACAGAACCACACTACATCAGAAATGACGAAATGCGAAACCACTTGAATAAGTAAGACAGCTGGGAGGGTCAAGTGATCCCTCAAAGTGAGTGTCCTAAAAAACATATTTTATTCACGATGGCCAGAAACCTTTAAAATATCATAAATACCCCCCATCCCTTCCCATCACCACACACGTACACTTAATCCACTCATTTGTTCAAATGTTAATTTAAACTTCCAAATTTATTAAACAGACGAGAAAGAGAACAAACGCATTCTTAAATGTAAAAAATTGAGGCCAAATTAGCGAAACTGAGCCAATTTGAGAAGTCCCTCTTCATGTTTTCCTACTCTTCTATTTCTCTTTGGCTAGCTCCGCGCCCAGACCGCGACACAATCTACTGTTTAATTCTGCACTGTCTGTTTTTTTTCACGCCAAATTTCTAATATTGTTCCTATACCATTCGTTTACTCTCGAGATGTCGACGTTAGGGACGCGGCTTTATAAAATATCCCTATATTTTCCCCTTATGTGTTGAAAATTGTATGCAATACAGTTTTCGCGAGTCTGCTTTCTCTGAAGGAAACTTTAGTGCTGCCATCTAGTGACATATTTTATAACTTATTTTTAATAATTCTCGATTTAATTGAACAAAAATTCAGATTTTTTCAATAGAAATTGTAATAAATCTGTATAACTAAAAAAATAATTGGGGTGTTTACACAATGGTGTCGCGCGTACTCGCGACGCCCCTTATCGGCCACGACTGATCGTATATCTATGTGCTTTGTACGATTATTTTCAACAGTGTTTTTACGAAAATGAACAGCACTTTGATTGTCACACATCAACCCATACCGTCTGTTACAAAGCAACATTAGATTGTTGAATGCCTTGTCACTCTCTCTATTGGCATGTATCGCCACCAGAGGCAGGTTCACTAGGCACTATCATTTGATCTCTATGTTGCCACTGCTCAGTAAAAGAAAGTCTTTTTGCAATAAAAATGTAATAATTTCTTTATCTTTACATATTCATTGTGTGAAGTTTCATAATGTCACTCCATTTTTTTTTATAATAGTGTATATATATATATATATATATATATATATACAGGGTGTCCCAAAAAGATTGAAATATGCTTTAATTCTTTACCTGTTGGAGATAAGTGGGTAATGTAAATTGCAAAAATGTTGAAAGTAAGGTAGGAAATAAGACTACATTAATGAAATAGTCCTCCCATTCATTTTCAAAAAGTTACACTTTTTAAATTTTTATACGACCCCCTTAGACAAATTTGGTCAATCAGAAAATTTTTAGTTTTAATGCAACAAGATCATTAAAAAAACTTTCATATCTGTATCTTTAAAATCAACTGAATTATGATAAAGGAAAAATCTGACTTATGCCACTTTTCCATACTATGTGAAAGACTGTTCCGTCAGTGAAAATAGGGATCATAAACAAATTGACGATGGAAATTGTTTAGATCAAAAATATGTTAATATGTGTCTAAATTTTTTATCACAAATGCATCTAAATAAAGCATTACACAGCCAGAGATCATTTAAAGCAGTGGTACTCACCACGCTGTTGGGGCACATAATTAAAATATGCATACATTGATCTTTTTTGTGATATGTCACAAATTTATATTTCTAATTTGATATATGGTCCCCATTCACAATGTTCAATTTTCAATTAAATATAACTCGCTCAATTTTAAAGATACAGATATGCATTTTTTTTTTTTTTTTTTATGATCTTGTTGCATTAAAAATAAAAATTTTCTGATTGACCAAATTTGTCTAAGGGGGGTCGTATAAAAATTCAAAAAGTGTAACTTTTTGAAAATGAATGGAAGGACTATTTCATTAATGCAGTCTTATTTCCTACCTTACTTACAACATTTTTGCAATTGACATTGCCCACTTATCTCCAACTGGTAAAGAATTAAAGCATGTTTCGATCTTTTGGGACACCCTGTATATATACACATAGATTGACCATTTTTTGATAAAAATTGATACCAGAATTTCATGCAATACCAACATGGATAAATCCAGTGTTCAATATATACTAATTACTAAGTAAAGGGATTTTAAACATTGCAGTGGTATTATCAAAGGGTATTATTAAAATTTATTACACCTGTCCCCCGATTTACACGGAAGATAGGTTCTGCACAAAACCGTGTAAATTGAAATCTTGGATTTTGCTAAGTAAAATCGTGTAAAACGAAAATAACCCCAAAATGTGCATGATTCAGTCATTTATTTAAGTAAAGCAAAAGTAAGACATCTTAGAAAACTTAAAATTATACTTAGTTTATGAAACAACAAACAAATGTTCCTTATCCTGTGAAATATTTACTACATGAAAATATGCGTGATATTTACCATATGAATACAAATTATTATAAAAAAAAAATTGATGTAAATACTCGTGTCATTTTAGATTGACCCAAAAGTTGAAATATCGTATAAATGATGTCCATAAAATTAAAGTTTCAATGTAGAAATAATATAATTTCATCAATTTCAATATGATAACATAAAAAATCATATGTACACATAAAAAATCTGATGTGGGCAACACATGACTTTTACTGTAGACTGATATTCATGTTCTCTTTATTTCTTCAATAATTCATTAAATTGAGTTTAATTGCACAAAATAACAGCCATAATTATTTTGAATTACACTGAATTTGCACTTTTAATTCAGTTTTATTTGATAACTGGACTTATTTTCAAAGGTGCCACAGCGAAAATGTGAAAAAATTAAAATATCTCGAGAATGTCTAGTCCTAGAGTAATGGGTTGGTCTTAAGCTTTTCGTTGTCAAAAATTATGTATGAAATAAGCATTTAATTGATATATTTGAGCATACATAGTCTTTTATTTTTAGATTTAACGATTTTTGCGGGCTATTTTGCAAAAGAAGGCAAGTTCTTTTTTTCCGAATCTTAACAAAATCTAATCAGCACCAGGTTAACCTACAAGTGATTTATCTATCAAATTTTGTGAAATTTGGGTATTATTTTTTTCAACTGGATAAAGGAAATTTTTGCGAGCCATTTCGCAAAACAAGGCAGGTTCTTTTATCTCGAACTGTACTAAAATCTAATCAGCACCAGGGTTACCTACATGTGACTTATTGACCAAATTTTATGAAATCTAGTCAATTAGTTTTACAGTTAAAGTGGATACAAAATCCATGCAGACAAACAGACGCATTCACAGATATCAGGCTAAAATAGTTTTTTCGTGTTCTAGAGGTCTCAAAACGTGTATATTTGCCTAAAACTCAAGTTGCGATTTTCGGTACGATTTCAATATTTTCCCTATACATTACCATATATTGCAGAGAAAGTAAAAATGTCATATGCAACAAAAAGGCCAGAGTATGCATTTTATATAAATAATCTAACTTATCGGCGAAAAGCAATGAACACAGAGTTCAGTGAAAATCAGAAGAATATCCCTTATTCCAAGTTTCCCACTTTAGAAAGGGATCTTGCAGGGAAGAATGTATCTTACCCCTCATTTAGGACTCCAGGGGGACAATGATTGACACCCACCTTTCTTTGCGGCTTATGGCAAAAAGGGTAGGAACTGGAACGAATCTTCCCATTCTGAGAGAGAGTTTAGATTTTTCGATCCTGCAAGCTAAAGGTTAAGTTAAAACATTCAGATATGACATTTTGTTGAGGTGTGTAACTGTTTGTCCTTTCAGCTTTAATTCCTTGACTTTCTAACATTTTATTAAATTCATTATGGCAAAATTCCATTCTGTTATCAGTATGGACACTAACAATTTTATGATTTAAAAACCTTTCTGCTCTGTTCTGGAATTGTTTAAACTTGTCAAAGACTTCTGATTTTTGTTTCATGGAAAAAACTGTTACTTTCCTAGAATAATCATCTGTTATGCTTAAAAAATAATTAGCCCCACCACATAATGATTTTGGCATTGGACCACATACATCCCTATGGATCAGTTGCAAAGGTTTCTGTGATCTTATTCTCCCTATTGGCTTAAATGAAACACGTTTAGATTTTGCAGGTTTACAGCTTTTACAATCCAACTTTCTATCATTTATCTTTGGTAAACCATTTATAGCAGACATCTTACAAGTATGGTACAAATATTCAAAATTTATGTGACAAAATCTTTTATGCCTGAGTCTAGTATTTACCCCTACCTTAGTAGAGGATTTAACTTGCCTTTTACTTTTAAAAATATCAAACTTACAAGGCTTAGCATTATCCTTAAAAACTTTAGCACTACTAGAACTTACATTTTACTATTAAAAATCTTACTGCTATTAACATTTTTAAAATTACTTTTTACATACAAACTTTTAAAAACTTTGTCATTTGCAACATTTACTTTACCATTATGATTTACAGATTTACTTCTAAAATCATTAGAATGATTCTTACATGGTTTACAGTTTTACTTTAAAAAATATTAGAACTATTAACTTAAAAATTACCTTTATGATTTATTTACATTTTTACTTTTAAAATCATTATCATTAGAATCATTCTCTTTAAAATTACTACTTTCATTTTTAACAATCTTATTCATTAGTTTTTACAAGCTTTTTATCTAGAGGTTTAGCTTAGATAATTAAACATAGATGGAAAAGGGTGCTTCAACATTACATAGTAATGTAATCTATATATGAGAAATCGCACTTATTTCAAATGATATTCATCAGTAAAGTGAAAATGATGCAACTTAATACTTGTACTATATTCCTGCCTGGAAGAAACAAAATGGCGGCCGCAAGTTTGATCAAAATTCCCTTTAACAGATAATTTTTATTGAAAAATCCCTAACTTTAAAGAATTCTAAAAAAAATTGACAGAAACCAGGAAATTCTCGTTAAAAATTGGGAAAATGGAAGAAATCATCAAAAACCTTAGAGTTTTCCGAAAAAACCAGTAGAATTGGCAGCTATAACTTATGATTTCCTAATGAAGTGCCGATTTTGGAGGAAAAGAAAAGAAATAAAAGCAGTTGCAATTGCTAATATTTTGATTATCCTTATGATCATGATTTAAAGCTATTTCTATTAGTTTTTATTTTGGGCATTTAAAATAACAGCAAAAATACTTAGGAAAGTTTAAAAAAATACATTACCCTTAGCATCATTTATATTACAATTACTACAGTATAGGATCTATTATCCGGAATGCTTGGGACTTCAGGCATTCTGGATAAGGGCTTTTTCCGTAATTCGGAACACTTTCTCTAAAACTTACTGGAATGGTCTCAAATGTCGTTATAGAAAATTATAATTCATTTTAAAAACATAAATGTATTAAAAAAAATATTTTTTACAATCTATATGGGGTTAACTAAAATGCAAATTACATGTAATTGTAGTATCAAATTTATTGATTAAGAAAAATTTTGAAAGAAAAAATGTCTGAAAAAAGTTGATTATTCAGGGTAGTTATTAGAAGTCTTTTTTTTTTAGCATTTCAACTAAGGTGGGCCCTCACCATATTCATCTAATATTTTGGCAGAAGCACCTTTGTTTATATGTTTCAAAATATTTTAAAGTATTTTTAATAAAATTAAGATGAGAAGGATGTTCATTTTTAATTGAAATGAGATATTCAACTATGGGTGCAAATATATCAAATTCTAATTTATGCTCTTCAAATGTATTTCTAATAAGCCTTATAATTCTAAATGCCTGAATAAATAAAAAATTTTTTAATTTCGTTATCCTAAACATATATCTCATTTTCACCAACAATATGTTTAAAAGATAATATTCCAGCATAAAAAGCACAAAAAATATAAAAATATTAGTGGATGGATGCAGATTGAAAAAATGGAAAATATTTAAAAATAAAACGAAATATACCGGCGATCGTGTTTAAATAAAAAATTTTGCGATATTGCTAAACTGTTTTCTATAAATTACTAATTAATAAATGTAACACGTTAAAACCCCATAAATATACTGCAATGGAACTTTTTGCTAGGGTCAATTTTCGGTCCAAAATAGCCATTTTCAACCAAATAATAGGATTTAATTGAAAATGATTTTGATCTTGGAATTCCATCAACGTTTTTTAAAATATTGAAGATGTGTATATTTCCACGGAGATGAAAAAAAAAATGGATTTTCCCGAGAAAATGACAAGTTTATTGCTTAGGTTAAGTATTTAAAGAGATCAATCAGAAGGCCCTGAATGGCATTTTATAGCTGCTATACTTTTCTCTGCATTTCGGCGAAAATTAACTCTCATTAATTTCGGGAATTCCTTTCTTAAACTTACTTTCTATTATCTCGTAAATGCGCTGATGACTCTTTTTTTCATCTTTTCCAATAAATGTTTATTAAATTGTGCAAAATAGTGTGAATTCTGCGCGGCACATCGCGTTTGAAGAGCGTAGGATTTCTTTAGCGATATCGGGATCTTTCTAGCGAAAAATTTGGAATACTTTTGCCGAAAATCAAAGTCCCGGAACAAAGCGTAGAAAAGAAAATGTAACGCATTCGGAAAAATTGAAACTTTTGTGCCTAGTGTGCTCTGCCCTATACACCCAGAAAAAAATGAAACGCCATTAAAAAAGCACCTTGCCGCGACTTGTCCGTAACTACCTCCTGTATTATACTATACAGGAGTTAGTTACGGACAAGTCGCGACTCCTATATACTATACAGGAGACTTAATCGAAACTAGTGAAGAATAGAATGGTGCGTCTCGCCATCAATGTGAAGGTCTCACCCGTGCTGGATCGTCACCTCCAAGAGCTACTATCGGGGGTGACGGCCGGATGCAGCCGCTTAGGAAATTTTTGGGAAAAACGGTGCTACTTCGGATATTTTCAGGAAAAGAGGAATTGTGGAACTTCTCGAAAAAAACATGATCTACAGAATATTTTCATTCGATATCGCGAGAATTCCTCGCGTCCGTTTTCGAAATTTAAGAAGAATCAGCGTCGGCGAGTGCGCGCGACATTTTTTTCTGCGCGGGAATTTTGAATTTCGTGCACGGTTTGCACGTCCTATTTCAAACCCTCTAAAATAGTAGGTTTCAATGCATTTTTTTTTAATTGATATTACTAATTAAAGCAAAAAAGCATTTGGCGGGATTTTAAACAAAAAATCGCTATTTGGCGCAATATTTAGCAAATAATCGCTTGTTGGCACTGAATTTGGCCTTATTTTGCCGTATTCCGGTTTTGGGAGAGTCCGGATATTGGAATGCCGGATAAGAGGTCGCGTACTGTACTACAACCAATCTCTTTGGATTTTTCAATCTGAAGTTTAGCACTTTTGATTTTAACTTTCTCTGTGTTACTATACTTTATTCCAGAATCATTCTGAGGTCAGAGGAAATACAGACCCTCATTTCTTTTAGCATAAAACCCCTCATTTCCTTCTGATGTGTAAAATCAAAGTGTACCATTTGTTCCTACAGAACTACATTTGTTTTCTTCCAGTACTGATGCGTCAATTAAGTTATGCCTAAGTTTCGGTGAATACATTACATTTGTTAAAATAATTTGGTTCTTATTTCCATTGAAATTAACATGCATTTTTACTGTACCGATACCTTCAATTGGGCTTTCATAGTCTCTAGCAGCTAAGGACATTGATGTCCCATCTAATCTTTTAATTTATGAAAACAAGTCAATGTTGTTACAAAAATGTTTAGTTGCAGCTGTGTCTACTACCCAGCTGAATTTGTCAATAGATTCGATATTGTTATTTTCAAGTGAACAATTATTTTCAACAATTTCACTAATACTTTTTTTTTTTTAATTAAATTGTTGCATTAGAAATAAAAATTTTCTGGTTGACTAAATTTGTCTAAGGGGGTCGTATAAAAATTTAAAAAGTGTAACTTTTTGAAAATTAATGGGAGAACTACTTCATTAACATAGTCTGATTTCCTACCTTACTTTCAACATATTTGCAATTTACATTGCCCACTTATCTTCAACAGCTAACGAATTAAAGCATGTTTCAATCTTTTTGGGACACCCTGTGTATACAGTACAACCTCAAAAATCCAGACTCATCGGGACTTTGCTGATTGCGGATTTTTGATTTTCCGGATTATAGAGTTTGAATAAAATTCAAACTTAATATTAACTAAATGCACTATAAAGCACTTTTTAGTACAAATAATGACAAAAAGTTAAATTAATCAATTAAACATATTATTTAATACAAGAAAGGGGGCAAATGAAAATTCTAAGAAAAAATATACACATTTATAATCTAGAATGTGTGAACGAAATGAAATGGTAAAATTACATTTTATAATTTTGTTTAAATATTTGAATTAACATTTGTTGTTTCATTAATTTTTATTTAAGAGAAAGCAATTTTTTTTATCCTGTAGATGGACATTATTTCCTGCTCAGTTATAAAGCTTCTTTGTTCAAGGCCTTTAATTGCATGATCAATTATTTGTACAAGATTATCAATGGGTATTTTTCTTCTCCACATTTATCATCACTACTTTGCTCTTTGTTATTTAATATCATATCACAAATTTTGCCATCACTCAATTTATTTATGATTGGCACATCATCATCATAGTGCAGAATTTCCGTTATATCAGTTTTGTCGAGATTTGATGAAGTGCGAGGGTTAGCATTTTTGCTGATATATTTAAAGTTGTAAATGTATTTAAACCATATTCACTATTAATGAGAAGAAAAACAAAAATTAAAACTCAAAAGTTTTATTTATTTTTAGCATCTATATAATGTTATGTTTAAAAAGGCTGATGACTCTGAAAAAAGGAAAAACTTTATTAGTAATAGTGAAATATGTAGAAAATATCACAATATATAAAATAAATATCTTTTCTAAAAAAGAAAAATATCTTTCCTCTCTGGGATTTTTCTAAATTACGATGAGTCATTAAGAAGCAGCAGCAGAAACATCTGGATGTGGTGGAGCAGGGAAAGCAAAGAAAGGAATTTGCTTGGTTTGTAATCATAAACGCAGCTGACCCTTTTGAGAGGTTCGATACAATATTATTTGGTTATTTATTTGCTATTTATAGTATGTAAATATGGCTTTCCAACCAAAAAGAGCAAAATATACAGTTGATTTCAAGATGACAGGAGGTTCGACGAGAACAAAAAACTCCTCAGATATTAGGAGGGGGGGATTTTGGAGACAAAACAGAATACATTGAAGAATGGGATTCGTACGACAAAGTGAACAAAATAAGTTTCTGTAAGCATTAATACGAATTCTCGGGATTTTTAGATTTAATCAAAAAATCTGTGATAGAATGTTACAATAATGTTTTAAAGTGTTTAATATTAAAAATTACATTGTTTCAAAGAAATGTCATTTTCAATAATGAGAAAAGGAAGTTTTGATAATAAAAAATCAGTATTTAAATAATGATGTATATTTTGTGCGAAATAATTCATCAGGAATCTTGACTTGCATAAGGGAGGCGAGGGGGTAATGCTAACAACATGATTCACTCTCTAACCACAAGCTCATCTATGACCATCCAATATTTATATCCGGTGTATATGTCAACCCTAAACTTCCATCTGATTTCGGAGTTTAAAAAGTCGACCGGAAAAATATGGTACTTGTTTATAAAATATAATTCAATATAAATAATCTTACCCTATTGTTTTAAATTTGTGACTTTGTCAGTCCGATAGTTAAAAAATAATAAAAATAATAATAATTAAAGCATAAAATTAAAGACACAAAATCATAGATAAAAAGGTCATTTAATCAAATAAAAACCATCCTATAAGACTTACAAATATTAAAAGGCCAGAATTCTTTCGGGCATCACGATACCCTTCATCAGTGGCTGTATGAAAAATTACCGTGGAAACAAGCTTATATATAAATCGGCAGACAAAATTTGCATAAATCAGCTGTGAAATAATGATAAATTAAATGGTATTATAAACAAGCTATTAAAAATTAAACAATTACAAAATTATAATAAAAAGTGTTATAAACAGGAGATTTAAAATTTAAACAAGTATTAAATACAAAAGAAAAGACAATGAAACATGCCCAAATTTCAGCCAAGCATAAATTGCATTAAATTGAAACGTCACAGATAACTGTGTAGAGGTTTGACATGCATAGAGTCAAAAATGAGTCACCAAGCTTAACTTGAAATCTGCACAGGATCAAAATTACAAATGGAATGTAAATAAACAACATGTATATATAAATAAACAAAGGCTTATTATAATCATGCTTTTAACATTTCCTCTTTTATTTCGGCTTTAACTAATGAAATTAACTTTATCTTGAATCTTGGCCATGAAGCCGCTTATTCCTTTGAGTTTATTAATAAAAATTTCACTCATATTCGCCTTAAATTTATTCAATCTAATATTGAACTTATTGATGTTGTTGATGTTGTTGACCTTATGCCATATAAATCTAGTCTTCCATATCATCCGACAATTTTCCATCCCCTTATTCAATTTTGCCATGAATTTAAATTTAAATCTGCTCACTCGAATATTACTACCTTATTCAATCGCATTCATATGGATAAGTTTAGGGATAGAGATAACTTTAAAAGCCATGCTGGGATGTACGTTGTACCCCTTTTAACTCCTTATAATGACTACAAGTTTTACATTGGTAGTACTAAATGTACTGTTGGTATCCATTTAGGTGAATATGCTCATGACGTCAAGAATGGTAAACTTTCTACGGCTCTTTCCCAATGTGTTGTTAATGATAACTTTCAACCCGTTTTGAAACAATTTTCCTTTTAATTCATTTCAATAACCCTTGTAATATTTCTCTTTATGAATCCCTGTTTATTTACATGTACTGCGATTCCATTTGTAATTTTGATCCTGTGCAAATTTTAAGTTACGCTTGGCGACTCGTTCTCGACTCTATGCATGTCAAACCTCTACACAGTTATCTGTGACATTTCAGTTTAATGTAATTTATGCTTGGCTGAAATTTGGGCATGTTTCATTGTCTTTTCTTTTGTATTTGTATTTAATACTTATTTAAATTTTAAATCTCCCATTTATAACACTTTTTATTGTAATTTTGTAATTGTTTAATCTTTAATAGCTTAATAATCAAATTGTCATCATGTCTGTTTCAACTAAATAAATTAAGGACACAACATCGTTTGACAGAAGGTAATTTAATAAAACATACTAAAGTTAAAAAAACAAGGCCAGAGAGTATTCGAACGTTAGTACACCCTTCATCAGTGGCTACATGAAAAGCAAACATGGATCATTCATATATAGACCATATACGTAGCAAATTTGCATAAATAAATATAAAATATAATCTGAACTTAGTAAGTTGAATAGGCTAATAATTAATACAAATAAACCTAAAAAATAGGTACAAAATTCTTTAAAAAACATATGTTAAGAACATTACCAGAAAGTATGAATTTGAAAAAACAGTCAAGAATACATTTCACAAGGATGACGTCATAGATAACTATGAAGAGACTTGAATTGCATAGAGTCGAGAAGGAGTCGCCAAGCATAACTTTGAATTTGAATGGAATCAGAATTACAAATCAACGAACAGTAAATATAAATAAAAAGGGATTCGTAAAGGAGAATATTATGAGGATTATTACAACGAATTAAGAGGAAAGTTTTTTCAAAGATGGGCAGGAAATTATTACTAGCCACATATTGAGTAAGAGCAGTAGAAAATGTACCAATCCTGACATCATGAGCGTGTTCCGCTAAATGGATGCCGACATTACGTTTAGTGCTGCCAATGTAAAATTTATAGTCACCTTTAGGAGTCAACAGAGGAACCACATACTTCCCAGCATAGTTCTTAAAGTCATCAATATCCCCAAATTTATTGGAACGAATGCGATTGAATAAAGTAATAACATTAGAGTGGGCATGTTTGAAACCAAATTCATGACAGAATTAAATGAAGGGACGAAAAATCCTAGGATGGTAAGAAAAACTAGACTTAATAGTTAAATAATCATTAATAGCAACAAGTTTAGTATCAAGTTGAGTAAATTTACGGTAAGCATGGGTTCAAACCCAGACCGTCCGACCTACCAGAAAGGTGTAAGGTAACATGGGTGAAAATCTTATAAATAAACTCAAAGGAATAAGGCCAAGATTAAAAATAAAATTAATTCCATCAGTTAAAGCAGGGATAGAAGAGCAAACATTAAATGTTCAATTAAAATAAGCATTAAAAGAAACTTTTTTAGAGGATATTGGATGAAAAGAATTAGCAAGGATACAAGAGTTGGTAAAAGTGGGTTTACTGAAAACTGAAGTTTCAAAACCAAAGGAGGAGCGGGTAACCAGAACATCAAGAAAATGTAAAGAACAATTGGATTCATGCTCAATAGTAAAATTAATCAAAGTGTAAAAATCATTAACTTTATTCAAAAGATGAAGGAGATCATTTAAATCATGACTCCAAGTAATGAAAAAATCATCCACGTAACAGCACCAAAGAATAGGTTTAATGATTAAAAAAGGCAACACCTCGCTCTCGAGTTCCTGCAAAACAGCCTCGGCCAAAATACCACATAATGAGCTATCCATAGGGGCTCCAGAAGTTTGCAAATAAATAGTGTTGCCGAAGCCAAAATAATTTGTCTCTACAACGATATTTAAAGCAGAAGTGATTGCGTCGATAGTGGGGTTTTTAAAATTGTGATTTTTAAGTTTTTTAGCAATAATTTTGATAGCAATGTCAACGGGAATACCAGGAAAAAGAGAAATGATATCAAAACTATGGAGAGTACTATTAGGAACAAATTTAGTTTTAAACAAGATATTAATGAAATTTTCAGAGGAACTAATAAAAAAATTTGATTATTAATAAAAGGTTTTAAGAAATAAGCAAGGGATTTTTCTAAAAAATAAGTAGGTCCACTACATTTGGAAATGATAGAATGCATAGGATGATTTAATTTATGAAGTTTAATTTGACCAAAAATTTTAGATTTACGCCCATGTTCACCGTAAATTTGCTCAACTTCATACTAAACTTGTTGCTATTAATGATCGTTTACCTTTTATATCTAGTTTTCCTTACCATCCTAAGATTTTCCGTCCCTTCATTCAATTCTGTTATGAATTTGGTTTCAAACATGCCCACTCTAATGTTATTACTTTATTCAATCATATTCGTTTCAATAAATTTGGGGATATTGATGACTTTAAGAACTATGCTGGGGTGTATATGGTTCCCCTGTTGACTATAAATTTTACATCAGCAGCACTAAACATAATGTTGGCATCCGTTTAGCGTAACATGCTCATGATGTCAGGAATGGTAAATTTTCTACTGCTCTTGCTCAATGTGTCTCTAATGATAATTTCCTGTCCTTCTTTGAAAAAACTTTCCTCATACTTCGTTGTAATAACCCTCATAATATTCTCCTTTATGAATCCCTTTTTATATATACAGTGCAACTTGGATAATTCGAAGCTGAAGGGACCACTAAAAAATTCGAATTATCCAAAACTTCGATTTAAAAAAGTTACATCTTTTAACTTTAGTTTCAGGTCCACTGAATGCTTGAAAAGGTTATTCTGTCAATAAGTAAATATTTATTGAGAAATATCATGGTACGAAGGACTTAAACACTATATGTATGTAAACAAAATAAGATTTACGTAAGCTACATACATGTACGTATTACATTCAATACAGAAAATTATAGTTTTAGAAAAAATTGTGCAATGTCTGATTGTTTTGTAGAGTTCAGTCATTTAAGGTTAGTAAAATCATCAAGCATGTTTAGTGAACGGAAAACAGCTTCACTAATGTTTGTTTGTCCTTCAATGTACCGACAAAATTCGCCTACATGAAAAAGTGCCTCCGACAATGTAGGGATTGGCGTTTCTTCTTCTTCCTCCTATATATCATCCTCGATATCATACTCTGCTGCACTCATCTTATTTAACACTTTTGATAAAATGTCTTGATCTGACAGTTCTCCACAAACTTCCACATTTTCGTCTAAATTGACGTATTCTTCGAATGTCAGTCCCATATTGTTGCCCCATGCATCCGGTGGGGGGACATTTTCTTCTATGAACTCAGCTGGATCAGTTTTATTGGTAAATCCTGCCTTTTGAAAACAATTTGCTATTGTTGTTTCCGTTACTTGAGACCATGCATTGTGGCACAATCGTGCTGCATCAAAGACACTTATTACTGTTTTTTTGTTTTTGTCCTTGAAAGAATCTGTCAAGAGGTTTCTGTCAATATGTAAAGAAATTAAAGATATTAAGTAAAAAGAATGACAATGCAAAATATATTTAATGTATTGCACAAATGCAGCTTATAAATAAAATGATTTCAGTAATAATAATAGTTTGAAAGTCCAGTGAAAGAAAAGTGAGAAACTGCAACTCGAGAAACCTAACTTTCTAAAACACATACAAAATAAAAGTATAAAACACCAAATCTTCAATCAAATAGAAAAAAATACAAATTACGAGTCATCAAGTTAAAGAAAATCAACAAATTTCAATGGTATGGAAACGATAATAGAAAAACATAAAAAATGAAACATTATTGCTAAATACGTGGACAAGGGCTAGGCCTTAAAAAATGGACTTGTTCACTTCGCAAAACTCTTCTTTGGGTCCAAGTATTTTGACAAAACAAACACAAGATATGTATGTTTCTGAAGAAATAGATAGATTATATCTATAAACTATTTCTACTTGGACGACATACATAAGGAAGAAAAAATAAAAGGAAACAAGAATACCTGGAAAATAACACTACAAATCCACGAACCTGTCAAACCTGGGAACCCAGAATGAAGAGACCAGTGTTGCCATTCGCAAAGGAAAAAGAAATGATCTACTGTTGCCATTCGTAAGAAATAAATAGCAGTATTGTGAAAAGGCAAGAATAAGTGATAATATGCAATCAGAGCTACTAAAAGGAGGAGCTAATAATAGAAAGGCTAATGTTTAAGTGGATGTAAAAATAAAAATATTATTAATGCAAGAGAATGGAGTTGTCAGGCTATTATAAAAAACCATGAATAGAATTCATGAAAATCCAGCTAATCTAAATTTTTTAACTATACCATTTACAAAATAAGAGGGATATTTATATAAATTGCTAGTAATTTTTAGATTATTTATATGTATAGCATGAAATTTTTTATCAGATAATCTATAAATTCTGAAAAGCTGATTAAGTATAATATTTCTAAACAATAGAATTGAGTTACAGGAATTAAATGGTAAGATTTTATTAATGTTAAAACTAAAATAGTCTTTTTTATGATATAAATTAGTAACAATTCTATTAGAAGGTCCAATAATAAGATTTAAATCCAAAAAATTAATATTATTACTAATAGCAGCTTCATTTGGAATTAATTCCAAATCGTCTGGATAGAAATCTATATCTACGACATAATTTTCAGTATATACTAAGCAAATCAGATCATCAACATATTTGTATAATGTATAATCTATTGAAGTAAAAGACTGTTCAAAATGATAAAGGTATAAATTAGCTAACATACTGCTACTGCAGTCACCCTGTGGAACTCCTGAGACTTGTAAGTATAATTTATTTCCTTGAAAAATATAATTATTAGTATTATTTTAATTATAATTATAATTATTTTATATATATTATAATTATAATTATAATTATTTCAATTATCGAGTTGCAGCTTCTCACTTTTCTTTTATTGGACTTCCAAACTATTATATATATATATATATATATATATATATATATATATATATAATAGGATGAAGAGAAAAGGAAGGCAACGCAAAGTGCTTACAAAATGATTGTAAGGGGTTGTGACCTTACTCCCCAGTTGTCAACTTATCTGATTTCTTTTCTTTTTTTATCCTATTATATTGTATTTGGTGCTTTATGCTGCTTTGCGCAGAAACACTATAATTACTTTTTCAAAACTATATCCATATTTATATTCATATTCGTTAAAATCTCTATTCTCATCATATATATATATATAACATCTGGTGTACCACAAGGTGGCTGTAGTAGTAGTATACTCGCTAACTTATATCTTTATTATTATGAATGTCATTTTAACTCTAATTCATATATTATATATAGATATGTTGACGACTTAATTTGTATTATCATTGATGATTCCTATCCCATTAATATTGATTTTTACCCATCTAACCTAGAATTAATTCCTAATGAGCCTTGCGTTAGTCAAACTGTTAATTTTTTAGACCTAAATTTAGATACCCTCAATAATCATGTAATCACCAATCTATATGATAAAAAAGATTCTTACAACTTCACTATCATAAAGCTGCTATCATATCAATCTTGTAATTCTATTCAATTGTTTAGAAACATCATTTTAAACCAGCTATTTCGAATACATCGACTTTCTGATCCTCAGTTTCACTTTCTCCACATCAATAAACTTAAACGCATTTGTCAAAACTATCTATATCCGGAAGTATTTGTAAATAATATTATTAATAATTTCAAATATACCACGTAATAATTTTACACATGCATTATTTATCTTTGATTGGTTAACTCATTTTTGAAAATTCACCCATTCTTATCACCTCACTTACCACTTGGCCTGAGTCTAATACTGTTTACTATTTTCGAATGTCTATTTTCCACTTGTCCTGAGTCCTATACTGTTTACTATTTTCGAAAGTCTCCATACTTATTATGTATCGTTCAATTGTATTCATTCCCACTCGCATTGACGAAGTGAGGTGAAATGCTCAGTCACTAGTTTATCTTACACATGGTGCTATGCTTTTGATTTCACAAAAATTTTTTTATCCTGTAGATGGACATTATTTCCTGCTCAGTTATAAAGCTTCTTTGTTCAAGGCCTTTAATTGCATGATCAATTATTTGTACAAGATTATCAATGGGTATTTTTCTTCTCCACATTTATCATCACTACTTTGCTCTTTGTTATTTAATATCATATCACAAATTTTGCCATCACTCAATTTATTTATGATTGGCACATCATCATCATAGTGCAGAATTTCCGTTATATCAGTTTTGTCGAGATTTGATGAAGTGCGAGGGTTAGCATTTTTGCTGATATATTTAAAGTTGTAAATGTATTTAAACCATATTCACTATTAATGAGAAGAAAAACAAAAATTAAAACTCAAAAGTTTTATTTATTTTTAGCATCTATATAATGTTATGTTTAAAAAGGCTGATGACTCTGAAAAAAGGAAAAACTTTATTAGTAATAGTGAAATATGTAGAAAATATCACAATATATAAAATAAATATCTTTTCTAAAAAAGAAAAATATCTTTCCTCTCTGGGATTTTTCTAAATTACGATGAGTCATTAAGAAGCAGCAGCAGAAACATCTGGATGTGGTGGAGCAGGGAAAGCAAAGAAAGGAATTTGCTTGGTTTGTAATCATAAACGCAGCTGACCCTTTTGAGAGGTTCGATACAATATTATTTGGTTATTTATTTGCTATTTATAGTATGTAAATATGGCTTTCCAACCAAAAAGAGCAAAATATACAGTTGATTTCAAGATGACAGGAGGTTCGACGAGAACAAAAAACTCCTCAGATATTAGGAGGGGGGGATTTTGGAGACAAAACAGAATACATTGAAGAATGGGATTCGTACGACAAAGTGAACAAAATAAGTTTCTGTAAGCATTAATACGAATTCTCGGGATTTTTAGATTTAATCAAAAAATCTGTGATAGAATGTTACAATAATGTTTTAAAGTGTTTAATATTAAAAATTACATTGTTTCAAAGAAATGTCATTTTCAATAATGAGAAAAGGAAGTTTTGATAATAAAAAATCAGTATTTAAATAATGATGTATATTTTGTGCGAAATAATTCATCAGGAATCTTGACTTGCATAAGGGAGGCGAGGGGGTAATGCTAACAACATGATTCACTCTCTAACCACAAGCTCATCTATGACCATCCAATATTTATATCCGGTGTATATGTCAACCCTAAACTTCCATCTGATTTCGGAGTTTAAAAAGTCGACCGGAAAAATATGGTACTTGTTTATAAAATATAATTCAATATAAATAATCTTACCCTATTGTTTTAAATTTGTGACTTTGTCAGTCCGATAGTTAAAAAATAATAAAAATAATAATAATTAAAGCATAAAATTAAAGACACAAAATCATAGATAAAAAGGTCATTTAATCAAATAAAAACCATCCTATAAGACTTACAAATATTAAAAGGCCAGAATTCTTTCGGGCATCACGATACCCTTCATCAGTGGCTGTATGAAAAATTACCGTGGAAACAAGCTTATATATAAATCGGCAGACAAAATTTGCATAAATCAGCTGTGAAATAATGATAAATTAAATGGTATTATAAACAAGCTATTAAAAATTAAACAATTACAAAATTATAATAAAAAGTGTTATAAACAGGAGATTTAAAATTTAAACAAGTATTAAATACAAATACAAAAGAAAAGACAATGAAACATGCCCAAATTTCAGCCAAGCATAAATTGCATTAAATTGAAACGTCACAGATAACTGTGTAGAGGTTTGACATGCATAGAGTCAAAAATGAGTCACCAAGCTTAACTTGAAATCTGCACAGGATCAAAATTACAAATGGAATGTAAATAAACAACATGTATATATAAATAAACAAAGGCTTATTATAATCATGCTTTTAACATTTCCTCTTTTATTTCGGCTTTAACTAATGAAATTAACTTTATCTTGAATCTTGGCCATGAAGCCGCTTATTCCTTTGAGTTTATTAATAAAAATTTCACTCATATTCGCCTTAAATTTATTCAATCTAATATTGAACTTGTTGATGTTGTTGATGTTGTTGACCTTATGCCATATAAATCTAGTCTTCCATATCATCCGACAATTTTCCATCCCCTTATTCAATTTTGCCATGAATTTAAATTTAAATCTGCTCACTCGAATATTACTACCTTATTCAATCGCATTCATATGGATAAGTTTAGGGATAGAGATAACTTTAAAAGCCATGCTGGGATGTACGTTGTACCCCTTTTAACTCCTTATAATGACTACAAGTTTTACATTGGTAGTACTAAATGTACTGTTGGTATCCATTTAGGTGAATATGCTCATGACGTCAAGAATGGTAAACTTTCTACGGCTCTTTCCCAATGTGTTGTTAATGATAACTTATATATGTAATGATAACTTATATATAACGTATATATGTATATATATATATTATATATATATATATGTATATATATATATATATATATGTATATATATATATATATATATATATATATATATATATATATATATACGTATATATATATATATATATATATATATATATATACGTATATATATATATATATATATATATATATATATATATATATATATATATATATAAAATTCTAAATAAACAAAATAGATTATTCAGTGAATTGAAATATATGGCTTCTGGAAAAACATATTTCATTAAGAACTTAACTAAATATATAATAGGCAAAATATGGTAACTTTATCATTTGATCCAGTAAATTATAATATGCCATCTATCTTGAATAATCAATGAAGATGTCTGTCTGTGTTGTCTGTAGTAGAAAATCTAAATGTTGTACTGACATGAAATTTGGTATGCAGATACCTTGGGATCCGGGACTATACCCTTTGGCAAGATTTTTTAAAATTTTTAATTAGTTTTTGTTATTTTATGTTTTAGCATGATTTCAAGTAATTTTGACACAAATTAGTTCTTTAGCAATGAAAAATATTATCACAGCGTTTCCATCTTAGCACCATCTGCAAGATTAAGAAATTATCTTTCAAACAAATTTTGAATGGAATCCAAACTATTAACGGATGAATTTTCTTGAATTAAAAAAAAATGTACTATACACGTGTTTAAAATGTCACTGATTTTTGTATTGCGATACAAAATAATTGACTGACAATTCCATCTTCATAATTTACCAGATGTTTCTTTGAATATCACAAACTGCTGCAATTAAAAAATAATGTTTCTTCTGCATTCCATTTATTAATTATGAATTTTTATGTAAAATACCATAATTTTTCAAAATAATTCTAACACTGCATGGGACGATTAAATAAAGAGATTTTCACCCTGTCCTTGAACTCACCTTGGGCAGGGTCAAGTGTTGGTGTTTCAATATGACATCATCAGCAGATCATCATTTGCATAGGGATTTATTTAAATTGCCAGTTGATACTAGAATTGAAAATATTATCGGAATTTACAAGAATTTTCATTTAGACAAAGTGCTGTTGATTTTAATCGAAAAAGCTTATGTAGTGAATCGAGTGCATCAAAAGGGCATATTTAAAGTGTATTATGCCCACACAAAGGGTGAAAGACATATTTGGGGTGTATCAAAGGATATTATTTATAATGTATCAAAACAGCTTATTTAGGGTGTAGTAAAAAAGCTTATTTATGATGTATTAAAAGATCTTATTTAGGGTTATTTCTTATTTTTTCTCTTTTGGTATACTAAATGGTATTACTATGTTGGGTTCTGTCGTTTAGCCATTTTTCTGTTTGTTCAGCATTGACAGAGTTCATATTTGGACTTTTAGGTTCAAACTTGTTCACACAGAAGAAGGAAATCCGAAAATTTCTGAAACATACATGTGCTTACAAAACCTTATTTAAGTAGCATTTTACATTGTGATCTAGTTTATTATTGATTGTCACATTATATACTTATTCTAACATTAAGTTGGGTGTTTGTTATTAATGAAATTTTTTTTATTCTTGTATGCTTTCCTCTTCAAAAGTTAAAGTTGTCTTGTTATTTTATAGGATTAATCAAACATAATGGAGAAAATCATCCAGATACCAAAAATTGTAAAAGTAAGTATATGCTTATATATCAAATAAATAAATTGCTGCTTGCGAGAATAAAACTTTCAATACTTCCTTAAAGAAGCAGGCACATGAAAATTAGGTCACTACATTTGTTTTGTGGGTGCAATTCTTTCTTACTGGTTGTTAAGAGAAGACACTGTTTTTTGGCTTGGAGAAAAAGACTGTAGAATGCCCTTAAAATAATTGTAGCCATCTAATTTTCATATGCCTGATTTCTTTAAAGAAGTATTGAAAGTTTTATGTTTATATATATTGAGAAAAATGATATTTAGGTTTTTAATTCACATGGATATGGATATATACAAGGAAGTAATGCTAGAAAAGGGTATAAAGGAGATTTGGCATCCTTTACCTAATTTTAAAGCAGCTAATTTTAATATAAAAAATGACCAGTTCTAATACTGTCATAATTTAGCATTATTTTCAGTAATATATATTTTTCACACTATCCTGTTTTAATTTTAAAGATTTTAAATTATATGGTTTTTAAAGATTTCCATAATTATATAAACTGACTCTACTAATTTGATAGGAGCCACTTAGTAAAAACAAGATGAAATGTTAACAATAATGAATAAATAAATAATTTGAAATATTTGTCATTTAATAAACTGCATTTATTTACAACTTTTAGCAGAAATTTCCGAATTCATTTCTTACAAAAGCAGTTCTGAAGCTGCATTCAATGTTTATTAAGTCAATAAAGGTTTTAATAATAAAAAAAGTCATAGTCAAACTTCATTTTTAAGGCAAATCTTCCTGTGCCACCACTAGAGGTATGATATGGTAATTTTATGACATCTTCAGGTGATACTAAGGAAATGTCTTCAACTATAAATATAGTTAAAATTTGTCAGTCCCAGTCTTTCTAAAAATTTGCATAATAGCTGACATCTCCTATTTTTGCAACTCTGTCAATATAATATAGTGTTAAGAAAACTTGAACAATGTAGTATATAAGTACAAATGACAATAATTTAGCATACAGCTGTTTTGAAGATACACTGGATCCCTTTCGTTAGTGCAAAAGAACCAACAAACCTGAAGTTCAAAAGAGGTATTGGCACAAAAGGAAGAAGCAGAGGGGCTTATATACTCAAGACCTGAATTAAGAGAGAGCCAATCAGAAAGCAGCATGATGAACAGTCCAGCCAATCTGAAACGAAAAGTAACACACAAGATTAGCATGTTCCAAAACACAACAAGAATGTCCCGATAAGACGAGTCAAGTCCGAACAAGAATAAATGATACCCAACAAGTGGAAAAATAGTTAAATTAACACATAAAAGCCCAAAAGAATAAAATGAAAAAAGTGGAAAAATGTACAGGGCACTCCACCGGACCACGGACAAAAACAGAGTACTGGATATGTTATTAACTAAATTACTATAATTTTTCTGGATGTGAAAGGCTTCAAAGAAGACAAGATCATAGAGATCGACAGGCATTTTTGTATGATCCTTGTTGAAGAAAACTCAAAACAATAGTTAAAATTATAGCAATGCTGAGCAATTGAAGATTTATTAAATTTATGTTTTTGGCATAGTTTTCATGCTAAAAATATGAAATTTTATAGCACATTATATGAAATTTTAAAGCACATTTAGTTTGACCAATATAAGAAAGACTTTGTGTTATTTGTGCTTATACATGTTATTCAAGTTTGCCTTATCCTTCGCCCAAAGTATATTTTACTTATTCATAATATAGTTTACTTTGTTAAAAATTTTACTGGGATATTTATTTTATCAGAACATATTTACATATTTTTATTTTGCCATATCCTATTAAATTATATAAAAGCTAGACTTAAATAAGTAACAAAAAATTTAAAATTAACTCTTAGTTATGGATTTTAGTTATTTTGTTAGTATCTCAGGAAAGCAAAGCTTGTTATACAACTTTCATTTTTATTCAGATGAATTTCATCAGATACTTTGTGGGAGTTTTGATCCAAGACACTGGTTAGGAGATTTATCCCTGGTCAAAATCTGATATTTGTCTTAAGCCTAATACCCCCTTAGTAGCTTTTTTTGAAAAGTAAAAAGCATATGATAAAAAATATAAGTTTTAATTAGATGTATTTAATTCTTTTTCCAAAGTACTCTAAATAATCATTATTTCTATTATGTTTGTATAAAACTTGTAAGTTCTGACAACTAAAAAGCAGAAGTTCTTTTGATAGGGAGAAGTATGTAAAAAGGAATATTTTCTTTGCATTCATACAAGTAGTTATTACAATTCTTGCATATTGCTCTAGTCTAGGATTTACTAGGAAATACCTTTTAAATAATAAAATAGCTATGATGCCCACAGCTAGCAGTCACAAAATATAGCAGCCAGTTTTTATAACATTTTATAACAATTAGTCTTTTAGCAAGTTCTTCTCATGTGCAGTGGGCACAGAAGTTACAAAGCAACAAAAGTGAGTCGAAGTTCATTGTGATCAAATCAAGTAGAAAATACAACAGGAAAATTGCATTAAAATCAGAGCAGGAGTCACTAAGATAGAAAAAATATAGATTAAAAAAATGGCGTGAAAAAATTTTGTAGTTTAAAAAATCACCTATAGGTGGCACTTACCCGAATACATCTTCCAGAAGTATGCAAATGAGACTGTTATAAAAGAGCTGTAGTGCTCTGTAGATTCTTCATTTGATTCATTAGTAAATGGGGCAAAGAAGAAGTTTTTGTGAGAATGTTAGCTATGATCGAGAAAGCCTTGTTAGTGAAGCTGTATTACGTGAGCGGAGAATCAGCATCAGATGCTTTGTGAAAATTTCGATTTAGGAAAAATTTAAAGAAAGGAAAATGTCCTATCACCTGTTCAGAGTTACTTAGGCTTGTCACACGATTTGACACATACAGTAAATTATTTTCTTTGTCTTTCCAATGTGTTCAGTGCCACTTATAGGTGATTTTTAAATTACAAAATTTTTTCACGTCAAAAAAAATCCCCCATCCTAGCAATAATTATGGTACAAACCGTACCTCAATGCGATGATTTTTCGATTTTTAATGAATTTTTAAAGTTTATACGGACTTTTGAAAGACCCTTTATATATATACAGTACGCGACCTCTTATCCGGCGTTCCAATATCCGGACTCTCCCAAAACCGGAATACGGCAAAATAATGCCACATTCTGCACCAACAAGCGATTATTTGCTAAATATTGCGCCAAATAGCGATTTTTTGTTTAAAATCCCACCAAATGCTTTTTTGCTTTAATTAGCAATATCAATAAAAGATATGCATTGAAACCTACTATTTTAGAGGGTTTGAAATAGGACGCGCAAACCCTGCATGAAATTCAAAATTCCTGCGCAGAAATAAATGCCGCGTGCACTCGCCGCCGCTGATTCTTCTTAAATTTCGAAAACGAATGCGAGGAATTCTCACGATAGCGAATGAAAATACTTCATGGATCACGTTTTTTTCGAGAAGTTCCACAATTCCTCTTTTCCGGAAAACATCCGAAGTAGCACCGTTTTTCCCAAAAATTTCCTAAGCAGCTGCATCCGGCCATCCCCCACCCCCCCACTCCGATACTAGCTCTCGGAGGTGACGATCTGGCACGGGCGAGACCGTCACATTGACGGCGAGACGCATTATTCCATTCTTCACTAGTTTTGGATAAGTCTCCTGTATAGTATATAGGAGCCTTATACTATACAGGAGTTAGTTACGGACAAGTCGCGGCAAGGTGCTTTTTTAATGACATTTCATTTTTTTTCTGGGTGTATAGGGCAGAGCACACTAGGCACAAAGATTTCGATTTTTCCAAATTCGTTACATTTTCTTTACTGCGCTTTGTTCCGGGACTTTGATTTTCGGTAAAAGTATTCCAACTTTTTCGCTGGAAATATCCCGATATCGCTAAAGAAATCCTATGCTCTTCAAACGCGATGTGCCGCACAGAATTCACACTATTTTGCACAATTTAATAAACATTTATTGGAAAAAATGAAAAAAAAGAGTCATCAGTGCATTTACAAGATGATAGAAAGTACGTTTAAGTTAGGAATTCCCGAAATTAATGAGAGTTAACTTTTATCGAAATGCAGAGAAAAGTATAGCAGCTATAAAATGTCATTCAGGGCCTTCTGATTGATCTCTTGAAATACTTAACCTAAGCAATAAACTTGTCATTTTCTCGGGAAAATCCATTTTTTTTTCATCTTCGTGGAAATATACTCATCTTCAATATTTTAAAAAACGTTGATGGAATTCCAAAATCAAAATCATTTTCAATTAAATCCTATTATTTGGATGAAAATGGCTATTTTGGACCGAAAATTGACCCTAGCAAAAAGTTCCATTACAGTGTATTTATATGGTTTTAACGTGTTACATTTATTAATTAGTAATTTATAGAAGACAGTTTAGCAATATCGCGAAATTTTTTTATTTAAACATGATCGCCGGTATATTTCGTTTTATTTTTAAATATTTTCCATTTTTTCAATCTGCTTCCATCCACTAATATTTTTATATTTTTTGTGCTTTTTATGCTAGGATATTATCTTTTAAACATATTGTTGGTGAAAATGAGATATATGTTTAGGATAACGAAATTAAATTTTATTTATTCAGACATTTAGAATTATAAGGCTTATTAGAAATACCTTTGAAGTGCATAAATTAGAATTTGATATATTTGCAACCATAGTTGAATATCTCATTTCAATTAAAACTGAACATCCTTTTCATCGTAATTTTATTAAGAGTACTTTAAAATATTTTGAAACATATGAACAAAGGTACTTTTGCCAAAATATTAGATGAATATGGTGAGGGCCCACTTTAGTTGAAATGTTAAAAAAAAAAAAGACTTCTAATAACTACCCTGAATAATCAACTTTTTTCAGACATTTTTTTCTTTCAAAATTTTTCTTAATCACTAAATTTGATACTATAATTACATGTAATTTGCATTTTAGTTAACCCATATAAATTGTAAAAAAGCTTTTTTTAAAACATTTATGTTTTTAAAATGAATTATAATGTTTTATAACGACGTTTGAGACCATTCCAGTAAGTTTTAGAAAAAGTGTTCCAAATTACGGAAAAACCCCTTATCCAGAATGCCTGAAGTCCCAAGCATTCTGGATAATAGATCCTGTACTGTATATATAGGTATATGTATATATATATACAGAAGTAAAAAAAAAAAAAAAAAAAAAAAATAATAATTTAGTGATTGCAAGGAATCTTTCATCAATTTTATGCAACAGGTTTATCAATTTGAAGTACATAACATTACGTTTATCAAATTATATGTTTTGAACATACAAAAAAAATATATGCAACAGATGTGGAATATCTGGTCTAAACAAGTAAAAATATGATCTACAAACGAACTGAAGTCATACCAGAAAATTAACTTGGCTACCATGAGTGACTGGATCAAAAAATGATCCACCTTTTTAAACATGAAATTGAAGGACGCACAGCTCGAATAAAAAAGTGATGTGGTATATCTATCGATCTTATTTCAAAATAAAACTTTCAATAGTATTCCATTTGGAAAGATATTGAAAACACATCAACAGCATCTTCCTATAACTGATATAAATATTAGAACTACTTACAGTTACGAAATTCCTTTAGGAAGAAAAATTTACAATTATAACTATTTAAGTAAAAACCTTTTGACGGGAAATAATGTAATATGTAATATGTAACACCAATCCTTATAAAGATCAGTTTATAGGTCATGTAGTTACAGGTAAACTTGAAGTAATCAATAATAATGCCTTAATAAGAGCTTTCAAATTAGGCACAAAATTCTGTAATCCACATCAAGGAAATCCTCTTGATACTTTCACAAAGAATATAGAGGCATTTACATATAAGATGTCTATAAAATTCAGCATCCCAGATTTTACATTCAACAAATGGAGATCCAAAGTATTGAATGATTTTGAGTATTATTACAAAAAGTATTATACTTGTCAAACGGAATGTAAACTGGATATAAAGAATCTAAGGTTATTGCAGGAACAATATATAATAACTTACACTGATAAAGTACCTGGTAATTATGCATTTACTTGCAAATACCTTTATATAAAAACCCTTATGGCAAATTATGAAAATCAAGCTTTATACAGCATGATAACCATGACACACCAAGTGATTAATAACAGAATCAAAGCCTTATATGTTAAGGCAGGAATTAAGTACACAGAAAGAATAAAATACCCATACTTAATAAATATACCCAAGCTTCATAAAACTCCAAAAAGCTTCAGACCAGTAACAGTTGGATTCAAAACTTACCTCACTAAAGCTAACAAATTCATTCTTGCAATATTGAAACCTATATTAAAGAAAATTAAAGATTGGGGATCTTATATTGTTGGGAACAGCTACAAGGTCATATAGATCTTGAGGAATCATCAAACAAAATTATTTTTCAGAACCTAGGATTTTCAAGAGCTATTGAACTCGAGGTATTATACCGAATACTGAACTTGTACGGGGAATTTGAAATGCAAAAATATATAGAAATCAACAAATATAGATCTCTGATTAAGATAGTTATAGAAAAAAACTACCTTTATAACGGTCTGAATTTCTATAAGCAAATCAAAGGCATCCCCATGGGTGGGGGATGCTCGTCAATTTTAGCAGACATCTATCTTGATCATTTTGAAAAAATGTCCCATATTAACAATGAAATAATTTACATATGTTACATTGATGATTTGTTAATAGGTTATGAAAACGAAAGTTTTCAAGTGAATTTTGAATTTTATCACTCCAATTTAATATTGGAAGAAAATCCACCAACCCAGAATAATGTCGTAAATTTTCTAGATCTCAGTATTGATTTCAGCCATAATAAATTGCCATTCTATATATATGATAAAAGAATTACTTATAATATTCCTACAACAGGAATCATACATTGGACATCTAATTTGTACTTGAATATATTTAGGAATGTATTTATTGGTGGTCTAGCGAGAACAAAAAGAATTGTAAGCAGTGATGTCACCAGATTGGAAAGTGGCAGAAAATTCTTACAACAGGCATTCAGGCAAAGATATCCAATGCAATTTATGATCCATTACATCAAAAATTACTACGGAAAAAATGAAAAATATGGGTTAAGTTTGTGTGAATATTTGAGATCATTATGAACATTGATTATACATCTTTGAGAGTAATAACATCACAAACATCTAAACTGCTGAATATGATTATTTTGATGTTATAAAGAGGAAGCATAGGCATGAACTTAGCTGTCTCTGAGGCTTGGACCAATACTTTTTAATATCACTTTCCTTTATAAAAGGTCTTGTGATAACTTTGATTATCACTTCGAAGGTTGGCTACAGTCAGTGCTGGCGTCCAGGAGTGCAATGCCACGGCATTTAGGACATGCATGTTGATAACTGGGGAGTAAGGTCACTACCCCTTACCACCATTGTGTAAGCCCTTTACGTTGCCTTCCTTCTTCATTTTTATTTTTACATATTAACCCTTTATATATTTTTAGTGTTTTATGCTGCTGTGCGCAAGTACACTAAAATTCATTTCAATATTTTTCTTTAGAAATCAATCTTTTATATTTACATATATATATACATATATACAGGGTGTTTCGAACTAATGGAACAAATTTAAGGCGTGATAGAACACATCGAAGCAAACACTTTTCATCAAAGAATAGATGGTCGCAATTTAAGCAATTATGCGCTAGAGGGTGCTTTCTATTTCCCCAGACATACCTTCTTTCACAGCACAGAGACATATAAAAGCAGTGGTTTTTACATTCACCGACATTAGCGACTTGAAAACATCTATGTCAGAACACCAGACACGTCAGAAGAGATTCTATGTCATGTAGAAGATCATCCTGACACCACACAGGTGTCATAATAAAAGATAATCCTGAATCTGTCAAAGATAATCCTGAAAAAACAATTTTCTGCAAAGGCAACACACTCGTCATTTAATTAACTTCCAAACACATAGGCATTAATTAAACAGTCATTTATTCCAAAGGAAACAAACAAGCAACATAAACAAACAGTTTCACATTCAAAAATAGGAACTTATAACATATATTCCATAACATATTCCATACATGCATATTCCATGTATGGAATATGTTCCATACATGGAATATTCCATACAAATAAAGGTCTAGATGGAACTGCATCAGCTGCAGCATGTCGCAATCATTATGACAGGCAACCCCTGCTCCCCTCTGCATCACTCTGAGCATGCATACTAAGCCTTTTAGTGAAGAAAATGAACTATGAGTTTTGAAGCTCGAAAGACACTTTTCCCACACACTTTGAGAACATTCATATGGTAATTGATCTTCCCACTTACGTTGTGGCCATAAAAATTTGTTTACAAACTTTGATCTGCATTCATTCAATGCCAAGTGTTAACTCTATGCTGTAAAATTATATAAATGTGATCAATGAATAAAAATATATATTTTGAAATAAATTACAGGGGGTGCTGCAGTACTTATTGACGAGTCACTATTGATTGCCACACAGTTTAAACTTATTTGTATCGAAACTACATAATGAGGGATTTGAAAAAGTTGTAATTTTAAGATATTTACTTTACATAATTTTGAATACAATTAAAAAAAAAAATGTATACTTATAGTTCAATTTAAATTTTTTTAAAGTTTCTAGAATTTTACATTTTAAAAATTTGTTCACAAAATTTAAAAATCATTTCTTTAGTTATAGGTTTAGTAAAACCATCAGCTCTATTATTTTTACTATTAACAAATTTAATCTCGAATAGTTTCTTTTCAACTACATTCCTAAGAAAGTGGTATTTGACATCAATGTGTTTTGTCCTATGATTCTCGATGGGTGAATTAGAAAAGTTTATGGTTGCTTGATTATCACAGTATGAAATACTTTTATCCAATTTAATTCCAAGCTTTTTACATTCTCCCAAGATATTTTGCACCCACACCATCTCTTTTGCAGATTCGGTTAAAGAAATATATTCTGCCTCCATGGTAGATAAACCAACAGATTTATGTTTAAAAGTCCTCCATGAAATTGGAACATTGTCTATTAAAAATACCATGTCCCCTAATGACACTCTGTCATCATGGTTGGCTGCAAAATCAGAATCAGAAAAGCACTTAAGATTTACATTTTTATTTTTGATAAGTTTAATTTTAAATCTTTAGTTTGATCTATATATCCTAACAATTTAAGTAAAACGTACCAGTGTTTAATTCCTGGGTTTTCTTGAAATTGTGAAAGAATATTTACAGCATAGCAAATGTCTGGTCTAGTCTTACTTGAAGGAAATGAAAGGCATCCTAACAGATTTCTGTAAGACAAGTTCTTCATTTGTTCAACTTCATACTAATTAGATGGACAGTTTGATTTACTAAGCACAATACCTTTTGCAATTGGTAAACTAGAGATAGGATACTTAAACTTTGAAAATGTATCACATATTTTCTTTATATATTGAGTTTGATGAATAAATTATTTACGAGGATTATTTTTTAAGTAATGTCCATTTGTGAATACCATTTGAAATTCTGCGTGCGCACAGACTCCTGGAATTCTTTATGCAGAATCAGAATCCAATGCCATTTGCATCCATGGCATCAGTCTGTTCGCTTCCTATGTTTCATTAAAATGTTTAAGAAAATTGAGCTCCCCGCCAACTGTGAAATACTGTCAGTCATCCCATTCTTAACAGCAAGAAACATGATATCTTTGGATATTCATCGTCAGATATATGAAGTTTAGGGTGACAATGCAATGAGTGACAGTAAAGTGTGAAAATGGGTGAGATTGTTCAAGGAAGGTCGGGAAAATGTTCATGATGAATCACGCTTTGGTCGGCTATCTGTAATCACTGACGATTTGGTGCAGGCAGTTGAAGCCAAAATTCAAACAAACAGGAGAATCTTTTGGCTGGGAGGTATTCGATCACCCGCCATGCAATCCAGATCTTATGTCTAGCGACTACCGCCTCTTCCGCCATCTGAAGACCTTCCTGGGCGGCAAGTGTTTAGACACTAATGAAGAAGTGAAAATGATCGTGAGTAACTGGCTATCATCGCAGGCGGCAGAGTTCTATGATGACAGTATCCAAAAACTGGTATATCATTTCGATAAATGTTTAAATCAGCAAGGAAATTGTGTAGAAAAATAGAGAATTGAATGTAAATTCAGAAAATAAATGCTTTTTTGAAAAAAATATACTTACTTCGTTTTTATTGCAAAACAGACCTTACTTAAAAAATAACCCTCGTATTTTGGTTTTCTTCGAATTCAATACCTAACAAAATTTGCCTGAAGCTTTGATGTCAAATTTAGATTTCAGTAGTGAAACTACATATTGCAGGTCTTTTTGATGTTTAGCAAACACAATTATGTCATTAACATATACAATTAATAGACCATTGTTATTATATACATAGGCACAGTTGCACCATTTGAACTTAGCAAGATTCAATTTCCTGATCACGTTATCTAATTCAAGATACCATTCCTGGCCAATTTGATGTAAGCCATAAAAACTTTTCTCAGAAGACAAACATAATTATTTCTACTATTGTCAACAAAGCCAGGTGGTTGATATATATAAATTTTATCTGTCAATTTTGCATATAAATTTGCACATTTAACACCAAGTTGCAAATGTAACCATCCTAACATACAGACAAATACAGTGAAAAACATTCTAACAATAGTAAAATTTATGACTGGACTAAAAACTTCATCATAAGTTTGTCCATTTTCTTGATTAAACCCGTGGGCAAAAAGTCTTACTTTAAATCTGCTAATTTCACCCTTTTCATCCCTATTGAGTGTATATACCCAATGGCAGCCAATTACTTTGTCGAAAACAGGTGCAGGCACTAGGTCCCAGACACCTGTTTCCTTCATGACATTTAATTTGTCTGCCATTGCATTATTCCATTCTCTGGATTGGGGTGAATTAACATCTCCCCTGAAGTTTTTTGAGATTCTGATTTATTCATTATTTGCTTCTGGTTGATTACCTGAAGTACCTTAATCCGCTTTAAAATAAAATAGTTTTTCTTCAAATTTTAATTTATTTTCCTCACAAATTTTTTTAACATTATTTATGGATCTAGGGGTTTTCCCTTGATAATAATAGTACACATCTATTCTTGATCCGGGTTTTCCTAGGAACTACTCTCCTGACCCAAGGAGCACCCGAATAGGAAACCAGGAAGTGATCAGCAGAAGACTCAGTTTTCTCACTGCTTTTATCAATGTCTTCATCTTCTTCTGTTGCTTCACCTGCCTCCCTACCCATGTCCTCCTCATCAGTAGAGTCTAAAATTTCCAATTTTCGAGGTTTAAAAGTTACACTTTCAAATTTAATTTTACTTTTATTCTCAAGTTCTTTGGGTCCCAGTCCGTCTTCCTCTGCTTTGCTACTTTCGTTAAACCTGACATTACTTGTTTCTATTATTTTACCCACATCTAATAATCAAATTTGGTATCCTCTTGTTTTAAGTGCATAACCTACCATTATCCCTTTCCTGAGTTCTTATATCTAGCTTTCCCCTTAGCTTTTTGGGTTTCCCAACAAAAGCTTGACTTTCAAAGACCTTTAAATGAGCTACTGAGCATTTCCTGCTATTATATAATTTAAGAGGTGTTTTATTCTTAAATCTGTGACAGATACTATTTTTAATATAGGTAAAACAGAGAAGGACTTCTGTCTAAAAATCATCAACAAGATTATTGTCATTTAACATTGCTTTAAGGCAATCAAGTATTGTGAGAATCTCCCAGAAAACTATTCTGTCATTCTCCTTTAGTTTATTCTGACTCCATATATACAGAGAATTGACATAATTTGCTAACGGAAACAGCGTTTTATTTAGAATTCACCAGATTACAGCATTTTTACAAGATTCCATCATTTTACAAGTTTTTAGTTCTATAATAACAAATCCACTGTTTCCACTCACTTCATTACAGAATAATAAAGATAAGAAATAAAACGATAATATGCAATCATAGATATAAACATTTTGGACTCTGTTTCCAAACTATAAGTGAGGAAAAACAATGAGAAAAAATTGTAGCAGATGATCATAATGTTGCTTTTAACATCCTCCCACCTTTTAATTTTTGACTACGAAAATCAAAACATAAACATACCAGTATTAAGAAAATAACCATATTAAAATTAAAATGTTAAAGTTAAATATTAGTTATCAAAACGCTTAGGTCTCACTACTGTTCTCCCATATTTAGTTTTAATAGTCACAGGAATGCATTTGTCAGGAACAATAGTCTCATTAATATCAGGAACAATAGTATCAACAGTTCTTGTTTCATCACATACAGTTTCTGTTGGAACAGTAGCTTCTGTTTCACCAAAGACAGTGTCACTAGGAACAGTTACTTCTTCAGGAATTTCTGCATATTTACCATTCTTAAATGGCAGATCCTGGTGAGACACGAAGGGGTATACATTTTGTACTGGCCTAGTGAATTCACCAGTTACAGTTTTCACCTTAACGACTCGGATGTAATTGTCTCTACCAGGAAAAACAGCTACAATGCTACCCAAGGGCCAATCAATTCGTTTCTTATTATCACAATTAATAAGAACAATGTCACCCACTTTAATTAAGTGTTTTTTCTTAAGTGGTTGTTGGACTAGAAGGCTGAGATATTCATCTCTAAATCTCCTTCTGAATCCCTCTCGAATTCTTTGCTGGTATCTCCATCTCTTAAAAATATTAACTTTATTAAGATGGTCTAAATCTGGAACTCCAACTGTACAAATATCTTGAATGAACATAGATGGAGACAGGGGCACCTAGTCTTTTTGATCTTCGGATACATAAGTAAGAGGTCTTGCATTGATAACAGCCTCTACATGCACAGAATGGTCAATATTTCTTCATACATAAGAGAAAATTTCCCTAAAACGCTTCTCAATAATGTTTTCACTATTTGTACGAGTCTCTTCCACCAACCGCCCCACCAAGCAGCAGTTGGAGGGTTAAATTTCCATTGGATTCTAAAAATGGAAGTGTCACGGATAATTTGTTCCCAGTTGATAGACTTCAAGATTCTCTGTTCCTCCAAAATTGCTCCCATTATCACTGTACATTATCTTTGGTCGTCCATGTCTGGCAATGAATCTTCTTAGACCCAAAATAAAACAATTTGTAGAAAGGCTTTGTAATAGTTCAAGATATACAGCACGGTACACAGTGCAAGTGAACAATAGAATCCATGCTTTTTTCCTATCTTTTAAGTACAACGGATCAGCTAAATCCACCCTAGTCACTTCAAATACTAGTGTGTTTCTAATTTGATCTTCTGGTAGTGGAGTAGGGATAGATTCTATTCCTTTTGCTGTGTGTCTTCTACAGCGAACACATTTTGAAATAACTCTCTGGATGGTTTTTCATCCTCTTAAGATCCAAAACTGTTGCCTAAGATTAGCTAATACAGACTGAACTCCAGCATGTGAAGACTGTAAATGTCATTCAAGTATTAGTCTATTAACTATTTCATGTTTTGCAGGGAGTACAATGGGACATAAAAAATTCTTGTCACCATCACTTCTTATTATTTTCATTTTCAGTCTGATAAGTCCTTCATTATCCGTAAAAGTGCAAAGTGTTTTTAGCTTAAGTTGAAAATCTTCCTCCCTAAAAGCATCATGTTGAATCATTTTCAGGAGTTTCTCTTCTGCATATTCCAATTCACACACTGTCAGCTCACCTCTAATGCGATTATTTGGATGAAGAGTATTGTTGAAAAAGTGAAGTATCCAAGCAATCATTCTCAAAATCTGTGAATACTTCAAAAATCACTGACTGTATCACCTTTTTTCTATTTCAGTGCAAATAAGAGACGAAGTAATATGCTTACGTTTTTCCTTAGTAACTTCTCCTTTATTTATTTGAACTTCTGTTGCAGACCAGTTATTTTCATTCTGTTTTAACCAAATAGGTCCCTCCCACCATTTAGATTTTAAGAAGACTCTAACAGAGCAGCCTCGGGAAGATCAGCAGGATTGAATTCTCGTGGCACATGTCTCCAAGACTTTTTATCAAACAGTGCTCTAATTTCATTCACTCGATTATTGACAAAAATTCCCCAATCTTCTTCATTTTGTATCCAATAGAGAGCCGTAGAAGAGTCTGTCCAGTAGATGTAAGGGGTATCTTTTAGATCCATGGCTTTTACAATTGTAGAGGCAAGACGTGCTCCAATGCAACATGCCAGTAATTTAAGCCTAGGAATGGTCATCTTGTGTAAGGGAGCAACTCTGCTTTTTGCTTGTATCAGAAATACAGTAATTTCTTCTCCATGCACCTTTCAAAGAAAGACAACTGTACTATACGCTGACTTACTGGCATCACAAAAGATATGAAGACTTAATTCTGCATTAGGATAACAGACATCAAGACTTCTAGGAATTTTAACCTTTGAAAGCATATGTAAATCACTATTCCAGTCCTCAAATTCTTTTTGAATTTTCTCTGGCAGTTCAGTATCCCAACCTGTTTTGAGATTCCAAGTTTGTTGTACAATAATCTTTGGAAGTAGTGTTACAGGACACAAAAATCCAAGGGGATCAAATATTTTATGAACAGTTGATAGTATGCTTCTTCTTATTATAATAGATTTAATTTCAGAAACTGAGTTTAGATCACAGAAGAGACTATCTTCATCTTTATCCCGAAGTAATCCCAAAACATGAATTGGCTTTTCTGAAAAACGATTTTCATACAAGGTATTATGCTCCCACCCTCGTAGATCAAAACAGGCTTTTTCCAACAAATGTCTTGATTCTTGGATGAAAATGTGCAACTTTTCCTCATTAGACACAGAGGTCACACAATTATCCACATCAAAGGAGTTTTTTAACATTTCTGCTGTTTCTTGCATATCCCTTAGGTTTGTTTCTATATGATAATTTAGTACAGCAGCTAACAGGAATGGACTACACGTGAGACCAAATACCAATCTTCGATGCCTAAATATCTTCAGTTTTCTTTTCTCGAAATCTTCCCACCACAAAAATCTGAGGAAATCACGGTCTTCGATTGCAATAGATATTTGAAGGAATGCCCTTTTGATGTCTGCTACAACTCCAATTTTATCTTTGCGAAACCTCATTAATATTGGTGGTATTTCTTCTAAAAGATTAGGTCCCTTTTCAAGACACCCGATCAGTGAGGGGGAACCTTTTCCATGACAAGAAACATGAAACTGATCTGACGCATGTTGTAGAATTCTCTTTAAATACACCTCTATGGGGTAAGTAGTGAGAAGGGTTTTCAAGTTCTTCTTGAGGTACCACTTCTATTATTCCAGATTTTTCCCATCTTCAAAGACAGCGTCATATTCTTTATATATTTCCTTCCTGTTTAAGCTTCACAGCCATAGAAATGCATCTTCTTTCGGCAGTGTCCATATTTGTCTTTAAAGCTTCGTTAGCCTCAAGCCATGGTAAATGTATTTTATAACATCCTTCTTCATTCACAGAGACTGTTTTTCTGAAATGATCTAGTGCAGCTCTTTCTATATTTTCTTTAGATTTTGTCTCAACTGGATCCCTAATACCTAAAATATCAAGATCCAAAAGATTTGCTATGGTGGAAGTTTGGAAAAATAGGGAGGTAACAGTGAGAGCTGATAACCCATGACTCTTTTCACCTGGAACTTTTCCCATAATAATCCAGCCAAGTTTTGTTTCAATAGCTATTAGTCCGCACTTCAATTTGTGCATTTTTCCAGTAAAGAGTTGCCCACAAAAATCTGCTCCTATCAACAATTCAATGTTTGGATAACCTTCACCATAGTCTGCTATCCAAATTTCCTTTTCTTTCAATTCTTTTTCCCATGGCCCTTTCTTGAGTCACGGCAATTTCCCGCATATGACAGTTTGGACTAACACTTGAATATCACAGTTGAATTTGTTACTCGAGCTGCTCAAACTTATGTTATAACACTGATGAGACTCTTTTTGAAGTATTTTTCCTCCAAATAAAACATGAACCAAATCTTCGGATCCGACTGGTTCGTAACCCATTTCACTTGCCGTATTCTTCAGGATATATGACCATTGCGAACCACTATCAATTAGTGCACGTACAGTAAGACTTCCTTTTATTGATTTCAGTTTTACTTGTAAAGTTTGTAGGAGCACTTCTTCTGAGCAGCTATGATTTGATAAGGAAGTATTTTGCTTTTCTTCTTTCTTCTCTATGTCGCATGTATCTATTTTCTTGCGATTAGCTGGAATTTTTCGGTACATTACAACCCAGTGTTTTCGTCCACAGATTATACATTTTACATTTGTTTTACAAGCCTTAAAACTGTGTCCTGTCTTCAAACAAGAAAAGCAAGCCTTTTTATCTTTAATCTTGTTTTGTTTTTCCTTAACAGACAGTTTCTATGCTTGAAAACATTCTTTACTTAAATGTGGTTTATTGCAAAATATACAACTGCTTAATTTTTCTTTTTTCTTTTCATAATATTTATTTTCTTTTATATTTTCTTTTCATAGAATAGATCATTTGCAGTCGGAACGAACTCTTCTTCGATATTTTGAATAGATCGCTTTATTTTCGTCGGCTTTGATTTCTTGACTTCAAAGCCACCAATGGCCATAGATATCCGTTGCTCATTCTCCACTTCATTTCTAATAAAGGCCATCAAATCGTTGAGTCTATCCTTTGGAGTTTCTCTAATTTTCGACTGTCTCTGCCAGACTCTTAGTAACTCCTCAGGAATACACGACTCCACTAACAGGAAAAGAATTACATCATACATTTTTGTAGCAACGCCCAATGAATCCAATGCTGTAAGTTGTGATTCAAGTTTATCATACAATGACGAAAGCGAAAGGGTCGATTGTGACTTTGGGTTCTCTATCACTAATGCTAGAAGATCCCTTATGTAGAGTTCCACTAAAACATTGTCTTTCCACACACACACACACACACACACACAAATCTAGCTTTGAAACTTTCTATTACTTTTGGATAGTTTTTAGCCGTCGCTGGGTAGCTTTGTACAAGTTCTCTAGCGCAAGAATTTCGAACTGTACACTGTATGAGATACTGGAATTTATCACCTGGATGAATTCCCGAATCTTTGTCTATTTTTTTAAACATTGACCAAAAGGTTAACCAACCTTTTATATTACCGTCATATTTCTCAAGTTCAATTTTCGGGAGTTTAAACTTTCTATTATGCATTTCCCGATCACTAACTATTGAATTTATTTCATCAGTTTCTTTAAATCGTTCATTGAAAAGAGCTTTTACTTTAAAAAAATTGTTATTATACTCATCGGCTGACTTACTTTCTTGTTCAAATCTTTCATCCGTTGTATCGTCAGCTTCTAACATGAGATCCATGGATTCGCGATCCCAATTCTGAAGCTCTTCATATTTCAATTTCAAAGTTTCAAACTTTATTTTTAAGTCCCAAATTTTGTCTGTTTCCTCGGAATCAATATCTGCTATAATTTGATTGTATAACCGTGTAAAAGAACTATGCACAACTATTCGTTGCTTCTGAATTTTATTCATAGTTATTGAAAACAAAACTGTTCAAATTCAAAATTTCGTACCTTATCACATCCGTTTGTCGCCAGATGTTGTGAGAATCTCCCAGAAAACTATTCTGTCATTCTCCTTTAGTTTATTCTGACTCCATATATATAAATAATTAATATAATTTGCTAATGGAAACAGTGTTTTATTTAGAATTCACCTGATTACAGCATTTTTATAAGATTCCATCATTTTACAAGTTTTTAGTTCTATAATAACAAATCCACTGTTTCTACTTACTTCATTACAGAATAATAAAGATAAGAAATAAAACGATAATATGCAACCATAGATATAAACATTTTGGACTCTATTTCCAAACTATAAGTGGGGAAAAACATTGAGGAAAAATTGTAGCAGAGGATCATAATGCTGCTTTTGATATCAAGGGCGGTTAAGTTGAAATGTTCAAATACCCCATTTTGCTCTGGTGTATAGCTATTTGTTCTTTCAGCTTTGAATCCCTGATTTTCTAACAGTTTATTAAACTCATTATGACAAAATTTCATTCTGTTATCTGTATGGACGCTAACAATTTTATAATTTAAAAATCTTTCTGCTCTATTGTGGATTTGTTTAAATTTGTCAAATACTTCTGATTTTTATTTGATGGGAAAAACAGTCACTTTACTAAAGTAATAATCAGTAATGCTTAGAAAATATTCAGCCCCACCATGTGATGACTTTGGCATTGGACCACACGCATCCATATGTATTAATTCTAATGGTCTCTGAGATCCAATTCTACCAATATGTTTGAATGACACTCTTTTAGATTTTACAAGATTACAACATTTGCAATCTAACTTTCTATCACTAATTTTTGGAAGACCATTTATAGCAGAAATCTTACAAGTATGATATACATATTCAAAATTAATATGGCAAAACCTTTTATGCAAGAGTCTAATTCTTTCCCCAACTTCAGTAATGGATTTAACTTGCCTTTTACTTTTACAAATATCAAATGTACAAGGCTTAACATCATTACTTTTAAAAACTTTAGCACTGCTAGAACATACATTTTTACTATTAAAAATTTTACTGGCATTAACATTTTTCAAATTACTCTTACATACAGTCTAACTTTTAAAAACTTGGTCATTAGAAACATTTACTTTACCATTATGGTTTACAGATTTACTTATAAAAATATCATCAGAATCATTAACTTTAAAATTACTATTATGGTTACAGTTTTTCTTTTAAAAATATTAGAACTATTAACTTAAAAATTACCTTTATGATTTATTTACATTTTTACTTTTAAAATCATTATCATTAGAATCATTCTCTTTAAAATTACTACTTTCACTTTTAACTATCTTATTCTTTAGTTTTTACAACTTTAAGCTTTTTATCTAGAGGTTTAGCTTAGATAATTAAACATAGATGGAAAAGGGTGCTTCAACATTACACAGTAATGTAATCTATATATGAGAATTGGACCACACGCATCCATATGTATTAATTCTAATGGTCTCTGAGATCCAATTCTACCAATATGTTTGAATGACACTCTTAGATTTTACAAGATTACAACATTTGCAATCTAACTTTCTATCACTAATTTTTGGAAGACCATTTATAGCAGAAATCTTACAAGTATGATATACATATTCAAAATTAATATGGCAAAACCTTTTATGTCACTTATTTCAAATGATATTCATCAGTAAAGTGAAAATGATGCAACTTAATACTTGTACTATATTCCTGCCCGGAAGAAACAAAATGGCGGCCGCAAGTTTGATCAAAATTCCCTTTAACAGAGAATTTTTATTGAAAAATCCCTAACTTTAAAGCATTCTAAAAATCGTTAAAAATCGGGAAAATGGAAGAAATCATCAAAAACCTTAGAGTTTTCCGAAAAAACCAGTAGAATTAGGCAGCTATAACTTATGATTTCCTAATGAAGTGCTGATTTTGTGTGGAGGAAAAGAAAAGAAATAAAAGCAGTTGCAATTGCTAATATTTTGATTATATTCCTTATGATCATGATTTAAAGCTATTTCTATTAGTTTTTATTTTGGGCATTTAAAATAACAGCAAAAATACTTAGGAAGGTTTAAAAAAAATAACTGTCCATAATTAGGCCACTCACAATTGGCAAATTCCATTGCTTGTTTACTTGCTAAATGAAACATTTTATTGCAATTTGGTTCAATGGCGATCAGCAGTGAGAACCCTGCTTATATGTATCAAGAGAAAATAGAAGCCAAATTAGCAGAGCTTACCAATTTGAGATGTCCCATTTCATGTATTCCTTTCTTTAATGGCAAAAGCGAGGATGAAGAAGTACCTGATATTAGATTCCAACATTGCAATGTCTGTTTTTTTAACTTCAATTTTTAATGCTGTTATGCTAACATACCATTTGTTCTATCAGATAAAGGATATGGTGGGATGCGACTCTGATAAAAAATCTTGTGTCTTTCCCTGTAATACAATATTTTTCCATATGAGTTGAAAATGATATGAAAAGCACACATAAGAGAGAGCTTTAGTGCTGCCATCAAGTGACAATTCCATCACTGATTTCCAATAAATTCACTATTGTGTTGAAATAAAATCCAGATATTTTCATTAAAAATTGTAATAAACTTATAAACTTTATAATTTGGGGATGTTCGCTCAAGGCGGGGTCTCACATCCCATCGCCCTCTCTGAATAACCACTGCTGTAGCTATATTTGAAAACCAAACAAAGGCCAAGTGGGGGGGGGGGGGGCTTTCAAAATCAGATTAACATTAATGCTTGCTGGATGCAAGATGCAGATGTTGGCTTTTAATAGTGTAAAATGAGGGTAAGTCAAACTTTCAAGTTTCCCCTACTCTTATATTTTGCAATGATTGTATGTTCACTCATTATAAGAATTAAACTGGAAAAACAAATAAGAAATCCACTTTTGCATGTCAAAATCACTGTTTTGTAGCAACGTTATTGCTAGTTTCAGCATCAAATGCTTATTCACTAATTTTGTGAACGAAACTGTGAAAAAAAGTTCAAAATCCTCTTTTGTATGTGAAAACTGTCACTTTGTTGCAATAACATTGTAAGTTGAACAAAGATCTTCATATTGCTTTTCAAAGATTTCTTGGCATGAAAACAAGCTGGTTGAATATATTTATACTTTTGCATCTGTATTATCTGCAAAAATATCTTTCACTAAGTTTTTAAATGAAAAATTTTAATTTTGGTGTTCTGCACATGTATCCAGTGAAACTAACTGTAAAATGAATATTAATGAAATTGATTCTATAAGGTGTTTCAAGTTATATATAAGATGAATTAAAAATGTCATTAAATTTGAAATTTTTTATTCATGTGTTCTGCATTATTTTGATTGTCACTCCTACTAACACATCAGATATTTCCTTTATGTTACCAACAGTGTCGCCAAAGGGGGATTTGGGGGTTGAAAACTACAAATAATTCAGCTTGCTCAAGATTTCTAGGAGCAGTTTCTACACTCTTCAAAAGTGAAATTGCAACACTATGAAGAAATGCACATAGCCATATGCAAATCACAGTACCAGTAGAAGAGAGAGTCATATGCAAATGATTAAAAGAACAAACAAAGATATGCAAATGAAGCTTGTTTATTAAGTAAATAATGTGGCCCCCACAGGCATACTATTGAAAAGGCTATTAATGGTTGCTTGAGGTAATCCTTGCCAAGCAGTGTTCACTGTGACATGCAGTTCATCTATGGTATGTACCGGTGGTCCCCGGTGCACCTGACGTCCGATGAGGACCCACATGTATTCAATGGGAGAGAGATCCGGTGAGACTGCTGACCAGGAAAGGATGTGAATTTTGTTCGAGCTGTTGAAAGTTTGGTGTGCAGTGTGGCATTGTCTTGCTGGAACACCGTGCCGGGGATAGACTGCACCAGTGGCTGAACCACAGGCCACTTGTGCAACTTGTGCACCACAGCTGTCCACTGATTGAACATGATACCATCCCAAACCATGTTGTCCGATGTGGGGCTAGTGTGACGCTCGGTGATATGGACTGGAAAGTGGTATTCCCCGGGAAGCTGCCGCATCTGTCCACACTTGTCATTCCTCTACAGGCAGAAGCGAGATTCATCTGTAAACAATACCCGATGCCATTCATTGGTCTAGTTGTGATTACGAGGACACTTTGCAAAACATGCATACCTGTATCGAGTGCTTAATGGCACCCCAGTGGCTGGCCATCATTCGCGCAGCTGCATTTCATGCCACCTGATGCAAATGGTTTGGGTGCCTGCAGGTGCAACTGTTGTTACATGCCATTGCGAATAGGTCTATACGAGCTGTTCAGCCAATCTGCTGGCATGTGCGCTCGTCATGCGCCTGTTCGATCCACTCCCTCTTTGGCATGTTCTCTGATGTTCTTGCATCCATCGTTTCACACATCACTGGATGGTACTCATGTCATGCCCAACATGTGTGTCAATTGCATGCATTGACAAACCCATGTCACGCAGCTCCAGGATATGGTCTCGTTTCCCAGCCGTTAACTGCTGGTATACAGCTCTCTGACATCTTCGAGGCATTGCTTCTTCACTTTTTTAAAGAACGACTTCTGCAAATCATTGCTGATAGCATTTACAGGACAAGCTGTCTACTGATCTTTATTACCTGAAACTGGGTGCCATGTGACATGATACATACGAAAACTTAATCATTTGCATATGACTATCTCTTCTACCGATACTGTGATTTGCATATGGCTTTGTTCATTCCTTCATGGTGTTGCAACTTCACTTTTGACGAGTGTATAAAATTAGATATAAAACAATTAATTGTATAATATTCAGCATTAATTTTTTTAGAGGAGATTACTTTTATAGCATTAATTTTTCTATTGTTATAAAGAAGACCATTTCTGTTATTCAATTTATATGACCTTAAGTGTGTATGCACACAAACCTCACTTCAATATATTTAAAAAAATTCCAAAATCTTAAAATCAGACAAAAACTCAATGTTAAATTTTGTATTCCATTACAGTTTCTCTATATATATTGTGTATTATGGAGAATAAAAATTAGCAAGTTATTATCTAGAAATAATAATTAGTATGCTTGCTTTTTTATCGTACTAAATACCACACTCTCTGCTGAAAACCAGCCAGGTCTGTGTCAGTTTTAAAAGTAAAAATAATATTCATCATGAGGATTTGGTTTAGGTTGTCAATTTACATAATTTATATTATAATTAATATTTTGATTACAATTGTTCTGTAAATTAAATTTCTCATCCAAAACAGAAAAATCTTAACATGTTAACATCTGATCGTTACTTTGCTAAACTTTTCTTGTGCATTATGCAGGCCAAGGTCTAGGTTGTCTTGGAATAGGCCAAAAAAGGCTAAAGTTGGTGAGCCTAGTCTCTAATCTTGTATTAACAATATGAGATTTGCTGCTTAAATATGAATTGTGAAATGGCCTTGTAAAAAATATACAGTCTGTTAGGCAGATTCTAGATGATTCTCAAGCAGTGGATATGTGTTTAAGAAACATAATTTGAGTTCATCAGTTTTTCAATTTCATTCCTTCTATTTTTTTAAATTCATTAATTGTTTATAGTAGCATTAATGGCTTTAATTTGAAGCTAAGGTTTTGGAATTATTATAAACTACAACATAAATAATTATAATCCCCATAACAGAAAGTAGGGTGATGTTCAACGTATGTTGCAGAACGATTTGTCACCTTTGCAGACAAATTTTGAATTGTGAATTAAAAAAAATGAATGTTGCCAAACAATATCTACAGAACAAATGTATATCATCTATCCAATTCCCAAATAATCTGCAAAATAAACACTTAACTATTGTACCCTTTGCCATTGCTCTCCCAACTTTTATTCTTTTTCTTTTGTCCTATAGTTTATGATGTGAACTCCCCTTACTTTGCAGAAACAGGTTTGCTCCAAAAAAAGCTCTTATCAGTTCCTAATTTCTTCTCACTGTTCTCCTCTCCTTATCAGTGAAATCTCTTCAGCACCTACAAACTTTGATTTTATCAAAAATATTTCGATCTTCAATTAAAATTTCATGAGAAGTCATACAAGTCTGCAGATTGATAAACGCACAGATGAACACTGATTGCAAATGACATAGCTGAACAAACGAGAAATAAATGCAGGATTTACATGCAAAGGAATAGGAATAAAATCTCATTACAGATGTTTTGTTTAGTTATAGATAAGAGTTCCCGATTATGTGCACATTTCGTGCAAACGGAATTCATATCATGCGCAAAAATTTTCGGTTTGCCAAATTAATTTTTAATTGTTTAGATACTCATATTAACATATTTTGCTTCATAATAAGTAAAAAAAGTAATAATTCATATCCAAGAAAGAATTTCTAGAATATGTTGCAGATATTATGCAAGTTAGCTGCAACGTATTTGTGAAGTGCTACGTGCTATGCTTGCTGCTAAGAGGGATGAAAGATTTGAAAATCGAACTTTTCTCAGCTGAAAGGCCAATATCATTACATTATGTATAGTTGTTCCACTTTGACCTATATATGTACAGTCTATAAATGATCATACAGAAAATAAACGATTATATAGAAAATAGAATGACATAGCTATAATTACAATAAATAAAACTGCTACTTGAAAGACAATAACTCTTTACAAAACTATATTCATAATGTCTGACAAAATGATGAGAAATATTATCAGAATATCGCGATCATGATGATTGAAAAATTATGGTATAAGTGATTAAAAGATAAAAACAAGAATATAAATTAATAAAAATCGAGAATTATTGGCAATAAATAATTTAAACAGAAATTTGTTTCTGATCTCCTTAACTATTAAAAAAAGGGATAAGTAATATTGCACATGGTACTTCAGTTGTGAAATAAAGAATAAAAAGATCAATACTAGAAAACAAAGGAATGAGGGCAAACAATATCAGAAATAATTGGTAATATTGCTAAAAAATAGAATCTGAAAAGTATTGAATGATTAAATTGTTATGTGTGAAACACCTGAATGTCTTATAATGAAAAACATTGGTACAATTTTAAACAAGGTTGTAAAATAATTAGTGTTTAAAATGGTTAGAATTTTTTTTTTTTTTTTTTTTTTTTTAATTTGAAGAAGCTTTAAGAAATTGAAAAAATGGATGAAACTGACAATGGCTTAAATATAAAAAATGGATTAGAAAATGTTAAGTAAAAGACCAGAAATTAGTTTTTAAAATTTAATAAATACCAAAAATGAGAAGATAGCAATTATGAATATATGTTAATAATTAATATTGCTAAAAAATATAAATATTTCTGTGAATTTTTTCTTGCATTATTTTCAGATAAAAGTAATAAGTTTTATAGTTTATTGTGAATCTTTCGAATCTCCCCTGATATTTCAAGCTATTTCTCAAACATATAATTAATAAAATAAAGGGTTATTCTCTTAAATTAATTAAAACAATGAGAAGTGTTTATAAATATAGTCATTTCGGGAGCATAAACTTAAATTTAATATATGTGCATCTACTTACATGTCCATAATTTTAATTACATATTAATTTACTTTTCACTTTAATAAATATAATTTAAATAGTCATTAAAATAATAAACAAAAGTATGTAAAACTTTAAATATATGAAAAATACACAAAAAATGACCAATTTTGGAAACAACTAATGAAGAACACAAAAGCTAAAGCAATGTGCAAGTTGCAGATAAATTTTCAAACTCTCAATCTTTGTCGCAGATCAGCTATAAACGTTCTTCTGCTGAGATTATAATGTGAGTGATTCAAAATCAAATATTTTCTTTATGGATATAAACATGTTTTATGATGTATAATATATCATGCCATGAATTTTCTAATTATGCAACATATTTAGTTCTTATAAAGAAATGACCTTTATTGTATATTATAGCTGTTTTGTACAAATTGAAACAAGTTACTACCATGCTTCTGAAGAATGTGAACTATGCAGTAAGTTTTCTTTTACTAAATGCATTACTAATTCAGAGGTTCAAAACCACTTTTCACTAACCATATTTTATTTTATATATAAAAGACAGCAGTAGAAAACAAGCAAAAAATGTAAAGAGATGATTCAGAGTCTACCTGAAAGAGCCAATCAGAAAGCAGGCTAGCCCATTTTATATAAAACATGAAACTAATATACAGGTTAGTGTGCACAGCAGAAATGTCAAAATGAGATTAAAGGGGTTCCAATAATATAAAAACAAGTCGAAATCTTACAAAAAATTCTTAAAGGCTAAAAAATCTGATGTGGACAGCGCATGACTTTCCCTGCAGACTCATATTCACGTTCTCTTTATTTCTTCAATAATTCATTATAATGAGTTTAATTGCACAAAAGAATATCTATAATTATTTAAAATGACACTGAATTTGCACTTTTAATTCAATTTTCGTTCTTAGTTGGTAACTGGACTTTTTAATGGTGGCGTAGCGAAAATACGAAAAAACTCGAATATCTCGAGAATGGCTAGCCCTAGTGTAATAGGGTTGGTCTTATTCTTTTCATCATTAAAAAATACGTATAAAAGAAGCATTTAATTGATATATTTGAGCATAGATAGTTTTTATTTTAAATTTTGGTGATTTTTGCAGGCCATTCCACAAGAAAAAAAAAGGTTATCTATTTCTGAATTATACCAAAATCTAATCAGCGCCAGGGTAACCCACAAGTGACTTATCTGCCAAATTTTGTAAAATTTGATCTATTAGTTTTTCAGCTAGAGTGGATACAGGCAATTTTTGCTGGTCATTTCGCAAAAAAAGGCAGATTGTTTTATTCCAAATTGTACCAAAAGCTAGTCAGCACCAGGGTCACACATAAGTGACTTACCAAATTTTATGAAATTTGGTCCATTAGTTTTTGAGTTAGAGTGGATACATACATTGCACAGACGGACACACACACACACACACACACACAGACGTACGTCATGCTAAAAATAGTGTTTTCGTGTTCTAGAGGTCCCAAAATGTGTAGATCCACTGAAAACTCGAGTTGCGATTTTCGGAATGATTCCAATACTTTCCCTATACATTACGATGTATTGTTGGAAAGTAAAAATCTGATGTGAGCAGCACATGACTTTCCCTGAAGATTTAAATTCATTTTGTAATTTTTTATATCATTATGCATTAAATTGAGTTTAATTTCAGAAAATAATATGGATAATTTTCTGATATTATATCCAATTTGTTTTTCTGTGGCCTAAATTCCTAAATTCTTCAGGTCCTTAAAATTCCAAAAACTATAATATCTCGAAAATGGTTTATCCTACAGTCATGGGGTCAGATTTATTTACTTAGTTGTCACATTTTACATGCAGAACAAATATTTAATTAATATATTTAATCAATTTTAGTCATTTATTTCAGAGTTTCACTACCTTGCACATGTAGTATTTTATTTTAGATCGAATATATTAGATTTGCAGGTCATTTTACAAAAAAGAGGCAGATTCTTTTTTTCTGAAGTGTATCAAAATCTAACCAGCATCACAGTATCCTCCGAGCAACTGATCTACAAAATTTTGTGTAAGTTTATCAATTAGTTTGTCAGCTAGAGTGGATACATACAATTTTTGCAGGCCACTTCGCAAAAAAGGCAGGTTCATTTGTCTCAAATCATACCAAAATTTAATCAGTACCAGGGTCACCCACAAGTGACTTATCTACCAAATTTTATGAAATTTATTCAATTAGTTGAGTTAAGAGTGGATATATACAATTTTTGTGGGTCATTTTGTAAAAAAATGCAGGTTCTTCTTTTTCGAATCATATTAAAATCTAATCAGCACCAGGGTGACCCACAAGTGACTTATCTACCAAATTTTGTAAAATTTGATCAATTAGTATTTGAATTAGAGTGGATGCATACATTGCACAGATTAACAGACAGACACACACACACACACAGATGTCACGCTGTGAATAGTTTTTTTGTATTCTAGAGGTTACAAGACGTGTAGATCCCTCAAAAACACAAGTTGCGGTTTTCAGCATGATTCCAATACTTTCCCTATACATTGCCATATATTGCATGGAAAGTAAAAATCTGATGTGGGCAGCACATGACTTTCCCTGCAGACTCATATTTATATTTTCTTTATTTCTTTAATAATTCATTAAATTGAGTTGATTTTGTGAAATTTGGTCAATTAGTACTTTAGCTAGAGTGGATACATGAAATTTTTGTGGGCCATTTCGTAAAAAAAAGCAGTTTGTTCTTTTCTGAAACATACCGAAATGTAATCAGCACCAGAGTATCCTACAAGTAACTTATTTACCAAATTTTGTGAAATTTGATCAATTAGTATTTTAGCGAGAGTGGATAAATGAAATTTTTGAGGGCCATTTCGCAAAAAAAGGCGGGTTCTGTTTTTACTAATCCTTCCAAAAACTAATCAGCACCAGGGTCATACCCAAGTGGGTATGACCACCAGGGTCATACCTACCGAATTTTATGAAATTCGGTCCATTAGTTTTTTAGTTAGATTGGATACATACATTGCAGATACAGACGGACACACACACTGACGTCATGCTAAAAATAGTATTTCTGTATTCTAGAGGTCTCGAAACATGTAGATCCATAGAAAACTCGAGTTGTGATTTTCGCCATGATTCCAATACTTTCCCTATACATTACCATCTATTGCAAGGAAAGTAAAAATCTGATGTGCACAGCAAATGACTTTCCCTGCAGACTCAAATGTATATTTCTTTAATAAGTCATTAGATTGAGTTTAATTGCACCAAATAACACTAAATTTGCATTTTTAATTGCATTTTTGTTTTTATTTGGTAATTGAACATTTTTCCGAAATCGGCGTAACAAAAATGCAAGAAATTTCAAATATCTTGAGAACGGTTAGTTCTAAAACATAATGGTGTGTATTATATTCTTTTCCTCATCAACAATTGCGTATAAAACAAGAATTTAATTGATACATTTGAGTATACGTAGTCTTTTTTTTTTTTTTTTTTTTTTTTTTTTAGATTTTGATGATTTTTGCGGGCCATTTCATAAATAACGGCTGGTTGTTCTTTCTGAATCATACCAAAATCTAATCAGCACCAGAGTATCCTACAAGTAACTTATCTACTAAATTTTGTGAAATTTGGTCGATTAGTATTTTAGCTAGAGTGGATACATGAAATTTTTGTGGACCATTTCGTAAAAAAGGGCAGATTCTTTTTTTTTCGAATTGTACCAAATCTAACCAGCATCACAGTATCCTACGAGCGACTTATCTACCAAATTTTGTGTAATTTGATCAATTGGTTTGTCAGTTAGAGTGAAAACATACAATTTCTGCAGGCCATTTCTCAAAAATTGGCGGGTTCTTTTTTTTTTAATCATTACAAAAACTAATCAGCACCAGAGGCACACTCAAGTAACTTACCCACCAAATTTTATGAAATTAATCGATTGAGTTAGAGTGGATATATACAATTTTTGCAAGCCAGTTTATAAAAAAATGCAGGTTCTTCTTTTTTGAATCGTATCAAAATCTAATTTGCACCAGGGTGACCCATAAGTGACTTGTCTACCAAATTTTGTAAGATTTGGTCAATTAGTTTTTCAATTAGAGTGGATACATTCAATTTTTGTGGGCCATTTTGCAAAAAGTGTGGGTTTTTTTATCCGGAATCGTACCCAAAACTAATCAGCACTTGGGTCATACACAGGTGACTCACCTTCCTGGCCATCCAAACAGTTACCTTACTCCTTTCTGGTAAGTCGGACGGTCTGGGTCTCAACAACAACAGGTGACTCACCTACCAAATTTTATGAAATTCGGTCCATTAGTTTTTTAGTTAGCGTGGATACTTACATTGCACAGACAGACACACAGACATACACATAGACACGCACACAGACATACACATAGACACGCACACAGACATACACATAGACATGCACACAGATACCATCCTAAAAATAGTTTTTTCGTATGTCAGAGGTCTCGAAACGTGTAGACCCGTCGAGTTGCGATTTTCAGCATAATTCCAATACTTTCCCTACACATTACCATGTATTGCAGGGAAGTAAAAATCTGATGTGGGCAGCACATGCCATTCCCTGCCGACTCATATTCATGTTCTCTTCATTTGTTTTATAATTCATTAAATTGAGTTTAATTGCAGAAAATAACACTAAATTTGCATTACTAATTCATTTTTTTTTTATTTGGTAATTGGACATTTTTCCGAAATCGGCGTAACAAAAATGCAAGAAATCTCAAATATCTTGAGAACGGTTAGTCCTAAAGCATAATGGAGTGTGTTATATTCTTTTCCTTATCAAAAATTGTGTATAAAACAAGAATTTAATTGATACATTTGAGCATACACTACTTAGTCTTTTTTTTAGATTTTTGTGATTTTAGCAGGCCATTTCATAAAAAAAGGCAGTTTGTTCTTTTCGAAATCATACCAAAATCTAATCAGCACCAGAGTATCCCACAAGTAACTTATTTTCCAAATTTTGTGAAATTTGGTCAATTAGTATTTTGCCTAGGGTGGATACATGAACTTTTTGTGGGCCATTTCCTAAAGAAAAACAGGTTTTTCTTTTTCGAATCATACCAAAATCTAATCAGTACCAGAGTATTCTACAAGTAACTTATCTCTCAAATTTTGTGAAATTTTGTCAATTAGTATTTTAGCTAGAGTGGATACATGAAATTTTTACTGACCATTTCGCAAAAAAAAAGGGTTTCTGTTTTTACGAATTTTACCAAAAACTAATCAGCACCAGGGTCTCACCCAAGTGACTTACCTACCAAATTTTATGAAATTCGGTCCAGTAGTTTTTTAGTTAGAGTGGATACATACATTGCACAGACAGACACACACACACGCAGATGTCACTCTAAAAATAGTTTTTTCGTATTCTAGAGGTCTTGAAACGTGTAGATCAGTAAAAATCTGATGTGAGCAGCACATGACTTTCCCTGCAGACTTATATCCACATTCTCTTTATTTTAATTAAATTTAATTCACTTTTAATTCAATTTTCATTCTCATTTGGTAACTAGACTTATTTTCAAAGGGGTGTACAGAAAATACGAAAAAACTAAAATACCTCGAGAATGGCTAATCCTAGTGTATTTGGGTTGGTCTTATTCTTTTCTTCGTTAAAAATAACATATAAAACAAGCATTCAATGGATATATTTGTGCATACATAGTTTTTTATTTTAGATTTTGTTGATTTTTGCAGGCTATTTTGCAAAAAAGGCAGGTTATTTCTTTCCAAATCATACCAAAATCTAATCAGCACCAGTGTGACCCACAAGTGACTAATCTACCGAATTTTGTGAAATTCGGTCCATTAGTTTTTCAGCTAGAGTGGATACAGGCAATTTTTGCAGACCATTTCACAAAAAAAGGCAAGTTCTTTTATCCTGATTTGTACCAAAAACTAATCAGCACCAGGGTCACATACAAGTGAGTTACCTACCAAATTTTATGAAATTCGGTCTATTAGTTTTTGAGTTAGAGTGGATACATACATTGCACAGACAGACAGAAACACAGACACACACACAGACATCATGCTAAAAATAGTTTCTTTGTATTCTAGAGGTCTCAAAACGTGTAGATTCCTCGAAAACTCGGGTTGCGATTTTCAGCATGATTCCAATACTTTCCCTATACATTACCATGTATTGCAGAGAAAGTAAGAATCTAATATGGGGAGCATATGACTTTCCCTGCAGACTTAAATTCATAGTTTCTTTATTTATTTAATAATTCTATGGATTGAGTTTAATTGCACCAAATAACTCTAAATTTGCATTTTTAATTCAATCTTTGTTTTTATTTGGTAATTGGACATTTTTTCGATTGCGGCATAACAAAAATGCAAGAAATCTCAAATATCTTGAGAACGGACGTAGTCTTTTTTTTATATTTTGGCAATTTTTGCGGGCGATTTCATAAGAAAAGGGTAGGTTGTTCTTTTCCGAATCATACCACAATCTAATCAGCACCACAGTGTCCCACCAGCAACTTATCTACGCCTCTTTAAGTTGTATGCTGCCACTGCATAATTACCGAGGGGTAGAAAGTTGGAATCCTCTGCGAAATTACAATTCTTTCTGTGTCACCATAAGCATGGCTCTTCTTGGCTCTCTTCTGGTTGGTCACTGCAATTGAATGCTTTTGTTCCCGTCTCTCCGGCTGTTCCCCCGTACTCCTCTTGGAGTCGGGGCATTTTGCTAAGGCTTCCTCGATTAAGGGAGGTTCCCCCGAGGCTGCCTGAGTATTTTCTGCTCTTCGGCTGCTCTCTGGGTGTGGTGTGCGTGGTTAAGGGTCTATCTGCTGCACTGTCTGTTCTTGGCGTTTTGTCCTGTCTTGGTAATTCCAACATGGCTTCTAATCATCATGCCACTTCTGGACCTCAGCCGGGTCATCTGTAGACAACTCTTAGCGGTGGGGAAACAAAACCTGCAGGGCGTGTCGGTGGAAAAGGTCCCCAATTTGCTGTCTGCCAGTAACTTATCTACCAAATTTTGTGAAATTTGGTTAATTAGTACTTTAGCTAGGGTGGATAGACGAAATTTTTGCGGGCCATTTCATAAAAAAAGGCAGGTTGTTCTTTTCCGAATCATACCAAAATCTAATCAGCACCAAAGCATCCTATAAGTAACTTATCTACCAAATTTTGTGTAATTTGATCAATTAGTATTTTAGCTAGTGTGGATAAATAAAATTTTTATGGGCCATTTCGCAATAAAAGGTGGGTTCTTTTTTACAAATCCTACAAAGAACTAATCAGCACCAAGGTCTCACCCAAGTGACTTACATACCAAATTTTATGAAATTCGGTCCATTAGTTTTTTAGTTAGAGTGGATACATACATTCACAGACAGACACACATACATACACACAGACAGATACACAAACACGCACACAGACGCCATGCTAAAAATAGTTTTTTCGTATGTTAGAGGTCTCTAAACGTGTAGACCCGTCGAAAACTCGAGTTGCGATTTTAGGATATATTTGAGCATACATAGTTTTTTACTTTAGATTTTGACGATTTTTGCCATTTTGCAAAAAATGTTGGCCATTTTGCAAAAAAAAGGCAGGTTATTTTTTTCGAATCATACCAAAATCTAATCAGCATCGGAGTGACACACTGGCAATGTATCTACGAGTGGATACAGGCTTTCGCAGGCCATTTCGCAAAAAAAGGCGGGTTCTTTTATCCCGAATTGTACCCAGAACTAATCAGCACCAGATTCGCCCACAAGTGACTTATCTAACAAATTTTATGAAATTCGGTCAATTAGTGTTTTAGTTAGAGTGGATACAAAATTTGCACAGACAGACAGACATACACACAGACGTCACGCCAAAAATAGTTTTTTGTATTCTAGAGGTCTTGAAATGTGTAGATCCTTCGAAAACTCGAGTTGCGATTTTCAGCATGATTCCAATACTTTCCCTATACATAACCATGTATTGCAGGGAAAGTAAAAATCTGATGTGGGCAGCACATGACTTTCCCTGCAGACTAAAATTCATATTTTCTTTATTTCTTTAATAATTCGTTAAATTGAGTTTTATTGCACCAAATAACACTAAATTTGCATTTTTAATTCAATTTTTGTTTTTATTTGATAATTGGACATTTCCCCGAAATCAGCGTAGCAAAAATTCAAGAAATCTCAAATATCTTGAGAACGGTTAGTCCTAAAGTATAATGGAGTGTGTTATATTCTTTTCCTCGTCAGAAATTGCATATAAAACAAAAATTCATTTGATATATTTGAGCATATATAGTCTTTTTTTTTTTTCGATTTTGGCGATTTTTGCGGGCCATTTCGTAAAAAAAGGCAGGTTGTTCTCCGAATTGTACCAAAATCTAATCAGCACCAGAATATCCCACAAATAACTTATCTATCAATTTTTATGAAATTGGATCCATTAGCATTTTAGCTAGTGTGGATACATAAAATTTTTGCCGGCCATTTCCTAAAAACAGGTAGGTTGTTCTTTTCTGAATCGTACCAAAATCTAATCAGCACCAGGGTCGACCACAAGTGACTTATCTATCAAATTTTATGAAATTTAGTCGATTAGTTGAGTTTGAGTGGAAATATACAATTTTTGCAGGCCATTTCATAAAAAAAGGCAGGTTGTTCTTTTCCGAATCGTATCAAAATTTAATCAGCACCAAGGTGACCTACAAGTGACTTATGTACCAAATTTTCTAAAATTTGATCAATTAGTTTTTCAGTTACAGTGGATACAGGCAATTTTTGAAGGCCATTTCGCAAAAAAAGGCTGGTTGGTTTATTCCGAATAGTATCCAAAACTACTCAGTACCAAGTGACTTACCTACCAAATTTTATGAAATTCGGTCCATTAGGTTTTGTGTTAGAGTGGATACATACATTGCACAGACAGACACACACACACACAGACGTCATGCTAAAAATAGTTTTTTCGTATTCTAGAGGTATCGAAACATGTAGATCTGTCGAAAACTCGAGTTGCGATTTTCGACATGATTCCAATACTTTCCCTATACATTACCATGTATTGCAGGGAAAGTAAAAATCTGATGTGGGCAGCACATGACTTTCCCTTCAGACTTATATACACGTTCTATTTATTTTAATTAAATTTAATTCTCTTTTAATTCAATTTTCGTTCTCATTGGGTAATTGGACTTATTTTCAAAGATGGCGTAGAGAACATACGAAAAAACTAAAATATCTCGAGAACGGCTAGACCTAGTGTAATGGGGTTGGTCTTATTCTTTTCTTCGTTAAAAATTACGTATACGACAAGCATTTAATGGATATATTTGACATACGTAGTTTTTTATTTTAGATTTTGACGGGTCATTTTGCAAAAAAAAGGCAGGTTATTTTTTCCTAATCGTACCAAAATCTAATCAGCACCAGGGTGACCCACAAGTGACTCATCTACCGAATTTTGTAAAATTCGGTCCATTAGTTTTTCAGTTAGAGTGGATACAAGCTTTTGCGGGCCATTTCGCAAAAATAGGCGGGTTCTTTTATCCCGAAACGTACCCTAAACTAATTAGCACCAGATTCGCCCACAAGTGACTTACCTACCAAATTTTGTGAAATTCGGTCTATTAGTTTTTAGTTAGAGTGGATAGAAAATCTGCACAGACAGACAGACAGACACACACACAGACGTCACGCTAAAAATGGTTTTTCGTATTCTAGAGGTCTTGAAACGTGTAGATACGTCGAAAACTCGAATTGCGATTTTCGACATGATTCCAATACTTTCCCTATACGTTACCATGTATTGCAGGGAAAGTAAAAATGAGTACAAATGGAACAAATATAAAGAAAAAGTGTAAAATTACAAGGTACCCATGCTTTGCTGTTCTTCATTCTGCTTTTTGATTTGCTTTTTCAGATAGAGTCTGGATACACTGTCTTGGATACATATACCTCTGCGTTTCTTCTACTTTTGCTCATTTTGCATTTTTGACTTTGCATTTTTAACATTTGATTAAGTGTATTCAATGTTTATTTAAAAGTGAAAATAACTAAAAGTTTGTTAAATAAATATAAAATATACAAGTTATGTATTAGTGTTTATTGCATGTTAGCTGACTATATTTAATTTTATGTGTGATTTATATAAATCTAAAGTATCATTTAGATGTTTTCACGTTTGTGTTGAAATAAATAAAATTATATGAAAATTTAATGTGTAAAATATGAGGCTATTTATTTATAAATTATATTATTAGATTATTTGTTTATAAATTATATGAACTATAATTTTTGAAGATTCCCATAAAAGTCCTGATTTTTCACTATTACAGATCCTTTAAAATATTTATTTTTTCTTAGGAGCTATTGAAAGACTTCAATTTTTACTATAATAAGACTCAATGTACTTTTTTTGTCCATCTTAATTCTGCCATAAAAATAAAGACATAACTTGTTTTGGTCACTAATGTTTAATTTTTTAATAAGTGATTTTGATCTTAGTATGTTGTCCATTTAATGTTATACATTTGGGTCATTCATGTGAGATCCCCTCCCCCCCTCCCCCCCAAAAAAATAAAGAATATGTGATTGGAAGGTCATTTTTGAAAATTTTATATTTTGCACAAATGTTCCTACATATTTCAGCTGATGATAACCAATTTTTAAATTTTTTTCATCTAGCTTGTTTTTCTGGTGCCACCTATTTTCCAACATGACGAACTCTACATTTGAAGAATTTTGATGTTCACGCAAATTTAAATATTTTGGAAACCAAAAGAGCTAAATACTTGGAATAAAAACTGTTTTACTGGACCTAAATTTATCTACATTTCATGTCATTATAAAATTTGTCTAACTGCTACCTGATTGGCTGAAATTCAGCATTGAAATTCAGCTTCAGTTTAGCTAAAAATGCAGTTTTGGGGTCTTTTAAAAGGAATGAAGGAAGCAATTCTAAATCTTCAAATTTTTGTCATGCCTTACCCTACTCCCATAGTCTTAGCCTGGTAAATTTCAAGACTGAGAACTTTACCCTTTTTATTTTATTAAGCCCTAAACGTGGCTGTTTATTCAAATTTACAAATATTGAAGCTTTAATATCTGGTGGGGAACTGGGAAAAATCTGAGATTTTCAAGAAAATCAAGTATTACATAGTAGCTAATTGTGTTAAAAATTTGAAGTTTTAGACTTCTGGTTTTATTGCTATGGAGCAATGAATAAGTCATAAAAGTAATAAATATTAATTTTGACTATGGTGGAACGAAAAACTTTTTTCCCTCCCAAAAACTTTGCGTAATAAAAGACAAAAGTTACCTCTTGGTATGAGATGTCTTCATTCAAAATTCAAATGATTTTTATTAATATCTTTAGGTGCCACAAGAGCGTTGAAAATTGAAAAAAATGTGAAAATACTCAATTTTTTAAAAAAGAAATTTTCAGTTATTTTTTAATCAATTTAATGCAGTAGAGGTGAAAAGTTGCCTTTAGATGTAAGATTTCTTCTTGCAAAATTTAAATAATTTCAATTAGTTACTTTCCTCTAATTTTCTTCCAATTAATTATTTTCAATTAATTATTATGTTAAAATTTACGAAAAATGTAGAGAAACGAAATATTTCAGATTTTTTTTCGAAATAGTATATTTCATTTTATGTCCTTCATAGGGCACTACAGATGTATAATATTTTCTGCCTAATCATAAGAAGAAATTGTTTGATAATAATTTTTTCCTTACCTTGTTATATAGAATGAAAGTGTAAATTTTCATTCTCATGCATTTTTTACTAAAATCAGCACTTCCACGTTAGAGCTGCAATGACCATGAAGATACCATTCATGTCTAGGAGGTGTTGTGTCATAGTATATTTTCAAATCTGTGCTTGGTGAACAGTTGTAAGTGCAGTATAGTTGATTAAAACCCTGTAGCTTGCCGTGTTAGATGTAATGCAACTTGTTCCCACTTGTTCAGTGTTTAATTGTCCTTTATGTTGAAGACCCAGACCACATACCTGACCCGGAGGCTTTCAGCAGCTTAAAGTGTGGCCAGAATTGTCCTTTATGTGGAGCAATGTACTAGATTTTGTTGTATGGCCCATATATTTAGACTCTGGATCTTCAAAATATTATGTGCTCTTTCAAAATTGTTTTCCCAATAATATCTGTTTTTTTTTTACCTGCACTGTAGTTTTATATCTCCTATCATCAAAATATATACCTCCATTCTTATTCATATCTGTATCATCATAAGTAAACTACAGCCGTATTGCAAATATAATAAGGTTCCCTGTACTCCTCCTAGGCATGAATGATAGTTTTGTTATCATTGAAGTTCAACTGTGGGTGTGCTGATTTTAGTAAGAATCATATGAGAAATGTGATGGGAAAGTCGACACTTCTATTCTATGTAACAAGGCATGGAAAAAATTATTACCAACTAACTTATAATTTATGATTAAGCAAAAAACATTCATCTTTAGGGCTCTATGAAGTTACATAAAATTAAATATGCAATTACGAAAAAAAATTCGAAATATTTCATTCTTCTGCATTTTTTGCAATTTTCAAATCTTTTGTTATGAGGAAAATAATTAATTGAAATTATTTGAATTCTTTAATTAGGTATCTTATATTTAGAGGCAACTTTTTACCTCTATTGCATTAGATTGATTAAAAAGTAATCAGAATTTTAAAAAAAATTGAGTTTTATCACATTTTTTGAATTTCCAATGCTTTTGCGTCACCTAAAGATATTAATCAAAATCATTTGAATTTTGAATGAAGACATCTCATACCAAGAGGCAACTTTTGTCTTCTATTAAGAAAAGTTTTTGAGGAAAAAAGTTTTTCATTCCACCGTAGTTGGTAAGTCAAAATTAGTATTTGTTACTTTTAGGACTTATTCATTGCTCTATAGCAATAAAACCAGAAAAGTCAAAAACTCCAAATTTTTAACACATTTAGCTACAATGTAATACTTGCAAGTTTCAGATTTTTCCCAATTCCCACCCCAGAGATATTAAGGCTTCAATATTCGAAAATTTGAAGAAATCGTCTTGCTTGGAGCTTAAAAAAATAAAAAGGGTAAAGTTTTCAGTCTCAAAATGTCCCAGGCTAAAACTATGGGAGATGGGTAAGGCATGATAAAATATGAGAATTGCTTCTTTTATTATTTTTAAAAGGCTCAAAAACGGCATTTTTAGATAAACAGAAGCTGAATTTTAATGCTGAATTTCAGCCAATCAGGTAGCAGTTCGACAAATTTTATGATGACATGATATGTAGACTAGTTTAGGACCGGTAAAATAGTTTTTATCTCAAGTATTCAGATCTTTTGGGTTATAAAATATTTAAATTTGCGTGAACTTCAAAATTCTTCAAATTTGGAGTTTGCCATGTTGAAAAAATGGCCTCATCAGAAATACAAGCTAGATGAAAAACTTAAAAAATTGTTTTTCAACTGCTGAAATATGTAGGAATATTTGTGCAAAATATAAACATTTTCAAATATGGTCATGCAACCACCACTGGGTGATTCTATATGAAATGACCCATTTCAATTCTCATTCATTCTAAAATCAATTTAAAACAAATGCGCAATACATATAACAGTTCTGTTATTTGGTATATTATTTAAAGTTTTGCATTAGTTATGATATTAAATTAAGTTGTGCTTTTTTCCTATTAAGTATGCCATATGCAATGCTTTTTATTAAATTATGTTTATTTGTCTTACATCGAAGTTTTAATGTCATAATTCTAAGCATAATATCCTGTCTTAAAGTTTCATTAATTAGAAAAATTTGTGAAATGGAAATTGAAAGTGTTAACTACAATAAATATTCTACAAGTGATAATAATTAACCTTTTAAATGCTGCACTATGATCTAAGAATAGCAAATATTATTTATTTATAAATATCACATTAAAATACAACTCTAAGGACTATAGAAAAAGAAATCTTCTAAAAAAAATATTAATTTTTCGCTTGTTCCCATTTAGGAATATTGGTGTGTTACGTTTAGTTTTTTTTATTAGATGCAAACCAATAGCTACTGCATTAAATCTTTATTTTCTTGCTTTTTATGCCCAAATTCTGAATAATTCTAAATAAATTGATCAAATTTAACTAAAATTCATATATAAAACAACTTAGACAAGCAGTAATTTGCATAATAATCAAAGAACATAGTAAGAAAAAAAAAGAGAAAACGGACAAGTATAACAAGTTGCTTTGGATGCAACATATTTGACATAACACAGCTCTTTATTAGCATCTATGAAATCTAATTATTTGAAAACGACACAGGAGAAAAGAAAGAAACGAAAAATAGGCTTAAGTATGTGATTTCCTTATATATATATTATATATATATGTACACACACATACATATATATATATATATATATATAGAATGTCATATAACAGAATCTACCATAGTACAAATAGTACAAAAACAGATATCTAGACCAATAAGCGCAATGCAGCTTGAAATAGCCCAGAAAAATATAATAGTAAAAATTGAAAGATTGGACATGAAGTCAGCCAACAGGTAATACATAAAAGGCCTAGGGGGATTGTGACCCCTAGTTCCCGTTTACAAGTCGACTTTTCCACCAATGGCAACACTCACGGAGCCATGCATTACCTGCGGTTAAATTCAGTACAACGTCGAAACAGAAGACGCCCATACGAAGTATATATCAAACGTAAAAGGAAAAAATCCCCCAACATAAGAGCAATATAATTGAAACGACACAAGACTAAACCTACTTAAAATATACGAACTGCAAATACAAATACCCTACTTCCATCCAAATCACTCACGTCAATTTTACACGCTTAAATAGTTCCTCGCTGTATCGATGCCATTTTATTTCCTGAAATAAAGGTGTTGCCAAAATCCTTACTGAACGCATCGAAAACTTCACTATGTACCACATTGTAACACTGACAAATAAATATTAAGGGATAATTTTCTGTTATTGCTTCCTTAATAAATATAGAATCATTTTTGATCCTATCCTTTCCATAAGAATGCATTCTTTCACTACGTTTAAAGTGATTAATGACTATATTGCGAAATATCCTGATACTTAAATTAGAATACCAGTTAATTATATAATGTATTCTAAAACTGTACTGTCTTCTTTTATCATAAATAGTATAATACGTTGTCTTGCTAGGTGTTAAATGTATACTTATATCCAGATAGTTGATTGCCTTTGTTTTATCCGAGATATTCTCAATAAGATTCAAGCAACCTGGATAAAAGGAAAAATCAAATTCATACCAGTCTCCTGTGTTTTCGTATGCTATGAGGATGTCATCAATAAATCGAAAGTAAACCATTTCGTTTATAAAGTGATTTCCTTGTTCATAATGGTGCAAATATAGATTTGCTAATAATGTCGAGCACCCTCCACCCATTGGCACGCCTTTAATTTGTTTGTAATATTCAGTACCATTATACAATATATTTTCATACAATACGATGTCCAAAACGTGTTTAAACTTTTGAATTGTGACACTTTGCTGTAATTCAAATGTCTCATGTATTTGCGTCAATATACTATATAGATCCTCCAAATTTATATTACTGAATAGATCTTGGAAATCATAGCTGGTAGTTTGTTCGAAATTCCCAAAACTTGATCGCTGTTTTTTATCATGACGGAACCATTTTTTGAAATATGATTCATTACAGGTTGTAGATATGACTTCAGTAGCGTATTAGCCCTTGTGGTATAAGTTTTAAATGCCACTGTAACTGGACGAAACTTCACTGGTTTTTTGTGAAGTTTGGGTATCAAGACCAAATACGGGTAGCGTATATGTTTCAAATCAATTCCAATTCGCTTATGAAGTGCACAAATTCGATTATTAATTTCATTATGTTGCACATTGAGCTTTTTATAAATTTCCTCATCTTGATAACTTTCTTTAAGAATCTTCATATGGTATGCTATGCATGTGAAAGTGAAATTAGATGCTGCCTTGTCTGTGTAGGTAACTGCATATTTGTTCCATAAATCATTCAGTTCGTCACGATTTACATTACTCTCTTCTCGTTTTTGAATTGAAGGTTGATAAAATCGACGAAATTGAAAATTTACACGATCTCGCCATTCATCAAATGCATTCATAGGCAAACTGTATTTTATTGCCATATTATATATAAATTCTTTCAATTCTTTATAATAATTCCCATATATATCATGAAATTCCTCTGATCTGAATTTAGTACCTTTATCAAATGCTTTTCGTAGTTGACTCGTATTAATCACGTTCAAATCGCCAGTCACTATGTGTTTATGATCATCATCTATAAATGGGCTTGATGTACACTGACACATCAGATTTTCATATTGTCCCATATTCTTACCAATTTTATTGTAATTATATACCTTACGTCCCATTGTTAACACATAACGGTATGATATACAAATATTAATTCTTCTAATAGGAAAGTGTCTTTGATGATAGTCTAAAATCTTTTTAAAAGGAACATTATTAAAAGCTCTATTTTTAAAAGTTGTCATTAAATATTCTTTATGTTGTATTGCATTAATTTCTTGATTTAAATTGATGTTATATTGTGCTGCTCGCATTTTAATCATATCAAGAAATATTGCATACCAGTTATTAACGCAATCGATCTTATCACTGGGTGCATCATCAAATGGTTTATCCTTATAATTATGCCATACACGCAATATGAATCGCTTTCGTATACCATAAACTGTATTTTTGATCCAATTATTTTTAATGCCAAGATCACTGTAGAATTGTGCAAATAATGCATCGATTTTTACTAGTGTATTCAGATATGTAGTACGATGTGATTTTTGTCCTCGTTTTTGCCTTGTAACTGAATAAGCTATATTATGCTTCATTATTGATGGCTTACTTCCATCCCTGCATTTACTTAAATCATTACTTTCACTATACAGTAAGGTATTAAGTCCATATGGATATGATGTCATAAATTGATTGATGTGGACGTTTTCCCACCACATTCGTTCGTTATGTTTGGTTACAAAATCAATTATATTAACAATAATATTTTCAAATCCATGATGTTTAAAGTGACTTAATTCTATATTATCATGCTGTGAAGACTGATTTTTATAATGCTTTATCTGACTTCTGTGAAGATTTATCCTTAAATGAAGAGGATTCTTAGTCTGCCCAATATATTTTTTCTTGCATGTACCACATGTTATTGAATATATGCAGTTAAAAACTTTACAAAATGTTCTATATCTGTGCTGACCATAAGTTATCTGTTCACTTGCCGCTACAGGACATAGCTTACATCTGTTGGATGCACACTTACTAAATTTAAATTTCATCATATTCTTGAAATGGTATTTGCGTTTGTAAGGATCGTCATTATTAATAACATTTATATATTTATCCTGAGAACAAGATTCGTTCAATACATTATTTTTGATTCCTTCCTTTGGTATACTTTGGCTTTTGCGAAAATAGTGTAATATAGTGCTCATAAGGGTTGCGTTTTGACGATCACACAGTGTACCCTTATTACTGTGCCACCGAGCCAATATATGAATTATAAATAAATATATCGTTGCCAGTCGCTATTTATATAATTTTGTATTCATCATAAAAAGTAATTAATAATTTATACTCGTATAATGGAGTAGATAATGTATTCTAGTCTGATCCATAATTACATGAACAGATGTTCCTATTTACATTACCTCATAATAGCCTCTTTCGCATTCCGATATTCCACTTAAACAAACAGTGATGTTTTCCCATCATTTCACATACCTACGACATTGCTCGACATTATTAGCAAATCTATATTTGCACCATTATGAACAAGGAAATCACTTTATAAACGAAATGGTTTACTTTCGATTTATTGATGACATCCTCATAGCATACGAAAACACAGGAGACTGGTATGAATTTGATTTTTCCTTTTATCCAGGTTGCTTGAATCTTATTGAGAATATCTCGGATAAAACAAAGGCAATCAACTATCTGGATATAAGTATACATTTAACACCTAGCAAGACAACGTATTATACTATTTATGATAAAAGAAGACAGTACAGTTTTAGAATACATTATATAATTAACTGGTATTCTAATTTAAGTATCAGGATATTTCGCAATATAGTCATTAATCACTTTAAACGTAGTGAAAGAATGCATTCTTATGGAAAGGATAGGATCAAAAATGATTCTATATTTATTAAGGAAGCAATAACAGAAAATTATCCCTTAATATTTATTTGTCAGTGTTACAATGTGGTACATAGTGAAGTTTTCGATGCGTTCAGTAAGGATTTTGGCAACACCTTTATTTCAGGAAATAAAATGGCATCGATACAGCGAGGAACTATTTAAGCGTGTAAAATTGACGTGAGTGATTTGGATGGAAGTAGGGTATTTGTATTTGCAGTTCGTATATTTTAAGTAGGTTTAGTCTTGTGTCGTTTCAATTATATTGCTCTTATGTTGGGGGATTTTTTCCTTTTACGTTTGATATATACTTCGTATGGGCGTCTTCTGTTTCGACGTTGTACTGAATTTAACCGCAGGTAATGCATGGCTCCGTGAGTGTTGCCATTGGTGGAAAAGTCGACTTGTAAACGGGAACTAGGGGTCACAATCCCCCTAGGCCTTTTATGTATTACCTGTTGGCTGACTTCATGTCCAATCTTTCAATTTTTACTATTATATATATATATATATATATATATATATATATATATAGTGTCCAGTGCAATCGGTGCCCAATGGCTATTTGCTCAACTGTTAGTCACAAAGATACACTTCCAATTGCAAAAATGTTTTAAATTTGAAAATCTATTATCTTAGAAACAGTTTAAATCAATAAATGCATTTCTGAAAGAAATACGAAATATAAATTTTTATACAGTCCCTTAGTCCTACAAATTATATTTAGGAAAATCATCCTCATACAATTTTATGCGAAATAAAAAAAAATCATCCTTTTACGACCAAAATTGACCGACTTATAGCTGTTTAAAGTTGGAGCACTTTTTGTGCTGAGAAATGGTCAATACGGCCCCTGATTAGTTGGTTGCCTGGAGAAATGATCAATACGGTCCCTGATTGGTTGGTTGCCTGAAACGGGACATTTTTATGCGTGGAAAAGCAACTTAAGTCATAGAGTTTAATGCTTCATAACTCTGTGAATTTTGGAAGATTTTTTTTTTTATTTTGCATGAAAATGTATGAGGATGATTTTCCTAAATATAATTGGTAGGAATGGGAGGGGGGGGGGGGGGAACTGTATAAAAATGTATATTTTGTATTTCTTTCAGAAATGTATTTATTAATTTAAACTGTTTCTAAGATAATAGATTTTAAAATTTAAAACATTTTTGCAATTGGAAGTATATTTCTGTGACTAATCCCAGGTAGCACAAATACGTAATTCTTATGTATCAAGCAATACGTAATCTTTATGTGTCAGGCCATACGTAATTATTACGCAAAAATGGTATGTTAGAATACGGTATACCAACCGTTATAAAAAAAGGTTATTATTACGTATCCTTATACATTATTATTACATATCCTTATACGTTAATATTACGTATATTCACATATGTTATTATTACGTACATGCACATATGTGTTTATTACGTATCCATATACGTTATTATTACGTATATCCATATATGTTATTATTACGTATACCCACATACATTATTATTATGTATCCACATACGTGTATATTATGTATCCACATACGTTATTATTATGTATATCCACATATGTTATTATTACGTATCCAGATACATGTTAATTACGTATCACATACGTGTATATTACGTATATCCACATACGAGGCATGTTTTTTAAGTAAGTACCGTTTTGGAATTAAAAAAAGACGTGCAAAGATATCGCAATAATTTTATTTCTACATGAAAGCCTGTACCTTAATCTACTTTTCTACATAATTTCCGTGAATATTGAGGCACTTGTCATAACGTGGCACCAGTTTTTGAATACCCTCCTCATAAAATTCTGCCGCCTGACTTGTTAACCACTGTATCACAACTGTTTTGACTTCGTTATCGTCTTGAAGACGCTGACCACCCAGGTGTTTCTTCAAGTGCAGGAACAAATGGTAGTCGCTGAGCGCCAGATCAGGGCTGTATGGAGGATGATCTAGAGTTTCCCATTTAAAAGATTTGATGAGATCTTTGGTCCGATTAGCCACATGTGGACGGGCATTGTCATGCAGCAAAACGATACCCTTACTCAACTTGCCACGTCTTTTGTTCTGGATTGCACGACGCAGATTGTTCAATGTCTCACAATAAGACACTGCATTGATTGTCTCATTACGAGGCAGAAACTCCACTAGCAATACTCCTTTTTTGTCCCAAAAAACTGTGCACATGATTTTCCGGGCAGAAATTGTTTGCTTAAACTTCACTCTTTTGGGTGATGATGAATGTCGCCATTCCATGGATTGTTGTTTTGATTCTGGTGTGACGTAGGCCACCCATGTTTCGTCACCAGTAACAATTTGGTCTAAAAAATCTTCACCTTCATTGTGGTACCGCTCAAGGAAAGTCAATGCACTGCCTAAACGTTGGGTTTTGTGCAAATCCATCAACATTTTTGGAACCCAACGTGAACACAATTTCCGGTAATTCAAGTTCTCGGTCACAATGCGATACAAAACACTACGAGAATATTGAGGAAACCAGTCGCACATTGATGAAATTGTAAAGCGTCTGTTTTCTCTCACCTTTTCTTCCACTTTCTGCACCAAATCTTCATTAAAGACCGAAGGACGCCCATTCCGTTCTTCATCATGCACATTTGTGCGGCCATCTTTAAATGCTCTCACCCATTTCCTTACCATTCCATCACTCATAATGTTTTGTCCGTAAACTTCACAGATCTCACGATGAATATCGATCGGTTTTACGCCTTTAGCACTAAGAAATCGTATAACAGCCCGTACTTCACAATCGGCGGGACTCACGATTGTCGGAGGCATCTTAAACACTCAGTAAACAACGTATACAATGAAGAATCAGACTGTAATGGCGTCAGTGCGTAGACAAGAGATGTGACGGAAATATGTATCATATCCGTAAGTTATATATTGAAAATTAACGTATAATTAAATTTCTGATGAAGCTGGTGATAGAATAACTATGAGCCACGAAATTCTGGTTCCACAACTTCGTTGAAAATTTAAAACAGAGTGTTGCAGCTATAACAAACGTTAGATAGTAGTTGTAGGAATACAAGTAGCTGTAGAAGTGTTAAATGAGAACAGTTCCAGTTTAAATCAAAATCACTTTTATTGAAGAGTGAATCCATTGTATTTGCTTACAGTATATATCATGAAAACAGGTAAGCCAAATAACTAAAGCATACTATTTACAAAACATGAGCACTACAGCTCATATGAAGGTTTTTCAGTGTAAGTTCCATGCCTAGACACGTTTCTGGTTAACGTATTATTTACACAAGTAAGTGGAATAAAAGCATTTCACACTTACGTGACCACGTGCACTTTCCGATGCCACCACTAGCTGGGCACACGCTATGGCAAAAACTTTAAACTTTCCGGATCAGCACTATAAAGTCCACAACACGGGAAACATGGTCTCCTTAACTGAGAACCATCAAAACTACTAAGTTTAGTTTAAATATCCGCGTTCACCGATAAACACTTTATCGAAACTTTCGACAACATCGAAACATGACTTTACGAAGATCCGTCTGCCCGATCTAGATCCTTCTAGATCCTTCCATCGATCAGTATATCGATCGAATGACTAACCGGTCTAATGACCAAAGCGATCTCACTTAAAACAAAGCGATCTCCTTTAAAGCGATCTGACTTAAAACCAGAAAAGTGTCTAGCCTTTATATCCGAAGATGGGTGCGTTCCGGAACATAACCGTTGCCGGCAACGCCCTCTGGATATGCAAAACAGGATGCGTGAGCGGCGAGAAAGGTGATTTGCATGATCAGCCAAGTTTTGTCCACATCGCGATTCGTTCACGAGAACGGAATAATCATTTTAATAATGACGTCACGCTCCCGCGTAACGAGAATCGCGATGTAAACAAAACGAAGTTTCTAACAATCGGCCCCTCATGCAAAAACACCAACTCTCGGCGCCCATGCTTTCATCCAACAAAAGGTTATTCTAAGAATCAAAGTTCTTAGTATCCTAAAAACATAATGTATGCATACACAAAATTTTATACATTAAAGAAATTTATAACACTTATAACATTTAGAAAGTGAATAGCCTTTTCTCAAAATGGCAACAATCAAATGAGTACACTTATCTATTATGCAGATCATAAGCATTCTTTAAATTACATGTTTAAGGATAACATAGTCAAAGAAAACAGTATAACCATACTATTGCCCTTTCTTAAGTACTAGCTCATACTGAAGAAAGCTATTTCTTTACTATTTTGAAAATTTATAAACAAACATTAAGTTTAAAATTTAAAAGTCTAAAGATATCAAAAATTTTAAGCTCTAGAAAAATTTTAGGTATAGTTATCAATTTTAATATTTAAGATCAAAAATTTAAATCTAAACATCAAAATCAAGTTGTAGAAAATTTAGTGTATAACTATGAAATTTAACATTTAAGATTAAAAATTTAAATCTAAACATCAAAATCAAATTGTAGAAAATTTAGTGTATAACTATGAAATTTAACATTTAAGATTAAAAATTTAAATCTAAACATCAAATTCAAGTTTGTAGAAAATTTAATGTATAACTATGAAATTTAACATTTAAGATTAAAAATTTAAGTCTAAACATCAAATTCAAGTTTGTAGAAAATTTAATGTATAACTATGAAATTTAACATTTAAGATTAAAAATTTAAGTCTAAACATCAAATTCAAGTTTGTAGAAAATTTAATGTATAACTATGAAATTTAACATTTAAGATTAAAAATTTAAGTCTAAACATCAAATTCAAGTTTGTAGAAAATTTAATGTATAACTATGAAATTTAACATTTAAGATTAAAAATTTAAGTTTTATTATCTTAGCCCATGACTAGTATACACACTAAATACCCAATACAATGGCAATGATAATAAAAGATACAGAAGGTAAATATACATATGAGATAAACACAGATTAAAAATTTTTATGTTTCATGTGAATTATATCAATAATGTACAGTCAGACACACATTTATTCACATAAGCGAAAATGCATTATGCGTGTAGTAAAAATGGATATATATTTTTTTTTTCAAGTGTAATGTGAGAAAAGTAACAGTTCATTGTCACATAACAATATATACTCAAGATACATTTCATTTGTATCAATGAGAGAGGAATAAATTATAAAATACCCTAACCATTTATACTTTGAAAATATGAAAAAAAATTTAAAGTAAAATTTTTATTTGAACAGTTAAATTTTATATTTTAAAGATATCATTACTAAATTTTAAAACTCTATCTTTAGTCATTGGCTTCGTGAAGTAATCTGCTACGTTATCTTTAGTATTAACAAAGTTAATTTTAAAAGACTCGTTTACAACTAAGTTCCTTAAAAAGTGATACTTTATATCTATGTGCTTAGTTCTATTATTCTCAATGGGGGAATTTGAAAAGTTTATTGCTGCCTGGTTGTCACAAAAAATTATACAATTATTTTTGTTAAATTTTAAACCTAGCATTTTACATTCCTCCAAAATGTTTTGCATCCATATCATTTCTTTAGCGACCTCTGCCAACGAAACATATTCAGCTTCCATCGTTGACAGACTAACACACTTGTGCTTAAATGTCCGCCAAGAAATTGGTACTTTATCAATCATGAACAACATACCACCAAGTGACACTCTGTCATCTCTATTGGCTGCAAAATCTGAGTCTGAGTAGCAGTTTAGCCTTAAATCACAAATATTTGACAAATTTAACATATACTCTCTGGTCTTTTCAACATATCCCATTAACTTTAATAATGCATCCCAATGCTTTATTCCTGGATTCTCCTGAAACTGAGATAGAATATTGACTGCATAGCATATGTCTGGTCTAGTTCTGCTAGACAGATAGGCTAGGCATCCAATCAAGCTTCTGTAAGGGAAACCCTGCATTTGTGTTAATTCACTATCATTCATTGGGCAATCAATTTTACTTAAGATGTTACCCTTTGTAATAGGTAGTGAGGAAATTGGATATTTGAACCTTTTGAACATCTGACAAACTTTGTCAATGTAATCACCTTGATGTATATAAAATTTGTCTTCAATCTCCTTAAATTCCACACCCAAAAGTCTTTTGACTTTTCCCAATTCTTTGATATCAAATTCTTTACTCAAAAGTGAAACTATATGGTCTATATCATTTTGTTGTTTAGCAAACAAAATTATGTCGTCTACGTAAATCAGCATTAATACTTTATTCTGATATGTATAAGCACAGTTGCACCATTTAAATTTTAAAAAGTTTAATTTTTTCAAAGTGGTGTCAAGCTCTGTATACCATTCCCTTCCGCTTTGGTGAAGGCCATATATTGCTTTCTTAAGCAAACAAACATATTGAGGCTGATTTGGATCGACATATCCATGTGGTTGTTTCAAGAAAATTTTATCATTCAACTTTGCATAAAGATATGCGGACTTAATGTCCAGTTGAAAATGTTTCCATTTAAGCATGCAAACGAATATGGAGAAGAAAGCTCTGATTAAACTAAAATTAATCACAGGGCTAAACACTTCATCATATGAGTCCCCTTTTATCTGGGTATATCCTTGAGCTACTAGGCGAGCTTTGAATCGTTTCACATTTCCCCTTTCATCCTTCTTAATGGTATAAACCCATCTACTTCCTATAATTTTTTGTTGTGAGATGGGTGCAGGCACTAAGTCCCAGACACCCCTCTCTTGCATTGTAGCTATTTCATCATCCATGGCTTCTTGCCATTTATCGGACTGGGGAGATTCTATTGCCGATTTATAGCTCTTGGGTATCAAGATCTCAACATTGCTTGCTTCTGGTTTCCTTTTGATATCACTTACCCCCTTTTTCTCTCTAAAATTAAACATTTGCTGATCATAATGAATGTTAGCTTTTCCACAAAACTTTCTGACATCATTATGAGATCTCAGCCTTTTATTGTCACCTTTTACTGAGTAGTAAATATCCGTCCTACTCCCATCAGGCCTAGGTACTGCTTTCCGTATCCAGTCAATATCTGAGCAGGGTGTCAGACCAGAATCAGCAGGAGAGTCCTCATCCCCACTAGATTTACTAGTGTCACGGCTCTCACCTGCTTCTTCCTCTGACACTCCTCCTAAGCATTCTGATTCCGAGTCAATCGACTGAGTAACGTTCGATTTTCTCAAGGTGATTCCTTTAGGGTAATTAGGGCCCAGGACGCCTTCCGCTGCCACTCCTTCCTCAAACCTTACATTAGAAGTTTCCTCAACTTTCTTTTTACCCGCTATATAAATCCTATAGCCTTTGGTGCTTTCGGCATATCCGACCATTATTCCTATTTGGGCTCTCATATCCAACTTATTTCTAATTTGTTTGGCTGTGCCCACATAGGCTTTGCACCCGAAAACTTTGAGGTGAGCAACGGCTGGCTTCCTTCCATAATATAACTCGTGTGGAGTTTTGGTTTTGAACTTATGACATATTCTGTTCTTGGTGTGTGTAAAACACAAAATCGCTTCTGCCCACATTCTGTTATCAACCTTGCTTTGATCAAGCATAGCTTTCACACAATCTAGTGCAGTCAGATTAAATCTTTCAGAAACCCCGTTCTGTTCGGGTGTATATGCATTTGACCTTTCTGATTTAATCCCCAATTTATTTAAGTATGCCTTGAACTGGTTGTGACAGAACTCCATACCATTGTCCGTACGGATACACAAAATCTTTTTGCCTAGCTGCCTTTCTTCCTTAGCTTGGAATTCTTTAAATATCTTAAACACCTCTGATTTTTGTTTCATTATATAAACAAACACTTTCCGGCTGAAGTCGTCAGTTATTGTCAAAAAGTATCTGTTTCCGCCCATTGAAGCTGTAGGTAAGGGACCACACACATCCATATGGAGTAATTGTAAAGGTTTAGTGGACCTTATCCTACCAATTGGCTTAAAAGAAATTCTCTTAGACTTTGCTAACTTACAGTGTGTACAGTTAATTTTTGCATATTTTAGTCTAGGGAGTCCATTAGCCGCGGAAACTTTACTTGTCTGATATAAATAATCAGAGTTAATGTGGCAATATCTCCTATGCCAGAGTTCCGTTTTATTCAAAACCTCAGAAACCGCACAACTTGGTTTCTCATTAACCTTTTCCTTTGACCTCGACTTCACCTCAGAGTTACGTTTACTTTTATTTATTCTAGGCAAATTTTTCATTTTGTCAATACTGTTTTTCTTATTTAGGGGTTTTCTATCTTTCTTAGAATTTTTATCCCTACCCTGATCCTTTCCTTTAGTTTTACGGTCTTCAATATTGTTATTTGCAGTCTGAACTTCGTATTGAGGTTTTAAAAAATATAACCCTTCTTTTCGCTTAGCATAGAAGAATTTTTCTCCCTTTGGAGTATAAAACCACAATACCCCATTAGCCCCTTTAAAAGTATACCCCTGTTCCTCAAGAACAGATGCGGCTAATAAGTTTCGTCTTAACTTAGGCGAAAACATTACATCAGACAAAACAATATTACTTCTTATGTTCTGAAACTGAACATACATTTTGACCGTACCGATAGCCTCAACTGGGCTCTCAATATCACCCACTGCCAGCGACATAGATGCACCTTTGCTTTCCTTAAATTTTGAGAATAAATTAATATCATTGCAAAAGTGCCGCGTAGCAGCGGTGTCAATTACCCAGCTGAGTCTATCGCTAGGATCCTGCACAGTATTAGCTTCAACTCTAGCAGATGAATACAATTCAATTATATTTGAGCTAGACTTAAGAATAGGGCAATTATTTTTTAAATGACCAGCCTTCTTACAAAAATAACATGGTCCTATGACCCTTTTAACTGGTTTAACACTTTTAAACACTTTGTTATTTTTACACTTTACATTTACATTACTCTGAGACAAGAATACAGATGAATTTTGACTTACATTGTTTCTATCACTACGGAGTTGCCGGATACGTCCTTCTTCCGCAGACAATTCATGTTGGATTTTCTCCAAAGTGAAATCTTTGTCCTCCCATCTGTAGATTAGCTGAACTATTCCCTGGAAGTCATCAGAGAGGTATCTTATGGCCTGGAATGCCACATAGACGCTTTCCACCGGATGCTTGACGTCCTTCAATTTGGCGACCGCCTTCTTCAAATGCGTACAGAAGATATCCACCGGTTCATCTGGCTCCGGACGTAGGCTGAAGAACTCATCCAGTAAACGCACCAGGTTGGCGCGAGTCGGCGCGTCGAAGTGCGTTTTTAACTTATCCCACGCATCTGCCGGATCGTCGTTAATGTCAATTAACTCTTGGTAATCAGATGAAACATTCTGGAACAGGATTGCTAACGCGCGGTCCTTTCTTCGCATGTGATCTTCATAATCACGGCGTGACGTTTTTTCATCCACCGGTAACGCTGTTCGGTCTACAAATCCGAAACAGCCCTCTCCTTTAAGAGCGAATGAAACTTCATTCCTCCAAGTGACGTAATTGTCTCTAGTTAATGCAGTAATTTTATTTGCCTCCATGGCAAGGTGGCCTTTTGGAACTGAGCTGAACAGACCTTTTGTTTACGCTTTCGTCGACATGCAAATGGCGCCGTCCGCGGCCCCCGTCGACAGGATTCGTTGGAACTCTAACACTTCTAAATTTTTAACGTTGTTATGGGGAGCACGGGCCCATAACCTTTGACGGAAATATGTATCATATCCGTAAGTTATATATTGAAAATTAACGTATAATTAAATTTCTGATGAAGCTGGTGATAGAATAACTATGAGCCACGAAATTCTGGTTCCACAACTTCGTTGAAAATTTAAAACAGAGTGTTGCAGCTATAACAAACGTTAGATAGTAGTTGTAGGAATACAAGTAGCTGTAGAAGTGTTAAATGAGAACAGTTCCAGTTTAAATCAAAATCACTTTTATTGAAGAGTGAATCCATTGTATTTGCTTACAGTATATATCATGAAAACAGGTAAGCCAAATAACTAAAGCATACTATTTACAAAACATGAGCACTACAGCTCATATGAAGGTTTTTCAGTGTAAGTTCCATGCCTAGACACGTTTCTGGTTAACGTATTATTTACACAAGTAAGTGGAATAAAAGCATTTCACACTTACGTGACCACGTGCACTTTCCGATGCCACCACTAGCTGGGCACACGCTATGGCAAAAACTTTAAACTTTCCGGATCAGCACTATAAAGTCCACAACACGGGAAACATGGTCTCCTTAACTGAGAACCATCAAAATTACTAAGTTTAGTTTAAATATCCGCGTTCACCGATAAACACTTTATCGAAACTTTCGACAACATCGAAACATGACTTTATGAAGATCCGTCTGCCCGATCTAGATCCTTCTAGATCCTTCCATCGATCAGTATATCGATCGAATGACTAACCGGTCTAATGACCAAAGCGATCTCACTTAAAACAAAGCGATCTCCTTTAAAGCGATCTGACTTAAAACCAGAAAAGTGTCTAGCCTTTATATCCGAAGATGGGTGCGTTCCGGAACATAACCGTTGCCGGCAACGCCCTCTGGATATGCAAAACAGGATGCGTGAGCGGCGAGAAAGGTGATTTGCATGATCAGCCAAGTTTTGTCCACATCGCGATTCGTTCACGAGAACGGAATAATCATTTTAATAATGACGTCACGCTCCCGCGAAACGAGAATCGCGATGTAAACAAAACTAAGTTTCTAACAAGATGTAGGTAACCAGTGCGCATGCGCGGAACGCCGACCATAGCGCTGCGGCGGCGGAATCGCAAAACGGTACTTACATAAAAAACATGCCTCGTACATTATTATTACGTATCCAGATACATGTTTATTACGTATCATATACGTGTATATTATGTATATTCACATACGTGTTTTTTCTTATATCCACATACATGTTTATAACGTGTTCCTATATGTATTTATAATGCGTTCCCATACGTATTTATATTGTGTTTCTACATGTATTTATTACATGTTTATATTGTGTTTCTACACATATTTATTACGTGTTTATATTGTGTTTCTACACATATTTATTACGTGTTTATATACATATTTATCACACTTTGGACAACTCTACATTATAGTGCATGTTGCAGACATGATATTTACAAAGTTTTATGCATCTTTGTAAAACAAAAATATTGAGCTAGGTGAATATATTTTTACAATAGATATCAAATTTTCAGATTGTGTTGATTTCAATAATGTACTTGAATTTATAATTTTTTTTATAAATTTAAGTGCATATTAATATTGAAATCAACACAATCTGAAACAGTATCTTTAAAATTTAAAATACATTCATCTAAATCATATTTTTACAAAGATACAATACATCAAATGTGTCATGTATGCAAAATTCACGATACTATAGAATCACTCTGTTCATATGTAATATAATTTTTATTTTAATTTATATTATATATTGTTAATACAATAATTTTAATGCAAAAATGTTTTTTTTCCTTTATTTTCAATTTATATTTAAATATATTTTTAATTCTAATTATTTCTAAATATTGCAAAAATTATAATCTACTACATTATGAAATATAATTTTAAATCTAAAAGATAAGCTATTTTAAATTGAAAATTTTGGGACATATTAAAGCACGTAATAGTTAAAACAATTTTGCAAATTTTAAGGAGTTAATTTTTTAAAAGTAAACTTCAATACTAAAAATATATCAAAAAACAATATTAATAATATTGTAATTAAGTTGATAGGCTATTTTAAATTATATATGTGCATGCTAAAACTACACATCTCTGATCAATGGTGGTATCATACAACTGTAAATGATTTTTAAGAGTAAAAACAGTGAGTAAGGGCACAGAGCCCAAGTAGAACATGTTTCTAGATACACAGAACACAAACTGTTTCACAATTATTTCTAAAAATTGCAAAAATTATAATCTACTACATTATGAAATATAATTTTGTGTGTAGTGTTTTTAAAAAAATTCCCAGAATTATGTGTGTTTTTATTTCTTGTACGTATCATGTTTATTTTCTTTTAAGTATAAGGCTTTTTTAACTTCTTCCAAGTATTTTTTTTTTATTTTCTTAAAGTATCAAATTATTTTAATTTAGTATTGTGTTTTTTAACATTTCACCCCTGTATCAACCTTTTTTTAATTTGTTCTAAGTAGCATATTATTTTTAAATTTCTTCCTAGTATATATTTTTTTTAATTCTTCAATTCATGTATTTAAAAAAACTATATCGAAATATCATTTTTTAAATGCTTATAAATAAGACTTTTCTGTACGATTTTTTTTTGTGAAAATTCGACTATTATTCATGTTTTCACATTCTTTTCAGTGTCAATTTCAAAATGTACTCTTGTTCATAATGAAATCTTTTCCTTTTTAACACTTTACAACATAGTTGAAAAGTGTTTATTTATTGTAACTACCATTATTATTATTATTATTTATTTTTCAGTTATTGACTTTCAAAAAAGCGAAATCTGCCAAAGTTTTGAAATCTTTAAACAGCTGTAGATCAAAAACTATTTAACCTAGAGTGCTCAAATTAGTGTCATTTTCTTTTGCTTTTAATGAGTCTTAATTTGATATATAACATGACTATGCTATTTCAAATTTATTCAAAAAAAATTTTTTTTTAAATCTCAAAAACACCCCTTTTAATTTTTTTGAAAAAAATATATGCTTTATGGACTACTTGTATGCCATGTTTCATAATGGGAAGCCAATGGGTTCCTATTAAAATTATTTTTTTTTGTATTAAACTATAAGTGAAATTAGCTAAATTTAATTACAAAAAAATTAATTTCCATGGGAACCCCTTAACGACCAACTATGAAATTTGGCACACAAATAGTCCCTTAATGTCTTTAAAACATATATATTTTTTAAAGAAATAAGTTTTTTTTTTTTTTTTTTGGATTTTCTAAAAAAAAAAATTTTTTTTTAGTTTGTAATTTTTTAAAAACTCCAATTTAAAAAAAAAAGAGTTAGAATACCGTAATCATGTTGTATATCAAATTAAGGCTCCTCGAAAACAAAAGAATGACACTAAATTGAACTCTCTGTGTAAAATATTTTTTGATTTACAACTGTTTAAAGATTTCTAAACTTTGCCAGATTTGGCTTTTTTAAAAAAGTAAATAACTGAAAATCTAAGAGCCCCAAAAATCTGAAATTTTACAGTTTTTGTAAACTTTACTGGTACTATCACGGTACCAAAAATGATCAATTTCTGAGGTATCAAGGTTCAAACCATTAATTGATTTGACACGGAATGACATATACTTAGTACATAACTCATTAACCAGTTGTTTCAAACATTCAGCCCACATATGTTCTTTTCAATTTTAGCAATTTACTACACACTTAATATTTCACATATGTCACTCAAAATTTAATTTTGTATTTACAATCAATTACAAAACGTTACTTTCTCAAGAACTTTTAAAATAAGTACTTCTCCAAACTGAGTGAAGACAATTTCATCTCTTCCTTGCTCAAGAGTACAAACTCTCCCAGTTGCAGTATCAGGCTCTACTTTTTGCAAAATGGTCTCACCTGACACATTCAAGCATTCAATACGTCACTTGGTTGAAGATAAAAGAAAGAAGGAGAAGGTCCTTTAGGATGTAGGAAGCTTACTTTATAGTCGCTCGTAACATTATTCTTTTCAAGAATACATGCAAGCTACCAAGATCTTTTATAGAGTATAGCAAATCCAGATTCAATTTTTGCTTAATTAGTTGGTGTAATATAGTCTAATGCTGTCACACGTTCAGTAAACTGGTGTTCACTACTGTAATTATGCTTAACAAGAAGTATATTTTCAGAAATTGGGTAAAAAGAATGAAGTTTTTGAGTACCCATGATTGCCTTAAAGTCATTCAACCGTGGCGACAGTATTTCTTTAACTTCTTCATAATCTGCTGTACTTAAAAACTTCATTCTTTTTACCCAATTTCTGAAAATCGGCTTCTTGTTAAGCATTATTACTGTAGTGAACACCGGTTTACTGAACGTGTGACAGCATTAGACTATATTACACTAACTAATTTAGCAAAAATTGAATCTGGATTTGGCACTATATAGTCTATAAAGGATCTTGGTATCTTACATGTATTCTTGAGAAGAATAATGTTACGAGCGACTATAAAGTAAGCTTCCTACATCCTAAGGGACCTTCTCTTACTTTCATCCTCAACCGAGTGCGTATTGAATGTGCCAGGTGAGACCATTTTGCAAAAAGTAGAGCCTGTTACTGCAACTGGGAGAGTTTGTACTCTGAGCAAGGAAGAAATGAAATTATCTTCACTCAGTTTGGAGAACTTATTTTAAAAATTCTTGAAAAAAGTAATGTTTTATAATTATAATTGTAAATATAAAATTAAATTTTGAGTGACATGTGAAATATCAGGGTGGCCACTCTTTGGACATATTGAAATTCCCTGACTTTTCCAGGTGAATTGAAAAGAAATTCCAGACCAGTTACTTTAACATAAAATGTGTGCACGTCCCTATTTAGTTATAAATTTGATTAAAGAATCTTAACAAAACTCCATTATCCAAAAAAAGTTATATTAAATCAGGAGAAAAAAAATACACATTTTTTGTTTTTACAAATAAATTTTGACATTTTAAATAAAAAATACATGTAAATGCAGCAAAATTGGACTACTGAAATATTTAAAAGAATTTAATGGTTTTCACTGAAGACAATAAAAAGAAATAGTCTAAACTGATGTCCTTAAATATGGGCATTGCAAATTGCCCACAATGACAGACATTATTAAAGATATGCAATAACTACACTGTAACAAGCCACAGCCATTGAATAATTAATGTCAATTCAGCAATGTCAAAAGAATGTCATTAAAATAGAAAAAAATATAGTAAAATGTATATAATATTCTTGGCAACATTTGTCCAAAATGGAGCATAAACTCTGCATTTTTGCTTTTATACGGAATCAAATAGACACATGGCAACCTATATTTAGAGGTTACGAGTACAGCATAATACTTGGCGAAATTTTTCGAACATGGCATACAAACTGGGCAGTTCTGTTTTTATATGGACAACTAGTAAAAAAAAAAAATCCAGAATTTTCACAAAATTCCCTGACTTTTCCCGGTTTCCAGGTTGAGTGGCCACCCTGAATATTAAGTGTGTAGCAAATTGTTAAAATTGAGAAGAACATATGTGGGCTGAATGTTTGAAACAACTGGTTAATGAGTTATGTACTAAATGTATGTCATTCTGTGTCAAATCACTTAATGGTTTGAACCTTGATACCTAAAAAATTAATCATTTTTGGTACAGTGATAGTACCAGTAAAGTTTATAAAAAGTAAAATTTCAGATTTTTTGGGCTCTTAGATTTTCAGTTACTCACTTTTTAAAAAAAAGCCAAATCTGGCAAAGTTTTGAAATCTTTAAACAGTTGTAGATCAAAAACTATTTGACCAAGAGAGCTCAAATTGGTGCCGTCTTTTGTTTTCGATGGGCCTTAATTTGATATACAACATGATTATGGTATTTAACTTTTAAAATTTGAGTTTCTAAAATAATTACAAACTAAAAGAGAAATTGTTTTTAGAAAATCTAAAAAATGTTTTTTTTTCAAAAAATAATTTTTTTTTTTTAAGTTTTTCAAAAAATTCAAATTTGAAATAGCATAGTCATATATCAAATTAAGACCCATTAAAAGCAAAAGAAAATGACACCAATTTGAGATCTCTAGGTCAAATAGTTTTTGATCTACAGCTGTTTAAAAACTTCAGATTTCAAAACTTTGCCAAATTTGGCAGATTTCGCTTTTTTGAAAGTCAATAACCGAAAACTAAGAGCCCAAAAACTCTAATATTTTACAGTTTTGTCAGCTTCACTGGTACTACCATTGTACCAAAAATTATCATTTTCCATGATGTCAAGGTTCAGATCATTGGTTGATTTGACACGGAATGACCCTTGGATGAATATTCAATTTTGCAGTATTTTAATTTCTTAAGTTTTACACCATATGAAATATTGTTTAAAAACAAACTAATTATTCTTTGTAATCAAAGTTTAATAGAGGTAAGTTATGGTACAGGAACATTAGGCGTTCTGCATTTTCAGGTTGCAGCCTATTACGTTTTGGTTCATAAACATTCCCTGCTTCTTTCTGAAAATAAACGTTCACTATCAACGCTGCTAGCTGGTGCAGACAAGTACTTTCTTGCTATCTTTGCAAGTATGGGGTAAATCTTTGCAAGTATGGCACAAAATAGGAACATTTTCTATTTTAAATTGGCATAAAATAGAAATATTACCTTTAAAAAAATCAACCGTAGTATCATACGACTGTAATGATTTTTAAGAGTGAACACAGTTAGTAAGGGCGCAAAGCACAAATAGAACATGTTTCTAGATGCACATAACACAAACTGCTATAAAATGAATTATAATTTTTTCGACTAATTATATTTCTTTTAAGTATATTTTTAATTCTAATTTCTAAAAATTGCAAAAATTATAATTACTACATTATGAAATATAATTTTGCGTACAGTGTTTTTAAAAAAATTCTAAGAATTATGTGTGTTTTTATTTCTTTTAAGTATCATGTTTATTTTCTTTTAAGGCTTTTATTACTTCTTCCAAAAATTTCTTCCAAGTATCAATTTTTTTTTTTTATTTTCTTAAAGTATCAAATTTGTTTTAATTTAGTATTGTGTTTTTTAACATTTCACTCCTTTATCAACTTTTTTTAAGTAGCATATTATTTTAAAATTTCTTCGTAGTATATTTTTTTTATTTCTGCAAATAACATTAAATTAATTATAAAAAATTTATACTTTAAATGAATAAAATAATTTTAATATTTAACACTGTCTAAGCAGAGAATAAATGAAAACGTGGTCATATTGCATTTGTTATGCATGCATGTTTATTTCAAATCCTGTAAAATCAAATTATTCTTTGACATGTTTTTTATAGATTTTAGTTTTAAACATGTATAATTACACTAAATGAAAGTTGCTTCATTTGCTATTATATAGATTAAATTTATTTTATTATAAACACTAACCAACACTAAATAAGTATTTTTACTTGCAGGTAGGTTATAAATGAAGCAAGTATTTTTACTTGCAGGTAGATTATAAATGAAGCAACTTTCATTTAGTATAAGTATACTGTCTTAAGTCTAAAATACATAAAAATATGTAAAAGAATAATTTATAATTTTACAAGATTCGAAATAAACATGCATGCATGACAACAAATGCAATCTTGGACCACGTTTTCATTTAATCTCCGCTTAGACAGTATTAAATGCGAACATGGATGCACATATCACGATGCTGAAAACATGCACTTTTTCCATTTTCTTTTAAAGCAATATCTAATGCTAAAAGTAATATATGGATACAATAAAGCTAAGAAGATATATAAAATAAAATAAAAGTTAAAGCTATATATAATTAAATAAGTTAAAATATATAAATTAAGCAAAGTGTTAACCTAACACAGGAAGATCAAGATACAAACCTACAAACACGGCAGGAAACGTAAAGAATAATAACTACTGCACTCAGTGTTGCCAGATACATAGAGCTTATGGCTTCGTCCGCTGAGGTAGAAATGAGTCCATTCTGGAAACTTCCAGAACTGTGTGACGTTACGTCCGATCACCGAAATCAAGTAGCATCGGCCGCGGTTAGTACTTGGAGGGTGAAGATAAACAGGAAGGGAAATCCCTGACCACCTGTGTTGGAGGACAAAGCCGATAGGGGATTAGCAAGAAGCCCCAAGGGGAAGGAGGTGGAATGGTTATTTTTACGTATGAGAAATGGTAATTTTAATGTAATATAAACGGTATTTATAACATATGATAAACGGTATATATAATGTATGATAAACGGTAATCCATGAAAATGCCTTCGGGAAAAGGGTTTGAGAACAAAGCTGAAAGAGGATTTGAGCAGGGGGATTAAAAGAAGGGAGCGATAATGGTTATTTTTACGTATGATAAATTGGTATTTTTAATGTAATAAAAACGGTTATTTTAACGTATAATAAACAGTAATACATACGTATTTAAAACGGTATTTCTACATACGGTATGTTCATACATGGTAATTCATACGTATTTCATACGTATTCATTCAGTATTTTTATATACCGTTTACTCATAATGGTATTATAACCGATGTATTACCATTTATCGTATAACACATACGAAAATATAACGTATAAACAGTTTAACAACGATTATAATACCTTATGTGTGTTACCTGGGATGGTTGAGGAAATAGCCATTGGGCACCGATAGCACTGGACACCCTGTATATATATATATATATATTATATATATATATATATATATATATATATATATATATATATATATATATACACTGAGGGACAATTGCTAAGGATGGATGACACTATCACCCATAGCAACCACAAAATGAAAAGAAGCAAAATGTGAAAAATTAGAATAAGTGCGGGATACAGTAATAAGAGGTGTGCGTATGCAAATTTTTCATTTCCATGCCTGTTCGTCATGTGATTGCACTGATAAGAGATTTAAAGGATTTGATGCATGTGGACAGTTGTACTAAGTGAAAGTTTTACGAGAAAGATTTAATTGATGAACTTGAAATTTTCGGTATGTCTTCCCGATATCACTTAGATGATTTTACGTGTGGCCGTATTATTGGAAAGATCGAAGAAGGGCAAAAAATAACAGATGTTGCCAGGGAGTTTGACATTGCTCACAGCGTTGTTTCATGGTTGTGCCAAGCATTTAAAACAACTGGAATGTGTAGCAAGCATCACGGAGGAGGTCGTGTTAGAAGTTCAATGCCTGCAGGAGACAGGTACATTGCCCTATCAGCAAAAAGGGACCGGCGCACCACAGCTCAACAGGTGGCAAATCAGTTTCTTGCTACCACAGGACAGTGGATCTCTGAAAAAACTGTAGCTAGACTTTTGGTAGAAGGAGGACTATACACCCGCAGACCTGTTGTGTGTCTTCCATTGTCCAGATTGCACCATACCACCCGTTGCACTCACCACCTGTTTGCAATGGTGTCGTGAGCATTGCATTTGGACCGAACAGGACTGGGCTTGCGTACTATTCTCAGATGAGAGTAGGTTCAGTCTGTCATCGGAATGTACATGTCAACTAAACTGGCGTAAGAGTGGTACTGCTTATTGTCCAGGAAATATCCAGGAAACGGACCGATATTGGACATGCAGTATCATGGTATGGGTCAGCATCATGATCAATGGCCGCACGCCCCTACATGTGGTTGCAACTGGGAGTATGACTAGCCAATGATTCATTGATGAAGTTCTACTGCCTTATGTTCACCTTTTCCTTGATGCTGTTGGTGATAAATTTGTTTTCTTGGACGACAACTCACTATGTCATCGAACACTCGCTATTCACGATTGTCTAGTCAGCGAGGGTATTCAATGCCTCGTATGGCCAGCACATTCTCCAGATCTAAAGCCCATTGAAAGTGTTTGGGATGCTTTGGGGAGGTGAGTTGCTGGTCGAGAATATCCTCCAACAAACAAGAACACCCTCATCCGTGTACTGACAGAGGAGTGGGATAACTTGCCTCAACAGCTGCTGGATAATGTTATGCAGAGCATGGCACGACGTGTGGAATGTTGCATCGCACTCTGCGGTGGACATATCCCATACTGACACCTTTCTCAAAGGTGCCTGCTGTCGTTCATATGCATTTTTCCATTTCTCCGTACACATCACGAAAATTTGGAAAACTTCCGGATTTTCGAGATTGTACTATATATATATGTGTGTTTCTTCTATCAGACAAGATTGTGAAATTTATTACCTAAATGGTTACACTCCACATAGGGCAGTCGGGAAGTTGAAAACACAAGGCTCCAATTTCCAAATAAAAACTGTGTTATTGAACTGTGGTAATTCAACAATTTACAGCCCCCCCCCTCCTTAAGGGGATGGGGGAGTGGGAAGGATTTGAAAGAGGAATCTGGAATGCTCTTGGCCTCTTTTAAAAGTTGTTCTGAAAGCTATCAAATTTTAAGCAATAATATATTGCAATCTAATCAAAAGAATATAGGCACATTATTTGACTACTTTTATACAATGAATCACGCCAATGTTCACAAACGGGAATATTGACATTTGATGCATTATAGCAAACAGATTTCTTACTAATATTATAATTTCACATGTTTATTCATTAAAATGATCCTTTTTAATTATAACTATGAAATTTTAAAAGTGTTGGATTTTATTTTTAATTTTATATAATTTTTTAAATCACACCCTATGTTAGTAATAAAAAAAACCCATTTTAGCAAAATCCTGTACACTACAGCATTTGTATCTGAGAAATGCCGAAAAAACAAATCATATTTTACTTTAAATAGTAATTTTTACAAAACTATATGAAAGAAGCTTTATTTTTTAATGAATGTTAAACTTTCTGTTTCCAATTGGGAATATTGGCATGTAATAGGTTAATTAAGAGAGAAGTTCATTTTTTGATGCTCTGACAAGCAACCTTATAAAATACCCCCCCCCCCCCCCCCCCCCCCCCGTCCTTTTTTTTTCTTAATGTGGGAACCTTGTTCTATTTAACTCTTTACAGCTATTTCTTTCATTAAAGATTTATTGTATTAGTAAAAGAGTGACCAGAATTTTTTTTTTAATGAATGGTTATATATTTTAGTATCAATTTCTAATAGAAAATCAATTTCTAATAGAAAATCAATTTCTAATAGAAAATCAATTTCTAATAGAAATATCAATTTCTAATAGAAATCCACAAGGAATAGAAACGTGCTGGTGTGCCTTACTCTGGCTTTTGCTGTATAAAATTTTCTTGTCATCGCCAGTAAATATAAGAAGGAATTTTACTTGTGCTTGTACTAGGGCTCAGTGTGTGAAGTTAATTTGCTTATTTAATGATACTCAATAAGATATCTTAGGAGAGAATATATATGTCAAAATAAGTAATTATAGTTTTCAACATTTAATAGATAAGTATATAAAATTTTTAATTTTAGGCTAACTATGTGAAGCTAATGGAATTGCAGCGAGATTTATATGGAATTGATAATCTAACAAGTGGAAGAAGGGTATGGAAATTTAAATTGGTTCAATATTAAAAATATTCAATATTTTCTAAATTAAATTATAGTGTTGATCAATGTGATTGAAATGAATGTTATTTATGAAATATATTTCTTTTTTATGCCCCTTCAAGCATTAACCCTTTCCGGATGGTCGACGCGCCCATATGTCGATTGATAATGTGTTTTCAAGACTTCCGTCCGGAAAGGGTTAAATCAGTGTTCATATACATTCTGAAAACTTAGAAGAACATGGAATATGAAACATGTTCTCTCAAAATTAGGGAAACTTCACAGGAAATGCAATATGTTTGTTCAATTTTAGAAAATTAAGAGTTTTGATATAGACTCATCAAACTTATTTTTTCTTGAAATCTGATATACTTTCAAAGGTGTTGTGTTCTTTAGATTATGTGTTGTGGCTGGATTCATTCACAATGTTTTTGTTATATCAGTAGTATGTGATTCATTGATCTTTGCTTTGAATGATATTAGCTGTTAGTGACAAATGAGACCTCACAAATATTGGCTGTGTACATTACAACTGATTAGTGATGAGCAAGTGTTATTGTGTTATAGATCAGAAATAATTGCATGTCGTACTTTCGATATCTATCTATATATACTAATTGCCAAGTGTCCGTCTGTCTGTCTGTCACGCTTTTTTCAGGCACTTCCTGAATAGATAGAGACTTGCAATTTAGTACACGGCTCGGTCGTTCGATAAAACCCCCTGGAAAAATTGAATTTTTCGAAAACGTTCTATAGAGGAGGTGCCCAGCACCAAAACGTTCGAAAAGTGAAATGATGGGAAAGCATACTTTGCAATGAGATAGGGACTTCAAATTTGGTGTATGGGTAAATCAGTTGAAAGGAAGAAAGTGAGCAATTTCAGATTTCCAATATTTTCAACCTTAGGGGGTGCCGCACACCAAAACTTTCGAAAAGTTAAATGATAAGGAAGCATGCTTTGCGATGAGATAAAGACTTCAAATTTGGTGTATGGGTAAATCGTTCAAAAGGAAGAATGTGTGCAATTTCACATTTCCAATAGTTTCTACTTAAGGAGGTGCCGCACACCAAAACGTTCGAAAAGTGAAATGATGGGAAAGCATGCTTTGCGATGAGATAGAGACTTCAAATTTGGTGTATGAGTAAATCATTCAAAAGGAAGAAAGTGTGCAATTTCAGATTTCCAATATTTTCTACCTTAGGGGGTGCCGCACACCAAAACGTTCGAAAAGTTAAATGATAAGAAAGCATGCTTTGCGATGAGATAAAGACTTCAAATTTGGTGTATGGGTAAATCGTTCGAAAGGAAGAAAGTGTACAATTTCACATTTCCAATATTTTCTACTTAAGGGGGTGCCGCACACCAAAACGTTCGAAAAGAGAAATGATGGGAAAGCATGCTTTACGATGAGATAGACTTCAAATTTGGTGTATAGGTAAACCGTTCGAAAGGAAGAAAGTGTGCAATATCAGATAACCAATATATTCTATACTTAAGGGGGTGCCCCACACCAAAATTCTCGATGTACCGAATAAATGAGAAACGTCTCCTTTAAAATTTGATAGATGCTTGAAATTAGGTATATGGATTAATCATTTGATGAAAACACCCAAGGCGAATATAGTTTTTCAAAAACGTTCGTTTAAGGGGGTGCTCTAGAGGAAAACGTTCGAAAGGTGAATTGATAAGAAAACATACTGCGGGATGAAATAGATATTTAAAATTTGGTGTACGGGTAGATAGTTTGGAAGTAAGAAAGTGTACAATTTCAGTTTTCCAATATTTTATACTTTAGGGGGTGTTGCACACAAAAATGTTCGATTTTCGGAATGAAGTAGAAATATCCCTTTTAGAACGTGATAGAGGCTTGATATTTGGTATATGGGCGAATTGTTTGATAGAAAACCCAAGAAGAATGGAGTTTTTCAAAAATATATATTTAAGGGGGTGGGTACTCCACAGAAAAACATTCGAAGGGTGAAATGATAGAAAAAGTATACTTTGCGATGAGTTAGAGACTTCAAATGTGGTATACGGGTATATAGTTTGAAAAGAAGAAAGTGTGCAATTTCAATTTACAAACATTTGCTATTGTAGGGGGGTGCCGCACTCTAAAATGTTCGATTTCACGAACAACTGAAAAACTTCTCCTTTAGATTGTGATAGAAGCTTGAAATTTTGTATATGGGCTAATCATTTGATAAAAATACCCTAAGATTATTACGGTTTTTCAAAAATGATCATTTAAGGGGGTGCAACACAGAAAAACGTAAAAACGTTCGAAATATGAAGTGATAGAAAAACATGCTCCGCAATAGGATAGAGACATCAAATTTGGTGTACTGGTAGATTCTTTGAAGGGAAGAAAGTGTGCAAATTTCAGATTTCCAATATTTGCTACTTTATACTTACAATATTTACTTACATTATTTACTTACAATATTCACACGCTAATATGTTTGATTTTCGGAATAAATGAGACACTCTTGCTTTTAAATGTGATAGAGACTTGATATTTGGTATATGGGCCAATCATCTGATAAAAAACACAACACGAACAGAGTTTTTCAAAAATGTTCATTTATGGGGGTGCTCCAAAGAAAAACGTTTGAAAGAGGAGATGATAAAATAGTATGCTTCGGGATGAGATAGAGACTTTAATTTAGTGTACTCGTAGATAATTCGAAAGGACGACATTCGCAACTTAATCCAATATTTTCTTCTTTAGGGGCTTTTGCACACTAAAACATTCAATTAGCCGAATAAATGTGAAACACGAATTATTCAAAAATTTACATTATTCAGCGGTTGCTTATTGCAAGACCGTTGATTTTCAATGGGTATTCGGCTAGTATATACTAATTTCCAAGTGTCTGTCTGTCTGTCATGCTTTTGTTAGGCACTTCCCGAATAGATAAAGTCTTGCAATTTGGTACATGGGTCAATCGTTCGATAAAACCCCCTGGAAAAATCGTATTTTTCTAAAATGTTCTGAAAAGAGGGTGCGCCACACCAAAATGTTCGAAAAATGAAATGATAGAGAAGCATGTTTTGCGATAAGATAGAGACTTCAAATTTGGTGTATAGGAAAAGTGTTCGAAAGTAAGAAAGTGTACAATTTCAGATTTCTGATATTTTCTGCTTAAGGGGATGCGGCACACCAAAATGTTCGATTTGCCGAACAATTGAGAAATGTCTCCTTTAAAATTTGATAGTGCTTGAAATTTGGTATATAGTCTAATCATTTGATGAAAACACATAAGACAAATATAGTTCTTCAAAAATGTTCATTTAAGAGGATGTTGCAGGGAAAAATGTTCGAAAGGGTAATTGATAAAAACCTGCTTCAGGATGAGATAGATATTTCAAATTTTTTATACGGGTAAAATAGTTTGGAGGGAAGAAAGTGTACAATTTCAGTTTTCCAATATTTTCTACTTTAAGGGGTGTCGCACACCAAAATGTTTGATTTTCATAATAAAGGAGAAACACCCCTTTTAAAATATGATTGAGGCTTGATATTTGGTGTATGGGTGAGTCATTTGATGAAAAATCCAAGAAGAATGGAGTTTTTCAAAAATGTATATTTAAGGGGGTGGGTACTTCACACAAAAACATTTGAAAGTTGAAATGATAGAAAAAGCATGCTCCGTGATGAGATAGAGACTTCAAATTTGGTGTATGGGTAAATAGTTGCACAGGAAGAAAGTATACAATTTCAGTTTTCCAACATTTAGTATTGAAGGGGCTGCTCCTCACTAAAATATTCGATTTGATGAACAAGTGAAAAACGCCTCCTTTACTATGTGATACAAGCTTTAAATTTAGTACATGCACTAATCATTTGATAAAAAATTCAAGATGAATTCGGTTCTTCAAAAATGTTCATTTAAGGAGGTGCTACACAGAAAAACGTTCGAAAGGTGAAGTGATAGAAAAACCATGCTTCGCAATAGAGACTTCAAATTTGATGTGTGGGTAGATAGTTTAAAAGGAAGAAAGTGTGCAATTTAAGTTTTCCAATATTTTCTTCTTTAGGGAGTTCTGCAGACCAAAATATTCTATTTGCCGAATAAATGGGAAATGCGAATTATTCAAAAATTTGCATTATTCAGGGATTGCTTATTTCGAGACCATTGATTTTCAATGGGTATTCGGCTAGTATCAGTCTAAATACCAACTTAGCACTAAGAAGCGAGTAAATTTTATTCGTAATTGTAACTCCATAATTTGTGATTACTCCCATTTTTTAAAGATTTAAATGATATAACGTGTATCAAAGCATTGAACTATGTTTTGAAAATGTTCCAAAAATATTAAAGCCAAATTTTTTTTTTTTTTTTTTTTTTTTTTTTTTTTTGTAAAAGATGGAATAATTCTGTAAAACCAGGTAAATTTTATTTTTGTATGAACTCTTTTTAAACGAATTTATGTTAAAACTTTTAACAAGCAGTATATTAATAAAGTAAAATCAATTTATTCTCTTGTTCAGTAGCCAAAACTGTCAGCATTTATTTTATAAAGTCTGGTATGCCAAAATGGTAATTATTTTATATTTTAAATATTGTAGGAGTTTCTAAGACAGGGGTGTTTGCAAAAGCTTTCAAGAAAGGGCTATCAAAACAGAATGTTTTTCCTGGTAAGTAGAATCTAATGAATTATTTCAATGTGATATACTGTATGTAGTCTTCTTCATGTAACTCATATAATCTGACATCAGCCCTCTATCTTGGCATGGAACAAGTTAAAATTCATTCAAATACATCACCTGTGGATAAGCTGACCATCACATTCTTGTGTCTGTTAAATTTAAAATGTATGGAAAGTTTAAAACAATATCTTGCGATGTTAAAATCTTTAAACATCCAATTCTTTATCTGACTGGCCAAATAATTTCTAGAAGTCCATTTTTGTTATATTCCTATCTTAACCCTGTGCCGTATTTCATTAGAAGTGGAAGAAGTATGAGTTTTGAGTGGCAGATTTTCTAGGGCGATAAAATTCAATCCAAAGTTGGGAACCAAAAAAAAAAAAAAACATAAAATACGAAAAAAAAAGAAATTGATAGGGAGGCTGTATTCTAATGAAATCCTACACTTTTAACTACACACATGCAGTTTGGAGTATGGTGAGCAAATCGGCTTAGCTGCTGCCCCCTCACCACCATCGCAGACCACCTGCATAGGTCATTGTAAATTTCAGGTAGTCAAAGACATCAATTTCAAAAGAGCTCTTATCAGATTCTAATTGCTCCTCCCCATCAAGTTATATTTCTATCCATAGCTATCGGCCAACAGCCGCTTATGTCTACGCCTTCGAGGAGCATTTTAATAGCTCTTTGGTCTATGTGGCTGCCTTGAAGGAGAGGGGTACAGACAGCTTAGTTGGAGGATTTAAATTATAAATGATCAATTTTACAGCTTACAAAGTTTCTTGCAGTCTGCAACTCATTAGAGAACATGTTTTTCTGAAAACCTTTAGACACCCAAGGGCAATTCTCCTGATTTGTCCTGAGCTTCAGATTGTAAACACAGGGATGTGGTCTTTGTGATTTCTGAATTTGTAAAAGGGTGTGAGACCAGTGTGTAGTGTGTTAAGTCAAAAAACATGAGGGTAAGGACAGATTAATGGATTGGTTAGTCACTTTGTGTTATCAGTATGTCTGCACTTTAGCTTTTGCATTTTCGCCAGGCATGTAAGCTATTTGAATACAAGGTAAATGTTACGTTTTCAGATTTTTTAAAGTTCAGTGCAGTAAACGTTTCACTTCTGTGTGGCATTTCCCACTTTTGTGTTGCCACCTTTTTTGATGAGAGCCTTCAACTTAATCCAGTATACAGAAATTCCTTTAACTATTTGAAATATTTTTATAAAATTTCTTAATTGATTATGTTGTCTGTTGATTTCGTTTTTGTAATTGAAAGACATGAACTTTGTTAACAAGTTGTTTGTGTACAGTTTGTCTTTTAAATTTGAATTGTTCATCTTACAACCTTGAAGTTTGGCATTTAGATGTAGATTTGGAATCCCATATTAACAAGCATAAAAAATTCAAAAATGTAAAACTCCACTGCAGGGGGGAGTGGGTCAACAAATGAAATGCATTTAAATAATTGAAGTAAAGTGCCAAGCGGGAGAGCACCTCAAGACTTCAAATGCCAAAGTTTTCAATTTTGAATGCACTGAAGGGGAGGAGGTTAAAATGTCAGATTTTTATTTTTCTTAGCTTTAAAAAAGGTATTAAATAAAAATATTTTTAATAATTTAGAAAAATACATCATCCCAATCCAATTACTGGAAAAATAACAGGGGCAGCATTTCAAGTTCAATAGACTAACGAGAGTGATGTGTGTTGTTGTTGAGACCCAGACCGTCCGACCTACCAGAAAGGTGTAAGGTAACCGTTTGGATGGCCGGGAAGTGCCACTCAATTTAGACCGGAAGCCAGTAGGGGAGGCATCCACAGGGACTGTACCCTCCTTCCCCTACCACCAACCTCTCGGAAGGACTTACGGACCCACATGCTTAACGGGATCATACTCCGCATGAATTTTTTTTGGGCTTCGCTTATCAGTCACCCCCCCCCCCCCCCCCCCCCACACACACACTTTGAAACTCTTTTTCATCCCACATTTTTCGACTTATACACGAGTGTACATGGTATATTTTTTTACTAACTTTGGATAGTAATTTAGTGAATTATCCAAAATAAAAATTACCATAAATTGAGCATTATTCAATTATTTCAACTTTTTTCGGTCCATTGAATTAAACTATCAACTGGGGGCTGCTAAGTTTGACACACTTTGCAAAGGGTCCCTACTGCCAAAAAGGTTGGGAAACACTAGTCTAAACTATAATTTTCTAAAGCAAATTATAGTTCTGTAAAAATTGATAGTACACTACTAGCATTATGAATGTCCTAGGATCGTTTCTTCATAAGAAATATTATCAAAATCTTAAATTTCCATGTAATTTTTTTTTAATTATGAAAATTGTAATTATAATATTGATCAGTTTTACTTTTTTACACAATTTTTACCTAAATGTAAATTTTAATTTTGACATGTGCATTCATTTTTGGGGTAGCATGTATACACTTCACAAACATATACACTAACTCTAACAGACACAAATAGACATCATTCCATGAGGATTCAAACTATGTTTCACAAGTGTTAAAATGTTTATTTCTTTTAAAATGTCAAATTAAAAAAATTTAAAGGAAAACAAACCTTTGTGAAAACTGTTGTAGAATATTATTACTGTTGTAATGTAAATTTTTAAATATGAAGTAACATTTCTAGAACCAAAAGTAGAAATACTTAGTGAGTGCCTCCAAAATTTGATGCTAAATTTGTGTCAGCCATTATCTAAGCTCCATAGCCAAGCCTGAGAAATAGATGTTTCAATGAAAATTTTTTAATCAAAAGTGGAAATTCTTAGTAAGCCACTCATCCTTCTCCAGAATTTGATGCTAAATGTATATCACTCGTCATCTAATCTCTATCCAGCGACATAATCAAGGGAGGGGTTTTGGATTACATAACCCCATTCTCAACCCCCAGAATCCCATTAGAACCCTTTAAAGTTTCGAAAAATGATATTTGAAGAAATGGGAAACAGTATATTTTGGTTACTAAACCCCCTCCAAAATCCTTTTTTGATCACACTACTGGTTCTATTTATACCAGTTCCTAAGAAATAAATTTTGGGTAAAACAATGGTATGTCAAAAATTTTGCATAAAATTTTGCAGATACATAAAATAAAATAATGCAAGTTTGCATCATTGATCTAATACTCTTATTTCAACTGACTACGAAATAGGATATTTAAAACAAAATATCACTTCTTGAGAGTATATTTGCTTGAAAAAATTATGACCTTTTATTAGATAAAATTGTTATAAAGCATTTTTTGTTAAATTTTAATGAACAGTTTGGTCTGATTTTTAAATGTTTTTGTCTATTACTTTATTTTTTATGGCTAAAAATCTTTTATATAACTTAATAGAAATTTTGAAAATGTTTTAATTTAAAATTTAAATGTTTACTTAATATTGTAATACACATTAATTAGTTTTAATTTGCTTTTACAAATATGGTTCTGTGTTAATAAACATTTGATCTTAAATAGTTTTCAGATGTTCTTCTTTATACAAGCAGAGCACCCACTTCTCAACTGCAATTCAAAGTTCATGGTCAGCTTCCATTACAAGGTGTAATGACTGAAGAGACTGAGCCAAAGATGGGGGTTACAAATTGTTTTACTATTTATGGTGGAAACAGAGCTTTGATGGTTGCTGGAAGGTATTTTACTGAAATTTCAAATCAAATTTGATTATTTATATGTTGGTTTAATTTAATCTTCCTTATACCAGAATCCAATTTAATTTAATTTTTTTGCATTATTTATTTCTTGCAATAACTTATTTTGGACAGAAGTGGCTATAAAAAATTTGAAAATTAACTTTTGTGTTAAATTGCTGCAACATTCCTGCCAATAGGCAAAGTAAGGATTGAAGTATTTAATGCTAATTATCTCTATTAAACTAAATGTTTTCCATTTTAAATATTATATTAATGGGAAAATACATGTTTTTTTTATAAGCATGCTAATTGCATCTAAGTTAGAGAGATAATTTCATTTTTTTAATAATGACAAACATTCGTACAATTGGAATTGCAGAAATATTTTTTATGTATAAAATTTTTGAATAAAATTGTAGCAAATTGTGTGGAACACTTTCTAAAATAAACTGATAATACAAAAGGTTATTTCAGGAAAATACAATACAAAAAAATTGAAATAAAATCTTATGTTTTTAAGAAATACTTGAAAACTTGTGAGTTTAATACTATTATGGAACTTCCACAGAACCCCCCTAAAAGAAAAAGTTATAAACTTTGTGGGTAAAATGCAAAAATTCAAAACTGATTTTCTAAAGGGTCATATTATTTTTATTAAAATTAAATATTTAGGAAACAAACAAATATATTTTTAGATCTGTCTACTTACATAAATCTGTAAAATTATAAATATCTAATTTACCATTTTATTATTTTCTCTTATTTTATTTAAATACCACTTTATGATCTTAGGGATAAAATGATATGACTTGCACTAAAACTCAGTTCTGGAGAAGACAAGAGAATGTACCCTTTTTATTTATTAAACTAGCCACCAATTACTTCTTGCCCCTGCTCTCTTGAGAAAAAACCCCCAGCACATCCCTTTAAAAAAATTTTGGCTATGCCTTTACAAGTCAGTGAACTTGGGGTTGGGATAGTTTAGTAGTTAGCATATAGAGATTGCATTCGGACAACCCGAGTTTGAGTCCTGGTTTTGCCCACACTGTCCCCATGTTCACACGGGGTACATGCACATTAAATATGTGAGTCTAAGTCTTTCTGAGAGATTAGTGGTAGAGGAAGGAGCACAGTCCCTGTGGATGGCTCCCCCACTGAGTTCCCATCTAAATTGGGGGGCATTTCTCAGTCATCTGGGCAGATACCTTACACCTTCGGGTAGGTTGGATAGCCTGGGTCAAAGAAGAAGTAAGTGTGCAAAATTCTATTTACAAATAAAGAATATCATTTATTTATACATTTTAAAATTTTTACATTTGCCTTCATAATTTCTTTCAACAGTGATTTGATCTTGAATTTCTAAGCTAATTCATTTAGTATCACAAATGAAGAAAAATTACAACACTAAAGATTACCTGCTTCTGTACTCGCTTGATTATGTTGCCACATGTCTGGTTTTCTACTGGACTGTTTAGTTTTAGGAAATTTTGTCGAGTGTCTGGTTGAGATGCTCAACTGAGCAATTTATGTTTATTTTTTAAATGGTATTCAAACTGCTGAAAAACATTCCTGTGAAAAAAGTATTTGTTATTAATGCACATAACTGAAATATAATGGTTTTCAACCAGTTTCAGAAGAAAAATGAGTAAATTTTATCTGGTAAAAAAAGAGCAATTACATGCAAGGTTGCCACCCATCCCAAGTTTATTAAGATTATTTTAAATTTCCTAAAAATGCCCTGCATTCTAGGCAAAGAGTAACTTGGACAAAAATGTCTAAAATTTTAGGAAAATATCTGGAATATGCCAAAATCAGATCTTTATCAGATGGTGTTTTGTATGCATTCCTTACATATCTACTAGGGCATCTTTTTCATCCTAAACAAAATTAAATTTAAGTTGTTTGTTTTAAAATTTTCTCAATTTTAGACTACATTTAAAATTTTTACTTTCCTATTATTAGATATAAGGAACTTTTTAATCAATTGTAAAATGAAAGACAATGATAGGAATGGGTCAAGCAAAAAAAAAAAAAAACAGCAAACGCGGAGGAGGCTGAACACAGACTGCTTGAAGTTGAATCTTCAGCTTCTTCCATAAATGAATATATTAAAACTCATCCACTATATTCAGGTATTGTGGATAAGGCCCCTTTTTTAGGTTCAGTTGATGCATATGTTATTGATTTAATATTGTACATAAATAATTTTATAAGTATGGAAGATATAAACAATTTCTTCAGTTTCTCAAACACTTTTAAACATAATGATTTGAAAAGATTCAACCAGTTCATGAATATTCCACACTTAATGTGTATGATATTATAAGTATAGGTAGAGCTAGGAATGCTAAGCACCACCAAAATTTCAAAAGTCTCCCCAAATTTTTTTAAATGTATATTTGTATTACACATTGTACTTGCAACTGAAATGGCAAAGACTAAACAGGTTTTTGTATTCCCAAAAGGAGTTTCAGCACCTACCCCCTCAAATAAAAATCCTAGCTCCATCTATACATGATATAAGTGGCAAGTGTGATTATAAGTATGATGTTATAAGTATGATATATGTTTCATTTATGAAATGGGATATTTTGTAAGTGTGATATTTTATAAGAGTTTTATTTGTTTATATCAGTAACTAAGTTTCAATATGTAATCTAAAGTGTGATTTGTATGCTTGCATTTTAATAATGAATATTAAATAATGTTTTAGGTAATCCAAAAGATAATTTTTTATCAAACAAAAGTCCCCTAATTAAAAAATTACTTCAATGTGCTTTACAAAAATGTAATCGGCATAAGCAAATAGCTAGCTTTGCAGTAGAAGTTAGATTACAACGATAAAATTTAGAAGTGCATTTTTCATATTTATTGAATTAAATATGTATTTTTACACAGAATTTTATCTTTACACAAATGCATAAGAATCAAATAAAAAAATGACTTGTTTGATATCAAACTGAGGGGGGGAGGGGGGTATGCATACCTGCCAACTTTTACGCATTATGCGTAAAATTTATGCATTTTAACTGCTCTTTACGCTTTTACGCATATATTGCTATATTTTACGCATTTCCGCATTTATTTGAATTTCTTAACATTACTAGGAAATCAATCTCCGGCTTTTTTTTTGTTTAAAATTTATCAATTAACTAGACATGATATAATTCCTCGGAAACACCGCTTTTTCCGCTTTTTTTTTTCTAGCTCTGATATCTACCATTCCCGGGATCGTAGCAAATCCATAATAAGTTGCAGAGTAATGCCAATCAAATTAACGGAGATTTACGGCCGCAAGTAATGTAAATTAAGATCTTGATCGCTTATTTTATGAAAGTAATAAATATACTTCTTCAAAGGTTGTCTAATTCAGCATAAATCGCTAAAATGTTATTTTGTTTATTACACTGCGATTGCGCAATTCAGTTTCTTCTCATGAATCGCCGAGAGTACAATAGTATCTTTTTCCATCCATCTCAATCTTATAAATATTGCATTTTTGATTAACTAAACTAGCTTATTTTCATATTCTAATTAATTATTACGGTTATTTTCTTAATTATTTTAGCATAAACAGTGCGATTGCGCAATGCAGTTACTTCGCAAGAATTGCCGAGACTACGTTAGTATCTTTTCCCATCCATCTCCATCACTTAAATGTTGCATATTAGATCGACTAAACTAGCTTATTTTCATATTCTGATTAATTATTTCGGTTAATTTCTTAATTATTTTAGCATAAATAGTGTGATTGCGCAATTCAGTTACTTCGCTTGAATTGCCGAGTGTGCGCTAGTATATTTTTCCATCCATCTCCATCATTTAAATGTTGCATATTAGATCGATTAAACTAACTTATTTTCATATTACGGCTAATTATGAAGGTTAATTTTTTTATTTTATTTGCATAATATAAATTTTTCCATTTAAATAATGGGTATGAACTCTGTGAAGGGACATTTTCCAAAAAGTGGAATTAAAGCAATATCATTTTTGGCAAATAAATTTATGATTTAGGCAAATAAAAAGGAAACCATTTTGGCAAGAATATAATTAATTCAGTGCTATATATATTTTTTGTATTAAAGATCAATATTTGTTACTCTCTTTAGTGAATACCTGTGTTTTACCAAACATAAATATTTGTTTTCATTATAAAGTAATTCTCACCGGATGAAACCTTTATATATTTTTTGTTTTATAATTTATTGCCCTGAAATTTTATAAAATTGGTGTCTTGAATTTTCATATTCTAATATTTAATGCAGTATTTTTTTAATGCAGGTACTTGTACATAGTTAAATTCATTAGAAATGTCATTTGCGCGTATAGGTTAAAAAAAATCATTATAAATGCCACTCATGCAAAATTTTACACATTCCAATTTTCCCAGGTTGGCAGGTATGGGTATGAACCAGCAAGAGGCTTAAGTTTTATGTAGCCTTCATAGATAATGCATTTGTATGTTGGCAGTATATGAAGTATATCAATTTTGATTTTGTTTAAATTACGAATTTAAAATTTCACTAAATTTTTGTAATTTTATAATTAGCTCTGTAGAAGAAAGAAATAAGTGGTTAAAAGATTTAAATGAAACTATACAAAATGCAAGGGAACCAAAAGATGAAGGTTTATTTTATTCTAGTCTTCGTTCTTGTAGTAAGTATCTGCATAGCAGTTTTATTTATATGATTATTGTAAGCAATGTTTTACAGCTATTTAGAAAGAATATTTTGCTATAGGCTCATCTGAAGATTTGCTAGAACAAGGAGATGGTTTTCGTACAGCAGAAATTACAACAGCAAGCAGTGGATCTGCAAAGCCTTATCAGCATCGTTCCAATACTACAGTTCAGATTTGTTGGCATCGTAATACTAGTGTTGGGAGAGACGATTATAGAAAAGCTTTATTGGTAAGTTACATGACAAATACTGATGAAATTAAAAATGCTAATTTCTTTATATATTTTTAATTTGATTTGCAAGTCTATTGATAAGTTCAAGCATTGAAGTTTTATTGTTAACTTGCATTAAAATGCTAACATTACATTAAAGGTAATAATTTGTTAGTATGTTTTTTAAGCAAATGAAATATAACTACACTTATATATAAAATATTCTTTAATTACATGTACTTAAAAATATTCTAAGTATGAATCCTTTATTTTTTTTAATATTCTAAGAAAAATTATGGAACATTTAGAAATATATATTAATTTTTATTAGGGTTCTAAAATTCCAAAAATTTTTAATGTTTTGAAAAATTGTTCTTACCAGAAATTTCGAAAAAACTTTGCTTTCTTTTTAATATTGCATTTGTTTCTAAATGAGAAGATCAAAAGTGTTACCTTGATGTAAATCAGTATTATAGTCAAGATGCTTGTTTATTATTTAAATGGTAAGAAAATAGAAGGCAACTTACCATTGCATTCTATTGCAATGGTAAGTTGCATTCTATTTGAAGGGAAGAATGAAAACTTAAATAACGTATTAAATGCAAATAAAATAATTATAATGAGGAGTGCATTTTATTTGTGCTTAAATACGTTGCTCAAATTTTACTTATCCTTTGTTTAAAGTGTTTTTTACTTATTGACTAGTTAATTATCATACAAAATGTATGTAATTAGCAAACATATTAATTTTATAAAAATTTAAGAAAAATTTTTGTGATCATTTACCATATAAAATATAAAAATGTTTTTGAAAATGTGACATTTGAAGATTAAGCAATAATAAGCAGCCTTAAATTTAAGGATGCAATCTTATGTGAGCTATAAGAAGCAATATAAAATCAATGGAACCAAAAAGGGCAATTGATCTCAATCATTAGTAGAAGTGCTGTGATCTGACAATGATGAATTTCTTCTATCTTAAAATAGAAAATTTTGTTTTTTTAGCAACATTTTATACAAATATAATGCAGTATCTGTGTTTTCAATTGTAAGTTAATAAGAAAAATATACATTTTAATAAGATATAGCATAATTGGAATATTTCTGACACTTTAAAATGATTTTCAATGAAAAATTTCTGATGATATATCTGATTTTACTGTTTTGTACATGTCAATATAGTTTAATATGTAGTTTAGTATGATTTCATTTTCAATATCTTGTTTCCACAAGAGAAAAGTTAGTCAGCATTTAAAAATATTTTAAAGGAGAAAAATCAACAGACTTACTATTTATTAACTGATTTTAGAATTACAGAAAATGACTGTGCAGCATTGATTAATGAGCTAATTTTAATTTAACTTAATTTTAGTAAATATAAAAATGGAATAATTAAAAAAAAGAGCAATTGGCTTAAAAGTTGCTTTTCCCTTGAAAAATATAAATACGAATTTTATAAAATGTACAGCAAATGTTTAAAGTTATATTTGCTGTAATCTAGTAAATATAAATTTTCTAGAAAAAGTAAATAATGTAAAAGAACTCATTTTCTTCTCTCAATAAATCTGATTTCTTTCCCAAACATTAGAACACTAGATTTAGTCCTTTAAATATTTTCTCTATAAAAAATACATTTGCATGTAGCAGTATACTGAGTTTTAAACTGTTTCTTTTCTAGGTTCAGGGTTGGACTGACCCACCAGGCTACTGGGCTTTTCCCAGTGGGTTGTTGTTAAAAATATTAACTAAAGTGTATGAAATTCATTAAAACACATTCTTGATTTAATAAATTTATGGTACATTTCCAGTAGATCACATTGCCTAGAATTATTTAATGAACATATAGATCATTGAAATTTTTATGGCCTAGGTCATAAAAGGCATAGATGTAGGGCCTCCAGATTTTAGAGGACCCCAAAACCATTTTAAAATTGTACCCTAAAATTTTAAAACTTGCATTTTTTTCAAGTCCTGGCATGTTATTTCAAGGTTATTCTAAACTTATGCTTGTAAAAATTGCAACACCATGAAGGAATTGCATGATTGAGCTGAAACTTACAGCAAATGCACATTAGGATGTTCTATGCAAATGATTAGAATTTCAGATTCACTGCGCATGCGTGGACTGGGCAGCACCCTCTGAACTGCTATTTTAGCCATATAAATAGAGAGCTGTAGCCGGACATTGAAAATAGTCTATGGTTGTCTGCCAGCTGTAAATGTTTCATGAGAAGTCCCTATGCCTCTATGATGACAGAGGGCAATATGAGCAAGTAACAGAGTTTGAATGTAGATGAATGATCAGCCTTCATGAAAGGGGTTTTTCTTATCATGTAATAGCAGATTGTATGGAGCGCAATGCCAAGACAGTGATGTGAGTAAAGGAACAGTGGACTGAAGAGAACTGGACTAGTCGCAAATCTGGCAGTGGACAATGAAATGTTACTTCAGTATGGAATGATAGCCACCTAATCTGCATGGCAGTGATGGACCATACAGCTTCATTTCAACAGTAGTAGAATGTTGGAGCACTGCTGCAGGTATGCCATTGTCTGCTCCAACAATTCGTCGGCATCTGCTGCACCATGGACTGCATGCAAGAATTCCTTTGTATAGGATTCCCCTGACTAAAAAACATTGACACCTGCGGCTACAATGGGCTCATCAACATAGACACTGGTGTGCTGATTAGCAACAAGTCGTCTTTTCTGATGAATCCCTCTTTAATTTGGGTTACAGTGATAGCCGCATCCACGTTAGATGCTATAGCTGTGAACGCCACCCAGGGGTGTTCACGTGAGTAAAGATGAAAAACATGAGTAAACAAATGCAATTTATGATTCCCCTGAATGTTGTTCAATTAATAAATTCTTTTTGAATGACTCACTTCGTTCTCAGGAGTGAATCGCAACATTTTTTCGGCATGCGAATCATGCAAATCATGTGCTCAACGTGCATGTAAGTAATTTGCATATCCGGGGGCATTTCCAGTTACGATTGCATTTTGGAATGATCGCATCTTTGGGTATATATACTGGGCTCATCTTAAAGCAGTTATTCCAATTCAATTCAATCATAATTCAAATCTAGATTCAATTCAACATTCAGTTCGATGCTCAGTTCCAGTGGTTTTTGCCAGCAATCAGTACGACCAGGGGCATGCTGGGCCCCCAAGAGGGCGGTGGATAGACCGGTACGAGGGGCACCAACTACCGCGGGGTCTTGGGGGTGCTTAAAATATGATTTTGTCTTACTAAACCTTAAGTAATAGAACCTAACATTATGTGTTTTAAAAAAATAGCTTTAAATAAAAATAAAGGTAAACAAAATAATTGACAGTAAGATTTCCGTTGCTATAATATATATTACAATATGCATATTTATTTAATATCGCCTGAAATAAACAGGATTTATTTGATGTACTGAAAATATATCAGCTAGTTGTCTGAATTTAACAAATGGTCAATATAAAAGTAAGGGATACATATATCATACTAAGTGATTAAACACTAAGTAATCACCTCATTTCACGGATCGATTGATACAACTTATCAATTATAGTATCACTGTCTTTGATGTTCAATAAATCTAATTTGGATTCCATTAATCTCTCCAAGTTGTCATTGTTTAAGGTATATCTCAATCTCGTTTCAATAATCTTAAGTGTGGAAAAAACCCTTTCACATGTTACTTGAGTCATTGGGATTGTAAAGAGCAATTTTTTATACTTTGAACAGTTCATTATACTGATGAGAGTACATGCTATAGTTAAGAAACACTTCGTAAGCATACTTTAAGCAAGAATTGCTCTTCTTGTAATTGCAAGGTTGAAATCTTGAGTTCTCCTTTTCGTCAAAGTCATCAGCAGACAAATCACGTTCTGTGAGATCTTCTTGAAACTCTTCATGATTGTCCTTTTGCTTATTCGGGGCCATACATCAGCACATAAAGTAAGTTCTTCAACAAGTTTTCCCTTGTTAAGTCCTGGGAGAATCTCCACTATTTTGTCTAGGGCTTTAGGAGGTACGGGCTCTTTATTGCCAAACCGCTTAGGGTCAAACTAGGCTAGATCTAGGTACAAGTTTTTGTGTTGGAGAAATCTGTTTCCTATAGTATTGATGAGAGTATCTATGACACAGTAAAATGTTAGAATTCTAAAACCATCTACTTCTAAGGTATGACCAACATCTTCATGACCAGCATCTTCTCCGGGAAGCTTTTTCAGCTTTCTCTCTCGTTTCTCTTTCAATTCAGTTTCAATGCAAATACTTCCCAAAGACTAATTTTTTTTTGGCTCTTTCATCTAAATTGCTCATCATTATTGATACAAATGTTCTTGCAGCTTGTAAAGTTTCATCAAACTTTTCATGTAATTTTTTAAATTTTAAGTGAGTAGTTCCGATGAGTCTCCATGTTTGAATGAAATCGAGATTATTAGTCGGTAAGTAATCAGACAAAGGAGTGGTTATCTTCAAAACTTTCAAAAACAACACAACTACCAATATTGTATCAAAACTTGTAAGCTTTCTGAGATCTTCAGCATCATTTCTTGTTTTAGAGTTAAACTCTGGAGAACTAGATATCTTAAACAAGGTGATGACCAATTCTAAGTAGACGAGCTTGGTAGGGTGAAATTTTTCAGTACCATCCCAATCATCTATATTTTCAAATATCCTGACCGTAGCATTACTGCGGCTCCGCCACCTGGTCATGCCAATAGCTTCCAGCTTAAAAGAAGGGTTTTCATCAATGAACTTTTGTAATCTTTTAAGTGACTCTTTCATAAACACTTGAGCTTCTTGAAGTACTCAATAAATGATATGGTTACAATGAGACATTGGGCAGTATCAGTGAGAACTAGGTTCAGCACATTGGCACAGCACCAAGTGTGAATGTGGTATGGAATTACTTCAGATAACCATGCTGTCAATCCCTTAAAATGACCATTCATGTTAGAAGCTCCATCAAATGCGTTAGCAGCACAGTTCTTGATTGGTATGTCGGCATCTTCCAAAACGGTTCTGAGTAACTAACAGATCCTCGCATGTGGTGGAAACTACACATTTTATAGCTAGCAGTCTTTCTCTGACTTCAGAACCCTCAATATAGTGTAAGACATATCATATGTCTTATGCTACATTAAGGGTGATAAGATATACACATTGGTCGTAACTTGGAACATCTACTGTAGTATCCATTACTATGGAAAACTTCCCTGCCAATTTCACTTCTTCACATATTTTTCTTTTCATTTCTTCTTTCATATATTGTAAGATTTTCACAATCATGTTGTTGCTTAAAAATGTAGCTTGATCTCCTCTTCCTACTGGCCTTTTCTTCCTTTCTTTATTTTTGTTGGGTTTTCTGTTCTGGAGGAGGTTGGTTTTACTTTTTGAAATTACACTGATCACATGCTTTTCTAGAATCGCATCATATTTTCTTAACATGATAATAATCTAAAAAATTTCCATGGTTCACTGAGTCGTCATCCAAAGTATGAGCAGATTCTACCTTTCTCTGAAAAGGAAGACCTTGTTTACCTATCAGCTTCAAAACATCAACTACTGTTTCTACTTCATGTCTTCTTTCTTTTACTTCCTGTTTCCTTTTGGCCATTTGGTTCCCAAACAGAAAGTAGGGCGAACTTTTCTTATCTTTCATTAGCATGAAACAATTCACAGATTCTGTGCGAGTTTTTGAGGTTTCATGCTCCTGTAGTCTCTGATGGACATGCTTTCAATCGCTGAATCCTGAGCAAAATACTGAAGTGGATTTGCTAAATGCAACACAAATGAAACAGAACAGTTGTTGTGTTTTTCTGTTGTAGGATAACCATTGCCTTCGGAAAATTTGGTTACCACTGTTGCTTTCTTCGATTTTAAATGTTGATTTTCTATCTGCAAAAGGAAACTCTTTTTGATTAGGCTGAACTGGGTGGAACGCCAAGTATAATTGTAAGTCATTTGCTCATGGTTTCTTAAAGTAATCAATATCTTCTGTTGCTCTATTAAATGAAGTTCCTTGGCTTGAGTGTGCTTTTATATTTGACGTTGATAGTCCTGGTTCTTGTAATTGTTCATGTGTTGTTTCTACATTGTCTGAATTTGAGAAGGTTCCAGGAAATTCTTTTACAAGACTTTGTTCATCAACTGAATCATTCAATTGCGTTCCTAGATTCGATGCTTCATTTTCTGAGAGGGATGGCGTTGCTTCACAATCTGAGGATTTTGATATAAAAGCTGTTATTTTGGGGCATGCTTTTGCAGATTTATGCAACATTTTATTTCTTTTCTCTCCTACATTCATGGCCGCTTTTCTTTCTTTTTTCTTTTCCATTTTATCAGTGTTGGAATTCTGAAAACAATGAAAAAATAAGTAATTAAAAATAAAAAAATAAGTAATTAAAAGTAAAAAAAATAAGTAATAAGTAATTAAAAATAAAAAAATAAGTATGCAGAAGAAAACAGCAAAACAAAATAACCGTGAAAAAAAAACTGGGCATTGTATTTCTGAATTTTTTTGGTGCATACCGATTGTTAATAAGTATCTTTTAATCTTAGGATTAAAGTAAATACATTTGATATAAAGTGCCCTAGTAGCACCAGGGCCGAATAACTATTTTGGTGAACCTGGGAGCCTCGCTTTAGAGGCGGCCTCATCTTGAAAGAAAAATAGATAAAAATTTAAAAAATAAATTATTTTCCTTTTAGTATTAGAAAAATATGTTCATTAGGTAAAAGTATCAAATGAACTTTAACTTAAATCTTATACTAGTATATGAACCCAGCAGACTAAATATTTACAGGTTTTTGTATTTTTATCATTTGAAAATAAAAATTACCAGCCCCTCCCCCACAACTATTTTTATTTGTGTCATCATAGTGATAAGGGTTCAAGGTTCACAAACCTAACCATAATAATAAAACATGAAAAAAGCAAATTTACTCATTTTTCGTTGAAATATAATTCCGGAAAACGATTAGTGATGTTATATTTTATATGTGGATATCAAAATTTGCTATAAACAGAGCAATTAAACTAAATATAACACAATAACACATTTATGAAACAAAAACTTACCATATGCACTAATGCTACGGCTGCAAGACATGAATGAAACAAGATAGATGGTCTAAGGGAGATTTCTTCCTTTTCAGGGCGTCCCCTTGTCTTTCAATCTTCTTGAACCAAAACTACAACAAAGCACTTCATAATACGCTGCGGAGTTAGAACTTAGCACAAGTTCATTCTTTCGTTTCGCTTTTCAACAGTGGCATGCACAGAGCGGTTAGTCACATAGTCACCACCTCTGCAATACAAAAGGCAGTGAGTGCTCATACCATCTTCTGCGCCATATTTCTCAAATCAATCAGTCTTACACTGACGTATTATTTAGATGCATTTTGGTTTTTTTTTTTTTATATATATAAGCAATTCGAATGAAAATTTTACATCCAGGAAGGCAAGAGGTGTCATGAGAGGAGGGCGCACCAGGACATGTCCCAGTGTCCTGGTGGGCCAGCATGCCCCTGAGTACAACCATGTTAAGTTTGATCTTGCTATAGATCAAAATGTTTCTTTACTTAAATTACAGGTGGTTAAGTTGCAGATGGAGAATTTCGGTAACGGATCAATGAATCTTTTTGCTTAGGACTAATTCTTCTAAGGAACCTTTTTGCCAAGCATGTTACCAGTTCTGATGGCTTCAATGAGTGCAAGCCTAAGTTTTTGGGTAATGTAGCTATTTTATTACCCTCCAGTCTGCAACTGCTTTAAAATGGCCCAGTATGCAGCGAAACTCCTTAGAGCTTGTTTGCTCATGATTTTGTAAGTACGAATGCTTTACCTAATGTCTTGCCAAGTGATGTAAATATTGATAATGGATGCCTGACACAATAAAAAGTGATTAGACTTTTACTTTTTGAACTTCTTTACACAAGGAAAATATCCATGTGCTATTCTAGGAGGATAAAGCGCTCAAAATAAATTTTTACTTAAGCGGTTATATCCATCGTCAGAATTGGGCTGGGCAAATGATTTGCACGGCCCATCTATAGTCCATCAGTTATTCCCTAATGCAACTTTTCCTCAATTGTCTATCTCAAAAATGTATTCCACAATAAAATTAAAAAATATATATATCAATTCTGATGATTCCTTCATGGTGTTGCAATTTTTACAAACAGGAGTATACATGAAATAATGTATATGGTTTGTGCATCATGATGTTTGTCAAAACTTAATGTTGTTTAAGAGGGACTAGTTGCAGAGCCACAGCTAGTAGTCACTAAATATAACAGCCAGATTTTATAGTAATCCATTTTTTAACAATTAGTGTATGAAGAAAATAAAAAATAATAAAGAAACTCAAAGCAACAAAAGTGGGATATAAAGCTGAGAAAGACAAATGAAGTCAAATGGAATTCAATTCATATGCTTGGCAAAATGTAATAGTAAATATTCATACACATAGAAAGAACAGGGACGCAATGGGTAGTCTTGATTGGGGATGTGGTGGTGGTGGTGGTGGGGGGTTATGGAATTTTTTCTACTGTACTTAAAACAAGTGAACTTGTTTTTATTGTTAACGGAGTACATTGCTGTTTTAGTTCCTTGCAATTTGAAGTCACTAGAACAACAATGTAGTATAATTTTGTTTTTTGTTTTGCAACATACCACTTTTTCTCTAAATCTGACAAATATTTATATTTTGCTCCTAAAATTTAAAATAATTTGAAAAGTTTAATAAATTTTAAATTATTTACAAAAACAAAACAGAACAAAACTCTCTAAAATGACCCTAAAAGCATTTTTGTAAATACTATGATGTGTTAATTTCTTTACTAGAATATTACTGTTTTAATGGAAATAAATATGTAGGAATTTACAGGTTACAATCGAAAATTTAAAAAGTCAATTTTTTATGCAAATTTTTTAAGATAGACAAAATATGGCCATAGCCACTTTATTATAATCTGCCCACTAAATAAAAATAAATAGTATTTTTCAGACTATGTCAAGAGACAGAGTGATTTAAATTAAGGGATTTTTTAATTTCATGGATCTGAAAAATAAGATTTATATATTTTAACCGTACAATTATTTCAATACTTGGAAATGTACCCGGTGTAGCCCGATATTTAAAACAGAGGTTAATTGAATACATTTATTAAATGTTTCAACAGGTGTAGTTGCCCATTACTAATGCACATGTATGGATGCACTCCAGTGCAACACACGCTTTTGCACTCTAAACCTTTGGCTGTTGTACATGCAGCTGCACCACCCCACTTCATGAATACTTAATGTATCCTAAATAAGTGTGCGGGGAGGGGGAAAAGGGGATGCTAAACTTGCTAAAAATCAGAACTATGTCTTCAATAAATAACAATATTTACAATCATAAAAAGAAAATATGTAATGCAAAAACTCAGCCATCTACACACCTGCTAAACCTTTGCCTTGCTGTATGAGTATACATGTGACTGTGCCATGACCACTTCACAGACTCATAATATGCCTTAACCCCACTGTGTGAGTACAAAACATGTACATCCTAATGGACTCCTGCTCTATACAATTGTGTATTATGCCTTAAATATGCCCTTTGTACTCTACTTGGGCCTAAAATGCACTTAATAAGCTTCTTTGGTACACCCTAAGCAAGTGCACAAGGTGCATGCAAATGATGGATGCTAAGCTTATATAAAATCAACACTAACAGTGATTGTATTATGTGAGCTAAGGAAAGTAAGGATATAGCAATGTGTTTAGCACATTAGAATTTTTAAGTTTCAAGCTACATTTTAGCTAGCTGCATAACTATAAAATATCTACAGCATAGCTAGTTTTTGTTGAGTATGGTAAAAAGGTAGTTAAAGTAAAAAGGGCTCCTCAAAATGTTTATTTCAATTAATTGTTTAGGTTAATTTTATAATATCTATTTGCCAATATGCATCATGCACAGGTATTACCTTTTGTTAGATTAACCTCAATATCGTTTTATAAATGTTTGATTTAATTGCAGGAGCCCTATTTAAATGCAGGAACCCTGTTTTTTGTGCAGGAGCCCTATTTAAAGTGTTAATTTCAGTAACAAACACTTCTTATTTGGCACATGGTAGACATAACAGAAGGGGTGATATTAGTTAAACATGTGTGAAGCTTTATAATGAGCATTTGTGGTACTGAGAACTTGTAGTATCATAATGAGCACTTGTAGAAAGAGCACAAAATATTTTAAAATCATTAAAACATCGTAAAATTTATGTTGAAAAGTGATTCAGTAGAGGTATGGAATTTATCTAATCTGGTAACCGCAGTCTAGTATGATGTGCCAGTCTAGCACGAGGGCTGGGTTCCACTGCAAAATGTGTATGTTTTACATCTCAGTGCAGTGCATAGGATATGGAATTTTTCTTGGCTACATTTCTTCGACTTGCTGTAAGAATGACAAGTTCTGCATAAATATATCTGGTCAGAACGTATTTGTGCACAAACTTGAAACAGTAAACAAAGTAAGTAGGAATAAGCATAATAGCATATTAAACAGTTTTCCATTGTGACCACAGTGTGGGCCTAGCAAGGGCGGTCCATGGCATATAAATCTCCTGCCTACTTCTAGCTGACACTCAGCATAGAATGTCTGCTGAGATTTTTCTCCTCCCAAGGAACTGCAAAGTTGGCAAGCCTTTTCCATGCAAAGTGGTACATGCATGTATTCCTTTAAGCAGCAAAAACACTTCGGCACACTTCATCAAGAGGGCGAAAGCATGCCAAACATCACCTGGCATGCATCAGTCAACAAGTCTCTACATCTACACCGTAACCCTATACATTTTTTTTTTTTTTATAGGGACGGGGTGACCTTAAATACATGTTTTCTCATCAGGACAGCTCATCATGCTTAAAACTTGGGCACTTTCGGCGATTTCTTGGATGCAAGTGCCTCGATGAAAAAAGTTATAGGGGGCACTGGTATAATTTAGAATGAATAAGGGAGATAATTAATGTTTGCTGATAAATTATCGGTAATTTAGAATATTAGAATAGTAGAGGAGAAATGGTAAATTAATGTTAAAATGAGATACATTGCAAAAATAATGATAACAATAGATAAATTTGGAATTTAGAAGATAAGAGGGAAAATTTTAGAATTTTGAAGTATTATAATTTTGGAAATACTGCATAACTGAATATAAACACAACAGATTCCATCATGCTATGATGAAAAAAAAAATTAGGATACAATTTTTAAAATTAAAGAGCCAAAATTAACTAAGACACAAGACCCTCCTCAGGTGGGTAAATCTTATTAACTGTCTGGTGAGCATATATCAGATGGTAAATGTTCACCTGCTTGACAACTCATGGGATATCACATATTAGAAACCACATTATTACCCAGAGAAGACATACTGATCTGGAATAAAAAATACTTAAACTTAAGAACTACCAAAAAGAGAAAAAAATATTCAAGACCGTATGAAAAAAGTAAAACCTATCTAATATTAAATCTCATGACAAATGTCAAGAACTCGGTGATAAAAAAAAAATTCCTGTTAAAATTCCAATTTTAGACTTTATAAAATGCAAATCAGAATTTAAAATAGGGGAAGCATTCTGAAAGAAAAAATTCTATGTAAACCTCAACCTTAAACACAATAAAAATATAAATCTGAACTTTACACCAGGAAAAACACCACTTACAAAAGAAATTTTAAACTCTATTTTATCCCCCCCCCCTAAATAATGAGAAAACTTTAAACATTAAAAACTTGCTTAGTGCAAAGCAGAACCTGAGCAATGTTACACAGAAAGAATACACTAAATCAACCCACCTCTTAGAGAACTGCCCTCTTGTGGAAACAGCAAAACTCTACATATATGTGCTTATCTCTTAGGCTGCACATTCAACACTGTCCTGAGATCTTCTACCTACCACACATTAATATCAAACAAGATACAACTGTATTTTAATACTGCACTACACGATCTTTCCTTATAGAAGAATTCTCAAAATAAAATCTGGTATAACAAATGTTCTACCCCCTATTTACACATAAATGCAATAACTCACATCCATCATAAGGACCTTAACTGCTTGTGGGATAACCAAATTGTAGCGAAACAGAACTCCAATATACCAGTGCAAACTGCTCCCAATTTCCATGTGGGCCAATGATTAAGCAAATACTTCTAAGAAAAACACATTTCTTCACAGTAGTGGCTTTTATCATGAACAGGTGCACTCATCTCCCAAAACCTTAAACCCTATTTACCAAAGCAGCCTTTGAAAAATTTAAATAATTGCATAATTTTCAAATAGTTAAAATCTAAAATATGAATAACTAAAACTGAAAGCAAACTAACTTTAATTGGAATATTAGTTAAAAAATTTGGATCAAGTATCTGTTTTATTCACTTATCCTAATATTTCCAAATTCTCAATAAAATGTTACAAGTTAATCAAATTAAGTTAATGAAATTAAGTTCAGTAAAAGGAATATACTTCTGGTATGCAATCATTGAGCAGCAAGAAGAAAATTAAACAGTTGTTCTATCACTAGCTGTTACAGAAAAAATTTAAATTGATAAAAAAAAACTTCAGATCAGATCAAATGATTGAACACAATTATACATGACAATGATATTATGCATTTTATACACTAATAATAAACACGAATTCATACATTTTTGCTATACTTAGCACTTACTCATATTAATTCTGCATATACTTCTGTCTCAATTCTACAGACTCAATAAAAACTAAAAAACAAATCTGATAGTGGGTATGGGTCATGAATCCTTGCTCCCCTCCCTAAAAAGTTTTGAAGGAGAAATTGTACCCTCCAGCAAATCTTCTCTAATAACTTAAATTCTTAAAAACCCAATATCTAACAACTAAACTTATTAGCCCCACATTTGAATTTCACTAACAATCAAGTGTAACACGAATAACTTTAAATAAGATATCAAAAGAAAAATTTTAATTACTTAAATCCCCATTATAATTTTTTAAAATCAAATCAAAATCAAATTTCAAAGCTCAATTAAAAATATTTCACAGAAAAAATTTGATCTCCTATCAACAAACTAAATATTTCATATCGGAAAAACATTTATTTCAAAATTATATAATCGAAGTTAATAATTATGTCACTGCTCCAAATGAGTGTAGAAATTTTTAACTCATCATCAATTTTCAAAAGCAATTCTCTATAAATCATTATTTTAACTTATTACAGTACAACCTCGAAAATCTGGAAACCTCCAAATTCCGGACATTTATCAAATTTTCAAGTTTTTTCCCCCCTTAACTATCGACTGACGAAGTCATGTATTTAAAACAACAGGGTAAGATTATTTATATTGAATTATATTTTATAAACAAATACTGTATTTTCTGGTTGACATTTTGAACCCCGAAATTAGATGAAAGTTTAGGGTTGACATATACACCGGATATAAATATGAACGGCCGTAGATCGATCGGCTCATGGTTGGAGTGTGAATCACATTGTTAGCGTTAACCCCCAATCCCTTATGCAAGTCACGATTCCCGACGAATTATTTTGTGCAAAATATACATTGTTATTTAAATACTGATTTTTTATTATCAAAATTGTCTTTTCTCATTATTGAAAATAACACTTTTCTGAAACATAAACACTTTAAAACATTATCGTAAACTTTTATCACAGATTGTTCAATTAAATCTGAAAATCCCGAGAAGTCGTATTAACTCTCACGGAAATTTATTTTATTTATTTTGTAGTACGAATCCCATTCTTCAATGTACTTTGTTTTGTTTCCAGAATCCTCTCCCCCTCCCAATATCTGACAAGTTTTTCATTCTCATCGAACCTCCTGTCATCTTGAAATCAATTGTATATTTTGCCCTTTTTGTTTGGAAAGCCATATTTATATACTATAAACAGCAAATAAATAACCAAATAGTATTGTATTGAACCTCTCAAAAGGGTCAGCTGCATTTATGATTACGAACCAAGCAAATTCCTTTCTTCACTTTCCCTGCTCCACTACATCCCTGTGTTTCTGCTGCTGCTTCGTAATGACTCATCGTAATTTAGAAAAATCACTGAGAAGAGCGATATTTTTTTTTTTAGAAAAAATATTTATTTTATCTATTGCGATGCTTTTTACATATTTGACTATTATTAATAAAATTTTTCCTTTTTTCAGAGTCATCAGCTTTTTTAAACATAACGTTATATAAATGCTAGAAAATAAATAAAACATTTGAGGTTTTTTGTTTGTTTTTCATTTTGTTAATAACAAGGACGGTTTGAATACATTTACACCTTTAAATATATTGGCAAAATCATTAAATCTCTGCACTTCATTAAATCTTCCGGCACTTCAGACATCTCAACAAAGCCGATATAATGGGAGTTCTGCACTGTGATGATGATGTGCCAATCGTAAATAAATTGTGTGATGGCGAAATTTGCGATACAATATTAAATAAAAAAGAGCAAAGTAGCTATGATAAATGTGGAGAAGAAAAAATACCCATTGATAATCTTGTGCAAACAATCAATCAGGCAATTATAGGTCTTGATCAAAGAAGCTTTATAACTGAGCAGGAAATTATGTCTATCTACAGGAGCAAAAAACTGCTTTCCCATAAACCAAAATTAATGAAACAAAAATTGTTAATTCTAATATTTAAATGAAATTATAATTTTCATTTCGTTCACACATTCTAGATTATTAATGTGTTGAAAACCCAGACCACACGACCAGCCCGAAGGCTTATGGTAGCAGATTGTGTGGCCGTAGATTATTAATGTGTATATTTTTTTCTTAGAATTCCTTCTGCTCCATTTTTTGTGTTAAATAATAATTGATTAACTTAATAATTGATTAACTTGTTTAATTGATTAACTTAACTTTTTGTCATTATTTTTACTAAAAAAAAGTGCTTTACAGTGTATTTAGTTAATATTAAGTTTGAATTTTATTCAAACCGTATAATAATCCAAAAACATCGAAAATCTGGAATTGGCAAAATCCTGACGAGTCCGGATTTTCAAGGTTGTACTGTATAGAACTACATGTCAAGATACTCATAGTAAAATCAGAATTAAAATTACTGCACATAAAACCTTCTTAAAAATATAAAAAATCATAACTTCAGATATGTGCTGGTAGACACAACAGTCTTTTGAATGGAACATGGAGATATAATATTTCTCATAGAACTTGAAAATATGCAATTCCTCGAGGAATTGCTAAATAGATGGCAGAACCACATTTGTGGAGGAGCCCTATTTAAAACATTGATTTCAGTAACAAACACTTATGATTTTGAACATGGTAGATGTAACAGAAAGGGTGATGTTTGTTGAACACTCGTGATGCATCATAATGAGCACTTGTGGTACATAGCGCTTATAGTATTGTAATGAGCATATGTAGAATCATAATGAGCATATGTAGAATCATAATGAGCACTTGCAGAATTAAGTAACTGAGCACTTGTAGAAGGAGCACTTTATTTTATGAAGCTGCGAAACATCGTAAAATTTATGTAGAAAAATGATGCAGAGGTATGCAATTTATCTAATCTGGTAACCACAGTCTAGTATGGTGTGGCAGTCCAGCATTAGGGCTGGGTTCCACCACAAAATGTGTGTGTTTTACATCTCAGTGCAGAGCATAGGATATAGAATTTTTTTAGACACATGACTTTGGCATGCAGTAAGAACAGAAAGGACAAGTTCCGCAGAAAGGTATCTGGTCAGGATGTATTTGTGTACCAACTTGAAACAGTAAACAAAATACGTAGGAATAAGCATAAGAGCATAATAAGCACTTTTCCATGATGACCACAGAGTTCGGCCCTAGCAAGGGTGGCCCATGGCATATAAATCTCAAGTCTACTTCTAGCTGATGCTCAGCATAGAATGTCTGCCAATGAGATTTTTTTCCCCCCAAAGAACTGTTAAGTTGGTGTGCATTTTTTATGTAGAGTGGTATATGCATGTATACCTTAAAGCAGCAAAAGCACTTCGGCACACTTTGCCAAGAGGGTGAAAGTGTGCTGAATATCACCCAGCATGCATCCTTCAACAGCTCTCTGCATCTACACTGCAACCCTAAACACATGTTTTATCATCAGGACAGCTCGTCATGCTTAAAAATTGGGCATTTTTGATGATTTCTTGAATGCATGTGCCATGAGGTAAAGAAAACTTATAGGGGACACTGGTATAATTTAGAATTATTAAGGGAAACAATTAATGCTTGCTGATAAATTATGGGTAATGTGGAATTTTAGAATGGTAGAGGGGGATTGGCAAATTAATGTTAATATGAGATACATCACCAAAATAAAGATAACGACAGATACATTTGAAATTTAGAAGGAAAGAGGAAAAGTTTTAGAATTTTGAAATTTAATAATTTTGGAAATACTGCTAAAAATAAACATATCAATATTTCCTTCATTATTATATATTTTTATATTTAAAAATAAACAGTAAAAATTCCTGTAACATTTTAATTGCAGAATTTGTTTTAGATTGTTCTGATACATATTAATACACCAAGCTGTCTTTTTAAAAAATCTTGCTATATTGTTTTACACAATAAAATTATGCAGTAGTTTGATATTAAAATAGTTTGACATAATTTTTTACCAAATAAATTATAATATATACTTAATTGATTCCCCAAAAAAGTATGCTAGAAAAAAATTGTTAGTTTTCCATTTCCTGTTAACTACTTTTATTTTAATAAAAGCCTATGATTTCTCATCAAGCATTTAAATTTTTCTAACCTATGTTCCTTTTATGCATGAAATTACATAAATTCTGTTTAACCGATACTTATTATATATACAGAAATGCATTCATAAATGATGTTTAAAAAATGGACAGCTTATTTTTGCACTAGATATTTTTGCATTTATGTTATTTTTATTGCATATTTCTAGATGTTCAAATTTCATAAGATGTATCAACATCTTTTTATATATTTTTTTTAGAATTACCTCAGTGGATATCTTTTAAGGAAGTTTAAAAACAGTAGTGGCTGGCAGAAGTTATGGGTAGTTTTCACAAATTTTTGCCTTTTCTTCTATAAATCATACCAGGTAGCAATGTATTCATTTTCAATGATATATTATTTATTTATTTTATGTTTCATAATGTCTTTTAGTTCATTGTTTAAATCAGTGGTTGAAATATTCATTAAAAAATTATGCAATAAAAATTAATATATTTGTCTAAAAATAGAGTGTATTCAGCACTCAAACCCTTGTTTTTCAAAATCTTATGCATTCTAAATCATGTACTTTTTATGTTACTAAACAAGAAGGGAGTATATACTGCAAGAGATAGTATTGTTTTCTTTATTAATTCCTGGAATTATTAATGCTATAAAATTTAAGATTAAGTTTTATAACCACTTTTCTATTAACCATTTTTATCCCAAGAATATAAGTTCTTTGTATCTCATTTATACACTGCCCTCCAAAAGTATGGAACAGTAAATTGGGTATAATACAGGAAGTTCTACACTGATAGACTACAAATTTCGCAGAAAAATACTCAGGATGAGTTATTTAATCATGCAAACTTTAATGAGACAAAACAATCATGTAGGGGTTTTATTTCCCTTAAATTGCTGTAACAGATGATGCACATAGCACATAAGCATTCTAAATTGTGCATAGAGCAGCCAAATGATGTTTAATATGAAATATTGCCCTCTTGCATCATGTTACAGGCCTGGCACTGATGATTCTCTCATTCAAGTTATTTATAAGGTAACAGAGGGCATTTATTACCACTCACTGTATTTATCAGAATTACATTACTTTATTTATGTAATTCTGATTTCTTTTATTAATCCTATTAACCTAGTTTATTTAGTTTGGGTTTATGATGAAACAGTTAGCATTATACATTCAGAAATATGAAATCCAAAAAATCTTTGAAACATATTTTTTTCCCTTTTACATAGGTGAGTTGATTAAGTGAGGGCTTATTTATGATATTTTGAGGCTTTCTGTCCATCGAAAGTAAAATGTGTTGTTTGGAGCACTCAGTTTGAGGCATCAATTGACCCACCCAACTGTCTTACTTATTGATGCTATTTCGCAAGCATCCATGTGTGTGTGTGTGTTGGCATATGGTGGGAAGTGGGGACATTCATATGTTTACACACCTTCCAAGTGGGGACGCACCGGCAAGTGGGGACGTCCTCGGTTTGGATTTTTGCAGAAATATGGTATTTAATGAAAGATAATACTCTGAAATAAATTTGGTTGGATTTTGGCATAAGTCCCCAGTTAGTCAGTATATGTATATAGTCTGTGTATAACTGTGTATAGCTCGCGAATAAGTGTGTGTGTCTTGCAAAAAGACACGTCCACAGTTTATCAGAATTGCAGCATATTGTGTGTATGCGGAACAGGTTTTCAGAGAGAGGGCGTTAACTGCCCTCTAGCTAAATCTGCGAAACACCCGTGTTGGTCTTTGATGGAAACCGAGGACAACTCATAGAACCACCAAATTTAGTAATTCGCTTCTTGGGGGGCCTCTACAACCAATAGAGCCTCCCTAAAGCCCCCCCCCCCTCCAAAGAGATATTCATTAATATTTTTAGCAGGCACAATCCCCTCTTCAAATTGTTTTGATTTTGAAATATATTTCTATCTCGCCAAAAGAGAAAAATATTACACCTCTGAAACTAATGTATTTTTTTATCTTTTGAAGTCCCATTTATAGTTTGGGAGCCAATGCTATAAGAAAGAGATTCTAGCAGGACTGTTTTTCATTATTTCCTATATATCAAGAAATATTCCGTCCAAGAAGATAAAAGTGTTTAGAAATTAAGTATACAACCATCTTCACAGCATATTTTTGCATAATATTTATAGAAATACAGTGTGATTCAGTTTCTGAAGAGTTGGGTGTAATTGTAAAAGACAGTCTTTCTCTCTGTATGTATACAGTACAGGATCTATTATCCGGAATGCTTGGGACTTCAGGCATTCTGGATAAGGGGGTTTTCCGTAATTCGGAACACTTTTTCTAAAACTTACTGGAATGGTCTCAAATGTCGTTATAGAAAATTATAATTCATTTTAAAAACATAAATGTATTAAAAAAAATATTTTTTACAATCTATATGGGTTAACTAAAATGCAAATTACATGTAATTGTAGTATCAAATTTATTGATTAAGAAAAATTTTGAAAGAAAAAATGTCTGAAAAAAGTTGATTATTCAGGGTAGTTATTAGAAGTCTTTTTTTTTTTAACATTTCAACTAAAGTGGGCCCTCACCATATTCATCTAATATTTTGGCAGAAGCACCTTTGTTCATATGTTTCAAAATATTTTAAAGTATTTTTAATAAAATTAAGATGAGAAGGATGTTCATTTTTAATTAAAATGAGATATTCAACTATGGGTGCAAATATATCAAATTCTAATTTATGCTCTTCAAATGTATTTCTAATAAGCCTTATAATTCTAAATGCCTGAATAAATAAAAATTTTTTTAATTTCGTTATCCTAAACATATATCTCATTTTCACCAACAATGTGTTTAAAAGATAATATTCCAACATAAAAAGCACAAAAAATATAAAAATATTAGTGGATGGAAGCAGATTGAAAAAATGGAAAATATTTAAAAATAAAACGAAATATACCGGCGATCGTGTTTAAATAAAAAATTTCGCGATATTGCTAAACTGTTTTCTATAAATTACTAATTAATAAATGTAACACGTTAAAACCCCATAAATATACTGCAATGGAACTTTTTGCTAGGGTCAATTTTTGGTCCAAAATAGCCATTTTCATCCAAATAATAGGATTTAATTGAAAATGATTTTGATCTTGGAATTCCATCAACGTTTTTTAAAATATTGAAGATGTGTATATTTCCACGGAGATGAAAAAAAAAAATGGTTTTTCTGAGAAAATGACAAGTTTATTGCTTAGGTTAAGTATTTAAAGAAATCAATCAGAAGGCCCTGAATGGCATTTTATAGCAGCTATACTTCTCTCTGCATTTTGGCAAAAGTTAACTCTCATTAATTTCGGGAATTCCTTACTTAAACGTACTTTCTATCATCTCGTAAATGCGCTGATGACTCTTTTTTTTCATCTTTTCCAATAAATGTTTATTAAATTGTGCAAAATAGTGTGAATTCTGCGCGGCACATCGCGTTTGAAGAGGGTAGGATTTCTTTAGCGATATCGGGATATTTCTAGCGAAAAATTTGGAATACTTTTACCGAAAATCAAAGTCCCGGAACAAAGCGCAGAAAAGAAAATGTAACGCATTCGGAAAAATTGAAACTTTTGTGCCTAGTGTGCTCTGTCCTATACACCCAGAAAAAAATGAAACGCCATTAAAAAAGCACCTTGCCGCGACTTGTCCGTAACTAACTCCTGTATTATACTATACAGGAGTTAGTTACGGATTATACTATACAGGAGTTAGTCGCGACTCCTATATACTATACAGGAGACTTATCCGAAACTAGTGAAGAATAGAATGGCACGTCTCGCCATCAATGTGAAGGTCTCGCCCGTGCTGGATCGTCATCTCCAAGAGCTACTATCGGGGGTGACGGCCGGATGCAGCCGCTTAGGAAATATTTGGGAAAAACGGTGCTACTTCGGATATTTTCCGGAAAAGAGGAATTGTGGAACTTCTCGGAAAAAACATGATCTACGGAATATTTTCATTCGCTATCGCGAGAATTCCTCGCGTCCGTTTTCGAAATTTAAGAAGAATCAGCATCGGCGAGTGCGCGCGGCATTTTTTTCTGCGCGGGAATTTTGAATTTCGTGCACGATTTGCGCATTCTATTTCAAACCCTCTAAAATAGTAGGTTTCAATGCATTTTTTTTTTATTGATATTACTAATTAAAGCAAAAAAGCATTTGGTGGGATTTTAAACAAAAAATCGCTATTTGGCGCAATATTTAGCAAATAATCGCTTGTTGGCGCAGAATTTGGCATTATTTTGCCGTATTCCGGTTTTGGGAGAGTCCGGATATTGGAATGCCGGATAAGAGGTCACGTACTGTACTATATTTTTGTGTAAGCATTTGTCTGGTAATAATTTTAACACAGGAATTCGAAATTCGAAATACGGATAAACTCAAACTGCGAAGTGTACTTGGTTCTTTTTTAATTTCAATTAAAACTTATATTTCAAATATTTTTTTTTAATTTTTTTCTAATCCTTAGACTCTTGTAACTGCATTTTCTTTTCAGTGTGTCAGAAAAATATGTCTCTTCAGATAGCTCAACACTTTAGTTGTTGCTGCTAATTCCAGTTTCAAAAATACTTCATAAAATCGGGAAAATGGATGTACGTTATTTTAAATATAAGCAGTCTGAGAGCGAAATTTTTTTTCTGAATTTAATTCATAGGAAGTCACGAGATATAAATCAAATAAATTTTTGAATAAAATAAATGATACATAAAATTTATTACGAAAAGTATATATCAAAGCTATATATAAAAGTATCGGAAACCGTTGGATAAAAACTGTCTTTTTAAATCATCTTTTGGAAATTTCTGTATAGCGCAGACTATACAGTGAATAATATTTTCTGTTTTTTGACATACTTTATATGTACGAAAAGAAAAAAATGCAGATAATTACAATTCTATTATATATTTAAATCTTGTTTTGAAAGTCTTCAAATAAATTTTGTCGTCAATCTCTCTCTCTGCTTATATAAAGACGGCACTGGAAAAAAAATAAAATTATGAAATAATTTTCAGGGTTTAAGCAACCTAGTAGGATGACATATGTGTCATGAAAATCTTAAATTTAGGTTTATTTTAAGTATGTTCTTTAAGCAAGGTAAGCGATAACGTTTTATATACACCTATAAAATGCAGATAATGCTTTTACACTTTTAAAACGCAGACTATGCATATACATATTCAAAACGCGGACGATGCATATACACCTTCAAAACGTGGATGATGCATATACACCTTCAAAACGTGGACGATGCATATACACATTCAAAACACGGACGATGCATATACACCTTCAAAACGTAGACGATGTATATACACCTTCAAAACGTGGACGATGCATATACACCTTCAAAATGCGGACGATGCATATACACCTTCAAAACGCGGACGATGTATATACATCTTTAAAACGCGGATGATGCATATACACATTCGAAATGCGGACGATGCCTATATACCTTTAATATGTGGGGCATGCATATACACTTTTATGACACTGACCATACGTTTAGGCCTTTAAAACGTGGATTTTTTCCAATGAAGATAAAAATAAAACATATCTTGAGTATATGGTGCATATTATAATCTTACTTAAATAATAGCATTCGTATGTAAATAAAAACCTCCTATTAAATACCTACTTTCGTAATATATTTATACGTCTTTGGGTTTTTATAATATTTATTCAATTTTCTAAAATAAATGTTCAAAACTAGAGGGCGTTCTTGATTCGTTTCTTCTGAAAATTAATAGGTCTCTGAGTGATGTTCGTGCAAAATGCTCACCAAACTTTATTCGATTTATTCCATTTGTTTGAAAGATATAGCACTAAATTAAAAAAAATATGGATGAATAAAAGTTTTAATATCTTGAGAGCAAATCGAAATAATTTCTAATGATGTCTATTCATTTCGGATTTAAGCTGTTTGTTTATAAAGCATCCAGTCAATTGATAATAGTGAATTTGTATTTCCCCCCGAATTGTTCCATTTTTGATCAAAACCATAAAATATCTCAAGAACGGTGCATATCAGCATCTTTCAAATTATGATATTCGAGTTTAAAAGTTGACATAATAAATGCATATATATATTTAACTAACATTTTCATATGTTTAATTTTACTTATTTTTCCGATTTTTGAAAAGCATGATCTAAAAAATAAAATACTTTCTTTGGTCCGTTTACCCCGAAAGGCAATAGGCTTCTAACTTTTACCGATTGAAATAATAGTACCAAATTTTTTTCTGTATTATCAATTTGTTTGATGCTATTGTATCCACAGAGAGATAGAGAGAAGGATAAAAATCGTTAATTCGTATTCAGGGATACTCCAAAACGTGTATAACCTTCAGAATAAATACAAGAGTTTGATTTTTGACACATCAAAATTGTTTCTACATAAAGTCGTACACTATGTGCTGAAAGGGAAAAAAATAGTCATATGAGATTAATTGATTTTAATGATTTTAATGGACATACTAATAAGGAAGAAATTACTTAACAATATAATATACACCACGTTCATGCTCCATACTAATAAAACCGCGGAAACCTAATGAGCACAGTCTTTTAATGCCATCTGAGTTGAGTCCCTCCCCACAATTTTGCATATCCGTTTAATTCGAAAAGTATCTATATTTTAACAATGGAAGCCAAAATATATAACACTAAACGCAGAATACATATGCTTTAATACTCGGAAAAGTACAAATATTGCTAAATTCCCCTGCATAGATATTTAAAGACACCATTTGTACAAATTTGTTGTGGCAATTCTGTCCACAATAGTACAGAATATATACGTATATAGAGCAAATAGCTGAGGTTTTGAGAAGTTAGTCAGTATGAGTAGAACGGCCTACTGCACGATGTTTTGATATGAGTATTCCCCAAACTAACCGACAAAGCACTTTTTGGCAAACGAATATAAAAAACCCGCATGCATTTGACACAAGCACATTCTCCTGATAGTTTAAAGTGCTTGTCTCGAGATCAAGAGGCTGGGGGTTCTAAATCTTTATAGTCGGTACAGACTCACACTCGGTATTGTCGACTCTGCTATATTAAATGAATACTGTATAAATGCAAATATTTGATAATCTTTAAAAAATGGATTCATTTGTTAAGGCCAAGAAGTATTTTTATTGAATTAGTGGGAATATATTCTGAAGTGTTTTTATACGGTCAGGAGAGCTCAAGCAGAGGCATATATAGAAAATAATTTTTAAAATACTCAGTCACCTGTATGTGCCCCAAATTTTGCATGCCCCATATATATATATATATATATATATATATATATATATTGGACAGTCTTTTACATCTATAGATTATACATTATTCAGATATGTTGATGATCTGATTTTCTTAGTATATACTGAAAATTGTGTCATAGGTATAGATTTTTATCCTGACAATTTGGAATTAATTCCTAATGAAGCTACTATTAGTAAAAATATTAATTTTTTGGATTTAAATCTTATTATTGAACCTTCTAATAGAATTGTTACTAATTTATATGATAAAAATATTTTTTAATTTTAACATTAATAAAATCTTACCATTTAATTCCTGCAACTCGATTCTATTGTTTGGAAATATTATTCATAATCAGCTTTTTAGAATTTATAGATTTTCTGATAAAAAATATCATGCTACACATATTGATAATCTAAACATTACCATCAATTTATATATATATCCCTCTTATTTTGTAAAAGGTATAGTTAAAAAATTTAGCTGGATTTTCATGAATTCTTTTCTTGGTGTCTTATATATTAGCCTGACATCTCCATATTTTTGTTTTTATTTTACATCCACTTACACATTAGCCTTTTTATTATTGCCCCTCTTGATTGTATATTATCTCTTATACTTGTCTTTTCGCATTACGGTTATTTATTTCTTCCGAATGGCAATGGTAGATCATGTCTTTTACCTTTGTGAATGGCAACGCTGGTCTCTTCATTCAGGGTTCCTGAGATCTACAGGTTCGTGTATTTGTTGAGTTAGATTCCATGTATCCTTTTTTCCTTTTTTTTTCTTTTTTATGTATGTTCTCCAAGTAGAAATAGTTTATAGATATAATCTATCTAGTTCTTCAGAAACATACATTTTTGTGCTTGCTGTTACAAGACACTTGGACTTGAAAAAGATTTTTGAAGAAGTGAACAAATCCTGATTTGGGCTTAGACCTTGTCCACATGTATAGCGTTTGTGTGTTGTTATTGTTGTTAAAACCCAGACCGTCCGACCTACCAGAAAGGTGTAAGGTAACTGTTTGTGTGGATTTGCTAATTTATACTTTTATTTTGTAAGCTTGTTAGAAAGGTAGGTTTTTCGAGTTACAGATTCTCACTTTTCTTTCATTGGACCTTCAAATCTTTTTATTATATATATATATATATATATTTACCAAAAGGAATACCTAAAAACTGAAAAGCAATAGATGAATGCGAAAGACGAAGAGTATCACAAGTGGCCGGGAGGAGTTGTGACCCCCACTCTCCGGTTGAGCAAATGCTTTATGCCATGGCGACACTCCCGGAAGCTGATACTTATACATGGAATGGCCTTAATACCATCAATACCGAACAGCAAAAACCCACAGCAAAAATACAAATATTCAAATTGAAAGATACACGAAAAACCAGTTCAATTTCTCTATGCTTTAACAAAAGAAACTACCCTATAACCCGTCTCTACAAAATTCAAAAACTAATCTTACCAAAAAAGTCCGATGTACAAAACTCCAACCAGAAGTCAACCTCACCAATATCCGAACCCAATTCACGTGAGACAACGCTATTTATACAAAGTTTTAACAGTTTAAATATCTGCCCTTACATTCAGTTACAGTTAGCCCATTGAATTCTGAAAGTATTTTAATTACAAAATCCATGGGGTAACCATGTTTTACAGCTTCATCCATAAACTCTGCATCGTATAGTATTTGATCACTTTCCCTACTATTCAAACGTTTATTTCAATTCAATTGTTTAATGATAATATTATGAAAAACATTTTTATGTAAATTACTTGACCAAGGTGTTATGAAATTTATTTTAAATGGAAAATTTTTTTCTCTTATCAAAAATTCTGAAATATGTTTTATCATTGTCTTTAATTATACGCAAGTCTAAATAATTTAAACTTTCATCCGAATTGCAAGGAGTTTCTATAAGTTTTAAAGTTTGTGGATAAAAACTAAAATCCATTTTAAAATCTGCAGTATTACAACACAAAATCACGTCATCGACGTATCTCATGTAAACCATTTCATTTAGTATATGGGTACCCGTTTCATACTTGTCGAAATAGATGTTTGCAAGAACCGAAGAACAACTTCCCCCCCATAGAGATACCTTTAATCTGCTTGTAATAACCCTTACCATTGTAAAGTACAGTTTCGAAAAGGACCAGTTTCACCAATGCAGTATACCTTGTCAGCGACATCGATAAATACAATTTGTGTGTATTGTATAATTCAATCACTATATTAAACAAATCATTTATATCAATATTATTGTAAAGATCGCTAAAATCATAGCTCTTATACACCACATTATGCGGTATGCTCTTTAATTTATTAATAGCTTCAAAACTGTTTTTTATGAAATAAGATCCCTGGTTTCTGAGATCAGCAATAACTGGCCTGAGCACCATGAGTAACCTTTTGTTTGCATTGGTTAAGTATGTCTTATATCCTATAGTTACAGGACGAAATTTAACCGGATTTTTATGCAGTTTGGGTATGAGTGTGAGATAAGGAAATTTAATGTTACCAATACCAATACCGGAAAGTTTATACATTGCCTCAATACGATTTACTATTTCTATTTTAGATTGATTGACTTGTAGATACATCTTCTCATCATTATAACAATTCAACAGCAACTCCATATAGTATTTTTTACAAGTTAAAGCATAATTAGCCGTAACCTTGTCTACATAAGTGATAACAAATCTATTTTGTAATGCCTCCAATTCTTTTTTGTTAAACTGCAATAATTCGCCATGATCTCTATACCTGTTATACCAGTAATAAATTTTATTCATTATTTTACTTTTCCATTCACTGAATACCTCAGTAGGTATACTGTACTCTACTGCAGTGTTATATATGAATTTGATCACATGCCTTTCTACAGAAAGTACGGCTTTATCATATTCTTGAAATATATATTTTGTGCCTTTTTCGAAAATTGTTCTTATATTTGTATTTATGACACCTAGATCACCCGTGATTACATGTCCGTGGTTGCTATCTGAATAACTGGATTCATGACAAGTACATTGGTCTTTCTCTTCCAAATTCAAATTTTGGCAGAAGTTGTTATAGTTAAAAAATTTTCTGCCTATAGGTTTTAGGTAACTAAAAGTAATACCAACATTGAAATTCCCAATTGGTAAACTATCCCTATACTCCCTCAGAATCCTATTAAAAGGAATCCTGTCGAAAACCTTATTTTTGTAATTCAATATAAGATATTTGTGTACCTGTTTTCCAGTTCCTTCATTTAATTTTAGACCCAATAGTTTGGCTCTAACTTTTAAATAATCACACATTAAAGCTTGTAATGTCTCTTTCCCAAATTCTTTTGCATATGAAACTCCATAGCAAAAACTCCAAATCTTCGATAGAAACTTAGTGGTGGGGGTTTATATGTGAAAGTTTTGGGTAAAAAGGAGTTAAAGACATTAACGATATAAGTGTACTACTGAGGGTAAAGGGTTATTGTGACAGAGAGATATGAGAGGCGTACCTTACAGAGGTGAAGCTGGAGTAATGGATTTCGTTATTGAAAAAAAAAAATTTCTTGAAATTTATAAAATTATGATATGTATAACAAAAGGATTTTAGTTACCGGCAACGTCGAGGCAAAAGCAGCGATAGCCCGGTCGACTAGTTTAAGGGGTACTGGTCGATCGAAAGCAAGCAACCCTTCGGTTAACACTATCACGAATTATTTCAGATCACAAGACAATAGAGATGGGATAAACAAAAAAATCGTCATTTTAAAAACAGGTCCACAGAAAAGCAATGATAATGGAAAAAGGGGGGTGAGTCTGTATGGTGGTATTGGGGAATTCAAATATAAAAAATGTCTGTCTAACAAATGCAAATTGTGTCCACAAGCCAATAAAGATCAAATTAGTAATAATGTGACCTTTCTACCTTTTTGCAAAGTGTATAATTGCATATATGTTATAAAATGCAGGATTTGTAATAAAGAATATATTGGTCAGACAAAAAATAAGTTAAATTTAAGAATAAACTTACATCGTAGTTTAATATATAAATTTCAGAAATATAGTAGTATGGAAACGACAATGGAAATAAAACATTTTGCGGAACATGGCATTGAAGCTATGGATATCTCTATCATAGATTTGGTGATAGATCTTAAACAACGGCTGTGGTGGGAGTATAGACACATTAGAATGATAAATTCTTTATACCCATATGGTCTTAATACAGTCGGGTTAGGTGTGCACTACAATAATGAATACTATGGAAGATTAAATACTAATACTGTGTTGCAAAATTATGGTAATTGCAAAAGAAAAAGGAGAGGTGGCAGAATCCGTAAAATTAGTTACGAAAATACTGTAAAACATCTCAGAGACTTTTTAAAAGATAATGTTACAAATCCAGGTATTCCACATAAATAGGTTAAGAACTTTGTCTTTGGAATAAGACCTAAGTTTCTATCGAAGATTTGGAGTTTTTGCTATGGAGTTTCATATGCAAAAGAATTTGGGAAAGAGACAGTTTTACAAGCTTTAATGTGTGATTATTTAAAAGTTAGAGCCAAACTATTGGGTCTAAAATTAAATGAAGGAACTGGAAAACAGGTACACAAATATCTTATATTGAATTACAAAAATAAGGTTTTCGACAGGATTCCTTTTAATAGGATTCTGAGGGAGTATAGGGATAGTTTACCAATTGGGAATTTCAATGTTGGTATTACTTTTAGTTACCTAAAACCTATAGGCAGAAAATTTTTTAACTATAACAACTTCTGCCAAAATTTGAATTTGGAAGAGAAAGACCAATGTACTTGTCATGAATCCAGTTATTCAGATAGCAACCACAGACATGTAATCACGGGTGATCTAGGTGTCATAAATACAAATATAAGAACAATTTTCGAAAAAGGCACAAAATATATATTTCAAGAATATGATAAAGCCGTACTTTCTGTAGAAAGGAATGTGATCAAATTCATATATAACACTGCAGTAGAGTACAGTATACCTACTGAGGTATTCAGTGAATGGAAAAGTAAAATAATGAATAAAATTTATTACTGGTATAACAGGTATAGAGATCATGACGAATTATTGCAGTTTAACAAAAAAGAATTGGAGGCATTACAAAATAGATTTGTTATCACTTATGTAGACAAGGTTACGGCTAATTATGCTTTAACTTGTAAAAAATACTATATGGAGTTGCTGTTGAATTGTTATAATGATGAGAAGATGTATCTACAAGTCAATCAATCTAAAATAGAAATAGTAAATCGTATTGAGGCAATGTATAAACTTTCCGGTATTGGTATTGGTAACATTAAATTTCCTTATCTCACACTCATACCCAAACTGCATAAAAATCCGGTTAAATTTCGTCCTGTAACTATAGGATATAAGACATACTTAACCAATGCAAACAAAAGGTTACTCATGGTGCTCAGGCCAGTTATTGCTGATCTCAGAAACCAGGGATCTTATTTCATAAAAAACAGTTTTGAAGCTATTAATAAATTAAAGAGCATACCGCATAATGTGGTGTATAAGAGCTATGATTTTAGCGATCTTTACAATAATATTGATATAAATGATTTGTTTAATATAGTGATTGAATTATATAATACACACAAATTGTATTTATCGATGTCGCTGACAAGGTATACTGCATTGGTGAAACTGGTCCTTTTTGAAACTGTACTTTACAATGGTAAGGGTTATTACAAACAGATTAAAGGTATCCCTATGGGGGGAAGTTGTTCTTCGGTTCTTGCAGACATCTATCTCGACAAGTATGAAACGGGTACCCATATACTAAATGAAATGGTTTACATGAGATACGTCGATGACCTGATTTTGTGTTGTAATACTGCAGATTTTAAAATGGATTTTAGTTTTTATCCACAAACTTTAAAACTTATAGAAACTCCTTGCAATTCGGATGAAAGTTTAAATTATTTAGACTAGTGTATAATTAAAGACAATGATAAAACATATTTCAGAATTTTTGATAAGAGAAAAAATTTTCCATTTAAAATAAATTTCATAACACCTTGGTCAAGTAATTTACATAAAAATGTTTTTCGTAATATTATCATTAACCAATTGAATAGAAATAAACGTTTGAATAGTAGGGAAAGTGATCAAATACTATAGGATGCAGAGTTTATGGATGAAGCTGTAAAACATGGTTACCCCATGGGTTTTGCAATTAAAATACTTTCAGAATTCAATGGCCTAACTGTAACTGAATGTAAGGGCAGATATTTAAACTGTTAAAACTTTGTATAAATAGCGTTGTCTCACGTGAATTGGGTTCGGATATTGGTGAGGTTGACTTCTGGTTGGAGTTTTGTACATCGGACTTTTTTGGTAAGATTAGTTTTTGAATTTTGTAGAGACGGGTTATAGGGTAGTTTCTTTTGTTAAAGCATAGAGAAATTGAACTGGTTTTTCGTGTATCTTTCAATTTGAATATTTGTATTTTTGCTGTGGGTTTTTGCTGTTCGGTATTGATGGTATTAAGGCCATTCCATGTATAAGTATCGGCTTCCGGGAGTGTCGCCATGGCATAAAGCATTTGCTCAACCGGAGAGTGGAGGTCACAACTCCTCCCGGCCACTTGTGATACTTTTCATCTTTCGCATTCATCTATTGCTTCTCAGTTTTTAGGTATTCCTTTTGGTAAATATATTGGTAAATGTGTACAAGGGCAGCTTAGCGCCATGTTTGCTATTATACGTAAGAGAAATAATTTTTCAAGAGGCTATTACAGTTAGCTTTACTTTTGTAAAATATGTATATATATATATATATATATATATATATATATATATATATATATATATATATATATATATATATATATATATATATATGTTCTGCAACTTTTCATCGTAAACACATTTCTTGCATTCACACCATATATGTTTATGCAGGGAACAAAGGGATTAGCACCTTAAGTACCTGCATTACATATATGATTTATATCAAAATACTTTCATCTTAATGTGTAGTTAAAAAAATAAAACAAAAAAAAATTGCCCATCTTTACCACATGTAATTCTTATTCCATTCTTTAACTTATATATGGAACAGGTAAAAGTGGTATATTATACCAATTTAATACCTGTATTTTTTATAATGTTTACTTATCACGTCTTTCTTAAATATCCAACGGCTTGTTATATAGTATTTTTGATGCCACATTTACATTTCAGTCCATCTTCCTTTCACTTATGCTTTACTGAACATTTTCTATTAATGATTAATCCCAGGTATATAATACAAGAAAAATAAAAATTCTTCAATTATATATATATATATATATATATATATATATATATATATATATATATATATATATATATATATATATGATCATTGTATAAGAGTGGAGAAAATTTTAGTCTCAAGTTCCAAACAAATACATCGATTGATTAGAGTAGCATAATGTACCCCATTTTATTTTTTGTTAAAATTTAAATGGAAATACTCTGATCTCAACTCATTTTTGATTCGAAGTACTTAAAAAGTATCGACTTATTTTATAATACTGAAAGTATTTAAAACTTATCCATTTATTTTGCAATACTGATCATTTAATTATATGATCTTCTCATTTTAGAACAAACAAGAAAGATGCTTAAAGCATTGATTATGAAACACTTTCCAACTTCAATGCAATTTTATTTAAACAAGTATAAAATGCAATACATTCCTCGGTAATATTTTAAAACTTATCACAATACTACATTAATTTATTATATTTGAAAACTTAAACCATCATCGAAAAAAATGAACTTCATTCATATGACGGCATTGAAATATAAATTGCCTGGTTTAAACATCTCTAAAATGCGATACATTCCTTGGTAATATTTTTAAAACAGTCATAATACTACGATAATTTATTATATTTAAAAACTTCATCGAAAACAACTGAAATTCATTCAAATCACGTCATAGAAAAAATAACACGTCTGGATCTCTCTAACAGCATTTCATTCATAACATTTTCCCATTCATTTCATTCATCACAATACTATAATAATTTATTTTACTTAAAAATTAAGACCATGGAGCTACAAGTAATTAAACTCTATGCTTAAAACTTCATCGAAAAAAATCGTCTTTCTCTTTGTAAAATCAATGAATATTTCATTCATATCAGCTATGCAGGCTCCATGGGCTAAATAATTTTGTGTTAAAGAAATACAGCAATTCTGATACAACTCATTCTACGTATTTTGCTGTTTACATTTTACATAAGGGAAAAATAGGCTTCGTTGTAGAGATAATCAAATTTGGATGATCATTTAAACTGAAATATATTGTAATTGCGTTGTTTCAGTATGTAGATGCAGAGAATTTATGCAAAAATAAAGTGGTTTTAGGATGGATACAACACTCAATATGAATTAAAAAGAACTTAAAAAATCACGATTTTGAGACAAGATGGATGCCATATATGATTTTGAAGTGGGTCATGTGATCTTTTCATATCATGCTCAAGTGATCGCTTCATATAAGAGGTGTAATTATCATTTTAATTTTTATTTAAAAAACTACTGAATATATTTCTCTGATTTTTTTTTATATATTTTATGGAACAATTTGAATATTACCTAAAATTTTCGAAGCATTTTATGAATTTTCAATCCGCTTAAAAAATGTTTTAAAAATTAGGTCCCATAGGGCTCAATGTATTTCATTTTTTCAACCCGGGTTCAATCCAAAACTAATCGGATGATATTATTCATTTATATTCCCATAGGTCCTACAGACCGTTTGAACAACATACTAAAATTTCATTTTGATTAAGTCATTTTTTCGGCAGTTATCGTGCTAACGGACAGACAGACAGACAGGCAGACAGAATGAACAAAGTCATAAACACTTTTCAACTTTGTTGTAAAGTGTTAAAAACGAGCAATATTTAAAAAAAAAGGCACATCTTTGTATCCTAAATGATACTTACTTATAAATGAATAATTTTATGTAAAATGGCCAATTTCAAAAAGTTTTTCAATACAATTATTGTTTATAATGTTATTTTAATTATCAAAACAAAGTATGTTTGAAAAATTGAGCATACCCTTCCCTTGTCTAATCTCTCTGAATGCTCATCAGTCAAAATGTATCCGTCTGTTACAGATTATAGTCAATTATAGAATATATGTTTATCCATTTTATGAAAATAAAAATTAAATGGATTAGATCTTGTTTATCTGATACTGGAAATAAATATTAAATGGAAATTTTGTAAAATTAGAGAAAAATAGCTTTTTCTTTCTATTTTTTTACATAAAAAGGAAAAAGAAAAGTGAAAAATCATGAAGGATACAAATTATTGTGTAAAATTTATTGATCAGTAAAATTAATGGGCCACTAAAGTTTACTGATTGAAATAGCATTACGAAATTTCATTTGGATCGCATAATTTTCCAAGAGATATCGTGTCTACAGGGAAGCATCATTAAAATGATTGATTTGTATTCAAGAATGCTCAAAATGTTTAAATTCATCCAAATCGAAGAGTCAAATTACTTACCTGTATGTAATGTGTAGTAGGATAAGTAAAAACAAAGAAAATCTTTATAGATTCTGTGGAGAATCAATTACTTGAATTTTCATACATAAGCGAGAATTACTTCTCCATACAAAGAATGCTGTGAATCCTCGATTGTACAAGTAATACAATTTGATATAAAAATGCCAAATACTATTTTCATTTAAGTGTCCAAATTTAGTGTACTTATATGACGTTAATAATGAGCCCAATATTGATGATCAGAATTTTTTCAAAGAAGTTTTAGTAGTTAGAAATGTTTGCTTTAATAGTTCGAAATGTAACAATTTTGCAAGTATGCTTCTTGCTAAGCCCGCGAGGTGCCTTAACTACAAAGGGATATATAAAGTTCAAATTAATGTATTGTGAACAATGAACTTGATTTGAGGGTGATGGCCCTTTCTTCTATCTGATTTATATGGTGCTTTAAATATGTGAAAGTTTAATTATTTTTCTCGAGCAATGTTAATCTTTATTTCTATCCCTCATGGCACCTTAAATCGAAAGGATAATTTGTTAATTTGTTTCCTGAAATCTAGTATTAATTCTTCGTGCTTTAATTTAGGTATCGTCTTAAATCGAGGAAAAAGGCCATTTTCAAAAGTTATAATTTCTTGAAGGATTACCTTTTTTTATTATTATTATTTAATTACCTAATTCAAGTTGAATCCCAGTTGTTAGAAGAAATACTATTAAAATTATGTTTATATTTTCTTATTACTGAAGCACTGTATTTCTGTTGATACTCCGATTTTAGAACTAATATGTGAGAAAGTAGAGTGCTTTGTTTAAAAACAATTTTTAGTTTTTTAAACTATAATAAAAATTTCAATTTCGACGCCCCTGTAAGACGGCGCCTGAAGACATCACCTCGCCGTTTTACCTCTCGTCATGGCCCTGAAGCATTTACTATTATATATTCCTTTTTTACTTTTAAGAAGGCTGGCCACTAATTTTTCTTTAATTTATGGGGTTTTATCAATTAGTTTTGAGATTTTTAATTAATTTATATTCTTGTTTCTACCTTTTGATCACTTACTTTTAAAATATCGCGATCCCGATATTTCGATCATTTTCCCCATTATATTATCGGAAGTTATGAATTGAGTAACCCTTTTTATTGTAAAAATTCCCAATATGTTTATTTCATAACAATTAAATAAATTCTTTATCCTTTTGAAGGAATTTGATTTTTCTTAATATTTCAACTTTTATGAATTTAAAAAATATCACTTTGTATTGCAAAGCACATATGACATTTTACTAATTTACTCGAATTTTACCGATCAACAGAATGGGAGAGGGGGAAGGGGGGAATAAACCAGTTTTGTCTGCGTATGCAGGTAAGTTGAAAATCGATCGAATTTAACTTTGAATTTCTGAAATTTCTCTGAGCAAGAAACTGTCGGGCACCGAAACTTAAAATAAAAAATGCGAAATTCTTACAATCTATAGCTTCAAGATGAATAGAAAGTATGGCTGGGAGGATTAGTAGCCTTTAAACGCTCTATTTTTACCACCCTCCTTCAGATTTACCGTATAGTCATTTATGGACAATACATATGTAGGATAAAGTAAAACAACAATACTTCGTCACAATATCAACAATTTGACTCGGAAAAGCTCCCCCCCCCCTTCCATTCCCAAGGTTGATGTCCTTTATTTGCTTTCGACTCCGTGGGCTGCAACGTATACTCAAAACTAAGGTACCTTATTCAAATATGGGAGTCTTACCCGAAACTATTGCAAGATTATTTTTTTTTTTAATTTATCATAATGCAAAATATGTTACAATGAATATTTAACCAATAGATAAATTCACAAGCCAAAGCTAGCGGGTATGAGTTTTGCGCAACATTTTAATTTTGATGCACAATTTTAATTCCGATTACACATCCGCTTTCGGAAACCCTTTAAAATTTGAGGCAGTTGTAAAAACAATGAAAGCCCATTAGTTCAGCATGTAAAGTTCAGCAGGGTGTCTGTGGGGTCAAAGGATAGAATTGCCACCTCCGCGCCAGATCATGTAGCAAACACATCCTATATATCTAAGGAGTTTGATGTCTATAAAATATAAAAAGGATATATTAGACGAAATATCTAAGGGGTTTGACCAATCATTTCGTTAATCGCTAGTTTTTCAAATTAAATCGCCGAAGTGGGAATTTACGATGTGGGAATACCTTAGAACATGAGTAAGAAGTATGTCTTCCTATCTCTCCTCTACGGGGAATACCTGGGCTGGGGAGAATGAATGTTCCAAGTACCTTGGTTCCACCCCAGGCACGGGAACAATGAAAACCCTTTACGATAACGGAGTGTATAGCGTATCTTGAGTGGTCATGCTCAGAGGCTTATGATTTCACCCTGCGGGTCTGGGAAGCCGACAAAGGGCGTAGTTCACTCACCACTCATTTGGTTATAAATTGCTGTTACTTTGTGTCGCTTTCAGTGATCGATAGGTATCCTTACAATTTTTTCTCAAGGATACTTCTGGAAACATTCTATTGTAAGTCTTGAAAGTGTTGATCATCTTTTAAGATGTTCACAGAAAAAAAAAATGACTAAACTACTAATGTGGCGTCCACTTTAGCCTGTTCACATCAAAACGAGAAATATCGATTATTCCTATATTTAGCTCGTGAAAATGTACTTTATGAATAATTTTATGCAAAAAAAAATAAATGTGTGTGTAGCATACTAAAAAAAAATTTTTAGTATGCTAGAACTGGCTATTTTGTAGGAATTCTACACTTATAGACATTTAGAAAAATAGTTAATGTGACGGGATCCTTCAAAAGCAAAATTTGGCAACTATTAATTCATTTCTGCAGTGCATATGCTTCACAAAATATGATAGTTTGAAAATAATGTCTTTTAACAAAATTTTTAAATGGATTTTTAACAATACTCGTTTAAAAAATAATCACAGACAAAAAATTTTATAAAAATATTAATTTGTAAAACTAATATATTGATTATGACTAAAACTCGAATTATATGAAATTTCATATCTGTATATGCAATTGCATATATGAATACTTATAGAGCATGTAAATGCATAAAAGGCCTTTAAATGCATATTTCAAGTACGTTATTTTCTTTAGATAGCATTTTTTGTTATTTTAACTATCTTTTCACCTTCTTTAACACTTTACAACAAAATTGAAAAGTGTATATGACTTTGTTCATTCTGTCCGTCTGTCTGTCTGCCCATTAGCACGATAACTACCGTAAAAATGAATTTATCAAAATTAAATTTTAGTATATTGTTCAGACAGTCTATGGAACCTATGGGAATATAAATGACAAACGTCATCCAATTAGTTTTGGATTGAACCCGGATTGAAAAAATGAAATACATTGAACCCTATGTAACCTAATTTTTCAAACATTTTTTAAGCGGATTTAAAATTCACATATTGCTTCGAAAGTTTTATGAAATATGCAAATTATTCCATAAAATATATAAAAAAAATTACAGCAAAATATATTCAATAGTTTTTTAGATAAAAATTAAAATAATAATTACACCTTTTATATGAAGCGATCACGTGACCATTATATGAAGAGATCACATGACCCACTTCAAAATAAAATATGACATCCATCTTGTGTCAAAATCGTGATTTTTAAAGTTCTTCTTAATTCATATTTAGTGTTGTATTCGTCCTAAAACCACTTTATTTTTGCTTAAATTCTGTTAATCTACATCCTGACACAACGCAATTACAATATATTTGAGTTTAAATGATCATCCAACTTTGATTATTTCTGCAACGAAGCCTACTTTTCACTTATGGAAAATGTAAAGAGCAAAATATGTAGAATGAGTTGTATAAGAATTACTGCATTTCTTTAACGCAAAATTATTTAGCTCATGGAGTCTGCAATATAGCTGATATGAATGAAATATTCATTGATTTTACAGAGAGAAGGACGATTTTTTCGATGAAGTTTTAAACATACAGTTTAATTACTTGTACTTCCATGGTCTTAAGTTTTTAAATAAAATAAATTATTATAGGATGAATGAAATGAATGGAAAAATGTTAATGAATGAAATGCTGCTTTTATAGAGAGAGCGAGGCGTGTTATATTTCGATGACGTCATTTGAATAAATTTCATTTGTTTTCGATGAAGTTTTCAAATATAATAAATTATTGTAGTACTATAATAATTTTTAAAATATTACCGAGGTATGTATCGCATTTTAGAGATGTTTTAACCAGGCAATTTATATTTCAATTCCGTCATTTGGATGAAGTTCATTTTTTTTCGATAAAGTTTTAAGTTTTCAATTAAAATTAATGTAGTATTGTGATAATTTTTAAAATATTACTGACGAATGTATCGCATTTTAGAGATGTGTAAATAAAATTGCAATGAAGTTGGAAAGTGTTTCATAATCAATGCTTTATGCATGATTGATCTTTCTTGTTAAGTAAGTTAACATCGGACGCTAGGTAAGTTAACATCGGACGAAGCTAAACATATTTCTCATTCAACACCCAAATTCCGTGAGCTACTAATGTCATGCAATTATCATAAGAAATGGTGTAATCCTTCTAGGGTAAAATAACAAGAGACATGTCTGGTAAAATATATGGAAAATCACCGTATACGAGTATCTGAAGTTTTGCATGCGTCTTTTTCAAAGAGCTGTTCTGTAAAATTTTCTGTATAAGCATTGTGATCAAAAATGCCTAAAATGAAATCTAGTCAATCAATCTGAATAAAAACATGTATTTATAATCATAGAAAAATCTGCATACAGATGGTGTTATTATATTGTATAATATACGAGAAAAAATTATTCAGAAAAATATCAGATCAACATGTAAAAACTGCTATTCACATTTCAGATAAAAAAAAAAAGAGTGAACATGCAGTTATAACTAAGTCATTTTCCGCATGAAATACTGAAGAACTGAATATCACTTTCAGTTCAAAAGATGACAAGTACTGTCCAATAATATCAGTTGATATTAAAAGAACACTTTTGGCATTAAAATGATTTTAGATGATAAACGACAACGTCTACGTTTCAAGAACTTAGAAAAGCACATTATTTGGTTACAGCAATAAAATTTACTCACTATATGAAATTTTTAACTACATTTGAACAATGATATAAAAACTTTTGATTTGCAATAATAGTTTGCTTAAGTTTGGGTGAAATTCCCCGTTTTTAAATGCTTTCAGATGCATTAATGATATTCGTACAAAATATATAAATACATGTATTTTATTTTATAAGTAATTATTTATTAAATATTAGGTGCATATTTTCATGCATATTTTGACAAATTTTAGTGCATATATTAGTTATGGCATTAATGTAGTATTGAATGAGACATATCGTGCGTCTGCAGTTACGTAGGAAGCGTCATAAGCATTCATTGATAATGATTACGTTAGTTCTCCATATATAATTGCATTATATTCTTCACAGAGTCTATATTGGAATATTAAATCCGACACTGTAAACAACCACATTTGATCTTCGACCTGCCTTCCCTGTTCGAGATCCTGACGACACCTATATACCAATCTTGACACTTTTTGAAAAATTAAAAATTTTTGATTTTCATAAATTTCATTGAAATGTCGGCAGAAAAAATCAATGTTTTCCCTCAAAAGGCCCTCTTTCTCTCAAGAATGCCATATCAGCAAGCACTATTGAGAGGAAAGTTATACACTCTTATTAAACATCGAGTTTTTGCAATAAATTAATTTTTAGCATTTGGCAACAGAAGTTTGGATCCTTTAATTCCTCCTTTAGTTTGATTCCTATTGTTTAATTATTACAAGATATTTTTAGCTCTCTATCTATCTATATATATTAATTGCCAAGTGTCCGTCTGTCCATCCGTCTGTCTGTCACGTTTTTCAGGCACTTCCCGGATAGATAGAGACTTGCAATTTGGTACACGGGTCGATCGTTCGATAAAACCCCCTGGAAAAATCAAAAATGTTTCGTAATGGTTTCGTAAATTTTTCGAAAATGTTCCGTAGAGGGTATGCTCCACACCAAAACGTTCGAAAAGTGAAATGATAGGAAAGCATACTTTACGATGAGATAGGGATTTCAAATTCAGAGTATATGTAAACCATTCTAAAGGAAGAAAATGCGTAATTTCAGATTTCAATATTTTCTACTTTAGTGGGTGCAGCGCACAGAAATATTCGATTTTCCAAGCAAACGAGAAAAGCTTGCTTTAAATTTGATAGAGGCTTAAAATTTGGTATACGGGTTAATCATTTGATGAAAACACCCAAGACAAAAGTGTTTTTCAAAAATGTTCGTTTAAAGGGGTGCTCCAGAGAAAAACAAAATGATGAAAATTCATGTTTCAAGATGCAATAGAGACTACAAATTTGGTGTGCGAGTAGATAGCTCAAAAGGAAAAAAACGTACAATTTCAGTTTTCCGATAAGTTCTACTTTATGGGGGTGCCGCAAACCAAATGTTCGATTTTCCGAATAAATGAGAAACGTCTCCTTTCAAAATGTAATAGAGGCTTAATATTTGGTATTTGGGACAATCATCTGATAAAAACACAAGAATAGATTTTTTGAAAACTGTTCATTTAAGAGGGTGCTCCACATAAATCGTTCGAAAGGTGAAATGATAGCATTGCATGCTTCAGAATGAGACAGGGATTTCAAATTTGGTGTACAAGCAGATAGTTCGAAAGGAAGAAAGTGAGCAATTTAAGTTTTCCAATGTTTTCTTCTTTAGGGGGTTCCGCACATGAAAATGTTCGATTTTCCGAATAAATATGAAATGCGAGTTATTAAAAAATTGACTTTGTTTGGGGGTTACTTATTGTGGGACCGTTGATTTCCAACCAGTATTCGGCTAGTATATACTAATTTCCAAGTGTCATTCATTTTTTAGGCACTTATTGAATAGATAAAGACTTGTAATTTTGTACACGGCTCGGTCATTCGATAAAACCCTCTGGAAAAATTGAATTTTTCGAAAATCTTCTCTAGAGGGGGTGCTCCATACCAAAACGTTCGAAAAGTGAAATGATAAATAAGCATGCTTAGCAATAAGATAGACTTCAAATATGGTGCATGGCTAAATCATTCAAAAGGAAGAAAGTGTGCAGTGTATGAATAATCGACTAGAAAATTGTGTAATATGTAATAAAAGGTATATGAAAGAAACAAGCGACTTCAAAATGTTGAAGAATTTTATGTGTCTGTGTCAAAAATAAATAAATAAATAATTTTAAAAAATCAAATTTTAAAAATGTAGCCCTGCTTGAAACTTGTCATTTGAAATTCAAACTAAGTGATCCATGGGACAACCCACATATTTGCAAAACAATATTATAAACTATACCATTTAGCTGAAAGTGATAGAAGATAGTACAAGACAAGACTCTTTTCTTTTTCTCAAAATAAATAATGTGGCAGACATTATATAATTCATCAAAATATTTGAAAATAATTGTAATTTGGGTATCTGTTTCCATTGCTCAAGAAAATGAAAAAATAAATAAAATAAAATACATGACTTTATGAAGAGTTAAAACTAAGGCATCTCGAGACTCCTCTTCAAACATGAAGCTCGTATATATATATATAATATATAAGATTCAAATAAAAGAGGGAAACAACCAATTGCATAGCATAAATGGCAGAGGTGGATTGCGACACCTCTTTCCCGGTTAGAAGCGTGCTTTTAAGCCCGGGCAACATTCCCGGAACCAATGCCATGCAGTGGCCTATCTTCCGGATATGTGTGAAGTCAAAGACACAGAAAAAAAAAAGGCGAAGCAAACCATCTAGAAGCGACCACAAGACCAGAAACGACCTCAAGACCAGAAACGACCTCAAGACTAGAAGCGACCATTGCAAGACTTTAGAAGCGACTATTGCAAGACTTTAGAAGCGACCATTGCAAGAGAAAGGGATGGAATGTAATCCGTATGAAGTGCATGCTGACGCTTAAAGCAGAAATCTGTTATCAACGTGCACCAGGGTGCGCTGTCCACACATGCGCAATAGTCCCACTAAGAACTTAAAGTGTTACTGCAAACATCCGCTATATCTCTAAAGTATGCATTTTTTTCTGTTTTGAAAATTGAATTATAATAGTATTTCAAGAAGTTTTCGGGATAATTTCTTTTTATTGCTTCTTGCATGATATTTCTGTTATGTATGATACAATCAGTCTTGAAAGTATTAATACGTTGATTTCTCTTGAGGTGATTGATGACAACATTTCTAAATATGTTTTTAGTTAAGTTGGATTTCCAGTCAATAATGTGGTTAATTTTAATATTGAAGTTGTTTCTTTTGTCAAATAAAACAGTATATGTGCCATATTTACTATCTTGCTTTAGTGTGATATCTAAAAAATTAACACTGTTTTCTTCCGTTCCTTTATTTTCAATCAATTCCAGTTCTTTAGGATAAAAACTAAAATCAAACGGTGGCATATTCGAATATTGTCCAAAAAGGACATCGTCAACGTAACGAAAGTATGGTAATTCATGTAAGATGTGAGTGCCCTCTTCAAATTTATTCAAATAAAGGTCGGCAAGCAGGGAGGAACAGCCCCCTCCCATGGGGATACCTTTTATTTGTTGAAAATAGTTTGTTCCATCAAATAAAATATTCTCAAACAGCACGATGCGTAACAAGTCTTGATATTTTCCGATAGTAATGACCTCCTTTAAGTCATATATTGCATATATCTCCTTCAATATCTCATATAAATTTCCTAGATTTATATTGTTGAATAAATCCCGGAAATCAAAACTTTTAAAACGTAAGTCCTTATTATAAAATTGTAGTCTGTTGATTACATCGTAACTATTATTTATCATTACTGTGCCATGTTTTTTGAGTTGTGTCATTACACTTTTGAGAAGTGTTAAAAGTTTTGCATTGGCTATTGTTAAGTAGGATCCACATCCCACTGTAACAGGACGGAACTTGACAGGATTTTTGTGATTTTCTCTGCCCAGTGGCAGACCCTCTTCAAATATCTACTACCAACCCCAATTATGGAATATTTTGCAAGACTTTTAATATCATCTATTGTATTACATGCCTAACATGCCAAGTTAAATATATCGGCCAAACCAAAAATCGCCTGCACTTACGCATTAACTTACATCGCAGTCAAGTTGGTAAATCACTTAAAACGGATGCACATATAACTAATTTGGAACTTCGTCATTTTGGATACCATGATTTCTCAAAAATAACAGTTACTATCATCGATGTTGTACCCAAACTGCAAGAGAGATTGTGGTGGGAAAATACCCATATCCACCAATATGGAACAGCTTACCCTTATGGACTAAATACAATCATATTTCGTGATAATTATAATTTCGAATCTTGCAATAATGAAAAACGAATGCCGGTATTGCAAGATATCCCTTGTTTTTTAAAAAAACGATGGCAAAGAGGAGGCAATAAGAAATATATGAGTTATAATGCAACTCTCGAAAGGATCGAACAGTTCATAAATAAAGTGACAACAATAGTAATTAAACCTGGATGGATTAAAAATCTAATATTCGGTATCAAAAAACGTTATGTTAAACGCATCTGGTATTATTTACAAGAGTATCAATTCGAAAAGAAATCAATGAAAAATAAAGAAATTGCATGTACGAATTTTGCAATAATGTTGGATTCACTGAAACTAAAGGCCAGTTTGTTGAAAGTGGAATTAAATTCACCTACCAAGGAGAAAATTACATCAGAACTATTTATAACTACCTTTAAAAACAAAAATTTTGACGAGTTGCCAATCAAATCCTATATCAAGGACTTAGCACATCTCATGCCAATACCTAATATGGATGTTAAATTGATTTATAAATTTGTACAAACCAATGGAAGAAAAATCTTTAATTATAACCGTATAGGTAAAAACATCAATGAATTCAAAAGTAATGTATGTGAGTGCCAAAATAGCCCATTTCTCAATTCTCATCATGGACATATTATCACAGGAGACCTCAATATTGTAGATAATCCACAATTAAAGTACATGCTTCAACTTGGTACTAAATTCAGAATACAGGAATATAAAAATATTGAAAACGACTTTGAACAAGATCTGAAGAAGTTTACATACAAACTAGCCGTCAAATACAGTCTGCCTATACAAGCATTTACGGAATGGAAATATCACCTGACCAAAAAGTTCAATCTGCACTATAAACAATTACGTAAAAAAACATATTATCCATCTATAAAAACTGCAGTTAAAAAGTGTGAAGATAAATATGCTATAACATACACGGATAAAGTCGTCTCTAATTACTCATTTACCTGCCGTAAATATTACGTCGATACTTTAAGTAACAGTTATCAAGACACCCAAATGTATACCCAGTTACATCAAACAGGAAAAAGTTTAGAAAATAAAATAAAAGCTTTGTATAAACGAATTGATATTGATCTAAAAACAGTTAATTTTCCTTATCTTGTACTTATACCGAAGCTTCACAAAAATCCTGTCAAGTTCCGTCCTGTTACAGTGGGATGTGGATCCTACTTAACAATAGCCAATGCAAAACTTTTAACACTTCTCAAAAGTGTAATGACACAACTCAAAAAACATGGCACAGTAATGATAAATAATAGTTACGATGTAATCAACAGACTACAATTTTATAATAAGGACTTACGTTTTAAAAGTTTTGATTTCCGGGATTTATTCAACAATATAAATCTAGGAAATTTATATGAGATATTGAAGGAGATATATGCAATATATGACTTAAAGGAGGTCATTACTATCGGAAAATATCAAGACTTGTTACGCATCGTGCTGTTTGAGAATATTTTATTTGATGGAACAAACTATTTTCAACAAATAAAAGGTATCCCCATGGGAGGGGGCTGTTCCTCCCTGCTTGCCGACCTTTATTTGAATAAATTTGAAGAGGGCACTCACATCTTACATGAATTGCCATACTTTCGTTACGTTGACGATGTCCTTTTTGGACAATATTCGAATATGCCACCGTTTGATTTTAGTTTTTATCCTAAAGAACTGGAATTGATTGAAAATAAAGGAACGGAAGAAAACAGTGTTAATTTTTTAGATATCACACTAAAGCAAGATAGTAAATATGGCACATATACTGTTTTATTTGACAAAAGAAACAACTTCAATATTAAAATTAACCACATTATTGACTGGAAATCCAACTTAACTAAAAACATATTTAGAAATGTTGTCATCAATCACCTCAAGAGAAATCAACGTATTAATACTTTCAAGACTGATTGTATCATACATAACAGAAATATCATGCAAGAAGCAATAAAAAGAAATTATCCCGAAAACTTCTTGAAATACTATTATAATTCAATTTTCAAAACAGAAAAAAATGCATACTTTAGAGATATAGCGGATGTTTGCAGTAACACTTTAAGTTCTTAGTGGGACTATTGCGCATGTGTGGACAGCGCACCCTGGTGCACGTTGATAACAGATTTCTGCTTTAAGCGTCAGCATGCACTTCATACGGATTACATTCCATCCCTTTCTCTTGCAATGGTCGCTTCTAAAGTCTTGCAATGGTCGCTTCTAGTCTTGAGGTCGTTTCTGGTCTTGAGGTCGTTTCTGGTCTTGTGGTCGCTTCTAGATGGTTTGCTTCGCTTTTTTTTCTGTGTCTTTGACTTCACACATATCCGGAAGATAGGCCACTGCATGGCATTGGTTCCGGGAGTGTTGCCCGGGCTTAAAAGCACGCTTCTAACCGGGAAAGAGGTGTCGCAATCCACCTCTGCCATTTATGCTATGCAATTGGTCGTTTCCCTCTTTTATTTGAATCTTATATGATACTTTTTGTGCATGTGCTGCTTTGCGCCAACACTTGAAGTATAAGAATTTCCGTTGTATAAAAGTTTTCACTTCGTTTTATATGGTATATATAATATATATATATATATATATATATAATAGTATACTTTATTTCATGTATTGTTTATTTTATAAGCATATTTACACAAATAATATTTTTAACATTTGCTTTTATCGATCAAATGAAAGTAAGACATAGATTTTTGAAAGTAAATGCAATTGAGACACTGGACATTTTGGGCCCCTCCTTCAACTCACAGATTACACAAAACACAATGTAATATACTTTCTATAAATTGCATTAGAATATTTACAAAAATCTTACAAATAATTCTAATAACAGTCTGAAGGGATTTTTGGTAGCTTAGGATCCGAGACAGAAGTTAAATTGACTCCAATTTTGATTGAACAAGGAAATGGATTTTATTTTCAGAACAATGGAAATAGAAGAATGAACTATTTTACATATTTACGACATTTTGTCATAATTCATTATATTGAGGTACAAGTCTTTGATGCTTACTATGATACTGTCTAGTTTGTTCTATCTACTATTAAATTTTATTTCTTCTACCTCAATGAATTCATCTTATGAGAAAATAGTGATTGAAACAAGAAAGATTAATCTTGCATAAAGCATTGATTATGAAACATTTTCCAACTGAAATGCAATGTTATTTAAACATATCTAAAATGCGATACATTCAGAGGTGATATTTTTTAAATTATCATTGTACAATAATTTGTTTACTTGGAAACTTAAAAATTCATCAAAAAAGTCAATGCTATAAAATCGCTTGCTTCTCTATCTAAGTAAAATCAATTAATATTCCATTCATATCACTTATATTCCAGATTTCATAGCTAAATAATTTTGCTTTGAAAAATTCAGCAATTCTTATACAACTCATCTTACAATCGAGTTTACACTTTGTATAGGTTAAAATTAGACTTCATTGTAGAAATAATCATAGTGGTCATTTAAACTCAAAAATATTGTCATTGTAAAGACACAAAATTTAGAAACACAGATAGCATTCAAATATAAAGCGGTTTTAGCACGGAAGCAACACTAAATATAAATATAAGAAAGATCAATCATGCATAAAGCATTGATAATAAAACAATTTCCAACGATATTTTTATTTTAACATCTCTAAAATACGATATATTCAGATACGATATTTATAACACATTTATACACTTTATAACATAGTTGAAAAGTGTTTATGACTTTGTTCATTCTGTCTGTCTGTCTCTCCGTTCGCACGATAACTGCCGTAAATATGACTTTATCAAAATAAAATTTTAATATGTTGTTCAGATGGTCTGTAGAACATATGATAATGTAAATGTATAATATCACCCGATTAGTTTTGGATTGAACCCGGGTTAATAAAATGAAATATATTGAACCCTATGGAACCTAAGTTTTCAAACATTTTTTAAGTTAATTTAAAATTCACAAATTGCTTCGAAAATTTTAGGAAATATTTAAATTATCCTATAAAATATATAAAAAAAATTAAGCAAAATATATTCAGTAGTTTTTTAAATAAAAATTAAAATAATAATTACACCCATATTATATGAAGAGACCACGGGACACACTTCAAAATAAAATATGGCATCCATCCTGTGTCAAAATCGTGACTTTTAAAAGTCTTTTTAATTTATATTTAGTATTGCATCAGTTCTAAAACCGCTGTTTTTTGCGTTTTTCTGTGCACCTGTATTCTGCGCCAACGCAATTATAATATTTTTTAGCTTAAATGATCATCAAACTCTGATTATTTCTACAACAGAGCCTAATTTTAACGTATGCAGAATGTATACACATCAAGTTGTAAGATGAGTTGCATAAGAATTGCTGAATTTTTTTAACGCAAAATTTAACTCTGGTGACTGGAATAAAACTGATGAAAAATGAATAAAGCTGATGAAAAATAAATAAAGCTGAATAAAGTTGATGAATGTCATTGATTATACATAGAGAAGCAGATGATTTTCTAGCATTGCTTTTTTTGATAAATTTCAAGCATAAGTTTAAAACATAGTAGAGTTAGAAAGTACTTTTACTTCCATGGATTTATGTTTTTAAGTAAAAAATATATTATAGTATTGTGATGAATAAAAGGGATGGAATAAAAGATTTTGAATGAGATATTTACGACATTTACATAGAGAATCAGGCGATTTATATTTCGAAGACGTTATTTGAATAAAGTTCTTTTTTTTTTTCGATGACGTTTTAAGTTTTCAAATATAATAAATTATTGAAGTATTGGGATAATTTAAAAAATATTACCGCTGAATTATAGCATTTTATAGATGTTTAAATAAAATTGCATTGTAGTTGGAATGTGTTTCATAATCAATGCTTCATGTGGGATTGATCTTTCTTGTTTTAATTATCACAGAACTACAATAAAATTTATTTAACTTGGAAAATTAAACCATGGAGGTAAAAGTATTTTCTAACTCCATGCTTAAAACTTCTTTCAAAGTTTATTCAAATGACGTCATCGAAATATAAATCGCTTAAAAAATGTTTGAAAAATTAGGTCCCATAGGGTTCAATGTATTTCATTTCTTCAATCCGGGTTCAATCCAAAACTAATTGGGTGATATTATTAATTTACATTCCCATATGTTCCACAGACCGTCTCAACAACATACTAAAATTTCGTTTTGATAAAGTCCTTTTTACGGCAATTATTATGTGAACAGACAGACAGACAGATTGAACAAAGTCATAAACACTTTTCAACTATGTTACAAAGTGTTAATAAAAATAATTTCATCATTTGAATGTTGGATACTATTTTATATCTACTTATAAATAGTGTGAATGTAAAAGAAACTTGCGCAATATAATTTTGCACTATGCATATAGACCAACATTAGTAGATGGTAGTTTCATTTTATGAAGGATGCATGGCTTGAAACCGATTCTAGCTCTTTGCTTGAAACTTTCTGGTATCACAGAGCGCGCAAACGGGTTTCGGTTTCCTTTGAAGTGATGTCTCTGAGCGTCGAGAGCCAGATACTGGATATATTATCAGCAGTATTGTTCACGCAGACATCTTCTACTAAGGGGACTATGGCCTGAAGGCATGCTTACCTTGTGGCAGGGCTGTAGAATTAATGGATCAGGTCTTAGCACCTTCTCCCTTGAAACCGGAAATGCTTGTTAACCCTTTCGGGATGGCGGCATTCCGGAGCTGTCGTGGCCCAAAGGACGACGCGCTTTGCTTCCGAACTGGTCGAAAAGGACGGCGCATTTTTTGCGCTAAGCCTAACTCTCGAAAAAAATTCACTAAAAATCACCTATTCAACACAGAAATCTACTTTTTACAGGAATAAAAGAAATATTTATATTCTATTTGATGTATAATTTTCATACAAATCTGAATACAAAATACTCGTTAGTTGCTCCCATTCTTTTATCCGAAATAAACGAATAATTTCACTGCCTCTAAAACCCAAACAAAAAAAAAATACTCTCTTATATTCCTATGATTCACCAACGAAATCATAACGCTGAAATAAAAATAAAAACCGAAACTCAATTATAAAATTGTTGATGCTACGAGAATTGCTCTGTTTGTTTATGTTACAAAATGATTTTCACCGCTCCAAATGGAGAAATAATTCATTCGATCCTCTTCTGCCAAGGTCATGCCTCTGCAAAATGGATTGAAGTTAGTTCCATGGACAAGTAACGCCATCTAGTTCACAAATTAAAACGTTCTGTGTAGTGGCACTTATACGTGCCACTACCAGCTTGCGGTAAAATTTCCTCTGGCTCGAATGAGTGCCGTTCGTCCTTGAATGCATGTTCGCATCTGGCACCTGGGCGTGCCATTCGTCGCGAAAGGGTTACAGACATCACAACATTGCATGAGGAAATTTGACATTCATAGGATTTAATGGAAAGTTTACATTTCAAACTAAAAATAAGTTCATGTAGAACACAGAAAATAAAAATAAAACATCTGTAACTAGAGCTCCAATTGAATTTTATTGTTAGAGCAATGTAACTTGCGTTTTCTTGACATGAAACAATATTTTTAATTGTTTCTTTTGAAACATTTTCAAAAATTTTTTAGTCTGGTTGTAACAATTAAAAAGTAAGTTACAATTAAAAAATATCTGGAACATGGAAATATATTGATGTAGGTAAAGAAAAAAAATATATTTCAAATTTTGTATCCAAGTTATTCTTCTAAAATATAACATAGAAATACCACTTTAATAGTTAATGTTTTTTTAAATTAGCAACAGCTTAATCACGCCGATAAATGTACGTTTATCTGTGTAATATTTAAACATATACAACTTATACATGTAGTATAATTTCGGGAATAAAAGTTATATTGAAAACAAAATATTGCTATAAAATCTTAAAGTTCTAAAACGTTGAGTTCTTATTAGGAAAATTATAAAAGCATTCTATCAGATTCCACAAAATAATTGATATTAGTAGCTGCATTCCTTATTATCGTGTTCTTATCTGACACTTTCAATGGTATTCGAGGTGGGTTCAAAAAGTTTTAAAACCTGCTTATTTGTTAATATCTCAAATTCCAATAATTTTGAGCGAAAGAAATTATGTTTATACAATTAGTATGAGAAAAAAATATGTCATTTAAATGGAAAATTATTTCAAATAGAAGATTTATTCAGTTTTTTAAATATAAAGGATATGGAGGTTAAGTGACCACTGGACATTTTTATATATTCGTAATATCACATTGGTTAATTCTACTTCTGTTGCAATCGGCATCAGAATACAAAAAATATATTTTATTTTTACATATTATTGTATAGAATAAAGTACTGTTTTCTTGAGAATTTTCGAATTCAAAATTTTGATGGAAGATATCCTGGTGGAAGACAGTTATTGAATTTGATAATTTGATTAGATAATTTTTGAAAATAAATAATATATTAATACTAATCAAATTGCTTCTGGGCAAAAATATAATTTTGAAAAATATATAAAAGAAAAGAGGGCAAAATAAAATATTCTTTATATAAAAATCCAGAAAAATTTGCTTTAATGACATGTATTAAAATACTTTTTATTATTTTTTATGCTATTCTGTAAAAGAAACCAAAAATATACAATTGTTCAAAGAATACGATAACCCATATGGATGAAGCAGAGGCTATGGTATTTAAAAGACAGGTGTTATAATGACTTGGAATATAAATAGAATACAGTGTGTGTGTGTGTGTGTGTATGTCTGATTACATACGCAAGTATATAATTTTATCTGTTGCTATATTAGCTGCAAATATTCAGTGGGACGGTCTGTTTGGACGGCAGGGATAGTGCCACCCAATTTAAACCATAACCCAGTGGGGGCAACATCCACAGGGACCGCGTGTCCTCCTTCCTTTAACATCAACTTCTCGGAAAAACTTTTAAACCCACATATTGAATGTGCCCGTATTCCGCGTGAACAGAGGGCAGTTTAGGCAGAACTAGGAATCGAACTCGAGTCCTCCGAGGGCAATCCCCGTGCTTTAACCACTGGACTCTCCCACCCCGAAGTTCATCAATCTGTCCTTCAGACCGTATGTAATACACCAAAATCCACTGGGTTCATGAATAATAATACGTATATAAAGCATTTAGCGAAATTTTTGTCATGCCAAAATAACATTTTTTAAATAAGTTAAAAAATTTTAGAAACATTTTTATATAGAAGACACTTCTCATTGCAGATACTATCTTCCATGGACGGGTTTCACTCTTATTATGCGCTCGTCAGCAGGGAATACCAGAAATCTGTAATGATAGTAAGAAACATGTCACATTTTTTTGCGAGCTTCTATGGAAACTGATAATTTCAGTCCTACCACGTGGTTGACATAACATTTTCTTACAATTTAACTCAGGCCACACGGAGCTGCAAAGGCAAATTTCATAAAACACAAATCTGCCTATAAGGGACATCCCCAAAAATATGAAAGACAACCCAGCCACAATTTTTAATCAATTTTATGCCTGCCATATAGAAGGATTGAAATTGCCATTTTACATAAAAGCTCGTAAAAATTGGGGATTTTAGCAAGTTGTGTACTACCATTGCAGCTGATGAGCTGTAACTTCCATGCTGACGAGCGCATAATAAACGCGAAACCGGTCCATGGATGTTGGTATCTGCAATGGGAGAGCCATCCTTGTTTTGGGGAAGCGTCCCTTATAAGGGGGTTTTGTGTATAATACACTTTTATATGTTTAATCTTTTTTTCTCAATTTTACATTCATTCGGTTATGTGTTAGGGCATGTGTTACAGAATGTATAATTTCTTATGTTTCTTCTCTTCAATTTTTTGCGAGCTTCTATGGAAACTGATAATTTCAGTCCTTCCACGTGGTTGACATAACATTTTCTTACAATTTAACTCAGGCCACACGGAGCTGCAAAGGCAAATTTCATAAAACACAAATCTGCCTATAAGGGACGTCCCCAAAAATATGAAAGACAACCCAGCCACAATTTTTAATCAATTTTATGCCTGCCATATAGAAGGATTGAAATTGCCATTTTACATAAAAGCTCGTAAAAATTGTGGATTTTAGCAAGTTGTGTACTACCATTGCAGCTGATGAGCTGTAACTTCCATGCTGACGAACGCATAATAAACGCGAAACCGGTCCATGGATGTTGGTATCTGCAATGGGAGAGCCATCCTTGTTTTGGGGAAGCATCCCTTATAAGGGGGTTTTGTGTATAATACACTTTTATATGTTTAATCTTTTTTTCTCAATTTTGCATTCATTCGGTTATGTGTTAGGGCATGTGTTACAGAATGTATAATTTCTTATGTTTCTTCTCTTCTAACTGCAAGCGCATCCTTTTTCAGGTAATTTTAGCTCACTTTTCAACTAGTTTCAAATGAAAGAAGTTGCAGCACATCTAGTGTACATATATAAATATTACACAGTTCTCAGTTTTAAATACAGTGTCCTCAGTAAAAATGTGTATTCACGATTCTTAGTTAATAGATATACGTACCCTCGTTATCTTAGTTATTAGATATACGTACGGTAAGAATCTGTATATAGGTAAGGTAAGAACCTTAATATCTAATGCCAAACATTGCCCTCATTCTAACGGTGTATACGCATGGGCCTCATTCTAATGGTGTATATGCATTGTCCGCATTCTGATGGTGTATATGCATTGTCCGCATTCTGATGGTGTATATGTATGGTCCGCATTCTGACGGTGTATATGCATGGTCCGCATTCTAACGGTGTATATGCATGGTCCGCATTCTAACGGTGTATAAATAGGGTCCTCATTTACCTTGCAAAAATGCATACTTGAAATAAACCTATTTTTAAAATTTTCTTTTCACATATGTCATTAACTTCCTTCCTGAATGCCTAAAATGTGAAAATTATATCAGAAAAATCATTATTTCTGGAGGTCCCCAGTTTGGTGGGTTCCCCGCAGCGTCCTTGTTTTCCACCAAAAACCAACCTGTGTGTGTCGAAAACCCAGACCATCCGTCTCGTCCGAAGACTTAGAGAATCAATTTGAATGGTCGGAACCTGTGTGTGTGTGTGTGTGTGTGAGAAGAGGAGGTCATTTCATCATTTCTGATGTAGGGTGGTTCAGACCTTTGGGAAGGGGGTCATTTCTGATTTAGGGTAGTTCTGTGCTCTGCTTGTGACGAATTCCGATGCATTTGACCTTTTAATTGTTTAAAAGTCACAGTATCGTGTTTGTGGCATACCCATAGTTGATAGGCTATTTTGGTAACACTTTCAGAAATGTGTTGTTTCGGGCATTCAGTTTGAGGGGTCACTTGACTTACCCAGCTATCTTACTTTTTCAGATATTTAACATTAAAAAATCTAAATATTTGTTAAATAATATTAAAATTACATTTTCAACCTAATCTCTTGATCCAGCATTGTTTCCCTTGAAATCCCTCCCCCCGGCAACTACCTAATCCTCTTGATTTTGTCTCTACTTTCATTACAGACCACTGTTGCTCAGATACCCCCTAGGTGTAAATATTTCTCGAACTATCTCCCAAATTTCCCATCTCAGCTTCTACTTCAGTGATATTGATGATGGCTATAGTCTGCACCATCTGTATATGTCACTTGAATATATACATATATATTTCCTGTCAATCCCCTGGGTGCAACTTTTACTTCAAGTAACCCCCCCCTCCCCCTCAAATTTCACATCTTGGCTCCTATTAATTGAGCAATCTTGATTCTGCTTATGGCTATAGTTTCTGCATCATCTGTACATCTCACCTGGATTACATATTTTTGTGTCAACCCCTGGGTGTAACTTTTAGTTTAACTAGCCCCCACAATTTTACATCTCCATTCCTTGAGTGATTTTGGTTCTGCTGGTGGCTATAGTCTTGGCACCATTTGTACATGTCACCTAGATATGCATCTTTATTGTGACAAATCCCTGAGTATAACTGTTACTTCAGTGAGCCCCCAAATTTCCCATCTCACCTTCTAATTCAACGATTTTGATTCTGCTGGTTGCTATAGTCTCTGAACCATCTGTACATATCACCAAATTGTATAATTAACCTAATATTATGAGAGTTAATAATGGTGGAATTAAGATAATTCTTGTAGTTTAAATTTAAAGCACTGCACAAGAATGTTAAGATACTTTTTTTTTCTTTTGCTGAGTGTATTTTAAAATGAGCCATTTCACCTGTGCTTCATCCATTTTAATGGCTAGTGGCTACTAACTGTGGCATCTACACACTTAATAAAAGTTTAGAATATCAAAACTTTTAATTTTAAACATTAAACAAAGAAAAATGGATTTGTGTACATTTTGAGAGCTAAAATGATGCAAGTGTTTTTTAAAAACCCTTTGTATCATGACACCTAATTGGAATTTTTGAATTTTTCATTGATCTGGAAGCTGAGATGGTTTGAATGAGACCAAAAACAAAATTCTGGCTCGAGTGAAAGTACTTGATCATTTTTTAATTGTTTAATTATTCCTTTGCATCTTTGCCCATAATTTGAATTCTTCAAAATATTAGATTTTTCAGTTGACATAGAAGATGAGTTCAAAACCAAGATTCTAACTAGAGTGGAAGTGCTCGATAATTAGGCAAAGAGGTTTCGAGTCTTTTTATTATTCTATTGCCCCATCATCCCTAATTCAATATTTTGTAATTTTTGTTTTTCCCTTAGTCTTGAAATTGAGACGGATTGGATCACATCAAAACCAAAATTCTAACTATAGTGGAAGTGCTTGGTAGTTTTGATACATCATCCACTCATTCGCTCATGCTACAAAACTTATACAAATCCTAGTTTCACCTGATACTTATTTATGTTATTAATATAGCACTTGATTGTATATTGGGATTATTTAAAGAAAAATATTAATTAAGCAGCTGTTCAGCATTAATTAATTTTTCTTGAACATATTTTCCTTCTGAAAATAATGCTGATATAAAAGGGTTTGAGTGTATAGTCTAAAAACTTCTTAAAATTTTTTGCAGTGATGTGATTGCTGTGCTAATTGCACCATTCTGATACAAAAAGTAAATTTTAACTGATTTTGCTCCAACACTGCGCCATTTCATGAAAATACCATAAAACCTAATTCTTGTTTACAGGAATGGAAAGGAATGTTGGGGAGAAAGGGTTGAATCAGAAATTTCTTAGAAGAGTGCAATCTACCCATAAAATCAGAGGATTAGACTTCTTTCTTTTCAGACAGCTCTAATTGTTATCAGCTGTGGGATTGTTTTGTTCGAACAAAGGGATTACATGGGTATACTCTCTACAACCAGGGCTGATCCTACCATTAGGCCAACTAGGCGACCGCCTAGGGCACAGCACTAACATCTAGGGCATGGAAATTTTTAGAATTAGCAGAAAAATTTCCTTTTATTAAGAAAAAACATAATATGAAAAATATAATATGTGCATCATTCATTACAGTGAATAGTTGAATTCATAAGCAGTTGCTTGTTTTAAACACTAAAAGTACTGTTAAATTTAATTCAATTTGGATATCACATATATTTTTATTTCATTTTCAAATGAAGCTATGGCTGATGAAAAAATGACCTTCTGAAGGAAATCACACATAAAAGGCATAAAAAGACAAGAAGCAAAGCAAGAGGGGTTTTCTTAAAATACTTTCATAAACAGAAAGCAAATGAAAAATGTGAATATGATTGTATTGAAATTAGCACTAGGGAAGCTGGGTGGGGTGCTCCTACTTCTCTCTCTCTCAAATGATATACTCAGGAACTTAACAAATTGGAGAAACACAGAAGAAAAGGGTATGTCAAGAAATATTAGAATACTTCAAAGTCTGCAAAAGAAGATAGAATTGTAGAATTGTGATTGAATTGAATAACATTGACCCTGTCAAATGGCACTACTGTTGCAGAGTTAATTTGCGATAACTTATAGTACAAGATGAAACACAACAGGGTTTTCGTCCAATGGCCAGGCATTTTTGAATTATAATATTCACCTATAGCAGCCAAGGCATGAACCATTTTGCCTTTATACAATGTTGCCCAGCTCATCACAGGGATCGGATCACATTGCACCTTTTAGCCACCCAATTTAAACCGGAACTCAGTAGGAGTGACATTCAAGGATCATACCCTCCTTTCCATACCACCAACCTCTCGAAGACCTTTCAGACCCACAGATTTAATGTGTCCGTACTTCTTGTAGACACGGGGATAGTTTAAGTAGCTCCATAAATCGAAATCGGGTCTATTAAGTGCCAATGGTTAAGACTCCATGCCTTAGCCATTGGTCTATCCTACCCTGAGCCCATTAGGTATGATGATATGATTTTCCCAGACTCCAAAAACATATTTTCTCCTATACACTACAGGAGAAGACTAGCAAATAATGAATAGTCACCATTCAACCACAAAAGATGTGGTTTTTGTTTTCATTGTTAAGAAAAAAATGATGTATAATTTCTTCAGAAAAGAGGTTCCAAATTTTGAGTAATTATTTCTTCATGAGCGGAATACTGGCCATTTAGAAAACTATCAAGCCTGGCTTAAACTAGAGCTTATCTAAAAGAAAAACAATTTATAAGAACAATATTAGAAACAAATCTTGCAATGCTTGATTATTTACATAATTACTTTAATGTTTGAATGCTTGATTACTTCAATGCTTTATGTTCTTGGCATGCAAAGCTCATCTTTCCACTGTACAAATGAAAAATTATAGAATGCTTCAAATGGAACTTTTTAAAGCTTCTATGATACTTAGCTTTTTTATGATCCTGACATGAATGAACATTTGCGTAGAGCTAAAGAGAGATCAAGAAATGATGGTTTGCTCCAGGAAGATATCCAAAATTAGTTTATACAGCTTTTATCTGGTGCTATAAAGCAGCAACTTTTAACACATACAAATGCTGCCAAATGTATATTTTTTTGACTCCACATTTGATGTTAGTCATATTGAACAAATGACAATGATTGAATGTAATGATTGAATGTTGGTGTAACAGATCTCAGCCTTAAGTTATCATGAGAGGACATTTCTTAGGATTATAATCCTGCAGGTGCAATTAAAAATCTGTATGATCAAGGTTGTGATAAAAGAATAGCAAAAGGAAAATGGCATGCAAAAAATGTTCTGGATATAAAAATATGTGCTTTTTTACACCCTACAATGCACACTCTTTAAACTTACCTTTCTGGTAGGTCGGACGGTCTGGGTTTCAACAACAACACTCGTTAAACTTAGTAGTCAATGATGCTGCTAGGTATTGCCTGAAGACAATTACTTTCTTCAGTTTAGTTCAGCATATTTCTAATTATTTCTTTGCATTGACTAAGTGTTAGCAAATTCTAACTGGCCGTATATTAGATTCAGGCATAAATAAGTGTTAAGTCATTGAGGAAATAAGGTGGGAGAGTTGGATCGATGTTTTGAAAGCACTGAGATAGCTTGGTAATATAGTATATGATGCTTTAATAGAAATATTTGATGATTGAAACCTAATAATTTAATCTGCAAATATTTCCTGAATTTAATCCCTTGCTGGTGCAGTTAGTAAGTTCAAGTTTGTGGCATCCTTTGTTATATGGTGAAATATCCATTTTTAAGCCAATCTTACGAACAAGCTACTTCAAGCTACTAAAATTTAGAGATAGAGTAATTAAAAATGTTTTTCTCTTAGAATGTGAAGATATCAGTCTATATACCTGTCGAAAATTGAAATCGTATGACTTTTCCATTTTCGGATATAACAATATACATATGAAATTTCATAAACTATGAATATTTCAATGAATTTAAAATTTTTTTTATGAAGAAATTTGCTTATGGATTCGGTTTAAAGCTCGTTGAATGCAAAGTGAGATTTTGATGTGCATGATATTGAAACTTTTATAACACGCCTTTTAACTCTGTGTGTTTCTGTGTTTGATCGTAAGCAAAATATTGTGGTAACATAATGGGCTAGTTATGCCAAGTAACCTTTAACAGCATATACTTGAAAATATGTGTTGGGGTGTACATTATTCTGTGTGTGTTTAGTTCAAAATGATTTATGTGCCAAAATATTTTCTTCAGTATTTGCAATAATCAATTGCAAATTCAAATACAGTTGTGACTTATTCTTACAACGTTAAATGAATTTAACAGTTTTAAATTTTGTATTTTTACTTTTTCTACAAAACACCTGTTTTTAAAAATCGAAATTTGTATTGAGGGGAGGTGGTGCAAATAGCTCGCCTTGCCTAGGGTGCAAAATAGTCTGGGGCTGGCCCTATCTACAACCAGTTCTCCTTGTATCTTGAGCCAATGAGTATGCGGCAGCAAAGACATCTGATCAAAGATGCTTGGAACCTGTACCCGAATTATAAGAATGGAGCTGAAGCTAGCTTTTGCTCTATGATTATAATGTCTGTCTTGTAAGCACTAGGTCCTGAGTACGGTCCTGGCTCGGGACATGGCGACACTCAATCGCCACAATGATGACTGGCCGTTTGAAACACGCAACCTTCCTCTCCAACGATTTCACCTCTCAACACGAGATGGCAGCACCACACAGAGTCAGAGGCCTTGCCACTCCCTTCCTGGTTGACCACGACTGACGTCACGCCTGAGGCAACAGGCCTCCCAGCCTTTCAGTCCCTCAACTGAATTTCGGATGGGGACATGCAGGGGTTTCTGGAATGCCCCCCCCTCCTCGCTGAAATTCGACCCGGGCCCCTCATCAGATGGGGGAACGTGCGGCAGCAAAGACATCTGATCAAAGATGCTTGAAACCTGTACCCGAATTATAAGAACGGAGCTGAAGCTAGCTTTTGCTCTATGATTATAATGTCGGTCTTGTAAGCACTAGGTCCAGAGTTCAGTCCTGGCTCGGGACTGGCGACTCTCAACCGCCACAAGTACTTAACCATGTCATGTGATAGGGAAGGCTATATTGAATAGAAAAAAGAAACACAAACAAACCCCTTTGTTTATCTATTTTGAAAGATCTATGTTTAAAGGAAGAAAAAGGGAAGCGGTCCCTTCCTGGAGCGCTGTAGACACAGGGCCAAACATACATGCACAGGATTTGTTCGTGCACACTTTGGAAACTGGGAATATAAAAGTGGACTAAAATGTCAAGAAAAATCGATTTTTTATTCAAAATTCTGAAAAAATCAGGGAGTTTTCAATTTGTCGATCTGTTCTAACTGAAATGGGTGAACCAAAAAATAAATAAAAAGTACAAAATTAGCTTATAAAGAATTTCAACCCAAAACCAATTTTTATGATGTAAAGGTGTACGTAGAAATTGGCAGAATGTTTCAGATCATTTGATTTTCTATCCATACCACTCGTAGTGAGTGTGATGATGAAAGCATTTGCAGTGATTGTTTTGGTTTCACCTTTTCCAATGATGTAATCAAGAAGCACCTTTTTAGAGCTGAGTGTCTTTCAACTTGAAATTGGCCACTTATTTTGCTTTTTTGTTTATTACAAAGCATGGAGCAACAAGGTCATTAACACACTGATTTCTCAAAGGCGTCAACATCAGCTACATTCGTAATGACCCTGTATTTTAGAAAAATCATTGAGGAGTGGTATTTTTTTAATAAGAAAAGTTATTTATTTTATCATTTCTCTATTTTTCATATATTTGACCATTACTAATTAAGTGTTTCCTTTTTCAGCAATATCAGTTTTTTTCTAAATATAACTATGTATAGATGTTAGAAAATAAATAAAACTTCTGTTTCTTTTCTCATACATTATTGAGAATATATAGTATAATACATATAATACATGTATATAGTTATAGTATATACTATACAAGAGAATATATAGTTTTCTTATATATGTAGCATTGAGAAAATATTATTTTCACGAAAATTTTTAAATTTGAGATTTTGATGCCAATATAAGTTTTAAGACCTCCTAAACATGTTTTGACTATTTTTGGAGTGGAGTTCATCTATGGTCGATTTCCTCTATACACGATAGCTGCCACAAATTTTAATGCCTTTTCACAAAACTTTATATTTATCTTTTCTAAAGATAAATCTAAAACTAGATAGAATATTTTTTAATTTGAGCAAAAACTTTGAAATTTTTTATTTTTTTAACATCACAGTATAGTACAGAATTTGATATAATCATGCATGAAAGGGATTATTTATGGCTCAATGATTGCGATTTAATAGTTTCAGTAATTGTAGTAAAAATAGTATTGATACAATTTTTGTATTTGTAACGTTACTAGCCCCCTTGGGGGGGGGGGGAAGGAAAGTTGCTCCCAGGGGTGAATTTGTTTGGTATCAATCAAAATATTTTTTCGAGCCCTTTAAAATGAAGGGTGACATACTATAATTTGGAGCAACGACACAGACTTTTCAAAATTTTCTTGTAAAATTTGTAATTAAAAAAATTATCCAAACTCTATAATTCAGAAAATTCCAAAATCCGGAATCGACAAAGTCCAGACAGGTTCATATTTTCTAAGTTGTACTATATATACAAACAAAATTGTATATAAACATAAAAAATTTCAAGTTATTTTGAATGTTTTTTTTACACTATCTTGTATTTATTCACTGTATCAATTAAATCTAAAGTTATTTTTTGAAATTAGCTTTAAAATAGCAGTATACAGTACCTGGAATTTTGACTTGGGGAATTTTATGCCAGAGCAACTGAATTTTTTAATATTTTAATAAAGTTTTAAACGTAATATTTATTTGCTATAGCTTGAATAACTTTAAAAGTTTTGTTTTGATTTTAATGGGAGTTTCTCTCATTTTTTTTATTGCGCTATATTTATTTTTTAATTTTATAATTTTATTTTTTTCTCATGCGCTATTTCTTTTTTTAGTGCAATATAAACAACCAGTATTTTTTAAAAGAAATATCACATATTTTAAATGTTTTGCATTTCTTTAGATTTTTCCTAAAATTGTTTTAATCTTTTCAAAAATTATTTATTGTACGTTTTTAATTTTGTAAATTCGTCTTAAAGTTATTTATTATAATTTTTTTTTAATTTTTTAAAATAATATTTTTTTTCTAAAATGATTTATTTCATTTTGTTAGATCTTTTTAAATATTTTAATGCAATAAAAAATTTTTGGTCTTAAATTATTTATTTTTATTTTTTAAAATCTGTTTTAAAATTTTTTATTGCAATATTTTTTAGATTTTTTAAAAATTTATTGCAAATTTTTAGATTTTTTCTAATTATTTAATGCAATAAAATTTATTTAGATCTGTAAAATTATTTTTTCAATTATTTTTTTTATATCTTTTCAAAAATTATTTATTGCACTTTTAAAATGTTTTATAGATTTTACTAAAATTATTTATTGCAGTCTTTTATATTAAAGAATATGTATTGAAAAAAATATTTTTTTCATGAAAAATAAGCAGTTTTTATTAATGTAATGTATATACTATTTTAGCTTATTAAACGTTAATTGAAAATTATAAATGCTTATATACTTCCAAGACCAAGACGTTTACTTTCGGGGTGCCTGTGTTTTTGACACTCACCCCCACATCAAAAATAAAGTTGTCAAACCATTTGAGGTGTAGATTAGAAATGTGGATGATTGGAAATGTCGCTCCACTCCTGTGGATGTGATGATTTGGTCAGTTGAAATTGCTTGTATGGTCCATAATTGCCTTGGTATGGTGTCTGTCTCGGCTGTAAAAGAGAGGGTGCGAAGGGCAAGAAATGCGCAAGAACGAGTCATAAGAAAAGTTAGATTAAAAGCAAAAATTAATTTCCGCACGTACAAGGAATAACAATGTTAATAGTCTTCAAATTTAATGTTTATACTTAAATTCTGTTAATTATAGATTTTAAAACTTCATTATCTTGGCTTATACTTGTTATATATACTACAAATTGTTGAAATAAAAAAAATGCCTTCCAACAAGCTACTATAATTTAGAAAAATTCTCTGCTACAAACTGCTACAATTTAAAAAAATTGCTACAAAAGAGTGTTTTTGTAATCATATCACTGTTTTTGATATGCCATTAAAAACTCCTTAATTTTTGTTTTCAAAATTGAGTATGAACCCTGAAAGCCAAGATAGATTAAGTGCAGAGAAATTTAGGAGAGGTGGTTCCAATCCTGTAATTACTACTGCGTCAGTGTTTTACTTTCTTTTTTTACTTTTTTTTTTGTTTTGACTTTTGAATTTTTTTAGGCTTTGCGTTTAAGTAGACCTCTCCCTCCCCACTTTGAAGCTCTTTTTTGTCCCAAATGTTTCGACTTATATGTGAGTATACAGGGTGTCCCAAAAACATTGACCTCGGCTTTTATTCCTTAAATATTGATCTTAGATATATATAATAAATTACAAAGTTGTATAAAACAAGATACAGAATTTTATGAAATCGATTACAATTTTCAAGGGAATTAAATTTTAAGAAATACAAAATTTAAATTTTTATACGGCCCCCATACAAAAACATTTCCTATGAGTAACATGTGCCTCATACACTAATAAAGTGATGTACAAAATTTCAGTATTTTATCATAAAAAAATCCCAGAGATATGAAAAGACAAAATTGCCGACTTAAACCACTTTTCAATGCATCGACATAGGTTCTTAGAGGGAAAAAATCATGTCCACAGATCGCGTTTCAAGGGTCATACACAAATTACGAAAGAAAACAATGATTACATAAATAAATAATAATTTTGCTACTTATTGGTACAAAAGTATCTACAGAGTTCTACTGTGTAGAAATGATAACTTTACACATAGATTACATAGCTTGTTCAAAATGTGTTCCATCCATGCAAAAGATCCATTAAAGATAAGAGGCAGATACTATTTGCCTATGATGCATTTCTGCGTTGCGTCATTTGCACTCTTGCTGTAAACATTTACATTTTAATTTGTATTAATCCTTCACCAACTTTGTTTAAACAGATCTCTGGGACTTTTTATGATAAGATGCTGAAACTTTGTACATCACCTTATGAGAGTATGGGGCACATTTTACTCATTGGAAATGTTTTTGTATGGGGGCCGTATAAAAATTTAAATTTTGTATTTCTTCAAATTCAATCTCCTGAAAATTTTTATCAATTTCATAAAATTCTGTACCTTTTTTTACATAATTTTGTGATTTATTATATATGTCTAAGATCAATATTTAATGAATAAAAGCTGAGGTCAATGTTTTTGGGACACCCTGTATACAGTATATTGTTTTTTCATAATTATCCTTAAACATAATTTATGCATCAAAATATAAAGTTATTTGTAGAATCATTAATTTTATTTAATTCAAAAACTTTTAAAACTGTAATAAATATGCAGAAACTTGGCATTGTTAGAATTCCTGAAATTCTAAATTGGAGAAATTCTGATTTTTTGATATATTGCACTGTATGCTCTTACAATATGCATTAATTGATCTGTACTAATGCTCTTACAAGATACATACAGTACTGAATATGAAAATATAGACTTAAATTGTTCAAATTTATCCAAAGCTATTTATTAAAATAGAAACATAAATTTGCTTTTTTCAGATCCTTTGCAAACTAGAAATTATTAAGTCTCTCTATATTAAAAAAAGTAGCTGATGAAACCACTGCTATTTGACAAATTTTGTGTTCCTCGACTTTGTCTTATACTACAAATACTGTAATATAAAAAAATATAAAATTTTGTACATTTGTAGAGGAATGTAAGAAGATAATGAAATAATTTTTTTATTTAAACTTTAGTTTAAGAAATATTTAATGTCAAAGTCAAAATATTGTGCTGCAAGTTCACATTCTCGATAGACTAACAATAGCAAGACCATGAATTTTTGTAGGCATGTACTTACATAGTTGAATTTTTGCAGGATAGAGTCCCTTTTTTATTTCGATGTAGTTTATGAGTTATTCTACTTTTTATGCACTTCTGAAGCGAAAAGTTTTCTACTGTATGGGTATTTCCTTCGAGTTTCTGTGTCTCGTACTGCAGAAAACTATAGCACACAAAAATATGAAATTTGGTACATTTTTGGTAGAGAAACATGCTGAAATAAACCGCTTTTTGAATTAAACTTTAGGTTGGCTTGAAACAGCTTGCAAAGGAAGCTTAGTGAGTGCTAATGAGTAGGAGGTTTCGCTTCCTACTCGTGAAGCAAGTTACAGGGTTTAGAGAAGTGTATTGAACAGGGGGTAGAGCCTCTAGTTTACAATAAAAATGCAAAATATTATAACTTTAGAGATTAGTAAAATACAAATTATGAAGTATATAATTTGTATCTGTTTTGTATATCTCTCTCATATGAAGATATTTTGAGTTTGTATACTTTGCATAAATATTTCCAATATGTAAGTATTTAAAATAATTTGTTTGCTTGATTTGCAATTTATTTGCTGATTCATATCTTCTTATACATTAGGATGACTGTCCACTGGCTAGTTTACCTTTGCTTGGCTATGCAGTTACCTTGCCAAATTCCCATGATAACATTAATAAAGATTTTGTTTTCAAGTTACAGTTTAAGAACCATATATACTTTTTTAGAGCTGAAAGTGAATATACATTTGAAAGGTAAGCTAAACTGTTATTTATTTGCATTGTTTTGCAATAAAACTTAGTTTTTATAGCTATGAATATGATTGTATGCATATGCTAACATCATGTTAGTGATCAACAAAGTCAGTAACAAAATTTTGAAATTTTAAAGCATGTAATTCTTTTACTCATTTGGCTGCACTGAACAGCATAATTGCTAATCTAGGATTTTTCTCTTGACCAAAGAATAAATCTCCAAGATGGCCTGCCACAAAATAACAGGAATATTCAAATAAATTGAAACAGTAAATTATACTCAAACCATTTTGACCTTAGGTATCAGCATCTTTGAATAATAATATTTATTAAATCTTAAATAAATTATAATAATTAAAATCAAGATAGTCTTTCAAGAAATACACCAATTTATAGTTAGTACTAACTTTATTTGTGATTATAATATATATATAAATATATTTTGGGAAAATCAGCCAATTCATAATGATTACCCACATTGGACCACAAAATAATGAAATTATTTCTCAATTATTCACAGAATTTCTTAATGACAATATATGGATTTTCATAGGTTGCTACTTCTTTCATAGTAGCAAACCATATAGATGGTATATATAAGTAAAACATGGTCAGGGATATTACATGGTCAGGGAATAAAAAAAAGATCAAGAGTGAGCACTTGGATTATTAAATATAAATTATTGTATTCAATATTTAGTTAACTTGAATAGTTGCCATATGATTTATCAAATAAAACATTTTATAGACCCAACTTCATTAAATTTAAAGGTGATTATTTCAAGGAGACTCAGCATGTATGTATCATTTGAAGAGATATGCAAATGATTAGAATTTGGGAGCAAACATTTTTTTTTATTAAGAAATGGTAGTAACAAGACAACATTTAAGTAAGGGGTAAATCCTCCCATGGCAGCTGTACAAGCCAATATTTGGTATGGCATAGAGTCAATAATGTCCCTTTGCAAAAGATTCTGCAACAAATGGTGTAACAGGTCAGCTAATTCAGTGGTATTCTGAGAAGGCTGCAATTGCCATACCAGCATCCCAAACAGGTTCTATTGGTGATATGAAGACCTGGATGGTCATGGAAAGGTATTAAATCCTCGAAGACATTGTTGAGAAAGATGTGCAGTATGTGGTCGAGCATTGTCTTGTTAGTAAGTGGAACCTGGACAGCTTGACAGCATAGGCAGAACAGTCAGCTGCAGAATATCGTTGATGTACAAGCAAGCCATCCAATTGACTAGCAGCAAAACTAGAGGAGATCGGCTGTCCCACAACATGGCTCCACAGGCTGTCACACCATGTGTGATGGTTCTGTGCTGCTTGACAACAACTGCAGGATTGGAATGCTGACTAGTGTCCTCTTCCACACATGTATGCAGCCATCATCAGCACTGAGAGAGAAGCAGGATTTCTTGCTAAAGACAACATGCCTCCAATCGGACACTGTTCAGGCTGACCAATCTCTGCCTATATTGAGGGGTCAGTGGTAGGCTCCTTAATGGACATCAACACCTAATCCCACCTTCTGCCAGTCATCTCCAAATAGTATCCCTTGATACAGGATGCATGTAGGATGGTAATTGCATTTGAATGGCAGATAGCAATGCCATTGTTGTGGATGTGGCTTCTCTTCTGACTGCACAATTCTCCCGAGCACTTATATGTCTGGGGCATCGGGATCCTCTGCAATGGTTACATGTGCCTTTTTTGATCCACTGTTACCAGCACTGAGTAACTACCAAGTACAACACTCTGACCAAGATGGCAACTGAAACTTCTGATGGACCAACCAGCTTTCTTTAGGCCTATGGCGCGACCTCTCTCTAAATCTGATAATTATTCAACACATTGTTAAGTATGTCTCAAATATAACTTTGTGCACAGCTTGCAGTATCAAAGCCAAAATTCAGTTCTAGTTGCCTGTGAGTGAGAAAACTGGTCATTTTAAATGCTGCACAATGCGTGTTCTCATGCAAAGTCCATGATCCGTATAACATCATTGGTACTGACAGTTTGATCATTTGCATAACTCTTAAAGCAACATTTGCATGCCGAGTTTCGTGGCTGTAGCTCAATTTTTTATGGTTGTATATATTTTTTGCAAGAGTATACATATACACCCTTTTGCAAAAAAAACAAAGCACCTTGAAGAAAGTAACTGTTTTTATTGAAATTAAATATGCGTACAGCTCATACACAGGTAATGAAATTATTACAAAATCAAAGCTGCAGGACCCATCAATGGTTAGCAATTGCACATTGAATTTTCAAATCAGTAATTGGTGAAACCCCCCCTTGGCAGTAATGCATGCTTGTATATGTCTAGGTAAGGAGTGATAAAGCTTCCTTATATCATCCTGCGATACATTCTGCCAGGCATTTCTCAATTGTTGCTTCAGATCTGCTACATTTCAGGGTCTCCAAATCTGGCGCCCTAGCATGTCCCATACATGCTCGATTGGCGAAAACACTGGTGACCTTGCTGGCCAAGGAACAGTATCAACAGCACGAAGACAGTCCACAGATATGCAAGCCGTATGTGGTGTGGAATTATCTTGTTGGAAATGGCCCCAGAATGACGTGCCATGAAGTGTAATGCAAACGGACGCAGGATTTCATCAACATATCATTGAGCTGTTAAAGTTGTACACAGGATGACTAGGAGCGACCTGCTGTCGTGAGAGATAGCACCTCACACCACGGGTAATGGCTGTGTGCCTGTGTAAAACAAAGGCTGATTGGGACCTCTGGCCCTGGATTCTCCACACATGTAACCGATGGTCATCTGCTGAAAGACTAAAGCATGATTCATCGCTGAACACTATGCGATGCCAGTCTGCTGGCAGCCATGATGCTCAGCTATGACACCACTCCAAACAACTCTGTCGATGTTGTGGGGTAATGGGCAGATGTCTTAAAGGCCGACGTGAGCTTAACCCCACCTCAGCTAAGCTCAGTGAGATGGTGAAAGGTACCACGGGTGGCATGGAAGAGGCTGTAGCACGTTGGATGGCTGACAATGATGCCGTTGGGCCAGTTCGGGCCTGTTGTGCAATCATCCAATCTTGCTTCGTATTCATGCACCTTGGCCTTCCAGAGCCTTCATTCCACCAATGAGTTTCTTGCAGCAACATTTGCTGCCAGCACCTTTTCACAGCAGTGTCCATTCAGTGCAGGTGGTGGCCTATTGCTCGATATGACCAGCTAGCTTCACACATCTTGACTATACGACCACATTTGAACTCATCCAATTGCTTAGAAGGTCTTCGGCAATGGCATAATGGCATTATTGGCTGTATCTCTACAGAACTGCAATGCTGACAACGAGCAAAGATAAACCATCCATATTTTAAACCTGTTTTATAGGATGCTAGTTACGCAGTAGAAATGTGCACTATGACCGAAGTTAACACTCATTGGCCTTGTAAATTTAATCCTTTGCATACTTGGTATAAAGGAATTTGCATGCGAAATTGAGATGATCGGATTATTTTTTAGGGGTGCTTTGTTTTTTTTGCAAAGGAGTGTACAGGGTGTATGTACAGGGTGTCCCAAAAAGATTGAAACATGCTTTAATTCTTTACCTATTGGAGATAAGTGGGCAATGCAAATTGCAAAAATGTTGAAAGTAAAGTAGGAAATAAAGACTACATTAATGAAATAGTCCTCCCTTTAATTTTAAAAAAGTTACACTTTTTAAATTTTTATACGATCTTCTTAAACAAATTTGGTTAATCAGAAAATTTTTATTTTAATACAACAAGATCATTAAAACAAACTGCATATCTGTATCTTTAAAATTGAACGAGTTATATTTAATTGAAAATTGAACATTGTGAATGGGGGGACCATATATTCAATTAGAAATGTAAATTTGTGACATATCACAAAAAAGATAAAACTCTATGATAATACATAGGAGACAGTTTTGCAAATTCTGATTAGGCTCACAATGCAATCACGGATTCTTAAGTACTTTTCACATTGAGATATGCCATTTTTTATTTGAAACAATTAAAATAAATAAGTAAACAAATGCAAATATGTATTTGATTTTGAAATTTAACATAATTTTTCAAAACGAAGAATAGCATTCAGACAATTTTTTTCTTTCCTTTAACTAATTTAGCCGTTTCAAATGTTTATAGTAAAATAATTTTAAAAACTGAAGAATGAAATGCAGATGATTTATTTTATAATTTACGTATTTATTCCCAGTATTATTTCTATTCAATACAACTAAACTTTTTTTTTTAATATTATACCAAAATAAAGAAGATTAGAAATCATTCAGTGAATCATCAGCATGTTTAGTTCTGAATTGACGAATTAAGAACACGTAACTGGTTGTGCATTATGGTATTTTTAACAAATAATGAAGCTTTTCGAATTAACAATGATTTATGCTCTGTGTGATAAAAATACTGCAGAAACTGCTATGGATTTTGGGCAGCGATATCCAAACTTGCCTGAAATTTCACGTACATTTGTTTATCGGATGATGAGGAGATTAAGAACTGCCAGTTCATTTCATCCAAGACCTGGCCCTGGAAGAAATCGTTTGTACACAGAGGACCAAGAAACTGACATCATCGCATATTTTTCTTTTAACCCATGAACAAGCATTCGAAAAGCAAGTGAAACTTTGGGGCTACCTAGGATGTCAATTGCTAGAACACTCAGAAAATACCATTAGCATTCATTTTCTATTCATGGACTTCAAGCACTTCATCCCTCCAATTTTGACTGGCATGTAGCATTCTGCAACTGGTTGTTAATCCAACAGACATCAATTCAAACTTTGTTAAGAATATTCTGTGGACTGATCAATGTTTGTTTATGGAAGATGGAGCAATCAATACTCACAACGATCATTATTGGGATAATACAAAGCCATTTTTTGTCCATGAAATACATCACCAGAGAAAGTTTTCTGTGTCTGTATGGTGCGGAATTTGTAATGGAAAACTGATTGGTCCTGTGTTTCATGAAGGGACTCTTACAGCTGAAAAATACATGCAGCTTATTTTAAACGGTACTGTAATGGATTTTATGGAGACAAGAACATTATCGCTTCTAAAAAACATGTATTATCAACAAGATGCCTGTACACCAGACTATAATTGTGACAAACTGGCTCAACGAAAACTTTGATAAATAGTGGATTGGTTTGAAAGAAGCCACAGAATGGCCCCCAGATCCCTTGATTTAACCCCTCTCGATTTTTACTTATAGGGTTGTCTTCGAACACTAGTTTATAATACTCACCCACTAAATGTAATTGCCTTAAACAGAAGATAATTGATGCTTGCACAATATTAGTGGTGTAGAACTTCAAAATATTTACAGAAGCATTAATAGAAGAGCTCATTTATGTATTGGAGTTGAAGGAAAACATTTTGAGAATGCTTTGTGAATTATGTTTTGTGAATTGTATTTCTAGTATTTGTAACGAATTGTGTCCCTCTATATCAGTGGTCTTCTATCAATGTATGCATATTTTAATTATGTACCCCAACCACATAGTGAGTACCACTGCTTTATATGATCTCTGTCTGTGCAATGCTTTATTTAGATGCATTTGTGATAAAAAATGTTGACACATATTAACGTATTTTTGTTCTAAACAATTTCCATCATCAATTTGTTTATGATCCCTATTTTCACTGATGAAACAGCCTTTCACATGGTATTGAAAAGTGGCATAAATCAGATTTTTTCCTTTATCATAATTCAGTTGATTTTAAAGATACAGATATGCAGGTTTCTTTAATGATCTTGTTGCATTAAAAATAAAAATTTTCTGAGTGACCAAATTTATCTAAGGGGGTCGTATAAAAATTTAAAAAGTGTAACTTTTTGAAAATTAATGGGAGGATTATTTCATTAATGTAGTCTTATTTCCTACCTTACTTTCAACATTTTTGCAATTTACATTACCCACTTCTCTCCAACAGGTAAAGAATTAAAGTGCATTTCAATCTTTTTGAGACACCCTGTATATATATATATATATATATATATATATATATATATATATATATATATACTCTGGAGAGCCAAATCATTATGACCACCCACATTTTGTGCGAATGAGTTTGCCTGGATGATGCGGAGGGCACATGAGCGGGCGGGAATGATATTTAATGGCTGCCGGTGATTCTGAGGCATAATTCTATCTCTTCCATGTGTGTGTGATGGGTAAGGCTGCTGATACAAGTGAGTTCAATCGAGGGTAGATTGCGATGGCCCGACGGCTCAGAACGAGTATTTCTGAAACTGCACAGCTCATTGGGTGTTCGCAATCTGTTGTAGTTAGGACCTATGCAAAGTGGATGAATGATGGCAAAACCAGTAGTAGACAGCAAGGCATTGGGCATCCACACATCATCAATGAAACTGGATGTCGGAGGCTGTCCGCTTGGTGAAGCAAAATTGGCGACAGCCAGTGGCTCAACTGACAACCAATTACAATGCAGGTCCCAGTAGAAGTGTTTCAGAGCACACAGTTCTGTGGACTTTGATGGATATGGGACTCCACAGCAGACACCTCTCTCATGTGCCTCTATTAACCAAGCTTCATCACCATTTACACCTCCAGTGGGCCTGGGACATTGTGACTGGACCATGGAATAATGGAACAGAGTTGTCTGGTTGGATGAATCATGGTATCTAGTTCATCCCGTCGATAGTCGTGTTAGAGTACTCCGTCTTCCAGGTGAACAGTTCCTCGACACATGTACCGCGGGTCATAAACAGGCCAGAGGTGGCCGTAATATGGTTTAGGGGACATTCACATAGGTGTCTGTGGGACTGTTGGTTGTGGTAAATTACACCATGAAAGCTGTGCACTATCTCAACATCATTGCTGACCAGTTGCACCCTTACATGGCATCAGTCTTCCCCAATGGGAATGGAGTCTTCTAGCAGGACAATGCTCCCTGTCACAAGGCCGGAATTGTGCTACAGTGGTTTGAGGAGCATGTGGATGGATTTCAGTTGATGTCCTGGCCGCCTAACTCGCTAAACCTTAATCCCATAGAGCACATTTGGGATGTCATAGAACGGCAGCTCAGAGCTCAAACACCACTGCCCCAGAATATCTTGGAGTTGCGGGATCACTGCTTGCACATCTAGTACCATATGTCTCCGGCCACTTACCAAGGACTTGTGGCATCCATGCCACGGCGTGTTGCAGCTGTTTTGCATGCCAAAGGTGGAGCAACATGATATTAGGTAGGTGGTCATAATGTTTTGGCTCTTCAGTATATATATATATATATATATATATATATATATATACATACATACATACATACACGGTGGAAATAAGATGGCACCTGTTTAAGATGGATTTCTTGTTATTAAGTGCAAATACTGATTCACCAGTTAAGGTCTATGAACTTTGCATGTTATAAACATTGTTTAATATGTTCGTTCATTCGTAAAAATAATTTCATTCGTAAAAATTCGATAGATAAAATTTATTTAATTTTTCAATCAGTAGAAGATGTTTCAGAACATATTTTTGAGCAAATGACTAAAATTGAGAATGATGTAAAAAATATTGTTTGCCCAGAGGAAACAAATAAAGATTACTTCATTTTAAAAATAGTAATACAAACAACTACATTTTGCATATGCTTTGAATGTTAATATTATTTCATATTTACCTCATTATACATATTTTAGGTTTTTTTGATTAAACATTTCTGTCTTATTTGTTTTAAGGCATTTAATTGACATTGAATTGACATTTGGGATGATTAAATTACATTTGGATGATTAAATTGATATTTGGATGATTAAATTGAGTATTGTCAGTATCTATCTCAAGCTTAGTCCAATTCATAATAGTTTCGGTCAGTATTCATACAAATTGATGCCTTAGCAACCTAAAATACATTCTGTTGTGAAAAAATATATGTACTCATAACAAATTGAGCTAAAATCACGAAACTTGGCATGCATATATCGTTTGAGGAGATATGCACATGATTAGTATGTAGGAGCGAAAACATGTTTTATTAAGAAATGGTTACAAGAAGAAGGTCACTGTATAGTAAGTGGTAAATCCTCCCCTTTCCACTATACAAACCGATATTATCCATGTTATTTCTGAAATTCAACTAAATTTAATGTATCATGAAATAAAAAATAAGAAAATAAATTTGAATAATTTGTTTAAAGTCGTGTGCTGTCCATCTCAGATTTTTTGTATATGCAACAGTCTTTCACAGTAAAAACGTTTTCATAAAATACTGACTATGATAAATAATTTGGCATCACGTCTGATGTTATAATAGCAAAAATTAAGCACACATCCACAACAGAAGGTCTTTATTTTACTTCCTATAAGACATACAAAAGTTTAAAAAAAGGGCCAAAGTGCTTTCGAACATAAGTACGCTCTTCATCAGTGGCTACACGGAAATAAAATTTGAATCGTTCATATATAGACCAGATATAGCGACAAAATTTGCATAAATACAATTTACAAAAGGATCTATGTTTAGACAAGGATAAACCGTAAACTATTTTTTTAGAGTTTCAAAAATTTCAACAACAAAAGAACAGCATATTAAATTACAATTTAATTTCAGAAATCGAAAAAAGGGGAGGGGGTGTGGCAATCAAGCATAATCCCAAAGATGAAGACGTCAAAGATAATTTTGCAGAGACTTGAATTGCATGGAGTCAAGAATGAGTCGCCAAGCGTAACTCAAATTCATAACAGGGTCAAAATTACAAACGGACTCATGGTAAATATAATTAAAAAGGGATTCAGAAAGGAGAATATCACGAGGGTTATTACAATGCATCAAAAGGAAAGTCTTTTCAAAAAGAGGCTGAAAATTATATTTAACAACACATTGAGCAAGAGCCGTAGAAAGTTTACTATCCCTGACATCCCGAGCATGTTCTGCTAAACGGATGCCAACGGTTCATTTAGTACTTACAATATGAAATTTAAAATTACCATCGGTGGACAACAGGGGAACAACATACACCCCAGCAAAGCTTTTAAAGTCATCCTTCTCACCCAGTTTATCAGACCGAATATAAAGAAGAAATATTAGAATGTGCAGGTCTGAAACCAAACTCAGAACAGAAATGGATAAAGGGGCGGAAAATCCGAGGATTGTATGGAAAACTAGACCTATAAGTCAAACGATCTTTTAAGGCAATAAATTTAGTATCAAAAAGTGTATATTTACGGCGAACTTGGAAGAAAACCTCATAAATAAACTTAAAGGAGTAGGCAGCCTCACGGCCAAGGCCAAAAATAAAATCAATTTCATCACTTAAAGCAGAGATAGATGAACAAACATTAAAAGCGCGATTAAAATAAGCACAAAAAGAAGCTTTTTTAGAGGAAAGAGGATGGTAAGAATTAGCAGGTATACAAGAATTAGTAAAAAAAGGTTTACGGAAAACCAAGGTTTGAAAACCAATAGCAGAACGGGTGACTAGTACATCAAGAAAAGGCAAAGAACCATTAGTTTCATGTTCGATAGTAAAATTGATAGAAGGGTAAAAATCATTAACTTTAGACCAAAGAAAAGATAGTTCTTCTAAATCACTATCCCAAACAATAAACACATCATCCACAAAACGGCACCAAAGAGAAGGGGGGTTGGATAAAAAAGGCAAAATCTCATTCTCGAGTTCCTGCAAAACTGCCTCTGCTAAAATCCCAGAAAAGGGCTACCCATAGAGGCACCACAGGTTTGTAAATAAATAGCATCATGGAAACCAAAATAATTTATCTCCGCAACAATATTCCTATAACACACACACATATACATACATACATATATATATATATATATATATATATATATAGACAGTAGTAGCTCAGCAGTTAGGAATGTGGTAATGCTGTTAATAAATTGTATCTTGAACTAAACTAGATCTTTAACACTGCAATATAAAAAATCTGATATGAGTAGCATTTGACTTTTCCTACAAAGTCACATTCATTTTCTCTTTATTTCATTAATAATTCATTAAATTGAGTTTAATTATTGCATAATTATTTGAAATTTCACTAAATGTGCACTTTTAATTCAGTTTTCGTTTTCTTTTGGTAACTGGGTGTATTTTCAAAACCGGTGTAGCAAAAATGCAAAATAACTTAAATATCTCAAGAATGGCTCCTAGATAAATGGGGTTGGTCTTATTCTTTTCATTGTCAAAAATTACATATACAACAAGCATTTAATTAATACATCGGAGTATACATAGTCTTTTATTTTAGATTTTGACAATTTTTTTGGCCATTTTACAAAAGAGGGCAGGTTCTTTTCTCCCAAATCATATCAAAATATTATCAGCATCAGGTTAATCCACAAGTCACTTATCTGTCAAAGTTTGTGAAATTTGGTGAATTAGTATTTTAGCCAGAGTGGATACATGTGATTTTTGCGAGTCATTTCTATAAAAAAACAGGCTCTTTTATCCTGAATCATACCAAAATATAATCAGCACCAGGGTAACCCACAATTGACTTACCTATAAAATTTTGTGAAATTTCGTCCATTAGTTTTTGAGTTAGAGTGGATGCATTCATTGCGCAGACAGACACTCAGACATTATGCTAAAAATAATTTTTTCGTGTTCTAGAGGTCCCAAAATGTGTAGAAAACTTTATTTGCGAACTTGAGATTCCAATGAAAACTTGAGATTCCAATACATTACCATGTATTGCAGGGAAAGTAAAAAATTTACATAACAGTAGAGTGATAAATGTTCCATTTATTTGAATACAAAGAACATTCGCTTCATTGTTTAATTCTCTATTAAATACACAGACATAAAACAGTTGTTTATTTTGAAAGAAACAAACACACAACATAAATGAACAGTTTCTGAGTCAAAAGCATAAAATTAAAGGAAGTAGAATAGCATATGTGATACGAATAAAGCATTAGATCTGCATTCTCTGCAGCACATCGTGAACATTGTCTCACTCATTTCGCTTCCTGCGTATCACCCTGAGCATGGGAACTGGACCTTTTAGTGGAGACAAGAAGCTGTGAGTTCTGCAGCTCGAATGCGCCTTTTCCATATGCTTTGTGGATACTCATAAGAAAATCAAGCTTCCTACTTGCTTTGCAGCTGCAAGAAATTATTTATAATCATCCAAGCTCATTCAGCACCAGTTCTATGCGGTGAAATTGTTTAAATGTGATGAGTAAATAAAAATTTTTTTTTTTAATAAATTACAGGGGTTACTGTAGCATTGCAGCCCTTATAGACAATCCTCTGCTGTATATATATATAAATCCTATATATATATAATTATTACTAAACCATATGTATGGTTTAATATGCATTTTAGTTGCTCTGTGGATTGATGGATAATTTTACTTTTCAGATGGGTAGATGTTATTAAAAGTGCAACTCTTAAGAGTTAATATCTGAAAAAGCCAGAGATGATCAAAATGATTCCATCATCTGAATACAGTTCATTAGAATCTCATGTCCATACTGTTTCACAAAACCAACTCATTTTGTTCCCATACCCTTTATTTTAATGATTTTGTTTATACTTGCACTGTGCTTTCTTTACGTACATAACTTTATGGTGAGCTATTTTTACTTAAAATATTAAAATAAAAAGTAATTATGGACTAATAAGATGGGTACTGAGTAGTTAGAAATCTTTATGGAATTATGTTGGATATTGCATATTTTAAATTATAACTGTCATATTTTCTGCTGCTACTTTTTGTTTTTATTATAGATAATGAATGCCTTAAACATTATAGGTAATACTAAAAAAATTATAGATGATGCCTTAAAATATCTCGATTATCCAGTTTTCAATTAAAATGTATTGCTTTTAGTATAATAACTGTTTACTCAAGGTGTTTTATCTTTTTTACCCATGCTTATCTATCTGTCTCTCATAATTTCTGTTTAACTTTTATATTTACAAAAATTATGCATTACCTCTGCTCTAACTTATTTATTATTTTTCAATCAGATTTTAATTTTAAAAGTATATGAATAAATGTAACTACATGCATAAATATGTAAATATATAATATTGTATGTGGTCTTATATTAGTTTAAATTTTTTTTTATCATTTTCTATGTATTTTTTCATTATATAAAATTTTGATATTTCTGTATAGATATTTGTATGTCATATCAGAATCTGTCATGTGGTATTTTAGTGTTTAAAAGTTTGTTTAGTGTTGTTTTTTACTTTATGTGGCATTTGATGTTGTGGTTAGTTTATATGTTAATTTTAATTTTTTTCCACTATTGCCATGAGCATATGTGAGATTTTGTATTCACTTCATCATTTTTACTATAAGGTCAACATGTTACCAAAAATTAAGTCATTGTAGTTTAATTGAGGTAATTTATTGGGAGCATAGATATTATGAAAGACTAAACACTCTCCACCTGAACATTTAGTTAGTCATTACATTAGGAAAGTGAAAGAGTAGGAGTTAAAATCCCTCAAAATAGTGACAGAGTATCCAATAATGCTCTGCACAGCACAGAAAGAATTAATCATGCACAAATAGTTACAAAAATGTTGAAATTTTGAGTTTCATTTGACTAGTTTTTATTTGCAGATTTATGTTTGATGTTCTGTAGCTGTATTTTCTCTTAATTTAAAGAAAACATTGGTAGTTTTTGTATTACATTTTATGCACTCTGCTTATTGTTAAATGAAATCATAAGTTATTTTTGTTTTTGAGCATAGAATTTTTAAAATGTAACCAAAATGGCTTAGGAAATGCAATAGTTAAGTACTTTAAGTTCATTGTAATAAAAAGAGCTGAATCTGTTGGTTACAGAGCAGCTGCTAGAAATTTTGAAATGGACAAACATTTTGTTTACTGTTGGTGATTAGAAAAAGACCAACTGGAATGTAAAATTTTGAAGTATTTAGATTTTAAGTAAAGTGTTTAAGAATGAGAGTATATTTTTTTAATAGCATGTTTGCCTCTATGGCAGTTTTACTCTAAATTATGGCATCTTTATATTTTTCATGTGAAACTACTGCAGCTATCAAGAAAATTCATTATTACTGTTATGGCCCAATATTTTTGATATGTGACATTTTATAGTGTTTAATTTGAAATGAAACTGCTTTTATTTAAATTTTAATTATCAAATATGTTAAATATTTATGAAAAGAATTAGCTTCATTGTTGTGTTTCCTTGTGAAATATCCATATAAAAAGTGATGTTTAAAAATGCAGTTATTTTTCACTTTTAGACATAAGGTTATCATCCCTTCAAAATGTGTTTTTCTCATGGTACCTTTGAAAGCATGGTTTTGTTGTTTTTATCTATTAATACAAAATATTTCCCTTTATATCAACATGTTCAATCATCGTCATCATATGCACTACAGATTTTGTAACTTGCATGAATATTACATGAGTGGGGATTTAATGTTTTACACAATAGCTGATTCAAAATAGGTGTATAGTCTTCTATTTGATTATATAGTTTATTTCCATAAATTTATAATGAGCTTTTATATTACTTCTAATTTTATAGTTAATTCCCATCTTGTATCATTACCCTTCCTAGTTTATTAAATTATTTTTTTAATTAACTTCCTTTCTGTAGTTCAGATCAACTTGTTGAATTTTATTTTCAAAAGTATTATATAAGACACAGGTTGCTCACTTTTTTAAAACTGTTTTTGGGATTTTGACTGGTTGGTTCAAATTTGTTTGTTTTTATTACTATCAATGAATTAGAAATAAGCATTTGGTTTTGGTTAATCTTACTATTAAAATGGGAGCAAGTATGTTTATATGCTCTGTTTATTCTGAAGTTCCCTACTTGACCCAGAAGCTCATGTTTTTTTAATGTAGCCATCAATCTAGAGATTTGCAATATCACATAAAAAATTAAAAAATTTTAAGAGATTTTTAAATATGTATAAAACACTTCTTTTTTCAAGCAAAATGGTGCAAAACTATGTATATTTGTATGTATCCTTTCATCCAAAGCCCCTGCTAGGCTTTGAAGCTCATATTTTTTTTAATGTAGCTATTGATGCAGAGATTTGCATTGGTGTATTGAAAATTAAAAAAAAAATTCAGTTGATTTTTAAATATTTGCAAAAAATCTCATTTTTTATAGTAAAACAAGGGTTACGTTAAAATGTATCTTCTACTTCAAAAATAAAGGTAGAATCTCAGTTTTTGGTTTGAACGGGAGACAGATCAATTTTGAAAATTCTCTAGAAACCAGAATTTTGATAAAGTTAATAGTTTTATTATACAGATTTTTAAAAATCATAAAAAAGCCACTTGAATGCCTTCTGAACAATGACCTACTTCCACTATCATGTTATTAATTTGGAGCTTGCAGCAGACAACTGCACCTATCTTGGATTTTTAGATACCTGTTGTGTGTTTAAGTGACAATTAAAATACAAAAATTTAAATTTGTGAATTTAACAGATAGAGGTTTGGCTTTAAAGTATAAGATTGTAGCACTGTTATAAGCATTTCCTGAAAGAATCACCTGTGATTAAAACTCCAAAAGTTATCAATTAAGATTTTAATTATACTTCATATTTCCCATATTGCTCCTGTCGGCAAAGAAACAGTTTTTGACATATGGTCTTCAAGATTTGTCATTGTGAACTCTCATTCCTTAGCTCTAAAAACTTCTTTTGTTTTCTTTGTCTCGTTATTTGTTGATTTTTTACAATTAAATTAATGATACAATAAGTTTCATTGCAATGTTCCATCACACACATCTGGGAAATGTTTTCTATTATGGGAATTTTCATTTTTAATTCTAACTCTTGGTTGATGGAGGTAACCATGATAGAAGGTGCTGGTTGAAAGCAGGGGTGACCTCCTTCTTAAAAACTTTGTTTTTATCCATATTGTGGTTCTTATTTTTACTCTCGGTGGAGGGGGGTATGACCTTGGTAGAAGGGGGTAGCCCCTCTTTTCATAGTGACTCTTATTCTGATTTTGATTCAGTTTTCATGTGGTATTTTCTACTCTGCAATGTACCCACTCAATCTGTTTATGTTAAACTTCGACCCACTTTTTAAATACTGTCTAATGAATGTAATTTGTATTGACTTCATAAGTTTGTGCTATATTCAATGCATTTAGCTTTCTTCTGTGTGTAAATTCCTGTTCTAAGTTTTAAATATATTCTACATATATCCCAAAATTTGTTGTAAAGGCAGAAGCTTCCTAGAATTTAAATATAATGCAAAATAAATAAATAATGATAATCAATTAGTCCGAGGAACAAAACATATTAATATATAAAATGGATCGAAAGCCAATAAAGTTCAAAATCATTAAGGTACGCATGCACATATTAAGTTTTGGATGTTCTTTTCAATTAATTACTTTGTACTTCTGCTCAAAAAGGCAATTATGTACATGTAAGAACATCAAAAATGAAACAAGGATGTGAATTCTGAAATATGAAATAAATCATCATGAGACAGCTATAAAAGTATAATAAAAACAACTAAATAATTAAAATGAATGAAAATTACTGTAAAAAACCAATCGAAATATTAATGTATAGTATTGAATTCAAAATTAAATAGATACACAAAAATGTATGGGTTCAATTACTAGTGGTCAATATTTATATACCAAAAGGACAGACACCTGTCTAAACATGAGTGAAAATATTAGATAATATTAAAGAGATATTGTGAGAACAATATGAATACAAATAATAGAATACTCTGTGGATCATGTATTAGTAGACAAAATTTGGTACTTTTGTAGTTTATCCACTGCTAAATATTTGTAGCTAAATGAAAAGATGATTAGCCAGTTACGATGTATGTGGTACTTTCAGTATGTGGTGTCATATGCTACATTCAGTTATTACTATCTTCCCCAAAGCTGAAGAAGATGCTGTTTCTTTTTTGCAACATTCAAAAATACTATTAATTTGTAAAATATGTAGTTATGGCCACATATAAAATGAAGCTGTACTTTGGAAATATAATGGCATGAAAATGCAATGTTAAGTCATGCAAGATAAAATTAAGTGTATGTTTTTTGTAGGGTCGGAAATACCATTGTTAGCAGTGCTAAGATACATATATTCTTGGAATAAGAAGTTGACAACAATAAAATGGTGTCAAAGATAGCTGGATATGTCTAATATAAGACAGCAATTACTTACAATGGTTTTGGCCTCCAAACTGTTAATTTTATGCTTTCTTTCAGTAATAAGGGATAGTTGGGAAAATTTTTGGCAAGTTCAAGAACTACTGCTTTTACTTTTCTACTGCTTCATAATGAAGGTTTAAAATGTAAACTAAAGTTTTTAAATTTAAATTATTGAAAGTAAATAGAGGGTTTTCAATTTTAAATAATCCAAAGTAAACAATTTTTTTTTTAATTTAAGCTATTGAAAATTAAATGGGAGCTTCAAAATTTAAATTTTAGAAAAGTAAATAATTAAAAAAAATTTAAATTATCAAAAAATAGATAAAGGAATTTAAAAATTCAAATTACTTAAAGTTAACAAAGGTTTACTTAAATGTAAAGTATCAAAAGTGAATAAAACTTTCTGAAGTTTAAACTACTTATAAATAAACAATCATTTTTGCAATTTAAATGATTGAAAAGTAAATATTCTTTTAAATTTAAATTATCAAAAAACAAACAAACTATTTTTGAAATTCAAAATAACAATGAGTAAATAAAGGATTCTTTTAAATTTAAAGTATTGAAAAATGAATGAAAGCTTTTAGTTTATTAATTAAGAAAGAGTAAACAAAAGATTTTTGAAATTTCAAGTTTTTTCTATGTTATTGTTGTATTACTGTATTATTAAAATGAGCCAATTTTGTTGTGCTATTGATCCATTTATTCCCTTTGATTTGTATTTCATTATTGTGTGCATTTTTTTTTTCATCATGCAACCATGTACTTTCAGAAAGAAATCACACCAAAATGGCTGCATTTTTAAAGTTTGCCAATGAAGGTTGATAAACTACAAAGTACTTAAAATGTATATTCCAAAAAGGCAGTCATACAGGCTATACATATGAGGGCATTGTGAAAAAGGGCATGAGAAAAAACATTCTGAGGCATTATGAATAAAATTACTAAAAAAAAAATAGCTAGATAATTGCAGTAAAAGCAACTTAATTAATTATATTGCAGTAGATATATTTACTGATGGGAAGGAAGAATAATGTCAAAAATGGAAATGAAAACATTACTAGTATAATGGCAACATTACTGACAGGAAGGAAGTTAGTTGCCCAAAACTGATTTCCCTCATTTATACTTGATAACGTAATTACACAAACACATAAAATTATTTGCACCAAAAAATAGTAGACAAATCCACATACCAAAAACAGTCTTAAACAATCTTAAGTATATAAAAACATTGGATAGTAACGAAAGGGCATTGTGAGAACAAAATGAATAGAAAATGAATTGTTAATAAAAAAAATTTTTTTTATGTAGGACTGAAATAATATCTTTGCATATAAAGCAATTTAAAAGAAATTAAAAATTATTTAAATTTTGATTGAAATGAATCACCAACCTTGTCAATCCAGCACAGAAAAATCTCAGACAAAATCAAAGCCAATATGGCAAAACATAGAAACATGTGATTTAGCTGAGGTTTAAAATGAGCCAAGGAGCAAATATTTAAGATTAGATTCAAATAAAAAATTCTATGAACATGGATTAAACATTAAAGGTTGGAAAAGTAGCGAAAGTGAAATGAAGTTAAGTACTGCCATCTATCAAAGTTTTTGGAACCAAAATTTGAAATAAAACAAATTTATGGAAATATAAATTATAAAATAAATTTAAGATAATAAAATTAGTCTAATTGGTGAAATTAAAACTATTAATAAAATTATTGACATAGAGATTGGGATAAGAATTTACATGAAAAGAGAAGGGCATTTCAGTACTTTAAGCCATATTGAATTTTATTTAAAGAATGTAGCATATTAAACTTTAAGTATATTGCATTGTATTTTTTTCTATATCAAGGTATAGACTTTATACTCACTTTTTAAATTTTTGTATCTTATGCTAGGAATTGACTCTCTCTCTCTCTCTGTATGCACGCACATGCCTGATAACCTTAATATCTGTGTCTTATTAGAGACCTTAGGACTTAAGATTCTATGATTGTCACTGTTATAATTAGAAGTTAATAGAAGGCAACATAAATGAGATGTGGCTATTTATGACACTTTATTTAAGAAAATTTATATTTTAATTCATATCCCTTTGAATCTACACTTTGCCATATTCTTGTCATACTATTTGAAGCAATATGGTAACTTTTCAGAAGATTTGAAAGGCAACTTTTCAGAAGATTTGTTGCTTTATTTACATTCACAAATGGATCCTTTTAAGAACAGATTTAACTTTAAAAAAAAGTTAAGGTCCTGATTAACTTAGAGCTAAATCTGGTGAATAGAGTTGATGCTCAAGTACTTTGTTGCCTTTATTACCTAAAATTTTATTTAACAGAGAGGAACAACTTTAGAGTAAACCTTTATCAATTGATTATGCAAAATTTGCTTAGCAATCTATCAGTGTTAACCATTTCTGCCTTTAAAAAGTTTCATTAATTTTAGCATTTCTATCTGATTTTTGATGTTTGAATGTCTAGGTCAATCGCATCTTGACATCTTAGCCTTCACTAAACCTTTTGTGCCACTCAAAAACTTAAGCATATCAAATACTTATTATTGTAACTGATAAAATAGTAGAGGCTATAAAATTTGAACTTCTCTGTATGTTTTAAAAATATGTTATTATAAACATGAAATTTTGTATTTTGGCTTATTTTTAAACTGAATTAGTTCATGTTGAGAAAGTAAGTAGTATGCTATTTCATAAAAGGTTTTATTTATCCACACTTTCAAGAGAAAATCAATGGAAGTTGAATAAAATTGAAAGAATGATTAGAATAAAAGATATCTATAGTATCTTCCTTTTCATGTGGATTGCTACCATTTGTCAGTATACACCTACACATTTATAAGGTGTATCATTGATAAATACACATCATAAAATGTTCAACAAAATAAATATTACGTTTTATTTTAAAACTTAAAGCAATGTTTTAATGTATAATTTTTCATACAATATGATGAATTTATTTAGAAAATACTTTTTCTATGCAATACTATATAGATACTATATATGCAAAATTCTTATGTATTTCTTTTTTGTAATTTAACTTATTGTACTTCAACTATGTCAACAAATAGTGAGATATGCAAAATTCTTATGTGTTTCTTTTTTATAATTTCTATTTGAAAATTTTTTTGTATATTTTAATTAATTGCTTTAATTGTATTTGATTACATTTACTGTGTTACTTAAATTTTAACTACTCAGCATCCATCAAAAGAAGTCCTAATTAATTAAATTATTATTTTAATCTATAATTATGTTTTGAGTGATATGTTGCATATATTATGCTGACAGTTTAATAAATTTCATTTTTTAGTTTCAAAAAGAAAATGATATTATTTTAAAGAATAAATTAATTATTTTAAAGAGAGCAAATTATTTTAAAGAAAATAATTTGTTCTCATTTTAAAAAATTATAGTTAACTGATTTTATTTTTAGTTTTAACATATTATATCTGAAATTTGTATTTAGATAGATTACTTGAAAAATGTGAACTTACAGGTTTCTTAATGTTTTGGTTTTTACTTAATACTGAAATTCTGAACATATTAAGCAATACACTAACGGACCAATTATCTGGAATCCAAAAATCTGAAAAAATCAGAAAACCAGGAAAAAAAATTAAATGATTTTTTTTTTGTGTGTGTGTCTTTTCAATGGAAGTTACTAATTTCCTTTAATCCTTTCACGATGGTTGATGTGCCCGCACGTCGGCTGCAAACTTGCATTCAAGTACGACGGTCACACATCCATGTTCGAAAAAATTTACCTTAAAAGACAATGGCCACGTGAGCGCATTTTCATATGGAACGTTTTCATTTAAATTTATTTGTCTACTAGATGGCATTAGATGTCCATGTGAACAACTCCAATGTATTTTGCAGATACTTGACGTTGGTTAGGGATGGATCCAATAAATTATTTCTCTATCTGGAGCAGTGAAACATGGTTTTGTAATATAAACAAACATAGCACTTATTGCAGCATCTACAGTTCAGTTTTATAATTGAGTTTCAGGTCTCGTTTTGATTTTAGCTTAATGATTTCTTTGGTGAATTATAAGAATGTAAGAGAGTTTTTTTTTTTTAGTTTTGGTTTTAAAGGAATGTGCGGCAGTGAAATTATTAGGTTATTTCGGATCAGAGAATGGCTGGGCCAGGACATTTTTTTTCTGTGAAAAAATATACTCGTATGATAAACGAACTGGACAATAATGAAAGTGATGCAGATAGTAAAGATTTGTGGAACTGTGGTATTTCTGAAGATGAATATGAAAATGCAAATGATTCTTCAGATTCTGAGCATACTATTATTACAACACCGCCTTCTTCAGTAGCTGTTTCTGCGAATTATGTTTTTGGATAGGGGATTTGAAGGATTTTAATTCTTTTGAGTTTTTTAGCATACTTGGAATCAATCACAATATTATATTATGCCACCTAATTTAGATAAGAAAATTAATTTTTTAGCATATTTTTCGATGATGAATAGTAGAATTCAAAGTAAAAGCAACTAATGAGTATTTTGCATTGTGATTCGTATGAAAAATATACATCAAATAGAAAATAAGTATTTCTATTATTCCTGAAAAAAGTAGATTTCTGTGTTGAAGAGGTGATTTTTAGTGAATTTATTTCAAGAGTTAGGCTTAGCGCAACAAATTAGCCATCCTTTGGGAAAAGTTTGGAAGCGAAGAGCTCCATCCTTCGGGCCACGGTAGTTTCTGAATGCCGTCGTTCCGAAAGGGTTAATATAAACAAGATTAAAAGAAAAATACTTTTCTTCCTTTAAATGTATATAGTGGTTTTGTGATATAAAACAAATACAGAATAACCTAAAAAATCTGGACATCCGAAATCCAGAAACCTCCAAAATCTTGACTTTTTTCAAATTTTTTAGTTGTTTTAACTATTTGACTGCCAAAGTCGCGGATTTAAAATGACAGGGTAAATTATTTATATTGAAATACATTTTATAAACAAATATCGTTTCCGGTATATACGTTGACTTTCTGAACCCCAAAAATGACATGAAAATGTAGGAGTTGAATTTTGCACCAGATGTAAAAATGGATGTTTGTAGATTGGCTCATGGATAGAGTGTGAATCATATTGATGTTAATCCTTCTCTAAATACAAAATGCTCAAGAAAATTTTGTTCACTTCATCATCCTATTCTTCATTAGATTCTGTTTCATCAGCAGTATCCCCCTCCCTCAAATATCTAATGAGTTTATCACTGAAAACTTTAACTTCCTCGGAACAGAACAGTTGTTATTTTTATTAGTGAAAGTATCAACTTTCAGCTTGAAATCAACCATATATTTTGCTCTTTTTGTTTGGTAAGCCATATTTATCATAAATAACTAAGATCCTATTGCAAAGCACAACAAGCTCATTAACACACTGACCTCTCAAAGGGGTCATTTGCATTCGAGAGCTGAGCATATTTCTTTTCTTTGCATTCGATGCCCCACCCTCTCCCAGCACCGCTGCTCAATAATGACATCGTATTTTAGAAAAATAATTGAAAGGAGTGGTATTTTTTTTATAAGAAAAGTTATTCTTATAAAAAAAATCTACTGTGGTATTTTTCACATATTTGACTTTTCTTAAAAAAATGTTTCCTTTTTCCAGAGGCATTAGCTTTTTTAAATATAAAGATATATGCATGCTAGAAAATTAATAAAATATTTATAATAAATATATATAAATAAGTTTTTAAAATATATATAATTTATGAAGCTATAAAATATATAAAGGTTTATAGTGTATTTAACATAGTACCACAATTTGATAACAGTGCCAAATCAACGTAATACCCTGTTTAGCAGCCGTTTTGGTGATGGATCAGAAATCCAGAAAGTTAGGAGTCCAGAGGATTCCGGATAATTAGTCCACTACTATATATACAGGATCTTTCAAAAGTCTGTATAAACTTCATTAAAAATCGAAAAATGATCGCATTGAGGTACGGTTTGTACCTTAAGTATTATTAAGACTGGGTTTTTTTTTGACGTAAAAAAATTTGTAGTTTAAAAATCACCTATAGGTGGCGTTGAACGCATTGGAAAGACAATTAAAATAACTTACTGCACGTGTCAAATCGTGTGACAAGCCTAAGTAACCCTGAACAGGTGATAGGACCTTTTCCTTTCTTTAGATTTTTCCTACATCAGAATTTTCGCAAAGCATCTGATGCTGATTCGCTGCTCACTTAATTAATACAGCTTCACTAACAAGGCTTTCTCGATCAAAGTTAACATTCTCGCAAAAGCTTCTTATTTGCACCGTTTACAAATGAAGAATATACAGAGCACTACAGCTCTTTTATAACAGCCTCATTTGCATACTTCTGGAAGATGTATTCGGGTAAACGCCACCTATAGGTGATTTTTTAAACTACAAAAGTTTTTCATGTCAACCCCCCCGTCCTGGCAATACGTATGGTACAAACCATACCTCAATGCGATGATTTTTTGATTTCTAATGAATTTTTAAAGTTTATACGGGCTTTTGAAGGATCCTGTATATATATATATATATATATAATAATTGTGTAACATATATATAAAAAACTATTGATAATTATTTTTAATTTTATATCAATCAGAGTTGCCACCATACTTGAAAGCAAGGAAACCCTGGCAATAATTGTTTTGAATTTAGAGAAAATGGTCAGCATGTCAGGAAATTGGTAGAAACATGTTTAAAAAATTTCATAACTTCAAAAAGTCAAATTTTAGAAAGTAATAAAATTTCATTATATTACACTCTTTTATTATATTCCTGAGATATATTGTGCTGTCCGATATGTTATGAATTTTATTTGTCTCTTCATAAACACAGTTTGATGGGACTACAGTATGTAATTATAATTTCAGTTACTGTAATTTATTAGGTTTTTAAATATCAAATTTCACTTACCTAGTCCTTACTCTGGGATTTTTTTTTCTTTAGCCACAAATTAGCTATTTTTTAAAATTTGTAGTCACAAATTTTTATTTTTATAATTTCTTTTGTATTTATTGTTTTTTCTTTACAAATGCTGACGTTTTCCCTGCAAAAATTTGAAGATAAAAGGAAATTTCCCGAAGTTATTACATTATGTTAATTTGTTTTGTTCAAATAATGAAATATAAAAAAACATTGTATGAGATGTAAAAAAATATGAGTTTTTTACTACCAAATTTTGCCATTAAAAATAGTTACAAGAAGTAACCTCACATATTTTTTTTATTGCAAATAGTGAATTTGACAATCGGCAGTATGAGGCTTGCTAAGCTTTTCTTAACCCTTGTAAAGTCAGGTAATTTTTTATGGCATTTGGGTGGAAACTCTGATTAATGTTTCTAGCTAAACTAATTATCAAAACTTTACAAAATGTGCACTTTATATTATTTCATGTTTGCCTTTTCTACATGTATTTCAAATGATACAATAATACATGCTATTTTATATCCTCATTTCTAATTGATTTTTATCCTAAATTTGATCTGAATTTCTTACATTTCATTTGTTATGTTTAACTTCTTATCTACACTTATCTTATAGATTGTGTTTTATTTAAATTGTATTTTATTTTAAATATAAAACTTTTTTTATCAAGCTGTAAAAATATATGCATGTGAATATATTTTTCAGTTTGTCATATTCTGCATTTTCCTTTTTTTACTTAGTTGGAATTAAGTACGAAAGAATTAAGTACCGTAATTATTAGAAAAAAGCCACAGCAACATAATAGCCATAATGTAAATTCAAAAGAAGAAATCGAAAAGTGGATATGAATGGTACACCCTATATAAACATCACTTTTAAATACCAGCTACCATTGTTATAGACTGTTATAGGTTAATTTGGAAAAAAAATCAATATCCAATATTTTCCCATAGAAATGTTTGGCACTTTTGATCCAGGTTACTTAAATTTGTATATTAAAATGCTTCCCCCCCCCCCTGAAAAAAAAATAGAAAATCTGAGTAAAGCCCCACACATATAAATATTAACTATGAAACACTGTGACTTTTTACTACAAATTATGGTAGAATACATGCAACTGTAAAATCAAATTTAAATTATTGCCAAATTTTAAAGTATATATAAAAGCAGAAATTATTCATATGAATCTCATTTTTTAAATTTGCAATATTGTGTATATTGAAATTGCTCCCTTTCGTTATATATTTCTATCAACATATCAGGTTGTTAACTCAAAGAGTTAATCATATTTCACAAGTTTTACTGTATTTATTTTGAACTTTTGATCTCTTTTTTGATCTATTTGTACAAACAACAACAAAAAAGCACCACTTTTTATGCTTTTGTTTAGTTGCAGTTTAGTAAAATATTTTTGTGGTTTGTTGAATTTATGAACAATTTTCTCGGATTTGACTTTCATCTGTGTTCATTATTTTTTTTTTTATATGAGGTGTACTTTAAGAGAATTATAATTTTTTTTATGTTTGATTTGTTGATTATATATACTACACATAAATTTTAATTGTTTAATTTTCTTTTTTGTATTGTTATGTATTTTCATAATCAAGTATAATATACAGTGTCCTTAGTCATGTATGATTATGTTTTATAAATATTTTCAATAATCTAAAAGCATATTGAACAAATCTTTGCTATTCCATTTTGAATACTTTTTAATTGTTTTAAATACTTTTAAACATTTAAACAATTTTTTAAATATTCATAATTTAATACTTGTTTGAAAGGTTACATAATTGTAAATTTATTTTAGGTATACAAAGTAAGAGAATTAGTCATATATTTTATAGATGTTTAGTCATACTTTTATGTGCAGTGTGAAGCTAAACACTGTTTCTTTAATACTTACCAGTATATGTGTAGGTTAATTTTTCAAGTTAGGAATTTATTATTTTATGACATCTTTGAAAAAAAGACTACCAGTAATTTTAAATTCCAAATTATCATAATATGAGAAAAACTATTTAACTAGATTCTGTTAACATTTTAACTTTTAAAATTATATATAGGCTACTACTAACATGACTAAAACTATATCACTTGTTTTAGATTATATAAAATTTGATTTGGATTAATCTTCTGGTACATTGTTTATTGCATTTAGACATTTGCAAATAGAATTTAAATTATTTATACAATATTTTTATCTTTATATTGTTTTTAATGCAATTTCATATCAATATTTATCCTATGAGAAAGTCTTCTTAGCATATTTCTGTATGGTATGCTGTTCCAGTGATTCTGTATTAAAAAAATATGTAGAGTTCTTGTTTGTCCCATGAAGTTTGCATTTATACAAAGATAAATGGTGCTTATACATCAATTGTTGACAAATTGGAAATGAATCTGTATTTTCATTACTATGCTGCTTTCTTTATATGCCTTCAACTTTTTTGAATGAAGCAGCTATTGTTGATTAGATTTTATGTGTAATAAATTATACCATGCTAATTGTATTTTACTTTTGAATATTGTACATGACCATTTTTTTAAGAATACTCATTTCAGAATATATGACTTAATGTTCAAAATAAAATTTTGAAAATGTTGCTATTATTAAATATTTATAGAAACTTTACATTTTCTTTTATTTATTATTGCATTTTTTTTTCTCTCTTTCAACATTTATATTCTCTCATGAAACTACCATGATTTCAGTTTGAAAGTGAAAGGAGATGTTTTAAATTTTGAGCAGTTAGGTGTACAAATAGAGAGTTAAAAAAAATATATATGTTTGAAGTTGCTAGAAAATTACAAACATATGTGGGTGAAATTACTTGGTTGTAATAATTTTGGAATTCTTTCCAATATTCCCATAGGTGTTTTTCAAACTAAAAAAAAAAAAAAAAAAAAAAGACCCCATACAATTTTTCTCAATCAAAGAAATCTTTACTGTTGGGAAAACTATTTAAATTGTCAGAGTGTAGTGATTTAGAAAAGAAGCATACCTCTTGATGATATGGTTACAAAATGTTCACTTCTTTGAGATACTAGCAGCCGGCATTTATGATTCCAATAGATTGTAAAAATATTTTGTTCAATTACGTAGCATGATACTTTATGGCTAATTATGTTTTGAAAGTCCCAAAATTACAAAAATTATGTTAGCAATCATTTCATTTTTTTAAAACTTAATCTCATTGGGGTCCAAGTGTTTTTCAGCTTGAACATTTTGGAAATTTCAAAAAAAAGGTTATTTTGGTAATTTTCTAAAATATCCTAAATTTTGCATCTTCGGAAAAGGGGGGGGAGGGGGATATTGCCTTTCATTAGATAACTTAGTCATGGTATTCAAGCTCTAATACAGAATTTTCTAACTAGTGGCCCTCAAACAAGGATAATTCTTAGATAACATATTTAAAATTGATTAAATTACTAAAATTTATTTTGAAAATGTACAAATATTGATATTTAAAGAAATATGTATGTAATTGTGATAATATGTGATAGTGGTGCATAAATATTACTGAAATAATTTTCAACAGCATCTAAAATATTTTGATCGAAAATTTTACTCTGTATTTTATAAAAGTTGAACAGTGTTGTATAAAGCATAAAAAATTAGAATGAGAAAAATATTGAATGAGTTTATATCACTATTCTTTCTTTGAGATGAAATATTAATTCATATATACAAAACATATTGTACACTTTTCACTAAATAAATTACAAAAAAAAAAAAGAGACATTCAACCTGAACGCTTCAATTAAAAAAAAAAATGGAATAAACAGATTTTACCATATAACCATGGAATCCTAATGGTGACACTGAATTTTTTTTTATTAAAGGCCACTTTCTCCCTCACACAAATTTTGCCTTATTGCATATTCTCCCCCTCTGCTGCTAAGTCCATTTTTATCATACAGCTTACACCCATTCATGAAGCATTGAGCTCAAACTTCATTGAGAATGAAGGGTTTTAGATTTGTAATCACAAAGCCAGCTGATGGGAAGTATTTTCACTAAATTGAAATCATACTCACTACAACTAGTATTGATAGACTGGTTTTACTCGCATCAGTAACATATCTTCATTACTAAGAAGTGATATAGTGATGTCTGATGTTGGTAAGCTGATTTGTGCAGTGAGAGCATTATTCTAGGTTATGATAAATAACTTTATTAAGTAGATTTTATAATTATTGTATTATATTGTATTATTGATTTTATATTATTGACTGGCAGAAAAGCCCACCATTGTCGGGAATAATCCTGAAATAAAAGTAATGCTGTACAAAATTCTGAAAATTTTTTATGTACATTTACTCCTTATTAAGCATAACCGGTCAAAATATTATGTAAACTGTTTGAGACCTTTTTGAATAATAAGACATCAATTTACAGACAAAACAGGCATTTTAATTCCTGCTGTTCCATGGGAGGTGTAGGAGAATAAAACTTAATCTTAAAATTTCTTCTGAATTCAGTCTCATTGTTTGGTAAAGTTTCACCAGATCAAATTGCGAATTTCAAGTGATATTTACCTTTTAGAACTTCATTTTTGTATATAAAAGTGCTATGAAATTAAATATTTTTGGCCTCTAAAGCTGTTCTTTATTAAGCTTAACAAGCCAGTCGAAACTATTCATAAAGAGGTGGGGGTACATATATCATTCAAGTAGGGGAGCCTGGACCACCAATTTTTTTATTTTGAATGCGGGGGACATGAAAAATTTAAAATGAGGGGATAATTAAATATGGAGAGATAGGATGGGATAAATGCTTGTAGGAGTCCCACAATTTGTATGGGTGTTACTAAACTAGTAATAATACTTAAATCTATTAAACCGTTCTCTAGTTGTCATAAGTGGTGATGACAGACAGATAAACAAACATATGCACAAATAGGGATGCAAGTGGGTAATCTTTTTTTTTATGGGGGGGGGGGGGGGGGCAGAAGGAAAATTTTCCGACTAATATTGAAATTTTCCGACTGTACAAACAAGTGAGTTACCTTTTGTTTTTTGAGTGAGTACATTGCTATTTAAGTGTCTTCTATGCAGTTTGAAGTTTATTAGGTATTTTTTTAAATTTTCGAGTGTTTTGTACAGGTCCAAGTCATTACCTCAGTTTAAAAAAAAGAAAACCGCGAGTTTGTAGTTTTTGTCATACATGCAAATTTTTGGTTTTTAAACTGTTTTGGAGGGCTTTGTTGTAAATAATTGTACAGTTTTTGATTATAGAATGTGTTGTACAAATGCCCAGATATTTAGTTGCCATTTGTTTAAAATGGTGAGTAAGGCAAGAATTAGCAGAATTTTAAATGTATTTGAAAAAATATTAAATTTTGGACATTTTGGATTTTTTTTTTTTTTTTTTAATTTTTGAATGCATTTGGCACAGTCATAGATGATTGCATAACACTTAAAAACTGACAGTTTCTATGCGAAGAATTGGCTTTGTAAATTGTGAAACATGCACCCTTTTTTTTTGCTAAATTTGGGGCTTTTATTAGGTTTTTGTAAATAATTAAATCTCTATTATTTTTTTTCTAATTTTTGAATGAACTTTACACATACCCAAATAATTTTTTCACTTTAGAAAAAAATATTAAAAAACCGTGCATTTCTAGGCCAAGTATTAGCTTTGTAAATCATGGGATATGTGTAATAACATACACACATTATCTAAAGGAAATTAATATGATATGATAGATAGAGCTAATTAAGGGGTTGCTTGCCATTTCTTCATTTTCTTGATACTTGTTTAAAAAAATCATCCTGACATGAAGGTGAAAGTAAAAAAAAATATTTTAAAAGGAAAATTATATTAAAAAAGGAAAATTAGCTCAATTCTACAGAGAGTTCTGTGTATTTTTACATTCTAATGAAAAAAATGTTTTTAATTACTGCATTGTTTTATTTTTTTATTTTTTAAGAAAGTTTATAAAAGCAAGACATCTTCCTTAATGAAGTGCAGTAAACTGCAGTTTCTCCCCTGTGGATTGCACATGCCCAAGGTCTCTGAGAGGGTTATTTTTTTACTTACTTATTTATTTATTTATTTGTTTATTTATATTGCTTTCCAAGTTTGTGGAGCATATGCGGGGAAATTTGGTTTGAAATTAATATTGAGTTATACAGCGTTTTTCAAAGTGTGTTCCCTAATGTTGTAGTTTCATGAAAATTTTCATGAAAATTAAAGAATTTGGATGCATAATATGGACCACATTGGACTTTTTCTTATTTTGGGGGTAATATACAACTGGAGTTGGTGCATATTGCATTTTAACATTGTTCTGCTGCTGTCCTTTCGGAATTTGTGAAAATTGTCAGCTCTTGAAGATGCAATTCTATATTATTTAAGTAGTATATCAGGTGCTTATTTAAGGCCTAACAACCCTGGATAATTCGTTCTATTAAATAATAAAATATAGTTTATTCTCCTGTTTATATTTCCCTGGAAAAAATTAATCCTATCCATGTTTAATCAAGATCAAAGTCCCTTCAGAGGTCTTCTGTGCCAGTGCTCCAGTCTAGTAAAATGGCCTCCAGGCTGCTATTTGGGAGCCCTTTATTACAAATTTGCTAAAAATGAGTTTACCAGCGGTATTATCAAACATATTTGTTGAATGTTAATAAAACTGCCAAATCATTTAAAAATTAAAATTAATATAATGTTAGTAGAGAAAATTTCAACAAAATTATGGTATATTACATATTTACATGGTTAATTGCATTATTGCACGTTTAGTTGCATTATTAACTGTTCATTCAATATAATAAATGCTAGATTGATTTTAGTAAGTTTTTAATTGTAATTTGGAGGGGAGTTTGGTTGAGAGAGGAAGTCCAAGCAGCACAGATTAAGGTCCCCGTCGGAAAGCTCTGTCTTATTTTCATTTGCTCAAGGAACACAATTTTTGAAATAGAATTTTTGTAAATATTCTGACAGCATTTAAATAAAGTATATTATATTACATTTTATGCAATTTGTGAGTTCAAGGAAAGAGCCATAGATGCTCAGTACTTCACCCCCATCCCCTTCTTTTCGAAAATCCATGTCTTGTTTTCATTTGAGCAGCCAAAGCATATGCTCAAAATATAACTTTTGCAAATATATTCTGATATAATAAACAATGTATACTATATTACATATATATAAATTGCAAATTTAAAGAGGAGGCCCGACATGTCTTAGCTTCTTTCCTTCAAAAAGACATGCCTTTCTTCAGTTGATCAATGAAAGCTTAAAATATAATTTTTTCCAAATATTTTGATAAATTATATAATCTTACTGCATTCTATGTTTTGAACAAGAAAAGAGAAACTTCCTTACACTGTCTATTACTTAATTTAGAATACTGCAAGATATGTGGGCTGGCTCAAGACTGTTTGGAATTTGGATTAAATTTTATTTGAAAAGTTTCAGACAACATTCAACTTCCAAAACTGATTACTTCTTACAAACTTGTTTTATACTACACTAAACAATTTTAAAGTGTTTTATTCATTAGCATTTTTGCAGTTGTTTTAAATAAAAGTTTTTTAAAGTTAATTGATGAAGTAGCTCATATAGCTAAGGAAATTCACTGTTTCTCAAATTTTTTTTTTATTCTTCTGAATTCCATAGCCTTTTATTTATCACCATGTTATCTAATTTTTATATGTCTGCTATCAAAGAAGTACAAAAAATCGTATTTTATACAGTGGTTTGAACATATGATTTTTAAAGTTTGTGCATCAAGTTAGCTCATTCAGCTTTAGAAGTTGCTTGTTTCCAGAGGCAGAATTTTAAATTCTAACCTGCCCCATCCCTACGAACTTCTGTCCAGTAGCATAGCATGAGATTTTTGACTGGGGACGGGGAGGTTGAAAATTTGGCATTACAGGTGAAATTTATGTTTTAATTTACATTTTCATAAATTTTATTTCAATAAGTTTTATTTATTGGTGAATAAAATAAAATAATTTTACATAAAAATGCAAAGAGTGGATGAAATGCATTAGATCTTAAAATGTTACCTATGTAAGATGAATACATACAAGATAATAGCATTTTAAATGTTTTCTTATTTCTAAATTAGATGAACATTTACAATCATTTTATTAAATATGAAGTCATGGTCTCCCATAGGGGAGGTAAGGGGGAGCATACTTCCCCTTGGACATTCAATATAACAAAGGCGAGCATCAAGCCAGTCAATGTTGTACATCATTGCCTTGGGTTTGCCCTCCCCCCCCCCCCCCTCCCCTGGAAAAAGTTTTACTTGTGCCTATGTATGAAGTAGAAATATTATTAGAATATTATTAGGAACTGATAGAAAAAATATATCAGTTTTGTAAATATAAACAGCTAGAATTAACGAAATAAAGCAATTCAAAGGAGTGCACTGAAAATGGATGAGAAATATAACTGGAACAAAAGCTTAGTTGAAAATCACTGTAGTCAACAATGTCCTTAAACAATTTTGTATATTAATTCTTTACAAATACTATACTTTGAAAACTTAAAAATATCTTAACCACAATATGCTAAAAATCTACTAGAAAATTATCAATGGCTTTTGCTAAACTGAGATTCTCGTGTAACGTGATTTTTAAAGGGAAATCAGATTTATTCTTTCTAAAACTCCCAAATATGCAAACGGATGCTTCACCATATTGTTGCTGTGACTAAGTCTACTTCACAAGCTTCTTCAGTTTAATGATAGTCATTATTAGTGTGTTTCTTCACCTTGATATTGTTTAAATTTAGGTGAATGTTATGTTATTCGTGGAAAATGCCTCATATATTTTAGTATTACATGTGACATGTTTCTGCGAAGAGTAATTAATAGAACCATGTTTGATCCAAAATGACGGATCCATTAGCCTTGCCCAAGAAATTTTCATTTATGAAACGTCATGTCCCATGTCCAATCATTTTCTTAAGTTACGCTGTTTATAAAGGGTTAAAAATGGGGGATGCGATAGCCACACCTTTCTGGAAGCTAGCTTATAGTTCTAGCTTATCAACCAGGACAGAGTTTAAGATTTGGGCGGTCCTAATACCATGCTTCTTTCAATGCATTATAAAGGCTAGATGATTTCAGCTTCCAGATATGCATTTTAATGGGAAAAATACTTTAAAATGTCTCATTTTAAGTAAAGTGTAACAGCTTTCTAAATATATATATATATATATATATATACTCGTAAAGTTATTTTAAAAAATGTAATAAAAAAATAAAAGTATCTTTAAATTAGACAGGGGAGGCTCAGCTTCTGAGCCTCAATAGACGCCACACCACTGTTTCTGTCCGGGACCTGCCAATTGTAATTTCCTAAACATTTATTTCACAATTTTTTAGGCCCCCTTTATAATTCTGGGCCCACCTGCATTGTGAAGTTTCACCTCAGGTTGTTTCTTTTATCTTTTGTTCCTCTAGTCTTCAGCTCCTGCTCTCTGACGCTCACGAACCCCTCCACTTTGTGAGTTAGCAGCTTCGCCTCTATTCACAGGCGCTCGCTTCATGAGCTGTTTTGTATCGCCTGCTACTAAAGGCCTTATTACACGACAGCAATTTGGTGCAACATACCGTTCGCAAAACAGCTTTGGAACGTTTGTGACGTCACTCCACGCAGCACAGAATGAACGTGACGTCACCATAGGCGCCGACTACGGGGGGGGCAGAGGGGCACGAGCCCCCGCTGAACTTTTCCAGAGGGGGCTTTGCCCCCTCTGGGAAATTTCAAGATTTTTTCTAACTTCATATTTTACTAAATACCAAAAAATGAAATTTTCTAAACATAAAAATATTTGAAAGAAAATCCTATCAACGTAAATGTCACATTTCCGTTCAGTCTTGCTCACATCTTCCTTACCATAGCTCCCTAAACTATCTCGCACACAAACCAAGCTCATCTTTACTCCCAGGAAACATGTTTACGCTAATGACAAAAACACCTGGTTACCAGAACTTTTTCGACTGACCACCTAATTCAAAGAGAAATGGAAAATTCACAGCTCTGGGATTGGCATTTTTAAAAAATAGCTGTCTCCCTCCAGTAATAACTATAAATGACTACCACGAAGTAGAGATGACTTATTTTGTCTACCTAAAGAGATCTTATCTGTAATTATTCCTGGATTCTATTTATCAGTGCTGTCTTTACAGGTGGCATCCATTCCGTTTGAAGCTGCAAACCCCGCGGGTAAGTTCCTGGTGAGCACTGGACGTTTGACGTAGCACCGTAGTCAGGCAAGGGCCAGAGGGAGCTAAGCCCCCCCCCCCACACACACACACACTAGGTATACTCAGCCCACCCCCCTGATAAAAATATTAAAGTTTTAGTTGTGATAAGAAATGTCAACCAACATGTCATCCAAATTTTGCATAAAAATATTATTTATGAGATTTTTTTATAAATTACTTTGTTTTAAATATTTTTTAATTTAGCTGAATGTGTGGTTATAGTGATGATCAATTTATTTACATATTTAATTTAAAAATATTTAAATATAGACAATAGTATTTGGATACTTTTGTATTGTTGCTGGGTTCATTGTTTTAATTTGTGTCAAAATCACCTGATAGGTAGTTAAGAGTTGATATTAAGCGTTAACGTGTATTAATTTTCAGATTTTCTTTTATTAATAACAGCTTTGCTACTAGTTAATTCTTATATTAAAATCTAATCAACGCTTAGCTTACAAATATAAATAGGCCTAAAAAGATTAAAAATATTTATCGTACAATAAATAAAACTGCTGATATCTTTCTTTCGAGCCAGCCCGTCCGACCTGCCCGAAGGTGTAAGATATCTGTTTAGACCGCCGAGACAATGCCATCTAATCGCTCGGAAGGACTTTCAAACCCACAAATTTAACGTGCTCGTACACGGGAACAGTTTAGGCAAAGCCGAAAACCGAACTCGGGTCCTCCGAGTACAATCCCCGTGACTTAACCACTCGGTTATCTCACTCCAAAATTGCTGCTTGGAAGACAATAACTAACAAAACTTCCTTGAGGAAAGCATATACATGTCAGTTAGGTGACTACAGTTGCTTCGATGGCATTATAATCCCCCTTTTTCAGGACAAAATAACCGTATGAGCTCTTAACAACCACTACTGCCGTTCGTTCTTGGCGATTGTTAAGGTCGGATACTGTTCTTTTGGCCTGAAGAAGGGGCTTAAAATGACCACGAACCAATTGCAGTCACCTAACTGATATATGCTTGCTTTCTTCAAAGCGGCCTTGTAAGCTGTTATATCTTTATCGACTTTGTGAATCTTTTATATAACTTTATTGGACTGTGCCCCCCCTGAGATTTTGAAAACTCGGCGCCTATGGACGTCACTTCACTCAACAAGTGAGGGAAGCTCTTTCCCCCTTGCATTCGCTTCGTAATTTCCTCATCGGAATACCATTTTAGAGTTCTCTTACTGTAAATATCTCTTTTAACATGCCAAAGGTTCCGTTTGGATTGAATAATTGTGTTATTACACAGGGCAATTTTTATTACCGAACTTCGGCAATTCCGCCGTCAATCATACTTTAGGCTCCTCCTCTTTAACAGGTCCATTCTCTCTAATACCGGTGATTTCATTCCAAAAACCATTCTTCAGTGTGATTTTCGTACAATATAAATCTTTTATATCTCAAAAGTGTCTGTAATTTGGTAAATATTATTTTCTTTTTTTCCATCCGCATTTCCAGACTTCCAAAATTCCAGCAGCAGCAGCCTTGGGTTGTCGTTCAGGAGCACCTGGCCAAATTTGGCCGTATCTCCGAGATGTCTTTTTAAGGTCTTGTGCTCTGAAATACATACAATGCTCCATAAAAGGGGGATGAAAATGCTTAATAAAATGATTTGGATGTGCGAAAAGATTATGAAGGAGAAGTATAAAAATTTTTTTTTGAAGTTTTCAAAATTTACTGTTATTCATAAGTTTAGAATTAATTTTGATTGGCTTAAAAGTTATCCCAGGTAGCACAAATACGTAATTCTTACGTATCAAGCAATACGTAATCTTTACGTGTCAGGCCATACGTAATTATTACGCAAAAATGGTACGTTAGAATACGGTATACCAACCGTTATAAAAAAGGTTATTATTACGTATCCTTATACATTATTATTACGTATCCTTATACGTTAATATTACGTATATTCACATACGTTATTATTACGTATATGCACATACGTGTTTATTACGTATCCATATACGTTATTATTACGTATATCCACATACGTTATTATTACGTATCTACATACGTGTATATTACGTATCCACATATGTTATTATTATGTATATCCACATATGTTATTATTACGTATCCAGATACATGTTAATTACGTATCACATACGTGTATATTACGTATATCCACATACGTTATTATTACATATCCAGATACATGTTTATTACATATCATATACATGTATATTACGTATATTCACATACGTGTTTCTTACGTATATCCACATACATGTTTATAACGTGTTCCCATATGTATTTATGCGTTCCCATACGCATTTATAATGTATTCCCATACATATTTATATTGAGTTTCTACATGTATTTATTACATGTTTATATTGTGTTTCTACACGTATTTATTACGTGTTTATATTGTGTTTCTACACGTATTTATTACGTGTTTATATACATATTTATCACACATTGGACAACTCTACAGAATAGTGCAGGTTGCAGACATGATATTTACAAAGTTTTATGCATCTTTGTAAAACAAACATATTGAGCCAGGTGAATATATTTTTATAATAGATGTCAAATTTTCAGATTGTGTTGATTTCAATAATGTACTTGAATTTATAAATTTGAAATCAACACAATCTGAAACAGTATCTTTAAAATACATTCATCTAAATCATATTTTTACAAAGATACGATATATCAATTGTGTCATATATGCAAAATTCACAATACTATAGAATCACTCTGTTCATATGTAATAAAATTTTTATTTTAATTTATATTATATATTGTTAATACAATAATTTTAATGCAAAAATGTTTTTATCCTTTATTTTCAGTTTATATTTAAATATATTTTTAATTCTAATTATTTCTAAATATTGCAAAAATTATAATCTACTACATTATGAAATATAATTTTAAATCTAAAAGATAAGCTATTTTAAATTGAAAATAACTTAAAAATACAGAATAAAATTTTGGGATATATTAAAACACATAATACTTAAAACATTTTTGCAATTTTTAAAGAGTTAATTTTTTAAAAGAAACTTCAATACTAAAAATATATAAAAAAAACAATATTAATAATATTGTAATTAAGTTTATAGGCTATTTTAAATTACAATTATAGGCTATTTTAAATTTTAATTTAGCATGCTAAAACTACACATCTCTGATCAATGGTGGTATCATGCAACTGTGATGATTTTTAAGAGTGAAAACAGTGAGTAAGGGCACAGAGCCTAAGTAGAACATGTTTCTAGATACACAGAACACAAACTGTTTCACAATTATTTCTAAAAATTGCAAAAATTATAATCTACTACATTATGAAATATAATATTGTGTTTAATGTTTTTAAAAAAATTCCCAGAATTGTGTTTTTATTTCTTGTACGTATCATGTTTATTTTCTTTTAAGTATAAGGCTTTTTTAACTTCTTCAAGGTATTTTTTTTTATTTTCTTAAAAGTATCAAATTATTTTAATTTAGTATTGTGTTTTTTAACATTTCACCCCAGTATCAACTTTTTTTTTAAATTTGTCCTAAGTAGCATATTATTTTAAAATTTCTTCCTAGTATATATTTTTTTTTAATTCTTCCAAATCATGTATTTAAAAAAATTATACCGAAATATCGTTTTTTAAATGCTTATAAATGAGACTTACTATTTAACCTAGAGAGCTTAAATTAGTGTTATTTTCTTTTGCTTTTAATGAGTCTTAATTTGATATATAACATGACTATGCTATTTCAAATTTGAATTTTTTGAAAAGCTTCAAAAAAAATTTTTTTAAATCTCAAAAACACCCCTTTTAATTTTTTTGAAAAAAAAATATATGCTTTATGGACTACTTGTATGCCAAGTTTCATAATGGGAAGCCAATGGGTTCCTATGAAAATTATTTTTTTTTGTATTAAACTATAAGTGAAATTAGCTAAATTACAAAAAATTTAATTTCCATAGGAACCCCTGGCTCCTCATCACACAAAAAATATCCAGATTTCTTTCCGTCTGAGATCGGACCAACTAGTTTGCTTTCCCCCACAGCAGGACCGGCAGCTTCCAGGAGCTACCTTGCTGTGACAGAAAGTTATTAGTGTCAAATTCCCGTGCCTGGAGATCTTCCCCTTACCATTGTATGTGTCCCCAGAGTACTATATCACTTTGAGCACGTGTCTTCACCCATCACCTCCGATAATGAGACCAACACACAAGGCTATAGGCCACAGGAAAGTGAAAAATGCAGTCAGCAAGGTGGTGTAATATTGAATAAGAACCATCGTTGATTATTTTGCGTGGTAGTAAAATCTTTGTTTTAAAAAACTACAGAGGAAATAATTATTTTTTATTACAAATATTTTACAGTTTGTAATCCATTTTGAACATGAAATAGAATAGCATTCTATATCACCATGACTAGAGGCATAATAATAAATATTAATAATACTACTACTACTAATAATAATAACTTCCTATTTATGCAATTAGGGATTGCAATCTCGGATGTTTTTACAATATCGGGATTTCGGGAATAGAAATTTTTCTAATCCCAATATCTGACAGAATTGGTAATTTAATATTACTTTTAAAATAAACTCTAATTTATGTTCTTACGTTTCAATTTTCACGTAAACGACAAAGTTTTAGACCATTTCACGCAATAAACTCGACATTAGTCCTAGGATTCAAAATATAGCAGACTTCGAACAAGAGGAATTTAAATTGTGGATGGATGTACAAATATGATAAATTCCCCCATATTATTCTACGCTTGAAAATTTTATAATTTGAAAAATTGGTCATGATAGAAAGAGAATGATATTGAGGACTAGAGCCATGTACTTCGACGTGAGAAAGTTTTAGACCATTATTTTAAACAAGCTTTTACTGAACAATGAAAAGCATAAAGAAATCAAAATGGTTATTTAATTGTGTATTTTATGACGAAGATTCTATCTGATACCATGTTGCTCGGCAACGGAATGAAATTAAGTGTGTTGTTAATATTTATTATTATTACTTTCCTTATATACATAATGTATAAGGAAAGTATTGTGACGGGGTCGAAAATTCGAATTCGAGTTTTCGACGGGAGAACACGTTTCAAGCATCCCTGATCACGAATCAAACGTTTTTGAAGTGATGTCTGTGTGTGTGTGTGTGTGTGTGGGTCTGTGGAGACGATAACCGACGAACGAATGGACCGATTCGAACGAAATTTGGTACAAAAATCACAATCCGTAAACACTGGAAGCCTATTGTTTTTATACGCAATCGAATGTTCAGAACCCACATAAATTTTCGAGTGAAATTTTGAAAAAATCGTCAAAAAATCAAAACCGCTAATAAAGTTACGCAAATAGACATTTCTTATGTGATTTTTCATTAGAAAACGATTGACATAAATTTTAGAACGCTAACATGAACCGTTCTCGAGATATTGCGCATTTTTCAAAAAAATTATCAAAAAGTTATACAAAAGAAAAAAAAATATATTTCCTATTGATAAACATGTTCACTTTTCATATGTAATACCATGCGATAAATTGGATGACATTATTCTCGTGGATCTAACTCGTTCCATTCATGAAAAATATACTTTGAGTAATATTTTTGTATTTGAACGCCAATAGTCATTTATCTGCTGTAAGAATAACTTATTTCTCCGTCCATAACGCTTGGCGAGATTTTGGCGGAATTTCGCCAACTTGGCAACATTTTTAATTGTTGCCAAATTAACAAAAATCTCGCCAAATTGATAAAAATGACGTTAACTTAATGAAAATGACGACTAATTGACGAAAATTCAATATCTTGGAAAGAATATAAGTATCTACTATAAGAATACCATTTTTACTTTCCTTATATACATAATGTATAAGGAAAGTATTGTGACGGGGTCGAAAATTCGAATTCGAGTTTTCGACGGGAGAACACGTTTCAAGCATCCCTGATCACGAATGAAACATTTTTGAAGTGATGTCTGTGTGTGTGTCAGTGAGACTGTGGAGACGATAACTGACGAACGAATGGACCGATTCGAACCAAATTTGGTACAAAAATCACAATCCGTAAACACTGGAAGCCAATTGTTTTTATACGCAATCGAATGTTCAGAACCCCTCTAAATTTTCAAATAAAATTTTGAAAAAATCGTCAAAAAATCAAAACGACTAATAAAGTTACGCAAATAGACATTTCTTATGTAATTTTTCATTAGAAAACGATTGGCTTAAATTTTAGAACGCTAACAGAAACCGTTCTCGAGATATTGCACATTTTTCAAAAGAATTATCAAAAAGTCATGTAAAATAAAAAAAAATATTTCCTATTGAGAAACATGTTCACTTTTCATATGTAATACCATACGATAAATTGGGTGACATCATTCTCGTGGATCTAGCTCGTTCCATTCATGGAAAAAGATACTTTAAGTAATACTTTTGTATTTGAACGCCAATAGTCATTTATCTGCTGTAAGAATAACTTATCTCTTCATCCATAATGCTTGGCGAGATTTTGGCGACGAATTTGGCGGAATGTCGCCAACTTGGCGACTTTTTGAAATGTTGCCAAATTAACAAAAATCTCGCCAAGTGGATAAAAATGACTCTAAATCAATGAAAATGACGACTAATTGTTGGAAATTCAATATCTTGGAAAAAATATTAGTATCTACTATAAGAAAAACCTATTTTTTTACTGTAAAAGTAGTAAATTCATTACATTGTATAAGGAAAGTCATGTGTTGCCCACATCAGATTTTTTTAACTGTAAAAGTAGTAAACTCATTGCATTATATAAGGAAAGTCATGTGTAGCCCACATCAGATTTTTTTTCTATTTGAATAATAAATAAATGGATGTAAAAATATATTTTATAAATGAACAGATTGATTGTTCTTTTAATTATATTAATTGCGGAGTGCGTACATCACTTTCATTTATTTTGGCAAAGAGTTTTCAAGTTTATATATTGTGTTTAGCTAATAAACTCATATATTGTGTTTACCCAATAAATTCATTTAGCCGATTGTTGAAGCAGAAAAAGAGTAGAACGGGTTGTTGTTGCTGTTGTTGAGACCCAGACCGTCCGACCTACCAGAAAGGTGTAAGGTAACTGTTTGGACGGCCGGGAAGTGCCACCCAATTTAGACCGGAACCCAGTGGAGGAGGCATCCACAGGGACCGTACCCTCCTTCCCCTACCACGGGTGTATCTTCTAAAACAATTTTAGTGTTTTCATTTATTATATACAAACGGGATCAGGATATTTTATTCTTCAGATTTGCAAATTCAGAGCTACGAATTTACCGGAATATCTCTAAATAACTTGGTTATTTTTCTTAAACTTTACCAAATTAGCGGAAATGTCTCCAAATTGATACAAATGACGCAAATCAATGAAATTAAATTCGTTTTTTTAGAAGAGAGTGCTAAAATGATGTTTCGGTAGCATCTGTCGGTCAGTCCATCCATCCTACTTAGTAACACATTTAGCGAATTTTTTTAATATCACCAAATTGATAAACATGTTTGTAAATCCGTAAAGATACTATGGAATTGATAAAATCGCGCTTAATAAATGAAATTAATTGTGTTTTGTTAGGGAATAGTATTGTGATGATGTTTCGTCAATTTGTCGCAAAATGGGACTATCAGTTCTACAGTATCACTTGGTGATAAATTTGGCGATTTTTTAAAATGTCGCTAATTTGACGGAAATGTCACCTAATGTTCCATAGAAATATAATTATTTAGACGATATAATGACAAAATAATTACAACAAAAATATAATTATAAATTTTAAATATTTACAAGAGAAAAATAGAAAAAGAAAATTAAGTATATGATATACTTATATATCCAACGGTAAAGTAAAAATTGAAATTACAGCAGAATATTATTAAATAGTGATTGGCAAAACTAGCTAACTCGAGAATGAAGAAAGAGACGCTCTATATCGAGTAAGCATACTGAAATAAAAAGGTCCAGTATCTAAACCGTTTTCCACTCCCAACTCAAAATGCCTTTCCACGTAACTTGAGAACAATTTTCACCCTCTACCCTTCTTCCTTTCATGACCGGCGGGATTAGTTCTGCCCCTTATCCTCCTCCTGACAAGAAGAAATCCCGCCGCCTTCGAATAAACGCCCATAAACAACGTCTCCCCACGGGAATCCTGTCAACCCCTGAAGGAAATAAGAAAGAGGGGGAAAGCAAAATACAATTTTTTTCAGATCCATATTTGCTTCAATTAAAAGTTGCTGGAAATCTATTTATGATAGCGCAAAAATTTAGGCATCTATCGAAAGCTAAAATTCTATTCATGTGCACTGCTTTTTTCAAATTCGAGTATTATGAAATGCAAATTGATAAAAGACGATTAAACTTTTAGTTTTGACTTTTCTTAGTGACTCTCAACTTCAATAAATTGTTAAAAATACTTAACAATAATTTTAACAAAATGTAAAATTATAAAGCAAACTTCAATTTCTATAACTTTGAGATCCTGAAAACAAAATTGAAATAGGTTGATTTTTGGAGGAGCTATGCTATCTAGCACTAGCACTAAAACGGCCATACATTAACATGGAAGGTGAAGATTGAAACTTGTGACTGATGAAGCCCCTTAACGACAGACTATGAAATTTGGCACACAAATAGTCCCTCAATGTCTTTAATAAAAGTAAATAACTGAAAATCTAAAAGCCCCCAAAATCTGAAATTTTACAGTTTTTGTAAACTTTACTGGTACTATCACTGTACCAAAAATGATCGATTTCTGAGGTATCAAGGTTCAAACCATTAATTGATTTGACACGGAATAACATATACTTAGTACATAACTCATTAACCAGTTGTTTCAAACATTCAGCCCACATATGTTCTTTTCAATTTTAACAATTTGCTACACACTTAATATTTCACATATGTCACTCAAAATTTAATTTTGTATTTACAATCAGTTACAAAACGTTACTTTTCAAGAACTTTTAAAATAAGTACTTCTCCAAACAAGTGAAGACAATTTCATCTCTTCCTTGCTCAAGAGTACAAACTCTCCCAGTTGCAGTATCAGGCTCTACTTTTTGCGAAATGGTCTCACCTAGCACATTCAAATATTCAATACGTCACTTGGTTGAGGATAAAAGAAAGAAGGAGAAGGTCCTTTAGGATGTAGGAAGCTAACTATATAGTCGCTCGTCTTTTCAAGAATACATGCAAGCTACCAAGATCCTTTATAGAGTATAGTGACAAATTCAGATTCAATTTTTGCTTAATTAGTTGGTGTAATATAGTCTAATGCTGTCACACGTTCAGTAAATTGGTGTTCACTACAGTAATTATGCTTAACATGAAGTATATTTTCAGAAATTGGGTAGAAAGAATGAAGTTTTTGAGTACCCATGATTGCCTTAATGTCATTCAACTGTGGCAACAGTATTTCTTTAACTTCTTCATACTCATCAACTGTGCTGTACTCAAAAACTTCATTCTTTTTACCCAATTTCTGAAAATTGGCTTCTTGTTAAGTATTATTACTGTAGTGAACACCGGTTTACTGAACGTGTGACAGCATTCGACTATATTACACTAACTAATTTAGTAAAAATTGAATCTGGATTTGGCACTATATAGTCTATAAAGGATCTTTGTGGCTTGCATGTATTCTTAAGAATAATGTTACGAGCGACTATAAAGTAAGCTTCCTACATCCTAAGGGACCTTTTCTTACTTTCATCCTCAACCGAGTGACGTATTGAATGTGCCAGCTGAGACCATTTTGCAAAAAGTAGAGCCTGTTACTGCAACTGGGAGAGTTTGTACTCTTGAGCAAGGAAGAAATGAAATTATCTTCACTCAGTTTGGAGAAGAACTTATTTTAAAAGTTCTTGAACGTTTTGTAATTATAATTGTAAATATAAAATTAAATTGAGTGGCATGTGAAATATCAGGGTGGCCACTCTTCAGACACATTGAAATTCCCTGACTTTTCCAGGTGAATTGAAAAGAAATTCCAGACCAGTAATTTTAACATAAAATGCGTGCACATCCCTATTTAGTTACAAATTTGATTAAAGAATCTTAACAATTACTCCACTATTAAAAAAAAAGTTATATTAAATCAGGAGAAAAAAATACACATTTTTTGTTTTTACAAATAAATTTTGACATTTTTAATAAAAAATACATGTAAATGCAGCAAAATTGAACTACTGAAATATTTAAAAGAATTTAATGTTTTTTTTCACTGAAGAAATAAAAAGAAATAGTCTAAACTGATGTCCTTAAATATGGGCATTGCAAATTGTTCACAATGACAGACATTAAAGATATGCAAAAACTACACTGTAACAAGCCACAGCCATTGAATAATTAATGTCAATTCAGCAATGTCAAAAGAATGTCATTAAAATAGAAAAAATATTGTAAAATGTATATAATATTCTTGGCAACAGTTGTCCAAAATGGAGCACAAACTCTGCATTTTTGTTTTTATACGGAATCAAATGGACACATGGCAGCCTTTATTTAGAAGTTACGAGTACAGCATAATACTTGGCGAAATTTTTCGAAAATGGCATACAAACTGGGCAGTCCTGTTTTTATAAGGACAACTAGTATTAAAAAAAAAAAAAAAAAACAGAATTTTCACAAAATTCCCTGACTTTTCCCGGTTGAGTGGCCATCCTGAATATTAAGTGTGTAGCAAATTGTAAAAATTGAGAACATATGTGGGCTGAATGTATGAAAAAACTGGCTAATGAGTTATGTACTAAATGTATGTCATTTTGTGTCAAATCACTTAATGGTTTGAACCTTGATATCTAAAAAATTGATCATTTTTGGTACAGTGATAGTACCAGTAAAGTTTAAAAACACCGTAAAATTTCATATTTTTTGCGCTTTTAGATTTTCAGTTATTCACTTTTTTAAAAAAGCCAAATCTGGTAAAGTTTTGAAATCTTTAAACAGTGGTAGATCAAAAACTATTTGACCAAGAGAGTTCAAATTAGTGCAGTCTTTTGTTTTCGATGGACCTTAATTTGATATACAACATGATTATGGTATTTAACTCTTTTTTAAAATTGGAGTTTCTAAAATAATTACAAACTAAAAGAGAAATTGTTTTTAGAGAATAGCATAGTCATATCAAATTAAGACCCATTAAAAGAAAAAAACAAGAAAGATCAATCATGCATAAGCATTGATTATGAAACACTTTCCAACTGAAATGTAATTTCATTTAAAAATTTCTAAAATGTGATTCATTCAGTGGTAATATCTTTTACATTATCACAGTACTACAGTAATTTATTATACATAAATATTTAAAACTGTATCGAAATATAAATCATCTGATTCTTTATGCAAAATCAATGAATATTTCATTCATATAACTTGTATTCCAGACTCCAGAGCTAAATAATTTTGTGTGAAAAAAATTCAGCAATTCTTATGATTCATCTTACAATCGCTTGAGATATTTGCATTCTGCATATGTTAAAATTAGGCTTCCTTGAAGAAATACTAAAAGTTTAGGGATCATTTAAAATCACAACTATTGTAATTGCATAGGCACGGAATTTAGATACACAGATAATATATATGTGTATGTGTATGTACTCAAAGTATTGGAATCGTGCCGAAGATCGGAACTCGAATTTTCAAAGTATCTACACGTTTTGGGACTTCTAGAACACGAAAAAACTACTTTTAGGAAGACGTCTGTGTGTGTAAGGGTGTATCTGTGTATGTTTCTGTGTGTCTGTGTGGATATTACATCCACTCTAATTGAAAAACTAATGGACCGAATTTCATACAATTTGGTAGGTATGTTTTTTGTGGGAAATCCTGATGTTCATTAGATTATAGTACGATTCGTAATAAAAGAATCTGCCTTCTTTGCGAAATGGCCGCAGAAATTGCCTTTATCCACTCTAGCTAAAAACTAATGAACCAAATTTAGCAAAATTTGGAGTATAATATTTCAATAACCTACAAGTGATTTATATACCAAATTTAACAAAATTTTGTATGTAAATCATTTGTAGGTTATTCTACTACGATTCGGGAAAAAGGAACGGGCTATTTTTGCGAAATGGCCAGCAAAAATCGTTATATATAAAAATAAAAGACTACGTGTGCTCAATTATATCAATTAAATTCCTATTTTATATGTGATTTTTGACAACAAAAAGAATAAGACTAACCCCATTACTCTAGGACTAGCCGTTCTTGAGATATTCTAGTTTTTTCGCGTTTTCGCTACGCCACCTTTGACAATAAGTCCAGCTATCAAATGAGAACCAAATTTAAGTTTAACGTGTAAATTCAATGTCATTTAAAATACTTATGTTGTGCAGAGAAACTCAAATTATCATTGAATAAATAAAGAGAACGAATATGAGTCTGCAGAGAAAGACATGTGCTGTCCACATCAGAATTTTTAACAATATTACACCAATGATTTATAGAAGTGAACGGGGATTATTTTCAGGCCATTTCGAAAAAAATGTATAATCTATATTTAAAGATCCATCAAATTTTTGTCGAATAAAATGTTCAACAAATTTAAGCTGTGTACCAAATTTTAACTCTCTAGGACGTAGGAAAGTGCTTTTAAAATGCCATCAATTAAATTTATCATGAAGAGTTATATAAAATTTTAAAAAAATGAAAAATTGTTATCTACCAAATTTATCTTAAAATATGAAGCCACTCCCATATACAAAACGTTTAAACAAATGGAGAGATATTTATTATATAATATCTCTCTCTTTTCTTTCTGGAAGATATCCCAAAGTCAGAATTTAATTGAATTTGTTTTTTTCCCTATATTAAATAATTTTTTTAATTAAAAAACTACTTAACATATTTTACTGAATTTTTTTTTATATATTCTATGGGATAATGTGAATATTTCCTAAAAATTTCGAAGCAATTCGTGAATTTTAAATTTACTTAAAAAATGTTTGAAAAATTAGGTCCCATAGGGTTCAATGTATTTCATTTTTTCAACCCGGGTTCAATAAAAAACTAATTGGGTGATATTATTTATTTATATTCCCATAGGTCCTACAGACCGTCTGAACAACATACTAAAATTTCATTTTGATAAACTCATTTTTACTGCAGTTATCGTGCTAACGGACAGACAGACAGACAGAATGAACAAAGTCATAAACACTTTTCAACTTTGTTGTAAAGTGTTAAAAATGACACCAATTTGAGATCTCTAGGTCAAATACTTTTTTTTTTTGCCAAATTTCGCTTTTAAGAAAGTCAATAACTGAAAACTAAGAGCCCAAAAAATCTAATATTTACAGTTTTTGTCAGCTTCACTGGTACTACTATTGTACCAAAAATTATCATTTTCCATGATGTCAAGGTTCAGATCATTGGTTGATTTGACTCGGAATGACCCTTGGATGAATATTCAATTTGGCACTATTTTAATTTCTTAAGTTTTACACCATATGAAATATTGTTTAAAAATAAACTAATTATTCTTTGTAATCAAAGTTAGAGGTAAGTTACGGTACTGGAAAATTAAGCGTTCTGCATTTTCAGGTTGCAGCCTATTACCATCTTTAAGTTTAAAATCTAAGTTAAGTTTAAAATTTAAGTTATACCATCTTTAAGTTTAAAATACATAAAAACATGTAAAAGAATAATTTCTGATTTTACAATATTTGAAATAAACATGCATGCATGACAACAAATGCAATCTCGGACCACGTTTTCATTTAATCTCCGCTTAGATAGTATTAAATGCGAGCATGGATGCACATACCACGATGCTGAAAACATGCACTTTTCCCGTTTGCTTTTAAAGCAATATGTGCATACATACAACAAAGCTAGGAAGATATATAAAATAAAATAAAAGTTAAAGCTAAATATAATTAAATAAGTTATATAAATTAAGCAACATGTTAACCTAACACTAACCTAACACGGGAAAATAAAGTTCAAGATACAAACCTTTCTGTGCTACAAACCATGGCGGGAAACGTAAAGAATGATTACTGCACTCACAGACTACTATATAGTATTCTGTGACTGCACTCAGTGTTGCCAGATGCACAAAGCTTATGGCTTCGTCCCCTGAGGTAGAAATGAGTCCGTTCTGGAAGCTTCCAGAACTGCGTGACGTCACGGCGGGGTTAGAACTTGGGAGGGTGAAGATAAACAAGAAGGGATACATGAAAATGCCTTGGGGAAAAGGGTTCGAGAACAAAGCTGAAAGAGGATTTGAGCAAGGGGGAGCGTTAATGGTTATTTTTACGTATGAAAAATGGTAATTTTAATGTAATATAAACGGTATTTATAACGTATGATAAACGGTATTTATAATGTATTTTAAACGGTAATACATAAAAATGCCTTTGGGAAAAGGGTTCGAGAACAAAGCTGAAAGAGGATTTGAGCGAGAGGGGAGCGTTAATGGTTATTTTTACGTATGATAAATTGGTATTTTTAACGTAATAAAAACGGTTATTTTAATGTAAAATAAACAGTAATACATACGTATTTAAAACGGTATTTCTACATACGGTATGTTCATACACGGTAATTCATACGTATGATATACGGTATTTTTATATACCGTTTACTCATAACGGTATTATAACCGATGTATTACCGTTTATCGTATAACACATACGAAAATATAACGTATAAACGGTTTATCAACGGTTATAATACCGTATGTGTGTTACCTGGGATGCTACCACTGCTCTGGCAAGATTCTGTAGCTGCAGGGCGTATTCAACAGTGAGGACTTGTTCGTCATCAAGGATGTCTCCAGGCTCCCATTCCGTGTCCAAAATGGCGGTCAGCTCAGAAAGTCCGACATTGCCGTCATGTCTTGTGTCTTCGTTCATCTTGCAAGGGGTGTTATTAACAAGACGGAGCCATAATTACATCTGAAGTGATAAACAAGCGTATACAGATCTCCTTTCTCTTCTGAAAAACCGCGAACAACCGCACACAAAGTTCGTAAAATTCCACGTGTAACACAGTTCCACGTGTAAGAAACAGCCACGAGGGAGCGGGAGAAAAACAGGTCCTTCACGTACGGCGTCTCCCCGGTAATGATACTTTAGGTCCCCGCCTCTTTAATGCCGACGATTTCATTCCAAGAAACATTCTTTAGTGTTTTTTGCGTATAATTTGAATCCTTTATATTTCACAAATGTCTGTAATTTGGTAAAAGTTCCGTTTTTTTATAAAATTAATATTTTATACAAAACTAAATTTAAATCTAAGAGTACCTTGCATAGTTTTGATGTCGTTCCTTTATTTCCTAGCATACCCGTTGACATTGCTATTAAAATTATTATCAAAAAACTACATAATCATAATTTTAAAACTCCTACTATCGACGCAATCACTTCTGCTTTGAATATTGTTGCGGAGATAAATTATTTTGGTTTCCATGATGCTATTTATTTACAAAGCTGTGGTGCCTCTATGGGTAGCCCTTTATCTGGTATTTTAGCCGGGGTGGTTTTGCAGGAACTCGAGAATGAGATTTTGCCTTTTTTATCCAACCCCCCTTCTCTTTGGTGCCGTTTTGTGGATGATGTGTTTATTGTTTGGGATAGTGATTTAGAAGAACTATCTTTTCTTTGGTCTAAAGTTAATGATTTTTACCCTTCTATCAATTTTACTGTCGAACATGAAACTAATGGTTCTTTGCCTTTTCTTGATGTACTGGTCACCAGGGACGTAAGTGGTCAATCTTGACTGGGGGGTGTGTAAAGGGAATTTTTCCGACTAATATTGAAAATTTCCGACTGTATAAACAAGTGAGTTAACTTTTGTTTTGGGACGAGTGCATTGCTGTTCTAGTGACATTTGTGCAGTTCAAAGTCTACACGGCAATTATTTGTTTTAATTTTCGAATGTTTTGTGCATATGTCCCATGCCCCAATTAAAAAAAAAGTCTCAAAACCAAATTTTGGGTTTTGAGACAGTTTTTGGGTTTTCTTTGTTTTTTTATAAATAATTGTACATTTTTTAGTAATTATCGGATGTGTTGTGCAAATGCCCAGACCTTTAGCTACCATTTAAAACAAGGCAAGTATCTAGGGTAAGAATTAGCAAAATTTTAAATATATTTGAAAAAGTATTAAATTTCGTACGTAAAAAAAAAATTCAAAATGATCCAATAGAAAATCTACCTGTATGTGAATATACACATATTCTTAAATACATCTAAATTGTATTTTTTAGGTTATCTGATATTTATTTCGCAGCATCCAAAACAGGAAGATTAGCTCAGTTCTACAGTTTGAATTCTATAGAAAGTTGTGTGTATCATCGCATTCTAACAATTTTTTTTTAAATACTACATTTTATTTTTAAAAAATGCATCAAAGCAACAAATGCATCTCCCTTAATGAAGTGCGGAGGACTGCGGTTTCTCTCCGATGGTTGCACATATCTGAGCTCTCTCCTAGAGAAAGGATCGTTTATTTTCTTTATTTTTTTCCAGGTGTGTGGATCGTATGCGTATAAATTTAGTTTGAAATTAAAATTGAGCAATGCAGAGTTTTTCAACGTGCGTTATAGTTTCGTGTAAATTTACGGAAAATTAAAGAATTTTGATGCACACAATTTGGACCGCATTGAACTTTTTCTCATTTTGGGGTCCCGGTATTAAATTAAATTTCAAAAAGGGGCTCCGGGGCCAAAAAACTTCGTATAACAGTGATCTATAATATACAACTGGAGTGAGTGCATATTACACTTTAACATTGTTCGGCCGTGGTTCCTTTCAGAGTTGGCGAAAATCATCCGCGCTTGAAGGTGCGATTCTGTAAAGCGGACGCTTATCTAAGACCTAAATATGTGGGTTACGAGAGGTTGGTGGTAGGAGAAGGGTACGGTACCTGTGGTTGTGTCCCTCACTGGATTCTAGTCTAAATTGAATGGGAATATCCCGACCATCCAAACAGATACCTTACACTTTCGGGTAGGTCGTACGGTCTGGGTCGAAAGAAGAAAGATCTCCTCTAGTTGTTGCAAGCCAATCTGATGACTCGCTTGTACGTCGACGGTATTCTGCAGCCGATTGTTCTGCCTATGTTGCCATGTCGCCCAGGTTACATTTACCAACAAGACAAAGCTCGAATATATACTGCACAACTTTCTCAACAATGTCTTCAAAGATTTAATACCCTCCTATGGCCATCCAGGTCCCAGATCTATCACCAATAGAGAACGTCTGGGACATGCTGTGACAAAAATTGCAGCCTTCCCTGAATACCACTGAATTAGCTGATCAGTCGCAACATTTGTGGCAGGATCCTCCGCAGAGGGACATAAGCAACCTAACTGACCATATGCCACACCGAATATCGACTTTTATAGCCGATTACCACTTACTAAAATGTCAACTTCTTGTCACCATTTCTTAATAAAACGTTTTTAATTGATCCCACATTCTAATCATTTGCATATTTACTCAAACGACACATACATGCCGACAGTGGCGGCTCGTGAGCGACATGTAGAGGGAGGCACTCATCTATGTATTTTTGCCTATATATGTATTAGTAATATATATATATATATATATTTGAAATATGTAATAATAATAAGAATTATGTAATAATAAATATATATATATATATAAAGCATATATATATACATATACGTATTTTGGGCATAGTAACGTGTGTATTAAAAAAATCTGATGTGGGCAGCACATGACTTTCCCTGCAGACTTATATTCATACGTTCTATTTATTTAAATTAAATTTAATTCACTTTTAATTCAATTTTAGTTCTCATTTGAAAACTGGACTTATTTTCAAAAATGGTGTAGGTAAAATACGAAAAACTAAATTATCTCGAGAACGGCTAGTCCTAGTGTAATGGGGTTGGTCTTATTCTTTTCTTCGCTAAATATTACGTATTAAACAAGCATTTAATGGCTAAATTTGAGCATACGTAGTTCTTAAGCTTAGATTTTGATGATTTTTGCGGGCCATTTTGCAAAAAAAGGCAGGTTATTTTTTTTCGAATTATACCAAAATCTAATCAGCACCAGAGTGGCCTACAAGCGACTTATTTACCAAATTTTGTGAAATTTGGTCTATTAGTTTTTCAGTTAGAGTGAATACAAGCTTTTGCGGGCCATTTCGCAAAAAAAGGCGGGTTCTTTTAACCCGAGTGGTACCCAAAACGAATCAGCACCAGATTCGTGCACAAGTGACTTACTTACCTACCAAATTTTATGAAATTCGGTCAATTAGTTTTTTAGTTAGAGTGGATACAAAATCTGAACAGACAGACACACAGACGCACAGACATACACACAGACGTCACGCTAAAAATAGTTTTTTCGTATTCTAGAGGTCTCGAAACGTGTAGATCCGTCGAAAACTCGAGTTGCGATTTTCGACATGATTCCAATACTTTCCCTATACATTACCATGTATTGCAGGGAAAGTAATATAAACGACGGATGTATGAAGTAAAATAACGTATCCCCCACCTTCTCGCTCGTTCATAAAAATCCTGGCCACATGGAATGTATCCTTCCTTGTGGAAAAACATTACATAGTCCTACTTTACATTAAAGTAAAATTGTAAAGGCTAGTTAAACTAAAAGTTATGCCCTGGAAGTTGACTACAAAAATATGCATATTCTGATGATACGTACTGATGGTTCAGAGACTATAGCCACCCGTAAAATCAAAATCTGTGGATTAGGAGGCGAGATGGAACATTGGGGGGTAGGGGGTGGGGGGTGACCAAAATAAGAGTTACGCTCAGGGATTTGCGACTTTAAAGTTGCATATCCAGGTGGCATGTACAAATGGTGGATATACTATAGCCACAAGCCGAACCAAAATCGCTCAAATTGGAGCAGATATGTAAAATTGTGAGGACTAGTTAAACTAAAAGCTATATCCAGGGGTTGACATAAAAATATATATATCCAAGTGAAATGTACAAATGTTGCTCAGACTATATAGTCACCAGCAGAGTCAAAGTCACTCAATTAAGAACTGAGATGTAAAATTGGGGAGCTAGTTAAACTAAAAATTACGCCCAGGGAGTTAGCACAAAAAACGCATGTATATTATATATTCATCAAATATGTGTATCAAACTGAGACGTACGGATGGTGCAGATACAACCATCAGCATAAGCAAAATCGTTCAATTAGGAGGTGAGATAGGAAATTTGGGGAGGGGGCTAATTGAAGTAAAAGGTATCCTCAGAGAGCTGTCACAACAAAGAGGATTCACAACAAAGAGGAGATTCCCCTTATGTGATGCATAACCAGATGACATGTACAAATGGTGCAGAAACTATAGCCATTAGCAAAACTAAATTCGCTCAATTAGGAAAAATGCTCGCTAAAATTGTATAATTATGGGACTAGTTAAACTAAAAGTTACGCTCAGGGGGCTGACACAAAATATGTATATTCAGATGACACGTACAGAGGGTTCAGAGACTATAACCATCGTTAAAATCAAAATCGTTAAATTAGAAGTCGAGATAAGAAATTTGGGGGGGCTACTTCAAGCAAAATTTACGCCCAGGGGGTATCGGAGCAATATAGTTGCCAGCTCGGGATCAAAACTTCGAGGGAAAAGACACGATGAAAATTTAATATTAAAGTTTTTTACTAAATATTTAAAATTTCTTTAATTTTTAGGTATTTTTTAATGTTAAATAGCTGAAAAAGTAAGACAGCTGGGTAGATCAAGTGACTCCTCAAACTAAATATCCGAAACAACATATTTCTGAAGCGTCACTAAAAATAGCCTATCGATTACGGGTATGCTAAAAATAGGAAACTCCAGACGTTTAAAGAATTAATTTGGAGTCAAACATATTGAAATTCGTCACCAGCAGATCAACTAGAGCACAGAACTGCACCAAATCAGAAATAATCCCCTTCCCATAGGACAGAACCACACTACATCAGAAATGACGAAATGCGAAACAACTTCAATAAGTAAGACAGCTGGGTGGGTCAAGTGATCCCTCAAAGTGAGTGTCCTAAACAATATATTTTATTCACGATGGCCAGAAACCCCTAAAATATCATAACACCCCCCTTCCCATCACCACACGTACACTTAATCCACTCATTTGTTCAAATGTTTATTTAAACTTCCAAATTTATAACAAAGACGTGAATCAGAACAAACACATTTTTAAATGTAGAAAATTGAAGCCAAATTAGCGAAACTGAGCCAATTTGAGAGGTCCCTCTTCATGTTTTTCTACTCTTCTGTTTCTTTCTGGCTGAAGGCGCTCTAAGACCCGCGACACAATCTACTAGTAAATCTGCAATGTCTGGTTTTTTTCACGCCAAATTTCTAATATTGTTCCTATACCATTCTTTCACTCTCGAGATGCCGATATTAGGGACGCGGCTTTATCAAATATCCCTGAATTTTCCCCTTATGTGTTGAAAATTCTATGCATTACAGCTTCTGCGAGTCTCCTTTTTTGAAGAAAGCTGTAGTGCTGCCATCTAGTGACATATTTCATAACTTATTTTTAATAATTCTCGGTTTAATTGAACAAAAATTCAGATTTTTTCAATAGAAATTGTAATAAATCTGTATAACTAAAAAAATAATTTGAGATGTTTACTCAATGGTGCCCGCGACGCCCCTTAATGGCCGCGACTGCATGCCGAGCTTCGCGGTTGTAGGTTATTCAATATTTCATGGGTGCATATAATTTTTTGCAACAGAGTGTATATAACTTCAATGTTTTTTCAGCAGTGATTTGAACGAATTTTTAATCACGTTTCTAAAAGCTCAGTGTCAGTATGTCAGAGCACCGAATGCAACACCGAAGGCTGAAAAAACTTCTGTTTACCTTGCTGAATCCAAATCTGAAAATTGTTTTTCAAATTAATCCTTGGATCTGGGAAAATAACCTCTCAAAGTTTGGCCTTTTTGCTATTTTTGTGTTTATAATCCCAGGTCGAAGGTGTTGCCACAACATGATGCATTTGCATGGTTATGAGAACTCCATGCTTAAAGAAATAAAAGGAAAATTGTATTCAGCTCATAGAGTTAGAAGTGAGACCACCTCCATGATTCAGCTGACTAGGAAAGTTCATTTTGAGAGGTCATCCCAATTTAAAAATTCAGAACATGAATATCTAAGCCATGGAGTTAGAGAGACTTGTTTTCTGCTTTATCTTCAAAATCACTTTGTAAATAATGCAATTATACAAACTTTGTTTATAGATAGATTGGTTGGAGCTGAATTATATGGCCCATAAATTCAGTCTCTTTTCTTCCATGGTATGGCCAGACCAATTAAAAATTTGAGATGAGTAGTTTGAGGTATTAAACTGGATAAATTGGTTTGCTAAGATTATAGGGGAGCGTAAATTCATTGCGTTATGTTAGGAGTTGATATAGTATGTATGTTTTAATAGGGAGTCGTATAAGAGATAGCAATATTGAATTGGAGGGCTGTATGATTCGCATGTGACTGTGGATATTAGGAGTGGATGGGAGGACCGGTGGCAGTTGATGTCCGCCGGTTCCTGTTTCCCATGCATGTCAGTGGTGTACTTGGACGAGCGTATCGCACGAAGTACGCGGGCTTTGCTGGTTTATAAAAATTCTTCAACTTCGTTCAAAGTCTCCGAGAAATAAATACTTCGAAGGAACGTGAAATTAAATAAACCAATTGCAGAGAAGGGAAGTCCACAAAATGTAAAAAAAATATTTTTTGAATTGAATATCAACATTTTTAGTATAGGTAAACTATTACAGGAAACTAGTGCATATTAAGTGGCGCAAATAAAATCAGAAGTGATTTAAATATCATAAAGCATTACTATTTTATGAACAGCTGATTTTCAAAAATAAAAATTTATGTTATTCATTATTTTGATCAATTTTACTGGTTTCTTCATTGATATTTAATATATAAGATCAATTTCATCACCTTCTTGTTTCCCACTTATAGTGGCAGCTTCATGGTCCCCACATCTTAGGACGGGCCTCCTGGCCAAAATTCTTTAAGGGCCCCCTATGGGCTGCGGGCCCTTGGATATTAGTTCCACTTATCCCCTTCCTTTATGGCGGACCTTGAAAAAAAAAACGAACATCCAAAAATTCATGGACAATTGAGCATTAATAATATATGAGGGCGTAAGGAGCCGCTACCGTGAGTTGCATAGTGTCCCAAGGTTTTGCATAAGGGCCCGGAAATTTTGTCAGCGACCCTGAGTACAAGTAGTGTTTCTTTCTGGTAAAATGGAAACGATGCGATGGGACGGCGATCGTGATTGATCTTATTTGTCAAGCCATATTTTTAAAGACAGTGACGGTTAAGGATATAGCTACGAATTGGGGCCCTCTTTGATAAAAAAAAAATCATATTACAGTTGTTATTTTTCAAATTTCTCAAAATCACAAAAAACAGTGCCTTCTTATTTTTTTTTAAGCAACTGTCAATTAGTCAATCAGAAAATACCTTGAAAGGCGCACCGTTCCGCCGGGTCCCCTGGGTGTAGCCGCAAGGTATTTAGAAAGAGTTATTAGGTGTAGCCGTGCTAGCCACCCCCTTGTGGGGACCATGGACAGCTTTAGCAAAGAATATCTTTAGTAATGAGGTTGTGACTATTCAAATACCAAATGATGGCCGCAAAAGATCTGAATACAATATTTCGCAACTATCAATGTTGATTTATTATTTTGAAATAACTCTGTTTAATTTTAAATAATATACATGTATATTTTTTTTCGGGGGGGGGGGGGATTGGAACGGGAAAGAAAAATTTGATTCTGAAAATAAAATAATAGTAATTATGAATAAAATAATGATTATTTATTAATAAAAATATAATATATAAAATGTGCCTACAAAATGTACAACAGCAGAATTATAACAAATGCAAATTTTGATTGATTGGGCACGCAATTAATTAACATATTTTTCTCGATTAATAATAGGTTTACAAAAACATTTCGACGTAGTTAACATTTTAGTGTAACATTCTAATTTATACACAATTTAATATCAAACGGTCGAGTAAAATTTGTAATATTGTTATTTATAGTATTTTGCAAGAAGATGTCTCTTTCTGTGTGTATATACCGCGTAGCGGAAAATCCAAGTTTTCAACAGCTGCGAAAATCTGTATAGAGGTGGTATCTCAGCTTATGCAAATATGAACCTCGCCGAGATTTTTTTTAAATTCCAATTATTTTAAAGGTTATGAATATTTAAAGTCGAAATTTCGCCATTTTTAAACCAATTTATCTTAGCAGACAATTCTTTAAAGAATGAGAGACATATGTCAGACAGTTACAAATAATTGGCACGACACGATTTGGGTGATAAAATCAAAAATACTAACTTTCAGAATTTTACAGATAATTTGGATTTCTTAAACGTGCAAATTGTTATAAGAATTCGCTCGATAAATCTCTTCTATAGCAGGAAAATATTCGGAGATAGCATTTAATTCTCTAATTTTACTTTTAACCATTCACGGAAACAAAGCAGACGAAAGACATGAAGTGATTTAAATTGAGAAGTTTTCTTATTTCTTGAATTTTAAAGATATGACTTATAGTTTTCAAAATAAAATACAATTCTTTGTCATTAAAAGCATTTTGTGAAAAAATCATTTGAATCAGATAACAAAAACCATAATTCCGATCATTACCTCCTTGCTTTTCGTTCAATCCAGAGGGTGTCACAGCGCAATGAGAGAAAGTGTGTTTAAGCGCTTATTTAGGGCGTACGTTTTGCATATGCGGATTAAATGGGCGCCCACATATTCAAACCTACGCCGAAATCATTTGGCCGTTTATCGAGGGTGTATTACGCCCGCGTAGCGTGTGGAGTGAAAACGCATGTGGACTATCATTGTTATTTGCAATAGGAGCTGAATCCAATTTTTGTTTAGATTAGTCTTACTACAATGGAATTATCAAACAGCAATCTCGGCACTCAACAGGAGCGCTAATGGATTGGTTGTCTTTACAGTATAGAATAATGCATTTTATGGAAAAGCTTGCATCGCTTAATGTTTCATATCACTAAAACCGCTCATGTTTACTCGTTCAATTCCGTTACAATGATTTTTGTGCTAGTTATTATAAAATTATAAGACAAGCATGTAAGCTAAGATGTTATTTCCTTTCCTCTAGAAAGTCCGATGGAAAAGCATTTTTCCTGAAAGCTTATCTGACATAATTCTGTTTGTTCTTTCTTTAACTTATTGCATTTGAAAACTCTGCAAGTTAACTTTATATAAATTATTTAACTTTCTAATAAAAATTTGTAGGATGTAATAAATTTTTAAATCGTATTCTATAAAAAAAAAAGCTTTTAAAAATATGCACAGCACAAGTGCTTTCTGTAATGATGTCAACAGGTGAAAATTTTCTAATATGATAATTATTATGCAAAAAGGTTTAATTACAGTAATTTAAAAAAATCTAATGCGAACAGCACCTGACTTTCCCTGTAGATTCAAAGTCACTTTGTCATTTTCTATTTCATTGTGAACTAAATTGAGTTTAATTGCTGAAAATAACATGGATACTTTTCTGATATTATATCAAATTTGCCTTTTTATTGCATATTCGTTATTAAATTTTGCGACTTAATTCACTTTGCATTCTTCAGGTAAATAAATAAATAAATAAATAAAAATCTCGAGAACGGCTAGTCCCTGCAATGGGGTTGGTCTTACTCTTTTCATCGTTAAACATTACGTATAAAACAAGTATTAAATTGATATATTTGAACGTGCGTAGTTTTTATTTTAAATTTTGAAGATTTTTGCGGGCCATTTCCCCCAAAAAAGGCAGGTTATTTTTTTTCGAATCGTACCAAAATCTAATCAGCACCAGAGTAACCCACAAGTGACTTATTTACCAAATTTTATAAAATTTGGTTCATTAGTTTTTGAGTTAGAGTGGATACATACATTGCACAGACACACACACAGACACACACACAGACAGACAGACGCACAGACACACACAAACGTCAGGCTAAAAATAGTTTTTCGTATTCTAGAGGTCCCAAAATGTGTAGATCCGTCGAAAACTCGAGTTGCGATTTTCGGCATGACTGCAATACTGAATTTTGATTTTCAGCGCTATTATAATATTTATTCAACTTTCTAAATATAAATATTTCCATGCATTTAATTTATACGAAGGAATTAATAAAACATGTTTATTTCAACTCAAAACATATAAAATTTCATACAAATGACGACTGCATTTAAAAAGTTGTAAATCCTTTAAATTATTCAATCACAAATAGTTTAAAATACAAACATAAAATAACTTTCATTTTTTCTGGTAATATATAAACGCATTTTCCATAAAAAATGCGTTTCTATTGAAAATAACAGTATACGTGGATCGCTTTTGCGCTTTTCAGCGCTCTGCACATATACCTGATGTGGAATGGAAACACAAACTTGATATAATCCACAAATTCGTGAACTTTTATAGAGACAGACAAATTCAGTCTTATTACGCAGTTGGTATTAAATTTTACAAAGATTGCGGTCAAACTGCAAGATTAGTCTATGGACTATGGTCGGGGACGTTCCCAGAACTAGGATAACTCTAGTATCGATGTCGGAATCTGCAATGAAAGCGCTGTCCTATCTTTCGGAAAACCTCTCTTTGGTGGGTTCTGTTAGTATTTATAACTTAAAAAAATACTGCAATTTAAGAGTTAATTAACTTTATTTAAGTTATAAAATTAATAACATTTTAAGTTAATCAAACTTTCAATTTTTCGAATTTTTCCTATTTCAATTTTTGCAGTATATGCAGCCATAAGTTAAACACAATGATTTTCAATTCTTATATTTGTAGAAATTATTTGTTGCTATCATCCCTAAAATTTTTCCTGAGTTCTGTGTTTTATACATTAGTAGCGTCTTTCAGGGGTTAGGAAGCCTAACTTTTTAATATAATGACTTGTTTTAAATAACTAGTTGCAAATATGAATTAAAATATCAAACCCGTTTTCGCACTTGCATACTTTTATGCAATTTCTTTTATTTCTCAATTTAGAAAAAAAAAAAATACATCATCAGGAAAAACAAGTCGACAAAAAAAAAAAAAAAAAAAAAAAGCCTTGAATTGTTTTTTCCCCCGCAATTATTTGATATATAATATTCTCCTCAAAAATAATCACAATATGAAATGACAAAGCATTGTATAAATTTTAATGTGAAAAACATGCAAGTAGTTGTGGAAAGGGTGTTCAAGCCCCGCAGGAGCAGCAGAGCAGCAGTGACGTCACGGAGGATGACGTCACGTTATCTTATCTGATCTTATCAGATGACGTCATCGCCTTATCTTATCTAATCTTTTCAGATAAGCTTATCTTATCGGATGACGTCATCGGCTTATCTTATCGGATGACTCACTCGATAAGATTATCGGCTGACGTCATGTACTGAGACAGACAGTGAAGAAGACCTTGGCGGCCATCTTGGAAATTTTGGTGGCGCCCTCTATGGACAGATTGGAGAACTGTGTTGGCTAAAAGGAAAGAATTGGTTCTGGACTGAGCTGGATTCGAACTGGGGACCCCTTGCACCGTAGGAGAGTGCTTTAACCACTATACAGTTTGAGACTTGTTAGCAGATGCTGAATGAATGATATCTTTCCTGCGAAAGGAGTTGGGTACTTAGAATATTTTCTGAACTTCTACGAGGGGATAGTTCGAGTGAATTAAGATTTTAATTCATTTTTAATAAATGAATAAAATATATTATGAAAAAAAAAAATGGAATATAGTCATAATTGAATTTTAATAAGAGGATTATTTTTTTAATGATTGGAACGTGGGTAATTAATTTTATTATGGAATGGTTTAGAAAGTACTTGAAGATATTTACGAAAGTTTAGATGACGATGATGGCGCCATCTATTGGCACTTGAATGAAATACATGCGACGAATTTTAATAGAATTAATTTCGAGTGAGGTTTTTGTGTTCTTTTAATTCGATAGTCGAACGATGACTTCATAATTTTAGCTTCACACTCATACATGTTTTAATGAAGATAATTAATTTTTTTATACATTGACCGTTCATCAGAATTTTAAGGATGGGATGTGTGTTATTGAATTTTATTCATTTGAATAAAATGATTTTTGGGATATTTTTGAATGAAGTAATGGGGGATTTCTATAGCGAACTAGCATATCGCATGTTTGATGTTACCACAAGTTGGGAACAGGATTTGACCCTTTTAGAAGAGGTGTATCAGCCAAGATTTATGTTTCAAAACCCTGCAAGATTTTAGGGATCGGTTATACTACTCGCTGAACACGTTTCGACAATTTTTTCAGCTAACAAGAATGCATTCATGGAGTTCTACGATGAATTTCCTGATAATATAGTAAAAGTACTATGCACGATTTTTTTTACATCCTTTTAAAATTTTACATGCTACTAAACACGAATGGACTATTTTTTTTTTCGGTGGCCCATAAATTTTTCGCAAACTCATTCCTGAAAGAAACGTGATTAATACACATCATTAAAAAAACTTGCTTTTTAAACTTACCATGACTCTCACAGCTGAAAAACAAAACATACATTAAAAATTATAATACCAGAAACTTGTTAAATAATATACATTGATAGTAACAAATATTTATTTTTTAGGTTTGAGCCCACCATCCACCCGGTGTCTTTGCACCGCCTCAAACCTTGTACATTTTTTTTTTTAAATCTTCTTTTAAAGTTCATCATGATTTGCTCTTTTAAAATTACAAATATGCAAAATGATTGTAACATTTTTTTTTTCTTTAATGTACAATACTTTTAAAAGTTTGTAAATCTTCTTTTCAATTTTTTCAGGACTTGTCTATTTTAGTCATGTAAAACAAATATCACATTTTTTTTTTCTTTACATAAAGTCCTTCATAGCAAAATGAATTTGAAAAAAAAAATATTTTTTTTTTAGGTTTAAGCCCACCATCCACCCGGTGTCTTCGCACCGCCTCAAACCTTGTACGTTTTTTTTTTTAATTTTCTTTTCAAATTTTTGAATGATGGAATGGGGGATTTCTAACACTCCATAGCGAACTAGCATATCGCATGTTCGGTGTTGCCACAAGTTGGGAACAGGATTTGACCCTTTTAGAAGAGGTGTGTGTGCGCGTATACCAGCCATGATTCATGTTTCAAAACCCTGCAAGATTTTAATGCTAGGTTATAATACTCACAAAATATGACTCGACCCTTTTTCAGAATGATTGTGTGTGCCACGCGATTTTTTTTATGACAAGTATCAGAACCTGCTGAATCCGTATCGACTGTTTTTTTAGCTATGAAAATTGGCTGTATTGATTTCTTTTCAAATATATGGGAAATTCAAGACTTTGCTATATTGAAGGACGTAGTTAAAATGAATAGGTGTACTGAATTATCAGTAAATGGAATAATTGGGATATATTTTTAAAATGCAGAGTACTGAAAGCTTCACAAGTTAATGTTGTACACAGATGTGACTTGCATATGTATTGTGACATGGATGTTCTTACCAATGTCTTCTGAAAAGGGAATCCATATTATTTTGAAAAGTATACTAGGCTACTTTAAAGTATCCTCTAAAATGTTATACATTAGAAAAAAAAATGGCGCTAAGATACTATTGAGTGAATTTTAAGTGAATAGAGGACTCATGAATTTTAGAGTACTTGGATGATTTCGGTATAAATAGATCGGTTTAATTATGTTAAGTGCGTTGCTAATTAATTTTTTAAAGCTAAGACACTAATGAGTGAATTTTGTGACAAATTTTCAGTGTTAGGGTTTAAATGATGTTAGCGACAAACATTATATGAAGAATTGAATGTTTACGGAATACACAGTATGATCATTATTTTTTTTGACGCTGAGATATTAATGAATTTTAATTGAGTTCTAAAAATGAGGTAAATTTAACTGTAAAGAGTGAAATAGTGTATCTCATCCATGATTTTAACGATATACCGCATTGTATACGATTTAACCATTTTTAAAGTGAGGTATGTAATTTTAGCATCGAAGTTTAGAATTTAACAAGCTAAGGAACACGAATCGATCATTTTTACAGACATGAGCGTATTTTACTATTTTACCGAATTGTGTGCTTCTTAGCGAATGTTTGATGAACTAGGAGTTTTTTTTTTTTTTTTAATCTTACACAAGGCCTATGACTCCTTTATCGCTTAAAATTATAGCATTTAATTTAAATTTAGCAAAAATTACTCGACACATAGTGCATGTTCGAGGAATTAGAAGTATGTGTTTTTTTTTTTTTTTTTTCGATATTCGATATTCCAAGAGGTCTAAGACCCTAAAATTTCATGAATTTAGTGAATTGTCTGGTTCTTAGCATATGTTTGGGGAACTAAGAATGAATTTTTTAATGTTACATAAGCCGTAAGACTCCTTTAGCGCTTAAAATTATGATTTTTTAATAAAATTTGCAAAAATTGCACAATACTTAGTGGATAATTACTGAATAAGAGATATGTTTTTAATGTTACAACAACATCTAAAGCCCTTAAATCGGTATATTTTTAAAATTGTCATGAATTTTAGGGGAATAGAATATCACTTAACGATTTTTTTTAAGGACATGCGATTGTCAACATTGAATTTAAATGAAAGACTGACCCTCTAGGCCAAGTGTAGTACATTGTAATAATATTAAAATATGAAAGATATGCATTTAACACTTTAAAAGAAACATGTAATAATGAGTTTTGATATCTTAATAGGAGACATTATTAACATACAAATAGGAATATCATGATCTCGCGGCTGTAGGTGCACCATAAAATCATTCAATTCATAATGAATGTCCACATTTGAATGTACATATTTAACAACACCTGGAAAATGATAGGGCGAAACTGAGACAAAATTTTACACTTCCTACGAAATAAATCCCAACTTCGTAGACTTTTAGGAAACTAGGGCTGAATTTTCACCTATTCTTAGAGATTGAAAGGCCCAGACCACCCGACCAACCCTAAAGCTTACGGTAACTAACTCTGTGGCCGACCTATTCTTAGAGATTGAAACACCACATTCTTTATAAATCTTCATACTTTTAGAGAATGGAACATAACTTAGCATTTATTTTTAGTGAATAAGGGTATATAATTTCAGAATTTTAACACTGAATATAAATTTTATAAATTAATCTCTGTAAAGTGCAAATATCGTTCATTACGAAACTCACACTGTAAACATTTTATATGATTCGAATAAATTTATTTTTAATTTTTTTTTGTATTTTATTTTAAAAAGCGATATTAGTAAACCTATTATACTTGAATGTATAGATACATAACCTACGAGCACATAGCATTTTTAAATAAAACATGTTAAAAATGAGTTGATGAACGTAAATAAGGAGTTCACTTTGAAAGATAAAAATCCATTTAATGAATCTATTCTTCATAAAATACACATTAAGCATTATTTGTTGCACATTTAATCAAACAAGTTAAAATAATTTCCTTATCGCACATTCATAGTCCTCTGATTTAAATGACTTGAAAAAATTTCGATCATACCAGTAAAAGACTTCTTCACCACGCAACAAAACTTTCTTTGCTATGTTATTAATGTCAAGATTTAGAAGTACCTGTTCAGCCACTCTGTTGTACATTTCTAATGGAGTACTGTAAAGACATTCGTGGTAACTTTGTTCTTCAATTTGACTAACACAGCCAACACATTTGAAAAGTTTTCTTACATGATACATCATGCTCTCATGAATACAAGAGATTAATTGTTCGAATGCAAAATTTTTGTCACAAATAACTGATGGTAGAAAGGTTATCGTGTCCTTTATTTTTAATATTTGAGCAGGAAGCCCCTCTAGAAATATACTTTCTCGAAGTTCCATACTAATGTTGTTGACACAATTCAGTAAACATGCTATTTGATTTTTATCTAAGGTAATATGACACTGCGTTAGACAAAATTTTGAATCATATAATTGAATTATCTTCTGTAAATGAAGTTTTCCATTGTCATTGAAACAGAACAACTCATTGCGACTGACGAAAGTGGTATCCGCATATAGACTATTGAACGACCACAATTTTTGTGAAAATTCACTCCAAGTAGCAGGTGACAATGTAACCCATTCCCGCGTAGGCACTAGTTCATTTCGTTCGTTAGAGATATATCTCCATATATACACTTTTAGCTTCTCATGGCGAAGTTTCAAATATACATAGACACCAGAACCTAAATGCCAACGACGGAGTGCATCTTGCACGGAATCTGAAGAAGTAAATTCAGTCGAAACAGATTCTGTAGTGGTGGCTAACACTCCGCTGTGTGTTAGAGCACAAGAAAGCAGATCTTGAGATGAGTTTCCGACGTCGGTGAGGACTTGTGAATCGGCAGTGGTAGGTGTTTCTGCTGGGGGTATGGAAGACATAAGATTGGTGTCTAACCAATCCACCACAAAGTTTGATGAAGGTGAATTAATCACATTTGAGACGATATCCACAGATTTTGTTTCATCTAGGGTAGGAACCGACATCTCCACACTATTTCCACTAGAAATTAACTGTTCGAGTGATGGCATACTTTGAATTTTAGACATTACTTGCAGATAATAACATCCAAGTACAACATTCACAGTATAAGATTTATTTTTAAAACACTATGATCTTAAAATACTATAAATTTCTCGCAGCTATGAACGAACCGAACCTATCCACGCAACGTCCAAGGTTGAAATGGCTTATCGGACCACGTCATAAGACTAATCACGTGACCTAAATAGAGTGTCGTGTGCAAATAGATTACATAAGATAAGACATGAAGGGGTTAGAACTTGTAATTTTCAATGAATCGCACAACATCGGTTTGTGTCAAGCGCAATTGTTATCTACGTGGGAGACTGTCTACATTATTTTATTCATCTTCGAAATCATAAAGTGGAAATATGTACCAAACTTAGTTAAAATTCATAATTTTTAATCACACTATCATTAAATACATAGGAAAATTTTGTATATTTTTATATCTTTAGGGGATATGCTTACCACATCGCACAGAATATACAAGAATAGTTAGCAAAAACATGAAAATAAACTTACAGAATGAGGTCTTCACCAGCCGACATCCAAACCCTAACTGCAATACTAAAATGAGAGCTTATCTTATCTAAGATCTAACATATGATGACGTCATCGGTCCAAAGTTCACAAGATGGCGTCATAGTCCAAAGCAGATCTTTCTTAATTACTTATTTTTTAATTACGGCTTATTGTTTTAATTACTCCCTATTTTTAATTACTGCTTAATTTTTATAATTATGAATAGGTGATCATAAGTAATTACTGCTTAATTTTTATAATTATAAAAATTAAGCAGTAATTAAAAATAGGGAGTAATTAAAACAATAAGCCGTAATTAAAAAATAAGTAATTAAGAAAGATCTGCTTTGGACTATGACGCCATCTTGTGAACTTTGGACCGATGACGTCATCATATGTTAGATCTTAGATAAGATAAGCTCTCATTTTAGTATTGCAGTTAGGGTTTGGATGTCGGCTGGTGAAGACCTCATTCTGTAAGTTTATTTTCATGTTTTTGCTAACTATTCTTGTATATTCTGTGCGATGTGGTAAGCATATCCCCTAAAGATATAAAAATATACAAAATTTTCCTATGTATTTAATGATAGTGTGATTAAAAATTATGAATTTTAACTAAGTTTGGTACATATTTCCACTTTATGATTTCGAAGATGAATAAAATAATGTAGACAGTCTCCCACGTAGATAACAATTGCGCTTGACACAAACCGATGTTGTGCGATTCATTGAAAATTACAAGTTCTAACCCCTTCATGTCTTATCTTATGTAATCTATTTGCACACGACACTCTATTTAGGTCACGTGATTAGTCTTATGACGTGGTCCGATAAGCCATTTCAACCTTGGACGTTGCGTGGATAGGTTCGGTTCGTTCATAGCTGCGAGAAATTTATAGTATTTTAAGATCATAGTGTTTTAAAAATAAATCTTATACTGTGAATGTTGTACTTGGATGTTATTATCTGCAAGTAATGTCTAAAATTCAAAGTATGCCATCACTCGAACAGTTAATTTCTAGTGGAAATAGTGTGGAGATGTCGGTTCCTACCCTAGATGAAACAAAATCTGTGGATATCGTCTCAAATGTGATTAATTCACCTTCATCAAACTTTGTGGTGGATTGGTTAGACACCAATCTTATGTCTTCCATACCCCCAGCAGAAACACCTACCACTGCCGATTCACAAGTCCTCACCGACGTCGGAAACTCATCTCAAGATCTGCTTTCTTGTGCTCTAACACACAGCGGAGTGTTAGCCACCACTACAGAATCTGTTTCGACTGAATTTACTTCTTCAGATTCCGTGCAAGATGCACTCCGTCGTTGGCATTTAGGTTCTGGTGTCTATGTATATTTGAAACTTCGCCATGAGAAGCTAAAAGTGTATATATGGAGATATATCTCTAACGAACGAAATGAACTAGTGCCTACGCGGGAATGGGTTACATTGTCACCTGCTACTTGGAGTGAATTTTCACAAAAATTGTGGTCGTTCAATAGTCTATATGCGGATACCACTTTCGTCAGTCGCAATGAGTTGTTCTGTTTCAATGACAATGGAAAACTTCATTTACAGAAGATAATTCAATTATATGATTCAAAATTTTGTCTAACGCAGTGTCATATTACCTTAGATAAAAATCAAATAGCATGTTTACTGAATTGTGTCAACAACATTAGTATGGAACTTCGAGAAAGTATATTTCTAGAGTGGCTTCCTGCTCAAATATTAAAAATAAAGGACACGATAACCTTTCTACCATCAGTTATTTGTGACAAAAATTTTGCATTCGAACAATTAATCTCTTGTATTCATGAGAGCATGATGTATCATGTAAGAAAACTTTTCAAATGTGTTGGCTGTGTTAGTCAAATTGAAGAACAAAGTTACCACGAATGTCTTTACAGTACTCCATTAGAAATGTACAACAGAGTGGCTGAACAGGTACTTCTAAATCTTGACATTAATAACATAGCAAAGAAAGTTTTGTTGCGTGGTGAAGAAGTCTTTTACTGGTATGATCGAAATTTTTTCAAGTCATTTAAATCAGAGGACTATGAATGTGCGATAAGGAAATTATTTTAACTTGTTTGATTAAATGTGCAACAAATAATGCTTAATGTGTATTTTATGAAGAATAGATTCATTAAATGGATTTTTATCTTTCAAAGTGAACTCCTTATTTACGTTCATCAACTCATTTTTAACATGTTTTATTTAAAAATGCTATGTGCTCGTAGGTTATGTATCTATACATTCAAGTATAATAGGTTTACTAATATCGCTTTTTAAAATAAAATACAAAAAAAAATTAAAAATAAATTTATTCGAATCATATAAAATGTTTACAGTGTGAGTTTCGTAATGAACGATATTTGCACTTTACAGAGATTAATTTATAAAATTTATATTCAGTGTTAAAATTCTGAAATTATATACCCTTATTCACTAAAAATAAATGCTAAGTTATGTTCCATTCTCTAAAAGTATGAAGATTTATAAAGAATGTGGTGTTTCAATCTCTAAGAATAGGTCGGCCACAGAGTTAGTTACCGTAAGCTTTAGGGTTGGTCGGGTGGTCTGGGCCTTTCAATCTCTAAGAATAGGTGAAAATTCAGCCCTAGTTTCCTAAAAGTCTACGAAGTTGGGATTTATTTCGTAGGAAGTGTAAAATTTTGTCTCAGTTTCGCCCTATCATTTTCCAGGTGTTGTTAAATATGTACATTCAAATGTGGACATTCATTATGAATTGAATGATTTTATGGTGCACCTACAGCCGCGAGATCATGATATTCCTATTTGTATGTTAATAATGTCTCCTATTAAGATATCAAAACTCATTATTACATGTTTCTTTTAAAGTGTTAAATGCATATCTTTCATATTTTAATATTATTACAATGTACTACACTTGGCCTAGAGGGTCAGTCTTTCATTTAAATTCAATGTTGACAATCGCATGTCCTTAAAAAAAAATCGTTAAGTGATATTCTATTCCCCTAAAATTCATGACAATTTTAAAAATATACCGATTTAAGGGCTTTAGATGTTGTTGTAACATTAAAAACATATCTCTTATTCAGTAATTATCCACTAAGTATTGTGCAATTTTTGCAAATTTTATTAAAAAATCATAATTTTAAGCGCTAAAGGAGTCTTACGGCTTATGTAACATTAAAAAATTCATTCTTAGTTCCCCAAACATATGCTAAGAACCAAACAATTCACTAAATTCATGAAATTTTAGGGTCTTAGACCTCTTGGAATATCGAATATCGAAAAAAAAAAAAAAAAACACATACTTCTAATTCCTCGAACATGCACTATGTGTCGAGTAATTTTTGCTAAATTTAAATTAAATGCTATAATTTTAAGCGATAAAGGAGTCATAGGCCTTGTGTAAGATTAAAAAAAAAAAAAAAAACTCCTAGTTCATCAAACATTCGCTAAGAAGCACACAATTCGGTAAAATAGTAAAATACGCTCATGTCTGTAAAAATGATCGATTCGTGTTCCTTAGCTTGTTAAATTCTAAACTTCGATGCTAAAATTACATACCTCACTTTAAAAATGGTTAAATCGTATACAATGCGGTATATCGTTAAAATCATGGATGAGATACACTATTTCACTCTTTACAGTTAAATTTACCTCATTTTTAGAACTCAATTAAAATTCATTAATATCTCAGCGTCAAAAAAAATAATGATCATACTGTGTATTCCGTAAACATTCAATTCTTCATATAATGTTTGTCGCTAACATCATTTAAACCCTAACACTGAAAATTTGTCACAAAATTCACTCATTAGTGTCTTAGCTTTAAAAAATTAATTAGCAACGCACTTAACATAATTAAACCGATCTATTTATACCGAAATCATCCAAGTACTCTAAAATTCATGAGTCCTCTATTCACTTAAAATTCACTCAATAGTATCTTAGCGCCATTTTTTTTTCTAATGTATAACATTTTAGAGGATACTTTAAAGTAGCCTAGTATACTTTTCAAAATAATATGGATTCCCTTTTCAGAAGACATTGGTAAGAACATCCATGTCACAATACATATGCAAGTCACATCTGTGTACAACATTAACTTGTGAAGCTTTCAGTACTCTGCATTTTAAAAATATATCCCAATTATTCCATTTACTGATAATTCAGTACACCTATTCATTTTAACTACGTCCTTCAATATAGCAAAGTCTTGAATTTCCCATATATTTGAAAAGAAATCAATACAGCCAATTTTCATAGCTAAAAAAACAGTCGATACGGATTCAGCAGGTTCTGATACTTGTCATAAAAAAAATCGCGTGGCACACACAATCATTCTGAAAAAGGGTCGAGTCATATTTTGTGAGTATTATAACCTAGCATTAAAATCTTGCAGGGTTTTGAAACATGAATCATGGCTGGTATACGCGCACACACACCTCTTCTAAAAGGGTCAAATCCTGTTCCCAACTTGTGGCAACACCGAACATGCGATATGCTAGTTCGCTATGGAGTGTTAGAAATCCCCCATTCCATCATTCAAAAATTTGAAAAGAAAATTAAAAAAAAAAACGTACAAGGTTTGAGGCGGTGCGAAGACACCGGGTGGATGGTGGGCTTAAACCTAAAAAAAAAATATTTTTTTTTTCAAATTCATTTTGCTATGAAGGACTTTATGTAAAGAAAAAAAAAATGTGATATTTGTTTTACATGACTAAAATAGACAAGTCCTGAAAAAATTGAAAAGAAGATTTACAAACTTTTAAAAGTATTGTACATTAAAGAAAAAAAAAATGTTACAATCATTTTGCATATTTGTAATTTTAAAAGAGCAAATCATGATGAACTTTAAAAGAAGATTTAAAAAAAAAAATGTACAAGGTTTGAGGCGGTGCAAAGACACCGGGTGGATGGTGGGCTCAAACCTAAAAAATAAATATTTGTTACTATCAATGTATATTATTTAACAAGTTTCTGGTATTATAATTTTTAATGTATGTTTTGTTTTTCAGCTGTGAGAGTCATGGTAAGTTTAAAAAGCAAGTTTTTTTAATGATGTGTATTAATCACGTTTCTTTCAGGAATGAGTTTGCGAAAAATTTATGGGCCACCGAAAAAAAAAATAGTCCATTCGTGTTTAGTAGCATGTAAAATTTTAAAAGGATGTAAAAAAAATCGTGCATAGTACTTTTACTATATTATCAGGAAATTCATCGTAGAACTCCATGAATGCATTCTTGTTAGCTGAAAAAATTGTCGAAACGTGTTCAGCGAGTAGTATAACCGATCCCTAAAATCTTGCAGGGTTTTGAAACATAAATCTTGGCTGATACACCTCTTCTAAAAGGGTCAAATCCTGTTCCCAACTTGTGGTAACATCAAACATGCGATATGCTAGTTCGCTATAGAAATCCCCCATTACTTCATTCAAAAATATCCCAAAAATCATTTTATTCAAATGAATAAAATTCAATAACACACATCCCATCCTTAAAATTCTGATGAACGGTCAATGTATAAAAAAATTAATTATCTTCATTAAAACATGTATGAGTGTGAAGCTAAAATTATGAAGTCATCGTTCGACTATCGAATTAAAAGAACACAAAAACCTCACTCGAAATTAATTCTATTAAAATTCGTCGCATGTATTTCATTCAAGTGCCAATAGATGGCGCCATCATCGTCATCTAAACTTTCGTAAATATCTTCAAGTACTTTCTAAACCATTCCATAATAAAATTAATTACCCACGTTCCAATCATTAAAAAAATAATCCTCTTATTAAAATTCAATTATGACTATATTCCATTTTTTTTTTTCATAATATATTTTATTCATTTATTAAAAATGAATTAAAATCTTAATTCACTCGAACTATCCCCTCGTAGAAGTTCAGAAAATATTCTAAGTACCCAACTCCTTTCGCAGGAAAGATATCATTCATTCAGCATCTGCTAACAAGTCTCAAACTGTATAGTGGTTAAAGCACTCTCCTACGGTGCAAGGGGTCCCCAGTTCGAATCCAGCTCAGTCCAGAACCAATTCTTTCCTTTTAGCCAACACAGTTCTCCAATCTGTCCATAGAGGGCGCCACCAAAATTTCCAAGATGGCCGCCAAGGTCTTCTTCACTGTCTGTCTCAGTACATGACGTCAGCCGATAATCTTATCGAGTGAGTCATCCGATAAGATAAGCCGATGACGTCATCCGATAAGATAAGCTTATCTGAAAAGATTAGATAAGATAAGGCGATGACGTCATCTGATAAGATCAGATAAGATAACGTGACGTCATCATGACGTCATCCTCCGTGACGTCACTGCTGCTCTGCTGCTCCTGCGGGGCTTGAACACCCTTTCCACAACTACTCATGCATGATTCAGGTATATATGGTTGGCGGGAATCGAGACGTTACGAAAAATATAAACATTTTAAACGCTTATATCTCCGAACTTAATACATAAAAATATCAACTTAACCTTTATTTATTTTGTCGGAAATATAGTACCATTTACGTATATATAAAAATAATTTCAACATTTTAGTATATTGACATTTTTTTTCGATAAACTATAAAGATTTTGTCAGAGCAGTTTTAGTCTCCTTTTGCTTTCACTTGAACTTTCTTCTAAATTATAAAAGATAAACATTAAGCGACAAGAAAGTTTAGTAGGAAATCCAGATTCTAGATTAATAATTTGTTTTTAAAGATCTAATATAATTTTCGAGAAATCGTTTTATTAAGTTGAAAAAGATTGAAAATTCACCGTTTTTCAAGTTTATAAATTCTTATTTCTCGAAAACTAAGAGAGGTAGCTATGAACTACATTAGGTAATCTGTAGCCCTTTGAAAACCATATAAGAGTATATAATTAGATTTTGGATCGGATTTTCAGTTTTTGAAATATAGGGGCAATAATTTCTTTATTTTAACATTTTGAACAGGTCGTTCTAATTTCGATATTTTAAACTATTTTGAAAAGGTGGTTCTAATTTCGATGTTTTAATATAATGAACTATTTTGAAAAAAGTGGTTCTACTTTCGATATTTTAATATTTAAAATTGTTTTGGAAAAGTCAAAGAAAATAAATTACCTACATAGGAAAATGGTATTTACGTAAAATCATTTCGGCTAGGACCCTGCCCGAGTGTTATAACACTGTGTCGGACCGTTCTCGAACTTTTAAAAAGTAAAGCTGAGTCGAAAATGTTTAATTTTGAAAACTTTTCAAATTAGTTTTAATTGAATACATGAAATTATTGTCTTTATTTCAGCTATGTAAAAATAAATATTTAAAAAAAAACTTTATCTCAATTCTTCGTAGAGGTATTTCACGCATTCATATTTCTAACACATATGAATACAAATTATTTCCGACCGGATCACACAGAGACTCAATGGTCTTTAAGCATTGGTATTGTCCGGTCGGGCAGGATTAATTTTTGGCCCTTTCTGACCCTATTGAAGCCACTGCTGATTTTTTATCTAGTTCAGTGTTTCATTCTCAATTTGCGATTTTATTTTGTCGCAAAAAATTTATTTGTGTTAGTTATGGATTGTTAAAAGATGCTTTTAAAAAGCATATGAATTTTATAACAAAATTAAACAAAGCAATAAAACTAAATAATAATAAATATGAGAAATATATATAACCGATTCTTATGCATGCTTTTAAATAATTTAAAAGTACTACCTTACCTTTCACGGTTACACATTATTTTCCTGTTGAACACGAAATGTGTTTAATAAACGACGCATACAGAAGCTGGCCTACTTACTCTGCTCTGCGAAGAAATGAAGGAATCTAGGCTTGACTGAATGAAGATCCCATTCTTTTTACAGACATTTTCCTGAGAGTCATAAATTATTTGCCCAATTAAAGACACTTTTAAGTGAACACACACTGGGCTTGCTTTCCAAATCCCTGGACAATGTGTTTCATCCATCTACGGTTTCAGTATTTTTCTCCTGCTGTTTTTTCGACTGCATGTAGTGAAGAAAAGAGGTTTTGTCCGAAGAGCTCTTATCAGAACCTAATTGGTCTTCGATGGTTTTGTCCGCGAAAATGTGTTTTACAAATGATCTGCACCCGCCGGATGCCAGATCTGCGTCTCCGAATTTCCTCAATAAAAATGCCGACAAAGATTGGGGACTTCCGGGACCACCCTCATTGTCATTGCCCTCAGCCATTTGTATTTGAAGGGGATTTATAACACCGTAAAAAAACCATTGTCCCACGTCCATCAGTTGGCTTTGCTTCAACATGGACTTCGAATATTTTGTTTCACCAAAGAAAAATTGTGATTTTGTAGTGGACATTTAGAAAATTAAAGTAAAAAAAAAAGTTTTCAAAGTGAAATTTATAATAAATAAAACCCACTCTTATTTGGATTTTTTCCGAGTGATTGCCAATTTTTCCGAGTTTTTTGAGCCAGGGGGTGTGTGACCCCCCCCCCCCGGTACTTACGTCCCTGCTGGTCACCCGTTCTGCTATTGGTTTTCAAACCTCGGTTTTCCGTAAACCTTCTTTTACTAATTCTTGTATACCTGCTAATTCTTACCATCCTCTTTCCTCTAAAAAAGCTTCTTTTTGTGCTTATTTTAATCGCGCTTTTAATGTTTGTTCATCTATCTCTGCTTTAAGTGATGAAATTGATTTTATTTTTGGCCTTGGCCGTGAGGCTGCCTACGCCTTTGTGTTTATTTATGAGGTTTTCTTCCAAGTTCGCCGTAAATATACACTTTTTGATACTAAATTTATTGCCTTAAAAGATCGTTTGACTTATAGGTCTAGTTTTCCATACAATCCTCGGATTTTCCGCCCCTTTATCCATTTCTGTTCTGAGTTTGGTTTCAAACCTGTACATTCTAATATTTCTTCTTTATATTCGGTCTGATAAACTGGGTGATAAGGATGACTTTAAAAGCTTTGCTGGGGTGTATGTTGTTCCCCTGTTGTCCACCGATGGTAATTTTATATTGGAAGTACTAAACGCACTGTTGGTATCCTTTGAGCAGAACATGTTCGGGATGTCAGGAATAGTAAACTTTCTACGGCTCTTGCTCAATTTGTTGTTAAAGATAATTTCCAGCCTCTTTTTGAAAAGACTTTCCTTTTGATGCGTTGTAATAACCCTCGTGATATTCTCCTTTTTGAATCCCTTTTTATTTGTATTTACCGTGAGTCCGTTTGTAATTTTGACCCTGTTATGAATTTGAGTTACGCTTGGCGACTCATTCTCGACTCCATGCAATTCAAGTCTCTGTAGAGTTATCTTTGACGTCTTCATCTTTGGGATTATGCTTGGTTGCAACCCCCCCCCCCCTTTTTCCGATTTCTGTAATTAAATTGCAATTTACTATGCTGTTCTTTGGTTGTTGGAATTTTTGAAACTCTAAAAAAAAAAAAAAAAATTGTTCTATAGTTTTCGGTTTATCCTTGCCTAAACGTAGATTCTTTTGTAAATTGTATTTATGCAAATTTTGTCGCTATATCTGGTCCATATATGAACGATTCAAATTTTATTTCCATGTAGCCACTGATGAAGAGCGTACTTTTGCTCGAAAGCGCTCTGGCCCTTTTTAAAAAAATTTTTGTACGTCTTATAGGAAGTAAAATAAAGACCTTCTGTTGTGGATGTGTACTTAATTTTTGTTCTATTATTATTTTTCCATCTCCAGACTTTAGCAATTCCGCCCGGCAATGATACTTTAGTTCCCCGCCTTTTTAACGCCCCCCTCCTCAATGTCGCCGATTTCATTCCAAGAAACATTCTTTAGTGTTTTTTGCGTATAATTTGGATCTTTTATATTTCACAGATGTCTGTAATTTGGTAAAAGTTCTATTATTTTTCCACTGCCAATCGATGACTTAACGTCTTATGACTTATCGATGACTTAACGCCAAGATAGCAAGATTTGACTTAGAAATTTGTGTTTTTATATAATTATTGTACTTTAAAGACTGTTTTGTATTTCAATTATAAAATATATGCATTCATATAAAATTTGGTAAATCCGGACAGGGCCCCCACAAAGGGGGGGTCAGTTGGGGTTGTGGTACCGGGGCCCGGCGAACGATAGGGGCCCGTGAAAAAATATTTTTTCAACATTATTTGTGCATATGAATTTGTAATAAAAAATATTTTATGATATAATATCGCATATTTTACGCAAGTTCTTTAAAACAATAAAAAAAAATCCGAAGAATTGTAAAAATTAAGCTCATGATACGTTAAGCAACATGTGACACGTTTTATTTCTTTGATTCCATGTGTTTCAAAAAAAGGGAAAAAAAGACATCGTCCGTAACGTACAAAGAATACGCTATCCCATCAACAAAGGATCAGAAAATCCGGTAAGAAAATGATAAATAATAGTACTCCACATAAATTGCCCAGCTTTGAAGGGAGGGCTACAAAGCATTTTCCAGGGTGATAAAGTAACTTTTTTCTATTTAGCTTCGAAAATTTGCAAGCATTGAACTGATAAAATAAATGCCTTTACAACAAGAAAAGAAAAGCCTTCCACAGAGAGTCATCTCCTTGTGCAGAGGGAGTCTTTTTCACTCCCATACAGATGAGATAAGATCATGTGAATGGCCAGTTGACCTAAAGCAATTAACACATCAGGGGGTCCAGGTCCAGTCTACAGTCTACGGACAATATCCGCGCTCTTTTGTAGCAGAAAATTCTGGGTATTTGGCAATGGATCGGATGACCCTATTTCCAGCTCTCATGTTCTGTAGTAGATGCCTGAAGGAAGAGTGTTGTATTTCATCCTGGGGAAACCAAGTGGTTAGCATTGAAGACCTTTTGTCTAGCAAAATGTCCCTAAGCAATGTGGCAATGTTCATCTGAGTGGATCCTCTAGAAACGAATAGATACCTCGGCCTAATCCAGGGGCGGCAAATAGGGGGCGCGAGGGGGCGCGGTCGCGCCCCCAAATTTTTCCTCATCGTCTATCGGCTTCTCCCTTTTTATCGACTGTCCACTGGTCAGTTTTCTCACGCTATGGAGCTTCAAAAGATCCAACCTTCACAGTGAAGTTCCCACTTCCGGCTGGAACGAATCCTTTTCAACTTGAAAAAATTGGGGTGATGTTATCCTTTTCACTTAAAAATTTCAAGTGTCCGATTAAATTTATGTGTAGTTAGCGCATGCTCATCCCTTTCTTCCGCTAGAAATGCATTTCAGCAACTCAATGCATTATATTCTTTCATAGAAACATCATATAAAAGACATGTTATTTTCGAAAAGATTCGCTCATCAACAAATACTTTTTTAAGAGACTCTTCAACTCTACAATCACTAAGTGACACGAGGTGGTTTTCCAGAGTTAAAGCCATAAAAGCACTACTTGATAATTTTGAAGTTGTGATTTTAACACTGGAAGAATTATCTGAAAACTATTCTCTCAATGGTGGAAGAGCCGAAGCCCTTTTAACATGCATGAAATCGTTCAAATTTTTGCTCATTTCGTGTATATTGAACAGTGTTTTTAAACAATGCAATATTCTCTCACAGCATTTTCAGTCATCTGATCTTAATTTTCAGGCTGTGCAATCTTTGGCTAAAGCTAGCATTGAAACGGTTAGTTCTTTTCGTACTGATACATATTTCAATCTAGTGTGGAGTTTTGTAACATAACTTTGCGAAAAAAATTCTTATTCTGGACCAAAACTGAAAAGGCGTAAAAAAATTCCAAGCGAATTCGGAGGCGGTGAAAAAAATCCCCATGATGATGTTAAATCATATCACAGAATCAATATTCAATATAAAATTGTAGATTCAGTATCTAATGAAATTGAGACAAGATTTAATGAGAACAATATATCTGTTCTGTTTGCCCTTAGTTCAGTATTATCCGGGTCAGATGTCGAAAAAGAAAAACAAAATGTTTCAACCATATGCAAAATATATGACTTCCAGAAAGAGGGATTGCTGTGCGAATTGCGACTGTTTTATTCAATGGTGAAGAATGAAAACATAGACCATCCCAATTTTAAAAGTCGCCTGGATTATTTTAAAGAGCGGAATTTAAAAAAATGTGTTTCCTGTCATAACATTATTAGTTACATAGTTTTTGACTGTGCCAATCAGCTCAGCCAGTTGTGAAAGGTTTTTTTAGTGTCTCAGAAAGCTGAAAAATTATTTTCGCAGTACAATGGGACAAGAAAGACTTTCATATTTAGCTGCTTTAGCTATAGAATAAGATATACGACTAGATTATGATGATATTGTAACAAAATGTTTTTTTCTTCCAGATTCTAAGAACCGGTGTTTACAACTTCAATAAAAAGTAAATAAATATAGATATTTGTATTTAGAAAAATTATGTTAACAACAATTATGTTAACATAATTATGTACAAAAATTATGTTAACAACATTATTTTTCACAACATCAATTCAATTTTGTGATCCCCCGCCCCTGTTAACAAACTTTTATTTATTCCATATTGTGGATTTTCATACATACAAATCTCGCACCCCCAAATGGGATGCTGAAATGCCGCCCCTGGCCTAATCCGATGAAACTGTGTTTTCATTTGTAAGATTTTGTAACTCGTATAAATTCTTCAATATTTGTAATTAATGGAAAAAAATTTTGCACAGGGTTCTGATATTAAGGTTTGTTTGAATTCTTATATTTTTTTTCAATATTAGTTTTAATTGCCTTAAAAATATTGATCTTAGAATTAACGTTATTTATTTTATCAGAATACTATATAGTTCTGTAAAATTAATCTATACATTAAAAATTTGTATAAAACTTTTAAATGAATTTACTCATTGAGAATATCCCTGAAAACGTACAAACCAGTAATTTATTAATATATATGAATACAACATGGATTGAAATAATGAAACAGAATGTCGTAGGATTATTTCAATCGTGTAAATAATCAGAATCCTATTAATTTTCAGTGAGGTCGGACCGGGGGAAGGCTTTTTCAATTATTTATTCTTAAAATTGAAAAGACATGCAAAATATTCATGTTACCAATATATGTACAGAAAGGGCCGTTTAATATGGAATTTATTTTTATATAAAAATGCAAATGACATCATTTATAGGATGTTCCATCATCCAGATATTGCACGTTTTCTTTATCTAAGTTCAAAAAATTATAAAAATGTTAAATATGGTATTTATTACCAATTGGGTGGTTAATTTAAGTACTTTTAACCAGAAATGAATTGAAAATATATTTAGGATTTATCCTAAACCACTTTTGAGGTATTAGAAATATTACTTTTTCTACAACGAGCGTGATATCTCTCAAAATAATTAAATAATTCCCATGCGATTAGGTATACTTATTTTAATCAGTGTCAGCATAAGACCTATTTATTTTCAACGAGTTTGCGTCATAAAGAAGTGCTGTTTTTTTATTGTTTATGGATATCATAATATTTTCATTTGCTGAGAAGTTTTTTGTTAGATACATCAGATGTTTTAGTTACTGGGGCTGTGCATAATTTTTTTGTTCTCTGAGTAGTAAATAAAACAATTAAAATTTACAGAAAATTTGTAGATTCCTTCAAATTATCAAATAACTCAAGAAATTTTTTGCAACTGATGTATTGTTGACCCTGTCATACTACTGTAGAGGGCAGGAATAATGAAAATTAATCATACCAGAAGGCCGTAAGATGCAGATAGGTCACTTTTCTTTGCCCATGCACATTTATATAGTACTACAAATAATTACTCGGAGTTGCCCGGGTCCTAGATAAGCTTCCGCTTGTTAAATAATACATGCAAAAACCACTCAATTTGCAAATCGCTTCCTTCTTTTGTTCCGCAACCGTGGAAAGCAAATAAATAAATAAATAAAAGAAACAAAATGAATTCTCTAGCCGAAAAGACTTAAACATCATGAGTTCCAAGACTTTGAAGGGCATGCGCACAAATGTCCACCGGGGAGAAAAATAGTATACACATTTCATTAACGATATCTACAATTTTAAATTTTATACGTTTGCTTAAAAACTCACAGCAAATAAAATAATGTAGTAATTAAAAATATTTCCGTTAGTATACGAGTTCATATACACACATATTTAAGTATCAAATAATCTAAAATATACAATTTTCGATGTATTTAAAAAAAATCTGATATGGGCAGCACGTCACCTTCTTTATATAATGCAATGAATTTACTACTTTTACAGTAAAAAAAAATAGATTATTATTATAGTAGATATTTATATTCTTTCCAAGATATTGAATTTTCGTCAATGAGTCATCATTTTTATTGATTTAGCGTCATTTTTATCCATTTGGCGAGTTTTTCGTTAATTTAGCAACATTGAAGAAAGTCGCCAAGTTGGCGACATCTCACCAAATTCGTCGCCAAAATCTTGCCAAGCGTTATGGACAGATAAATAAGTTATTCTTACAGCAGATAAATGATGATTGGCGTTCAAATACAAAAGTATTACTCAAAGTATCTTTTTTCATGAATGAAACGAGCTAGATCCACGAGAATGATGTCACAAATTTATTGCATGGTATTACATATGAAAAGTGAACATGTTTCTCAATAGAAAATATTTTGTTTTTATTTTATATGATTTTTTGATATTTTTTTTCAAAAATCTGCAATATCTCAAGAACGGTTCATGTTAGCGTTCGTCAATAGTTTTCTAATTTTGCGTAATTTTATTAGAGGTTTTGACTTTTTGACGATTTTTTTAATATTTCACTCGAAAATTTAAGGGGATTCTGAATATTCGATTGTGTATAAAAACAATAGATTTCCAGTGTTTACAGATTGTAATTTTTGTACCAATTTTCATTCAAATCGGTCCATTCGTTCGTCAGTTATCATCTTCACAGACTTACTGACACACACAGACATCACTTCAAAAATGTTCGATTCGTGATAAGGGATGCTTGAAACATGCTCTTCCGTTGAAAACTCAAATTCGAATTTTCGACTCCGTCACAATACTTTCCTTATACAGTATTGTATATAAGGAAAGTAATAAAATAAATTTAAAGGAATTGTCCTACGGATTCGGTTCAAACATTGTTAGAAAAAACGTTTTGCGATCTTTGCGATGGTGTCAAAATAGAAACTCTGCAATAACATTTTCGATCGCTAAGGAACCGATTTTTGTGAAAATCGCAGAAAATCGTGATTCAATATAAAATAACTAAAAAACTAATATAAATTAAAAACAATTCATTGAGTAGAATTCGTCGAGACGTCCTGGAGCGCCTCTGTACCATATTCCGTCGCTGTCCGCAGCTTAGATTTCTCGCTACAAACTACACACATGCCTTCTTATATTAAGTAAACTTAACTTTTTCGTACCCTATGGAGTGCTGATTTGAAGAAAATTAGAGACCAACTGATTTAGAAGATCCAAGCAATTATTACACATTATTAAAAAATCATTTATTACAACAAGTATATTTGCATATATGAGATTTTGATATGAAAAATCGATTGATACAGAAGATCAAGAGTGTTTTATCTGCATATCCTGCTTTGTTAAGAGAGTGGCAATAGGAATAGAAGTTGATTAAATAACGATTATGGAAGTTATTTTGGATAGATCTTTTTTTACTTTATTGATGAATATATATTTACATTTTCATTTCACTACATGATTGTTTTTCTTACTTTCCTTATATACATAATGTATAAGGAAAGTATTGCGACGGGGTCGAAAATTCGAATTCGAGTTTTCGATGGGAGAGCACGTTTCAAGCATCCCTGATCACGAATCAAACATTTTTGAAGTGATGTGTGTGTGTGTGTGTGTGTGTGTCAGCGAGCCTGTGGAGACGATAACTGACGAACGAATGGACCGATTCGAACAAAATTTGGTACAAAAATCACAATCCATAAACACTGGAAGCCTATTGTTTTTTTACGCAATCGAATGTTCAGAACCCCCCTAAATTTTCGATTGAAATTTTGAAAAAAATCATCAAGAAATCAAAATCGCTAATAAAGTTAAGCAAATAAACATTTCTTATGTAATTTTTCATTAGAAAACGATTGACATAAATTTTAGAACGCTAACATGAACCGTTCTCGAGATATTGTACATTTTTCAAAAAAAATTACAAAAAGTCATAAAATAAAATATTTCCTATTGAGAAACATGTTCACTTTTCATATGTAATACCATGCGATAAATTGGGTGACATCACTCTCGTGGATCTAGCTCGTTCCATTCATGAAAAAAGATACTTTAAGTAATACTTTTGTATTTAAACGCCAATAGTCATTTATATGCTGTAAGAATAACTTATTTCTTCGTCCATAACGCTTGGCGAGATTTTGGCGACGAATTTGGCGGAATGTCGCCAACTTGGCGACTTTTTGAAATGTTGCCAAATTAACGAAAATCTCGCCAAATGGATAAAAATGACGCTAAATCAATGAAAATGACGACTAATTGTCGAAAATTCAATATCTTGGAAAGAATATTAGTATCTACTATAAGAAAAACATATTTTTTTTACTGTAAAAGTAGTAAATCCATTACATTATATAAGGAAAGTCATGTGTTGCCTACATCAGATTTTTTCTACTGTGTTTCTCTATTTTGTAACTAGAGAATTCAACTTTAAATTATTTACAAAGACTGAGCAAATATTATTTTAAAGTTAACTTTGGCGAAAATGTGTTGGATACATGTACGGGGGGGGGGGGGGGGGGGGTAATCACTCCTTTAATATACATGGGGCCCGCGTCACTACTTGGTACCCTGTCCCACAATTTGATGTGGGGGGCCTGAATCCGGAGAACAAAAAGTTCACCACAAGTTTTTTTCTAAGTACAAAATCGGGCCAAGTTGGCGCTTTCTTCCGTGTTTTGAAATTGGCTCCACCCATCCTCCGTGACGTTATTTACCGTCTTTAGATATAGCTCCTCCTACCAAAATGACGTTTTGGTAGGAGAACCCTATTTCTAAAGACGGGCTACTGTGTTTGTTCTAAACAAGATTTTCTAATATAAATTATAATGCAATTTAACATAAATAACAGTGAATAATACTCATAAAAACGTTACAAAATCAGATTTTTGTGTATTTTAAGAAAATTAAATAACTTTGTAAAACTGCAGAATAAAAAAATGAATAATACTCATGTAAACGTTCTAAAATCAGAATTTTGTAAAATTTAAAATTTTTATGCTACAATTTTATCTGTGCATATCGCGCGTAGCAAGATCGTTTTCTCCATCTAACTGAGGATCCATATAAAGGAAGGGGTTCGACCTACAGGTCGAAATTTGTGGAACGAATATACCAGTGGTCTGTGTAGGGGCAGGGATTCGACCTAAAGGTCGAAAATTGTGGAACGGATGCATCAGTGGTCTGTATGTACCAGTGGTCCGTGTAGGGGCAGGGATTCGACCTAAAGGTCGAAAATTGTGGAGCGGATGTATCAGTGGTCCGTATGTACCAGTGGTCCGTGTAGGGGCAGGGGTTCGACCTAAAGATCGAAATCTGTGGAACGAATGTACCAGTGGTCCGTACAGGGACAGGGGTTCGACCTAAAAGTCGTTCTACACTGGAACGGGGTCCCCAGTGATCTCCGGTTTATTAGGAACAGTCGCCTGCGGTGTCCAGACACAGAATATGCTACAATTTTATCTGTGCATGTCGCACGTAGCAAAATCACTATCTCCATGCAACCGAGGATCCGTACAAGGGCAGGGGTTCGACCTAAAGGTCGAAATTTATGGAACGGATATACCAGTGGTCCGTATGTACCAGTGGTCCGTGTAGGGGTAGGGGTTCGACCTAAAGGTCGAAATCTGTAGAACGAATACACAAGTGGTCCGTACAGGGGCAGGGGTTCGATCTAAAGGTCGAAATCTGTGGAACAAATGTACCAGTGGTCCGTACAGGGGCAGGGGTTCGACCTAAAGGTCGTTCTACACCGAAACGACTCCTGTTTATTAGAACGGTCGCCTGCGGCGCCCAGACACAGAATATGCTGCAATTTTATCTGTGCATGTAGCACGTAGCAAAATCACTTTCTTCATACAACCGAGGATCCGTACAAGGGCAGGGGTTCGACCTAAAGGTAGAAATTTGTGGAACGGATGTACCAGTGGTCCGTGTAGGGGCAGGGGTTCGACCTAAAGGTCGAAATCTGTAGAACGAATGCACCAGTGGTCCGTACAGGGGCAGGGGTTCAACCTAAAGGTCGAAATCTGTGGAACGAATGTACCAGTGGTCCGTACAGGGGCAGGGGTTCGACCTAAAGGTCGTTCTACACCGGAACGGGGTCCCCAGTGATCTCCGGTTTACTAGGAACGGTCGCTTGCGGCTTCCAGGCACACAATATGCTACAATTTTATCTGTGCATGTCGCACGTAGCAAAATCACTTTCTCCATGCAACCGAGGATCCGTACAAGGGCAGGGGTTCAACCTAAAGGTCGAAATTTGTGAAACGGATGTACCAGTGGTCCGCGTAGAGGCAGGGGTTCGACCTAAAGGTCGAAATTTGTGGAACGGATGTACCAGTGATCCATATGTACAGTGGTCCGTGTAGGGGCAGGGGTTCGACCTAAAGATCGACATCTGTGGAACGAATGAATAAGTGGTCCTTGTAGGGGCATCTAAAGGTCGTTCACTTAAAAAAAGAAAAAGAACAATACTTAGGCCGGATTCATACTGACGCGTTCGTCCGTTGCGTTGGCTATCCGTCAGAGGAGCAACGCAGAGCATCGATTTCCACTAATCCGTCAACGCACGGAGTTCTTGAGCGTAAGGGATTCCCCTTTTTTCCACGCTGTATGAGGCGATGGGGGTGCAAATGGTGTGGGAAAGAAGAAATCTTTTTGCGGCTCGACTTGATTGAGTAGGATTTGTTTACTATTTGAAAGCAGCTGTTCGATTGATTTTCATATTGTTCTATGATAATATATTCATATTGAGGTCTGCTGTGGTCTGGCCAATTAGCGCAGGTCGGAATTGTCCAGTGAGTCGGGTCGGGCTCAGTATTTAAAAAGTCGGGCCGGACGTATTTAAGTTTGAAAAAAATTTAAGTGAATTTTAATAGAGTACATGAGATTATTGTGTTGAATTTAGCTATATGTAATTATAAATGTTTGAAAAACTTTTATCTTAGTTCTTTGTACAAACACATTTGAATAAAAATGATTTCGGCAGTGACTTAATGGTCTTCGAGCCGGGAACGTGTTCTAAATTTGTAAATTTTTTTGGGCAAGGCCGGCATATCCCCCAAATTACGCCCCCCTACAAACTTTATGGCGGGCTTCATATTTCAGTTCCCCTTGTGAATATTTCATGTCTTAGCCAGCTTAAAAAAATTACTGGAAGTCTCGGGCTTTCCGCTCGAGTGGTGTCCGCTCCCCCTGGTCGGGTGAAGGATGCAATCTCATATTTTCCGGGATATGGCCATATCCAGTATATATGTAAATCTGTTTTTTCAAATTCGCTATTTAGGGATTTTTCAACTGAAATCATATTTTGGTAAATTCTTGAATTGAGCTTATTTGTATTTACTGTGTATTTTTGACCACAATTCTCGTTTGATATATTTATGGAATTATTTATTTGTGAAAGTCTCTCTCTGCCAATATTGCAAAAATCTTAATTATATTTCTTCTTAATTATTTAGTAATTTCGAAATGCACCAATTTACCAACAATTGAGAATTGATATATTAGCATCTATTGCATCTTCAGAATTAATATCTTTCAGTATAAATTTAAATAAACAGCCTTGGGTTTATATATATATAATTGCAAAAATAAAATCTTTTGAATTCCCATTCATTTTCATATAAAAGAACTCAGATTTTTAATAGTATATTGGCTGTGAAAAATCACCTAGTTTGAGAGATCTTTACTTTTAAAAAATGTAACATATCTGGTAAAGTTGAACAATACTAACCTTAAATATAAATGTTATTTTGCTTTCCAAATTTTATAATTTTGGGCTAAAAGGCTTCATGAACCTTATGCACTACTCAGAGGTTTTAGTGCATATGTTAGTAGATTTACCATTTTGCAAATTTTGGGTGCTTCTTAATGACAATTTCGTGCCCATTCTGCTATGCATATTTTTTTTACATTATATTTTGTGTCTTTTGTATATTCATCAGTGTCTGTTAAAGTATTGTTTGGCTACCAAGGTATTACTATTTACAAAATACCTAGACTTGCTTGGTATTTGAAGTTTTACTACTTAGACGGTGAAAAGTATTATCCAAACATAAAAAATTTAATCTACTTTTTTAAGCAGTAAATTAATTTCATATCTGATCCAACTTAAGCTAATCCTGTTTTCTGATGTGGAACAATCAAATATCAACACGATTTAGCTTTAACTGACTTTACAATTATATTCTGCAACTGTCAGCAAATAATATTGAAATAGACAAATATGATTAATAAGCAACTGACTCATAGTTAATGAGAATAGTGCTAAAAAATTATTAAATCAAGTGTCAGCATTTTGTGTGAAGTATACATATAATCCAACAAGACAAATGCTTATTTCTCTCACATAAACCAATGCTCTTCCTAGCTAATATCTTCAATAAAACAATGCACATTACTACAAATTCTCTTCGCTTCTTATCATTATTCGATCTTGAAAAATTGCTTTAACAGATTAAACTTGGTAAGCTGAAGTTTATGGAAGAAGAAATTGACATTTAAAAAAAATTGCAGTAACTTCTTTCTTAAAATATATATTTTTACCTAACATATTCGTCAAAGTAAGAAGAAGGATATCTGAGTTATAAAAATAGCCAATAAAGCACCATTAAGCTTTCCGATATATTTTAGCAGTAAAATCAGCTTACCTTTATAAATAAAACTATTTTCCCATAATATTGTAACTTTTAACATTTCCACTTGCATTTATAATTTTTTTTTCTATTTCTTTAATCAGTTTAGAATGCTTTTAGGCCAACAACTTTATAATACCAGCCAATAGCAAAAATTTTTGATAACCTCACTCAATTTCAAGTAGGATTTTACTGAGTAATTCACATTACTTCATGGAGAACGCAAAATAGATAAAATGAATAATTCACATTGTCGTGTATTTTAAAATTATGTTGGTTTGAGAGCAATCAAAACAGGCTGTTTGTTGAAAACCCAGACCAGCCGTGAGCATATAGCAGCTGGTTGAGAAGCTGGTAACAAGCTGTTTGTTGCAATATCAATATATATATATATATATATATATATATATATATATATATATATATATATATATATATATATATATATATATATATATATATATATATATATATATATAGTTTAATTAAATAGTATTTATAAATATAAATGAAATTCTCATCATTGATGATACAGCTCCATCAGGCCATCTTATAGGTTTTCTCAGCAGTTCCTCTTTGTGGCTACTTCGCCAGTTTTGTTTATCACATCGACATCAAACCATCAAAATAATATGCAAATTATATTTAACAATGAAAAAAATTTAATCCAATTGGACTTCCAGAATTAACATTTAGTTTAAAAAAATAAAATGTGCGCATTTTCTTAGAATTTGAGTTGTGATAATTTTTACATTTATTTAAAATTTCAAAGCTGAATTCAGTAGTTGACATGCTCACAAAAACGCATTTTGATTTTATTAACATGATCTTAATAATGCTTTTTCAACTTTCAAACCTGTAATGTTATATTTTTTACATCAATATAATAAAACTAGCTTATGAATATTGAAAATCAATGATGCAAGATACCGTATGTGCTTGTATAAATTTTTTCAGATATTGTTTTTACTTCTACTCAAACCAGAAAAATACTGAATAATGAAAAAAGAAAACGAAGAAATAAATTATCATTAAAGGAGAACAATAATTATTTTTTATTAATGCATTAACATTAATTGAATGAAAATGAAGAACAGATGTTTCTTATAATAAATCTAATAGAATATTTCAGTATAAACCACATATTTAATAATTTTTTTTTAGCAAATTAACTGAAATCCACATTTGAATCTAAACTAAAAACCAATATAATTAACTTTGAAAACATATCCGAATTAGAATTCCAAATTTGTTGATTAACTGCCCATTGCTAAAATATTTTTCCTCTATACCGAAAAGTGTTGAACTTATTGGGTCTTGTCGCAATCTGATAAATTTTTTATCATAGGGATATTTCTTCGTTTATGTGAAATCATATTAGTTTCCATATTTTAAATATCTGCAAGCCCTTTTAGTTGGTAACAGTTTGCTTACAGCAATGGTAATATGAATAGCCATTGTTATAAGATAGTTAAAAACAAGTCTAATATTCAGCTTAGCTTCTACAGAGAACATTTTAATAAGAACAGTGAAGCTGAATACTGGACTTGTCTTATTCAATATTTTTCACCAGACAGAACACATATTGGGGCCAGCACACCCCTCCAAAAAACTTTACATCATAATTACTCATGCACCCTTTTGGAGTAAGAACTAAATACTTACCAAATTTTAGCTTCCTATACATTATGGTATTTGAGATGTTTTGGGGCCGACTGAGAAAACTAACTCAAAAGATACTATACTCCCTCGAGAAAATTTCTAAGGTATTCACATCAACTTTTGGAATAAGAACTGATTGCCTACCGGATTTCAGCTTCCTAGGCCTAACAGTTTTTGAGATATTTTTGTTCCAACATTGAATCCCACACATATGGATAAATTCAAAACATACTAATTAACAATAAAATCAAATACATAAATTTAATTTGTTTATTTTTCAGAAGTATACAGCTAAAATTTTTAGATATAAGAAATAAAATATTTTATAACAGTTTATCAACAAATATGAATATTTTTTTAAAACAAAACTAGATCCAGTCAAACTTTCTTTAAATTTTCTAGTCCATACTTGAATTCAGAAAAACCTGTAAAAATAAACTGTATAGCTTTAAAAAATTCTCTTTTTTAACTATTTTGCAAAATTAAATGAATAGAATATCAGCAAAGGCCTGACATAAACCACACATGGGCAACCCATGTCTTCATTTTTTGTTTTTTTGTTTTTTGCTATGAATACTTTTTTTTTTTAAACTTTAAAATTCTATTTGACATTTCTGCATTTGGATTAATGTATACCATAAAGCGGTAGATTTTGATCATAAAAGTGAGGCTTTCAGTTCTATCGTTAGTCGTACCTGATAACAAAAAGTAACCACTGGCTGTCAGCTAGTTATACAAAAATACAATTTTCTACAACCAAATATGACTTTTATGCAGGAGAAGTAGATTAAAAATAGTGTTGCTATCTTAGTTTATATAAAACATTTTCAAAAAAAAAATGTTTCATGGACAATGGAAATGCTTCTAAAATATTGGAATGATATGAAGCTTTAACTTTAGTGCCAACAAGTTGCTAAATCTTAATCCCCATTAGCATGGCATATTTCACATATCATGTTTCTATATATATAATGGTCATTAACAATTCTTCCTTTTATGCAATATTTTCATCATATGTTTACAAACTGATCATTGGGAACACTCAGGGCTGTGCAGTCGGAGTTAATAAAAATATACCGACTCTGACTCCTAAATTAAACTATATAAAAGTAATTTTATCTTGGAATATTAAATTATTTTATTAGTTAAAATAGTTTTAGAAAATCATTAAATGTTTACCAATTGAAAAACTAATGAATTGAAAAATTAAAATTTGCTATCTATAACAGTCACTATTTTAGCAATAACTTTTATAAACAAATAATATGTGAGCACTATTTTATCTAGATATATCCCCCCAAACTGCTTAAACTCTAAATGTGCAACAAACTGCCACACTAGGAGCTAGGACAAATAATAAAAAGTAGTAAATAAAAACCTCGAACCTCCAATTAGGGTCACTGAATTAATGTCACAGTTTGACGATAAGAACCACATATTGAAACTGGAGATTAAAGGCGCTTCGCGCCTGGTGCTCTGTCTTGTACGACACTACTACTTTCTTTATCTAGATATAAGTTGCTATACTACACTACCTAAAAATAAAATGTGACCTATGCAAACTAAATATATGCACCCACTATTCAGTGGAATAGGCTGTGCTAACAAAGAAAATATTAAAGTGCAGCTTATTCATATTAAAAATATGTGCCTGCTACAGTGTGGCATGTGCTACTACTTGTCATCATAGCCTGCATATGTCCTAAATAAACACCTTCTGTGTGGGCAATAACTGCACTTGATATGTTGATGCATACTGTGGTGGTGTCCCAAGCTAGCAGTAACTTTTTAAGACAAATGGGTTATGTATTACATGTGCAATATATGGATCAGATTAAAATTGGTCCTATAATGAATGCAGTTTAAATTGAATTTGATCCTTTTCACGATAGTTACAATTTAATTTGAAACAGGTTATTTTTACAAGATACAATTTAAATATAAAACCAGTAACTTTTACTGTTGATTTCAAATTGTTTAGCTTGCTTATATAAAACTGGAAATCAGAATAAAATTAGCATTTATTCTAAGAAATTTTAGTTGACCAGATTGATTATTGTAATGAAAATGAACATTTTAATTTTCAAAATTTTAATTTCAAAAATGCTAAATTTAATTTCTTGATAATATTTCTTTACTCAGTGAGCTGCTTGCATGCACAGGTCAGGTGTTTCCGAACGATCATTGGAAAGTCTTTGAAAATAAAATGACTAACCCACATGTGTGCGTTTAAAGAGACTGATAAACAAATCACGAGGATTCAAATTGCAGATTATGAATTAAAATGACTACAGCAAGATAGTATTTATATGTTAGATGTGTTTGTCATTATAAAAATTTACTTAGCATATATTATAAATATGGAACAGTTTACCCCACAAAGTTCTTTATACAAGTATTTGACTTTTAACAGCATAGCAACATCTAACGTTTACTTAAATTCTTCCATTTTACACTTTTTAATCACCAATTAAGGAATTTCTAATTTACAGTATATTAACTAGGAATAGTAAATGTCAAGCACTGAAATTAATGTTACAAAAACATACCTTAACTTCTTCACAATCTTAAGGGATCAAAGCAGAGGATGTGTGTATCAGCTATAGATTTTTCAGTCCTTCAAGAAATATAATTGAGCTCTTTCTAGACACTTTAAATTCCTGTAACAAATTAAATCAGAATTAGTATCACTTTATAATCCTTGGTAAAAAAAAAAGCACATCAAAACTACTTGTCCTCAACTATTAGAATGAATATTTTTAAATTATGGTATCTAGCTGTAGATAAAAATTCATGGTAATAAATATCAGACTTGAATTTGAATACCACACACACCTTGAAAAATATTTCTAAACATTCAAACAAGTTAGCAAAATGAAAATATAACAAATCTAATTATAATGCTGCATAATATGCTATAACATTCTGCTAATAACGAGTGAATAATTCAGGGTAAGAAATTTCAGCTCAGTGATCACTCGCCAAAAGCTTTTTCACATACCAGTATCATATAAATATAATAGCTGTGCTGTTAACTCTTTTGGCATTTTTTTCTCGAAAAAAAACAACAACTAATAATTACAGTAAAATTTATAGCCAATTATGTAAAAAAAATTAACATAAATATATACATAACATATCAGCGATTAAGATGTTGCTTACATATGTAATAGACAAAATGTTGTTATACACAAATACTGATTTACAATTGCAATATCTAAAAGTCACTATTTTCAAGATTCCTGGGATTTACACATAAAATGTGAGTAAGTGTAGCGTTTCTTGACTGATATGCAGAGACATCTTCGATAACATAACAATTTATTAACAAACTTAAATACCTATCTTAGGTTACATAATAAATTAGAATTCACATCCATCGGCAATACACAGCATATATCCACTACCATAATGCTTTACTCTCTGTCTGTGTCTCAGTCAATCTCAGTCGCCCGTAACCATTCATTTCACACTCATTTATACTCACACTTTCTCCAGTTACGCTCCACAGTTACAACTTCACCACAAGTTAAGTCACAGTCAGTTGAAGGAAAATTATTTCCCAACAAGGCCCCCCGTAATTTTACTTCTGTTAACAACTTTACAAACATAGATATACAAGTAGAACCATTACATTACATTACATAACATTCAATGTTTGTTTAAATCTTAACAGTTTATCTTTACTTACAGCTTTAGTTAATATATCTGCTAGATTGTCATTACTCAACACATAAATAAGTTCAAAATTTTGAGATTTTAAGTTCTCATTTATAAAACTTACTTTACGAATAATGTGGTCTGATCTGCTTGAAGTTACTCCGCTTTCACAAATGAAAATCTATGATTTGTTATCACAATAAAGTTTTACATTCACTTGAGTCTTAAGTAAAAGTTCGTCAAAAAATAATTGTAAAGAAATCCCTTTTTTCATACAGCTTACCAATGCAGATACTTCGGCATCACAAGTAGATAGAGATACAGTGTCCCGCGATTTAGAAGTCCAACTAATTAGATTTGGGCCAATTTTGTAAAGAGAACCTGTTGTTGACTTCTGATTTGGTTTCTTACATCTCCAATTTGCGTCTGCATATCCTGAAAGATTAAAATCACCTTTAACGTATACCAATCCTTGGTCTTTAGTTCCTTTCATATATCTAAGAATTCTCTTAACAGCAGTCATGTGTATAACTCTTGGATTCTTATTGTACTTTGACAAGGTTGCTAAAGCATACGCGATGTCCGGTCTCGACTTCATTCCGAGGTACAATAGTGAACCAATAATTTCTTGATAACTGTGGGGATCACATTTTTCTGAAGTTTCGTAATTGTCAAAGTCCACATTTATGTCCATTGGTGTTGCAGTGCTGTTACAATCTTGCATTTTAAATCTCTTTAACATTTCATCTACATAAGCTTCTTGTTTGATGATCATTTGATTTTCTTCTACTGAAATTTCTAATCCTAGGAAATTTTTCATATTAATGTTTTCCTTTAGTTTAAAATTTTCTTTCAATTTTCTAATTACACAATCTAAAATTTCACCATCAGAATTTATAATTATCAGATCATCTACATAAATTCCAACGATTAATCGAGAATTTCCCTTCTCATAGTTGACTTGTCAGTCTCTCACTTGTCAGTATTAAATACTTTGAATCCACACTTTAGTAAGTAATCAGATAAAGTCTCATACTACACTTTACCAGACTGTTTTAACCCGTAAATAGCTTGGTTTAATTTACACGCCATATTTTTATTCTTTCTACGTTCATATCCTTTGGGTTCTTCCATGTAAATAGTCTCAGTTAACTTTCCATACAAATAAGCAGTTTCAACATCATAAAAATTAATTTTCCAATTCCTCATTAATGCAAATGCTAAAAGTGTTCTTAAGCTATCAGTTTCAATAACTGGTGAAAAAGTTTCAGTATAATCTACTCCAAACCTCTGAGAACAGCCGATTGCTACTAATCGCGCTTTGTATATCATGTTAGATGCTTCTTGGGTGTTTTTAATGCTGTATACCCATTTACAGTTTATTGGTTTGATTCCTTCTGGAATCTTTTCATAAGTCCAAACATTATGAAATTTTAGCGATTCCATTTCTTTATCCATTGCTTCTATCCAATTTTCCTTTTGATCAGAACACATACAGCTTCCTCATAACTTGACGGTATATTTCGTCGACCTCTCGCCTTTAGTATGGTTTGATCTGGATAATAATCTGGATCTACAGCTTCATCATCACTTTCAAATGATTCGTTGTAATTTATAATTTTAGTTCACAACCATCATCAGGATCTTTATCATTTCTCGGTTGATCGGTTTCAACACTAGTCGATTCTTCTTCATCTGCATCAAAATTGTCTTCTTCAAACAGATTTTTACCAAATTCTAAGATTTTTTCCGGGGAATCTGAATATACACGATTTCTTTCTAACAGTTCATTTTCCTTAGTTCTTCAAGGAATCTAACATCTCGAGATTCCACTATGTCTTGATTTATAGTATTCCAGATTCTATATGCTTTTCTTGATTCAGAATATCCCACGAATATTCCAACATCTGTAATTTTATCAAACTTGCTTCTTTTATGTTTTGGTTTCCAATAATGAGCCTGACATCCAAATACTCGAAAGTATGAAACATTTGGTTTCCTTCCAGTAAAAAGTTCCTCTGGTGTGTTCTTATTTCGTGATTTTGAAGGAGTTCTGTTTTTTATATAACTAAATGTATTTATGGCCTCTGCCCAAAATTTGATAGGTAAATTAGCTTCTAAAGCTCGCGTACCTTCAATTAAAGTTCTGTTTGCTCTTTCACTTCGACCATTTTGGCTTGGTGAGAAGTATGTTGTTTTCTGATGATCAATACCTTTACTTTTACAAAGACGGTCTATTTCTGCATTTAAAAATTCCGTTCCGTTATCACTCCTGATTTTCTGAACATTTTTTCTAGTACTGTTTTCAAGTTTAAATATCAAATACTTGAATGTTTCGAAAACATCCGGTTTTGACTTTAGAAATTTTGCAAATATTTTCCTTGAAAAATCATCCACTACTGTTAAAACATATTTAGCTCCTCCTAAAGAAGCTTCTTGTATTGGACCAATTAAGTCCATATGAAGAAGTTCCAACGGCATTTTTGATTGCTCACCGATTACTTCCTTAAATGGTTTTCTAGCGTATTTCGCTTGAATGCAAGTAATACAATTACTCGAATTTGACTCTTGTTTACACTCAAAGTTATATACCATTGAATTTTTTAACATAAGTTTCATATATTTTTCATTAATATGGCCTAATCTTTTATGCCACATTTCCCAAAAAGTGTTTTTACCCGCTTTGTAAATAAAATTCTTATCCTTGATCGCTTTCAAATCAGCAACGTAAAATTCCGATCGTTTTGTACTTAATATTGTATTGCCTTTCCTATCTAAAATATGCCCTCCAGATTCATCAAATAAAACATTCATAATATCATCTGTCAATTTTCGAACAGATATATATATATATATATATATATATCTCTCAGATTACTTTTTAGTTTAGGTACATAAAGTACATCCTTTGTTGATTTATTTTGGGTGTTTTGGATTATTTTGTAAAAGTTCCATAATGAGTTATCAGTGGGGGCGAGTGAGCTAATGAAAATTTTCCAATCGTTTTGTTTATGTTGTATTTTGATTTTAATTAGGCGATTTAGGCTGTTTAGTTTGCTTTTAGTGGTGGGGTGTCTGTTTATTTGCCAGAGTTTTTTCGTTTGATTTCGTTCCTTGATGATCCTTTTGATGGCAGGGGGGAGTTTGTGGTGTGAAGGAGGGGGCGAGCGTAGGTGTTGGCGGCAACTATGGCTTTACGAATTTCATGGGTCAAGGTGTTGGCATTTTTTTCAATGTCGTTGGTATTGTTGTAATTTCCATATATTAAGTGAGAGTTGGTTAGAGTTTGAGAAAATTTCTTCCAATTTACTGATTTTATGGAGGGTATGATAGGTATGTTATGGGCGAGATAAAAGGTGAGTTTTATAGGGAGATGATCGGAACTTAGCTGATTTGGGGTTCCAATTTCGTGAGGGAAGGGGATGTTATTCGTGAGAGCAAAATCAATTGTGGAGTTGTGCGTGTTTGCATTAAGGGGTGTGTGAGAAGAGGGGAAGATGTGTCTGATGTTATTATTAGTTATGTAATTGTTGATCTCTCCTCCATATTTATTTTGCCTCCTGTAGTTCCAATTTTTATGGTGAGCATTAAAATCGCCCATGAGAATGACGCAAACGTGCAATCTGAATAGTGCGGAGAGGTCGTCTTGTGTGTCATGTTTGGATTTTCTCGTCTGTCTAGCGTCGACTCCTTTATATAGTCTCTCGTCTGTAGGTGGCGCTGTCCTCTAGTGACGTCCTCTACCGTCCTGGTTGCCACAATCCCACACACACACACACACACACACATATATATATATATAAGGAAAAAAGGAAACCTAAATAACGGGGATAACCACATGTCTTGCATAAAATGGTAGAGGAGGATTGCGACTCCTCTTTCCCGTGAAAGAGGAGTCGCAATCCTCCTTTACCATTTTATGCAAGACATATGGTTATCCCCGTTATTTAGATTTCCTTTTTTCCTTGTGTTCTACTTCGGATCTGTGAGCTGCCTCGCGCCTAATCCATCGTTGTGAACTGATTTGTTTATGTCGGAATTGTTTAGTGTGGTGGCATATTATTTGAAATCCACTCTACGTTATAACTGTTATATATATATATATATATATATATATATATATATATATATATATATATATATATATATATATATATATATATATATATATATATATATAACTTTAGTACAACAGTTAGTACATATTACTAAGTTACATTTAGTACAACAGTTAGTACATATCTATCACTTTAAGTTTTCTGTATATAAAAAAACATTTCATTAAAAACTTTAAAGATTGAAATTTTTCAATCTTCAACTTAACAAGATACTTCCTCAAAAACTATAAAAGCTTTGTCAAAAAATTATTAATCTAGAAACTGGATTTTCAACTGAATATTTTTATCTTTTACTGTTTATATCTATTTTCTATAGGCTACCTGCAAGTGCGGTTGCAGAAACGATGCAATTTGGCTGCCGTCAAGTGCGGACGCGCATTGAGCTATCTCCAGTGGGCTACAGTCAAATTAACCGGATGGCTGTTGTCTTACGGCGAAGGTAGCCCATTATATTTCGTTTACTAACGTTAGACGACAGTGTTATTTAAATTGTAATTTTTCAAATATATTGAAAAATAAATTACCGATAAAAGAGTCGAATTTTACGGTTTCTAACTCCTACATATATATATATATATAACACTAAAATAAAGCTTGAAGAATGGAGTGATTCCTTTTTCCACTTCTATTTTTCTGAAAATAAAATACAATAATCTTTCCAAACTTTTTTTAAAAGCAAGGAACTTGACAAGAAGTATTTGATCATAAAATTTTCTAATTAATAGACCAGAGCTAGATCCCCCCCCCCCCCCCCCCCCCGATCTACTGGAGAGCCCGGCCCGGACAGGAAAAGTTAGGTACAAGAATGAGGGGTTCCCCTCTTGCTTTCCACGGGTCTGCATGTGTGTGCTTCATTTTGAAGAAAAATAATGAGAAAAAAGGTACAAGTTGACGCCTCGTAAAAACGCTGGTAAAGTTGTGAAGGAAAAATATAAAATGTTTACGCAAGTACTTCTAGTGAAGGAATATGATTTAATAGCACTAAATATATGCTTAACTTATCTTTCAGCAAATTGTCTCTTCCATTTCGTGATACTCAACCATTCAATTACAAGCAGCTATTTTTTTTAACAATTTTTAATATTATATATAATAATATATTCTTAAAAAAGATTTAATTATAAACCGATTTTCATTTTTTTAATTACTTAATAATGCATTTTTTATGCATATAATAAACTGAGTAAATTATTTTTCCTTCTTGTTATTAATTTTTTTTTATAAGTGGCAAAAAGGCTTTTCATCTGTAAGTATTTCAAACGAATTCTAATATAATATTTAGTAATACACTTTTCAAAAGCATTTTTAAATTTGTTCTTATAATTTAATAATTTACTCTCATTTATTATATTTAATAATTTACGTTTTAAGAATTTTAAATTATTTTTTTTCCTGCTATTCCTTTTGTGTAATGTCTTAAATTTGTCATTAAGAAATCCTGTTATAGATAAAACATAATTATTTTATAACTTTTCTTTTCCAAGAAAGAAAAAATTTAAAAATAAACTACTTTGAAAGCTTAAAAATACACTATTTTTAGATCTCACCAATGCATATATGTATAACATTAAAATAGAGCTCGAATAATGGAGTTTTTTCCTCCTATATACATATAGCTAGAAGTGTGGGCTTTGATTTTATTGAAATTATTTTCAATATTACATGTTAGCTGGAATAATATGTCCAATGACTTTTTAAATTATTTATTCTTATATTACAACTACAGTCAAACATATATTACACAACATAACTATAAAAAAGAGTTTAAATTAAGAAATATATAAAAAGTTCTTATACTTGTATTTCAGTTAGCATAATCGACCTAAAGGGAATATAACGCTGCGTTCCACGGGAAGATAATCGTCCGACTAATTTGACGGAAGCCCACTGGCAGGTTTCCTACTACAGCTCTATCTGCAATCGCACATGCAGACATGCAGGCAGCCTAAACACAGCCAGTTTAGAAGATATTTTGAGTGAAAATAAACAATGTGAAACAAAATCTCACTCGGGAAAAATCTTTTTAGTTTTTTCGAAAAAAAAAAAGGTAAAAAAATTATTTTCATATATTCATAATAATCTATATATTAAGAGCAGCATTTTGTTGTTTTAGGTGGCTGACATGAGATACTGAAAACGAAGCTCGATATTGGACTCATTTTTAATTGATTTACAGTACTTACGCCCCTGCTCACACACACACACATATATATATGTATGTATACAAGATTTTTGACCAACAAAAATTTATATAAAATAGTTAAATCTGCATAAAATTTGATAGGAAACGATTTTTTACAGGTAAAAATTCATTTCAAAACTTTAAGCATCATGAGAGACTTGGCAGAAACCGTGAGTACCCAATTCTGATAATTAACTGAATCGTGTATGAGACTATGCGCTTTTTTACCTTTTTAGATTTTAATTTTGCTTTTAAATAAAAATATAAAGAATAAACTGAAGTCTTTTCTGCTGTTCTAGCAAATCATTTGTATGGTTTAGCATATATTTTAGCATAAAGAGATTTATAACTCTATTTATTGCAACTAGATGGCAGCACTAGAATTGTTTCTGAACTTGCTATTGAAATCTACGAGAAATGGATGTTGAACATAAGGTTCAGTAGCGAAGTACGGAAGAAATTTGGGGCGACAGTGTCTACCCGAATAACCCGATACCAAGTAACTTTTTTTCCCCATCAGTGACCATTCTAAATAAGTGTATAAAATGCATATATCGAATAAAATATAGTTAAATTGAGAATGACTTGGTACAGTACTGCTTGGGTAAGCACTGTCTCCCAAATTCTCTTCCCGTGTATGCCACTTATCAGGTTTCGGGATTTGATTCTGCAATTGCTTTTATTTTACGAGGATGGGATGAAGAAATGATACCTGACACATAAGTGTGTGTGTGTGTGTGTGGGGGGGGTCTATTCAGGGCACTGCATATTTTGTCTGGAAAATAATTATAAAAAAAATAACTGCAAAATATTAACATACGTAGGCTCTGGAGCATCTCATCAGGACTGTTCAAACAAACTGTGAACCCTTCTACAAACAGTTAGCAACGGGCACATTTCCATGTTTAATTTCTCCCTTTTTGTAACTTTTTAATGTCGTCCCTAGTCTTAAAAGAAAAAAAGGGGGGATCCGGGATTCCCACTCGAGTAGTGTCTGTCCCCTGGTGGCCTTGATCTCACCCCCTGACTGAAATTCCCAGGATTTAGAACTTAGATATTCTAGATTTTCATAGTCTTAAATGCTCTTGGTTGTATTCAGATAGGATGGGGTGCGTTGACAGAAGAGAGCGTTGTTTCATTCACAACACAGTAAGACTCTTTTATAATGAGCAGTTTGAGCTTCACAAATATTTTCGTTAAATCCATTCCACTTCCAAAATTAAATTGTATACAAGGTTTCTAGGAAAGTCTTTAAGTGACCCAATAACTTTGCAAGTAAAGATCCATGAGTGTACTAGACGTTAGGTCCCGTAACTTCGTCAGATTGTTTTAGGGGGGAGGTGTTGGTACCTAAATATTTTGTTTGCCATTTCCCAGAATTTCAATGGTGGCTTGGGGAGGGGTGATTCCCTCTTGGTGATTCCACTGGTTGGGTACATTTTTAATAAAGTGGCCATACCTGATCGAATAAAAGTAATCGAAGTACCTCTAACAGAGAATTAAAGAAGTTAGGATGATGAAATCGGCAACAAAGCGGGATAGACGAAAAGAAATGTCAACTGAAATGGTTTTGAGCATTGCCTAATTAGTAGGAATCGACACCGGGAACAAACAAACCTGTATTCGAACGGCAATAAATACCCACACAGCACATATATTCAGATTATACCCACATTACATACTATTGATCCCAAATACGTCCACGTATAAAAATATACATCCAATAAATATCCATAAGTGACGTAATCTGGATCATCCAAAGTTTATGTCTATTTTACGTTAAAAAATTACATGTTTTGAATGATGAACATGGTATTGGTCGATTTTTCGTTCATGATGAATATAATATGGATGTTATAGACGATTCATATTACATCAACTATGGATGGAAAATGGACCAATCCAGTGTTCCTCGTCTAATTTACGTCCATAAATTACATGTTCTGGATGAACCAGATTTGACTTCCCCTGCACGTCCATAGACGACTAATATCACTGACTTGTACTTTAACTGGACTGTGCATTGGAGGTTAATGCGCGTTGAAATTGAATGCCACAGATGTAGCTCCAAATTCATGGTAGTACTACTAGGGATATACGCATTTGTATAGTGTTTGAACTTTCTCTCGAACTATCTTTGAAACTATAAAAGATAGATAGAAATAGTAAGCTACAAAAACATAAATCAGGAAATTCAGTTTCTAAATCTATATGTATATTTTAAAAAGCTTTTATAGTTTTCGAGTAATCGTTTTGTCAAGTTGAACATGATTGAAAAATTTCCGTTTCAATGTTTATATCTCAAAATTTTAATGCTTATATGACAAAAACTAAGAATTTAAGCTATGAACAAAAAGCAAGAATTTATAGCTCTTTGGAAACTCTACAAGTGTACACAATTAGATTTTGGATCGAGCTTATTTTTTTCCCCAAATATGTAAAAGTATTTTTCCAAACGAGATTTTCTTTCATTTCTCTTACTTTCACTAAAAGCACTTTCGAAACTGTAAAAGATAGATATAAATAGTAGTGAACAAAATATGCAGTAGGAAATATAGTTTCTAAGTCTATATTTTGGGCATGGGAGGTACACGTGATCGCAACACAGCTATAAGAATGCTGTCGGTGTGTGTTCCGAGAGAAATGGAGCAAAATGGGGAAAATGGCAGATTTGTCTTCTTTTGAAAAATGTCTTATTGTGGGCGCCTGTTTGGCAGGAGCCACGATTGCCAGAACAGAACAACTTACTGACTTCTCGAAAGATGAGATATTCAAAGTGTATACCAGTTGGAAACAGATTCTCCAGGTATTGTCTAATAGGCCGAACTGTGGATTGAAAACCATCAATCAAGCCTGTGATCGGCAGCTTCTCAGACTGCTTGTACCGCAGAAAAGGGGATCTACTGTGCAGCAGTTGACAGAAGACTTCAATGAAGGCTCGTCCCAACTGATCTTGACACGAACAATGCGTAGGGAAACATCTTTAGGAAAATCAGCGAAGTACCTGAAAATGCATTTACAGTGGTGCCGGGAACGGCGTCACTGGATATCCGATGATTGGAAAACTGTTATGTGGTCGAACGAATCACGCTACACCTTGTTTTGTATCGACGGCAGGCGAAGAGTGTGTCGAGAGCCCCATGAAGCCATGAACCCAACTTGCCTTACTCGCACAGTTCAAGGTTCTTGTGGGGGTATGTTCGGTTGGTTTGGTACTGGTCTCCTGGTGTTTCCGGAAGGTTGGCTGTCATCCATGGAGTACTTGAGCATTCTTTCCGACCACATCCACCCTGTAATGTTGCATTTTTATCCCATAGGTGATGGATCTTTTCTGAACGATAATGCTACCATCCACCGTGCAAGAGTGGTTCACGGAGCATGACTCTGACTTCCACCATACATCCTGGCATCGCAAATTCCAGATTAAAATTCCTATAAAGAACGTTTGGGATATGTTGGAAAAATGCATCCGACAACAAACCCCTCTTTCAATAACTGTACAAAAGCTTTCGATCTGCTTGTCCAACGCCCGGTATTCTCTTGACTTAAATGCTCTCCAGCACCTTGTAGAATTCATGCTTAACCGCGTACGTGCAGCAATTCGGTCTAAATGCGGTCCAATAAAATATTGAACCTGGGTTTCTAAATCACTGGCCTGTGTGTGTATGAACAATAAGCAAGAATTTGTATCTCTTTAAAATCCTTACAAATGTATATAATTGGATTTTGGATCGAGCTCTATAGTTTTCAAAGTTTTTAATTTTGAGAGTATTTTATCCTGGGTTTTCCGATGTGTAGGAGAGATGTAATTAATACTTAGAATGTCACGAGTGTTGCAGCTCAATGTGTTTACTTACTCTTTTGTAAAATATTGATGCACAAACACGAGTTATTTTGTTTTAAAAAAATTAGGAGGTTAAATGCACTTTGAGATTCTAAAGATGAGGTTGCAACAGAAAAATGGAACTATATGTTTTCAAGTACGTATTTACATGCAAGTTATTAAAATAATGTGATATTTTTACGTAAAGTCTATGGTCGGAGTATCCAGATGAAATCGGGGCGAAAACCAAAAGTGCTAGCTAGCTATAAGCAGTTAGAGAGTAATATGTAGCGCTTTGAAAGCCTGTAAATGAAACAAATGAAACTCATTGTCCTTTAGAGTTTTATTACTTTCTTTATATACATAGTATAATGTATAAGGAAGGTATTGTGACGGGATCGAAAGTTCGAATTCGAGTTTTCGACGGGAGAGCACATTTCAAGTATTTCTGAACACGAATCAAACGTGTTTGAGGTGATGTCTGTGTGTGTATGTGTCAGTGAGCCTTTGGAGACGATATCTCACGAACGAATGGAGCGATTCGAACGAAATTTGGTAAAAAAATTACAATCCGTGAATACTGGAAGCCTATTATTTTTCAACATAATCAATCGAACCCCTCTAAATTTTTGAGTGAAATTTTGAAAAACATCATCAAAAAATCAAAAGCTTTTATAAAGTTACGCAAATAGTTATTTCTTATGTAATTTTTCATTAAAAAACGATTGACATAAACTTTAGAACGCTATCATTAACCGTTCTCGAGATATTGCACATTTTTCAAATAAATTTATCAAAACATCACATAAAATAAATATTAACTATTGTGAAATATGTTCACTTTTCATATGTAATATCATGCGATAAATTTGGTGATATCATTCTCGTGGATCTAGTTTGTTTCATTCATGAGAAAATATACTTTGAGTAATACTTTTGTATTTGAATGTAAATAGTCATTTATCTGCTATAAGAATAACTTATTTCTCCGTCCATAACGCTTGTCGAGATTTTGCCGACAAATTTTGGCAGAATGTCGCCAATTTGGCGACTTTTTAAAATGTTTCCAAATTAACGAAAATGTCGCCAAATTGATAAAAATGACGCTAAATCAATGAAAATGACGACTAATTGACGAAAATCTTGGAAAGAATATAAGTATCTTCTAAAGAATAACTATCTACTATAAGAATAATCTATTTTTCCGTCTGTAACGTTTGGCAACATTTTGGTGACGAATTTGCCGGAATATCTCCAACTTGCTGACTTTTAAATGTTGCCAAATGGACGAAAATGTCATCCAATTGATAAAAGTTCGCCAAATTAATGAAACCGATTCAAAATCAATGAAATGACGACTAATTGATGAAAGTTCAATATCTTGGAAAGAATATAAGAATAGACTATAAGAATAACCCATTTTTCCGTCCGTCCATCCGTAACGCTTGGCGAGAAATTCAGCGGGAAGTCACCAACGTGGGGACTATTTTAAATGTTGCCAAAGTGACAAAAATGTCGCCAAATTGATAAAAATGTCGCCAAATGGGAAGTAATGTTTTGCAAATTCTGATTTCCGTCATATGACAGGTATACCTCAGATTATTGTCCGTTTGGCGATATTTCGTCCCAGATTGAAGAAAATATTGTCAAAAGTGCAAAAATGACGCTAAATTAATGAAATGACGTCTAATTGAAGAATTAATTAAAATATTTTAATATATGGACTATATCGCTTATTGAGGATGCTATCAATATTGATAATTGTTTATTTAGAGTTGCGCGAAATATATTTTAATTGGGTACTTTGAAATAGTATTGTTAAGTGCCCTCTTTCGGCACGCAACGTGACAGCGATCGTGTAAGTGGGCGAGGATTCAAGATGAAAAGCGCAGCAGAAGCTCCAACTCTGCAGGCGGGCGGTTAAGCGATATCCGAAGGGGCTGAAGGGCTGCAGGCGGGTCAGCATGGGATCGGGAAGACGAGGAGAAGCTACTTGGAACATCGGAGATGGTCGATCGCGGTATCCATGGGGAATTCCGGGCTGGTCAGCAGCAGGTCTTGAAAGCATAGGATGTCAAAATTGGAATTGTAATGGCAGGCGATTATTGCGTCGTATGTTGAAAAGACGAATCATACAAAAGAAAATCAGCAGACTGTTCTATTTGCATCTTTTATTAGATGGTGATGAATCATTTTAAGATATTACAGCAAATTCCAAATATCTCTGTATTTTACATCGAAAATCAAAAGTCTTTGAGTAGACTATGAAATCGAAACATTCAACAGGCATCTTGAACAAAAAAAAAATATGAATGCATGATTTTTAAGAAATACTTTTCATTTACGCCGAAGGCGAGGATATATCAATTCGTCAGTTTATAATTTTTAAGATTGCCCGAATAAAAATTTTTAGGATACGGCATTTCGATTTGTACCTCGAGGGCAAACGAGTCTTACCTACTCAAGTTTCCATCGCCAACTGACTCTAATTACATTTTTCATAAGTCAGCGTCTTAATGTGAATGCGCGTGGTCGTGACGATATAAAAAATAGTACCATTACATTTCAATATGAAATGTATATCCTGGTAAACGTTCGAAGCGCCAGGAATGTATCATAATGCTAAGGGTTACCGATACAGACCGGGGAACTCAAACAGTGGAAGTAAAACAATTGGCGCTTTATCAATTTGGAATAGAAAATAGGAACAGAATTCTGAATCGAAACGAAATTAAATTTTGCCGAATGTAATAGAATAAAATGGAATTTTGAAATAGCGTTTTTTAAAATAAATTTTAAAAGAATTAATTAATAAATGGGAGCAAGGCGTTCATAACAGTATTACATGTTGTCATCCGGTAAATCGCCAAATGTGCAAGTCAAAGTCGAAAACATAATACCGTGGATCTTATACATTATTTTTTACTCTAAAATGAGTAAATTCATTGAATTATATGTGGAAAGTCATGTGCTGCCCACATCAGATTTTTTTTATTGCAATATTAATTTGTCATATCACTATTTCATTTGTATAAACACTGCTCAAAAATATTAAATAATTAAATATTTCAAAATAAAATTATTTTTAAATAATTTTACTTACGATAATTTTACTTTAACTGTTGCCCACATTAGAATTTTTTACAAAATGTTGTTCTGGAAAAATGACTCTGGTTCCATCCGTTGCCACCAAGTGAGGTATCTCTCGGAAGTAACGCTCCATCGGATTAGAGCCACCGCCGATTTTTTTAATTGTAATATCAACGAATTATTTATTGAAGGTGTTCATTACGTAAAAAATGGATGATCCAGATTAAATCTATTGAATGGAATCTAGATGGAATCTGAATGTAATGTGCCGTGTGGGTACTTGTTGAAGGCCCAGACCGTCCGACTCATCCTAAGGACTCGAGCAACCATTTGGACGGCCGGGAAAGTGTGGGTACTTGTTAAAAAAGTTGTATCATCAGGGCCTAACATGGTGGCGCCTGCAAAGCTTGTCAAAGTACGTAGTAATCAGGACCGGTCTTAGCCCCATTGAACCCAATCGGACCCCGCGCCGAAAGGTTTTGTAGACGTTGTAGTCGAGTTTATTTAATTTGTAAGAAATTAATGCAGAATTTACTGTTGCACTTTTTATTATACAGCGTTACAGAATAAGGACGAACGCGGCACACAGCAAGCAACATGTACAAAAAGCGACAGTAATACGGAATCCAGGGAGAGTACAAGTAGAAGTTACAATCACTAGTGGTTTTTCTTACAGAAAACATCTTAAATACACAAGTCCTCTCCTCTTAACAGAGGACATAACAGTTACAAGTTCAAACGCATTATTGGTTTCCTTATTCTCGACCTTTGCAATTTGACTGTAGCATTATTTGAAATCCCTGTAGGTCTCAGGCAATTTGTAGAAGTAGGAATGTTCATCGATGGAGCAGAAGATTCATCATCAGCTTCAATAATTGGAGATGACGGGTCAGTGATCTCTTGATATGTAGTAGGTTCAATCGCAGGATTTAAGTTTCTATCTGCAAGCATATTTGGATCAGGTATAATTAACATTTCTTTGTCAAGAGGTATCAAATCTCCACATTTAAGCAAATAATCCTTCAAAACAGCGACACTCCACTAGTCTGAGCAAGGAACGCCGACGGGGACGACTGAAACCTCTATCCATAGGACCAGGAACCCACCCACAAAGGAATCAACCAGACAACCAGTACCACCACAGAGCGGCGACGCACTAACACCCACAGAAAACTTATTAAAAATCAAAAATAATGCAATCGTTGGTCTGTTAACAGGTCCCCCACAACATTCGTGGGAAAGAAATAAGATAATATTAAATACATAAATAATCAAAGGACAATAAATAAATTTAACTCAACAAAAACAACACAAACTAAGAAGACCACAACACACAGATAGTCCCAAGCCAGACCAGAAATAGTGCAATTATAAACCGAAAACTCTCTGAACAAAAATAACTCAAGTTGACCTGCGATAAAACTAACCCAAGGAAACACTTATACTAATAAAAGTCAAACAAATACAACAAAAGGCGGCAGAACAAGAAGTTCCCACTAAACTACAAAAACAACCATACAATTTTTTATGTGCAATTGTAACGTTAAAGAACTGTTAAGTAATAACACGGAGCTTTATTGAGTAGTTTTTTAATAGTTTGCCTTCTCTGTGCAAAATGTGCGGCTATTACACTGAGTAAGCTGAAAATAGGCGTCGAATATTGCTAAGTTGACGAAGTATTAAGTTCCAACAAAAGTCCAAATTGTTCTCTTTTACTAACACAATTTAGAACAAGAAAGATCAATCATGCTTAAAGCATTGATTATGAAACACTTTCCAACTTCAATGCAATTTTATTTAAAAAAGTCTAAAATGCAATACATTCCTCGGTAATATTTTAAAACTTATCACAATACTACATTAATTTATTATATTTAAAAACTTAAACCTTCATTGAAAAAAATGAACTTCATTCAAATGACGGCATTGAAATATAAATTGCCTGGTTTAAATATCTCTAAAATGCGACAAATTCCATGGTAATATTTTTAAAACTATCATAATACTACGATAATTTATTATATTTGAAAACTTCATCGAAAACAACTGAAATTAATTCAAATGACGTCATAGAAAAAATGAAATAAACCATTTACCGATTTAAACCTTAGTTTGGCTTGAGATAGCTCGTAAAGCGAGTAGTAAGCGAAGAATTCCGACTCGATGGGGGTTGGCGAAGCGTAGCGAGTAATAAATTTATGTTTAGTACTTTATTAAAAAGTATTAAGTATAAATTACATTAGGTCTAAATGATATTCCACATTATCATATTAGTATCGAAGATGAAACAATAGTGTGTAACTTGAACAGTATTTAACTGGTGAGAATTTCAGAATTTTTGCAGAGTACAAATTTATACATATTAGAGAACAATAATATAAAATTCTCATTTTCTCTAATTAAAATGCATTTTTAATACAAAATAGAAAATTCTAAGTAATTTCAAGATGTAGGCGTTTTATTTCAGTTGGGTGAGGAAGCATCGCGATGTCTTAGTCTTCTACGAGTGGGGGCCCTGTATACTTGCTTGGCTTCAGGGCCCCCTGAAAGCTTAGAGCTTAATTGAGCCCTGTCTCCGAGTACTTCATATTAACTTTATAAAATCTCCGCTAAGGGAGCTGCAATCACTTTTATTCGATCATTCATGATCACTTTAATATGGATAGGAATTAATGTGTACACTCATGGACCGTTTAAGGACTTTCCTTATGCATTTAGAACTTATGCGATATTATGTAGCAATAGCTATATTTCCATGAATATAATATACCCTACAAATCAGCAAGATCTCACATTTTTAATTAATAAATTGAAAATGAAATTATGTAACTATTGTCATAATTTTAACAATTAGGGTGGTTTTTCAAATAATTAAAAATCTATTAATTATTTTTTTAATATTGAATATTATATTATTATAACGTCCTCTGGAGTCGGGGGTCTGTCTATTCTCAGGATAAAAATATGAGTCTAAATTTGTGGATAACCAACACTTTATTAAAAGCGTTAACAGGAACAATACACAGCTAATAACTCTTTATTCATCTTAAGATGTCACAACACAACTACCAGGGACAATAAAACCGTAATTAAATGCTCAGCTAATTTCCAAAACAGCCGATGCTATTCGCAAAACACTGATGTATTTCACAATTCAATTTCTATTATAGCTCTGATGTTGCCGGTATCGCTAAATATTTCATGTCTAGCTCTCCAATTGTTGGGTAATTGGTTGCCGACGTTTTTCACCACTTAAAGGGATCAAAGTTAAATCGCAATTAAGGCACTTCAGCTTTATAATTTTCCAATTATACAGTTAAATGAGGTATTTAATTGACTTCATCATTAATCGAAATTCCAAAGCACTTTTGGTGGATGACTTGCATAGTTCTATGTTTACTGTCAATGGAGTAATTGTAAATAAATAATTTATTTTTAAATTATTTGCCTCTTATGTTCGAAATCTTTATATCTTGTATCCAGGAAACAAAATTTATCTCAAAGATACAATATTGCTTGCATTCCATTTGAGATAGAAGCGATGGCGTTAGAGTCTGCTTGATGTTACTCAGGACTTAATTATCATCATTTTGTAATTTTAAATATTTCTAGTTCACTATTTTAAGTAAAGGTTTGACCACTGAACAGTGGCGAATGAACATACCGGCGAACCCGACGAATGCCGAGGGCCTCGCTTCAGAGGGGGGGGGGGGGTGTCCTCATTTCGAACGAAAAATAAAAGTAAAAAAATCTTTAAGAAAAATTTATTTTTTTGCTTAAAATATGAAAAAATATTTTTGAATAATCAGATATTTTTGAATAATTGGAAATGATCAAACTTTAGGTTTTATTCACAATGGTAATTTTCTAGGAGTGTTGGAACTAATAAGTGAATTCAATCAGTTCTTAAAGGAGCACATGGACCAAGTTGGAAACGCTGGAAGGAGAAGTGTTTCATACATTTCTTCAGTAATATGTGAAGAAATCGTTGAAATTATGGGTAAAAAAGTTTTTGAAGAAGTCGTAAGTGAAGTTAGGAGCAAAGTATTAATCCATATCTGTTGATTCCACGCCTGATCTGAGTCATACAAAGATTACCAAAGAGGATGAATCTGCAGATACGAAGACCCAATCTAAAATAATAAGGGAAAATATGGAGAAATTTTAAACACAGTTCTTCACCATTTTTTGGAATATGTTAATGCGCATTAATAAAACTAATAAAATTTTACAGAAGGAATCGTTGAGTTTATTTGTTGTAGTTAAAATGTTTAGTTCTTTGATTTCATACATTCAGGAGAAAAGAAACAACTTTAATTCGTACGAGAATCGCGACAAAGCAATTACCAAAAACATACATTATGAAGATTCCGATAAGCGATTGAAAGAAAGGAGTACTCGTATAACTTTTTTTGACAATAAGGGAGCGCCTAATACTATATTAAAAGGCCGCGATAAATTCAGAGTCGAGGGTTTCTTCCCTATCGTAGATTCACTGATTTCTAATTTAAAGCATCGCTCCCAAGCGTATGCCAACATTTTCGAAAAATTTGGATTTTTGGAAAATCTGATCGTTTTAGATGACGAAGAAATTTCGAAATCTTGTGAAAATATTACTTCCGTTTATGAAAACGATTTAAATCACTGTGAGTTTGTGACAGAATGCACCCATTTGAAGGCACATATTGTTGAAGAGGTGAAAGTGAATCCAGGACTGGTCATAATGCAAAAATATTCTGAAGAAGTGGTGGTAGTACTCGTAGAAGATTGCGATAGAGATTCTCAAGATTGTAGCAGAGACGCAACATGAGGAATACCTAAGCGAAGGTATTGATAAAGATATCGAAGCAAATTTTAAAGATTATGCTCGCTGTGAAGGTGATGATAAAGAGGCCAATAGTCAGGAAGGAAGTAAGAACGAACTCGAAAATGAATCACAAAAAGTGGATTTAAAGTGTTTGTATTCGTATTTATGTGGAGAAAACTTAATTCAAGCGTTTCCAAATGTTGAAATAGTACTTCGTACTTATCTGTGTTTGAAGATCTCCGACGCTAGTGGGGAAAGGTCATTCTCTAAATTAAAAAGAATCAAAAACAACTGAAGAAGCGTAATGACTGAAAAGAGGTTAAATCCTCTGTCAATTCTTAGCATTGAGAACGACCTTTTGTTAAAACGTTAGATTTTACAGAGATTATTGATACTTTTGCTGCAGCAAAAGCCAGAAAATGTCCAATTTAATGTACCCTAAGAAGTTTTAGATCTTTCCTTAGTATTGTGCTGTAATATCAATATTTACCGCACAGTTTAACAAATAAAAATGTATAATATTTAAAAACTTGTATCGTTCAATATTTCCATAAAATATTACTATTCTCATTTTAATTTAATTTCTGTTCAAACTTTAGGCTGCAAATATTTCAAGTATGTTTATTGGATGAAAAGAAAAAGTATAGTAAGATTTGTACAGAGCACGATTCAACGTGTTTATTTTTAAGTACTTTCCTTTTTTTTCTAAACTGGTTTTTAGGGGGGAGGGGAGAGGGGCTCTTCGGAAAAGATCGCCGGGGGGCCACGCTCTCCCATGATTCGCCACTGCCATTGAAACTAGAGTGGCTTTCTCCGCAAAAAAGTGGTATTGCAACTTGCAGTGGTTTTAAATTATGTACAAGGGTTTTTATCCTCGCCTACATGGTAGGCGGGGATAGAATCCCTTGTACTATATAAACTAATCTTTTAGTATCGCAAACTAATCTTTTAGTTTCGTATACTATATAAACTAATCTATAGTAAACTGACATATGAGCTGGAATAACTGTGAGTAAAGGAATGCCATCAACAGCAGTATTTGATATCTTACAATAAGAGGTGTGAGTATTCGTATGACGCTTTGATTCCCAACTATAGACTATACACACAGATACATACAGACATTTTCATTATGTAATACTAGAAAATGTACCCGGCATTGTGTGGGAGTTAAAACAGGGTATAGTTATATAAAATAACAAAAAAATGAACTTTATTCATATAAATAACAGTGAAAATTTCATGCAATCCGTGTACATCAGACAACGGGCGTGAAAAGCCCCTTCTTCCCCAAATCACAAAACTGAAAACCTTCATTTCCGAAATGCTGGTTTTGAACGAAAATCGTTTCCACACTCAAATGTTTCTATTCGCAACCAAGCAAATTGTATAGCCAATTTAGTAATATATAAATACTTCATTGCTTACGAAAAATCATCTGTATTTAAAGCATCAGATAATAACGGATACGTGGGAGTGACTTCATTAGGGAGAAAAGCTCCTTCCCCCGTACGTAGGCGTGGCTTCATTAGGGAGAATAGCTTCTTCCCTCGTACGTGGACGGGGCTTCATTAGGGAGAAAAGCCCTTCCCCCGTACGTTGGAGTGGCTACATTAGGGAGAAAAGCTCCTTCCCCCGTACATGGGAGCTGCTTCATTAGGGAGAAAAGCTCCTTCACCGTACGTAGGCGTGGCTTCATTAAGGGAGTAAAGCTCCTTCCTCCGTACGTGGGACTGCCATCAACAGTTCGGGAAGAAGTGGTCGAGCCATATTGGTAAATCTCTAGGTTCGCTCAAAAGGTTCGTTTAGACCTTCGAGGAGTAATCAAGTGGGGAAAGCCTCGGCAACCCTAACGAAAGACCGAAACCGTTGTCATGTGACTTCAGGGACTCTTCCCGCCCAGAGCGTTCCGTTTCCCCTGCAGTTCAATGGGAGAAGGTTAATGGCAAAGCGTCCTTGAAAGAAAAAAATTATATTTTTAATTATTTCTGCTCCCCTTAAGCTTTAGAGGATAAAAAAAATTGTAGGAGATATTGCTGAGCTTCATGAAGAAATTATTCCATCAATGTAATTATAAAAAAAATATTCATTAAAACATCTTAAACTGCGTTTTACAACATTTTGGCGGTTTTGGAAAAGCGAAACTGCTAAACCTCGAGCTTTAGATGCGTGCAAGAAATAGTTTGTGCTTCCTAAAATATAATTTTAAGATTTCAATCCGGGGTATTTTTTACATCCCGGGATATCAGAAATTATTTTTTTTTTAATTTTGGTATCCCGCGGGGTTAAAAATATCCTTTTACTTCATTTTATAGATAAAGAAGATATATTTTAATTACCTTACGCTCTGATTTATTTGTCTATAAATATTACTTGTATGTGAATGATAATAGCATGTTGAGATTTTCTTATACCAAACTTTTGGTATAACGGAATTTTGAATATAATGAGAATATTTTTATTAAAAAACAATACCTTTAAGTACTTTTTCTTATTGGTAATAAACACTGATATACTTATGAAGAACATTAGACAATAGTTAACCGTCTGAAATAATACACCTGTAAATAGGCAATACAATATATTAAAAAAAATCTAGTACGGTAAATGTACATCTGTACTTTGACATATGTACTGGAAAATGTAACTGATTGATATCGAACAAATTGCATATAAAATGTATAAATAAAAGCATCCTAAGTTAATAACTGCATTGCATTTGGCATACTGTATAAATTTTATTATAAAAGAAGTTGGTATGCAGTACGTCGCTGACTTCCCTCGCATTTTGACGTCTCTATGGAAACAAATTATAGTTTACAAATCGTAGTTTAGACATATCGCATTGCCGTCAAAGTCATAAAATAACTCATATTAAGTTATTTTAATATGTTTCTATTTGGTCTGAATTGAAAATAGAAAGAAAAATAAGTGGTAGGAAAAGTATGTTTTTAGACCTCATTAACACAATTAAAACACTCTCCGCAAGATGTTTGAGTTGTGTGCATATATGTATGTATGTGTGTGTGTGCATATATGTATATGTGATTGTTTGTATGTGTGCTTATATGTATGTGTTCTTGTGTGTGTGCTTATATGTATGTGTTTTTGTATGTGTGCATATATGTGTATGTATTGTGTGTATGCGTATATGGAAATGAGTTTGTTTGTGTGAGTGCGTATTTGTATATATATTTGCATGTAAAATTTGGGTAAGGTAACTTATGAACGAATGTACGTACCGGCATGATATTTCATATGTGGATACATTATGTTAAATAATTGAAGGAGTTGTCATTTGTTTCGTATAAATTCCAAGATTAAAACACAAAATATTAGAAGTTTTAAATTTTTTTAGCATTATTTATTTTGGAAAGCAATGGCATGACAGTTGAGTTTAAGCGGGAAAATGATTGTTTGAACTATGGTTGAAATAATGGTATTACTGGTAATTGATAACTAAAGACATAAGTAAATAAAGGCATTTCGCATACTGTACAGCTTATTATGAAACAAGAAGTATGCGGAACGTTGTTGTTCTAAAGACCTTCGTGTTTTGACATCACTATATGTATACATTTGTTTTAAATTTGTAGTTAAGCCATAGCGCATTGCTGTTAAGGTAATTATTGAGTAATTCATATCAAGTTATTTTAATGTTTATTTGGTGTGAATCGGCAAAAAAAAAAATAAGGGATAGGAAAAGTTTGTTTTAAGACCTCATGAACAAAGTTCAAATATTCTCCGCAAAATGTATGTACTGTGTTATAAGTTGTGTGCAAGATATATGTATGTGTGTTTGTGTGTGCGCGCGTATGTATGTGTTTGTCTGTGTGTGTGAATATGTATGTGTGTATAAGTATATGTACTTGTGTGTGTGCGTATAAGTATATCTACTTGTGTGTGTGCGTATATGTATTTGACTCTGTTGGTGTGTAATATGAATATGTATTTGCCTGTGAAATGTGGGTAAGATAATTTACGAGCACATGTATGTATCGTCATGAAATTTCATGTGCGGATACATCACCATCATCATCATATTTGGCACGACAGCCCAGGATAAGCCATGGCCTTCCACTGAAGATTCCTCCAGGACTGTCTATTTCTAGACCTGGTCTGCCAGTCTCTTGCTCCAATCACGCAAAAATCCGAATCAACTGAGTCAAGCCATCTCAGCTTTGGTCTTCTTCTTTTTCTACTATTAAAGGGCCTTGCAGCAAACATCTTCTTTACCGGGTCCCTTTCATCCATTATAGCAATATGAGAGGCCCAGTTCATTCGCTTAATTTTAAAATATTTAATAATATCGGGTTCCTTAAAATATCTATAAATCTCTGAGTTAAAACGCCTCCGCCATAGGCCATTCTCCTTTACTCCACCAAGGATGCCTCCGAGAACCTTACGCTCAAAAACAGTTACTCTACCCTCTCCATTTTTTGTTAAAGACCATGTTTCCGAACCATACATTGGGACCGGCCTAATGATAGTTTTATAGATAAGGAACTTTGTTTTTCTAGCGAGGAAACAAGACCTCAAAACAGGGCGAAGTCCAAAACATGCCTTGTTGGCCAGTGAAGTACGATTTTGAACTTCAGGGATAATATCATTTTTTTCATTAACAAAAGATCCTAGGCATTTAAAACCAGAAACAATTTCAAACTCATGTGGGCCAATTTTCAGAAAGTTGGCCGTATCACCAGTTGGTGTTTTCTGTACTGGCATATATTTGGTTTTAGAAACATTTACAATCAATCCCATTTGACTTGCAGCTACCTCTAAGGAGGAGAATGCTTCTCTCAAGGTCGGAGCACTCCTAACAACTATATCGATATCATCAGCGTAGGCTAGGGGTGTAGGTATGATGTTTCCCCGTACATCAATTTTTGAATCTCGCACAGCCTTCTCCAGTGCGATGTTAAAGAGAATGCACGAGAGAGAGTCCCCCTGTTGTACACCATTATTGACGCTTAGGCTCTCGGAAAGGACACCCAAAAATTTGATTTTACATTTGGTGTCATGCAATGTACATCACAAGTCGAATCAGTTTAGCAGGAATATTAAATTCATACATTGCATCCATTAGATGCTTCCTACTCACGCTGTCAAATGCAGTTCTAAAGTCAATAAACAAATGGTGAGTGTCAATACCATATTCAATCGATTTTTCCAAAATCTGACGCAAACAGAAAATTTGATCAATAGTGGATTTTGGTTGGTTGGTTGGTGTCGTGTCCATAAGAGGTCAGATTGAACCATGTGCAGATATTATTGCCTTAGCGAGATCCACAATCTTCTCATTATAAAGATTTCCCTGGAAAGGGAATTCGTCAATGCGTTGCAAAGCCGCAAGAATTGCTGGACAGTCAAATATGGGCTCTTCACCTCGGCAGTTTCTACAGTATTTGTAGGTTCTGGTGCCATCCGCATTAATTTTCATACCACCTAGGTGTCTAGTTCTTAGTCTGGCAATTGTCTTGGTGATTTCCCTATTCGCATTTATTACACAGACCTGGTGGTCCAATCCTATAGGTTTCACTCTAATTCTGTATCTAGAGATAGCATTAGCATCGTCAAGAGTGAGGGTGCCTGAGGTGTCTTTATTTAAGTTCCTTGCCTCCTTGGCCAATTCATCGGCCGCCTCATTGTCGTCAATTCCTACATGTGCAGGCATCCACTGTAGAATGCAACGCTTTCCCATTTTATTAATTGCATCCATGTGTTTGTGAATGCATTGCGAGAGCCCTGAGCGTCCATGTTGTATTGCCTGAAGGGCAGCTCTAGAGTCGCAGAAAATTACAAATCCGCTAGCTCTGTCTACATCTTCGAAAGAAATATAAATGCCCAAGGTCTCATGAATTGCTCTTAGTTCGCATGTAAAGGGGGCATGTAATATTGGGCGTCACCCCCGAGACGCACCCTTGTGGGTCAGTTGAAGGTATCCATAGGAGGTTTACAAGTCAGAGAACCTTTGCTCTTGCCCTTGATGAAAATGAAATTGATTAAAGAGAAAATGGAGAAGGAATTTGGGAAAATGTACCCTTCACTGAATATGAATTGAATAAAGTGGTGGATAGTATGGATGTGAATAAAGCTCCTAGTCACAATGGACTGACAATTGAAATAATTAAAGAAATGTATCATGTAAATAGGCAATGGTTCTTAAATATTATGAATAAATGCTGGGAATACTCTATCTTTCCAGATGTTTGGAAAATAGCTAAAGTGGTACTCATCCCTAAAGAAGGCAAAGATCGCAAAAAACCGAGTTCTTATAGACCTATATGTCTATTACCGGTATGGGGAAAGATACTGCATAAAATGATTACTAACAGGATGAGCTTTTGCTTTAAAAACCAGTTAAGCGAAAATCAATATGGATTTAGGAAGAATAGAAGCACAATAGATGCATTAAAGACCATTGTGGAAAGCAGATATGTAAATAAAAATAATAACATGATTACATGTTTAATATCCCTTGACATACAAAATGCTTTTAATACTGTTAGAAAACAGGACGTGGAAAAACAGATGAATAATTATTCCTTACCTTTGAAATTAAGGAAAATTGTAAATAGTTTCTTAAACGAAAGGAAAGTTTTTATTGAAGAATCTAATACTTATTTGAATTATGATATTGGAGTCCCTCAAGGATCGAGTTTGGCTCCGATCCTGTGGCTTATCATTATGGATGAGGCCTTAAAAATCAATTTTAATAACGATGAAGTAAAAATACAGGCTTTTGCAGATGACATTGCAATTATAATTAGGTCAAGAGCTTCCTATCTTTTAGGAGGAATAGGAACCTCTGTCATTAAAAAATTGGAAGACTGGGCTGCTAAATTTAGATTAAAATTTAGCAGAGAAAAGTGTAAATATATTATGTTCCCGTATAAGAAAACTATAACATGCTTTCCTGATATAAAATTATACGGAAAAAGAATTAGCTACGATAAAAACCTTAAGTATTTGGGCGTGCAATTTGACCCTAAATTCTTTTGGACTTCACACTTGAACGAAGTGAAAAATAAAGTATTAAATTTTCATGGAAAATTAAATAGAATTGTAAGAGCAACATGGGGTCTTAAACCCGAAATTAGAAAAGAAATATATCTGAAGGCGGTTGAAAAATTCATTACATACGGAGCAGAAATCTGGTATAGAGATATCAGAAGGATAAATGACAAATTGATTAAAATCCAGAGAATAGCGTTGCTGTCAATAACAAAGTCCTATAAAACTACATCCAACATGGATCTTCAAGTTTTGGCGGGATGTTTGCCATTGGACCTGAAAGTAAAAAGAGAAACAACTCCTTATAGAGGATTTCATTGGGAGGAAAATTTCTTGATAGGAGAGGAAATTATAGAATATAAAGATATAGAACAAGAGAGGCATTCGAAGAAACCTCCTTGGAAAGAGCAAATATTGAATTGGGATGAGGAAATCCCAAACAAGGAACATAGGATCATCTATACAGATGGTTCCAAAATTAATGGAAAAGTGGGATGTGCATTTGTAGAGTACAAAGAAGGTAAAAACCAATATGAAGAAAAATATAGGTTAAATGATAACACAACTGTTTATAACGCAGAACTTTACGCTATAATTAAAGCAGTTGAATATATTTTGAACCAGAAATTTGAAAGAACACATATTTGCACAGATTCGAAATCTGTGTTACAGTCTCTAAGTTCTTATGAAAATAATAATGAAGAAGTCTTAAGACTAAAAGATGAATTGACAAAAAACATGGAAAGTATCAAACTACACTGGGTAAAAGCCCATGTGGGATTAATCGGAAATGAAAAAGCAGATGTACTAGCAAAAGAGGCAACAGAAAAATAGAAATTAGTTACTCTTTCAAATGGAGTAAGCAACAAATCAAGAAAAAGTTGGAACTGGAATCAATTAAGAATTGGCAACAAAGATGGGAAGAAAATCGAGAAGGGAAACAATTATACAATGAAATTGGAAAAGTCTCAACAAAAAGATTATGTGGAGACTTCTATATAAACCAAGTGCTGACGGGACATGGAGCGTTCAAGGAATACCAGTACAGATTCTTTAGTAAAGACAGAAGCTGCCAATGTGGAAAATCGGATGGAAATGTAAAACATACAATTTATGAATGTGAATTTTGGGACTCTATTAGGAAAAATTATTTTCCTGCTAACTATATCAATGTAAATATTTTTAAATTATGCCTGTTACCTAAATGCAGAAAAGGAGTAATAGAAATTATGAAAAATGTGTTGGCGATTGAGATGAATTTGGGGTAAATAGAAGGAGCATTGGTGTATTTTCTTGTGTGATATTTTAAGGATGGATTTTATTGTAAATATGATTATGATATATTTGATAATTGTAAATGATGTATAGATTTTCTTATTTTGTTAAGTTTTCAATCTAGTAGATTGTGTATTATTTTAGTAACTAGCAGTTACTTTGTTGTATATAATTATTATCTTTTATTGAGAAGGCATTGTTTGTTCTTTCATAGATTATATGATTGTACTTTGATGGAAAATTTGTAATTTTGTAACCCTAAAATGAAGGGAATTGTAATATGTATTTGATTTGAATTTAATAAAGTTGAGGGACCCATCAGAGGATGACTCTCTCCAGATGGCAGGACGTGTTTGCCCTGGGCTTTGCTGTCTTTTTCGTTTGGCGCCCACCCTCCTCTCGGCCTTTGCGTGTGGCTGGGTTGGTTGGTTCGGGCCGCGTGGCCTCTTGGCCTCGCCCTCTTGTGCTGGGTGAGCTGTCGTAGCGATGGAGTATCTTTCCCGTATACCTTCGGGTGGGTCGGTGTTTCCTTTTGAGAGTTTCCCATTTTATTAATTGCATCCATGTGTTTGTGAATGCATTGCGAGAGCCCTGAGCGTCCATGTTGTATTGCCTGAAGGGCAGCTCTAGAGTCGCAGAAAATTACAAGTCCGCTAGCTCTGTCTACATCTTCGAAAGAAATATAAATGCCCAAGGTCTCATGAATTGCTCTTAGTTCGCATGTAAAGTTGGAAGCAATATTACCTGCTCCAAAGCTCTGGAGTCTTTTGGTACCATTTGGCATAGTAATGTAAATGCCAGCTCCTCCCCTGAGGATAGTCTCGTCTGAGGATCCATCGGTGTACATCTGCACTATATCACACCCCATATAGGTTTTAATTGTTTCTATTCCTTTAGCCTTGACAATAGTTTCCTTTTCCTTTTTTGAACAAAGTTCTACGAGATCCAAATTAATAGTGGTGTTTTGGGGGATGCAGGATGGTAAAATAGGCTCTTGATCTATATCATATTTTTTGTGCTCAAGGCCAAGACTTTCTCTGATTTCCTTGTCATATTTCATAGTTGATGACCTTTTGAGTCTTGACTTCCCATTCCAGTTCAAAAAGGTCCTGCGGGAGATGTGTTCAGTGTCTCGACTATTAGCCTTGTTTGTGAACTTAATCGTATGATATCTCCTTCTTTGATCAAGTGTCTGAAGGCCACACTCCCGCACTGCTTTTGGGTCGTTGGTGGACGAGACAGCACCGATAATTAATTTGGCTGCTCTTGCCTGAATTCTATCCAGTTTTCCTAGTGCGGACTCGGAAGCATGAGCCCATATGAGCGTTGCATATTCTAGACTGGGTCTAACAAGTGTAGTGTAGGTTGTTCTTAAAGTTTTCGGGTTTGCACCCCAGTTTGTGCCACATAAGTTTTTTAAAATGCTTCATTTCTTAAGTGCTCTATGGGAACAGTTTTCTATATGTTTGGTAAAGCGCAGTTCCGCATCTAGATTCACACCCAAATATTTTGGGTTATCCATTTCGATAATTGGCAAGCCGCTCATAATTATGGATGGATTAAAGGATTTTCTTCTGTTTCTGTCTGTAGTGAAGACAGTATAGTTAGTTTTATGTGGATTTATCTGTAGTTTCAATCGTGTCCCCAGATGGCGGATCGAGGAATGCCTCCCTTTTGGGTGGTAGAAGGGAAATGAAATACCTTCCGCGGACCAACAGGCAGAAGTCCAACCTCTTGAGGCAATGGCAACCCTTTTTCCATGAGAGGCCAATTTTCTGAATAGTGGATTTTCCTCCTCTAAATCCACATTGATAGCTACCAATCTCAGAATTAGCAAACGGCCTGAGTCTCTGACACAGAATAGTGGAGAGGATTTTATAACATGTGACCAGAAGGGTAATACCCCTATAATTGGAACAGATCAGTGGGTCTTCCCTCTTAAGGATGGGGCATAAAATGCCAATACTCCACTCCGATGGCAGCTTCTCCGAGTTCCAAATAATTAAAATAAGTCTATGCAAGTGCTCAAGCAGTCGGGGACTTCCAGTCTTAAGCAACTCTGCAGAGATAAGATCATGCCCAGGCGACTTATTGTTTTTGAGCCTTTTGATTGTCGACTCAACGTCATCTCTATCAGGAGGAGGTATCAGTTCATCATCAGAAATGCCTAGGACGCTATGGCAAAGGTCGTCATGATTATTCTCTGAATTCAGAAGTTCTTCAAAATGCTCTACCCATCTATTGAGAGCATCCCGTCTGCTAGCCAATATTACTCCCTGTTTGTTTTTACAGTTACTAGAACGTGGTTTATAAAGTCGGAAAGACTACGATTAATTTTCCGGTAGAATGCTCTGCATTCGTTTACGGATTTAAGATATCATGTGCGGACACATTATATAAAATAACTGTAAGGAATCCCCTAATTTTTTTTTAGTTAAAGATAGAGTACTGCTTCTTATTACATAGAATAGATCAGTATTAGTGGTATACTATGCCTTCTTACATTTTTTAAAAGTGGAAGTATTGCAAAACTAAAATAACTTTATGACATCTAGTACATGAGGCAGGGGATGATGTCATTTCTTTGACTTTTGATGGCACGAGTACTAATATATGTACTGCACAGGAATTGGGATGTAATACACTTTTAAAATAGAAAATGTTTAGCAATTAAGAGAAGTCTGTTTACTGTAACGATTTGCTGAAATATTACCTATATCTCGTTAACAAAATTAACAAAATGTTATCTATAGATATAATTTATGTTTTAGGCTAAAAAAAAAAACGAAATATTAATTAAAAATAATTTGCAATGACAATTTGAAAAAGAAAGCTAAAACAGTCGTAGCAAAATTTGAAAATAAATGTGTAAGAAAAGAAATTGCAGAATTTTAATCCACGCATTTTGAACCTGCATATTTTAAAGATTTAAAAATACGTAGATTAAGATTCTTAAAAAAGAAAGTTGTGTATAAGTGAACAAACTACCACAATGGCACACTTTTACAATTTTCTGGAACTATTATAATGCGCCGTTCTAGCGCGACCGTGCCAAATATTGCGCTCATTTGTAGAACCGAAGGGGGACATACTGTCCTACCGCCACGAGAAAGTCTCTGAACAGGGTTGCCGCAAGTAGACGAGTCGAAGAAAGGAGGGAGAAAGGTTTAAAATCGACTGCAACATTTGGCAAATCAAGCGCACTTCGTTAAGCGGAGAATCCGTTTCGTTTATCATGATGTACTAAAAGAAAATAGTAGATGTTTTTTATCCGACAGGTTAAACAAAATTTTTCGTATTAAATGACATTAAATTATAAATTAACTTAAAAATTCCTCGTCATCTATACTCAGAAAATAATTTGTTATTATAGGCGACAGCGGCTACGGGAAGCCGTCAATCTATTAGAACAAAGTAGTTTTAGATATTTTCTTTTAGGTTCGGGCGATTTTGGGAGAGAAAAGCTTACAATTTAAAACTAGAATTTATATCATTTTGTTTAAAACTAAATTTCGAATTACATGAAAATTATTACAGTTTTCAATCAGCAAGTTGCACAATTATTAGCCAGCAAAAAGGAAAAAATAAATGATAAATAAGCAAAATTATGACTTATTCATTATATTATTCATTCAATATATTCATTCTTTTCATAATTTTCAATCAATTATAAAATATTTATTCACATTCATTGGAATAACTATTATCTACTATGTCCGAATCACTTAAAATGTTTTTACTTGAAGAAGAGTCTGAATCGCTATCCGACAGATTTCTCACTAATTTCTTCACAATATCTTCTATCTGTCCATCTTTCTTCCAATAAATATTCTCTATTTTTTCAATGTGTTCACAGTGTTTTTTCCATTCATTTTGTGTTACTTTTAAAATAGTTTCTTTAAGCAATAATTGTAAATTGTTCAAATAGATAAAATACTTATCTCAGTGTCATTAAGCGATTTCCCCTCACGTTTTATCTTTTTAACTGATGACGCTGAAACCTCTATCGCTTCCGCAGTTCTCTTCATTGCATTTGAAATTGGTATTTTTAGAGAATTTGCGGTTTTTCTTCTTCAAAAAATGTCGTAACATTGTGGACTATTGCCCATGCTTGCGAATGCAAAGTCTTTCCACTTTTAAATGTAGTCATTTTTCAACTAGACAAAATCCACAAAGTGTGCAACACAGTACAAGTTACTTCACAGCTTTAAAAATCACAAAATGCGAGCGCCTAGTATTGCCCCCAGTGCAAAACGAAATGCGGCGACTTTCGTCGGTTCTATCTGCGCCAAATCGAAAAAAGCGCTTTCCGTCACACCTAAAATGCAGTGGAATAACCTGTTTCCATAGTGACCGCCACCAAAACGTCTGCTGTCTGGGGACTTTCTCGTGGCGGTAGGGCAGTACTGGCCATGCTTTTAAGATGGCTAAAGAAAGGAATGGCTATCTTTAGTGATTCTAGCTCTTTGGTTCAGACATACTTAGATAAAAAATGTAGAATTCATCGACGGATGGGTTTATGAAATTATTTTCTTTTCTGGGTAGTTTGGGATATATTTAGGAGCTGCTGTTAAAATACGAACGTTGGATTTCATGTCAATTTTTGTATATGATAATATAAAAATCTGAGAGATTTACAACGCACGAAAAGTATATATATTTTAAAAATTCATTAAAATTTGACATATGGACTCCGTTCAAAGTTTGTTTGAAAGAAATTTTTTTGGAAATTGTGTGAGAATATGTTTGGTCGCTAAGGCATCGATTTGTGTAAATATCGGTCTTATTCGGGCTTAAACATAAAATAACTAAAAAGTTAATTCGAAATTTAAAAAAGTAACGCTGAGTTTTGCACCTATTTGCGTCCTGAAGTACCAGTGTACCAAACTTCATGGTCATACGACGCTTAGATTACAGATTGCACACACAGACATCTTTCTTTATTAAGTACTAGAAAATGTATCCGACGTTGCCTGGGAGGTAAAGTAGGGTAGTTATATAAAATAGCAAAATAAAAATCCATGTGCATCGCTGCAACGGGCGTGAAATGACTCCGCCCAAATCACAAAACCAAACCCTGTGACTTGCTGAGATTCTATATTCTACGTTTAACATCTACCGACGGAATCATTCTCGCGACACAAATAAATGAAAATACTTGAAATTGCATATATATATATATACATACACACATGCTACCCGACACAGAAAATGCAACATCATGAAAGAGTGAATAGAGTGTGATGATAAAGGATACACAGAGATGGCATATATAAATAAGGGATGTTAATTTCAGAATGATAATGCAATACAGTAATGGCATAAACAGGGTGATCAGTAGGCAGCTGGAACACATCTTGCGACGATATAAACAGCAACCCTTCGAGGAACAGATGTAATAAGTCTGCAAATAGTTTGCTGAGGGATGGATGACCATATGCCTTCAACCATCCTCCACAGATTTCCCTCTGTTTGAGGCGGGGGCAGGACAGTCAAACGACGGCCAATCACGTCCCACATATTCTTGATGGGTAAGAGATCTGGAGACAGAGGAGGCTAAGGAAGAACCTGAATACCTTGCAAGGCTTGTATGCTGATAGTTGACTTGTGCGATCGCGCGTTATCTTGCGTAAAAATAGCATTTTGCAACCGCTGAAGGTAGGATAGTGCAACCGGCCGCAGCGATTCATTCACATATCGTCGTGCTGTCATTGTGCCTCTGATACGAACCAGAGGTGACTGACTATTGAAGCCTATGGTACCCTAAACTATGATGCCACGTTGTCGAGCAATATGGCGTTCAACAGTCGCAGCAGGATTGGATATGTTTCCACGTCACCTCCCGACTCTCACAGGGATAAATAGAACCGAGACTCAACGCTGAACATTACCCTTATTTTTAATTCCCGCAGAATTGGAGATTTTCAAAAATCAGGACCGCAGAAAACTAGATATATACGATCCTAGCCTGAGCTATGAGTTTCTAAATACTGTGTCCAGTACCATATATATACCTTAATTATTCAAGATTTTCCATATAATAAACGCCAGCATATGTTCACAGGATCCTAAGAAATTATAGATCCAAGGACACTAAAGACTTCGGGAAAAATTCGATCACCAATACCTCCCGACCGTATGGAGATCCGCGATAGCTTTTTAGAACAAGGCTCAATTGATGACGTAAGATAATTAATCTTTAATCAATTATTAAATGGTACCAGAGCTCCCAGATTCAGGTTATGTACCATATATTATACTATAGCTTTATATAAATTACCAACTTATTTTTAACTCCTATAGAAATAGAGTTTTTCAAAAATCAGGACCGCAGAAAACTGGATATCTTCAATTCTAGCCTAATCTATAGATCTCTATATTCTATATTCAGTACCATATATGAACCATAATTTTTCAATATTTATCATAAAGTTAACACCAACACAGGTCCTTTAGATCCCAGGTAGCAGGAGACCAGAGCACTAAATTTCACAGAGAAAAATTTCGATTTTCTTTCACCTACGCATTCGAGCCGCCATTACTACATTTAACATTGAATGCAGAAAACACTTAACATTACGACAAGTATGAGTATTTAAACTCCAATATATACCTTAATAAAGGATCTTGGCACACACAATTAGTATCAAAACACTCCTCTAAGTCCAGAGCATCCACTGTATATACTTGCAAATCCTAATAACAACTGTTACATTCACTATCTATAAACTTTCAAGAGCTCCATAAAACACAACCTTCTCAATGGCCGCCATTGCCGGGATGTGGGGTTTATCCCTGGAACATTACCCTGTCCCAATCAGTTGTCCAAGATGATCGGGCCTGACACCATTGCAATTTTTCACATCTGTGTCTTATTGTCAATGGCGGTCTTCGTAAAGGACGGTTTGAGTGCAAGCCGCTTTCGGACAATCGTCGAGAAACTGTTCTCGCTGATATTGGAATATCTAATGTACTCTGCAAATTTTGCAGAATGTCGACAGACGTCGTTTGTGGGGTCGCCACGGCATACCTTCGAATGCGTCGATCAACGAATGCTGACGTACGTCAGGATGAACATGTACCATTGCGACTATTCACATGCCTTTCTTCAACCCATTTTCTCCAAAACCTTTGCACAGTAGACACATCTACGCGTGTTTTAGCGTCGATAGGTCGGTACAACCACCCAGCGGTACGTAGGCCTAAAATAAATCTCCTCGCACGATCGTCCAAATAATGAAACGGATTTCGTCGTCGGCCAGGCATCTCTTCAACAACACGTGTCTTCTGAAACGAAAAACAGCTCGGAAAACGAGTTTCCGTAGGCGACAGACAGTAACAACTGTTGGTTCATCTGCCGTTTCTATCCCTTTTATCCCGATCTCTAATCACTTGACCTACTTGCGCTTCAGATCCTTTGAATTCATCGGCCAGCTGCGTTTATCTTTCAATTTTCGTAATTATACGGCCAGAGCTTTATGGTGTTGCATTTTCTATGTCGGGTAGTATACACACACACACACACACGCACACACACTCACACACACACACACACAGGGGGATTCAAAACGATGGGGCAGAACTTTAAGAGGTGCTAGAACACATCTAAACAAGCACTTTTCTTCATACAAAACATTGTCGTAACTCAAGCGGTTAAGCACTAGGGGTTAGCACGTACTCTTGAATAAAATGATGAAAAACAAGAATGATAGAGGAGGTATGAAGAAATGAAAGGATTACAGAACACATTTTAACGAACAACTTACAGAAATTGCTCAAAACAAGAAATCGAAGAAATTACAAAACAAATTGCAATGAATATCTTGCAGAAACTGCTCAAAACAGCGACCGCCAACATGAATGTAGGCCTTATACCTGCGAACTAGTGAACGCCGTATATTGGCGAAAAACCAGGCATTTCCCGTACAGCAGTAGCAGCAACAGAAATCCTGGCAACAAGGTTCTCATCGGAATCGACGGGGCTATCATAGATGAGGCTTTTGATATGGACCCATAGGAAATAGTCCAGACATGAGAGATCGGGTAACCCTGCCGATCAAGTGATGGGACCACCCTGACCAATCCACCATCCTAGAAATATTGCATCCAAGGCGTTTTGCACAGCCACGCTGAAATGGGGTGGTGCTTCGTCATGTTGGAACCACATACGGATTTGGGCTTTCTTCGCATTTCTGTCCGCAGCTCCATACATGAAATGAATGTCGGCCTACTCCTGATTCGTAAAACAATCCAAGCCTTCTGAAATGCACGGTAGAACTGCCGATGAGTGTGACAACAGGCGCTTAATGCATTCCCTGGACAGCGCCCTCTAGCGCTTAAACGTGTACGTTACGACTATTCATTGTATGACGAAAAGTGCTTGTTTTTTTGTGATCTATCACCCCTTAAAGTCCACCATCGTTTTGAATCACCCTGTATATATATATATATATATATATATATATATATATATATTTCCCCTTTTCCCAAAGTTTTTGAATGTGTTATGCATGAAAAGATCTTTTCCCAACTTAAGCAATGGATCTCTCCATACCAGCATGGGTTTATGCCAATGCGATCAACTTTAACTAATTTAGCTTGTTTTACCAGTGATATTATTGATGCTATTAAAACCAAGAGGCAACTGGATGTTATTTATACTGACTTTAGTAAAGCTTTTGATCACATCGATCTGGGGTTATTAGCCCGTAGACTAATTGCTGCTGGATTTAGTGTTGATTTGGCGATGTGGTTGTACTCTTATATTATAGATAGACTGTATTCTGTAAAGTACTTTGGTGTAAACTCTAGACTATACAGTAATTCCTCTGGTGTTCCTCAGGGTTCTAATCTGGGACCACTCCTTTTTTTAATTTTTATCAATGAAATTCCCAGGCTTTTTAAAACTGCAAAATGTCTTATGTTTGCAGACGACTTGAAACTTTATATGAAAATCAACTCTTTGACTGATTGTGAATTGATGCAGAGAGATCTTGATGAACTGTATAAACCAAATGCAAGGCATAAAATGGTAGAGGGGGATGGCGACCCCTCCTTCCCGTTTAAAAGACTGCTTTTATGCCCGGGCAACACTCACGGTACCAATGCCATGCAGAAGCCATACTTCCGTAAATGTGTCAAATCAAAAACACTCGAAAAAGTGCAAAGAAAACAAATAGGAATCGACCAGGATCGCAAGGGAAAGAATGGAAATGCAGCAAATGCCCCTGTCGGTTAAGATGGAGTGCATCATATATAACAGAAGTCCACGTATGCGCTATTCGTTATTTTCACTTTCATCGTTCTATGCCTCTGCCATATCCGTTAAGTAAGCATTTTCTCCCTTTTTTGTATTAAATAGGGAATTATAATAACATTTCAGGAAGCCAATTGGATAATTACGTTTTATTGCCTCCTTCATAATATTCCTATTATGCATGATGCAGACTTGAAAGTATTAATGCGTTGATTTCTCTTGAGGTGACCAATGACGACATTTCTGAAAATGTTTTTGGTCAAATTGGACCTCCAATCAATAATGCGGTTGATTTTTATATTGAAATTGTTTCTCTTGTCATATAAGACGGTATAAGTACCATATCTACTGTCATGTTTTAGTGTGATATCTAGAAAATCAACACTATCTTCCTCCTTACTTATATTCTCAATCAATTCCAGTTCTTTTGGATAAAAAGTAAAATCAAATTGGGGTGTATTCTTATATTGCCCAATAAGGACATCGTCAACGAAACGAAAATATGGCATTTCATGTAATATATGAGTGCCATTTTCAAATTTACACAAGTATAGATCGGCGAGCAGGGATGAACATCCCCCTCCCATCGGAATACCCTTAACCTGTTGAAAATAGTTGGTGCCGTCAAATAAGATGTTTTCAAACAACACAATGCGAATCAAGTCCTCGTATTTTCTGAATGTAATATGCTCTTTTAAGTCATATATTTCATGTAGTTCCTTCAAAATTTCATATAGATTTTCCAGATTGATGTTGTTGAATAAATCACGGAAATCGTAACTTTTGAAACGTATATCCCTGCTATAAAATGGAAGTCGGTTGATGACATCGTAACTATTATTTATCATTACTGTTCCTTGTTTCTTGAGTATAATCATAACATTTTTAAGTATAGTTAAAAGTTTTTCATTTGCAATTGTTAAATAGGATCCACATCCCACTGTCACCGGCCGGAACTTGACTGGATTTTTATGAAGTTTTGGTATGAGTACCAAATATGGAAAGTTAACTGCTTTAAGTTCGATACCAATGCTTTGATACAGAGTTTTAATTTTATTTACCAGACATGTTCCATTTTGTTGTAAAGGGGAGTACATTTGTTTATCAAGATAACTATTTTTTAAAGTATCAACGTAGTATTTTCTGCATGTGAAAGCGTAATTTGATACAACTTTATCCGTATAAGTTATAACATATTTATCTTCATATTTATTGACTGCATTTTGAAGAGAAGGATAATACGTTTTTTTACACAATGTTTTGTAGTGGAGATTGAACATTTTGATAAGGTTGTATTGCCATTCATTGAAGGCTTGTATTGGCATGCTGTATTTTACGGCGAGTTTATATGTTGTTGTTGTTGAGACCCAGACCGTCCGACCTACCAGAAAGGTGTAAGGTAACTGTATGGACGGCCGGGAAGTGCCACCCAATTTAGACCGGAACCCAGTGGGGGAGGCATCCACAGGGACCGTACCCTCCTTCCCCTACCACCAACCTCTCGGAAGGACTTACGGACCCACATGTTTAACGTGATCGTACTCCGCATGAACACGGCGGCATTTGTGGCAGCGTGCAAATCTTAGCGCGCAAACCACGGGGATACCGCACCCGAGATGGCCAACAGCACGCGGTGTTCCGAGGTGGTCACCCACCAAGTACTAACCGCGCCCGATGCTGCTTGACTTCGGTGATCTAACGAGAACCGGTGTTTTCAGCACGGTACGGCCGTTGGCCTTGGCGAGTTTATATGTAAATTTCTTCAAATCTTGTTCAAAGTCCTTTTAATATTAGTGAAATCTTGTATACGAAATTTCGTACCAAGTTGAAGCATAGATTTTAACTTGTGATTATCCAATAGATCCAGGTTTCCAGTGATAATGTGCGCATGATGGGTATCTATATAAGGGCTGTTTTGACAATTACACTCTTCACTTTTATATACATTGATGTTTCTACTTATGCGGTTATAATTAAATATTTTTCTACCATTGGTTTGCACAAATTTATAAATCAGTTTTACTTCTATGTTAGGTATTGGTAAGAGATGTGCCAAGTTTTTTATATATGTCTTGATTGGTAAACCATCATAATTTTTATTTTTGTAGGTTGTAACAAAAGGCTCTGTTGTAGTAGTTTTCTTCTGTGGAGAGGATTTCAATACTATGTTTAATGTACTGGCTTTTAGTTTAAGTAAATTCATCATAATAGCGTAGTTTGTACATGCATTTTCATTATTATTAACAGTTAGTTGTTTTTCGAGTTGATACACTTTCAAATAACACCAGATGCGTTGAATATAACGTTTTCTTATACTAAATATAAGATTTTTGATCCAGCCGGGTTTTATTATTATTCCTGCACACACTGTTTTCATGAACGTTTCGATCTTTTCAAGAGTTTCTTTATAACTGAAATATTTCCTTTTTCTTGTTCCCCTTTGCCATCTCTTTTTTATAGCAGGATGGATATCTTGCAATACAGGGTTACGTTTTTCATTTTTACAAGATTCCAAATTATAATTGTTACTAAATATGATCGTATTGAGTCCATACGGAAAAGCTGTTCCATATTGTTGGATGTGTGTATTTTCCCACCAAAGTCTTTCTGACAGTTTGGGTACAACATCGATGATTGTAACAATTATTTGTGAAAAATCATGGTTTCTATAATGACGGAGTTCCAAATTGGTGATAGTTGCATCAGTGAGAAGAGATTTGCCAATTTGACTTCGATGTAAGTTGATTCGCAAATGCAAACGATTTTTGGTTTGTCCGATATATTTTGCTTGGCATGTTTGGCAAGTAATACAGTAGATGACATTATAGGTCTTGCAGAATGTACCGTAACTGGGATCTTGAGTAGATATTTGGAGAGAGTCTGCCACTGGGCAGAGTTTACATCGATGAGATTGGCATTTTTTAAACTTGAAATTACGTATTCTATTAAAATAATGACGATATGAATATTTAAAAAAGGGTGATCCATTTAGATTAAGGATCGAGTCGGTAGAACAATGAGAAACATTACAGACGCTATTTATATTTGTCACAGAGTTTGCAATAGCATGTTGCACAGGCTTGAAATATTTCTTTATGTTAGGCATCATATATAAAGCATGAGGGTAACTGGTTATCGATAATACTACTACCCTGTATTGTTGTATTACCGGGCATATACTTTATAACAGTATAATTGCCAGTCGCTATATAATATAGTTGTAATATATATATATATATATATATATATATATATATATATATATATATATATATACACTCGTATAAAGTGAAATTGCAACATCACGCACGTAGCCATATATATATCAGAGTACCGGTAGAAAATAGAGTTATGTGAAAATGATTAAAAGAACAAATATATGCAAAAGAAACCTGTTTATTCAATAAAGAATGTGGCCCACACAGGTCGCAAAACGGCGAGGCATACTATCGATGAGGCTATTAATGGCTGACCGAGGAAATCCTTGCCAAGAAGCGTCCACTGCAGCACGCAATTCGTCTACGGTATGTACCAGTGGTCCCCGGTGCACCTGACGCCCGATGAGGACCCAGACGTGTTCAATGTGAAAGAGATTCGGCGAGGCTGCCGGTTAGGAAAGGATGTGAATTCCGTCCAGGCTGTTAAGAGTTCGACGTGCTGTGTGGCCTTGTCATGCTGAAACACCGTGCCGGGGACGGCCTGAATCAGTGGCCGAATCACAGGCATCACAACTTGTGTGACGTATCGGTCCGCTGCCAGATTACCTGCAATGTGTACCAGAGCTGTTCGCTGATCGAATATGATACCGTCCCAAACCATGATGCCCGGTGGGACGTTCAGTGATATGGGCTGGCAAGTGGCGTTCTCCGGGAAACCGTCACACCAGTTCATGGCTGTCATTCCTCCACAGGCAGAAGCGAGATTCATCCGTAAACAATGCCCGATGTCATTCATTGGTTCAGTTTCGATGACGACAACACCACACCAGACGTGTATTCCTATGTCGAGCGCTTAATGGCACCCCAGTGGCTGGTTACCGCGAGCGTAGCTGTACTTCATGCAACTTGTTGCGAATGGTTTTGGGGTACGCAGGTGCAACTGTTCATGGTGGCAGGCTGTTTCGGATGTCACTTGCAGTTGCAAACGGGTCTCGACGAGCAGTTCGACGAATCTGCCGGTCTGAGCGCTCTGTCGTGCACCTGTTCGATTCACTCCCTCTTCAGCGTGTTCTCTGATGTTCCTACGTCCATAGTGTCACACATCGCTGGATGGTACTTACGTCGTGCCCGACGAGCATGGTACTCATCGACAAACCCACGTCACGCAGCCCCAGGATATGGGCTCGATTTCCAGCCGTTAATTGCTAGTGAACAGTTTGCTGACGCCTTCGAGGCATCGCTTCTTCATTTTTTCGAAAGTTCGGCTGCTACAAATCGTCGCTGATGGCATTTACGGGACGAGCCGTCTGCTGGTCTTTATTTCCCGAAACTGGGTGTCACGGGACCCGATACGTAAGAAAATTTAATCAGTTGCACATGACTCTCTCTTCTACTGGTACTGTGATATACAGGTTGATTAAGAAAGAAAGGTGGGCTAAATTTTACGAGGTGGTAGCACACACCAAACCAAGCATTTTCGTTATAGTTTTCCGAGCCGGAAATGAAACGTAAAGACGCCAGTGAGCACTTAATGGTGAAGCCGATGAGGTGAGGAAAAAACCCTAGAATGACTTAGAAGTTATAAAATGACACTTAATAAACAATAATTACAGTAATGGCTCAAAAGAGAGACCGCCAACCTGAATGCACGTCTCACAGCGGCTATGGAGGGATTAGCGAACTCTCACGATCAGACTAGGCATGTCGCGCACTACGGTAGCATAGGTCAAAATTCTGGGGACGAGTTCCTCTTCAGATTCGAGGGGAGTGTCATAGAAAAGAAGTCCAGACAAGACAGATCGGGCGATCATGGGGCCAAGCTATTGGACCACCTCGCCCAGTTCAGCGGCTCGGAAAAGTGACGTCAAGATAGTTTCTTATCTCTCGCCCAATTATCAAATATTGCATAAGGGTTCATCTTCTCCAGATTAAATTTTCATACGTGGTTTTCTTCTTCAAGCAGAAAATAAAAACCAGAATGACGCTTTCAAGTTTGCGGAGCGGCCATTTCCCAACGAGTAAGCGTCCTGTATCGCCTTTATGTTTCGTTACCGACCAGGTAATTTATGACGAAAAATGCTTGGTTTGGTGTGTACTACCACCTCATAAAGTTTGACCCATCTTTTTTGAATCACCCTGTATATATATATATATCCCCAAAACATTGACCTCGGCTTTTATTTCTTAAATATTGATCTTAAATATATATAATAAATTACAAAGTTGCGTAAAAAAGGTACAGAATTTTATGAAATCGATTAAAATTTTCAGGGGAATTAAATTTTAAGAAATACAAAATTTAAATTTTTATACGGCCTCCGTACAAAAATATTTCCAATGAGTAAAATGTGCGCCATACAGTTATACACTAATAAGGTGATGTACAACATTTCAGCATTTTATCATAAAAAGTCCCAGAGATATGAAAAGACAAAAATGCTTACTTAAACCACTTTCGATGCATCGACATGGGTTCTCAGAGGGAAAAAATCATGTCGACAGATCGTGTTTCAGGGGTCATACACAAATTACGAAAGAAAACAATGATTACATAAATAAATAATAATTTTTCTATTTATTGGTATAAAACTATCTATACTGTGAATAAATAATTAATTTACACAAAGATTACAGAGCTTGTTCAAAATGTTTTCCATCCATACCAAAGATCCATTAAGATAAGAGGCAGATGCCTATGATGTATTCCTGCGTTGCGTCATTTGCACTCTTGCTGTAAACATTTACATTTCAATTTGTGATTAATCCCTCACCAACTTTGTTTAAACATATTTCTGGGACATTTTATGATAAAATGCTGAAATTTTGTACATCACCTTAGTGTATGGGGCGGCACATTTTACTCATTGGAAATGCTTTTGTACGGGGGCCGTATAAAAATTTAAATTTTGTATTTCTTCAAATTTAATCCCCTGAAAATTTTTATCGATTTCATAAAATTCTGTACCTTTTTTTACGTAACTTTGTAATGTATTATATATGTCTAAGATCAATATTTAAGGAATAAAAGCCGAGGTCAATGTTTTTGGGACACCCTGTATATATATATTTATAGTATATATATTCCCATCTACCATCAACTTCTACTGTAACCTCCTTTCAACTGGTTTATTCCATTGTACTTTCACTCACGTGGTGAGGATTCCAGTTGGCGGACAATTTTCAAGATCTGTGAGTTGCATTTTTGTGCAATTTGTTTAATTATGTGTTATATTTCATAACGATGTGTTATATTATGGTTTCTTAGTTGAATATTGTCCTCTTGTGTCGCTTCTTTATAGATCTTGTTTATTCCGTTGTTGGGCACAGATTGCATAAATTTCTAAAAATACGTGTTTTTATGCAATCATAGAAACAACGTAATTTAGTATTGTCTGTCCAGAATGTGCGGCTGAAGACGTTTCTGGCAGATATTCATTAATTAATTTTATTTTTCCAAATCTTTCAATGGTCTACTTTTCCTGCCCTTTCTCGTTACTTTTCGCATTTCATCATCTATTTATTAATGTGGGTTGAATTCAATACCCGTTGTTTTACGACCCCCGATTTGATGCTGTATTTACAGATACTATTTTGATCTATATGCACTCCTACACATTTTATTTGAATCATTTTAATTATATATATATATATATACATAAGTAAATTTTGCATGAAATCAGGAGACATCTCTTACCATGTATAGCAATCTGTATAGCAACTCTTAAGTCATTGACAGAGAAATACTGTCTCCCAATTTTTGAAACTTAGCATTCCCATAAATTTTCCATGGGGTTTAAATCAGGGTTAAGTGCTGGCCAGTCCAAAACATTGATACTGTTTTGCTGTAACCACACTTTCGTTGAGTTCTATCTATGATTCGATGCCCTATCTTCGATGCTCAATCTGAACCTCCAAACAAGTCAAGAAATGGGATTAAATTTTCTTCACTGATTTTTTGATAGTCCCCTGCTTAAAAATGTCAGTGAAGTTCGGCCATTAAATCCAAAATCACCCCACCTTGCTGCCTGCTGGAAAAGCTTCTCAATTCATTTCTTACGCCGTGCCAATAATATGAATATCTATCGGGACCATCTAAGTTATTCTGCCTTGACGTTATTTTCTATCATCACGAGTGATTGTCTATTAATGGACGGTAAACGGACAATCAAATCTTTCATGGTCTTCTAGGGCGGCTTTTGATTGTCCATTTATCATCAGACGCTAAAACTTTGTAAATACTGCTTATGGATCTGTTCAACATGTTTGGCACTTTCTTTTTTTTAAACACCAAATTTTGATAATTTCATTTTTCGAAAGTTCTTTAGCTCTCGCCATTTCGACAACAAATCTGGTACAGACCTGAATTGTGAAATTGAAAAGCTGACAGATGATATTAAAATAATTTAAAAGCAGATGATATTAAATAAAAATGTTTCTGGCGAACAATAATATGAAAACAGCTATTTCAAATATCAGATAATATTCACAAAAACATATTTTAAAAGGGTATGAATTATATTTTCTATATACTTTTGGGACATCCCAATTTCAATTTTCTCTAAATACATATAGTATTAGTGAATTTTGCGTAATTTTTGCAGTATAATCGAATAAAATTGTGAATGTTATAAAATATATTGCCTTTCATAGTTGCTCTTACTTTGCTGCATTTGCAAATGCAATTTTGTGCTTTTCTCTATACTTTTGGGATATAAATTAAAAATATTAGGACAACATCTTTTAAATTCACTAAGTTCAAAAACCTCGGGAAAACGCATTATAACGCCAATAGATAGCGTTAGTAGTCAAAAGTCCAAGTGTACGCAAATGAGTGTAGACCCGCTACGAAGACCACAAAAATTGAAGACATTTTTGGCTTAAAAATTAACAATTAATTAACGAATGGGTTTATTAAATTATTTTTTATGGAGTAGTCTGTAATATAGTTAGGATTTGCTGAGAAAATGAATGTTGAATGGCGCGTCAATTTTAGTATATGGTAATATATATATATGCTGGAGAGGTTTAAAACGCACGAAAAGTATATATATATATGTATTTTTAAAAGTGATTAAAATTTGTCTATTCATCATATGGACTCTAAGACTTATTAAGAGATGTTTATTTGAAAGATCATTTTTCGATCTTTCCGATGGTGTCAAGATGGAAACTCTGTGATAAGATTTTAGGTCCCTAAGGAATCGATTTGTGCGAATATCGCTCTAAAACGTACAATAACCAAGAAATGAGTTAGAAATTAAAAATATATAACCCCGGAGCTGCACCTGTGTATATCGAGAAGTACCAGTGTACCAAATTTCATGATCATACCACGCTTAGATTTCGGGGGATACAGACTGACTACACACAAACGCATATTTTTATATACAGGGTATCCCGGAAAGCCTTAAAAGAACCTTTATTTTCTAGCCGTTAGTCATTGATACATACTTTCAATTAAAATAATGTTTCAAATAAGGCTAAAAAGTACTTTATATCATTTTTAAACCGAGAAACGTATTTTTTTGAAAAATACGAAATCTAACTTTTTATACTGTTTCTTAATCCAGAATTTTCCAATTACTAAAAATTTCTTCATTCATTTACAAGTAAAACTTAAGAAAGTTCGATTCAAATTGGATTTTCAATAGGGTCGGCTCAACTTTTAAGCCTCTATGGACGCTGCGCTATTAGTACTATACATATATTAATTATTATATATTAATTACATTTGGCTCGGTAACAAAATATCTACGGTCGGGTGGGGCGATTGGTTGGATGAAAGCCCGAAAGAAACACCGTGATCACGTGTTGCCACTATATTAGGCGGAACTGGTTCTTTATGTAAAATTTTATTTAGGCATAGTATTTTATAAATTTATTCGAGATAGAATATTACGGATTCAGCTTTGAAAATATACGATCTGCGAAATCGAAGAAAAATAGAAGATTGAAAATATGTTGACATTGTGAATCGAAATCGATTCGTCTGCGGCATTGGGTTCGATTATTACGAAAAGAAAAGTCAGAGTCTCCATTTGGCGCTTGATAGATAACCGAGTTATTTTGGTTATAATCCAAAAAGCTGATACTATGGCGCTGTCTTTGTTTTCGACAGATTTTTTTATTTTGTGATCGAGTTGCAGATTGCTACATGGATGAAAAATGAAAAACATTATTTATAGGGTGCAAGAATTGCTTCAAGAAATATGTTTCAATGCGAGTTTTCTTTATTGCAAAGTGTATAGGAAGACACAAATGCAGTATAAGCAAAATATAAATTGAAGTTAAAGAACTTTTTAACTGGAATATAGAAAAAGGTGAATTGATGAGATAGTGTATAAAAAGTTTTGTTATTGTGCAAAGGTAGTAACATTGTTAAACTTATTTTTTAGAACGCATTTATATAATGATTGTTCAGAGTATTTTTGAAAGTCTAGATCTAGTATTCCAGAAAATCTTACTTCACATTGGCCCATAATGACTTCCACACATCCCAACCCTAATTCATCATTTAATGACACCCCGTATGTCTTCGAATTTCATCCCCGGATTCAAAGGAAGATGAGCAAACAGGAGATATATTTTCCCTGTTTTTACCTCTCCTAGTCAGTTTGTCTCAAAACCGCTGTTATGTTTTTTATCTATCCAGAATGCGAACTTGCAGCTCAAATATTCTTCCTTTCACATTAAATATCTCTTAAAGTAAAGTTTAAATCAAAAAGCGGTGTATTTCATCGTGTTCTAACATTCCTTCACAAATGTATCAAATTTCACATTTCTGTATGCTACAGTTTTTGCGGTACGAGACAGAGAAACTCGAGGAACGGGAAATTTGTCAAAAAGCGGAGGCGACATCAGCTGCATTTACTTTCGTAAGTAAATTTAAGTATTGAGAAAGTAAATGTAAGTATTGAGAAAGTAAATGTAAGTATTGAGAAAGTAAATTTAAGTATTGAGAAAGTAAATTTAAGTATTGAGAAAGTAAATGTAAGTATTGAGAAAGTAAATTTAAGTATTGAGAAAGTAAATGTAAGTATTGAGAAAGTAAATGTAAGTATTGAGAAAGTAAATTTAAGTATTGAGAAAGTAAATGTAAGTATTGAGAAAGTAAATGTAAGTATTGAGAAAGTAAATTTAAGTATTGAGAAAGTAAATGTAAGTATTGAGAAAGTAAATTTAAGTATTGAGAAAGTAAATGTAAGTATTGAGAAAGTAAATTTAAGTATTGAGAAAGTAAATTTAAGTATTGAGAAAGTGAATTTAAGTATTGAGAAAGTAAATTTAAGTATCGAGAAAGTAAATGTAAGTATTGAGAAAGTGTTGCTTTCCCGAAAATTTTCGATTTCGAGATTTTGATGCCAATATATGTCTTAAGACCTTCTGAACACGTTTTGACTATTTTTGGTATGATGTCCACCTGCCTGTCTGATGTCTGTGGTCGTTTTCTTGTGTACACAATAGCAGCAACAAATATTAGCGGATTTTCACGAAACTTTATATCCTGATTTGTTATAAAAAATCTAGAACTAGATATAATTTTTTTTAAATTCGAGAGGGAATTTCGAAATTTATTCAAAATTTTATATTTATTTAACATGGCAGTATAGGACAAAATGTGACATAATCATGAATGAAAGGGATTATTTGTAACTTAATGATTGCGAGACTTAATAGTTTCAATCATTGTTGTTAAAACTAGCCGCGATACAAATTATTTTCTTTCCTGACCATTAACCCCCTTGGGGGCAAGTTAACCCTTCCCCGGGGATACATTGCCAAGTAAGGTATCAATCGAAATATTTTCTCAAGCCCTTTAAAGTGAATGCTGCTATGGTAACACGCTATAGTTGCAATCATTTGGACTCACGATACTGATTTTTTAAATTTTATCTTGTAAAATTTGAAAAAAAGTGAATTTTAGCATGAGAAAATCGAGTTGGGCCACACTCCATCTAATTTTTACTTTCCTTATATACATAATGTATAAGGAAAGTATTGTGGCGGGGTCAAAAATTCGAATTTGAGTTTTCGACGGGAAAGCACGTTTCAAGCATCCCTGATCACGAATCAAACATTTTTGAGGTGATGTGTGTGTCTGTGTGTGTGTGTGTGTGTGTGTGTGTGTCAGTGAGTCTGTGGAGACGATAACTGACGAACAAATGGACCGATTCGAGCGAAATTTGGTACAAAAATCACAATTCGTGAATACTGGAAGCTTATTGTTTTTAAACGTATACAAATGTTCCGAACCCTCCTAAATTGTCGAGTGAAATTTTGAAAAAATTATCAAAAAATCAAAACTTTTAATAAAGTTATGCGTATAGACATTTCTAATGTAATTTTTCCTTAGAAAACGATTCACATAAACTTTAAAACGCTAGCATGAACCGTTCTCGAGATATTGAACATTTTTAAAATAAATTTATCAAAAAATCCCTTAAATTAAAAAAAATATATTAACTGTTGAGAAACATGTTCACTTTTCATATGAAATATCATGCGATAAATTGGGTAACATCATTCCCGTGGATCTAGCTCGTTCCATTCATGAGAAAAGATACTTTGAGTAATGCTTTTGTATTTGAACGCCAATAGTTATTTATCTGCTATGAGAATAACCTATTTCTCCGTCCATAACCCTTGGCGAGATTTTGGTGCCGAATTTGGCGAAATGTCACCAACTTGGCGATTTTTCTAAATGCTGCCAAATTAACGGAAATCTCGCCAAATGGATAAAAATGACACTAAATCAGTGAAAATGACGACTCATTGACGAAAATTCAATTTCTTGGAAAGAATATAAATAGCTACTATAAGAGAAACCTATTTTAATTGTAAAAATAGTAAATTCATTGTATTATATAAGGAAAGTTATGTGTTGCCTACATCAGATTTTTTTATATAGTGAAATATACGGATCCTTTATAGATTAGCAAAACAAGCGAATTTTTAAAAGTAGTTGTGAATGTTTTTAAAAGTAGTAGTGAAATATTTGTCAGGCAAATGCATATTGTGAGATAAACTGGAGATATGGACGATTCTGATGTAGAGGTCAGAGAGGAACCATTAGAATCCTTATATTATTCAGAGCGTGCAGAAAGATGTAGAAGCTTTCATAGGATTGAAGAAATGAAATGAATGAACATTTGAAATGAAATGAATGAATGAATGAATGAAAATTATAGATATCTATATCTCTTTTTAATATAATTTTGTCTATATTTTTATGAAAAATATTTATGCCTAAGTTAGCTGAGACTATATACATTTGAAATACATGAAAAATATAATTATAAATATTCACAAAATTTCAAGAAAAAAAAATTATAATTCTGGTCAGAAAAAAAATGAGATTTCAATTAAGACCAGATTTTTTTCTTTATAATATCGAAGAAAATATATTCATTTTCATGGCAGGATACTTGGGTTCATTGGTTATCACAAAACAGTAGTCGGTAAAAAAAAAAAAAAAAAAAAAAAAAAAAAAAAAAAAAAAAATTGTGGTTATTTCCGCTTCTAATGCCGCCGTGGAAGTTTACGTAAAAAAATATCCTAAACATCTACTATATTTCATCTTGTTTTTATTTTTGTTTTAAGAGAACGAGTATTTGGTTTTCGAGATTTCCTTGTAATCCCTACTAAAAATCTCTATATCTGAGTCCCCCATTGAGCGGTAATATTTCAACATCAAACAGGTGTCATTCTGAGAAAATGGAATGGTGGGGTGGACGAATCGTTTTCTGGACCAATAAGTAGGGACACTATAGAACCGACCAAAGAGCTAGTATCATATAGAGGATGCCTCTCTTTTGCTTTCCATCGTAAAAGCATGGCCAGAATCTTCCCACCGCGTCTACAAATGACCACCCGATATGGCACGTGTGCGCTAGAACAGCGCATTGTAAGAGTTCTAGAAAATTGTAAAAATGTGCCATTGTGGTAGTTTGTTAATTGTTATACACAATTTTTTTTACAGGATCTTTATCTACGTAATTTTAGATCTCTAAAATATACAGGTTCAAAATGAGTGGATTAAGATTCTGCAAAACTTTCATTTCTTTCACATTTTGTTACGGCTGTTTTAGCTTTTTTTTTTCAAATTATCATTTCAGAAAATGATTTCAATTTTTTAAAAATTATTATATCAGTTTTTTTGGGGGGGGGGATCACAGAACTACATATTTTAAATAAAAAATTATATCGATATATAACATTTTGTTATAATTATTAACGAGATATCGTTAATAATTGAGCAAATCGCTACAGTAAACAGACTTCTATTATTGCTAAACAGTTTCTATTTCAAAAGCACAAAACTTCGTTTCCAGATGGTTCTTTATTTGTTTCTTTCTAAAATTCTATTTTGCAAATTCTATTTTGCAAATATTTTTCTTTTCAAAATAAATCAATCTATATAAATAAAAATGAAAATCTGTCTGTCTGTCTGTCTGTCTGTCTGTCTGTCTGTCTGTCTGTCTGTCTGTGTGTTTGTCACACCATCACGGGAGAACGGCTGAACCGAATTTGATGAAATTTTGTGGGTAGCCCAGAAATAGCCCCACTTAAAATTATATATGTGTTTTGAGTTTCTACGACCAGTGGTTCTTGAGATATTAGTAAAAAACGAAATTTTCGTTTGTCTCATCATCACGGAAAAACGGCTGGACCGAATTTAATGAAATTTGGTGAATAGCCTTAAAATATCCCCCCATAACTTTTGTCCAAGTTTCGAGTTTCTAAGACCTGCGGTTGTCGAGATATTAATGAAAAACGGAACTTTTTCCTAGGAGTTCTACTCCCTAACTCCGTGGTTTATCCAAACGAAAAGCTTGAAAATCGTTTGAAAGTGAATTAAAATTTAATCTCTGAGTTTGATGGGAGATTTTTTGCGTTAATTAGTCACTTTCTGAAAACATGAATTGTTTGAAACATGATTTAAAGGGGAAATCTATCTCCATGGTTCATGGTTTATTTAAAACAAGCTTTTACGGAACAATGAGAAGTATAGAGAAATCAAAATCGTTATTTAATTTCGCAGTTTATGTTATAAGACATGACATATTTAACATGTTATAAGATTCTATCTTATATCATCTTACTCAGAAACGCAATTAAATTAAATCTGTCTGTTAATTTTAATAATTATTTTTTCGATTTGAATAATAAATAAATGGATATAGAAATATATTTTAGAAAAGAACGATTTGATTTTTCTTATAGCATTTTTGACTGGATAATATCAATTACGGTCTTCAGGTTTAAAAATTATTATTATTTATATTTTCGGGGATTATTGATTCAAGGATTATTGATATTTTCAAGATATTATGCAATTATTTTATTATGACAAAAATTGTTTAAACTCATATATTGTATGTTGTACGAATCTTCTACAAATACACGTGTATATCTTTTAATCTACGAGAATATAAGTAGTACAGGTATATTGACATATGTTTTGATATATATTGGCATATATTGGAATCAATTACGACCTTCTGGTATAAAGAGTACGGATATTATTGATGTTTTCAATTTATTACGTCATCTCTCTTATTTTGGCAAATATTTTTGAGACGCATATTGTAATACGGGTAATCTTCTACTAACACATTGGCATATTTTCTGATCTGCGACAATATAATTAGTACGGGGTTGCATATATTCATTCAATTCCTATTTTTTCTTCTGTAAATTTGCTTACAAAAGGGGGCAGGATGTTTTATTCCTCAGATCTGTTCGTGAAGATAATTTTGCATAGTGAGAACATATATTCTTAAACTTCTCTTTAGGAGCAATAAATTTAATATTTTAACAGAATTTGCACATGATTGCGAACTTTAAGTTTCTTTAAATTATACACTCCGTACGAATAACGGGTGTGCTGTTAGTGGTTAATAAATTTTAACATTTTAGGAGGATATATCATGTTGCTCGGCATCGCAATTAAATTAAATGTGTTTGTTAATGTTTTTATTATTTTTTTTCGATTTAAATAATAAATAAATGGATAAATGGATATAAAAGTATATCTTATGAATGGACGGTTTGATTTTTCTTTTAATTATATTAATTGCTGACTGCGTACATCAATTTCATTTATTTTGGCAAAGAGTTTTCAAGCTTATATCGTATTTAGCTACTAAACTCATATATTGTGTTTAGCCAATAAATTCATATAGCCGATTGTTGAAACAGAAAAAGAGTAGAGCGGGTATATCTTCTAATACAATTGTAGTGTTTTCATTTAGTATATTGAAACGGGATAAGAATGGTTCATTCAGATCTGCAAATTCAAAGCTACGAATTTGGAGGGATATCGCTAATTTGACAACTTTTCTTAAACTTTGCCAAATTGACGGAAATGTCGCCAAATTGATATAAATGACACACAAACAGCTGCCATAAACCTTCGGGTTGGTCGTGTGGCTTGGGTCTTCTATATATCAATGAAATTTTTTTTTTGTTTTGTTAGAAGAGAGTACTGAAATGATGTTTGGTTAGCATTTCTCTGTCAGACCAACCATCCTACTTAGTAATACATTTAGCGAATTTTTAAAATGTCACCAAATTGATAAAAATGTTTTCAAATCTATAAAAATATCCTGAAATTGATAAAATTGCGCTACATAAATGATATTAATTGTTTTTTGTTAGAGGATAGTATTGTGATGATATTTCGTCAATTTGTCGCAAAGTGGAACTGTCAGTTCTACAGTCCCACTTGGCGATAAATTTGGCGATTTTTTAAAATGTCGCTAATTTGACGAAACTGTCGCCAAATGTTCCATAGAAATATAACTATATAGACGATATTTATTCTACCAATTTATTTGAAGCAAATGATATCATGTCGCTTAGCAACGGATTTAAATCCAATGTGTTTATGCGGCAGACGATTTTTATTAAATCCTTTCCGATTTGAATAATGAAGATATGTATATAAAATAAATTTCATTGCCATTTCATTTTGGACTGGATAATATCAATTATACTCTTCAGGTTTAAACATTATTATTATTGATATTTTCCGGAATTATTGATTCAGGGATTATTGATATTTTTAAGTTATTACGCCATTGTTTTATTGCGGCAAAAATTGCTGACACACGCATATTGTAGGTTGTACGAGTAATCTTCTAGGAATGCACGGGTATATCTTCTAACCTACGAGAATATAAGTAGTACAGGTATATTGGCATATATTTTGACATATATTGGCATATATATTGGAATCAAGTACAGTCTTCTGGTATGAAGATTAAGGGGATTAATTATATATTCAATTTATTACGTCGTCTGTTGTATTTTCCCAAAAAACATTTGTGACTCATATTGCAAAACGGGTAATCTTCTACTAATAATCGGACATTATAAGTAGTACGTGTATATCTTCCCATATAATTTTAGCACTTTAATTTTGACATATATTGGAATAAATGACTGTCTTCAGATTTAAAGATTACGGGTTTATTGGTATTTTCAATTTATACATGTAATCTACTAATACAGGTTATATTTTCTAATATTCGCGTATATAATTAGTACGGGTCCCATACAATTTTAACGCTTTTATTTTGCATATATTGATTCAATTCCATATTTTTTTTATATTTGCTTACATAAGGGGTCCAAGATGTTTTATTCTTCAGATATGTCCATGAAGATAATTTTATATAGCGAGAACAGAGATTCTTAAACTTCTTTTTAGGAGCATTATATTAAATATTTTAACAGAATATTTTGATTAAAAATGTCATTTAGTATACTATAAGAATTTGGGCATGATTATGAATTTCAAGTTTCTTTATATTATATACTCCGTACGAAGAACGGGTATGCTGCTAGTGTATAATAAATCTATATAAATAAAATTGAAAATCTGTCTGTCTGTCTGTCTGTCTGTTTGTCCCATCATCAAGGGAGAACGATTGAACCGAATTTGATGAAATTTTGTGGGTAGCCTAGAAATAGCCCCACTTAAAATTTAGTCCGTGTTTTGAGTTTCTACGACCAGTGGTTCTCGAGATATTAGTAAAAAACGAAATTTTCGTTTGTCTCATCATCACGGGAAAACGGCTGAACCGAATTTAATGAATTTTGTGGATAGCTTTGAAATAGACTCCCATAAATTTTGTCCAAGTTTCGAGTTTCTAAGACCAGGGGTTGTCGAGATATTAATGAAAAACGGAACTCTTTCTTAGGAGATCTACTCTCCAACTCCGTGGTTTATTCAAACGGAAAGGATGAAAATCGTTTGTTTTAAACGCCAAAATGAAATAAAACTTTATTTCCGAGTTTGGTGCAGGATTTTTGCATTAATTAGTCACTATAAGAAAACATGAATTGTTTGAAACATGAATTTAAATGGAAAAATCTACCTCCATGGTTCATCTCTCACAAGCTTTTACTCAACGATGTAAAGTATAAAGAAATCGAAATGGCTATTTAATTTCGCATTTTATGAGGAAGATTCTATCTTATATCATGTTGCTCGGCAACGGAATGAAATTAAATGTGTTGTTAATATCTATTATTATTTTTTTATTTGTATAATAAATAAATGGATGTAAAAATATATTTTATAAATGAACGGTTTGATTGTTCTTTTAATTATATATATTGCGGACTGCGTACATCACTTTCATTTATTTTAGCAAAGAGGTTTCAAGCTCATATATTGTGTTTAGCTAATAAACTCATATATTGTGTTTACCCAATAAATTCATTTAGAGCCGATTGTTGAAGCAGAAAAAGAGTAGAACGGGAGTATGTATCTTCTAATACAATTTTACTGTTTTTATTTAGTATATACAAACGGGATCAGGATATTTTATTCTTCAGATCTGCAAATTCAGAGCTACGAATTTAGAGGAATATCTCTATTGGTATCTATTGGTAACTTTTCTTAAACTTTACCAAATTAGTGGAAATGTCTCCAAATTGATAAAAATGACCCAAATCAATGAAATTAAATTTGTGTTTTTCAGAATAAAGTACTGAAATGATGTTTCTGTAGCATTTGTCGGTCAGTCCATCCATCCTACTTAGTAACACATTTAAGGAATTTTTTTAATATCACCAAATTGGTAAAAATATTTCTAAATCCATAAAAATATCATGAAATTGATAAAATCGCGCTTAATAAATGAAATTAATTGTGTTTTGTTAGGGGATAGTATTGTGATGATGTTTCGTCAATTTGTCGCATAATGGGATTATCAGTTCTACAGTCCCATTTGGCGATAAATTTGGCGATTTTTTAAGTTATAGCTAAATTGACGAAAATGTCACCAAACCTTCCATGGAGATTGCATTATTCAGATGATATGATTTTCATCAATTTATTTAAAGCAATTGATATTATGTCGCATAGCAACGGATCCAATATGTTATGCGGCATATGATTTTTATTAAATCTTTTCGGATTTGAATAGTAAAAATATGTATATAAAATAAATTTCATTAACATTGAATTTTTGACTGGATAATATCAATTACGGTCTTCAGGTTTAAACATCATTATTATTGATATTTTCGGGGACTGTTGATTCAGGGATTACTGATATTTTCAAATTATTATGGAATTGTTTTATTATGACGAAAATTGTTGAAACTCATATATAGTACTTTGTACGAGTAATCTTCTACAAATGCATGGGTATATCTTCCAATCTACGAGAATATAAGTAGTATAGGTATATTGGCATATATTTTGATATATATTGGCATATATTCGAATCAATTACGACCTTCTGGTATTAAGATTACGGGGATTTTTGATACTTTCAATTTTTTATGTCATCTCTTTTATTTTGGCAAATATTTTTGAGACACATATTGCAATACGGGTAAGCTTCTACTAACACACTGGCATATTTTCTAATCTGCGACAATATAAGTAGTACGGGGTTGCATATATTGATTCAATTCCCTTTTTTTTTTGTAAATTTGCTTTCAAAAGGGGCCAGGATGTTTTATTCTTCAGATCTGCCCGTGAAGATAATTTTGCATAGTGAGAACAGATATTCTTAAACTTCTCTTTATGAGCAACAAATTTAATATTTTAACAGAATTTGCACATGATTGCGAATTATAAATTTCTTTATATTATATACTCCGTACGAAGAACGGGTATGCTGCTAGTCTATATATATAAAATTGAAAATCTGTCTGTCTGTCTGTCTGTTTGTCCCATCATCACGAGAGAACGGCTGAACCGAATTTGATGAAATTTTGTAGGTAGCTTGGAAATAGCCCTACTTAAAATTTAGTCTATGTTTGGAGTTTCTACGACTAGTGGTTCTCGAGATATTAGTAAAAAACAAAACTTTCGTTTGTCTCATCATCACGAGAGAACGGCTGAACCGAATTTAATGAAATTTTGTGAGGAGCCTTGAAATAGCCCCCCATAAATTTTGTCCAAGTTTCGAGTTTCTAATACCAGGGGTTGTTGAGATATTAATGAAAAACGGAACTTTATCCTAGGAGATCTACTCTCTAACTCCGTGGTTTATCCAAACGGAAAGGATGATCGTTTGTTTAAAACGTCAACGTGAATTAAAACTTCATTTCTGAGCTTAGTGCAGGATTTTTGCATTAATTAGTCACTATCTGAAAGCATGAATAGTTTGAAACATGAATTTTAATGGGAAATCTAACTCCATGGTCAAGCATTTACTAAACAATGGAAAGTATAAAGAAATCAAAATGGTTATTATTTTTGCATTTTATGGGGAAGAGATCAAAATGGTTATTTAATTTCGCAGTTTATGAGGAAGATTCTTTATTATATTATGTTGCTCAGCAACGCAATTAAATTAAATGTGTTTCTTAATATTTGTTATTATTTTTTCTATTTGAATAATAAATAAATAGATGCATAAATATATTTTGTAAATGAACGGTTTGATTTTTCTTTTAATTATATTAATTACGGACTGCGTACATCACTTTCATTTGACAAAGAGTTTTTAAGCTTTTATATTGTGTTTAGCTAATAAACTCATATTGTGTTTACCAATAAACTCATTTATCCGATTGTTGAAACAGAAAAAGAGTAGAAAGGGTATATTTTCTAATACAATTTTAGTGTTTGCATTTAGTATATACAAACGGGATCAGGATGTTTTATTCTTCAGATCTGCAATTTCAGAGATACGAATTTGGCGGAATATCGCTAACTTGGCAACTTTTCTTAAACTTTGCCAAATTGACGGAAATATCGCCAAATTGCTAAAAACGACGCAAATCAATGAAATTAAATTCGTTTTTTTAGAAGACAGTACTGAAATGATGTTTCGGTAGCATTTGTGGGTCAGTCTATCCATCCTACTTAGTAACACATTTATCGAATTTTTAAAATATCATCAAGTTGATAAAAATGTTTGTGAATCTATAAAAATGTCATGAAATTGATAAAATTGCGCTTAATAAATGAAATTAATTGTGTTTTGTTAGGGGATAATATTATGATGATGTTTCGTCAATTTGTCGCAAAATGGGACTATCAGTTTTACAGTCCCACTTGGCGATAAATTTGGCGATTTTTTAAGTTATCGCTAAATTGAAGAAAATATCGCCAAACCTTTCATGGAGATAGCATTATTCAGACGATATAATTTCCATCAATTTATTTGAAGCAACTGATATCATGTCGTTTAGCAATGGATGTAAATCCAATGTATTATGTGGCATACGATTTTAATTAAATCTTTTCCGATTTGAATAATAAAGATATGTATATAAAATAAATTTCTTTGGCATTGCATTTTTGACTGATAAATATCGATTACGGTCTTCAGGTTACAGATTATTATTATTGATATTTTCGGGGATTATTGATTTAGGGATTATTGATATTTTCAAATTATTATACCATTGTTTTATTATGACAAAAATTGTTGAAACTCACATATTGTACGTTGTGCGAGTAATCTTCTATAAATGCACGTGTTATCTTCTAATCTACGAAAATATAAGTAGTACAGGTATATAGGCATATATTTTGATATATATTGGCATATATTGGAATCAATTACGACCTTCTGGTACAAAGATTACGAGGATAATTGAAATTTTCAATTTATAATGTCATCTGTTTTATTTCGGCAAAGATTTTTTAGACTCATATTGTAATAAGGGTAATCTTCTACTAACATACAGGCATATTTTCTAATCTGCGACAATATAAGTAGTATGGGTATATATATACGGGCAAATTTTTGGTTTTGAGACTGTTTTTGAGGGTTTTTTAAAAAATAAATAATTGTACATTTTTTAAATTATCGGATGTGTTGTGCAAATGCCCAGACCTTTAGCAACCATTTAAAATAAGGCAAGTACCTAGGGCAAGAATTAGCAAAATTTTGAATATATTTGAAGAAGTATTAAATTTCGTACGTTTTGGGATTTTTTTTTCGAATGCACTTGACACATTCCCAAATGATTGCCTAACACTTAAAAACCCGCGAGTTTCTATGCCAAGAATTGGATGTGTAAATTGCGGAACATGCATCTTTCTTTTAATTTAATTCTTTTTTATCTAAATTTGGGTCTTTTATTAGGTTTTTGTAAATCATTAAAACTTTATTAATTTTTTCTAATTTTCGGATGCACTTTGCACATTCCAAATAAGTTCCTAAAAACAAAAACAAAAAAAACAAAAACAAAAAAAAAAACCACACACACACACACACACAAAAATACGCGTTTCTAGGTCAAGAATTTGTTTTTTAAAACACGGGATGTGCATAATAGCATACATACATTATCCAAAGGAAATTAATATGATATGATTTGTAGTGCTCGTAAGGGATTGCCGTTTCTACATTTTCTCGATATTTGTTTTCTAAAAATCGTTCAGACACAGACATAAAAGAAAATTTCCAAATGATCCACCAGAAAATTTACCTGCATGTGGATATACACATATTCTTAAAATACATCTAAATTGTATTTTTTAGGTTATCTGATATTTATTTCTCCGCATCCGAAACAGGAAGATTAGCTCAGTTCTACAGTTTGAATTCTATAGAAAGTTGTGTGTATCATCGCATTTAAAATTTTTTTTAATTACTACATTTTATTTAAAAAAAAAACGCATCAAAGCAACAAATGCATCTTCCTTAATGAAGTGCGGAGGACTGCGGTTTCTCTGCGATGGATTGCACATGCCTGAGCTCTCTCCTAGAGAAAGGATCGTTTATTTTCTTTATTTTTTCAGGTGTGTGGATCATATGCGTATACATCTGATTTGAAATTAACAAGCAATACAGAGTTAACCAATACAGAGTTTTTCAGCGTGCGTTATAGTTTCGTGTAAATTTACAGAAAATTAAAGAATTTTGATGCACAATTTGGAGAGCATTGGGCTTTTTTTCATTTTGGGGTTCCGGTATTAAATTAAATTTCCAAAAGGGGTTCCGAGGCCAAAAAACTTCGAATAACAGTGAGTTATAATATATAACTGGAGTGAGTGCATATCACACTTTAACATTATTAGTCCGTGGTTCCTTTCGGAGATGGCGAAAAGCATTTGCGCTTGAAGGTGCATTCTGTATAGCGGACTCTTATCTAAGACCTAAATATGTGGGTTACGAGAGGTTGGTGGTAGGAGGAGGGTACAGTACCTGTGGTTGTGTCCCCGACTAGATTCTAGTCTAAATTGAATGGGAATATCCCGACCATCCAAACAGATATCTTACACTTTCGGGTAGGTCGTACGGTCTGGGTCGAAAGAAGAAAGATCTCCTCTAGTTGTTGCAAGCCAATTTGAAGACTCGCTTGTACGTCGACGATATTCTGCAGCCGAGTGTCCTACCTATGCTGACAAGTTGCCCAGGTTCCATTTACCAACAAAACAAAGCTCGAACATATACTGCACAACTTTCTCAACAATGTCTTCAAAGATTTAATACCCTCCTATGGCCATCCAGGTCCCAAATCTATCACCAATAGAGAACGTCTGGGACATGCTGTGACAGTAATTGCAGCCTTCTCTGAATACCACTGAATTAGCTCACCAGTTGAAACATTTGCGGCAGAATCTTCCGTAGAGTGACATAAGCAACTTAACTGACCATATACCGCACCCAATAGCGATTTGTATAGCCGATTACCACTTACTAAAATGTCGGGGGCGCGGTAGCCCATTGGTTAGCGCGCTGGAGTTGCACTCGGTAGACCCGGGTTCGATTCCAGCCACTGCCAAAACTGCCGCCGTGTTCATGCGGAGTACGATCACGTTAAACATGTGGGTCCGAAAGTCCTTCCGAGAGGTTGGTGGTAGGGGAAGGAGGGTACGGTCCCTGTGGATGCCTCCTCCACTGGGTTCCGGTCTAAATTGGGTGGCACTTCCCGACCGTCCAAACAGTTACCTTACACCTTTCTGGTAGGTCGGACGGTCTGGGTTTCAACAACAACAACAACTTACTAAAATGTCAGCTTCTTGTTGTCACTATTTCTTAATAAAACGCTTTTAATTGATCCCAAATTCCAATCATTTGTGTATTTCCTCAAACGACACATAGATGCCGAGCTTTGCGGCTGTAGGTAATTCAATTTTTTATGAGTGCATATAATTTTTTGCAACAGAGTATATATAGCTTTGATGTTTTTTCAGCAGTGAATTGAGCGAATTTTTAATCACATTTCTAAAAGCACAGTGTCAGTATGTTAGAGCACCCAATGCAACCCCGAAGGCTGAAAAAACTTCTGTTTACCCTGCTGAATCCAAATCTGAAAGTCATTTTCCAAATTAATCCTTGGATCTGGGAAAATAGCCTCTCAAAGTTTGGCCTTTTTTGCTATTTTTGTGTTTGCAATCTCAGGTCGAAGGTGTTTCCACAACATGATGCAATTGCATGGTTATGAGAACTCAATGCTTGAAGAAATAAAAGGAAAACTGTATTCAGCTCATGGAGTTAAAGGTGAGACCACCTCCATGATTCAGCTGATTAGGAAATTTAATTTTGTGAGGTCATCCCTATTTAAAAATTCAGAATATGAATATCTAAGCCATGGACTTAGAGAAACTTATTTTCTGCTTTATCTTCAAAATCACCTTGTAAACGATGCAATTATACAAACTTTGTTTATAGATAGATTGGTTGGAGCTGAATTATACGGCCCCTAAATTTACTTCCACGGTATGGCCAGACCAATTAAAAACTTGAGATGAAAAGTTTGAGGTATTAAACTTGATAAATTGGTTCGCTAAGATTATAGGGGAGCGCAAATTCTTTGCGTTATGTTAGGAGTCGATATAGTATGTATGTTTTGATAAGGAGTTGCATAAGAGATAGTAATATTGAATTGGAGGGGTGTATGATTCGCATGTGACTGTGAATATTAGGAGTGGATGGGAGGACCGGTGGCAGTCGATGTTCACCGGTTCCTGTTTCCAATGCATGGCCATGGTGTACTTGAACGAGCGTATCGCACGAAGTATACGCGGACTTTGCTGGTTTATAAAAATTCTTCAATTTCGCTCAAAGTCTCCGAGAAATAAATACTTCGAAGGAACGTGAGATTAAATAAACCAATTGCAGAGAAGGGAAATCCACAAAATGTAAAAAAAAATTCTTTTGTGAATTAAACATCAATATTTTTAGTATAGGTAAATTGCTACTGGAAACTAGTGCATATTAAGTGGCTCAAACAGAATCAGAAGTGATTTAAATATCATACAGCATCACTATTTTATGGACAGCTGATTTTCAAAAATAAAAAATTATGTTATTCATTATTTTGATCAATTTTACTGGCTTCTTCATCGATATTTAATATATGAGATCAATTTCATCACTTTTTTGTTTCCTACTTATAGTGGCAACTCTAGTAATGAGGTTGTGACTATTCAAATACCAAATGATGGCCACAAAAAATCGTAGCGGAAAATCCAAGTTTTCAACAGCTGTGAAAATCTATATAGAGGTGGTATCTCAGCTTATGCAAATATGAACATCGTCGAGATTTTTTTTTTAAATTCCAATTGGTCTAAAGGTTATGAATATTTAAAGTCGAAATTTCGCTATTTTTAAACCAATTTATCTCAGCAGACAAATTCTTTGAGGAATGAGAGACATATGTCAGACGGTTACAAACAATTGGTACGACACGATCTTGGTGATAAAATCAAAAATTCCAAGTTTCAGAATTTTACAGATAATTTGGATCTTTTAGACGTGCAAATTGTTATGAGAATTCGCTCGGTAAATGTCTCCTATAGCACGAAAATATTCGGAGATAGTATTTTATTCTCTAATTTCACTTTTCGCCATTCACGGAAATAAAGCAGACGAAAGACATGAAATGATTTAAATTGAGAAGATTTCTTATTTCTTGAATTTTAAAGATATGATTTGTAGTCTTCAAAATAAAATACAATTCTTTGTCATTAAAAGCATTTTGTGAAAAAATCATTTCAATCAGATAACAATCATAATCCCGATCATTACCTCTCTGTTTTTCGTTCAATCTTGAAGGTGTCGCAGCGCAATGGGAGAAGGTGTGTTTAAGCGCTTATTTAGGACGTACGGTTTGCACATGCGGATTAAATGGGCGCCCACATATTCAAACCCACGCCGCAATCATTTGGGCGTTTATCGAGGGTGTATTACGCCCGCGTAGCGAGCGGAGTGCAAACGCATGTGCGCCCGCGCAGTGCACTATCATTGTTATTTGCAATAGGAGCTGAATCCCATTTTTGTCTAGAATTAGTCTTACCCCAATGGAATTATTAAACAGTAATCTCGGCACTCAACAGGAAAGCTAATGGATTGGTTGCATTTACAGTATAGAATAATGCATTTTATGGAAAAATTTGCATCGTTTAATGCTCCATATTACTAAAACCGCTCATGTTTACTCGCTCAATTCTGTTACAATAATTTTTATGCTAGTTATTATAAAATTATAAGACAAACATGTAAGCTAAAATGTTATTTCCTTTCCTTTAGAAAGTCCGATGGAAAAGCATTCTTCCTGAAAGCTTATCTGACATAATTCTGTTCTTTCTTTAACTTTTTGCATTTGAAAACTCTGGAAGTTAGCTTTATATAAATTATTTAACTTTCTAATAAAAATTTGTAGGATGTAATAAATTTTAAATCGTATTCTATAAAAAAACAAAACAAAACAAAAAACGCTTTTAAAAATATGCACAGCACAAGTGCTTTCTGTAATGATATCAGCGGGTGAAAATTTTCTAATATGTTAATTATTGTGCAAAAAGGTTTAATTACAGTAATTTAAAAAATCTGATGTGAGCAGCACTTGACTTTCCCTTCAGATTCAAATTCATTTTGTCATTTTCTATTTCATTGTGAACTAACTTGAGTTCCATTGCTGAAAATAACATGGATACTTTTCTGATATTATATCAAATTTGCCTTTTTATTGCATATTCGTTAAATTTCGCAACTTAATTCACTTTACATTCATCAGGTCTTCAAAATAAAAAACAATATCTCGAGAACGGCTAGTCCTAGTACAATTGGGTTGGTCCTAGTCTTTTCATTGTTAAACATTAAGTATAAAACAAGTATTAAATTGATATATTTGAACACACGTAGTTCTTTATTTTAAATTTTGACTATTTTTGCGGGCCATTTCGCAAAAAAAGACAGGTTATTTTTTCCTAATTGTACCAAAATCTAATCAGCACCAGAGTAACCCCACAACTGACTTATATACCAAATATTATAAAATTTGGTTCATTAGTTTTTGAGTTAGAGTGGATACATACATTGCACAGACAGACACACAGATACACACACAGACAGACAGACGCACAGACACACACAAACGTCAGGCTAAAAACAGTTTTTTCGTTTTCTAGTGGTCCCAAAATGTGTAGACACGTGCTGCGATTTTTAGCATGATTGCAATACTGAATTTTGATTTTCGACGCTATTATAATATTTATGCAACTTTCTGAATATACATACTTCCATGCATTTAATTTATACGAAGGAATTAATAAAACATGTTTATTCCAACTCAAAACATATAAAATTTCATACAAATGACGACTGCATTTAAATAGTTGTAAATACTTTAAATTCTTCAATCACAAATAGTTTAAAATACAAACGTAAAATAACTTTCATTTTTCTGGTAATATATTAGCCAATTATTTTGCATAAAAATTGCGTTCCTATTGAAATAACAGTATATGTGGATCACTTTTGCGCTTATTAGCGCTCTACACATACACCTGATGTGGAATAGAAACACAAAAACTTTCTATAATCCACAAATTCGTGAACTTTTATAGAGACAGACAAATTCAGTCTTATTAAGCAGTTGGCATTAAGTTTTACAAAGATTGCGGTCAGATTGCACGATTTGTCTATGGACAATGGTCAAAACCAAGCGTTAATGTTTATAGAACCCGCCTGAAGGGGATAACTCTAATTAGGATAACTTTAGTATTGATGTCGGAATTTGCGATGAAAGCGCTGTCTTATCTTTTGGAAAACCTCTCTTTGGTGAGTTCTGTTAGTATTTATAACTTAAAACAAATACTGCAATTTAAAAGTTAATTAACTTTATTTAAGTTATAAAATTAATAACATTTTACGTTAATCAAACTTTCATTTTTTCATATTTATCCTATTTCAATTTTTGCAGTATATGCAGCCATAAGTTAAACACAATGATTTTCAATTCTTATATTTGTAGAAATTATTTGTTGCTATCATCCCTAAAAATTTTTCCGAGTTCTGTGTTTTATACATTAGTAGCGTCTTTCAGGGGTTAGAAGGCCTAACTTCTTAATTTAATGAATTGTTTTAAATAACTAGTTGCAAATATGAATTAAAATATTAAATCCGTTTTTACACTTGCATACTTTTATGCAATTTATTTTATTTCTCAATTTAGAAAAGAAAATACATCATCAGGAAAAACAAGCAAAAAACGAAAAACAAAAAACCTTGAGTTTTTTTTTTCCCCCGCAATTATTTGATATATAATAGTTTCCTCAAAAATAATCACAATATGAAATGACAAAGCACTCTGTATAAATTTTAATGTGAATAACATGCATGATTCGGGTATATATGGTTGGCTGGAATCGAGACGTTACGAAAAATATAAACATTTTGGACGCTTATATCTCCGAACTTAATACATAAAAATATCAACTTAACCTTTACGTATTTTGTCGGAAATATAGTACCATTTATGTATATATAGAAATAATTTCAACATTTTAGTATATTGGCATTTTTTTTCGATAAACTATAAAGACGATCGATAGACTAGCAGTTTTACAGTCTCCCTTTACTTTCACTTGAACTATCTTCTAAATTATAAAAGATAAACAATAAGCGACAAGAACGTTTAGTGGGAAATCCAGGTTCTAGATTAATAATTTGTTTTTAAAGATCTAATATAATTTTCGAGGAATCGTTTTATTAAGTTGAAAAAGATTGAAAATATTTCCCGTTTTTCAAGTTTATAAATTCTTATTTCTCGAAAACTAAGAGAGGTAGCTATGAACTATATTAGGTAATTTGTAGCCCTTTGAAAACCACATGAGTATATAATTGGATTTTGGATCGGATTATTAGTTCTTTAAATATAGGGTCAACAATTTCGATATTTTAATATTTTGAACAGGTCTTTCTTTCTTATTTCGATATTTTAAACTATTTTGAAAAGGTGGTTCTAATTTCGATGTTTTAATATTTTGAACTATTTTGAAAAAGTGGTTCTATTTTCGATATTTTAATATTTAAAATTGTTTTTGAAAACGTCAAAGAAAATAAACTACCTACATAGGAAAATGGTATTTACATAAAATCATTTCGGCTAGGGCCCTGACCGAGTTTTATAACACTGTTTCGGGCCCGGATCGGACTTTTAAAAAGTACGGCTGAGTCGAACATATTTAATTTTGAAAACTTTTCAAATTAGTTTTAATTGAATACATGAAATTATTGTCTTTATTTCAGCTATGTAAAGATAAATATTTTGAAAAAAAAACTTTTATCTCAATTCTTCGAAGAAAAATTTCACGCATTCATATTTCTAACACATATGAATACAAATTATTTCCGGCCGGATCACACCGAGACTCAATGGCCTTTAAGCACTGGTATTGTCGGGTCTGGTATGATTAATTTTCGGCCCTTTCTGATCCTATTGGAGCCACTGCTGATTTTTTATATAGTTCAGTGTTTCATTCTCAATTTGTGATTTTATTTTGTCGCAAAAAATTTATTTGTGTTAGCTATGGATTGTCAAAAGATACTTTTAAAAAGCATATGAATTCTATAACAAAATTAAACAAAGCAATAAAACTGAATAATAATAAATATGAGAAATATTTATAAACGATTCTTATGCATGCTTTTAAATAATTTAAAAGTACTAAATTACCTTTCACGGTTATACGGTATTTTCATGTTATGTTGAACACGAAATGTATTTAATAAACTATGCATACAGAAACTGGCCTACTTACTCTGCTTTACGAAGAAATGAAGGAATCTGGGCTTGACTGAATGAAGATCGCATGTTTTTTACAGACATTTTTCTGCGAGTCATAAATTACTTGACCAATTAAAGACACTTTTAAGTAAACACACACTGGGCTTTGCTTTCCAAATCCCTGGACAATGTGTTTCATCCATCTACGGTTTCAGTATTTTTCTTCTGCTGTTTTTCCGACTGCATGTAGTGAAGAAAAGAGGTTTTGTCCGAAGAGCTCTTATCAGAACGTAATTGGTCTTCGATGGTTTTGTCCGCGAAAATGTGTTTTACAAATGATCTGCACCCGCCGGATGCCAGATCTGCGTCTCCGAATTTCCTCAATAAAAATGCCGATAAAGATTGGGGACTTCCGGGACCACTCTCGTTGTCATCGCCCTCAGCCATTTGTATTTGATGGGGATTTATGACATCGAAAAGAAACCATTGTCCCACGTCCATCAGATGGCTTTGCCTCAACATGGACGTCAAAGATTTTGTTTCACCAAAGAAAAACTGTGATTTTGTAGTGGACATTTAGAAAATTAAAGTAAAAAAAGTTTTTAAAGTAAAATTTATGATAAGTAAAACCCACTCTTATTTGGATTTTTTCCGAGTGATTGCCAATTTTTCCGATTATTTTGAGCCAGGGGGGGGCTGTGACACCCCCACCCCCCGGTACTTACGTCCCTGCACACACTACCCAAACATCTTGGGGAAAGTCTTTGCGTTAATGAGGTCTTAAAACATACTTTTCTTACCCCTAATTTTCTTTCTGTTTTTGACTCAGACCAAATAAAACATATTAAAATAATCTGATAGGAGCTATTTTATGACTTTGACAGCAGTGAGATATGCCTAAACTACGATTTGAAAACTGAAATTTTTGTCCATAGAGACGTCAAAATGCGGGGAAAGGCATGAGAACAGCGACGTGCTGTATACCAACTTCTTTTATAATAAAACTTATACAGTATGCCAAATGCAATGCACTTATTAACTTAGAATGATTATATATTAGAATGATTATATATTTATAATTTTTATATGCAATTTGTTCGATATAAGTCAGTTACATTTTCCCGCACATATGTCAAAGTACACATGTATATTTATTATACTAGATTTTTTTAATATATTGTATTGTCTAATTTAAGGCGTATTATTTTAAAAAGTTCACTATTGTCTAATGCTTTTTATAAGTATATCAGTGTTTAGATAATTAAAATATGCCTTATTTATCTTTTAAAGTAAGTAAAATGAAATTTTCAATTCCACGGGATACCGGTACTGAAAAACTTTAATTTCTGAAATCCCGGGATGTAAAAAATGTCTGGTGTCATGGGACAGAGTTGGAATTTCTTGTCGCCACTTCACTCTTAAGAAACCTTATCCCCTCCTCCCTCTCTCTCTATCAGCTACTGACAGTGAGAATTGGCAAAGGACGCTATGGTTTTCTTTAATAAAAATGGACACTTGCAAGTGTAGTAGCGCCCCCCTATTTTCGCCAACCTTTTGGAAAGAGTTCACCCAATGACCCGGAGGAACCCGGGCACGTCAGAGGATTTATTACAATTCTCAACATATTACTACTAAACTACAGCCAAGGGGCAAGGCTAGGGGCTTAGTCCGATTCTAGGGCTAGGTGCGAAAAGTTCAGAAGTGCAGGAGTTAGATTTGAGATTGCGAAGTGATAGCATCTCCAAGACGGAGAAGTCCAGCTTGAAGATTGCCTGCCCTTGCTGTCCATGGGTAAGTTCTTTGTTCTCTTTTCCGTTGCAGAATGCATATCAGAGGCTAGATTTTATTAGAAGGAATCAATTATGGAATTTAAATAATAAAATAGAATCGGGATATATAGAGAGAGGGGGATAATTATTATAAGATTCGCAATTAGCGAACTCTTTTATTTAAAGTGAATTGTTTGCGTTAAAATTAATTATCAGGGTTTAATATGTGGTTTAAAATAAAAGTTATATTTAATTTACTGATATTTGTAATTATTGTGTGTTCCCTAACAGGATGCATTTCCAAAATACTCAACCTGGAGTGATATTCGATAATCGAGTAAGTGCCGTTATTTTACGATCAGCGGCTATTTTTTTAATGGTAATTTTCCAGCGGAGCAACGCCACGCCTGAGATTACAATCTCTAATGTATATCTTAGGAAGAACAAACAATTTCTTGCGCGCATTCATAGCTCGCGGGAGTGATCTTGTAGTTCCGTTTTTCAAATACCGCCAAATGTCTCCAAATGTAGTAAAACGCAGTTTGAGATGTTTTAATGAATATTTTTAGATAAATACATTGATGGAAAAGTTTCAGCACGAAGCCCATCAATGTCTCCTGCAATTTTTTATCCCCCAAAGGGGAATCAGAAATATTTAATAATATATAACTTTTTCTTTCAAGGATGTTTTTCCATTTTCTGTCTCGTATTGAATTGCAGGGGAAACGGAGCGCTTTAGGTGGGAAGTCGCCATCTCCGAGACTCATGCGACAACGGTTAAGACAACGCGTTATGATTGCCTAGACTTTCTCTACTTAAATTGCTACTCGGAGGTACCGACTACGGGAGAATAGAATATAAAGGAACAGGATTTTTGATTCACCCCGGGGGGCCGAAGAAAATAGAATATTTCTGAAAAGTGTTTTCAGACCCTCCAGAAGCACCCCCCCCCCCTCGATGACCAGAATGGCTGAAACATTGTACATTTATAGCATTGACTACGGAACAGAATCTAACAAAACCGTACTTTTTATTTCACCTGTGGTGGCTCAAAAATGGCAGAAGGTTTCGAAAAGTGTTTTCACAGAACTTCCTGAAGGCTGAATAGGCTTAGAAGGCTGAATCTTTACGTATTTATATAGCATCGACCACGATGCAGAACCCAACGGTGAAGACGATAATTTTTGACTCACCGCGTTATGCATTCCTTATCTTAGGTAAATTGACATTCATTTTGACATTTTTTTTGCTCCTGGAAGAGAAAGAAAAAATCCGGCTCGGTTCGGTTCTGCACTATGCTCGATACTGTAGGTGTTGTTATTGAGACCCAGACCGTCCGACCTAGCAGAAAGGTGTAAGGTAACTGTTTGGACGGCCGGGAAGTGCTACCCAATTTAGACCGGAACCCAGTGGGGGAGGCATCCACAGGGAATGTACCCTCCTTCTCCTACCACCAACTCTCGGAAGGACTTACGGACCCACATGTTTAACGTGATCGTACTCCGCATGAACACGACGGCAGTTGTGGCAGCGTGCAAATCCAGCGCGCAAACCACCGGACTACCGCGCCCGAAATGTGCCAACAGCACACGGTGTTCCCAGGTGGTCACCCACCCAAGTACTAACCGCGTCCGATGCTGCTTGACTTCGGTCATCTAACGAGAACCGGTGTTTTCTGCACGGTAGGGCCGTTGGCTGCGATACTGTAGGTGTTGAAGACCCTGACCGACCGACTCGTCAACAAGGACAGATACTGTAGGTGTTGTTGTTGAAACCCAGACCGTCCGACCTACCAGAAAGGTGTAAGGTAACTGTTTAGACGGTCGGGAAGTGCCACCCAATTTAGACCGGAACCCAGTGGGGGAGGCATCCACAGGGACCGTACCCTCCTTCCCCTACCACCAACCTCTCGGAAGGACTTTCGGACCCACATGTTTAACGTGATCGTACTCCGCATGAACACGGCGGCAGTTTTGGCAGTGGCTGGAATCGAACCCGGGCCTACCGAGTGCAACTCCAGCGCGCTAACCAATGGGCTACCGCGCCCCAGATACTGCAGGTGTTGAAGGCCCAGACCACACGACCAACCCAGGGGTTTATGGTAACAAATTGTGTGGCCGGCGATACTGCAGGTGTGTAGAGATTCAACTAGAGATTCAACATTTTAAGCCTCTGGGGCTTCTGGAGGTTCAAGAAGGACTTTTGTACCCCTCCCTCATTTTGCCAGTCCCCGCGGGCGAAACCGAAAATCCGGTTTAGTAACATTCAGTGGTTGATCCTACAAATGGGTAATGTTTCATCTTTCCTGGTCACCGGCGGGACTGCTGGAGGGGCTGAAAATTTTTTCGAAAATTTATTTTCTCTCCTTCCCCAGGATGAATAGAAAATACTGCTCCATTAGGTTCTGCTTAGTCGATACTATAAGTGTACAAAGATTTAGTCGTCTAGGTCACCGGAGGGCTTCCAGAGGGTCTGGAAAGGCAGAAAACACTATGCTATCATTTTACAGTTTTAAAATAAATAGCGGATGTAGTAATTGCTGTAAAGTTCCTTTTATCTGGTATCCAATGGTCGGAATGCCCGATAGTCCGGCTTGCAGCTCAAATGGCATTCGTGTCCTGTTCAACTGTACTGAGGTACACCTACTGTAATAGACCAGATGAATTTATATGCAGATTTCTGTTCATTGAAGTTTATCTTATTTAAATTAATTTTAAAATTAATTTAAATGATTTTCGCATACTGTACAGTGTATTCCAGTGTGTGTAATGTTTTAGGCAAATAAATATCTCATTTATTGTCCATTATTTCGTTTTAAATTAATTTTTAGTTTTCCTTACCCCATTTCAATTTAACACCTGATAATCTGGCAACTTTGCTAATCCGGCACCCCTGAAGTACAGAAAATCTGAGTACTGGAATATCGGAAGTTTTCTGTATTTAACACTAAACCTGCTCCTGATTAATCTATCAGAATGCATTTCATTCACCTTTCTGACAGTTTAATAAGGACATCTTTATACTTCCTCAACTTTTCGAGCATTATAGGACCTTAATTTGATTGTCGGATCTTTTGTAAGGCTTACCCGTTTTCCAGAAATCTTTATTTCTGAATTATACTTCGACAACTACCAGACAATTTTAATTAAATCTTGACAGATCCTATTTGTGAAACCGCTGCTGTAAACGAACTTTAAGAGGCAATTAAAACTCCCCCAACTCTGTCCTATTTTGGCTAGATGGAGAATCATATTTCAGCAATTAAAGTGGTAGCTTCAACGCATTTGGAATTTTCTTTATTTTGCTGGGTGAGTATTTCTCCTTTACATTTATTGGTTATCTTCGTACGTTCTTAGTTTATATTTACCTAACTTTTCTAACATCGAGAGATAGATGTTTGAAGCTATTTCTAGATTAAATAAGCTTCTTAGTACTTTGCTGTAATACATTTAGCAAGATAAATGTAAAATCTTATAATAAAATTTGGTACTTGAGTACTAATTGGTGGGGCTCTGAATCCACTCCTCGTTTTGGGGATATATACCCCCTTTGTTTCTTCAATTCCTACCTTTTTCGACTTTTTGACTGTTAGCACTGCGAATGGGATGCAATAAGTGAAGCTTTACTACCTTAGCATATTTCGAATAAGAAAAGTTTTATGTATGTTGTGTATGATGATGGTACAAAATACTTAAGGAAAAAATTGATATTTTTTTATTTGTATTTTTAAATTATACAGTTTCGACAGATTAATAGAATGCAGTTCAATTCGTTCGAATCGGACTGTAGATGATGAAGTTATCGATGACGAAACTCGTTTGAAGTTACTCTACCTGGCGAGCGTGCGATTGTCGCAAGCAATAAGCTCACACTTCCGTGAAAGCAGATGTTTATGCATAAATGTCGCAGATCGAAAATTTAGTTATTTTACACTTTTCCATTAGAATATATATATATATATACATTACTCGACATAGAGAATGCAACATCATGAAGCGTTGGCCGCACGTAAAGCGTTGGGTACGTAATACGTAAGCGTTGGGATAAAAGGGAAGGGAACGGCAGATGAGCCAACCGTTGTTACTATCTGTCGCCTAGGAAACCCGTTTTCCGTTCCGTTTTTCGTTTCAGAAGACACCACGCGTTGCTGCAAATATGTCTGGCCGACGACGCCGAAGTCCGTTTCAGATTTTGGACGGTCGTGCGAGGGGATTCAGTTTAGTTCAACGTACAGTTGGGTGGTCGTATCCGCGTATCGCCTCTGAAGCACGGGAAGATGCGTCCACTCTGCAAAGGATTTGGAGAAGATGGATTGAAGAAGGGCATGAAAATCGTCGCAGTGGTACAGGTCCATCCAGACATACGTCAGCATGCGTTGATCGACGCATTCGAAGGCATGCGGTGGCGGTTCCACAAACGACGACTGTCGACATTCGGCAAAATTTGCAGGGTACATTGGATGTTCCAATATCATCGAGAACAGTTTCTCGTCGATTGGCTAAAAGAGGCTTGCACTTAAACCGTTCTTTAGGAAGACTGCCATTGACGACAAAACACAGACGGGAGAGATTGCAATGATGTCGGCCCGGCCTCTTGAACGACTGATTGGGACAGGATAGTGTTCAGCGACGAGTTTCGGATCTGTTTGTCAAATGACAGTAGCCGTGTGAGAGTCTGGAGGAGACGCGGAAACAGATCCAATCCTGCTGCGACTATTGAAAACTATACTGCTCGACAACGTGGTATCATGGTTTGGGATGCCATCGGCTTCGATAACCGGTCACCTCTAGTTCGTATCAGAGGCAAAATAACGGCTCGACGATATGTGGATGAGGTGATGCGGCCAGTTGCACTGCCCTACCTTCAGAGGTTGCAAAATGCTGTGTTCCAGCAAGATACCGCGCGACCGCACACGGCAACTATCAGCAGGCAAGCCTTGCAATGTATCCAGGTGCTTGCTTGATTTACGCTGTCTCTAGATCCCCCATCGGGCATGTATGGGACGTGAATGGCCGTCTTTTGACTGCCCTGTCCCCGCCTCAAACAGAGGACTTGTGGAGGTTGGGTGAAGGCATATGGTCATCCATCCCTTAGGAAATTATCCGCATGTTCATTGCATCTGTTTCTTGAAGGGTCGCTGATTATATCACCGCAAGAGGTGGGCCTACTGCCTACTAATCAAATAACGGCACGATCAGTAGGCAGTAGGTATATTGCACACACACACACACACACACACACACACATATATTTAAGAATTTGAATTACGTGTATTGCTTGTTTTGACGAACGTTGAATTGCGACCCTAGGTTCTACGATAAATGATGGTGCATGTAGATCACATGTAAAATAGTGTTACCCAATGAATTGCATTAGAATTGGTGCTAAGCACTCCTTACCACGGGGATAAGTCACAATAACAACAACATTGCATTAGAATAAACCGGTATACATAAAACAGGTACTAAACCCCTCGTTCTCTGTTCTACATACACGATAAGTTCAAAAGAAATTATCCGTAATATATCAAGCAGATATAGCCTCGATAGTAGTTAAGCCTGTAACTAAACCCATTTGAAATGATATTAAAATTCAACGAATATTCTGATATGTAATACAGGTTCTAAACCCCTTATTTCCTGTATTAACATGGTGAAAGTACAAGAAATGGTGAAGAGTAGATTAACATCAAGAAGAAAAATCAACAAATGGAGTTAAGCCTTTTCGCCACCCAAATAAAATTGTGACAAAATCACACTTAAGAACAAAAATAAAATAAAATGAAAAGTATTTCCGAAACCAGGGATGTTTTCAAGAACCATCCCTGGTTCGGAGATACCGAATATCTACGTTTCTGTCTGCATAATTGTCAAATAATTGCATAATTGTAATCAAATAATTGCATAATTGCCTGCATAATTGTAATATATTAAAAATAATAAAAACAGCAAAATACATATGTCTAATCAAAGCAATTGAATAATTATAGAACACAGAATATTTCAAGTTGAATAAGGATATAATAAAATGTTTTACCATTTTCACATAAAATCTTTAGTGATCAGTCACAACTCTATTCTCCATATTAAACAGTTTTGATTTAATTAATCATATTTGCAAGCTAAATTGTAATCTTGGTTTCCATACCTTTAATTAAAAAAATATAGATACAACTGTGTGTACCAAATTTAATGGACGTACGACGTTTAGATTTTTCGCTACAGACGACACAGGCAACCAGACAGACAGACATTTTCCTTTATTATTATAGACTAAAAAATGTGTTGAGCGTTGATTTAAGATGAGAGGTCGTGGCGTAGTCGTGTGTGCATCCAGCTATAGAGCTTTTTGCGATTCCATTAGAAACCTGACATCTGCGATTTTCATGGTGTCTCAGTTTGGGGATTTATTTGTTAAGCAGGTGCTAGCCTCTTCCCCAAACTGCACCAGGGCTGGAAAAATTTCTTCTCTATGTAGGAGGAAGGCCAAAAGGTTAGGAGGCAGCATTGACATTATTTCGCACTTGACGACAGTTGCTAGAAAGCGCGTGTGATTAATAGAAACTCATAGAAATGACAACTCATAGAAATTGACACTAACACTTAAAAAAAAAATAAAAATCAGTTTTAATTCAAATTCCCACGGATGCGAAATACTTAATTTAAGCTCATATGCGGTTGCGTACACAAAGGTTGACTGTCGTGGGTAAATTTTCAGTCGCCAGCACTAGTTTTTTAGGCAACCTGGAGCACGGAATGTGTTCAGTCCTGATATGCCACCACGTAAAATTAAATAATCATAAGTAAAATTATAGGATAGGTTATAAAAAATATTTCCATATAAAAAGTAATAGTAATGTAATTTACATAACTGTTACTTTATACTACATAACTGTTACATAATAATTTAATGAAAAAAATGGATGAATAAAGTATATATTTTTTCTCAATTACTCACACACTAAAAATATATATGGATTCATTTCAAAATTTGTTTGAAATTGAATTTTTTGAACCTTTCGATTCGCACGAATTCCATTCCAATTTTGTTCAATTTTTTCAATGGTATTAAGATGAAAGTGTATGATTATATTTTCGATCTCCAACAATTTTACAATGTATTGAGACACAAAAAGTATATATTTTTTCTCAATTACGCGCAGATTAAAATATATATGAAGGGAGGGCTGCATTTGATTTATATTCTTGAGATGCACTAATCTATGTTCTAATGTAAACGTTAATGAACGACGATTTACGTTTAAGATAGCGACATCATATGGTGCCATCAGTTAACGTGCCATAGAAGATATGGTATAAATCAGCCGTGAAATGGGAGCTTTTTTGACTTAAAATAATTAAAAATCTAATTTGAATAAAAAAAATATCGTGGCGTATCGTCCCGGGTCTTGAAGTACATGTGTCGTGACGGAATTCGTCACTCCTTTGTAAAATGCATAACTTCTGTACTTTTTAAACTTTTATTTAATTAATCTGTGTCCTGGAACCCTCTTGTCAATGTATATATTTTAGCAGATGTTGAAGTATCGAAATCAGTAGTAATTTGTGCCATTTTTATTTCGTTATATAATTCTCGCACACTCTGGGAACGACGCCTGTTAGTCTGGCTTGCTGGCGGAGACAGATGTCTCCTTGTTGTCACGCGGCAGATACGCGTGCCTTTGGAATCGTCCGTTGTGGGGCGGAACTGTGGATGAATTTGAATTGGAAGTAATTTTCGATTGGAGGAAAGGAGAAGTTGTGAGCCCATGTGATTTTCTATTGGACGGCTCCTGAATCCATCTGGAATGTATATAAGCTGGGTGAATTGTAACTCGGGGCTCTCTCCCTAAAAACATCTTCGAACTCACGTCAACGCGGGACTTAGCCCTCAGGCGGAGTTACCGTGTTGTGAGGGTTGGGAGAGATGCCACCTGCCACTGCTGTTACCATCGCCACAGCTGTTACCGTCGCCACTGCCGAGATCTGTTGATGCCTTGCCCTCGCCGACCGTCGACCGCCGTGTAGACGTTGGAGATGATGCCTCATCTCGCTTGGTCGAGTACCGGGACCAGAGAAAGCAAATATGAAGCTGTTCCTTCGGCTGACCTGATCCGGCACCTTGCCGGAAACTGCGGTTCAACCGTTCCTGCTGGAGCGGGGCAATGTTTGCCCCGAGGGAAATTATCAGTGGATGCCTGTGCTCTATCTGCCATGAGTCCTTCCAAGAATTTCTTGAGGTAAGACTTAAAGGTCTTTAAGGTTTAAACGAGCTGTTGACTGGACTTGTGCATCGACCGCTGCAGAACTTTTCATCCATAGGATCTTCTGCCAGCATTATACATATATATATTCTAACTACAGTTTCTTTCTTCATATTGAAGCTTTATCTAAGCCATAATAATTTAAATTGATTTTATACTGGTTATTTTCGTAAGCCTTTAACGTTCCCCGGGTGTGTGCATTCTCTCTGACCATACCATTTATTTTTGCTAAATTAGAATGTGAAGTTTATATGAAATTACTTGATTATTGAATTTATATTAAGTTCCGGCAACGAGCCGATGATTTTGGTAAAGAGAGGTCCAGTGGTTAAATTAGTAAATCTGTAATTGTATTGATATGCAACTCCACTTCTTGAATAATTAATAAATATTGGATTTGAACTAAAATCATGTGTTCTTATTTGCGTAGAATTTGTATTGAATTTATGTGTTTTCAGCTTCTGGTGAATCCTTGAAGGTAAAGGTATTTCATTGGTATTTGTTGGGTTTTCCTTCACAGGTCATCAGTTGGAATCCTCCAACTGACGAGAGGTGTGTTTCGAACCTGGGTTACAAATTTGGAGAGTTAGACTCTCGGTCTGCCGTGTCTAGCCGGTATCCGTTGTGACTTAGAAGCCCACGGAACCCGCTATGACAATTGGTGCCTTTGACCTTCCCTCTCGAGCACCTGTGTTTTAAAATTTTGTTGTATGGAGTTTTGAAATTTTTGGTAAATCTGGACCGTTGGTATGGTTTGAGTTTTGGTTTTGAGAGTTGCACACCTTTGTATTGAAAATTTGTATGCATTATTTATGAAATTATTGTAAAAAAGTATTTATACAGAAAATTAGTTTAAATGTGTGAAATCTTAGTGAAAAGTGGCATGGTGTAAAATAAAAAAATGCTTGGTGTACGATAAAAATGGTTAAGAATACAGTTTTTGAAAAAATTGCTTTAATATTTGAAAATTATAGTATGAAATATGAAAATTATAAAACTGTAATATAAAGCTGGTAAAATTGAAAATTTAATTAAAGAATTACTTTAAAAATTGAATTTAAATGGTATAAAATTCTAAAGTGAGAAATGGTTTCGATTTGAAATTTTGTGGAATTCTTCTGTTTTGATCTGAATTTTGAGAGTATTAATGTGTGAGATTTAAGAATTTGCTGTAATTTTATCTTCGAGCTCTGTTGAGCAATTTTCCCAATAAGAAAAAAAAAAAAAAAGAGAGAAAAATTGGGTTGGCAATTTTTGAAACTCCGTGTGTTTAGTTTTGTTTTAAAATGTGAGATTGAAAATTTGGGCCGAGAATGGAGGCCGTCTTCTGAAATTTCATTCGAAATTTAAAATAAAATAAAATAAAATCTGTGTAAATTGAAATATAAATTGTTTAACTTGAATCTGAATCGAAAGTACACCTGCATTGAAATGACAATCCTTAATTATGACTACCAGATTACGACTACATGATTGTGACGTGTTATTGAAAATAATATCAGAAATAAAAGAAATATGGAATAAATTGAGTAGAATATGTGTTGAAAAATATTGTGATGTGAAAAATATAAAGTATTTTGTTGTTGGTATGTGCAGAGTGATACATAGCCAGATTTGAAAAAAAAATGGTGCAAAAGTTGCACGGAAATAAAATGAGAAATTCCATATATATTTATTTTGTTATGACTTGTTCAGGGGTGTATAGTAAAGTGATATAAAGTAATGGTAAGCAATAAGAATTTGACAGTAAAAATGTTTTAAGAAATGTTCCAAACTTTGAAAAATTTGTGAAAATTAAGAATTAAGAATTTGATATTAATTAAATTGAAAATTAAATTTGATATATAAGAAAGTTAAATGTAAATATTTGTTTTAAAAGAACTTTCGCTTTTGAATTTTGAGAATTCTTCTTGTTTCGGTTTGAAATTTTTGTTTGAGTTTATGCGAGGAGATTCGCTGCAAATGAAAAAAAAAAAGTTTATTACGACGAGCTCATTGAGCCCTTTCCCAAATGAAAAAAAAAAAATAAGAATGAAATTTGGGGTTTGCAGAGTCCGAGTCTCATGGAATGTTAGATGGTTAAAAATGGATTGAAATTTTGAATTGGAGATGAGGGTTGTTCTTGAGATTTGATCGAAAAATTTTGTAAATTGATTATAAATGCTTAAATTAAGTATTTGAATTTTAAATAATACTAAGATATTAAATACTGAAATATTAAATAGTTTAATGATTTGATTTTACACCCTGTGTTTTATAACAACTAATTATGACATATAAGATTTGATAAATATGATGAGTTTAAAAATAAAAATAATTACGTGAGAAAATAAAAATAATTCCGTGTGAAAAAAATTTTGTTGTTGTGTAGCCAAGAGAGCACACAAATAGTTTTGAGTTCTGTATGACAGACAGACTCGAGTTGTTGGACCAAATTGTAAATTTGAGTTTTCATGGAAAAAAATATATAATAATATAAAATAAAGGTCTTCTTTTGATCACGTAAATTATTGAGTAAAATAAATGAGTTGTGAATTGTTTATGATAAATAAAGAAAAGAGTACATTTTATTATGGTAAGTGAAATATATTGTATTATTGAATACTGAAATTGAAAACAAAAATGATTTACATATGAGTTATTATATTGACACATATTTGATAATGTTATTTACAAATGAAATATTAAGCAAGTACATAAAAATATATAAAGTGAAAAAATTGTGTATTATCAAAATGAAATGTATGTACTGTGTCATTTCAATAATTCGGGGATGAGCCAGGAATTTTTTTGGAAAAAGGGGTAAATTTATTGAAAAATGTTGACTTAGAATTTGAAAGATGAAATTTTGACTTGAATAAATTGAATTGTTTGTGGAATTTATAAAATAAGAAATGAAAAATCTGTTTCCACAGTTTTATAAAGATAAATAATAATTTTATGAAAAATGATATTTTTGAAAAGTCAACTTGTAAAAATGTGTTTGTGTGGGACTGAGAGCCATGTTTGTTTATATATTTATTTTCCCTGAGTGCTTGTGAGTGATTGAAATTGATTTGTTTGCCTCAGGATGATTAAATGAAATGATTGATTCTCCACCTGTTTGTTTCTGCCTCCTTGCTAAAAATTTTGCATCCAAACATTTTGCTAAATATTTATTTTCGTGTCTTAACCTTCCTAAGTTCTGTTTTGTTTTGTTGTGATTACGGAAGTCTACCCGTTTTTCACTCGTATGTTCTGTTGTGTTTTGTTGTGTAATCGGATTAGCTACCCGGTTTACACTCTGTGTTCAATGTTTGTTGCTCGAAATTGCCTCACAAACAATTTTGAGGAGTGTTGAATGTCTTGGGTTGGAATTGACTTTGTTTGTTTGGAATGTTACTTAATATTAAGAACTGTTGTTTTCGTGGGTTGATCCCTCTTTGCACTCATCTGTGTTAATTTCGGTAGCAATGAAAAGTCTTGCTCAAAAAGAAAAAAAAAATTGTTTCGGGAAGAACCGTTGGTCAGGATATTTGTTCAATTCCGTATTGTGTCCAGCGAGTTTTGTTAAAAAGTTTGAAAATTCTGTCAGAATGAGTTGCTCGCAGGTGAGGTATTGAAAAAAGAAATGTTGAAAATTTGAAAATATAATGTCGAAATATTAAAGAGAAATTGTGGAGAAATGTTTTAAAAATAAGAGAAATGAAATGATTTAATTTGAAAATATTTTGAGAAAAGTCGAAAAGTGACTTATTTATTAACGTTGATATTGAATTTAAAGTTTGAAATGTATTTTCGGCCTCAGATTTCCCTTGTTTCCCCTTGGTATTGAATGAGAAAATAATAATATTGTTTCTGAAATTAATTACATAAAGAAATTGAAAGTTCCATTCCTGGGCTCTGGGTTTTCGATTGAGTTAAAAAGAGCTGTGTTTACTTCAGCCGATAATGAGCTGACGCCGAATGTGTAAACGAAGTGTTCTTTCCCCCCCGTGCTAGACATTCCTGCATGGTGCAGAGCGAACATGAAATAATTCTGTTGACGTATGAGAAACATTTGACCTACTTTCGATAGGTTTTGGTTTAAAGTGTAGAAGTAGAAATTTTTAATTGTATGACTGGGTTGAAATGAATGCTCGCTTTAACATCGAAAAACATATTAACTGAATTAGAATTTGAATATTAAAAGATATTGCATTATAAAATAACTGAATGTGGAAATCTAGTAAGAGTCAGTGAACTCTAATTTATTTTGAGAAATGTTGAATTTTTAAATTGGATTCCACAAATTAATTTACTTGATAATGATTTTGAATTTTACTTTACATATTTACTTTCTGAAATCCATACTTAAAAATATTTTGATTTGAATTTAAGAATTTTATTTTGAAAACGTAATGATTAACTATAAAAATAAACTTTGGATTTCATTTAATTAGGAGTTGCACATTTAAATTTTTTGTTTGCACTTAATAAATTGACATTGAGAATTGGTGCAAAAGTGAAATAACATTGAGAAAAAGATTTTTTCTTTGAATGATTGAATTTCGTCCTTGACTTCATAACATCTTTGGCAGGCAACTTAAACTTAATTTTAAGAGAAATATATTAAATTTGAGAAAAGAAATTAATGAAATTAAATGAAAATTAGTGAATTCTGAGATGACACTTATTTATTTACAAATGTTTGAAATTCTGAAAAATTGATACTTTAATGATTTGTTATTTACGAATAATTTAAGAATTTGGTAATATTTAGATATTGATTTAAGAAATTTGAAAATTTTGATCTGTGGTTTTGATGTTGATTGGGGAGTGGCGAAAAATTTGTTTTGAAATTTTGAGATATTTTTACTTGGTGGCAAAGCTTAGTGAACTTCACGAGAAAAAGAAAATATATTAATACATAAGAAATGATTATTACAAAAAAAATGAGTGGATTGAAGTTCAAAATTTGATTTTCGTGCCCGTGCCTGTAGAGCACTGATGAAATTGAGGCACTTGTTGTTTATGAAAAAAAAAATATTTTATTTCGGTGTGAACCGGTGGTGACAGAAAAAAAAAATTTTGGGGTGTTTTCTCCGTGACTCGGTTGGTTCTCGAAAAGCGAGACCAAATTAAATTGCATATTAATGTGCTGTACATAAATTGAATTATTATAAAAACTGTATTTTTTTTTACATGTGTAGTAGGATGTGGAATTGGTCATCCTTGCTTTAGGCCTTTTTCGGAACTTTTGCCCTGCAGGTATTGAGTGTTACCCGCATTCTGTTCTTGTAGGTGTGGTAGTTGTGTTGACGGGCACACTGCCTTTCTTCTAAATTTCTTTAAAATTGCTGACGCCAGTACTAGGAGCTGGTTGTCTTTGTCTGTTGCTTCGGGGATGTTCCAAATTCCATTGAGTGGTATTAAGAGAATGTTTTTTTTTTGGAATGAGAAGTGTATATAAATGTGTTTTGTGGAGTAAGACCTTCCCTTACTGCCACATTTGTTTCTTGTTTTATTTATGTTATATGTTTATATATATCCTTTTGCTGTTATTAGGAGAAAGAATCTCTTGATAATTATTTGCATAATTAATCGCATATATTATATTTCATATTTAATCTTTTGATGTTAAGAAAAATTTCTTGACATATTTATTTAGCGTATATTTTCATGTGTTTCTTTTTGCGAGTCACAGGACGTTGGAGAAAATGATGTTTTGAATATTGAAAAATAAATAATCATGGTATATTGAGTTCGGTTCTGTCACCCGGTCACCTTTGTTGATTACTTGCCACAGTTGTTTACATTTGATATTTGAAAAAATAAATAAATAAATAAATAAATTAATTTCGAGTTGAAATTTAAATTTGTATGGATGTGTTTTTCGACCACTGATCCCCCTTTTCTGCCACATGATCTGGTTGAATAATTGAAACAAAATAATAATGTTATATTTATAGAAGGATTATTTGGAAAAAGTGTCATTAATTGATAAAAGAATGATTTGAATATCAAATGAGATTTATAATTGATAATAATAATGATTTTGGAAATATTGTTGAAAATTAAAATGATAATTAATTAATAATTTAAATATTTGAATTGAAAATTGTATAATATATTAAAATGGTATTATGGTAAGAATACCTGTGTCATGAATGTTGCCTGCTCGCTGCCTCTTTGTAAGAGGAAAAGAAAATACTTTTGTGTCAAATGGACAGTTTTTGATTGTCAATGGATGTTTGTTCGCCACTGGACCAGGTTGGTATAAAAAATTTAATTGTTCTTGGTATGGTCACTTAAATTGAATCTGTATATTATTTAAAATAGTTATTTATAAATTCTGTGTCTATTTAGACAAGCCTTGAGCCACATACTTGCTGCTGTTTATAATTGAAAAGAAAATTTTGTGTCGTCATTAAATTTTATTGCAGTAGATTGAAGGAATAAAACTTAATATTATAATTGAAGAATGTTATGCTGACCACTTGTAAATATAATTGCTGGAAATTTAATTATTTAAAGAATGTGAAAATAATTTGAAATTTAAAAGCAGAAAATTGAAAATAGTTATAAATTGAAATTAATTGAAAATTTTATTTGGAAAAATTATTTTAACTTTGTGCTGACTTGAGGGTTAATTTTGTAAATATTTAATTGAAATCTTTAATTTGTTTGGAAACTTTGAATTTAATTGAAAATTAGAATTTTATTGAAATTTTAATGTAATCATTTAATATTTTTGGAAATTCACATAATGTGAAATCTTTTGTGAAGGGCTGGTATTCATTAGGATTTGACTCATTTGCAGTCACTTTTAGGTTAGTTTTGGCCCTGGTTCTTCGACATGCGCCCATGTGGGATGGTGTTCGTGTCAAGAGCCCTTGATGTAGTTTTGGCCGACTGCATCTTTTCAAAATTTTGCTGAAATTTTTTCTTGAAGGTACCTTGGACTTCAAGGAGCCTGATGTCTACTTGCTTCTGCTGGTGTGGATGAAAAAAATCCTCCCTTGTCGAATTTTTTTTCTCCGGAGGGAGGGGGAGTCTGTCGTGACGGAATTCGTCACTCCTTTGTAAAATGCATAACTTCTGTACTTTTTAAACTTTTATTTAATTAATCTGTGTCCTGGAACCCTCTTGTCAATGTATATATTTTAGCAGATGTTGAAGTATCGAAATCAGTAGTAATTTGTGCCATTTTTATTTCGTTATATAATTCTCGCACACTCTGGGAACGACGCCTGTTAGTCTGGCTTGCTGGCGGAGACAGATGTCTCCTTGTTGTCACGCGGCAGATACGCGTGCCTTTGGAATCGTCCGTTGTGGGGCGGAACTGTGGATGAATTTGAATTGGAAGTAATTTTCGATTGGAGGAAAGGAGAAGTTGTGAGCCCATGTGATTTTCTATTGGACGGCTCCTGAATCCATCTGGAATGTATATAAGCTGGGTGAATTGTAACTCGGGGCTCTCTCCCTAAAAACATCTTCGAACTCACGTCAACGCGGGACTTAGCCCTCAGGCGGAGTTACCGTGTTGTGAGGGTTGGGAGAGATGCCACCTGCCACTGCTGTTACCATCGCCACAGCTGTTACCGTCGCCACTGCCGAGATCTGTTGATGCCTTGCCCTCGCCGACCGTCGACCGCCGTGTAGACGTTGGAGATGATGCCTCATCTCGCTTGGTCGAGTACCGGGACCAGAGAAAGCAAATATGAAGCTGTTCCTTCGGCTGACCTGATCCGGCACCTTGCCGGAAACTGCGGTTCAACCGTTCCTGCTGGAGCGGGGCAATGTTTGCCCCGAGGGAAATTATCAGTGGATGCCTGTGCTCTATCTGCCATGAGTCCTTCCAAGAATTTCTTGAGGTAAGACTTAAAGGTCTTTAAGGTTTAAACGAGCTGTTGACTGGACTTGTGCATCGACCGCTGCAGAACTTTTCATCCATAGGATCTTCTGCCAGCATTATACATATATATATTCTAACTACAGTTTCTTTCTTCATATTGAAGCTTTATCTAAGCCATAATAATTTAAATTGATTTTATACTGGTTATTTTCGTAAGCCTTTAACGTTCCCCGGGTGTGTGCATTCTCTCTGACCATACCATTTATTTTTGCTAAATTAGAATGTGAAGTTTATATGAAATTACTTGATTATTGAATTTATATTAAGTTCCGGCAACGAGCCGATGATTTTGGTAAAGAGAGGTCCAGTGGTTAAATTAGTAAATCTGTAATTGTATTGATATGCAACTCCACTTCTTGAATAATTAATAAATATTGGATTTGAACTAAAATCATGTGTTCTTATTTGCGTAGAATTTGTATTGAATTTATGTGTTTTCAGCTTCTGGTGAATCCTTGAAGGTAAAGGTATTTCATTGGTATTTGTTGGGTTTTCCTTCACAGGTCATCAGTTGGAATCCTCCAACTGACGAGAGGTGTGTTTCGAACCTGGGTTACAAATTTGGAGAGTTAGACTCTCGGTCTGCCGTGTCTAGCCGGTATCCGTTGTGACTTAGAAGCCCACGGAACCCGCTATGACAATTGGTGCCTTTGACCTTCCCTCTCGAGCACCTGTGTTTTAAAATTTTGTTGTATGGAGTTTTGAAATTTTTGGTAAATCTGGACCGTTGGTATGGTTTGAGTTTTGGTTTTGAGAGTTGCACACCTTTGTATTGAAAATTTGTATGCATTATTTATGAAATTATTGTAAAAAAGTATTTATACAGAAAATTAGTTTAAATGTGTGAAATCTTAGTGAAAAGTGGCATGGTGTAAAATAAAAAAATGCTTGGTGTACGATAAAAATGGTTAAGAATACAGTTTTTGAAAAAATTGCTTTAATATTTGAAAATTATAGTATGAAATATGAAAATTATAAAACTGTAATATAAAGCTGGTAAAATTGAAAATTTAATTAAAGAATTACTTTAAAAATTGAATTTAAATGGTATAAAATTCTAAAGTGAGAAATGGTTTCGATTTGAAATTTTGTGGAATTCTTCTGTTTTGATCTGAATTTTGAGAGTATTAATGTGTGAGATTTAAGAATTTGCTGTAATTTTATCTTCGAGCTCTGTTGAGCAATTTTCCCAATAAGAAAAAAAAAAAAAAAGAGAGAAAAATTGGGTTGGCAATTTTTGAAACTCCGTGTGTTTAGTTTTGTTTTAAAATGTGAGATTGAAAATTTGGGCCGAGAATGGAGGCCGTCTTCTGAAATTTCATTCGAAATTTAAAATAAAATAAAATAAAATCTGTGTAAATTGAAATATAAATTGTTTAACTTGAATCTGAATCGAAAGTACACCTGCATTGAAATGACAATCCTTAATTATGACTACCAGATTACGACTACATGATTGTGACGTGTTATTGAAAATAATATCAGAAATAAAAGAAATATGGAATAAATTGAGTAGAATATGTGTTGAAAAATATTGTGATGTGAAAAATATAAAGTATTTTGTTGTTGGTATGTGCAGAGTGATACATAGCCAGATTTGAAAAAAAAATGGTGCAAAAGTTGCACGGAAATAAAATGAGAAATTCCATATATATTTATTTTGTTATGACTTGTTCAGGGGTGTATAGTAAAGTGATATAAAGTAATGGTAAGCAATAAGAATTTGACAGTAAAAATGTTTTAAGAAATGTTCCAAACTTTGAAAAATTTGTGAAAATTAAGAATTAAGAATTTGATATTAATTAAATTGAAAATTAAATTTGATATATAAGAAAGTTAAATGTAAATATTTGTTTTAAAAGAACTTTCGCTTTTGAATTTTGAGAATTCTTCTTGTTTCGGTTTGAAATTTTTGTTTGAGTTTATGCGAGGAGATTCGCTGCAAATGAAAAAAAAAAAAGTTTATTACGACGAGCTCATTGAGCCCTTTCCCAAATGAAAAAAAAAAAATAAGAATGAAATTTGGGGTTTGCAGAGTCCGAGTCTCATGGAATGTTAGATGGTTAAAAATGGATTGAAATTTTGAATTGGAGATGAGGGTTGTTCTTGAGATTTGATCGAAAAATTTTGTAAATTGATTATAAATGCTTAAATTAAGTATTTGAATTTTAAATAATACTAAGATATTAAATACTGAAATATTAAATAGTTTAATGATTTGATTTTACACCCTGTGTTTTATAACAACTAATTATGACATATAAGATTTGATAAATATGATGAGTTTAAAAATAAAAATAATTACGTGAGAAAATAAAAATAATTCCGTGTGAAAAAAATTTTGTTGTTGTGTAGCCAAGAGAGCACACAAATAGTTTTGAGTTCTGTATGACAGACAGACTCGAGTTGTTGGACCAAATTGTAAATTTGAGTTTTCATGGAAAAAAATATATAATAATATAAAATAAAGGTCTTCTTTTGATCACGTAAATTATTGAGTAAAATAAATGAGTTGTGAATTGTTTATGATAAATAAAGAAAAGAGTACATTTTATTATGGTAAGTGAAATATATTGTATTATTGAATACTGAAATTGAAAACAAAAATGATTTACATATGAGTTATTATATTGACACATATTTGATAATGTTATTTACAAATGAAATATTAAGCAAGTACATAAAAATATATAAAGTGAAAAAATTGTGTATTATCAAAATGAAATGTATGTACTGTGTCATTTCAATAATTCGGGGATGAGCCAGGAATTTTTTTGGAAAAAGGGGTAAATTTATTGAAAAATGTTGACTTAGAATTTGAAAGATGAAATTTTGACTTGAATAAATTGAATTGTTTGTGGAATTTATAAAATAAGAAATGAAAAATCTGTTTCCACAGTTTTATAAAGATAAATAATAATTTTATGAAAAATGATATTTTTGAAAAGTCAACTTGTAAAAATGTGTTTGTGTGGGACTGAGAGCCATGTTTGTTTATATATTTATTTTCCCTGAGTGCTTGTGAGTGATTGAAATTGATTTGTTTGCCTCAGGATGATTAAATGAAATGATTGATTCTCCACCTGTTTGTTTCTGCCTCCTTGCTAAAAATTTTGCATCCAAACATTTTGCTAAATATTTATTTTCGTGTCTTAACCTTCCTAAGTTCTGTTTTGTTTTGTTGTGATTACGGAAGTCTACCCGTTTTTCACTCGTATGTTCTGTTGTGTTTTGTTGTGTAATCGGATTAGCTACCCGGTTTACACTCTGTGTTCAATGTTTGTTGCTCGAAATTGCCTCACAAACAATTTTGAGGAGTGTTGAATGTCTTGGGTTGGAATTGACTTTGTTTGTTTGGAATGTTACTTAATATTAAGAACTGTTGTTTTCGTGGGTTGATCCCTCTTTGCACTCATCTGTGTTAATTTCGGTAGCAATGAAAAGTCTTGCTCAAAAAGAAAAAAAAAATTGTTTCGGGAAGAACCGTTGGTCAGGATATTTGTTCAATTCCGTATTGTGTCCAGCGAGTTTTGTTAAAAAGTTTGAAAATTCTGTCAGAATGAGTTGCTCGCAGGTGAGGTATTGAAAAAAGAAATGTTGAAAATTTGAAAATATAATGTCGAAATATTAAAGAGAAATTGTGGAGAAATGTTTTAAAAATAAGAGAAATGAAATGATTTAATTTGAAAATATTTTGAGAAAAGTCGAAAAGTGACTTATTTATTAACGTTGATATTGAATTTAAAGTTTGAAATGTATTTTCGGCCTCAGATTTCCCTTGTTTCCCCTTGGTATTGAATGAGAAAATAATAATATTGTTTCTGAAATTAATTACATAAAGAAATTGAAAGTTCCATTCCTGGGCTCTGGGTTTTCGATTGAGTTAAAAAGAGCTGTGTTTACTTCAGCCGATAATGAGCTGACGCCGAATGTGTAAACGAAGTGTTCTTTCCCCCCCGTGCTAGACATTCCTGCATGGTGCAGAGCGAACATGAAATAATTCTGTTGATGTATGAGAAACATTTGACCTACTTTCGATAGGTTTTGGTTTAAAGTGTAGAAGTAGAAATTTTTAATTGTATGACTGGGTTGAAATGAATGCTCGCTTTAACATCGAAAAACATATTAACTGAATTAGAATTTGAATATTAAAAGATATTGCATTATAAAATAACTGAATGTGGAAATCTAGTAAGAGTCAGTGAACTCTAATTTATTTTGAGAAATGTTGAATTTTTAAATTGGATTCCACAAATTAATTTACTTGATAATGATTTTGAATTTTACTTTACATATTTACTTTCTGAAATCCATACTTAAAAATATTTTGATTTGAATTTAAGAATTTTATTTTGAAAACGTAATGATTAACTATAAAAATAAACTTTGGATTTCATTTAATTAGGAGTTGCACATTTAAATTTTTTGTTTGCACTTAATAAATTGACATTGAGAATTGGTGCAAAAGTGAAATAACATTGAGAAAAAGATTTTTTCTTTGAATGATTGAATTTCGTCCTTGACTTCATAACATCTTTGGCAGGCAACTTAAACTTAATTTTAAGAGAAATATATTAAATTTGAGAAAAGAAATTAATGAAATTAAATGAAAATTAGTGAATTCTGAGATGACACTTATTTATTTACAAATGTTTGAAATTCTGAAAAATTGATACTTTAATGATTTGTTATTTACGAATAATTTAAGAATTTGGTAATATTTAGATATTGATTTAAGAAATTTGAAAATTTTGATCTGTGGTTTTGATGTTGATTGGGGAGTGGCGAAAAATTTGTTTTGAAATTTTGAGATATTTTTACTTGGTGGCAAAGCTTAGTGAACTTCATGAGAAAAAGAAAATATATTAATACATAAGAAATGATTATTACAAAAAAAATGAGTGGATTGAAGTTCAAAATTTGATTTTCGTGCCCGTGCCTGTAGAGCACTGATGAAATTGAGGCACTTGTTGTTTATGAAAAAAAAAATATTTTATTTCGGTGTGAACCGGTGGTGACAGAAAAAAAAATTTTTGGGGTGTTTTCTCCGTGACTCGGTTGGTTCTCGAAAAGCGAGACCAAATTAAATTGCATATTAATGTGCTGTACATAAATTGAATTATTATAAAAACTGTATTTTTTTTTACATGTGTAGTAGGATGTGGAATTGGTCATCCTTGCTTTAGGCCTTTTTCGGAACTTTTGCCCTGCAGGTATTGAGTGTTACCCGCATTCTGTTCTTGTAGGTGTGGTAGTTGTGTTGACGGGCACACTGCCTTTCTTCTAAATTTCTTTAAAATTGCTGACGCCAGTACTAGGAGCTGGTTGTCTTTGTCTGTTGCTTCGGGGATGTTCCAAATTCCATTGAGTGGTATTAAGAGAATGTTTTTTTTTTGGAATGAGAAGTGTATATAAATGTGTTTTGTGGAGTAAGACCTTCCCTTACTGCCACATTTGTTTCTTGTTTTATTTATGTTATATGTTTATATATATCCTTTTGCTGTTATTAGGAGAAAGAATCTCTTGATAATTATTTGCATAATTAATCGCATATATTATATTTCATATTTAATCTTTTGATGTTAAGAAAAATTTCTTGACATATTTATTTAGCGTATATTTTCATGTGTTTCTTTTTGCGAGTCACAGGACGTTGGAGAAAATGATGTTTTGAATATTGAAAAATAAATAATCATGGTATATTGAGTTCGGTTCTGTCACCCGGTCACCTTTGTTGATTACTTGCCACAGTTGTTTACATTTGATATTTGAAAAAATAAATAAATAAATAAATAAATTAATTTCGAGTTGAAATTTAAATTTGTATGGATGTGTTTTTCGACCACTGATCCCCCTTTTCTGCCACATGATCTGGTTGAATAATTGAAACAAAATAATAATGTTATATTTATAGAAGGATTATTTGGAAAAAGTGTCATTAATTGATAAAAGAATGATTTGAATATCAAATGAGATTTATAATTGATAATAATAATGATTTTGGAAATATTGTTGAAAATTAAAATGATAATTAATTAATAATTTAAATATTTGAATTGAAAATTGTATAATATATTAAAATGGTATTATGGTAAGAATACCTGTGTCATGAATGTTGCCTGCTCGCTGCCTCTTTGTAAGAGGAAAAGAAAATACTTTTGTGTCAAATGGACAGTTTTTGATTGTCAATGGATGTTTGTTCGCCACTGGACCAGGTTGGTATAAAAAATTTAATTGTTCTTGGTATGGTCACTTAAATTGAATCTGTATATTATTTAAAATAGTTATTTATAAATTCTGTGTCTATTTAGACAAGCCTTGAGCCACATACTTGCTGCTGTTTATAATTGAAAAGAAAATTTTGTGTCGTCATTAAATTTTATTGCAGTAGATTGAAGGAATAAAACTTAATATTATAATTGAAGAATGTTATGCTGACCACTTGTAAATATAATTGCTGGAAATTTAATTATTTAAAGAATGTGAAAATAATTTGAAATTTAAAAGCAGAAAATTGAAAATAGTTATAAATTGAAATTAATTGAAAATTTTATTTGGAAAAATTATTTTAACTTTGTGCTGACTTGAGGGTTAATTTTGTAAATATTTAATTGAAATCTTTAATTTGTTTGGAAACTTTGAATTTAATTGAAAATTAGAATTTTATTGAAATTTTAATGTAATCATTTAATATTTTTGGAAATTCACATAATGTGAAATCTTTTGTGAAGGGCTGGTATTCATTAGGATTTGACTCATTTGCAGTCACTTTTAGGTTAGTTTTGGCCCTGGTTCTTCGACATGCGCCCATGTGGGATGGTGTTCGTGTCAAGAGCCCTTGATGTAGTTTTGGCCGACTGCATCTTTTCAAAATTTTGCTGAAATTTTTTCTTGAAGGTACCTTGGACTTCAAGGAGCCTGATGTCTACTTGCTTCTGCTGGTGTGGATGAAAAAAATCCTCCCTTGTCGAATTTTTTTTCTCCGGAGGGAGGGGGAGTCTGTCGTGACGGAATTCGTCACTCCTTTGTAAAATGCATAACTTCTGTACTTTTTAAACTTTTATTTAATTAATCTGTGTCCTGGAACCCTCTTGTCAATGTATATATTTTAGCAGATGTTGAAGTATCGAAATCAGTAGTAATTTGTGCCATTTTTATTTCGTTATATAATTCTCGCACACTCTGGGAACGACGCCTGTTAGTCTGGCTTGCTGGCGGAGACAGATGTCTCCTTGTTGTCACGCGGCAGATACGCGTGCCTTTGGAATCGTCCGTTGTGGGGCGGAACTGTGGATGAATTTGAATTGGAAGTAATTTTCGATTGGAGGAAAGGAGAAGTTGTGAGCCCATGTGATTTTCTATTGGACGGCTCCTGAATCCATCTGGAATGTATATAAGCTGGGTGAATTGTAACTCGGGGCTCTCTCCCTAAAAACATCTTCGAACTCACGTCAACGCGGGACTTAGCCCTCAGGCGGAGTTACCGTGTTGTGAGGGTTGGGAGAGATGCCACCTGCCACTGCTGTTACCATCGCCACAGCTGTTACCGTCGCCACTGCCGAGATCTGTTGATGCCTTGCCCTCGCCGACCGTCGACCGCCGTGTAGACGTTGGAGATGATGCCTCATCTCGCTTGGTCGAGTACCGGGACCAGAGAAAGCAAATATGAAGCTGTTCCTTCGGCTGACCTGATCCGGCACCTTGCCGGAAACTGCGGTTCAACCGTTCCTGCTGGAGCGGGGCAATGTTTGCCCCGAGGGAAATTATCAGTGGATGCCTGTGCTCTATCTGCCATGAGTCCTTCCAAGAATTTCTTGAGGTAAGACTTAAAGGTCTTTAAGGTTTAAACGAGCTGTTGACTGGACTTGTGCATCGACCGCTGCAGAACTTTTCATCCATAGGATCTTCTGCCAGCATTATACATATATATATTCTAACTACAGTTTCTTTCTTCATATTGAAGCTTTATCTAAGCCATAATAATTTAAATTGATTTTATACTGGTTATTTTCGTAAGCCTTTAACGTTCCCCGGGTGTGTGCATTCTCTCTGACCATACCATTTATTTTTGCTAAATTAGAATGTGAAGTTTATATGAAATTACTTGATTATTGAATTTATATTAAGTTCCGGCAACGAGCCGATGATTTTGGTAAAGAGAGGTCCAGTGGTTAAATTAGTAAATCTGTAATTGTATTGATATGCAACTCCACTTCTTGAATAATTAATAAATATTGGATTTGAACTAAAATCATGTGTTCTTATTTGCGTAGAATTTGTATTGAATTTATGTGTTTTCAGCTTCTGGTGAATCCTTGAAGGTAAAGGTATTTCATTGGTATTTGTTGGGTTTTCCTTCACAGGTCATCAGTTGGAATCCTCCAACTGACGAGAGGTGTGTTTCGAACCTGGGTTACAAATTTGGAGAGTTAGACTCTCGGTCTGCCGTGTCTAGCCGGTATCCGTTGTGACTTAGAAGCCCACGGAACCCGCTATGACAATTGGTGCCTTTGACCTTCCCTCTCGAGCACCTGTGTTTTAAAATTTTGTTGTATGGAGTTTTGAAATTTTTGGTAAATCTGGACCGTTGGTATGGTTTGAGTTTTGGTTTTGAGAGTTGCACACCTTTGTATTGAAAATTTGTATGCATTATTTATGAAATTATTGTAAAAAAGTATTTATACAGAAAATTAGTTTAAATGTGTGAAATCTTAGTGAAAAGTGGCATGGTGTAAAATAAAAAAATGCTTGGTGTACGATAAAAATGGTTAAGAATACAGTTTTTGAAAAAATTGCTTTAATATTTGAAAATTATAGTATGAAATATGAAAATTATAAAACTGTAATATAAAGCTGGTAAAATTGAAAATTTAATTAAAGAATTACTTTAAAAATTGAATTTAAATGGTATAAAATTCTAAAGTGAGAAATGGTTTCGATTTGAAATTTTGTGGAATTCTTCTGTTTTGATCTGAATTTTGAGAGTATTAATGTGTGAGATTTAAGAATTTGCTGTAATTTTATCTTCGAGCTCTGTTGAGCAATTTTCCCAATAAGAAAAAAAAAAAAAAAGAGAGAAAAATTGGGTTGGCAATTTTTGAAACTCCGTGTGTTTAGTTTTGTTTTAAAATGTGAGATTGAAAATTTGGGCCGAGAATGGAGGCCGTCTTCTGAAATTTCATTCGAAATTTAAAATAAAATAAAATAAAATCTGTGTAAATTGAAATATAAATTGTTTAACTTGAATCTGAATCGAAAGTACACCTGCATTGAAATGACAATCCTTAATTATGACTACCAGATTACGACTACATGATTGTGACGTGTTATTGAAAATAATATCAGAAATAAAAGAAATATGGAATAAATTGAGTAGAATATGTGTTGAAAAATATTGTGATGTGAAAAATATAAAGTATTTTGTTGTTGGTATGTGCAGAGTGATACATAGCCAGATTTGAAAAAAAAATGGTGCAAAAGTTGCACGGAAATAAAATGAGAAATTCCATATATATTTATTTTGTTATGACTTGTTCAGGGGTGTATAGTAAAGTGATATAAAGTAATGGTAAGCAATAAGAATTTGACAGTAAAAATGTTTTAAGAAATGTTCCAAACTTTGAAAAATTTGTGAAAATTAAGAATTAAGAATTTGATATTAATTAAATTGAAAATTAAATTTGATATATAAGAAAGTTAAATGTAAATATTTGTTTTAAAAGAACTTTCGCTTTTGAATTTTGAGAATTCTTCTTGTTTCGGTTTGAAATTTTTGTTTGAGTTTATGCGAGGAGATTCGCTGCAAATGAAAAAAAAAAAAGTTTATTACGACGAGCTCATTGAGCCCTTTCCCAAATGAAAAAAAAAAAATAAGAATGAAATTTGGGGTTTGCAGAGTCCGAGTCTCATGGAATGTTAGATGGTTAAAAATGGATTGAAATTTTGAATTGGAGATGAGGGTTGTTCTTGAGATTTGATCGAAAAATTTTGTAAATTGATTATAAATGCTTAAATTAAGTATTTGAATTTTAAATAATACTAAGATATTAAATACTGAAATATTAAATAGTTTAATGATTTGATTTTACACCCTGTGTTTTATAACAACTAATTATGACATATAAGATTTGATAAATATGATGAGTTTAAAAATAAAAATAATTACGTGAGAAAATAAAAATAATTCCGTGTGAAAAAAATTTTGTTGTTGTGTAGCCAAGAGAGCACACAAATAGTTTTGAGTTCTGTATGACAGACAGACTCGAGTTGTTGGACCAAATTGTAAATTTGAGTTTTCATGGAAAAAAATATATAATAATATAAAATAAAGGTCTTTTTTTGATCACGTAAATTATTGAGTAAAATAAATGAGTTGTGAATTGTTTATGATAAATAAAGAAAAGAGTACATTTTATTACGGTAAGTGAAATATATTGTATTATTGAATACTGAAATTGAAAACAAAAATGATTTACATATGAGTTATTATATTGACACATATTTGATAATGTTATTTACAAATGAAATATTAAGCAAGTACATAAAAATATATAAAGTGAAAAAATTGTGTATTATCAAAATGAAATGTATGTACTGTGTCATTTCAATAATTCGGGGATGAGCCAGGAATTTTTTTGGAAAAAGGGGTAAATTTATTGAAAAATGTTGACTTAGAATTTGAAAGATGAAATTTTGACTTGAATAAATTGAATTGTTTGTGGAATTTATAAAATAAGAAATGAAAAATCTGTTTCCACAGTTTTATAAAGATAAATAATAATTTTATGAAAAATGATATTTTTGAAAAGTCAACTTGTAAAAATGTGTTTGTGTGGGACTGAGAGCCATGTTTGTTTATATATTTATTTTCCCTGAGTGCTTGTGAGTGATTGAAATTGATTTGTTTGCCTCAGGATGATTAAATGAAATGATTGATTCTCCACCTGTTTGTTTCTGCCTCCTTGCTAAAAATTTTGCATCCAAACATTTTGCTAAATATTTATTTTCGTGTCTTAACCTTCCTAAGTTCTGTTTTGTTTTGTTGTGATTACGGAAGTCTACCCGTTTTTCACTCGTATGTTCTGTTGTGTTTTGTTGTGTAATCGGATTAGCTACCCGGTTTACACTCTGTGTTCAATGTTTGTTGCTCGAAATTGCCTCACAAACAATTTTGAGGAGTGTTGAATGTCTTGGGTTGGAATTGACTTTGTTTGTTTGGAATGTTACTTAATATTAAGAACTGTTGTTTTCGTGGGTTGATCCCTCTTTGCACTCATCTGTGTTAATTTCGGTAGCAATGAAAAGTCTTGCTCAAAAAGAAAAAAAAAATTGTTTCGGGAAGAACCGTTGGTCAGGATATTTGTTCAATTCCGTATTGTGTCCAGCGAGTTTTGTTAAAAAGTTTGAAAATTCTGTCAGAATGAGTTGCTCGCAGGTGAGGTATTGAAAAAAGAAATGTTGAAAATTTGAAAATATAATGTCGAAATATTAAAGAGAAATTGTGGAGAAATGTTTTAAAAATAAGAGAAATGAAATGATTTAATTTGAAAATATTTTGAGAAAAGTCGAAAAGTGACTTATTTATTAACGTTGATATTGAATTTAAAGTTTGAAATGTATTTTCGGCCTCAGATTTCCCTTGTTTCCCCTTGGTATTGAATGAGAAAATAATAATATTGTTTCTGAAATTAATTACATAAAGAAATTGAAAGTTCCATTCCTGGGCTCTGGGTTTTCGATTGAGTTAAAAAGAGCTGTGTTTACTTCAGCCGATAATGAGCTGACGCCGAATGTGTAAACGAAGTGTTCTTTCCCCCCCGTGCTAGACATTCCTGCATGGTGCAGAGCGAACATGAAATAATTCTGTTGACGTATGAGAAACATTTGACCTACTTTCGATAGGTTTTGGTTTAAAGTGTAGAAGTAGAAATTTTTAATTGTATGACTGGGTTGAAATGAATGCTCGCTTTAACATCGAAAAACATATTAACTGAATTAGAATTTGAATATTAAAAGATATTGCATTATAAAATAACTGAATGTGGAAATCTAGTAAGAGTCAGTGAACTCTAATTTATTTTGAGAAATGTTGAATTTTTAAATTGGATTCCACAAATTAATTTACTTGATAATGATTTTGAATTTTACTTTACATATTTACTTTCTGAAATCCATACTTAAAAATATTTTGATTTGAATTTAAGAATTTTATTTTGAAAACGTAATGATTAACTATAAAAATAAACTTTGGATTTCATTTAATTAGGAGTTGCACATTTAAATTTTTTGTTTGCACTTAATAAATTGACATTGAGAATTGGTGCAAAAGTGAAATAACATTGAGAAAAAGATTTTTTCTTTGAATGATTGAATTTCGTCCTTGACTTCATAACATCTTTGGCAGGCAACTTAAACTTAATTTTAAGAGAAATATATTAAATTTGAGAAAAGAAATTAATGAAATTAAATGAAAATTAGTGAATTCTGAGATGACACTTATTTATTTACAAATGTTTGAAATTCTGAAAAATTGATACTTTAATGATTTGTTATTTACGAATAATTTAAGAATTTGGTAATATTTAGATATTGATTTAAGAAATTTGAAAATTTTGATCTGTGGTTTTGATGTTGATTGGGGAGTGGCGAAAAATTTGTTTTGAAATTTTGAGATATTTTTACTTGGTGGCAAAGCTTAGTGAACTTCATGAGAAAAAGAAAATATATTAATACATAAGAAATGATTATTACAAAAAAAATGAGTGGATTGAAGTTCAAAATTTGATTTTCGTGCCCGTGCCTGTAGAGCACTGATGAAATTGAGGCACTTGTTGTTTATGAAAAAAAAAATATTTTATTTCGGTGTGAACCGGTGGTGACAGAAAAAAAAAATTTTGGGGTGTTTTCTCCGTGACTCGGTTGGTTCTCGAAAAGCGAGACCAAATTAAATTGCATATTAATGTGCTGTACATAAATTGAATTATTATAAAAACTGTATTTTTTTTTACATGTGTAGTAGGATGTGGAATTGGTCATCCTTGCTTTAGGCCTTTTTCGGAACTTTTGCCCTGCAGGTATTGAGTGTTACCCGCATTCTGTTCTTGTAGGTGTGGTAGTTGTGTTGACGGGCACACTGCCTTTCTTCTAAATTTCTTTAAAATTGCTGACGCCAGTACTAGGAGCTGGTTGTCTTTGTCTGTTGCTTCGGGGATGTTCCAAATTCCATTGAGTGGTATTAAGAGAATGTTTTTTTTTTGGAATGAGAAGTGTATATAAATGTGTTTTGTGGAGTAAGACCTTCCCTTACTGCCACATTTGTTTCTTGTTTTATTTATGTTATATGTTTATATATATCCTTTTGCTGTTATTAGGAGAAAGAATCTCTTGATAATTATTTGCATAATTAATCGCATATATTATATTTCATATTTAATCTTTTGATGTTAAGAAAAATTTCTTGACATATTTATTTAGCGTATATTTTCATGTGTTTCTTTTTGCGAGTCACAGGACGTTGGAGAAAATGATGTTTTGAATATTGAAAAATAAATAATCATGGTATATTGAGTTCGGTTCTGTCACCCGGTCACCTTTGTTGATTACTTGCCACAGTTGTTTACATTTGATATTTGAAAAAATAAATAAATAAATAAATAAATTAATTTCGAGTTGAAATTTAAATTTGTATGGATGTGTTTTTCGACCACTGATCCCCCTTTTCTGCCACATGATCTGGTTGAATAATTGAAACAAAATAATAATGTTATATTTATAGAAGGATTATTTGGAAAAAGTGTCATTAATTGATAAAAGAATGATTTGAATATCAAATGAGATTTATAATTGATAATAATAATGATTTTGGAAATATTGTTGAAAATTAAAATGATAATTAATTAATAATTTAAATATTTGAATTGAAAATTGTATAATATATTAAAATGGTATTATGGTAAGAATACCTGTGTCATGAATGTTGCCTGCTCGCTGCCTCTTTGTAAGAGGAAAAGAAAATACTTTTGTGTCAAATGGACAGTTTTTGATTGTCAATGGATGTTTGTTCGCCACTGGACCAGGTTGGTATAAAAAATTTAATTGTTCTTGGTATGGTCACTTAAATTGAATCTGTATATTATTTAAAATAGTTATTTATAAATTCTGTGTCTATTTAGACAAGCCTTGAGCCACATACTTGCTGCTGTTTATAATTGAAAAGAAAATTTTGTGTGGTCATTAAATTTTATTGCAGTAGATTGAAGGAATAAAACTTAATATTATAATTGAAGAATGTTATGCTGACCACTTGTAAATATAATTGCTGGAAATTTAATTATTTAAAGAATGTGAAAATAATTTGAAATTTAAAAGCAGAAAATTGAAAATAGTTATAAATTGAAATTAATTGAAAATTTTATTTGGAAAAATTATTTTAACTTTGTGCTGACTTGAGGGTTAATTTTGTAAATATTTAATTGAAATCTTTAATTTGTTTGGAAACTTTGAATTTAATTGAAAATTAGAATTTTATTGAAATTTTAATGTAATCATTTAATATTTTTGGAAATTCACATAATGTGAAATCTTTTGTGAAGGGCTGGTATTCATTAGGATTTGACTCATTTGCAGTCACTTTTAGGTTAGTTTTGGCCCTGGTTCTTCGACATGCGCCCATGTGGGTTGGTGTTCGTGTCAAGAGCCCTTGATGTAGTTTTGGCCGACTGCATCTTTTCAAAATTTTGCTGAAATTTTTTCTTGAAGGTACCTTGGACTTCAAGGAGCCTGATGTCTACTTGCTTCTGCTGGTGTGGATGAAAAAAATCCTCCCTTGTCGAATTTTTTTTCTCCGGAGGGAGGGGGAGTCTGTCGTGACGGAATTCGTCACTCCTTTGTAAAATGCATAACTTCTGTACTTTTTAAACTTTTATTTAATTAATCTGTGTCCTGGAACCCTCTTGTCAATGTATATATTTTAGCAGATGTTGAAGTATCGAAATCAGTAGTAATTTGTGCCATTTTTATTTCGTTATATAATTCTCGCACACTCTGGGAACGACGCCTGTTAGTCTGGCTTGCTGGCGGAGACAGATGTCTCCTTGTTGTCACGCGGCAGATACGCGTGCCTTTGGAATCGTCCGTTGTGGGGCGGAACTGTGGATGAATTTGAATTGGAAGTAATTTTCGATTGGAGGAAAGGAGAAGTTGTGAGCCCATGTGATTTTCTATTGGACGGCTCCTGAATCCATCTGGAATGTATATAAGCTGGGTGAATTGTAACTCGGGGCTCTCTCCCTAAAAACATCTTCGAACTCACGTCAACGCGGGACTTAGCCCTCAGGCGGAGTTACCGTGTTGTGAGGGTTGGGAGAGATGCCACCTGCCACTGCTGTTACCATCGCCACAGCTGTTACCGTCGCCACTGCCGAGATCTGTTGATGCCTTGCCCTCGCCGACCGTCGACCGCCGTGTAGACGTTGGAGATGATGCCTCATCTCGCTTGGTCGAGTACCGGGACCAGAGAAAGCAAATATGAAGCTGTTCCTTCGGCTGACCTGATCCGGCACCTTGCCGGAAACTGCGGTTCAACCGTTCCTGCTGGAGCGGGGCAATGTTTGCCCCGAGGGAAATTATCAGTGGATGCCTGTGCTCTATCTGCCATGAGTCCTTCCAAGAATTTCTTGAGGTAAGACTTAAAGGTCTTTAAGGTTTAAACGAGCTGTTGACTGGACTTGTGCATCGACCGCTGCAGAACTTTTCATCCATAGGATCTTCTGCCAGCATTATACATATATATATTCTAACTACAGTTTCTTTCTTCATATTGAAGCTTTATCTAAGCCATAATAATTTAAATTGATTTTATACTGGTTATTTTCGTAAGCCTTTAACGTTCCCCGGGTGTGTGCATTCTCTCTGACCATACCATTTATTTTTGCTAAATTAGAATGTGAAGTTTATATGAAATTACTTGATTATTGAATTTATATTAAGTTCCGGCAACGAGCCGATGATTTTGGTAAAGAGAGGTCCAGTGGTTAAATTAGTAAATCTGTAATTGTATTGATATGCAACTCCACTTCTTGAATAATTAATAAATATTGGATTTGAACTAAAATCATGTGTTCTTATTTGCGTAGAATTTGTATTGAATTTATGTGTTTTCAGCTTCTGGTGAATCCTTGAAGGTAAAGGTATTTCATTGGTATTTGTTGGGTTTTCCTTCACAGGTCATCAGTTGGAATCCTCCAACTGACGAGAGGTGTGTTTCGAACCTGGGTTACAAATTTGGAGAGTTAGACTCTCGGTCTGCCGTGTCTAGCCGGTATCCGTTGTGACTTAGAAGCCCACGGAACCCGCTATGACAATTGGTGCCTTTGACCTTCCCTCTCGAGCACCTGTGTTTTAAAATTTTGTTGTATGGAGTTTTGAAATTTTTGGTAAATCTGGACCGTTGGTATGGTTTGAGTTTTGGTTTTGAGAGTTGCACACCTTTGTATTGAAAATTTGTATGCATTATTTATGAAATTATTGTAAAAAAGTATTTATACAGAAAATTAGTTTAAATGTGTGAAATCTTAGTGAAAAGTGGCATGGTGTAAAATAAAAAAATGCTTGGTGTACGATAAAAATGGTTAAGAATACAGTTTTTGAAAAAATTGCTTTAATATTTGAAAATTATAGTATGAAATATGAAAATTATAAAACTGTAATATAAAGCTGGTAAAATTGAAAATTTAATTAAAGAATTACTTTAAAAATTGAATTTAAATGGTATAAAATTCTAAAGTGAGAAATGGTTTCGATTTGAAATTTTGTGGAATTCTTCTGTTTTGATCTGAATTTTGAGAGTATTAATGTGTGAGATTTAAGAATTTGCTGTAATTTTATCTTCGAGCTCTGTTGAGCAATTTTCCCAATAAGAAAAAAAAAAAAAAGAGAGAAAAATTGGGTTGGCAATTTTTGAAACTCCGTGTGTTTAGTTTTGTTTTAAAATGTGAGATTGAAAATTTGGGCCGAGAATGGAGGCCGTCTTCTGAAATTTCATTCGAAATTTAAAATAAAATAAAATAAAATCTGTGTAAATTGAAATATAAATTGTTTAACTTGAATCTGAATCGAAAGTACACCTGCATTGCAATGACAATCCTTAATTATGACTACCAGATTACGACTACATGATTGTGACGTGTTATTGAAAATAATATCAGAAATAAAAGAAATATGGAATAAATTGAGTAGAATATGTGTTGAAAAATATTGTGATGTGAAAAATATAAAGTATTTTGTTGTTGGTATGTGCAGAGTGATACATAGCCAGATTTGAAAAAAAAATGGTGCAAAAGTTGCACGGAAATAAAATGAGAAATTCCATATATATTTATTTTGTTATGACTTGTTCAGGGGTGTATAGTAAAGTGATATAAAGTAATGGTAAGCAATAAGAATTTGACAGTAAAAATGTTTTAAGAAATGTTCCAAACTTTGAAAAATTTGTGAAAATTAAGAATTAAGAATTTGATATTAATTAAATTGAAAATTAAATTTGATATATAAGAAAGTTAAATGTAAATATTTGTTTTAAAAGAACTTTCGCTTTTGAATTTTGAGAATTCTTCTTGTTTCGGTTTGAAATTTTTGTTTGAGTTTATGCGAGGAGATTCGCTGCAAATGAAAAAAAAAAAAAGTTTATTACGACGAGCTCATTGAGCCCTTTCCCAAATGAAAAAAAAAAAATAAGAATGAAATTTGGGGTTTGCAGAGTCCGAGTCTCATGGAATGTTAGATGGTTAAAAATGGATTGAAATTTTGAATTGGAGATGAGGGTTGTTCTTGAGATTTGATCGAAAAATTTTGTAAATTGATTATAAATGCTTAAATTAAGTATTTGAATTTTAAATAATACTAAGATATTAAATACTGAAATATTAAATAGTTTAATGATTTGATTTTACACCCTGTGTTTTATAACAACTAATTATGACATATAAGATTTGATAAATATGATGAGTTTAAAAATAAAAATAATTACGTGAGAAAATAAAAATAATTCCGTGTGAAAAAATTTTTGTTGTTGTGTAGCCAAGAGAGCACACAAATAGTTTTGAGTTCTGTATGACAGACAGACTCGAGTTGTTGGACCAAATTGTAAATTTGAGTTTTCATGGAAAAAAATATATAATAATATAAAATAAAGGTCTTCTTTTGATCACGTAAATTATTGAGTAAAATAAATGAGTTGTGAATTGTTTATGATAAATAAAGAAAAGAGTACATTTTATTACGGTAAGTGAAATATATTGTATTATTGAATACTGAAATTGAAAACAAAAATGATTTACATATGAGTTATTATATTGACACATATTTGATAATGTTATTTACAAATGAAATATTAAGCAAGTACATAAAAATATATAAAGTGAAAAAATTGTGTATTATCAAAATGAAATGTATGTACTGTGTCATTTCAATAATTCGGGGATGAGCCAGGAATTTTTTTGGAAAAAGGGGTAAATTTATTGAAAAATGTTGACTTAGAATTTGAAAGATGAAATTTTGACTTGAATAAATTGAATTGTTTGTGGAATTTATAAAATAAGAAATGAAAAATCTGTTTCCACAGTTTTATAAAGATAAATAATAATTTTATGAAAAATGATATTTTTGAAAAGTCAACTTGTAAAAATGTGTTTGTGTGGGACTGAGAGCCATGTTTGTTTATATATTTATTTTCCCTGAGTGCTTGTGAGTGATTGAAATTGATTTGTTTGCCTCAGGATGATTAAATGAAATGATTGATTCTCCACCTGTTTGTTTCTGCCTCCTTGCTAAAAATTTTGCATCCAAACATTTTGCTAAATATTTATTTTCGTGTCTTAACCTTCCTAAGTTCTGTTTTGTTTTGTTGTGATTACGGAAGTCTACCCGTTTTTCACTCGTATGTTCTGTTGTGTTTTGTTGTGTAATCGGATTAGCTACCCGGTTTACACTCTGTGTTCAATGTTTGTTGCTCGAAATTGCCTCACAAACAATTTTGAGGAGTGTTGAATGTCTTGGGTTGGAATTGACTTTGTTTGTTTGGAATGTTACTTAATATTAAGAACTGTTGTTTTCGTGGGTTGATCCCTCTTTGCACTCATCTGTGTTAATTTCGGTAGCAATGAAAAGTCTTGCTCAAAAAGAAAAAAAAAATTGTTTCGGGAAGAACCGTTGGTCAGGATATTTGTTCAATTCCGTATTGTGTCCAGCGAGTTTTGTTAAAAAGTTTGAAAATTCTGTCAGAATGAGTTGCTCGCAGGTGAGGTATTGAAAAAAGAAATGTTGAAAATTTGAAAATATAATGTCGAAATATTAAAGAGAAATTGTGGAGAAATGTTTTAAAAATAAGAGAAATGAAATGATTTAATTTGAAAATATTTTGAGAAAAGTCGAAAAGTGACTTATTTATTAACGTTGATATTGAATTTAAAGTTTGAAATGTATTTTCGGCCTCAGATTTCCCTTGTTTCCCCTTGGTATTGAATGAGAAAATAATAATATTGTTTCTGAAATTAATTACATAAAGAAATTGAAAGTTCCATTCCTGGGCTCTGGGTTTTCGATTGAGTTAAAAAGAGCTGTGTTTACTTCAGCCGATAATGAGCTGACGCCGAATGTGTAAACGAAGTGTTCTTTCCCCCCCGTGCTAGACATTCCTGCATGGTGCAGAGCGAACATGAAATAATTCTGTTGACGTATGAGAAACATTTGACCTACTTTCGATAGGTTTTGGTTTAAAGTGTAGAAGTAGAAATTTTTAATTGTATGACTGGGTTGAAATGAATGCTCGCTTTAACATCGAAAAACATATTAACTGAATTAGAATTTGAATATTAAAAGATATTGCATTATAAAATAACTGAATGTGGAAATCTAGTAAGAGTCAGTGAACTCTAATTTATTTTGAGAAATGTTGAATTTTTAAATTGGATTCCACAAATTAATTTACTTGATAATGATTTTGAATTTTACTTTACATATTTACTTTCTGAAATCCATACTTAAAAATATTTTGATTTGAATTTAAGAATTTTATTTTGAAAACGTAATGATTAACTATAAAAATAAACTTTGGATTTCATTTAATTAGGAGTTGCACATTTAAATTTTTTGTTTGCACTTAATAAATTGACATTGAGAATTGGTGCAAAAGTGAAATAACATTGAGAAAAAGATTTTTTCTTTGAATGATTGAATTTCGTCCTTGACTTCATAACATCTTTGGCAGGCAACTTAAACTTAATTTTAAGAGAAATATATTAAATTTGAGAAAAGAAATTAATGAAATTAAATGAAAATTAGTGAATTCTGAGATGACACTTATTTATTTACAAATGTTTGAAATTCTGAAAAATTGATACTTTAATGATTTGTTATTTACGAATAATTTAAGAATTTGGTAATATTTAGATATTGATTTAAGAAATTTGAAAATTTTGATCTGTGGTTTTGATGTTGATTGGGGAGTGGCGAAAAATTTGTTTTGAAATTTTGAGATATTTTTACTTGGTGGCAAAGCTTAGTGAACTTCATGAGAAAAAGAAAATATATTAATACATAAGAAATGATTATTACAAAAAAAATGAGTGGATTGAAGTTCAAAATTTGATTTTCGTGCCCGTGCCTGTAGAGCACTGATGAAATTGAGGCACTTGTTGTTTATGAAAAAAAAAATATTTTATTTCGGTGTGAACCGGTGGTGACAGAAAAAAAAAATTTTGGGGTGTTTTCTCCGTGACTCGGTTGGTTCTCGAAAAGCGAGACCAAATTAAATTGCATATTAATGTGCTGTACATAAATTGAATTATTATAAAAACTGTATTTTTTTTTACATGTGTAGTAGGATGTGGAATTGGTCATCCTTGCTTTAGGCCTTTTTCGGAACTTTTGCCCTGCAGGTATTGAGTGTTACCCGCATTCTGTTCTTGTAGGTGTGGTAGTTGTGTTGACGGGCACACTGCCTTTCTTCTAAATTTCTTTAAAATTGCTGACGCCAGTACTAGGAGCTGGTTGCCTTTGTCTGTTGCTTCGGGGATGTTCCAAATTCCATTGAGTGGTATTAAGAGAATGTTTTTTTTTTGGAATGAGAAGTGTATATAAATGTGTTTTGTGGAGTAAGACCTTCCCTTACTGCCACATTTGTTTCTTGTTTTATTTATGTTATATGTTTATATATATCCTTTTGCTGTTATTAGGAGAAAGAATCTCTTGATAATTATTTGCATAATTAATCGCATATATTATATTTCATATTTAATCTTTTGATGTTAAGAAAAATTTCTTGACATATTTATTTAGCGTATATTTTCATGTGTTTCTTTTTGCGAGTCACAGGACGTTGGAGAAAATGATGTTTTGAATATTGAAAAATAAATAATCATGGTATATTGAGTTCGGTTCTGTCACCCGGTCACCTTTGTTGATTACTTGCCACAGTTGTTTACATTTGATATTTGAAAAAATAAATAAATAAATAAATAAATTAATTTCGAGTTGAAATTTAAATTTGTATGGATGTGTTTTTCGACCACTGATCCCCCTTTTCTGCCACATGATCTGGTTGAATAATTGAAACAAAATAATAATGTTATATTTATAGAAGGATTATTTGGAAAAAGTGTCATTAATTGATAAAAGAATGATTTGAATATCAAATGAGATTTATAATTGATAATAATAATGATTTTGGAAATATTGTTGAAAATTAAAATGATAATTAATTAATAATTTAAATATTTGAATTGAAAATTGTATAATATATTAAAATGGTATTATGGTAAGAATACCTGTGTCATGAATGTTGCCTGCTCGCTGCCTCTTTGTAAGAGGAAAAGAAAATACTTTTGTGTCAAATGGACAGTTTTTGATTGTCAATGGATGTTTGTTCGCCACTGGACCAGGTTGGTATAAAAAATTTAATTGTTCTTGGTATGGTCACTTAAATTGAATCTGTATATTATTTAAAATAGTTATTTATAAATTCTGTGTCTATTTAGACAAGCCTTGAGCCACATACTTGCTGCTGTTTATAATTGAAAAGAAAATTTTGTGTGGTCATTAAATTTTATTGCAGTAGATTGAAGGAATAAAACTTAATATTATAATTGAAGAATGTTATGCTGACCACTTGTAAATATAATTGCTGGAAATTTAATTACTTAAAGAATGTGAAAATAATTTGAAATTTAAAAGCAGAAAATTGAAAATAGTTATAAATTGAAATTAATTGAAAATTTTATTTGGAAAAATTATTTTAACTTTGTGCTGACTTGAGGGTTAATTTTGTAAATATTTAATTGAAATCTTTAATTTGTTTGGAAACTTTGAATTTAATTGAAAATTAGAATTTTATTGAAATTTTAATGTAATCATTTAATATTTTTGGAAATTCACATAATGTGAAATCTTTTGTGAAGGGCTGGTATTCATTAGGATTTGACTCATTTGCAGTCACTTTTAGGTTAGTTTTGGCCCTGGTTCTTCGACATGCGCCCATGTGGGATGGTGTTCGTGTCAAGAGCCCTTGATGTAGTTTTGGCCGACTGCATCTTTTCAAAATTTTGCTGAAATTTTTTCTTGAAGGTACCTTGGACTTCAAGGAGCCTGATGTCTACTTGCTTCTGCTGGTGTGGATGAAAAAAATCCTCCCTTGTCGAATTTTTTTTCTCCGGAGGGAGGGGGAGTCTGTCGTGACGGAATTCGTCACTCCTTTGTAAAATGCATAACTTCTGTACTTTTTAAACTTTTATTTAATTAATCTGTGTCCTGGAACCCTCTTGTCAATGTATATATTTTAGCAGATGTTGAAGTATCGAAATCAGTAGTAATTTGTGCCATTTTTATTTCGTTATATAATTCTCGCACACTCTGGGAACGACGCCTGTTAGTCTGGCTTGCTGGCGGAGACAGATGTCTCCTTGTTGTCACGCGGCAGATACGCGTGCCTTTGGAATCGTCCGTTGTGGGGCGGAACTGTGGATGAATTTGAATTGGAAGTAATTTTCGATTGGAGGAAAGGAGAAGTTGTGAGCCCATGTGATTTTCTATTGGACGGCTCCTGAATCCATCTGGAATGTATATAAGCTGGGTGAATTGTAACTCGGGGCTCTCTCCCTAAAAACATCTTCGAACTCACGTCAACGCGGGACTTAGCCCTCAGGCGGAGTTACCGTGTTGTGAGGGTTGGGAGAGATGCCACCTGCCACTGCTGTTACCATCGCCACAGCTGTTACCGTCGCCACTGCCGAGATCTGTTGATGCCTTGCCCTCGCCGACCGTCGACCGCCGTGTAGACGTTGGAGATGATGCCTCATCTCGCTTGGTCGAGTACCGGGACCAGAGAAAGCAAATATGAAGCTGTTCCTTCGGCTGACCTGATCCGGCACCTTGCCGGAAACTGCGGTTCAACCGTTCCTGCTGGAGCGGGGCAATGTTTGCCCCGAGGGAAATTATCAGTGGATGCCTGTGCTCTATCTGCCATGAGTCCTTCCAAGAATTTCTTGAGGTAAGACTTAAAGGTCTTTAAGGTTTAAACGAGCTGTTGACTGGACTTGTGCATCGACCGCTGCAGAACTTTTCATCCATAGGATCTTCTGCCAGCATTATACATATATATATTCTAACTACAGTTTCTTTCTTCATATTGAAGCTTTATCTAAGCCATAATAATTTAAATTGATTTTATACTGGTTATTTTCGTAAGCCTTTAACGTTCCCCGGGTGTGTGCATTCTCTCTGACCATACCATTTATTTTTGCTAAATTAGAATGTGAAGTTTATATGAAATTACTTGATTATTGAATTTATATTAAGTTCCGGCAACGAGCCGATGATTTTGGTAAAGAGAGGTCCAGTGGTTAAATTAGTAAATCTGTAATTGTATTGATATGCAACTCCACTTCTTGAATAATTAATAAATATTGGATTTGAACTAAAATCATGTGTTCTTATTTGCGTAGAATTTGTATTGAATTTATGTGTTTTCAGCTTCTGGTGAATCCTTGAAGGTAAAGGTATTTCATTGGTATTTGTTGGGTTTTCCTTCACAGGTCATCAGTTGGAATCCTCCAACTGACGAGAGGTGTGTTTCGAACCTGGGTTACAAATTTGGAGAGTTAGACTCTCGGTCTGCCGTGTCTAGCCGGTATCCGTTGTGACTTAGAAGCCCACGGAACCCGCTATGACAATTGGTGCCTTTGACCTTCCCTCTCGAGCACCTGTGTTTTAAAATTTTGTTGTATGGAGTTTTGAAATTTTTGGTAAATCTGGACCGTTGGTATGGTTTGAGTTTTGGTTTTGAGAGTTGCACACCTTTGTATTGAAAATTTGTATGCATTATTTATGAAATTATTGTAAAAAAGTATTTATACAGAAAATTAGTTTAAATGTGTGAAATCTTAGTGAAAAGTGGCATGGTGTAAAATAAAAAAATGCTTGGTGTACGATAAAAATGGTTAAGAATACAGTTTTTGAAAAAATTGCTTTAATATTTGAAAATTATAGTATGAAATATGAAAATTATAAAACTGTAATATAAAGCTGGTAAAATTGAAAATTTAATTAAAGAATTACTTTAAAAATTGAATTTAAATGGTATAAAATTCTAAAGTGAGAAATGGTTTCGATTTGAAATTTTGTGGAATTCTTCTGTTTTGATCTGAATTTTGAGAGTATTAATGTGTGAGATTTAAGAATTTGCTGTAATTTTATCTTCGAGCTCTGTTGAGCAATTTTCCCAATAAGAAAAAAAAAAAAAAAGAGAGAAAAATTGGGTTGGCAATTTTTGAAACTCCGTGTGTTTAGTTTTGTTTTAAAATGTGAGATTGAAAATTTGGGCCGAGAATGGAGGCCGTCTTCTGAAATTTCATTCGAAATTTAAAATAAAATAAAATAAAATCTGTGTAAATTGAAATATAAATTGTTTAACTTGAATCTGAATCGAAAGTACACCTGCATTGAAATGACAATCCTTAATTATGACTACCAGATTACGACTACATGATTGTGACGTGTTATTGAAAATAATATCAGAAATAAAAGAAATATGGAATAAATTGAGTAGAATATGTGTTGAAAAATATTGTGATGTGAAAAATATAAAGTATTTTGTTGTTGGTATGTGCAGAGTGATACATAGCCAGATTTGAAAAAAAAATGGTGCAAAAGTTGCACGGAAATAAAATGAGAAATTCCATATATATTTATTTTGTTATGACTTGTTCAGGGGTGTATAGTAAAGTGATATAAAGTAATGGTAAGCAATAAGAATTTGACAGTAAAAATGTTTTAAGAAATGTTCCAAACTTTGAAAAATTTGTGAAAATTAAGAATTAAGAATTTGATATTAATTAAATTGAAAATTAAATTTGATATATAAGAAAGTTAAATGTAAATATTTGTTTTAAAAGAACTTTCGCTTTTGAATTTTGAGAATTCTTCTTGTTTCGGTTTGAAATTTTTGTTTGAGTTTATGCGAGGAGATTCGCTGCAAATGAAAAAAAAAAAAGTTTATTACGACGAGCTCATTGAGCCCTTTCCCAAATGAAAAAAAAAAAATAAGAATGAAATTTGGGGTTTGCAGAGTCCGAGTCTCATGGAATGTTAGATGGTTAAAAATGGATTGAAATTTTGAATTGGAGATGAGGGTTGTTCTTGAGATTTGATCGAAAAATTTTGTAAATTGATTATAAATGCTTAAATTAAGTATTTGAATTTTAAATAATACTAAGATATTAAATACTGAAATATTAAATAGTTTAATGATTTGATTTTACACCCTGTGTTTTATAACAACTAATTATGACATATAAGATTTGATAAATATGATGAGTTTAAAAATAAAAATAATTACGTGAGAAAATAAAAATAATTCCGTGTGAAAAAAATTTTGTTGTTGTGTAGCCAAGAGAGCACACAAATAGTTTTGAGTTCTGTATGACAGACAGACTCGAGTTGTTGGACCAAATTGTAAATTTGAGTTTTCATGGAAAAAAATATATAATAATATAAAATAAAGGTCTTTTTTTGATCACGTAAATTATTGAGTAAAATAAATGAGTTGTGAATTGTTTATGATAAATAAAGAAAAGAGTACATTTTATTACGGTAAGTGAAATATATTGTATTATTGAATACTGAAATTGAAAACAAAAATGATTTACATATGAGTTATTATATTGACACATATTTGATAATGTTATTTACAAATGAAATATTAAGCAAGTACATAAAAATATATAAAGTGAAAAAATTGTGTATTATCAAAATGAAATGTATGTACTGTGTCATTTCAATAATTCGGGGATGAGCCAGGAATTTTTTTGGAAAAAGGGGTAAATTTATTGAAAAATGTTGACTTAGAATTTGAAAGATGAAATTTTGACTTGAATAAATTGAATTGTTTGTGGAATTTATAAAATAAGAAATGAAAAATCTGTTTCCACAGTTTTATAAAGATAAATAATAATTTTATGAAAAATGATATTTTTGAAAAGTCAACTTGTAAAAATGTGTTTGTGTGGGACTGAGAGCCATGTTTGTTTATATATTTATTTTCCCTGAGTGCTTGTGAGTGATTGAAATTGATTTGTTTGCCTCAGGATGATTAAATGAAATGATTGATTCTCCACCTGTTTGTTTCTGCCTCCTTGCTAAAAATTTTGCATCCAAACATTTTGCTAAATATTTATTTTCGTGTCTTAACCTTCCTAAGTTCTGTTTTGTTTTGTTGTGATTACGGAAGTCTACCCGTTTTTCACTCGTATGTTCTGTTGTGTTTTGTTGTGTAATCGGATTAGCTACCCGGTTTACACTCTGTGTTCAATGTTTGTTGCTCGAAATTGCCTCACAAACAATTTTGAGGAGTGTTGAATGTCTTGGGTTGGAATTGACTTTGTTTGTTTGGAATGTTACTTAATATTAAGAACTGTTGTTTTCGTGGGTTGATCCCTCTTTGCACTCATCTGTGTTAATTTCGGTAGCAATGAAAAGTCTTGCTCAAAAAGAAAAAAAAAATTGTTTCGGGAAGAACCGTTGGTCAGGATATTTGTTCAATTCCGTATTGTGTCCAGCGAGTTTTGTTAAAAAGTTTGAAAATTCTGTCAGAATGAGTTGCTCGCAGGTGAGGTATTGAAAAAAGAAATGTTGAAAATTTGAAAATATAATGTCGAAATATTAAAGAGAAATTGTGGAGAAATGTTTTAAAAATAAGAGAAATGAAATGATTTAATTTGAAAATATTTTGAGAAAAGTCGAAAAGTGACTTATTTATTAACGTTGATATTGAATTTAAAGTTTGAAATGTATTTTCGGCCTCAGATTTCCCTTGTTTCCCCTTGGTATTGAATGAGAAAATAATAATATTGTTTCTGAAATTAATTACATAAAGAAATTGAAAGTTCCATTCCTGGGCTCTGGGTTTTCGATTGAGTTAAAAAGAGCTGTGTTTACTTCAGCCGATAATGAGCTGACGCCGAATGTGTAAACGAAGTGTTCTTTCCCCCCCGTGCTAGACATTCCTGCATGGTGCAGAGCGAACATGAAATAATTCTGTTGACGTATGAGAAACATTTGACCTACTTTCGATAGGTTTTGGTTTAAAGTGTAGAAGTAGAAATTTTTAATTGTATGACTGGGTTGAAATGAATGCTCGCTTTAACATCGAAAAACATATTAACTGAATTAGAATTTGAATATTAAAAGATATTGCATTATAAAATAACTGAATGTGGAAATCTAGTAAGAGTCAGTGAACTCTAATTTATTTTGAGAAATGTTGAATTTTTAAATTGGATTCCACAAATTAATTTACTTGATAATGATTTTGAATTTTACTTTACATATTTACTTTCTGAAATCCATACTTAAAAATATTTTGATTTGAATTTAAGAATTTTATTTTGAAAACGTAATGATTAACTATAAAAATAAACTTTGGATTTCATTTAATTAGGAGTTGCACATTTAAATTTTTTGTTTGCACTTAATAAATTGACATTGAGAATTGGTGCAAAAGTGAAATAACATTGAGAAAAAGATTTTTTCTTTGAATGATTGAATTTCGTCCTTGACTTCATAACATCTTTGGCAGGCAACTTAAACTTAATTTTAAGAGAAATATATTAAATTTGAGAAAAGAAATTAATGAAATTAAATGAAAATTAGTGAATTCTGAGATGACACTTATTTATTTACAAATGTTTGAAATTCTGAAAAATTGATACTTTAATGATTTGTTATTTACGAATAATTTAAGAATTTGGTAATATTTAGATATTGATTTAAGAAATTTGAAAATTTTGATCTGTGGTTTTGATGTTGATTGGGGAGTGGCGAAAAATTTGTTTTGAAATTTTGAGATATTTTTACTTGGTGGCAAAGCTTAGTGAACTTCATGAGAAAAAGAAAATATATTAATACATAAGAAATGATTATTACAAAAAAAATGAGTGGATTGAAGTTCAAAATTTGATTTTCGTGCCCGTGCCTGTAGAGCACTGATGAAATTGAGGCACTTGTTGTTTATGAAAAAAAAAATATTTTATTTCGGTGTGAACCGGTGGTGACAGAAAAAAAAAATTTTGGGGTGTTTTCTCCGTGACTCGGTTGGTTCTCGAAAAGCGAGACCAAATTAAATTGCATATTAATGTGCTGTACATAAATTGAATTATTATAAAAACTGTATTTTTTTTTACATGTGTAGTAGGATGTGGAATTGGTCATCCTTGCTTTAGGCCTTTTTCGGAACTTTTGCCCTGCAGGTATTGAGTGTTACCCGCATTCTGTTCTTGTAGGTGTGGTAGTTGTGTTGACGGGCACACTGCCTTTCTTCTAAATTTCTTTAAAATTGCTGACGCCAGTACTAGGAGCTGGTTGTCTTTGTCTGTTGCTTCGGGGATGTTCCAAATTCCATTGAGTGGTATTAAGAGAATGTTTTTTTTTTGGAATGAGAAGTGTATATAAATGTGTTTTGTGGAGTAAGACCTTCCCTTACTGCCACATTTGTTTCTTGTTTTATTTATGTTATATGTTTATATATATCCTTTTGCTGTTATTAGGAGAAAGAATCTCTTGATAATTATTTGCATAATTAATCGCATATATTATATTTCATATTTAATCTTTTGATGTTAAGAAAAATTTCTTGACATATTTATTTAGCGTATATTTTCATGTGTTTCTTTTTGCGAGTCACAGGACGTTGGAGAAAATGATGTTTTGAATATTGAAAAATAAATAATCATGGTATATTGAGTTCGGTTCTGTCACCCGGTCACCTTTGTTGATTACTTGCCACAGTTGTTTACATTTGATATTTGAAAAAATAAATAAATAAATAAATAAATTAATTTCGAGTTGAAATTTAAATTTGTATGGATGTGTTTTTCGACCACTGATCCCCCTTTTCTGCCACATGATCTGGTTGAATAATTGAAACAAAATAATAATGTTATATTTATAGAAGGATTATTTGGAAAAAGTGTCATTAATTGATAAAAGAATGATTTGAATATCAAATGAGATTTATAATTGATAATAATAATGATTTTGGAAATATTGTTGAAAATTAAAATGATAATTAATTAATAATTTAAATATTTGAATTGAAAATTGTATAATATATTAAAATGGTATTATGGTAAGAATACCTGTGTCATGAATGTTGCCTGCTCGCTGCCTCTTTGTAAGAGGAAAAGAAAATACTTTTGTGTCAAATGGACAGTTTTTGATTGTCAATGGATGTTTGTTCGCCACTGGACCAGGTTGGTATAAAAAATTTAATTGTTCTTGGTATGGTCACTTAAATTGAATCTGTATATTATTTAAAATAGTTATTTATAAATTCTGTGTCTATTTAGACAAGCCTTGAGCCACATACTTGCTGCTGTTTATAATTGAAAAGAAAATTTTGTGTGGTCATTAAATTTTATTGCAGTAGATTGAAGGAATAAAACTTAATATTATAATTGAAGAATGTTATGCTGACCACTTGTAAATATAATTGCTGGAAATTTAATTATTTAAAGAATGTGAAAATAATTTGAAATTTAAAAGCAGAAAATTGAAAATAGTTATAAATTGAAATTAATTGAAAATTTTATTTGGAAAAATTATTTTAACTTTGTGCTGACTTGAGGGTTAATTTTGTAAATATTTAATTGAAATCTTTAATTTGTTTGGAAACTTTGAATTTAATTGAAAATTAGAATTTTATTGAAATTTTAATGTAATCATTTAATATTTTTGGAAATTCACATAATGTGAAATCTTTTGTGAAGGGCTGGTATTCATTAGGATTTGACTCATTTGCAGTCACTTTTAGGTTAGTTTTGGCCCTGGTTCTTCGACATGCGCCCATGTGGGTTGGTGTTCGTGTCAAGAGCCCTTGATGTAGTTTTGGCCGACTGCATCTTTTCAAAATTTTGCTGAAATTTTTTCTTGAAGGTACCTTGGACTTCAAGGAGCCTGATGTCTACTTGCTTCTGCTGGTGTGGATGAAAAAAATCCTCCCTTGTCGAATTTTTTTTCTCCGGAGGGAGGGGGAGTCTGTCGTGACGGAATTCGTCACTCCTTTGTAAAATGCATAACTTCTGTACTTTTTAAACTTTTATTTAATTAATCTGTGTCCTGGAACCCTCTTGTCAATGTATATATTTTAGCAGATGTTGAAGTATCGAAATCAGTAGTAATTTGTGCCATTTTTATTTCGTTATATAATTCTCGCACACTCTGGGAACGACGCCTGTTAGTCTGGCTTGCTGGCGGAGACAGATGTCTCCTTGTTGTCACGCGGCAGATACGCGTGCCTTTGGAATCGTCCGTTGTGGGGCGGAACTGTGGATGAATTTGAATTGGAAGTAATTTTCGATTGGAGGAAAGGAGAAGTTGTGAGCCCATGTGATTTTCTATTGGACGGCTCCTGAATCCATCTGGAATGTATATAAGCTGGGTGAATTGTAACTCGGGGCTCTCTCCCTAAAAACATCTTCGAACTCACGTCAACGCGGGACTTAGCCCTCAGGCGGAGTTACCGTGTTGTGAGGGTTGGGAGAGATGCCACCTGCCACTGCTGTTACCATCGCCACAGCTGTTACCGTCGCCACTGCCGAGATCTGTTGATGCCTTGCCCTCGCCGACCGTCGACCGCCGTGTAGACGTTGGAGATGATGCCTCATCTCGCTTGGTCGAGTACCGGGACCAGAGAAAGCAAATATGAAGCTGTTCCTTCGGCTGACCTAATCCGGCACCTTGCCGGAAACTGCGGTTCAACCGTTCCTGCTGGAGCGGGGCAATGTTTGCCCCGAGGGAAATTATCAGTGGATGCCTGTGCTCTATCTGCCATGAGTCCTTCCAAGAATTTCTTGAGGTAAGACTTAAAGGTCTTTAAGGTTTAAACGAGCTGTTGACTGGACTTGTGCATCGACCGCTGCAGAACTTTTCATCCATAGGATCTTCTGCCAGCATTATACATATATATATTCTAACTACAGTTTCTTTCTTCATATTGAAGCTTTATCTAAGCCATAATAATTTAAATTGATTTTATACTGGTTATTTTCGTAAGCCTTTAACGTTCCCCGGGTGTGTGCATTCTCTCTGACCATACCATTTATTTTTGCTAAATTAGAATGTGAAGTTTATATGAAATTACTTGATTATTGAATTTATATTAAGTTCCGGCAACGAGCCGATGATTTTGGTAAAGAGAGGTCCAGTGGTTAAATTAGTAAATCTGTAATTGTATTGATATGCAACTCCACTTCTTGAATAATTAATAAATATTGGATTTGAACTAAAATCATGTGTTCTTATTTGCGTAGAATTTGTATTGAATTTATGTGTTTTCAGCTTCTGGTGAATCCTTGAAGGTAAAGGTATTTCATTGGTATTTGTTGGGTTTTCCTTCACAGGTCATCAGTTGGAATCCTCCAACTGACGAGAGGTGTGTTTCGAACCTGGGTTACAAATTTGGAGAGTTAGACTCTCGGTCTGCCGTGTCTAGCCGGTATCCGTTGTGACTTAGAAGCCCACGGAACCCGCTATGACAATTGGTGCCTTTGACCTTCCCTCTCGAGCACCTGTGTTTTAAAATTTTGTTGTATGGAGTTTTGAAATTTTTGGTAAATCTGGACCGTTGGTATGGTTTGAGTTTTGGTTTTGAGAGTTGCACACCTTTGTATTGAAAATTTGTATGCATTATTTATGAAATTATTGTAAAAAAGTATTTATACAGAAAATTAGTTTAAATGTGTGAAATCTTAGTGAAAAGTGGCATGGTGTAAAATAAAAAAATGCTTGGTGTACGATAAAAATGGTTAAGAATACAGTTTTTGAAAAAATTGCTTTAATATTTGAAAATTATAGTATGAAATATGAAAATTATAAAACTGTAATATAAAGCTGGTAAAATTGAAAATTTAATTAAAGAATTACTTTAAAAATTGAATTTAAATGGTATAAAATTCTAAAGTGAGAAATGGTTTCGATTTGAAATTTTGTGGAATTCTTCTGTTTTGATCTGAATTTTGAGAGTATTAATGTGTGAGATTTAAGAATTTGCTGTAATTTTATCTTCGAGCTCTGTTGAGCAATTTTCCCAATAAGAAAAAAAAAAAAAGAGAGAAAAATTGGGTTGGCAATTTTTGAAACTCCGTGTGTTTAGTTTTGTTTTAAAATGTGAGATTGAAAATTTGGGCCGAGAATGGAGGCCGTCTTCTGAAATTTCATTCGAAATTTAAAATAAAATAAAATAAAATCTGTGTAAATTGAAATATAAATTGTTTAACTTGAATCTGAATCGAAAGTACACCTGCATTGCAATGACAATCCTTAATTATGACTACCAGATTACGACTACATGATTGTGACGTGTTATTGAAAATAATATCAGAAATAAAAGAAATATGGAATAAATTGAGTAGAATATGTGTTGAAAAATATTGTGATGTGAAAAATATAAAGTATTTTGTTGTTGGTATGTGCAGAGTGATACATAGCCAGATTTGAAAAAAAAATGGTGCAAAAGTTGCACGGAAATAAAATGAGAAATTCCATATATATTTATTTTGTTATGACTTGTTCAGGGGTGTATAGTAAAGTGATATAAAGTAATGGTAAGCAATAAGAATTTGACAGTAAAAATGTTTTAAGAAATGTTCCAAACTTTGAAAAATTTGTGAAAATTAAGAATTAAGAATTTGATATTAATTAAATTGAAAATTAAATTTGATATATAAGAAAGTTAAATGTAAATATTTGTTTTAAAAGAACTTTCGCTTTTGAATTTTGAGAATTCTTCTTGTTTCGGTTTGAAATTTTTGTTTGAGTTTATGCGAGGAGATTCGCTGCAAATGAAAAAAAAAAAAGTTTATTACGACGAGCTCATTGAGCCCTTTCCCAAATGAAAAAAAAAAAATAAGAATGAAATTTGGGGTTTGCAGAGTCCGAGTCTCATGGAATGTTAGATGGTTAAAAATGGATTGAAATTTTGAATTGGAGATGAGGGTTGTTCTTGAGATTTGATCGAAAAATTTTGTAAATTGATTATAAATGCTTAAATTAAGTATTTGAATTTTAAATAATACTAAGATATTAAATACTGAAATATTAAATAGTTTAATGATTTGATTTTACACCCTGTGTTTTATAACAACTAATTATGACATATAAGATTTGATAAATATGATGAGTTTAAAAATAAAAATAATTACGTGAGAAAATAAAAATAATTCCGTGTGAAAAAATTTTTGTTGTTGTGTAGCCAAGAGAGCACACAAATAGTTTTGAGTTCTGTATGACAGACAGACTCGAGTTGTTGGACCAAATTGTAAATTTGAGTTTTCATGGAAAAAAATATATAATAATATAAAATAAAGGTCTTCTTTTGATCACGTAAATTATTGAGTAAAATAAATGAGTTGTGAATTGTTTATGATAAATAAAGAAAAGAGTACATTTTATTACGGTAAGTGAAATATATTGTATTATTGAATACTGAAATTGAAAACAAAAATGATTTACATATGAGTTATTATATTGACACATATTTGATAATGTTATTTACAAATGAAATATTAAGCAAGTACATAAAAATATATAAAGTGAAAAAATTGTGTATTATCAAAATGAAATATATGTACTGTGTCATTTCAATAATTCGGGGATGAGCCAGGAATTTTTTTGGAAAAAGGGGTAAATTTATTGAAAAATGTTGACTTAGAATTTGAAAGATGAAATTTTGACTTGAATAAATTGAATTGTTTGTGGAATTTATAAAATAAGAAATGAAAAATCTGTTTCCACAGTTTTATAAAGATAAATAATAATTTTATGAAAAATGATATTTTTGAAAAGTCAACTTGTAAAAATGTGTTTGTGTGGGACTGAGAGCCATGTTTGTTTATATATTTATTTTCCCTGAGTGCTTGTGAGTGATTGAAATTGATTTGTTTGCCTCAGGATGATTAAATGAAATGATTGATTCTCCACCTGTTTGTTTCTGCCTCCTTGCTAAAAATTTTGCATCCAAACATTTTGCTAAATATTTATTTTCGTGTCTTAACCTTCCTAAGTTCTGTTTTGTTTTGTTGTGATTACGGAAGTCTACCCGTTTTTCACTCGTATGTTCTGTTGTGTTTTGTTGTGTAATCGGATTAGCTACCCGGTTTACACTCTGTGTTCAATGTTTGTTGCTCGAAATTGCCTCACAAACAATTTTGAGGAGTGTTGAATGTCTTGGGTTGGAATTGACTTTGTTTGTTTGGAATGTTACTTAATATTAAGAACTGTTGTTTTCGTGGGTTGATCCCTCTTTGCACTCATCTGTGTTAATTTCGGTAGCAATGAAAAGTCTTGCTCAAAAAGAAAAAAAAAATTGTTTCGGGAAGAACCGTTGGTCAGGATATTTGTTCAATTCCGTATTGTGTCCAGCGAGTTTTGTTAAAAAGTTTGAAAATTCTGTCAGAATGAGTTGCTCGCAGGTGAGGTATTGAAAAAAGAAATGTTGAAAATTTGAAAATATAATGTCGAAATATTAAAGAGAAATTGTGGAGAAATGTTTTAAAAATAAGAGAAATGAAATGATTTAATTTGAAAATATTTTGAGAAAAGTCGAAAAGTGACTTATTTATTAACGTTGATATTGAATTTAAAGTTTGAAATGTATTTTCGGCCTCAGATTTCCCTTGTTTCCCCTTGGTATTGAATGAGAAAATAATAATATTGTTTCTGAAATTAATTACATAAAGAAATTGAAAGTTCCATTCCTGGGCTCTGGGTTTTCGATTGAGTTAAAAAGAGCTGTGTTTACTTCAGCCGATAATGAGCTGACGCCGAATGTGTAAACGAAGTGTTCTTTCCCCCCCGTGCTAGACATTCCTGCATGGTGCAGAGCGAACATGAAATAATTCTGTTGACGTATGAGAAACATTTGACCTACTTTCGATAGGTTTTGGTTTAAAGTGTAGAAGTAGAAATTTTTAATTGTATGACTGGGTTGAAATGAATGCTCGCTTTAACATCGAAAAACATATTAACTGAATTAGAATTTGAATATTAAAAGATATTGCATTATAAAATAACTGAATGTGGAAATCTAGTAAGAGTCAGTGAACTCTAATTTATTTTGAGAAATGTTGAATTTTTAAATTGGATTCCACAAATTAATTTACTTGATAATGATTTTGAATTTTACTTTACATATTTACTTTCTGAAATCCATACTTAAAAATATTTTGATTTGAATTTAAGAATTTTATTTTGAAAACGTAATGATTAACTATAAAAATAAACTTTGGATTTCATTTAATTAGGAGTTGCACATTTAAATTTTTTGTTTGCACTTAATAAATTGACATTGAGAATTGGTGCAAAAGTGAAATAACATTGAGAAAAAGATTTTTTCTTTGAATGATTGAATTTCGTCCTTGACTTCATAACATCTTTGGCAGGCAACTTAAACTTAATTTTAAGAGAAATATATTAAATTTGAGAAAAGAAATTAATGAAATTAAATGAAAATTAGTGAATTCTGAGATGACACTTATTTATTTACAAATGTTTGAAATTCTGAAAAATTGATACTTTAATGATTTGTTATTTACGAATAATTTAAGAATTTGGTAATATTTAGATATTGATTTAAGAAATTTGAAAATTTTGATCTGTGGTTTTGATGTTGATTGGGGAGTGGCGAAAAATTTGTTTTGAAATTTTGAGATATTTTTACTTGGTGGCAAAGCTTAGTGAACTTCATGAGAAAAAGAAAATATATTAATACATAAGAAATGATTATTACAAAAAAAATGAGTGGATTGAAGTTCAAAATTTGATTTTCGTGCCCGTGCCTGTAGAGCACTGATGAAATTGAGGCACTTGTTGTTTATGAAAAAAAAAATATTTTATTTCGGTGTGAACCGGTGGTGACAGAAAAAAAAAATTTTGGGGTGTTTTCTCCGTGACTCGGTTGGTTCTCGAAAAGCGAGACCAAATTAAATTGCATATTAATGTGCTGTACATAAATTGAATTATTATAAAAACTGTATTTTTTTTTACATGTGTAGTAGGATGTGGAATTGGTCATCCTTGCTTTAGGCCTTTTTCGGAACTTTTGCCCTGCAGGTATTGAGTGTTACCCGCATTCTGTTCTTGTAGGTGTGGTAGTTGTGTTGACGGGCACACTGCCTTTCTTCTAAATTTCTTTAAAATTGCTGACGCCAGTACTAGGAGCTGGTTGTCTTTGTCTGTTGCTTCGGGGATGTTCCAAATTCCATTGAGTGGTATTAAGAGAATGTTTTTTTTTTGGAATGAGAAGTGTATATAAATGTGTTTTGTGGAGTAAGACCTTCCCTTACTGCCACATTTGTTTCTTGTTTTATTTATGTTATATGTTTATATATATCCTTTTGCTGTTATTAGGAGAAAGAATCTCTTGATAATTATTTGCATAATTAATCGCATATATTATATTTCATATTTAATCTTTTGATGTTAAGAAAAATTTCTTGACATATTTATTTAGCGTATATTTTCATGTGTTTCTTTTTGCGAGTCACAGGACGTTGGAGAAAATGATGTTTTGAATATTGAAAAATAAATAATCATGGTATATTGAGTTCGGTTCTGTCACCCGGTCACCTTTGTTGATTACTTGCCACAGTTGTTTACATTTGATATTTGAAAAAATAAATAAATAAATAAATAAATTAATTTCGAGTTGAAATTTAAATTTGTATGGATGTGTTTTTCGACCACTGATCCCCCTTTTCTGCCACATGATCTGGTTGAATAATTGAAACAAAATAATAATGTTATATTTATAGAAGGATTATTTGGAAAAAGTGTCATTAATTGATAAAAGAATGATTTGAATATCAAATGAGATTTATAATTGATAATAATAATGATTTTGGAAATATTGTTGAAAATTAAAATGATAATTAATTAATAATTTAAATATTTGAATTGAAAATTGTATAATATATTAAAATGGTATTATGGTAAGAATACCTGTGTCATGAATGTTGCCTGCTCGCTGCCTCTTTGTAAGAGGAAAAGAAAATACTTTTGTGTCAAATGGACAGTTTTTGATTGTCAATGGATGTTTGTTCGCCACTGGACCAGGTTGGTATAAAAAATTTAATTGTTCTTGGTATGGTCACTTAAATTGAATCTGTATATTATTTAAAATAGTTATTTATAAATTCTGTGTCTATTTAGACAAGCCTTGAGCCACATACTTGCTGCTGTTTATAATTGAAAAGAAAATTTTGTGTGGTCATTAAATTTTATTGCAGTAGATTGAAGGAATAAAACTTAATATTATAATTGAAGAATGTTATGCTGACCACTTGTAAATATAATTGCTGGAAATTTAATTACTTAAAGAATGTGAAAATAATTTGAAATTTAAAAGCAGAAAATTGAAAATAGTTATAAATTGAAATTAATTGAAAATTTTATTTGGAAAAATTATTTTAACTTTGTGCTGACTTGAGGGTTAATTTTGTAAATATTTAATTGAAATCTTTAATTTGTTTGGAAACTTTGAATTTAATTGAAAATTAGAATTTTATTGAAATTTTAATGTAATCATTTAATATTTTTGGAAATTCACATAATGTGAAATCTTTTGTGAAGGGCTGGTATTCATTAGGATTTGACTCATTTGCAGTCACTTTTAGGTTAGTTTTGGCCCTGGTTCTTCGACATGCGCCCATGTGGGATGGTGTTCGTGTCAAGAGCCCTTGATGTAGTTTTGGCCGACTGCATCTTTTCAAAATTTTGCTGAAATTTTTTCTTGAAGGTACCTTGGACTTCAAGGAGCCTGATGTCTACTTGCTTCTGCTGGTGTGGATGAAAAAAATCCTCCCTTGTCGAATTTTTTTTCTCCGGAGGGAGGGGGAGTCTGTCGTGACGGAATTCGTCACTCCTTTGTAAAATGCATAACTTCTGTACTTTTTAAACTTTTATTTAATTAATCTGTGTCCTGGAACCCTCTTGTCAATGTATATATTTTAGCAGATGTTGAAGTATCGAAATCAGTAGTAATTTGTGCCATTTTTATTTCGTTATATAATTCTCGCACACTCTGGGAACGACGCCTGTTAGTCTGGCTTGCTGGCGGAGACAGATGTCTCCTTGTTGTCACGCGGCAGATACGCGTGCCTTTGGAATCGTCCGTTGTGGGGCGGAACTGTGGATGAATTTGAATTGGAAGTAATTTTCGATTGGAGGAAAGGAGAAGTTGTGAGCCCATGTGATTTTCTATTGGACGGCTCCTGAATCCATCTGGAATGTATATAAGCTGGGTGAATTGTAACTCGGGGCTCTCTCCCTAAAAACATCTTCGAACTCACGTCAACGCGGGACTTAGCCCTCAGGCGGAGTTACCGTGTTGTGAGGGTTGGGAGAGATGCCACCTGCCACTGCTGTTACCATCGCCACAGCTGTTACCGTCGCCACTGCCGAGATCTGTTGATGCCTTGCCCTCGCCGACCGTCGACCGCCGTGTAGACGTTGGAGATGATGCCTCATCTCGCTTGGTCGAGTACCGGGACCAGAGAAAGCAAATATGAAGCTGTTCCTTCGGCTGACCTGATCCGGCACCTTGCCGGAAACTGCGGTTCAACCGTTCCTGCTGGAGCGGGGCAATGTTTGCCCCGAGGGAAATTATCAGTGGATGCCTGTGCTCTATCTGCCATGAGTCCTTCCAAGAATTTCTTGAGGTAAGACTTAAAGGTCTTTAAGGTTTAAACGAGCTGTTGACTGGACTTGTGCATCGACCGCTGCAGAACTTTTCATCCATAGGATCTTCTGCCAGCATTATACATATATATATTCTAACTACAGTTTCTTTCTTCATATTGAAGCTTTATCTAAGCCATAATAATTTAAATTGATTTTATACTGGTTATTTTCGTAAGCCTTTAACGTTCCCCGGGTGTGTGCATTCTCTCTGACCATACCATTTATTTTTGCTAAATTAGAATGTGAAGTTTATATGAAATTACTTGATTATTGAATTTATATTAAGTTCCGGCAACGAGCCGATGATTTTGGTAAAGAGAGGTCCAGTGGTTAAATTAGTAAATCTGTAATTGTATTGATATGCAACTCCACTTCTTGAATAATTAATAAATATTGGATTTGAACTAAAATCATGTGTTCTTATTTGCGTAGAATTTGTATTGAATTTATGTGTTTTCAGCTTCTGGTGAATCCTTGAAGGTAAAGGTATTTCATTGGTATTTGTTGGGTTTTCCTTCACAGGTCATCAGTTGGAATCCTCCAACTGACGAGAGGTGTGTTTCGAACCTGGGTTACAAATTTGGAGAGTTAGACTCTCGGTCTGCCGTGTCTAGCCGGTATCCGTTGTGACTTAGAAGCCCACGGAACCCGCTATGACAATTGGTGCCTTTGACCTTCCCTCTCGAGCACCTGTGTTTTAAAATTTTGTTGTATGGAGTTTTGAAATTTTTGGTAAATCTGGACCGTTGGTATGGTTTGAGTTTTGGTTTTGAGAGTTGCACACCTTTGTATTGAAAATTTGTATGCATTATTTATGAAATTATTGTAAAAAAGTATTTATACAGAAAATTAGTTTAAATGTGTGAAATCTTAGTGAAAAGTGGCATGGTGTAAAATAAAAAAATGCTTGGTGTACGATAAAAATGGTTAAGAATACAGTTTTTGAAAAAATTGCTTTAATATTTGAAAATTATAGTATGAAATATGAAAATTATAAAACTGTAATATAAAGCTGGTAAAATTGAAAATTTAATTAAAGAATTACTTTAAAAATTGAATTTAAATGGTATAAAATTCTAAAGTGAGAAATGGTTTCGATTTGAAATTTTGTGGAATTCTTCTGTTTTGATCTGAATTTTGAGAGTATTAATGTGTGAGATTTAAGAATTTGCTGTAATTTTATCTTCGAGCTCTGTTGAGCAATTTTCCCAATAAGAAAAAAAAAAAAAAAGAGAGAAAAATTGGGTTGGCAATTTTTGAAACTCCGTGTGTTTAGTTTTGTTTTAAAATGTGAGATTGAAAATTTGGGCCGAGAATGGAGGCCGTCTTCTGAAATTTCATTCGAAATTTAAAATAAAATAAAATAAAATCTGTGTAAATTGAAATATAAATTGTTTAACTTGAATCTGAATCGAAAGTACACCTGCATTGAAATGACAATCCTTAATTATGACTACCAGATTACGACTACATGATTGTGACGTGTTATTGAAAATAATATCAGAAATAAAAGAAATATGGAATAAATTGAGTAGAATATGTGTTGAAAAATATTGTGATGTGAAAAATATAAAGTATTTTGTTGTTGGTATGTGCAGAGTGATACATAGCCAGATTTGAAAAAAAAATGGTGCAAAAGTTGCACGGAAATAAAATGAGAAATTCCATATATATTTATTTTGTTATGACTTGTTCAGGGGTGTATAGTAAAGTGATATAAAGTAATGGTAAGCAATAAGAATTTGACAGTAAAAATGTTTTAAGAAATGTTCCAAACTTTGAAAAATTTGTGAAAATTAAGAATTAAGAATTTGATATTAATTAAATTGAAAATTAAATTTGATATATAAGAAAGTTAAATGTAAATATTTGTTTTAAAAGAACTTTCGCTTTTGAATTTTGAGAATTCTTCTTGTTTCGGTTTGAAATTTTTGTTTGAGTTTATGCGAGGAGATTCGCTGCAAATGAAAAAAAAAAAAGTTTATTACGACGAGCTCATTGAGCCCTTTCCCAAATGAAAAAAAAAAAATAAGAATGAAATTTGGGGTTTGCAGAGTCCGAGTCTCATGGAATGTTAGATGGTTAAAAATGGATTGAAATTTTGAATTGGAGATGAGGGTTGTTCTTGAGATTTGATCGAAAAATTTTGTAAATTGATTATAAATGCTTAAATTAAGTATTTGAATTTTAAATAATACTAAGATATTAAATACTGAAATATTAAATAGTTTAATGATTTGATTTTACACCCTGTGTTTTATAACAACTAATTATGACATATAAGATTTGATAAATATGATGAGTTTAAAAATAAAAATAATTACGTGAGAAAATAAAAATAATTCCGTGTGAAAAAAATTTTGTTGTTGTGTAGCCAAGAGAGCACACAAATAGTTTTGAGTTCTGTATGACAGACAGACTCGAGTTGTTGGACCAAATTGTAAATTTGAGTTTTCATGGAAAAAAATATATAATAATATAAAATAAAGGTCTTTTTTTGATCACGTAAATTATTGAGTAAAATAAATGAGTTGTGAATTGTTTATGATAAATAAAGAAAAGAGTACATTTTATTACGGTAAGTGAAATATATTGTATTATTGAATACTGAAATTGAAAACAAAAATGATTTACATATGAGTTATTATATTGACACATATTTGATAATGTTATTTACAAATGAAATATTAAGCAAGTACATAAAAATATATAAAGTGAAAAAATTGTGTATTATCAAAATGAAATGTATGTACTGTGTCATTTCAATAATTCGGGGATGAGCCAGGAATTTTTTTGGAAAAAGGGGTAAATTTATTGAAAAATGTTGACTTAGAATTTGAAAGATGAAATTTTGACTTGAATAAATTGAATTGTTTGTGGAATTTATAAAATAAGAAATGAAAAATCTGTTTCCACAGTTTTATAAAGATAAATAATAATTTTATGAAAAATGATATTTTTGAAAAGTCAACTTGTAAAAATGTGTTTGTGTGGGACTGAGAGCCATGTTTGTTTATATATTTATTTTCCCTGAGTGCTTGTGAGTGATTGAAATTGATTTGTTTGCCTCAGGATGATTAAATGAAATGATTGATTCTCCACCTGTTTGTTTCTGCCTCCTTGCTAAAAATTTTGCATCCAAACATTTTGCTAAATATTTATTTTCGTGTCTTAACCTTCCTAAGTTCTGTTTTGTTTTGTTGTGATTACGGAAGTCTACCCGTTTTTCACTCGTATGTTCTGTTGTGTTTTGTTGTGTAATCGGATTAGCTACCCGGTTTACACTCTGTGTTCAATGTTTGTTGCTCGAAATTGCCTCACAAACAATTTTGAGGAGTGTTGAATGTCTTGGGTTGGAATTGACTTTGTTTGTTTGGAATGTTACTTAATATTAAGAACTGTTGTTTTCGTGGGTTGATCCCTCTTTGCACTCATCTGTGTTAATTTCGGTAGCAATGAAAAGTCTTGCTCAAAAAGAAAAAAAAAATTGTTTCGGGAAGAACCGTTGGTCAGGATATTTGTTCAATTCCGTATTGTGTCCAGCGAGTTTTGTTAAAAAGTTTGAAAATTCTGTCAGAATGAGTTGCTCGCAGGTGAGGTATTGAAAAAAGAAATGTTGAAAATTTGAAAATATAATGTCGAAATATTAAAGAGAAATTGTGGAGAAATGTTTTAAAAATAAGAGAAATGAAATGATTTAATTTGAAAATATTTTGAGAAAAGTCGAAAAGTGACTTATTTATTAACGTTGATATTGAATTTAAAGTTTGAAATGTATTTTCGGCCTCAGATTTCCCTTGTTTCCCCTTGGTATTGAATGAGAAAATAATAATATTGTTTCTGAAATTAATTACATAAAGAAATTGAAAGTTCCATTCCTGGGCTCTGGGTTTTCGATTGAGTTAAAAAGAGCTGTGTTTACTTCAGCCGATAATGAGCTGACGCCGAATGTGTAAACGAAGTGTTCTTTCCCCCCCGTGCTAGACATTCCTGCATGGTGCAGAGCGAACATGAAATAATTCTGTTGACGTATGAGAAACATTTGACCTACTTTCGATAGGTTTTGGTTTAAAGTGTAGAAGTAGAAATTTTTAATTGTATGACTGGGTTGAAATGAATGCTCGCTTTAACATCGAAAAACATATTAACTGAATTAGAATTTGAATATTAAAAGATATTGCATTATAAAATAACTGAATGTGGAAATCTAGTAAGAGTCAGTGAACTCTAATTTATTTTGAGAAATGTTGAATTTTTAAATTGGATTCCACAAATTAATTTACTTGATAATGATTTTGAATTTTACTTTACATATTTACTTTCTGAAATCCATACTTAAAAATATTTTGATTTGAATTTAAGAATTTTATTTTGAAAACGTAATGATTAACTATAAAAATAAACTTTGGATTTCATTTAATTAGGAGTTGCACATTTAAATTTTTTGTTTGCACTTAATAAATTGACATTGAGAATTGGTGCAAAAGTGAAATAACATTGAGAAAAAGATTTTTTCTTTGAATGATTGAATTTCGTCCTTGACTTCATAACATCTTTGGCAGGCAACTTAAACTTAATTTTAAGAGAAATATATTAAATTTGAGAAAAGAAATTAATGAAATTAAATGAAAATTAGTGAATTCTGAGATGACACTTATTTATTTACAAATGTTTGAAATTCTGAAAAATTGATACTTTAATGATTTGTTATTTACGAATAATTTAAGAATTTGGTAATATTTAGATATTGATTTAAGAAATTTGAAAATTTTGATCTGTGGTTTTGATGTTGATTGGGGAGTGGCGAAAAATTTGTTTTGAAATTTTGAGATATTTTTACTTGGTGGCAAAGCTTAGTGAACTTCATGAGAAAAAGAAAATATATTAATACATAAGAAATGATTATTACAAAAAAAATGAGTGGATTGAAGTTCAAAATTTGATTTTCGTGCCCGTGCCTGTAGAGCACTGATGAAATTGAGGCACTTGTTGTTTATGAAAAAAAAAATATTTTATTTCGGTGTGAACCGGTGGTGACAGAAAAAAAAAATTTTGGGGTGTTTTCTCCGTGACTCGGTTGGTTCTCGAAAAGCGAGACCAAATTAAATTGCATATTAATGTGCTGTACATAAATTGAATTATTATAAAAACTGTATTTTTTTTTACATGTGTAGTAGGATGTGGAATTGGTCATCCTTGCTTTAGGCCTTTTTCGGAACTTTTGCCCTGCAGGTATTGAGTGTTACCCGCATTCTGTTCTTGTAGGTGTGGTAGTTGTGTTGACGGGCACACTGCCTTTCTTCTAAATTTCTTTAAAATTGCTGACGCCAGTACTAGGAGCTGGTTGTCTTTGTCTGTTGCTTCGGGGATGTTCCAAATTCCATTGAGTGGTATTAAGAGAATGTTTTTTTTTTGGAATGAGAAGTGTATATAAATGTGTTTTGTGGAGTAAGACCTTCCCTTACTGCCACATTTGTTTCTTGTTTTATTTATGTTATATGTTTATATATATCCTTTTGCTGTTATTAGGAGAAAGAATCTCTTGATAATTATTTGCATAATTAATCGCATATATTATATTTCATATTTAATCTTTTGATGTTAAGAAAAATTTCTTGACATATTTATTTAGCGTATATTTTCATGTGTTTCTTTTTGCGAGTCACAGGACGTTGGAGAAAATGATGTTTTGAATATTGAAAAATAAATAATCATGGTATATTGAGTTCGGTTCTGTCACCCGGTCACCTTTGTTGATTACTTGCCACAGTTGTTTACATTTGATATTTGAAAAAATAAATAAATAAATAAATAAATTAATTTCGAGTTGAAATTTAAATTTGTATGGATGTGTTTTTCGACCACTGATCCCCCTTTTCTGCCACATGATCTGGTTGAATAATTGAAACAAAATAATAATGTTATATTTATAGAAGGATTATTTGGAAAAAGTGTCATTAATTGATAAAAGAATGATTTGAATATCAAATGAGATTTATAATTGATAATAATAATGATTTTGGAAATATTGTTGAAAATTAAAATGATAATTAATTAATAATTTAAATATTTGAATTGAAAATTGTATAATATATTAAAATGGTATTATGGTAAGAATACCTGTGTCATGAATGTTGCCTGCTCGCTGCCTCTTTGTAAGAGGAAAAGAAAATACTTTTGTGTCAAATGGACAGTTTTTGATTGTCAATGGATGTTTGTTCGCCACTGGACCAGGTTGGTATAAAAAATTTAATTGTTCTTGGTATGGTCACTTAAATTGAATCTGTATATTATTTAAAATAGTTATTTATAAATTCTGTGTCTATTTAGACAAGCCTTGAGCCACATACTTGCTGCTGTTTATAATTGAAAAGAAAATTTTGTGTGGTCATTAAATTTTATTGCAGTAGATTGAAGGAATAAAACTTAATATTATAATTGAAGAATGTTATGCTGACCACTTGTAAATATAATTGCTGGAAATTTAATTATTTAAAGAATGTGAAAATAATTTGAAATTTAAAAGCAGAAAATTGAAAATAGTTATAAATTGAAATTAATTGAAAATTTTATTTGGAAAAATTATTTTAACTTTGTGCTGACTTGAGGGTTAATTTTGTAAATATTTAATTGAAATCTTTAATTTGTTTGGAAACTTTGAATTTAATTGAAAATTAGAATTTTATTGAAATTTTAATGTAATCATTTAATATTTTTGGAAATTCACATAATGTGAAATCTTTTGTGAAGGGCTGGTATTCATTAGGATTTGACTCATTTGCAGTCACTTTTAGGTTAGTTTTGGCCCTGGTTCTTCGACATGCGCCCATGTGGGATGGTGTTCGTGTCAAGAGCCCTTGATGTAGTTTTGGCCGACTGCATCTTTTCAAAATTTTGCTGAAATTTTTTCTTGAAGGTACCTTGGACTTCAAGGAGCCTGATGTCTACTTGCTTCTGCTGGTGTGGATGAAAAAAATCCTCCCTTGTCGAATTTTTTTTCTCCGGAGGGAGGGGGAGTCTGTCGTGACGGAATTCGTCACTCCTTTGTAAAATGCATAACTTCTGTACTTTTTAAACTTTTATTTAATTAATCTGTGTCCTGGAACCCTCTTGTCAATGTATATATTTTAGCAGATGTTGAAGTATCGAAATCAGTAGTAATTTGTGCCATTTTTATTTCGTTATATAATTCTCGCACACTCTGGGAACGACGCCTGTTAGTCTGGCTTGCTGGCGGAGACAGATGTCTCCTTGTTGTCACGCGGCAGATACGCGTGCCTTTGGAATCGTCCGTTGTGGGGCGGAACTGTGGATGAATTTGAATTGGAAGTAATTTTCGATTGGAGGAAAGGAGAAGTTGTGAGCCCATGTGATTTTCTATTGGACGGCTCCTGAATCCATCTGGAATGTATATAAGCTGGGTGAATTGTAACTCGGGGCTCTCTCCCTAAAAACATCTTCGAACTCACGTCAACGCGGGACTTAGCCCTCAGGCGGAGTTACCGTGTTGTGAGGGTTGGGAGAGATGCCACCTGCCACTGCTGTTACCATCGCCACAGCTGTTACCGTCGCCACTGCCGAGATCTGTTGATGCCTTGCCCTCGCCGACCGTCGACCGCCGTGTAGACGTTGGAGATGATGCCTCATCTCGCTTGGTCGAGTACCGGGACCAGAGAAAGCAAATATGAAGCTGTTCCTTCGGCTGACCTGATCCGGCACCTTGCCGGAAACTGCGGTTCAACCGTTCCTGCTGGAGCGGGGCAATGTTTGCCCCGAGGGAAATTATCAGTGGATGCCTGTGCTCTATCTGCCATGAGTCCTTCCAAGAATTTCTTGAGGTAAGACTTAAAGGTCTTTAAGGTTTAAACGAGCTGTTGACTGGACTTGTGCATCGACCGCTGCAGAACTTTTCATCCATAGGATCTTCTGCCAGCATTATACATATATATATTCTAACTACAGTTTCTTTCTTCATATTGAAGCTTTATCTAAGCCATAATAATTTAAATTGATTTTATACTGGTTATTTTCGTAAGCCTTTAACGTTCCCCGGGTGTGTGCATTCTCTCTGACCATACCATTTATTTTTGCTAAATTAGAATGTGAAGTTTATATGAAATTACTTGATTATTGAATTTATATTAAGTTCCGGCAACGAGCCGATGATTTTGGTAAAGAGAGGTCCAGTGGTTAAATTAGTAAATCTGTAATTGTATTGATATGCAACTCCACTTCTTGAATAATTAATAAATATTGGATTTGAACTAAAATCATGTGTTCTTATTTGCGTAGAATTTGTATTGAATTTATGTGTTTTCAGCTTCTGGTGAATCCTTGAAGGTAAAGGTATTTCATTGGTATTTGTTGGGTTTTCCTTCACAGGTCATCAGTTGGAATCCTCCAACTGACGAGAGGTGTGTTTCGAACCTGGGTTACAAATTTGGAGAGTTAGACTCTCGGTCTGCCGTGTCTAGCCGGTATCCGTTGTGACTTAGAAGCCCACGGAACCCGCTATGACAATTGGTGCCTTTGACCTTCCCTCTCGAGCACCTGTGTTTTAAAATTTTGTTGTATGGAGTTTTGAAATTTTTGGTAAATCTGGACCGTTGGTATGGTTTGAGTTTTGGTTTTGAGAGTTGCACACCTTTGTATTGAAAATTTGTATGCATTATTTATGAAATTATTGTAAAAAAGTATTTATACAGAAAATTAGTTTAAATGTGTGAAATCTTAGTGAAAAGTGGCATGGTGTAAAATAAAAAAATGCTTGGTGTACGATAAAAATGGTTAAGAATACAGTTTTTGAAAAAATTGCTTTAATATTTGAAAATTATAGTATGAAATATGAAAATTATAAAACTGTAATATAAAGCTGGTAAAATTGAAAATTTAATTAAAGAATTACTTTAAAAATTGAATTTAAATGGTATAAAATTCTAAAGTGAGAAATGGTTTCGATTTGAAATTTTGTGGAATTCTTCTGTTTTGATCTGAATTTTGAGAGTATTAATGTGTGAGATTTAAGAATTTGCTGTAATTTTATCTTCGAGCTCTGTTGAGCAATTTTCCCAATAAGAAAAAAAAAAAAAAAGAGAGAAAAATTGGGTTGGCAATTTTTGAAACTCCGTGTGTTTAGTTTTGTTTTAAAATGTGAGATTGAAAATTTGGGCCGAGAATGGAGGCCGTCTTCTGAAATTTCATTCGAAATTTAAAATAAAATAAAATAAAATCTGTGTAAATTGAAATATAAATTGTTTAACTTGAATCTGAATCGAAAGTACACCTGCATTGAAATGACAATCCTTAATTATGACTACCAGATTACGACTACATGATTGTGACGTGTTATTGAAAATAATATCAGAAATAAAAGAAATATGGAATAAATTGAGTAGAATATGTGTTGAAAAATATTGTGATGTGAAAAATATAAAGTATTTTGTTGTTGGTATGTGCAGAGTGATACATAGCCAGATTTGAAAAAAAAATGGTGCAAAAGTTGCACGGAAATAAAATGAGAAATTCCATATATATTTATTTTGTTATGACTTGTTCAGGGGTGTATAGTAAAGTGATATAAAGTAATGGTAAGCAATAAGAATTTGACAGTAAAAATGTTTTAAGAAATGTTCCAAACTTTGAAAAATTTGTGAAAATTAAGAATTAAGAATTTGATATTAATTAAATTGAAAATTAAATTTGATATATAAGAAAGTTAAATGTAAATATTTGTTTTAAAAGAACTTTCGCTTTTGAATTTTGAGAATTCTTCTTGTTTCGGTTTGAAATTTTTGTTTGAGTTTATGCGAGGAGATTCGCTGCAAATGAAAAAAAAAAAAGTTTATTACGACGAGCTCATTGAGCCCTTTCCCAAATGAAAAAAAAAAATAAGAATGAAATTTGGGGTTTGCAGAGTCCGAGTCTCATGGAATGTTAGATGGTTAAAAATGGATTGAAATTTTGAATTGGAGATGAGGGTTGTTCTTGAGATTTGATCGAAAAATTTTGTAAATTGATTATAAATGCTTAAATTAAGTATTTGAATTTTAAATAATACTAAGATATTAAATACTGAAATATTAAATAGTTTAATGATTTGATTTTACACCCTGTGTTTTATAACAACTAATTATGACATATAAGATTTGATAAATATGATGAGTTTAAAAATAAAAATAATTACGTGAGAAAATAAAAATAATTCCGTGTGAAAAAAATTTTGTTGTTGTGTAGCCAAGAGAGCACACAAATAGTTTTGAGTTCTGTATGACAGACAGACTCGAGTTGTTGGACCAAATTGTAAATTTGAGTTTTCATGGAAAAAAATATATAATAATATAAAATAAAGGTCTTCTTTTGATCACGTAAATTATTGAGTAAAATAAATGAGTTGTGAATTGTTTATGATAAATAAAGAAAAGAGTACATTTTATTACGGTAAGTGAAATATATTGTATTATTGAATACTGAAATTGAAAACAAAAATGATTTACATATGAGTTATTATATTGACACATATTTGATAATGTTATTTACAAATGAAATATTAAGCAAGTACATAAAAATATATAAAGTGAAAAAATTGTGTATTATCAAAATGAAATGTATGTACTGTGTCATTTCAATAATTCGGGGATGAGCCAGGAATTTTTTTGGAAAAAGGGGTAAATTTATTGAAAAATGTTGACTTAGAATTTGAAAGATGAAATTTTGACTTGAATAAATTGAATTGTTTGTGGAATTTATAAAATAAGAAATGAAAAATCTGTTTCCACAGTTTTATAAAGATAAATAATAATTTTATGAAAAATGATATTTTTGAAAAGTCAACTTGTAAAAATGTGTTTGTGTGGGACTGAGAGCCATGTTTGTTTATATATTTATTTTCCCTGAGTGCTTGTGAGTGATTGAAATTGATTTGTTTGCCTCAGGATGATTAAATGAAATGATTGATTCTCCACCTGTTTGTTTCTGCCTCCTTGCTAAAAATTTTGCATCCAAACATTTTGCTAAATATTTATTTTCGTGTCTTAACCTTCCTAAGTTCTGTTTTGTTTTGTTGTGATTACGGAAGTCTACCCGTTTTTCACTCGTATGTTCTGTTGTGTTTTGTTGTGTAATCGGATTAGCTACCCGGTTTACACTCTGTGTTCAATGTTTGTTGCTCGAAATTGCCTCACAAACAATTTTGAGGAGTGTTGAATGTCTTGGGTTGGAATTGACTTTGTTTGTTTGGAATGTTACTTAATATTAAGAACTGTTGTTTTCGTGGGTTGATCCCTCTTTGCACTCATCTGTGTTAATTTCGGTAGCAATGAAAAGTCTTGCTCAAAAAGAAAAAAAAAATTGTTTCGGGAAGAACCGTTGGTCAGGATATTTGTTCAATTCCGTATTGTGTCCAGCGAGTTTTGTTAAAAAGTTTGAAAATTCTGTCAGAATGAGTTGCTCGCAGGTGAGGTATTGAAAAAAGAAATGTTGAAAATTTGAAAATATAATGTCGAAATATTAAAGAGAAATTGTGGAGAAATGTTTTAAAAATAAGAGAAATGAAATGATTTAATTTGAAAATATTTTGAGAAAAGTCGAAAAGTGACTTATTTATTAACGTTGATATTGAATTTAAAGTTTGAAATGTATTTTCGGCCTCAGATTTCCCTTGTTTCCCCTTGGTATTGAATGAGAAAATAATAATATTGTTTCTGAAATTAATTACATAAAGAAATTGAAAGTTCCATTCCTGGGCTCTGGGTTTTCGATTGAGTTAAAAAGAGCTGTGTTTACTTCAGCCGATAATGAGCTGACGCCGAATGTGTAAACGAAGTGTTCTTTCCCCCCCGTGCTAGACATTCCTGCATGGTGCAGAGCGAACATGAAATAATTCTGTTGACGTATGAGAAACATTTGACCTACTTTCGATAGGTTTTGGTTTAAAGTGTAGAAGTAGAAATTTTTAATTGTATGACTGGGTTGAAATGAATGCTCGCTTTAACATCGAAAAACATATTAACTGAATTAGAATTTGAATATTAAAAGATATTGCATTATAAAATAACTGAATGTGGAAATCTAGTAAGAGTCAGTGAACTCTAATTTATTTTGAGAAATGTTGAATTTTTAAATTGGATTCCACAAATTAATTTACTTGATAATGATTTTGAATTTTACTTTACATATTTACTTTCTGAAATCCATACTTAAAAATATTTTGATTTGAATTTAAGAATTTTATTTTGAAAACGTAATGATTAACTATAAAAATAAACTTTGGATTTCATTTAATTAGGAGTTGCACATTTAAATTTTTTGTTTGCACTTAATAAATTGACATTGAGAATTGGTGCAAAAGTGAAATAACATTGAGAAAAAGATTTTTTCTTTGAATGATTGAATTTCGTCCTTGACTTCATAACATCTTTGGCAGGCAACTTAAACTTAATTTTAAGAGAAATATATTAAATTTGAGAAAAGAAATTAATGAAATTAAATGAAAATTAGTGAATTCTGAGATGACACTTATTTATTTACAAATGTTTGAAATTCTGAAAAATTGATACTTTAATGATTTGTTATTTACGAATAATTTAAGAATTTGGTAATATTTAGATATTGATTTAAGAAATTTGAAAATTTTGATCTGTGGTTTTGATGTTGATTGGGGAGTGGCGAAAAATTTGTTTTGAAATTTTGAGATATTTTTACTTGGTGGCAAAGCTTAGTGAACTTCATGAGAAAAAGAAAATATATTAATACATAAGAAATGATTATTACAAAAAAAATGAGTGGATTGAAGTTCAAAATTTGATTTTCGTGCCCGTGCCTGTAGAGCACTGATGAAATTGAGGCACTTGTTGTTTATGAAAAAAAAAATATTTTATTTCGGTGTGAACCGGTGGTGACAGAAAAAAAAAATTTTGGGGTGTTTTCTCCGTGACTCGGTTGGTTCTCGAAAAGCGAGACCAAATTAAATTGCATATTAATGTGCTGTACATAAATTGAATTATTATAAAAACTGTATTTTTTTTTACATGTGTAGTAGGATGTGGAATTGGTCATCCTTGCTTTAGGCCTTTTTCGGAACTTTTGCCCTGCAGGTATTGAGTGTTACCCGCATTCTGTTCTTGTAGGTGTGGTAGTTGTGTTGACGGGCACACTGCCTTTCTTCTAAATTTCTTTAAAATTGCTGACGCCAGTACTAGGAGCTGGTTGTCTTTGTCTGTTGCTTCGGGGATGTTCCAAATTCCATTGAGTGGTATTAAGAGAATGTTTTTTTTTTGGAATGAGAAGTGTATATAAATGTGTTTTGTGGAGTAAGACCTTCCCTTACTGCCACATTTGTTTCTTGTTTTATTTATGTTATATGTTTATATATATCCTTTTGCTGTTATTAGGAGAAAGAATCTCTTGATAATTATTTGCATAATTAATCGCATATATTATATTTCATATTTAATCTTTTGATGTTAAGAAAAATTTCTTGACATATTTATTTAGCGTATATTTTCATGTGTTTCTTTTTGCGAGTCACAGGACGTTGGAGAAAATGATGTTTTGAATATTGAAAAATAAATAATCATGGTATATTGAGTTCGGTTCTGTCACCCGGTCACCTTTGTTGATTACTTGCCACAGTTGTTTACATTTGATATTTGAAAAAATAAATAAATAAATAAATAAATTAATTTCGAGTTGAAATTTAAATTTGTATGGATGTGTTTTTCGACCACTGATCCCCCTTTTCTGCCACATGATCTGGTTGAATAATTGAAACAAAATAATAATGTTATATTTATAGAAGGATTATTTGGAAAAAGTGTCATTAATTGATAAAAGAATGATTTGAATATCAAATGAGATTTATAATTGATAATAATAATGATTTTGGAAATATTGTTGAAAATTAAAATGATAATTAATTAATAATTTAAATATTTGAATTGAAAATTGTATAATATATTAAAATGGTATTATGGTAAGAATACCTGTGTCATGAATGTTGCCTGCTCGCTGCCTCTTTGTAAGAGGAAAAGAAAATACTTTTGTGTCAAATGGACAGTTTTTGATTGTCAATGGATGTTTGTTCGCCACTGGACCAGGTTGGTATAAAAAATTTAATTGTTCTTGGTATGGTCACTTAAATTGAATCTGTATATTATTTAAAATAGTTATTTATAAATTCTGTGTCTATTTAGACAAGCCTTGAGCCACATACTTGCTGCTGTTTATAATTGAAAAGAAAATTTTGTGTGGTCATTAAATTTTATTGCAGTAGATTGAAGGAATAAAACTTAATATTATAATTGAAGAATGTTATGCTGACCACTTGTAAATATAATTGCTGGAAATTTAATTATTTAAAGAATGTGAAAATAATTTGAAATTTAAAAGCAGAAAATTGAAAATAGTTATAAATTGAAATTAATTGAAAATTTTATTTGGAAAAATTATTTTAACTTTGTGCTGACTTGAGGGTTAATTTTGTAAATATTTAATTGAAATCTTTAATTTGTTTGGAAACTTTGAATTTAATTGAAAATTAGAATTTTATTGAAATTTTAATGTAATCATTTAATATTTTTGGAAATTCACATAATGTGAAATCTTTTGTGAAGGGCTGGTATTCATTAGGATTTGACTCATTTGCAGTCACTTTTAGGTTAGTTTTGGCCCTGGTTCTTCGACATGCGCCCATGTGGGATGGTGTTCGTGTCAAGAGCCCTTGATGTAGTTTTGGCCGACTGCATCTTTTCAAAATTTTGCTGAAATTTTTTCTTGAAGGTACCTTGGACTTCAAGGAGCCTGATGTCTACTTGCTTCTGCTGGTGTGGATGAAAAAAATCCTCCCTTGTCGAATTTTTTTTCTCCGGAGGGAGGGGGAGTCTGTCGTGACGGAATTCGTCACTCCTTTGTAAAATGCATAACTTCTGTACTTTTTAAACTTTTATTTAATTAATCTGTGTCCTGGAACCCTCTTGTCAATGTATATATTTTAGCAGATGTTGAAGTATCGAAATCAGTAGTAATTTGTGCCATTTTTATTTCGTTATATAATTCTCGCACACTCTGGGAACGACGCCTGTTAGTCTGGCTTGCTGGCGGAGACAGATGTCTCCTTGTTGTCACGCGGCAGATACGCGTGCCTTTGGAATCGTCCGTTGTGGGGCGGAACTGTGGATGAATTTGAATTGGAAGTAATTTTCGATTGGAGGAAAGGAGAAGTTGTGAGCCCATGTGATTTTCTATTGGACGGCTCCTGAATCCATCTGGAATGTATATAAGCTGGGTGAATTGTAACTCGGGGCTCTCTCCCTAAAAACATCTTCGAACTCACGTCAACGCGGGACTTAGCCCTCAGGCGGAGTTACCGTGTTGTGAGGGTTGGGAGAGATGCCACCTGCCACTGCTGTTACCATCGCCACAGCTGTTACCGTCGCCACTGCCGAGATCTGTTGATGCCTTGCCCTCGCCGACCGTCGACCGCCGTGTAGACGTTGGAGATGATGCCTCATCTCGCTTGGTCGAGTACCGGGACCAGAGAAAGCAAATATGAAGCTGTTCCTTCGGCTGACCTGATCCGGCACCTTGCCGGAAACTGCGGTTCAACCGTTCCTGCTGGAGCGGGGCAATGTTTGCCCCGAGGGAAATTATCAGTGGATGCCTGTGCTCTATCTGCCATGAGTCCTTCCAAGAATTTCTTGAGGTAAGACTTAAAGGTCTTTAAGGTTTAAACGAGCTGTTGACTGGACTTGTGCATCGACCGCTGCAGAACTTTTCATCCATAGGATCTTCTGCCAGCATTATACATATATATATTCTAACTACAGTTTCTTTCTTCATATTGAAGCTTTATCTAAGCCATAATAATTTAAATTGATTTTATACTGGTTATTTTCGTAAGCCTTTAACGTTCCCCGGGTGTGTGCATTCTCTCTGACCATACCATTTATTTTTGCTAAATTAGAATGTGAAGTTTATATGAAATTACTTGATTATTGAATTTATATTAAGTTCCGGCAACGAGCCGATGATTTTGGTAAAGAGAGGTCCAGTGGTTAAATTAGTAAATCTGTAATTGTATTGATATGCAACTCCACTTCTTGAATAATTAATAAATATTGGATTTGAACTAAAATCATGTGTTCTTATTTGCGTAGAATTTGTATTGAATTTATGTGTTTTCAGCTTCTGGTGAATCCTTGAAGGTAAAGGTATTTCATTGGTATTTGTTGGGTTTTCCTTCACAGGTCATCAGTTGAAATCCTCCAACTGACGAGAGGTGTGTTTCGAACCTGGGTTACAAATTTGGAGAGTTAGACTCTCGGTCTGCCGTGTCTAGCCGGTATCCGTTGTGACTTAGAAGCCCACGGAACCCGCTATGACAATTGGTGCCTTTGACCTTCCCTCTCGAGCACCTGTGTTTTAAAATTTTGTTGTATGGAGTTTTGAAATTTTTGGTAAATCTGGACCGTTGGTATGGTTTGAGTTTTGGTTTTGAGAGTTGCACACCTTTGTATTGAAAATTTGTATGCATTATTTATGAAATTATTGTAAAAAAGTATTTATACAGAAAATTAGTTTAAATGTGTGAAATCTTAGTGAAAAGTGGCATGGTGTAAAATAAAAAAATGCTTGGTGTACGATAAAAATGGTTAAGAATACAGTTTTTGAAAAAATTGCTTTAATATTTGAAAATTATAGTATGAAATATGAAAATTATAAAACTGTAATATAAAGCTGGTAAAATTGAAAATTTAATTAAAGAATTACTTTAAAAATTGAATTTAAATGGTATAAAATTCTAAAGTGAGAAATGGTTTCGATTTGAAATTTTGTGGAATTCTTCTGTTTTGATCTGAATTTTGAGAGTATTAATGTGTGAGATTTAAGAATTTGCTGTAATTTTATCTTCGAGCTCTGTTGAGCAATTTTCCCAATAAGAAAAAAAAAAAAAAAGAGAGAAAAATTGGGTTGGCAATTTTTGAAACTCCGTGTGTTTAGTTTTGTTTTAAAATGTGAGATTGAAAATTTGGGCCGAGAATGGAGGCCGTCTTCTGAAATTTCATTCGAAATTTAAAATAAAATAAAATAAAATCTGTGTAAATTGAAATATAAATTGTTTAACTTGAATCTGAATCGAAAGTACACCTGCATTGAAATGACAATCCTTAATTATGACTACCAGATTACGACTACATGATTGTGACGTGTTATTGAAAATAATATCAGAAATAAAAGAAATATGGAATAAATTGAGTAGAATATGTGTTGAAAAATATTGTGATGTGAAAAATATAAAGTATTTTGTTGTTGGTATGTGCAGAGTGATACATAGCCAGATTTGAAAAAAAAATGGTGCAAAAGTTGCACGGAAATAAAATGAGAAATTCCATATATATTTATTTTGTTATGACTTGTTCAGGGGTGTATAGTAAAGTGATATAAAGTAATGGTAAGCAATAAGAATTTGACAGTAAAAATGTTTTAAGAAATGTTCCAAACTTTGAAAAATTTGTGAAAATTAAGAATTAAGAATTTGATATTAATTAAATTGAAAATTAAATTTGATATATAAGAAAGTTAAATGTAAATATTTGTTTTAAAAGAACTTTCGCTTTTGAATTTTGAGAATTCTTCTTGTTTCGGTTTGAAATTTTTGTTTGAGTTTATGCGAGGAGATTCGCTGCAAATGAAAAAAAAAAAAGTTTATTACGACGAGCTCATTGAGCCCTTTCCCAAATGAAAAAAAAAAATAAGAATGAAATTTGGGGTTTGCAGAGTCCGAGTCTCATGGAATGTTAGATGGTTAAAAATGGATTGAAATTTTGAATTGGAGATGAGGGTTGTTCTTGAGATTTGATCGAAAAATTTTGTAAATTGATTATAAATGCTTAAATTAAGTATTTGAATTTTAAATAATACTAAGATATTAAATACTGAAATATTAAATAGTTTAATGATTTGATTTTACACCCTGTGTTTTATAACAACTAATTATGACATATAAGATTTGATAAATATGATGAGTTTAAAAATAAAAATAATTACGTGAGAAAATAAAAATAATTCCGTGTGAAAAAAATTTTGTTGTTGTGTAGCCAAGAGAGCACACAAATAGTTTTGAGTTCTGTATGACAGACAGACTCGAGTTGTTGGACCAAATTGTAAATTTGAGTTTTCATGGAAAAAAATATATAATAATATAAAATAAAGGTCTTCTTTTGATCACGTAAATTATTGAGTAAAATAAATGAGTTGTGAATTGTTTATGATAAATAAAGAAAAGAGTACATTTTATTACGGTAAGTGAAATATATTGTATTATTGAATACTGAAATTGAAAACAAAAATGATTTACATATGAGTTATTATATTGACACATATTTGATAATGTTATTTACAAATGAAATATTAAGCAAGTACATAAAAATATATAAAGTGAAAAAATTGTGTATTATCAAAATGAAATGTATGTACTGTGTCATTTCAATAATTCGGGGATGAGCCAGGAATTTTTTTGGAAAAAGGGGTAAATTTATTGAAAAATGTTGACTTAGAATTTGAAAGATGAAATTTTGACTTGAATAAATTGAATTGTTTGTGGAATTTATAAAATAAGAAATGAAAAATCTGTTTCCACAGTTTTATAAAGATAAATAATAATTTTATGAAAAATGATATTTTTGAAAAGTCAACTTGTAAAAATGTGTTTGTGTGGGACTGAGAGCCATGTTTGTTTATATATTTATTTTCCCTGAGTGCTTGTGAGTGATTGAAATTGATTTGTTTGCCTCAGGATGATTAAATGAAATGATTGATTCTCCACCTGTTTGTTTCTGCCTCCTTGCTAAAAATTTTGCATCCAAACATTTTGCTAAATATTTATTTTCGTGTCTTAACCTTCCTAAGTTCTGTTTTGTTTTGTTGTGATTACGGAAGTCTACCCGTTTTTCACTCGTATGTTCTGTTGTGTTTTGTTGTGTAATCGGATTAGCTACCCGGTTTACACTCTGTGTTCAATGTTTGTTGCTCGAAATTGCCTCACAAACAATTTTGAGGAGTGTTGAATGTCTTGGGTTGGAATTGACTTTGTTTGTTTGGAATGTTACTTAATATTAAGAACTGTTGTTTTCGTGGGTTGATCCCTCTTTGCACTCATCTGTGTTAATTTCGGTAGCAATGAAAAGTCTTGCTCAAAAAGAAAAAAAAAATTGTTTCGGGAAGAACCGTTGGTCAGGATATTTGTTCAATTCCGTATTGTGTCCAGCGAGTTTTGTTAAAAAGTTTGAAAATTCTGTCAGAATGAGTTGCTCGCAGGTGAGGTATTGAAAAAAGAAATGTTGAAAATTTGAAAATATAATGTCGAAATATTAAAGAGAAATTGTGGAGAAATGTTTTAAAAATAAGAGAAATGAAATGATTTAATTTGAAAATATTTTGAGAAAAGTCGAAAAGTGACTTATTTATTAACGTTGATATTGAATTTAAAGTTTGAAATGTATTTTCGGCCTCAGATTTCCCTTGTTTCCCCTTGGTATTGAATGAGAAAATAATAATATTGTTTCTGAAATTAATTACATAAAGAAATTGAAAGTTCCATTCCTGGGCTCTGGGTTTTCGATTGAGTTAAAAAGAGCTGTGTTTACTTCAGCCGATAATGAGCTGACGCCGAATGTGTAAACGAAGTGTTCTTTCCCCCCCGTGCTAGACATTCCTGCATGGTGCAGAGCGAACATGAAATAATTCTGTTGACGTATGAGAAACATTTGACCTACTTTCGATAGGTTTTGGTTTAAAGTGTAGAAGTAGAAATTTTTAATTGTATGACTGGGTTGAAATGAATGCTCGCTTTAACATCGAAAAACATATTAACTGAATTAGAATTTGAATATTAAAAGATATTGCATTATAAAATAACTGAATGTGGAAATCTAGTAAGAGTCAGTGAACTCTAATTTATTTTGAGAAATGTTGAATTTTTAAATTGGATTCCACAAATTAATTTACTTGATAATGATTTTGAATTTTACTTTACATATTTACTTTCTGAAATCCATACTTAAAAATATTTTGATTTGAATTTAAGAATTTTATTTTGAAAACGTAATGATTAACTATAAAAATAAACTTTGGATTTCATTTAATTAGGAGTTGCACATTTAAATTTTTTGTTTGCACTTAATAAATTGACATTGAGAATTGGTGCAAAAGTGAAATAACATTGAGAAAAAGATTTTTTCTTTGAATGATTGAATTTCGTCCTTGACTTCATAACATCTTTGGCAGGCAACTTAAACTTAATTTTAAGAGAAATATATTAAATTTGAGAAAAGAAATTAATGAAATTAAATGAAAATTAGTGAATTCTGAGATGACACTTATTTATTTACAAATGTTTGAAATTCTGAAAAATTGATACTTTAATGATTTGTTATTTACGAATAATTTAAGAATTTGGTAATATTTAGATATTGATTTAAGAAATTTGAAAATTTTGATCTGTGGTTTTGATGTTGATTGGGGAGTGGCGAAAAATTTGTTTTGAAATTTTGAGATATTTTTACTTGGTGGCAAAGCTTAGTGAACTTCATGAGAAAAAGAAAATATATTAATACATAAGAAATGATTATTACAAAAAAAATGAGTGGATTGAAGTTCAAAATTTGATTTTCGTGCCCGTGCCTGTAGAGCACTGATGAAATTGAGGCACTTGTTGTTTATGAAAAAAAAAATATTTTATTTCGGTGTGAACCGGTGGTGACAGAAAAAAAAAATTTTGGGGTGTTTTCTCCGTGACTCGGTTGGTTCTCGAAAAGCGAGACCAAATTAAATTGCATATTAATGTGCTGTACATAAATTGAATTATTATAAAAACTGTATTTTTTTTTACATGTGTAGTAGGATGTGGAATTGGTCATCCTTGCTTTAGGCCTTTTTCGGAACTTTTGCCCTGCAGGTATTGAGTGTTACCCGCATTCTGTTCTTGTAGGTGTGGTAGTTGTGTTGACGGGCACACTGCCTTTCTTCTAAATTTCTTTAAAATTGCTGACGCCAGTACTAGGAGCTGGTTGTCTTTGTCTGTTGCTTCGGGGATGTTCCAAATTCCATTGAGTGGTATTAAGAGAATGTTTTTTTTTTGGAATGAGAAGTGTATATAAATGTGTTTTGTGGAGTAAGACCTTCCCTTACTGCCACATTTGTTTCTTGTTTTATTTATGTTATATGTTTATATATATCCTTTTGCTGTTATTAGGAGAAAGAATCTCTTGATAATTATTTGCATAATTAATCGCATATATTATATTTCATATTTAATCTTTTGATGTTAAGAAAAATTTCTTGACATATTTATTTAGCGTATATTTTCATGTGTTTCTTTTTGCGAGTCACAGGACGTTGGAGAAAATGATGTTTTGAATATTGAAAAATAAATAATCATGGTATATTGAGTTCGGTTCTGTCACCCGGTCACCTTTGTTGATTACTTGCCACAGTTGTTTACATTTGATATTTGAAAAAATAAATAAATAAATAAATAAATTAATTTCGAGTTGAAATTTAAATTTGTATGGATGTGTTTTTCGACCACTGATCCCCCTTTTCTGCCACATGATCTGGTTGAATAATTGAAACAAAATAATAATGTTATATTTATAGAAGGATTATTTGGAAAAAGTGTCATTAATTGATAAAAGAATGATTTGAATATCAAATGAGATTTATAATTGATAATAATAATGATTTTGGAAATATTGTTGAAAATTAAAATGATGATTAATTAATAATTTAAATATTTGAATTGAAAATTGTATAATATATTAAAATGGTATTATGGTAAGAATACCTGTGTCATGAATGTTGCCTGCTCGCTGCCTCTTTGTAAGAGGAAAAGAAAATACTTTTGTGTCAAATGGACAGTTTTTGATTGTCAATGGATGTTTGTTCGCCACTGGACCAGGTTGGTATAAAAAATTTAATTGTTCTTGGTATGGTCACTTAAATTGAATCTGTATATTATTTAAAATAGTTATTTATAAATTCTGTGTCTATTTAGACAAGCCTTGAGCCACATACTTGCTGCTGTTTATAATTGAAAAGAAAATTTTGTGTGGTCATTAAATTTTATTGCAGTAGATTGAAGGAATAAAACTTAATATTATAATTGAAGAATGTTATGCTGACCACTTGTAAATATAATTGCTGGAAATTTAATTATTTAAAGAATGTGAAAATAATTTGAAATTTAAAAGCAGAAAATTGAAAATAGTTATAAATTGAAATTAATTGAAAATTTTATTTGGAAAAATTATTTTAACTTTGTGCTGACTTGAGGGTTAATTTTGTAAATATTTAATTGAAATCTTTAATTTGTTTGGAAACTTTGAATTTAATTGAAAATTAGAATTTTATTGAAATTTTAATGTAATCATTTAATATTTTTGGAAATTCACATAATGTGAAATCTTTTGTGAAGGGCTGGTATTCATTAGGATTTGACTCATTTGCAGTCACTTTTAGGTTAGTTTTGGCCCTGGTTCTTCGACATGCGCCCATGTGGGATGGTGTTCGTGTCAAGAGCCCTTGATGTAGTTTTGGCCGACTGCATCTTTTCAAAATTTTGCTGAAATTTTTTCTTGAAGGTACCTTGGACTTCAAGGAGCCTGATGTCTACTTGCTTCTGCTGGTGTGGATGAAAAAAATCCTCCCTTGTCGAATTTTTTTTCTCCGGAGGGAGGGGGAGTCTGTCGTGACGGAATTCGTCACTCCTTTGTAAAATGCATAACTTCTGTACTTTTTAAACTTTTATTTAATTAATCTGTGTCCTGGAACCCTCTTGTCAATGTATATATTTTAGCAGATGTTGAAGTATCGAAATCAGTAGTAATTTGTGCCATTTTTATTTCGTTATATAATTCTCGCACACTCTGGGAACGACGCCTGTTAGTCTGGCTTGCTGGCGGAGACAGATGTCTCCTTGTTGTCACGCGGCAGATACGCGTGCCTTTGGAATCGTCCGTTGTGGGGCGGAACTGTGGATGAATTTGAATTGGAAGTAATTTTCGATTGGAGGAAAGGAGAAGTTGTGAGCCCATGTGATTTTCTATTGGACGGCTCCTGAATCCATCTGGAATGTATATAAGCTGGGTGAATTGTAACTCGGGGCTCTCTCCCTAAAAACATCTTCGAACTCACGTCAACGCGGGACTTAGCCCTCAGGCGGAGTTACCGTGTTGTGAGGGTTGGGAGAGATGCCACCTGCCACTGCTGTTACCATCGCCACAGCTGTTACCGTCGCCACTGCCGAGATCTGTTGATGCCTTGCCCTCGCCGACCGTCGACCGCCGTGTAGACGTTGGAGATGATGCCTCATCTCGCTTGGTCGAGTACCGGGACCAGAGAAAGCAAATATGAAGCTGTTCCTTCGGCTGACCTGATCCGGCACCTTGCCGGAAACTGCGGTTCAACCGTTCCTGCTGGAGCGGGGCAATGTTTGCCCCGAGGGAAATTATCAGTGGATGCCTGTGCTCTATCTGCCATGAGTCCTTCCAAGAATTTCTTGAGGTAAGACTTAAAGGTCTTTAAGGTTTAAACGAGCTGTTGACTGGACTTGTGCATCGACCGCTGCAGAACTTTTCATCCATAGGATCTTCTGCCAGCATTATACATATATATATTCTAACTACAGTTTCTTTCTTCATATTGAAGCTTTATCTAAGCCATAATAATTTAAATTGATTTTATACTGGTTATTTTCGTAAGCCTTTAACGTTCCCCGGGTGTGTGCATTCTCTCTGACCATACCATTTATTTTTGCTAAATTAGAATGTGAAGTTTATATGAAATTACTTGATTATTGAATTTATATTAAGTTCCGGCAACGAGCCGATGATTTTGGTAAAGAGAGGTCCAGTGGTTAAATTAGTAAATCTGTAATTGTATTGATATGCAACTCCACTTCTTGAATAATTAATAAATATTGGATTTGAACTAAAATCATGTGTTCTTATTTGCGTAGAATTTGTATTGAATTTATGTGTTTTCAGCTTCTGGTGAATCCTTGAAGGTAAAGGTATTTCATTGGTATTTGTTGGGTTTTCCTTCACAGGTCATCAGTTGGAATCCTCCAACTGACGAGAGGTGTGTTTCGAACCTGGGTTACAAATTTGGAGAGTTAGACTCTCGGTCTGCCGTGTCTAGCCGGTATCCGTTGTGACTTAGAAGCCCACGGAACCCGCTATGACAATTGGTGCCTTTGACCTTCCCTCTCGAGCACCTGTGTTTTAAAATTTTGTTGTATGGAGTTTTGAAATTTTTGGTAAATCTGGACCGTTGGTATGGTTTGAGTTTTGGTTTTGAGAGTTGCACACCTTTGTATTGAAAATTTGTATGCATTATTTATGAAATTATTGTAAAAAAGTATTTATACAGAAAATTAGTTTAAATGTGTGAAATCTTAGTGAAAAGTGGCATGGTGTAAAATAAAAAAATGCTTGGTGTACGATAAAAATGGTTAAGAATACAGTTTTTGAAAAAATTGCTTTAATATTTGAAAATTATAGTATGAAATATGAAAATTATAAAACTGTAATATAAAGCTGGTAAAATTGAAAATTTAATTAAAGAATTACTTTAAAAATTGAATTTAAATGGTATAAAATTCTAAAGTGAGAAATGGTTTCGATTTGAAATTTTGTGGAATTCTTCTGTTTTGATCTGAATTTTGAGAGTATTAATGTGTGAGATTTAAGAATTTGCTGTAATTTTATCTTCGAGCTCTGTTGAGCAATTTTCCCAATAAGAAAAAAAAAAAAAAAGAGAGAAAAATTGGGTTGGCAATTTTTGAAACTCCGTGTGTTTAGTTTTGTTTTAAAATGTGAGATTGAAAATTTGGGCCGAGAATGGAGGCCGTCTTCTGAAATTTCATTCGAAATTTAAAATAAAATAAAATAAAATCTGTGTAAATTGAAATATAAATTGTTTAACTTGAATCTGAATCGAAAGTACACCTGCATTGCAATGACAATCCTTAATTATGACTACCAGATTACGACTACATGATTGTGACGTGTTATTGAAAATAATATCAGAAATAAAAGAAATATGGAATAAATTGAGTAGAATATGTGTTGAAAAATATTGTGATGTGAAAAATATAAAGTATTTTGTTGTTGGTATGTGCAGAGTGATACATAGCCAGATTTGAAAAAAAAATGGTGCAAAAGTTGCACGGAAATAAAATGAGAAATTCCATATATATTTATTTTGTTATGACTTGTTCAGGGGTGTATAGTAAAGTGATATAAAGTAATGGTAAGCAATAAGAATTTGACAGTAAAAATGTTTTAAGAAATGTTCCAAACTTTGAAAAATTTGTGAAAATTAAGAATTAAGAATTTGATATTAATTAAATTGAAAATTAAATTTGATATATAAGAAAGTTAAATGTAAATATTTGTTTTAAAAGAACTTTCGCTTTTGAATTTTGAGAATTCTTCTTGTTTCGGTTTGAAATTTTTGTTTGAGTTTATGCGAGGAGATTCGCTGCAAATGAAAAAAAAAAAAGTTTATTACGACGAGCTCATTGAGCCCTTTCCCAAATGAAAAAAAAAAAATAAGAATGAAATTTGGGGTTTGCAGAGTCCGAGTCTCATGGAATGTTAGATGGTTAAAAATGGATTGAAATTTTGAATTGGAGATGAGGGTTGTTCTTGAGATTTGATCGAAAAATTTTGTAAATTGATTATAAATGCTTAAATTAAGTATTTGAATTTTAAATAATACTAAGATATTAAATACTGAAATATTAAATAGTTTAATGATTTGATTTTACACCCTGTGTTTTATAACAACTAATTATGACATATAAGATTTGATAAATATGATGAGTTTAAAAATAAAAATAATTACGTGAGAAAATAAAAATAATTCCGTGTGAAAAAATTTTTGTTGTTGTGTAGCCAAGAGAGCACACAAATAGTTTTGAGTTCTGTATGACAGACAGACTCGAGTTGTTGGACCAAATTGTAAATTTGAGTTTTCATGGAAAAAAATATATAATAATATAAAATAAAGGTCTTCTTTTGATCACGTAAATTATTGAGTAAAATAAATGAGTTGTGAATTGTTTATGATAAATAAAGAAAAGAGTACATTTTATTACGGTAAGTGAAATATATTGTATTATTGAATACTGAAATTGAAAACAAAAATGATTTACATATGAGTTATTATATTGACACATATTTGATAATGTTATTTACAAATGAAATATTAAGCAAGTACATAAAAATATATAAAGTGAAAAAATTGTGTATTATCAAAATGAAATGTATGTACTGTGTCATTTCAATAATTCGGGGATGAGCCAGGAATTTTTTTGGAAAAAGGGGTAAATTTATTGAAAAATGTTGACTTAGAATTTGAAAGATGAAATTTTGACTTGAATAAATTGAATTGTTTGTGGAATTTATAAAATAAGAAATGAAAAATCTGTTTCCACAGTTTTATAAAGATAAATAATAATTTTATGAAAAATGATATTTTTGAAAAGTCAACTTGTAAAAATGTGTTTGTGTGGGACTGAGAGCCATGTTTGTTTATATATTTATTTTCCCTGAGTGCTTGTGAGTGATTGAAATTGATTTGTTTGCCTCAGGATGATTAAATGAAATGATTGATTCTCCACCTGTTTGTTTCTGCCTCCTTGCTAAAAATTTTGCATCCAAACATTTTGCTAAATATTTATTTTCGTGTCTTAACCTTCCTAAGTTCTGTTTTGTTTTGTTGTGATTACGGAAGTCTACCCGTTTTTCACTCGTATGTTCTGTTGTGTTTTGTTGTGTAATCGGATTAGCTACCCGGTTTACACTCTGTGTTCAATGTTTGTTGCTCGAAATTGCCTCACAAACAATTTTGAGGAGTGTTGAATGTCTTGGGTTGGAATTGACTTTGTTTGTTTGGAATGTTACTTAATATTAAGAACTGTTGTTTTCGTGGGTTGATCCCTCTTTGCACTCATCTGTGTTAATTTCGGTAGCAATGAAAAGTCTTGCTCAAAAAGAAAAAAAAAATTGTTTCGGGAAGAACCGTTGGTCAGGATATTTGTTCAATTCCGTATTGTGTCCAGCGAGTTTTGTTAAAAAGTTTGAAAATTCTGTCAGAATGAGTTGCTCGCAGGTGAGGTATTGAAAAAAGAAATGTTGAAAATTTGAAAATATAATGTCGAAATATTAAAGAGAAATTGTGGAGAAATGTTTTAAAAATAAGAGAAATGAAATGATTTAATTTGAAAATATTTTGAGAAAAGTCGAAAAGTGACTTATTTATTAACGTTGATATTGAATTTAAAGTTTGAAATGTATTTTCGGCCTCAGATTTCCCTTGTTTCCCCTTGGTATTGAATGAGAAAATAATAATATTGTTTCTGAAATTAATTACATAAAGAAATTGAAAGTTCCATTCCTGGGCTCTGGGTTTTCGATTGAGTTAAAAAGAGCTGTGTTTACTTCAGCCGATAATGAGCTGACGCCGAATGTGTAAACGAAGTGTTCTTTCCCCCCCGTGCTAGACATTCCTGCATGGTGCAGAGCGAACATGAAATAATTCTGTTGACGTATGAGAAACATTTGACCTACTTTCGATAGGTTTTGGTTTAAAGTGTAGAAGTAGAAATTTTTAATTGTATGACTGGGTTGAAATGAATGCTCGCTTTAACATCGAAAAACATATTAACTGAATTAGAATTTGAATATTAAAAGATATTGCATTATAAAATAACTGAATGTGGAAATCTAGTAAGAGTCAGTGAACTCTAATTTATTTTGAGAAATGTTGAATTTTTAAATTGGATTCCACAAATTAATTTACTTGATAATGATTTTGAATTTTACTTTACATATTTACTTTCTGAAATCCATACTTAAAAATATTTTGATTTGAATTTAAGAATTTTATTTTGAAAACGTAATGATTAACTATAAAAATAAACTTTGGATTTCATTTAATTAGGAGTTGCACATTTAAATTTTTTGTTTGCACTTAATAAATTGACATTGAGAATTGGTGCAAAAGTGAAATAACATTGAGAAAAAGATTTTTTCTTTGAATGATTGAATTTCGTCCTTGACTTCATAACATCTTTGGCAGGCAACTTAAACTTAATTTTAAGAGAAATATATTAAATTTGAGAAAAGAAATTAATGAAATTAAATGAAAATTAGTGAATTCTGAGATGACACTTATTTATTTACAAATGTTTGAAATTCTGAAAAATTGATACTTTAATGATTTGTTATTTACGAATAATTTAAGAATTTGGTAATATTTAGATATTGATTTAAGAAATTTGAAAATTTTGATCTGTGGTTTTGATGTTGATTGGGGAGTGGCGAAAAATTTGTTTTGAAATTTTGAGATATTTTTACTTGGTGGCAAAGCTTAGTGAACTTCATGAGAAAAAGAAAATATATTAATACATAAGAAATGATTATTACAAAAAAAATGAGTGGATTGAAGTTCAAAATTTGATTTTCGTGCCCGTGCCTGTAGAGCACTGATGAAATTGAGGCACTTGTTGTTTATGAAAAAAAAAATATTTTATTTCGGTGTGAACCGGTGGTGACAGAAAAAAAAAATTTTGGGGTGTTTTCTCCGTGACTCGGTTGGTTCTCGAAAAGCGAGACCAAATTAAATTGCATATTAATGTGCTGTACATAAATTGAATTATTATAAAAACTGTATTTTTTTTTACATGTGTAGTAGGATGTGGAATTGGTCATCCTTGCTTTAGGCCTTTTTCGGAACTTTTGCCCTGCAGGTATTGAGTGTTACCCGCATTCTGTTCTTGTAGGTGTGGTAGTTGTGTTGACGGGCACACTGCCTTTCTTCTAAATTTCTTTAAAATTGCTGACGCCAGTACTAGGAGCTGGTTGTCTTTGTCTGTTGCTTCGGGGATGTTCCAAATTCCATTGAGTGGTATTAAGAGAATGTTTTTTTTTTGGAATGAGAAGTGTATATAAATGTGTTTTGTGGAGTAAGACCTTCCCTTACTGCCACATTTGTTTCTTGTTTTATTTATGTTATATGTTTATATATATCCTTTTGCTGTTATTAGGAGAAAGAATCTCTTGATAATTATTTGCATAATTAATCGCATATATTATATTTCATATTTAATCTTTTGATGTTAAGAAAAATTTCTTGACATATTTATTTAGCGTATATTTTCATGTGTTTCTTTTTGCGAGTCACAGGACGTTGGAGAAAATGATGTTTTGAATATTGAAAAATAAATAATCATGGTATATTGAGTTCGGTTCTGTCACCCGGTCACCTTTGTTGATTACTTGCCACAGTTGTTTACATTTGATATTTGAAAAAATAAATAAATAAATAAATAAATTAATTTCGAGTTGAAATTTAAATTTGTATGGATGTGTTTTTCGACCACTGATCCCCCTTTTCTGCCACATGATCTGGTTGAATAATTGAAACAAAATAATAATGTTATATTTATAGAAGGATTATTTGGAAAAAGTGTCATTAATTGATAAAAGAATGATTTGAATATCAAATGAGATTTATAATTGATAATAATAATGATTTTGGAAATATTGTTGAAAATTAAAATGATAATTAATTAATAATTTAAATATTTGAATTGAAAATTGTATAATATATTAAAATGGTATTATGGTAAGAATACCTGTGTCATGAATGTTGCCTGCTCGCTGCCTCTTTGTAAGAGGAAAAGAAAATACTTTTGTGTCAAATGGACAGTTTTTGATTGTCAATGGATGTTTGTTCGCCACTGGACCAGGTTGGTATAAAAAATTTAATTGTTCTTGGTATGGTCACTTAAATTGAATCTGTATATTATTTAAAATAGTTATTTATAAATTCTGTGTCTATTTAGACAAGCCTTGAGCCACATACTTGCTGCTGTTTATAATTGAAAAGAAAATTTTGTGTGGTCATTAAATTTTATTGCAGTAGATTGAAGGAATAAAACTTAATATTATAATTGAAGAATGTTATGCTGACCACTTGTAAATATAATTGCTGGAAATTTAATTATTTAAAGAATGTGAAAATAATTTGAAATTTAAAAGCAGAAAATTGAAAATAGTTATAAATTGAAATTAATTGAAAATTTTATTTGGAAAAATTATTTTAACTTTGTGCTGACTTGAGGGTTAATTTTGTAAATATTTAATTGAAATCTTTAATTTGTTTGGAAACTTTGAATTTAATTGAAAATTAGAATTTTATTGAAATTTTAATGTAATCATTTAATATTTTTGGAAATTCACATAATGTGAAATCTTTTGTGAAGGGCTGGTATTCATTAGGATTTGACTCATTTGCAGTCACTTTTAGGTTAGTTTTGGCCCTGGTTCTTCGACATGCGCCCATGTGGGATGGTGTTCGTGTCAAGAGCCCTTGATGTAGTTTTGGCCGACTGCATCTTTTCAAAATTTTGCTGAAATTTTTTCTTGAAGGTACCTTGGACTTCAAGGAGCCTGATGTCTACTTGCTTCTGCTGGTGTGGATGAAAAAAATCCTCCCTTGTCGAATTTTTTTTCTCCGGAGGGAGGGGGAGTCTGTCGTGACGGAATTCGTCACTCCTTTGTAAAATGCATAACTTCTGTACTTTTTAAACTTTTATTTAATTAATCTGTGTCCTGGAACCCTCTTGTCAATGTATATATTTTAGCAGATGTTGAAGTATCGAAATCAGTAGTAATTTGTGCCATTTTTATTTCGTTATATAATTCTCGCACACTCTGGGAACGACGCCTGTTAGTCTGGCTTGCTGGCGGAGACAGATGTCTCCTTGTTGTCACGCGGCAGATACGCGTGCCTTTGGAATCGTCCGTTGTGGGGCGGAACTGTGGATGAATTTGAATTGGAAGTAATTTTCGATTGGAGGAAAGGAGAAGTTGTGAGCCCATGTGATTTTCTATTGGACGGCTCCTGAATCCATCTGGAATGTATATAAGCTGGGTGAATTGTAACTCGGGGCTCTCTCCCTAAAAACATCTTCGAACTCACGTCAACGCGGGACTTAGCCCTCAGGCGGAGTTACCGTGTTGTGAGGGTTGGGAGAGATGCCACCTGCCACTGCTGTTACCATCGCCACAGCTGTTACCGTCGCCACTGCCGAGATCTGTTGATGCCTTGCCCTCGCCGACCGTCGACCGCCGTGTAGACGTTGGAGATGATGCCTCATCTCGCTTGGTCGAGTACCGGGACCAGAGAAAGCAAATATGAAGCTGTTCCTTCGGCTGACCTGATCCGGCACCTTGCCGGAAACTGCGGTTCAACCGTTCCTGCTGGAGCGGGGCAATGTTTGCCCCGAGGGAAATTATCAGTGGATGCCTGTGCTCTATCTGCCATGAGTCCTTCCAAGAATTTCTTGAGGTAAGACTTAAAGGTCTTTAAGGTTTAAACGAGCTGTTGACTGGACTTGTGCATCGACCGCTGCAGAACTTTTCATCCATAGGATCTTCTGCCAGCATTATACATATATATATTCTAACTACAGTTTCTTTCTTCATATTGAAGCTTTATCTAAGCCATAATAATTTAAATTGATTTTATACTGGTTATTTTCGTAAGCCTTTAACGTTCCCCGGGTGTGTGCATTCTCTCTGACCATACCATTTATTTTTGCTAAATTAGAATGTGAAGTTTATATGAAATTACTTGATTATTGAATTTATATTAAGTTCCGGCAACGAGCCGATGATTTTGGTAAAGAGAGGTCCAGTGGTTAAATTAGTAAATCTGTAATTGTATTGATATGCAACTCCACTTCTTGAATAATTAATAAATATTGGATTTGAACTAAAATCATGTGTTCTTATTTGCGTAGAATTTGTATTGAATTTATGTGTTTTCAGCTTCTGGTGAATCCTTGAAGGTAAAGGTATTTCATTGGTATTTGTTGGGTTTTCCTTCACAGGTCATCAGTTGGAATCCTCCAACTGACGAGAGGTGTGTTTCGAACCTGGGTTACAAATTTGGAGAGTTAGACTCTCGGTCTGCCGTGTCTAGCCGGTATCCGTTGTGACTTAGAAGCCCACGGAACCCGCTATGACAATTGGTGCCTTTGACCTTCCCTCTCGAGCACCTGTGTTTTAAAATTTTGTTGTATGGAGTTTTGAAATTTTTGGTAAATCTGGACCGTTGGTATGGTTTGAGTTTTGGTTTTGAGAGTTGCACACCTTTGTATTGAAAATTTGTATGCATTATTTATGAAATTATTGTAAAAAAGTATTTATACAGAAAATTAGTTTAAATGTGTGAAATCTTAGTGAAAAGTGGCATGGTGTAAAATAAAAAAATGCTTGGTGTACGATAAAAATGGTTAAGAATACAGTTTTTGAAAAAATTGCTTTAATATTTGAAAATTATAGTATGAAATATGAAAATTATAAAACTGTAATATAAAGCTGGTAAAATTGAAAATTTAATTAAAGAATTACTTTAAAAATTGAATTTAAATGGTATAAAATTCTAAAGTGAGAAATGGTTTCGATTTGAAATTTTGTGGAATTCTTCTGTTTTGATCTGAATTTTGAGAGTATTAATGTGTGAGATTTAAGAATTTGCTGTAATTTTATCTTCGAGCTCTGTTGAGCAATTTTCCCAATAAGAAAAAAAAAAAAAAAGAGAGAAAAATTGGGTTGGCAATTTTTGAAACTCCGTGTGTTTAGTTTTGTTTTAAAATGTGAGATTGAAAATTTGGGCCGAGAATGGAGGCCGTCTTCTGAAATTTCATTCGAAATTTAAAATAAAATAAAATAAAATCTGTGTAAATTGAAATATAAATTGTTTAACTTGAATCTGAATCGAAAGTACACCTGCATTGAAATGACAATCCTTAATTATGACTACCAGATTACGACTACATGATTGTGACGTGTTATTGAAAATAATATCAGAAATAAAAGAAATATGGAATAAATTGAGTAGAATATGTGTTGAAAAATATTGTGATGTGAAAAATATAAAGTATTTTGTTGTTGGTATGTGCAGAGTGATACATAGCCAGATTTGAAAAAAAAATGGTGCAAAAGTTGCACGGAAATAAAATGAGAAATTCCATATATATTTATTTTGTTATGACTTGTTCAGGGGTGTATAGTAAAGTGATATAAAGTAATGGTAAGCAATAAGAATTTGACAGTAAAAATGTTTTAAGAAATGTTCCAAACTTTGAAAAATTTGTGAAAATTAAGAATTAAGAATTTGATATTAATTAAATTGAAAATTAAATTTGATATATAAGAAAGTTAAATGTAAATATTTGTTTTAAAAGAACTTTCGCTTTTGAATTTTGAGAATTCTTCTTGTTTCGGTTTGAAATTTTTGTTTGAGTTTATGCGAGGAGATTCGCTGCAAATGAAAAAAAAAAAAGTTTATTACGACGAGCTCATTGAGCCCTTTCCCAAATGAAAAAAAAAAAATAAGAATGAAATTTGGGGTTTGCAGAGTCCGAGTCTCATGGAATGTTAGATGGTTAAAAATGGATTGAAATTTTGAATTGGAGATGAGGGTTGTTCTTGAGATTTGATCGAAAAATTTTGTAAATTGATTATAAATGCTTAAATTAAGTATTTGAATTTTAAATAATACTAAGATATTAAATACTGAAATATTAAATAGTTTAATGATTTGATTTTACACCCTGTGTTTTATAACAACTAATTATGACATATAAGATTTGATAAATATGATGAGTTTAAAAATAAAAATAATTACGTGAGAAAATAAAAATAATTCCGTGTGAAAAAAATTTTGTTGTTGTGTAGCCAAGAGAGCACACAAATAGTTTTGAGTTCTGTATGACAGACAGACTCGAGTTGTTGGACCAAATTGTAAATTTGAGTTTTCATGGAAAAAAATATATAATAATATAAAATAAAGGTCTTCTTTTGATCACGTAAATTATTGAGTAAAATAAATGAGTTGTGAATTGTTTATGATAAATAAAGAAAAGAGTACATTTTATTACGGTAAGTGAAATATATTGTATTATTGAATACTGAAATTGAAAACAAAAATGATTTACATATGAGTTATTATATTGACACATATTTGATAATGTTATTTACAAATGAAATATTAAGCAAGTACATAAAAATATATAAAGTGAAAAAATTGTGTATTATCAAAATGAAATGTATGTACTGTGTCATTTCAATAATTCGGGGATGAGCCAGGAATTTTTTTGGAAAAAGGGGTAAATTTATTGAAAAATGTTGACTTAGAATTTGAAAGATGAAATTTTGACTTGAATAAATTGAATTGTTTGTGGAATTTATAAAATAAGAAATGAAAAATCTGTTTCCACAGTTTTATAAAGATAAATAATAATTTTATGAAAAATGATATTTTTGAAAAGTCAACTTGTAAAAATGTGTTTGTGTGGGACTGAGAGCCATGTTTGTTTATATATTTATTTTCCCTGAGTGCTTGTGAGTGATTGAAATTGATTTGTTTGCCTCAGGATGATTAAATGAAATGATTGATTCTCCACCTGTTTGTTTCTGCCTCCTTGCTAAAAATTTTGCATCCAAACATTTTGCTAAATATTTATTTTCGTGTCTTAACCTTCCTAAGTTCTGTTTTGTTTTGTTGTGATTACGGAAGTCTACCCGTTTTTCACTCGTATGTTCTGTTGTGTTTTGTTGTGTAATCGGATTAGCTACCCGGTTTACACTCTGTGTTCAATGTTTGTTGCTCGAAATTGCCTCACAAACAATTTTGAGGAGTGTTGAATGTCTTGGGTTGGAATTGACTTTGTTTGTTTGGAATGTTACTTAATATTAAGAACTGTTGTTTTCGTGGGTTGATCCCTCTTTGCACTCATCTGTGTTAATTTCGGTAGCAATGAAAAGTCTTGCTCAAAAAGAAAAAAAAAATTGTTTCGGGAAGAACCGTTGGTCAGGATATTTGTTCAATTCCGTATTGTGTCCAGCGAGTTTTGTTAAAAAGTTTGAAAATTCTGTCAGAATGAGTTGCTCGCAGGTGAGGTATTGAAAAAAGAAATGTTGAAAATTTGAAAATATAATGTCGAAATATTAAAGAGAAATTGTGGAGAAATGTTTTAAAAATAAGAGAAATGAAATGATTTAATTTGAAAATATTTTGAGAAAAGTCGAAAAGTGACTTATTTATTAACGTTGATATTGAATTTAAAGTTTGAAATGTATTTTCGGCCTCAGATTTCCCTTGTTTCCCCTTGGTATTGAATGAGAAAATAATAATATTGTTTCTGAAATTAATTACATAAAGAAATTGAAAGTTCCATTCCTGGGCTCTGGGTTTTCGATTGAGTTAAAAAGAGCTGTGTTTACTTCAGCCGATAATGAGCTGACGCCGAATGTGTAAACGAAGTGTTCTTTCCCCCCCGTGCTAGACATTCCTGCATGGTGCAGAGCGAACATGAAATAATTCTGTTGACGTATGAGAAACATTTGACCTACTTTCGATAGGTTTTGGTTTAAAGTGTAGAAGTAGAAATTTTTAATTGTATGACTGGGTTGAAATGAATGCTCGCTTTAACATCGAAAAACATATTAACTGAATTAGAATTTGAATATTAAAAGATATTGCATTATAAAATAACTGAATGTGGAAATCTAGTAAGAGTCAGTGAACTCTAATTTATTTTGAGAAATGTTGAATTTTTAAATTGGATTCCACAAATTAATTTACTTGATAATGATTTTGAATTTTACTTTACATATTTACTTTCTGAAATCCATACTTAAAAATATTTTGATTTGAATTTAAGAATTTTATTTTGAAAACGTAATGATTAACTATAAAAATAAACTTTGGATTTCATTTAATTAGGAGTTGCACATTTAAATTTTTTGTTTGCACTTAATAAATTGACATTGAGAATTGGTGCAAAAGTGAAATAACATTGAGAAAAAGATTTTTTCTTTGAATGATTGAATTTCGTCCTTGACTTCATAACATCTTTGGCAGGCAACTTAAACTTAATTTTAAGAGAAATATATTAAATTTGAGAAAAGAAATTAATGAAATTAAATGAAAATTAGTGAATTCTGAGATGACACTTATTTATTTACAAATGTTTGAAATTCTGAAAAATTGATACTTTAATGATTTGTTATTTACGAATAATTTAAGAATTTGGTAATATTTAGATATTGATTTAAGAAATTTGAAAATTTTGATCTGTGGTTTTGATGTTGATTGGGGAGTGGCGAAAAATTTGTTTTGAAATTTTGAGATATTTTTACTTGGTGGCAAAGCTTAGTGAACTTCATGAGAAAAAGAAAATATATTAATACATAAGAAATGATTATTACAAAAAAAATGAGTGGATTGAAGTTCAAAATTTGATTTTCGTGCCCGTGCCTGTAGAGCACTGATGAAATTGAGGCACTTGTTGTTTATGAAAAAAAAAATATTTTATTTCGGTGTGAACCGGTGGTGACAGAAAAAAAAAATTTTGGGGTGTTTTCTCCGTGACTCGGTTGGTTCTCGAAAAGCGAGACCAAATTAAATTGCATATTAATGTGCTGTACATAAATTGAATTATTATAAAAACTGTATTTTTTTTTACATGTGTAGTAGGATGTGGAATTGGTCATCCTTGCTTTAGGCCTTTTTCGGAACTTTTGCCCTGCAGGTATTGAGTGTTACCCGCATTCTGTTCTTGTAGGTGTGGTAGTTGTGTTGACGGGCACACTGCCTTTCTTCTAAATTTCTTTAAAATTGCTGACGCCAGTACTAGGAGCTGGTTGTCTTTGTCTGTTGCTTCGGGGATGTTCCAAATTCCATTGAGTGGTATTAAGAGAATGTTTTTTTTTTGGAATGAGAAGTGTATATAAATGTGTTTTGTGGAGTAAGACCTTCCCTTACTGCCACATTTGTTTCTTGTTTTATTTATGTTATATGTTTATATATATCCTTTTGCTGTTATTAGGAGAAAGAATCTCTTGATAATTATTTGCATAATTAATCGCATATATTATATTTCATATTTAATCTTTTGATGTTAAGAAAAATTTCTTGACATATTTATTTAGCGTATATTTTCATGTGTTTCTTTTTGCGAGTCACAGGACGTTGGAGAAAATGATGTTTTGAATATTGAAAAATAAATAATCATGGTATATTGAGTTCGGTTCTGTCACCCGGTCACCTTTGTTGATTACTTGCCACAGTTGTTTACATTTGATATTTGAAAAAATAAATAAATAAATAAATAAATTAATTTCGAGTTGAAATTTAAATTTGTATGGATGTGTTTTTCGACCACTGATCCCCCTTTTCTGCCACATGATCTGGTTGAATAATTGAAACAAAATAATAATGTTATATTTATAGAAGGATTATTTGGAAAAAGTGTCATTAATTGATAAAAGAATGATTTGAATATCAAATGAGATTTATAATTGATAATAATAATGATTTTGGAAATATTGTTGAAAATTAAAATGATGATTAATTAATAATTTAAATATTTGAATTGAAAATTGTATAATATATTAAAATGGTATTATGGTAAGAATACCTGTGTCATGAATGTTGCCTGCTCGCTGCCTCTTTGTAAGAGGAAAAGAAAATACTTTTGTGTCAAATGGACAGTTTTTGATTGTCAATGGATGTTTGTTCGCCACTGGACCAGGTTGGTATAAAAAATTTAATTGTTCTTGGTATGGTCACTTAAATTGAATCTGTATATTATTTAAAATAGTTATTTATAAATTCTGTGTCTATTTAGACAAGCCTTGAGCCACATACTTGCTGCTGTTTATAATTGAAAAGAAAATTTTGTGTGGTCATTAAATTTTATTGCAGTAGATTGAAGGAATAAAACTTAATATTATAATTGAAGAATGTTATGCTGACCACTTGTAAATATAATTGCTGGAAATTTAATTATTTAAAGAATGTGAAAATAATTTGAAATTTAAAAGCAGAAAATTGAAAATAGTTATAAATTGAAATTAATTGAAAATTTTATTTGGAAAAATTATTTTAACTTTGTGCTGACTTGAGGGTTAATTTTGTAAATATTTAATTGAAATCTTTAATTTGTTTGGAAACTTTGAATTTAATTGAAAATTAGAATTTTATTGAAATTTTAATGTAATCATTTAATATTTTTGGAAATTCACATAATGTGAAATCTTTTGTGAAGGGCTGGTATTCATTAGGATTTGACTCATTTGCAGTCACTTTTAGGTTAGTTTTGGCCCTGGTTCTTCGACATGCGCCCATGTGGGATGGTGTTCGTGTCAAGAGCCCTTGATGTAGTTTTGGCCGACTGCATCTTTTCAAAATTTTGCTGAAATTTTTTCTTGAAGGTACCTTGGACTTCAAGGAGCCTGATGTCTACTTGCTTCTGCTGGTGTGGATGAAAAAAATCCTCCCTTGTCGAATTTTTTTTCTCCGGAGGGAGGGGGAGTCTGTCGTGACGGAATTCGTCACTCCTTTGTAAAATGCATAACTTCTGTACTTTTTAAACTTTTATTTAATTAATCTGTGTCCTGGAACCCTCTTGTCAATGTATATATTTTAGCAGATGTTGAAGTATCGAAATCAGTAGTAATTTGTGCCATTTTTATTTCGTTATATAATTCTCGCACACTCTGGGAACGACGCCTGTTAGTCTGGCTTGCTGGCGGAGACAGATGTCTCCTTGTTGTCACGCGGCAGATACGCGTGCCTTTGGAATCGTCCGTTGTGGGGCGGAACTGTGGATGAATTTGAATTGGAAGTAATTTTCGATTGGAGGAAAGGAGAAGTTGTGAGCCCATGTGATTTTCTATTGGACGGCTCCTGAATCCATCTGGAATGTATATAAGCTGGGTGAATTGTAACTCGGGGCTCTCTCCCTAAAAACATCTTCGAACTCACGTCAACGCGGGACTTAGCCCTCAGGCGGAGTTACCGTGTTGTGAGGGTTGGGAGAGATGCCACCTGCCACTGCTGTTACCATCGCCACAGCTGTTACCGTCGCCACTGCCGAGATCTGTTGATGCCTTGCCCTCGCCGACCGTCGACCGCCGTGTAGACGTTGGAGATGATGCCTCATCTCGCTTGGTCGAGTACCGGGACCAGAGAAAGCAAATATGAAGCTGTTCCTTCGGCTGACCTGATCCGGCACCTTGCCGGAAACTGCGGTTCAACCGTTCCTGCTGGAGCGGGGCAATGTTTGCCCCGAGGGAAATTATCAGTGGATGCCTGTGCTCTATCTGCCATGAGTCCTTCCAAGAATTTCTTGAGGTAAGACTTAAAGGTCTTTAAGGTTTAAACGAGCTGTTGACTGGACTTGTGCATCGACCGCTGCAGAACTTTTCATCCATAGGATCTTCTGCCAGCATTATACATATATATATTCTAACTACAGTTTCTTTCTTCATATTGAAGCTTTATCTAAGCCATAATAATTTAAATTGATTTTATACTGGTTATTTTCGTAAGCCTTTAACGTTCCCCGGGTGTGTGCATTCTCTCTGACCATACCATTTATTTTTGCTAAATTAGAATGTGAAGTTTATATGAAATTACTTGATTATTGAATTTATATTAAGTTCCGGCAACGAGCCGATGATTTTGGTAAAGAGAGGTCCAGTGGTTAAATTAGTAAATCTGTAATTGTATTGATATGCAACTCCACTTCTTGAATAATTAATAAATATTGGATTTGAACTAAAATCATGTGTTCTTATTTGCGTAGAATTTGTATTGAATTTATGTGTTTTCAGCTTCTGGTGAATCCTTGAAGGTAAAGGTATTTCATTGGTATTTGTTGGGTTTTCCTTCACAGGTCATCAGTTGGAATCCTCCAACTGACGAGAGGTGTGTTTCGAACCTGGGTTACAAATTTGGAGAGTTAGACTCTCGGTCTGCCGTGTCTAGCCGGTATCCGTTGTGACTTAGAAGCCCACGGAACCCGCTATGACAATTGGTGCCTTTGACCTTCCCTCTCGAGCACCTGTGTTTTAAAATTTTGTTGTATGGAGTTTTGAAATTTTTGGTAAATCTGGACCGTTGGTATGGTTTGAGTTTTGGTTTTGAGAGTTGCACACCTTTGTATTGAAAATTTGTATGCATTATTTATGAAATTATTGTAAAAAAGTATTTATACAGAAAATTAGTTTAAATGTGTGAAATCTTAGTGAAAAGTGGCATGGTGTAAAATAAAAAAATGCTTGGTGTACGATAAAAATGGTTAAGAATACAGTTTTTGAAAAAATTGCTTTAATATTTGAAAATTATAGTATGAAATATGAAAATTATAAAACTGTAATATAAAGCTGGTAAAATTGAAAATTTAATTAAAGAATTACTTTAAAAATTGAATTTAAATGGTATAAAATTCTAAAGTGAGAAATGGTTTCGATTTGAAATTTTGTGGAATTCTTCTGTTTTGATCTGAATTTTGAGAGTATTAATGTGTGAGATTTAAGAATTTGCTGTAATTTTATCTTCGAGCTCTGTTGAGCAATTTTCCCAATAAGAAAAAAAAAAAAAAAGAGAGAAAAATTGGGTTGGCAATTTTTGAAACTCCGTGTGTTTAGTTTTGTTTTAAAATGTGAGATTGAAAATTTGGGCCGAGAATGGAGGCCGTCTTCTGAAATTTCATTCGAAATTTAAAATAAAATAAAATAAAATCTGTGTAAATTGAAATATAAATTGTTTAACTTGAATCTGAATCGAAAGTACACCTGCATTGAAATGACAATCCTTAATTATGACTACCAGATTACGACTACATGATTGTGACGTGTTATTGAAAATAATATCAGAAATAAAAGAAATATGGAATAAATTGAGTAGAATATGTGTTGAAAAATATTGTGATGTGAAAAATATAAAGTATTTTGTTGTTGGTATGTGCAGAGTGATACATAGCCAGATTTGAAAAAAAAATGGTGCAAAAGTTGCACGGAAATAAAATGAGAAATTCCATATATATTTATTTTGTTATGACTTGTTCAGGGGTGTATAGTAAAGTGATATAAAGTAATGGTAAGCAATAAGAATTTGACAGTAAAAATGTTTTAAGAAATGTTCCAAACTTTGAAAAATTTGTGAAAATTAAGAATTAAGAATTTGATATTAATTAAATTGAAAATTAAATTTGATATATAAGAAAGTTAAATGTAAATATTTGTTTTAAAAGAACTTTCGCTTTTGAATTTTGAGAATTCTTCTTGTTTCGGTTTGAAATTTTTGTTTGAGTTTATGCGAGGAGATTCGCTGCAAATGAAAAAAAAAAAAGTTTATTACGACGAGCTCATTGAGCCCTTTCCCAAATGAAAAAAAAAAAATAAGAATGAAATTTGGGGTTTGCAGAGTCCGAGTCTCATGGAATGTTAGATGGTTAAAAATGGATTGAAATTTTGAATTGGAGATGAGGGTTGTTCTTGAGATTTGATCGAAAAATTTTGTAAATTGATTATAAATGCTTAAATTAAGTATTTGAATTTTAAATAATACTAAGATATTAAATACTGAAATATTAAATAGTTTAATGATTTGATTTTACACCCTGTGTTTTATAACAACTAATTATGACATATAAGATTTGATAAATATGATGAGTTTAAAAATAAAAATAATTACGTGAGAAAATAAAAATAATTCCGTGTGAAAAAATTTTTGTTGTTGTGTAGCCAAGAGAGCACACAAATAGTTTTGAGTTCTGTATGACAGACAGACTCGAGTTGTTGGACCAAATTGTAAATTTGAGTTTTCATGGAAAAAAATATATAATAATATAAAATAAAGGTCTTCTTTTGATCACGTAAATTATTGAGTAAAATAAATGAGTTGTGAATTGTTTATGATAAATAAAGAAAAGAGTACATTTTATTACGGTAAGTGAAATATATTGTATTATTGAATACTGAAATTGAAAACAAAAATGATTTACATATGAGTTATTATATTGACACATATTTGATAATGTTATTTACAAATGAAATATTAAGCAAGTACATAAAAATATATAAAGTGAAAAAATTGTGTATTATCAAAATGAAATGTATGTACTGTGTCATTTCAATAATTCGGGGATGAGCCAGGAATTTTTTTGGAAAAAGGGGTAAATTTATTGAAAAATGTTGACTTAGAATTTGAAAGATGAAATTTTGACTTGAATAAATTGAATTGTTTGTGGAATTTATAAAATAAGAAATGAAAAATCTGTTTCCACAGTTTTATAAAGATAAATAATAATTTTATGAAAAATGATATTTTTGAAAAGTCAACTTGTAAAAATGTGTTTGTGTGGGACTGAGAGCCATGTTTGTTTATATATTTATTTTCCCTGAGTGCTTGTGAGTGATTGAAATTGATTTGTTTGCCTCAGGATGATTAAATGAAATGATTGATTCTCCACCTGTTTGTTTCTGCCTCCTTGCTAAAAATTTTGCATCCAAACATTTTGCTAAATATTTATTTTCGTGTCTTAACCTTCCTAAGTTCTGTTTTGTTTTGTTGTGATTACGGAAGTCTACCCGTTTTTCACTCGTATGTTCTGTTGTGTTTTGTTGTGTAATCGGATTAGCTACCCGGTTTACACTCTGTGTTCAATGTTTGTTGCTCGAAATTGCCTCACAAACAATTTTGAGGAGTGTTGAATGTCTTGGGTTGGAATTGACTTTGTTTGTTTGGAATGTTACTTAATATTAAGAACTGTTGTTTTCGTGGGTTGATCCCTCTTTGCACTCATCTGTGTTAATTTCGGTAGCAATGAAAAGTCTTGCTCAAAAAGAAAAAAAAAATTGTTTCGGGAAGAACCGTTGGTCAGGATATTTGTTCAATTCCGTATTGTGTCCAGCGAGTTTTGTTAAAAAGTTTGAAAATTCTGTCAGAATGAGTTGCTCGCAGGTGAGGTATTGAAAAAAGAAATGTTGAAAATTTGAAAATATAATGTCGAAATATTAAAGAGAAATTGTGGAGAAATGTTTTAAAAATAAGAGAAATGAAATGATTTAATTTGAAAATATTTTGAGAAAAGTCGAAAAGTGACTTATTTATTAACGTTGATATTGAATTTAAAGTTTGAAATGTATTTTCGGCCTCAGATTTCCCTTGTTTCCCCTTGGTATTGAATGAGAAAATAATAATATTGTTTCTGAAATTAATTACATAAAGAAATTGAAAGTTCCATTCCTGGGCTCTGGGTTTTCGATTGAGTTAAAAAGAGCTGTGTTTACTTCAGCCGATAATGAGCTGACGCCGAATGTGTAAACGAAGTGTTCTTTCCCCCCCGTGCTAGACATTCCTGCATGGTGCAGAGCGAACATGAAATAATTCTGTTGACGTATGAGAAACATTTGACCTACTTTCGATAGGTTTTGGTTTAAAGTGTAGAAGTAGAAATTTTTAATTGTATGACTGGGTTGAAATGAATGCTCGCTTTAACATCGAAAAACATATTAACTGAATTAGAATTTGAATATTAAAAGATATTGCATTATAAAATAACTGAATGTGGAAATCTAGTAAGAGTCAGTGAACTCTAATTTATTTTGAGAAATGTTGAATTTTTAAATTGGATTCCACAAATTAATTTACTTGATAATGATTTTGAATTTTACTTTACATATTTACTTTCTGAAATCCATACTTAAAAATATTTTGATTTGAATTTAAGAATTTTATTTTGAAAACGTAATGATTAACTATAAAAATAAACTTTGGATTTCATTTAATTAGGAGTTGCACATTTAAATTTTTTGTTTGCACTTAATAAATTGACATTGAGAATTGGTGCAAAAGTGAAATAACATTGAGAAAAAGATTTTTTCTTTGAATGATTGAATTTCGTCCTTGACTTCATAACATCTTTGGCAGGCAACTTAAACTTAATTTTAAGAGAAATATATTAAATTTGAGAAAAGAAATTAATGAAATTAAATGAAAATTAGTGAATTCTGAGATGACACTTATTTATTTACAAATGTTTGAAATTCTGAAAAATTGATACTTTAATGATTTGTTATTTACGAATAATTTAAGAATTTGGTAATATTTAGATATTGATTTAAGAAATTTGAAAATTTTGATCTGTGGTTTTGATGTTGATTGGGGAGTGGCGAAAAATTTGTTTTGAAATTTTGAGATATTTTTACTTGGTGGCAAAGCTTAGTGAACTTCATGAGAAAAAGAAAATATATTAATACATAAGAAATGATTATTACAAAAAAAATGAGTGGATTGAAGTTCAAAATTTGATTTTCGTGCCCGTGCCTGTAGAGCACTGATGAAATTGAGGCACTTGTTGTTTATGAAAAAAAAAATATTTTATTTCGGTGTGAACCGGTGGTGACAGAAAAAAAAAATTTTGGGGTGTTTTCTCCGTGACTCGGTTGGTTCTCGAAAAGCGAGACCAAATTAAATTGCATATTAATGTGCTGTACATAAATTGAATTATTATAAAAACTGTATTTTTTTTTACATGTGTAGTAGGATGTGGAATTGGTCATCCTTGCTTTAGGCCTTTTTCGGAACTTTTGCCCTGCAGGTATTGAGTGTTACCCGCATTCTGTTCTTGTAGGTGTGGTAGTTGTGTTGACGGGCACACTGCCTTTCTTCTAAATTTCTTTAAAATTGCTGACGCCAGTACTAGGAGCTGGTTGTCTTTGTCTGTTGCTTCGGGGATGTTCCAAATTCCATTGAGTGGTATTAAGAGAATGTTTTTTTTTTGGAATGAGAAGTGTATATAAATGTGTTTTGTGGAGTAAGACCTTCCCTTACTGCCACATTTGTTTCTTGTTTTATTTATGTTATATGTTTATATATATCCTTTTGCTGTTATTAGGAGAAAGAATCTCTTGATAATTATTTGCATAATTAATCGCATATATTATATTTCATATTTAATCTTTTGATGTTAAGAAAAATTTCTTGACATATTTATTTAGCGTATATTTTCATGTGTTTCTTTTTGCGAGTCACAGGACGTTGGAGAAAATGATGTTTTGAATATTGAAAAATAAATAATCATGGTATATTGAGTTCGGTTCTGTCACCCGGTCACCTTTGTTGATTACTTGCCACAGTTGTTTACATTTGATATTTGAAAAAATAAATAAATAAATAAATAAATTAATTTCGAGTTGAAATTTAAATTTGTATGGATGTGTTTTTCGACCACTGATCCCCCTTTTCTGCCACATGATCTGGTTGAATAATTGAAACAAAATAATAATGTTATATTTATAGAAGGATTATTTGGAAAAAGTGTCATTAATTGATAAAAGAATGATTTGAATATCAAATGAGATTTATAATTGATAATAATAATGATTTTGGAAATATTGTTGAAAATTAAAATGATAATTAATTAATAATTTAAATATTTGAATTGAAAATTGTATAATATATTAAAATGGTATTATGGTAAGAATACCTGTGTCATGAATGTTGCCTGCTCGCTGCCTCTTTGTAAGAGGAAAAGAAAATACTTTTGTGTCAAATGGACAGTTTTTGATTGTCAATGGATGTTTGTTCGCCACTGGACCAGGTTGGTATAAAAAATTTAATTGTTCTTGGTATGGTCACTTAAATTGAATCTGTATATTATTTAAAATAGTTATTTATAAATTCTGTGTCTATTTAGACAAGCCTTGAGCCACATACTTGCTGCTGTTTATAATTGAAAAGAAAATTTTGTGTGGTCATTAAATTTTATTGCAGTAGATTGAAGGAATAAAACTTAATATTATAATTGAAGAATGTTATGCTGACCACTTGTAAATATAATTGCTGGAAATTTAATTATTTAAAGAATGTGAAAATAATTTGAAATTTAAAAGCAGAAAATTGAAAATAGTTATAAATTGAAATTAATTGAAAATTTTATTTGGAAAAATTATTTTAACTTTGTGCTGACTTGAGGGTTAATTTTGTAAATATTTAATTGAAATCTTTAATTTGTTTGGAAACTTTGAATTTAATTGAAAATTAGAATTTTATTGAAATTTTAATGTAATCATTTAATATTTTTGGAAATTCACATAATGTGAAATCTTTTGTGAAGGGCTGGTATTCATTAGGATTTGACTCATTTGCAGTCACTTTTAGGTTAGTTTTGGCCCTGGTTCTTCGACATGCGCCCATGTGGGTTGGTGTTCGTGTCAAGAGCCCTTGATGTAGTTTTGGCCGACTGCATCTTTTCAAAATTTTGCTGAAATTTTTTCTTGAAGGTACCTTGGACTTCAAGGAGCCTGATGTCTACTTGCTTCTGCTGGTGTGGATGAAAAAAATCCTCCCTTGTCGAATTTTTTTTCTCCGGAGGGAGGGGGAGTCTGTCGTGACGGAATTCGTCACTCCTTTGTAAAATGCATAACTTCTGTACTTTTTAAACTTTTATTTAATTAATCTGTGTCCTGGAACCCTCTTGTCAATGTATATATTTTAGCAGATGTTGAAGTATCGAAATCAGTAGTAATTTGTGCCATTTTTATTTCGTTATATAATTCTCGCACACTCTGGGAACGACGCCTGTTAGTCTGGCTTGCTGGCGGAGACAGATGTCTCCTTGTTGTCACGCGGCAGATACGCGTGCCTTTGGAATCGTCCGTTGTGGGGCGGAACTGTGGATGAATTTGAATTGGAAGTAATTTTCGATTGGAGGAAAGGAGAAGTTGTGAGCCCATGTGATTTTCTATTGGACGGCTCCTGAATCCATCTGGAATGTATATAAGCTGGGTGAATTGTAACTCGGGGCTCTCTCCCTAAAAACATCTTCGAACTCACGTCAACGCGGGACTTAGCCCTCAGGCGGAGTTACCGTGTTGTGAGGGTTGGGAGAGATGCCACCTGCCACTGCTGTTACCATCGCCACAGCTGTTACCGTCGCCACTGCCGAGATCTGTTGATGCCTTGCCCTCGCCGACCGTCGACCGCCGTGTAGACGTTGGAGATGATGCCTCATCTCGCTTGGTCGAGTACCGGGACCAGAGAAAGCAAATATGAAGCTGTTCCTTCGGCTGACCTGATCCGGCACCTTGCCGGAAACTGCGGTTCAACCGTTCCTGCTGGAGCGGGGCAATGTTTGCCCCGAGGGAAATTATCAGTGGATGCCTGTGCTCTATCTGCCATGAGTCCTTCCAAGAATTTCTTGAGGTAAGACTTAAAGGTCTTTAAGGTTTAAACGAGCTGTTGACTGGACTTGTGCATCGACCGCTGCAGAACTTTTCATCCATAGGATCTTCTGCCAGCATTATACATATATATATTCTAACTACAGTTTCTTTCTTCATATTGAAGCTTTATCTAAGCCATAATAATTTAAATTGATTTTATACTGGTTATTTTCGTAAGCCTTTAACGTTCCCCGGGTGTGTGCATTCTCTCTGACCATACCATTTATTTTTGCTAAATTAGAATGTGAAGTTTATATGAAATTACTTGATTATTGAATTTATATTAAGTTCCGGCAACGAGCCGATGATTTTGGTAAAGAGAGGTCCAGTGGTTAAATTAGTAAATCTGTAATTGTATTGATATGCAACTCCACTTCTTGAATAATTAATAAATATTGGATTTGAACTAAAATCATGTGTTCTTATTTGCGTAGAATTTGTATTGAATTTATGTGTTTTCAGCTTCTGGTGAATCCTTGAAGGTAAAGGTATTTCATTGGTATTTGTTGGGTTTTCCTTCACAGGTCATCAGTTGGAATCCTCCAACTGACGAGAGGTGTGTTTCGAACCTGGGTTACAAATTTGGAGAGTTAGACTCTCGGTCTGCCGTGTCTAGCCGGTATCCGTTGTGACTTAGAAGCCCACGGAACCCGCTATGACAATTGGTGCCTTTGACCTTCCCTCTCGAGCACCTGTGTTTTAAAATTTTGTTGTATGGAGTTTTGAAATTTTTGGTAAATCTGGACCGTTGGTATGGTTTGAGTTTTGGTTTTGAGAGTTGCACACCTTTGTATTGAAAATTTGTATGCATTATTTATGAAATTATTGTAAAAAAGTATTTATACAGAAAATTAGTTTAAATGTGTGAAATCTTAGTGAAAAGTGGCATGGTGTAAAATAAAAAAATGCTTGGTGTACGATAAAAATGGTTAAGAATACAGTTTTTGAAAAAATTGCTTTAATATTTGAAAATTATAGTATGAAATATGAAAATTATAAAACTGTAATATAAAGCTGGTAAAATTGAAAATTTAATTAAAGAATTACTTTAAAAATTGAATTTAAATGGTATAAAATTCTAAAGTGAGAAATGGTTTCGATTTGAAATTTTGTGGAATTCTTCTGTTTTGATCTGAATTTTGAGAGTATTAATGTGTGAGATTTAAGAATTTGCTGTAATTTTATCTTCGAGCTCTGTTGAGCAATTTTCCCAATAAGAAAAAAAAAAAAAGAGAGAAAAATTGGGTTGGCAATTTTTGAAACTCCGTGTGTTTAGTTTTGTTTTAAAATGTGAGATTGAAAATTTGGGCCGAGAATGGAGGCCGTCTTCTGAAATTTCATTCGAAATTTAAAATAAAATAAAATAAAATCTGTGTAAATTGAAATATAAATTGTTTAACTTGAATCTGAATCGAAAGTACACCTGCATTGCAATGACAATCCTTAATTATGACTACCAGATTACGACTACATGATTGTGACGTGTTATTGAAAATAATATCAGAAATAAAAGAAATATGGAATAAATTGAGTAGAATATGTGTTGAAAAATATTGTGATGTGAAAAATATAAAGTATTTTGTTGTTGGTATGTGCAGAGTGATACATAGCCAGATTTGAAAAAAAAATGGTGCAAAAGTTGCACGGAAATAAAATGAGAAATTCCATATATATTTATTTTGTTATGACTTGTTCAGGGGTGTATAGTAAAGTGATATAAAGTAATGGTAAGCAATAAGAATTTGACAGTAAAAATGTTTTAAGAAATGTTCCAAACTTTGAAAAATTTGTGAAAATTAAGAATTAAGAATTTGATATTAATTAAATTGAAAATTAAATTTGATATATAAGAAAGTTAAATGTAAATATTTGTTTTAAAAGAACTTTCGCTTTTGAATTTTGAGAATTCTTCTTGTTTCGGTTTGAAATTTTTGTTTGAGTTTATGCGAGGAGATTCGCTGCAAATGAAAAAAAAAAAAAGTTTATTACGACGAGCTCATTGAGCCCTTTCCCAAATGAAAAAAAAAAAATAAGAATGAAATTTGGGGTTTGCAGAGTCCGAGTCTCATGGAATGTTAGATGGTTAAAAATGGATTGAAATTTTGAATTGGAGATGAGGGTTGTTCTTGAGATTTGATCGAAAAATTTTGTAAATTGATTATAAATGCTTAAATTAAGTATTTGAATTTTAAATAATACTAAGATATTAAATACTGAAATATTAAATAGTTTAATGATTTGATTTTACACCCTGTGTTTTATAACAACTAATTATGACATATAAGATTTGATAAATATGATTAGTTTAAAAATAAAAATAATTACGTGAGAAAATAAAAATAATTCCGTGTGAAAAAATTTTTGTTGTTGTGTAGCCAAGAGAGCACACAAATAGTTTTGAGTTCTGTATGACAGACAGACTCGAGTTGTTGGACCAAATTGTAAATTTGAGTTTTCATGGAAAAAAATATATAATAATATAAAATAAAGGTCTTCTTTTGATCACGTAAATTATTGAGTAAAATAAATGAGTTGTGAATTGTTTATGATAAATAAAGAAAAGAGTACATTTTATTACGGTAAGTGAAATATATTGTATTATTGAATACTGAAATTGAAAACAAAAATGATTTACATATGAGTTATTATATTGACACATATTTGATAATGTTATTTACAAATGAAATATTAAGCAAGTACATAAAAATATATAAAGTGAAAAAATTGTGTATTATCAAAATGAAATGTATGTACTGTGTCATTTCAATAATTCGGGGATGAGCCAGGAATTTTTTTGGAAAAAGGGGTAAATTTATTGAAAAATGTTGACTTAGAATTTGAAAGATGAAATTTTGACTTGAATAAATTGAATTGTTTGTGGAATTTATAAAATAAGAAATGAAAAATCTGTTTCCACAGTTTTATAAAGATAAATAATAATTTTATGAAAAATGATATTTTTGAAAAGTCAACTTGTAAAAATGTGTTTGTGTGGGACTGAGAGCCATGTTTGTTTATATATTTATTTTCCCTGAGTGCTTGTGAGTGATTGAAATTGATTTGTTTGCCTCAGGATGATTAAATGAAATGATTGATTCTCCACCTGTTTGTTTCTGCCTCCTTGCTAAAAATTTTGCATCCAAACATTTTGCTAAATATTTATTTTCGTGTCTTAACCTTCCTAAGTTCTGTTTTGTTTTGTTGTGATTACGGAAGTCTACCCGTTTTTCACTCGTATGTTCTGTTGTGTTTTGTTGTGTAATCGGATTAGCTACCCGGTTTACACTCTGTGTTCAATGTTTGTTGCTCGAAATTGCCTCACAAACAATTTTGAGGAGTGTTGAATGTCTTGGGTTGGAATTGACTTTGTTTGTTTGGAATGTTACTTAATATTAAGAACTGTTGTTTTCGTGGGTTGATCCCTCTTTGCACTCATCTGTGTTAATTTCGGTAGCAATGAAAAGTCTTGCTCAAAAAGAAAAAAAAAAATTGTTTCGGGAAGAACCGTTGGTCAGGATATTTGTTCAATTCCGTATTGTGTCCAGCGAGTTTTGTTAAAAAGTTTGAAAATTCTGTCAGAATGAGTTGCTCGCAGGTGAGGTATTGAAAAAAGAAATGTTGAAAATTTGAAAATATAATGTCGAAATATTAAAGAGAAATTGTGGAGAAATGTTTTAAAAATAAGAGAAATGAAATGATTTAATTTGAAAATATTTTGAGAAAAGTCGAAAAGTGACTTATTTATTAACGTTGATATTGAATTTAAAGTTTGAAATGTATTTTCGGCCTCAGATTTCCCTTGTTTCCCCTTGGTATTGAATGAGAAAATAATAATATTGTTTCTGAAATTAATTACATAAAGAAATTGAAAGTTCCATTCCTGGGCTCTGGGTTTTCGATTGAGTTAAAAAGAGCTGTGTTTACTTCAGCCGATAATGAGCTGACGCCGAATGTGTAAACGAAGTGTTCTTTCCCCCCCGTGCTAGACATTCCTGCATGGTGCAGAGCGAACATGAAATAATTCTGTTGACGTATGAGAAACATTTGACCTACTTTCGATAGGTTTTGGTTTAAAGTGTAGAAGTAGAAATTTTTAATTGTATGACTGGGTTGAAATGAATGCTCGCTTTAACATCGAAAAACATATTAACTGAATTAGAATTTGAATATTAAAAGATATTGCATTATAAAATAACTGAATGTGGAAATCTAGTAAGAGTCAGTGAACTCTAATTTATTTTGAGAAATGTTGAATTTTTAAATTGGATTCCACAAATTAATTTACTTGATAATGATTTTGAATTTTACTTTACATATTTACTTTCTGAAATCCATACTTAAAAATATTTTGATTTGAATTTAAGAATTTTATTTTGAAAACGTAATGATTAACTATAAAAATAAACTTTGGATTTCATTTAATTAGGAGTTGCACATTTAAATTTTTTGTTTGCACTTAATAAATTGACATTGAGAATTGGTGCAAAAGTGAAATAACATTGAGAAAAAGATTTTTTCTTTGAATGATTGAATTTCGTCCTTGACTTCATAACATCTTTGGCAGGCAACTTAAACTTAATTTTAAGAGAAATATATTAAATTTGAGAAAAGAAATTAATGAAATTAAATGAAAATTAGTGAATTCTGAGATGACACTTATTTATTTACAAATGTTTGAAATTCTGAAAAATTGATACTTTAATGATTTGTTATTTACGAATAATTTAAGAATTTGGTAATATTTAGATATTGATTTAAGAAATTTGAAAATTTTGATCTGTGGTTTTGATGTTGATTGGGGAGTGGCGAAAAATTTGTTTTGAAATTTTGAGATATTTTTACTTGGTGGCAAAGCTTAGTGAACTTCATGAGAAAAAGAAAATATATTAATACATAAGAAATGATTATTACAAAAAAAATGAGTGGATTGAAGTTCAAAATTTGATTTTCGTGCCCGTGCCTGTAGAGCACTGATGAAATTGAGGCACTTGTTGTTTATGAAAAAAAAAATATTTTATTTCGGTGTGAACCGGTGGTGACAGAAAAAAAAAATTTTGGGGTGTTTTCTCCGTGACTCGGTTGGTTCTCGAAAAGCGAGACCAAATTAAATTGCATATTAATGTGCTGTACATAAATTGAATTATTATAAAAACTGTATTTTTTTTTACATGTGTAGTAGGATGTGGAATTGGTCATCCTTGCTTTAGGCCTTTTTCGGAACTTTTGCCCTGCAGGTATTGAGTGTTACCCGCATTCTGTTCTTGTAGGTGTGGTAGTTGTGTTGACGGGCACACTGCCTTTCTTCTAAATTTCTTTAAAATTGCTGACGCCAGTACTAGGAGCTGGTTGTCTTTGTCTGTTGCTTCGGGGATGTTCCAAATTCCATTGAGTGGTATTAAGAGAATGTTTTTTTTTTGGAATGAGAAGTGTATATAAATGTGTTTTGTGGAGTAAGACCTTCCCTTACTGCCACATTTGTTTCTTGTTTTATTTATGTTATATGTTTATATATATCCTTTTGCTGTTATTAGGAGAAAGAATCTCTTGATAATTATTTGCATAATTAATCGCATATATTATATTTCATATTTAATCTTTTGATGTTAAGAAAAATTTCTTGACATATTTATTTAGCGTATATTTTCATGTGTTTCTTTTTGCGAGTCACAGGACGTTGGAGAAAATGATGTTTTGAATATTGAAAAATAAATAATCATGGTATATTGAGTTCGGTTCTGTCACCCGGTCACCTTTGTTGATTACTTGCCACAGTTGTTTACATTTGATATTTGAAAAAATAAATAAATAAATAAATAAATTAATTTCGAGTTGAAATTTAAATTTGTATGGATGTGTTTTTCGACCACTGATCCCCCTTTTCTGCCACATGATCTGGTTGAATAATTGAAACAAAATAATAATGTTATATTTATAGAAGGATTATTTGGAAAAAGTGTCATTAATTGATAAAAGAATGATTTGAATATCAAATGAGATTTATAATTGATAATAATAATGATTTTGGAAATATTGTTGAAAATTAAAATGATAATTAATTAATAATTTAAATATTTGAATTGAAAATTGTATAATATATTAAAATGGTATTATGGTAAGAATACCTGTGTCATGAATGTTGCCTGCTCGCTGCCTCTTTGTAAGAGGAAAAGAAAATACTTTTGTGTCAAATGGACAGTTTTTGATTGTCAATGGATGTTTGTTCGCCACTGGACCAGGTTGGTATAAAAAATTTAATTGTTCTTGGTATGGTCACTTAAATTGAATCTGTATATTATTTAAAATAGTTATTTATAAATTCTGTGTCTATTTAGACAAGCCTTGAGCCACATACTTGCTGCTGTTTATAATTGAAAAGAAAATTTTGTGTGGTCATTAAATTTTATTGCAGTAGATTGAAGGAATAAAACTTAATATTATAATTGAAGAATGTTATGCTGACCACTTGTAAATATAATTGCTGGAAATTTAATTATTTAAAGAATGTGAAAATAATTTGAAATTTAAAAGCAGAAAATTGAAAATAGTTATAAATTGAAATTAATTGAAAATTTTATTTGGAAAAATTATTTTAACTTTGTGCTGACTTGAGGGTTAATTTTGTAAATATTTAATTGAAATCTTTAATTTGTTTGGAAACTTTGAATTTAATTGAAAATTAGAATTTTATTGAAATTTTAATGTAATCATTTAATATTTTTGGAAATTCACATAATGTGAAATCTTTTGTGAAGGGCTGGTATTCATTAGGATTTGACTCATTTGCAGTCACTTTTAGGTTAGTTTTGGCCCTGGTTCTTCGACATGCGCCCATGTGGGATGGTGTTCGTGTCAAGAGCCCTTGATGTAGTTTTGGCCGACTGCATCTTTTCAAAATTTTGCTGAAATTTTTTCTTGAAGGTACCTTGGACTTCAAGGAGCCTGATGTCTACTTGCTTCTGCTGGTGTGGATGAAAAAAATCCTTCCTTGTCGAATTTTTTTTCTCCGGAGGGAGGGGGAGTCTGTCGTGACGGAATTCGTCACTCCTTTGTAAAATGCATAACTTCTGTACTTTTTAAACTTTTATTTAATTAATCTGTGTCCTGGAACCCTCTTGTCAATGTATATATTTTAGCAGATGTTGAAGTATCGAAATCAGTAGTAATTTGTGCCATTTTTATTTCGTTATATAATTCTCGCACACTCTGGGAACGACGCCTGTTAGTCTGGCTTGCTGGCGGAGACAGATGTCTCCTTGTTGTCACGCGGCAGATACGCGTGCCTTTGGAATCGTCCGTTGTGGGGCGGAACTGTGGATGAATTTGAATTGGAAGTAATTTTCGATTGGAGGAAAGGAGAAGTTGTGAGCCCATGTGATTTTCTATTGGACGGCTCCTGAATCCATCTGGAATGTATATAAGCTGGGTGAATTGTAACTCGGGGCTCTCTCCCTAAAAACATCTTCGAACTCACGTCAACGCGGGACTTAGCCCTCAGGCGGAGTTACCATGTTGTGAGGGTTGGGAGAGATGCCACCTGCCACTGCTGTTACCATCGCCACAGCTGTTACCGTCGCCACTGCCGAGATCTGTTGATGCCTTGCCCTCGCCGACCGTCGACCGCCGTGTAGACGTTGGAGATGATGCCTCATCTCGCTTGGTCGAGTACCGGGACCAGAGAAAGCAAATATGAAGCTGTTCCTTCGGCTGACCTGATCCGGCACCTTGCCGGAAACTGCGGTTCAACCGTTCCTGCTGGAGCGGGGCAATGTTTGCCCCGAGGGAAATTATCAGTGGATGCCTGTGCTCTATCTGCCATGAGTCCTTCCAAGAATTTCTTGAGGTAAGACTTAAAGGTCTTTAAGGTTTAAACGAGCTGTTGACTGGACTTGTGCATCGACCGCTGCAGAACTTTTCATCCATAGGATCTTCTGCCAGCATTATACATATATATATTCTAACTACAGTTTCTTTCTTCATATTGAAGCTTTATCTAAGCCATAATAATTTAAATTGATTTTATACTGGTTATTTTCGTAAGCCTTTAACGTTCCCCGGGTGTGTGCATTCTCTCTGACCATACCATTTATTTTTGCTAAATTAGAATGTGAAGTTTATATGAAATTACTTGATTATTGAATTTATATTAAGTTCCGGCAAAGAGCCGATGATTTTGGTAAAGAGAGGTCCAGTGGTTAAATTAGTAAATCTGTAATTGTATTGATATGCAACTCCACTTCTTGAATAATTAATAAATATTGGATTTGAACTAAAATCATGTGTTCTTATTTGCGTAGAATTTGTATTGAATTTATGTGTTTTCAGCTTCTGGTGAATCCTTGAAGGTAAAGGTATTTCATTGGTATTTGTTGGGTTTTCCTTCACAGGTCATCAGTTGGAATCCTCCAACTGACGAGAGGTGTGTTTCGAACCTGGGTTACAAATTTGGAGAGTTAGACTCTCGGTCTGCCGTGTCTAGCCGGTATCCGTTGTGACTTAGAAGCCCACGGAACCCGCTATGACACATGTACCAAATTTCATGTTCGTACAATGTTTATATTTTTTGCAACAGACAAACAGATTGACATCTTCCTTTATATTATAGATGTGGTGATAAATAAGATTTCAAATGCTCCTTTTAGAGCTGCGTTGTAAACAACCCTCCATTTTGCATCTAGTAAGAGCGAACTACTTACCCCTTTTGCTGTAAATCAAAATTCAAAACAACCATAAAGATTATTTTTTATTATGTAAATTTATTTTTATTTAATTAGTCTCATATTTATTTATTCAAATACAATATGCTAGTTATTTAAAAGCATTAATCTTCACTGCTTTCTAAATATGTGAGACATAGATGCGAGAAAGAGAGAGACAGAGAGACCAACTTGGGCCGTGACACATTTAAGCAAAAATCTGTTTTAACACCTCTCGATGTATGAAAAATATAGAAGTCGCACATACCTTAGTACTGCTTGGAACTTTGTTGACCATTTGCGGAGTTGCACAAATATTTTCGTGGTTCTTTACACTCTCATTTTGAAAGTTCTTTACTAGACATTTTTGGTCCTGTGATTTCAAAGGACTTCACAACACGGAAGTTTTTACGCTTCTCATGATCTCAACTTCACCAACTCCAACAACTCTACTGGACTCCCAACAACAACACTGAACTCGCTTTTGTAACTACTAAACTAATTTCTATATTTTTTAGTTGTGTACATTTTTGAACTTGACTTTGGAGAGAAACTTTTTCCTTCAAGCACCCCCCCACCCCCTTCGAATCCGATTGGTGGTGCAGGCCTCTCATAAGTACTTGCGGATTCTGGATAGGTCCTGTATAAAATAGTGCTTCCCACCTGATGAAGTTGCGACTTCGGGTTGTTACGCTGCGAGAATTAGACCCCCATATGATTGCGTGTCAGTTCCCATCATTTTCATTTATGGGTTTTAAAGAACTGTCCAATATAACGTTAGGTTAGGTGTCATTGTGGCCTTTCCTTGAACACGCGATTCCTCTTGTCATTTTTCTGTTCAAATTGATGGTCTCCTTTATCTTTCTCTTTTGTCTCACACTTATAAAGGGCGATTCTTACACCAAGAAACCCAAATATTCTTCAATAACTTTTTAATTTTTTATGGTTTTCTCTGAAAATTGACATGTACTCACCTTGTATGTTGCAAAACAAGGTTTGACTAGAGAATACGCTGAAAATGGTCCCGTCCAATATCCAATCAACTTTGCATGCGAGTTTGCAAATTGGTGAGGCAAGTGAATGTGATATAGGTAATGACAGCAAACTCCCGCCGTATTGGATTTTTAAGGCATCAATTGTAACGGCTTGTTGCTCTATACGCGGCCCTTCAGTAAACCCCACAAGAACCATACATACCTTAAAAAATATTGAAGAATATTTGAGTTTCCTTGTGAGAGAATCACTTCGTAGTATCGTAAATCCACGGGATAAAAAGGAACGGAGCCGAATTTTTGCTTTCTCACCAAGGAATGCTCAAAGGGGGGAGGGAGGGCGGGGGAGAATATTTCGAAAAGACTTTTCAGACCGCAAAGAAACCCTCTCGGTGACTTAGAAATTTTGACCATAAATTGTTAAACAAAATAAAACTCATTAAACAAAACTGCATCTTAATATTTAAGTATGCTAGTTTCCTTGTCTTCGAGAGGCTTAAATATTAGTACATGATAAGCCTGTTTAATACACATAACACGAATTCTTTAAATGTGGGTAATCTGTATTTTCTCTTTCTTTGAATTGCAGTTAATATGTCAATATAAACTGTTGGAGATTTACACGTTATTTGTATGATTTGCAATTTATTCAATTTCGATAAAAGTAATTCTTTTTTAGGGTAATTAAGTCATGAGAAGTTCATTTAATTTCCTTCGAACGAGATTGCATAGCTTTCAATTTAAGTGATCAATAAATGCAAGGATAATGAAATCATTTAAGTCGAAATTAAAATCTACAATCTTCAGACTTTTACATCCAAGTAGATATTGGCAAATGCATTAAGAAATTAGAATTTAGTCTCGCGATAGTAATTGATTAACTACGGCTTGTACCACCGCGACATTTTTGAGCGTTTTATTTTAATTGTTGCCAATGCGACATCATGTGAAATGCAGTCTCGGTAAATTTCGAAACATGTCTTACGATTTGTTTATGACCAAATTAAAGGAAATAAATTTGTAAAAGTTTTTAGATCATCTGCAAAAATAAAAGATAAAGCAGTGAATTGAGCTACAACAATTGATATTTCAGCAATCGAAGATTTCGGGAAAGAAGAGAGAGAGAGGGGGGGGGGGACTGATAACTAAAATTCTCAAATACAGAAAAATATCATTATTTATATGATAATTATTTAACGTGCTTATGACTTTCCAGACCGCAAGGCCACTGGTGATCCAGAAGACTGATTCTTTCCACACTTCAACCATGGGGCAGAACTTAACGGAGCCGGATTTTCGATTTTCTAACGGAGGGTAGAAAACATGGAGCTTTTCAAAAAGTTTTTCAAGACCCTCCAGAAGCTTCCCCAGGGGCATAGAATGCTGAATGGTTCTGGTGGCTTAGAACGTGTCTCAGGGAGTTTAGAAAGCACTCTTATTGCACCGTCAACGGGACAGTATCTAACCATACAGACCAGATCACTTGCAGATATGCACCGGCGAGTTTATTTCATCCGGAGGTAATGGGTTGAAGCATTTTCGCCTTGTGCCATTCCTTCCACTCAGTTCTTCAGCTTCAGGGGGCTGTGTTACTGCACAAGCTGATGACATTGTAATCGCTTTTAAGAATTGATCTCTTTCAGTGGCCTGCGGGACTGGGAATTGGGTTAAAAACACCCATTAGGTGTATTTTTAAAAATATATGTCCGTTTACTGTACAGTCACTCTCCTATAACTCGATTAATTCGTACCGAGTTATATGAAAACCGTGTTATAAGAAACTCAGATTAGTGCAAATCAGATTAATTCGTACCGTGTTGTATGGAAATCGCGTTATAAGAACCTCAGAATGCGTACAAAACAGGACAATTCGTACCGCGTTATACGAAAACCGCATTAAGCTAAATTCAGAACATATAAATCAGGGTGATTCGTTCTATATTAGATAAAACTGCATTTTAGAACACCATGTTATGATGAATACGGTTATGAAATATAAGTTTATAAATACAAAAGGCAATAAATATATGTTTACTTATTTCGAATTATTTTTATTGAGTTTAAGACTTCATATAAGAAAATTTAAAAAACAACGTTGAATATAAACTTAATAATTTTTTTCCAACAAAAATCCTCTTAACATTCATCATCGCTGTCAAATATAACAGTGACCCAATTCTTTTTCTTTTAATGTCCTCTTCACTTTGTATATCTTCATTTTCGTTTTCAAGTGTAGTTTTATTTTTAGTTCTACCAAAATCTCTTTATAAGGAGCTAAGAAATTTTGTAATTATCTTTTAAACTTTGCACTTCGCACTGTTGAAGGATCATTTTCAATAAAGTAATTTTCTAATTGTTTACCCAAATCCAGTCCCCTTTTCACATCATTTAAATTGAAATCTGCAATCCATTCTTTACCCGTATTTTCGTTTACCAATGCATTGGAGGTAAATGTATTAAATTTTTTATAGGGGATTTCCTTGATAACTGAAATTGAAAAATGGATGAAAAAACAGGGGAATTTCCCACTAAATTCAACCGTAAAAGTGTAATAGAAAAATTCATGCTATAGGGAGACTGCTTAAGCTAAGTGAGTTGTGTTATAAAGAAACCGCGTGGTATTATAAGGAAACTGCGTTTTATGAGTACCGCGTTATAAGAGAGTTGTCGCAATTTGTGCTCCGTGTTATATGGATACCGCATTATGAGAGTACCGCGTTATAGGAGGGTTGACTGTATATGTTATGTATTTAAAAGGCAATATCAAGAGAAATTTCTTCCTATAGCAAACCTTCGATGCATACAATGAACATTCAGATATAATATTGAAATTATTATTATGTAATGAGGTAATATGCGCTTATAATGAAATAATATATCCATTTAATGAAGTAATATACCTTAAACAAATTTATATATGCATTTATATACAAGTTATATATATAAAACATTATAATTTAATAAGTGCATTTCACTTACTGTAAAAGTTATAATTGTAAAAATAATTTAAAATATTGTTTCCCGAATGAAAAAAATGTTTCTATAGTCTAAAATGAAACATTCAGTTAGTTACAGATAAATAATTGATTAAATATATCAACCATTCAGGAGGCAAAAGAAATCCTTCTTCTTCAGGATAAAAGACATAGCAATCAGACCAGCAAAGGAAAGAAGTTCTTTGCTGGCGTGGTTGTTCTGCTTTTTATTTTGTTAAAGGAGGCCTCAGAAACCGGTTGATATATTCAACCAAATGCTTATGTTGTAACTAAATGAAGTATTTTTAATTTCAGATAATTTAACACAGCAGATTCAGAGAATATTTTATATTATGTTCTATGGTATTATAGTGCTATTTCATCAACTTTAGCTATCAGTTACAACATTATCAAATAAAATAATATTCATCATTAAACATTGTTTTGCTTGTTTAATTCATTTTATAAGTCAGACTAAACAGTTAGAAAGAAAAATAATATATATAATTTAAAAATATTTTTACTTTCTCATACGTAGTATTGAGATAGTATTGATTTCGTGAAAATTTTCGATTTCAAAATTTTAATGCCAATATATGTTTTAAGAACTCCTGAACACGTTTTGACTAACGTCCGTTTTCCTGTTTATCTGTCTGTATGTCTGTGGTCGATTTCTTGTGTACATAATACTAATGGATTTTCACGAAATTTTGTATCCCGCTTTGTTATAAAAAATCTAGAGCTAGATAGAATTTTTAAAAATTCGAAAGAAAACTTCGCAATTTATTTGAAATCATATATATATTTTTTAATATGGCAGCATAGGACAAAATTTGACATAATCCTGCATAAAATGATTTATTTATGGCTCAATGTTCACAAAACTGCATTTTTTCAATCAAATTGCCGCGATACAATTTGTTTGTGATGTCTAGCCCCCTCCCCCAGCGGGGGGGGGGGACGCATTGTCAAATATGGTATCAATCGAAATGTTTTTTCAAACTTTTTAAAATGAAGAGTAACACGCTATAGTTGTAATCATTTGGACCCATGATACCGATTTTTCAAAAATTTTCTTATAATATTTGAAAAATAAAAGGCTACTAAAAGTGCATTCTGGTATAAGAACACACCCCAGTTATTTAACTTGTTAATACTATTTATTATATATACTAGAACAACGTTGCCTCAGTCCCATATAAGCGGCAGATACCTAAATGAGACAAATAACACCACTCAATTTCCAAATAGCTTGTTTTGAACTAAAATTATCCTCGCTTTCGTTTCAACCCAAATACTTTAGTTTCAACGCATGTGTACTCGAGCTCCACTATTTGCCATCCATGCACATATCCACTTCTTCCCATAGCAACACTCAGCAAACAGGAGAAAGAAAGGAATCGAAAATTTCAATTTCTATGCTTTTGGTCGATAATTAGTAGAAAATCAGAAAATACAGTGATTCAAAAAATATTTTTTTGTTAGCATGCGAAAATATATACCCATATTTTTGCTAAACTATATAATTCTGCTAATCTTTTTTTTAGGATGCGGCGAAATAAAATATTAAAATATTATACGTGTATACTTCGATGTATTTAAAAATAAATAAATAGATATGAAAGAATTGCACTACGGATTCGCTTCAAAGATCGATAATGTTAAGGTTCTTCGATTTTTCCGATGATGTCAGACATGAATTCTGTGATAATATTTTCGATAGCTAAGGAACCGATTTGTGTGAAAATCGTTCAAAACGTGGAATTAGCATTCACACTCCAATCCAATTAAATATATAAAAATCTGCATATCTACTGAAAATTTGCGTAAAATTTTAATGTATATGAATTACGAGGAATGTTTTAAATATTTATTCCAAAAACTTTGTAGAAACAAATCTTTGCAAAAAAGATCGAAAAAGATCTATAAAAACAAGAGTCAACGAATTCGATCGAAAAGGTCTGATGAAATAAACACACAGAAGACTATTGAAATGCAAATTCCCAAAAAGTCGGGCGCTGATTGGATGTCCGGAAAGGCAACCAGCTTGGCGAAATAAACGGAATGAAATGTAATCCTGTGTCGGTGCATGGCGCCAAATTGGCGCGCTTTTGTACTTTGAAATTTGGGGAGTGGGCTATTGTACCGATCACCCAAAATATTTAAAAACTAATTCGCATTTAAAAAAAAATCTCGTCGAGGTCTGTCGTACTGGGAGTACAGCTAACCCAGTGCCGAATTTTGTGGCTGTCCGAAGCTTATATTCTGATCTACAGCCGATGCACGTGCGCAGACAGACAATATTCTTTTATTACATAAGATTTAAAACATTTGCATATTTCTAACCCAGTGTAATGGGACATTAAATATGACACCAAACCCATTTTTTCCTACTTATATAGTTTGATGTATAGGGAAAGTGTTGTTACGGGGTTGAAAATTCGAATTCGAGTTTTCGACTGAAGAGCTGGTTTCAAGCATCTCTGAATTCGAATTGAAAGTTTTTGAGATGATGTCTGTGTGTATGTTTGTTAGTGTGTATGTCTGTGAGTCTATGGACGCGATATCTTACAAACAAATGAAGCATTAAAATTGGTACAATTACTACAATCATTGAGTACTGGAACTCTATTGGGACATTGATTAAAAATCATTGATTTTAATCTTGTGCCGTTGCACCTAAGTGTAGCTCGATCTTAATTGTATATGAATTTGATACCGGCTACGTGATAGGACTGAAATTTTCACTTCCCATAGAGAAACTGCGGCATATAGCAAGTTTTCTTGCTTCCATTGCAGATAACGGCTATTCCATGATGGCGAGCGCATAATAAGCGAAAAGCTGGTTCATGGATTTTGTTGTCTGCAATGAGAGTGTCTTCCAAATGAATTTCATAATTAAGCATTAATATTAAGACATTGTTAGAAGATGAACAATTATATTTATTTTGATTGGATTATTTAGTATCACAATATGAAATAGGAATTAGCTTGATACGCTAATTATTCCAGGAGATATAAAAGGAAAACTGTAGCACTAATTTAGCATTGGGAACTTGAAATTTCAATTAGTCATAACTCTCCAACATCTTTAGTAAAATATATAAATTTTATATGGATTCGTTGTGCTTTACCTGAGAAATTGGTATTGCCTTTTGAAAAAATACATTATGGTACAAATTTTAATATGAAGACGAGAATTTGATGCATATTTATTTATGGAAGACATTTTGAGTCTGATGATACATTTGGTTTTACTATGCGATTCGAAGAGCCCGAATAACGAGGAGTATTCGCATTTTTATTTGGTCGAATTTGTATCATTATTTCGCCTTGAGAGAAGAAAAGTCATTGCATGATGTAGGCAAAGTCTTGCGCTGCGCATATCACGTTTTTTATGTATAGATCATCAGATTTTTTTATATTATACCATACGGATAGATGATTAAATAATAACTACTTATAAAATGTTTCAGTTTCTAAACTATTCAACCCCCTATCTCTCTATATTACAAAATGTAGCTGACGCGGTCGCAGCTGTTTGACAAATTTCTCGTTTCTCGAGATTCTTTGCTTCGCACCGCAAAAACTATTGCATATAAAAATATGAAATTTGGCACACTTGTAGAAAAAGTTTTGTAAATACGCTGAAATAAACCGTTTTTGGATATATATTGTAGTTTGAGAAATATTTAATGTCAAAGTCAAAGACAAAATATTTGAGCTGCGAGTTCGCGCCCTGGATAGACTAACAATAGCAAGACCACGAATTTTTGCAGGACGGAGTTCCATTTTTAATTTCGATGCAGTTTTTGAGATATTTTACTTTTTATGCACTTCTGAAGTGAACTTTTTTTTCTTATCGACACTTCTAGCGATTTCTCTGTCTTGTACCGTAAAAACTATAGCATACAAAAATATAAAATTTGGTACATTTATAGAGAAATAATAGGATAATACGATGAAATAAACCGTTTATCGATTTAAACTTTAGTTTAGCATGAAATAGCTCGCGAATCGAGCTCATGATCAAGGAATTCAGTTTTTGGATTCCCTGGGCTAAGAAAAATCCCTGCTTTTCCGTCCTGCGGAAAATAGGCAGGGATAGAAAAGATATTTTTGAAAGTAGAATTTTTAGGAAAGATAAATATGAAGCGAGCGCAGCGAGTAGGAGGCAAAGCCTCCTAAAGGGGGTTGCGTGAGCGGAGCGAGCAGGGGGCAGAGTTCTCTAGTTCTTATCTAAAGATCTATTGCTTTCTTAGCTATTATTCTTTCTAACTCATCTCAGCCATCTTAATCTCTTAGTTATCTCTTTCTCAGCTGTCATAATCTGTATCTATATCATTTTTCAGATTCATCATCCTTTAGTCGATATTGTAGTGAACGACTTGTGGATCAGTAGTATGGTACAAGTTTTTCTTTTTGAAATTTTCAGCATAGTCTGTATGAGCTGTAGTTTTTTATCGACTGGAGACAGTATAATTGGATTTATAAAAGCAAATAGCATATTTCATATTTAAAAGTAGCTTAAGAAACTTCTTAAGAAATTTCTTATTGTAGCATTTTTATGTGCATTCATGAAAACGATGACATTATAGAGTTAAATAACAATCTTTTTTTATCAGTGTAGCACAACACGTTATTTAATTCATATGCCTCGTGTTTCTAAACAATGTGTTGTATGTATATACAGCAATATCTTATATTTCCTTATATTTGTAAAAATATTTTTTTAGTATAAGTATAAAGTTATTCTACAATAATTTGAAAGAAAAGGTTCGTTTTCATCTATCTAAATAAATCCATATACGTAAAAAGCAATAGCGAAATGAAAAATCGTATATGTGATAATAATAATAACTGCATGAATTGCAGTTCTTGCAAAATTTCCTTTTCTTTTGCATATTATTTTGCACAGTCATACGTATTCCGGAAGTGACAGCTTCAGAACCAGAAGTGAAAATCCTTAGTCAACCCCTACCTCATCCGGAATTTAATGCTGAATCTATATCAGTCATTATCTAATTTCTATCTATAGCAAATCGTGAAAAATAGATGCTTCAAGGAAAACTTTTTAGTGAAAGCAATATCATCAAATTAAATTCATGAATAAAAAAAAAGCCAAGTTCTTCAGCTTTACAAAAAGTATCAGTCATGAAAATGATCCGACAAAATACAAACTTATAAAAAAAGCCAAATTCTTTACATAAAGTGTTAGCAATAGTTCATCTCAAGTCTTTCGAACTTCATGAGTGAGAAGTGTACAGAGGAAATGTTATTGGATGTATTTCGGAATAAACTTGGCAAATTTACTTTATAACTATATATAGAAATGCAATATATTTGGGTGCGCGATTGAGAACCATCCAAGTTCTGTTAAAAAATTGAACGTACAGAGGAAGTGATGGACATCTTTTACACAAACCATCAGATGGATTTTTACCGCCCCTGTATCTCAGAAACTAAAAAAAGTAGAATGTTGATTTTTAAATTTTATGATAGGTAGGCATGACGAGACAAAACATTATTAATTTGGTTTATTTTGCCCCAGCCAATTTTTTGTATCAATACATTAAAGATAGTGCATATTATTTTTCTATGAAATTTCCACTTATTCATCTGAGCTCTAAAGCCGACTAATAAAATTAGAAGTTTAATATTCATAATGTTGAATATTCCACTACTATTCTTAAGGAAAAGCACAAAAGTTCCTCACTTATCAAATTTTAAATAACCGTAATGACTATTCGAAATCTCTCCAATGTCGCATTTATCAGTTTTTTTAGTTTTCTCTCAAATAGGGCAATTTCAATCAAAATTCTATAGAAAATCTGCTTAAGATACACAGATCAAATTCGGCATGCTGAGTATACTGTAGTAGAGTATAAAGCAAAAATTATAAAAATTCAAAATTTTCAAATTTTAACGAATTTTAATGACTATTCGAAAGCTCGCAAATGTCGTATACAGTTTTTCTCTAATGTGACATAAATCATAATTATACAGAAAATTTGTTTAAGATACACAGTTCAAATTTCGTATACTGTGTGTCCTGTAGTAATCTATAAAGGAAAAGTTATAAAATTCAAAATTTTCAAATTTTAAGGAAACTTAATTACTCTTATAGAACTCGCAAATGTCATATTTAAAGTTTATACAAAAAGGACTGATATCCGATAAAAACAAACTTGCAATAAAAGCCAAATTTTTCAGCTTTACAAAACCGTCAGTCATAAAAATAATTGAGAGGAAGAACTATCGCCAAGTTTATCTAACTTCATGAGTGAAAACCATAGATATTAAAAGTTATTAGATATATTTCGTAGTAAGCTTAGTAAATTTACTTCTTTGATCCAAAGCAGTTTATTGCTGTAATGAGCTCAAATGAATTGAAATGAGTTAGGGGGATAAAAATTGAACTCCGTATGCATTGCATTTCTATATATCCTTACTAAGTAAATTTGGCAAATTTATTACGATATACATTCAATAAAGTTTCCTGTCTTTACTTTTCATTTTTAAAGTTAGATAAACTTGCAAGAATTCTTCATCTCAATCATTTTTATGACTATGTAAAGTTGAAGAAATTGGCTGTTTTACAAACTTGTTTTCTATAGGATCAATTTTCTCACCTCAATTCCTTTCAATTCATCTAAGTTCATTGCCGCAAGAAACTGCTTTGGATTAGAGAGGTAAATTAGTCAAGTTTATTACGAAATACTTTTTCCTCATGACTTTTGATCTACTTGGCAATAGTTTTTCACCTTAATCATTTTTATGGCTGACACTGTTTGTAAATTTAAAGAGTTTGGCTATTTTTTAACGTTTTTTTTTTATCGGATATCAGTACTTTTGGTAATTTTTTTTCTTTCTTGAATACACTTGGAGCAGTCAGGACATGGAATTGCAACTATTTGTCCTTCTGTAGAACTCTGCTTGTCAGTGTCTTGACAGAAGTTTTCAATAATTTGACTTGCCATCAGGCTACCTTAAAAATTGAAATCTTTAAATTTTGAAAATTTTCCTTTAACGGTATCTACATGACAATCAGTATACCAAATTTCAACTCTCTAACTTAAACACATTTATTGTGGAATTTTGATGAATAATGGTATATTTTGAGAAAATGTAGATTTTGACAAGTCATTAGGATACTCTAAGATTTTAAAAGTTCGAACTTTGTTTTTTACTTTATAGATTGTTACAGGATACTCCGCATACCAAATTTCAACTGCGTATCTTGAACAGAATTTCTGTAGAATTTTGATTATAAGTCACTCTTTTTAGGAAAAAAACTGATAAATACGACATTTCCGAATAGTTATTAATGTTTCTTAAAATTAGAAGAATTTAATTTTATGATTTTTCCTTTATACATTACTGCAGGAAGCTCCTTATACTGAATTTGAACTATGGATGAACTATGGAACTATTTGAACTATGGAACAGATGTCCTGCAGAATATTTTGATTTAAGTCACTCTGTTTCAGAGAAAACTACAAAAACTGAAAAATACAATATTTGCGAGATTTTGAATAGTTATTATGATTATTTAAAATTTGATAAGTGAGGTATTTCTTCGTTTTTCTTTAAGAGTAGCAGTGGAATACGCAACACGACGAATATTAAACTTCTAACTTTTTTAGTTAGTTTTAGAGTTTAGGTGCAAAAGTGGAAATTCCATAGATAAACGAAATGCACTATTTTTGACGCATTGACGCAAAAGGTGACTGGGGAAAAATAAACCAAATTAATAACGTCTAGTTTCATAATGCCTAGCTGTCGGAAAATTAAAAACATCAGTATTATATTCTTTTAGTTTTTGAGAAACAGGATGGGTTGAAAAAGCCATTTGATATCTCGTTGTTGAGACCCAGACCGTCCGACCTACCAGAAAGGTGTAAGGTAACTGGTTGGACGGTCGGGAAGTGCCACCCAATTTAGACCGAAACCCAGTGGGGGAGGCATCCACAGGGACCGTACCCTCCTTCCCCTACCACCAAACTCTCGGAAGGACTTACGGACCCACATGTTTACCGTGATCGTACTCCGCGTGAACACGGCGGCAGTTTTGGCAGTGGCTGGAATCGAACCCGGGCCTACCGAGTGCAACTCCAGCGCGCTAACCACTGGGCTACCGCGCCCGGTTTGATGGCTCGTGTAAAAGGTGTCCGTCAGAGTCTTCAACATAATACGTTAACTTTTTGATCAGAACTTGGCTAGTATTCTGCCGCGTATCTCAATAGTATGGTAAAATTTTTGTTACCAATGAAATTCTATCTCCTGTTTACTTCATTGCTTTCAAAGTTTTAAAAATGAGTGAAAAACTTCTGTTCTAAATATCAACATAAATCATTTCGGCATTTTGCTATATTATCAGTAAATTTAGCGTATAACATTAAGCGTGGCTGTGGAGTTGATACTGCAAACCTTCGACGTCAACTCCGACTCCAGCTCCTTCTTACTTTCCCTACATACACAGAAATGTATAGGGAAAGTATTATGAATATGAATTTGTTGAAAATGATGAGATTAGGGTGGTTTGATGCATTTTTAATTAAAAATAAAAATATTGAAGACAATTCCGTATGTTGAGTTTCAAAGAAATAATATTCAATTTCATTTTACGTTGAAAACAAATACAATACAAGTGCAAATTTAAAGAGTTAATCGTCGGACAAAAACTCATCACAGTCTTCATTTGCAGAGTTTAAATACCCCACTTTATTATTATTTTCTCTACATATATAGAATAATGTATACGAAAAGTATTGTGATGGGGTTGAAAATTCGAATTAGAGTTTTCGACGGTAGCGTACTTTTCAAGCACCCCTGAACTCCAATCGAAAGTTTCTGAGGTGATATCTCTGTGTGTGTTTGTGCGTGTGCCTATGGATGTGATATCTCATGAACGAATGGACTGTTTCGAACTTAATTTGATACGATTATTACAGTCAGTAAATACTGAAACCCTTTTGATTTTAAACTCGATCGAACGTTCGGAAGACATCCTAAAACGAATGAAACAAACTTTAGAACACTAGTTTGAACCGTTCTCGAGATATTGCACATTTTACAAATAAATTTATTTAAAACATTACATAATTAACCGGAGTGTGACTCAACTCGACTTTCTCTTACCAGAATCCATTTTTAGTAGCTGTTTTTCAAATTTTACAAGAATCATTTAGAAAAATCGGTATCACGGGTCTAAATGATTACAATTATAAGGCGCTTCCTTTTACTTTAAAGGAATTTAAAAATTTCCCATGGATACCATAATTGACCATGTATCCTTCGGGGCTGGGTAACTTGTCTAGGTAACTCGGACTAATGATGTTATTAACAAAAAAATTGTGTCTCGGGTATTTTTCACAACAATGATTGAAACTATGAAGTTGTGAGGTCTAAATAACCCTTCAATTATTATTTCCCTCAGTTTCATTATAATTTGTTATTTATGCTAACGATCCTAACTGGTTCAGTTATTTAGACGAATTACCGGCCTAATCAGCATTTTGTGCGTTCCTACTTTTAGCGTAGGATAAGTTTCGGGAAGAAGGTGATGAAAGGAGTTCGTATCGTGTAGGTCGTATCGAGAATGCGAGACAGATCAACTGAAGATGAATCAGCAAACATTAGTGAAGTGAGTGATAAGAATGAAAAACCGACCAACCAAAGCACATTCGACATAAAGACCTGTAAAAAAGAAAAAAAAAATCTTCCAGTGGGGAGGTGCAGCTGATAGGGTAAAAAACCCATCATCGTGCCAAACACAGCAAGGAGAAAGGCATACAACTTAAATAATTACCAGTTTACCAAACTACTGCTTCTGGTATTAAACGAACTAAATTACAATAACAAGATAACTTAAGTAACTCTTTGAAAGTTTAATATCGATCCCGACGTTCCCTCTGCGGGAGGAATGCGACCACCTGTTTAAAATACTTGTTTGTGTTGAAGGTTTGGTCCCTCAAAAGTTAGAGGGAAGTATATTTGGAGGAACTTTTCCCATCCTTTATATGCATTTTTAGTAAAGGGGCTGCCATATGCCTTCTTGAGCGGAGCGGCCTTAAAAAAACCCGATTCCAGTTGGAATCAAGAAGAAGAAGAAGCGAGTGCGAGTTCAAGTTGAAGAGACACGAGAAAGTCTGGCGGGGTCGTGATTCAATAGTTGCCTTAGATTGAGTGCTTTTTGTCTGTCGTGAGTTCGTGAACTGATCGTGATGGAGTAGGTTGTCGTGAAGGAGACCAATGGTAAGAGTAATAACTTTAGGATTATTTCCATTAAAGTGTGAGCACCGGGCTAGTTAAGTGTTGTACCATGTATATAGTATAATTTCGTTTGGACGTGTGCAATAACATCTATTGTCTAGATCTGCAACTGCTTTAAACAGCCAGGTGCTGTAATTATGTGAAGTTCATAATAAAGATTAGTTTGATTCAATCCATTGCATTCCTGTGTTATTGCCCTTGGATCGAAAGTTCGAAATATCAAAGTTTGAGATAAGTCACTCTATTGACATATCCAACTAAAAAGTATCTTGCATAAATAGGTATATTAGAGTATTTACGAATAGTATGTTAAGAAGTAACTTTACAAAGTCGTACATTGAGCTATAAATAAACCCTTTTACGCATGATTATGTCAAATTTTGTCCCATGCTGCCTTGTTAAATAAATATAACATTTCGCTGGAATAAAAAATTCTATCTAGTTTCGGCGATCCTTTAGATTAATTTAACGAAATATTGGCAATCCGGCGACATTTTTGATATAGTGTTAATTGAAGAAAATGTCCCCAAATTTGCAAAAATGAAGTTAAAGTTACGAAAATGATGCCACATTGATGAATTAATAATTAACATATTTTAATATAATGGGGTATATTGCCTAGCAGATGTTATCAATACTTCCAATTGCCAAGTTATATTTGAGCGAAATATAAATGAATTTGGTACTTCCAAAATTATTTTATATGTTGTCACCCAGAAAAGCGCCAAATGTCTGTGTAATTTTCGATGTTAAAAACATTGTGCTGTGGATCTTATCCATCATTATTTCGTATTCAAAGAATTAAAGTCATTGTATTATGTAGAGAAAGTTATGTGCTGCCCATATTAGATTTTTTTTGCTATTGTCTGACTCATCTTGCTTTCTACTGTACGACTCCAATACCGTTATACATAGCAAATGTTTTTTGAAGAATCTTGTGTTTTCACGATTAATTCTCCCCAAAGAAGCTCATATACTTGGAAATTATTGCACCCATCACGATATATATGAAATATAAAATTCTGATAAAATTTTCTACATTGGCAATGTAAAAATCGCCAAAATTGGTAAATATCATGTGATTTAGGCAAAATATTGCATTGTTGTGGGCTAAACAGGCTGGTTGTCTGAGAAATGTATTTAATATAGCACTTTGAATTTAGAAACACCTTTTTTCACTCATATTTAATTAGAATTTTCAGATAAATATTGCATTTGTTTCAGCAAAATAATGTTCTGTGTTAATTCCTATTCTTTTCCTTATATACATAATGTATAAGGAAACTATTGTGACGGGATCGAAAATTCGAATTCGAGTTTTCGACGGGAGAGCACGTTTTAAGCATCCATGAACACGAATCGAACGTTTGTGAGGTGATGTATGTGTGTCTGTGTATGTTAGTGAGTCTATGCAGACTATATCTCACGAACGAATGGAGCGATTCGAACAAAATTTGGAACAAAAATTACAGTCTGTGGATACTTGGTCTATTGTTTTTAAAGGCAATCGAATATAACCTCCCTAAATTTTCAAATGAAATTTTGAAAAAAATCATCAAAAAATCAAAACCTTTAATAAAGTTGTGTAAATAGTCATTTCTTATATAATTTTTCATTAGAAAACGATTAATACAAATTTTAGAACGCTAGTATGACCCGTTGTCTAGACATTGCACATTTTTCAAATAAATTTATAAAAAATCACATAAAATAAAAAAAATATTAACATTGTGAAATATATTCACTTTTCACATGTAATACCCTGCGATAAATTTGGTGACATCATTCTTATGGATCTAGCTCGTTCCATTCATGAGAAAAGATACTTTGGGTAATACTTTTATATTTGGACGCAAAGTCATTTATCTGCTATCAGAATAACTTATTTCTCCGTGCATAAAGCTTGGGCAGATTTTAGCGACGAATTTGGCGGAATGTCGCCAACTTGGTAACATTTTTAAATGTAGCTAAATTAATGAAAATGTTGCCAAATTGATAAAAATGGCGCCTACTCAATGAAAATGACGACTAATTGAAGAAAGTTAAATATCTAGGAAAGAGCATAAGAGTAGACTCTTAAGTATAACCCATTTCTCCGTCCGCAACAGTTGGAGAGAAATTCAGCGGGACCTCACCAACTTGGCGACTGTTTTAAATGTATTCAAGGTGACAAAAATGTCGCCAAACTGATAAAAATAGCGTCAAATGGGAAATAATGTTTCGCAAATTGTGATTTCCGCCATATGACGGTGTTACATAGTGTTTTCCAAAAATATGTAACATTGCAAAATATTAGAGAGGAAGGCGACCTGCAAAGGACGGTCCCTAGCCCTGTTACAAATATGTATAAGGTTCCCCTTTGACCACCTGCAACGGAAACGGGTAGTGGATTCGGACGGCATGCTAGCGGGAGGTGCATCCAAGGTGGAGGAACGCTCCACGGGTGGTACGGGGCGCACCCGGACCCAGATGTCACGCCGGGGCGTGGTATCTTGACCAGTTGCACCGATAATTCAGGGGCTTCTGACCAAGCCCTCTGTCATGGTCTAGCCACTGGTAAAACAGTAGCATTACACCTTCCAATAATATTAAGGGGGCTTAAACCTTGCAGCGAATAAAAATTTAAGAGGGAGGAGAGATCGACTTTGTGATTTTTCGAGAGAGATAATTTTGAGTTGAAAAGTCGAGAGTGCCTTTTACGATCTGATAGAGTGAAGTTGTATAATAGTTATCGGAGCGAGATGATGCTTCGCCGGTCTCCGCCATGTCATCGCACTCGAGCCCTTGTTGGACCCAGAACAGAAGGTAGGTCTTTGGATTCATGCATTACTCTAAGTTGATTTTCTCTCTCCTCTCCTTTAATTATCGCTACCTGAAGGGATTAATGATCTTGTATTGTGGCCCCAAGCCAAATGCGTTGTTTTAAAAGCCACAAGTCAGACTCTCGAAATATGTATTTTGGTGCTAAATAATACTCTGTAATTTAAAGAAAAGATAACCTTTTGAAGTGTGTGACTATTTTTAATACTTGAGAATTGTAAGTAAGAATATGGTAGAATTAGTGGTTAATGATTTACGATGTATTAATGATTTACAAAGTGTTAATGATTTACGAAGTGCTAATATTTTAAGGGAACAATTTTTAAGCTCAAATTTTTTCATATTTTAATGTTAAATTGTGTAAATAAACTTGTTATTGCTATTTTAAATCTAATCGGTGTCCTCATTTCCAAACCTTTTAATTACTTCTTAATTTTCAGATTAACTCTATACGATCACGACAGCCGTTAACTTTATGTGTAATGACCATTGTCACGTAGTGTTTTCCAAAAATATGCGACATTGCTAAATATTGGAGAGGAAGGCGACCTGCAAAGGACGGTCCCTAGCCCCGTTACAAATATGTATAAGGTTCCCCCCTGGCCACCTGCAAAGGGAAGGGTCAGTGGAGCTTGGACTGCATGTGTGTGGTCCAGAGTACAAGATGGAGGAAGACGCATCGGGGGGTAAGCGGTCGTTGGGGCGCAGTTAAGCCCAGGGGTTCACGCAGGAGCGTGGGACTCCAGCCACCTGCAAGTAATAATTCAGGGGCTACTGACCAAGCCCTTCTGTCACGGACTGGCCACTGAAAGTGATGATACAAGTGTTCTCCAATAATATTGAGGGGGGCTTAGGACCTGGCAGCGAATAAAATTTGAGAGGGAGGAGAGATCAAATTGAAAGTTTTGAAGAGAGTTTTTTTGGTAGAAAAAGTCGAGAGTGCCTTTTTTGATTTTGTGAAGTTAAGATATTAAAAACCTCGTCGGAGCGAGATGCTTCCCGATCCCCTGCCTGATCAACCGAACACCCGGCCGATGTCCCAAGAAGCCGAGGTAAGGCCTTTGACTTCGCACAGCACTCAGTAATTTAGTGTATCTCCTCTCCGTTCTTTTAAATACCTCTATGTGAGGAAAAATGTTATGAAAGTAACTAGCCTTTTTGAAGTGTGTGACTATTTTAATATTTGAGAATTGTGAGTAAGATTATGGTAGAATTAATGATTAATGAATTACGAGGTAATAAGGATTTACGAGGTGTTAATATTTTAAGGGAGCAACTTGTAAACTCAAATCTTATCTTTTCATATTTTAATGTTAAATAGTGTAAATAAAACCTTTTTGTTATTTTAAATCTAATTCGTGTCCTCATTTCCAAACCTTTTAATTTTCAGCTTAAACCACTTACGATCACGACAGCCTTTAACTTAATGTTCCATGAACATATTAAGTATTTATAGCATTCTGAAAGAACGTGTGGTATTTACCACGCAGCAAACATGATAGGTATTTATCGCGCCCAAATCGGGAGTGCGGGAATTCCCACGCAACAGACTGTATACCCTCTAGTATATAAGAGATCTCCGTTTGTTTGTCTTGGTATTGAATTTGGCGAACTTGGCGAATAATTTAGCAAAGTATCGCCAACTTGGCGATATTTCACCCCAGATTGACGAAAATTGTCCTAAGGTAACTTCCTTTTTAGGACACGCCCGGTAAGAGCGCGAAAAAGAATAAGGCCGTGTGTATATATAAAACAATAATTTATTTACACTATATAAATAGTTACATGACATTGATTCAAAGTATTTAAAAAATCTCTTCCCATATTCAAAAATGGAAAGTATACCAAATTAAGATAAACAAAACGAAAGTGTATATAGTCTCACAGACTAAAGTTGAAAAGATGGTAATTAAAAATTAAGCTTAAAACATCCCTATGAAATATTTAAATATCCTTAACCCGGAGAGAGAGATAAAAGATACAAATCAGGCACAGGCCCTTAAATGTGGAACTCACCAACATTACTGGCAGTTGAGCAGCATCTCTCTTTACAGAGGACCATGATTGGGAGCCGACTTTTCTCAAACACCACACAGTTCCTTCTCCTCGCTCCTTTTTTTAAATTTCTGAAAAACTCTCTCTCTCCAAGATTTTAAAACACGCCCCTGAGGCGCACACAACTATCTCATTGGATTTAGGATCTTAACCCCTTGACCCCAAAGCATCGCCATTGGCTTTAGGCCTTCCAGAAACAAAAAGCCCCTTCTCAAGCCCCTGCGAAACTGATATTCTTTCGGGCACTAATTCAAAGCTGGCCGGAAACCCTATGATCCCTCCGAAAACGGACAAACGTTAAACCTTTCGGTGAAAATACGATCTCTAAAGAAACCTCCGACATCCTGTCTTCTATCCTTCGAGAGCAGCTGGCCAAACGAAAAGACTGACCCCCAAAATAAATAAGTAAACTCTAGATCGCAACCCCGAAAATATTAGATCATGGGTTTACCATGCGACAATATACCTCCATTTCCCCATTAAAAAAAATTCCAAAATCCAAAAATTAAAATTTCAAAATCCAAAAATTAAAATTTCAAACTTTCAAAAAATTTTACCATCAAAAAATAATAAGCACATTAAAATATGCTGGGGCGCAAAACGCCTTCTCAAAATTACCTCCATTTCCCCATTAAAACATCAAAAATCCAAAAATTTAAAAATTAAAAAAAAAAAATCAAAATTAAAAAAAAAACAATTTTACAATCAACACCATAAAGAAAATCAAAATGTGCTGGAGCGTAATCTGCTTTCTTTCCAGCCACACAGAAACAATCTCTGAAAACAGAAGTTTCCTCCTGTATAATAAAACACATAGTAAAACATCATATTGCATATATATAAAAAAAACAATTGTCAATATAGACACTATAAAATAAAATAAAAATATAAAACAAACATGGTGAATAAAAATATAAAACAAAATGGTGAATTCCACAAAACAGAGAGTCTGTTGTTTGTGTTGCACTAGGCTGTACAAAGTCACTTAAACTAAATTACTTTTCTCACTGATAATGTTTTTTAGTTCTCCAAAAGTTTTTTGCAAATTGTCCACCAAAAGGCAAAAGCATTGGGATCAGGCATCCCTGAATATTGTTCACTACGTGGTGTATTTTGTTGGCCACGTCTTCCTTCCACATTTATCATAGTGCCTGCACACTTCCTTGTTTATGACAAGTGTTTATGGGATATTATCGATTTGCAAGTTTATCACCACAGTAGTTGTTTAAAAGGTATAGATGAGAGCGTCTTTGGTGTACCTCTCCGTAAACAGAAAATCACACATGAAACACCAAGTTCGCTGTCTGATAGTATAAAATGACTGGAATGTGGAATCGTATGCCTTGAAAAAAAATAGAGCAGAAAACCATCTGTACGGTAGAAATCACAGGAACGTGTAATTGCCTGTTCTGCATAAAAAGTCTGGTACTTGTAAATTGTTTATAACGAAAAGCATGTCTGTGGCTATAAATGTTTATACACCTTGTACTTGGAATAAACTGAAAAAGGCTGCTGCGAAATGCTCTATAATGGCAAGGATTGCTACCCATTGTGTAGCACTTTTCTACCTGTTCTTGACCATTGTGTATTGTGACATGTTTGAAATTTGCTACTGAAAAGAATTGTAGTCACCCCGTACACTAAAATGGACAGTTCTTTCGTGTGTTCACGTGCTCTTTTACGTAAAAGAAAAAAAACACCGGTGGAATCTTCTGCACCCCGTCCGTAGAGGAAAACCAACACAGTAATTGGCTCTGTGCTGATATGTACGACATATTACAATGCCGTATTCAGTCATCGAAAATTGTTTATAGAGTTGGCATGTGCCAGCATCCGGTCACCTGCTGACCCGAGATGAAAACTGTTCAAATGTTCATGTCATATAGCACCTTCTCCTCGCTTCTTTTTTTAAATTTCTGTAAAACTCTCTCTCTCTCTAAGATTTTAAAACACGCCCCTGAGGCGCACACAACTATCTCATTGGATTCAGGGTCTTAACCCCTTGACCCCAAAGCATCGCCATTGGCTTTAGGCCTTCCAGAAACAAAAAGCCCCTTCTCAAGACCCTGCGAAACTGATATTCTTTCGGGCACTAATTCAAAGCTGGCCGAAAACCCTATGATCCCTCCGATAACGGACAAACGTTAAACCTTTCGGTGAAAATACGATCTCTAAAGAAACCTCCGACATCCTGTCTTCTATCCTTCGAGAGCAGCTGGCCAAACGAAAAGGCTGACCCCCAAAATAAATAAGTAAACTCTAGATTGCAACCCCGAAAATATTGGATCATTGGTTTACCATGCGACAAAATATCTTCAAAATTGCAAAAATGACTCTAAATTAATGAAAATTACGCCTAATTGATGAATTAATTATTAAAATATTTTACTATATTGACTATATCGCTTATTGAGGATACTATCAAAATTGATAATTATTTATTTAGAGTTGCGTGACATATAAGTTAATCGAGTACTTTTAAATAGTTTAACATGTTGTCATTTGGAAAATCGCCAAATGTACAATTCAACGATAAAAACACAGTATCGTGGATCTTCATTATTTTTTTACTGTAAATGTAGTAAATTCATTGCATTATATAAAGCAAAGGCGGATCCAGAGTTTAATTACGTGGGGGGGCGGTTCCGAGGACCCGCCCCTGGAATATTTTTAATTTTGGGCTGTTAAATAGTTTAGATAAATTTTGTTGTTCTTAAGTCATATTAATATACTTAATAATTAAAGTTGAGCTTATCATTAAACTATATGGAAATATGGTTTAAGGTAAATTATAGTTAAGTATGACAGAAAGGATAAACTAATAAGGGATACAATACATATACATTTATACAACAACCAAAACGATAATTTACAATGTATTTAATAGAACAAGTTTTAATCTAAATTACGAAAACGTTGCAATTATTTTACTTTTTTTATAACAAGCAACTTTCTAAAAAAAGTTTATAGTGAAAAGTCAAGCCGCCTTGGTTTCTTTGAAAATTTGTCAATCACTTTATTTACATCAATATGAATGTCTCTACGGATGTGTATTAATGCTAGTCCTGAAAGTCTCTTCTGTCATCCGCGTTCGAAGCCAAGTTTTAAGGCTTCTTCAATGACGAAAAACTACGTTCTGCTGAAGCAACACTTACTGGGAACGTAGCTTGAAGGGCGAGAAGCTTGTAGATTCGTTGAAAAATATCTGGATCACATTTCTCCAAAAATTCTAAGACTTCTGTGGGTTTTTTTCAGAAGCATTCTTCCAAAACTCATACCAAACTTCATATTCTCCTTGAAGTGCACTTTCGAACAGACTTTTACTTCCACGATCATCCAGAATTAAACCAAATTTGCGTGATATATTTTGCAGAGCACTTTGCTTTCTTGCTTTGTCCTCGGCTTTTTCATCTGCATTTTTTGGGATGAGAACATTAATATCAAATATGTTCAGTACGGATTCGTCAAACCTTGAGTTCAAATCTTGATTAACTTCATCCAAAGCCTTTTTGTAGATGACTACTCAATAATAGTTTTCGACACTTTCTACGGTAGGGTTGTCTCGATGTGTTATTCTTCGGATAATTCTAGGCTTTATGGGGACGATGTCCAAGTCACTCATCATTTCAGTTGCTCTATTGAAAAGAAGATGAAAGACAGTGCCACTCTCCACACGCTTCTTTTGCAAAACTCCTACAGTGTTTTTAATGAGTGATGATGCAGAGCGCTTGTCGCGAATTTCTGTCTGGAGCTTGGTACTTAATGGTAGCGTAACGGAGAAAATGTCAACTGCAGTGTACATAGACAAAATGAACTCTGTGGTGCATATAGAATCACACAGGGACTGTGATTTTGATGACGAACTAATTCCTTCAAACATCGAAATTACAGGCACTCATATATAACAAACAACACAAAAATTATTCTTCATCATCTTTATTTTTTTCCTATTTATAACCCCGCCGGGGGGGGGGGGAATCGCCCCCTCCGCCCCTCGATGGATCCGCCCTTGATATAAAGAAAGTCATGTGCTGCCCACATCAGATTTTTTCATTACACTATTACGTTTTCATATCAATGCTTTATTTGTCTAAACACTATTTAAATTGTCTAAACACAATTAAATATTTCAAAATAAAATTATTTTGAAATAATTTTACTTAGGAGTTGGAGTCAGCATATTTTTAACGATTCCGACTCCAGTCTTGATATTTTACCTTAAAAAATAAACATATTCTACCATTTAAAAAGCTTTATTTAATGACTGTGAATTTTCCAAAATTTTGTCGTACCATTCGTTTTACTAAACACTTTTCGAAGCATCCATTGCTCAGAATTTACTAAAGATAGAGCGTAGATAATAACTGATATGGATTCAGGATTAAATTCCAAGAGCGGTTTAAGGGTTCACTAAGGATTTTCATTTTCGGTTCTTTTTCCATTTCGGGTTAAAATATTTCCCTTTTTCTTGAAATATCCATTTCTCAAGATTGGCTATAGATAAAGATTATATGATAGCTGATATGTATTCAGCATCAAATTTTAGAGGAGTTAGGGTGGCGATAAGATTTCTTCGTTTTGCTTCATTTCCATTTCCGGTTCAAAAAATGTCCTTGAAACATCTATTTCTCAGGATAGGTTATATATAGAGCTCAGATGATGACTAATTTAGATTCGTTATCAAATTTCGGAGTAGGAGTCACACACTGGCTATGTCACTTCCGATTGAAAAGATTTATATTTTCCTTGTAATATATCCTTTCAGGATCGGCTATATAGATCTTAGATGACGACTGATATGGATTCAGGATCATTCCGTAGGGAAGGGTAGAAGATTTCACTAAGGATTTCTGTTTCCAATTTGTCTCAACTTTCGGTTCAAAAATTTAAATTTTTTTCTTAAAGCATATATTCCTCAAGTTTACTTATATATAGAGCTTAGGTGATGACTGATATGGATTCAGCATAAAATTTCAGAAGGGTTTAAAAGGTAGCATAAAGGATTTTCTCTTCCTACTCTTTTCCCACTTTCGGTTAAAAATGTTCATTTTTCTTGAAGCATCTATTTCTTAGAATTGATTATAGATGAAGCTTAGATGATGACTGATATGGACTCGGTATCAAATTCTGTAGGATATACGATGTTTACTAAGGATTTGAACGTCCATTTTTTTCCTGGCTTAACATTTTTCATTCTCCTTGAAACATCTATTTCTTATAATCGGCAATGGCTACAGATTAGATTATTAAATTAGATTATTAATTAGATTATTAATTAGATTATTAGATTAGAAAATTTCGTTATTTCTTCGCAGTCTTAACTTATTCGGACTGCCTCTTTCCCTATTCTGTAAATCGCTTAAAAATTTTCTAATTCCGTTATCTTCCCTGGCCTTCTACGGATATGACGGATTCCGACTCTTTCAGTCAGCTCGTGAAAATTTTCTAAGTGTTTTCACTCCTCTCCTACAAGAATTAAGTCTTTTCTCAACCTCCCGTGAGAATTTTGTAGGTCCGTTATCTCTTCTTTCTATGACTCACTCCAAATTTTCTCGCGAAAGTGACTTTACTCCTCTCCTCTTTGATGACCCATTCCGACTCTTCCCTCTTTTCGTGATATTATCCGTTATCTGCTCCAAACCTCTTCTACGATCTTCCTCCGGGAGGAGGCGTAGCAGGATTGCTACTCTTACTGCGCCTCCTCCAAGTGGCCCAGATCCCCTATTTTCTAGCTACTTGTGTGTGTCCGTGACTCTGTGGCGACGATATATCACGAACAAAATTTGGTACAAAAATTGCCATCAGTGAATACTGGAAGCCTATTGATTTTAAACGCAATCGACTATTTGGAAGTCTCCCAAATGTTCAAAGATAATTTTGAAAACTCATCAAAACCCTCACAGCAAAGATCGTCACATGTGTGACAGTGACGTTGTAGTCACGTGACACCTGGCTCACAATGTGACATCATATTCGTGATTTCTATGCGACGTTACATATTAGTAACTTTGTAACTTCAATGTGACTATATTCTGTGACTTTTCCACAATTTAATTAACACGTAACAATGTGACGACATTACAATAGCAATTACAATGTGACGTCACAAATAAGTTAATATGCGACGTCACAAACGACCATGCAAAATGACCAAAATGACTTCGCTGTGACCTCAATATGGCATTGCCGAGACGTACTGCGACGTCCTGTGAGGTCTCAAAGCCACAGTGTGACGTAAATCTTACGTCACTGTGAAAAAAAAATGCTGTTAGGGAAATCTTTTAGTACTGTTACATAAATAATCTTAATTCTTGTGTAATTTTTCATTAGAAAACGATTGACACACACTTTAAAATGCTAGCATGAACTGTTCTCGATATGTTGCACTTGTTTTAAATAAATTTATAAAAAAAAATCACATAAAATTGAAGAAAGTATTAACTATTGCGAAATATGTTCACTTTTTATATGTAATATTATGCGATGAATGTGTTAACATAATTCTCATGCATCCAGTTCGTTCCGTTCATGAGTGAAGATATTTTGTGTGATAGTTTTGTATTTTGACGCCTAACAATCCACCAACAGTCATTTATATATAAGAAATGCGCTTTTCTCTGCCAATATATCGTCAATTTGGAGATATTTCGCCCTAAATTGACGAAAGTATCGCAAAAATGACGATGAGTTAACAAGAGTGACGCCAAATTGATGAATATCCATATATTAAATATATTGTTCATATATTAATATATTTTAATATATGGACTATATTACTTATTGCGGATGTTGTCAATATTGATAATTGTCACTTTAAAGTTGCGTGAAATATATATTAATTGAGTACTCCGAAATAGTTTTACATGTTGTCATCCGGAAAAGCGCCAAATGTGCACTTCAACATAAAAATCATTGTGTAGTAGATCTTATACATCATTTATTTACTGTGAAAGAAGTAAATTCATATTATATAAAGAAAGCCATGTGCCAGCCACATTAGATAATTTTTAAATAGTTAAATTTTTTTTAATATTGTATAATTTATTTGATATATGTGTTTAAAAAACGTACGATATCTCAAGAACAGTTTATGTTAGTGTTCTAAATTTTGTGTCATTCACTTTCTAATGAAAAATTACATACAAAATGATCATTTGTATAACAATATTGAAATTAATGTTTTTTTAATAATTTTTTCAAAATTTCATTAAAAAATCTAGTGGTTTTCTGACTATTCAATTGCGTTTAAAATCCTTAGGGTTCCGATATTTACAGATTGTAATATTTGTACCAAATTTCGATCTAACCGCTTTACTCGTACATGTGATATCGCATCCACAGTCACACGGACACACATGCACACACAGACATCTTCTCTAGCTCGTTCGATTCGAGTTCAGGAATGCTTGAAATGGGCTCTTCCGTCGAAAACATGAATTTTCGACTAGTTTCACAATATTTTTCCTATACATTATACTACGTACATAAGGAAAGTCATAACTGACAAATTACAGAAACAAAGTACAGAACAGTATTTTCCAAAGAATAATGCTCAAATAAGTCAAAAGAGCTTAAAAGGCTATACAACTATTACCATAAATCTTAAGCCAATTGTGTTTAGAATTTCATTATTACTTCTGTTTTTTATCAAAATACCGTTGTTCCTTGCAGAAACAAGTTATATCTAATGTTTCCATTCAACTAAAAAAGGTGTTAGTACGATAATCGAGCAAAAGTAATACTGGTCTATTTTTCTGCCAGTAAAGAGCTAGCCTTTTTTACGAAATTGAAAGATGGTTTGTGTAAAAGCACTTAGCCCAGTTTCTCTTTATTTGAATCATCTGTTTTGCACTCATCCATTTGAAAAGAAAATTGATCCAAATTGTTCAGCCTCTTACTACAAATAGATTTCCCGCTAAGATACTGCTTCATTTGTCTTAGATTAGTGATACTTGACTTCTAATGGATTCCTATCTTTTGGCTTTCCCATCAGCACATAATATAAGTAAAAAGAAAGAAGTAATGGCGTCAAAAATCCGACGCTCGGATTTAGGTGTATTTACACTTTCAGAGCATTTTTGAAAGTGAATAAAACGTTTTTGGAATGATGTTTATCTAGCTGTGAGTCTATAAACCAAATGTCCGCAGCATTTTTTTTTAACCGGAGTGGTTAATTAGTCACCTCGTGCTTCCCCCCCCCCCGTTTTAGTATGACTGAAAAATTCACTATTAATGTAAACATTTTTATTAACTATAAAGTAAAATAGATTACAGAATAAGCTTTACACTTTTAGTACTTATTATTATGTGTTTCAACTTTAGTACTTACTTATTATGCGACAGCCACCTTCTAAATGCCCTGAAGCGTGAAAAATTATAAAATCAAATTTGTTATATGAACAACGTACTAGTTGTTATAAAAGTTTGCTTTATCATAACACTTTTCAAGAGTGTTTGTTACTAAGACTCTACTTTCTCACTACCATTCGCATTCATGACATCAATTTCGTTGTAGTCGCCTTTAAAAAATGAAAAATAATCCTCACTTTTATGGTTTTTTCCATAAATTACACAGAAAGTGCCTTGTACAGTTCTGTTCTCACAATTCGACCGATAAACACACAGCAACTGACATGGGGATTTGCTAGACAGTAGTATAACCGAGGACGTCTCACTCGAAAAGTGCCATACTTATGGTCACTACTTGCCATACTTATGGTCACTACTTGCCATACTTATGGCCACTACTTACCACATAGTCTGCAAATCAAAGAAGCGAGTGCAAGAATCCAATTCAGGCCAGTATTGGTTTGCTTATCATTCAAATTGCGGGAACCGAAGTGCACAAAACGAAATCGGACAGAAATACATTTCACAACGGTCAATTATTAATAAAGTAGTGCTTTCAATGCTATTGCCCAGTTTTGTAAGCTTTCCCGAAAACAAACTGGGAAGCTCTCTTCCACAAACAGTGGAAGCTTGTGTGTCTATCTTAAAGGGAGGAAGCAGAAACATAAGATGTACAGAATATCTGTAAAATTTTGGCACTTATTCAATATTCAACCACATAGAAAGAACAATCAGCTTAATTTTGCTACATATTGAGCACATTTGTAGATTGCTACTGGTAAGTAGCATAATAGTATGGCAAGAAACTGCAGGAAAAAGGACTATAAGAAGGTTGATGACTTCGCAATATCCAACAAAACCGACAACAAACTAGCACAAAATGTAACATGTAATATTGTGGCATTATACAATAATTCAATACACAAAAAGGAAATTAGGGAAATATACAGTACAATGCACAATAGTGAAATATACAATAGAATGCACAATAGCGAAATATACAATGCAATAATGAAATATACAATACAATACACAATAGTGAAATATACAATACAATACACAATAATGAAATATACAATACAATACACAATAATGAAATATACAATACCATACACAATGAAATACCCAATAACGAAATGTACAATACAATACACAATAACGAAATATACAATACAATACGCAATTCAATACACAATAACGAAATGTACAATTCAATACACAATAACGAAATGTACAATTCAATACACAATAACGAAATGTACACTACTATACAAAATAACGAAATGTACAATATAATACGCAACTTAATACGCAATAACGTAATGTACTATTCAATACACAATAGCGAAATGTACAATTCAATCCACGATAACGAAATAAACAATTTAATATACAATAATGAAATATACAGTAGTGAAATATGCAATTCAGCATACAATAGTGAAATATACAATTCAATGAATTGTATAATTCAATACACAATAACTGAATGCATAATTCAATACACAATAAGGAAACGTACAATTCAATACACAATAAGGAAATGTACAATTCAATACGCAATACTGAAATCTAAAATTCAATAAACAACAACGAAATAAACAATTCAATGTACAATAATGAAATATACAGCAGTGAAATATGCAATTCAATATACAATAGTGAAATATGCAATTAAATATACAATAGTGAAATGTACAATTCAATACACAATAACGAAATGTACAATTCAATACACAATAATGTAAAGTACAATTCAATATACAATAATGAAAAGTACAATTCAATACACAATAATGAAAAGTACAATTCAATACACAATAATGAAACGCACAATTCAATACACAATAATGAAAAGTACAATTCAATATGCAATAAGGAAATGTAAAATTCAATACACAATAACGAAATAAACAATTCAATATACAATAATGAAATATACAATAGCGAAATATGCAATTCAATATACAATAGTGATATGTACAATTCAATACACAATAACGAAATGTACAATTCAATACACAATAATGAAAAGTACAATTCAATACACAATAATGAAAAGTACAATTCAATATACAATAAGGAAATGTAAAATTCAATACACAAGAACGAAATAAACAATTCAATATACAATAATGAAATATACAATAGCGAAATATGCAATTCAATATACAATAGTGATATATACAATTCAATACACAATAACGAAATGTACAATTCAATACACAATAATGAAATATACAATTCAATACACAGAAATGGAATGCATAGTTCAATACGCACTAAGGAAACGCACAATTCAGTACACAATAAGGAAATTTGCAATTCAGTACACAATAAGGAAATGTACAATTCAATCTTTAATAATAAAAGGCAATGTCTGTTTGTATGTTTGTATGTCTGATACACTATAGGCTCAGCGACCGCGCGTCGCAAAGCTACGAAATTTGGTAATCGGAGACCCCGGGGGCCGGGAGGGGGGAGGTGACACGTGAAAACCGATTTTTAAAATTAGAATTATTTATTTTGTTATTTAATGTTTTATGCGATTTCGACCCTTTTTTCTCCACCATCCAGACGTCGTAGAAAAAAATAAATCACACGACCGGAAAAAGCAGACAATTGCGAGTAAAAATGTATCAATTTCAAATATCAGTGACAAATTATAATATTTTTTAAAGATTTAAAACAAAAGTCACTTTCGGCTCAAGAAAACGAATTTTCTTCCTTAAATCCTCGCGTCGGGAAAAGTACCGACAATTCCGACTAATAATTTACATTTTTAGAAAGCTCAAAGATCAGGTATTTTTACAAGCCCAATCTGGTCAAGAAATAATAAAAAGTAGCCGCAGGATCCGGATTTTAAGGAAGTAATGATTTTCAATTTCTTGGCGAAACGTCGAAAGTAGTCCGATTTTTCATCCACATGCGCGCGCAGACGCACGGTGTTTCCATGGAGAAAAAAATAAATAATAAGAAAGTTATGGAGATTGTCGCGGTGCATTGCATTGGGTTAGAAAATTACGTTCTATTTTAAATGATGGAATTAAGAGCTTAGCATATGGTCATTATAAAATTCAAATGATTGAATTATGGTGGATTGAATTGTGGTAATGTATTGTACACATCGGGTAGTGATTGATTTTTATACGGTTTTTGGCCTAGGGACAATTAAAAACCGAATAAGAGTTTGCTTTTTATACGGTTTTTGGCCTAGGGACAATTAAAAACCGAATAAGTGTTTGCTTTTTATACGGTTTTTGGCCTAGGGACAATTAAAAACCGAATAAGTGTTTGCTTTTTATACGGTTTTTGGCCTAGGGACAATTAAAAACCGAATAAGTGTTTGCTTTTTATACGGTTTTTGGCCTAGGGGCAATTAAAAACTGAATAAGTGTTTGCTTTTTATACGGTTTTTGGCCTAGGGACAATTAAAAACCGAATAAGTGTTTGCTTTTTATACGGTTTTTGGCCTAGGGGCAATTAAAAACCGATTAAGTGTTTGGTGGTATCTGACTGATATATTTGGGCCATGTTCTTGATACCCATGCAAATATCCTCATCAGGATATTAGCATGGGTATTAAATTATATTTGCAAATGTCATCAGTGATTGCTTTTTATACGGTTTTTGGCCTAGGGATAATTAAAAACCGAATAAGTGCTTGCTTTTTGTACGGTTTTTGGCCTACGGACAATTGAAAACCGAATTAGTGTTTGCTTTTTATAAGGTTTTTGACTCATTATACTGGATTGAATTGTGGCGATGTATTGTTTACATCGGGTGGTGGTTGGGACCACAATGAAAAAACTTAAACACTGAAGAAATAGAAAAATAAATAAAAATAAAGCTATGGAGATTGTCGCGGTGCCTTTATGCATCGGGTGGTTGTGGGGCAATCTTTAAAAAAAAGCTTTTTTTCGCTGAGCAGCATCGTTAAAGCAGCATCGTTATTTCTTAAATACTAAATTCACATTCAACATCATCAGTCTCAAAAATACTTTCATGTCATTTGCGATGCAATACTAAAAATGCAGACAAATGGATACAATTTCATTTATGTAAAACAAAAAATAGAGGAGCATACCTCTATAAAAAACATAGGAGCAGCTATCTTATCCCGACTGTGAGTACACATCAAAGGGATCCCTTTCCTACGATTACAGGTACAGAAATCCTCAGAATCTCACAGTTCACAAACATTAGAATAAATTCCCTTTACAAATCAATTTTCAAACTCCCCCCCCCCCCCTACAACATTATTTTTCATCTTAAAATTTCATTATTAGTTTTAACGTCATTAAACTAAAACAAACTTTGATAACTCCACGGGGTTATGGCGCCAGCGAGTTTGCCACGGTCAGAATTTTCAAGGGTAGCGAACAGGCTGGTCGCCGAAGCGGCTAGTACACGATAAGGAAATGTACAATTCAATACACAATAAGGAAATGTACAATTTAATACACAATAACTAAACGTATAATTCAATACACAATAAGGAAATGTACAATACAATACGCAATTCAATACACAAGAACGAAATGCACAATACAATACGCAATTAAATACACAATAACGAAATGTACAATTCAATACACAATAACGAAATTTACAATTCAATACACAATAACGAAATAAACAATTTAATATACAATAATGAAATATACAATAGTGAAATATACAATTGAATACACAATAACGAAATCTACAATTCAATACACAATATCGAAACGTACAATTCAATACACAATATCGAAACGTACAATTCAATACACAATAACGAAATGTACAATTCAATACACAATAACGAAATAAACGATTCAATATACAATAATGAAATTTGCAATAGTGAAATATACAATTCAATATAAAATATTGAAATATACAATTCAATATACAATAATGAAATATGCAATAGTGAAATATACAATTCAATATAAAATAGTGAAATATACAATTCAATACACAATAACGAAATGTACAATTCAATACACATTAACGAAATGTATAATTCAATACAGGATAACGAAATGCACAATTCAATATACAATAATGAAATATAAAATAGTGAGGTATACAGTTCAATACACAATAACGAAATTATACAATTCAATACACAATAACGAAATGTGCAATTCAATACACAATAACGAAATGTACAATTCAATACACAATAACAAAATGTACTCTTCAGTACACAAAAATGGAATGCATAATTGAATACACAATAAGGAAACATACAATTCAATACACAATAAGGAAAAGTACAATTCAGTACACAATAAGGAAATGTACAATTCAATACACAATAAGGAAAAGTACAATTCAGTACACAATAAGGAAATGTACAATTCAATACACAATAAGGAAATGTACAATTCAATACACAATAAGGAAATGTACAATTCATTACACAATAAGAAAATGTATAATTCAATACACAATAACGAAATGTACAATTCAATACACAATAACGAAATGTACAATTCAATACATAATAACGAAGTGTAGAATGCAATACATAATAAGGCAATGTACAATTCAATACACAATAACGAAATGTGCAATTCAGTTCAAAATAAGGAAATGTACAATTCAATACAGAATAAGGAAATGTACAATTCAATATACTATATCGAAATGTACAATTCAATACACAGTAACAAAACATACAATTCAATACACAATAAGGAAATGTACAATTCAATACACAATAGGGAAATGTACAATTCAATACCAAATAAGGAAATGTACACATTTCCTTATTGTGTATTGAATTGTAATTCAATACACAATAAGGAAATGTGCAATTCACTACACAATAATGAAATGTACAATTCAATACAGAATTACGAAATGTTCAATAGTGAAATATGCAATTCCATATAGTGAAATATATAAAATTCAGTATACAATAGTGAAATATACAATATAATATACAGTACAGTATACAATAGTGAAATATTCAGTAGTGGCCAAAATTGTGGAAACCTTTTGGAAAAAGTGTATTTTTGAGGTTTGATGGCTCATAACACCACCTTTTTTGGACCAATACCATAAAATTATATATCAATGGAAAGATAATTTAATCATCAAGATTGTAATGCAACAACATTTATGAATTATTTTTTAATAGAACAGCATTTATAAAAAAGAAAAGTTAAATACATAGAAAAAATGAGATATACAAAAATTCTCACCATGTCAGTAAATACCTAGTTGGGTAACCTTTAGCCTTAATTACGACATTACAGTGCTTTCCCATGGAGTGAACCAAGTTTTTTAGTTCTGCAGCTGGTATAATGTGAAACCAAGATTGAATTATTGCTTCTGTTAATTGGGTTTTATTGCTGGGTTACTTTTGACTAACAAGTTGCTTTAGTCGACTCCATAGATTTTCGAGGGGGTTAAGGTCTGGGCTATTCCCAGGCCATTCATGAGTTTGAATATGATGATCTTGAAGCCACTTTTTGCACACACGAGCAATATGACATGGAGCTGAATCCTGTTGAAATATAAATGCTTTATTATCTTGGAAAAGACGAAGTGCAGAAGCCTGCAGTTTGGGCTCAAATATTTCATTTATGTATCTTTGGGCATTTATATTCCCATTGATTACGCAAATTCTGCCCACGCCTCTTGATGTTATACAACCCCAGATCATAACACTAACTCGCTGTTTCGCGGTAGGTCAGGATGCAAATCTTCTCCGATTCTTCTCCTTACGCCACTACCTTACCATCACTACCCTTACCATCACTACCCTTACCCTTACCATCACTACCAAACAAAGAGATTTTGGTCTCATCACTCCAGATTACACTGTCCCATTGTTCCGTTGTCCAATTAACATGGGCTTTAACCAAATTTAATCTTTTCAACCTTTGTTTGAGAGATAAAAATGGCCTTTTTAGTGGAATTGGAATTTTAGCATTTAGACAAAATTTATGCAGTCTGAGCCGAACAGTCCTTGCACTCAACTTCACATTGCATTGCGCCATTTCACCTTGTACACACCGAGATGGTTTTCTTCTGTCACCTAGGCACAGTCTCTTAATTCTTCTATCATCACTTGCTGTTGTGCATTTTTTCCTGTTTTTATTAGTCTGGTTTTGCAGTGATTGAGTCTTTTTATACCTCTTCAAAAATTTAGAAATGCCACCTTTGGTTAAGTTCCCTCCCAATATTTCTTCATAACTGCAGCCTTGTTCACTTAATAGTACTATTTTACATTGCTCTCTAGGTAACCAGTTAATCCTTTGCGCCATTTCTGTAATTTTATTACATTTTACAAGCTTACTAAATAAAAGAACACACAAAAAACCCCCAACCAACTTGATAGCAATCACATAACACACTGATAAATGTCCTGTGACTTGTTGGCTCATTGCCAAAACAAGATGACACCTGATTGGCTCTCTAAACACTCATGCTCATTGGCTATATTTAAATGAAGGAAAACTACTTCATATAAACCTAAGTAAGTTGTGCTTCTTTTTTCTGGGTATTTGGCTTTAACTTTTGATAGAATACAGATAATTGAACAAATGTTATTGCATTACAATCTTGATTAAATTATCTTTCCATTGATATATAATTTTATGATATTGGTACAAAACAAAGTGGTGTTATATGCCATCAAACCTGAAAAATTCGTAGAAGTGAAATCAGACTATCATGAAACTAAAGGTATTGAATTAATTCCAAACTTACTAGATAATTTGCAAATAAAAAATGCTGGTATACTTGAAAGAAATAATTTTTGACACTTAAATTGTCCGTTGCACTGGACAGCTGTCAGTGAGGCATAAGGGTTTATGTTGCAGTTTATGTTCTTCTGGCGACAGCAGAGGAATTACGGTACAACAGGGATCAGTCATTTAATGATAAGTGATCTTTTCAAAGATACCGAGAAAAATCAAGGAAGGAGCATGCTGAGAAGATTAAATATGCATTTGGAATAAGCATATCTCATTTTCTGACGTTTTATTGGGATGTCAAGTTCTTAGCAGCTTTAGGTATCTGAGATTATAAAGAGCAACGACTTCTTTTTATAGTCACTTATGAACAAAAAGTTCAAATATTTTATTGTAACGCAACTGAATCAAAGAATCTACTGAATCTCTTCAGTACAAAGTGTTTGAAGCAACAAGCAGTTCTGATGTTCATTTTTTTAAACATCTGAGTAGTATTTAAAGAAGTATAAATATGCTATACTAGTAATACTAATAATATTCAAAGCGGACAATAAGTGATTAAATATACCGTAAACAAACTCGAAATAAATGATTTTCTTTTTCACTTTTTTAATAAGGAATTGCTTAAAAGTTCATTAAGGATTAATATTGATCTAGCCGTTATCTTTTAATGAAGAGACCTTAAATTCTTATCCTTTTGGTGCTATGCACCAAGCTCGCTGGATGTACAGAGCAATTTACGCTTTGAAGATGATTTATTTAGACAGGAATTTAAACTTCATTCAAAAAAGGAAAATGTCTTAGTGGATATCTGGTCTTACTTAGTGAATATCTGGTCTTACTTAGTGGATATCTGTTCTTTCTTAGTGGATCGCTTATAGTTAAAGTTTGATTAAGAGCCCAGTTTAACTGAATAGAAGCCGTAGAAATCATATTACATGTGTCAAAATTTATTTATTCTGAAGAGAATAAAATATAGGAAATCAAATGCAAAACTTACCCTAAAGCAGGTAAAGAAGTTCTGTAGGAACATTTGGAACTTATTAGAAGAAATATCCATGCTATCATTACTTGATGTTGATACTCAAACATGACATACTTTCATAGTACTCTGTTGGTGTAAAACTTGGATAAGAACATCAAGAAGGAAATATAATAAAATGTTTTATTCAACTTGATTTTTTTATAATATATAATTTTATAATGAATATTTATTGTGACTTTCTTTTTAAGTATTTTTTTTTTACTTTTAAAGATAACCAAGCTTCATTCCGAACAAATAATTCAAACAGAATATTTAATGTAAACTCAGCAAGGTTAAAATATATTTGATTGAACTCAAATTTTATACAGAAGTATTTGTGTTCATATAGAACAAAATGAAGACGTTAGCGTAAAAGTTATCTGAAATTTTTTTTGTCAAAATAAGGGACAACTTACTGTACGTAGCATCGATTTTTTGTTACAGACTACACAAATAGACACGCACGCACAGATATTTTCTTTTATTATGTAAGACGTACTGAAATATAAAGCCAAACGATTATGGAAATTGTGATATATAATTGTAATAATAAAATTGTAATTGTAAAATTTCATAGAAGGAACAGTATTCAAAGTAATAAACGTTATAGTCAAGGAATCTCCAAGTAGAGAATTAAACCAATTTTGCAAAACACGTAATCTATGTAGCTTTCTGATGTACCAGTCAATTTTAACCTCCTTCGGGACAAAACCTAATGAAAGAATATATACCAAAAGAAAACTAAAATATTAACACAAGAACTATATTTATTAAGATGAATCTAGGCCAATACATGCTAAGTTTAAAGTAGCAGTATATGTTCAGCACGAAAATATCGTTCAAATTGCAAAAAATGACGCCAAGTTTTAACGAAAATGATGCCAAATTGATGAATTAATTATTCAAATATTTGTTGCTACATATGCATTTATTGGAAATCAATCCATTGCATAACTGGCATCTCACAAATAGCTATTAGCTGTTTAGCTATGTTACGGGGCGGGCTAAGATCTCTTTTTCTTTTAAATTACGATAACGATTTGGATTTTTTGAATAAATAATGCCTTTTTCTACAGAATGAAACGACACTTACATTAGTCAATTTTCCAGTCACTAAGACCCTTAAATTGGAGTATTTTACAAAATTTCACAACTTTTGGTGAATAGAATGGCATTTAGCGATTATCTTTAATGATATTTAATTTTTAACATTGAATTTAAATGAAAGAATGGTAGATGACCGTCTGTGGAAAGTGCATAACATTCCAATAACATTAAAATATGAATGATAAATCTGGCGATACACGATTAATATTTTTTAAAACGTGTAATTAATTTGATATCTAATTGCAGGAACATCATTGACATACAAATAGGAATGTCGGGATTTCGCGACTGTAGGTGCGCCGTAAAACCATTCAATTCTTAATGAATGTAGGCAAATCATCAAAGGAGCGTACTTTTAAGAATCTATAACCTACAACACTGACCCCCCTTGAAATCTGGGTAATGCGAAACTTTGGATGAAAGTATCGAATGACTTAGCGAATTTTCGGAAAACTAAGGGTGCGTTTTCGGTATTCCAAGGGGTCTAAGACCCTAAAATTGCAATTTCTGAATAAATTTAGAAAATTGCATGGAACTTAACGAATTTTCGGGGAAGTAGGGAGTACAGGTGATACAAGAGGGGTCCTTTTTTGTTTTAAATTGCGATAACGACTTGGAATTTTTAAATAAATGGAATACCCTTAGAATACCGAAAACGCACCCTTAGTTTCCCGAAAATTTGCTAAGTCATTCGATACTTTCATTCAAAGTTTCGCATTACCCATATTTCATGGGGTCAGTGTTGTAGGTTAAAGATTCTTAAAAGTATGCTCCTTTGGTGGTCTGCCTACATTCATTAAGAATTGAATGGTTTTACGGCGCACCTACAGCCGCGAAATCCCGACATTCCTATTTGTATGTCAACGATGTTCCTGTAATTATATATCAAATTAATTACACGTTTTTTAAAAATAGTAATCGTGTATCACCAGATTTATCTTTCATTTTTTAATGCTTATTGGAATGTTATGCCCTTTCCACAGACGGTCATCTGCCATTCTTTCATTTAAATTCAATGTTAGAAATTAGATATCATTAAAAATAATCTCTAATTGCCACCCTATTCAATAAAATTCGCGAAATTTTGTAAAATACTCCAATGTAAGTGTCTTAGGCTCCTAGTGACTAAAAAATTCACTAATTGTCGTTACATTCTGTAGAAAAAGGCGCCATTTATTCAAAAAATCTGAGTCGTTATTGCAATTTAAAACAAAAAGGAGTTTTAGGCCCCTTGTGACATCGAAAATGTACCCCTAGTTCCCCGAACATCTGCTAAATACCATACATTTCTGTAGAGAAAAGACACCCTTTATTATATTTAGAAATTATTTATTATATTTTATAAAATACACCCTTTATTTCGGGCGCGGAAGCTCGGTGGTTTGCGCGCTGGATTTGCACGCTGCCACAACTGCCGTCGTGTTCATGCGGAGTACGATCGCGTTAAACATGTGGGTCCGTAAGTCCTTCCGAGAGGTTGGTGGTAGGGGAAGGAAGGTACGGTTCCTGCGGATGCCTCCCCCACTGGGTTCCGGTCTAAATTGGGTGGCACTTCCCGACCGTCCAAACGGTTACCTTACACCTTTCTGGTAGGTCGGACGGTCTGGGTTTCAACAACAACAACAACCCTTTATTATAAAAATCTCAGTCGTTATCACAATTTAAAACAAAAATGGGGTCTTAGGTTCTCTATAACACCGAAAACACACTCCTAGTTCGCTGAAAATTCACTAAATTCATTCAGAAATCTTAATTTTAGGGTCTTGGACTCCTTGGAACACCGAATGCCAAGTTGTGTTAGGTTTGAAAAGACAAGTTTTTGTTGTTTTATGTTAGTAAAATAATTTAATTTAACATTTAAAAAGAGGAAAAAGAATACATTTTATAATTAAAGTCTATCTTAAAATAAAAACTTGGCTACCATCGTTTTAATCGTTGTAAATTTTTACAACAGATCGATTCAGTTTTCTTTTTACAAAACATTTATAATTTAATAACACTTTTTAAAAATTCTGTTTCATATTTCCCATTTATTTTCCAATTCACATCATAACTGAATTAAACAATTCGTTTTTTAATCATAAAGAGGACCACTAAACGATATTGAAACAAACTTTCATCAGGAAACACTTCCTTCATTGACAAACTCATGATAGGTGATTGCAGAATAGTGGATATAAGAGAGAGAGAGAGAGCACTCGATTTGTAATCTGTGGGTTCGATCCCAGTGATTATATCATTTTAAATACTGGATGGTGGAAATTACAAAATCCAATAGGCACCACTGAAATCTTCACGTCATTATGTCGAAAACGCCCCCTTAGTTCTCCAAACATCTACTAGGGGGCAGCACCTTCTGTAAAAATCACTTAAAACTAGTATGTCGCGAATTGCAAATATTGCCATAACGTCACTGTTCCAATATTCATAGAGTTTCGTCCAGAACAGAGCACCAGGCGCGAAGCGCCTTTAATCTCCAATCTCTAGGTGTGGTTCTTATCTTCATACTGTGACATTATTTCATTGGTCCATAGTTGGAGGTTCGAGGTTTTTGATTTACAGTTTTTATTATTTGTCCTAGCTCCTAGTGTGGCAGTTTGTTGCACATTAAGAGTTTAAGCAGTTTGGGGGGGTTGATGCAGATCTGAGGGTAACCTAGCATTTTAGCAGTTTAGGATTTTAAACATTTTGTAGAAAACCAAAGATCGCGAGTTTTCTTTAATATCAACTGATTAAGGTGGGACGTTCCTAGTACCGAATATCAAAGTTAAGTACCGAGCGGGGTCTCTTACGAGATTTAGCCTTGCGATGATCATAGTCATGCAGATTAAATAATAGTTCATTTGGGACAGATGGCAGATTTTTGTAGAATTTAAGCGCTAGCTTTTTGATTTGGGCTCTAACAGTTTTTATTTTGAAGTCTTTCCTAATTACCGAGTTTCTTAAGTATCTAGGGGCTTTCCTTATAATCCTTAGGGTTTTGTTTTGTCTTGTCTTTAATAAGTCTATGGTAGTTTTACAAGCATATCCCCATACGGGTGCTGCATACAGCATTCCCGGGCAGATGACCGATTTATAAATTAGGAGTTTATTTTGATAACTTAGATTTCCGTTTCCTATCATTGGGTATAAGGCTCCTATGGTTATATACGCTTTTTTGATTATGTTCGTTACGTGCAGTTTCCAAGTTAGGTGGGAGTCTATCGTTACACCTAGGTATTTAGTAGATTTTTCCGCTTTTAGGGCATGGTTGTTTATGTACAGAGGAGGCGGAGGTTTACGTTTTCTTGAGAAATAAATCCAATGACATTTATTAGGATTTAATTTTATTCGCCATTTTTCCAGCCATGTTTGGAGTATGTCTAAGTGTTGTTGTAGCTGTCTGTGCATTACTGAGACGTAAGGGTGTTTTGCAAGTATCGCGCTGTCGTCTGCATAGAGTGCCAGCTCCGTGTCTGGGGTCCTGGGAATGTCATTTAGATATATGTTAAAGAGTGTCGGGCCCAGGATGGATCCTTGCGGTACACTACTTTTAATGAGCTTGGGTGTAGATAAGTTATTTTTTACTCTGACTTGAAAGTGTCTGTTATTTAGGTATGAAATTAAAAGTTTGACAAGTGCGTCAGGGACTTTTAGAGTGATCAATTTGTAAGCTAATCCACAGTGCAACACTTTATCAAAGGCTTTTTGGATGTCAAGAAAAATCGCAGCTGTGGGTGTCTTATTATTAAAACCAGAAGAAATGTACTCTACCACTCTCAGCAATTGATGAGTGGTGGAGTGTTTTGGCCGAAATCCAAACTGCTCCGGAATGATAATGTCATTCTCACTAAGGTGCGTGTTCAGTCTCTTAAGAATTATTTTCTCAGTAATTTTACTAAGTGTCGGCAACAAACTGATTGGTCTGTAGTTGGCTGGAATTGAGGCATCCTCACCAGGTTTATGGATCGCTATAATTATCGCTTCCTTCCATTCTTTGGGGAAATAATTTAGTTCTAGTATTTTATTTATTAAGATGGTCAAGTAAAATATTATATTTAAGGGTAGGTTTTTTACCGCGATATTCCTGATTTTGTCGTGCCCTGGGCTTTTACGGTTTTTAAGGTTTTTGATAATCTCTACTATTTCTTGCGGGGTGGCTGGGTTAATCTCAGCCGTGACCGGGGAGTTCCTGAAATTGTTTAGAGTTTGCCTAACCATTCTTAGGGTGTCCTGACACATTAGATCGTGGTTTGGTTCAAATTGCTTTTCGTAATGCCTAGCAAGCGCCTCTGCCTTTTCTTCGTCTGAGTACGCAATATCTACGTAATCCATCTATTAGTGGCGGGAGTTTAATTTGAGGTTTTCTGAGTCTTTTAGCGAATTGCCAGAGCGATACGTCTTCCTGGCTAAGGGATTCGATTAATTCTTTATACTGTTGCTGCTTTTCTGCGACAATTTTTTCACTGACTTTACACGTGAGTCTATTAAGCTCCCTTTTAAGGGTAGGGTCTCTGTTAGCCTGCCATGTCTTACGCATTCTATTTCTCTGTTTAACTAACTGTTTGACATGGTGGGAAAGTGTTGGCATTTTTGATGACTCACGATGTGTTGTGGCAGATGCAATAGCTCTCCTGATTTCTGTTGTGAGTGTGTGCGTGGCAGAGTCAATATCCGCCGTGCTCATAATGTTGGGTACTGCTAAATGCGGCTCGAAAAGTGCTCTTTTGAATACGTTCCAGTTCACCCTCTCTTGTCCCAGAGAGGCTGGAAGGGGAGTGTTCAAATCGAATGTCACCAGTACCGGTAGATGATCCGAGTCGAATTCATCCAGGGTATCAATTGTGTGAGCGTATTCTATGTTTCTCGTTAGGACAAAGTCTATGAATGAGCCATTGGCACCTGAGAAGCAGGTTGGTCTCGACGGTGCAATGATGTCAGTGTTTGCTGTGTTTAGCAATCTATGTATCTGTGTACCGCGTGTGTTGGCTCTCCTGCTGCCCCACGCTCGGTGGTGTGCATTGAAGTCGCCCGCGAGTATTGTGTTTGGATATCGCGAGAAAAGCAGTTCCAGCTGCGCAGCTACATTTATACCACTCATGTTTTTGACATATATTGAAGTTAGGATAAATGGGTTTACATTATTTATTTTAATTTTTATACTAGTATTTTCTATACCTTGAAGATTTATGTTGTTTATTTCCTCGTGGGGAATATTACTTTTAATATATATTGCTGTTCCTCCATGGGGATTTCTAGCAGTTATATTTGAGCTAAGGGTATGATAGCTATTATAGTTTGCTATATTTAGTTTTTTGTTTTCTCTAACTTTAGTTTCCTGGATTAGCAGGGCATCTACATCATTTTCATTTACGTAGCTCCTAAGTTCATTTATTCTTGGAGATATGCCGTTCGCATTCCAAAATATTATTTTAAAACTTTCTTTTTGGGACCTATTCATGGCGGGTTTGTTTCTCACTGTTTTTATTAAATTCCGCGATTAATTTAAAAGCCTCAAAGACCATTTGCATTGGATCGCTCTTTTTTTGAATTAACTCAGCGAGCTGCATCAACAGATGTTTTATATCGTCTAGGTTGAACATACTGATAAATCCTCTGACGAGGTTGAGGATTTCATCCATCTTTTCATCATTGGATTTATCAGCAAGTTCAGTCTCAGCTTCCATTTCCTTAGTCTCAGCTACAATTTCCTCAGCCTCAACCGCGGTTTGATCTGTTTTGTGAGTATCCTTTTGGACCTCGGTAGTCTTTTGTTTTTTTTCAGCCGATTTGTCTAACTGCTGTGTTTGCGCGAGCTCTTCTCGGGCGCGTTTAGTTTTCTGCCATTCCTGAACCTTTTTTTCTAATCTTTGTTTTGCTTCTCTTGCCTCTTTGGCGGCTTTATCAATTGCTATCCTCTGATTTATGTCTTCATGAGCTATTCTCACTTCCTCCACAGTCATTTCTCTGGAGGTCGACGGTTTAGGGGCCTGCTCTTGCACCGATCTGGTAGGTGCTGAAGTTTGAGTTCTTTTAACCTGTGGCACAGAGTGCGAGGAGTCCTGATGGGGTGTCTGAGGGTTTAGACCGAGGGCTTTTTGCCTCCAAGGGGGTATCTGATTTTTGGGGGGAGGGGGGCATACCCCGGTGCCTTTCCTCTGTTCCAGGGGTTCTTCGGGTATTGCCTGAAGTTCGCCGGGTGATCTCCATTGCAGTTAGCACACGTTGCCTTCTCTGTCCTTGGTCTTTGGCAGTCACGTGTGAAGTGTTCTTCAGCACACTTAAGGCACTTTGGTGGCATGCTGCAATTCTCAGAGGAATGATTGAATTGCTGGCACCGGTAGCAGATTTTGAAGCCCCGTGCTCTGAAGGCCTCTACCTTCACAGCCAAGTATCCTAATCTTGTCAGTCGGTATACCCTCTGCCAGTCTTCCGTAGGCCTAATGCTGACTAAGAAGATCGGCAGGGGCAATCTCGTTTTTGTGTTTCTCAGTTGAGAAACCCGGACTACATCTAATCCTTCGGATGTTAGAGTGATTTTTATTTCCTCAATGTTATAGTTTGTTGGTAGAACCTTCATAACTACCTTTTTGGGCCTTTCCGTCTTTAAGTTTAAACTGTGGAAGGGGATTTTCTCACTAGATAAATGGCGTTGTACAACCCTATAGGCGTCAGCGTCATTTGGAATCAATTTTAGCATCTCTCCTGTGAGCTTGCCAGATACTTTATTACCTGAGATTTCATTTAATTTTTTAAGGAGAGCCTGGTAATTGTCATTAAACTTGATGAAAAAATACTTATGAATTATTTTCTACAACACTTATATTAAATTTCATCATTGTTTGCCCCGAGTACTAAAAACTTGATTGTTCCAATATTGATAGGGTCAAAGTTCACATTACGTCATCGGCTAAAGTTCATATGTTAACGTCATTGGTTCAAAGTTCACATGATTACGTCATCGGTTCACCTCCTTTCCAATACAACACTTCCACCAAGACGTGTCATAGGTCAATGACCTATGACGTCATCAAGCGGCTGCACTGCTGCAGTACGCCTCTTTCTTAGCGACTAGCTAATGACAGTGCGTGTAATAATCATCACTTTTATATGTCTGTGTTGTGAAATACAGCAAGGCAGGGGAAATAGAAAGCGCCCTCCAGCACCTAACTGCTTAACTTGCGACCATGTTATTTGACGAAAAGCGTTTGTTTCGATGTTTTCTATCACCCTTTAAAGTTTGTTCCATGAGTTTTGAAACACCCTGTTGTTGTTGTTGAAACCCAGACCGTCCGACCTACCAGAAAGGTGTAAGGTAACTGTTTGGACGGTCGGGAAGTGCCACCCAATTTAGACCGCAACCCAGTGGGGGAGGCATCCACAGGGACCGTACCCTCCTTCCCCTACCACCAACCTCTCGGAAGGACTTTCGGACCCACATGTTTAACGTGATCGTACTCCGCATGAACACGGCGGCAGTTTTGGCAGTGGCTGGAATCGAACCCGGGCCTACCGAGTGCAACTCCAGCGCGCTAACCAATGGGCTACCGCGCCCTGAAACACCCTGTATATGTCCTCTTTGTCTGTGTTTCCTTATCATCACATTATATACTCTCTATCATGGTGTTGCATTTTCTGTGTCTGGTAGCGTAAATATATATATATATATATATATATATATATATATATATATATATATATAATATATATATATATAATATATATATATATATATATATATATATTATATATATAAATATATATTATATATATATATATATATATATATATATATATATTATATATATATATATATATATATATATATATATATATATATATATAAATATAATATATATATATATATATATATATATATATATAATATATATATAATATATATATATATATATATATATATATATATATATTATATTGTAACGTAGTACACAAAGATAACATAAATTTATTTTATTAATTTGCCTAACGGCATAATACTGATACAACCGTTCTCTCCAATCATTTCATCCTTCAACATTTCTAAAAACCATTTTTCAGGATAATACCCAATTCACTTCTCTTCCTAATTTCTTTTCAAAAGTCAAACAGTTTATTTTGCACGTGCATTAATTGTTTCACCAAAGAGGAAACTCTTTAATTGTTACACAATCGACATTTTAAAAATGTAGTATGTTTCAGTTTTCGTATGTTACAGCTTTTCCTTCCCTTGGAAAAACTTTTCTCGAGGTATAATGCCAGAGAAAAGTTAAAGTCTTGACAGACACATTACCAAATGTAGGCACTTTGGTCCCGAAACTTATTTAAACAGTCTACTTAAACTGTCGACATTTTGTGTTATTTTCCAGGACGATGAACTATTTTGTAGTTGTATTGTTGTAGAACTAATGTCCATCGCATTAGTCTCGGATTAGAACTCGCATTTGTTTGCAACCACACAAGGGGATTGTGATCTGTTTGATTAACAAAATGTTGTCCATCTAGTAATAGTGCATTTTTGTTTTACAGGAAATATGATGATTGAATACTCTTACTGGGTTGTAGAATAATGTTTCTTTTTGTTCGAAAATTTCTTACTGAGTTACAAGATTGGATGTTCTGTTCCATCTTCGTCATTTTGCATAAGAGTCACTGCGATTTCACATATCTCAAAATTCAATAGTTTTTTGTTTTCTTTTAGCCTTTAAATTCTTTCAATGCACGTTCAACATATAAAAATTTTCCATTAAGATCTTTTCCATTTAAGTTATAAACAGCTCTTTCTGTATTTTTAGGTTCTTCATTCAAAACACACAAATCCAAATCCTTTGGACTTCCCAAGTTTATTAGTCATAACTTTGGCACTCCTAATTTTTCTGTAATTCTCGAATATTGATGCAAGTGTTTCATCATCATGGGTATCTCCCAAGTTTCTTATGTAGATATTTGAAAATTGGTAAGTATTTTCTCTTAACATCTGTTCCCGTTCTTTACGAGGAATAAATTTACCAATAAATATATTTCGTCCATTTAGAAGAATACCATTTACTTTCATAATAGCATGATTAGCAGCTTCTCTTACACGAAAAAATGGGGCCAAATGAAGAGAATACGTCATAAATGGCTTTGTTGTCAATACTTTTATCCAAATTCTTAATGAAAATATTCCCAACTCTAGGTTTTCTTAGTGTTGGAACTTTACTAGGCCATGAAGTTTGGATGGTTCTACTTTTTATTGTACGTAATTTCATAGGGCTTAAAGTTCTTTTTTTTTTGTATGAACAAGTTGTTGAAAGTTATTATTGACATATCCTAAAAATTTTTGATAATTTGAAATTTTTTGTATCTCTGCTTTTTCTGTTTACTTTGTGCTGCACTTAAAGTTTTATGATGTGAACTTGATTGATCAGAATTCACCTGCATATTTGCAGTCCGATTTCCAAGCAAGTATTGTCCTTCATCCAATCCACTCTTAACAACAGCAGCTTGAGTAACTATGTTTCCAAATGTTCCAGACAAGTTTACATGTGCAAGTGGTAAACGAGTAGGTTCCGTATCAAGAGTTTGCCGTACCCAAACTATTTTACCAGTCATCATCGCTGGAGTAAAGTATTTTCTGTTAATAATATGTATTATAGTAGACCTAGTATCTCTCAATATTGACATAGAAAATCCATTTACACTTCCATTTGTTACATACTGAGACAATAATTCGTAATCTGTTTTCTCGATGATTCTATTTACTATTTCGATTGAATTTTTATTTTTCTCTAAATTTGGACGTTGTGATCCAAATTCAAATGAGATGGATCAGAGGATCCACATTCAAAACAACGAAGTATTTTTCTTCTTTCAAACTTTTTATCATAGTTGTGTTCAGTTAGATTGCTGTTTTGAAAACTTCGTGTCTTATTAAAATCATATTGAGAATTTTTAATGCTATTTTGATATGTGTCACAATCACGGTGTTCTTTGTTCCTCCCCCATTTTTGATGTTCACCTGAAATTACTTCCCAACTTTCTCTTACAGTGTCATATTTATCAAGCATATCATCTAGTTTTGATGATGAAGTGAGATTTGGCCATACATATATGAAATGTTCTCAAACCTCGGTAGGCACACCGTTTCAATTGATCCGTAACTATAAGGTCTTTTAATTTATCATAATTTGTAACATGTAAGCCTTCAATTCATTCATTAAAGTAATTTTTAGTTCAGATACAAAATCGCGCCAAGAATTATCACCACACCGTTGATGTTGCAAAAATTTTATTCGAAATTTTTCTGGGCTCAATTTAAACCATTTCAACGATAAATCTTTTATGTAGTCATAATCATCAACTTTTTCTCCCGGTTCCTTAGCAATAAATTGAACAATTTCAGGAGTCAAAAGTGCTATCAAATACGAAACCCAATCCGTTTTCTCAACATTAGTACGTTTAGCTTGTCTTTCAAATAGAACTAAATATAAACTAATGTCCTTTATTTTAGAATCAAACTTTTGCATAAGATTTTGAAAATCATAAAATTTTCTTTTTTCTTTCTTATCATGCAATTCCTCTGAGTTAGATCTACCCAGCATTTCCAGTTTTAACTTTTGTAGCTCAAACTCCCTGTCTTCTAAACGAATTCTTTCTAATCTTTCTTCCTCTCTAATTTCCTCTAACCTTTCTTCCTCTCTAATTTCCTCTAACCGTTCTTCCTCTCTAATTTTTTCTAACCGTTCTTCCTCTCTAATTTTCTCTAACCGTTCTTCCTCTCTAATTTTCTCTAACCGTTCTTCCTCTCTAATTAACTGCTCTTCCTCTCTAATTAACCGTTTTTCCTCTGTAATTTTCTCTAACCGTTCTTCCCCTCTAATTTTCTCTAACCATTCTTCCTTTCTAATTCTTTCTAACCTTTAATCTTCTCTTTTTCTAGAATTCACAATAGTTTCTAGAAGATTTTACACAAAACTCTCTTCATATTCTTTACTTTTTAAAATGATATTTTTCAGTTCTATAAATTTTAAGTCTTTATTTACATCTTGCATTAACTCTTCTGCTAAGAGTAAGAGATCGCATTTTTTCGCTTTTCAAAGAAAAGCCATAGTTAAAACAATTTCCAAATATTTTGTACCACGTTTAATAAAAGCTAAATACTTAGCAAGGCTGTCGACATTTGTTAAAACAATAATTTTAGATTATAAGAACTTGGCGCTCCAATAAACTTTGGCGTACTTTTAGCCAATACAATGTTTTGAAAAGGGTAAAGAAAGTTCCAGAGCACCTGGCGTACTTTATAGCACTGACGTATTTTTAACGGAAATTCAAGAAAAATATAAGAGTTCTACGTACCAGCTTTTAGAAATCTAGTAATTAAATATTATCCCACAACTGCCACCAAAATAAACTGTAACGTAGTACACAAAGATAACATAAATTTATTATATTGATTTGCCTGACGGCATAATACTAATACAACCATTTTCTCCAGTTATTTCATCCTTCAACATTTCTAAAAACCCTTTTTCAGAATAACTCCCAATTCACTTCTCTTCTTGATTTCTTTTCAAAAGTCAAGCAGTTTATCTTGCACGTGCATTAATTGTTTCATCAAGGGGGAAACTCGTAATTGTTACACAATCGATAAAAATAACGTTGTATGTTTCAGTTTTCGTATGCTACAGCTTATATATATATATATATATATATATATATATATATATATATATATATATATAATTACGGTTAAGGTAATAAATCCGGTTAGTAATAATAATAACCACGTCTTTTAATAAATGTGATAAATATTGCATATTAATCACATTTACCGGTAAATATTAATATGTACCAATGAAGTTTGGTATTGTGATTAATTAAGCATAATTTATTGAAACCCCAATTCTAACGCAATTTTTGTGTCATGCGATAGGAAGTGTATGATATTACATACATTAACAATTTAGTTAGCAATGAAATTTGGTCAATGTAAAAAATGTTTTATAATAATGATTACTGCTATTTATAAGATAAATTTATTATTTATTACAACAAACAAATTACACTACACACAAACACTTTAAGGGGACAAAAAATTGCAAATAATTACACTACAAACACAATAAATAGAAATCTCAAGCTAAACACGTTGAAAATTATTACATTGACCTAACTTCATTGGTAATTACTTATAACAACCTGTTCATGTGATAAATTCTCATAAATCATTCACTTTAACCGGTTTATTTGGTTAGTATTAATAATAGCCGGTCATTATTATTAATAATAACCAATTAATCGCATTGACTGTAACATATGTTAATATATATATATATATATATATATATACTAGCAGCATACCCGTTTTTCGTACGGAGTATATAATATAAAGAAACTTATAATTCGCAATCATGTGCAAATTCTGTTAAAATATTAAATTTATTGTTCCTAAAGAGAAGTTTAAGAATATCTGTTCTCACAATGCAAAATTATCTTCACCGGCAGATCTGAAGAATAAAACATCCTGGCCCCTTTTGTAAGCAAATTTACAAAAAAAAAAAAAAAAAAAAAAAATGAATCAATATATGCAACCCTGTACTACTTAGTAGAAGATTTCCCGTATTACAATATAAGTCTAAAAAATATTTGCCAAAATAAAAGAGATGACGTAATAAATTGAAAATATCAATAATCCCCGTACTCTTTATACCAGAAGGTCATAATTGATTCTAATATATGCCAATATATATCAAAACATATGCCAATATACCTGTACTACTTATATTCTCGTAGATTAAAAGATATACCCGTGTATTTGTAGAAGATTACTCGTATACCGTACAATATATGAGTTTAAACAATTTTTGTCATAATAAAACAATTGCATAATAACTTGAAAATATCAATAATCCCTGAATCAATAATCCCCGAAAATATCAATAATAATAAAGTTTAAACCTGAAGACCGTAATTGATATTATCCAGTCAAAAATGCTATAAGAAAAATCAAATCGTTCTTTTCTAAAATATATTTTTATATCCAATTATTTATTATTCAAATTGAAAAAATAATTATCAAAATTAACAGACAGATTTTATTTAATTGCGTTTCTGAGTAACATGATATAAGATATAATTTTTCTCATAAACTGCGAAATTAAATATACATTTTGATTTCTTTATACTTTTCATTGTTCAGTAAAAGCTTGTTTAAAATAAACCATGGAGATAGATTTCCCATTTAAATCATGTTTCAAACAATTCATGTTTTCAGAAAATGACTAATTAGTGCAAAAAATCTCCCATCAAACTCAGAGATTAAATTTTAATTCACTTTCAAACGATTTTTAAGCTTTTCGTTTGCATAAACCACGAAATTTGAGAGTAGAACTCCTAGGAAAAAAGTTTCGTTTTTCGTTATTATCTCGACAACCCCTGGTCTCAGATACTCGAAACTTGGGCTAAATTTATGAGGGGCTATTTCAAGGCTATCCACAAAATTTCATCAAATTCGGTTCAGCCGTTCTTCCGTAATGCTGAGACAAACGAAAATTTTGTTTCTCACTAATATCTCGAGAACCACTGATTGTAGGAATTTCAAACATAGACTAAATTTTAAATGGGACTATTTTCAGGCTACTCACAAAATTTCATCAAATTCGGTTCAGCCGTTCTCCCGTGCTGACGGGACAAACAGACAGACAGACAGATTTTCAATTTTATATATATAGACTAGCAGCATACCCGTTCTTCGTGCGGAATATATAATATAAAGAAACTTATAATTCGCAATCGTGGTCAAATTCTGTTAAAATATTAAATTTATTGCTCCTAAAGAGAAGTTTAAGAATATCTGTTTTCACTATGCAAAATTATCTTCACCGGCAGATCTGAAGAATAAAAGATCCCGGCCCCTTTTGTGAGCAAATTTACAAAAAAAAAAAAAAGGAATTGAATCAATATATGCAACCCCGTACTACTTATATTGTCGCAGATTAGAAAATATGCCAGTGTGTTAGTAGAAGATTACCCGTATTGCAATATGAGTCTCAAAAATATTTGCCAAAATAAAAGAGATGACGTAATAAATTGAAAATATCAATAATCCCCGTAATCTTTATACCAGAAGGTCGTGATTGATTCCAATATATTCCAATATATATCAAAATATATGCCAATATACCTGTACTACTTATATTCTCGTAGATTAGAAGATATATCCGTGCATTTGTAGAAGATTACTCGTACAATGTACTATAAATGAGTTTCAACAATTTTCGTCATAAATAAACAATGGCATAATAACTTGAAAATATCAATAAACCTTGAATCAACAGTCCCCGAAAATGTCAATGATAATAATTTTTAAACCTGAAGACCGTAATTGATATTATCCTGTCAAAAATGCAATGTTAATGAAATTTATTTTATATACATATCTTTATTATTCAAATCGGAAAAGATTTAATAAAAATCGTATGGCACATAACACATTGGATCCGTTGCTAAGCTACATGATATCATTTGCTTCAAATAAATTGATGAAAATCATATCGTCGGAATAATGCTATCTTCATGGAAGGTTTGGCGACATTTTCGTCAATTTAGCGATAACTTAAAATATCGCCAAATTCATCGCCAATTGGGACTATAGAACTGAAGTCCCATTTTGCGACAAATTGACGAAACATCATTACAATACTATCCCCTAACAAAACACAATTAATTTCATTTATTATGCGCAATTTTTTCAATTCCATGATATTTTTATGGATTTACAAATATTTTTATCAATTTGGTGATATTAAAAAAATTCGTTAAATGTGTTACTAAGTAGGATGGATGGACTGACCGACAAATGCTACCGAAACATCATTTCAGTACTCTATTCTAAAAAAACAAATTTAATTTAATTGATTTGCTTCATTTTTATCAATTTGGAGACATTTCCGCTAATTTGGTAAAGTTTAAGAAAAGTTATCAAGTTAGCGATATTCCGCCAAATTCGTAGCTCTGAATTTGCAGATCTGAGGAATAAAATATCCTGATCCCGTTTGTATATACTAAATGAAAACACTAAAATTGTATAAGATACACTCTTTCTACTCTTTTTCTGTTTCAAAACAATTGGCTAAATGAATTTATTGGGTAAACACAATATATGAGTTTATTATCTAAACACAATATATGAACTTGAAACCTCTTTGCTACAGTAAATGAAAGTGATGTACGCAGTACGTAATTTATATAATTAAAAGAACAATCAAACAGTTCATTTATAAAATATATTTTTACATCCATTTATTTATTATTCAAATGGAAAAAATAATGATAAATATTAACAACACATTTAATTTCATTCCGTTGCCGAGCAACATGATATAAGATAGAATCTTCCTCATAAAATGCGAAATTAAATAGCCATTTTGATTTCTTTATACTTTTCATCGTTAAGTAAAAGCTTGTGAAAGATAACCCATGGAGGTAGATTTTTCCATTTAAATTCATGTTTTAAACAATTCATGTTTTCCGATAGTGACTAATTAATGCAAAAATCCTGCACCAAACTCGGAAATTAAGTTTTATTTCATTTTGACGTTTTAAACAAACGATTTTCATCCTTTCCGTTTGGATAAACTATGGAATTGGAGAGTAGAACTCTTAGGAAAAAGTTCCGTTTTTCATTAATATCTCGACAACCCCTAGTCTTAGAAATCGAAACTTGGACTAAATTTATGGGAAGCTATTTTAAGGCTATCCACAAAATTTCATCAAATTCGGTTCAGCCGTTTTCCCGTGATGATGGGACAAACAGACAGACAGACAGAATTTCAATTATATATATATATAGATTGTGTATATATATAAACATATGCTACAGTCAATGCGATTAATTGGTTATTATCAATAATGACCGGCTATTATTAATACTAACCAAATAAACCGGTTAAAGTGAATAATTTATGAGAATTTATCACATGAACCGGTTGTTATTAATAATTACCAATGTAGTTTGGTCAATGTAATAATTTCCAAAGCGCTTAAAATTCAAATTTTTAATCGGAAACTATGCATAAACTACGGTAAGTACAAAAAAATCCCCATCTGTAGCATATCTGTTACAAATAAGTAACTATAGACCAAGACTAAGGATAAAAATAGAAGGTAACTTATCACTAGAATGAAAGGAGGTGAGGGGAAGATGAGTATACAAAAATCATAATTAGAAAGGTATATATATATAAATATGTATAAAATAAAAAAGCAAACACGGCACAAACGAGAAAAGGCAATAAGATTGAAGATCAAGAGAAGAATAAGAATAAGAATGAGATTGAAGATCAAGACATGGAGAACAATCAACTGAAACTACACAAAAAACGATGGTTAGTTCGAAATTGCATTCTCGTCAGGACAGCCATACAATTCGAATTAAAACCGATAGAATAGCTAGTTTCTGACAATGGCGATAGTATATACCTATGGACACCCTTGGAACTGTCTATTGGCTAGTGGAAGGACAAATAATGAAAACCAAGTAAATTATAAACCAGAAATATAAAAATCTGGCATTATAGACACACACACACACACACACATATATATATATATATAAATTTACTATCATCTCATACAAGTACTGTCATTTCTTTTTAAGCACGTTACCGTCTTATAAATGAAGAAAGTATTCTGACATACAGAAAAGATAATATGATTTGAGTTCTTCATTTTATTTTTCTAGACTTGGCTGCGAATTACAAAGCAAAAAGCGAGTAGCTATGAATCTTATAAGAAGACACGCACAATAACGAGATGGTTACTGTCAAGACGTGGTGTTTGTGCAATAAAAATGACACTTCCTCCGAAATCTCCTTTGCTGCTATTTTAATGTAGAACTTTTTATTAGCACTTAATGCCGCCATAGGATTTGTTGGAATGTTAAATGACTCCGAGAAGTTATTTATGTTTGTAGCGAGAGGGAACAAATGTCTTAAGTCTCTACGGGGAGGAAAAGAAATTCAACTGGCAGAAAAAGGATTATCGCTGGAGTATTTTGAAATTGGAGGATATGAATTATTTTTGCAGATAAGTGAAATTAATTAATTAATTAAATAAATTACTAGAAAAAGTGATTATGCTATAATATCACAAGAAAAAGTGATTGCATAATGTAGAGAAGTTTTCAAACAGTGAACTGCTTTTTAACCAGGTCCATAATAGTACAGGGTGTTCGGATAAAATATACCCCAAAATAAGAAAGTATAGCTCGGAAAGTACAGGGACTCAAGATTATCTTTACAACTTTAACTTGTAATAAAAATAATATGCGGCTCTTTGCATATTAAGAAGTAACTCACACAGTTTTTCTTAAATTTTTTACAAAGTTTTTACCCAGTTTATTTTTTCAAGATTTTTTCAAAGTTTTTATTCCCAATTTATTTTTCTAAGATTTTTTTTTCACCTTAATAAACCTCCACATATATGCTCTTAGTTACACTTCCCACGTCAAGATAATTATAAAGAATTGCTAGTCATGCTGTAGTATTTCTGCATCATCTGTCATGATGGCTGTAATAATGTTTTGTTTTAGGTCTTCAATATTGCGAATCTTCGTTCGGTATACCATATCTTTAATATATACCCATAAAAATAAATGTTCAAAAAAATTGAGTTACTCTTTCGTATGCAAAATGTAACATTATGATATCTCAGCTCATTATTTTTACTTTCCCTACATATTTAGTATAATGTGCAGGGAAAGTATTGTAACGCTGTCGAAACTTCGATGTCAAGTTTTCGATGGGATGGAAGAGCACGTTTCAAGCATCCCTGAACTCGAATCGAAAGTTTTTAAGGTTATGTCTTTCTGTATATATGTGTATGTGTCCGTGAGTCCGTAGACACGATCACTCAGGAACGAATTGAGCGTTTCGAGCATAATTTGGTACGATTATTACGATCCGTGAGTACTAGAACCTTGTTGATTTTAAACGTGATTGAGCGTTCGGAAGCCACTTAAAATTTCGAATGAATTTTTGAAAAAAATCATAAAAAAATCAGAATATTCAATAATGTTAAACAAATATTCATTCAATACATAATTTTCTATTTTAAAACAAATGACATAAATTTTAGAAAGCTAACTAGCATTAACCGTTAAGATGTTGTATGTTTTTCAAGCGAATACAGTTTAAAAATTCTATAAAAAGGAGTAATAGTAAGTATCATAAAATATGTAACACTTGGCGATAAATTTGATGACTAATTTGACGAAACATCGCGAACTTAGCAACTTTTTTAACGTAGTGCCAAATTGATGAACATGTCCACACATTGGCAAAAATGAATGAAGTCACTGAATTGACTCCAAATTGATGAATAACAAGGGTCAGTACTTAAGTTTTTAGAATGCGGCGATACCGAATATAACAGATTTCAGTGCAAACAATCGTTTTAAATTTGAACTTTTAGATGAACAATGGGTGTTAAAGAACGCGAAATGCTGTAAAAATTTTTTTACGGCGAAGTTTTGAAGTCAATAGTGACAAAACATAGACGTCGAAGGGTTTTTCGAACTATAATTTAATTGACTTTCGTTTAGGGTTGACACAGCTACAGTGTATCGATCGAATGAATTTGACTTTTGGTGATGAAGCACCATTCAAAGCAACAATTTACAACCGATTTAAATAATTCCATCTTAGACGTAGAGGTGAGTCTCAGTGATTAATTGTGTGAAGGTCGACCAAGAACTGCTATGACGGCAGAAAACATTGATACTGTGCAACAAATAATCACCAAATTGATGAAAATGGCATCAAAATTGCAAAAATAACGCTAAGTGAACGAAACAGACGCCAAATTGATGAAATAATTATTAAAATATTTTAATATATGGACTATATTATTAATTGAGGATGTTATCAATATTGATAATTGTCAATTTAGAGTTGCGTGAATTATAAGTCAATTTCAAAATAGTTTATATGTTGCCATCCGGAAAAGCGTCAAATGTACAATTCAACGTTAAAAATTTTGTGCCCTGGATCTTGTGCATCATTTTTCACTGTGAAAGAAGTAAATTCATTCCATTATACAGGGTGATTCATATGACACAAGCCGTGGACGTAACGTCTCCAAATTTGCTGGGCATACATTTCATATCATGGGAAAATGATCTGTGCAATAAAAAGTGTAGTTTTGTAAATGGCCGACAGGTGACAATGTGGCATTGTAATCATTTGCATATAATGAATATAAAACATGACACTACCAATAAACAACTGTACATATGCCCGTATATACAGGGTGTCCCAAAAACATTGACCTCGGCTTTTATTCCTTAAATATTGATCTTGACATATATGATAAATTTCAAATTTGCGTAAAAAAAAGTACAGAATTTTATAAAATCGATAAAAATTTTCAGGAGATAAAATTTGAAGAAATACAAAATTTAAATTTTTATACGGCCCCCGTACAAAAACATTTCCAATGAGTAAAATGTGCCCCATACTCTAATAAGGTGATGTACAAAATTTCAGCATTTTATCGTAAAAAGTCCTAGAGATATGCTTAAACAAAATTGGTGAGGGATTAATTACAAATTAAAATGTAAATGTTTCCAGCAAGAGTGCAAATGATGCAACGCAGAAATGTATCATAGGCAAATACTATCTGCCTCTTATCTTTAATGGATCTTTGGCATGGATGGAAAACATTTTCAACCAGCTTTGTAATCTTTGTGTAAAGTTATTATTTCTACACATTGTAGATACTTTTGTACCAATAAATATATATTTTTATAATTACTATATAATTATTTTACATTATTATATAATTTTATTTTATTATATTTTTATATTATTATATAATTCTTATAATTATTTACATCATCATACATTACATGTTTGTTTGTTTAATACTTTCAAATGGGAATGACAAATCTCTGAGATAGAACAGGAATGAAGGCTCAAATTCTGTATTACTGTTAATAGTGTTATTTACATAAAATTTAAACTATTGTAAGGATTCATCCCATTCAGACGTAATCTTTAATAAACACATTATACATTGTTTCCAATGTCTCTTTGAACTCTTTCGCAACGACTTGAAGAACTTGGGAAATCAATTGAACTGTATTGTCTTTGAATATTTAAGGCATTTGTAAAATCAATGTATCCTTTTCCTTAAAAATTTGCGCATTATCGCTTTGTATTATATTTGGAGCTCCATAAGTTGTCCCGAAAGTTGTTAATTTATTTACTATTGTTTTCGCAGTAATGTCTCTGTCTGCATACGTCTCAAGGTATCTTGAAAATATGGCTACAATTGTGATTACAAAATTATTACCTTTACTACTGCGCGGTAGCTTTCCTACGCAATCCAGTTGTAATCCCTGGTTTTAAAATTTCTGGCATAGCCTGAAGTCTGATTGGTGGGATATTCTTGTGTTTTACTAACAAACATTGATTACATGACTTACAAAAATTTTCCACATAAATCCCCTATCCAAAAATATTTTTTGAAAGTAATTGATATGTCTTTTTAACTCCAAAATGAGGGAAACGGGGGCGGTTTCAATTATTTCCCCCCTTTAATGAGTGCTGTATTACAATTTATTTTCATTTATTTTCCTATAGCTTCTCTTTTATTTTTCTTCTTTACCATTAACAGTTTACTTTAGCTATCAATATAGTATACCTTATTATTGTGATATTTGGTTTCTTTTGTAATTCCTCTCTAATTTTAATTAATTTTTCTTCTATCATTTGTTGCTATAATATATTGTCCACATTAATCTCATCATTTTTGAATAATGTATTTACAAATTTAATTTGATTCTCATTGTCAAATACGTATCTCGAGCAATAATCACTTGCGTTATTTTCACCTTTTTGGTATTTGAATTTAAAATCATATTGACTTATGTCAATTAGTCACTTAGATATGATATTCGGCATTTTATCTAATTTTATGTGGTACATAAGAGATTTTGCGTCACTTAGTAATGTAAAACTCCTTCCGAACAGATATCCTCTAAAGTACTATAGTGAGGCGTGTATCGCTAATAATTTTAGCTTGATCGCCGGATAACATTTCTCTGCCAGGTTCACAGGTCTTGAATAAAATTCGATAACATGATCATTTCCATTAACACGCTGCATTAAAATACTACTAATTCCCTTTCCTGATCCATCTGTGGTTAAGATGAACGGGTTTATTTCATCAGGCTGTCTTACAATTGGTTTTTTAAAAATTGCATTTTTTAATTTTTCAAATACTTTTCTACACTCATTATTCCACTCGAACTTAACATTCTTCTTAGTCAAATTTACTAATGGTTCTGCAATCTGCGCATAATTTTTTTTCAGATCCCTAAAATAGTTTGTTTTCCCAAGAAAGCTTTTTACTTGTTTAACTGTTTTGGGTTGTTTGAAATTTTGCACTTTCGCACAGTTTTTTATTGATGGGCTTATACCATTCGCATTTACTTTATATCCTAAAAATTCAATTTGCGATTTGCATATCTGTAATTTCGCCAGGTCAATCGTTAAATTATTTTCTTTCAGTCTTTGAAAAACAATTTTGATTATCTCTAACATTTCGTCGTTATTTTGTATGCATATCACCAAGTCATCCAAATAAAAACATATTTGGAAATATGATAGATCTCCTAACACTTTGTTGATTAAAAGTTAAAAATATGCTCGTGAGTTTTTTAATCCAAAGGGCATTCTTTTAGAATTAAAATTTCCCATGAACGTTCTAATGTCAAGGCCTGTGGATCGTTTTTTCTCAGTTCTATCTGAAAAAATGCCACATTTCAATCCATAACTGTATAAATCTTACTACCTGCAATATTTTGTAATATATCCTTCACCTTCGGCAAGTTTATCGGTAAAAGAGTTGAGGCGTTGATGGCACGATAATCAATAGCAAATCTATATTTAGGTTCTTCATTTGGTTTACTTGGTTTTTTTACGAGAATAATTGGACTCACATACGTGCTTTGCCAACATTCAATAATATCATTTTTCAATAAATCCCTAATTTCTTTTGTGCAATTTCTCTTATTGCTCTCGGAATTGGGTATGGTTGACTCTGAATGGATAATTGTGCATACGTTCGATTTTCGGTACTATTGCTGATGTTTTACCTAACGTAGCATATGATTTTGAAAAAACCTCTGTACTGGTTATTATTAATTCAATAACTTTAATTCTATCTTCCTTATTTAAGTGTTGTAATTGAAAATCGTCTGGAGATATTTCTTTCTTTCTTAATTCTCGAATTTGTTGATATTCTGTTTTATTTCAATTTTGAATATTATTAATTTCCAACGTGGGTTTATTACTTTCATTTTTTGTATCAATAATTTTGATTTGTTTTGTTATTACACCAACGTTCATATTTTTGTTAAGTGCAATTTGACAATTTATTTCATTGTATAATAACATTCTAACCTTATTTTTATTTTCTACACTTTGGATGGCTTCATCGGTGATTAGTGTTCTTGCTATTTTTAGTGGAGAAAATAAAACATCCTGTCCCTCACTTAATTCCTGTGACAAAATTAATTGGACAATTTCTGACTCACCTGGCTTTAACGTGATTTTGCTTTTCAACTAAACGAAAATCTGCTTTTCTTCTCTCTCTTTGGCCTTAAAATTCTTACTTTTTATAACTTCCTTAGAACTTTGTGATACATTTTCATCAATTACATTATCGCGAGTGATAAAAATGTTGTATATCAGCATCTTTTCTATCGCTATTGCTTTCACTATTATTGCTTTCATTATAACAATTATTTATTTTCTCATACTCGTCGTCATCAGTATTATAATTCTTATAATTACCATTATATTTATTTTCATCTCGGATTTTCTGCCATTGCGGTTTTTAATTCGAATTCTAAATTGGGCTTGTATTTTCACTTTTGTATAATTTAATCGCAGTAGTTCCAAATTGCATTTAGTTATCTCTTGAATTTAAAATTGCCTTATGCAAGGATAAAAAGTCGTAGCCTAGAAGCATTTTATAACTCCACTGAAAGTTCTGTTTTGTTACAAAAAAAAATTATTTTTGCATGTCTTTTCTCCATTTTTAAATGAAAATTGAATGCAATTTAAAAATTCTACATTTTTTTTAGTAAACGTCTGAAGTATTACTCTTCTTGTTATGTATTTTATTTTTGAAACGTCTCCATATCTATAATGCTGACTTGAGTCCCCCTGTCAATTACACTAATTATTTTTTGTCCTTTGAAATCTATTTCTATCATCGGTAGTTGCAGGCTTGACGCGTTTTCAAATTCGCTTGAGATATTTTTTCTTATCATTAATTTCGTAATTTTTTTTTCGCTGTAAATTTTTGTAGTTTTGCCAGTCCTTTCCATTTTTGTTATGTATGAACTTTTTGTGAACCGAATTTATATATTTTCCTGGAACCTGTACGGTCCATTCCTCGTCTCCAAATTCCAGCTTTTAGTTTAAATTATTTTTTGTTTCTCTTATATGTGATTGCTCTTATTTCCTCTGTTGCTTCCTCCAAAATTTTCTCTTATATTTTACCTCTCTCTATTTTCTACGTTGCTCTCCAATTGATCGTAATAATTTCTTTGATAGTTATTATTTTGTTGATATCTCATATGATTTCTATTATATCCTCCTTGTTCATAACTTCGAATACTTCCGTTTCTATTTATTTCCTCTGCTATATTTTCTTTGCTCCGATCCTTGTTGCAGACTACTATATTGATTGGGATTTCGTGATGTATTGTACTAGCAATTTGCAAAATAATGGCCATTTTCCGTATCCTATGCATTTAGCTTGATCCATTTTTTGAGTTGGGTTATTTTGTAATTTTAAAGTATTAATCTCTAAAGTTAAATATTGTATCTGTGTTGTTAACAAAATCTCTCTAAGTTTAATCTTCGACTCTTCTGTAGTTTTATTATCAAAAATTGATTCGAATAGTTCCACTTCTTATGGCGTCTCCAAATATCAGAGGATTCTTTTTCTTTACCCCCATCGCTAAATCTGGGCGTAACGCGTCAATAAACTTTGTCAACATTATTTTATCAGTTATTTTTTCTACCTCTCCATCTATTGCATCCTTCAAGTTCAAAAATTTACGGGCTGCGTTTTTTATTTTTAACGCAAGTTCGTCCACTGACATATCAGGTGTTTGTTTGATCTTATTAAATATGTTCTGTTCCTGCGTTATTGTTATCCGGTCTGCGAATTTTTTTGTTAGTATCATTTCTACATTCTCAATTTTTTTTTTTTGTAATTCAGGGTTTTGCATTAAAAATTGCATAGCCCTATTACTTAGTCTGGTTTTAATGATAGCCGCTTTTTGTTCCTGCCTCCAACTTGCTATATCGTCAAATCCTCGCTAATTCGTCAAATTGTTTTATAAAAAAAATTATATCTTCCTCCCTGCTCCCACTAAATAACGGTAGTATCTGCATTACTAGAATAGCCATATTTTTATTATTTCTATCTAAACTAGTATATTTTTTATTTGATATAACTGATAATTTATTCAAACTTGAGCACCTTGTCGTAATTGAACTTTTAACTACTTTTTTAATCAGTCCCATTCCTCTTTCCCATTTTTCTAATTAAGCACTCAATCTTATTATGAAATATAATTTTTGTTTTTACACATTGACAATACATTACACACATAAGGAGAAATGAGAATTCTGCATAATATTTTTTTTTCATAGCAATTTATGTCGCCACCGGTTGCCCAACTCTTATCATTATCGTTATTTTTATAAATTTTCATAAATCCTACTTTTAATTTTAATCCCGTTAATGCTTAACGCCACTGCACCAAATGTGCTGATTTTATTTTAATACTTAAGTCTTAAAAAGGAATCTCTCTAAAAGGGTAGTTAAATTTATTAACTATAGCCATTAGAAGTATAGTTTAGTATATTGCTTTGGTGGCCTCAAACCCACCTAATTTCAGCATATCGGGATAATTAACAATTGTAATAATCTTACAGAAATCCACAATTAGATTTAAAGATAAATAGAAAGGTCTTCAAATTTATTAAATTACACATTATCAATTTACATCATTATATCTAACAATATAAAGAATATTCTTCTTCTGACACATATTAAAAGTAATTAGTGAGAAGTAATGCCAGATTTTGTAATAATTGGTTGGAACACTTGGTGGGACAATTTAACCATTATTTGTTAATTTTGGATAATTATACTATCCTGATATAGTCAATAGTAAAGTACCTGATGAGGGCTTTTCACACATGCCGAGTAAAATGCATAAATAATCTCCATACATATTTCCACATCTGGATCACAAGATGTGACGTTGAAGTTCTCCTCCAAGCAGTTCACCGTACAAGTCACTCATACAAAATTCAATTGAAAACCAACTACTGCTGGCTCTTAAACATCTTTCATCTCCATCACTCTCAATATGTGTTCTTGTTTTCCTTAGCGTGGTTATATATATACTTTTTCTTCCCCAGACAGTCCACGGGCCACACCTTTCTGGAACGCAGACTTTTCGTCTCCGCTTGATCCGTAATCCTCTTCTCAATCCGACTTTTGGCTAGGAATGCAGACTTCTTGTCGACGCGCTTCGACTATCCCCCATGTTTGATTATATCAATTAATATTTTTTGATTTCTGGTATTGCACTGCCCACATCAGATTTTTTCACATGTTGTCATTCAGAAAAATGCTAACTGTCAGTTTACTTTCCTTACTTTGTACTGTGTACAGTTAAAAACATTGTGCCGTGGATCTTGTCCATCATTATTTCGCATTGAAAGTAAAAAAATGGTTGCATTGTGTAGGAAAAGTCATGTGCTGTCTCCATCTGATTTTTTTTATTACGGGTTAAAACTGTAAAGATAATGTTGGGATACCCTGTTCTTATTATTGGGGGCAAAATTTTTGCCTTGAAACATCTATTTCTCAGGATCTGCTATAGATAGAGCTTAGATGATGACTGATATGGATTCAGCATCAAATTCTGAAGGAGGTTGGGGATTACTAAGGATTTCCACTTCTGGTTCTTTTACCATTTCCGGTTTAAACATTTTTATTTTATTGAAACATTTATTTCTCGAGATTAGATATAAATAAAGTTTAGATGATAACTGATATGGATTCAGCATTAAATTCTGGAGGAGGTAGGATGATTTACTAAGAATTTTGATTTGCGGCTTCTTTTCCATTTGCGGTTCAAACATTTTCTTTGAAACATGCATCTTTCGGGATTGTCAATAGATACAGCTTAAATAATGATTAATATCAGCATTGCAGAGGGATTGAAAGGATTCACTAAAGATTTCCACTTCGGTTGTTTTCTTTTTTCGTTTAAAAATTGTTGATTTTCCGTGAAACATCTATTTTCCAAAATTAGCTATAGATATAGCTTAGATGATGACTGATATGGATTCAGCATGAAATTCTAGAGGGGGTTGTAGGGTTTATAAATAATTTATACTTTCAATTTCTTTTCAACTTTCGGTCCGAATTTGTTTCTTGAACCACCCCACCTATTTCTTAAGATTGACTATAGATAGAGCTTAAATGATGACTGATATAAATTTAGGATTAAATTTCGTTAAATTTGGGTGTTCATTAAAGATGTTCCCTTTCAGATTTATATTCACTTAAAAAAATTTATTTGAAATGTCTATTTCTTAGGACTGGCGATAGATAGAGCTTAGACGATGAACGATGTGGATTCAGAATCGAATTCTAGAGGAGGCGAAGATTTCCCATTTCGTTTCTGGAGAAGATAGGCAGTTTTGCAAAAAGTCCGTATGATGTAACGAAATAAGTATGTAAAAGAGATGACTGAAACGTTATCTGTAATCCCAATAACAGATAATTCCTGATTAATCCAGAAATCGTTGTTCCAGTCAGAACTAACATGCCACAAAGGCAATCTCGTCCTAGATTATGACTATTCTTTTCGGTTTTACGACTTCTATGACCAAGGAAACTTTCACGTCATAAGTCAGCCAAACTGTATGACATTACTAACGTTCAACAGCTCGTCGAAGATTACTTCGATTCTGCTCGAAGCTGAAATCTTCAAATGTAGAAAAAACAGCTTACCAATATTTTAATTATCATGTCAGAATTATCAGCACATATAATAACTCAGATTTTATGTTGAATTGAAATACGCAGAATGCTGCACTTACAAGGCCATTTGGATTTGCAGCTTTGCAGAGATTATTCCTCTTAATATAAAATTGGGAGATTATTTGGTTACAATATTATTCTCTTTATTGCTAGTGGATATTTTCTACCAAATCTAGCATCCTCAAATATTTTAATTAGCATGTCAATATTCTCAACATATATACAGAGAAATCTGTATATAGCGATATTGCCTATAATCTATCCACAACAATGTTTCAAGAAGTCCCTGCTACTAATGCATATCAAGCTTGTTTATGACGATAATTTGTTTTGGGAAATCTGTGCGATATAAGATTTTGCTATGTGTTGTAAACGCATGTATGTAACGATAATGTTGCGCTATGTTCAAACTTTGGCTATGTATTGTGTCCAATACTTTTCAAAGCAGTATAGCCTTTGACAATCCATTAAGGCTGAAAAATATCAGACCTAAAGTTAATTGGTTCTACGGAATCATCCCCCGACTTAACAGATGTAGATGCGGCTACATACATTGAAATATTCATTATTTTATTCCAACACTACAAATGCCCCAGACTTATATCTAAATTCGCTAGATGGTTTTAAAAATGTATATTGTGGGAGTTGTATTTTCTGCAAAAATCAAATAATCGAAAATATACAATAATTTCCCCCGTTAATAAGAATTAAATTTTCCTTAGTTCACTTTTAATGATCCAGATTATGTTTAACGTACATATAACTTGATTATTCAGTACGTATTTTGTTTCTGTTTGATGTAAATAACATTTATGCTTGGGGTTTCTGTGGGGGAAAACAAACTGCTATATGAGCAAAACTGTTACGAAATATGTAAACATTTTGGACGCTTATACCTCCGAACCTAATAGATAAAATGCAAAAACTTTTTCTTGTTTTATCAGAAAGATGGTCCAGATAATGTATATATAAAAATAATTTTAATATTTTCAAGTTTTGTTTTCGAAACAAATTCAAAAATTTGCCCCAGCGAGTATTTTTTTCTATTTTTAACACTTTCCAACATAGTTGTAAAGTGTTTATGACTTTGGTCATTCTGTCTGTCTGTCCGTTCGCACGATAACTGCCGTAAAAATGACTTTATCAAAATGCAATTTTAGTATGTTGTTCAGACGGTCTGTGGGACATATGGGAATGTAAATTAATAATATATCACCCAATTAGCTTTGGATTGAATCCGGGTTGAAAAAATGAAATACATTGGACTCTATGGGACCTAATTTTTCAAACATTTAAGTGAATTTAAAATTCACAAATTGCTTCGAAAGTTTTAGGAAGTATTCGAATCTTACTATAAAATAAAAAAAAAAAAGAATTTCAGCAAAATATGTTCGGTAATTTTTTAAATAAAAATTAAAATAATAATTACACCCATATTATATGAAGAAATCATGTGATCCACTTCAAAAGAAAATATGGCAGCTATCATGGAGTCATTCTGTCTGTCTGTCCGTTCGCACGATAACTGCCGTAAAAATGACTTTATCAAAATGCAATTTTAGTATGTTGTTCAGACGGTCTGTGGGACATATGGGAATGTAAATTAATAATATATCACCCAATTAGCTTTGGATTGAATCCGGGTTGAAAAAATGAAATACATTGGACTCTATGGGACCTAATTTTTCAAACATTTAAGTGAATTTAAAATTCACAAATTGCTTCGAAAGTTTTAGGATGTATTCGAATCTTACTATAAAAAAAAAAAAAAAAAAAAAAGAATTTCAGCAAAATATGTTCGGTAATTTTTTAAATAAAAATTAAAATAATAATTACACCCATATTATATGAAGAAATCATGTGATCCACTTCAAAAGAAAATATGGCAGCTATCTTGTGTCAAAATCGTGATTTTTAAAGTTCTTTTGAATTTATATTTAGTGTTGCATCCGTCTTAAAACCGAATTATTTTTGCGTAAATGCTGTGCATTCATATTTTGCGCCAACGCAGTTACAATATTTTTTAGTAATGATCATCAAACTTTGATTATTTCTACAACGAAGCCTAATTTTAACGAATTCAGAATGTAAACACATCAAGCTGTAAGATAAGTCGTATAAGAATTACAGAATTTTTTGAACACAAAATAATTTAGCTCTGCAGTCTAGAATAGAGCTGATGTGAATTAAACATTCATTGATTTTACATAGAGAAGCAGACAGTTTTATAGTATTGGCTTTTTCGATGAAGTTTTAAGCATGGAGTTAGAAAGTACTTTTACCTCCTTGTTTTAAAGTAAAATAAATTCTTGTAGTATTGTGATAAATTTAAAACATCACAGTTGAATGAAAGGAAAAGAATAAAAGTTTATGAATGAAATATACGCTACTTTTATATAGAGAGCCAGGCGATTTCTATTTCGATGACGTCATCTGAATAAAGTTCATTGTTTTTCGATAAGTTTTAAGTTTTCAAATTTTTTAAATTATTGTAGTATTGTGATAATTTTTAAAATATCACCACTGAATGTATCGTATTTTAGAGATGTTTAAATAAGTTGGAATGTGTTTCATAATCAATGCTTTATTCATGATTGATCTTTCTTGATTGATCTTTTTTTCATGATTGATCTATGGCATCCATTCTTTTTTCGCTATGTAAAGATCTTGGTGTTTAAAGACCGTTTAAATTTATATTTAATGTTGCATCCGTCATAAATTTTTGCGTATTATCTGTGTATCTAAATTCTGTACCAACGCAATTACAATATTTTTGATTTTAAATGATCATTAAACTTTGATTATTTCTACAACGAAGCCTAATTTTAATGTATGCAGAATGTAAATAAATCAAGTGATTATAAGGTATGTTGTATAAGAATTACTGAATTTTTTTCACGCTAAATTAATTAGCTCTGAAGTCTGGAATACAAATGATATGAATGAAATATTCATTTGTTTTACATAGCGAGACAGATGATTTATATTTCGATGACGTCATTTGAATAAAGTTCATTTTGTTGACCCATTCCCTGCTGATGGTTTGTTTTCGAATCATTTTTTAAATATTTTTTTTGCCGCTCTTAAATACAAAACATTGCTAAATTTAACTGTTCTGTGCAGACAAAGTTTGTTTCTTTATGAAAATATTTTTTTATAGTAACTATAGTAGTCTGTGACTTTTGAAAAAAAATTAAATTTATACAAATTGACATTTTAAATTTTGAAATAGTTTATTTAGGTCATAAGATATAGCGCCACATGACGGTGCTGTTCCCGCCCTAAGTATGCATTATATAATTCCATGTCTTAAGAACGAGATGGCGTCTAGTGGTGGGTGATTCATTTTATTTTCCGAAGTATATATTTAGCTTAAAATTAATGATGTGAAAACGCACCATCAGCATGAAGCAGTATAAAACCATCGTAGTCCTATTTTGAATTCAGAAACTGTTCTTTCTTTTTTTAGGTGATAAATCTCGTCGAAAAAGCGTTTTCTTACATTTGACGAAGCTGTCGCTATGCTAAACGAGCTTTCGAGCGAAGATGATGATGAAATATTGCTTAATGAAGGTGATAAAAATGATATTGACATTGTTATAATTCCACCTAAATTCGACGTTTTAATGAATGAAGAAGATATAAATGAAGAAGAATTGGGTAATTTGATTAGCTTACCCAGGGATGTAGCAGGTGAGCTTGAAATTCATAATAATGCTTTTATTAATATTGCTAATACTGAGTGCCGTGAACTGCCATGTAAAAAGAAAAAAGTAATGAAAAAATCCCCCGAAATATCTTTATTATGAGCTACCTTTTTATACAAACATTCCTAATAATGATGAAGTAAATGTATTAGCTTCGTTAGCGGGTAGTTTGCATAGTCTAAGCCCTTTAGATATTTTTTTGAAAATGTATACTGAAGAAGTATGTTCTCATGTTGTCGAACAATCCATGCCATATTCCCGTCAAAAGGACTTTAAATTCTCTGTAAATATGTATTTTTAAGCGCTTCATAGGCTTCCACCTGTTTACAGGATATCATAGTCTTCCTCAAGAACAAATGTATTGGTCTCTGTGAGATGATATAAGAATTAAGAAGCTAGAAATCTTTTGTTAGAAATTCTTTGAGTCGTGCTATATTTCTGTCAATAAAAAAGAATCTCCATTTGGCTGATAGTATGAAGTTAGATAGTGCTGATAAACTAGCAAAGGTCCGACCATATTTACATATGATAAATAAAAAATTCATGCAGTACGGAGTGTTCAGCCACAATTTGACAATTGATGAACAGATGATGCCATATTCTGGGCGTCATTCTTCAAAACAATTTATGAAGGGCAAACCTTCAGATTCGGATATAAAGTTTGCTGTCTTTGCTCTTCAGATGATTCAAGTTCCGGAAATCTAGATATGGGTGGTGATGTTGTAAATAAGCTCCTATACGTTGTTGTAGATCCTACAAGCCATGCCATTTATTTTGACAATTTCTTCACATCTTATGTCTTAATGAACAACCTCACAGAAAATGAATTTTTTGCAACCAACACTATACGAGAAAATCAAATTAGTAATAACAGAGATTCAGTTTTGACATCGGTTGATGCTATGAAAAAAAATCAAGAGGCTGTTATGATTACATGTTTGATCAGAAGAACACCACAGATGTAAGGTGGAATGACAATTCCGTTGTAACTTTAGCTACAAATTGGGAAACTGTTGATCCGCCTGTCTCTACTAAACGTTATTCCAGGAAAGAGCATAAACAAATTAGCATACCTCAACCCCAGCTGACATCGAAATATAATAAGAACATGGGGGGGGGGGCGACTTACTGGATAACTTTATAGCAATGTATCGCACTCAAATCAAGGGGAAGAAATGGTGGTGGCCACTATTTGTTAGTTTTTCTGGATGGTGCAAAAGTAAACGCTTGGAGGTTGTATCGAATTGCTAATGAAAATGGAATTTCATTATTGGAATTTGAAAGAAGTTTGCTATCTTCTTTTCTAAAAACTCCTCTTGTTGATGACTTGGAGATAATGTCGCTGCCGTCTTTCAGTCATATTGGACGTCCATCAGCTGTGGAGATGCAAATAGTACAGCAACCGAACAAAGATAATGTAGGCATATTGTATTGCGAAGTCCTGATAACTCCTGCCGATGATGCAAATTTTGTCCCAACCATACTGTTACGACTTGTAAAAAATGTAACCTATATTTGTAAAAAATGTAACATATATTTGCAAAAAATGTAACGTATATTTGCATGTGAAGGCTTCCTCCTGTGCCAACCATACTGTTACAATTTGTAAAAAATGTAACCTATATTTGTAAAAAATGTAACATATATTTGCAAAAAATGTAACGTATATTTGCATGTAAAGTGTTTTGAAGCCTTCCACACTTAATTTTAATTATTTTCTTTTACGTTTTATACATATGTAATAATTTTGAAACAAGTGTTGTTAGTTCAAGTACGATTTTTCATTGTTTTTGGTACATAGACATTTTTATATAGATTTCTGCTAATGGTACGTTTTTGAACCATTTTGTAACTGCAGCAAAAATAAATGTTTAATTTTTTTATTCTGCATTTCTGTCTTATTTAACACATATATGACGTAAGAAATGAATATCTATTAAAATTTTTGATCGCAAATGTGTGCGGCAGGGAATGGGTTAATTGGCTTTTTCGATGAAGTTTTAAGTTTTCAAGTATAATAAATTACTGTAGTACTGTGATAATTTAAAAAATATTAGCGCTGAATATATCATATTTTAGAGATGTTTAAATAACATTTCATTTCAGTTGGAAAGTGTTTCTTAATCAATGCTTTATGCACGATTGATCTTTCATGTCTTACTTTCACTCGAAATATCTTCGAAACTATAAAAGATAGATATAAATAGTAAGCGATAAAAATATGTATGAGAAAATTTAGTTTCTAAATTTATATTTATTTTTTAAAAAAAGCTCTTATAGATTTCGAGTAATCGTCTTGTCAAGTTGCTGAAATTTTTTCGTTTTTCAAGTTTGTAATGCTTATATACCTTAAAAACTAAAAGAGTTAGCTATGAACAACAAGCAAGAATCTGTAGCACTTTAAAAACCCTACAAGTGTATGTAATTGGATTTTGAATTGAGCTGTTAGTTTTTGAAGTATAGTGGTTATAATGTCGATATTTTAGTACCGGGTGGTCAGAATTAAAACACCCCTACTCTGAGCTCTCTATACATCGAACTACTCAGTGTAAAGTCTCCAAAATTGTTGAACATACTATTCAAGATATGGGGAAAGGGATTACGCGAAAAAAATTAGTCCCAGAAACACAGATAGGTGGCGCTGTATAACAGAAAATATGCTGAAAAGACACAAAATTCACATTTGTAACACATTTTATTCGAACGTACCAAACATTCATATCACAAGGACCTTATCGATGCAGGGAATACTGCTCAATATGGTTCCCTTCTTCAAGATGTAAAATCTGCAGTCTGTGGACAGGTTGTTCAACTGCGGATCGTAATTCGTCGATTGAGATGCTTCTCACATGCAGAGTGATACTGTCTTTCAAATTTACCAAGGTTACCAGACGTCCTCGATAAACACGACTTTTTAAGTATCCCCACAGCCAAAAATCACAGGGATTAAGATCTGGAGAACGAGATGGCCAGGTTGTCAGAAACGCACGACTATAATTACTCTACCATTAGTAAAATGTTGCCAAAGAAACTGCTGTACACAGAGTCCAATGTGTGGAGGCGCTCCATCTTGCATAAAGGTAATCGAATCAAGACATTGGTTCTGTTGCAGTTGGGGTACAACACAATTTTCGAGCATGTTTCTGTACCTCCTGGCCTTCACGGTGCATGTCACAGGGCCATTGGGGGTAGCCGCTTCGAAAAAGAAAGGTCCAAGAATGAATGTGGCTGTGAATCCACACCAGACTGTAACTTTCGGTGAGTGAAGTGGAATCTCTTGGAAGATACGAGGGTTTTCTGTGTCCCAGATGCGACAGTTATGGGTGTTGACTGTTCCACTTAGATGGAAATGCGTTTCATCGCTCCATAGAATCTGCCATGGCCTCGATGCATCCACTTCAACTCTAGCCAGAAATGTCAATACAAAGGTCAGTCGCTTCTCCCTGTCGATGGTCAGCAAGTGGTGATTGTGACTAATTTTGTACGGGGAAAAATGCACTATGTTTCTCAGTACGTTCCGCACTGTGCTGTAGGGAACACCCAAGAGTCGTGACACTCCACGTGCACTACTACAGCCTATAACGTTATCCATTGATTGTTCAACAATAGCGGTGGCAACATCGTCAACGACATCTGAACGAGTCGATTTGCGTTCTCGACCCGGCTGAACTCCAAGATGTCCAGTTTTCTCGAATCGAGCGATCATTCTCCTGAGAGCTTGTGGAAGTAATGGTCCTTTGCGCAAATTCTTAAGTCGACGAAACTCTCGAAGTGCAGCTGCAGCATGTCCTTTGTTTTCATAAAATAGCTTCACAAGCAAAGCGCGTTCTGGCAGCCATCGATGATAAGAATGAAAATTTCTCAGTTTTATCCCCTTTTATGCCCAGAACATAGTAGCTGCAAACCAAGGGTTTATGCAAATTTTTGTGCTTACAGTGCGAAATTGCAGTTACAATGACAGTTTAAGTTTCTTTACTTTTTTATCTTCTTTTTTTGTCATATCAGCAAAAGAAATTAAAAAGGAAAAATTCCATATCGTATGTGTTTGTTTTTTCGTGATTTTGCGTCTTTTCAGCATATTTTCTGTTGTACAGCGCCAGCTATCTGTGTTTCTGGAACTAATTTTTTTTCACGTAATCCCTTTCCCCATGTCTTGAATAGTATAGTAGGTTCAACAATTTTGGAGCCTTTACACTGAGTAGTTCGATGTATAGAGAGCTCAGAGTAGGGGTGTTTTAATTCTGACCACCCGGTATTTTAACCTTGGTTTTCCAATGGGTGCAAATCTGTAATATTTAATATGTCATGATTGTTGCAGTAGAATCTGTTTACATACTCCTTGGGGAAATACTGGTGCATAACCACGAGATATTTTGTTTTACTAAAAAAAAAGGAAAAAAAAGTAGGAGGTTAAATGAACTTGAGGATTCTAATCATGTTTAATGATTGATGAGGTTTGAATTTTTTTTTTTTTTTCAAATGGCCAGGCACTTTGACCTTCGTCATTCGCCTTTATTACAGCGGCCAGAGTGTGAACCATTTAGCCGTCTATTGACGTTGCCCCAGGCGCACCAGAGGGGGGCGGATCACATTGCGCCCACAACACAAATATCCATGCCTTACGTGGAGCTCGAACCCACAACGTAGCGGTCGAGCGATTGCTACGGAAACGCTTGCCTTGACCACTCGACAACCACGTCGACATGAGGTTTGAACTGAATAGACGGAGATATACGTATTTATACACCGCCAGGAAATTATACAGATTAATTTGAATCTAAAATCTTGTAAGATATATAAGTTTAATTTATATACCGCTAAGCAAGTTAGTAAAATAATTTAACGTTTCGACATGAAGTCTATGATTGGAGTATACAGATGAAATCAGGGCGAAAACTAAAAGCGTTATCTAACTATAAACAGTTAGTGAGTAATTTGTAGCGCTTTAAAAGCCTGCAAACGGACACAAATGATTCTGAAAAACTCGAATAAACTTATTGAAATTTAATGAAATTTTATTTTACAGAATGTTATTCACGTAAAACCATTTTGGTTCCATCGGACTGAAACCAACGCCGATTTCTTTTTTATGTATTAATGACTTTTTTATTTTTCAATAAAAATATAATTCTCTATTTTTTTTTATCATTATACTCATTAATTTTTAGATTAGTAGAAATATATTTAAAATACGCAAGTTACATTTTCAAACGGGAAGTAGATTCCTATGATGCACGCTCATCTATAGTATACCTAATCTGTCATATTATTTAAAAATTTGTTTAACATGATATAATTAAAAATGTTACTTACATAATAAAGGAAGATGTTTGTGTGCGTTTGTGCGGTCTGTAGGGTTAAATCTAAGTTTCGCACGGCCATGAAATTTGGTACACAGGTACTACAGGACCCGGGAAGCTGCACCCTGGCGTTAATTTTTTTTACTTTCAAATAAGTTTTTAGTTATTCTATGTTTTAGCCCGATTTTTAACGATTTTGAGCGATATTCACACAATTCGATTCCTGAGTGACAGATCACATTATTGTGACAGATCACATTATTATCATTATCACACAGAATTATTATCGCAGAGTTCTTATCGTGACACCATCGGAGATATCGAAAACTTATCTTTCAAACAAACTTTGAATGGAATCTATACGATTAATAGACGGCTTTTAGTAAATTAAAAATATACAGATATATAGATCTGTATATATACAGATCTGTATTTATACAGATCTGCATATATACTTTTCATGAGTTCAAAACGTTTCCGATTTTTAAATTGCGGTATAAAATGAACTGGATTGTAGCCCAATTCGACTTCTCGTACCAGAATCCAATTTAAAAGTAGGCTGTTACTTTTTTTAAATTGCAAATTTTGCAAGAAAAAAAATATTGAAAAATCTGTATTGTTGGTCCAATGATCACAATCATAGCATATTCACTTTAAGAGGCTTAAAGAAATCTTTCGGATGATATCAAGTTTTACTATGTACGTCTTGGGGGGGCTAATACCCCCTTCTTGATGGAGGCTAATGAGTTCACGTACACGAAAATTGTGTCGCGGCTATTTTTTACTACAATGGTTGAAACTGTTGAGTTTTGTGATCATTGAACCATAAGTAACCCTCTTTTATGCATAATATTGTTAAATTTTGTCTTCTGATGCTATGTTAAGGAAATATAAAAATTCGGACAAATTTACAAGATTTTGCTCGCATTTCAAAAAATTCTATCTAGTTCTAGATTTTTCGATAACAAAGCCGAATATCAAGCTTAGTGAAAATCCATTAATATTTGTCACAGCTGTTGTGCACATCAGAAATTGACCACAAACAGACGACAGACAGATGGACATGACTTTAAAAATAGTCAAAACGTGTTCAGGAGGTCCTAAAACATGTATTGGCCACAAAATGCCGAAATCGGATATTTTCGCGGAAACAGCACTTTCTCTATACTATATTCTATAATATGAGAAAGAAAAAAGTGAAGAGCAATCCAAAGCTTATAATTCAACACAAACATCCTTAAATATCACACTTTGCTCTAAAACAAAAAATAATTTCTTTAAGCCATTCGTTTATTAATTCTAAATGTTTTAAGCGAGTGATCTCTTAAAATTGTTGTCTCATTTCCTTCCTTACAGAACCTTTTCGGATTGAAGTTTCGATTTACTGATGTCGAAGCTGGAAGGAAAGGGGTAGATTTAGGGATCATACTACCTCCAGAGACTCAAAAGTATCAAATCAAAAGTATCATCTTAGTATCAAAATGTATTATAATAGACACTGATGTGTATTGTTCATTTAAAATTTTTTTTATACAGTGTTACCTCCTGCAGTTCAAAATTTTTTACAGTCAAACGTTAAATGAAAACGTCTGCTATTCGTAGTTCCCAGTAGCAGACACTTCTATTTAACGTATATTTTTGTAATTTCCAGTTTCAAAAATCGCGGCATGGTTAAGTTTGCATTTGGTGTTCAACTGTATGTTTATACGCACTGAAGATGGAAATACAAGCATTTCCGAAACGTACATCTGTTTACTATATTTTTATTTTCACAGCATTTTACGTTGTGATATAGTTATTTAATCGCATGGATGACTAGATAGACTGCATTTATGAGGATCACTACAAAATGCACCCTATGATACTTTTTTAGGCATCCTGGTATATTCAAGAGATGTTTTGATCTATGTATAACCCCCCGTTAGTATTTTTTAGGGGGCTTAAGGGGACGGTGGACGTTGAAATGAGCAAAAATTGACTATAAAAAGTTTATTTTTTAATATATAACATTATTTTACACATTTAACCTTTTGCTTGCGGGTAGAACAGCATCCATCCCAAACGAAGAACCTCCCAAAAAGACAGGTATTTGACGCACCCTATCCCAAACAGTTCGCTCCGCCTTTGTAGGCATTGGCGTCCATGGAAATCGCCGACAGAAACATTGCACCTGCTGCAGCAGGTGCAATGTACTTGCATATGCATGTACTATGCAGCAGCATAATGGGCATATGCAGCCTATTATGCAGCAGTATAATAGGCATATGCAGCAGCATAATAGGCATATGCAGCAGCAATGCAAATTTTACCCGCAAGCACAAGGTTAAATGCATTTTTTTCGAAACAGAATTTTCAAAGGTTTTACATTTTTAAAATGCTCCATGTGTCTTAATTTTTGTTTGAGATGCATGAAATTTGGTAAGAAGACACCTTTTATAGTTTTTAATGAAACTGGATATGCATATTATAATTGGACTTCATCAAGGTAATTAAAAGCGAATAAGAACCTAATTAAATGATGAAAATTAAGTTTCAATGCAGAAATATATTTTTAAAAAATTGACTTTCTAAGGGATTTAAAAATAAATACCCAAATTTGTTCATAATGTGTTTTTGAGTGATCATAACGCAAAATTAATCAAAAATGTGATCAAATGGCACGCAAGGAGCATTTTCAAATTTTTGTTGAAAAAAATTACATTAAATTAAAATAGAAAATTATAACAAAATTGAAAAAAATTTAATGGTATTTTATATAGTAATGGTAAGAGGAATATTTATAGAAATTTTCATGTTTCAAAGTTAATAAATAAATAAAAAAAATTTCAACGTCTACCGTCCCCTTAAGTTATTCAGAGGATAACATATTCCATAGCTCACTCTATAAGTAATTTATGTATCTTTAGTCTGGAAGATACACTCAAGTGTTGTATATACAATTAAGTAAGTGTTGTATATACAATTAAGTAAGTGTTGTATACAATTAAGTAAGTGTTGTATATACAATTAAGTAAGTGTTGTATATACAATTAAGTAAGTGTTGTGTAAGTCTTAAGGTTGTTGCTACCTAAAAATATGCATTTTAGAAATTAAAGTTGGTAGCATTGCAGAAATTCTAGTTTAAGAAAATCACAAAAGAATTTGATAAAGTAAATCGAATTAAGATTCTGAGTTATCTTTGCTGCAAATAACATTATTTTGCTAACCTAAAAGGAATATCTGATAGCTAAAAAGTAACATTAGAAGATTTCTTTTGAATATCCCTTTTTATGTTTCGAAAGCCGCTTAAAAGCTTCCCAAGGGCTGCGTGCGGTCATAATCCCCGATTAAGATGGTAAAAGTCATTGGAAAGTAATAACAAGTAGTATAATCCGAATGAAAACTACTCCAGAGAAAACGGAATATGAACTGCATTATAAGCCGTAAAACGAAATATATACCCCAAGGATTTCCAATTTTGTTACAGTTGGTATTTATAGCTGTAAAAAATAATTGCAATTTAAAAAGCATCTTTCTGCCATGTGTGATATAAAACATGTGCTACATTGTAAATACAAGTATTTGAAGTCCAATATCTCTATGTTTTTGCATGAGAGCGAGTGCGAGAGAAAGATTTCGATGGGAATGTCCCCTTGACTACTGGGCATTACTTTTGTAATCGAGCAAAACAGAGGAAGCTGGCGATCCCAATGTTTCTAGTTTTTAGACAAAAAGAGAGAGAGAGTATCATGCCGTTCGCTTGGGTATGAAGAGTTGCTCGGTTTTCGTTCATTTCGTGTATAGTTTGCACGTGTTTTTCTCGTGAATATGCTGGTGCTGAAGATCGCAAGCCCTTGGTTAAGATGGATGAGCAAAGGAACTAACGGCATATCCAGTTTTGCGTTAGAACTTGACTAATGGTCCCATACTTTTGATTTTGAATTTCAAAAGTTTATGCCATTTTCTAAAATAGTCCATTACTATTAGACAAATAAGAGTCCTAACCATCTAGTAATAGTAATATACTAAAATAGTCCATTACTATTACTAGATGGATGAGCAAAGGAATTAACGACATATCCAGTTCTGCGTTAGAATATGACTAATGGTCATATACTCTTGATTTTAAATTTCATAAGTTTGTGCCATTTTCTAAAATAGTCCATTACTATTAGACAGATAATAGTCCTAACCATCTAGTAATAGACTAAAATAGTCCATTACTATTACTAGATAGATGAGCAAAGGAACTAACGACATAACCAGTTCTGCGTTAGAACTTGACTAATGGTCACATACTCTTGATTTCGAATTTCATAAGCTTATGACATTTTCTAAAAATAGTCCATTACTATTAGAATACATCTGCTATTGTCTAGAATGCATCTGCTGAGTCTGTAGTTCCCCTAAAACGTCAAATGCAATCTTTCAAAAGAATGCATTCTCTACTTTGATATGTTCGCTCGTTCAACCCAGACCGTCTGACCTACCAGAAGGTGTAAGGTGTCTGTTTGGACGGCCGGGACAGTGCCACTCAGTTTAGACCGGAACACAGTGGGGGCGGCATCCACAAGGCCCGTACCCTCCTTCTCCTACTATCAACCTCTCAGAAGGACTTACGAACCTACATATTTAACGTGCCTGTACTCCGCGTGATCACGGGGACAGTTCGGGCAGAGTCGAGGATCGAACTCCGGTTATCCGAGTTCAATCCCAGTGCTTTAACCACTGGGCTGTCCCAAACCTCACTTTGATATGTTCAGTGTTTAATAATTTCGAGAGTTTATTTCATGTTGATTTCAGTGCCCTGGAATTATTTGTCTGTCATGAATATTGATTGAATCATACCGATGCTATATGCCTGTGACAAATCTTATGAAACATGCAAATATCCTATGCTTTTAGTGAAAATGTATTTCCTCTTTTAAAAGCTTTTTTTTTTTATGTTCGTTGCCTTATATTCATTGCGTGACATGTTCTAGTTGAACATTTTACCAGTCAGAGTTATTTCTGTCAAGTCAAGAGTATAAACATATACATTTGTATTTCAGATATCCTGCTAGGGATTTTAGATGTGCTTCTTTACTTCAATAACATTAAAGTTTTACATTGGCGAGAACTCTCAAAAACCTTTATAACGAAAAAAATCTAGAGGAAAGTATGGCCATAGTGATTGGGATGTGTACCCGTTTTGAGAGATAGATTTTTAACAGTTGATTAAGCAAACCTTCTACTTTAACCGATGTAGTCTAACAAACCTATGATGATCGTGATTTAATCACAAGTTCAGATTTTACCGTAAATACATCGGTGGGGTCTCTAGATACCAGAAATAAACTTTTGTCGGTCAGTGTGTGTGTCGGTCAGTGTGTGTGTCGGTCAGTTGGTGTGTTCATAATCTCAAAAACCACTGAAGCGAATTGGACCAAATTTGGGTGATAAGTTTCATGTATTATGTAGTATGTATATTATGCAGTACGTATATTACATATATTTCTTATATTCATATAACATAGAAGGGAAATTAAAAAAAAATATAAAAAGTTTCTACAGGGTCGAGTTACATTATTGTGTCCACCTCCTACTTTTTATGTCAACAGAGCGTAGCTAATGAAAGAAGTAACGTGTCGTGAGCTGGTTTGGTGGGTATATAAGGTGTGGTGTCGGCATTCTGAAAACATATCACTCGTTGCTGTCATTGCTAAAAGGAGAGATGTATCAGATTTGGCAAAATGGGATGATTATCGGGTTTCAGGCAAAGAGTGGCAATATTTCCGAAAGCGTGCAGTTTGTGAACTGTTCGCGTGCTGCTGTGGTTAAAGTGTATCGTCAATGGAGAAATGGTACCATTGTGAATAAGCGATGTGGAAACTGCGGATGACCACGCGCCATTGATGTGATAGGTGAACGTCGGCTCCGAAGGCTCGTGAGGACCGATCGCCGAGCTATAGTGGAACAACTCATTCGCCAAATGAACCAGGGGACTACTGGAAGTGTGTTTCAAACGACAGTTCAGCGAAGCCTGCTGCATATGGGCCTTCGAAGCAGACGAATGGTCACTGCACCTGTGCTAATTAAGGTGCAGAAAAAGCTTACATTTACACGGCAGTATCGGAATTGGACCTCAGCTGATTGGCAGAGATTACCTTCTCCGATGAGTCACGTTTTCTGCTTCATCGAACGGATGGACCATCGAAGATTGAAGAACAAATACTCATCAACCATTGCTGGAAGAATATAGGGTGGTGGGGGCAGCGTTATGGTCTGGGGAATATGTTTGTGTCATTTTCTGGGTCCACTTATATTTGTGGAAGGCATTATGATCCGAATTCGTTATGAATCCATCTTTTGCAGACTGCGTACACCCATGAATGCTGATTATCTTCCCTGTGGTGGATGAGATCTACCAATACGATAATGTGACATGTCACACAGCGAGAACTGTTCGAGAGTGGTTGAAGGAGCACGATGAAGACTTCAAAGTACTTGTCTGGCCCCCTAATTCCTCATACTAAACCCAATTGAGCATCAGTGGGACCACCTCGATCGGGTTGTTTGCTCTAAGGATTCTCCACCACGCACCCTTCAGCAGCTGTCAGATGCACTGCAGTAAGCGTGGCTCCACATACCTGTGAACACCTTCCAGCACCTTATTGAGATACTTCCAGTCCGTCTGGCTGCTGTCAGTGCTGTATACGGAGGTTAGCTGGTGGTCACAATGTGATTCGACTGTGTATATAAAACAGCATTTTGCCAAAATCGTTAAACTTTCGTAATCTCGAAACCACTAATGTGTTTCTGGACTAAATTTGGGTGATATACTGTTTATACTGTGCAGATGTGAAAGCAGAAAATAATTTTTTAAAAATATATTTTATTTTATGTTTTAAAAATATATTTTTTTATTAATAGTTTGCCTCAGAGGGCCATTTGCTACGCGTTTAAAGCTTCACGTTTTGCTATTAGTTTTTCAATATCTAAGACGTATTTTCATTTATTGACTACCCAAGGCTGCAGAAACTTACAAATAAATATAGAATCTGAATACTTCGTAAGATTTTAACTCGAAATGGAATTTTCTTCTATTATTTTCAAACTTAAAAATCCTTCGTTCTTTACGCATTAAATGAGGATTGTAATGCTTTTCGAAGCATTAAAATAATTACTTTTCTTGTGAACAAATTTTAATTTTCTTATGTGATCTTCTATTACTTTGCTTTTAACGCAGTTTTAACTGAAATGATTTTAAGTGCATTTTATAGTTAAACAAATATCTTCAACTATCCTTTCATTTATTGACTTAATTCGAGGCCATCACTCAATTGCCGAAAAGTTTTGCTGTGGTTATTTTGCTGAGAAACTCCGGTTTAACGGCCCTGAACGGTGTTGTTTTTTTATTGACAGTGTTACAAATTTAGGCATTTGTATCATCTAGACGTGCTAAGTGTAGGCCTTGTTGACGGAACTTCGGTGTTACAGGAGAATGTAGGGCTAATTCTAGGTTCTAGGTCGTGATTGTGATCCTAATTATTATTTAGCTTAAAATTTTGTTAAAAATATTTCGGATATAAAACACAAGCAACAACTAAGAGTAGGCAGTTAAGAGTTGTAAGGAGGTTATGGATAGTGGGTATGGTGTATTCTTTGGAGAAAAAAGATCAAATCAGTGGCTCGTGAGATGTTGACACTTGGAGTTGATGGTGTTTTCTTGCCTTTCTGTCTAAACTCATGATGTAAAATATATATTTACTTTCACTTTAATACATTGCATATGTAAATGTACAGTATTGTGATATTGTAAAATCCGACTATCTGATATTGATGCATCTACTCGTTTTGAGCATATACATATAATAATCGTATATATAATAATCGTATAGCATGTTTTTGTCTTTTCGGACCTTCCTAAAGTCCCCCAGTGACCCAGAAGACAGGAACTACAGGAACTTAGCACACTTATAGTATCGACCACGGGACAAAACCTAACGGAGTTTTCCTTGCGGGAACTTTAAAATAGAAATTTTTGGAAAAGTATTTCTAGACCCCCCCCCCCCCCAGAAGCCCACCTGTTTCTAGATTTTAACGGAGCCAGAGTTTTCGTCCCCCCCCCCTTCATGGGCGGAGGAAAGAGGTTCTAATACTTTTTTTAGAGCATTAGATTATTTAATAAAGTGTTTGAAGAACAATATTATGTAGAATGCTACTAGAATTTGCACAGATTTTAAATTACAGGCAACGCTATATGCTAGTAGATAAATAAACTTGAAACGAACACGTTTCTTATTTATTGACAAATCAAAGTTTGGGAGAGTTTAGAAGACCACGAAAACATAAACAATACACCTGGCTTGATGCCGAAAAGAAAGAAAGTTGAAGCCAAAATCATCATGGCATTTCACTGTAAAGAATTGAAACCTTGGGCTACAACGTATACGCTAGTTCCTACTTATTAAATTTCCCGCAGCGCGAAATTAAATTCTTGGACCATTCTCAGAAAGGCTGTCAACCCTCCCCTTTAAGTTTGAGTGCGGACTATTTCCGTGTCCGTCCTCCTCCAAGCCCTAATATAGTGCGGAAGAGGCACCTTGCCAAGATAGTAGTTCGGGGGAGTATTCAAAATAGCTTCTTTCAATCGGCCAGAAAAATATATTTATGTAGTGTGGAAAGTCAAAACGAAAATGCATATCGATACGGATACGATTTTAAAGTTTGTTAATTACAGCTCTGAAAAGTTATTACGTGCCTTCTATTTTATAAGAATTCCGAAGTACGCAACGAAAATCACATATTTGATCTGTGGAATGGATTAAGTAAAAGAATATGAAGAGTAAAAACTAAAGAATGATAAAAACAAGATTTCCAATGTCTTCTCCTACCCAACAGTAGCGCATGGAAAAGTAGAAAATGAATTTTAATCACACACGGAATTGATCCAAATTGAGGTTGTAGGTAGATTCAATTCTAAACAATAATATAAATCTTATTATTATCCAAAATTGATATTATGCAAAATTGTTGAAGAGAAATGAGGGTGTTAGCAAATGAAATAGTTTCGATAATTTGGCATAATATCAATGTTAGGTAACGATAAGATTCATATAGTATTATAGTCGAATCCGCTTATAACGAAGTTGAAGAGAACTTCGATATATCCATACAGGCTTAAAAAGAGTCATTTTTAGCCAAGGGTAAATATAATACACATACATGATACGTAATTTTAATTAAAATGAGCATTATTAGAAGGAATACAAATTAAAATCATTAAGAAAGTATTTAATAATATGAGGAAAAAAATTGTAAACTTCTACTTACATATTTGACATTATGGAAAATATGTGTCAATTGTTTGTTTTTTTCCATGATAAGATGATACGATTTTTCCGTGATAAGATGATACGATTTTTCCGTTATAAGATAATACGATTTTTCCGTGATAGAGTTGATGTTAAATGTTTTTCTACTTCATCCAATGCTGCAACTGTGCAGAGTCCACTCCGACGGTAAGAGCTTGCGGTTTTGTCCCTGTAGCTCAACCGTAGAGCGTTGGTTGACCAGTTCGGAGATCCAGGGTTCGACTCCCGGTTGGAGCAGTAAGGCACTTTACAAATGTTACACCTCTAAACTCGAAGTAGTCTTTAAGGTTTTCTAAACTCTCAATGACTATAAAGCTTGGAATTATTTTTGTTTCTACGATGGCTTCCTCTTAGTGACTTGAAATCTCGTCAGTCTTATTTTGGATTTCATCTGCTATGGCTGCATTTGTTCTCTGATGTTCCACGAGTATCTGCTCATAAGTATTACGTAATCTCGGAAATTAACTACAGAAGAAACCACTCTTTTCTTCCTTAAATGATTCAAAGTTTTGTCATTATTACTTACATTTACTGTAGAACTACGAAAGTTTATTAAAAATGCGTTTTCACTATTTCCAGGAACGTCTTTTCCAAAATCAACAAGTCTTCAAAGTTCAGTCTGGAATCATTCCACGCACAGCTTAACATATGGCATGCCATTAGGACATCAATACTAGTTGCTTCTTTTTTTTTAGGCTAATTAAAACTTATCGGAGCACACTTCTTCTGTACATCACTTTCAAGTTCTCTATAATACATTGATCCATGGGTTGAAGTTTGCTTGTGCGATGAATAGTGATAGATTTTAAGACAACCGTAGTTGAGTGAGCCACACAATTGCCTATATGAAGAATCTTTCGCTTGTTTTGGCTCATTTCGTCATCCAGTTCTTTTATCCATTCCGAAAATGTCTGTTGTCACCCATGACTTCTTGTTTGCTGTATAAGTGTTGCGAGGTGATTCACCTCACGTTCGATTTGAACGCTAAAATATTTAAATATTCGTGTAACATGAATATAAAGGCCTATAAATGATCTCAAGTGGTTAAAGCTGAAAAAAAACGTAATTAATAAGAATTGAAATGAGGACACGGATTAGATTTAAAATAACAAAAACTAACAAGTTTATTTACAAAATTAACATTTAAAAATAAAAACATGAAGAAGTCTTGCTCAAAACACATGAGCTCCCAAGTGAAACACAAGTTACTCCCTCAAAGTACGAAGACATAGCAAAGTATCAAAAACATCATAAAACCTCTTAAAATTAATTCTATTTGAAAAAAATCCCAAATACATCATAAATCTTTGACGTGTCGAAGAAAACATTAATTTCCTTAAGAAGCGATAATTGAGAGAGAGGAGAAAATTCAAGATCTGAGTAAATGCATGAAAGCCAATAGGCCTACCTTCGGCTCTGGGTCCGGCAAGGGCTCGGCTGCGATGACATCTTGGAGTTCGGAAGGAGCATCCTTTTGCTCCGTCAACTATAACACAACTTCACTCATTCAGCTCACAAGAGGCACTCTCGATTTCTTTTTTCTGCAAAAACTCTCTCCAAAAACTTGTAATTTTAAGTCTCCTCCCTCTCAAGTATTATTTGCTGACAGGACTTAAGCCCCCCTTAATATTACTGGTGGACACTTGGCTTCCACTCTCAGTGGCCAGTCCATGACAGCAGGGCTTGCCCACTAGCCCCTGAATTATCGCTTGCAGGTGGCCAGGAGTCCCAGCTCCCGTGCGAACCTCTGGGCTTAATTGCGCCCCCAACGACCGCTTTCCCCCCGTTCTGTCTTCCTCTTGTGCTGGACCACCCACATGCAGTCCAAGCTCCACTGACCCTTCCCTTTGCGGGTGGCCAGGAGGGAACCTTATACCTATTGCGTGAAAAGCCAGGGACCATCTTTATAGGTATGAGGTTGGTTAAAATTTCCACAATGTCACATTGCATGATGACAACCAATGGGACATTTACCCCCTTTCCTTATTTTTAAGAGCAAAAACCGTCTGCGAGCAGCTTTCCTGAAAAAAAAAAATGCAGATATCTGCATACATACAGAACATAAAATAGTATAAATATATAACAAACATTGAAATTCCAAAAATTTTTGTGTTATAGTTCATTGGTTTGGTCAGTTCCATGTGGTGGAAAGTTCCTCGTAAATTATTTCCCTAACCAAATGTTTAATGCATGTATGCACTGGCAATGACCAGGAAAGTTCTGAATACACCATTGTCCTTTCGGAATGATGAAAAGTCTGTCGCACTTCTGGCTGGTCCTGAAGAAAAAGGCTGTTTTGTGCCTTTGGAACTGGTTGGGCCGTTCATCTGTGATTAAGCTGTATTTAGAAAGTTTTTCCTTTTTTTTTTCGTACTCAAAATATATCACACTACCAAGAAATGCACTCATGTAGCACTAAAATTTCACCATTTCTAAAGTCAAATGCGACTTTAAAGTGAGCGATAGTTACTTTCTTGTGTAATGCCCACATACGCTACTGGTATGTATTTGGAGCTGTTAATGAAAAAGTCTTTATGTGACTTCCTCGTGCAGTAACCTTCTGCAAGGAAAAATGTGATCCTGAAAGTCAATGATGACCTACGCCCCTGCGTCGGTAGGTTGCTAGCTGTCCTCATGGCTCTGTCGTGGCTCACTTCTCGTGGGTCGGTTGCAGATCTCTGCTGGTGTCCTGTCCGTTACTGGTTGCTGTTGTGGTCCGTTCTTTACAGACATACTGCTGGAGATAAGTTTACACACAGGCCAAAGAACATACATACAGACACTCAAAAATTGAAAAATCTCTCTCTCTCAGAAAAAATTACATTACCATTAAACGATTACAAAAATTCCTATCCTTAAAAATTTATTTACACCTCGTCATAACCTTATTAAAGACACTGCTTACTTCCTTAACTATCCCCGAAATACTTTTTTTTACATCTATATACATTCTCTACAAATTCATCCTAATCTTTATTTTCCTACAAACCAAACGTAAAGATTTTCTATTTTTAAAATTTAATATTTATATACCTTCTTTATCAAGTCCTCTTAATCTTTATTTCCTTTCAACCCAAACGTAAAATTTCCTTTCCTTTAGTTTTTATACTTATATTAATTTTCTTACAAACCAAACGTAAAAATTTTCTGTTCTTAAAATTTAATCTTCCCTCCGAATTGCCATGCCATGTATTATCAATTATTCATTTTCTATACCTTATTCCACCTATACAAAAATTTTATCTAATATCCCCGTTAAAAAACCGAAAAGGAGAAAAAAAAAACCTTTTTTTTTCCCTTTTTTCGCATTCCTATACACCCAAAAATGAAATGTCATTCATCAAACCTTTTGCAGTATACCGAACGATTTATCAAAATTTCTTTAATCGGACACTTTTAATTTCTCTTTTAAATCCAAATTATGCCTTTCAAAACTCCCAAATCTGTAAATCCTCCCTTTTGTTAAAGCATACTCAAGCCTTCTGAGATCATAATTATGTATACCTTCCTTAAATTTTCAATCTGCGCCCCTGCGTCGGTCAGATAAAGTGTTTCGAAATCCCCCCGAAAAAAAAAAAAAAATAAAAGCGTATGTCACGGAAAGAAAAAAAAAGCAAAGAAGTCTCTCCTTTCTCTATCTTACCAAAAACCGGGGTGGGAAAATGAGGGTCAACCCCTCAAACTTGCCCGAAGCAAGATGCACCTGTTAAGATTGCCACACCCCTACCAGTTATCAGACTCGCTATCCCCATGAACTGTGGAACCATATATCTCCCATAACGAAAGAAAGACCGTACCTCAAACTGACCATTTCTTGACAAGCGAAAAGTGAAAGCCCCGTATAAATCAAGCAAGTGTTTTCTTTCCTTCCCTCTGTGAGTGTTGCTACGTGGCCATAAAATCTTATGTGCTTGACACCCCCCTTTATTGGATTCCCCTTGTTTTACGTCCCTCTTGTCACTGGCTAACTGTGATGTAGTAAAGCTATGGGTTGTGCAAGTTTTCCCCTTGTCTAAAAAAGAATTCACTGTATTATCCTTAGGCTGTCCGCTGCCCAAGCACCTAAAAGCCGGTTGATCAGGCCCACTTTTAGATTTTAAACTGGCGTGTCCCCTATAGTCAATTACACTAAATTTTATTTATTTATTTATTTATTTTAAATTTACATTAGTTTCAAAAGAGAATTATCTTTTCTGTTTAGTAATTACCCAGTTTTTCAAAATGTTACCCACTCTTATCTGCTGTACGATTTAAATTGGATTTTATATTATTTTTTTTATTTTATTTCATTTCTATTTCTTAATCTTTCTATTACTAAAAATATTATCTCATTATCATTCCACACAACCTTTTCCCCTGTATTAAATCTAAGTGTTTGTTAATGTTGTATTACCCATGTTCCCTGTTGCCTGGTTCAAATCCACAAAAATGTTTATCTAAACTCTTTTTTTCCTTTCTTTTTTTAAAACTTTTCTCCCTTCCAACAAAAGAAATTCTCTGTGTATTTCTAACCTGACTGTTACCTACTTTATAACTTCCCTATTAATTCGATTTCTCCACTATTCTCGAAAGATTAAATTCCATATTCCTTCTGTAAAACCCTTTCTTTCTCCTTTTCCTCTTCTTTTTCGAATTTACCGATATTAAAGTCGTTCTTTAAATTTTTTCTCAAATTTGCATGTCAATCTCTTCTCCCTTTAAAATTTCCTCCTCATATTTCAACCTACGCATATATTTTTAAGAAAAACTTTAAATTCAAATTCAATTTCTTCTCTAAATTGTTTTTCAGATTTGTATATCCATTTATCCTCAAGTATTTTCTACACATTATATACACTTACTCTCGTAAATTCACTAAACCTTTATCCCCCACTTTCTCAAATATTTTCTAAACATTATAAACCCGTATTCTCGTAGATTCATAAAATCTCTATCCATCAAATTTCAAGCATTTTTAGTTACAGTTCATATAAAATATCTCAATTTTCCATTTAACCAATTCGAATATTCAAATATATTTACACTCTTTTTCCTATTCAATCGATTCTAAAATCAAATTATGCTTACATGCTTTCTCTAAATTCAATACAAATTTCAATTTTATATTTACATTCCTACACAATTCAAATTACGGTTTATATTTTTACTCTATTCAATTCATACTTCCATTTCACATTATATTTGCTCTCCCAAAATCTATATTCCCAGAAGTAACGTTTTGCTTTTCAACAATTCAAATTTCAATTTTTATTTACATCCTTTCTCTAAATTCAATACAAATACCAATTTTATATTTACATTCCTACACAATTCAAATTACGGTTTATATTTTTACTCTATTCAATTCATACTTCAATTTCAAATTATATTTACATTCTCCCAAATTCATCTCTTAACATATTTTCAAATATTATATACAATCCCATATTTTACTCAATCCTTTCGATTAACTACCGATTTAATTGTAATTCAGAGCCGGATCCTTTTTCCAAAGAAATAATTTTGATTTATTAATTATTTTTACCTCTTTCTCATTTTAAAATTTTCCAAATACCAATCATCGGACAATATTAAGTTCCTAAAAATATTTGGTTTCGTGAAAGAATCTGAACCAAGCTTTCTACCATTCCGCTCTTTGATCTCTTCAATTTCATTTGTGTTACGAACTTGTATTTCATTTGCTACCTGTACATTTTGCCTTTGTTTACATACCTGTACATACTCTTTGTTTTGGTTCTCATCTATTTTTGAAAGTTTTTGAACATCATTAACCTCACTATCATTTTGATTTTTCTCTCTACTTGTATTACAATTTTCATTTTCAATATTTTTAGTGGTATCATTTGAATTTTGCAAATTTTGAAAGTTAATATTTTCATTATCATTGTCCATAACATCCATTATTTCACTCTCATTTGAAGTTTGTGTATTTTGTATCATGTGATTCTCCTTCGTAATTTGAATGTCCTGAAGCTTGCATTTTGTGTTTTCTTTTTCACTTTTTTGACAAACCTTTCCATTCTCATTTTGGACTTCTTGGAAAATAACATCTTGATTTCTATTAACTTTCATTATTTTGCTTTCATCTGATTTCCGAATACTTTCCTTACTGTGACTTTTATTTGTATTTTGAATATTTTCAAGATCAACCCTTTCTCTGACCAAAACATCCCTTACTATGTTTTCATTTGGAATTTGAATATTTTCATTGTTATAATTTGTATTTGTGTTTTGTGTAATTTTGAAATCCACCTTTTCGTTGATCAAAACATCCGTTGTTTTATTTTCCCGTAATTTCTGAGTTTCTTCTTTAATTTTTTTGAAAACCTCGTCTGATAACCCTGAAATTGAAGTGCCCGTGCCTAATAAAATGTCCGTTTCGTTCTCGTGGAATTTTGCTTGCACCGTCGGTAATTTAGTCGTGTTCTCCTTTGTGACATATGCTATTAATTCAGCCTTTTCTCTGTTTTTCTCTTTATCCACTTCTATTTTTGTTTCAGGTCTTCCCCTTACCTCGTTTTGTGTTGGACCTCGCACAGCGCTCTGTGTATTAATTTGCCTATTACACTCTTCTGTATTATCCCTGAAATCATTTCCTGAATTATTTTCTCTAGGATTCCTTATTTCTCTTTCTAAATTATTTTCTCTAACTTTTCTCTCTTCCAACCTATTGTATTTTTTTTCAAAGTTTTGTCTACCTCTCTGCGTACCCATTTCCTCTCTAAATTCATTCCTAAAATCTCTTTCCTCCGGTTTATTGTATCTTTCCCCGAAATCTTGTCTATTTCTCCGTGTATTATTTTCTTCTCTAAATCTATCACTGAAATTCCTTTCCTTCGATTTATTATAATTTCTTTCAAAATTTAACGCATCTCTCTGAGTATTATTTTCCCTTCTAAAATTATTATTCTGTCTTAAATAACTTCTACATTCCCTCATAAAATGTCCAGATCTGCCACAAAAATGACACAAAAAAGTGTTTTGTTTCTTCTCTATCTCTGCTTGCTTTCTGACTTTTAAGTTATTAATCTCTTTAGTTACATTCTCCAATAATTGTGCATTAAATTGTTCTTGTTCTTTGCGCAGTTCCTGTATGTCATCCTTTTTAGATATGTTATTAACCGCTACTACCATTGCCGCTAAATTAGCCGATTCTAAGTTCTGCGCTATCTGTACCGCTTCTGTGAAATTTTTTGGGTTACCTTTAATAACTTCAATTTGGAATTCGGGTCTAATAGCTTCTATGAATTTACCGAGGCTTAATTTGTCGATTATCTGTTGTGTTCCATCATTTATCTGTGCCTCTCCTATGTAATCTAAAGTTAGTGTTCTAATCCTGTGTGATAATTGTTTTATAGTTTCACTTTGGTTTTGTTTAATTGATGAAAAAATTACTTGGTTGGCGGTGATATGTGGTTTTTCTGTGAAAAAGTCTAAGAATTTTTGTTTGAAGACTTCAAATGAGGTTTCACTCCTCAACTCCAGAGAACTCATATAAAATTTCCTAGCATTATCCCGTAATCTTGATTTAATAATAACTAACTTCTCTGCATCATTCCAGTTTCCCAGCTCAGATAACGCATTAAAGTTTTCAAAAAAATTCTTTGTTTCCTCTTCGTCTTCCCCATTTAATTCCCCAAACAAATGTGTAATACCCGGAATTTTGCTGACGTGAGCTACTGGGACTTCGTTCCGTTCTTCTGCCATGACTGAAAAGTGAAAAAAAAAAAATTCTGCGATTTCCTAACCAAAATTCTATATCCTAAGTGTACTTATCCCCTATTCTATTACCAAAATCCTATCAACATATAATAAACACAAATTTTCATGCAACATATATACACTCCTAACATTAAAATTCTGATACATAAAATTCTTTCATAATATAAAATACACTCCTAATATGCATACCAAATATTTCTAATTTCCCCAAATTTTCGAATTTTGATCCCGTGTTTCCCTAAAATAATATATATATCCCCTTACCATGGCATAACAATTTGAAGAAAAGAATTGAAAAACATGATTTTTTTTTCTTCCTTTACAATCCTCATTTCCGAAAAAAATATACTTTATTTAAAATTTTCCTAGCACACAAAAACGTAAAATTTAGCCTACACACAAAAAAAAAAAAAAATTTTTTTCAGTAATTCTATTAATTATTTTTATTTCGAATCCTGGTCATCGGAACCATTAATGTTACGAGGTGATTCACCTCACGTTCGATTTGAACGCTAAAATATTTAAATATTCGTGTAACATGAATATAAAGGCCTATAAATGATCTCAAGTGGTTAAAGCTGAAAAAAAACGTAATTAATAAGAATTGAAATGAGGACACGGATTAGATTTAAAATAACAAAAACTAACAAGTTTATTTACAAAATTAACATTTAAAAATAAAAACATGAAGAAGTCTTGCTCAAAACACATGAGCTCCCAAGTGAAACACAAGTTACTCCCTCAAAGTACGAAGACATAGCAAAGTATCAAAAACATCATAAAACCTCTTAAAATTAATTCTATTTGAAAAAAATCCCAAATACATCATAAATCTTTGACGTGTCGAAGAAAACATTAATTTCCTTAAGAAGCGATAATTGAGAGAGAGGAGAAAATTCAAGATCTGAGTAAATGCATGAAAGCCAATAGGCCTACCTTCGGCTCTGGGTCCGGCAAGGGCTCGGCTGCGATGACATCTTGGAGTTCGGAAGGAGCATCCTTTTGCTCCGTCAACTATAACACAACTTCACTCATTCAGCTCACAAGAGGCACTCTCGATTTCTTTTTTCTGCAAAAACTCTCTCCAAAAACTTGTAATTTTAAGTCTCCTCCCTCTCAAGTATTATTTGCTGACAGGACTTAAGCCCCCCTTAATATTACTGGTGGACACTTGGCTTCCACTCTCAGTGGCCAGTCCATGACAGCAGGGCTTGCCCACTAGCCCCTGAATTATCGCTTGCAGGTGGCCAGGAGTCCCAGCTCCCGTGCGAACCTCTGGGCTTAATTGCGCCCCCAACGACCGCTTTCCCCCCGTTCTGTCTTCCTCTTGTGCTGGACCACCCACATGCAGTCCAAGCTCCACTGACCCTTCCCTTTGCGGGTGGCCAGGAGGGAACCTTATACCTATTGCGTGAAAAGCCAGGGACCATCTTTATAGGTATGAGGTTGGTTAAAATTTCCACAATGTCACATTGCATGATGAAAACCAATGGGACAATAAGCTACAGGTAGTTAGTTCTTCGGCCTTCTTAAAATATAGTGGTTATTTTGCCTTTTCTATAACAAGAAGCTTTCTTTTATCGCTAACTTCCATGTTAGTGCACAGCATAGCAGTCAGTCTAATTTATAATTTTTACTTTCCCTGCAATACATGGTAATGTATAGGAAACGTATTGGAATTATATCGAAAATCGCAACTCTAGTTTTCGACGGATCTACATGTTTCGAGACCTCTAGATTACGAAAAAACTATTTTTAGCGTGACGTCTGTGTGTGTGTCTGTCTGTCTGTGTGTCTGTCTGGGTGTGTGCGTGTCTGTCTGTGTGTCTGTCTGTGTGTCTGTGCAATGTATGTATCCACTCTTACTCAAAAACTAATGGACCGAATTTCGTAAAATGTGGTAGGTGAACACTTGAATGTGACCCTGGTGCTGATTAGTTTTTGGTACGATTCGTAAAAACAGTATTTTATGGGATTCTTTGCGAAATATTCCGTGAAAATTTCCTTTATCCGTTCTAGCTAAGATACTAATTTACCAAATTTCACAAAATTTGGTAGATAAGTTACTTGTTGGATACTCTGGTGCTGATTAGAATTTCGTACGATTCGGAAAAGAATAACTCGCCTTTTTTTACGAAATGGCCCGCAAAAATTTCATGTATCCACCTCAGCTAAAATACTAATTGACCAAATTTTAAAATATTTGGTAGATAAGTTACTTGTGAGACACTCTGGTGCTGATTCAATTTTGGTACGATTTGGAAAATAACAACCTGCTTTTTTTTACGAAATGGCCCGCAAAGATCGCCAAAATCTAAAAAAAAATTGCATTTTTGCATTTTTGCTCTTGCATTTTTGTTACTCCGCTATCGGGAAAATGTCCAATTACCAAATAAAAACAAAAATTGAATTAAAAATGCAAATTTAGTGTCATTTGGTGCAATTAAACTCAATCTAATGAATTATTAAAGAAATAAAGAAAATATGAATTCAAGTCTGCAGGGAAAGTCATGTGCTGCCCGCATCAGATTTTTTCCACTGCTGCGCTATTTTTCTTTAAATTCCAAAGTTTTCTGTAGTAGTAATTGGTAAAAAATTCCGATCTCATTAGCGTTATAGACGTCACAAGGTTTGAAGAGAGAAATGAGTCTCTCACTGGTTTTTAACCACTTTTCAACGACTTCATTGTTCACTGAAGCACTTTCGCAGCAAATAAACTTGAAAACAACACCATGGCGATCTTTAAATATTTGCATAAAAATGAAAAATCTAAAATTTATACGTCCCCTTTAGAGCAAAATATTACTCGATAATTTTTATAAACTTTAATGCAATAATTGTCTAGTTTGGCATCTGTATCTATATAAAATCAAACCGTGGGGGAAAAAAAACAAAATTTTTGATTTACACCAAAAATCACGATCTTAACAAACAATTTTCGGGAATTTAGGGTCCTCCACAAAATAAAGCAATAGTGTTACTTGTTTTTACTGCAAACCACTATTCAATTGATATACTGGCTATAAAAGTTTGTCTTTTGAATATCGCTACGAAATTTTCATTGAAAACCGTCAATTTTTCTTTAATGGACTCCAGATTTCACCCAATTTTTTTCAGTAATCGAAATTTCTTTGCTAAGGCAGCTATATAAAAATTTACATTCTGTATTTTTATGTTAATCCATCACATTGTTTGAAAGTGTTTTAATATTCATCATAGATATAAAACAATTTTCCAGTTGGAAGAATATATATTGTAAGCTTAAAAGTTATAAGTCTGATTAGTTGTTTCAAAACACCCTGCACATTTTCATGGGCATTAAAACTGGGATTGCTCTTCATCTTATTACATTGTTCTAAATTAAAACTTGTAGGATAAAATTTGGTCTTTTGTTACCACCACTGATGTCATTCATCCGATTTCTAGTTTCCGGAAACCGGTTGTTAAATTATGAATGATTTCGGATACCGGTTGTTAAGATATGAATGAATTTGAAAACAGGTTGTTAAAATATGAAACGGATACCGGTTGTTAAAATATGAATGAATTCAGAAACAGGTTGTTAATTGGCTATAATATGTACTATTTTGGTCACATTCTTGAAACAAATTAAAAAAAAACCTTCAACAACACTTAAATTATAAAAGTAAATTAAATAATCTTAAATAATAAAAGGCAATGTCTGTGTGTGTGTGTGTGTGTGTGTGTGTCTGTCTTATACACTATACGTTTCGCGACCGCGCGTCGGAGAGCTACGAAATTTGGCAATCGGAGACCGGGGGGGGGGGGGGGGAGGGAAGGGGACACGTGAAAACCGATTTTCAAAATTCTAATTATTTTTTTATTTATTTAATGTTTTATGCGATTTCGACCTTTTTTTGCCCTTTTTGCCCTTTTTACTCCACGATCCAGACGTCGTAGAAAAAAACAACTCACACCATCGGAAAGAGCAGACAATTGCGAGTAAAAATATATCAATTTCAAATCTCCATTTCGATTTCTAATATTTTTTAAAGATTTTAAAACAAAAGTCACTTTTGGCTCAAAAAAACGATTTTTGGTTTTTAAATTCTCGCATAGTAAAAAGTACTCATAATTTCGACTAATAATTTACATTTTTAGAAAGCTGAAATATCTGGCATTCTTACAAGTCTAATCTGGTCCAGAAATAATGAAAATTGCCTTCAGGATCGCAATTTTAAAGACGTCATGATTTTAAATTTCTCGGCGTTCCGTTCGTTTCTCCCCCGCTGAAGCAGGGAAGGTGGTGGGTGGGGACGTCAAGGTGGAGGTGACGTCACGGTTCTGAATAGAGCGCCTTCGCTCTATATAAATTATTATATTTATATTTTAAATGATGGGACGATCTGGATTTTTTAAATGTATATTTTAACTTTTGGATATTTTAAATGGATATTTTAATTTTATGGATATTTTAAATGATGGAACAATGAAACAATGGAATGAGGATGATGGAATTAAGCATATGGTCATTTTAAATTGCAAATTAGCGCGCGGGAAGTTAGCGGTAGGCCCGGGTTCGATTCCCGCCACTGCCAAAACTGCCGCCGTGTTTACGTGGAATACGATCACGTTAAATATGTGGGTCCGTAAGTCCTTCCGAGAGGTTGGTGGTAGGGGAAGGAGGATACGGCCCCTGTGGATGCCTCCCCCACTGGGTTCCCGTCTAAATTGGGTGAATATGTAGAAAGTTATGGAGATTGTCGCGGAGGGCGCGGCAGCCCAGTGGTTAGCGCGCGGGAATTGCACTCAGTAGGCCCGGGTTCGATTCCCGCCACTGCCAAAACTTACGCCACGTTCACGCAGAGTACGATCACGTTAAACATGTGGGTTCGTGAGTCCTTCCGAGAGGTTGGTGGTAGGGGAAGGAGGGTACGGTCTAAATTGGGTGAATAAAAAGAAAGTTATGGAGATTGTCGCGGAGGGCGAAGTAGCCCAGTGGTTAGCGCGCGGGAATTGCACGCGGTAGGCCCGGGTTCGATTTCCGCCACTGACATGGAGTACGATCACGTTAAACATATGGGTCCGTATGTTTTTCCGAGAGGTTGGTGGTAGGGGAAGGAGGGTACGTTCCCTGTGGATGCCTCCCCCACTGGGTTCCGGTCTAAATTGGGTGGCACATCCTGGCCGCCCAACCAGTTACCAGGCCCGGGTTCGATTCCCAAAATTGCCGCCGTGTTTACGCGGAGTACGAGCACGTTAAACATGTGGGTCCGTGAGTCCTTCCGAGAAGTTGGTGGTAGGGGAAGGAGGGTACGGTCTAAATTGGATGAATAAAAAGAAAGTTATGGAGATTGTCGCGTAGGGCAAAGTAGCCCAATGGTTAGCGCGCGGAAATTGCACTCGGTAGGCCCGGGTTCGATTCCCAAAATTGCCGCCGTGTTTACGCGGAGTACGATCACGTTAAACATGTGGGTCTGTAAGTCCTTCCGAGAGGTTGGTGGTAGGGGAAGAAGGGTACGGTCCCTGTGGATGCTTCTCCCACTTGGTTCCGGTCTAAATTGGGTGAATAAAAAGAAAGTTATGAAGAATATCGCGGAGGGTGAAGTACCCCAGTGGTTAGTGCGCGGGATTTGCACTTGGTAGGCCCGGGTTCGATTCCCAAAATTGCCGAATAAAAATAAAGTTATGGAGATTGTCGCGGATGGCACGGTAGCCCAGTGGTTAGCGCGCGGGAATTTCACTCGGTAGGCCCGGGTTCGATTCCCGCCATTGCCAAAACTGCAGCCGTGTTCACGCGGAGTACGATCACGTTAAACGTGTGGGACTGCAAGTCCTTCCGAGAGGTTTGTGGTAGGGGAAGGAGGGTACGGTCTCTTTGGATGCCTCCCCCATTGGGTTCCGGTCTAAATTGTGTGGCACTTCCTGGCCTTCCAAGCAGTTACCTTACACCTTTCTGGTAGGTCGCGCCAACGAGTTTGCCACGGTCAGAATTTTCAAGGGTAGCGAACAGGCTGGTCGCCAAAGGCGGCTAGTTATCAAATAATAAAATTTTGAATGAGAGCCACAAAGAACTCCAGAGGTCAATGAGACTAATGACCGTTGGGTGGGGACTAATCCTGTGGTCAGTGGTATTAGTCCCTAATTCCTTCTCTATGGGAGAATTGAATATTTTCTAAATTGACTTCAATGGTTCCCAGTAAATATTATTTGGCCACTCTTCAAGATTTTCCTCCTGTACATTTAAACTCCCTGGAATACAACACATGAAAGTATTGCCGTGATTTAGTCATGGGTACCCACTAGTTATTAACATAATAAGTACTCGCTGACACTTTCTACTAATACGGAGCCTGGTAAAAGTGATCTCGAAAACATGTGGTTTTTTAATACCGGGGAAAATTGCCTGAGAAAAAAAAAAGAAACCGGTTGTTAAGAAATTGGAATGGCGCCACGAGGTACCCTAGTGCCGAAGTACAATACGACACTCATGTTTTCTATTCATATCTCCTTTAACCAGACTTTTAGACAGACATAAACAAATTACAGACTGTAAAACTAAAGAAAAGCGTTCAAACTTGAATCTTGTCGTTCTTGGATGCATTATCATTCTCTGGATTACTTCACCCATTATTTTGTCTTAAACATTCTATTTAAGTGAACAATTATAAGAAAACCGCTATACATTTTTGATGTTTTAAACAATAAAAACAGAATTGTGAGGCTAGCTAGTGCCAAAGTCGCTATTAGGGAACTTTGAATATGTGGTTTTAAAATATTTAATTAATGGTACTATTAAATTAATTTTTGGATACTGTGTATCGATACGATAGATTTGGAATTAAATAAAACACGAATTGGTATTTTTTATCGGAACATCTCTTCGTGTTGATACATTGCTTCCTGTTATTAACATGAACTGCAACTTTATGTTTATGGCTGTTATTAACATGAACTGCAACTTTATGTTTATGGCTGTTATTAACATGAACTGCAACTTTATGTTTATGGCTGTTATTAACATGAACTGCAACTTTATGTTTATGGCTGTTATTAACATGAACTGCAACTTTATGTTTATGGCTGTTATTAACATGAACTGCAACTTTATGTTTATGGCTGTTATTAACATGAACTGCAACTTTATGTTTATGGCTGTTATTAACATGAACTGCAACTTTATGTTTATGGCTGCAACTGCCGTCTTACCAAATCTCAGACATGCTTTTTTTAGCGAGAGTTTGGGAAATCTGAATGAACACGGGAGGGTATCAATACTTTAGATTCACTCTCGAGAAACGTGTGCTATGTGTGCCTGGGCGTTATCATGTTGGAAAATAACTCCCAGAAGACGTGATAGCAGAAGTAACATAACTAACTGTCCGCAGGGTGTCTTGGATGTATGCGCGACCTGTTACCACATAGGAAAACTAGCAGACTAGCTGTCACTGGAGATGGCTGCCATACTGGCATTCTAGATAAGATGCATGTGTGCATCATTGTATATCCCCTGTTATCAATTAAAAGGCTCTCCATGAGTACTAGATTAAGAATTCATTGAAATGCAAGTGAATAAAGTATAAGTAGTTGGGGTGAACAGAACAACAATCCATAGGAAATAATACTAAATAAAATTAGAATATATAATTTTTACTCATACATTTAGTGAAATAATAGGTTTTGTTGGATAATTGAAATCAAAATTAGCATACAGTTGCATAACAGCAACTGGCTCTTTTATATCGGTCTAGATGAAACCAAACTTGAATCGAAATTACCCGACTATCCAATTAGTAAGATAATAAGATTAAAAATATGTTTACCAGTCACTAAATCGTAATAAAATAATAACTTCTAATGTTAAATAAGTATATTAATATATTTATAAATAATAAGTCGTATATAAATACAATAAAAATATAATACAATAAAGGCATATACAAATACATGCTGTTAAATCCACATAACTGACCATAAGTGCTATTAAAATGATATTTTAGAATATATTGAACAATATACAAATCTATGTTCAAATCTGGGATATATATTACGAGTACTTGGATATATATGTAACAGCAATTAAAACTATATATTATAGTACACTGATAAGTGATTATGTTTAAGAATACTGCTCGTAACAAAGTTATTTACCCAAACATCAGATAATCCAAACAACAAGAAAGATCAATCATGCATAAGCATTGATTATGAAACACTTTCCAACTGAAATGCAATTTCATTTAAAAATCTCTAAAATGTGATACATTCCGTGGTGATATCTTTTACATTATCACAGTACTACAGTAATTTATTATACTTAAATATTTAAAACTGTATCGAAATATAAATCATCTGATTCTCTATGCAAAATCAATGAATATTTCATTCATATAACTTGTATTCCAGACTCCAGAGCTAAATAATTTTGTGTGAAAACAATTCAGCAATTGTTATATAACTCACCTTACAATCGCTTGAGATATTTGCATTCTGCATAAGTAATAATTAGGCTTCGTTGAAGAAATAATAAAAGTTTAGGGATCATTTAAAATCAAAACTATTGTAATTACGTAGGCACGGAATTTAGATACACAGATAATATATATGTGTGCGTGTGTATGTATTCAGAGTATTGGAATCGTGCCGAAGATCGGAACTCGAATTTTCGAAGGATCTATACGTTTTGGGACTTCTGGTACACGAAAAAACTATTTTTTGGAAGACATCTGTGTGTGTAAGGGTGTATCTGTGTGTGTTTCTGTGTGTCTGTGGAGATATTGCATCCACTCTAACTGGAAAACTAATGGACCGAATTTCATAAAATTTGGTAGGTAAGTTTTTTGTGGGAAACCCTGATGTTCATTTAACTATAGTACGATTCGTAATAAAAGAATCTGCTTTTGCGAAATGAGCGGCAGAAATTGCCTTTATCCACTCTAGATAAAAACTAATGGACCAAATTTAACACAATTTGGTGTATAATATTTCAATAACCTACAAGTGATTTATATACCAAATTTAACAAAATTTGTTATATAAATCACTTGTAGGTTATTCTAGTACGATTCGGGAAAAAGGAACGGGCTGTTTTTGCGAAATGGCCCGCAAAAATCGTTAAATATAAAAATAAAAGACTACGTGTGCTTAATTATATCAATTAAATTCTTATTTTATACTTGATTTTTAACAACAAAAAGAATAAGACTAACCCCATTACTCTAGGACTAGCCGTTCTTGAGGTATTTTAGTTTTTTTGCGTTTTCGCTACGCCACCTTTGACAATAAGTACATCTATCAAATGAGAACCAAATTTAAGTTTAACGTGCAAATTCAATGTCATTTAAAATACGTATAGCTGTTATTTTGTGCAGATAAACTCAAATTATTATTGAAAAAATAAAGAGAACGTGAATATGAGTCTGCAGAGAAAGACATGTGCTGTCCACATCAGAATTTTTAACAATATTACAATAATGATTTATAGAAGTGAACGGGGATTATTTGCAGGCCATTTCGAAAAAAATGTAGGATCTATATTTAAAGATCCACCAAATTGTTGTAGAATAAAATGTTTTACAAATTTAAGCTGTGTACCAAATTTTAACTCTCTAGGACGTAGGAAAGTGCATTAAAAACGCCATCAAATAAGTATATCATGAAGAATTATATAAAATTTAAAAAAAAATTGAAAACTTGTTATCTACCAAATTTATTTTAAAATGTGAAGCCTCTCTCATATACAAAATAATTAAACTCTTGGAAAGATATTTATTATATAATATATCTTTTTTTTCTTTCTGGAGGATATCGCAAAAGTCAGAATTTAATTGAACTCGTTTTTCTCCCTATATTAAATAATTTTTTTTAATATATTTTATGGGATAATGTGAATATTTTCTAAAAATTTCGAAGCAATTTGTGAATTTTAAATGTGCTTAAAAAATGTTTGAAAAATTAGGGTTCAATGTATTTCATTTTTTCAACCAGGGTTCAATAAAAAACTAATTGGGTGATATTATTTATTTATATTCCCATAGGTCCCACAGACCGTCTGAAAAACATACTAAAATTTCATTTTGATAAAGTCATTTTTACGGCAGTTATCGTGCTAACGGACAGATAGACAGACAGACAGAAGGAACAAAGTCATAAACACTTTTCAACTATGTTGTAAAGTGTTAAAAAATAACCAATTAATTATAGGTATTAAAAATAAATAAAGTTGTCAATAGATGGCAGCACAAGACAAAATAATAGCATCAAATTCAAAAGATCAAGAAAGTTTTCGCATTGGTAAAAGTATTCATGAATAAATTATAATAAATGCCATAATTAATAACTGAAAAGACCAGGGCTGTCCTGAAGAAAATTATTGAGAGTATGCGGTGATGTCTCATTTAAAGAGTATTGAAATTGCAGGATTTCAAGTTGCGGAGCACCTGGTGGGGTGTGTGAAGGGGGGCACACACTGCCCCTCTTGAAAATTTTTGAATCATTTAGGCCATGTAATTGCCATTTTTAAGCCAATATCATGGCTTTAAGCCAATATCATGGTTATTAGCCAATATAATGACTTTTTTCATAATATTAATAGCTGAATGCTTAATAGGACATATATATATATATATATGTAATAAATAAGATAAAATTAAAATTAAAAAAGTTATACTAATTTAAAACATGATCAGTGTCATACCCTGGTTCAAAAACAATACGGAGGAAAATTAATAATAAGAACACAGGATAGACAAGTATTTCATGCAGAAAATTATGAATAAACTCAACATGTAATGTCAAACATTAAAAATATGAAATATAATAAACAGATAATAAAATTAAAGGATTACATAGACTTTTGAAGATAATTCTAGCACAATTCAAAAGGTCACATAAAACTATTAAAAAGCATTTATATACTCTAACCATTAACATGCGCATGTGCAGCATAAATTAATGGAAGATTGTAAATTATTGTTATTAATATCAGTTAATAACTACAGTACTACAGATTCAATATAGAACTAACTTTACGGAGGAAAATTAATAATAAGAACACAGGATAGACAAGTATTATGTATATATATATATCTAAATTAATTAATAGATAAGCAGATATGTATCATTTTGTAACTTGGAACACTTTCTATTTTTTGTCCTGCTCTTACTTTTGTCCTGCTCCTGCTTTTGTCCTGCTCTTACGAAGAACGAGGTTACTGGACTTGGTGGCGCCACCGCGCTGCGCTGACTAGCATTTGACTGGTCGTCCATCGAAGCCCAAGGTGGCAGTTGCCACTTTCATCAGTTTTTCATTCCTCTCCTGGTCGTATGCAGGATATTATTTTGAGGCTAGGGGGGGGGGGGGGGTCCTGAGGTTTTTCCTCATTTGTTTCCATTCAAGTTTGTAAATGACTAGCAAAAAAAAAACAAGAAAGATCAATCATGCTTAAAGCATTGATTATGAAACACTTTCCAACTTCAATGCAATTTTATTTAAAAAAGTCGAAAATGCAATACATTCCTCGGTAATATTTTAAAACTTATCACAATACTACATTGATTTATTATATTTGAAAACTTAAACCTTCATTGAAAAAAATGAACTTCATTCAAATGACGGCATTGAAATATAAATTGCCTGGTTTAAATATCTCTAAAATGCAATACATTCCACGGTAATATTTTTAAAACTATCATAATAATACGATAATTTATTATATTTGAAAACTTCATCGAAAACAACTGAAATAAATTCAAATGACGTCATAGAAAAAATAACACGCCTGGCTCTCTCTATAAAAGCAGGATTTCATTCATAACTTTCTCCATTTCATTCATCACAATACTATAATAATTTATTTTATTTAAAAATTAAGACCATGGAGCTACAATTCATAAACTTTATGCTTAAAACTTCATCGAAAAAAATCGTCTTTCTGTTTATAAAATCAATTAATATTTCATTCATATCAGCCATGCAGACTCCATGGACTGAATTATTTTGTGTTAAAGAAATACAGTAATTCTAATACAACTCATTCTACATATTTTGCTGTTTACATTTTACATAGGTGAAAAATAGGCTTAGTTGCAGAAATAATCAAATTTGAATGAGAATTTAAACTCAAATATATTGTCATTGTGTTGTTTTAGTATGTAGATGCACAGAATTTAAGCAAAAATAAAGTAGTTTTAGGACGGATACAACACTCAATATGAATTAAAAAGAACTTTAAAAAATCACGATTTTGAAACAAGATGGATGCCATATATAATTTTGAAGTGGGTCATGTGATCGTTTTATATCATGGTCACGTGATCGTTTCATATAAGATGTGTAATTATTATTTTAATTTTTATTTAAAAAACTACTGAATATATTTCGCTGAATTTTTTTTTTTATATATTTTATGGAACAATTTGACTATTACCTAAAATTTTCGAAGCAATTTGTGAATTTTAAATCCGCTTAAAAAATGTTTGAAAAATCAGGTCCTATAGGGCTTAATATATTTCATTTTTTCGACCCGGGTTCAATCTAAAACTAATTGGGTGATATTATTTATTTATATTCCCATAGGTCCTACAGACCGTCTGAACAACATACTAAAATTTCATTTTGATTAAGTCATTTTTACGGCAGTTATCGTGCTAACGGACAGACAGACAGACAGACAGACAGACAGAATGAACAAAGTCATAAACACTTTTCAACTTTGTTGTAAAGTGTTAAAAAAAAGGCTGAACTTTGTTGAAAGTTGCCCCAAAACCAGCAAATACAAAAACTTTCTTGAGACCTTGAGAGTACGCGGCGCGTACTCGGTACTTTTCAAAATTTCTTAAGAGTACGCGACGCATACAGCGCGTACTCTTTCGGGATAGCCCTGTAAAAGACTAAATATTAATAGAGACGGAGTAGTAACATAAAATTTCTTTAACATTAGAAGGGCTACTACAATACTCCTCGAAGTTCAATGGTAGGTAATTTTATAAAATATTATATATTAATAAAAAAGTAAATAAATTGTAATTCCTGTCTTAATAATCATATAAATTTTAATTCATAACAATTTAGATTCTAAATACTAAGACTGCATTACATGTTAGGATAACAAACATTATCTCCAGTAATGTAATTGTACATTTATTTATTGAGCTAAATGCAGCATATAAATAAGATGAAATTTATAATTTAATTAAAAAAATGAAACTTGAAGTGACATGGTATATCGCCTGTTACTAATTCAAAGGCTCTTAATGAGTACTAGATTAAGAATTCATTGAAATGCAAGTGAATAAAGTGTAAATAGTTGGGATGAACAGAACAACAATTCATGCGAAAGTAATCAATAAGAAATAATACTAATTAAAACTAGAATGCAGAACAATGGATAGAAAGCAATATAATTGTAAAATCTTCAGATAGTGTATACAAAACATGTACCTTCTAGGAATAGCTCATTTCATTAAACAACCTTGTTATAATGAACCAAAACCAAAAGGTTATTTTATACCCCAATGAAAACTATATGACCACCCACCCCCATCCCCCACCCCGAATAAGAAATAATGCGATTTCTTCAAAAATGAAAAAATAATATAAGTTTATTACTTACATGTGAATAGATGGTAATACCTTAATTACTGTTGCCACATATGAAGTATAAAGTCAGAGTTGCTAAACATAAAGAATAACATATAAAATCAGTGTTGCCACTAAAGAAAATTAAACAAAATTACTAGTCAAAAACAAAAGCTGGAAAATAAAAAATATACAACATTAGAAATACAAGAAATTTTAATTAGATACCAATAGATACAAATAAGTAATTGTTATTAATCTGACCAAATATTAACATTTCTAGATCATAATGAGAGTAGTGATATGTTTAATAAAAGAATAATAATAGTTATTATAAATGACTAATAAAATTAGAATTTTGAAATAAACTAACTAATCACATTTATAATACAGGTTCTCATGGCAAAATCCACAGTGAGAATAGGAATGCAATGCAATAGAGATAATATTAAAAATAAGTGTCATTCATGTCGTAGACTAATTCCACTGACTGATATAAAAGATGCATTTCACAAAGTTGAGTTACCCTTAACTTGTTTACTAGACAATTCACGAAATATAATGGATAATAATAATAATTTGCTGGTTTGTATAAGGTTATATATTAATGTGTGATTTATGAAATTTTTTGTTAGGTAATCTAAATTCTAAATAACTGATTAATAATCATAGTGCGAAATAATTAGATTCAATTACATCAAGTAAATGGTAATAAAATTAAAATATTCTTTCTTAAGATATAAATTTATAATTATCCAAATGCATGTCTCAATGCAGAGATTTATATCGAGAAAATTAGCATTTTTAATAATGGATGGTTTATTTGGCAAAATTTGCGCACATACACACATATTAGAAATATATAATAACAACCAATTCTAAGTAATTATGAAATATTAAAATCACCAAAGCAGTTAAACAGCAGCTACAATGCGGATAAAAGAAATGAACAGCATTGGCTTAAATTTGGAGATTAACCAAATTTAGATTCCTCTTCAGGTCTGAGCATCTAATTCTGATTAACCCAAACACATGCTTGTTTCAGATTTGGCAATAGTAAGTTAATATAAATGACAAAACTCAGACTACAAGCACCAAAAGAGGAAATATTGAAAAATTATTGGGAATTTAAGAATTACCATGATCCGCGAGGAAGGAACCCAGTTTGCACGTGTGTTATATGTGAGCAGCCGTAACAGAATGAAAAAAAATCCGAGATGCTTCCGGGAGGGGGGGGGGGGGGGAGGAAGATAGGCCAGGGGCATGGAACAAGTTGAAGTGACTTTCCCTGAAACCCGTTCGGGGAGTAAGAGCTGGAGACAGAACAACCAACAATATAAGGCACACAGGATCATGAAAAATCCAACTATAAAAGTGACAGACAGAAGAATTGAATAAACGAGAATGCCACTAACACTATTATAAGGGGGGGCTCAAATCGTAGTATCAAACTGGCTAAGTTACATGTTTTTAGCGAAAATAATATGCAAAACATTAAATATTAATGTATCTTATTTTCAAATTTTTCTATTTTTCAAATTTTTTTAGTTTATTTTATTATTACTATTATTATTATTTTTTTTATTTTATTAGCCACCATAATTGAAAAAGTTGTCTTGCATGTTAACTAGTGGTAATTGATGCACTGAGTTTGTTTATAATTTTAATTACGAAATTGGGAGGATATGCATTATTTAATAATTCTATATTCAGTATTTAATAATTCTATAAAATGTGCTATTTATAATTGTCATCACAAATGTTATTGATTCTAAGAATCTGGTTTGATATAATATTTCTAAACACTGATATATGCAAACAAGAGTCAAAGTGTTGAATTGAAGTATTAAAATTAAAATCTTGTCTTTTATCAAATATGTTTATAGCCAGATTACAATTTTGTAAATCTAAATTTAAATCTAAAAAGTTTGCAATATTAGAGTTATTATTACTTGCATTTAATTGTACATTATTAGGATAAAAATTAAATACTATAGGGTTATTATTATGGGATACGCATAATATATCATCTAAATATCTATACATAAGCATATTATGTAACCCTGGATTACAATTATTTTCATAGAAGTATAAATATAGATTTGCCATTAATGATGAGGCACACCTTCCTTGTGGGATACCAAACTGTTGCTTAAAAAAAGAACCACCATGTTGAATATAATTCTCATAGAGTGTGAAATTAAGTAATTTTTTAAAAAGTAAAGTTGAATATTTTAGGGTAATATTATATTTTTCAAAAATTTCTAAAATAATTTTATACAGATCATCTATATCAATATTATTGAACAAACCTTTGAAATCAAAAGTATAAATACTATGGATATTAGTAAGAGTTTTTAATTTCTTAACTAGTTCAAAACTGCTTTTCACAAAATGACTATTATTTGTGTGTGTCATCTGACAAAGAAATTCCATTTAAAATTTTTAGTAATAATTTACCAGCATTAGTAATGTAAGTATTATGCCCACTAGTATTAGTTCGAAAAGCTACAGGGGATTTATGAAACTTGGGTACGAAAACAAGATATGGAATATTATTACAACTATCTTTTAGATAGATTTGCTTATATTTGGCTAATATTCTATTAGATGAGAGTTTAAAGTTAGTATTATGTAAATTATAGATAGAATTATTAGGTATGTGTGACTGGAGGGTGCTTATATAGTAATATTTACAAATGATTGAGTAGTTTACTACTAGCCTTATCAATATAAGTAATAATAAGATCATTTTGAATTTCTTTAATATCCTTTTTAATTGAACTATGTTTTAATGAATTATTAAGTTTCTGAATATATATATATATATATATATATATATATAGTGATTTAAGTATTGCTCTATTAAGAAGATTTCAGGTTTTGAAGGCTTCTACAGGAATTTGATATTTATAGCTGATTTTATAGATAAACTTATTACGTCATGAATTAAATCTTTACAAATTAATTTATGCTTAAATTTAGTAGGTAAACGGTACTAGTATCCAGTAACATAAGTGATCTCAGTGCAACACAATTAATAATATTTAGATTTCCCGTAATAACATGCCCATAGTGTAAAGCTACGTAGTCTTTGTATTTATCTAATAGACAGTGGCAGTAAGACTCTTTATCCAATTCATAATTTTAATATCTATTGATTTGGCTATTCGATTATAATTGAAACTATAACGTCTTAGAGGTTTATTATATTTTAATTCAATTTTGGGATTTACATGTTTGACTGGAAAGAAAGTGGATTCCGATTTTAAAATATTATTTATCTTCAGATTATTTATGACAGGATTAGTGAAATCCGGGGTACAATAGTCGTTTATTTTAGTATATTGTTTTGATTCGTCATTTAGAATTAAGTCAATGACGTATAAATAAGCATTACGAATTTTACTTCTGGTAATAAGCAAATCATAGAATGAATGTTTAAAATTAATGTTATCAAATGCAGTATAAATAATAAAAAGGTTACAAACTAAATTTAATTGCGAAAATCCTGTTCTTACACTGTTTCCAATCGAAAGTAATTTTGAAATTTACATGCTGCTGCAGGATGGTATTTTTTAGATCAGAGAATGAAGGCAGTTTTTTATTATATTTACTTGCTCTTTTAGTTCTTTTGATTTATTGTTAGATAGGTTAAAGAAATTATATACATTAAGGTCATCATGGGGACAATTAAAGGATTTCTTAACAATGTTATGATGATTAAATAATTGAAAAAACAGTTTTGTGTGCACGTATGAATTCATTTTCAAAGAACAATCTGTCTTAGTAATTTTTTTTAATAGAACGAATACTAATTTTTAATGTTGTCGAATCCATGTATAGAAAAATGTTCGTATTCGAATTTTGAATCATTAAGGGTTGTTGCATTATTTGAAATTTTTTTATATGACTCCTATATACGTTTATTATGAGGTGCAGAGGATTGCTTGTTTGGCCTATATATGACATATTACAACATTTACATACAATTTTGCAAATGCAATTATAAATTTTACTAATGAGTATTCTATTAATATTGATAATTGTTAATTTAGAGTGGCGTGAAATAAAAGTTAGTTGGGTAGTTTGAAATACTTTTACAGATTGTTATCCGGAAAAGCGCCAAATGTACCTTTCAAAGAAAAAAACACAGTATCGTGGATCTTATACACTCGTCAAAAGTGAAATTGCAACACCATGAAGGAATGCACGTAGCCATATGCAAATCACAGTACCCGTAGAAGAGAGAGTCATATGCATATGATTAAAAGAACAAACAAAATTATGCAAAAGACACCTGTTTATTCAATAAGGAATGTGGCCCCTATGGGCAGCTATACAGACCGTGAAACGGCGAGGCATACTATCGATAAGGAAATTAATAGTTGCATGAGGTAATCGTTGCCAAGCAGCGTCTACTCGAGCACGTAGTTCGTCTACAATATGTACTAGTGGTCCTCGGTGTACCTGACGTCTGATGAGGGCCCACACGTGTTCAATGGGAGAGAGAACCGGCGTGGCTGCCGGGCAGGGAAGAATGTGAATTCCGTTCAGGCTGTTGAGAGTTCGCCGTGCAGTGTGGTATTGTCTTGCTAGAACACCGTGCCGGAGACTGCATGCACCAGTGGCCGAACCACAAGCATCACATCTTGTGTGACGTACCAGTCCGTTGTCAGATTTCCTGCAATGAGCACAGCAGATGCTCGCTGATCGAACATGATACCGCCCCGAAGGATGCCCGGCGGGGTGCCGGTGTAACGCTCGGTAATATGCGCTGGCAAGTGACGTCCCCCGAGAAGCCACCACACCCGTCCACGGCTGTCATTCTTCCACAGGCAGAAGTGAGATTCATCCGTAAACAATATCCGATGCCATTCATTAGTCCAGTTGCGATGACGATGACACCACGCCAGACGTACATCCCTGTGTCGAGCGCTTAATGCCCCCCCCCCCCAGTGGTTGGCCACCATGGCCCAGTGGCTAGCAGAAGTTGTACTTCATGCGAATAGTTTGGGTGCACGCAGGTGCAACCGTTGATGGTGGCAAGCTGTTTCATGTGTCACTTGCCGTTGCGAACGGGTCTCGACGAACGGGTTCTCTGATGTTTCTGCGTCGATCTTGCCACATATCGCTGGATGGTACTCACATCGTGCCCAACACGCATGACAATTGCACGCATCAATAAACCCAAGTCATGCAGATCCCGGATACCGTCTTGTTCTCCAGCCGTTTACTGCTGGTATACAGCTTGCTGACGTCTTCGAGGCATCGCTTCTTTACCTTTTCGAAAATTCGGCTGCTGCAAATCGTCACGGATAGCATTTACGAGAAGAGCCTTCTGCTGGTCTTTATTACCCGAAACTGGGTGTCACGTGACCCGACACATACGAAAACTTGATCATTTGTTCTCTCTTCTACCGGTACTGTGATTTACATATAGCTACGTCCATTCCTTCATGGTGTTGCAACTTCCCTTCTGACGAATGTACATCATTTTTTCACTGTTAAAGAAGTAGATTCATGGCATTATATGAGGAAAGTCATGTGCAGCCCACATCAGAGTTTTATGAGAGTGTGCTTCTTTTTTATTAATGCCGTATAAAGTTTACAGTTATTGTAAAGCTACAGCTATAAAGGCTTAAATAGTATATTAACAAATTTATTTATTATGGCTTCCAAACCTTTAATATATTAATATTCAAGATCTTTATAATATCATCTTATCTCTTTATAATGCATTTGTTGCTAAAAATGCCGATCATATTAAAATCAAAACTTTTTCACATTGTTTTATTTAATAACTATATTTTTCAGGGAAACCAATTATATTTAGAAAAATGTCCCACAAGGTGGTTGTAGTAGTAGTATATTGGCTAATTTATATCTTTGCAAATATGAATGTACATTTACATCATCTGACTGACAATTATATCTATATCTGATCTGTGCTGTTAAAACGGATTTAAATAATATCAACATCGATTTCTATTCAGATAATCCGGAATTGTTGAATAATGAACCTTCTATTAGTGCTAAGGTTAACTTTATGGATTTAAATCTCTGTATTGAATCTTCTAATAAGTATTATTTGTAATTTATATGATAAAAAAAGGTTATTTTAATTTTAATATCAATAAATCATTACCTTTTACTTCTTGTAATTCGGTTTAAATTTTTCGTAACATCATTAAAAATCGAATTTATAGATTATCAGATAAAATGTTTGACCAATTTCATATAAAAACCTTATTCAAACTAGTAAATCATACTTTTATCCATTATATTTGGTTAATAGTATAGTAAAAAAGTTTAGGGCAACTCAGCGTTGTTAATGAATTTTATTAACACTTTACAACAAAGTTGAAAAGTGTTTATGACTTTGTTCATTCATTCTGTCTGTCCGTTAGCACGATAACTGCCGTAAAAATGACTTAATCAAATGAAATTTTAGTATGTTGTTCAGACGGTCTGTAGGGCCTATGGGAATATAAATGAATAATATCACCCAATTAGTTTTGGATTGAACCCGGGTTGAAAACATAAAATACATTGAGCCCTATGGGACCTAATTTTTCAAACATTTTTTAAGCGGATTTAAAATTCACAAATTGCTTTGAAAATTATAGGTAATATTCAAATTGTTCCATAAAATATATAAAAAAAAATTCAGCGAAATATATTCAGTAGTTTTTTAAATAAAAATTAAAATAATAATTACACCTCTTATATGAAGCGATCGCGTGACCATGATATGAAAAGATCACGTGCCATGATATGAAAAGATCACGTGACCCACTTCAAAATGATATATGGCATCCATCTTGTCTCAAAATCGTGATTTTTAAAGTTCTTTTTAATTCATGTTGAGTGTTGTATCCGTCCTAAAACCACTTTATTTTTGCTTACATTCTGTGCATCTACATACTGAAACAACGCAATTACAATATATTTGAGTTTAAATGCTCATCCATGTTTGATTATTTCTACAACGAAGCCTATTTTTCACTTATGTAAAATGTAAACAGCAAAATATGTAGAATGATTAGTATTAGAATTGCTGTATTTCCTTAACACAAAATTATTTAGCTCATGGAGCCTGCATAGCTGATATAAATGAAATATTCATTGATTTTACAAAGAGAAGGACGATTTTTTTTTATGGAGTTTTAAGCATAGAGTTTAATTACTTGTAGCTCCATTGTCTTAATTTTTAAATAAAATAAATTATTATAGTATTGTGATGAATGAAATTAATGGGAAATTGTTTATGAATAAAATGCTGCTTTTATAGAGAGAGCCAGGTGTGTTATTTTTTTCAATGACGTCATTTGAATGAATTTCAGTTGTTTCCGATGAAGTTTTCAAATATAATAAATTATCGTAGTATTATGATAATTCTAAAATTATTACTGAGGAATGTATCGCATTTTAGAGATGTTTAAACCAGGCAATTTATATTTCAATGCCGTCATTTGAATGAAGTTCATTTTTTTCGATGAAGGTTTAAGTTTTCAGATATAATAAATTAATGTAGTATTGTGATAAGTTTTAAAATATTACCGAGGAATGTATTGCATTTTAGATATGCTTAAATAAAATTGCATTGAAGTTGGAAAGTTTTTCATAATCAATGCTTTAAGCATGATTGATCTTTCTTGTTATATCTAAATCAATATAGAATTTTAAGCATTCCCCATTCATTCCTTATTATTAACTAACTTATACTTATGGTTATATTTTCTATTATTATGCATTTCGATACACTTTCATCATCTAACAGTGCATTTTGCCAAGTTATATATATATATATAAGGAGTCAGAGGAAGGCCTTGTCTAATTTCTATAATTTATTAATATATTCGATTGCCTATTCGATTCATTTTTTATTAATTCTTTAAATTATTTTATATTGTTAATAATGATTATCTTTTTTATCTATAGGTATTAATAAGCTCTCGTTGCATTTTGAATGCAGTTTATCTGGTTTTTATATCTTCTAATACTTTAGAATGGATTTACTGTTTACAAATTTTAAGAATGGCAATATTGATATTACTCTTTAGGGTACCACCTAATTTTAAACCGGAACCCAGAGGGGTCGGCATCCACAAGGACCATACACTCCGTCCCCTACCACCAACCTCTTGGAAGGCCTTATGGATCCATGTATTTAACGTGCCCATACTCAGCGTGAACACGGGGACTGTTTGGGAAAAGCCGGGAATCGAACTCGGGCCGTCCGAGTTCAATCTCCGCTCTCTAACCCCCTAGAAGCGAAGATTAAAAACCAGTTATATAAAGATTAGAGGTCTGCACGGGTCTAATTTTAAAATTTTACCTGGCCCGAAAATATAACATCTGACTCGTCCAATGTATGGGAATTTTTTAAAATAATTCACCCAAGCCAGACTCCCCCCGAAAACACCCAATGTCAGTCCCAACGAGACCCGGCCAGAATTTTCTTACAATACATTGAAGACTGTTGCCTCATATGATTTTCAAAATTTGTCATTTAAGGAATTAAACATAAATTATATTACATATAGTAATGAATCAAAAAGATCAAAAATTTGAAAAATCTGTACAATTAAAGAATGGCCATTACTATAAAGAGAGTTTTTATTTATCTTTTTGTTTGATAATATCAGAGATTAAATGAGAAAACGGTTCTTCACTGAGATTATGTTTAAAAAATATGCTTTATTCACCTATTTAAGTTGTCAGTGAACAATGCAATGCCTGTCTTGTTAGAACTCATAAGCACAATATGTTCTTGTCTATAGTGGTAGCAAAATAAACATATCATATGCCACAATTGTTAGGTTTTTTTTAAAAAACATTTTACTGCGGTTAAACTCTGTATGCATAAATAGATATTATTTTCTTTAATTTATTACATAGCTATAAATATTTTTAAAATTTAATAAAAGTAAAAGTGCAAATACAGGTTAAGTAAAAGTGTAAATAAATTCGTTTTATCCATATATTAATTTTAAATTATAACAGTTTGTCAAATAAATTTGCACTCAATATTTGTTATCGCAAAGAAATCGACGGAACTATGTTTTTATTTAAAAAAATAATTTATTTAATTTTGATAATTTAGAAACATTAGCAATTTAATAATCGATATTAAAATCACAGAAGAAATTTAAAATGATCAGTGTTAAATTGTAAAGTAAACAGTACCTATTGGATCTCATATTTTCACCACCAGTTAAGCAATCACAGTACAGAAGCGATTAAATATTTTTGCGATAAATTGAAAAATATAATAAATTGCAACTTGCACTTGACCAATGATAATAACCGAACGATCATTTCCTCTAAAATTAAATTTCGAATGCCTTTCTTCCCTATTAAATTCATAGATCATATGATATTATGAAACATGACATCTGGTACATGGGCATCGTATATTTATTTTGCGGCATCCAGACTAAAATATATATTTTGTTGTTGCGAAATTGCTATATGGAACTTTTCGATGTGGGAATATGTGGGTTATCCCACAGGCGCCCCGTAAAGCAAACGCCTTGGAATCCTTGGAATATTTTTTGTTGTGTTGCTGCAGTTTCAAACAACTTGAATGTTGAGAAGAGCAATGTTTTATTTTGAATTCGGACTGTTGTCGAATAAATAAGTCTTCAATTTCTTATCCGAAATTATAATTTTTGTGTATCTGGTTCTAATTCACCCATCTGCCTTCTCCGTACAAAGCAAACTTACAAACTTTTTTTACTTAATATGGGACAGGGAGATTTTCATCCGCTAATTGAGAATTTTGTTTCATATGTAATTGAAAATTATTCTCTTTTAATTTCGATCTATTTTTGGCTTTTTTATTTATTTTGACCCAACCCGAATGTAATGAAACGTTGCCCGGCCTGGTCCGGTCCATGTCCGAGTCCGTGCTGATCCCTTGAGATTCATATAAACTTAATTTAAAAACTGAGCCCTCCCTCTCTAAATTGAATTTAAAAATACGCAACTGCTGTTGCGTATTTAAAAGTATGCAACACCCCTGAGTTGAGGCAATTCGAGTTTCCTTGCGGTATTTAAAACGTAGACCAGCGGCTTATATGTACTCTGTGATTCTTTCTAATTCTAATGCAGCTATTCAGGCTATTATACACTATAGTAGATCGGCCACTTCCATGGTTGTCGTGGAATATAGATCCTTTTTTAAAAAATTATACCATTGTCAAAAGTAAAACACTTTTCAATGGATTCCATCACATTGTGGTATTCACCGCGGTTAGTACTTGGGTGGGTGACCACCTGGGAACACCGCGTGTTGTTGGCTCTTTTCGGGCGCGGCAGCCCTGTGGTTAGCGCGCGATTCTCGCCGCTGCCAGAACTGCCGCCGTGTTCATGCGGAGTACGATCACGTTAAACATGTGGGTCCGTAAGTCCTTCCGAGAGGTTGGTGGTAGGGGAAGGAGGGTACGGTCCCTGTGGATGCCTCCCCCACTGGGTTCCGGTCTAAATTGGGTGGCACTTCCCGGCCGTCCAAACAGTTACCTTACACCTTTCTGGTAGGTCGGACGGTCTGGGTCTCAACAACAACAACATTGTGGTATTCCCGTAAATGAGGCAGCAGACGCCTTGGCAAAAAGAGGCACAAATGTTATCCAATCCTCTTTCAGGGAGACTGCTAAAAACATCGGTTGCTCTTTTATTATGCATTAAAAAAATGAAAGACAACCAAAATACCAAACTTGTAGAAATAATTAAACAAAAACCACGGAGAGTGTCCTAAAGGGATGAGTGTCCTAAAGGGACTGCCTAAAGGGATGTTGCTGCTTTTAAATTGGTAGTGGGGAATGATTAAATTAGAATTGGAAATAATCCCCGGTGTCCCCTCTGCATTAGTGGTGAAGTGATGAATGCCGATAATTTGGTCTGTTTAGTCTTGTTTGGAACTATCTACATACGGTATTGGGAAGTTAGAGATTGAATGTCCTTTATGCAGTTCTTTTAATCGTTTTTTCTACAATGGTTATCTATTTCTGTTCTGTCCTTTTCTCTTGTTATCTTGCTGTATATCTTGGCAATAAGGGCGTTCAGTTATATATCAGCTGCATTAGAAATAAAATAATAACCATGGCTGCATTTTCCAATTAAGCAAATGCCTCTTTGACTGCTTAGAGCTAAGTTTGTGACTGGCTTAGAGCTAAGCTCTAAAGCAGTCATATATAAATCAAATATATGATATATATGATATATATGAAATCAAAGGATATATATATATATATATGTATATATATACACATATATATATATATGTATATATATACACACATATATATATATGTATATAAATCAAAGTTTATATATATATATATATATATATATATAAATATCACAGGATTTGAAAAATATCAAGTACTTGAATTTCAAACACAGAGACTTATCGATAAAAAGTAAGAAGCGGAGAAATATAATTTGAAAGATTTTAAATTAAGAAACAAATTCTTAAATATATTTCCAATTTTTTTTCATACTCACTTTATTCATTCACCATATATATATATACCTTTAAAATACCTTTTAATATAAGCTTCTACCATTCAACTGACTACAAATAACATCGATATTTTCGGTTTTTTGTCTGTCGAAAGGTGCGAAGTCCCCTTTAATTAATATAATGTTCTACGCCAAAATTATTAATTTCATTGATTTCTTTGATGCCCATATTATGATTGTTTGTAAAGCTGTTAAAAATTTTATGAACAAGTGATTTAAATCTTTTGTTGGACGTTTACTTTCTTCTTAGGTATTTTACCGTTCATTCATTATATCCAATTTGTTGCCTTCCTCCTGGGTTTCTTTTTCCCTTTTCCCTCTCTCGACGTTGACAATGCCTTTTCTTTGCTTTTGCCACGTGTACGGCTCTTGCATCAGTCATAGATCTTTCTCTGACTTATGAAGGTTGCGCTTCTTGTGTGTCCTGACGAAAAATGTTGTTTTTGCCTTCGAAACCGGTTGATATTATTAATGTTGTATTTTATGTTGCTTTAAACGAAGGCATTATAATTGTATTCTTTTGTAGCACTTTGTACGTAAAATGTAAGTGAAATACCACGCAATTAGAGCTAAAAAAGATAAACATTTTATAGTCTGAATTTAAAGATTGATTTTGTGAATGTGAAACTGTATTTTCTTTGCCGATCATACATAACAAATGCTATTTTTTTCAAGACTTCACACGATTTTTCTATTTCCTTTGGCAAGAGATCAAATTTCATGATTGATGCGTATTATATTACTTTACTGACAACAAGAGCATTTGTGGAACACTGTTTCCAGACATATTTGCTGCCGCAAATTTTGTACCTACATTATTTTGACGAAGGAATTGAAAAAAAAGTAGCCATTAATCCTGGGTATTTTAGTTGAGCATATAACATTTAAAATTATCGATTGCAATGGTAGCATTTTGCTTTTGTTTGGATTTTATGTAGTACGCTTGTTAGACTGATGTGTGAAATGTAAAACATTAAAAACTGAAACATTAAAAATGAAACATTAAAGCATTAAATGCGATCGAACGTTTGTAAGGACCCCCAAATCTCCGAATAAACTTTTAAAAAAATCATTAAAATATCAGGGCTTTTAATAATGTTAAATAAATTAACATTTTTCGCGTAATTTATCATTAGAAACTAGTTGCTGCACCCACTTTAGAATGCTAAAAAGAACCATTCCCAAGGTATAGCACGTTTTCGAATAAATTTAACAAAAAAAATTACATAAAACTAAAGTAACAAATGTAATAAAATAGTTTGATATTGGCGATAAATTTGACAGAATATCATCAACTTGGCGGCTTTATGAAAATATTGCTAAAATGATTCTTAATGAATGAAAATCACATTAAAATTGAAGAAAATTCAATATCTTGAAAAATGTTCAATTTCTTTGATAACTCTAGTCACTCGGGGGGCGGGGGGCGGGGATTAATATTTTTAATTCCAAATATAGTTCGTATCACTGTTTGTGACACAGATACGTTTTGTTGGGGGGAGGGTGTCTAAGATGTCGTAAATAAAGAGGTTTTTGTTAGTTATTATGTTTCGATAAGAAGCTGCATAAAAATATTCGATCTTATACATTAGTATGCTATAAGAAAAGTGATGCCTGTATTTCCATCCGATTTTTTAAATATATTCCTTAAAAATACTCATTCCAAGAAATTTGCGAAAAATTGCCCCAAATTCAGACGTTTCGTACAGATACACATAAAAAAGAAAACTTTAGCCAGTAAAAACTATTCATTTTTAACACGTTCCAATTTAGTTGAAAAGTGTTTATGATTTTGTTCATTCTGTTTGCATGTCTGTCCGTTCGCACGATAACTGCCGTAAAAATGACTTTATCAAAATCAAATGTTAATATTTTGTTGAGACGGTCTGTGGGACATATGGGAATGTAAATGAATAATATCACCCAATTAGTTACGGATTGAACTCGGGTTGAAAAAGTGAAATAATACATTGAGCCCTATGGGACCTAATTTTTCAAACATTTTTTAAGTAAGGTTAAAATTCACAAATTGCTTCGAAAATTTTAGGAAATATTCAAACTATCCCATAAAATACAAAAAAAAAAAAATCAGCAAAATATGTTCGGTAGTTTTTTAAATAAAAATTCAAATAATAATTACACCCATATTATATAAAGAGATTACGTGACCCACTTCAAAATAAAATATGGCATCCATTTTTTTCCCAGTGTAAAAATCGTGATTTTTAAAGTTCCTTTAAATTTATATTTAGTGTTGGATTCGTCCTAAAACCGCTTTATTTTTGCTTATTTTCTATGCATCTATATTCTGTGTCAACGCAATTACAACATATTTGAGCTTAAATGATCATCAAACTTTGATTATTTCTACAACGAAGCCTAATTTTAATGGATGCAGAATGTAAACAAGGCATTGTAAAATGAGTTGTATAAGAATTGCTGGATTTTTTTCACACAAAATTATTTAACTCAGGAGTCTGTAATAAAAGTGATATAAATGAAATATTCATTGCTTTTACATAGAGAGCCAGACGATTTATATTTCGACAATGGCATTTCAATAAAGTTGATTTTTTTCTATGAAGTTTTAAGTTTCCAAATACAATAAATTTTTGTAATACTGTGAAAATTCAAAATATAACAGCGTTAAATATATCGCATTTTAGAGATGTTTAAATAAAATTGCATTTCAGTTCGGAAAGGTTTCATAATCAATATTTTATGCATGATTGATCTTTCATGTTAAAATTTCCAAAGAATATCAACTGACAACTGCATATGCACTTTTTCAAAATTTAAAACTACCTTCAGCATAAATCAATCTCTTTAAAAGCTGCGACGCACAACAGCACTTCTCCAGAGAGATGAAAGCCCACAGCGATACACTAAATCTGTTATAGAGGAAGTTTATGTCATCGGTGAGTGTTTTAGACATTATACTTATGTTATGAATTCAGAGAGTTGAAACGGAGACAAAATTGGTAGAGAAAGTAGACGTCAAGATAAGTTATATAAGAGATATACTTATAGGAACGCTTTGAAAATGCTTAAAAATCCAGATTTAAAAATTTATAGTTACTTTACCTGGACTTTGTTTATAGTTGTAAATATACATACGAAAAGCCAATATCTCTCAGTCACGGTTAGCGATACTTTTGGCGACAAATTAGGCACAATTTCGTCAAATTGGCAACTTTTTAGGATATGCATCAAGTTGGCGATAAGGTAAAAGAAAATGTTTGAAAATTAAATTTAATTTCTTTAATAATCCATGTCGCGTGAAAATTAATAAGAGAGTTGCGAGGTCCAAGTATGTCAAGGGATTTTAGGAGCAAAAGTGCTGCAGATGAGAGAGTTTTTTTGTTTAACTTTATGCACTCATAGGGCGGACTGAACACCTATATAATAATTGTTTAATGTATTTCTTGTCTTTCTAGACTGTCCAGAAGCCTCCCGGGGTTATAGTATACACCTTAGGACAGAACTAACCGGAGCGGGATTTTTGATAATCATTCTGTGCTAGAAGAAAATGAATTGATTTGCGAAAAGCCTTTCAAGACCCTCCAGATGCCCTCCGGTTCCACAGAAGCCTGATTGTTCGCACATTTATGGCATCGATCATGGTACAGAATTTAACAAAATCATTATATTCGATTCTTCTCCCTTGGGATGGGTGTTGAGAATGCAGAAAATGTGGGATTTACGAAAAGATTTACAGACCCTCCAGAATTCCTCCGATGTCCCTGAAGGCTAAAACTGTACACTTATAGTATCAACAGCAGGGGGAAACATAATCGAGACAATTTTTGATTAAGATGTCTATTTTCGACTCACGTCCTACATTGCGCCTTATATTGTTAAAAAAGCGCCTTATATTGTTAAATAAAGTAAAACATAAAAGAAAGTAAGTTGCAACTTTATTTTAACAAGATGCTGGTTTCTTTATCTTTGACTGACTTAAATACTAATCTAGTTATAAATAATTGTATGAAAAATCTAGTATTCACTTAAGAAATTCACTTAAAAAGAATGAAAATTCACTTAAAAAGAGTGACAATTCACTTAAAAAGAGTGAATAGTCACTCTAACAAAGACTTGAAATTGAGCCAACCTCTTGAAAGTGAGTTTTCACTCTAAAAAAAGTGGGTTTTCTACTCAAGAGAAAGAGTGAATAGTCCACTCCTTTGGAGTGAATAGTCACTCCATTGGAGTGAATACCTACTCTGAATGAGTGATTTATTGACTCCACCTTGGAATGAATAATTCATGTCAAGGAGTGAATATATACACTTTTAGCAAAAGTGGTTTTTCCACCCATTGGAAAGAGAATTAGTGTTTTTGGAGTGATTAATAGACTCTATTTAGGGGTGAATAATCACCCTTATAGGAGCTTATATGCACTCTTAAACAGAGTCAGTCTAGTAGAGGTAATCTTGTTTTTAGTTTTAAATTAAGAATTCAAATATATTTTAATTGAGCTAAAATCAAAAGATTTTATCTGTGTTCTATGTATTTTAAATTCTAGTGTTTGCATTATCAAAATATAGAGGGTTTAAGCAAGCATAAAAGTGTAGTTTTACAATTTCAATGATTAAAATAATTTATTTTGGAAGAATTTTGCAAGCATTTTTATTTAATTTATCTGAGTACATTTGATGAATACATTTACATTAAAATTATAAAAATTAATAATTGTACTTTAAAATTACTTTAAAGTATATATTAATACTGTCGTCTCATTTAAAATTATTTTCAATCCTTGCTTCTTTTTAAATGAAAATAAAAATTTCTGCTGATTTCTAGTTTTGCAGCTATCAAGATTATTTTTATTGGCATTCATAAAGCAATTAAATTTAATTTAACATTTATACATTAATGTATTTGATTTTTAAGGACAGATTGCAACAAATTTTTAAATTAAATTGAATTCACATTTCATCTTAACACATAATAAGCTCAAAGATTAAAAGTAGGGCTAAATATTTCTTGTAAAATTCAATGTGCAATGACAAAACGTCGTAAAAATTTAATTTTTTTATTTCATAAACCCAATTTGTTTATACATTTTATTTTAGTCAATCATTTGAAAATATCTGCTCAAACTTGCATCCAACTGAGGCTCTTTATTGAAATAAAAATTCTTTCAAAACATTATCTTATTATATCTTTAAATAGAGCTAATGAAAAGCAAATGAAACCAGTGGCGGCTTGTGAAGTGAAGCAGGTGACGTAACATAAGCATTGCTTCAAAATTATTGGCTGAATGGATTATTATTATTATTATTATTTGGCGAATTTTTCAGACTCGTTTGGCTATTTTTAGTTAATATTTAACAACACTTGTGCCAGTAGCGTGATGTGTTTTGATGATGAATGTTGCCAAGGAGGAGGGGGAATCCTGCCGCTGAAATCTGCTTAACCCATTCCTGATGTCACAAGCCACCACTGAATGAAATAGTTTCATCTGTTAGTTTTAAAGAGTTTTATTAGATACATACAATTTCACATGTAGACTAAAATAACCAGCAAGTAATATTAGAAACAAAAATACAATTTTTTTTACCCTTAAAACATAACGCAGAGCTAAGTAGGTGAGAAAGGCTTGATGGAACCCCCCCAAAAAGATTCAAAAACACCTCAGTGATTTTTTAATTGTATATTGATATTGCAAATAAAATGCAAAAATAAAGGATTGTTTTCAATTGTATATTGAAATCATACATTGCAAAAAATTTTGTTCGGATGTACCAAAGTATTTTACACTCCCGAACAAAAAAATCCTAAATCTGTGTATGCCTAAAAATATCCTTACCTAAGGTGCTCAAACCGGTAATATTATCGAGTATCAATATGTGAATCTATCCTAATTGTATATCTTTTCCAGGGGCGGCAAATAGGGGGCACGAGGGGGCACGGTCGCGCCCCTAAATTTTTCCTCGTCGTCTATTTTTTTATCGACTGTCCACTGGTCACTTTTCCCACGCTATGGAGCTTCAAAAGAGCCGACCTTTACCGTGAAGCTTCTCTCTTCCGGCTGGAGCGAATCCTATCCAACTTGAAAAGATTGGGGTGATGTTATCCTTTTCACTTGAAATTTTCAAGTGTAAATTCATGTGTAGTTAGTGCATGCCCATCCATTTTTTCTGCTATAAATGCGCTTCAGCAGCTCAATGCATTATATTCTTTCATAGAAACATCCTATAAAGGACATGCTATTTTCGAAAAGATACGATCATCAACAAATACTTTTTCTGGAGGCTCTTCAACTCTACAATCGCTAAGTGATACGTGGTGGTCTTCCAGAGTTAAAGCCATAAAAGCACTACTTGATAGTTTTGAAGTGGGGATTTTAACATTGGAAGAATTATCTGAAAACGATTCTCTCAATGGTGGAAGAGTCGAAGCACTTTTAACATGCATGACATCGTTCGAATTTTTGTTCACTTTGTATTGCTCAGTGTTTTTGATCAATGCAATAATCTCTCAAAGCATCTTCAGTCATCTGATCTTAATTTTCAGACTGTGCAAGCTTTGGATAAAGTTACTATTGAAAGTGTTAGTTCCTTTCCCACTGATGCATATTTCAATCAAGTGTGGAGTTTTGTTACAGAACTTTGCGAAAAAAATTCTTATTCTAGACCAAAACTGAAAAAGGGTAAAAAAAAAAAAATCCAAGTGAATTCGGAGGCGGTGTAAAAAACCCCATGATGATGGTAAATCATATCACAGAATAAATATTCAATATGAAATTATAGATTCAGTATCTAATGAAATTAAGGCAAGATTTAATGAGAACAATATATCTGTTTTATTTGCCCTTAGTTCAGTATTATCCGAATCAGATGTCGAATAGAAAATATTTCAACCATATGCAAAGTATATAACTTCCAGAAAGAGGAATTGTTATGTGAATTGCGACTGTTTCATTCAATGGTGGAAAATGAAAACATAGACTATCCCAATTTTAAAAGTCGTCTGGATTATTTTAAAGAGCGGAATTAAAAAAAATTTTGTTTCCTGTTGTAACATTATTAGGTAAATTATTTTTGACTGTGTCTATCATCTCAGACAGTTGTGAAAGGTCTTTTTCGTATCTTAGGAGGCTGAAAAATTATTTTCGCAGTACAATGGGACCAGAAAGACTTTCATCTTTAGCTGTTTTAGCTATAGAACAAGATATACTACGGGATTATGATGATATTGTAACAAAATTTTCTCTTCTTCCAGACTCTAAGAACCGGCGTTTAAAACTTCAATAAAAGGTAAATAAATATAGACATTTGTATTTAGAAACATTATGTTAACAACAATTATGTTAACACAATTATGTACAAAAATTATTTTAACAACAATTTCGTTTCTCAACATCAATTCAATTTTGTGATCTCCCTGTTAACAAACATTTTATCTATTCCATATCGTGGATTTTCATACATACAAATCTCGCACCCCCAAATGAAATGCTGAAATGCTGCCCCTGTCTTTTTCCCAATATAATTATACAATTTTTTAATATACCAGATAGCCAGATAGAAAATCATAGCCTAATCTATACAGGTATTCGTACGCTTATCGTTTTTCGAAACAGTAATACAATATACAGGTTAATCTCTGGGAACTAAGGACCAAACATTTATGGTTTCAGAGCCGCAATATGTATGTAAAAGAAGAAAACCTAAACAACTCTTGAAATAATTATTCACAAATAAGAGTCTTAAAACTGCAGATATATAATTTATTAAGAGTTGACTAAATTCTTTCAGTAGACAATCATGTTATCTAATTTTTATCATTGTGAAAAGGAAAAATAATATTCCTGTAAGGAGTTTGTTGAAATTATTAGCTATTTGATAATTATAAAAAATTATCGCAAAATCTACTAATGCAAGAAACAAAACAATTTCGGTTTTAAAACAAGTTCTTTTACTGCAAACATGGCAGCATTAATGTCTTGGTCATACAGAAGAAATGGAAACTGATGATAGGTTTGTCTTCGAATTCATTAAATATTTTACAGGAGGATACTATGTTCTTTATACACTTCCTCTATGACTGACAATTCACCAAGAGATACTTAATGTGTATCATTGCATGATATTACATATGAAAAGTAAAGATATTTCACAATAGTTTATATATTTTTTAATTTATGTGATTTTTTGATAAATTTATTTGAAAAATGTGCAATATCTCGAGAACGGTTCATGCTAGAGTTCTAAAGTGTACGTCAATCGTTTTATAAGGAAAAATTACATAAGAAATGTTTACTTGGGTAATTTTATTAAAGGTTTTGATTTTTTGATGGTTTTTTCAAAATTTCACTCGAAAATTTAGGGGATTTCTGAACAATTGATTGCGTTTAAAAACAATAGGCTTCCAGTATTCACGAATTGTAATTTTTGTACCAAATTTCATTCGAATCGCTCTATTCGTTCGTGAGATATCGTCTCCACAGTCTCACAGACACACACACAACTTCAAAAATGTTTGATTCGTGTTCGGGGATGCTTGAAACATGCTCTCCCGTCGAAAACTCGAATTCGAATTTTCGACCCCGTCATAATACTTTCCTTATATATTATACTATGTATATAAGGAAAGTAAAAAAAGTATATAGCATGTTTTAGAATCTAAACTTTGTACACAAAGATTGATATGCAATATTTAAAATAAGTTTGCAATTTTCACCTGAAGCTTAAGTAGAAATATGGTATTCATATGTGCATGTAAAATATGTGTGTTCGGACTTATGCTTATAAATTATTTCTTTGGCATTGTAGAAGTTGTGCACATATTGTGATAAAATGTTGTAAATATTGAACATATTCATTAAATTATACTGTCTTTTTAATGCTTTCCAACAAAGCTGGAAAGTGTTTTTGACTTTGATCATTCTGTCTGTCTAATCGTTCGCGCGATAACTGCCTTAAAAATGACTTTATAGAAAGAGCATTTGAGTATGTTGTTGAGACGATCTGTGTGTGGGATGTTTGGGAATGAAAATGAATAATATCACCCAATTAGTTTTGTTTTTCCGGGTTGACAAATGAAATACTTTGAACCCTATGGGATTTAATTTTCAAACATTTTTTAAGCGGTGTTAAAATTCACAAATTGCTTCGAAAATTTAGGAAATATTCAAATTACCACAAAAAATAGAAAAAATTCTTAGCAAAATGTGTTGGGAATTTTTAAAAATAAAAATTGAAATAATAATTAAACCCATGTCATATAAAGAGATCACGTGACTCATTGCAAAATAAAATATGGCTTCCATTTTTTTTGGGTTGTGTGTACAGTAGATGGTTAAAGATCGTTTAAATTTATAGTGTTACATCCGTCAAAAAAGCGCTTTATTTTTGCATATTATCTGTATATTTAAATTCTGTGCAAATACAATTTCAATATTTTTGATTTTAAAGGATCACTAAACTTCCTTTATTTCTACAACGAAGCCTAATTTTAATGTTAAATTATAGTATTCAGAATGTAAGCTTATCAAGCGATTGTAAGGTGAGTTGTATAAGAATTGCTGATTTTTTTTTCACGCAAAATTATTTAGCTTTGGAGTCTAGAATATAAGTGATGTGAATGAAATACCCATTGATTTTACACAGAGAGACAGACGATTTATAAAATGTAATGGTTTGTCGTAGTTACAACAATTTCGAAGAACTAATTTAACCTGAGATACGAAAATTATGTAGTTTCTATAATAATGAAATATTACAATTGTGATGCCCTATAAATTGCAAAAACATCGTAAACACTTCGCAAATTATACTTTCGATGGCGTCATTTGAATAAAGTTCATTTTGTGTAACTAGCATTCTCTTTTTTGATGAAGTTTTAAGGTTAATTTTGTCGATAATAATTTTTAAAGCAGATTATAATGTAAATAAAATAGCATTTCAGTTGGAAAGTGTTTCATAATCAATGCTTTATGCATCATTAATCTTTCTTGTGTATTTATGCTTTTATATTGACAAACTAATGCTATTAATGCATTTAATATTCGTTATTATTTGACATCATTCAAAATTTTGAAAACTCTTTTATTTAAATGATTTTTTTTTTCAAATACAATTATTTTTATTTTAAAATGTTTCTTTTTCTGTTTCCACAAGCAACGCGCGTACAACTATAATTTACACTAATAAACAACCTGTTTGGTATTTAAAACATTTAGTGTTTTCAAACAGTGTTCCTCCATACTTTAATTTTGTTTAAATGCTTATATTTTGTTTATTAAATTATATAATTTCGGTAAATTGTTTAGCTTTTTCTGCAGTTTACCATCCAAACTAGATGGAACGTCAGACGGGTTTCGTGACGTCACTGAAAACTTACGGGGCCTTTAAGAGACCCTAGTTAGCTTTGCCTTACCACTCCTCAAATTTTTATTTACCTCGGGAATAAAAGTGAAAATCCAGCTCCGTTAGGTTTGGTCCAGTGGTAGAAGAAATTTTTGAAGTGTGCAAAGATTTCGCTTTCGAAGCCACCGAAGCCTTATCAAAAAGTCCCGTAATCGCCGTCCCTGTGTGTGGTAGGGGGATCGAAAATCTGACCTCGTTAGGTTCTGTCCGATGGTCGATACTATGGATGTGCAAAGATTCAGTCTTCTAGGTAACCAGAGGGCTTCCGGAGAGTCTGGAAAACAATAACACATTAAACGCGTTAGAAATTTCTGTATAGTGATTGTGAAAGCTTTTCATTTTTAGCTTATTTTTCTAGTATATTTACCGGCTCTTTATATTATTACTTTCCTTATATACATAGTATAAGTATTTGCATACGATGACTGTGTACCTCAATTAAAGCATTTTTACTTCCCGTACATACATACTATAAATATATAGGGAAAGTATTGTAAAGGGGGTCGAAAATTCGAATTCGATTTTTCGACGGAAAAGCATGTTTTAAGCGTCCCTGAACTCAAATCAAATCGAATTTTTGCGGGGATGTCTGTGTGTGCGTGTGTGTGTTGCAGAGTTCACTTCTATAACAAGAGCTTATAATTTCCATCCAGTAGCTCAATGGTAGTGTGTGTGTGTGGATGTGATACCTCACGTACGAATGAAGCTTTTCTAATTAATTTGGTACAAATATTACAATCACTGAATATTGAAACCCTATTGATTTTAAACGCAATCGAATGTTTGGAAGACCACCAAATTTTCGAATGAAATTCTGAAAAAATCATCAAACAATCAGAACCTATAATGTTTGGTAAATAATCATTTTCTTATGTACTTTTTCATTATAAAATGAATGACACAAACTTTTGAAAGCTAGTATGAACCGTTTTCGAGATATTTGAGTTTTCAAATAAATTTATGAAAAAGTTACATAAAGTTAAAAAGTAATAATTATTGTGAAGTATGTTTGTTCACTTTTCATATGTAATATACTGGCGATAAATATGTTAACTTTATTATCGTAGATCTAGTCCATTCCATTCACGAGAGAAGATACTTTGGGTAATAGTTTTGTATTTTGACGCCTAACAATTCGCCAATAGTCATTGAAATATAAAAAAAAAAACACTTCTCTCTGTTTATCTCTTGGCTATCAATTTGACAAACTTGTCGACTCATTTAGCGAAGTATTGCCAATTTAGCGATATTTTGTCCTAGATTGACAAAAATATCGCTAAAATTGCAAAAATGACGTTAAATTAACGAAAATGACGCCAAAATTGATGAATTGATTATTAAAATATTTGAATATATGGACTTTATTGCTTTTGTAGTTAATACTATCCATATAGGTACTTGTCAATTTAGAGTTACACAAAATATAAGTTAACTGGGTATTTCAAAATGGTTTTACATGTTGTCATGGGAAAAGCACCAAACATACAATTCAACGTTGAAAACATTGTACCATGGATCTTATACATCATTTATTTCCTCACCGTGGAATATGTAAACTCAACACATTATATAGGGGAAGTCCTGTGCTGCCCACATTAGATTTTTTATTTTTAGGATATGAAACCACGTCTGCTATAATATCTGAACACAGGCAACATTTATATACTTCTAAAGCGATACCCCAAAACTCGAATTTGAAAAGTCTAAGTTTAAAACTGATTTATTTTCTTAAATTTGAACCCTAGAATGAACGCATAACAGTCTTTGGGGAAAATTGCTCGTAATTTACATCTGCATTTAGATCCAGTATTGCCTAATTACTCCTTTGAGAAGTTTAAGCAGGCGGCACAACCCAAAGTAGTAATTTAGCTCGTTAAAAAGGAATCCAACATCTGCACCGCAGCGATGCATGTTGCTATTAACAGATAAGAGTAAGTCAGGTGAGGAATTACAATTTCTATACATCTTGTTATTTGGATACTTAAGGATCGGAGAATGCTGATGTTTTCTTACAGGTTTTTTCTTTTATTCAGTTCTCGATATTTATAAACGATTGCTACTGTTCACGATATTGTTGTCAATTAAATTTTGAAATTATTAAACGTGGTTCTAATAATACTTTCCGTACTATACATTACTGATGATTGAATTGAAGCAACTGTATAAATGCAACAATATTTGATATGTCGTATGTATAAACTTGCGTACGATATACAGGGTGTTCCACAAAAAGTGATCAGTCGAAGATTTTTTGACCCGTTGGTTGTAGTCCCATAGTTCCTATTGCAAAAATGCTTTAAATAAGGTAGGAAGTTATGAAATAGTAATTTAAATGCTGTACCATATTTTTGTAGAAAATTAAGGAAATTAACTTTTTACACAGCCTCTCTATCAAAAAAAGTCAAATTACAAAAACGTTACCCATAGAGTATTTAGGCATACAAATTTAGCTGTAATACGATCCAATTTGACATAGTTATCATTAATAAAAATTTTCATTGGGAAATTAGGGGGCATCCACAATTTTTGCATTTGGTTGCAAATACTTTTAAAACTTTTAATACTTCTTCAAATTTATTTTATGCAGATGAAGCTATTATGTCATTATTATGTCTATTCACAGTTTGTATTTAAGCATTCAAGTAGTACCTAGAGTTTAAAAAATGGAGCTGTACAGTAATGCCGAACTCTGTGAGATGATTTTAATTTACAGCGAATGCAACCTATCTCCTAGTGATACAATGAGGGAATACTATTGTCGTTTCCGTAAACCCGGCATCCTTCTAGAGATTTTATTCTGCGGCTGGTATGCCGATTGCAATCAACAGGTTCGTTTCATCTTTGATATGGCACAGGAAGACAACGAGGACTAACAGAAAATGATGAAATATATATATTAGCCTTTTCTCGTCGTATCCATATGCGAGAGTCCAGGCATAAGTACTGAACAACATCTTCCTCGGTCTCTCCGAACTAGCCACCAGTCTACTCGAACCCTCAACCTGCTGTATCGCATGCAAGAGTTCTTACCGATTCATCTATAAGGGCTCTCATTATGGTGGGAAAAGTGCAGTGACGAAAATGTGTTAGAAACTTATTAATTCTACTGATAATAATGGTTTTAAATGATCGTAGTGGATTTCAGAACTTGAAAGGCATGTTTATTTTTTCATAGATTTTGATAGTAAAATATCTGACAGACCGGAAAAATTACAATAATTGTTTTATTTACCTTATTTAAACGTTAAAATAACTTTTAGCCAGTATAGTCTGCCCGCCTTTAATAGTTTCAAAAACAAAAAAACAAACTGTGAAAAAATTGTTTCCAAACCCCACTAAATGATTTCTGTACATTAATTCAATTTGTGAACGGCCCCTGGATTCATGAATTTTGATGAATGAAAGAGAATCAAAGAGTCGCGAGAAAATGATGTAAGTGTTTGACAATTTATTTTGTCCTACATTTGAACTTTTAAGAATAAAATTGTTCTTTAGTTTGACTAAATGAAGTACTGACAACATTTTTGTAATTTTCCCTTTTTTTTGGATAGAGGGACTGTATAAAATGTTAACTTTTTTTTCTTAACTTTTTACAAAAATATGGTATAATACTTAAATTACTATTTCACAACTTCCTATTTTATTTAAAGCATTTTCGCAATTGGAACTGAGGGTTTACAACCAACGGTTTCAAAAAATCTTTCACTGTTCACTTTTTATGGAACGCCATGTGTCTTAGAGTTTGTCGGTTTTAAAAAACTGTATTTTGAAAACCGTTGTTTTGGATAAATTTGTAAAATTCGAAAATGGGTTATTAAATAATAGTAATAAATAATAATAATCTTACTAATATTATAATCTTCAATAATAAAGGATGATGCCTGTCTGTAGCGAGAAATATGAATGTCATACGGTCATGAAATTTGGCACACAAGTACTTCTGGACCCGGGTCAATATGCCTTGGTGGGATTTAAAAAATATAATTATATTTTTAGCTATTTTAAGTCAAAAAACTTTCCGTGCATGACATATTTGGATGCCGCCATCTTAAACGTAAATCGTCGTTTATTATAATTAACTTTTACATTAGAACATTTGTGCATCTCAAAAATATAAATTGTTGGAGAAAACCGAGTTTACCCCCCTTTTATATATATTTTTGTCTGAAGATAATTGAGCTTTTTTTTCCGGAAACAATTTCATTTAGTTTGATCAAAAGGAGAATGTCTGTTGCATTAGAGGTCCGAAATTTTCAACAATACACTGTAAAATTGTAAGAGACCGAAAATATAATCATACATTTGCCATTTTATCACGATCAGAAAATTCTCTTTTAAACAAAATTTGAATGGAATTCACACGATTCCATTAAATGGATACATGAATTTTTTTAAAAATATATATTTTTCGTGTTTTACAGAGCCATTAGAGTCCGGATTCTAAGGACTGATGCGGCTATTTGCATTGTAAAATTGTTATTGAAGCCGATGCAATTTTTTGCACTATATAATTGGTTGGTTGTGAATGGAAGAAATTGAGTGCGGAAACGATTTTCATTCAAAACAGGCATTTCAGAAATTGATTTGTGTTATTCCATCCTTATTTGGGATTTTCAGCAAGCAGTGAAGTATTTATATAACAAATTTGAAAATTAAATTTTACTTAAACAGTACATTAATTTGCTTAAATTATATATGTTGGTTAAAAATTAGGTACTAAAAACATAAGTACACAAAAATTAAAAAGCTTTAAGCGTAATTAAAATGTAGAAAAACGCCAGATGTTTCTTACCTTCGATGTGCGAAACCCATGTGGGGCACATGAATTTCAATTTGCTTTAGAAATATTGATAGAGTTTTATTTATAAATGGCGGAATTTAAAACAAAATCGAATTAGTTTTTAGTTATTTTAAGTCGCAAAACTTCCCGTTCACGGCCAATTTGTGCCCAGTTAACGATAGATTTGATCTTCTATCGCACAGTAGAGACCCTTTATAATAAAGGGACGCCATCGCACAGTTACTGAAGCCATTATCAAATTGCGTTGGCTTGCTTGAGAATAGAAGAAATTGCGTACGGGAACGATTATTGTTCAAAACAGGCATTTCGGAAATTGAGTTGTATTATTTCCATCTTTATTTGGAATTTTCAGCAAGCAGTGAAGTATTTATGTAGCAATTATCAAATTGCGCTAGACAATTGGCTTGTTGCAAATGGGAAAAATTTAGTGCGGGAACGATTTTTGTTCAAAACAGGCATTACGGAAATTGAGTTGTATTATTTCCATCTTTATTTGGAATTTTCAGCAAGCAGTGAAGTATGTATGTAGCAGTTATCAAATTGCGCTAGACAATTGGTTTGTTGCAAATGGAAAAATTCAATGTGGGAACGATTTTTGTTCAAAATAGGTATTTCGGAAATTGAGTTCTATTATTTCCATCTTTATTTGGAAATTTCAGCAAGCAGTGAAGTATTTATGTAGCAATTATCAAATTGCGCTAGACAATTGGTTTGTTGCAAATGGAAAAATTCAGGGCAGGAACGATTTTTCTTCAAAACAGGCATTTCGGAAATTGAATTGTATTATTTCCATCTTTATTTGGAATTTTCAGCAAGCAGTGAAGTATTTATGTAGCAATTATCCAATTGCGCTAGACAATAGGCTTGTTGCAAATGGAAAAATTTAGTGCAGGAACGATTTTTGTTCAAAACAGGCATTTCGGAAATTGAGTTGTATTATTTCCATCTTTATTTGGAATTTTCAGCAAGCCGTGAAGTATGTATGTAGCAATTACCAAATTGCGCTAGACAATTGGTTTGTTGCAAATGGAAAAATTGAGGGCAGGAACGATTTTTCTTCAAAACAGGCATTTCGGAAATTGAATTGTATTATTTCCATCTTTATTTGGAATTTTCAGCAAGCAGTGAAGTATTTATGTAGCAATTATCAAATTGCGCTAGACAATAGGCTTGTTGCAAGTGGAAAAATTTAGTGCAGGAACGATTTTTGTTCAAAACAGGCATTTCGGAAATTGAGTTGTATTATTTCCATCTTTATTTGGAATTTTCAGCAAGCAGTGAAGTATTTATGTAGCAATTATCAAATTGCGCTAGACAATAGGCTTGTTGCAAATGGAAAAATTTAGTGCAGGAACGATTTTTGTTCAAAACAGGCATTTCGGAAATTGAGTGGTATTATTTCCATCTTCATTTGGAATTTTCAGCAAGCAGTGAAATATTTATGTAGCAATTGTCAAATTGTTCTATACAATTGACTTGTTGCAAATGGGAAAAATTTAGTGCGGGTACGATTTTTGTTCAAAATAGGCATTTTGGAAATTGAAGTGTATTATTTCCATCTTTATTTGGCATTTTCAGCAAGCAGTGAAGTATTTATGTAGCAATTATCAAATTGGGCTATACAATTGGCTTGTTGCAAATGGAAAAATTTGTGCGGAAACGATTTTTTTTCAAAACAGTCATTTCGGAAATTGAGTTATGTTATTTCCGCCCTCATTTGTAATATTTATTAAATTAGATTTTTGAATCCATGGCATTAGAGACCCGGGATTTTTCTCTTATCCGGAATGGGAAACGTACCTCTGTCTACCGGAGTCGAAATAAATAACAAGAGTAGTATGTATCATCAAATCTGAGAATTTTAAAGCAAAAGCGAAAGTTAATTGCCGACGAATTTGAAAATTAAATTTTACTTAAACAGTATATTAAACTGCCTAAATTTGATAGGTTGGTTAAAGATTGGGTACCGAAACATAAAGTACACTAAAATTTGAAAGCTTTAAAGTGTAATTAAAGTACAGAAAAGTGCAGATATTTCCTACCTTCGATGTGCAAATCTCATGTGAGGTACAGAAATTTCAACGTGCTTCAGAAATATCGACAGAATTTTATTTATAAATAGAAAATGTACCCGGCATAGCCTGGGATTTAAAATGAGAGATTGTGGCGTAGCCGTGTGTGCACCCACGTAATAATTTTTATATTTTTGTTATAAGAGAGCATACGTTACTTGGTTTTCAGAAATTCGTTGTGAGTTCCAGTGTAGTATTTATCAGTTTGCATGTTTTTAGTTTGCATTTTAAATCTCGGGTAACGTCAGGTACATTTTATAGTCTATAATAATAAAGGAAGATGTCTGTTGGTTTGTTCGTCTGCCTCGTCTGTAGCGGAAAATCTAAGCAATGTACGGCCATGAAATTTGATACACTGGTATATTAGGACCTGGAAAGGTACACCTCGGTGCTATTTTTTTAAAATTCGAATTAGTTTCTAGTTCTTTAATGTTTTACCACGATTTTCCCATAAATGAATTCCTTAGCAAAAATATTATTATTTCAGAAATTCCATCTTGACACCATCGGAAAGATCAAAAATTATTTTTCAAATATACTTTGAACGGAGTCCATACGGTTAATAGTCGAATTTTCGTGAATTTTGAAAAAAATAAAAAAATAAAATAATTTTCGTGTGTTAGAGAGATATGATTCACTCCTGACATATGATGCAACTAGTATATTCTCGCAGCATTTCCATCTTAACACCATCGGCGCAGTAATTTTTTGTTTTGCTTTATAAGCGGACGTATTGCTAAAGAGTTCTTTAGGTTTCGAGAATTCCTTGTAAGTTTCTGTGTGATTGTAATAAAACGTTTATATCTTAAATCCCAGGGTAACGACGGTACATTTAAGATTGCATAAAATAAGCCCGGGATTTAAGATTCAAATCTCTCATAAAAACTACGCTAGAACTCACATCGAATTCCCGAAAACCAGAGAACGTTATAACAACAGGCTCGCGTATAATAAAAAAAAAAATAAAATGTTTAACTGTAATGTGGATGCATACATGGCTACATCACGACTGCTCATATTAAATTCACATTTTGTAGTCTACTATAAAAAAAGTCCTTCTGTTTGTGCCGTCAGTAGCGAAAAATCTGAGCCACCCACAGACAGAAAATATTGTATAAAGGTATCTCGACTCCCAAAAGGAAACGCTTCGTCCAGATTTTCTGAAAATTTGAATTAGTTAAAAAGTTAATTATTTAATTATATTCTGTCCGATTCCAATACAGCTGAAAATTTTGGTCAGTAGAGCTATTGCGCGTTGCTAAAACTATTTTTGGATTTTACATACAGCTCAAAAGGGACGCTAATCCCCAGAGGAAACCAAAATGTATAGCCCGAGCAGTAAAGACTGAGCAATCACCCTAATCCCCATTGTTAACACTTTACAACAAAGTTGAAAAGTGTTTATGACTTTGTTCATTCTGTCTGTCTGTCTGTCCGTTAGCACGATAACTGCCGTAAAAATGACTTAATCAAAATGAAATTTTAGTATATTGTTCGGACGGTCAGTAGGACCTATGGGAATATAAATGAGTAATATCACCCAATTAGTTTTGGATTGAACCCGAGTTGAAAAAATGAAATACATTGAACCCTATGGGACCTAATTTTTCAAACATTTTTTAAGCGGATTTAAAATTCAAAAATTGCTTCGAAAGTTTTATGAAATATTCAAATTGTTCCATAAAATATATAAAAAAAATTCAGCGAAATATATTCAATAGTTTTTTAAATAAAAATTAAAATAATAATTACACCACTTATATGAAGCGATCACGTGACCATGATATGAAAAGATCACATGACCCACTTCAAAATGATATATGGCATCCATATTCACTCAAAATCGTGATTTTTTAAGTTCTTTTTAATTCATATTGAGTGTTGTATCCGTTCTAAAACCACTTTATTTTTGCTTAAATTCTGTGCATCTACTTACTGAAACTACGCAATTACAATATATTTGAGTTTAAATGATCATCCAAATTTGATTATTTCTACAACGAAGCCTATTTTTCACTTATGCAAAATGTAAACAGCAAAATATGTAGAATGAGTTGTATTAGAATTGCTGTATTTCTTTAACACAAAATTATTTAGCCCATGGAGTCTGCATAGCTGATATGAATGAAATATTCATTGATTTTACAAAGAGATGGACGATTTTTTTCGATGAAGTTTTAAGCATAGAGTTTAATTGCTTGTAGCTCCATGGTCTTATTTTTTAAATAAAATGAATTATTATAGTATTGTGATGAATGAAATGAATGGGAGAAAGTTATGAATGAAATCCTGTTTTTATAGAGAGATCCAGGCGTGTTATTTTTTCTATGACGTCATTTGAATTCATTTCAGTTGTTTTCGATGAAGTTTTCAAATATAATAAATTATCGTAGTATTATGATAGTTATAAAAATATTATGTATCGCATATGTATCGCATATGTATCGCAATATGTATCGCATTTTAGAGATGTTTAAACCAGGAAATTTATTTTTCAATGCAGTCATTTGAATGAAGTTCATTTCTCTCGTTCATTTGAATGAAGTTCATTTTTTTCAATGAAGGTTTAAATTTTCAAACATAATAAATTAATGTATTATTGTGATAGGTTTTAAAATATGACCGAGGAATATATTGCATTTTAGACTTGTTTAAATAAAATTGCATTGAAGTTGGAACGTGTTTCATATTCAATGCTTTAAGTATGATTGATCTTTATTGTTTAACACTTTACAACGTAGTTGAGAAGTGTTTATGACTTTGTTCATTCTGTCTGTCTGTCTGTCTGTCCGTTAGCACGATAACTGCCGTAAAAATGACTTTATCGAAATGAAATTTTAGTATGTTGTTCAGACGGTCTGTGGACGGTCTGTGAGTAATAATGTCACCCAATTAGTTTTGGATTGAATCTGGGTTCAAAAATTGAAATACATTGAACCCTATGGGACCCAATTTTTCAAACAGTTTTAAAGCGGATTTAAAATTCACAAATTGCTTCGAAAGTTTTAGGCAATATTCAAATTATCCCATGAAATATATAAAAAAATTTCAGAAAAATGAAAAATACATTCAGTAGTTTTTTAAATGAAAATTAAAATAATAATTACATCCTTTATATGAAGGGATCACGTGACAATTATATGAATTCATCACGTGACCCACTTCAAAATAAAATATGGCATCCATCTTGTGTCAAAATCGTGATTTTTAAAGTTCTTTTTAATTCATATTTAGTGTTGTATCCGTCCTAAAGCCACTTTATTTTTGCTTAAATTCTGTGCATCTACATCCTGAAACAACGCAATTACAATATAGTTGAGTTTAAATGATCATCCAACATTGATTATTTCTACAACGAAGTCTAATTTTCCCTTATGGAGGATGTAAATACCAATGTAAAATGAGTTGTATAAGAATTGCTGCATTTCTTTAACGCAAAATTATATAGCTCATGGAGTCTGCAATTTAGCTGATATGAATGAAACCTTAATTGACACAGAGAAGCAAACGATTTTTTCGATGAAGTTTTAAGTATAGAGTTAAATTACTTGTACCTCCATGGTTTTAAGTTTTTAAATAAAATAAATTATTATAGTATTGGGATGAATTAAAGGAATGGAAAACAGTTTATGAATGAAATGCTGCTTTTATATCGAGAGCCAGCCGTGTTATATTTCAATGACGTCATTTGAATAAATTCCATTTGTTTTCCATGAAGTTTTCACATATAATATATTATTGTAGTATTGTGATAATTTTAAAAATAATACAGAAGAATGTATCGCATTTTAGAGATGTTTAAACCAGGCAATTTATATTTCAATGCCGTCATTTTAATGAAGTTCATTTTTTTCGATGAAGTTTTAAGTTTTCAAATATAATAAATTAATGTAGTATTGTGATAATTTTAAAAATATTACCGAGGAGTATATCGCATATCAGAGATGTTTAAACCAGACAATTTATATTTCATTGCCTTCATTTGAATGAAGTTCATTTTTTTCGATGAAGTTTTAAGTGTTCAAATATAATAAATTAATGTAGTATTGTGATAATTTTAAAACTATTATCGAGGAATGTATCGCATTTTAGAGATGTTTAAATAAAATTGCATTGAAGTTGGAAAGTGTTTCATAATCTTTGCTTTATGCATGATTGATTTTTCTTGTTCCTCTATGAGATAAACATTATATGAGAAAAATCTTATGATATAAACATCTTATCATTTTTATTAGGTCCTTCATTGTGGTGTTACTGTGAAAAATTATAATGTCCATGTTATCTGTTCAAATGAGATTTTATCGAGTCTATCCATGTGTGGTTGTTTCTTGTTATAACTCACTTTCCTTTTTTACTTTCCTTATATATACATAGTATAATATAATGTATAAGGAAAGTATTGTGACGGGGTCGAAAATTCGAAATTGAGTTTTCGACGGGAGATCATATTTCAAGCATCCCTGAACAGGAAACAGACGCTTTTGAGGTGATATCTGTGTGTGTGTCAGCGAGCCTCTGGTGACGATATCTCACGAACGAATGGAGCGATTTGAATGAAATTTAGTAATCCGTGAATACTGGAAGCCTATTGCTTTAAACGCAATCGAATGTTCAGAAGACCCCTAAATTTTAGAGTGAAACATTGAAAACAAGAAAGATCAATCATGCTTAAAGCATTGATTATGAAACACTTTCCAACTTCAATGCAATTTTATTTAAACATGTCTAAAATGCAATACATTCCTCGGTAATATTTTAAAACTTTTCACAATACTACAGTAATTTCTTATATATGAAAACTTAAACCTTCATAAAAAAAAAAATGAACTTCTTTCAAATGACAGCATTGAAATATAAATTGCCTGGTTTAAACATCTCTAAAATGTGATACATTCCTTGGTAATAATTTTAGAATTATCATGATACTACGATAATTTATTATATTTGAAAACTTCATCGAAAATAACTGACATTCATTCAAATGACGTCATAGAAAAAATAACACGCCTGGCTCTCTCTATAAAAGCAGCATTTCATTCATAAATAATTTCCCATTCATGTCATTCATCACAATACTATAATAATTTATTTTATTTAAAAATTAAGACAATGGAGCTACAAGTAATTAAACTCTATGCGTAAAACTTCATCGAAAAAAATCGTCCTTCTCTTTATAAAATCAATGAATATTTCATTCATATCAGCTACGCAGACTCCATGAACTAAATAATTTTGTGTTAAAGAAATATAGCAATTCTAATAGAGCTAATTCTACATATTTTGCTGTTTACATTTTACATAGGTGAAAAATAGGCTTCGTTGTAGAAATAATCAAATTTGGATGAGCATTTAAACTCAAATATATTGTAATTGCGTTGTTTCAGTATGCAAATGCACAGAATTTAAGTAAAAATAATGTAGTTTTAGGACGGATACAACACTCAATATGAATTAAAAAGAACTTTAAAAATCACGATTTTGAGACAAGATGGATGCCATATATCATTTTGAAGTGGGTCACGTGATATTTTCATAGCATGGTCACGTGATCGCTTCATATAAGAGGTGTTATTATTATTTTAATTTTTATTTAAAAAAGTACTGAATATATTTCGCTGAATTTTTTTTAATATATTTTATGGAACAATTTGAATATTACCTAAAATTTTCAAAGCAATTTGTGAATTTGAAATCCGCTTAAAAACTGTTTGAAAAATTAGGTCCTATAGGACTCAATGTATTTCATTTTTTCAACCCGGGTTCAATCCAAAACTAATTGGGTGATATTATTCATTTATATTCCCATAGGTCCTACAGACCGTCTGAACAACATACTAAAATTTCATTTTGATTAAGTAATCTTTACGGCAGTTATCGTGCAGACAGACAGACAGACAGAATGAACAAAGTCATAAACACTTTTAAACTTTGTTGTAAAGTGTTAAAAAATTATCAAATAATCAAAACCTTTAATAATGTTACGCAAATAGTCATTTTTTATGTAATTTTTTCCTTAGAAAACGATTGACATAAACTCTAGAACGCTAGCATGAACCGTTCTCGAGATATTGCACATTTTTCAAATAGATGTATCAAGAAATCCCATAAAATAAAAAAAATATTAACTATTGTGAAATATGTTTACATTCATATGTAATATCATGCCATAAATTTGATGACATCATTCTCGTGGATCTAGCTTGTTCCATTTGTGAGAAAATATACTTTGGGTAATAATTCTGTATTTGAACTCCAACAGCCATTTATCTACTATAAGAATAACTTATTTTTCCATCCATAACGCTTGGCAAGATTTTGGCGACGAATTTGGCGAAATGTCGCCAACTTGGCGACTCTTTGAAATGTTGCCAAATTAACGAAAATGTCACCAAATTGATAAAAATGACGCTAAATCAATGAAAATTACGACTAATTGACGAAAATTCAATATCTTGGAAAGAATATAAGAATCTACAAGAACTATAAAAATAACCTATTTTACTGTCCGTAACTTTTGGATAAAATTTTGGTGTCGAATTTTTTGGAATATCTCCAACTTGGTGACTTTTTAAATGTTGCCAAATTCACGGAAATGTCATCCAAATAATAAAAATCCTCCAAATTGATGAAACTGACGCTGAATTAATGAAATGATGACTAATTAATGAAAGTTCAAAATCTTGGAAAGAACTTAAAAATAGCCCTTTTCTCCGTCCGTCCGTCTGTAACGCTTGGCGAGAAATTTATCGGGACGTCGCCAACTTGGCGACTATTTTAAATGGTGCCAAAGTGACAAAAATGTCGCCAAATTGATAAACATATCACCAAATTGATCAAAATGAAACCAAATGGGAAGTAATGGTTCGCAAATTTTGATTTCCGTCAAATGACGGGCATACCTTCTAGTATATAAGAAATGCTTTTCTCTCCGTTTGTCTGTAACACTTGTTGATGCATTTGGCGAATTTGGAGAATAATTTCGCGTCGTATCGCCAATTTGGAGATATTTCACCCCAGAATGATGAAAATATCGTCAAAATTGCAAAAATGCCGCTAAATTAATGAAAATGACACCTAATTGATAAATTAATTATGAAAATATTTTAATATGAACTGTCGCTTTTTGAGGATGCAATCAATATTGGTAATTGTTTATTTAGAGTTGCGAGAAATATGAGTTAATTGGGTACTTTGAAATAGTTTTATATGTTGTCATCCGGAAAATCGTCAAATGTACAATTCAGCGTTAAAAATACAGTACCGTGGATCTTATACATTTATCGTTTGACTGAAACGGAGTAAATTCGTTGCATTATATAAGGAAAGTCATGTGCTGCCTACATCAGATTTTTTCGTTAATCACAGAGATCGACCCTTTCAACTTCACCCTATAGTAATCTTCATCCTATCGTATCGATAAGGACAAAAATTAAATCTAATGGCCACAGCCCACCGGAAAATCTCCAGTGAGCCATGTGGCAGTTTTCATGTAGATCTTTCAGTCCTGAGATTCGACAGCTTTTTCAATTGCTTAAAATTTTGCTGATGATATCATCAGTAGCATTATTTGAAGATGAAAATGTGGTGGGTCGAATTTTCATATTGTAACGGCGTTAAATTGAAAATATTCTGATAAATGTTTTGGGTTCCAAGAATTGTTTGATATTTTAAATGTTCTTTCAGACTGAATTTAAATTTAAATTAGTTTATTTTGCACATTTCATCAAATCTTTATGTCATCAAAAAGGGCACAATTGTTTTTCTAATGATGTGTCTTTTTCTAATGTTTTTTAACTCGCTTAAAAAATAAATGTTTATGGTGTCATCTTTAAAATTAAATACCCTGCTGTAAACGAGACCTAATATGATAGGTTAATTGACATCATGTTGTGGGTATTGAGGAAGAGCACCTAAATAAAATAAAATGTCAAACTGAAAATCCAAGTAGAGGCCCGTAGTCAGATTTTTACAGAAGTCCGCAAAAGTCCGATTACTTAATATTTATTTTGTAACAGGCTTTCCCCCGTAATTTACAGCAGGGATTCATTTATCCAAATTATCAGTTTTTTGATAAAAATGATTGAATGAATTAAGTGAATCCTTGTCTTCAATCTCGGACAAGATCGGGCTCATTTTCTAGTAATAATAATAATAAAACGGTTGTAAATACTAAAATTATTGTGTAAAGATTAATTGATTATTTAACTAAAAGATGAACATTTTGACGTGAAATTGCCTCGGGTATAATAAGTTTATTGAAGTAAGACAAGCGGACAATATCGGACCGGCGAATGTTTGACATGAAAAGCCATAAGCACATTCTATTATATTCTATGAACTTTTAGTGTTTGAGGCAACCAATAAAAGAACAAAAAATTTAGATTTATTACTTGATGCCCTGAAAACGAATAAAACTGAGTTCAATTGCAAGTAAGAAAATATTTTCTATTGCAGTCAATTTTGTATCTAGAATAAGAAAGATATTAAGTAATCGCCCAAGAGACATTTTATGTTTCATAAAATCCAATTTCCAGACGAAAAATAAGAAATGAAATAAAATTTGTAATTTATATTTTGTATGAGTTTTAGTTATTATATTTTATTTTAATTAGTTTAGTAAAAGATTTTATTTATTGTATTATAATTTGAGTTATATAAATATTAAACAAGCTGAAAACATTAAAATCGGCATAACCATATTTCTTTCGAATTTTTATCAAAAATTCGAAAACTGGTTTTATAGAAATACTTGAATTTAAAAACCGGCTTTCCAAAAGTCAGTTTTAATATAAATTCTACTGTGAGTAGTGTAATAAGGCGAGTTCTGCGCCAGCAGTAGTATATTGCGGTATGAGGAAGATTCCCTCATTTTGGAAGTCGTGAAACGTTTCCTTTATATTTGAGATTTCATGACGGATAAGAACGTAGACATTTTACGAGGAATAATCTTATTTTGTCGGTAGCAACGTTAAATTTTTTATCAGTGGCAGCGAAGTAAGAATGCGATGATTCATGAGGTTTAACTGATCAGGACTTCGAAATTTTAAGAGAACGCACATTTTTTTGTATTGATGGCAAAGTAAAACATTTTTGTCGGTATCAACGAAGTAAGAATATGATGATTCATGAAGTGTAACTGATACGAACTTAGAAATTTTAGGAGAACACAAACATTTTTTGTCGGTGACAACGCAAAACATTTTTGTGGTGGAAATTTTGAATTTTTTGATTGGTGACAACGATGTAGGCTTATATTCATGAAGTTCGACTGATAAGAACTTTTAGAACACCACTCAAATTTTAGAAGACCATTGAACTATTTTTGCCGTGGCAATATCAAACGTTTCGGCGATGACAACGCAGAACTATTTTTGCGATGGCAGTGATAAACTAATTTTGCGGTGGCAGCACTTAATTTTTTTTGTCGATGTCAATGAAGTAAGAATGCGATGATTCATGGAGTTTAACTGTTAAGACCTTAGAATCTTTAGATGGTGACAAACATTTATGTTGATAGTTACACTAAACATTTTGGTGATGGCAATGCTAAACGTTTTTTTATCGATATCAATGAAGTAGGTCTAGAATGGGATTTTCGGCTGATTTAGACATTCGTGAATTTAGACATTCGTAAAATTTTAACTTTTGCAAACTTTTTTTTAAATACAAGGATTGATTGCAGAATCTAACCAGTTCTTAACTTATCTTCATTATCACTTAGCATACTGTGAACGATTTTGTCCATGTAAAGATTTTCAAAAATAAAATATTCTTGAGTACTGCTTGTGTAGGCTGTATTTCTCTCATCGTTGTTTTATACATAGAGTGTTTTAAGTTCTATTGCTGTTTTTCAGATTCAAATTGATAAAAGTATTCAGCTTGCATTAAATGAATTGTTCATATAAATGGAAAAAGTTCAATTATTCCGTGAAATTCATGGATGGATTCATTGAATTGTAATTTAAAATTTTATTCACTTAAAATTTAGTATTGGTCACACTACGCTTTATGTACAAAACATGGTATGGTGAAAACTTGAAAAAACAAATGTGACTTTCACTCTTATAGTTAATCTTGGAAAAATATTAATGGAAAAAAATTAATTTTAAATTCACTTATGTTTTTAAAAGTAATGTTTGAAGTGTGAAAATCAATTTATTCTGATTGACATCTATATAAATGACATCTGTGTAAAACATATTTAAATATCTTCCAGATATTCGTCGATTTTGCGATACTAGCAAGTTGCATCATATAAATTACATCTACATATATCGCTAAGTAGAAAATTTTGGAACATTTATTACAATTATTAGTTCAAATTCCTTAAAATCATAGATTTTTGTAAAAAAATTTGTGTAGCTTTGTAAAGCCTTTGATATATTGTATATCGTAAATGTATAAAATTTCATCTAAACCATTCCACGCTCTGCTGCAAAAATATATGCACCCATAAAATATTGAGCTACAGCCGCGAAACTCGATATGTAAATGTCATTTTAAGAGATATTCGCAAAATTTTTTCAAACATTTTAAAACGGTAGCATGTTTCCCTTATTGTGATGTTTTCTATAAAGTATTTATGATGTTTTCTATAAAGTATTGTGATGTTTTCTATAAAGTATTTTGTGATGTTTTCTATAAAGTATTTTGGTTCTATAAAGTATTTTGTAATGTAAAGTATTTATTATATTCTTCTATAAAGTATTTTGTATATTCTTCTATAAAGTTTTGTATATTCTTCTATAAAGTTCTTACATTCTTCTATAAAGTATTTTGTATATTCTTCTATAAAGTATTTGTATATTCTTCTATAAAGTATTTTGTAATATAGAGTATTTTGTAAATATAAAGTATTTCTATAAAGTATTTTGGTTTCTATAAAGTATTGTGATGTTTTCTATAAAGTATTTTCTATAAAGTATTTGTGATATATTCTATAAAGTATTCTATAAAGTATAAAGTGTTTGTGATGTTTTCTATAAAGTATGTCTATAAAGTATTTTGTATAAAGTATGTGATGTTTTCTGTAAAGTATTGTGATGTTTTCTATAAAGTATTGTGATGCTTTCTATAAAGTAAGTGTAAAAATCGTCATAAACTGTTGGAGAGAAAGGATAGTTCCTGAATTGAAGAATAGGGAGCGTTATCATATTAAGTCAAAATAAAATAAAAATGATTCCTGTCATTTATTCCATGCGGAAATTCCACATCTTCCTCTAGTAAAATTTTTTTTTCCAAACTACGTCATGTTGATTTATCATTGTATGTAATATCAGCTTGTGTAATCGTTTCGTGGTGCTTTCTTTAAAGTAAGGATTAAAATCATCATAAAATCCTGGTAAGATAGGATAGATTATGAAATGCGCCATTATACCATTTACTTATGCCTGCATTACTTCGATATCTTTTATTGTCTGATAGGCATACACATTTGTTATTTTTGAAAAAGATTGTGATTTGATTTTGCTAGTGGGTTTGGTCTGTCTCTTTTCACTTAATTTACTGTGTATGAAAATTGTCCATTGCAATCTATAAGAACATACATGTTCATCACCGGCAATGTGGGCAAGAAAACTTGCTATGTGCAACATTTCTAAAAAAAAAATACGTATTTCTACGGTTGGTAGCAACCTTGGAACGACCCCTTTCGGAGAATTTCAGACAGTTTAGTTGAAATTACACACTTTCATAACTTTCCATCTGCAAGATTTTTTTATAAGTTGTCATATTTTTTATAGATGACAATCTTTGTATAAGTTAATCATTTTTTAAACCTTGAAAAGTTAATTTTATTTCAAAAATAATATTTTTTCTTTAAATCGACATCGACATTAAGAAATTTCGTAAAACATATTAAAATTCTTAACCCTTCAAATATGAAACGTTGACTTAAGTAAAAAAAATTATTCAAAGTTATGTGAAATTTTCTTTTCGTAATGAAAATATATGAACTTTTACTAAGTTTGCTAAAAATTTTTGCTTTCACAATGGAAATCGTTTTTTCACAACGAGTGCTGTAAAATTCGGAGAAAAATAACAAGATCTAAGCAGTTCTTATCTGATCTGACCTCAACAGTTTGCATACGATACTCGATTTGATATCTATACCGTCACACGATTTCATATCGGATATAAAACTGGTTGCAGAGTATAGTACTAAGAGTAAATTAGTAGAAACTTACAGAAAAAGTTAGTGGAATAATCAGATCTCTATATTGATCTCTCTCTCTATGTTGATCTCTCTTTCAGATCTCTATGTTGAGGAAGGTCATTTTACAGAAATGATGAATTTGTTATAGTCAATTAGCATTGTCTTTTTTAAAAATGCAATTTCATTTTTTTTTCTTTTTAGATATTTTTTATGATCATTAAGAAACATGGTGATTATAATTTTATAGAATTTTAGTTTTCTAACACACAATTTTGTTTAAAATTTGTTGAACTTAGTTTTCCTACGACTAGCATTTCTTTTTAAATTTAATGATTATTTTCCTTTTAATACGCGGATAATAGATTTGCTATATCCATTTTATAGATATTTAGTTGTCTAAGACACAATTTTGTTTAAAATTAATAAAAATAGTTTTACTAAAACTCATATTTTTTTAATTTAACGATGTTTTTCTCTTCACTTGCAAGTAATAGATTGCTATAAGCCCTTAACACATCGTGACTTTCGATCGAAACGGCATGCTAATGGTCTTCAATGTCATGTAAACCAGTGCACATTTACATCCATTAACATTTGCGTTTTCTATCTAAAAATACTTACCTATAGGGAAACTTTTATAACTACCTAAAATGTCTAAGTTCTTATTAGCCAAGAACCTAAAAAAAACTGTTCTTTCTTTACGATTCTCTTTACAATTTAAAATTTCTCCTACTTTGCAAAATGGACACTGTGTGGCGCTAGCGTTGGTTTTATTTCTGAATATCCCCTTCATGAATCATCGTATTCTAGACCTACTTCATTTTCACAGACAAAATAGTTTAGTGTTGTTATCGACAAAAAAGTGAAAATTTCTCAAATGTCTAAGTTTTTATCAGTCAAAACACTCATTCTAGGCATACTTCGTTGTCATCTATAAAAAATATTTAGCGTTGCATCAACAGAGTTAAGTGTGTCCATCGCTAGAAAAGTTTGTTACCACCTAAAATGTGCTAAACTTATCAGTTAAACTTCATGAAGCATTCGATGCCATCAACAAAAAAGTTTAGTCTTGTCACCGTAAAATTAGTTTAGTTGTTTTTAAACAATTATATAAACTTATTGTTTATACAATTATTTAAAATATAAATATAGATATAAATAATTATATATGATATACTCTGTTGCAAAAAAATATATGCACTCATAAAAAAATGAGCTAGAGCTGCGAAACTCGGCATCTATATGTCGTTTCAAGAGTTATGGAAATGATTAAACTGTCAGAGCCAATGATGTTACAATGCTCATACAACGTGAATAAGAACGACGCATCGTGCAGTATCTAATACAATCGGTAATTTCATTCACGGTATATTGGAACTAGATTTTCTGCTTTGATACTGCAACTTGTGTACAAAAATGCCTTTGAGATGCACTCGACGGCACTATGAACAATATTACCGGATTTAGAAAGAGGTCGCATCATAGGCCGAAGGGAAGCTGGTTGGTCCAACAGCCGTATCAGTCGCCATCTTGATCGGAACGATGGATCAGAGTGGGTTAGAAAAGGCACATGTAATCATCGTAGAGGTTCAAGACGCCCCAGCCAGATATCTAACTATCGAGAGTATCGTACAGACAGGAGAGGAGCCACGTCCATATCAATGGAGTCGCTATCAGCCAAGGACATTTGCCATCCTCCATGCATACCAATAGATACTATTCGGAGACGACTGGCAAAAGGTGGGATTAGGTCTCGACGTTCATTAAGACTACTACTGACCCCTCAACATAAGCAGAGCCATCTGGATTGGTGCCAAGCTCGGCTAGATTGAACAGCGTCCGATTGGAGGCATGTTGCCTCCAATAAGCTTTTCTCTTAGTGTTGATGACCGTCGCATACGTGTGTGTTGGAGGACTGGCCAACGTTCCATTCCCGCATTTGTTGTCGAGGGGCGCACGGCTACCACACGTGGTGTAACAGTTTGGGCAGCCATTTTGTAAGACAACCGATCTCCTCTAGTTGCGCTACAAGCCAATATGACGGCTGGTTTGTACGTCGACGATATTCTGCAGCCGATTGTTCTGTCTATGCTATCAAGCCGCCGAGATTTCATTTACCAACAAGACACAGCTCGACCACATATCTCACGAATTTCTTAACAATGCCTTCGAAGATTTAATACTCTCCCATGGCCATCCAGGTCCCCAGACCTTTCACAAATAGAACACTCTGGGACATGCTGTGACGGCAAATGCATCCTCTTCAGAATAGCACTAAATTATCTGTTGCAACATTTGTGGCACAAACTTTCGAAGAGGGACATAAGCAACTTAATGGACTCTATATGCTGCACCGAATATCGGCTTGTGTAGCTGCCAGGGGAGGATTTACCAGTTATTAAATTGTTATCTTCTTGTTACCACCATTTCTTAATAAAACTTTCTTTTGCTCCCAATTTCTAAGCATTTGCATATTTTCTCAAACGATACATACATGCCAAATTTCGTGGCTGTAGCTCAATTTATTATGGGTGCATATTCTTTTTTGCCACAAAGTGTATATACAACTATTTAAAAAAATTTAAACAAGTTTTAAGTGTGTTAGTTTTACCGTCTTTGTCAGGCTGAAATACTAGTTGTATTATACCTATTTTCTTATGCATAATTTTCATATAATTTTGCGGATATAATTAGTGTCTAATATAATTTTTGTATATTCCGACACTAAAATTGTAAAGTTTAAGATTCAGAAAATATGATTATTTTGATTAAAAAATTTATGATTCGAGATAAAACAGTATCGATACAATTGGGAGCTATATATATATATACACACACACACACACACACACACACACATATATATATATATATGTGTGTGTGTGTATATATATATATATATATATATATATATATATATATATATATATATATATATATATATATATATATATATATATATATATATATATATATATATATATATACACGGAATGAGCACACCACTAAACGTTACCTTTAGATACAAATTATAAACTAGATCCTCAATGCTTTATAACAATTATAGACCGAAGAGTATTAAAATTATAGTAATTAAATTCTTAAAAATTCGCCTATTACTACTTTATGATCTTCAAAATATTAAGTGAAGAGTGGATAATTAATATAATAATCGTTCGAAGTGGTGTAATGATAACCGACTTCATCTCCATATCAGCAAATATAGTGTTGTTTATTTCACTCGTAGAAAAATATTTATTTTAGTTTCTTATGGTATTGGTAATTCTGCTTGATCTAGGAACTTTTATGTTACTGATCGTGGTGTTATTTATACTTCTGATTTTTTTCCCGTCTCTGATAAATCCTATGGGAAACTTAACTCTGATAATTCCTATAGAATTTCTGATAAATCCTATAGGAAACTTGGTTACATAAAGAGGATTACTCAGAATTTTATAAATGTCGATACAGTTATTGTTCTTTTTAATACCTTGGTCAGGTCGAAGCTTAAATATGCTGCTATTATAGGGAGGTTTTTTCATGCACTCCATGTTCATAATATTGAAATTATTTTAAATACATTTTTGAGGTATTTTTATTATAAGAAAACTGGTACTTACTGTTATACCTCATCTTCTACCTTTCTTCGAAATATGTTTAATTTTAAAAGCTTACAGAAAAGAAAATATTTCATTTTGTTTCCTTTTTCCAAAAAATATGTTCAGGAACGAAATTATTGTATCCCTGTCTTAAATGATATTGAGTTTCAGGTTCCTCAGTACTCAACTAGGACTATGAGTTTATTTGCTGAAAGGAATTTTGGTACTAATATTGGTAGTTATTGTGCTATTAATAATTTTTGTAAATTCTACAAGAGCTTTCCTGACAATCTTGATGTTTTTTATTCATCTGCTATTGCTTTATTGCTTTTAAAATTTATTTGTTGTAAATATTTTGTATTTTAATTTATCTTACAATATTTTTATTTGCATATTTTTGTATTGCATTTTATATTACAATCTGTTACTGGAATTTTATTCCGTAGCTTGCATTCTTTCAAATAAATAAAATAAAATAATAAAATTACAATAATTGAAAATTCGCCTATCATTACTTCATGATCTTCATAATATAAAGTAGTGACGGATGAGCGAATAATTAATATAATAATTAAAAAATAAAATATGATAATTAAATGTTTCACATTTTGACCATCACTATATAGTCTTTAAAATATAAAGTAGTGATGAATAAATAATGAATATACTAATTCATACTAAAAATAGGATAATTGTATTCATCAAAATTTGTAAAACGAATGCCATAATAATATTCATTGAAGCAGTGAAATAATCTGTTTACAGAATTTCTCCCAGAAAAGTCATGCTTCTTATTTTGTTTCATATTATTTTCCTTTTCCATGCAGTGGAGAGAACAGATTTATTTAGATAAAATTCTAGAAGCAAATAAAAGGAACAAAAGCTTCTTTTGTTCTTTTCGTTGCGGCACTTTAGTTCCTGTTTTGAGTCAGGTGGCTTTCGGTATTAAAAATTCAAAACCTTAAAGAGAAGCTTAGAAACTGCTCTAGGCAGGAATACAAACACATACATAAAAAAAAGGTTGAAAAATGCGAACTTATTATTTATCGAAGTAAAGCGAATTTGAGAGCAGATGATGAAATGCATTTCATTTTGAAGATCGGGAAATGGTCCAAATGAATTGAAATCATTTAATTTACATCTTAGGTTATGCGTTTTTTGTGTTTGTCCTAAAATGAATAAAAATATTCACTGAGTGCATATTTATTCAATATGTAGATTTCTCGACTGATATAAATAAAAAAATATAAAATGTCAGATATATGACTTTCTCAACCTATTAGCAATAAATGGATTAGCGCATATGAAGTATACGAGCTCTGAAAGATTTTAAATCAAAACTTAATTTAGCAAATAAGTATTTGAAATCAGAAGTATAAAAATGAATTTTAATATTTGAGAATCCTAATAAAAAAGAGTTTTTAGAATTGGAATATTAAATATAAAAAACAAATTCGAATACATGAAAACAATGAAATCAAAGTAAGCAATTTAAATCACAAAATCATATTGAATGTACAGGAGCGCGTTTAAATCACACGCTTTGATTAACTGTTTAAAAGTCATTGTTTACTTGTTATTTATAATACCAAGCTTAGTAAAAATGCACGATTTAAGAAGAAAGATCAGTCATGCTTAAAGCATTGATTATGAAACACTTTCCAACTTCAATGCAATTTTATTTAAACAAGTCTAAAATGTAATACATTCCTCGGTAATATTTTGAAACTTATCACAATACTGCATTAATTTATTATATTTGAAAACTTAAACCTTCATCGAAAAAAATGAACTTCATTCAAATGACGGCATTGAAATATAAATTGCCTGGTTTAAACATCTCTAAAATGTTATACATTCCTCGGTAATAGTTTTAGAATTATCATAATACTACAATAATTTATTATATTTGAAAACTTCATCGAAAACAACTGAAATTAATTCAAATGACGTCATAGAAAAAATAACACGCCTGGATCTCTCTATAAAAACAGGATTTTATTCATAACTTTCTCCCATTCATTTCATTCATCACAATACTATAATAATTTATTTTATTTAAACATTTTGTTTAAGACCATGGAGCTACAAAAAATTAAACTCTATGCTTGAAACTTCATCGAAAAAAATCGTCCTTCTCTTTATGAAATCAATTAATATTTCATTCATATCAGCCATGCAGACTCCATGGACTAGATTATTTTGTGTTAAAAAAATACAGGAATTCTAATACAACTCATTCTATATATTTTGCTGTTTACGTTTTACATAGGTGAAAAATAGGCTTAGTTGTAGAAATAATCAAATTTAGATGAGCATTTAAACTCAAATATATTGTCATTGCGTTGTTTCAGTATGTAGATGCACAGAATTTAAGCAAAAATAAAGTAGTTTTAGGACGGATACAATACTCAATATGAATTAAAAAGAACTTAAAAAAAATCACGATTTTGAAACAAGATGGATGCCATATATCATTTTGAAGTGGGTCATGTGATCGTTTCATATCATGGTCACGTGATCGTTTCATATAAGAGGTGTAATTATTATTTTGATTTTTATTTAAAAAACTACTGAATATATTTTGCTGAATTTTTTTTATATATTTTATGGAACAATTTGAATATTATTTAAAATTTTCGTAGCAATTTGTGAATTTTAAATCCGCTTAAAAAATGTTTGAAAAATTAGGTCCCATAGGGCTCAATGTATTTCATTTTTTCGACCCGGGTTCAATCCAAAACTAATTAGGTAATATTATTCATTTATATTCCCATAGGTTCTACAGACCGTCTGAACAACATACTAAAATTTCATTTTGATTAAGTCATTTTTACGGCAGTTATCGTGCTAACGGACAGACAGACAGACAGACAGACAGAATGAACAGTCATAAACACTTTTCAACTTTGTTGTAAAGTGTTAAAAATGGCCGTTTCACCCTGCTACAGTTAGTTTTAATTATTAAAATTGTAATTCTGCACGTCTGTGTGCCAATTTTAATTTTCCTACCTATGTAATTTTTGATTAAAAGGGTTAACAACAAATGTTGATTTCGCTTCGCTCGTTCATAATTAACCAATTCTGATATTCAAAAGGAGCTTTCTCAACGCGTTGAAAATTCCTAAGGTTTTTGTTCATTTCAAGGTTGTTCAGAACGTGCAAATCCACCCAAATCTAAGAGTTGGATCCCTTTACTTATACTATACGAGGGAAAGCAAAAATACTCCTTCAAACCATATTGAACAAAAATACAAAGTAAACTAAATATAAATTAATATTAAAAAATAATAAAAATCCTTACGTGCGTAAAATCCCTAATTAAAATAACTCCATGCGCGACACAAATGAATTAAACGCTGTTTAGCTTTGAAATTAATACAAATGTATAATTAACTAGATTTAAGTCCGTCAAAGACATGGAAACTAACACTCTTAAATATTAAGCTGCAACATTTCTTTAATAAACTTTATTTTGTTTAACATTGCATAGTGCTTAGAGTCGAGCATAGTCAACTAAGTCGAAAATTGGCCCTGTTCCGTTCTGTTCAGTGGTTGAACCTTTTATGTCCGCGGAGGGGGCTTCAACAGTTTGAGACACTTTTACTCTACCTCTTATTTTGTTCATTCTGGGAGAAAAATAGAAATTTCGGTTCCGTTGAGTTTCCAGTGATCGATACTATATGTGTGCAAAGATTCAGCCTACTAATCCAGCTCAGCCTTCAAGGTTACTTGAGGGTCTGGAAATACATTACCCTCCCCCCCCCCATAATTTCCGCCTGGGGGGGGGAGGGGATGAAAAATCCAGCTATGTTATATTCTACCGAATTCTGACCATATTTGCAATGAGAATCTATATATAGTGACATGGGAAATATAACAGCAACCAACCTATATTGCATAGGGATTGAGATTAGAAGTCTAGCTGATACCACCCAGACATTGAAAAACTATCTATTCGATATTCTGTGAGTGTAGGGATAAGAAAATATTGAAGATCAATCAAATAATATGAAGCTGAAATAAGACATTTTTATCAAATTATTGTGCAGTCTAAATAGACAATTTTTCAATTATACTATATGGTTTGACGTATTTTTGAGTCCTGACAGGCACTAAATATGAGTTAAATTGTTAGATCAATAATGTATAGGGTGATTGAAAAGTTGCACATATCTAATTTTGAAATCTTATAAATGTACCGAGATATTGGAATAACAGCATTTTTATTGGTAGGTGACATTAATATACATTCAAATATATTTCAAAAATATTGTTTGCTTTTAATAGTCAATAATAATAAAGTTTGCTTTTAATAGACATTAATTACAGAATTCTTTTTCCCAGTGTGTTATTTTAGAGAATTGTTTTTTCAGAGAAATATTTCTCTAGATATTATTACGAGAGTGTTATTGAAGAGTTTCAAAAGAAATGTCGATGCTCTTGTTTAAATTTTACACAACTATTTCATTGATAAATGAGATTTTTAATTGTTAAACAGACTGGACACTAGAAGAAGGACCCCAGTTTTTCAAACATTTCTTTTTTTCGAAAATCGGTGAAAAGTTATAAAATAGTTATGTTAAGGAAAGAGTTATTTCAAGGTAAAATATTGATCTTAGATAGTTTAAAATTCCCTCCGCCAGATACAATGCCCATTTGATTTCCAGAAAGAATATTACTGCGTACTTTGACAAGCACTGCAGGTATCATTGTGTCAGAGGACCTGATGATAAGCATTTTTGACAGGTATTAAATGCCTTACGTATACGCGTTTCGTTCGTTCCTGGTATTGATTTTATTAATTATATAATGCAAAACAACTTTGTATTTGGCATGTACAGCCTGTTCAAAATGTCCTCCGCCAGCAACAATGCACATTTGAATTTGAGAAAGAATCGTAAGCAGAGAATCGGCAAGCATCGTAGGTGTCATCAGATCTTAATGATATTATTTTTGACATATACTAATTGCTTTCCATATATATGTTTTATTCATTCTTGGTGTCGATTTTTATTCATTAAACAATGCTCTATGACTTTGTAATTGTCTTTTTTCGTCTATCTCGCTTTATTGTCGTGTTCATTAACCCGATTATACTGAATTAACTTCGTTAAAACGGGCCATGATTGCTTGGCCGAATAGCTTAATAAGATAGGAATCCTCCCAACGAATGTGTGCCCCATTTGTAGTGCTGATATTATGAACACGAGCCATTTTTCAGTGTGTCCGGGTTTAGATAAAGATTCCCAGCAGCAAGGTGATGTTTGCAGACTACATGAGAAGCTAGAACTTGCATGAATTATCCCCGAGGTCTCAACCCCTTCTTTGACCTCTTTTCATTGGGCTTTGTGTTTGTCTAATTTGTAATATTCTTGTTTTGTGCTTAGTTAGTTTATTTAATTGTTTTCTACCTTTGTATCATTCTGAGATGCCAGTTATGTAATGGGTTAATTTCCAATACAGCTATATGTAACACACTTCGTTAAAAGCAGCATATGATACAATGATACAAAAATAATAAGTATTGTATTCTACTTTTATCGGAGTTATTTTAGTTTTATTCTTTAGCAGCAGTTTGAGCTAGACGACAAAATCGAATCTCGCTGAAAATATGGCCAGTAGATGCACAAACGCTAGGAAACAGTCTGAAGCCGACCTGCAACAAGTGGTTGCCATCACAAACAACCTTGTCCTGATAGGATCACTTTTGATGGGCAAATTCCTCATTACCTTTTCCCAGTCTTAAAAGTAATCACCTGCACTCAGGAGAGTTGTGATGCTCATAAAATCTCCTCTAGGAATGCTGCAACCACTTTTATTTGATTGAGCATAGTCACATTACTATAGATAGATCTAACGTTCAATCATAGACGTTTCCTTACAAAGTTATTGGGATGCTTAAGGACGTTCTTACGAACCCTGTATAATGGCATCTGTTGGGAAATTTTGTAAATGTTTCAGCCCTCCTCTCACTATGTGGAAGACCCAGACCGTCCGGGGACATGAGCATCTGTTTGAACTGACGGACCTCTCCCTATGTTACCTCCCTTATGTCCCATATATACTTTTTCTTGAGCACCACAAAGATGAGAAAATAAACAAACTGATATAAATAAAATGTTAACTTGGGTATAATCTTAAACGTAATACGAAGGGAAGTTACAGCTGAGAGGTGTCATCGTTAGGTTTGGGCTTATAGCCAGGAAAAAAAAACTTTGCTTTTGACGTTAGTGTGCACTTAACAAAAGTGATGACGTTTTTGCATTTGTTTGAATACTGACAAAATATTCACCTGAATGTCGTTTAGGAAAAGAAATCCAACCTTGTATAAAGCAAAAAGTTTTCTTAACGAGAAAACTTTCTTCAGTCGATGTTGCACCCCTTGGATGGGATTGGTTTTAATTATTTTGGCAGTAAACTGCGTTTCGTGCCCACTAGGACTACTTTGATCGGGAATTGTAGTTTAAAGTAAATTCCGAACACTTACGAATATGTTCGTATATACTGAACTCGCAAACTGTACGTGCAATTAAAACCCGGTTGTTATGGATTTAAATGTGACAGAGGGAGCCGGTTAGACCCAACTGACCCATGAAATCTCCTCTTGGGATAGAATGTCTGCATATGCGACTCTAAGAAATAAAACGTTTTCTTGACTCGGAAAGTTTTTTGCTTCCTAAAAGAAAAAATCCGTTATAGAGGTCCGAGAGGTTTTGAGCGTACAATGTATGTACTTTGGTGAATTTCGTGATGTTGATTTTGTTAGCTTATTTTTTTTTAATGTTTGAAAAAAGAATGCTCCACATATGACCAAACTCGTTGTCGAGAAACCGTTTCGTAAATTCTTTGTTGGACGCTGGACAGTGATTGGTGAGTTGCAGTAGTAGTGGACAATTGCGAAACAACCGAAGAACCTTTTGCAGATGACGTTAATGGCCATTGGTTAGTAACCGGGCGTATTTGAGGGCTTTGGGATGGCATTGGTGGAGGAACCGTAGACGTACAAGGTTGCTCCACAGATTTTCTGGCTCTATACTCTTGGACACCATTAGTTCCGGTTTCGGGAACCTTAAAAGTCCTTAGTACTTTCGACCTGTATCAAAGCCTTCCGTTTTCGGTACTCTCTCATGCGTTCAGCAGTATTTTCCTTAGGTATGGTGAAGATTCGAGCCCTGATTTCGAGCCCGTTAGCCAAAGCAGTGTTGCACAATTTTGACATGTGTGTTGTTGTATACATCCGTCATTACTCTTCCTTACTATACAAATCGTATATAACAATTGTAAATTACATTTTGCTATGAAAGATGGTGAGCAAGTTCTTGCTCAACGCCAAAACGTTACATGCAATTTTTTAAGTGTCAATCACGTAAACGATCTGAAAAATGTAAATTTTACGTCAAAACAGTCACTTTTTGAATTTTTCTTTTTCAGTAAAGAATAGTAAATAATGGAATTTACGACTCTAAAGATATAATGAATTTTCATGGCTCGGAATGCTTTATATTTTCTAGACGAAAACAAATATTTTTGCCGAAGTTTTCTTGATTCGCTAAAGAAAGTTAAATGAAATTTGTGACTATATGAAATGAAAAGTATTTTGACTGGGAAAACTTTGAGTTTCTAAGATAGCTAGCAGTTTCTTCTTCGACACATTTTTCAGTAAAGAAAGCTAAACGAAATTTGTGACTCTAAGAAATGAAGTGATTTCTTGGATCGAAAAAATGTGTTTCTTAAAAGATAACAGCTGCCTTTTCTGAAATTTTCTTTTTCTGTAAAGAAATCTAAAGAAAATTTGCATTTCTAAGAAATGAAGAGTTTTTGTGGCTCTTCATGCTTTGTGTTTCCTAAAAAAAATGCTTATTCAGAACTTTTCTTTTTTTTAGCAAAAAAAAAAAACTGAAGAAAATTTGCTACTCTAAGAAATTAAGACTTAAAGCATTGAGTTTCCTAAAAGAAAACAACTAGTTTTTCTAGAAATTTACGACAATGAAATGAAGAGTTTTCGTACCTCGTAATGCTTTGGGTTTCCTACAGGAAAGCAATTGCGTTTTTCGAACTTTTTTTAGTAAAGAAAGTATACGAAATTTGTGACTCTAAGAAATTGCGAATTTAGGTTTTGCTCGAAAAGCTATCTGTTTCCTAAAAGAAAACAACGACTTTATCTGAACTTTTCTTTTTTAGTAAAGAAAGCTAAAGGAAATTCCTGACTTTAAGAAATGGAGAGTTTTCATGGCTCGGAATGCTTTGCGTTTCTTAAAAGAAAATAACCGTTTTTTCCAACTTTTCTTTCTTAATAACGAAAGCTGAAATAATTTTCCATATTATATCTCAATGGTTTTGTGCTAAATAAAGGAAATTGGGTTACCTGTTGAGGTCTGAAACTTTTTATTTATTTTGGCCAGTGCCAATTATATGCACGCTTAAAAGTTTTATTTTAATAAAGTTTGTGCTTACTCACTTTGATAACTTTGAAGAAAACATTAAATATGTATTTACTAGTATTAAATTCTGCCAAAGACAGAGAAACTAACTCTTTAAAAAAACGTTGCATTGTTTTAATGAGTTTTATTTTGTTTAATATTATTTTCAGCATTTTCAATTTTTACCATTCAACATTTTTGTTTTATATTAACCTTTTCAAAGATGTTCAGAAAGTGATGATTTTGTCTGTTTCTACCACCGCAATTAAGGCTATTTCCACATTTGGGACTCCGGAGTCTGCTACCATCGCATGGTGTTAGAATTATCTGGAGATTTTAAGGTCTCGGGAGACTGAAGTTGTTTTGCAATGGATCCCTTCCCACTGTGGTATTTGCGGAAATGAAATGGCTGACCAACTGGCCAAAAAGTGGTCATATATTCTTCAAACCTGTCAACATGATGTCCCTTGGATCTGCTGCTGGAATAATCAAAAATAAATTAAAAGATAGATATAAATACAGAGATGCTGCATGTTTGAGAACAAACATAAAGCATAGAAATTGGAGGGAGTTAATTTACGACATCCCCTGCCGGCGCTCGATAAATAGCAGTGGCAGCTTTCAAATTATCGATAGGATATGATTGCCTAGCTGAATACCTACACCGTATTGGCATTTGCAATCAGAAATAAATCCGGGGAGGGGGGTTGCTAACCAAATATTTTGTTTTCCATTTCTCCATATATAATTTTTTCGAAATTCAATGAGTTCTTGGGAGGTTATGACTTTCAAATACGTCTCCCTTGTCGACGCCGCTGTCTGTAATAACCTGGAATGTGTCCTGTGCAGAGGGATTGCTGATATGGACAGTGAAGAATGTTCGGCATTATCAGGGAAGGCGTCTTTGTAAGTTATTGAAGAGCTAGAGAGCTTATGAAGCAGCTGGACTCTGGACGTTGTAATTCTTTTGTTTTAGTTCTAACTTCATATGTCCCTATGTGACCCATAGGGGTTATTAGGTGTTTATGTCTAAGTGCCTTTGCAATTGAAAAAGAACATTATATGGCTTTAAAGAATAGAATGAATTAATGAAAACTCCTGATCCGTTTAGTTCCGTTAAATGGTCAGTACAATATGTATGTGAAGATTCAATCTTTTATGTCATCGGGTAGTGTTTATAAGTTTCTGGAAAGAATTTTTGAAACTCAGCCTCCATTTCCTCCGCTCTTTGGAAGGAAATAGAAAATTTCACTCCGTTATAGGTTCTGTCCTATGGCCGATATTATAAGGATTCTAGATCTTGCAAGGATTCAGTCTTCTAAATCACAGGGGGTTTTGGTGGGTCTGAGAAGACTTTGCAGTTTTCTAGGTCACCATTGGCGCTTCCAGAGGATCTGGAAGTCCGTGTTTCATACTATAAGTGTACAAAGTTTTAGTTCTCTATGTCTCTGAAGGGGGGGATAGAAGATCTTGAAATACACAGACACATTAGACAATCATTATACAGATTTCAAATTATCGGATCTCAGTTTTATTTGTAAGTGATATGGGGTGAAAGTTTACTTTGTTTCAAAATAAGCTTGTGTTTATTAGTATACAACAGTTATAATGTGTGATGCATAAATTGTTTTTCTTTGGATATTCTTCGCTTTTACTCCATAAATAAGATCTTCCAATGATAAAAACTAACAAGCTATTTTGATTGTTTTCGCTTTTAAGCTTTTTTACTATCAGAAGCTGATTTATGCTCCACACTTAAGTAAGGAATTCTGGCGCTCTAAACTGAGTTCTAATATTTCATCTGCCACGTAACTTTGGATCCCGGCCAGCCAAGTCGCAAATGAATGTATTGCGGTAGTAGGAAATGGTGTTCTTACCTTCATCTTTATGTATCCTTAAACATGTATACATAACGTTGGTGGTTTTCGCTTTTAAAGTGATTCACAATTTATTAGCTGAGTTTAAGTGCTGTAAAAAAGACAACAATCTTAAAGTAACTCAAAATTTTCTTAATTTTATAACTAAATGTTTAAAAGTGCGTTGATGAATTTTATATTTGAAAAATGGCCGAGATTGCCCAGGGGTTATAACAGGATAATTGCACGGGATAGTCCCTTGTTCGATCTTCGACGCCACCATAATCTATCTCCTGTTTACGCAAAGTATGGGTACGAAAAATATGTTGGTTTGAATGTCCATCCGAGAAGTAATGAATTAAGGGAAGATACGACTTCTGTGGTCGCTAAAGGAAATATGTGTTTATTTACGGATTTTAAAATAACCATGTCATCAGGACCCCAGGATCTGACTCAGCTTTAAATTGATTGAAAATTTACAAAACGAATGAATTATTAATAATCTTTCAGAATTTGTGATAGTTTTCAGATATTAACTCAAAAATATAAAAACGTCCTAAATACAGCATATACACAAAAATATATTAGCCAGTCTGTTTCGAAGGCACAAGATAGTCATCTTCAGGACCGACAAGAAACGTGACTTCCCTCATTCAAGTCAGATCGGAAATGATGTTGAATAGCTCACGTGGCTGAAGATATGAGTAAAGTTATTACCATCGCCATGACGACGAGAAATGAAAGATGAAAAATCCAACAAGGCAGGATACTACGAACGGTAAAAACTACTAAGGAAGGAAGGAATAGCAGAAATTAAGGACACCTTTTCTCTTTCAGCCACGTGTACTATTCTTTCTCAGTTGCCGATTTGGCTTGAATAAATTTGGTCACGATTCTTGTAGGTTCGGAAGAAGGCTGTTTTGTGCTTTTGAAGCAGGTAGACCGATATATATGTGTGTTTATATTGTATTTGCGAAGTCTTTGTATTATCGAGTTATTATTATAGCAGATTTTAGAGCGGTTTGATTTTAGATTTTAACCTCTATTCTGTAATAATTTCATATTTTCAGTATAAATATTACTTTATTATGTACTATGTTACCTATCAATTAATACATTTAAACGTGTTAGCGTTCCCGTCTCTATTTTCGTTTGCCCGAAATCTGACTGTGTTTATTCGTTTTTTTCACTTACCGCTAGGTGAGTTTTGTTGCGTGCCGCAAGGCTAAATAAATTGTGGATCTTTTGCTTGATTACTTCTGGATGCTAACAATGTTAATCGAGAGTATTTAACAATGAGTTTTCGGAAGGAAATTGACTTCGTTTGCGAGTTAGTGTGAGCTTCGTTTTTGAGGGCAGCTCTGCTTATGGAGATTAGATGAGTTTCGGTGATAGCCTCGTGTTTTATTAATTCAAGCTTCGAGAGAATGTTAACTTTGTTTTGATAGAGCTTTATATCGACTTCGTGCTTCGAGTTTTGTTAATCGAGAGCTCGCAAACGCTGTCTTCGTTTTGATATCAACGTGTTAGTTTCAAGTATGTGGCTGTTGCCCATATTTGGAAGTGAGCCTTAGATCAGGTTCGAGTTTCGTCCACAAAATTGTATGCCTAATTTTTATCCGTGCCGTTTCACTACGAAGTAGCTAACCAAATCATTATTAATTAAACTATATTGTCAGATATCGTGTGTCTGTCCTGTCCGAATTTACCTGCTGATGAGTAACGTACAAGATGCTTCTTGGGATTAAACTTTCCTAATCTGAGACACCAACCAGATGACTGCTCAACAGATCTATCTTAAGCATTGGGTATACTTTTGTACCTTTTTAAATACTACAACGAAATTATCATGGTCTGTATAATTGTGTTATTAAGTAATGTCAATGTGCACTTAGTGAATTTAACCTGTTATGTGGAGCATTTGAATAAACAGTATTTTCAAAGTTTATGTTCTCATTCTTAGAAAAAAAGTTTTTGTTCTCATTCCATGTTGCCTAGGTGTTTGACAAAGCATATAGCCAAAAGAATACACTTTAACACTCTTATTAGCAGATTTTCAAAGGTACTAGCCGGCAGCAGTTCGCATATTGAAAAAGCAGTTAAATTGCAAGAGCTCTAAGATGTGATCAATAGCGTCATTATAGGCTCCGGTATACTTTTCCGGTGTTTACCGTTATGCTGCAGGTCACGGCTAACGGTAAACACTAAAATTGCTGAAATCGGACCGATGAAAACGAAAATAAAGAAATATATAACTCGGGTTATCCGCCTGGTGTTTCATATTACGGGTAATGAAAAAAATGTTGATTGGACAAATGCATTTGAAAAGATTTCAAGAATAAATTATATTTAATGCAAGAAAGCGAAATAATTTGAAAGAACTCTGAATTTCTACACCAGTCCAGACAGAGAGCCAACGGCCCTACCGTGCTGAACACACCTGTTCTCGTTAGATCACCGAAGTCAAGCAGCATCGGGCGCGGTTAGTACTTGGGGACACCGCGTACTATTGGCACATTTTGGGCGCGGTAGCCTTGTGATTTTCACGCTGGATTTGCACGCTGCCACAACTGCCGCCGTGTTCATGCGGAGTACGATCACGTTAAACATGTGGGTCCGTAAGTCCTTCCGAGAGGTTGGTGGTAGGGGAAAGAGGGTACGGTCCCTGTGGATGCCTCCCCCACTGGGTTCCGGTCTAAATTGGGTGGCACTTCCTGGCCGTCCAAACCGTTACCTTACACCTTTCTGGTAGGTCGGACGGTCTGGGTCTCAACAATAACAACAACCAGTCCAGACAGAACTATAAGTTGCGTGAAACTATAAGCAGTAGAACTATAAGCAATGGATTTAATTAAAATTAAAAAATATAAATATAAAAGAAATATAAATATTATCAAACAGAATGCATCCATGGTTTCAAAATACATCCATTTCCCCAAATATCTATACAAACTAAAACATAAGAAGTCACCAGAGGATACTTAAAGGAAGTAGACAGAGTTAGTTATAAGACTGTAACTCTGAGAAAATGTGAGAAGCAGACGGTTTATGGAAATTACGTGTCTAAAAGTAGGGAAGACCGGGCTAGTTGACGTGCTTTTCAGATTATTATTTTTTATGCTTTTCAAACAAAAGGTAAAAATTAAATAATGCCATCTAGCCGTAGCGTGAAGTCTTTAAATAATGTGCTATTTTTATTTTAGGATAAATTTTTGCTAAAAATTGTGGAACCATCGGATGTTTTATGTCCGGGGTTATTTGAGCTCCAACTTTGGGAAAGTTGTCGCAGAAGCATCCAGATTTTGAAAGGTATGAATGATTATTTGATCGTTATTATATTGGACTTCATAAAGTATACAGCAATTTTGATTTTTTTTTCAAGTATTTTTTATTGATATTTACCTACAAATGTTATATCAATTGGAAACAAACAGTAAGCATCGATAAAATAAAAATAAAAAGAAGTAATTAAATGGTTTTACTCTTTCTGTAATAAACACTAAGTAAAGTAATATGCAAAGAAAAAACCGGCCCGGTAGCTGAGGCACAAGGTAAGCGTTTCCTCGTGCTTTCTCGATTGCCGAGTCATGGGTGCAAATATAGTGTTATTCAATGTTAATTCAACACATCAGCTTTCCAAATACTATCTACTTTTTTTTGCACATCAACTTTCTTTGTTACAAATACACTTTATGCTGAATTATTGATTATTCTTTTAATCTATGTGCTACTCTGGACCGTCAAATCTTTGCGAAATCTGTTTTATTTGATGTAGCACAGGTTCATAAAATATTTGATTGCTTTTTATTGAAATGTTTGCTTAACGATAAGGAGCGATGGTACTAAAGAAAAATGTTTAACATTTTTCGTATTATAGCATGCTAAATTTACTGATAATAAAAATAAAATACTGTACGTCGATTAGTATTGTTAGATGATATTAATTTTCAGTTGTGAAACGCACATCGAAAAGAACCTTATATCAAATTATAATGTTTAAATCAATATTAGTATGCTAACCGCGTTTTGAAAAATTTAGAGAAAAAAAAATAAATTGATAAAATCTGGAGCATCTTTGAATTTTGAACCGTACGAAAACTTTAGACAAATCACATACTGATTTACTATAGTATAGTATAGTTAAACCTAGAGTATAGTTAAACCTAGAGTATAGTTAAACCTAGCTACACCTTACTAGAGTATAGTTAAACCTTACTAGATTATAGTTAAACCTAGCTAAATGGCTAAAGAAAGTTTGATAAATTTGAAATTGGATTTTGTAATCTTTAGGTATATACAATATAATTAACAGTAGTTATATACATGTTGGTTACCATATACTTGTAATATATTGATGTTTCACTGTGTAGGGCAGATTGGAGCAAGCCCGAAATATGTGCGCCAACGAACTCCATCTTATACTTTTAGATTTTCGCTATTCTGCGCGTTATATATAGACATAATAAACTTGTTGCAATGTGGCTTAAATTATACGTCAAGGTACAGTAAACAACTGGTTTGAATCAAGTAAGATATAAAGAAATACGTTGTTTAAAATAACACGATTTATAAAACGACCAAAAATTACTATGCACTATCAAAAAGAGACAAACGTTGCAATAAGAAAGTTTTCATGTTTAAGTGGCACTAAAAGTTTGTGTACATGTGAAGATTCGATGTCAAATCATGTGGCGTTTCTCCTAATATTTTTTGACTAAAAATTACAGAGTTATTAGTACTGGGGGTAATACCGGGTGACCGGGGTTTGTTGATTGCTTCTGTAGCCAGTAAGATGCGGTCAAGATATAAAGTCAGCAAGCCCATACCGTCAAGATATAAAGAGTTAAACAGAAAATTAGAGGTTTTTTATGAACAACGTATTTTGATGTCAATAATATGTATGGTTGGGGTTAGGTATCTATCCGAAATCAGATCACGATGAAAAATGTAAACACTTTAGACGCTTATATCTCAGAACCTAATACATAAAAATGTAAACAATTTTTACGCGTTTTGTCGGAAATATGGTACCATTTATAAATATACAAAAATAATTTCAATATTTTCATATTCAAAACTTTTCTTTTAAAAAAAATTGAAAAGTTTTGTTCAAGCAAGTTTTTGCTTCACTTTGCTTACTTTCACTCAAAATATCTTTTAAACTATAAGAGAAAGATATGAAAGTAACAAAGCAACAGAAAGCAACAAAATGTTCAGTATGAAGTCCAGTTCCTAGGTTAATATTTTTTTACAAAGCTGTTACAGTTTTTGAGGAATCGTATTGTCAAGATGACAAAGATTGAAAATTTTCAATTTTTAAAGTCTGTAATGCTTATATTTCGAAAACAAAAAGTACTAGCTATGAACAGTAAATAGTAATTTGTACTCTTTTAAAAACCCTTTAAATATATATAGTTGGATTTCAGATTCTGTTTTTAGTATTCGACCTATAGTGATTATGATATCGATATTTTAATATTTTGACATGCTAAAGTTTTCCAGTAGGAGGTAAAGATGTAACATTTAAGTGTCACGAGTGACGTGATTCTTTCTTGATGAAATATTGATGTACATGCATGAAATATTTTGATTTGCTTCAAAGAAATTAGGAAATGAAGAGAACTTGAAGACCCTAAGGATTGATGAATTTTGAACAGAAATGTAAGTATGGGGGAGGGAATTCTAGTATACATTTTGCAGAGTCCGTCACAGCAATTTCGTCCCAGTAGCACAACGGTAAAGCATCAGTTGGCCAGTAGTTCAGTGGTTCGATTCTCAGTGGTTCGATTCTCAGTTGAGGCAGCAAGGTTCTTTACAATTTATGCATTGTCAGGCAAGTTTATAGATTCACCTGAATTTTAAATCTCGTAAGAGATATTGTATAAGTTTAGTTTATATGCCATCAAGTTGATAAAATGATTTGATATTTTAATGTGAAGTCTATGGTCGGGGCATCTCGCTAAAATCGGAGTGAAAACTTAAAACTATAAATAAATCGAGAATAATTTTTAGTCCTTTGAAAGTCCTACAAGAATATGTAATTGGATTTTGTTTCAAGCTCTTAGCTTTTGAAATATAGGGGATATAATTTCGATATTTTAATATTTTGAACTATTTTGAAAATGTCTAAACTATACATACCACCTGAAAGGAAATATCTTATTCACACAAGACCATTTCATCTCTATTGCACTGGAGCCACTGCCGATTTTGACGTAAAACTACGTCCTTACCGGCACTAGGTAAGAGGGACAAACCTGGAAATTGAATATCACGAAAAAGTGCAACCCACTCTTTCTGTTACTGATCGAAAATGATAGCGAGAGAGAGAGGATGTATATAGACTTAGAGAGAGAAACGCAGCGTCAGAAGAGATATGAACAGCTGTAGTTACGTTTTTCTCCGTACAAAGTAAAATGGGAAAACTTGGGAATTGAATGTCACGAAAATGTTCAACCCACTTTTGACGTTACTGCTCGCAAATTAAAATGGGGAGGGATATGATATATAAAGCGTTAGATAGAGAAAGAGACACGCTCTCAGAAGAGATATGAACAGTTATAGCCCGTTACTCTTGAGTGAGCAGGCAATGTTGCGAAAATTAACGCGATTTAACAGGTTGTTTAATCGCCTCGTTGCGTTAGGTGTTATTGCGTTTGAACCAATTGTGATAGCGTTGAGCCCAGCCCCCCAGTTTGTAGCCAAAAATCCACGCTATTGGACGTGTGTTGCCTTAAAAGTAAATTTAATTTAGGCGATTTCAGTCTAGATGTATCCACAAATGAGAATGCTTCTTTCCTTGACTTCATGCTTGACATGTTTAGTTTGAGACCGCCTCGAATATGGGGTCTACGACACTCGAGGCTCATGCTTCGACATGGTCTTCATAAGATATCTACACGGCTTGCAATGCAGCCGACGCATATCGTACTTCTTATATCATCGTCCTACGTTTACCGTGAATGAATCCACCGAAGCTACAGAGTCGTGTACAGCTGCCGTATACAGTAGTGTACAGCGAGGCTAGAACTAAAAGCAGGTGCTGTTGCGTCTGACCAATAACTCTAAGTAGCGGTCATCGGAAGATGTTATAACTCGAGGGCGACGCGAGCCTGGCTTTCTGCTTATTGTTCCGCTGTTTTGGAATTGTTTCTATATTTGCATATTGTACCTGAAGTATACAGCAAGTTTCGTCCAATAAAATTCATTCGTTAGCTCCTAATCTGTGAATTTGCATTCAGTGCTTATTTTTTTGGAGGGGAGTGTATTAAAATAGGTTAATCATTAATTCATCAAGTTGGCGTCATTTTTGCCAATTTGACGACAATTTTACAACAGTGAAATTAAAAAAAGTCGCTATGTTGGCGATATTTTGCCAAATTAGTCATCAAGTGTTAGATATTTGATGATACTACTGCTAATTTTTACAAAATATTTGAGATACATTTATTTGAAAAACTTGCAATATCTCAAAAACGGTTTAAGCTAGCATTCTTTGTTTTAGAATAAAACAATTACGTATAAATGATTACGTTTTTAACATTAATGAATGTCCTGATTTTTTTATGATTTTTTTCAAAAATTCATTTAAACTTTTGGGGGTCTTCCGATCTCGTATAAAATCAGTAGGTCTCCAGTATTCATAGATTGTAATAATCATACCAAATTACCTTCAAAACACTCCATTTGTTTGTGAGATATCGCATCCACATACCCACACATCCACCCACATGTACACACATACATCATCTTAAAAAGGTTATATTCGCGTTCAGGAAGGCTTGAAATGTATTTTTCCGTCGAAAACTCGAATTCGAATTTCTACTTACAGTATTTACCTAATTCCGGTTTAAAAATTTTCATTTCCCCTGGAGCATCTATTTCTCAGTATCGGCTTTAACTTAGATAATGACTGATATGCATTTGGCATCAAGTTTCTAAGCGAGTTGAGGGATTCATTAAGGAATGCAACTTCCGGTTCTTTTCTATTTGAGATAAAAATTTCCCCCTTAAATATCTAATTCTTTACAATCGGCTGTAGATAAAGTTTTAAAGAGTGATTGAAATGGATTCAGCATTACATTCATGAGGGAGCAGATCCGGTTCGTGGGAGATTAAAAGTTGAGATTAAAAATTTATATTTTCCTTATAACATTTATTTCTCAGGGTTGGCTATGGATTGAGCAGATGATGACTGATATGGATTCAATATATAATTTTGAAGGAGTTAGAGGGCATTACCAAGAATTTCCACTTCGGTTTTCTGAAGTTGTCACTGTCAGTTTTTTCAAAAATTCGTATAACTGTATGAAATAAGTATGTAAAAGAGAATAAACATTCTTAATAATATCTTCGAAAATGATTCTTAAAATTCCTTTGAAAAGGATTTTTAATAATTAATTCGAAATTCCTTCAGGTTCGGTTAGGTAGATCAATCGGCGAGATAAGTAATATTCTGCGTTCCTGCACAGTGACAGGAGAAGTATCGGATCGTGGGTGAGAGAGTTATTTCTGATAGAAGTGGAGTCTAAGTTGAGTTGGTGCGCCAGTTGAGCTGAAAGTTGGAGTTGGAGGGTGAGTGCAAAGGTTGGAAAGTGCACGTCCGTGAATAAGGTCACTAGTATTCATCTAACTATCATCCTGAGGATCTAGTATTACTAGTTGGCCAGGTCAAGGTTTAGATGTCCATTGGGAAGAAGATGCTGAAGACGTTGGGTAAGCATCGGCGATTTATATCTATTCCACTGATTGTGTAAAGATAGTTATATCACGTTATATAGATCCTGAGGATTTAGTATCACTCGTTGGTCAGAACAAGATATGCCCTAAGAAGTTTGGTAAGCATCGACGATTTATATCTATTCTACTGATTATGTAAAGATAGTTATATCACGTAATATAGATCCTGAGGATCTAGTATCATGCATTGGTTAGGACAAGATTTAGATACCTTAAGAAGTTTGATAAGCATCGATGATTTATATCTATTCCACTGATTGCGTAAAGATAGTTATATCACGTTATATAGATCCTGAGGATTTAGTATCACTCGTTGGTCAGAACAAGATATGCCCTAAGAAGTTTGGTAAGCATCGACGATTTATATCTATTCTACTGATTATGTAAAGATAGTTATATCACGTAATATAGATCCTGAGGATCTAGTATCATGCATTGGTTAGGACAAGATTTAGATACCTTAAGAAGTTTGATAAGCATCGATGATTTATATCTATTCCACTGATTGCGTAAAGATAGTTATATCACGTTATATAGATCCTGAGGATTTAGTATCACTCGTTGGTCAGAACAAGATATGCCCTAAGAAGTTTGGTAAGCATCGACGATTTATATCTATTCTACTGATTATGTAAAGATAGTTATATCACGTAATATAGATCCTGAGGATCTAGTATCATGCATTGGTTAGGACAAGATTTAGATACCTTAAGAAGTTTGATAAGCATCGACGATTTATATCTATTACACTGATTATGTAAAGATAGTTATATTAGGATGAGTTTATGGAGTCAGGTGGCAGAGGCTTTATAAAGCTTGGGAACTTCTGCTATAAAGTATCATAGTAAAACTAGTTATACCAGCCAACATAGGCTCTAAAATAGTTTGTTATAAAAGGCAAATGTATTCTCTTTTCAACTCCAATAGCACCTCGAATGGGTATAATTCTACTTGAGTGACTATAGTTTTACTTGAATGGATATAGTCCGTTTTTGCACAGATTTTCTATGACACTCTTTTGACGAAAACTAGACTTTTTAAAACATCTTGGAGCTTTTATGCATGAAATGACGGGAAAAACTCACCTCGTAAATATAAAATTCAGTTTTGTGGTATAGAAGTTTTAACAGTTGAAACTTCAGCGGTCTAGCTTCTTCAAAACCAGGCTGAGATTCAAAATCTAAACTAAAAGAATATGTTGTGGGCTGCACATGATTTTCCTTATATACTCTATAATAAAAAAATCGACGCACCAAGAAGGAGTTGTCCGATTGTAATGAAATTTCGTATGCAAAGACATTTTGAGCGAACATGCAAATGAATAACATTTGGTGTCCAATGAATAAATAGTGGGAGCTCCAGAGCATTGGAACTGAGCATTCAGCCGGTGTATATAAGGAGCGATTCTGAATCTGTGGTCAAAATTTCTGTTGCATTTCGACTGCGGATATCTTACGTCTTTGGTAGTCATTTCTGGCGCACTGACAGCACAGCGGTAAGTAGACAACATTATACGACCGTCTATGTTACCGTTCCTTTTGCGCCACCCCGGACTTACTTTTCAACAAGATAATGCCCGACCGCACACGGCACGTGTTGATATGAATTGTCTTCAAGCTTGCCCAACACTTCCTTGGCCAGTTAGGTCTCCTGATCTCTCCCATAGAGCACATTTGGGGACGTTATGGGAAGACGATTGAAACCATCCAGGAAGGTTGACGATTTAGCCCGACAGTTGGAGACAATTTGGCAAGACATTCCGCAGGATACTATCCGTGAACTTTCTCAGTCTATGCCACGCCGGGTGATATCTTGTATCCAGGCTAGAGCTGGACCACACCTTATTGACTTCCTCCCTTTGTATACTGTCAAACTCTAAATCATTAACTTGTTCTGAAATTTTAATTGTTTCTTTTTCTATGTATGTTCTTCACATCTACCAATTTTTATCACAATCGGACAACTCCTTCTTGGTACATCGATTTTTTTGTTATAGAGTGTATAGTGCAATTAATTTACTTCTTTTACAGTGAAAAAATGATGTATAATATTTACAACACTTTAAACGTTGAATTATACATTTGGCGTTTTTCCTGATGACGACATGTAAAGTTATTTGGAAGTACCCAATTAAATTATATTTTGCGCAACTCTAAATTGACAATTATCAATATAGTCCATATATTAAAATATTCTAATAATGAATTGATCAATTTAGCGCCATTTCCGTTAATTTAGCATTTTGGTAATTTTGACTATATTTTTGCCAATTTGTGTGATATATTGCCAAGTTGGCGATGGTTTCCTAAATGACTAAATGAGTCATAAAATTTCCAAATTTATTGCCAAGCGTTACACACAGACGGAGAGAAATGATTTTCTCTTATATATATAAATTACTATTGGCGAATTGTTGGTCGTAAAAGCACAAAACTATTGCACAACTATCTTCTCTCATGAATGGAACAAACTAGATCCCCGAGTAGGATATTAACAAATTTGTTGCATGAAACATGAGCATATTTCTCGCCAGTTATTATTTTTAAATTTTATGTAATATTTTTGATACATTTATTAGAAATATGTGCAACATCTCGAGAATGCTTCATGCTAATGTTCTAGAGTTTGTACTATTCATTTTTTAATAAGCATTTATTTAAGAAATGATCGTTTACGTGCCATTATTACATGTCCTGATTTTTTAATGATTTTTTAAAATTTAATTTGACGGTCTTCCAAATATTCGATTTCGTTTAAAATCAAAAGGCTTCCACTATTCACCGATTGTAATATTTGTACAAAATTTCATTCAAAACGCTCCATTCGTTCGTGAGATATCGCTTTCACAGACATCATCTCAAAAACGTTCCACACGTGCTCTTCAATCGGAACCTCTAATTCGAATTTTCGACCCTGTCACAATACCTTCCCTATATATTATACTATGTATATAGGGAAAGTAATATAAACATTTGACTTTTTTAAAAGTTACTGACGGCTGTTCATTGAATTGCAATGCATGTTGAATGTAATTGCGTGAATTTTAATACAAGTTCATTTTTACGGTTAACAGATCTCTGTCATTTCCGTTTTTAATACTTCCAATATAGTTGAAAGGTGTTTATGACTTTGTTCATTCTGTTATTCTTACATTATTGATAATACTTTTTACTGCTCATTTTTAACACTTTACAACATAGTTGAAACGTGTTTATGACTTTGTTCATTCTTTCTGTCTGTCCGTTCGCACGATAACTGTCGTAAAAATGAGTTTATCAAAATGAAATTTTAGTATGTTGTTGAGACTGTCTGTGGGACAAATGGGAATGTAAATTAATAATATTACCCAATTAGTTTAGTTTTAGATTGAACCCGGGTTGAAAAAGTAAAATACACTGAACCCTATGGGACCTAATTTTTCTAATATTTTTTAAGCGAAGTTCAAATTTACAAATTGCTTCTAAAATATAAGGAAGTTTTTAAATTATCGCATAAAATATATAAAAAAAATTCAGTAAAATATGTTCGGTAATTTTTAAATAAAAATTAAAATAATAATTACACTCATATGAAGAGATCACGTGATCCACTTCAAAATAAAATATGGCATCCATCTTTTTTTCCCTGTGTAAAAATCGTGATGTTTAAAGTTCATTTAAATTTATATTTAGTGTTGCATTCGTCCTAAAGCCGCTTTATTTCTGTGTATTTACTGTGCATCTATATTCTGCGCCAACGGAATGGCAATATTTTTGAGTTTAAATGATCTGAATAAATGAAGCTTAAATGCAGCCTAGTTTAAATGATCTGAATAATGAAGACTAAAGGAAGCCCAATTTTAATGGATGCAGAATGTAAACTAGTAATTGCAAGATGAGTTGTGTAAGAATTGCTGAATATCTTTCACGCAAAATTATTTAGCTCTGGAGTTTGGAATATAAGTGATATGAATGAAACATTCATTGCTTTTACATAGAGAGCCAGACTATTTATCTTTCAATGACGTTATTTGAATAAAGTTCATTTTTTTCCATGAAGTTTTAAGTTTTCAAATACAGGGTGTCCCCAAAAGTTTCAAACGTGCTTTAATTCTTTACCTGTTGGGAGATAAGTGGGCAATGTAAATTGCAAAAATGTTGAAAGTAAGGTAGGAAATAAGACTATGTTAATAAAATTGTCCTCCCATTCATTTTCAAAAAATTACACTTTTTAAATTTTTATACGAACCTCTTAGACAAATTTGGTCAATCAGAAAATTTTTATTTTTAATGCAACAAGATCATTAAAAAACTCGCATATCTGTATCTTTAAAATTAACTGAATTATGATAAAGGAAAATATCCGACTTATGCCACTTTTCCGTACCATGTGAAAGGCTGTTTTATCAGTGAAAATAGGGATCATAAACAAATTGATGATGGAAATTGTTTAGATCAAAAATACGTTAATATGTGTCAACATTTTTTATCACAAAGGCATCTAAATAAAGCATTACACAGACAGAGATAATATAAAGCAGTGGTACTCACTACGCGGTTGGGTATCCTATGTATTAACCAGTTTTATCTTTTTTTATGATATGTCACAAGTTTACATTTCTATTTTGATATATGATCCCCATTCATAATGTTCAATTTTCAATTAAATATAACTCTCTCAATTTTAAAGATACAGATATGCGGTTATTTTTAATGATCTTGTTGCATTAAAAATAAACATTTTCTGATTAACCAAATTTGTCTAAGGGGGTCGTATAAAAATTTAAAAACTGTAACTTTTTGAACTTGAATGAGAAGACTATTTCATTAACGTAATCTTATTTCCTACTTTACTTTCAACATTTTTGCAATTTACATTGCCCACTTGGAATGGGATCACTAGAAAAAATTTCAGTAAATATGTTCGCAGAAAAAAAATTTACATCTTGACAAATCCTGACTCAAAGCTTAAGAACTATAAAGCTAGGCACTTTGCACTATTTAAAATGACTTACAAAATGTTTTGATATCTATATATATATATAATGGAAATTCTGTTTACTTGTTCCGTATCCAAAGCAACAGTTTTTGCGGATTATTTTCAAATTTGGCATAGTTATTCTTTACCTCACTGCAAGTAATCCCGTACATGCTTCAAGTTTATACTAGGACCCCAGGATAACTCCTGATATAAATCTTCCATTGAAGTAGTTTTATTCAGAAGATTATTTTACGAAACTTTATTTCAAAAACATTATATTATGTTGCTTAGAAACGAAATTAAATCAAATATTTTTTTTTTGGCAGACGATTTTTATTTCATTTATATGATGTAAACAATAAAGACATGAATATAAAAATAAATTTTATAAATGAAAAGAATTACATTTTCGATTGAATTCTATTTCTATCGGATAGGATAGAAGGTAATGTGAATTTTTCATATTTTCAACTTTCAGTCATTTTTTATTCAACATTTTTGAACCTCATCCTTTCTATTATGTTAAATCAACTTTTGAAACAAGATGGAAATATTACGGGTATATCTTACTTCAAGATATGCCTGTGAAGGTAATTTTGTAAAGCGGGAATATAGATTCTTATGCTCCTTTTCAGGGGAAATAAATATAATAAACAGACCGTGTTTTTACTTTCCCTATATACATAGTATGATGTATACGGAATGTATTGTGACGGGGTCGAAAATTCGAATTCAAGTTTTTGATGAAGTTCATGTTTTATAAACATTCTTGAACTCGAATTGAACGTTTTGGGGTAATACCTGTGTGAGCGCGCGCGAGTGTGTGTTTGTGTGTCCATGGAGACGATATTTCACGAACGAATGGAGCGTTTCGAACGAAATTGGGTACAAAAATTACAATAAGTGAATACTGGAAGTCTATTGACTTTAAACGAAATCGAATGTTCCGAAGGTCCCCAAATTTTCAAATGAAATTTTGAAAAAATCAGAACTTTCAATAATGTTACGCAAATAATCATTTCTTATGTAATTTATCATTAGAAAACGATTGACATAAATTTTAGAACGATAGAATGAATCGTTTTTGAGATATCGCTCTTTTTTCCAATAAATTTATAAGAAAATTCACATAAAATTAAGAAAGTATTAACGATTGTGAAATACGTTCACATTTCATATGCAATACGAGTATTAAGTGATAAATTTATTAACATCATTCTTCTGAATCTTTTTCGTTTTATGCACCAGAGAAGATACTTTGTGTAATAGTTTTGCATTAACAATTCGTCAACAGTTATTTATATATGATAAATGCACTTTTTTCTGTTTGTCTGCAACGCTTAGCAATAAATTTGGCAACATGGCAACTAATTTAGCTAAATATAGCCAACTTGGCAATATTTTGCTCCAGATTGACGAAACTATCGTTAAAATGGCAAAAATGATGCCAAGTGAACAAAAATCATTCCAAATTGACGAATTAATTATAAAAGTATTTTAATATATGAACTATATTGCTTATTGCGGATGCTATCAATATTGATAATTGCCAATTTAATAAATTGCACGGAATATAAGTTAATTGGGTACTTCGAAATATTTTTACATTTACGAATTAATTTAACGAATTAATTTAATTTTACGAATTAATTTAATTGCACGGAATATAAGTTAATTGGTACTTCGAAATATTTTTACATTTCGTCATCCCGAAAAGCGTCGAATGTACAATTCAACATTATAAACATTGTGCTATATACTTTATACATCTTATTTTCACTGTGAAAGAAGTAAATTCATTGCATTATACAGGGGAACAGCATGTGCTGCCACATCAGATTTTTTTTATTACGAAATTAGATTCAATGTTTCTATGGAATTTTTTTAAAAGCAATATGAATGCATTTATAATTTACACATTATTTAATTCACGAGCAGCGTTGGGCATATCTGCTAGTTTATAATACATAGGTTAATATTTATTGGTAGCCATTTCCTTTTTATAATAATGTATTGATTTTTCATGTTGATTAATAATGTTGATTCATGTTGGTTACTCCGAACCGCGGACAAGTTTGTTATAGGAGGAACTGCATTTCTGTGAAAAAGAGAACCGAAATTAAAGGGCACACAGATCGCGATATAGGAACTTTATTTTTAGCATGACTTATATTTTTTTACTGAAGCAGGATAGTGTATCACAAAAATACTTTATAGTAAAACACTCCCCACCGAGTACAAGAAACTAAAAATTTCATTCCAAACACGCTAGCATATCTCAAAATGGTTTGCACCAAGGGAACTGTACTTTCAGGTCTAGGTATATTGCCAAAGGGTCCTAGCCCTCCTTCAAATCACACGAGACCTTTTTAGTCGTAGTCATTTTCTTTTAATTCACTGTAACTAAAAAGGGCTATATGTGATGTGAAGGAGGGTTAAGATCCTTTGGTAGGGCACCTGAACGTGAAAGTACAGCCCCGGTTCTGCGGAAACTTGGCACAAACCATTGTAAGATCTCACAACTGTTTTGGAAGGAGATTTATGTGTTTTGTACTTAGCGGAGAGTTTTATACCATGAAGTGGAGGTTTGTGAGATTTCTATACTTCTTGAAGAAATATTCGTCAACATGATTACGCAACGATGATAAAGCATTGCAAATTTTACTTTACAGCCTTTATGCACGTTTTTTTCAATTTTTGAAATTCAAAATCAAATTTATCTTCAAGTTAAAAAAAAAGTATGTAACTCCCACCGGAACTTATAAAATGAACCTTCATTCATATAAACTGGTTTAGTAGTAAGATTTAGGTCCGGCATTGAAGAACGAAAAGCCGAGGCCGAAAATCACAAAAAGTGCACTTTTAAATTTCTTTTCTCTCTAGTGCAATTTCACCAATTCTAATTCTTTTGTTCTGCTTTTGTTAGCTTCGTGGTAATATTACATACAAAATATCATTTCTATAGCTTTCATGGGGGTGGGGGGATACAGACCCCTGAAATTTGGTTTTATCATGTCATGTATAATATACACATACACACTACAGATTCAAAAATAACGACATGGCGGGGCGAAACTCTGCTATGTTCCTAAAATCTGATATTTTTAGGCAGAAACAGAACTTTGTTGCATTGTATCAGAACTCTGAAAAATTGTGATGAGCAAACGAAGCATTTTTTCACTTACTGTGTTTTTAATGGGTTGTTGAAAAACACACAAATTGGTTGTTATTTGTTTGTATGCGCCACTTAAGCGATATTAGCTTCTGTATTAACTGCATATGCAGTTGAAATTAATAATCTGAAATGCATATTTTGTTTCATCAGATCAAATAGCAAAATAGATTAAAATCATTACAGCTTTTATATTTATTATGATTTTAGTAATGAACGCTAATTATTAATAACTACAGATCAAATGGTTGCTACAGTAATACAAATAAAATAACTGCGTTAAAAGTAGCGTACAACATAAAATTAGTAGTAGCGACCGGTTTCGAAGGCATAAACAGCCTTACTCATCAGGGCACACAAGAAGCACAATCTTCACTCGTGACAGAAAGTTAGTACAGAATATATATGCAGAAGAAATACTCAAAAATAAAGCGGTTTTAGGATGGATGCAATACTAAATATAAATGTAAAAGAACTTTAAAAATCACGATTTGTACATTGGGAAAAAAAGATGGATGCCATATTTTATTTTGAAGTGGGTTACATGATCTCTTCATATAATATGGGTGTAATTATTATTTTTATTTAAAGAACTAACGAACATACTTGGCTGAAAATTTTTTATATATTTTATGGGATAATTTGAATATTTCCTAAAATTTTCGAAGCAATTTGTGAATTTTAACTTCGTTTAAAAAATGCTTGAAAAATTAGGTCCCATAGGATTCAATGTATTTCAGTTTTTCAACCCGGGTTCAATCTGAAACTTATTGGGTGATATTATTCATTTACATTCCCATATGTCCCACAGATCGCCTCAGCAACATACTTAAATTTCACTTTGATAAAATCATTTTTACGGCAGTTATCGCGCGAACGGACAGACAGACAGACAGAATAAATGAAAAAAGTCATAAACACTTTTCATTTGTGTTGGGAAGTGTTAAAAATGAACAGTAAAAAGTATTATCAATAATGTAATACATGGCGATAATCAATAAGTAAAATACACGTTGTGCAAGGGATACGGTTAACTTAAGCAACGCATATAAGCACAAATAACACAATAATGCGGCATACAGCTGTTTCGAGGTTACTTTGGATCCCCTTCGTCAGTGCAAGAGAACCAACAAATCCGAAGTCCGAAAGCGGAATGGTGCAAATAGAAGAAACAGGGGCCCCGAGACCTGAGTTAAGAACTTACTTGAGAGAGCCAATAAGAAAGCAGCATGAAGGACAGTCCAGTCAATCCGCAACGAGTAGTAATACACAAGATTGGCGTGCGCAAAGCATAGCAGGAATACCTTGATAAGACGAGTCAAGTCTGAATAAGAATAAATGGAAAAAGTAGGTTAAAATGACACATAAGAGCCCCAAAGGTTAAGAAATGGAACGAAGAAAGCGAAAAAATGTACAGGGTAGTCCACCGCACAAAAAAGGAGTACCGGACAAGCCATTAACTAAATTGCTAGAATTTTTCTGGATATGAAAGTCAAGATCATACTAGGTCGTCGTGCATTTTACATGATTCTTGCTGAAGAAAACTCAAAATTGCGGTTAATTTGATAGCAATGTTGAGCAATTCAAGATTTATTAAATTCCTGTTTTGACATAGTTTTCATGTTCTTAATACGAAATTTTAAAGCAAGTTTTGTTTGGCCAATATAAGAAAGACCATACTGGCAAGAAATACTGTAAATGCTCCAACTATTAGAAATTTCTAAAGGATCTTTAAGATTAGAAAAATCTGAGTTTATTAGAAGGTTTAAATGCAATACTGAATTTGAATTTTTTAAGGATTTTAACAATCCCCTGACTGATTTTTTGAAAAAATAGTAAACTGATAGTGTTATTGAAATCTTTTTCAGAAGTACTTGTGAGTTTGGAGGAAGGTTTAGAAATTTTTTGAATTGCATGGTTGATAATGCTGGGAGAGAAATCACGATCGACAGCAATAGCTTATAAATAATTGATCTCAGAATTGAGCAAATACATAAAACAAACGCTCAAAGCACGATGGATAAAGGCATTGAAAGCAGCAATTTTTTGGTTAACCAGATGGCAGGATTTTTATGTGGAGGCAGAGAGACCAGAAAAGGTTTACAAAAGACCGTAGTGAGAAATTCATCATCGTTGCGGATGACCAAGACATCCAAAAACACGACACGATTGGCATTGAACCCATGCAGCGTGTTTGGCATTGAAGCTGTGAGTCTGTCTGTGTATGTATCCACTTTACCTAAAAACTACTCGACGAAATTTCACGAACTTTGGTAAGTAAGTTAATTATAGGTTACCTTAGTGCTGATTAGATTTTGGCAAAATGACCCGCAAAAATCTTTAAAATCTAAGGAAACTAAATGTGCTTGATTAAGTGATTGTGTTTGTGTGTAATTTGTGACGGCAAAACGAATAAGATCAACACCATTTTTTTGGACTATTTAATTTTTTATGTAATTCTTGCAAACTGGCGACGTTTTATATTGCAATAAATAGCCAGATGAAACAAAAAATGTTTTAAAACTGTATAAAATTGATGTGTCATTTTGCTCAATTTAAAAGATTGTGAAAGAAGTGAACAAAAATTAACTTAGGTTTGCAGGAAAAATCATGTGCTGCTCACATCGGATACTTCCGTTTAGTAGCTCAACAAATAAAGTAACTTCTGCTGATTACAAAAATGTGTTGTTTATGTACGTTTCACTTCATGAAAAGTAAAAATTTTAAGCTGATGATTTTAAGATGTAAACAGCCAGAGCCACGTCCATTCCAAAGGCCGTTGGAGCATTTTCTCAAAATGGGTGTTTTCCTGCTTCTTGCACTATGTAAATTTTACAACATCTACATTCTTAAAATTTTGCAAGAGCATAAAATTTATGATTGTGCATTTAGTATATTTAAACTTTTCAACTTCAATTACTTAAAATTTTAAAAAAAGTGTATATATGAATCTGAAAATTATTACGTATCAATAATAGACACATTTCGAAACTATTTCTTGTAACACAGTTATGATTGTATCTATACAGCACAATTTAAATATTGATGCACAGTTTACTGTGTTTCTTTTGAAGAAATTATAAAAAAGCGATAATGTAATGTAGCGGACATAATTGTGGGTAATATTCAGTATTTACGTACAAAAAAAGTCAATCTGTTTCTTAAAGCTAGAAGCATAACCTATGTTCCTGATCTCAACTTTAACGCGTTAAATGTCTCGCCATTTCTTTTTTAACATACACCCTTTTATATGCGAAAGTGAGAGAACAATAGTGAAACGGAGAATTTAGATAAAAAGTCAGAAAAATTCAAACAGGTTTTAGGGAGAGTGCAAGACGCGATGATATCTAAAATAACAAGCCAGGAGAAGAGTTTATTCTTAGTTTGGCACCCAGTACTTTTATCAACTGTGAAAAAGTTACGGTTACAGTATAAAGAAAGGTCTCTCCCTTTCTTGCTTATTACTCGAACCGTGGAAAGAGTTTGTGGGAGGAGGAACTGCATTTATGTGAGGATGAGGTATGACTCTCAAAGACTCACAGATTCTGATACAGAAGTGTTATCTTCAACATAACTTGCATCATTCTCGTTCTGTGAATATATATCCGAAACTTTGAGTTCGGATATTTTATTGTGGGTATTTGTCTTGAAACTGTACGATGACAGAATGCGAAAAGAAAGCGAAGATTTTGTTTAATGTTTTGTTGAAAAGAAAGTAATTGAATATACAAGAGTTCTAAGATTTTTTGCGTTTATATGCTCATTTCTTATACTTAAGGGGTATTCTTAAAATCATAAAAAATAATTTATTTATTACCTATTTGTAATCCAAGGTCATTTCTAAACATTGGTATTTCTGAAGGCTAGTTATTTTCGTAGATATTAAGAAAATACAGTAAGTACATCAATAATGCGGTGCTAAATGTATATTTAACTTTAAATGCGTTTTTCTCAAAATGTAGATTTTTGATATTGAACGCATGATATTTCAAGAACCGTTTGATGAATTCTTATGAAGTTTTGCACGCTTAGTAATTGAGATTATTGTGTGTAAAATATAAAATAAAAATTTTAGAAGAAAAACAGTTGTTAAAAATTTTGAAAAAAATTAAATAAAAAATATTAACTTGCCCCATTAAAATCATTAAATAATACTGCTATGCAAGTGTAATACGAATATTATTAGCAATAAAGCACCAAACTAGCTTGATTATATCCATAAAAATTTACGATAATACGCAAAACAACATATGCTTTTTTATCGCTAAAATCATAATAGATAAATTATTATGTTTTATATAATATTTTTCAAATTTACATTTTTATTTTATTTTAAAGAAAATTTTTTTCTACCATAAACATTTAATTTTAATAACTTCAATAGATTTTATTTTAAAGAAATTTAAATTTTTGTTGATATTTTCGTATTTTACAGTGATCTTTCCATTTTCGGTATAAATATTTTCATTTTCCTTGGAACATCTGTTTCTCAAGATTGGCTATAGATAAAGCTTGGTCGATAACTGATATGAATTTAGAAATAAATTTCAGAGTAGGTAGAGTGGTTCACTAAAGAATTCCACTTTCAGTTCTTTTCCATATGCGGTTCAAATATTTTCCTTGAAACATATATTTTTAATATTGTCCATAGATAGAGCTTAAATTCTGACTGATATGGTCTTGGTACAAGATTTTTAAAAAGGCAAGGGGGTTTGCTAAAGATTTCCACTTCCTGTTATGGCACTCTCAGATCCATTAAAAATTCTATTTTCCTTGTAGCGTCTATTTCTCAGAATCAGCTACGCACTAAAAAATATGGGCAAAAAAACACAAGACTGGATTTACTGCCACTAGAATGACACTTTTAAACAGATAAATTTCCAGTTACACACTTAAAATAGTAACTATATCTTTCATGTTATTTTATTTATTTATATGGGAATTGAGCAGAATAATGAGTATATTTTATTTTACGCTAAAAGGGCCGTTTTGAACAGGTCAGTTTACGCACCTGTTTACCTGCACCCACTTGCTTACCTGGTTAAAAGGGACCCGCGAAACGAACATGTCAGATTACCTCTTTACCTGTTTAAAACTACATTTTCAGCTTAAAATTAAATATACCCATTATTACTTATAATTCTCATATAAATGAATAAAATTACACATTCATATAGATACAATAACATCAGATGTTCATTTGACGCACTTTTTTGTTTTTTTATAGGACCTTTTAAGCAGATAAGCAAGCAGGTAGCAGGTGCGTAAAATGAACTTTTTAAAACTCTCTTTTCAGTGTAAAATGAAATGTATAAATAATTCCGAGCAATTCTTTTATAAAGGAATAAAATAACACATTCACATAGATATAGTTACCTTTCTAAGTGTGAAACATTGAAATTTACCTGTTTAAAAGTGTTATTCTAGTGGCAGAAAACGCAGTTTTATTTTGTGTGTTTTTATCCAATTTTTTTATTGTGTATAAATAGAGCTTGTATGATGACTGATAGAGATTCAGCATAAAATTTTGGTGGAGGTTGGGGGTTTCACTAAGGATTTCTACTTCAGACTATGGGGATGAGCGGCAGGATAGCTCAGTGGTTAAGGCACGGTGATTGCATTCTCCGTGTTTGCGTAGGGTACGTTAAATCTGTAGATCCGACAATTCTTCCGAGGTGTTGGTGGCAGGGGAAGGAAGGTACGGTTCCTGTGAATGCCGCTCCCACTGGGTTCCGGTCTAAATTGGGTCGCACTGTTCCGGCCGTTGAAACAGATATCTTACACTTTCGGGTAGGTCGAACAGTCTGGGTTGAAATAAATAAATAAAGGTTATGGGCTAGGCTGAAAATTCGCATGTCTTTACGAGATAATTATGCAAAAGAGTATAAAATTGCTTAATACTTGCACAAAAATAAAGTGTATACACCACTTGCCACTATACGAAGGTTCATTTATAAATTCCAAGATTTTCTTTCTCTGGTGCTTATTATTGATACTGAAATTTAGTAAAAAGCATTTAAATGCTCATTCTGGTCCACAATCATTCTTGTAGTCTAAAGTACAGTGTTTAGCAAGTATGAAGTTAAATTTGAAGAAAACGAGAATTTGCTTCATTTGGTGGTTCCATTTCTCACATTCAACGAATATATGAATTTAATTAATGTGGATTCATTATATTTCTCCGCACCAGTAGTTGGGAAGTTGTCATCAAACTTAAAAGAAGTGGAAGATTGCTATCTGAAAAATCTGATGTGGCCAGCACATGACTTTTCCCCGTACAGACCGAAATTCCTTTTCTTTTTATTTCTTTCATAATTCATTAAATTGAGTTTTTTTGCACAAAATAACACGGAAAATTAGTTGAAATTACATCGAAATTGCAGTTTCAATTCTTTTTCGTTTTCATTTGGCGACTGGCAAAGGTGACGTGACGAAAATGCGAAAAAACTAAAATATCTCGGGAACAGTTAGTCTTAGAATTATGGAGTTGATCTTATCCTTTTCGACATCAAAAATTAAGTCTAAAACAAGCATTTAAGCGATACATTTAAGCATACGTAGTCCTTTAGTTTAGATTTTGGGAATTTTTTAGGGCTATTTCTCAGAGAAAGCAGGTTCTTTTTTCCGAATTGAACCAAAATCTAATCAGCACCAGGGTAATTCATAAGTGACTTATCTACCAATTGTGAAATTTGATCAATTATTTTTTTATCTGAACTGGTTACATTCACTGCACACACAGACACACACATATAATCACTTGTGGTAACCCACACGTGACTAACCTATAAAATTTTATGAAATTTGGCCAATTAGTTTTTGAGTCAGAGTGGATATATTGCACAAACAGACGCACATACCCAAAGACGTTACGTTAAACATATTTCTTTTTGCGTTCTGGAGTGCTCGAAAGTGTAAATCCGTCGAAAACTTGAGTTGCGATTTTCGACACGATTCCAATATTTTCCCTATACATTACTATGTAGTGTAGAGAAAGTTAAATTTAAGAATAAACGAAACATCCAAAGAGGTGCCGAACGTTTAGAATCAATTGACTAGTAAGTAAACTTACTAAAACAGTAACTGAAGAACATGAGGTGTTTAAACCAGCTGTATAAGCATAAGCAAGAAAATAAGTAGAATATAACAGACAAGAAAGATCAGTCATGCATAAGGCATTGATTATGAAACACTTTACAACTGAAATACAATTTTATTTAAACATCTGAAAAAGGCGATACATTCAGCGGTGATATATTTAAAATTATCACACTAAAATAATTTATTATATTTGAAAACTTCATCGAAAACAAATGTACATTATTCAAATAACATCATCGAAATATAAATTGCCTGGCTCTCTATAAAAGCAGTGGATGTTTCATTCACAGACTTCTTTCCATTCCTTTCATTCAGCGACGATATTTTTAAAATTATCACAACACTACAATAATTTATTTTACTTAATAACTTAAAACCATGAAGGTAAAAGTACTGTCTAACTCTATGCTTAAAACTTCATTGAAAACGTCAATACTGTAAAATCATTTGCTTCTCTATGTAAAATCAATGAATCTTTTATTCATATCAGCTTATATTGCAGACTCCAGAGTTAAATATTTTGCGTTAAGAAATTCAGCATTTCTTATACAACTCATCTTACAGCTTGATGTGTTTACATTCTCCATACGTAAAAATCGTTGTAGAAATAATCAAAGTTGGATGATCATTTAAATTAAAAAATATTGAAATTGCGTTGGTGCAGTATAATGCACAGAAAAAAAAATAAATAAAGCGGTTTTAGGATGGATGCAACACTAAATATAAATTAAAAAGAAATTCAAAAATCACGATTTTGACACAAGATGGATGCCTTATTTTACTTTGAAGTGGGCCACTTGATCTCTTCATATACTATGGGTGCAATTATTTTTATTTAAAAACTACCGAACATATTTTGCTGAATTTTTTTTTATATTTTATGGGATAATTTGAATATTTCCTAAAAATTTCGAAGCAATTTGTGAATTTTAAATTCGCTTAAAATATGTTTGAAAAATGAGGTCCCATACGGTTCAATGTATTTCATTTTTTTAACCCGGGTTCAATTCAAAACTAATTGGGTGATATTATTTATTTACATTCCCATATGTCCCACAGATCGTTTCAACAACATACTAAAATTTCATTTTGATAAAGTCATTTTTACTGTAGTTATCGTGCGGACAGGAAGAATGAACAAAGTTATAAATACTTTTCAACTATGTTGTAAAGTGTTAAAAATGAGAGCAAAATAATTGGGAAAAGCTGAAAAACAGGAATTTTTTTTTTTTATATTTTACAGCTGGTTTAAATATATCATGTTATTCTGTTATTATTTAAGTAGATTAACTCACTAATCAGTTGTTTCCAATCGCTTTACTATCAGTGGTGGCTCGTGATTTCATGAATGGGTGAAGTCAGCGGCGAGATCTTTCCTCTTCCTCGATAACGAACATCGTCAAAACACATCATGCTACAACTCACTAATCAGTTGAAACAACTCACTAATCAGTTGTTTCCAATCGCTTTACTATCAGTGGTGGCTCGTGATTTCATGAATGGGTGAAGCAGAGTCAGCGGCGAGATCTTCCCTCTTCCTCGATAACGAACATCGTCAAAACACATCATGCTACAACTCACTAATCAGTTGAAACAACTCACTAATCAGTTGTTTCCAATCGCTTTACTATCAGTGGTGGCTCGTGATTTCATGAATGGGTGAAGCAGAGTCAGCGGCGAGATCTTCCCTCTTCCTCGATAACGAACATCGTCAAAACACATCATGCTACAACTCACTAATCAGTTGAAACAACTCACTAATCAGTTGTTTCCAATCGCTTTACTATCAGTGGTGGCTCGTGATTTCATGAATGGGTGAAGCAGAGTCAGCGGCGAGATCTTCCCTCTTCCTCGATAACGAACATCGTCAAAACACATCATGCTACAACTCACTAATCAGTTGAAACAACTCACTAATCAGTTGTTTCCAATCGCTTTACTATCAGTGGTGGCTCGTGATTTCATGAATGGGTGAAGCAGAGTCAGCGGCGAGATCTTCCCTCTTCCTCGATAACGAACATCGTCAAAACACATCATGCTACAACTCACTAATCAGTTGAAACAACTCACTAATCAGTTGTTTCCAATCGCTTTACTATCAGTGGTGGCTCGTGATTTCATGAATGGGTGAAGCAGAGTCAGCGGCGAGATCTTCCCTCTTCCTCGATAACGAACATCGTCAAAACACATCATGCTACAACTCACTAATCAGTTGAAACAACTCACTAATCAGTTGTTTCCAATCGCTTTACTATCAGTGGTGGCTCGTGATTTCATGAATGGGTGAAGCAGAGTCAGCGGCGAGATCTTCCCTCTTCCTCGATAACGAACATCGTCAAAACACATCATGCTACTCGCATGAGTGTTGTCAAATATTATCTAAAAATAGTCAAACGAGCCTGAAAAATTCGCTAAATAATAGTGATAATAACCCCTTCAGCCGATAACTTTAAGTAAAGCAGCACTTATCCTGCTTCACCTCACGAGCCGCCACTGTTTATTATCCGTTCACTTCCCGGAAATATTAAAATTGGTGAATACTGCAAGTCTATTTATTGATTTTAAACGTGATCGAATGTTTTGAAGACCCCCAAAATTTCAAAGGAAATTTAAAAAGAAATCATTAGAAAATGAGAACCTTTAGTAATATTACATAAATGGTCATATCTTATGTAATAATAAATGATCATCTTCTTCATTAAAAATGGATGACACAAACTTTAGAACGCTGGCATAAACCGTTCTTGAGATAATGTACATTTTTGAAAAATTTGTAAAAAAAAAAATCCCATAAAATAAAAACAAGAAAGATCAATCATGCTTAAAGCATTGATTATGAAACACCTTCTAACTTCAATGCAAATTTATTTAAACATGGCTAAAATGCAATATATTCCTCGATAATATTTTAAAACTTATCACAATACTACATTAATTTATTATATTTGAAAACTTAAACCTTCATCGAAAAAAATGAACTTCATTCAAATGACGGCATTGAAATATAAATTGCCTGGCTTAAATATCTCTAAAATGTGATACATTCCTCGGTAATAATTTTAGAATTATCATAATACTACGATAATTTATTATATTTGAAAACTTCATCGAAAACAACTGAAATCCATTCAAATGACGTCATAGAAAAAATAACACGCTTGACTATCTCTATAAAAGCAGCATTTCATTCATAAATAATTTCCCATTCATGTCATTCATCACAATACTATAAGAATTTATTTTATTTAAAAATTAAGACCATGGAGCTACAAGTAATTAAACTCTATGCTTAAAACTTCATCGAAAAAAATCGTCCTTCTCTTTGTAAAATCAATGAATATTTCATTCATATCAGCTATGCAGGCTCCATGAGCTAAATAATTTTGTGTTAAAGAAATACAGCAATTCTAATACAAATCATTCTACATATTTTGCTGTTTACATTGTACATAAGTTAAAAATAGGCTTCGTTGTAGAAATAATCAAACATGGATGAGCATTTAAACTCAAATATATTTTAATTGCGTTGTTTCAGTATGTAGATGCACAGGATGTAAGCAAAAATAAAGTGGTTTTAGGACGGATACAACACTCAACATCAAGTAAAAAGAACTTTAAAAATCACGATTTTGAGGCAAGATGGATGCCATTATCATTTTGAAGTGGGTCACGTGATCTTTTCATATCATGGTCACGTGATCGCTCCATATAAGATGTGTAATTATTATTTTAATTTTTATTTAAAAAACTACTGAATATATTTCGCTGAATTTTTTTTTTATATATTTTATGGAACAATTTGAATATTACCTAAAATTTTCGAAGTAATTTGTGAATTTTAAATCCGCTTAAAAAATGTTTGAAAAATTAGGTCCCATAGGGCTCAATGTATTTCATTTTTTCAACCCGGGTTCAATCCAAAACTAATTGGGTGATATTATTCATTTATATTCCCATAGGTCCTACAGACCGTCTGAACAACATACTAAAATTTCATTTTGATTAAGTCATTTTTACGGCAGTTATCGTGCTAACGGACAGACAGATAGACAGACAGGATGAACAAAGTCATAAACACTTTTCAACTTTGTTGTAAAGTGTTAAAAAGTATTAACTATTGTGAAATATGTTTACTTTTCATATGTAATATTATGCGATAAATTTGTTAAAATCATTCCATCCATGGGAGAAGATACTTTAGGTAATAGTTTTCTATTTCGACACTTGACAGTTCGCCAACAGACATTACTATATTAGAAAAGCTCTTCTCTGTGCATGTCTATGACGCTTGGCAATAAATTTGGCGAACTTCCCGACTAATTTAGGGAAAACTTGCCAAATAAGCAATATTCACATTGCGGATGCTATCAATAAGGATAATTGTCAATTTAGAGTTGCGAGAAATATTAGCTAATTGATTACAGTTGCCATCCGGAGAAGTTCCAAATGTATAATTCGATCTTGAAAATATTGTTCCGTGGAACTTATATATTATTTTTTCAATGTGAAAGAAGTAAATTCATTACATTATATAGGGTAAGTCACGTGTTACCCACACCAGATTTTTAATGCTACAGCTTTTCTTCGCGCAAATAGGAGAATAATACTTCAATGGTTTGCAATATAGCGATAATTTAGATGAAAAGGCGGAAAATTTCAAACAGGTTTCAGAGAGAGCGCAAGCCGCGATGTTATCTAAAATAACAAGTCAGGAGAGGTGTGTATTCTTAGTTTGGCATTGGTATTTTATCAATTGGGAAATAGTTGCGGCTACATTATACAAAAAATCCCCACCCCTCTTGCTTATTACTCCTACCGTGGAAGGAGTTTGTGGGAGTAGGAACTGCATTTGTGTGAAAAAGTGAACTGACATTCAAAGGCACACAGAGCCCGATACATATGAGTTATCTCCAGCATGGCTTGTATCATTCTCCTTTAGTGAATATATATCTGAAATTTTATGTTCCGGTATTTTATGGTGGTTATTTATCTTAGAACAGAACGCTGATGAAATGCGATGTGAAAGATAAGAATTTTTTCATTCAGTGTATTTTGAGGGGGTTGTTGAAGAAGAAATGAATTTTGGTTGAGTAAGGGTAATTAATTTTTCAATGTTTGCATGTGCACATCTTACACTTAAGCACCATTTGCTTTTGTTGCATCTGAAGTTAAATTTAATAATAAAAAGTGCGTATTTTGCTAGATTATAGTAACTACTTCCTAATGAGTAAATGCATGTTAGCTCCAATTTAAACCTCACTAAAAATGTTCTTTTCCTTTTATTTTCTTAGAATGTTTGGTGTTGTAGTTTTTATTTCGTATTGACTCCTTTTCTGGTGCTTGTTATTAATGCTCTAATATAAGCTTCCTAAACTGCATTTTAGTTTAACCTTTGCCGCCGAATGCGCAAAATAGTAATTTTTGCAATCTTCAGTGCTCGGCTATATTTTATGAAAATTAGTTCAACTTGGGGGAAAAAAAACAAGATGGATGCCATATATCATTTTGAAGTGGGTCATGTGATCGTTTCATATCATGGTCACGTGATCGTTTCATATAAGATGTGTAATTATTATTTTAATTTTTATTTAAAAAACTACTGAATATATTTCGCTGAATTTTTTTTTTTATATATTTTATGGAACAATTTGACTATTACCTAAAATTTTCGAAGCAATTTGTGAATTTTAAATCCGTTTAAAAAATGTTTGAAAAATTAGGTCCCATAGGGCTCAATGTATTTCATTTTTTCAACCCGGGTTCAATCCAAAACTAATTGGGTGATATTATTCATTTATATTCCCATAGGTCCTACAGACCGTCTGAACAACATACTAAAATTTCATGCATATAAGTGCGTAACAGCATCCATAGACTAGTTTTGCTCTTGTTATGGGCTCATCAGCACGGATTAGTGGATATCTGCAATGGCAGTAAGAAAATTTATGCTGCAGTTTTGTGAATCTGTACACACTAAAGGAAAATATGGGTAAAATCACACAACAAATTGTGCTTACTGCCACTAGAATGACATTTACAAACGAGTAAATTTACAGTTACATACTTTAAAATAACACATTCATATTGATATAGTTGCCTTTTTTTCTTTTATATAGAACAATGGGTATATTTTATTTTATGCTGACAAGATTGTTTGAAACAGGTAAAGAGATAACATGAGATGTTCATTTTACACACTTGATTACTTGTGTTTATAAGGTCATTTTAAGCAGATAAGCAAGTGGGTAGCAGGTAAAGAAGTGCGCAAATTGACCTTTTTAAAAAATAATAATAAATAAATATACAAATAAATAAAATATGCAAATTATTCCGTGCAATTCTCATATAAAAGAATAAAATAACACATTTATATAGATATAGTGATCTTTTTAAGTGTGTAACTGGAAATTTACCTGTTTAAAAGTGTCAATCCAATGGCAGTAAACCAAAATTTTTGTGTTACTTTATCCATATTTTTACTAGGGTCAGTATTTAATATTTTGTTATGTGGCAACATAAGAAATAACAGACTAAAATTTAAACTTCCACTTGGACATTGGCTGTTAAAGAATGAGTGACAAAACATGGCTTGAAAATCCCTTCAACTAAATCTGATTTATTATGACTTTTGACAAGGGTTGACACAAGGGGTGGGACGGGCATGGTAGCCCAGTGGTTAGCGTGTGGGAATTGCACTCGGTAGGCCCGGGTTCGATTCCCTCCGCTGCCAAAACTGCCGCCGTGTTCACGCGGAGTGCGATCATGTTAAACATGCGAGTCCGTAAGTCCTTCCGAGAGGTTGGTGGTAGGGGAAGGAGAATACGGTCCCTGTGGATGCCTCCCCCACTGGGTTCCGGTCTAAATTGGGTGACGCTTCCCGGCCGTCCAAACAGTTACCTTACACCTTTCTGGTAGGTCGGACGGTCTGGGTCTGAACAACAAGGGGTGGGATAGCCCAGTGGTTAGCGAGCGGGGATAGCGCATGGACGACCCGAGTTCGATTTCGAGCTCTACCCAAACAGCTCCCGTGTTCACGCAGTGTATGGGCACGTTAAATATGTGGACCCGTAAGTCACTCCGAGAGATTGGCTGTAGAGGAAGGCAAGTACGATCCTTGTAGATCCCGCATCCACTGGGTTCCGATGTAAACTGGGCGGCATTTACAGGTCGTTCAAATTGTTACCTTACACCTTCGGGTAGGTCGGACGGTCAGGGTCGAGGAAGAAGAAGTGTTAACACAGTAAGAAATTTGTCGATCGAATAAATTCGACTTTTAGTGATAAAGCACCATCTAAAGATATAATTTGCAATTGGTTTAAAGAAATCCATCTGGAACGTAGGAGTCTCAGTGATAAATTTTATGTAGGTCGACCAAGAACTGCTGTGCAACTGCTGTTGATGCTGTGCAACAAATGACTACTTTACATCATCATGGCACATATAATGACATTGAGGCATCATTGAAGATTTCAAGAACTCGATTCTGCATTCAATTTTACATGATCATTTTTTAAATGTCAAAAAGGTATGTGCGCATTGGATTTCACACAATTTAACTCAAGCTGAAAAGGATGTTCGTTTCAAAGGATGCAAGGAAAATCCCAAAAGATTCAGCTCTGGTGCGTTAAAACATTTCTTTGACATTTTAACAGGTAACGAAACGTGGACTTGTTCCTATGAACCCGAAGAAAAACAACAACAATCTACTTACTGCTTGAATGTTTCTAAATGAATCAAATCCTACAAAAATTGTTCGCTTGCGACGTGTTCGAAAGAAAATGATTGCTTCGTTTTTTGGTAAATCTGGCCATGTTACAACCGTTGCTTTGGAGGATCGTAGAACAGTAAATGCTGATTGATATAAGACGACTTGTTCGCCAGAAATTGTTGCTGAAATTAGATAAAGTAATGCAAAACGTCGCATAAATCTTCATTATGACAATTCAAGCTCACACACTGCATTTTAAACTATCAATTATTTGAATCATAAAAAAATTGATTTGATGAGTCATTGTCCTTATTCGATTGATTTTGCACCCAATGTGTTTTCTTGTACCCAACAATCAAAAATAAAATGCGTGGTCAACGATTTAACAGTCCAGAAGAAGTAGCTGAAGCTTGTAAATCACACCTTTCTGCTGTATTAACTTCTGAATGGCATAACTCTTTTGAAAATTGGTTTATTCGAATGATAAAATGCATTACTGCTAAAGGCAAATATTTTGAAAAGCAATAAAACAATTTATTTCCATACAAAATATTTTGTAGATTATTTTATAAGAATTTAAATACTAGCCTACGTAGTGTGTATGAAAATTGATGAATTCAGTCGTACCACGTACTCGGCTTAAAATTTCTTTCAATTTTAATTCGGCCAAGCAAAGCAAGTGAATGCAATACTATTGTATATATCGCTGTAAAAAATTCTGCAACTTTTGCTCATTTTTTACAGCTACTTTGTTGATAATTTCGGCTAACTGATAAGAAAAGCCACAATTACAGGCGTTCATGAAAATTTTAGCTTCATTTCTGAAATATTCAGATAATTGTCTGCTAAAGCGCTCTTTTTGCATCTATATACAGGGTGAGTCAGAACCCTTAAGGCCAAACTTTAAGGGGTGATAAATTACATCTAAACAAGAGATTTTTGTCATACAAAGTAGGGTCGTAACGCAAGAGGTGAACCTCTAGACGTCGCTGACATTGAACGCTGTGACGACTGTGTCAGAACTAGAGCTCCTATACTACAGGCTGACTTATCAAGCATATTGAAGACCAGTAAAGTTTGTACAAATACATGGGTTACCATATTTGGCTGTTTGACACCTGCTCCAAATATTGATTTTTACAGATATTTGATAATGTTAACAAATTTACAATTGAGTTATATTTTTAGAAATATGAATTAGATTGGAGTAACATTTGTAATTACGCGACACTTATTAACAAGAATCAAAACTATGATTTTCACTCTATAAGCAGATTAACAAATAGATAGACATTTTATTATAATAATAATAATAATAATAATAATTATTATTATATATATATATATATATATATATGAATGAAAGTAGAAAAGAACGGGAGTGACCATATGAATTACATAAGAATGGTAGGGGTGGATTGCGACACCCCTTTCCCGCTTAAAGCAGCTTTTACAACCCGGGTAACGCTCACGGAACCAACATAATTCCATGGTCAGCCTCCCAAATGTGCGAAAATAAAAGCACCAGAACAGACTCAGAACCAAAGAAGTAAACGAATCCATGAAGGAGAAACATCCGCTAGTCCAACCCGATGGAACGTCTCTTTATATAAGTAAAGTTGCTCATGCGCAGAGAAATATCAGGATAATAGTTACGCAGTCATGAATATTAAATCTCTATATCAACAATCAGATCACAAATTTTCTTTAAAAAACGATTTGTAATAATGTTGTACAAAATTGACTGGATAATTTCTTTTTATAGCTTCATCTGCAAATTTTTTACATTTGCAAATGCAGTCTTTCCTAAAAGTATTATAATTTTGGTTTCTTCTAAAATGTCCAATTATTATATTTCTGAAGACATACTTTGCAAGGTTTGAATTCCAATCGATAATATGATTTACCTTGATCCTGTATGATGTTATTTTATGAAATAGTTTGATGTATATTTCTATTTTACATCTGTTACAGTTCTAACATTATATAAAATAAAATATGGTCTTATTATGAGCTCAGAAAGAGCTTGAATTATTTGAAATACCTGTACTAAATAATAAAAAGTTGTTTTTGAAATATATATTTATGATGATACATAGTAGTGTGTTGAAGACCCAGACCGTCCGACTCGTCCAGAGGACTAAGAGCACCTGTTTGGACGGCCGGGAAGACATAGTAGTGTGTGAATTACTCTGCGGGGGGGGGGGGGGGGGGGTACTTTAAAATAAAAATGTGTATTTAATTTTAAAGGTACTAAAATTTCAAAGAGGGGCAATTTTGTTATAAACTTGTGGATGTATAGATTAGATAAATACAGCATTTAAAATCTTAATAATAATAATAAATTATATAAATCTGTATTGTAAACAATATACTTTTTATGCCTAGTACAAAAGAATTGAAGTACTTTAAAAGATAATATTGAGGAAATCCTCTAAACTGTCTCCTCTAAACATAGCGCTAATGTTTACATCAAATGATTGACGCCAATCATCGTCTTGGCGATGAAAATATCAGTGCCATTCCAAAGTAAATTCGAGTCATTCAGACATAATTCCTGTCAGTTTTTAGTAAAAAAATCCTATTTGATCATTCATTATCTTTTAAGATAAATGCATTTCGATTTATTTACTATTTTAGCTCATCTTTACATAATTATTATAATATGGTAAGATTTCCACTTGGCGACAGTTTGTTAACAGTAGGATTCTACAATTTTATAATTCATTATACTCAATAAAGTGTATAAAACTTAAAAGATATTGGTGTAACGTAAATAAATCTTTAATATATATACATAATTTGAAGCAATGATACTTTTAAGTTTGGAAAAGAGAATAACATATTCAGGACTACAAAATCCCGTTTACTAAGATAAGACTATAACAAATGAAAGTCAATAATAGTACATACTACAGTTACTGAAATTATAAAATGAGTGTTTAAAATAAATACTTTACATAAAAATAGAAGTTTCAATTACAATATTGTAAAATTTAGCTTTCACAAGTATGCTCCTATACCTGGTATCAAATGATTCTGTCGACTATTTATAAGCCATTTTTTTATTCCCTCTTCAGTTATGGGAAAGCGAAATTACCTAAACCCTTTTCTAGTATATTTAGAGAAGTTTGGTGCCGAACACCCACCAAAAATTATTCCACAATAGTACTTCTTGAAGTAAAAATACGAATAGAGCTAATAATAATGGATTACGCTTACAGCCTGGGTGGTCTTCAATATGCTTGACGAGTCAGCTCGTATATAGAGGAGCCTTAGTCAGAACTAGCCAGGGTTTAACGATCGCCTGATTTCTCCTGTCTCGACTTTTTCTTATGGGGACATATGGAAAGTCTCATCTACGATAGCCCCATCGACTCCGATAAGGACCTTGTTGCTAGGATTGCTGTTGCTGCTGGCGTTGTCCAAGATATGATGGGTGATTTTGCTAACGTGCGCCGCTCGCGCTACGTCGCATGTGTGCAGCTTGCATTACTGCTGGTGGCCGCACTTTTGAGCAGTTTCTGTAACTTTGTCCATGCATTCTGCAATTTCTGTCAGTAAAACGTACTTCGTGCCTACTCTGTCATTTTTGTGTTTCCTCTTTTCATGACAGTCATCATTTCCTCATTTCATGAGCTACCACCTAGCGGTTCACCTCTTGCGTTACGACCCTGTTTTGTATGACAAAAATTGCTTGTATAGATGTGATTTCTCACCCCTTAAAGTTTGGCCCAAGAGTTCTGACTCACCCTGTATGCATATTATTATAACTATCAGGAACCTTACTCCCAATTAAGGATAGCCCATTCCCCTGAAACTTTCAGTAACATGATTGCAAGTGTTTTACAGTGTACAATCTAAGAAAAAAAAAACCTGTTTAAAATAAAAATACCCGCTAAGTATAAGAAATATGAACCGGTTTCAAAAAAATGTTATGAAATCTCAAAATGGTTTGAGCCAACGCACGACCGAAGCTTTATATTTAATTCCAGGGTACCCCCTCAACAAGGTACACCAGACCTGAAACTGCATTTTTGGTTTTGCGATGACATGGCGCAAACCATTTTGAGATTTCCTACATGTTTTGGAAACAGTTTTTATTTCTCGTACTTGGCGGGGAGTTTTCTTTTTATAATGAAGCGGTATCTTTTGTGAGATGTCAATACTTTTTGTAGAAATATTTATCAATATGATTACGTAACAATAATGCAGCAGGTCTTGAAAACTATACTTTATCGCCGAACGCCATTTATTTATGTTTTTTCAATTTTTAAAATTTTAAAACAAATTAATTTATCTTCATGTTTTAAAAACGTTGTACCTCTTATCAGAGCCGAGCCACCCTACAAACCACCAGTCATTAAAATCGGTTCAGTAGTTTAGGCTGTAGGTCTGTCAACACGGACGAAAAAATATGATGCAGGCAGCACATGATTTCCCTACATAATTCAAGTTCTTTACTTCTTTTAATGTGAAATAGTGATAAACAAGATCCACGCACAATGTTTTTAGCGTTGAAAAGTGTACTTACATTGGACAATTTTTTTGATGACAACATGTAAAATTATTTTGTATTTAACTTATTTCGCGCAAATCTAATTTGACAATTATAAATTTTTCTGACATCTGCTAAGCAATATACTCCATAAATTAAAATATGTTAATTATATTTTCATCAATTTTCTTAATTTCAGCGTCATTTTTGTCAATTTATTTAGCTCAATTAGTCGCCAATGCCATCAAATATTTCGCCATGTGTTGCATGTTTGATGATAGTTACTACTGTTCATTTTAATGTATATTTTTAGATACATATGTTTGAAAAAAGTGCAATATCTCGAGAACGGTTAAAGCTAGAGTTCAAAAGTTTGTGTCATCTGTTTTAGAATAAAAAATACGTTCATGATTATTTATTTAACATTATTGAATGTTCTGATATTTTTAGGATATTTTCAAGAATACATTTGAGAATTGGGAGGGGGGGGGGCTTCTAAATGTTCGACCCCGTTTTAAATCAATAGGGTTAAATTATTAGCGCATAGTAATAATCATAAAAATTATGGAAGCATTTCACTCGTTAGTGAGATATCGAATCTAAGCACACCTACACACATATACGCGCTCGTGCACACACACATACACACACTCACTCATGCAGAGAGACAACACCTCAAAAACGTTAGATTGATTCGAATTCAGGGATGCTTGATACGTGCTCTTTCGTCAAAAACTCGCATTCAAATTTTCGACCTCGTCACAATACTTTCCTTATATATTGTACTTTGTATGCAGGGAAAGTAAAAATGGCTGGAAGGACGATCGTAAGAAACGTCATATTTATATTGTGTTACTGAAATAATTGTATGTTATTTTTCTCAGCTTTGAAACCATTTTATAGAGGAAAAATAATCTTCTTTAGCTTTTTTGGGGACTGAGCTACAGAGCCCTAGAAATCGGGATTTGTTACATGAAGTATTGTATATTTTTGCCAGCTTCGGACATGACGGTGGGGCTGAACGTTGCTCCATTCCTAAAATGCTATATTATACAGTACTATCTATTTAAATTATCAATGTAATGTCCAATTCGTTTCTTTTAAAGATTTTATAAAACAAAAACGATTATTTAAAGTAACGGACAGGAACATGGATCAGTTATCCTTTATCTATATGCAAAAATATCGAAATCCGTTTTCTAAAGCCAGAAACAAAAACTACGTTTCTTAATTTTAATGCTTAAAACTTCTTACCATTTCTTTTTTATTCTACAGACTCTCTTTGCGAAAATAGGAGAACAGTACTTAAACGGCTTGCCATACGGCGAGAATTTAGATAAAGAGGCAGAAAATTCAAACAGGTTTCAAGGAGAAACGCAAGGCGCGATTTTATCTAAAATAACAAGTCAGGGGAGGAGTGTATTCTGAGTTTGACATCCGCGTTTTTATCAGCTGTGAAAATGATATGGCTATATTATACAAAAAATCTTCTCCCCTTCTTGCTCATTATTTGAACCGTGGAGAAAGTTTGTGGGAGGGGGAACTGCATTTGTGTGAGGAAGAGATCTGACTTTCAAAGAGAGATATCCGATAGAGAAGAGTTATCTCCAGCATGGCTTGCATCATTCCTCTTCAGTGAATAAGTATCTGAAATTTTGATTTCGGGTATTTTATTGTGAATATTAGTCTTAGAATAGAATGCTGATAAGTGCGATGAACAAACGAAGATCTTTTTTCTTAATGTAGTATCTTTTAAGTGAACTGTTGGCAAAAAAAAAAAAAAAAAAAAACCTAAGCAGGTAAACTGGTATAGAGATTTCTTATTCTAAATGGGAATTCGAGTCTATTCGGTTTATTCGAATCTATTAGATAGGTTTCTTGCTCTAAATTGAAATCCGACTTTATCTACTACAGGGTCGAGTTGCAAAGGCGACGTCAATAGCACGTAGCCAATGAAAAAAGACACGTCTCATGAGCTAGTTTGGTGGGTATATAGGGTGTGGTGTATGTAATCTGAAAATATATCACTCGTTGCTGTCATGGCTAAAAGGAGTTATTTATTAGATTTGGAAAAAGGGATGATAAGCGGGCTTCGGGCAAAGGGTGGCAGTATTACCAAAACAGCGCAGTTTGTGAACTGTTCGCGTGCTGATGTAGTTAAAGCGTATCGTCAATGGAGAAATAGCACCATTGCGAGTAGGCGACGTGGAATCCTGCTGCGTATGGGCCTCCGAAGCAGACGGATGGTTACTGCACCTATGATAACGAAGGTGCATTAGCAGGCTTACATTTTTACGGCAGTATCGGAATTGGATCTTGGCTGATTGCCTTATCCGATGAGTCACGTTTTCTGCTTCATCGAACGGATGGATGTTGGAGTATAAGGCTTGAAATATAGAACAAACACTCATAAACCATGGCTGGAGGAACACAAGGCGGTGAGGGCAGCGTTATGGTCTGGGGAATGTTTTCGTGGCATTCTCTGGGTCCTCTCATACATGTGGAAGGCACTATGAGCCGAATTCGTTATGAATCCACCCTTGCAGATCATGTACACTAGTACATGCTGATTGTCTTCCCTGGGGCGGTTGAGATATACCAGCACGACAATGCGAAGTGTCACACAGCGAGAACTGTCCGAGAGTGGTTGAAAGAGCACAATGAAGACTTAAAAGTACTTCCCTGGCCCCCTAATTCCCCAGACTTAAATCCAATTGAGCATCTGTGGTACCACCTCGATCGGGTTGTTTGTTCTATGGAATCTTCATTATGCAACTTCCAGCAGCTGTCAGATGCTCTGTAGTCAGAATGGCTCCACATACTTGTGAACACCTTTCAGTACCTTATGGAGTCACCCCCAACCCGTCTAGCTGCTGTCCGCTTTGCACACGGCGGTTACTCCGGATATTAGATTGTGGTCAAAATAATGTGATTCTACTATGTATATTGTATCAACATTGAGTTTACTAACGTAATACGAATTTTGCTAGCTCAAATAAAACAACCAAATTTAGAAAAAGTATCTAATGTAGACAACAGCGAAATAATGTTGTTCAAGATCCACAGCGCAATGATTTTGGCATAGAATAAACATCCCCGTAAATTGAAGATGTTGGCAATTTATGAGTTCAAAAAGAGTGACTTATGCATACTTGAGTGCGACACTTTCATTAAAATGCAATTAACTGTTAATGAATATCCCTTGAAATAAATGACTATTGGCGAATTCTCTGGCGTCAAAATACCAAACTAGTACAAAAGTAGCTTCTCCCGTGAATGGAATGAAGTAGATCTATTAGAATGATAACATATTTGTAACATAATATTGAATGTGGAAAGTGAACTTAGTGGATGATACATTTTTAATTTTATCTAATGTTTTTTGATAAATTCATGTGAAAAACTGGCAATATCCCGAAAACATTTAATACTAATGTTCTAAAATGGGTGCCATTCGTTTTCTAATAAAAAATTATGTCTTAAATGATTATTTATTTATTACTAGCAAAAAAAGCCGTGTTTTGAATGGACTAACACATATGAAGTATGCGAGTTGTGAAAATCTTCAAATCAAAACTTAATTTAACAAATGAATGAAATTAGATTAATTTAATTATGAAATTAGAAGTATAAAAAATTAATTTCGATATTTGAGAATCCTGATACAAAAGAGCATATAAGTTTTTAGAATTTTGAATATTAAATTAAAGAAAAGTTAGAATACAAGGAATCAATTAAATCAAAGTAACGCATTCAAATCGCAAAAAACGTATTTAATATACAGGAGCACGTTCAAATCATAATGCTTGCAAGTGCACAAGTTTTGATTAGTTGTTTGAAAGATATTGTTTACTTGTGACCTGTAGGAAGTGAAGTGAGCTTGCGTAGTTTAAAAATGAGAGTTTCGTCATGTTACAGTACGTTTTAATAATTAAAATTGTGATTCTGCAAATGTGTGTACACGTATGTCTTGTATATTTCATGTACTGTTTTTTACTATCTATTGTAGTATTCGAGTAAAAGAGACAACAAAATTCAAATAAATGTTAATGTTGCTTCTTTATGAATGGAGAATGGACTTCGCTTCGCTTGCTCATAATTGTTGAAGGCTTTGATTTTCTTTTTCAAAATTTCATTCGAAAATTGGGAGTGAGGGTGGAATCTTCCGAAAATTCGATTGAGTTTAAGATTAATAGGGTTCCGGCATTTACTGATTGAAATAATCGTACTAAATTATTTTCAAAGCGCTTCATTCTTCAGTGAGATATTGCCTCCAAGGACATACACACTAACATGCACCACCGCGTGCTGTTGACACATTTCGGGCGCGGTAGCCCGGTGGTTTGCGCGCTGGATTTGCACGCTGCCACAACTGTCGCCGTGTTCATGCGGAGTACGATCACGTTAAACATGTGGGTCCGTAAGTCCTTCCGAGATGTTGGTGGTAGGGGAAGGAGGGTACGGTCCCTGTGGATGCCTCCCCCACTGGGTTCCGGTCTAAATTGGGTGGCACTTCCCGGCCGTCCAAACAGTTACCTTACACCTTTCTGGTAGGTCGGATGGTCTGGGTCTCAACAACACTAACATGCACACGCATACGCACAAACACTAATATACAAACTCACACGCACTGACACGCACCCACTAATATGCATACACACACAGACATCACCTCAAAAACGTTACTTAAATGAAGTTAAGAATCCCTAGACCTCCTAACAAAATGTACGAAAAACTATGCTTTAAATAAAGTACAGGGTGATTCAAAAGTTTGGAGCAAAAGTAAAACGCGATAAAAAAATATCTATGGGTCGGAGAAACATGCGGTTTGCAGATTAATATTCACCGTGGGGGGGGATTTTGTATAGCATGAAAAAAAATAGTTCAAAATCTCGACACTAGGGTGTGCTGCTGCAGATAAAGCCATGGAGGTGACTTGTGCATATCGCTCACGCAACGCAAAATTTGGATCAGACAAAAACTTTATTGAATATCATCCCCACACGGCACGTCAAGTGATAGAGTTGCTACGGTCAACGTTTGGTGCCGATGGCTTACTGAGAAGGCATAGCACACATTAATGGCCTGCGAGATCCCCAGATCTCACACCCTGTAATTTCTGGTTGTGGGGATACCTAAAATCACGGGTCTATAGAGGAAATCCCTAGTCCTTATCAGCACTGAAAGAAGCCTTACGGCAGGAGGTAGCAGCCATTTCCGTTGATATGTTGTTTCATGCTGTATCAGCCGTAATATCGCGACTGCACTCAGTACCGGAATGTGGTGGTGAACACATTGAGCACTTTCAGCTGTAAATCATGCTGAAATAAAATATCTCATTTCACAATTATTACCTCGCACTGTTTCCTTTGCAGTAGCGCCCCCTTGTGTCGAGATTTTGAACTATTTTTTTCAAGCTATGCAAAATCCCCCACCGCGGTGAATATTAATCAGCAAACCGCATGTCTCTCAGACCAGTAGATATTTTTTTTATAGCGTTTTACTTTTGCCCCGAACTTTTGAATCACCCTGTATATAAAATTAATAATTTTCTTTTCAGGGGTAAACAAGGAAATTGCATTTAATTGTGTAAATTTTCAGAGTTATTGAATTTTAGACAATTTTGCAACATTTTCGGCGATGTTTTGATAATGTTGCGATATTTTACAAAATCACCAAGTTTGTTCCCAACGTCCCCACATTTATCACATGGTTCCAAATAAATTTATAAAAAAATTGCATAAAATTAACAAGAAAGATCGATCATGCTTAAAGCATTGATTATGAAACACTTTCCAACTTCAATGCAATTTTATTTAAACATCTCTGAAATGCAATACATTCCTCGGTAATAGTTTAAAACTTATCACAATACTACATTAATTTATTATATTTAAAAACTTAAACCTTCATCGAAAAAAATGAACTTCATTCAAATGACGGCATTGACATATAAATTGCCTGGTTTAAACATCTCTAAAATGCGATACATTCCTCGGTAATATCTTTAAAATTGTCACAATACTACGAAAATTTATTATATTTGAAAACTTCATCGAAAACAACTGAAATTCATTCAAATGACGTCATAGAAAAATAACACGCCTGGCTCTCTCTATAAAAGCAGCATTTCATTCATAAATATATTCACATTAATTTCATTCATCACAATACAATAATAATTTATTTTATTTAAAAATTAAGACCATGGAGCTACAGGTAATTAAACTCTATGCTTAAAACTTCATCGAAAAAAATCGTCCTTCTCTCTGTAAAATCAATGAATATTTCATTCATATCAGCTATGCAGACTCCATGAGCTAAATGATTTTGTGTTAAAGAAATATAGCAATTCTAATAGAGCTAATTCTACATATTTTGCTGTTTACATTTTACATAGGTGAGAAATAGGCTTCGTTGTAGAAATAATCAAATTTGGATGAGCATTTAAACTCAAATATATTGTAATTGCGTTGTTTCAGTATGCAAATGCACAGAATTTAAGTAAAAATAATGTAGTTTTAGGACGGATACAACACTCAATATGAATTAAAAAGAAATTTAAAAATCACGATTTTGAGACAAGATGGATGCCATATATCATTTTGAAGTGGGTCACGTGATATTTTCTTAGTATGGTCACGTGATCGCTTCGTATAAGAGGTGTTATTATTATTTTAATTTTTATTTAAAAAAGTACTAAATATATTTCGCTGAATTTTTTTTTATATATTTTATGGAACAATTTGAATATTACCTAAAATTTTCAAAGCAATTTGTGAATTTTAAATCCGCTTAAAAAATGTTTGAAGAATCAGGCCCCATAGGGTTCAATGTATTTCAATTTTTCAACCCGGGTTCAATCCAAAACTAATTGGGTCATATTATTCATTTATATTCCCATAGGTCCTACAGACCATCTGAACAACATACTAAAATTTCATTTTGATTAAGTCATTTTTACGGCAGTTATCGTGCTAACGGACAGACAGACAGACAGATAGACAGAATGAACAAAGTCATAAAAACTTTTCAACTTTGTTGTAAAGTGTTAAAAAGTATTAAATGTTGTTAAACATCTACATTTTCATATACAATATGATGCAGCAAATCTGTTAACATCATTTTTATGGATCTAGTGTGTTCCATTCAAAAGAGCAGATACTTTTGATGGGAATAACACCTATGCTTGGGGTTTCTGTAACGGAAAACAGAGTGCTACGAAAAATATAAACACTTCGAACGCTTATATTTCCGAATCTAACAGATAAAAATGTAAATATTTTTCTTATTTTTTCGGAAATAGGGTAGAGATTATTAATGTATAAAAATAATTTCAATATTTTAAACTTAAAATAGTATCTGTCCGAGCAAGATCATTTTTAACACTTTACAACAAAGTTGAAAAGTGTTTATGACTTTGTTCATTCTGTCTGTCTGTCTGTCTGTCTGTCTGTCCGTTAGCACGATAACTGCCGTATTTAAATGTATAATTGATCTTTTAACAATCTGTTCTGATCAAATAAAGCCATGCTTTCAAATACTGGCGCATACTTGAGCTTAAACCATTCAAGCTGGAAACTCCTCATAAAGTGATATTGCCAAGAGCGTCAGGAACAATTTTTAACACTTTACAACAAAGTTGAAAAGTGTTTATGACTTTGTTCATTCTGTCTGTCTGTCTGTCTGTCCGTTAGCACGACAACTGCCGTAAAAATGACTGAATGAAAAAGAAATTTTAGTATGTTGTTCAGACGGTCTGTAGAACCTATGGGAATATAAATGAATAATATTACCCAATTAGTTTTGGATTGAACCCGGGTCGAAAAAATGAAATACATTGAGCCCTATGGGACCTAATTTTTCAAACGTTTTTTAAGCGGATTTAAAATTCACAAATTGCTTCGAAAATGTTAGGTAATATTCAAATTATCTCATAAAATATATAAAAAAATTTCAGCAAAATATATTCAGTAGTTTCTTTAAAAATTAAAATAATAATTACACTTCTTAAATGAAACGATCACGTGACCATGATATGAAACGATCACATGACCCACTTCAAAATGATATATGGCATCCATCTTGTCTCAAAATCGTGATTTTTTAAGTTCTTTTTAATTCCTATTGAGTGCTGTATCCGTACTAAAACCACTTTATTTTTGCTTAAATTCTGTGCATCTACATACTGAAACAACGCAATTACAATATATTTGAGTTTAAATGATCATTCAAATTTGATTATTTCTACAACGAAGCCTATTTTTCACTTATGTAAAATGTAAACTGCAAAATATGTAGAATGATTTGTATTAGAATTGCTGTATTTCTTTAACACAAAATTATTTAGCCCATGGAGTCTGCATAGCTGATATTGATTTTACAAAGGGAAGGACGATTTTTTTCGATGAAGTTTTAAGCATAGAGTTTAATTACTTGTAGCTCCATGGTCTTAATTTTTAAATAAAATAAATTATTATAGTATTGTGATGAATGAAATGCTGCTTTTATAGAGAGAGTCAGGCGTGTTATTTTTTCTATGACGTCATTTGAATGAATTTCAGTTGTTTTCGATGAAGTTTTCAAATATAATAAATTATCGTAGTGTTATGATAGTTTTAAAAATATTACCAATGAATGTATCGTATTTTAGAGATGTTTAAACCAGGCAATTTATATTTCAATGCTGTCGTTTGAATGAAGTTCATTTTTTTCGATGAAGGTTTTAAGTTTTCAAATATAATAAATTAATGTATTATTGTGATAAGTTTTAAAATATTACCGAGGAATGTATTGCATTTTAGAGATTTTAAATAAAATTGCATTGAAGTTGGAAAGTGTTTCATAATCAATGCTTTAAGCATGATTGATCTTTCTTGTTATTTTCTTAACTTTACTCGAAATATCTTCGAAACTATAAAAGATAGATATAAATAGTAAGTGGCAAAAATATGCACTAGGAAATTTAGTTTCTATATCTACCTTTTAAAAAAAGTTCTTACAGTTTTCAAGTAATCGATGTATCAATTTGAGAAAGATTTATAATTTTCCTTTTTTTCAAGTTTGTAATGCTTATATCTCAAAAACTAAATGTGCTATGAAAACACAGATAAGAATTTGTAGCTTTTCAAATGCTTTATAAGTGTATATAATTCAATTGGAAAACCCAGGTTATAATTTTGATATTTTAACTTGGGTTTTCCAATGGATGGGAAAGCTGCAATATTTAAAATGTCACAATTGTTGCACCCCGGCCGTCCAAACAGTTACCTTACACCTTTCTGGTAGGTCGGACGGTCTGGGTCTCAACAATTGTTGCACCTTAATCTGTTTACCAACTCCTTGGTGAAATATTGATGCATAAGCACGAGATATTTTATTTTGTTTAAAAAAATTAGGAGGTCAAATAAATTTGGAAATTCTAAAAATGTTTAATGATTGGTGAGGTTTGAACTGAATAGAGGAAAATATACGTAATCAAGTACATATTTATGTGCCGCCAGGCAAGTTTATAGATTAACTTGAATACAAAAAATCATGTCAGATATATTGTATAGTTTAATTTATATACCGCAAAGCAAGTTAGAAAAATGATTTGATATTCTGACGTGAAGTCAAGATGAAATCGGGTCAGAAACTACAAGTGCTAGTTAGTTATAAACAGTCAGCGAATAATTTTTTGCACTTTGAAAGCCTTTAAACGACACAAATGAGGCTGAAAAAAACAAACCAATAACCTTATTGAACTTTACTGAAGTTTTATTTTACAAAATGCTATTCACGCTAAACTATTTCGGTTCCATCCAATTGGAACCACCGCAAATTTTTTTTAAAATATAATCTCTTAAGAGGTTATGTTTTAGCTTCTTCCTGAAATTATATTAAATTTGTTTGCAAAAAAATTTTTTTTGCAAGATAGTTTTGGGATTAAATGCTAAAAATATCAAAAATTTTTGTAGACATATTTTAATAAAGATTTGCTGACGGATAATTATTTCAATTGAGGTGGTGTATGTATGCACATAATACAATAGCATGAAACGTTTTAAGATTCTGGGTTAATTAGCTTTGACCCTACAATGCGCTCAAGGTCGAAAATATTGGTTTTTAGAAAACTGATTTTAAATTAAGGTTGGTCTTAAATTAAGGCTTGATTTGTGTCACGTTTTGCTTCACTAATCTTATTATTAAAAGCACTTTAATTGCAATATTTCGACATTTCTTTCTTTTAAATGTTCTTAATTTATTCAGTAAATATAAAAACATTAAAAATATTATAGAGTCACCTTCCTTTAATGCAGCGTTTCAGTTTTATCGATTATATAGTGGTGGAATATATATGTCAAAGGTAATTCTTTGTGTTTATTAAAAAAAACTTATCTCGCTCTCTAACTCTTCTTGACAACTTAGAAAAGAAAAAGGACATGATATCATTTCCTCCACAAATGATGTTCCCGAAAACATTTCATTAAATCTGCATGCAAAGAAAGAATATACATGTTGGCAAACTTAACTGAAAGCTTAACATTCATAAAGAACTGCAAAGCTAAATATTTTAAACTTTTTTAAAATGACTGACGAAATGTTTTTTGACATTTTGAATGCATCGTCTCATTTTATTCGCTAACAAATCTTCGTCATTTTCTTTTTGTAAGAATGCATTGATTTTTCATGACTTCTTAATCAAGTGGCAGCAAAAACGATGACACGTTGCACGTAAAAGAAAAAAGCTGAACATTACGCGGAAGAACAAATCAATCAATTGAAAGAACAAAAAGCGAATCTTGCCCTTTTAGTATTGAAAGACTACAAGAACGCTAGAGGAATATAGATTAAAAAGGGAATTCTGAAAAATTTAGCGTTACACGAAAGAGTGGAAAGATGTTTCTTTTAGTGGAAATTTTTTTTAACGGAAAAGGCATAGAATATTTGATATTGAGTATATTCGACAGAATTTCAATGAAAGCATAAAATTATTAGATGGAAACATGCTGAATACAGTTCTTGCACGTGCTAGTATTTTAGGTTTTGAGTTTTTGATTGATTTAGGTATTTGAGTTTTATATTGTATATGGTATTTGAGTTTTTGACATAGTGCTTTTTATAACTTCTGGTAGTGCTAGAAAAATTACGTTTGTATCAGGGAGCCAGGGCAAAATTTTAAACGCCAGTATTGTATGAAAGAAGATTGGTAATAGAAGATTGGTATAGAAGATTGGTAACTATACAGGATTCTTAAGAAAGTACGTAAGCACCCCAATAAATTTGTAAGGAAAAATCTATAAGTGTACACGTTAAGTCAACTACAGTAAAGTGACTATTCTCGATCGAATGAAACTGATTGCAGCACTCCTAGTAATAAATTAACAAAGTTAGGTTAATAAATAAATTGTTACAGAAAGCATTTATTCGATACTATATGGTTATTTGCAAATTTGCTGTCTTATTCAGGAATGCTAAAATAAGCAACATTTACAGGATTAGGAGTCTGGTATAGAGCTTGTTCAATGCATATTTGAATTCAAGAAAGAGTATCATCGCATATTTGACATGTGTTGCAGGCGTCATTAGTTCCTGGTGATACTGATTTTAAACAAATATTTATTGCCGTTCATATGTGCGTTTCTGATGTCGATTTCTACTAATTAGAAAATCCTTCACAACTTTGTAATTCTATCTTGTTTCGTTGCCGAGTTTGTTGCGAACATTTTAAATTATCCGCTTGGCGAGCTTGCAAAGCTCCAGTACTTGGCTTATCTTTGTAGAAAAGCCTATAGAAGGAATAAGCCAATAATATAAATAGCAATAACTACATTTGAAGAATACTTTTACTAAGGGCGGAATGGGCTAATATATGAAATTACAATATAAATGCAGCTTACATGAAATAATTGGAGCAACCACTCGTGTAACAAACACTTTGAGGAGCAGATTCCGAGAAGTCCCAGATTGGCAAGCAGGATCAAGTCAGTGTGTCGAGCAACAGAGAAACACGTGAAGTTTATCAGTATGCGGCTTGAGTGGCGTGAAGTTTACCAGTATGCGTGGCACCTCTGTACTTCATACTGACAATTCATAGATTTATATTACATATTATCAATTCACAGATTTATATTACATATTAACAATTCACAGATTTATATTACATATTAACAATTTATGTTTCCTTTTCACATGTTTTAATTTCTAAATATCAAAAAGAGAACATAAAATGTGTTCGCTGTTTCTATACTTTAGCAAATGAACCAAAACCAGAAAAAAGAAATAAATTCAACACAAATATAGAATAACATGTACAGAAGTTAGTTTTTGCCTGATGTCTTCAGACCAAATGTATAGCTCGTTTTTTGGAGTGCTTAAGGACTTTCTTAGAAACCCTGTATATGTATTTTACATGCAACTATATTCATACCTCTATATTACATACTGACATCTCCATTTTCTTACCTCTTCACATGTTTTAATTTCTAAATATCGAAAAGGGAACATAATATGTGTTCCTGGTTTCTCTACTTTAACGAATGAAATGAAGCAAGAAAAAAATACATTTTAACAAAAATGTAGACTAACATATACAGAAGTTAGTTTTTGCCTGATGTCTTCAGACCAAATGCATGACTCGTGTTCTGGGGGTGCTTAAGTACTTTTTAGAAACCCTGTATAAGTATTACATATGTTACTATACTGATACCTCTATATTATATATTGAGAACTCAATTTTATTACCTTTTTCATATGTTTTAATCTTTCTCGTTAGATCACCGACGTCAAGAAGCATCGGACGCGATAAGTACTTGGGTGGGTGACCACCTGGGAACACCGCGTGCTGTTAGCAGATTTTGGGCGCGGTAGCCCGATGGTTTGCTCTCTGGATTTGCACGCTGCCACAACTACCGCCGTGTTCATGCGGAGTACGATCACGTTAAACATGTGGGTCCGTAAGTCCTTCCGAGAGGTTGGTGGTAGGGAAAGGAGGGTACGGTCGCTGTGGATGCCTCCCCCACTGGGTTCCGGTCTAAATTGGGTGGCACTTCACGGCCGTCCAAACAGTCACCTTACACCTTTCTGGTAGGTCGGACGGTCTGGGTCTCAACAACAACAACATGTTGTAATCTCTATCAAGAAAGAGTAAAAATAGAACGTAAAATGTGTTCTTTGTTTCTGTACTTTAGTAAATGGACTAAAACAAGAGAAAGGAAATAAATTTATTAAAAATGCAGAATAACATGTACATGTTTTATCTCATTCCTTCAAACCAAATTCATAGGTTATTTTTTTTACCTATACTTAAAATTTATTTTTGAGCTGGAGATAAAATGTGTGGGTGATTACACGGTATAATGCTTATTTTGATACACGGTACAGTTCTTATTCTGATACAAGATACAATTCTTATTCTGATTATAGACAGAAGTGAACGATTTGGCATTATGGGCGAGTAGCTTAAATGGACTTGTAAAATGAAATTTTTTGTAAAGTGAAATTTTGAAAATGATTGTAGCCCAGTAATAATTACTGGACGATATGACTATAATTTTAAGCGCCATGGCGACTTGACGTTCAGGATTTTTCTAGACCTAATTTACTTTGTCTCGTTCTCAGCTCTCACAGCTCATAGAAAGTTGAAACTTGGCACAGTTTTATCTCGTGGAAATTTTCATCTATCATATTTTCGCATCATTACGTTACGGCGTTGCGTCATTTACGTATGTCATGACTATATTTTTGACCTTTTTATGCATTTTCTTTGCGAATTATGGTACAGTGTCTTCAGATGTAATGTTCCCTTTGGTTCTAACGCGTCGATTTATTACTTCCCCTGCAATACATGGTAATGCATAGGGAAAGTATTGGAATCATGTCGAAAATCGCAACTCGAGTTTTCGACGGATCTACACGTTTCGAGACCTCTAGAATACGAAAAAACTATTTTTAGCGTGACGTCTGTGTGTGTGTGTCTGTGTGTGCAGATTTTGTATCCACTTTAACTAAAAAACTAATGGACTGAATTTCATAAAATTTGGTAGGTAGGTAAATTGTGGGCGAGTCTGGTGCTGATTAACTTTGGGTACAAATCGGGATAAAAGAACCCGCCTTTTTTTGTAAAATGGCCCGCAAAAGATTGTATCCGCTTTATCTGAAAAACTAATGGACTGAATTTCACAAAATTCGGTAGATAATTCACTTGCGGATCACTCTGGTGCTGACTAGATTTTGATACGATTCGAAAAAAATAACCTGCCTTTTTTTGAAAAATGGCCCCTCAAAAATCTAAAATAAAACACTACGTATGCTCAAATATATCCATTAAATACTTGTTTAATACTAATTTTTGACGAAGAAAAGAATAAGACCAACCCCATTACACTAGGACGAGATATTTGAGATATTTTAGTTTTTCGTATTTTCTCTACGCCACCTTTGAAAAGATGTCCAGTTATCAAATGGGAACGAAAATTGAATTAAAAGTGAATTAAATGTAATTAAAATAAAGAGAACGTGAATATAAGTCTGCAGGGAAAGTCATGTGCTGCCCACATCAGATTTTTTATAATGTTACAGGTTTTTTTTGTATCTTCCCTTACGCAATAATAGTTACATTTTAATCACCCACGAAATTAAGGGTTTGGCAGATTCAGTTCCAGACAATACTATTTGAATCTTATCATTATCTATAATTGATATTATGCAAAATTATTGAACGGAAATGAAAGGATAGGTAGATTCAATGTAAAACAATACTATAATACATCGTATCATTATATAAGCTTCACCCACATTTCCCTTCGACAATTTTGAATAATATCAATTTTAAATAACGTATCAATTTTGGATAACAGTGTGTAGATAATATTATTATCAATTTTGAATAATAAGATTTATTCACCATGTTTCAAAATGATTGCAGAATTAAATACTATTTCTTAAACAATTGGTAGCAGACCTATTATTCTAATTTAAGAAACGCTTCACTACGACAACTTTAGTCACGTGACATGTTTCAGTAAAAGTATAAAATTTAACTATTTATACGGATTCTCTACAAAAGATGTCCCAATTAGCATATTTTTCCTTATTCATTTAAAGATCTGTTGCAGAAAACTTCGGTTCGCTAATGAGTAAAATTGGCTGTGAAAAAATTGTTAAAAGTTCTAGGATTTAAACCCCATTGACCCGATCAAAAGACACGGCGAAGGGGTCATACACATATTGAATTTCGTTAGATAAAATTTCCTTTAGAAAACTTAACTTGTTTTAGCAAAAATTTCATACAATTTTCAATGATCTGTCGAAAACTTTAATTAACAATATCTCGCATAATATTATTCCTGTGACAGTGGAACTGTTTTGCGCTATGAAAAATATTTTTATAACTGAAAACAAAATTAAGAAGCCCATATTGAAAGCTGCATTTTGAACTTTTTACAAAAACTGTCACATGATCCAAATTTGTCTACGATAATTGGGTACCTTAATTAAAGCATTTTTACTAGTATGAATGCATAAGGAAAGTATTGTGACGAGGTTGAAAATGCAAATTCGATTTTTCGACGGGAGAGCACGTTTCAAGCATCCCTGAACACGAAACAAATGTTTTTTAAGTGATGTGTGTGTGTATGTGCATCCCTTTATGCATCTCTGAATTCGAATCGAACGTTTTTGAGGTGTTTGTGTGTTTCCTTGAATTTGTGGATGAGATATCTCATAAACGAATGGAGCGTTTCGAACGTAATATGATACGATTATTACGATCTGTGAATTAAGAATAACCCTATTGATTTTAAACGTGATCGAATGCTCGAAAGACCCATAAATTTTCTAATGCATATTTGAAAAATTCGTAAAACATCAGTACATTCAATAGTGTTAAATAAATAATCATTTTATACGTAATGTTTCATTCAAAAACGAATAACATAAACTTTAAAACGCTAGCACGAACCGTTCTCGAGATGAATGTTCTCGTATGTATTTCAAATGAATGTATCAAAAAATTACATAAAAATAAACAGCAGTGAGCATGAAGAAATATGTAACACTTTGGGATAAATTCGGCGACTTTGGTGTCTTAAATGGCGAAATATCGTCAATTTGGCCAATTTGTAATATGGTGCCAAATTGACGGAAATGGCAAAAATGATTCTAGAATTATGAAAATGATGCCACATTGAATTGATAATTACCATATTTAATAAAATTGAGTAGTTTGTATAATAGATGTTAGCAATATTTCCAATTGTCAGCTGAATATTCTTCTTCGAACCAGATCGTCCGACTTACCGGAAGATGCAAGGTATGTGCTTGGACGGGAGGGAACTGCCACCCAATTTAGGCCGGAGCCCAGTGGGGTGGCATTCACAGGGACCGTACTCTCCTTCCCCTACCACTAACTTCTCCGAAGAACTTACGGACCCACATATTTAACGTGTCCGTACTCCGCGTGAACTCGAGGCCTGTTTTGGAAGGCTAAGCTGCAACCACTGGGCTATACCACCCCTATCAGCTGGTTACCTTACACCTTTCTGGTAGATCGGACGGTCTGGGTCTCAACAACAACAACCCCTGTCAGCTGAATATTGGACTGTTTTTACTTTCCCTGCAATACATGGTAATGTATAGGGAAAGTATTGGAATCATGTCGAAAATCGCAAGTCGAGTTTTCGACGGATCTACACGTTTCGAGACCTCTTGAATACGAAAAAACTATTTTTAGCGTGACGTCTATGTGTCTGTCTGTCTGTGCAGATTTTGTATCCACTCTAACTCAAAAACTAATGGACCGAATTTCATAAAATTTGGTAGGTAACTCACGTGTGGGCGAGTCTGGTGCCGATTAATTTTGGGTACGATTTGGGATTAAAGAACTCGCCTTTTTTGCGAAATGGCCCGCAAAAGCTTGTATCCACTCTAACTGAAAAACTAATGGACCGAATTTCACAAAATTTGGTGGGTAAGTTACTTGTGGGACATCCTGGTGCTAATTAGATTTTGGTATGATTCGGAAAAGAATAACCTACCTTTTTTTGCAAAATGACCCACAAAAATCGCCGAAATCTAAACTAAACAACTACGTATGCTCAAATGTATCCATTAAATGTTTGTTTAATACGTAATTTTTAACGAAGAAAATAATAAGACCAACCGCATTATACTAGGACTAGCCGTTCTCGAGATATTTTAGTTTTTTCGTATTTTCTCTACGCCACCTATGAAAATAAGTCTAGTTATCAAATGAGAATGAAAATTGAATTAAAAGTGAATTAAATTTAATTAAAATAAAGAGAACGTGAATATAAGTCCGCAGGGAAAGTCATGTGCTGCTCACATCAGATTTTTAACGATCTTACAATGATGGGATTATTCGGGCTATTTCTAAAAAAAAATCTGATGTGGGCAGCACATGACTTTCCCTGCAGACTTATATCCACGTTCTCTTTATTTTAATTAAATTTAATTCACTTTTAATTCAATTTTCGTTCTCATTTGATAACTAGACTTATTTTCGTAGGTGGCGTAGAGAAAATACGAAAAAACTAAAATGTCTCGAGAACGGCTAGTCCTAGTGTAATGGGATTGGTCTTATTCTTTTCTTTGTTAAAAATTACGTATGAAACCAGCATTTAATGGATATATTTGAGCATACGTAGTTTTTTATTTTAGATTTTGGCAATTTTTGCTGGCCATTTTGCAAAAAGAGGCAGGTTATTTTTTTTCGAATTATACCAAAATCTAATCAGCACCAGAGTTACCCGTAAGTGACTTATCTAACGAATTTTGTGAAATTCAGTCCTTTAGTTTTTCAGATAGAGTGAATACAAGCTTTTGCGGGCCATTTCGCAAAAAAAGGCGGGTTCTTTTATCCCGATTCGTACCCAAAACAAATCAGCAACAGATTCGCCCACAAGTGACTTACCTACCAAATTTTATTAAATTCGGTCCATTAGTTTATTAGCTAGAGTGGATACAAAATCTGCACAGACAGACTGACAGACACATAGACACACACACAGACGTCACGCTAAAAATAGTTTTTTCGTATTCTAGAGGTCTCGAAACGTGTAGATCCGTCGAAAACTCGAGTTGTGATTTTCGGCATGATTCCAATACTTTCCCTATACATTACCATGTATTGCAGAGAAAGTAAAAATGCTACTTCTATTTTTCGAGGATTCGCCAAATTTTAATAGATTACAGTGTTCTTGTAGACTAAGGTGTGTACCAAATTTCAGCTCTTTAGGACGCAGTGAAGTATGTTAAAAGTGCCATCAAAGAAGTCGAAACAGACAGACAACCACACTGAAACAGACATATCGAACTCCATATCGATCATGATGAGTTAAATAATAACTTTTAATTAGTTTCAAATTGCAGTAATTGCAACTGCTTAATCTGGTGTCTCATTTGCGAAGATTTTTCGTTGTTATACTATTTGCTGTAAATGATATAGTTGGAACCGTTAAGTTGTACAGTATACCTGTTTACCGTTGATGAAAATGCAATTTTAGTATACGGTGTTTCTAGAAATATACCCTAAATACTTTGTATGGAAAGGTCCGTGAGTTAAATGCTAGGTTTATCTATAGTAAAATCACCATTCTCGATCGAATAGAAGTTATCCCTTATCGGAGAATTTAAAATGTTAGGATAACGAACTTTATAATAAAGTGAGATAGACCCCCCTCAAAAAGCCAATAAAAATTTGTCGAGCATTGTTTAAGGAGTAGATAGCGACAACAAAACTGTCACAGACGGCATTTATTTGTGATAATAGGGTTATTGACGATTGGTTGTTTTATTAAGTAATTAAAGAATATAATTTCGAGTGTGAGTAATTTACGCACGTTATTATCATTTGCCGAATGGCAACAAGCCTATGCACATGTTCAACGATTTGAGTTTGTTTACGTTATTCGCTTATTAAAGTCGAATAACGTAAACAAATCCAAAGTAAGAAATTACGTTATTTTAAACTGTCTTTTTGAAATAACACTTTATACACAATAGTTTTGTCTTCTTTTTCTACTTTCAAGTGATCAATAAAATCTTAAACCAGAGTAAAAATTCTATATGTTCACCGAAGATTTATCCATGTGTTCCATATGTTCACCGAAGAGCATATTATTACGCTTAACTGACACTTAGCAGAATTTAACCGACTTTCTTTGCAGATATCTTTGACATAAAAATATCGAACTTAAAATATTTTGACATTCATTAACATTCAGTGCATAAAAATTTATTAGTACTAAAATAAATAACACTTACACGTACAGGAATATAATTTATAGCCTGGCGACCTTGGCGACTAATTTAGCGAAATATCGCGAACAAGGCGAATTTTTTAATGTCGCGCCAAATTGAAGAAAATGTTGCCAAATTAGCGAAAAATAATGATAAATTGATGAATTATTAATTAGCATATTTTAATGTAATTGGTTTAGCAGATGTTAGCAATATTTCTAATTCAGTTATATTTGAGCGACATATAAGCTAACTGTGTACTTCAAAATAACTTTACATGTTATACAAAAAAGCGTCTATATCAGTGTACTTATCAATGTCAAACACATTGTGACGTGGATATTGTTGAAAAACGTAAAGTACTTGCAATTATGTAGGGAAAGTCATGCGCTGAGCACATAAGATTTTTTAAAATACAGGAATTCATAAACCTGGGAACCGTCAAACTTTGTTTTGAGTAACATATTCTTGGCAATAATTTGACAATTACATTCTGAAGGTAAGCCAATCTTCCAAATCGTGTAAGAAAATGACTAAATGACTGTATGGATGCGAGACAGCAGCTTGCCTAAAGCAGACGGAAAAAATGGGCTTCTAAATTAAGAACTCCTGACAGTTAACTTGCTTTTGAGATCTTTTCTAGGTAAATATTGATAGACAGAGATAGAGGAAGCACAGCTGAAAGCAAAACGTTGCTGTTTTTTTTGTCTGGCATTTCGTTATCTGCTTATAGTTTTTCTGACTCATTATCTTCTTTTGAGCTTTTGTCGGCCTTAAAAAGATAATATAAAAGACGTTTCAAATTGCAGTAATTACAGCCACTTAATCTGCTGCCTCATTTGCGAAGATTTTGTGTTGTTATATTTCTTGTAAATGGTACAGCTGGAAAAGGTAAATTGTACAGAATGTCTATCTATCGTTAATGAAAATGATATTTTAAAATGCAAGGTTCTTAGGAAAGTATTTAGTACTCTAAATGCTTTGCAATGAAAGGTCCATGAGTGTACGCGTTAGGTCCATTTATAATCGTAAAATGACCATGTCTGAACGAATCAAATCGATTGCAGCATTCTTAGTGGAGAATGTAAAATGTTAGGAAAATGAGATGTGAAACAAAGGTCGACAGACGAAAAAATCTGATGTGGGCAGCATATGACTTTCCCTGCAGACTCAAATTCATTTTTTATTTATTTCTTTAAGAACTCATTCAATTGAGTTTAATTGCACAAAATAACACTAAATTTGCATTTTTAATTCAATTTCTGCTTTTATTTGGTAATTGGACATTTTCCCAAAGAAATGCGAAAAATTTCATATCTCGAGAACGGTTGGTTCTAGAGTAATAGAGTTGTTCTTATTCTTTTCCTCATCAAAAATTACGTATAAAACACGCATTTAATTGATACATTTGAATATACGTAGTCTTTTTTTAGATATTGGCAATTTTTGAAGGCCATTTCGTAAAAAAAGGCAGGGTGTTCTTTTCGGAATCGTATCAAAATCTAATCAGCACAAGAGTATCCCATATGTGATTTATCTAACAAATTTTGTGAAATTTGGTCAATTTGTATTTTAGCTAGCGTGAATACATGAGATTTTTGCGGACCATTTCGCAAAAAAAAGCGGGTTCTTTTTTCCGAATTGCAAAACTAATAAGCATCAGAGTCACACCCAAGGGTCTTACCTACCAAATTTTATGAAATTAGGTTAATTAATGTTCGAGTTAGAATGGATACATACGTTCCACACACACACACACACAGACGTCAGGCTAAAAATAGTTTTTTCGCATTCTAGGGGTTTCGAAACGTATATATCCGTCGGAAACTCGAGTTGCGATTTTCGACATGATTCCAATACTTTCCCTATACATTACCATGTATTGTAGGGAAAGTAAAAAACGTATAGACCATTGTCTAATGAGTAGGAATGAAGTCGTTTCAGAAGTTATTTATTGGACACAATAGAGTTATTTGAGAATGGGTGTTTTATTCAGGAATGTCAAAATGAACAATACTTTTATGACAAGAAATTTAGTGTAGAGCCAAATGTTCTCCTTCAGAGAAAATATTCATCTGAATTGCAGAAAGATTTGCGCTTACTTTGAGACTTCCAGATGCCTCCTTGTTAGAGGTTCTGATGATACAACTTTCTAACTGGATTTTATTATTTTCCGTATATACTTTTCATTCGTTTTTGGTGTCGATTCCTACTAATAACACAATGTTCTACAACTTTGGAATTGTTTTTTATTTGCCAATCATGTTTTGTTGCTGAGTTAATAATCTCAACTTTTAAAAATCTCCGCTAGGGGCTCTGGAATCACTTGTATTTGATCGACTAGAAACGCTGTAGACACATGAGAGAAAGATTAATTCCATTCTTACAAGGCATGTGAATAAGTTGGATGAGAAAATTAAATATGATAACTGGCTTTTGAAATACAGAGATGGCCATCCAGACTTTGAGAATGTACTCCTCTAGAAGTTTTCATGGTGGGACCAAGGAAACTGGGCAGCATGTACAGCCGTAAAAAAAAAAGTTACGCCACTGGTTGTTTAGTTTTTCCAGAATATACAAACGTAAAAAAAAAATAAAAGAAATACCCGATCGCAACTGCACAATTTACATCGTAGAACAAAATGGAAGATGTCATTCGATAAGGATAAATTTCTTCTGCAAATATTAATATTTAAAATTTGCATAAGGGGCCATCTTCATGGTAATTTTGGCGCTAACTTTGAAATCTTGAAGGGCATACCACATTGTTCATTACATATTCGGATTCACCGAAAACTTTTATGCAGATTTAAAAAAAAAATAATGAAAAAGGCCCGAAATTGACAGAGAAAATCCTTAAAATCCATTAAGAGTTAAGAGTGAATCTAAAAATCTGATGTTGGCAGCACATGACTTTCCCTGCAGACTCAACTTCATATTTTCTTTATTTCTTTAATAATTCGCTATGATTGAGTTTATTTGCACCAAATAACACTAAATTTGCATTTCTAATTCAATTTTTGTTTTTATTTTGGAATTGGACAGTTTACCGAAATTAGCGTAACAAAAATGCAAAAAATCTCAAATATCTTGAGAATGGTTAGTCCTAAAGCATAATGGAGTGCGTTATATTTTTTCGTCTTCAAAAATTGCGTATAAAACAAGAATTTAATTGATACATTTGAGGATACGTAGTCATGTTTTTTTTTTAGATTTTGGCAATTTTTGGGGGTGATTTCGTAAAAAAAGGCAAGTTGTTCTTTTCCGAATTGTACCAAAATCTAATCAGCTCCAGAGTATCCTCCACGTAACTTATCTACCAAATTTTGTGAAATTTGGTCAATTAGTATTTTAGCTAGAGTGGATACATGAAATTTTTGCTGACCCTTTCGTAAAAAAAGGCATGTTTTTTCTTTTCCGAATCATACCAAAATTTAATCAACACTAGAGTATCTCAAAAGTAACTTATCTACCAAATTTTGTGAAATTTGGTCAATTAGTATTTTAAATTTAGCTAGGGTGGATACATCAAATTTTTGCGGGCCATTTCGTAAAAAAAGGCAGGTTGTTCTTTTCCGAATCATACCAAAATCTAATCAGCACCAGGGTTTTACCTAAGTGACTTACCTACCAAATTTTATGAAATTCGGTCCATTAGTTTTTGAGTTAGAGTGGATACACAGACAGATATACACACACACAGACATACACACAGACGTCACGCTAAAAATAGTTTTTTCGTATTCTAGAGGTCTCGAAACGTGTAGATTCTTCGAAAACTCGAGTTGCGATTTTCGGCATGATTCCAATACTTTCCCTATACATTACCATGTATTGCAGGGAAAGAAAAAATTGAATTTTGCATTAGAACGGGCGGATTCAGATCTTATAATCTGGTTCCTTCAATATGCAATGTTCTGTCGCTTTCACCTACATTTTGGGGAAGTTTCGTTTTAGTGTTATACATAGATAGTCGTTAGGGTCCGATAGCTCTGTGGTTAGCGCGCGGGAATTGCACTCGGTAGGCCCGGGTTTGATTCCCTCTGCTGCCAAAACTGCCGCCGTGTTCACGCGGAGTACGATCACGTTAAACATGTGGGTCCGTAAGTTCTTCTGAGAGGTTGGTGGTAGGGGAAGGAGGGTACGGTCCCTGTGGATGCCTCCCCCACTGGGTTCCGGTCTAAATTGGGTGGCTCTACCCGGCCGTCCAAGCAGTTACCTTACACTTTTCTGGTAGGTCGGACGGTCTGGGTCTCAACAACAACATAGATATTCGTTGTTTTTTAAACATCGATGAATTAAGTGCTGTGTTTGATGCTAATTTGATATTTCATTATTGACTTCATGCTTGATTTAGTACGATGTTATTATTCATTACATACCTTTTTTGTTAAGAAAAAATGGTCATGTGTTAATTAATGCATTATAAAGGATGTTTAATCTAAAAGTGTAAATATTTTCTGTTTAAGTCTTCTGTGATTTGTTTGTAATATCAATTTTAGGTTTTCTAATACAATATTTATACAGTGACATTTCAAAGAAATTATTAAAATGAAATTATTCTTATCCCTGCGGTGGAGCTAGGACTTTTTTTACCTGGGGCAAAGCTAGAATTTGGTACTCCATTTCCCACAAAATTGGCGCCCCTTATCAACGCTACCCGTCTTTAATTCCACCCATTCTTATTCTCAATAGATAAGGATATATCTTCTTGCTGAACGAAAGAAAGCGACGACTGAATACCGAAGTTTCCTAAATCGCAAAAGTTTCCAAGTCCGTATTGGCGCTTGCAATTCCAAGGGTGTCGTTTCCGATCCCCGTATAAGAGGGGTGACTCCTGCATGGCTGGGTGTTTTTTGTGGTTCGGAATCCACTGGCCTCGGTCTAATTAATCACAGAATATGCCAAAAATGACCCCGGATATCGAATTTTGACTACTCTTTTAAGAAAATCCATGTTTGCTACATAACAAACACAATATAAAATACGAAAAACATTACAAAAACTGGCAAAACTTCTAATTTCATATTTAATTTTGTTTCATTTATTTATTTACAATTTTATATTTACGAGCAATTCCTTTCCACCCTTTGCAAATGATCCCCGATAAGCGTAATAAACATGAAATTCTGAATAATATTTAATAGTACACTCAATATTGTACGGATAAAGCTAAAATTCTGTATACCGATATTTCAAACGATGCTGCGTTGAATGGTGTCAAAAGTAACAGCTGTTTCTATTCATAATTTTTAAGAATATTAGTTTATAATTAAAAATAAATATTTCAAATATGTTTGAATATTAAAATTTATATGAATTTTGTTTGGGTATATTAGTAGAAAATTATGCAAAAACAATTTTCTTGGAAACTTGAATTATCGTGAATATATCTCAAAACCTGGAATCTGCTGGATCTGAATATGTAATAAGTGGGGATTGTCCTTGAAGATAATGGAGTTAGTGCCAAAATAATTATGAAGAAGGACAAAGCTAAGCAATTTTTAAATATTGATATAGGTAGAAGATATTAATCTCAATCGAATGATATCATCTGTTTTGTTCTGCAATGTAAATTGTGCAATTGCGGTCGGGTGATTTGTTCTCCTTACGTTTGTACATTCTGGAAAAACCAAACAACCAATGGCGTAACTAGACTTTTAGCGCCCTGGAGCAAAATGTTTTGGAAAGACCTTTACTATTGCTTAATCGTCGGCCTTATTAGTGACTCCAAAATATAAGAAATATATGTTTTTAGAGCAGAGTTTCCGAACCTATGTTCTCGAAGGAATTGTTGTGGGTGCGTGGAAAATTTTCAGCAATTGCGGTCGAGAACAATTTGATGTTTTTAAAGCCAGATTGCTTTAGATTATAGTTTCAATTAATTCATTTCGTGGACATTTGCAAAGGATAAGTTAGTCATCCCAGTACAGAAATATCGAATACAAATTATGAGATATAATAATTATGGGCATTGAACTTGCTGAAACACGTCTTGCAGTAAAAAAAAATATATAATTTTTCTTTCAAACTAATTATGCCTAGAATGAGAGGCATCCCTATCCGTTTCTCAGCCAGGAGCTGCCGCTCTGTTTCGCTTTATGGCATATTACGCCACTGAGCTGAACTTCTGGACGATAGACCCAAGTTTATTTTCTTAAATTCGGATTAGTTTAAAAGTTTGAAGCTATAAAAGCAGAAAAACGGCCATTTCCCGCCAAATCAATTTATTTAATACAAATGCAGACAAATATTCCGTCCGCGTTCCACCAATGTTCCCGATGATGTTGCGACAGTAACTCGGGTTTAAAATGCAGAATTTCGTTCTAATTTTTTTAATTTAATTATTATATTATTGATTATTGTACTGAAAAATGGCAAAATTTGAATGAAAAATAGATCAGATAGCATTTAATGCTGTTAATGTTACCGCTTTTTCCTTTGCAGATTGATAAATATATCAGTCCCAGTTAATCCGATTAACATGTATTTTTCACTGACATATGAGCTCTTATTAACAAATGCCGCGTTGGGAATCATGCCAAAGGTGGAGTTCAATGTTGTGATTCCAAGTAATTTCATCGCACTTCAGACGTATTTTCTTAGAAGTAGAAACAAATCTATTGCTTTTAAGTGGATACCATCATGTGTGGGAATCGATGGTAATGAGTCAGCTGACGCGTTGGCAAAAAAGGTATACCCTAGTTTATCTTGCCCCAAAACCTGTTCCACCGGAGTCATACAATAAACTAGTTAAAGCGAAATTATGGAGAATTATAAGATAGACCCGACAATTAAATCAAGAGGCAAAGTTTGGTAAAATATCAAAGATAACTGGAAGGCGTTTAGCAACCAATCTTGCAGGACGCAGTGGCCAATTTTAGGTTGAAAACAGGTGATGATTGCTTGGCCGAACACCTGGATAAAATGGGAATTCTCCCAACGAATGTGTGCTCCATTTGTAGTACTGAGGTTATGAACTTAAGTCACCTTTTAGTGTGGCCCGTGTTTAGACAAAGATTTCCAGCAGCATGGTGATGTTTGCAAACATTATTGGGAAGCCAGAACTTATATGAATTGTCCCTGAGGTCGCGACTCCTCCTTCGATCCCATTGGGTTTTGTGTTTGTTTGATTTGCAATATTCTTGTTTTGCGTTTAGTTAGTTTACTTTGTTTTGAATTCTGTATTTGTATCATTGTGAGATGCCAGTTATGTAATGGATTGATTTCCAATAAAGCCATATATAACAATACAGGATGTATCATAGGAGTTCATTTAAGACTCTGCATTGAACAATTGGTCTCTCATTGTACCTCCATACGCAACCAAGTCAATGGACTTGGTTGCGAATGGAAAAAACGGAGCATATGAATGATTTTGGTTCTAAATAGGCGATTTGGAAATTGAGTGGTATTATATGCATCTGCATTATATATGTAACGGGCGCCTATTTATGATTTGAGCAAACTCCGAATAAATATAACCGAATAATATAATAAATTAAATGAAATATAACCTAGTCTTACACGAATTAAACCACATATTGCATATAACGCACAGATCTTCAACGTTTATCACCTTTAAATAACGCGAAAGCAAATCAGTTTAATTTGTGTGAATTACACAGAGTTTGGGATACCTTTAAAAGGAGAAAATCGGCAATTAGCTGCTCATTCCAAAATCCAAACTTTAGCAGATAAACGATGAATGAAGTCATTAAGTCATTATAAAAACAAAATTAAACAGATAAACGATGACTTCAGTAATTAAGAAACCACTAAAATTCCAAAATCACAGTTTGGATATTTATGTTAATAGTTGTTCACACTTTACTCCTCACTAATAAAAGGCTATTTTAATCAGCATTTTTGCTAACATTATGAAATCAAAAAGGCAGTTAAACTTATCAAACAAGAATTTTCACCAGACGAAAATAATTTAATGACTTAGATACAAAAAGCTGCATAAAATAACAATGCAATTTCATTAGGAAGAGCGAAATGAAAATTTATAAATTAAATCAAAAATTATGTTTAAAATAAGTAAAACCATTTAAAGTTGAAGTACAGCTCTTTTTAACTCTGCTTGAGTAACGGAAGTAAAGGGGTTTCGATACATGGGGCGGTTTGATACATTTATAAAATTTCCCAACAGATGATACCACAATGATGGTTAAACTGTATAGTGATGTTAAAAAAAATTGGATCATATTTTATAATGGCGCCCGAATAAATCAACTCTGAAGGTTAGAGTAATTATATTTGTGATCTGAAACTGACCCTATTACGGCTAACACGGATGCAGTGCTAGTTCAAGTCAGCAGGAGGCTAACTTGAGGATAAAAATAGCAGGAGATGGTCTGTCAGATGATAAGTTGCACGTCAATCTGACATCAGAGGGTGGAGAATGCAGAGTCCACTTCGACGATAGGAGATGCAATTCCATCCTAGTAGCTCAACGGAAGTGTCGGCTTGCCAGTACGAAGATCTGTGTTCGATTCCCGGTTGGGGCAGAAAGATCCTTTATAAGATTAACAAACTAGAATGGTGCAATATATTTTAATGCGTTATATCAGATATAAAGATTAGATGTGATGTAATTTTAGGCGCACTTTTCACATTCAGGTAGGTCAGGGGGAAAACGATTATGACGAAATTTATTCAATTAACACCCCGAAGTAAAAGTGTTGCAATTGCTTTAAGTAAGGAAGGCTTTCCTACCCATGAAATTGCCAAAAGAATAAAATGTAATCAGGAAAGTAAGTCATATAAGTCTACAAGTTATTAAGTTTACAAGTCTAGGTTTAGAGTCTAAAAGTATACAATTCAAATTAAGCAATTTAAATATCATTTTAAATGTATGACTGTCGTTTTTTTTCATTAAAGTCATGAAACTATGTGGATGGCACAATTTTTTGAGCACCACTGTCATTTTGTATAGGGCAACTATATGATTTATATCTAGAAGATATCACTACTTTTTGACACTTTAAGAACATTTTTTATATTCCCTTCTTTAATCCTTTGTGGTCCCGCGTTGGGAAAGCTCCGATACAAAAATTATTAATTCCAGCTAGATGTAGGATAGGCCTCGACATCCCTTTTTCGTACTAATTATTGCATTATTATACTGTAAACGTCATCTATGGACAAAATATTGTATTTATCAATCTTTGGTCTTAAAAATGGCGTGTATAACGAGGAAAAGTTGAGATTAGGCAAAGTGAGTGATTTTGTAGTGGATTCTGAAAGAGATGAATGGATTAAGCGATAGTGAATTTAATGATTTGAAATATGCTGAAACGTGTAAAAATGATAATAAAAAGTAAAATTATAATCATTTTTTGTTGATATGTGTTTTTAAATATTTCCCTCGAAATTAAAGAAAATTTGGGTAAACATATTGGGAAAAATAAATTTGATTTGAAAAGCAATTACTCAAAAACTGCGGCAATAGTAACACAATAAATGAAAACTTATATATGGTATACCTGAAAAAAAAAATCATTGGTTTACTAGTTTCAAAGGTCAATAATAGCCTTCTTCTTCAGAAAAGACAAGAAGCGCTACCTCATTTACACAAATCGATGTCACTTACTCAAGTCAAATCAGTTTCTGACTTGACTTAAGCAAGTGACATCAGTCTTCTTGTCGGGACTGCAAAAGGCTGTTACTATTTGCATTGAAACAATTAGACCAGTTTATTTTTAACACTTTACAACAAAGTTGAAAAGTGTTTATGACTTTGTTCATTCTGTCTGTCTGTCTGTCTGTCTGTCTGTCTGTCCATTAGCACGATAACTGCCGTAAAAATGACTTAATCAAAATGAAATTTTAGTATGTTGTTCAGACGGTCTATAGGACCTATGGGAATATAAATGAATAATATCACCCAATTAGTTTTGGATTGAACCCGGGTTGAAAAAATGGAATACATTGAGCCCTATGGGACCTAATTTTTCAAGCATTTTTTAAGCGGATTTAAAATTCACAAATTGCTTCGAAAATTTTAGGCAATATTCAAATTGTTCCATAAAATATATAAAAAAAAATTCAGCGAAATATATTCAGTAGTTTTTTAAATAAAAATTAAAATAATAATAACACCTCTTATATGAAGCGATCACGTGTCCATGATATGAAACGATCACATGACCCACTTCAAAATGATATATGGCATCCATCTTGTGTCAAAATCGTGATTTTTAAAGTTCTTTTTAATTCATATTGAGTGTTGTATCCGTCCTAAAACTACTTTATTTTTGCCTAAATTCTGTGCATCTACATACTAAAACAACGCAATGACAATATATTTCAGTTTAAATGCTCATCCAAATAGGATTATTTCTACTATTAAGCCTATTTTTCACCTATGTAAAATGTAAACAGCAAAATATGTAGAATGAGTTGTATTAGAATCGCTGTAATTCTTTAACACAAAATCATTTAGTCCATGGAGTCTGCTTAGCTGATATGAATTCATTGATTTTAGAAAGAGAAGGACGATATTTTTCGATGAAGTTTTACGCATAGAGTTTATTTACTTGCAGCTCAATGGTCTTAATTTTTAAATAAAATAAATCGTTATAGTATTGTGATGAATGACATGAATGGGGGAATTATTTATGAATGAAATGTTGCTTTTATAGAGAGAGCCAGGCGTGTTATTTTTTAATGACGTCATTTGAATGGATTTCAGTTGTTTTCGATGAAGTTTTCAAATATAATAAATTATCGTAGTATTATGATAATTCTAAAATTATTACCGAGGAATGTATAACATTTAAGAGATGTTTAAACCAGGCAATTTATACTTTAATGCCGTCATTTGAATGAAGTTAATTTTTTTCGATGAAAGTTTAAGGTTTCAAATATAATAAATTAATGTAGTATTGTGATAAGTTTTAACATATTACCGAGGAATGTATTGCATTTTAGACATGTTTAAATAAAACTGCATTGAAGTTGGAAAGTGTTTCATAATCAATGCTTTAAGCATGATTGATCTTTCTTTTTTTTTTATTACGTCATTTGAATGAATTTCAGTTGTTTTCGATGAAGTTTTCAAATATAATAAATTATCGTAGTATTATGATAATTCTAAAATTATTACCGAGGAATGTATTGCATTTTAGAGATATTTAAACCAGGCAATTTATATTTCAATGCCGTCATTTGAATGAAGTTCAATTTTTTCAATGAAGGTTTAAGTTTTCAAATATATTAAATCAATGTAGTATTGTGATAAGTTTTAAAATATTATTGAGGAATGTATTGCATTTTAGACATGTTTAAATAAAATTGCATTGAAGTTGGAAAGTGTTTCATAATCAATGCTTTAAGCATGATTGATCTTTTTTGTTGTATTTATACTGTATTTACGAAGCTTTTATTTATTGTGTTGATCTGAAAGGACTAAATTTATATTTTAGGATAATTAAATACAAATTTAATGTAATTTGTAGGGGCTAAAATAGCAGTATTATAGTTATTTTTCCATGAACTTGACATGAGACAGTGTAAATTGAGCTAGGGCATAACATGCAAAATGTTCATCAATGTAATTAGCATTTAATTAATATTAATTGCATACAAAAATGACTACTGGCGAATTCTTGGGCGTCAAAATGCAAGACTATTGAAAAAAAATATTTTCTCGTGCTTGGAACTATCTAGAATCACGAGAATAATGCGCATAATATTGCATATGCAAAGTAAACATATTTGGAGATACTTATAACTTTTTTTTATTTCATATAACTTTTTTGATAAATTTATTTGAAAAAACGTGCAATTTCTCCGGAAAGGGTTATGCTAGCGTTCTAAAGTTTGCATCATTCGTTTTCCAATAAAAAATTACTTTTTTATAATTATTTTATAATGATTTATAAAATTTTTATGATTATTAAAAGTGCTGATATTCACAATTTTTCAAAAATTCATTCGAAAATTGGGAGGAAGGTCTTTCGAACATTCAATCATGTTTAAAATGAACGGGGCTTCAGTATTCACTGATTGTAATAATCGTATTATATTATAATTGAAACACTTCATTCATTCCTGAAATATCGCGAACACAGAATAACGGATGCACACACACACACACACACACTACGGCCGTCCAAATAGTTGCTCAAGTTCTCAAGATGAGTCGCAGGGTCTGGGTCTTCAGCACACACACACTAGTATATATACTAACATACATACGCACATTAACATACATACTAACAAACATACGCACATTAACATACATACTAACAAACATACGCACACTGATATACACCCTAACATACATACACAGACATTACTTCAAAAATGTTTGATTCGTGTTCAGGGATGCTTGAAACGTGCTCTTCCGTCGAAAACTCGAATTCGAATTTTCGACCTCGTCACAGTACTTTTGCTATACATTATTCTATGTATGTAGAGAAAATAATAATAAAGTGGGGAATTTAAACTCTTCAAATGAAGACAGTGATGAGTTTTTGTCAGACGATTAACTCTTTAAATTTGCACTTGTTTTGTATTTTTTTCAACGTAAAATGAAATTGAATATTACTTCTTTGAAACTGAATATGTGAAGTTGTCTTCAACATTTTTATTTTTAATTAAAAAATGTATCAAACCACCTTAATGTCTCAAGTCACCCTTCTATTAGGGAAGTTTGATGCGATTGTAGTAGGTCATCGTGGGTGTTACAGCTAAAAGTTAAGAACTTAATTGCAAACAAATATTTTATGAACGTAAAAAATTATTTTAGATTTTAGATTATAAATAATATTTAAATGAAATTTGCAGTAAATAAATTGAATAAAGAAAAACTGTATTAAACTTCCTTTATCTCCCCTATATAGGAGTAATTTAAGGTTTCTATTTCATTTATATAGAGGATTTTATTAAACCCTTTCATTTATTCTACCCCCTGGGTGAGAAATAGAAAATCTGCTCGATACTGTGGTTGATACTATAAGAGTGCAAATATTCAGTCTTCAAATATTCACTGCAGAGCTTCTGGAGAGTCTGAAAAGACACAGCACGTTAGACAATTATTATATAGAAGATTTTTTGAAACCCTTGCATTTTTTCTACACCCTGGGTGAGAATCTAATATATGGCTTCGTTAAGTTCTATCCCGTAGTCGATGCTATAATTGTGCAAGGATTACACAAATGCGTTAGGCATTAACTATATGAATACAAATTATTATAATTTACTATAGAAGTTAAATTTAAAACTATTTAAAACCATAAGCACCTACGAGCATATTGCAATTATGCATTATCAAGAGGAAGTGCCGTATACATTGCCATTAGATGCTAAACAATCCAAACACAAGTTCCAGACAGGCACAACACACAATGTTCCAGACAGAGTATGGTGTTATCTGTATCTGTATTATTTAAGAAGCTGGAGCATATTTAGGACCCAGGTAATTCGTTATAGTTGCTAAAATAAATGATAAATCGATTTATTTGTTTCCGCGATAATTTCAACGTGTAAACGCCTGCCAACGCATAGCTATCTCTTTCGGCAATTCTATGCATATGTATTAGATGTCTGGAGTAGTGCATTTCAGGGAACATGTTAGTTGCCTAGAAATGAGATCGTAAAGAGGCAAAAGCCATTGAAGTTCAGGAAGAGGGGAGAAGGCTTTCGTGTGGCAATTTAACGGTTGAAAGGATAAAATCACGATTCCTGAGAGACATTGCGCACTGGATAAGAAAGGAAGGGATGGAGGCCGTTAAAGCTGAAATAATGGGCGAAAAAAATTCCATTGTGGTATAGAAATTGATTAATGACGCACCATTTTGCACTGACCCTGTTGCCATGGACAAAATAACCACTGAAATTTAAATGAACTGGCAATTTCGACAACGGAGCAACTTATTTGAATGTATCACCTATTGAGATATGTCTCCTTTTGGAGAGGCTGAAAATGAGAGAACGGAAAGGTTGAAAATTATTGATGATTTTTTCATCCTTAAAAATATTCTAGATAAAAAAATATGATATGTGCAGCACATGTCCTTATACACACTCAAATTCATTTTATCTTACTTTCTTTCATAATTCATTAAATTGAGTTTAATTGCACAAACTAACAGGGGTAATTATTTGAAATTACACAAAATAAAATTGCACCAGTTTCAATTCAATTTTAGTTTTCACTTGGCTACTGGATGTGTTTCCAAAGGATGTATTGGCAAAAATTCGAAAAACTAAAATATCTCAAGAACGGTTGGTCTTAAAGTTAGGTTGATCTTATTCTCTTTGTCGTCAAAAATTACGTATAAAACAAGCATTTTCATGCATTTGAGCATATGAAGATTTTTATTTTAGATTTTGACGATTTTCGTGGGTTATTTCGCAAAAAAGGCAGGTTTTCCCCCGAATACTACAAAACTCTTGTTATCACTAGGATAACCTACAAGTGACATATCTATCAAATTTTGAGAAATTTGGTGCATTAGTTTTTCAACTAGATTGGGTACATGCATTGTACAGCCAGACAAACAAAGAGGAATACATACAGACACGGAGACAAACACATGCACACCGACGTTACGCGAAAAATAGTTTTTCGTGTTCTAGAGTGTTCGAACCACGTAGATCCGTCGAAAACCCGAGTTACGATTGTCAACACGATTCTAATAATTTCCCTATACATTACTATGTATTGTAGGGAATGCAAAAATCTTATGTGTTTATTGTTAACACGTTATTTTCCCGGCAAATGAGTAAATATTGATATTAAGGCATAAAAAAAAATGACGGCATTCTTATGACTCAACTCACTGAATATCAGGCTTATCGTAGCTTAGCGTTTATCCTAGCTTATTGTTTATCCTTATCAGACTTATCGTTTAATAGGCTTATCGTAGTCATTGACTGAATTAAATATACCTCAAATTTCATAAAATTACATAAAATAACTAAAACGAAAATAACTAAAAAAGTCGAATTAAAAAAAAAATAGCGATGACGTGCACCTTACGGGGGTGGGGATGAAATACCTGTGTACCAAATTTCATGACCATACGATGCCTATATTTATCATTTTAGATCGCACAGACACACACACACTGACAGACATCTATCTTAATTATAGAAGATACTTCTATGCATATGTATTAGATGGTTTAAGCGCTGCATTTCTGGGCAACGTCCGTCCAGATATAGACTAAATGAGATCGTAAAGAGGTAAAATCCCAGTCGAGGAAATGGAAGACAGGTTAGAGTGCCAATTTAACGGTCGAAAGGATTAAATCATCATTATCGGGAGGCACTGGATAAGGAAGGGGGCGTATAAAGCTGAAATAATAGGCAAAAACTCCCATTGCACTATAAAAATTGAGTTATGGCACAATATTTATCGTTGACCTCCGGTCTTTTAATAAAAGCTAATCGAACTGAAATGAGCTGGTGAATTCGTAAATTAAGTTGTATTCTTTGAGATTATTACTTTCCCAACAATGCATGGCAATAAAGGGAAAGTATTGGAATCCTGTTGAAAATCGCAACTTGAGTTTTCGACTCATCTACATTTCGAGCACATCTAGAACCCGAAAAAACTATTTTAGCGTGACGTCTGTGCTTCTATCTGTGTACCTGTCTGTCTGTGCAACGTATGGATCCATTCTAACTCAAAAGCTAATTGTCCAAATTTCACATAATTAGGTATAAATAAATCACTTGTGGGGGTTCGGCCAGAATACCCTTGGCAAAGGTATTTTTCAAGCAGTTTCTCAGCTAGAAGGGGAAGAACCAATTAAAAGGGTGGTAGGTGAATTCTAATACAAGATTACAGAGGACGCCATTTTTGTTCACCCTACCTTTTCCATACCATTTTCGGCCTGCTTTATTAAGGTTAAGGACTTTTTCTTACCGTCGAAAAAAGAGCTGTAATGTCGATAATAAACTTGAACTTTTATTAATTGCGCATGGTAACCAGCATGGAATAACCATTAACTGCAATGACAGCAAGAAAACGCTATTTGCCGCAATTTTGCAAACTTCAGTGATAGAATTTACTTTTTTTTTTGTAAAACAAAGAGAGAAATGCGTATTTGCTAATAATTCGTATAAAAGCTATTTATATTAAAGTTTTAACAAAATACATGTATATATATGATTTGTTTAAAATCAGAAGTTAAAAAAATATATAAATAAACAATAAATAGACTAAATTTAACAATTATCATACGTATTTGTGTTAATAAAGTAAGTTTTGCAACAGAAATCCTTTTATCAGAATGTTCGTATGATAATTTTGAGTTTTTACTTTCCTATACACATAGTATAATGTATATAAGGAAAATATTGTGGCGGGTTGGAAATTCGAATTCAAGTTTTCCATCCACGTTTCAAGCATCCTCGAACACGAAACGGACGTTTTTGAGGTGATGTCTGTGTGTGTATGTATGTCTATGTAGGTATGTCTGTGTCCATGAGTCAGTGGGAGCGATATTTCACAAACGAATGGAGTGCTATGAACGACATTTGGTACAAATAATACAAAAAGTCAGTCCTGGAAGCCAGTCGATTTTAAACACAATTGAGTGGTCGGAAGCCCCCCCCCCCCAAAAAAAAAAAAAAAAAAAAAATTCTAATAATATTTTGAAGATGTCGGTGAAAAATCAGAAACTTTAATAATGTTAAGTAAATTATCATTTCTTTTGTAATTTTTCATTAGAAAACGAATGGTACAAACTTTAGAAGTATAGCACAAGTCGTTCTCAAGATATCTCACTTTTTTCTAATAAATATATCAAAAATATTATATGGAATTAAAAAATCTGATGTGGGCAGCACATGGCTTTCCCTACAGACTCAAAGTCATTTTTTGTTTCATGATGCATTTAATTGAGCTTAATTGCAGGAAATAACATGGATACTTTTCTGATATTATATCCAATTTGCATGTTTAATGCATCTTCGTTTCATTTAACAATTTAATGCATTTTAAAACGTTTTCAGCTACTCAAAATTCTAAAAAATTAAAATAGCTCGAGAACTGTTCATTCTAGAGTCCTGGGGGTCAGATTTGCTCATTTTGGTGTCAAAAATTGCATGAAGGGCAAGTATATAATTAATATATTTCAACAATTTCAATTATTTATTTCAGGTTTTTTCGATCTTTACGGGTCATTTCGCAAAAGAGGGTCGGTTATATTTAACTAATGTGTCAGTTTATATGTTAAAATCTAAGCAGCATTAGAATAACTAAGAGACTCCTACTAAATGTTTAAAAATTTCATTGAATAGTTTTTAACTACAGTGAAAAATGTCCCTAAAGTTAAGAAACTTAAATATCTCGAGAATGGTCCATCATAGAGTAAAATAATGGAGTTGAACTTATTCCTTTAGTAGTCAAAAATTACACATGAATCAAGCATTTAATTGATACATTTGAGCACAGCTAGTCCTTTGTTTTAAATTTTGTTGATGTTTTTGTTAGAATGGATACATACATTGCACACTCGCCGACGCGGTGGTCGAGCGGTCAAGGCAGGCGTTTCCTAGTGATCCTTCACGCCGTGTTGTGGGTTCGAGTCCCACCTGCGGGCATGGGTATTGTGATGTTGGGCGCGGTGTGTTCTGACCCCCACTGGTGCGCTGGGGCAACGTCATATGACGGCTAACAGGTTCACGGCTCCGGCTTTTGTTTGAGATATTGATTGTTCCTGTTATATGTACGGGATATTTGTTCTGTTTGTATAATGTATGTCTTTTTCTCTGCCATTAGAAAAAAAAAAACATTGCACACTCACGGACACATACATATACATCACCTCAAAAACATTCGATTCGAGTTCAGGGGGTGCCTAAAATGTGTTTTTTTTTTGTCGAAAACTTGACTTCAAATTTTCGATCCCGTTATAACTTTTCCTATATACTGTTATGCATGCAAGGCAGATAATAAGAAATTTAACGCAAATTAAAAAATATATATTAATTCTTATTTTCTTATTGTATAGAAAAAGTATTGTTTCCCCGAAAATTTTCGAATTCTATATCTTAAGCATTAAGTACGTTTTACGACCTCCTGAAGCTTTTTCCTGAAGCAATTTTGGAAAGATGCCTGGTGGGAGATTTGGACACGATAACTACAGGAAGAATGCACCTATCGGTATAAAATGCTATTTGTAGATACGTTATGTGAGTAAATAGAACTAAATAGAATTCGTAGTAATTGGCATGATTATAACCCAAATTTGGAGCGCTTCGGAGTATCATTTCTTATGGAGAAACAGAATTCCTGGAACAATGGCTGTAGTCTATGAGAGAAACAATAACTTAAACTATGGTATGCATTTAAATGGCTAGCATATCCAGTGAAGAAGCTGTTCATTAGTATTTAAATTTTATTTATTCATTTAAAAACATAATTTTTCTCTTTGTACTTTTCAGGAGCTGGCGACGTCTTAAAATGCGTCAAATGAAAGTTGTCAAATGAAAAGGAAGACGTATTAAAAATTGAATGAAACATTAAATAAATATCTAAATTATAAAAAGACAACATATGCTCAAATGTATCAATTAAATGCTTGTTTTATACGTAATTTTTAACGAAAGAAACGATAAGCATTTTTGAAACGTCGGCTTTGAAAATACGTCTGGTGTAAATTCAGTGTAATTTTAATTGCATATCCTTGTTATTTTGCGCATTCAAATTCATTTTAATGAATTCTGAAAGCAAGAAAGAGAAAATGAATTTGAGTTTGTAGGGAGAATCCTGTTTTTCTACAGGATCCCTAAGAAAGCACACCCAATACTTTGAAAAGAGAGATCAATGAGTGTGCACGTTAGGTTTATTGACAGTAAAGTGACTATGTCCTGTCGAATTAAAATGATTGTAACGCCGCCTTGGCGTAGATTTTAAAAACTAAAAATATTAACTCGGCAACAAAGAGAGATAAACCTAAAAAGTCAATTACAAAGTTGTATAGCATTATCTAGTAGGAATCGACAACAGCAATGAAAGAAAAGCGTATATATTAGTGTATAAATGAGGTGGACAGCGTTATTGAAGTATACTTCCGGATTTTTCTGGGAGCTTTGTATATGTATATCTGCATATTTCTCTACGAATATGTATTATATAGATGTCTAGAGCGGTGCATTTTGGGGTTGCGTTACGACCGTCCAGAAATAGACTAAATGAGATCGTAACGAGGCAAAGGCCATAAAAATTGAGGAGGCGGCGGGGTGGAAGGAGGTGCTGTGGCAATTTAACGGTCGAAAGGATTAAATCATCATTCCCGAGAGACGCTGTGCACTGGATAAGAAAAGGGGCCATTAAAGCAGAAATAATGGGCAAAAAAAATCCTATTGCGATATAAAAATTGATTAATGGCGTAATATTTTTCGCTGACCCCCCCGGGTCATAGAGTAAATAACTATTGGATCTGGTAATTTCGTCAACCTAGCGACATTCTTTGGAAGTATCATTTATTGAGGGATATCTGGTTTCGTGAAGGGAAATTAGGGACATACTTATTGAACATTTATTGATGTTGCCTTTCTTCGAAAGATATATTCTTGATAGATTGATAGGCTTTATATTCTGGAAAAATCAGCTTATCGAGCGACATTTGATGTTGCCTCGGAGTTAAAGTAAAGATTAATTTAATAATTTAAGGCACGAAACGGATAGAACGTTCACGCTCAAAACGAGTTTCAATCTAAATCTCCACGAAATGCAAAATCAGTTTAAGAGCATTCCACGCTATATGGGAAAAGCTAAAAAGCATGAAAGAAAAATAAATATCGATACGCAGGGAGCTGATAAAATGTATTTTTGCATTTTGCTGAGAGAGGGTCGTCTGAGTATGTCTCGTTGTTAGATCGTTTCGGTAGCTGGGAATTAGCTGATTTTAGATTTTATAAATTCGTCGATGTTATACTAATTCATATTTTAAAAAATAACATCGAGGTGCACCTTCCCGGATTCTGAAGTATTAAATTTCATGGCCGTACGATGCTTAGATTTTCCGCTACAGCCTGCATACGCGCACATATATAGATATCTTCTTTAAGTATTCAAGATAATAGAAGAAGATGTATGTTTGTGTGTCATCTGTAGTGAGAAATCTAAATGTCGAACAGTGACGAAATTGGTACAAAGATACTTCAGGTCGAAAATTCGAATTCGAGTTTTCGACGAAAGAGCACGTTTCAACCACCCTTGAACATATCAATCTGTGTGTGTGTGTGTTTGTGAATCTGTGGAGACGATATCTCGCGAACGGAGTGATTCAAACGGAATTTGGGATAAAAATTATAATCAGCGAATGCTGGAAGCCTATTGAGTTTAAACACAAACGAATGTTCAGGACCTCCTCCCCCCTAAATTTGCAATGAAATTTTGAAACAATCAAAAACTTTAATAAAACTAAGTAAATAACAATTTCTTTGTAATGTTTCATTAGAAAAAAAATTGACACAAACTTTCATATGTAATATTATGCGATACATTTGTTAACATTATTCTCGTGGGTTTAGTTCAGTCCATTCAAGAGAGAAGATACTTTGGATAATAGTTTTGCATTTTGACGCCTAGCAATTCAACAGTCATTTATCTACTATAAGAACAACCTACTTCTCCGTCCGTAACACTGGGCGAATTTTAGCGACGAATTTGGCGGAATATCGCCATAGTGACTTTTTTTTTAAATGTTGCCAAATTGACGAAAATTTTTCTAAATTCATAAAAATGTCGTTAAATTCATAAAAATAACGCTAAATCAATTAAAATGACGATTAATTGATAAAAGTTTAATATCTTGAAAATAATATAAGAATCTAAAGAAAAACCTAGCTCTCCTAGCTAATACTTTGCGAAATTTTGGAGACGAAATTGGCGGAATATTGCGAGCATGTCGACTTTTTCCAATGTTGCCAACTTGACGAAAATTCTGTTAAATTGATAAAAATGTCGCCAAATTGATGTAAATGACACTAAATCAATGAAAATGACGACTAACTGCTGAAAATTTAATATCTGAGAAGGAATATAAGAATCAACTATAAGAGTAATCCATTCCTTTGTCCGCTCGTCCGTAAGTCTTGGGGAAACACTTAGCGACGAATTTTGCGGAATGTCGTCAATTTGGAGACATTTTTAAATGTTACATTGATGAAAATGTCACGAAATTGATAAAAATATCGCCGATTTGATTAAATAGGATGCAAATAGGAGATACTGTTTTACAAATTTTGAATTCCACCATATCAAGGGGATACCTTCCAGTATATAAAAAGGGCTCATCTCTCCATCTATCCAACATTTTGCGATACATTTGGCGAACTTGGGAAATAATCTAGAGAAATATTGCTAAAATTGCAAAATGACGCTAAAATAATGAATATGACGCCAAATAGATGAACTAATTATTTAACTATTTTAATATATGGATTCTATTGCTTATTCAGTAGCTATCAATATTGATAATTGTTAATGTAAAGTTGCTTGTAAAGTTATTTTGGGTACTTCGAAATAGTTTTACAAATTGTCACCAGGAAAAGCGCCAAATGTACAATTCAACGTTAAAAATACGGCGCCGTGGCTCTTTACCTCAATTTTCACTATGAAAAAAGTAAATTCTTTGCATTATATAAGGAAAGTCATTTTCTGTTTAGTAATATTGTATATACTCGGTGTACTCTATTTATTTACAATCTGTTGCAACAAAATGTATGCACTCAAAAGAAATTGAGCTACAGCCGCGAAACTCGGCATGTACCCTTTGTGGAAATATGTAATTGGTTAGAATTTAGGAGCAAAAAACATTTTATTAAGAGATGGTAGCAACAGGAAAATGACATTTTAGTAAGTCGTAAATAATCTTCTGGCGGCTATACAAGCCGATATTCGCTGAGGCATAGAGTCAATTAAGTCGCTTATGTCCCTCTGCCGAAGATTCTGCCATATAAGATTCAACTGGTCAGCTAATTCAGTGGTATTCTTAGAAGGCTGCAATTGCCTTCCCAACGTGTTCTATTGGTGATAGATCTAGGGACCTGTATGGCCATATGGGAGGGTATTATCCTCGAAGACATTGTTGCTGGGTAAATCCTCGAAGACATTGTTGAAAAAGTCGTGCAGTATGTGATCAAGCGTTTTCTTGTTGGTAAATGACACCTGGGCGGCTTGACAGCATACACAACAATAGGCTGTAGAATATTGCCAACGTACAAGCGAGCCGTCAGATTGGCTTGCAGCACAACTAGAGTAGATCGACTGTTCCACGTAATGACCACACCAGACTATCACATTCCGTGTGATGGCCGTCTGCCGCTCCATAACATATGCGGGACCGGAACGCTGCCCATTCCTGCTGCACACACATATATGGCGGTCATCAGCAGTGCGGGAGCAGCGGAATTCGTCGCTAAAGATAATATGCCTCCAATCGGACACTGTCCAGGCTGATCTCGGTCCCAATCTAGACCTGCCTATCTTTTGCCGGTCAGTGGTAGGCGTCTTAATGGACGCCGATACCTAATGCCACCTTCTACTAGTCGTCTCCGAATAGTATCCCTTGATGCAGCATGCATGAAAGATGGAAAATGTCTTCGAATGGTTGATAGTGACTCCAATGGTGTAGACGTAGCTCCTCTCCTGACTGCACGATCCTCCCAGTTGTTTGTCTGTCACGGTCTGAGATTCTGAGACGGTTACATGTGCTTTCTCTGATCTACTGTTGCCACCACTGAGCAACTACCATATCGCTCGGACCAAGATGGTGACTGATACCTCTTTTGGACCAACCAGCTTCCTTTAGGTCTATGATGCGACTTCTTTCTAAATGCGACAATTGTTCGTAGCGCAAACAAGTACGTCTGAAAGGCATCTTTGTGTACAACTTGCAGTAATCCAGTTCCAATGGACCTTGCACCAAAAAATCCAGTTCCAATGGACCTTGAGTGAGAACACCAGTTGTATTAAATGCTGCACGATGCGTCGTTCTCAAGCACGTTGCATGAGCCCTGTAACATCATTGATGCAAGCCCTATGACATCATTGGCATGAGCTTTAACTCATTTGTATAAAAATAAATAGAAACAAAACCTAACTTGTTATACGGTTCTTTTAGAGCAAAATATTCAAATACTCCAAAAAGTTGTAAAACTATATGTACATAATTTATAAACTTACGTAATAGCACGTTTATAAACTTTTGTGATAATTAGTTTGTTTGACATCATAACATCACAGCATGAGGAATAAAATAAAATTCCTGCCTTATATAAAATACCACGATGTATACTAAGCTAATTTCAGAAGGATTTAAGGACCATATATAATATAAAATTTTAGTGTATTTTGCGTATATGCTTTTTCTGCAAATCCAATTAAAATCTGGTCCCTCCCAAATTTGTCACATGAACATTCAAGTATAGAAATTTTAATTTTTGAAAATTAAGGATTTTAATGATAATTAATATTCAATTATATATTTAGCAGAAAAGAAATAAACCGAATATAGCCGAATAGAAACTATAGTTATGGGACATTAATTAAATATTTTCAACAAAATATTGGAAAATTATAGATATATATAGATGTATAAAATATTTAAAATTCATTAAATATTGAATTTCAATCTAAATCA